>CM029659.1:394620-5194620 GCA_017311315.1 Dendrocalamus latiflorus
CACAGCCTCCTCCTCGCCGACAACGCCCTCCGCGACCTCCTCTCCGCATCCAGGTCGCCCCGCAAGGTGATCAGGTTCTACTCCACCTACTTCGGCTTCCGCGAGCCCTACAAGGTGCTCGTCGACGGCACCTTCATACCCCACCTCCTCCTCCACAGCCTCCTCCTCGCCGACAACGCCCTCCGCGACCTCCTCTCCGCATCCAGGTCGCCGCCACTCTTCACCTCCAAGTGCGTCCTCGCCAAGCTCAGACGCCTCGGCAAGTCCCACGCCGAGGCCTTCGACGCCGCACAGCTGCTCACCACCGCCAGGTCGAAAGCCCCCTTCTTCTCTTCTCTTCTCTTCTAGCATTGTATTGTATTGGATTGTTCTGTGGAGTTTGCTAGGTCTTTGCTCAGTAAAGCTATCAGGTTTGACATACTAGTGACATCCCAAATGAGATCAATCTAGTAAACCATCGAAAAGTTATCACCGCTAAAATAAATACTTACCATGATCTTCATCTTTTCTGGCATAAAGCACCAATCAATTTCTTGTAAAAAGATGAACTGGCGCTTTTCAATTGTCGCTCAGCAATCAAACTGAAAAGGGGAGGCATATGTAGGAAATTCTATAACTTCCATTCAAGATCTACCAATGAAAAATACATTTAGAACAATATACAGAATTAATCAGCGGACCAGAATTATATAATAACATTCAGATTGAACAAATATACCAGGATATAACTAACTACTGAGTTAGCTTGTACCTGTCATGTAACCAAGAGCCTTTAAGGTATATTTCCTTTCATGAAGTTGACAGGTCTCATCTAAAGCACCTTCAGTTTACTGTACATACTGCCTTGGGATGCAAACTGTAATATTGATGTCGCTTTTTTATCTCTTGTTCGAATTGGCCCATTATCTTTTCAGATTTTGTGACATGATTCTATCTCCCAAGGGAAGAAAGTATGATATTTGTTATACTGAAAATATCTGCTTAAGCATGATTCTTATCGTTGTTTTCAAAAAGAAAAGGGACAGTTCCTATAAAAACTGTGCAACCTTAGCGAAAGAATCCGTTTAAAAAAATCCTGTAAAAAACTTAGTGAAAGAAGAAAACGAATGAAAAATACAAGATAGCATGTTTAGTTCTGAGCCCCTTATATTGGTGCTGCAAATTTCAGGCGACTCTTTGAACTCTGAGGATTACATGGTGTGTACAAGTCAAAATATGACCCATCACCAACTGCTAAGTGCTAACCATATATAAGGTCACCATATAAGCATGCGCGTTACCACTTAGAAAACGAAGAAAGAGGCCATCAAAATTTATTACTTTCCTCAAATTCAAAGTGACATCATCCATTTAATTTTTTCTTGCACCATTTTGTTGTGTTGTTTAGGACAAAGGTAAAATTCTGACATAGAATGGTAGTCACAAGAAAAGTTTTGGTGTATTTTGGTTCCTATAATCACTTATCTACACGACCGTAGATACTAATAATGTTCACGAATTTTCAATCTTCAATGAATGTCTCAATTCTCGGGCGCCACTACCACTTAGCTAGTCAATAAGGGAAGGAGGGAGGTTTGCTCTATGAGTTTGCAGTTGCAGACCTTGAATACCTTCCTTCGTAGTGTGAAGGACTAGGGAACTAGGTAACACCACATACATTTGCAACCAAACAAATGGTAGAACTGTTTTGGACTAAAACAAATCATAACATGCCATGTAAATGTTTCACCCTGCAGGTCTCATATTCCATGAATTGACTTGCCAAAACGTCAATATCCAACTGCTACATTCCTATTTGAAGTCAAAAATTTAGTCATTAAACTTCATATGTTGAGTGCACATAAAAAATTAACTTCTGCTTTCCTAGGGAAAAAATAACAGATAGGTTTTATGACAAAGCTCACAGAAACTTGATATTATATAATAAGCATCACGTTATCATTAAACTCTACCTTGAATTGCCTATAATTACATGCTTCCAATGCTAATCGAATGAATAGCTTAATCATAAGCCTTGAAAAGTTCAAGTATTGAACTGTAAAACTAAAGAACTTTATTAGCGATTAGTTACAAAGCAACTGAGGTAGGCATTTTATGAAATGAAATCAAGGTACATGAAGAAGTAACAATCATGAGGTGCGTATAAAACAACTTTTAGAAAAAAAAATTTAGATAACCATGACTAATATTAGTGCTGGCAAATATGACAAACTGGCAGGGCACTTGTTGCATTTAGAAAATACTAGTGGACAATAACAATTTTTTCAGTAAGCTTTTGAACTCACAAGATTCGATTTAACCGAGGCATATGACTCTGACAGTGCAATCTCCTCATCAGACCGCTGTAGCGATGAAAAAGCTTGCAGTATAGCCTACAAAAGAACCAATGCAAAGAACTCAAGCAGTTGTACAATCATAAGCACTTTTTAGGAACATTATTCAGGGATGAAGTCATTACCAGCAATTTATCATACCTCTTCAATATTATGTAGGAAGTGATTCCTTCCAATTGATTGCACTGCCGTCCTACATTGTGGACATGCAGCACTCTGACTTTTATCACGCGAATTAGTTGAAGACCTTCTTAACCACTCTGAGAAGCAGCCATTGCTTAAAAGAAATACAGAACGAATCACCACCTAAAATTCAAAAAAAGCCCAGAGTAGCCAGGAAAATAGCAAAAGTACCAGAAGTTGTGGAAGCATGGAGCAACAATAACAACATCATGCCACAAATTCAAGCAGATGCTGCATTTTGCACTCTCAATATCTAGTACAATCTGGCATCATTTAACTACAAGTTAGTAAATTCAAATTAATGCGCCAAGATGAATATTATTGATCAATATTTATTTTCACAAAATTACCTTGATATTATTTTGGTCATGGTCCTTCGCAGCTGTTATATCAAATGTATACACTAAATGCCCTGGAAAAAATGAATAACATTAACGTATTACAAAATAATTCATTTCACCTGTTAAGAATTAGAGAAACATAAAAAGTAGAGCATTCATAAGCTGTTAGGATTTGCTGATGCACAAGTAACTCCAAGGACTTTGTTTGAGTTCAATGTAGCTACAGCCTTACAGGTTTGATAAATACTCTCAAAATATGATTATGATGAGAAAGTACTGAGTCCTGGACCGAGATAGTATTCAAGAAAATTTGAATGATGTCACTATGTCAGGATGTACTTAATAACTAAAGATATTATTGCAATTTGCAAATATGTTCTTTTGACTTTGAGTTCTTTAGAGACATAAAAAACATACAAAGAGATGTATAATTGTAGCAGATACATGTTTCACTTTGTAAACCCTAAGGCCAAAGAAACTACCTTACACTGAATAATATCTTTTTGCTACATAAACATGCAAAAAGGCTCAAAGAATGCACATTCAATGAAAAAGGCGCAAATATTTGCTCAGCATCATAAAGGCACAAAAGTAGTATATTTTTATACAAGGATGTAGAATGTACACTGTCAATAATCCATGTACAAATCGAAAATACACTAGTATCTAACCTTCTTTCTGGGGTCCTGGGATAATTTCGCTCCCTGGTTTAATGTCAACGGCTTCTTGTTGGATGACTCTTCCATCAACAATAATTGCATCCGAACTATATCAATGGTACATGGCAATGGTAAAATAAGAATCCAATCTAATGAAATATAAATGACAAGCATGAAACATTAGCAAGTGTCTAACAAAACCAACAACAAAAGAAGTAAAGAAAGCAGTGCAGCTTACAATGGAGTTATGATGTACACAGATAAAGAAATTATTTCTACAAATCTAGAAAGTAACTGAAGTTCAAACTGCTCTTGTACATTGCAGCACATTTTATCCAAATAACTTAACAGTGCCGCTAATTGACAGTCAGGCCTAACCTCCATATGGTCAGTACCCTGTAACGTGCATTTTCATTCCTGATTCTAGTACATAACCAGACTCCCTCAAATGTACAGATAAATTGCTTGAATGATGGAGAAATATAGAAAGATACGATTCCATAATGGGCTATCGGGTGCGCGTGCTTACCGGTGACGGCACGTCGTCGCCACTAAGGTCTCACCTAGGTATACTCCTTCCCCTCTACTCCTTTCTTCCCTTCTCCCTATTGCTCTGTGATGCTACTACTATTGTTGGATTAACCTTTGGGGGATGGTGGTGCGTGCTGTCATGGTGATGCTACGGTTATTGTCGGATGTGCCATCTTGCTGGTCTAGTTCGCATGGTGTGGTTCCTATGAATCAATGGCAGAAATGGTGAATGAATGGTGGTTTACCTTGGTGATTTGTCGGCTCCGTTTGAGGATGGAAAGAGAGGTTGAGGTTACTTTGTCGGCTTGGTGTTGTTGTAGTCGACTGAAGTGATGGCCGTCACCTCTTGTGACCTCCCGGTCGTGCTGCCCCCCTCTTCCTGGGACTTGCTTGCCTATCTTGTGGCTTGTTTCCTTGCCTGGCTCCTCTTGCCATGGCTGAATGGGTTGGCAACGGGGAATGGGTTTGGGGAAAGGAATGGCTTCGGCTGGTTCTTGCTGCTGGTTGTGATGTTGGCCAAAAGGAGTTTTGCCTCTCTCTCTCTCTTGCCTTGTCGGCTTTGGCCTTATCACCTTGTTCACGTTGCTACGCTGTGCCGTCTAGAAAAGCCTTTGCTGCGTTGTGCCATCTAGAAAAACCTTTCTGTTCTTGCTTAACACGTGGATTGCATACCTTGCTGTGCTATGCCGTCTAGAAAAGCCTTACTGTTCTTACTTAACGCGTGGATTGTATACCTTGCTGTGCTGTGCCGTCTAGAAAAGCCTTACTGTTCTTGCTTAACGCGTGGATTGCATACCTTGATGTGCTGTGCCGTCTAGAAAAACCTTACTGTTCTTGCTTAACGCGTGGATTGCATATCTTGCTGTGTTGTGCCATCTAGAAAAGCCTTACTGGTCTTACTGTGGCACGTGGATTACATAGAGAGATTTGGGTGGGTGGCTAAAAAATATTCCTATGGACACATTTCAGACTTGTTTAATGCTGAGTGATAATTTTGTGGTTGTAAAAGGTACACAGAATGTCTAGCTCGAAATTAAATTCTAGGGCTACAACATTTCTTTGCCATGATCTCAAGTGATTAGAAGAAATAGGCTAGAGAGGGATGAGTGCCTCTTAGGCTAGATCTTCACAAAAGTGGGAGGATGCTGGTAGGCTGGCTAATCTGTCTTGTGTAGGTAAATTCATGGTTGATTCGATCTAAGTAATCTTGAAGAATTCATCTCTCAAGTCCCCTCTTTGGTGCCTCAAGTTTTTGTCATTTTTGCTATTTTCGTGGCTATTTTTGGTGGATTTTTGGATCTGTAGTAAATCTGAGTTCTTCGGTGTTTTGGAGTGTGTTTTTGGGATCTTTTGACATGGGTATATGATGGCCTAGTGCCCATCTCTCTCCTCCCCATGAATTGTTCCCAAAACTTATCTTTTCTTGCCTCCAAGTGCTAGAATTGTGATTTCTTTGCTTGCTGAGATCATTTGCCAAATTGTTGATGCTATAACCTCTAGGATGCCCATCAGGTTCTTCTTGGAACCCAATTGCACCTGAGCATCATTTGGTTGAAGTAAATTTGGCTCCTTGCTCTCAACCCGAGATTTGATGGAATCACAAGGTAAGGGATGAAGCTACAAGTTTTCTTTGAAAGTTTTTGTAGAATTACTTCTCCCTAGGTCTGATTCAGACACTTGTTAAGTTTCATCAAATTTGAAGGTCGTTTGCTAGGGATTTGGCATTTTTCTTTGGAGATCTCTGTTTCTGGCGTGGAAATCCGGTACTACCGGTTTATACAACCGGTAATACCGGTTTTGCCTCTGGTCACCGGGTTCTCCCCAGAAACCGGTAATACTCGTTCCAAGGGTTACCGGACCTGTCCAGGGATTTTTATTTTTTGGAGCACATTTGGCCGAAAGTGTGACCAATAGCTCACCATTTTAGCTTTTCTAGTCGTTCCGGGGTTTCCAGACCAGTGCGGGGATTTTTATTTTTTGGAGCACATTTGGCCGAAAGCATGACCTATAGCACACGATTTTCAGCTTTTCTAGTCATTTCTGGGTTACCGAGGCAATCCGGGGATTTTTATTTTTCGGAGCACATTTTGCCGAAAGCGTGACCTATAACTCACGATTTTTAGCTTTTCTAGTCGTTCCGGGGTTACCAGACCTGCGCAGGGATTTTTATCTTTCGGAACACATTTGGCCGAAAGCGTGACCTATAGCTCACATTTTAGCTTTTCTCGTTGTTCCGGAATTTCCGGACCAATGCGGGGATTTTTATTTTTCGGAGCACATTTGGCCGAAAGCGAGACCTATAGCTCACGATCTTCAGCTTTTCTAGTCATTCCAGGGTTACCGCCCAGTCCGGGGATTTTTAATTTTCGCAGCACATCTGCCGAAAGCGTACCTATAGCTCACGATTTTCAGCTTTTGTAGTCGTTTCGGTGTTAGCAGAGCCGTCCGGGTATTTTTATTTTTCGAAGCACATTTTACCGAAAACGTGACCTATAACTCACGATTTTCAGCTTTTCTAGTCGTGCCAGGGCTACCGGAGCATTTCGACAATTTTTGTTTCTTGGGGCAGATTTGGTCGAAAGCGTGACATATAACTCACGATTTCAGCTTTTCTAGTCGTTCCGGGGTTACCAGAGTAGTCTGGGCATTTTTATTTTTTGGAGCACATTTGTCGAAAGTGTACATATAGCTAACGATTTTCAGATTTTCTAATCGTTCTAGGGTTACCGTAGCAGTCCGGGTATTTTTATATTTTGGAACAAATTTGGCCGAAAACGTGACCTATAGCTCACGATTTTCAGCTTTTCTAGTCGTTTTAGGGTTACCGGGCCAGTCTGGGGATTTTTATTTTTCGGATCACATTCGGCCGAAAGAGTGATCTATAGCTCACGATTTTCAAGTTTTCTAGTCGTTCCAGAGTTACCGGTGCATTCCGGAGTTTTTTTGTTTTTCGGAGCACATTTGGCCGAAAGCGTGACCTATAGCTCACGATTTCAGCTTTTCTTGTCGTTCCGGGGTTACCGGAGCAGTCCGGGGATTTTTATTTTTCGGAGCACACTTGCACGAAAGCGTGACCTATAGCTAACAATTTTAAACTTTTCTAAACATTCTGGTGTTACCGGAGGATTCCGGGGATTTTTGTCGCAGCACATTTGGCCGAAACGGTGACCTATAGCTCAAGATTGTCCGCTTTTCTAGTCGTTCCGGGGTTACTTCAGGACTTCGAGGATTTTTTTCTCGCATCACATTTGGCTGAAAGCGTGACCTATAGCACACGATTTTCAGCTTTTCTAGTCGTTCCAGGGTTACCGGGCTAGTCCATGGATTTTTAATTTTCGGAGCACATTTGCCGAAAGCGTACCTATAGCTCACGATTTTCAGTTTTTCTAGTCATTCCGGTGTTACGAGAGCCGTCCGGGTATTTTTATTTTTCGAAGCACATTTGTCCGAAAGCGTGACCTCAGCTCACGATTTTTAGTCGTGCCAGGGTTACCAGAGCATTTCGACGATTTTTGTTTCTTGGGGCAGATTTGGTCGAAAGCGTGACCTATAGCTCACGATTTCAACTTTTCTAGTCGTTCCGAGGTTACCGGAGTAGTCCGGGGATTTTTAGTTTTCGGAGCACATTTGCCGAAAGCGTACCTATAGCTCACGATTTTCAGCTTTTCTAGTCATTCCATGGTTACCGGAGCAGTCTGTGTATTTTTATATTATGGAACAAATTTGGCCGAAAACGTGACCTATAGCTCGCGATTTTCAGCATTTCTAGTCGTTCTAAGGTTACCGGTCCAGTTTGGGGATTTTTATTTTTCGGAGCACATTTGGCCGAAAGACTGATCTACAGCTCACGATTTTTAGCTTTTGTAGTCATTCCAGGGTTACCAGAGCCATCCGGGTATTTTTATTTTTTGAAGCACATTTGGCCGAAAGCGTGACCTATATTCAACTTTTTTTAGTCGTGCCAGGGTTACCGGAGCATTTCGACGATTTTTGCTTCTCGGGGCAGATTTGGTCGAAAGCGTGACCTATAGCTCAGGATTTCAGCTTTTCTAGTCGTTCTGGGGTTACCGGAGTAGTCCGCGGTTTTTTATTTTTCGGAGCACATTTGCCGAAAGCGTACCTATACCTCACGATTTTCAGCTTTTCTAGTCATTCCATGGTTACTACAACAGTCCGTGTATTTTTATATTTTGGAACAAATTTGGCCGAACACGTGACCTATAGCTCATGATTTTCAGCTTTTCTATTCGTTCTAAGGTTACCAGGCCAGTTTGGAGATTTTTATTTTTCGGAGTACATTTGGCCGAAAGACTGATCTATAGCTCACGATTTTTAGTTTTTCTAGTCATTTCTGGGTTACCGGAGCAGTCCGGGTATTTTTATATTTTGGAGCAGATTTGGCTGAAAACCTGACCTATAGCTCACGATTTTCAGCTTTTCTAGTCGTTCTAGGGTTACCGGGCCAGTCTGGGGATTTTTATTTTTCGGAGCACATTTGGCCGAAAGCGTGACCTATAGCTCACGATTTTCAGCTTTTCTAGTCGTGCTAGGGTTACCAGAGCAGTCCGTCGATTTTTGTTTCTCGGGGTAGATTTCGTCGAAAGCGTGACCTTAACTCACAATTTTAGCTTTTCTAGTCGTTCCGGGGTTACCGGAGCAGTCCAGGGATTTTTATTTTTTGGAGCACATTTGCCCGAGAGCGTGACCTATAGCTTACGATTTTCAGCTTTTCTAGTCGTTCCGGGGTTATCGGACCTGTCCAGGGATTTTTATTTATCGGAGCACATTTGGCCGAAAGCGTGACCTATAGCTCACCATTTTAGCTTTTCTAGTTGTTCGGGGTTTCCGAACCAATGAGGGGATTTTTATTTTTCGGAGCACATTAGGCCGAAAGCGTGACTTATAGCTTACGATTTTCAGCTTTTCTAGTCGTTTCGGGGTTAGCGGGCCAATCCGGGTATTTTTATTTTTCAAAGCACATTTGGCCGAAAGCGTAACCTATATTCACGATTTTCAGCTTTTCTAGTCGTTGTTGGGTTACCGGGCCAGTCTGGGGATTTTTATTTTTCGGAGCACATTTGACCGAAAGCGTGTACTAGAGCCCATGATTTTCAGCTTTTCTAGTCATTCCAGGGTTACCGAAGCATTCCAATGATTTTTGTTTCTTAGGGCAGATTTGGTCGAAAACATGACGTATAGCTCACGATTTCAGCTTTTCTAGTCATTCCGGGGTTACCAAAGCATTCCAGGGATATTTATTTTTTTGGAGCACATTTGCCCGAAAGCGTGATCTAGTGCTAATGATTTTCAACTTTTCTAAACATTCCGGTCTAACCGGAGGATTCCAGAGATTTTTGTCGCATCACATTTGGCCGAAAGGGTGACCCATAGCTCAAGATTTTCCGGTTTCTAGTCTTTCCTGGGTTACTAGAGGACTTCGGGGATTTTTTTTCCGCATCACATTTGGCCGAAAGCGTGACCTATAGCTCACATTTTCAGCATTTCTAGTTGTTCAAGGGTTACCGGAGATGTCGGGGAATTTTGTTTCTTGGAGAAGATTTGACCGAAAGCGTGACCTCTAGCTCACGATTTTCAACATTGCTAGTCATTCAACAGTTATTGGAGCAGTCGGGGGAATTTTGTTTCTCGGAGCAGATTTAGGCGAAACCGTGACCTATAGCTCCCGATTTTTAGCTTTTCTATTCGTTTCAAGGTTACCGGGGGCAGTCCGGGGATTTTTATTTATTGGAGCACATTTGGCCAAAACCGTGACCTATAGCTCACGATTTTCAGCTTTTCTAGTCGTTCCGGGGTTACCGGACCTATCCAGGGATTTTTATTTTTCGGAGCACATTTGGCCGAAAGCGTGACCTATAGCTCACGATTTTCAACTTTTCTAGTCGTTTCGGTGTTACCAGAGCTGTCCGGGTATTTTTATTTTTTGAACCACATTTGGCCGAAAGCGTGACCTAGAACTCCCGATTTTCAGCTTTTCTAGTTGGGCTGGGGTTACCGGAGCATTCCGACGATTTTTGTTTTCGGGGCAGATTTGGACGAAAGCGTGACCTATAGCTCACGATTTCAGGTTTTCTAGTCGTTCCGGGTTTACCAGAGTAGTACAGGGATTTTTAGTTTTCGGAGCACATTTGCCGAACGCGTACCTGTAACTCACGATTTTCAGCTTTTCTTGTCGTTCCAGGGTTACCAGAGCAGTCCGGGTATATTTATATTTTGGAACAGATTTGGCCGAAAACGTGAGCTATAGCTCACGATTTTCAGCATTTCTAGTCGTTGTAGGGTTACCGGGCCAGTCTGGGGATGTTTATTTTTCGGAGCACAATTGGCCGAAAGAGTGATCTATAGCACACGATTTTCAACTTTTCTAGTCGTTGCAGGGTTACCGGAGCAATCCGGTGATTTTTGTTTTTCGGAGCACATTTGGCCGAAAGCGTGACCTATAGCTCACGATTTCAACTTTTCTTGTCGTTCCGTGGTTACCGGAGCAGTCCGGGATTTTTATTTTTTGGAGCACATTTGCACGAAAGCGTGACCTATTGCTAACCATTTTCAACTTTTCTAAACGTTCTGGTGTTACTGGAGGATTCCAGGGATTTTTGTCGCATCACATTTGGCCGAAAGGGTGACCCATAACTAAAGATTTTCCGCTTTTCTAGTCGTTCCGACGTTACTGGAGGAATCCGGGGATTTTTTTCGAATCACATTTTGGCCAAAAGCGTGACCTATAGCTCATGACTTTCAGCTTTTCCAATCGTTCAATGGTTACTGGAGCAGTCGGGGGAATTATGTTTCTCAGAGCAGATTTGGCCGAAAGCGTGACCTATAGGTCAGGATTACAGATTTTCTTGTCGTCCCGCGGTTACCAGAGCAGTTCGGGGATTTTTATTTTTAGACACACATTTGGCCGAAAGCGTGACCTATAGCTCACGATTTTCAGCTTTTCTAATCGTTCCGGGGTTACCGGACCTGTGTGGGGATTTTTATTTTTTGGAGCACATTTGGCTGAAAGCGTGACCTATAGATCACATTTTAGCTTTTCAAGTCGTTCCGAGGTTTTCGGACTAGTGCGGGGATATTTATTTTTTGGAGCACATTTGGCCGAAAGCGTGACCTATAGCTCGCGATTTTCAGCTTTTCTAGTTGTTCCAGTGTTACAAGAGTCGTCAGGGTATTTTTATTTTTTGGTGCACATTTGGCCAAAAACGTAACCTATAGCTCACGATTTGAGCTTTTCTAGTCGTTTCAGAGTTACGGAGCATTCCGGGGATTTTTGTCGCATCAAATTTGGGCGAAAGGTTGACCCATACCTTAATATTTTTCCCCTTTTCTAGTCGTTCCGGGGTTACTGGACGACTCCGGGGATTTTTTTTCGCATCACATTTGACCGAAAGCGTGCCTATAACTCACGATTTTCAGCTTTTCTCGTCGTTCCGGTGTTTCCGGAGCGGTCCAGGTATTTTCAGTTTTTGAAGCACATTTGGCCGAAAGCATGACCTATAACTCACGATTTTCAGCTTTTCTAGTCGTGCCAGTGTTACCGGAGCATTCCGACGATTTTTGTTTCTCGGGGCAGATTTGGTCGAAAGCGTGACCTATAGCTCACGATTTCAGCTTTTCTAGTCGTTCAAGTGTTTCCGGGACAGTCCAGGGATTTTTAATTTTTGGAGCACATTTGCCGAAAGCGTACCTATAGCTCACGATTTTCAGCTTTCCTAGTCGTTCCGGTGTTACGAGAGCCGTCCAGGTATTTTTATTTTTTGAAGCACATTTGGCCGAAAGCATGACCTATATTCAGCTTTTTTAGTCGTGCCAGGGTTACCGGAGCATTTTGACGATTTTTGTTTCTCGGGGCAGATTTGGCCAAAAACGTGACAAGCTCACGATTTTCAGCTTTTCTAGTTATTCCAAGGTTACTGGCGCAGTCCAGGTATTTTTATATTTTGGAGCAGATTTGGCCGGAAACCTGACCTATAGCTCACGATTTTCAGCTTTTTTAGTCGTTGTAGGGTTACCGGGTCAGTCTGGAGATTTTTATTTTTCGGAGTACATTTGGCCGAAAGCGTTATCTACAGATCATGATTTTCAGCTTTTCTAGTCGTGCCAGGGTTACCGGAGCATTCCGAAGTTCTTTGTTTCTCGGGGCAGATTTGGTCGAAACGTGACCTATAGCTCACGATTTCATCTTTTCTATAGCACACGATTTTCCACTTTTCTAGTCGTTCCAGGGTTATCGGATCAATCCGGGGATTTTTGTTTTTCGGAGCACATTTGGCCGAAAGCGTGACCTATAGCTTACGATTTCAACTTTTCTTGTCGTTCCGGGGTTACCGGAGCAGTCCGGGGTTTTTATTTTTCGGAGCACATTTGCACGAAAGCGTGACCTATAGCTAACGATTTCAACTTTTCTAAACGTTCCGGTGTTATTAGAGGATTCCATTGATTTTTGTCGCATCACATTTGGCCGAAAGGGTGACCCGTAGCTCAATATTTTCCGCTTTTCTAGTCGTTCCGGCGTTAATGCAGGACTCCGGGGATTTTTTTTCGAATCACATTTGGCCAAAAGCGTGACCTATAGCTCATGATTTTTAGTTTTTCCAGTCGTTCAAGGGTTACTGGAGCAGTCGGGGGAATTTTGTTTCTCAGAGCAGATTTGGCCGAAAACGTAACCTATAAGTCAGGATTTCAGCTTTTCTAGTCGTCCCACGGTTACCAGAGCAGTCCAGGGATTTTTATTTTTAGACGCGCATTTGGCCGAAAGCGTGACCTATAGCTCACGATTTTCAGCTTTTCTAATCGTTCCGGGGTTACCAGACCTGTGCAGGGATTTTTATTTTTCGGAGCACATTTGGCTGAATGCGTGACTTATAGATCACTTTTTAGCTTTTCTAGTCGTTCCGAGGTTTCCGGACCAGTGCGGGGATTTTTATTTTTCGGAGCACATTTGGCCGAAAGCGTGACCTATAGCTCACGATTTTCAGGATTTCTAGTCGTTCCATGGTTAACGGGCTAGTCCGGAGATTCTTATTATTCGGAGCATATTTGGCTGAAAGAGTGACCAATTGCTAACAATTATCAACTTTTCTAGTCGTTCCAGGGTTACTGGAGCATTCCGGTGATTTCTGTCGCATCACGTTTTCCCGAAAGGGTGACCCATAGCTCAAGATTTTTCGTTTTTCTAGTTGTTCCGGGGTTACTGGAGGACTCCGGGAGTTTTTTTTTCGCATCACATTTGGCCGAAAGCGTGACCTATAAGCTCATGATTTTGAGCTTTTCTGGTCGATCTGGGGTTACTGTAGTTGTCCAGATATTTTTATTTTTTGGAGCACATTTGGCTGAAAGCGTGACCTATCGCTCACAATTTCAGCTTTTCTAGTCGTTCCGGCGTTACTGGACCAGTGCGGGGATTTTTATTTTTCGGAGCACATTTGGCCGAAAGCGTGACCTATAGCTCACGATTTCAGCATTTCTAGTCGTTCCGGGGTTATCGGAGTAGTCCAGAGATTTTTATTTTTCGGGCACATTTGTCCGAAAGTGTGACCCATAGCTAAAGATTTTCAACTTTTCTAATCGTTCTGGTGTTACAGGAGGATTCGGAGATTTTTGTCGCATCACATTTGGGCGAAATGGTGACCCATACCTCAAGATTTTCCCTTTTTCTAGTCATTCCGGGGTTACTGGAGAATCTGGTGATTTTTTTCGCATCACATTTAACCGAAAGCGTACCTATAGCTCACAATTTTTAGCTATTCTAGTCGTTCCGGTGTTTCCAGAGCGGTCCAGGTATTTTCATTTTTTGAAGCGCATTTGGCCGAAAGCATGACCTATAACTCACGATTTTCAGCTTTTCTAGTCGTGCTAGTGTTACCGGAGCATTCCGACAATTTTTGTTTCTCGGGGCAGATTTGGTCGAAAGCGTGACCTATACCTCACGATTTCAGCTTTTCTAGTTGTTCCGGAGTTACCGGAGTAGTTCGGGGATTTTTATTTTTCGGAGCACATCTGCCGAAAGCGTACCTATAGCTCACAATTTTCAGATTTTCTAGTCGTTCCATGGTTACCATAGCAGTCCGGGTATTTTTATATTTTGGAACCGATTTGGTAAAAAATGTGACCTATAGCTCACGATTTCAGCTTTTCTAGTCATTCTAAGGTTACCGGCGCAGTCCGGGTATTTTTATATTTTGGAGCAGATTTCGCCAAAAACCTGACCTATAGCTCACGATTTTCAGCTTTTTTAGTCGTTGTAGGTTTACCGGGTCAGTCTGGGGATTTTTATTTTTCGGAGCACTTTTGAACGAAAGCGTTACCTACAGCTCACGATTTTCAGCTTTTCTAGTCGTGCCAGGGTTACCGGAGCATTCCGACGATTTTTGTTTCTCGGGGCAGATTTGGTCGAAAGCGTGACCTATAGCTCACGATTTTCAACTTTTCTAAACATTTCGGTCTTACCAGAGCATTCCAGGGATTTTTGTCGCATCACATTTGCCCGAAACGGTGACCCACAGCTCATGATTTTCCGTTTTTCCAATCTTTCTGGGGTTACTAGAAGACTCCGGGGATTTTTTTCCGCATCACATTTGGCCAAAAGCGTGACCTATAACTCACATTTTCAGCATTTCTAGTTGTTCAAGGGTTACCGGAGCTGTTAGGGGAATTTTGTTTCTTGGAGAAGATTTGGCCGAAAGCGTGACCTATAGCTCAAGATTTTCAGCTTTCCTAGTCGTTCAACGGTTACCGGAGCAGTCGGGGGAATTTTATTTCTCCGAGTAGATTTAGGCGAAACCGTGACCTATAGCTCACGATTTTTAGCTTTTCTATTCGTTTCTGGGTTATCGGGCAGTCCGGGGATTTTTATTTTTCGGAGCACATTTGGCCGAAAGCGTGACCTATAGCTCACGATTTTCAGCTTTTCTACCCGTTACGGGGTTACCGGACCTGTGCAGAGATTTTTATTTTTCGAAGCACATTTGGCCGAAAGCGTGACCTATAGCTCACATTTTACCTTTTCTAGTCGTTCCATGGTTTCCGTACCAGTGCGGGGCTTTTTATTTTTCGAAGGACATTTGGCCAAAAGCGTGACCTATAGCTCACGATTATCAGCTTTTCTAGTCGTTCCATGGTTAACGGGCCAGTCCGGGGAGTCTTATTTTTCAGAGCATATTTTGCCGAAAGAGTGATCAATTGCTAACGATTATCAACTTTTCTAGTCGTTCCAGGGTTACTGAGCATTCCGGGGATTTCTGTCGCATCACATTTTCCCGAAAGGGTGACCCATAGCTGAAGATTTTTTGCTTTTTTAGTTGTTCCGGGGTTACTGGAGGATTCCGGGAGTTTTTTTTCGCATCACATTTGGCCGAAAGCGTGACCTATAAGCTCATGATTTTGAGCTTTTCTGGTCGATCTGGAGTTACCGCAGCTATCCAGATATTTTTATTTTTCGGAGCACATTTGGCTGAAAGTGTGACCTATCGCTCACAATTTCAGTTTTTCTAGTCGTTCCGGCGTTACTGGACCAGTGCGGGGATTTTTATTTTTTGGAGCACATTTGGCCGAAAGCGTGACCAAGCTCACGATTTTCAGCTTTTCTAGTCGTTCCAGGGTTACCGGGCTTTTCGCAGAATTTTATTTTTTGGAGCACATTTGGCCGAAAGAGTGACGTATTGCTCACGATTTTCAGCTTTCCTAGTCGTTCCTGGGTTACCAGAACATTCCGGGGATTTTTTTTTCTCGGAGCAAATTTGGCCAAACGCCTGACCAATAGCCCACGATTTCAGCTTTTCTAGTCGTTCCGGGGTTACCGGAGCAGTTCAAGGATTTTTATTTTTTGAGGCACATTTGCCCGAAAGCGTGACCAATAGCTAACGATTTTTAACTTTTCTAATCATTCCAGTGTTACCAGAGGATTCCGCGGAATTTTGTCGCGTCACATTAGGCCGAAAGGGAGACCCACAGCTCAAGATTTTTCGCTTTTCTAGTCGTTTCGAGGTTACTAGAGGACTTTAGGGATTTTTTTTGCATCACATTTAGCCGAAAGCGTGACCTATAGCTCACGATTTCAGCTTTTCTAATTGCTCCGTGGTTACCGGAGCAGTCCGGGGATTTTTATTTTTCGGAGCACATTTGCTCAAAAGCGTGACCAGTACCTACCGATATTTATTTTTGACGATTCCCCGGATTTTTGTCGCATCACATTTGGCCGAAAGGGAGACCCATAGCTCAAGATTTTCTGCTTTTCTAGTCATTTCGGGTTTACTAGAGGACTCCGGGGATTTTTTTCGCATCACATTTGGCTGAAAGTTTGACCTATAGCTTACAATTTTCAGCTTTTCTAGTCGTTCCAGAGTTACCGGAGCTGTCTGGGTATTTTTATTTTTCGGAGTACATTTGGCTAAAAGCGTGACCTATAGCTAACGATTTCAGCTTTTCTAGTCGTTCCGGGGTTACGGGAGCAATCCGGGGATTTTTATTTTTCGGAGCACATAAGGCCGAAAGCGTGACCAATTGCTCACGATTTTCAGCTTTTCTAGTCGTTCCTTGGTTATCGGAGCAGTCCGAGGATTTTTAATTTTCGGAGCATATTTGCCCGAAAACTTGACCTATAGCTTACGATTTTCAGCTTTTCTAGTCATTCCAGGGTTACCGGGCCAGTCCGCAGAATTTTATTTTTCGGAGCACATTTGGCCGAAAGAGTGACCTATAGCTAACGATTTCAGATTTTCTAGTCGTTCCGGGGTTAATGGAGCAGTTCAGGGGGATTTTTTTGCATCACATTTGGCCGAAATCGTGACCTAGAGCTCACGATTTTCAGCTTTTCTAGTCGTTCAAGGTTTACCGCAGGACTTCAGGGATCTTTTTTGCATCACATTTGGCCGAGAGCGTGACCTATAACTCTCAATTTTCAGCTTTTCTTGACGTTCCGGGGTTACCAGAGCAGTTCGGGCATTTTTATCGTTCTTAGCAAATTTGGCTGAAAACATGACTTATATCTCCTGATTTTTAGCTTTTCTAGTCGTTTCGAGGTTACCGGAGCAGTCCAGGGATTTTATTTTTCAGATGATATTTAGCCGAAAGCGTGACCTATAGCTCACGATTTTCAGCTTTTCTAGTCATACCAGGGTTACCGGAGCAGCCGGGTATTTTTTTTATTTTTCGGAGCACATTTGGCCAAATGTATGACCTATAGCTCACGATTTTTTGCTTTTCTAGTCGTTCCAGGGTTATCAGACCAGTCCGGGGATTTTTATTTTTCGGAGCACGTTTGGCCGATGGCGTGACCTCTAGCTAATGATTTTCGACTTTTCTAATCGTTCCGGGGTTTTTGGAGGATTCCTGGGATATTTGTCGCATCACATTTGGCCGAAAGAGTGGCCCATAGCTCAAGAATTTCCGCTTTTCTAGTCATTCCGGGGCGACCGGAGGATTCTGGGGATTTTTTTCGCATCACATTTGGCCGAAATCGTGACCTATAGCTCACGATTTTTAGCTTTTCTAGTTGTTCAAGGTTTACCGCAGGATTTCAGCGATTTTTTCGCATCACATTTGGCCGAGAGCGTCACCTATGGCTCCCAATTTTTAGATTTTCTAGTCGTTCCGGGGTTACCGGAGCGGTTCGGGTATTTTTACCGTTCTTAGTAAATTTGGCAAAAAACATAACTTATATCTCACGATTTATATCTTTTCTAGTCGTTCCGAGATTACTGGAGCAGTCCAGGGATTTTATTTTTCGGAGGACATTTAGCCGAAAGCGTGACCTATAGCTCACGATTTTCATCTTTTCTGAACGTTCTAGGGTTACCAGAGCAGTCCGGGGAATTTATTTTTTTGAAGCACAATTGGCCGAAAGCGTGACCTATAGCTCACGATTTTCAGCTTTTCTAGTCGTTTCGGAGATACCGGGACAGTCCGGGAATTTTTATTTTTCGGAGCACATTTGGCCGAAAGCGTGACCTATATCTCACAATTTTTAGCTTTTCCAGTCGTACCAGGGTTACCGGAGCAGCCGGGTTTTTTTATATTTCGGAGCACATTTGGCTGAATGTATGACCTATAGCTCATGATTTTTAGCTTTTCTAGTCATTCCAGGGTTATCGGGCCAGTCCGGGGATTTTTATTTTTTGGAGCACATTTGGCCGAAGGAGTGAACTCTAGCTAATGATTTTCGACTTTTCTAATCGTTTCGGGGTTTTTGGATGATCCCTGGGATATTTGTCGCATCACATTTGTCCGAAAGAGTGACCCATAGCTCATGATTTTCCACTTTTCTAGTCATTCCGGGGTGACCGGAGGATTCGGGGGATTTTTTTCGCTTCACATTTGGCCGAAATCGTGACCTATAGCTCACGATTTTCAGCTTTTCTAGTCTTTCAAGGTTTACCGCAGGACTTCAGGGATCTTTTTTGCAACACATTTGGCTGAGAGCGTGACCTATTGCTCTCGATTTTCGGCTTTTCTTGACGTTCCGGGGTTACTAGAGCAGTTCAGGCATTTTTATCGTTCTTAGCAAATTTGACCGAAAACATGACTTATATCTCCTGATTTTTAGCTTTTCTAGTCGTTTCGAGGTTACCGGCGCAGTCTGGGGATTTTATTATTCGGATGATATTTAGCCGAAAGCGTGACCTATAGCTCACGATTTTTAGCTTTTCTAGTCGTTCCAGGGTTATCGGGCCAGTCCGGGGATTTTTATTTTTCGGAGCACATTTGGCCGAAGGCGTGACCTCTAGCTAATGATTTTCGACTTTTCTAATCGTTCCGGGGTTTTTGGATGATTCCTGGGATATTTGTCGCATCACATTTGTCCGAAAGAGTGACCCATAGCTCATGATTTTCCGCTTTTCTAGTCATTCCGGGGTGACCGGAGGATTCGGGGGATTTTTTCGCACCACGATTGTCCGAAATCGTGACCTATAGCTCACGATTTTCAGCTTTTCTAGTCGTTCAAGGTTTACCGCAGGACTTCAGGGATGTTTTTCGCATCACATTTGGCCGAGAGCGTGACCTATAGCTCACGATTTTCATCTTTTCTAAACGTTCAAGGGTTACCAGAGCAGTCCGGGGATTTTATTTTTTTAAAGCACAATTGGCCGAAAGCGTGACCTATAGCTCACGATTTTCAGCTTTTTTAGTCGTTTCGGGGTTACCGAGACAGTCCGGAGTTTTTTATTTTTCAGAGCACATTTGGCCGAAAGCGTGACCTATAACTCACAATTTTCAACTTTTTCAGTCGTTCCGGAGTTACCGGAGGATTCCATGGATTATTTTTTCGCATCACATTTTGCCAAAATCGTGACCTATAGCTCATGATTTTGAGCTTTTCTAGTCGTTCTAGGGATACCGGAGCAATCCATGGATTCTTATTTTTCGGAGCACATTTGGCCGAAAGCATGACCAATTGCTCACGATTGTCAGCTTTTCTAGTCGTTCCGGTGTTACTAGAGCAGTCCGGGTATATTTATTTTTCGAAACACACTCGGCCGAAAGCGTGACCTATAGCTCACGATTTTCAGCTTTCTACTCGTTCCAGGGTTACTGAGACAGTCCGGGGATTTTTATTTTTTGGAGCACATTTGGCCGAAAGAATGACCTATAGCCCACGATTTACAACTTTTCTAGTCGTTCCAAGGTTACCGGAGCATTCCGGGGATTTTTGTTTCTCGGAACAAATTTGGCCAAAAGCGTGACCTATAGCTCTTGATTTCAGCTTTTCTAGTTGTTCGGAGGTAACAGGAGCAGTCTGGGAATTTTTATTTTTCGGAGCACATTTGCCCAAAAACGTGACCTATACCTAATGATTTTCAACTTTTCTAATCATTCCAGTGTTTCCGGATGATTCCGGTGATTTTTGTCGCATCACTTTTGGTAGAAAAGGTGACCCATATCTCAAAATTTTCCGCTTTTCTAATCGTTCCGGGGATACTGGAGGTCTCCGGGGATTTTTTTTCGCATCACAATTGGCCGAAAGTGTGACCTATAGCTCACGATTTTCAGCTTTTCTAATCGTTCCAGGGTTACCGGAGCTGTCTAGGCATTTTTATTTTTCGGAGCACATTTGGCTAAAAGCGTGACCTATAGCTAACGATTTCAGCTTTTCTAGTCGTTCCAGGGATACAGGACCTGTCCGAGGATTTTTATTTTTCGGAGCACATTTTGCCGAAAGCTTGACCTATAGTTCACAATTTTCAGCTTTTCCAGTCGTTTCGGAGTTACAGGAGGATCCCAGGAATTTTTTTTTTCGCATCACATTTGGCCGAAAGCGTGATCTATAGCTCACGATTTTCAGCTTTTCTAGTCATTCCGGGGTTACTGGAGCAGTCCGGGGATTTGTATTTTTCGGAGCACATAAGGCCGAAAGCGTGACCAATTGCTCACGATTTTCAGTTTTTCTAGTCATTCCTTGGTTACCGGAGCAGTCCGAGGATTTTTAGTTTTTCTATTCGTTCCGGTGTTACCAGAGCAGTCTGGGTATTTTTATTTTTCGAAGCACATTTGCCCGAAAGCGTGACCTATACCTCATGATTTTCATCTTTTCTAGTCGTGCCAGAGTTACTGGAGCATTCAGACGATTTTTGTTTCTCGGAGTAGATTTGGTCGAAAGCGTGACCTATAACTCACGATTTCGGCTTTTCTAGTCATTCCGGGGCTTCCGGAGTAGTCCGGAGATTTTTATTTTTCAGAGCACATTTGCCGAAAGCGTACCTATAGCTCACGAGATTCAGCTTTTCTAGTCATACCAGAGTTACCGGTGCAGTCGGGTATTTTTATATTTCAGAGCACATTTGGCCGAATGTGTGACCTATAGCTCATGATTTTTAGCTTTTCTAGTCGTTACAGGGTTATCGGACCAGTTCGGGGATTTTTATTTTTCGAAGCACATTTGGCCGAAAGCGTGACCTCTAGCTAATGATTTTCAACTTCTCTAATCGTTCCGGGGTTTTTGGAGGATTCATGGGATATTTGTCGCATCACATTTGGCCGAAAGAGTGACCCACAGCTCATGATTTTCCGCTTTTCTAGTCATTCCGGGGTGACCGGAGAATTCGGAGGATTTTTTTTCGCATCACATTTGGCCGAAATCGTGACCTATAGCTCACGATTTTCAGCTTTTCTAGTCGTTCAAGGTTTACCGCAGGATTTTAGGGGACCTTTTTCGCATCACATTTGGGCGAGAGCGTGACGTATAGCTCCTGATTTTCAGCTTTTCTAGTCGTTCAAGGGTTACCGGAGTAGTTCGGGTATTTTTATCGTTCTTAACAAATTTGGCCAAAAACATGACCTATCTCACGATTTTTAGCTTTTCTAGTCATTCCGAGGTTAAAGGAGCAGTCCAGGGATTTTATTTTTCGTAGGACATTTAGCCGAAAGCGTGACTTATAGCTCATGATTTTCAGCTTTTCTAAACGTTCTAGGGTTACCTGAGCAGTCCGGGGATTTTATTTTTTTGAAGCACAATTGGCCGAAAGCGCGACCTATAGCTCACGATTTTCAGCTTTTCTAGTCATTTCGGGGTTACCGGGACAGTCCGGGGATTTTTATTTTTCGGAGCACATTTGGCCGAAAACGTGACCTATAGCTCACAATTTTCAGCTTTTCTAGTCGTTTTGGAGTAATCGGAGGATTCCATGGATTTTGTTCCGCGTCACATTTTGCCGAAAGCGTGACCTATAGCTCATGATTTTGAGCTTTTCTAGTCGTTCTAGGGTTACCGGAGCAGTCCAGGGATTCTTATTTTTCGGAGCACATTTGGCCGAAAGCATGACCATTTGCTCATGATTTACAGCGTTTCTAGTCGTTCCGGTGTTACCAGAGCAGTCCGGGTATATTTATTTTTCGAAGCACACTCGGCCGAAAGCGTGGCCTATAGTTCACGATTTTCAGCTTTTCTAATCGTTCCAGGGTTACCGGGCCAGTCCAGGGATTTTTATTTTTCGGAGCACATTTGGCCGAAAGAGTGACCTATAGCTCACGATTTACAACTTTTCTAGTCATTCCAGGGTTACCGGAGCATTCCAGGGATTTTTATTTCTCGGAACAAATTTGGCCAAAAGCGTGGCCTATAGCTCATGATTTCAGCTTTTCTAGTCGTCCCGGGGTTACCAGAGCAGTCCGGGATTTTTATTTTTTGTAGCACATTTGCCCGAAAGCGTGACCTATAGCTAACGATTTTCAACTTTTCTAATCGTTCCGGTGTTACCGGAGGATTCCGGGGATTTTTGTCGCATCACTTTTGGCAGAAAAGGTGACCCATAGTTCAAGATTTTCCGCTTTTCTAGTTGTTCCGGGGTACTGGAGGACTCCGGGGATTTTTTTTTTCGCATCACAATTGGGCGAAAGTGTGACCTATAGATCACGATTTTCAGCTTTTCTAGGCGTTACGGTGTTACCGGAGCAGTACGACGTTTTTTTATTTTCGGAGCACATTTGGCCGAAACCGTGACCTATAACTCACAATTTTCAGCTTGTCTAGTCGTGCCAGGGTTACCGGAGTATTCCGACGATTTTTGTTTTTCGGGGCAGATTTGGTCGAAAGCGTGACCTATTGCTCCCTATTTCAGCTTTTCTAGTCGGGTTACCAGAGCAGTGCAGGGATTTTTATTTTTCAGAGCACATTTGGCCGAAAGCGTGACCTATAGCTCACGATTTTCAGCTTTCTAGTCGTTCCAGGGTTACTGAGCCACTCCGGGGATTTTTATTTTTCGAAGCACATTTGGCCGAAAGAGTTGCCTATAACTCACGATTTACAACTTTTCTAGTCGTTCCAGGGTTACCAGAGCATTCCGGGGATTTTTGTTTCTCGGAACAAATTTGGCCGAAAGCGTGACCTATAGCTCTTGATTTCAGCTTTTCTGGTCTTTCCGGGGTTTCCAGAGCAGTTCGAAAATTTTTATTTTTCGGAGCACATTTGCCAGAAAGCGTGACCTATAGCTAACTATTTTTAACTTTTCTAATCGTTCCGGTGTTACCGGAGGATTCTGGGGATTTTTGTCGCATCAAATTTGGCATAAAAGATGACCCATATCTCAAGATTTTCCATTTTCTAGTCGTTCCGGGGATACTGGAGGACTCCGGGGATTTTTTTTTCGCATCACATTTGGCCGAAAGTGTGACCTATAGCTCACGATTTTCAGCTTTTCTTGTCGTTCCAGCGTTACCGGAGCTGTCTAGGCATTTTTATTTTTTGGAGCACATTTGGCTAAAAGCGTGACCTACAGCTAACGATTTCAGCTTTTCTAGTCGTTCCAGGGTTACAGGAATAGTCCGGGTATTTTTATTTTTCGGAGCACATTTGGCCGAAAGAGTGACCTATAGCTCACGATTTACAACTTTTCTAGTCATTCCAGGGTTACCGGAGCATTCCAGGGATTTTTATTTCTCGGAACAAATTTGGCCAAAAGCGTGACCTATAGCTCTCGATTTCAGCTTTTCTAGTCGTTCCGGTGTTAACAGAGTAGTCCGGAGATTTTTATTATTCGGAGAACATTTGCCCGAAAGCGTGACCTATAGCTCACGATTTACAACTTTTCTAGTCGTTCCAGGGTTATCAGAGAATTCCGGGGATTTTTGTTTCTCGGAACAAATTTGGCCGAAAGCGTGACCTATAGCTCTTGATTTCAGCTTTTCTAGTCGTTCCGGGGTTACCAGAGAAGTCCGGGAATTTTTATTTTTCGGAGCATATTTGCCCGAAAGCGTGACCTATAGCTAACGATTCAAACTTTTCTAATCGTTCCGGTGTTACCGGAGGATTCCGGGGATTTTTGTCGCATCACTTTTGGCAGAAAAGGTGACCCATAGCTCAAGATTTTTCGCTTTTCTAGTTGTTCGGGGTTACTGGAGGACTCCGGGGATTTTTTTTCGCATCACAATTGGGCGAAAGTGTGACCTATAACTCACGATTTTCAGCTTTTCTAGGCGTTACGGTGTTACCGGAGCAGTTCGGGGATTTTTATTTTTCGGAGCACATTTGGCCGAAAGCGTGACCTATAACTCACGATATTCTGCTTGTCTAGTCGTGCCAAGGTTACCGGAGTATTTCGACGATTTTTGTTTTTCGGGGTAGATTTGATCGAAAGCGTAACCTATAGCTCCCGATTTCAGCTTTTCTAGTCGTTCCGGGGTTACAAGAGCAGTGCAGGGATTTTTATTTTTCAGAGCACATTTGGCCGAAAGCGTGACCTATAGCTCACGATTTTCAGCTTTCTAGTCGTTTCAGAGTTATTGAGCCAGTCTGAGGATTTTTATTTTTCGGAGCACATTTGGCCGAAAGAGTGACCTATAGCTCACGATTTACAACTTTTCTAGTCGTTCCAGGGTTACCCGAGCATTCCGGGGATTTTTGTTTCTCGGAACAAATTTGGCCGAAAGCGTGACCTATAACTCATGACTTTTAGCTTTTCTAGTCGTTCCAGGGTTATCGGACCAGTTCGGGGATTTTTATTTTTCGAAGCATATTTGGCCGAAAGCGTGACCTCTAGCTAATGATTTTCAACTTCTCTAATCGTTTCGGGGTTTTTGGAGGATTCATGGGATATTTGTCGCATCACATTTGGCCGAAAGAGTGACCCACAGCTCATGATTTTCCGCTTTTCTAGTCATTCCGGGGTGACCGGAGAATTCGGAGGATTTTTTTTCGCATCACATTTGGCCGAAATCGTGACCTATAGCTCACGATTTTCAGCTTTTCTAGTCGTTCAAGGTTTACCGCAGGATTTTAGGGGACCTTTTTCGCATCACATTTGGGCGAGAGCGTGACGTATAGCTCCTGATTTTCAGCTTTTCTAGTCGTTCAAGGGTTACCGGAGTAGTTCGGGTATTTTTATCGTTCTTAACAAATTTGGCCAAAAACATGACCTATCTCACGATTTTTAGCTTTTCTAGTCATTCCGAGGTTAAAGGAGCAGTCCAGGGATTTTATTTTTCGTAGGACATTTAGCCGAAAGCGTGACTTATAGCTCATGATTTTCAGCTTTTCTAAACGTTCTAGGGTTACCTGAGCAGTCCGGGGATTTTATTTTTTTGAAGCACAATTGGCCGAAATCGCGACCTATAGCTCACGATTTTCAGCTTTTCTAGTCATTTCGGGGTTACCAGGACAGTCCGGGGATTTTTATTTTTCGGAGCACATTTGGCCGAAAACGTGACCTATAGCTCACAATTTTCAGCTTTTCTAGTCGTTTCGGAGTAATCGGAGGATTCCATGGATTTTGTTCCGCGTCACATTTTGCCGAAAGCGTGACCTATAGCTCATGATTTTGAGCTTTTCTAGTCGTTCTAGGGTTACCGGAGCAGTCCAGGGATTCTTATTTTTCGGAGCACATTTGGCCGAAAGCATGACCATTTGCTCATGATTTACAGCTTTTCTAGTCGTTCCGGTGTTACCAGAGCAGTCCGGGTATATTTATTTTTCGAAGCACACTCGGCCGAAAGCGTGACCAACAGTTCACGATTTTCAGCTTTTCTAATCGTTCCAGGGTTACCGGGCCAGTCCGGGGATTTTTATTTTTCGGAGCACATTTGGCCGAAAGAGTGACCTATAGCTCACGATTTACAACTTTTCTAGTCATTCCAGGGTTACCGGAGCATTCCAGGGATTTTTATTTCTCGGAACAAATTTGGCCAAAATCGTGGCCTATAGCTCATGATTTCAGCTTTTCTAGTCGTCCCGGGGTTACCAGAGCAGTCCGGGATTTTTATTTTTTGGAGCACATTTGCTCGAAAGCGTGATCTATAGCTAACGATTTTCAACTTTTCTAATCGTTCCGGTGTTCCCGGAGGATTCCGGGGATTTTTGTCGCATCACTTTTGGCAGAAAAGGTGACCCATAGTTCAAGATTTTCCGCTTTTCAAGTTGTTCCGGGGTACTGGAGGACTCCGGGGATTTTTTTTCGCATCACAATTGGGCGAAAGTGTGACCTATAGAACACGATTTTCAGCTTTTCTAGGCGTTACGGTGTTACCGGAGCAGTACGGCGTTTTTTTATTTTTCGGAGCACATTTGGCCGAAAGCGTGACATATAACTCACAATTTTCAGCTTGTCTAGTCGTGCCAGGGTTACCGGAGTATTCCGACGATTTTTGTTTTTCGGGGCAGATTTGGTCGAAAGCGTGACCTATAGCTCCCTATTTCAGCTTTTCTAGTCGTTCCGGGGTTACCGGAGCAGTGCAGGGATTTTTATTTTTCATAGCACATTTGGCCGAAAGCGTGACCTATAGCTCACGATTTTCAGCTTTCTAGTCGTTCCAGGGTTACTGAGCCAGTCCGGGGATTTTTATTTTTCGAATCACATTTGGCCGAAAGAGTTACCTATAGCTCACGATTTACAACTTTTCTAGTCGTTCCAGGGTTACCAGAGCATTCCGGGGATTTTTGTTTCTCGGAACAAATTTGGCCGAAAGCGTGACCTATAGCTCTTGATTTCAGCTTTTCTGGTCGTTCCGGGGTTTCCAGAGCAGTTCGGAAATTTTTATTTTTCGGAGCACATTTGCCCGAAAGCGTGACCTATAGCTAACTATTTTTAACTTTTCTAATCGTTCCGGTGTTACCGGAGGATTCTGGGGATTTTTGTCGCATCACATTTGGCATAAAAGATGACCCATATCTCAATATTTTCCACTTTTCTAGTCGTTCCGGGGATACTGGAGGACTCCGGGGATTTTTTTTCGCATCACATTTGGCCGAAAGTGTGACCTATAGCTCACGATTTTCAGCTTTTCTTGTCGTTCCAGCGTTACCGGAGCTGTCTAGGCATTTTTATTTTTTGGAGCACATTTGGATAAAAGCGTGACCTACAGCTAACGATTTCAGCTTTTCTAGTCGTTCCAGGGTTACAGGAATAGTCAGGGTATTTTTATTTTTCGGAGCACATTTGGCCGAAAGAGTGACCTATAGCTCACGATTTACAACTTTTCTAGTCATTCCAGGGTAACCGGAGCATTCGAGGGATTTTTATTTCTCGGAACAAATTTGGCCAAAAGCGTGACCTATAGCTCTCGATTTCAGCTTTTCTAGTCGTTCCGGGGATAACAGAGCAGTCCGGGGATTTTTATTATTCGGAGAACATTTGCCCGAAAGCGTGACCTATAGCTCACGATTTACAACTTTTCTAGTCGTTCCAGGGTTATCGGAGAATTCCGGGGATTTTTGTTTCCCGGAACAAATTTGGCCGAAAGCGTGACCTATACCTCTTGATTTCAGCTTTTCTAGTCGTTCCGGGGTTACCAGAGAAGTCCGGGAATTTTTATTTTTCGGAGCATATTTGCCCGA
Source organism: Dendrocalamus latiflorus (assembly GCA_017311315.1). NCBI lineage: Eukaryota > Viridiplantae > Streptophyta > Magnoliopsida > Poales > Poaceae > Dendrocalamus > Dendrocalamus latiflorus. Next base: position 421,943 of record CM029659.1, read on the forward strand.
AAGCGTGACCTATAGCTAACGATTCAAACTTTTCTAATCGTTCCGGTGTTACCGGAGTATTCCGGGGATTTTTGTCGCATCACTTTTGGCAGAAAAGGTGACCCATAGCTCAAGATTTTTCGCTTTTCTAGTTGTTCGGGGTTACTGGAGGACTCCGGGGATTTTTTTTTCGCATCACAATTGGGCGAAAGTGCGACCTATAACTGACGATTTTCAGCTTTTCTAGGCGTTACGGTGTTACCGGAGCAGTTCGGGGATTTTTATTTTTCGGAGCACATTTGGCCGAAAGCGTGACCTATAACTCACGATATTCTGCTTGTCTAGTCGTGCCAGGGTTACCGGAGTATTTCGACGATTTTTGTTTTTCGGGGCAGATTTGATCGAAAGCGTAACCTATAGCTCCCGATTTCAGCTTTTCTAGTCGTTCCGGGGTTACAAGAGCAGTGCAGGGATTTTTATTTTTCAGAGCACATTTGGCCGAAAGCGTGACCTATAGCTCACGATTTTCAGCTTTCTAGTCGTTTCAGGGTTATTGAGCCAGTCCGAGGATTTTTATTTTTCGGAGCACATTTGGCCGAAAGAGTGACTATAGCTCACGATTTACAACTTTTCTAGTCGTTCCAGGGTTACCCGAGCATTCCGGGGATTTTTGTTTCTCGGAACAAATTTGGCCGAAAGCGTGACCTATAACTCATGATTTTTAGCTTTTCTAATCGTTCCAGGGTTATCGGACCAGTTCGGGGATTTTTATTTTTCGAAGCACATTTGGCCGAAAGCGTGACCTATAGCTAACGATTTTCAACTTTTCTAATCGTTCCGGTGTTACCGGAGGATTCCGGGGATTTTTGTCGCATCACATTTGGCATAAAAGGTGACCCATAGCTCAAGATTTTCCGCTTTTCTAGTCGTTCCGGGGATACTGGAGGACTCCGGGGATTTTTTTTTCGCATCACATTTGGCCGAAAATGCGACCTATAGCTCACGATTTTTAGCTTTTCTAGTCGTTCCAGCGTTGCCGGAGCTGTCTAGGCATTTTTATTTTTCGGAGCACATTTAGCTAAAAGCGTGACCTATAGCTAACGATTTCAGCTTTTCCAGTCGTTCCAGGGTTACAGGAATAGTCCGGGGATTTTTATTTTTCGGAGCACATTTGGCCAAAAGCGTGACCTATAGCTCAGGATTTAAGACTTTTCTAGTCGTTCCAGGATTACCCGAGCATTCCGGGGATTTTTGTTTCTCGGAACAAATTTGGCCGAAAGCGTGACCTATAACTCATGATTTTTAGCTTTTCTAGTCGTTCCAGGGTTATCGGACCAGTTCGGGGATTTTTATTTTTCGAAGCACATTTGGCCGAAAGCGTGACCTATAGCTAACGATTTTCAACTTTTCTAATCGTTCCGGTGTTACCGGAGGATTCCAGGGATTTTTGTCGCATCACATTTGGCAAAAAAGGTGACCCATAGCTCAAGATTTTCCGCTTTTCTAGTCGTTCCGGGGATACTGGAGGACTCCAGGGATTTTTTTTTCGCATCACATTTGGCCGAAAATGCGACCTATAGCTCACAATTTTTAGCTTTTCTAGTCGTTCCAGCGTTGCCGGAGCTGTCTAGGCATTTTTATTTTTCGGAGCACATTTAGCTAAAAGCGTGACCTATAGCTAACGATTTCAGCTTTTCCAGTCGTTCCAGGGTTACAGAAATAGTCCGGGGATTTTTATTTTTCGGAGCACATTTGGCCGAAAGCGTGATCTATAGCTCACAATTTTTCGGAGCAGTCCGAGGATTTTTATTTTTCGGAGCATATTTGCCCGAAAGCATGACATATAGCTCACGATTTCCAGCTTTTCAAGTCGTTCCGGTGTAACCAGAGCAGTCTGGGTATTTTTATTTTTCGAAGCACATTTGCCCGAAAGCGTGACCTATACCTCACGATTTTCATCTTTTCTAGTCGTGCCAGGGTTACCGGAGCATTCCGATGATTTTTGTTTCTCGGAGTAGATTTGGTCGAAAGCGTGACCTATAGCTCACGATTTCAGCTTTTCTAGTCGTTCCGGGGTTACAAGAGCAGTGCAGAGATTTTTATTTTTCAGAGCACATTTGGCCGAAAGCGTGACCTATAGCTCACGATTTTCAGCTTTCTAGTCGTTTCAGGGTTATTGAGCCAGTCCGAGGATTTTTATTTTTCGGAGCACATTTGGCCGAAAGAGTGACCTATAGCTCACGATATAAGACTTTTCTAGTCGTTCCAGGGTTACCCGAGCATTCCGGAGATTTTTGTTTCTCGGAACAAATTTGGCCGAAAGCGTGACCTATAACTCTTGATTTCAGCTTTTCTGGTCGTTCCGGGGTTACCAGAGCAGTACGGGAATTTTTATTTTTCAGAGCACATTTGCCCTAAAGCGTGACCTATAGCTAACGATTTTCAACTTTTCTAATCGTTCCGGTGTTACCGGAGGATTCCGGGGATTTTTGTCGCATCACATTTGGCATAAAATGTGACCCATAGCTCAAGATTTTCCGCTTTTCTAGTCGTTCCGGGGATACTGGAGGACTCCGGGGATTTTTTTTTTCGCATCACATTTGGCCGAAAATGCGACCCATAGCTCACGATTTTTAACTTTTCTAGTCGTTCCAGCGTTGCCGGAGCTGTCTAGGCATTTTTATTTTTCGGAGCACATTTAGCTAAAAGCGTGACCTATAGCTAACGATTTCAGCTTTTCCAGTCGTTCCAGGGTTACAGGAATAGTCCGGGGATTTTTATTTTTCGGAGCACATTTGGCCGAAAGCGTGACCTATAGCTCACGATTTAAGACTTTTCTAGTCGTTCCAGGATTACCCGAGCATTCCGGGGATTTTTGTTTCTCGGAACAAATTTGGCCGAAAGCGTGACCTATAACTCATGATTTTTAGCTTTTCTAATCGTTCCAGGGTTATCGGACCAGTTCGGGGATTTTTATTTTTCGAAGCACATTTGGCCGAAAGCGTGACCTATAGCTAACGATTTTCAACTTTTCTAAACGTTCCGGTGTTACCGGAGGATTCCGGGGATTTTTGTCGCATCACATTTGACATAAAAGGTGACCCATAGCTCAAGATTTTCCGCTTTTCTAGTCGTTCCGGGGATACTGGAGGACTCCGGGGATTTTTTTTCGCATCACATTTGGCCGAAAATGCGACCTATAGCTCACGATTTTTAGCTTTTCTAGTCGTTCCAGCGTTGCCGGAGCTGTTGTAACATCCCGATTTTCAGAGCCTTTTTTAAGCTTTTAAAATAAAATTCACCATTTGAATTTTTCTGGAATTAATTAAAGCTTAAATGAAATTTTATGAAGTAAAAGGATTTAATATGATTAATCTGAACATGAACATTTGCCCAAGTGGTGTTATTTGATTTCTTTGTGTTTCAAGGAATTTATTGGTATTTTTTTGGATTTTTCTGGATTTATTTGCTATTTTCTAGAGCTCAAAAGAATTTATTTGAATTTCTGAAAAAGGGAAAAACCCCAAAAATCCCAACCGGCCAGTGGGCCGAAACCCACCAGCCGGCCCAGCCCAGCAGGCCGCCAGCCCGCACTGCCCCGCGTCCGCGCCACGCGTCGCGCATCGCACCCGCGCCTGCGCCCGCTCCCCTCCGTCCGATGGCCGCCGCGTGTCGCCCATCCACCGAGCCGCCTCGCGCCCGCACACCATTTCGGCCGCGCCTGCGCCCGAGCCGCTGACAGTGGGGCCCACCTGTCAGGGCTTTCGTTTCCGAGCGGGACTCCGCCCGAGCGCCGCCGTCTCCGCCGCGGACTCCGAGTCCGGCCCGCATCCGCCGCCGCCTTCCTTTTTCCCCGCCGCCGTCTTCCATCCGGTCACCTCGACGGCCGTGTATAAAAGCCGCCGCGCTCCCTCGACTTCCTCGTTCCGCAGCCGCCGCCCCGCCGCCGCTTCTGCCGCCGTGCGCCTCGCCGCCGGAGCCCGAAGACGCCGCCCTCGCCGACGTCGTTCGCCTCCGCCGAAGCCGCCGCACGTCGCCGCCGTCCTTCGCCGCCGGAGCTCGCCGCCGGTGAGTCCCGCCGCCGCCTCGGTCGCCGTCGGCCAGACCTCGCCGCCCAAACCCCGTCGGCCGCCGCCTGGCCAGCCCTCGCCCGCTCCGCCCGCGCCGCCTTGGTCCCCGCACCGCCGCGTCAGCGCTGACGCCAGCGGCCGCGACCCTTCGCCTTCCCGTGGACGCCGTCCACCGTGCACCCCACCGCCGCCATATGGGCCCCGCTTGTCAGCCGTAAGCCGTGGATCCATGAGCCAGCAAGCCGAGTCAGCGCCCACGTCATCAGCCACGTGGTCGCCACGTCAGCCAGCCGCTTGCGCAAGCAGCCCAGTCAGCCGCACTGTTCTGTGCGCCGAGCCCACCGTAGACCCAGCTCTCCATGCACCCGGTCCACAGCACAGTGCCATTTTCTATTTTTCCCGATTTTCTGTAAATCCAATTTTCCAAGAGCCCGTTCTCCCTCGTCCTAGCTCCGATTGACCCCGTTCTTTTTTCTAAATTCATCTAAAATTGAGCTCTACCTTTTGGTTCAGGTTTGAAAGTTTTTGGAGTTCTTTTGAAGTTTATTTGATTTGATTTTATTTTGTCTTTTCGTTTCGCTTTCTCTCTCGTTAGATCGCGTGTTCGAGGGAACGGAAGTTGGATTTGAAGACCAAGAGACCTCAGCTGAGCAAGGCCAAGGCAAGTCGTGTCCTTTGATCATGTTGAACCCAGTTTGCAATCTATTATTTAATTATTTTGTTTTAAATTATCTTGCATCGCTATTTTTATTCAAACCCTTGTATTGGTAGTTATCGTCCCAATTGGTTATTTCCCTCCTTGATATTTCGGAATACCTTGATGCCATTGTCACCATAGGTTGGGAAACTTAGTAGTGATGCTATGTTACGATCACATTGGAGTGGTACGATTAGTGTGCTTAGCCATGCTTTTAGTATCGTTTGGGTTCATCATCGCATGTGATTAATTAATTTGACTTAATGAGATATTGAATCGTGGTTGGTGCCACTGTTATAAAATTTGTGCCGTGACGTTGGTGCGTCATTGGCGGTGGTTATACAAAATTGGTTTCTACTCGGGCGAGTGATCGTGCAGTAAAGGGGGAAGTGTTGGAGCACTTCGATGGATGTGGTAGTCTCGCCCGAGAACACTTAAGGACTTAACTTTGTGCGCCATTGATCTGAGTCTTACCGTGCAAACCACATGTCTGGTATGGGACAGACCTGGCTGATTAATTTGTGATGTTTCAATTCTGGTTCCGCCATTGGGATGTCAGTGGGTGTCGTATACATTCCATGGGGCGCAAGGGGGGGTGTGATGCGAAACCCTAGCGGGCGGGATTGGGTTGGAATTAAACATTGTAAAGGCTTTGTTGTGATTACCTTAAGCTGAGGCTAATCACATCGTGTGGGTACAGTTGTGCAACCTCTGCAGAGTGTAAACTATTCGAATAGCCGTGTCCTCGGTCATGGACAATGCTCGGTGATTTCACACGAGGTATAGTTATTTCTAAAAGTTTCGGACAGTGGATGGTTAATTCACTGTTGGTTGGGAGGTCCATAAGTGGTTGGTTTAGCTTATGGATGGGAGATCCATAAGTGGTTACTTCAATTCCTTTGATTATTATTTATTATTGTTTTACTTCAAATGTGCCTTCAATCTATTTATTGTATTTTCAAATGCCGTTTTATGCAAATTAACCCTCACAGCCTTCCATTGGTAAGCCTTGCATATTATATTGCATTCATTTGTTACAAACGGCTTGCTGAGTACCAATGTACTCACGGCTTTATGCCCCTGTTGCTCAGTTGAGGAGGAGTATCACCAGCAGAAGGTTCCAGAAGGAGAGTACTTCGACGTCTTCGCGGATTAGGCTTCGTTCTCCACTCGATAGCCTGTGGGCGTGTCGATTGGCTGCTGCGTTTTCTTTTGGATTTCCGCTGCTAGTTTTTGTTCAGCCCTTCGGGCTGGTCTATTGTAAGCTTGGCCATAAGGTCGCACTCTGATAATTATTAATAATATTTGAGTCTTTTCTTAGTAAATCGTGATATGTTCGATATTTCATCTTTGTTTTTACTGTGTGCACTAGCGTGATCCTGGACTAGTGCAGAATACACAGGAGAGTCCGGATTTGTATATTCGAGTCTCTACAGAGATGGTATCAGAGCTATGTCGACTGTAGGACGAAGCCCTAGTTAGAATGGTCGAATTAGTCAAGTTTTCCAAATTTATTTTCTAAATCAAATCAACCAAATGGTTGCCTAGTAATTCTTGATTCTTACCTCATTCTTAGGATTCTTACACCTTGCCTCCTCTGAAATATTGTTTTCAAAACTAAATTTGACTTCTTATCTCTATAAAGTCTATAGATGTCTCGAGTGTCCCTCGATCAAAGTGAAGATTGGCCTGGAATTCTTCAAGCTGTGCTGTGAAGTTTGGATCAAGGAAGCACCCAATATGTCAAGACAAGATTGGAGATTTCCGTGAAGATTAGAAGCCATTAGATTTGAACCTTGTTATAGTTTTAGCATCGTGTAGAACGTTTTGCTTCTTATTTGCCATTGGGTGTGATGTGAGCTGCAGTTTTGCTTCTAGCATTATGATGCAGTCATGTCAAAAATCTTTTTGTGGAGTTTATTGCTTCTTTTGTTAGCCTTTTTCAGCTAAGTGTTTGTTTAGTTTTGGATTTGCCATTAGGATATCCCCCTTAGACGAGTTTACCACTTACCTTTGCTTTTCCCTCTTACCTACTGAGCCTTCAGAAGTCAGTTCTCAGCAAGTGGTCCTTCTTTCAGAGCAGAACAGAAATGGTTGTCACTCGGAGCACCGCAGGACGCAATCAGATGAACCAAGACCCAGAGGGCAGCAACGCAAACCAGGCAACTCAAGGACCGCAAGCAACTCCAATGGGTCTAGATCCGACCTTGAGTCAGTTCATGGCAGCTCAAACTCAACTCATGAATACGATGATGCAGAATTTAACCAATATGATGAATCAACAGCATCAGGCAGCCTTTGCACCTCAGACAAATCGTCCGTCATCCAGATTTGCAGAGTTCATGAGGACTAGACCGCCAACTTATTCCAATTCATCTGAGCCTTTGGAAGCAGATGATTGGATTCGTTCAGTGGAAAAGAAGCTAAACCTTGCTCAATGCACCAATCGCGAGAAAGTGTTGTACGCTACCCACCAGCTAGAGGGAGCCGCCGCAGAATGGTGGGAGAACTACTGTGCCGCTCATGAGGATCAAGACAACATCACTTGGGACGAGTTCACAGCAGCATTTCGACACGCTCATATCCTGGATGGAGTGATTGAGATGAAGAAGGAGGAATTTTGTGAGTTGCAGCAAGGGAGTATGTCAGTAAGTGAATATCTCAACAAGTTCACCCAACTAGCTCGCTATGCACCGGAGGATGTCGCCACGGATGATGCCCGTCAAAAGAGATTCAAGAGGGGATTGAACCCGGGATTGAAAGTTCAAGTGGTGGGAAACGACTATGCCAGCTTCCAAAACCTGGTAGATAAGGCTATACTTATTGAAGAGTCTCGTCATGAGATGGAAGAGTCTCGGAAGCGGAAGATGATTCACCAAGGAGTTCAGTCGCAACAGTCACAAAAAGTCAGATTCAACACATACCAGCCATCTCGGGTACCGCAACAGTCCGAATTCAGGACTCCAGCTCCAATGCCTCATCATGAAGGTTCGGGACCATGCACTATTAATATCAGCAATCTGCCTCCGAGAGACAGAAGCCCAGTAATTCCATATAACTGTTTCAAGTGCAAAGAGCCAGGTCATTTCGCTCGCAAGTGTCCACAGAAGCGTCGTGCAAACTCGCCAATTCCGTTCAACCTTGGAAGTACCCCTGCCAAGACTCCAGGAGCAAGCCATGGAATGTCATCAGATCGAGAAGGCCAGATACCCCCGAGTGTTGCGAGGGGAAGCTTGAACCACGTTGTCTCCGAAGTCGCACCTGGTAACCTACTCTTTTAGTGAGCCTGAATCTCGGGGTCGAGATTCCGTTTAAGGGGGGGAGGTTTGTAACATCCCGATTTTCAGAGCCTTTTTTAAGCTTTTAAAATAAAATTCACCATTTGAATTTTTCTGGAATTAATTAAAGCTTAAATGAAATTTTATGAAGTAAAAGGATTTAATATGATTAATCTGAACATGAACATTTGCCCAAGTGGTGTTATTTGATTTCTTTGTGTTTCAAGGAATTTATTGGTATTTTTTTGGATTTTTCTGGATTTATTTGCTATTTTCTAGAGCTCAAAAGAATTTATTTGAATTTCTGAAAAAGGGAAAAACCCCAAAAATCCCAACCGGCCAGTGGGCCGAAACCCACCAGCCGACCCAGCCCAGCAGGCCGCCAGCCCGCACTGCCCCGCGTCCGCGCCACGCGTCGCGCATCGCACCCGCGCCTGCGCCCGCTCCCCTCCGTCCGATGGCCGCCGCGTGTCGCCCATCCACCGAGCCGCCTCGCGCCCGCACACCATTTCGGCCGCGCCTGCGCCCGAGCCGCTGACAGTGGGGCCCACCTGTCAGGGCTTTCGTTTCCGAGCGGGACTCCGCCCGAGCGCCGCCGTCTCCGCCGCGGACTCCGAGTCCGGCCCGCATCCGCCGCCGCCTTCCTTTTTCCCCGCCGCCGTCTTCCATCCGGTCACCTCGACGGCCGTGTATAAAAGCCGCCGCGCTCCCTTGACTTCCTCGTTCCGCAGCCGCCGCCCCGCCGCCGCTTCTGCCGCCGTGCGCCTCGCCGCCGGAGCCCGAAGACGCCGCCCTCGCCGACGTCGTTCGCCTCCGCCGAAGCCGCCGCACGTCGCCGCCGGAGCTCGCCGCCGGTGAGTCCCGCCGCCGCCTCGGTCGCCGTCGGCCAGACCTCGCCGCCCAAACCCCGTCGGCCGCCGCCTGGCCAGCCCTCGCCCGCTCCGCCCGCGCCGCCTTGGTCCCCGTACCGCCGCGTCAGCGCTGACGCCAGCGGCCGCGACCCTTCGCCTTCCCGTGGACGCCGTCCACCGTGCACCCCACCGCCGCCATATGGGCCCCGCTTGTCAGCCGTAAGCCGTGGATCCATGAGCCAGCAAGCCGAGTCAGCGCCCACGTCATCAGCCACGTGGTCGCCACGTCAGCCAGCCGCTTGCGCAAGCAGCCCAGTCAGCCGCACTGTTCTGTGCGCCGAGCCCACCGTAGACCCAGCTCTCCATGCACCCGGTCCACAGCACAGTGCCATTTTCTATTTTTCCCGATTTTCTGTAAATCCAATTTTCCAAGAGCCCGTTCTCCCTCGTCCTAGCTCCGATTGACCCCGTTCTTTTTTCTAAATTCATCTAAAATTGAGCTCTACCTTTTGGTTCAGGTTTGAAAGTTTTTGGAGTTCTTTTGAAGTTTATTTGATTTGATTTTATTTTGTCTTTTCGTTTCGCTTTCTCTCTCGTTAGATCGTGTGTTCGAGGGAACGGAAGTTGGATTTGAAGACCAAGAGACCTCAGCTGAGCAAGGCCAAGGCAAGTCGTGTCCTTTGATCATGTTGAACCCAGTTTGCAATCTATTATTTAATTATTTTGTTTTAAATTATCTTGCATCGCTATTTTTATTCAAACCCTTGTATTGGTAGTTATCGTCCCAATTGGTTATTTCCCTCCTTGATATTTCGGAATACCTTGATGCCATTGTCACCATAGGTTGGGAAACTTAGTAGTGATGCTATGTTACGATCACATTGGAGTGGTACGATTAGTGTGCTTAGCCATGCTTTTAGTATCGTTTGGGTTCATCATCGCATGTGATTAATTAATTTGACTTAATGAGATATTGAATCGTGGTTGGTGCCACTGTTATAAAATTTGTGCCGTGACGTTGGTGCGTCATTGGCGGTGGTTATACAAAATTGGTTTCTACTCGGGCGAGTGATCGTGCAGTAAAGGGGGAAGTGTTGGAGCACTTCGATGGATGTGGTAGTCTCGCCCGAGAACACTTAAGGACTTAACTTTGTGCGCCATTGATCTGAGTCTTACCGTGCAAACCACATGTCTGGTATGGGACAGACCTGGCTGATTAATTTGTGATGTTTCAATTCTGGTTCCGCCATTGGGATGTCAGTGGGTGTCGTATACATTCCATGGGGCGCAAGGGGGGGTGTGATGCGAAACCCTAGCGGGCGGGATTGGGTTGGAATTGAACATTGTAAAGGCTTTGTTGTGATTACCTTAAGCTGAGGCTAATCACATCGTGTGGGTACATTTGTGCAACCTCTGCAGAGTGTAAACTATTCGAATAGCCGTGTCCTCGGTCATGGACAATGCTCGGTGATTTCACACGAGGTATAGTTATTTCTAAAAGTTTCGGACAGTGGATGGTTAATTCACTGTTTGTTGGGAGGTCCATAATTGGTTGGTTTAGCTTATGGATGGGAGATCCATAAGTGGTTACTTCAATTCCTTTGATTATTATTTATTATTGTTTTACTTCAAATGTGCCTTCAATCTATTTATTGTATTTTCAAATGCCGTTTTATGCAAATTAACCCTCACAGCCTTCCATTGGTAAGCCTTGCATATTATATTGCATTCATTTGTTACAAACGGCTTGCTGAGTACCAATGTACTCACGGCTTTATGCCCCTGTTGCTCAGTTGAGGAGGAGTATCACCAGCAGAAGGTTCCAGAAGGAGAGTACTTCGACGTCTTCGCGGATTAGGCTTCGTTCTCCACTCGATAGCCTGTGGGCGTGTCGATTGGCTGCTGCGTTTTCTTTTGGATTTCCGCTGCTAGTTTTTGTTCAGCCCTTCGGGCTGGTCTATTGTAAGCTTGGCCATAAGGTCGCACTCTGATAATTATTAATAATATTTGAGTCTTTTCTTAGTAAATCATGATATGTTCGATATTTCATCTTTGTTTTTACTGTGTGCACTAGCGTGATCCTGGACTAGTGCAGAATACACAGGAGAGTCCGGATTTGTATATTCGGGTCTCTACAGCTGTCTAGGCATTTTTATTTTTCGGAGCACATTTAGCTAAAAGCGTGACCTATAGCTAACGATTTCAGCTTTTCCAGTCGTTCTAGGGTTACAGGAATAGTCCGGGGATTTTTATTTTTCGGAGCACATTTGGCCGAAAGCGTGACCTATAGCTCACAATTTTTATTTTTCGGAGCACATTTGCCCGAAAGCGTGACCTATAGCTCACGATTTAAGACTTTTCTAGTCGTTCCAGGGTTACCCGAGCATTCCGGGGATTTTTGTTTCTCGGAACAAATTTGGCCGAAAGCGTGACCTATAACTCATGATTTTTAGCTTTTCTAGTCGTTCCAGGGTTATTGGACCAGTTCTGGGATTTTTATTTTTCGAAGCACATTTGGCCGAAAGCGTGACCTATAGCTAACGATTTTCAACTTTTCTAATCGTTCCGGTGTTACCGGAGGATTCCGGGGATTTTTGTCGCACCACATTTGGCATAAAAGGTGACCCATAGCTTAAGATTTTCCGCTTTTCTAGTCGTTCCGGGGATACTGGAGGACTCCGGAGATTTTTTTTTCGCATCACATTTGGCCGAAAATGCGACCTATAGCTCACGATTTTTAGCTTTTCTAGTCGTTCCAGTGTTGCCGGAGCTGTCTAGGCATTTTTATTTTTCGGAGCACATTTAGCTAAGAGCGTGACCTATAGCTAACGATTTCAGCTTTTCCAGTCGTTCCAGGGTTATAGGAATAGTCCGGGGATTTTTATTTTTCGGAGCACATTTGGCCGAAAGCGTGACCTATAGCTCACGATTTAAGACTTTTCTAGTCGTTCCAGGGTTACCCGAGCATTCCGGAGATTTTTGTTTCTCGGAACAAATTTGGCCGAAAGCGTGACCTATAACTCTTGATTTCAGCTTTTCTGGTCGTTCCGGGGTTACCAGAGCAGTACGGGAATTTTTATTTTTCAGAGCACATTTGCCCTAAAGCGTGACCTATAGCTAACGATTTTCAACTTTTCTAATCGTTCCGGTGTTACCGGAGGATTCCGGGGATTTTTGTCGCATCACATTTGGCATAAAATGTGACCCATAGCTCAAGATTTTCCACTTTTCTAGTCGTTCCGGGCATACTGGAGGACTCCAGGTATTTTTTTCGCTTCACATTTGGCCGAAAATGCGACCTATAGCTCACGATTTTTAGCTTTTCTAGTCGTTCCAGCGTTGCCGGAGCTGTCTAGGCATTTTTATTTTTCGGAGCACATTTAGCTAAAAGCGTGACCTATAGCTAACGATTTCAGCTTTTCCAGTCGTTCCAGGGTTACAGAAATAGTCCGGGGATTTTTATTTTTCGGAGCACATTTGGCCGAAAGCGTGACCTATAGCTCACAATTTTTCGGAGCAGTCCGAGGATTTTTATTTTTCGGAGCATATTTGCCCGAAAGCATGACATATAGCTCACGATTTCCAGCTTTTCAAGTCGTTCCGGTGTAACCAGAGCAGTCTGGGTATTTTTATTTTTCGAAGCACATTTGCCTGAAAGCGTGACCTATACCTCACGATTTTCATCTTTTCTAGTCGTGCCAGGGTTACCAGAGCATTCCGATGATTTTTGTTTCTCGGAGTAGATTTGGTCGAAAGCGTGACCTATAGCTCACGATTTCAGCTTTTCTAGTCATTCCGGGGCTACCGGAGTAGTCCGGGGATTTTTATTTTTTGGAACACATTTGCCGAAAGCGTACCTATAGCTCACGATATTCAGCTTTTCTAGTCGTACCCGGGTTACCGATGCAGCCTGATACTTTTATATTTCGGAGCACATTTGGCCGAATGTGTGACCTATAGCTCATGATTTTTAGCTTTTCTAGTCGTTCCAGGGTTATCGGACCAGTCCGGGGATTTTTTTCGCATCACATTTGGCCAAAATCGCATGACCTCTAGCTAATGATTTTCAAATTCTCTAATCGTTCCGGGGTTTTCGGAGGATTCATAGGATATTTGTCGCATCACATTTGGCCGAAAGAGTGACTCATAGCTCATGATTTTCAGCTTTTCTAACCATTCTGGCGTGACCGGAGGATTCGGAGGAATTTTTTCGCATCACATTTGGCCGAAATCGTGACCTATTGCTCATGATTTTCAGCTTTTCTAGTTGTTCAAGGTTTACTGCAGGATTTTAGGGATCTTTTTCTCCTCACATTTGGCCGAGAGCGTGACGTATAGCTCCAGTTTTTCAGCTTTTCTAGTCGTTACAGGGTTATCGGAGTAGTTCGGGTATTTTTATCGTTCTTAACAAATTTGGCCGAAAACATGACTTATATCTCACAAATTTGGCCGAAAACATGACTTATATCTCACAATAGAAAAGCGATTTTTATTTTTCGGAGCACACTTCGCAGAAAGCGTGACCTGTAGCTCATGATTTTAGCTTTTCTAGTCGTACCGAGGTTTCCGGACCAGTGTGGGGATTTTTATTTTTCAGAGCACATTTGGCCGAAAGCCTGACCTATAGCTCACGATTTTCAGCTTTTCAAGTCGTTCTAGGGTTACCGGGCCAGTCCGGGGATTTTTATTTTTCGGAGCACATTTGGCCGAAAGAGTGACCTATAGCTCACGATTTATAACTTTTCTAGTCATTCCAGGGGTACCGTAGCATTCCGGGGATTTTTGCTTTTCGGAACAAATGTGGCCGAAAACGTGACATATAGCTCATGATTTCAGCTTTTCTATCCGTTCCGGGGTAACCGGAGCAGTCCGGGGATTTTTATTTTTCGGAGCACATTTGCCCGAAAGCGTGACCTATAGCTAACGATTTTCGACATTTCTAATCATTCCGGTGTTACCGGAGGATTCAGGGGATTTTTGTTGCATCACTTTTGGCAGAAAAGGTGACCCATAGCTCAAGATTTCCCACTTTTCTAGTCGTTCCGGAGATACTGGAGGACTCCGGGGATTTTTTTTTGCATCAGAATTGGCCGAAAGTGTGACCTATAGCTCACGATTTTCAGCTTTTCTGCTCGTTCCAAGGTTACCGGAGCTGTCTAGGCATTTTTATTTTTCGGAGCACATTTGGCTAAAAGCATGACCTATAGCTAACGATTTCAGCTTTTCTAGTCGTTCCAGGGATACAGGACCAGTCCGGGGATTTTTATTTTTCGGAGCACATTTTGCCGAAAGCGTGACCTATAGTTCACAATTTTCAGCTTTTCCAGTCGTTTCGGAGATACAGGAGGATCCCAGGAATTTTTTTTCTCATGACATTTGGCCGAAAGCGTGACCTATAACTCACGATTTTCAGCTTTTCTAGTCGTTCCGGGGTTACCGGAGCAGTCCGGGGATTTTTATTTTTCGGAGCACATAAGGTCGAAAGCGTGGCCAATTGTTCACGATTTTCAGCTTTTCTAGTTGTTCCTTGGTTATCGGAGCAGTCCGAGGATTTTTATTTTTTGGAGCATATTTGCCCGGAAGCATGACCTATAGCTCACGATTTTCAGCTTTTCTAGTCGTTCCGGTGTAACCAGAGCAGTCCGGGTATTTTTATTTTTCGAAGCACATTTGCCCGAAAGCGTGACCTATACCTCGCGATTTTCATCATTTCTAGTGGTGCCAGGGTTACCGGAGCATTGCGATGATTTTTGTTTCTCGGAGTAGATTTGGTCGAAAGCGTGACCTATAGCTCACGATTTCAGCTTTTCTAGTCATTTCGGGGCTACCGGAGTAGTCTGGGGATTTTTATTTTTCGGAACACATTTGCCGAAAGCGTACCTATAGCTCACGATATTCAGCTTTTCTAGTCGTAACAGGGTTACCGGTGCAGCCGGGTATTTTTATATTTCGGAGCACATTTGGCCAAATGTGTGACCTATAGCTCATGATTTTTAGCTTTTCTAGTCGTTTCAGGGTTATCGGACCATTCTGGGGATTTTTATTTTTCGGAGCACATTTGGCCGAAAGCGTGACCTCTAGCTAATGATTTTCAACTTCTCTAATCGTTCTAGGGTTTTCGGAGGATTCGTGGGATATTTGTCGCATCATATTTGGCCGAAAGAGTGAACCATAGCTCATGATTTTCAGCTTTTCTAGTCATTTTGGGGTGACCGGAGGATTCGGAGGATTTTTTCGCATCACATTTGGCCGAAATCGTGACCTATAGCTCACGATTTTCAGCTTTTCTAGTCGTTCAAGGTTTACCGCAGGATTTTAGGGATCTTTTTGTCCCCACATTTGGCCGAGAGCGTGACGTATAGCTCCTGATTTTCAGCTTTTCTAGTCGTTCAAGGGTTACCGGAGTAGTTCGGGTATTTTTATCGTTCTTAACAAATTTGGCCGAAAACATGACTTATATCTAACGATTTTTAGCTTTTCTAGTCGTTCCGAGGTTACCGGAGCAGTCCAGGGATTTTATTTTTCGGAGGACAATTAGCGGAAAGCGTGACCTATAACTCATGATTTTCAGCTTTTCTAAACATTCTTGGGTTACCGGAGCAGTCCGGGGATTCCGGGGTTATCGATGTAGTCCGGGGATTTTTATTTTTCGAGCACATTTGCCGAAAGCGTGACCTATAGCTCACGATTTTCAGCTTTTCCAGTCCTTCCGTGGTTACCAGACCTGTCCAGCATTTTTTATTTTTCGGAGCACACTTCGCAGAAAGCGTGATCTGTAGCTCATGATTTTAGCTTTTCTAGTCGTACCGAGGTTTCCGGACCAGTGCGGAGATTTTTATTTTTCAGAGCACATTTGGCCGAAAGTCTGACCTATAGCTCACGATTTTCAGCTTTTCTAGTCGTTCTAGGGTTACCGGGCCAGTCCGGGGATTCTTATTTTTCGGAGCACATTTGGCTGAAAGAGTGACCTATAGCTCACGATTTATAACTTTTCTAGTCATTCCAGGGTTACCGTAGCATTCCGGGGATTTTTGTTTCTCGGAACAAATGTGGCCGAAAGCGTGACCTATAGCTCATGATTTCAGCTTTTCTGGCCGTTCCGGGGTTACCGGAGCTATCCGGGGATATTTATTTTTCGGAGCACATTTGCCCGAAAGCGTGACCTATAGCTAACGATTTTTCACTTTTCTAATCGTTCCGATGTTACCGGAGGATTCAGGGGATTTTTGTCGCATCACTTTTGGCAAAAAAGGTGACCCATAGCTCAAGACTTTCCACTTTTCTAGTCGTTCCGGGGATGCTGGAGGACTCCGGGGATTTTTTTTTGTGCATCACAATTGGCCGAAAGTGTAACCTATAGCTCACGATTTTCAGCTTTTCTGCTCGTTCCCGGGTTACCGGAGCTGTCTAGGCATTTTTATTTTTCGGAGCACATTTGGCTAAAAGCATGACCTATAGCTAACGATTTCAGCTTTTCTAGTCGTTCCAGGGATACAGGATCAGTCCGGGGATTTTTATTTTTCGGAGCACATTTTGCCGAATGTGTGACCTATAGTTCACAATTTTCAGCTTTTCCAGTCATTTCGGAGTTACAGGAGGATCTCAGGAATTTTTTTTCGCATCACATTTGGCCGAAAGCGTGACCTATAACTCACGATTTCAGTTTTTCTAGTCGTTCCGGGGTTACCGGAGCAGTCCAGGGATTTTTATTTTTCGGAGCACATAAGGTCGAAAGCGTGACCAATTGTTCACAATTTTCAACTTTTCTAGTTGTTCCTTGGTTATCGGAGCAGTCCGAGGATTTTTATTTTTTGGAGCATATTAGCCCCAAAGCATGACCTATAGCTCACGATTTTCAGCTTTTCTAGTCGTTCCGGTGTAACCAGAGCAGTCCGGGTATTTTTATTTTTCGAAGCACATTTGCCAGAAAGCGTGACTAATACCTCGCGATTTTCATCTTTTCTAGTCGTGCCAGGGTTACCGGAGCATTCCGATGATTTTTGTTTCTCGGAGTAGATTTGGTCGAAAGCGTGACCTATAGCTCACGATTTCAGCTTTTCTAGTCATTCCGGGGCTACCGGAGTAGTCCGGGGATTTTTATTTTTCAGAACACATTTGTCGAAAGCGTACCTATAGCTCACGAAATTCAGCTTTTCTAGTCGTAACAGGGTTACCGGTGCAGCCGGGTATTTTTATATTTCGGAGCACATTTGGCCGAATGTGTGGCCTATAGCTCATGATTTTTAGCTTTTCTAGTCGTTCCAGGGTTATCGGACCATTCCGGGGATTTTTATTTTTCGGAGCACATTTGGCCGAAAGCGTGACCTCTAGCTAATGATTTTCAACTTCTCTAATCGTTCCGGGGTTTTCGGAGGATTCGTGGGATATTTGTCGCATCACATTTGGCCGAAAGAGTGAACCATAGCTCATGATTTTCAGCTTTTCTAGTCATTCTGGGGTGACCGGAGGATTCGGAGGATTTTTTCGCATCACATTTGGCCGAAATCGTGACCTATAGCTCACGATTTTCAGCTTTTCTAGTCGTTCAAGGTTTACCGCGGGATTTTAGGGATCTTTTTGTCCTCACATTTGGCCGAGAGCGTGACGTATAGCTCCTGATTTTCAGCTTTTCTAGTCGTTCAAGGGTTACCGGAGTAGTTCGGATATTTTTATCGTTCTTAACAAATTTGGCCGAAAACATGACTTATATCTCACGATTTTTAGCTTTTCTAGTCGTTCCGAGGTTACCGGAGCAGTCCAGGGATTTTATTTTTCGGAGCACAATTAGCCGAAAACGTGACCTATAGCTCATGATTTTCAGCTTTTCTAAACGTTTTAGGGTTACTGGAGCAGTGTGGGGATTCCGGGGTTATCGAAGTATTCCGGGGATTTTTATTTTTCGAAGCACATTTGCCGAAAGCGTGACCTATAGCTCACAATTTTCAGCTTTTCCAGTCCTTCCGGGGTTACCAGACCTGTCCAGCGATTTTTTTTTTCGGAGCACACTTCGCAGAAAGCGTGACCTGTAGCTCATGATTTTAGTTTTTCTAGTCGTACCGAAGTTTTCGGACCAGTGCGGGGATTTTTATTTTTCAGAGCACATTTGGCCGAAAGCCTGACCTATAGCTCACGATTTTCAGCTTTTCTAGTCGTTCTAGGGTTACCGGGCCAGTCCGGGGATTTTTATTTTTCGGAGCACATTTGGCCGAAAGAGTGACCTATAGCTCACGATTTATAACTTTTCTAGTCATTCCAGGGTTACCGTAGCATTCCGGGGATTTTTGTTTCTCGGAACAAATGTGGCCGAAAGCGTGACCTATAGCTCATGATTTCTGCTTTTCTAGCCGTTCCGGGGTTACCGGAGCAGTCCGGGGATTTTTATTTTTCGGAGCACATTTGCCCGAAAGCGTGACCTATAGCTAACGATTTTCGACTTTTCTAATCGTTCCGGTGTTACCGGGGGATTCAGGAGATTTTTGTCGCATCACTTTTGGCAGAAAAGGTGACCCATAGCTCAAGATTTTCCACTTTTCTAGTCGTTCCGGGGATACTGGAGCACTCCGGGGATTTTTTTCGCATCACAATTGGCCGAAAGTGTGACCTATAGCTCACGATTTTCAGCTTTTCTACTCGTTCCAGGTTTACCGGAGCTGTGTAGGCATTTTTATTTTTCAGAGCACATTTGGCTAAAAGCGTGACCTATAGCTAACGATTTCAACTTTTCTAGTCGTTCCAAGGATACAGGACCAGTCCGGGGATTTTTATTTTTCAGAGCACATTTTGCTGAAAGCGTGACCTATAGTTCACAATTTTCTGCTTTTCCAGTCGTTTCGGAGTTATAGGAGGATCCCAGGAATTTTGTTTCGCATCACATTTGGCCGAAAGCGTGACCTATAGCTCACGATTTTCAGCTTTTCTAGTCGTTCCGGGGTTACCGGAGCAGTCCGGGGATTTTTATTTTTCGGAGCACATAAAGCCGAAAGCGTGACCAATTGTTCACGATTTTCAGCTTTTCTAGTTGTTCCTTGGTTATCGGAGCAGTCCGAGGATTTGTATTTTTTGGAGCATATTTGCCCGAAAGCATGACCTATAGCTCACGATTTCCAGCTTTTCTAGTCGTTCCAATGTAACCCGAGCAGTCCGGGTATTTTTATTTTTCGAAGCACATTTGCCCGAAAGCGTGACCTATACCTCACGATTTTCATCTTTTCTAGTCGTGCCAGGGTTATCGGAGCATTCCGATGATTTTTGTTTCTCGGAGTAGATTTGGTCGAAAGCGTGACCTATAGCTCACGATTTCAGCTTTTCTAGTCATTCCGGGGCTACCGGAGTAGTCCGGGGATTTTTATTTTTCGGAGCACATTTGCCGAAAGCGTACCTATAGCTCACGATATTCAGCTTTTCTAGTCGTACCAGGGTTACCGATGCAGCCGGGTATTTTTATATTTCGGAGCACATTTGTCCGAATGTGTGACCTATAGCTCATGATTTTTAGCTTTTCTAGTCGTTCCAGGATTATCAGACCATTTCGGGGATTTTTATTTTTCGGAGCACATTTGGCCGAAAGCGTGACCTCTAGCTAATGATTTTCAACTTCTCTAATCGTTCCGGGGTTTTCGGAGGATTCGTGGGATATTTGTCGCATCACATTTGGCCGAAAGAGTGAACCATAGCTTATGATTTTCCGCTTTTCTAGTCATTCTGGGGTGACCGGGGGATTCGGAGGATTCGTGGGATATTTGTCGCATCACATTTGGCCGAAAGAGTGAACCATAGCTTATGATTTTCCGCTTTTCTAGTCATTCTGGGGTGACCGGGGGATTCGGAGGATTTTTTCGCATCACATTTGGCCGAAATCGTGACCTATAGCTCACGATTTTCATTTTTTCTAGTCGTTCAAGGTTTACCGCAGGATTTTAGGGATCTTTTTCTCCTCACATTTGGCCGAGAGCGTGACGTATAGCTCCTGATTTTCAGCTTTTCTAGTCGTTCCAGGGTTACCGGAGTAGTTCGGGTATTTTTATCGTTCTTAATAAATTTGGCCAAAAACATGACTTATATAACACGATTTTTAGCTTTTCTAGTCGTTCCGAGGTTACCGGAGCAGTTCAGGGATTTTATTTTTTGGAGGACAATTAGCGGAAAGCGTGACCTATAGCTCATGATTTTCAGCTTTTCTAAACGTTCTAGGGTTACCGGAGCAGTCCGGGGATTCCGGGGTTATCGAAGTAGTCCGGGGATTTTTATTTTTCGGAGCACATTTGCCGAAAGCATGACCTATAGCTCACGATTTTCAGCTTTTCTAGTCGTTCCGGGGTTACCAGGCCTGTCCAGCGATTTTTATTTTTCGGAGCACACTTCGCCGAAAGCGTGACCTATAGCTCACGATTTTAGCTTTTCTAGTCGTACCGAGGTTTCCGGACCAGTGCGGGGATTTTTATTTTTCAGAGCACATTTGGCCGAAAGCGTGACCTATAGCTCACGATTTTTAGATTTTCTAGTCATTCCAGGGATACCGTAGCATTTCGGGAATTTTTGTTTCTCTGAACAAATTTGGCCGAAAGTGTGACCTATAGCTCATGATTTCAGCTTTTCTAGTCGTTCCAGGGTTACCGGAGCAGTCCAGAGATTTTTATTTTTCGGAGCACATTTGCCCGAAAGCGTGACCCATAGCTAACGATTTTCAACATTTCTAATCGTTCCGGTGTTACCGGAGGATTCCGGGGATTTTTGTCGCATAACATTTGGCAGAAAAGGTGACCCATAGCTGAAGATTTGCCGTTTTTCTAGTCGTTCCGGTGATACCAGACCTGTCCAGCGATTTTTTTTTTTGGAGCACACTTCGCAGAAAGCGTGACCTGTAGCTCATGATTTTAGTTTTTCTAGTCGTACCGAAGTTTTCGGACCAGTGCGGGGATTTTTATTTTTCAGAGCACATTTGGCCGAAAGCCTGACCTATAGCTCACGATTTTCAGCTTTTCTAGTCGTTCTAGGGTTACCGGGCCAGTCCGGGGATTTTTATTTTTCGGAGCACATTTGGCCGAAAGAGTGACCTATAGCTCACGATTTATAACTTTTCTAGTCATTCCAGGGTTACCGTAGCATTCCGGGGATTTTTGTTTCTCGGAACAAATGTGGCCGAAAGCGTGACCTATAGCTCATGATTTCAGCTTTTCTAGCCGTTCCGGGGTTACCGGAGCAGTCCGGGGATTTTTATTTTTCGGAGCACATTTGCCCGTAAGCGTGACCTATAGCTAACGATTTTCGACTTTTCTAATCGTTCCGGTGTTACCGGAGGATTCAGGAGATTTTTGTCGCTTCACTTTTGGCAGAAAAGGTGACCCATAGCTCAAGATTTTCCACTTTTCTAGTCGTTCCGGGGATACTGGAGCACTCCGGGGATTTTTTTTCGCATCACAATTGGCCGAAAGTGTGACCTATAGCTCACGATTTTCAGCTTTTCTACTCGTTCCAGGTTTACCGGAGCTGTGTAGGCATTTTTATTTTTCAGAGCACATTTGGCTAAAAGCGTGACCTATAGCTAACGATTTCAACTTTTCTAGTCGTTCCAAGGATACAGGACCAGTCCGGGGATTTTTATTTTTCAGAGCACATTTTGCCGAAAGCGTGACCTATAGTTCACAATTTTCTGCTTTTCCAGTCGTTTCGGAGTTATAGGAGGATCCCACGAATTTTGTTTCGCATCACATTTGGCCGAAAGCGTGACCTATAGCTCACGATTTTCAGCTTTTCTAGTCGTTCCGGGGTTACCGGAGCAGTCCGGGGATTTTTATTTTTCGGAGCACATAAAGCCGAAAGCGTGACCAATTGTTCACGATTTTCAGCTTTTCTAGTTGTTCCTTGGTTATCGGAGCAGTCCGAGGATTTGTATTTTTTGGAGCATATTTGCCCGAAAGCATGACCTATAGCTCACGATTTTCAGCTTTTCTAGTCGTTCCAATGTAACCCGAGCAGTCCGGGTATTTTTATTTTTCGAAGCACATTTGCCCGAAAGCGTGACCTATACCTCACGATTTTCATCTTTTCTAGTCGTGCCAGGGTTATCGGAGCATTCCGATGATTTTTGTTTCTCGGAGTAGATTTGGTCGAAAGCGTGACCTATAGCTCACGATTTCAGCTTTTCTAGTCATTCCGGGGCTACCGGAGTAGTCCGGGGATTTTTATTTTTCGGAGCACATTTGCCGAAAGCGTACCTATAGCTCACGATATTCAGCTTTTCTAGTCGTACCAGGGTTACCGATGCAGCCGGGTATTTTTATATTTCGGAGCACATTTGTCCGAATGTGTGACCTATAGCTCATGATTTTTAGCTTTTCTAGTCGTTCCAGGATTATCAGACCATTCCGGGGATTTTTATTTTTCGGAGCACATTTGGCCGAAAGCGTGACCTCTAGCTAATGATTTTCAACTTCTCTAATCGTTCCGGGGTTTTCGGAGGATTCGTGGGATATTTGTCGCATCACATTTGGCCGAAAGAGTGAACCATAGCTTATGATTTTCCGCTTTTCTAGTCATTCTGGGGTGACCGGGGGATTCGGAGGATTCGTGGGATATTTGTCGCATCACATTTGGCCGAAAGAGTGAACCATAGCTTATGATTTTCCGCTTTTCTAGTCATTCTGGGGTGACCGGGGGATTCGGAGGATTTTTTCGCATCACATTTGGCCGAAATCGTGACCTATAGCTCACGATTTTCAGTTTTTCTAGTCGTTCAAGGTTTACCGCAGGATTTTAGGGATCTTTTTCTCCTCACATTTGGCCGAGAGCGTGACGTATAGCTCCTGATTTTCAGCTTTTCTAGTCGTTCCAGGGTTACCGGAGTAGTTCGGGTATTTTTATCGTTCTTAATAAATTTGGCCAAAAACATGACTTATATAACACGATTTTTAGCTTTTCTAGTCGTTCCGAGGTTACCGGAGCAGTTCAGGGATTTTATTTTTTGGAGGACAATTAGCGGAAAGCGTGACCTATAGCTCATGATTTTCAGCTTTTCTAAACGTTCTAGGGTTACCGGAGCAGTCCGGGGATTCCGGGGTTATCGAAGTAGTCCGGGGATTTTTATTTTTCGATCACATTTGCCGAAAGCGTGACCTATAGCTCACGATTTTCAGCTTTTCCGGTCCTTCCGGGGTTACCAGACCTGTCCAGCGATTTTTATTTTTCGGAGCACACTTCGCAGAAAGCGTGACCTGTAGCTCATGATTTTAGCTTTTCTAGTCGTACCGAGGTTTCCGGACCAGTGCGGAGATTTTTATTTTTCAGAGCACATTTGGCCGAAAGCCTAACCTCTAGCTCACGATTTTCAGCTTTTCTAGTCGTTCTTGGGTTACCGGGCCAGTCCGGGGATTTTTATTTTTCGGAGCACATTTGGCCGAACGAGTGACCTATAGCTCACGATTTATAACTTTTCTAGTCATTCCAGGGTTACCGGAGCCGGGGATTTTTGTTTCTCGGAAAAAATCTGGCCGAAAGCGTGACCTATAGCTCATGATTTCAGCTTTTCTAGCCGTTCCGGGGTTAACGGAGCAGTCCGGGGATTTTTATTTTTCGGAGCACATTTGCCCGAAAGCGTGACCTATAGATAACGATTTTCGACTTTTCTAATCGTTCCGGTGTTACCGAAGGATTCCCGGGATTTTTTTCGCATCACTTTTGGCAGATAAGGTGACCCATAGTTCAAGATTTTCCACTTTTCTAGTCGTTCCGGGGATACTGGAGGACTCCGGGGATTTTTTTTTTGCATCACAATTAGCGGAAAGTGTGACCTATAGCTCACGATTTTCAGCTTTTCTAGGCGTTACTGTGTTACCGGAGCAGTTCGGGGATTAATATTTTTCGGAGCACATTTGGCCGAAAGCGTGACCTATAACTCACGATTTTCAGCTTGTCTAGTCATGCCAGGGGTTTCCAGAGTATTCCGACGATTTTTGTTTTCCGGGGCAGATTTGGTCGAAAGCGTGACCCATAGCTCCTGATTTCAGCTTTTCTAGTCGTTCCGGAGTTTTCGGAGCAGTGCAGGGATTTTTATTTTTCAGAGCACATTTGGTCGAAAGCATGACCTATAGCTCACGATTTTCAACTTTCTAGTCGTTCCAGGGTTGCTGAGCCAGTCCGGGGATTTTTATTTTTTGGAGCACATTTGGCCGAAATAGTGACCTATAACTCACGATTTACAACTTTTCTTCTCGTTACAGGGTTACCGGAGCATTTCGGGGATTTTTGTTTCTCGGAACAAATTTGGCCAAAAGCGTGACCTATAGCTCTTGATTTCAGTTTTTCTAGTCGTTCCGGGGTTACCGGAGCAGTCCAGGGATTATTAATTTTCGGAGCACACTTGCCCGAAAGCGTGACCTATAGGTAACGATTCCGGGGATTTTTGTCGCATCACATTTGGCAGAAAAGGTGACCCATAGCTCAAGATTTTCCGCTTTTCTAGTCATTCTGGGATACTGGAGGACTCCGGGGATTTTTTTTCGCATCACATTTGGCCGAAAGTGTGACAGATAGCTCACGATTTTCAGCTTTTCTAGTCGTTCCAGCGTTACCGGAGCGTCTAGCCATTTTTATTTTCCGGAGCACATTTGGCTAAAAGCGTGACCTATAGCTAACGATTTCAGCTTTTCTAGTCGTTCCAGGGTTACAGGCATAGTCCGGGGATTTTTTTTCAGATCACATTTGGCCGAAAGCGTGACCTATAGCTCATAATTTTCGGCTTTTCCAGTCGTTCCGGAGTTACAGGAGGATCCAAAGAATTTTTTTCCATCACATTTGGCCGAAAACGTGATCTATAGCAAACGATTTTTAGCTTTTCTAGTCGTTCCAGGGTTACCGGAGTAGTCCGGGGATTTTCATTTTTCGGAGCACATAAGGCCGAAAGCTTGACCAATTGCTCACGATTTTCAGCTTTTCTAGTCGTTCCTTGGTTACCGGAGCAGTCCGAGGATTTTTGTTTTTCGGAGCACATTTGCCCGAAAGCATGGGCAATAGCTCACGATTTTTAGCTTTTCTAGTCGTTCCGGTGTAACCAGAGCAGTCCGGGTATTTTTATTTTTCGAATCACATTTGCCCGAAAGCGTGACTTACACCTCACAATTTTCAGCTTGTCTAGTCGTGCCAGAGTTACCGGAGCATTCCGACGATTTCTGTTTCTCGGAGCAGATTTGGTCGAAAACGTGACTTATAGCTCACGATTTCAGCTTTTCTAGTCATTCTGGGGCTACCGGGGATTTTTATTTTTCGGAGCACATTTGCCGAAAGCGTACCTATAGCTCACGATTTTCAGCTTTTCTAGTCGTACCAGGGTTAACGGAGCAGCCGGGTATTTTTATATTTCAGAGCACATTTGGCCGAATGTGTGACCTATAGCTCACGATTTTTAGCTTTTCTAGTTGTTCCAGGATTATCGGGCCAGTCCGGGGATTTGTATTTTTCGGAGCACATTTGGCCGAAAGTATGACCTCTAGCTAATGATTTTCAACTTTTCTAATCGTTCTGGGGTTTTTGGAGTATTCCTAGAATATTTGTCGCATCACATTTGGCCGAAAGAGTGACCCATAGCTCATGATTTTCCGCTTTTCTAGTCATTCCGGGTTGACCGAAGGATTCGG
Source organism: Dendrocalamus latiflorus (assembly GCA_017311315.1). Classification (NCBI taxonomy): domain Eukaryota; kingdom Viridiplantae; phylum Streptophyta; class Magnoliopsida; order Poales; family Poaceae; genus Dendrocalamus; species Dendrocalamus latiflorus. The sequence continues at coordinate 447,446 of CM029659.1, forward strand.
GGGATTTTTTTCGCATCACATTTGGCCGAAATCGTGACCTATAGCTCACAATTTTCAGCTTTTCTAGTCGTTCGAGGTTTACCGCAGGATTTTAGGGATCTTTTTCGCATCACATTTGGACGAGAGCGTGTCCTATACTCCCAATTTTCAGCTTTTCTAGTCGTTCCAAGGTTACCAGAGTAGTTTGGGTATTTTTATCGTTCTTAACAAATTTGGCCGAAAACATGACATATATCTCACGATTTTTAGCTTTTCTAGTCGTTTTGAGGTTACCGGAGTAGTTCAGGGATTTTAGTTTTCGGAGGACATTTTGCCGAAAGCGCAGCATTTCTAAACGTTCTAGGGTTACCGGAGCTGTCCGGGGATTTTATTTTTCGAAGCACAATTGGCCAAAAGCATGACCTATAGCTCACGATTTTCAGCTTTTCTAGTCGTTTCAGGGTTACCGGGACAGTCCGGGGATTTTTATTTTTCGGAGCACATTTGGCCGAAAGCGTGACATATAGCTCATAATTTTTAGCTTTTCCAGTCGTTCCGGAATTACCGGAGGATTTCAGGGATTTTTTCCGCATCATATTTTGCCGAAAGCGTGACCTATAGCTCATGATTTTGAGCTTTTCTAGTCGTTCTGGGGTTACCAGAGCAGTCCGGGGATTCTTATTTTTCGGAGCACATTTGGCCGAAAGCATGACCAATTGCTCACGATTTTCAGCTTTTCTAGTCGTTCCGGTGTTACCAGAGCAGTCCGGGTATATTAATTTTTTGAAGCACATTCGGCCGAAAGCGTGACATATAACTCACAATTTTCAGCTTTTCTAGTTGTTCCAGGGTTACCGGAGCATTCCGATGAATTTTGTTTCTCGGAGCAGATTTGGTCGAAAGCGTGACCTATAGCTCACGATTTCAGCTTTTCTAGTCGTTCCGGGGTTATCGAAGTAGTCCGGGGATTTTTATTTTTCGGAGCACATTTGCCGAAAGCATGACCTATAGCTCACGATTTTCAGCTTTTCTAGTCGTTCCGGGGTTACCAGGCCTGTCCAGCGATTTTTATTTTTCGGAGCACACTTCGCCGAAAGCGTGACCTATAGCTCACGATTTTAGCTTTTCTAGTCGTACCGAGGTTTCCGGACCAGTGCGGGGATTTTTATTTTTCAGAGCACATTTGGCCGAAAGCGTGACCTATAGCTCACGATTTTCAGCTTTTCTAGTCATTCCAGGGATACCGTAGCATTTCGGGAATTTTTGTTTCTCTGAACAAATTTGGCCGAAAGTGTGACCTATAGCTCATGATTTCAGCTTTTCTAGTCGTTCCAGGGTTACCGGAGTAGTCCAGAGATTTTTATTTCTCGGAGCACATTTGCCCGAAAGCGTGACCCATAGCTAACGATTTTCAACATTTCTAATCGTTCCGGTGTTACCGGAGGATTCCGGGGATTTTTGTCGCATAACATTTGGCAGAAAAGGTGACCCATAGCTGAAGATTTGCCGTTTTTCTAGTCGTTCCGGTGATACTGGAGGACTCCGGGGATTTTTTTTTTTTGCATCACAATTAGCCGAAAGTGTGACCTATAGCTCACGATTTTTAGCTTTTCTAGGCGTTACGGTGTTACCGGAGCAGTTCGACGGTTTTTATTTTTCGGAGCACATTTGGCCGAAAGCGTGACCTATAACTCACGATTTTCAGCTTGTCTAGTCGTGCCAGGATTACCGGTGCATTCGACGATTTTTATTTCTCGGGGCAGATTTGGTCGAAATCGTGACCTATAGCTCCCGATTTCAGCTTTTCTAGTCGTTCCGTGGTTACCGGAACAGTGCGGGGATTTTTATTTTTCAGAGCACATTTGGCCGAAAGCGTGACCTATAGCTCACGATTTTCAGCTTTCTAGTCGTTCCAGGGTTATTGAGCCAGTCCGGGGATTTTTATTTTTCGGAGCACATTTGGCCGAAAGAGTGACCTATAGCTCACGATTTACAACTTTTCTTGTCGTTCCAGGGTTACCGGAGCATTCTGGAGATTTTTGTTTCTCGGAACAAATTTGGCCGAAAGTGTGACCTATAGCTCTTGATTTCAGCTTTTCTAGTCTTTCTAGAGTTACTGGAGCAGTCCGGGAATTTTTATTTTTCGGAGCACATTTTCCCGGAAGCGTGACCTATAGCTAACGATTTTTAACTTTTCTAATCGTTCCGATGTTACCGGAGGATTCCGGCGATTTTTGTCGCATCACATTTAGCAGAAAAGGTGACCCATAGCTGAATATTTTCCGCTTTTCTAGTCGTTCCGGGGATACTGGTGGACTCCAGGGATTTTTGTTCGCATCACATTTGGCCGAAAGTGTGACCTATAGCTAACGATTTTCAGCTTTTCTAGTCGTTCCAGCGTTACCGGAGCTGTCTAGGCATTTTTATTTTTTGGAGCACATTTGGTTAAAAGCGTGACCTATAGCTAACGATTTCAGGTTTTCTAGTCGTTCCAGGGTTACAGGAATAGTCCGAGGATTTTTATTTTTCGGAGCACATTTGGCCGAAAGCGTGACCTAGCTCACAATTTTCAGCTTTTCAAGTCGTTCCGGAGTTACAGGAGGATCCCAGGAATTTTTTTCGCATCACATTTGGCCGAAAGCGTGATTTATAGCTCAAGATTTTTAGCTTTTCTAGTCGTTCCGGGGTTACCGGAGCAGTCCGGGGATTTTCATTTTTCGGAGCACATTTGGCCGAAAGAGTGACCTATAGCTCACGATTTACAACTTTTCTTGTCGTTCCAGGGTTACCGGAGCATTCTGGAGATTTTTGTTTCTCGGAACAAATTTGGCCGAAAGCGTGACCTATAGCTCTTGATTTCAGCTTTACTAGTCTTTCTGGAGTTACTGGAGCAGTCCGGGAATTTTTATTTTTCGGAGCACATTTTCCCGGAAGCGTGACCTATAGCTAACGATTTTTAACTTTTCTAATCGTTCCGATGTTACCGGAGGATTCCGGGGATTTTTGTCGCATCACATTTAGCAGAAAAGGTGACCCATAGCTGAATATTTTCCGCTTTTCTAGTCGTTCCGGGCATACTGGAGGACTCCAGGGATTTTTTTTCGCATCACATTTGGCCGAAAGTGTGACCTATAGCTAACGATTTTCAGCTTTTCTAGTCGTTCCAGCGTTACCGGAGCTGTCTAGCCATTTTTATTTTCCGGAGCACATTTGGCTAAAAGCGTGACCTATAGCTAACGATTTCAGCTTTTCTAGTCGTTCTAGGGTTACAGGCATAGTCCGGGGATTTTTTTTCAGATCACATTTGGCCGAAAGTGTGACCTATAGCTCATAATTTTCAGCTTTTCCAGTCGTTCCGGAGTTACAGGAGGATCCAAAGAATTTTTTTCCATCACATTTGGCCGAAAGCGTGATCTATAGCAAACGATTTTTAGCTTTTCTAGTCGTTCCAGGGTTACCGGAGTAGTCCGGGGATTTTCATTTTTCGGAGCACATAAGGCCGAAAGCTTGACCAATTGCTCACGATTTTCAGCTTTTCTAGTCGTTCCTTGGTTACCGGAGCAGTCCGAGGATTTTTGTTTTTCGGAGCACATTTGCCCGAAAGCATGAGCTATAGCTCACGATTTTTAGCTTTTCTAGTCGTTCCGGTGTAACCAGAGCAGTCCGGGTATTTTTATTTTTCGAATCACATTTGCCCGAAAGCGTGACTTACACCTCACAATTTTCAGCTTGTCTAGTCGTGCCAGGGTTACCGGAGCATTCCGACGATTTTTGTTTCTCGGAGCAGATTTGGTCGAAAACGTGACTTATAGCTCACGATTTCAGCTTTTCTAGTCATTCTGGGGCTACCGGGGATTTTTATTTTTCGGAGCACATTTGCCGAAAGCGTACCTATAGCTCACGATTTTCAGCTTTTCTAGTCGTACCAGGGTTAACGGAGCAGCCGGGTATTTTTATATTTCAGAGCACATTTGGCCGAATGTGTGACCTATAGCTCACGATTTTTAGCTTTTCTAGTTGTTCCAGGATTATCGGGCCAGTCCGGGGATTTGTATTTTTCGGAGCACATTTGGCCGAAAGTATGACCTCTAGCTAATGATTTTCAACTTTTCTAATCGTTCTGGGGTTTTTGGAGTATTCCTAGAATATTTGTCGCATCACATTTGGCCAAAAGAGTGACCCATAGCTCATGATTTTCCGCTTTTCTAGTCATTCCGGGTTGACCGAAGGATTCGGGGGATTTTTTTTCGCATCACATTTGGCCGAAATCGTGACCTATAGCTCACAATTTTCAGCTTTTCTAGTCGTTCGAGGTTTACCGCAGGATTTTAGGGATCTTTTTCGCATCACATTTGGACGAGAGCGTGACCTATACTCCCAATTTTCAGCTTTTCTAGTCGTTCCAAGGTTACCAGAGTAGTTTGGGTATTTTTATCGTTCTTAACAAATTTGGCCGAAAACATGACATATATCTCAAGATTTTTAGCTTTTCTAGTCGTTTTGAGGTTACCGGAGCAGTTCAGGGATTTTAGTTTTCGGAGGACATTTTGCCGAAAGCGCAGCATTTCTAAACGTTCTAGGGTTACCGGAGCTGTCCGGGGATTTTATTTTTCGAAGCACAATTGGCCGAAAGCATGACCTATAGCTCACGATTTTCAGCTTTTCTAGTCGTTTCAGGGTTACCGGGACAGTCCGGGGATTTTTATTTTTCGGAGCACATTTGGCCGAAAGCGTGACATATAGCTCATAATTTTTAGCTTTTCCAGTCGTTCCGGAATTACCGGAGGATTTCAGGGATTTTTTCCGCATCATATTTTGCCGAAAGCGTGACCTATAGCTCATGATTTTGAGCTTTTCTAGTCGTTCTGGGGTTACCAGAGCAGTCCGGGGATTCTTATTTTTCGGAGCACATTTGGCCGAAAGCATGACCAATTGCTCACGATTTTCAGCTTTTCTAGTCGTTCCGGTGTTACCAGAGAAGTCCGGGTATATTAATTTTTTGAAGCACATTCGGCCGAAGGCGTGACATATAACTCACAATTTTCAGCTTTTCTAGTTGTTCCAGGGTTACCGGAGCATTCCGATGAATTTTGTTTCTCGGAGCAGATTTGGTCGAAAGCGTGACCTATAGCTCACGATTTCAGCTTTTCTAGTCGTTCCGGGGTTATCGAAGTAGTCCGGGGATTTTTATTTTTCGGAGCACATTTGCCGAAAGCATGACCTATAGCTCACGATTTTCAGCTTTTCTAGTCGTTCCGGGGTTACTAGGCCTGTCCAGCGATTTTTATTTTTCGGAGCACACTTCGCCGAAAGCGTGACCTATAGCTCACGATTTTAGCTTTTCTAGTCGTACCGAGGTTTCCGGACCAGTGCGGGGATTTTTATTTTTCAGAGCACATTTGGCCGAAAGCGTGACCTATAGCTCACGATTTTTAGCTTTTCTAGTCATTCCAGGGATACCGTAGCATTTCGGGAATTTTTGTTTCTCTGAACAAATTTGGCCGAAAGTGTGACCTATAGCTCATGATTTCAGCTTTTCTAGTCGTTCCAGGGTTACCGGAGCAGTCCAGAGATTTTTATTTTTCGGAGCACATTTGCCCGAAAGCGTGACCCATAGCTAACGATTTTCAACATTTCTAATCGTTCCGGTGTTACCGGAGGATTCCGGGGATTTTTGTCGCATAACATTTGGCAGAAAAGGTGACCCATAGCTGAAGATTTGCCGTTTTTCTAGTCGTTCCGGTGATACCAGACCTGTCCAGCGATTTTTTTTTTCGGAGCACACTTCGCAGAAAGCGTGACCTGTAGCTCATGATTTTAGTTTTTCTAGTCGTACCGAAGTTTTCGGACCAGTGCGGGGATTTTTATTTTTCAGAGCACATTTGGCCGAAAGCCTGACCTATAGCTCACGATTTTCAGCTTTTCTAGTCGTTCTAGGGTTACCGGGCCAGTCCGGGGATTTTTATTTTTCGGAGCACATTTGGCCGAAAGAGTGACCTATAGCTCACGATTTATAACTTTTCTAGTCATTCCAGGGTTACCGTAGCATTCCGGGGATTTTTGTTTCTCGGAACAAATGTGGCCGAAAGCGTGACCTATAGCTCATGATTTCAGCTTTTCTAGCCGTTCCGGGGTTACCGGAGCAGTCCGGGGATTTTTATTTTTCGGAGCACATTTGCCCGTAAGCGTGACCTATAGCTAACGATTTTCGACTTTTCTAATCGTTCCGGTGTTACCGGAGGATTCAGGAGATTTTTGTCGCTTCACTTTTGGCAGAAAAGGTGACCCATAGCTCAAGATTTTCCACTTTTCTAGTCGTTTCGGGGATACTGGAGCACTCCGGGGATTTTTTTCGCATCACAATTGGCCGAAAGTGTGACCTATAGCTCACGATTTTCAGCTTTTCTACTCGTTCCAGGTTTACCGGAGCTGTGTAGGCATTTTTATTTTTCAGAGCACATTTGGCTAAAAGCGTGACCTATAGCTAACGATTTCAACTTTTCTAGTCGTTCCAAGGATACAGGACCAGTCCGGGGATTTTTATTTTTCAGAGCACATTTTGCCGAAAGCGTGACCTATAGTTCACAATTTTCTGCTTTTCCAGTCGTTTCGGAGTTATAGGAGGATCCCAGGAATTTTGTTTCGCATCACATTTGGCCGAAAGCGTGACCTATAGCTCACGATTTTCAGCTTTTCTAGTCGTTCCGGGGTTACCGGAGCAGTCCGGGGATTTTTATTTTTCGGAGCACATAAAGCCGAAAGCGTGACCAATTGTTCACGATTTTCAGCTTTTCTAGTTGTTCCTTGGTTATCGGAGCAGTCCGAGGATTTGTATTTTTTGGAGCATATTTGCCCGAAAGCATGACCTATAGCTCACGATTTTCAGCTTTTCTAGTCGTTCCAATGTAACCCGAGCAGTCCGGGTATTTTTATTTTTCGAAGCACATTTGCCCGAAAGCGTGACCTATACCTCACGATTTTCATCTTTTCTAGTCGTGCCAGGGTTATCGGAGCATTCCGATGATTTTTGTTTCTCGGAGTAGATTTGGTCGAAAGCGTGACCTATAGCTCACGATTTCAGCTTTTCTAGTCATTCCGGGGCTACCGGAGTAGTCCGGGGATTTTTATTTTTCGGAGCACATTTGCCGAAAGCGTACCTATAGCTCACGATATTCAGCTTTTCTAGTCGTACCAGGGTTACCGATGCAGCCGGGTATTTTTATATTTCGGAGCACATTTGTCCGAATGTGTGACCTATAGCTCATGATTTTTAGCTTTTCTAGTCGTTCCAGGATTATCAGACCATTCCGGGGATTTTTATTTTTCGGAGCACATTTGGCCGAAAGCGTGACCTCTAGCTAATGATTTTCAACTTCTCTAATCGTTCCGGGGTTTTCGGAGGATTCGTGGGATATTTGTCGCATCACATTTGGCCGAAAGAGTGAACCATAGCTTATGATTTTCCGCTTTTCTAGTCATTCTGGGGTGACCGGGGGATTCGGAGGATTCGTGGGATATTTGTCGCATCACATTTGGCCGAAAGAGTGAACCATAGCTTATGATTTTCCGCTTTTCTAGTCATTCTGGGGTGACCGGGGGATTCGGAGGATTTTTTCGCATCACATTTGGCCGAAATCGTGACCTATAGCTCACGATTTTCAGTTTTTCTAGTCGTTCAAGGTTTACCGCAGGATTTTAGGGATCTTTTTCTCCTCACATTTGGCCGAGAGCGTGACGTATAGCTCCTGATTTTCAGCTTTTCTAGTCGTTCCAGGGTTACCGGAGTAGTTCGGGTATTTTTATCGTTCTTAATAAATTTGGCCAAAAACATGACTTATATAACACGATTTTTAGCTTTTCTAGTCGTTCCGAGGTTACCGGAGCAGTTCAGGGATTTTATTTTTTGGAGGACAATTAGCGGAAAGCGTGACCTATAGCTCATGATTTTCAGCTTTTCTAAACGTTCTAGGGTTACCGGAGCAGTCCGGGGATTCCGGGGTTATCGAAGTAGTCCGGGGATTTTTATTTTTCGATCACATTTGCCGAAAGCGTGACCTATAGCTCACGATTTTCAGCTTTTCCGGTCCTTCCGGGGTTACCAGACCTATCCAGCGATTTTTATTTTTCGGAGCACACTTCGCAGAAAGCGTGACCTGTAGCTCATGATTTTAGCTTTTCTAGTCGTACCGAGGTTTCCGGACCAGTGCGGAGATTTTTATTTTTCAGAGCACATTTGGCCGAAAGCCTGACCTCTAGCTCACGATTTTCAGCTTTTCTAGTCGTTCTAGGGTTACCGGGCCAGTCCGGGGATTTTTATTTTTCGGAGCACATTTGGCCGAACGAGTGACCTATAGCTCACGATTTATAACTTTTCTAGTCATTCCAGGGTTACCGGAGCCGGGGATTTTTGTTTCTCGGAAAAAATCTGGCCGAAAGCGTGACCTATAGCTCATGATTTCAGCTTTTCTAGCCGTTCCGGGGTTAACGGAGCAGTCCGGGGATTTTTATTTTTCGGAGCACATTTGCCCGAAAGCGTGACCTATAGATAACGATTTTCGACTTTTCTAATCGTTCCGGTGTTACCGGAGGATTCCCGGGATTTTTTTCGCATCACTTTTGGCAGATAAGGTGACCCATAGTTCAAGATTTTCCACTTTTCTAGTCGTTCCGGGGATACTGGAGGACTCCGGGGATTTTTTTTTTTGCATCACAATTAGCGGAAAGTGTGACCTATAGCTCACGATTTTCAGCTTTTCTAGGCGTTACTGTGTTACCGAAGCAGTTCGGGGATTAATATTTTTCGGAGCACATTTGGCCGAAAGCGTGACCTATAACTCACGATTTTCAGCTTGTCTAGTCATGCCAGGGGTTTCCGGAGTATTCCGACGATTTTTGTTTTCCGGGGCAGATTTGGTCGAAAGTGTGACCCATAGCTCCTGATTTCAGCTTTTCTAGTCGTTCCGGAGTTTCCGGAGCAGTGCAGGGATTTTTATTTTCAGAGCACATTTGGTCGAAAGCATGACCTATAGCTCACGATTTTCAACTTTCTAGTCGTTCCAGGGTTGCTGAGCCAGTCCGGGGATTTTTATTTTTTGGAGCACATTTGGCCGAAATAGTGACCTATAACTCACGATTTACAACTTTTCTTCTCGTTACAGGGTTACCGGAGCATTTCGGGTATTTTTGTTTCTCAGAACAAATTTGGCCGAAAGCGTGACCTATAGCTCTTGATTTCAGTTTTTCTAGTCGTTCCGGGGTTACCGGAGCAGTCCAGGGATTATTAATTTTCGGAGCACACTTGCCCAAAAGCGTGACCTATAGGTAACGATTCCGGGGATTTTTGTCGCATCACATTTGGCAGAAAAGGTGACCCATAGCTCAAGATTTTCCGCTTTTCTAGTCATTCTGGGATACTGGAGGACTCCGGGGATTTTTTTTCGCATCACATTTGGCCGAAAGTGTGACAGATAGCTCACGATTTTCAGCTTTTCTAGTCGTTCCAGCGTTACCGGAGCTGTCTAGCCATTTTTATTTTCCGGAGCACATTTGGCTAAAAGCGTGACCTATAGCTAACGATTTCAGCTTTTCTAGTCGTTCCAGGGTTACAGGCATAGTCCGGGGATTTTTTTTCAGATCACATTTGGCCGAAAGCGTGACCTATAGCTCATAATTTTCAGCTTTTCCAGTCGTTCCGGAGTTACAGGAGGATCCAAAGAATTTTTTTTCCATCACATTTGGCCGAAAGCGTGATCTATAGCAAACGATTTTTAGCTTTTCTAGTCGTTCCAGGGTTACCGGAGTAGTCCGGGGATTTTCATTTTTCGGAGCACATAAGGCCGAAAGCTTGACCAATTGCTCACGATTTTCAGCTTTTCTAGTCGTTCCTTGGTTACCGGAGCAGTCCGAGGATTTTTGTTTTTCGGAGCACATTTGCCCGAAAGCATGAGCTATAGCTCACCATTTTTAGCTTTTCTAGTCGTTCCGGTGTAACCAGAGCAGTCCGGGTATTTTTATTTTTCGAATCACATTTGCCCGAAAGCGTGACTTACACCTCACAATTTTCAGCTTGTCTAGTCGTGCCAGGGTTACCGGAGCATTCCGACGATTTTTGTTTCTCGGAGCAGATTTGGTCAAAAACGTGACTTATAGCTCACGATTTCAGCTTTTCTAGTCATTCTGGGGCTACCGGGGATTTTTATTTTTCGGAGCACATTTGCCGAAAGCGTACCTATAGCTCACGATTTTCAGCTTTTCTAGTCGTACCAGGGTTAACGGAGCAGCCGGGTATTTTTATATTTCAGAGCACATTTGGCCGAATGTGTGACCTATAGCTCACGATTTTTAGCTTTTCTAGTTGTTCCAGGATTATCGGGCCAGTCCGGGGATTTGTATTTTTCGGAGCACATTTGGCCGAAAGTATGACCTCTAGCTAATGATTTTCAACTTTTCTAATCGTTCTGGGGTTTTTGGAGTATTCCTAGAATATTTGTCGCATCACATTTGGCCAAAAGAGTTACCCATAGCTCATGATTTTCCGCTTTTCTAGTCATTCCGGGTTGACCGAAGGATTCGGGGGATTTTTTTTCGCATCACATTTGGCCGAAATCGTGACCTATAGCTCACAATTTTCAGCTTTTCTAGTCGTTCGAGGTTTACCGCAGGATTTTAGGGATCTTTTTCGCATCACATTTGGACGAGAGCGTGACCTATACTCCCAATTTTCAGCTTTTCTAGTCGTTCCAAGGTTACCAGAGTAGTTTGGGTATTTTTATCGTTCTTAACAAATTTGGCCGAAAACATGACATATATCTCACGATTTTTAGCTTTTCTAGTCGTTTTGAGGTTACCGGAGCAGTTCAGGGATTTTAGTTTTCGGAGGACATTTTGCCGAAAGCGCAGCATTTCTAAACGTTCTAGGGTTACCGGAGCTGTCCGGGGATTTTATTTTTCGAAGCACAATTGGCCGAAAGCATGACCTATAGCTCACGATTTTCAGCTTTTCTAGTCGTTTCAGGGTTACCGGGACAGTCCGAGGATTTTTATTTTTCGGAGCACATTTGGCCGAAAGCGTGACATATAGCTCATAATTTTTAGCTTTTCCAGTCGTTCCGGAATTACCGGAGGATTTCAGGGATTTTTTCCGCATCATATTTTGCCGAAAGCGTGACCTATAGCTCATGATTTTGAGCTTTTCTAGTCGTTCTGGGGTTACCAGAGCAGTCCGGAGATTCTTATTTTTCGGAGCACATTTGGCCGAAAGCATGACCAATTGCTCACGATTTTCAGCTTTTCTAGTCGTTCCGGTGTTACCAGAGCAGTCCGGGTATATTAATTTTTTGAAGCACATTCGGCCGAAAGCGTGACATATAACTCACAATTTTCAGCTTTTCTAGTTGTTCCAGGGTTACCGGAGCATTCCGATGAATTTTGTTTCTCGGAGCAGATTTGGTCGAAAGCGTGACCTATAGCTCACGATTTCAGCTTTTCTAGTCGTTCCGGGGTTATCGAAGTAGTCCGGGGATTTTTATTTTTCGGAGCACATTTGCCGAAAGCATGACCTATAGCTCACGATTTTCAGCTTTTCTAGTCGTTCCGGGGTTACCAGGCCTGTCCAGCGATTTTTATTTTTCGGAGCACACTTCGCCGAAAGCGTGACCTATAGCTCACGATTTTAGCTTTTCTAGTCGTACCAAGGTTTCCGGACCAGTGCGGGGATTTTTATTTTTCAGAGCACATTTGGCCGAAAGCGTGACCTATAGCTCACGATTTTCAGCTTTTCTAGTCATTCCAGGGATACCGTAGCATTTCGGGAATTTTTGTTTCTCTGAACAAATTTGGCCGAAAGTGTGACCTATAGCTCATGATTTCAGCTTTTCTAGTCGTTCCAGGGTTACCGGAGCAGTCCAGAGATTTTTATTTTTCGGAGCACATTTGCCCGAAAGCGTGACCCATAGCTAACGATTTTCAACATTTCTAATCGTTCCGGTGTTACCGGAGGATTCCGGGGATTTTTGTCGCATAACATTTGGCAGAAAAGGTGACCCATAGCTGAAGATTTGCCGTTTTTCTAGTCGTTCCGGTGATACTGGAGGACTCCGGGGATTTTTTTTTTTGCATCACAATTAGCCGAAAGTGTGACCTATAGCTCACGATTTTTAGCTTTTCTAGGCGTTACGGTGTTACCGGAGCAGTTCGATGGTTTTTATTTTTCGGAGCACATTTGGCCGAAAGCGTGACCTATAACTCACGATTTTCAGCTTGTCTAGTCGTGCCAGGATTACCGGTGCATTCGACGATTTTTATTTCTCGGGGCAGATTTGGTCGAAATCGTGACCTATAGCTCCCGATTTCAGTTTTTCTAGTCGTTCCGTGGTTACCGGAACAGTGCGGGGATTTTTATTTTTCAGAGCACATTTGGCCGAAAGCGTGACCTATAGCTCACGATTTTCAGCTTTCTAGTCGTTCCAGGGTTACTGAGCCAGTCCGGGGATTTTTATTTTTCGGAGCACATTTGGCCGAAAGAGTGACCTATAGCTCACGATTTACAACTTTTCTTGTCGTTCCAGGGTTACCGGAGCATTCTGGAGATTTTTGTTTCTCGGAACAAATTTGGCCGAAAGCGTGACCTATAGCTCTTGATTTCAGCTTTTCTAGTCTTTCCGGAGTTACTGGAGCAGTCCGGGAATTTTTATTTTTCGGAGCACATTTTCCCGGAAGTGTGACCTATAGCTAACGATTTTTAACTTTTCTAATCGTTCCGATGTTACCGGAGGATTCCGGGGATTTTTGTCGCATCACATTTAGCAGAAAAGGTGACCCATAACTGAATATTTTCCGCTTTTCTAGTCGTTCCGGGGATACTGGAGGACTCCAGGGATTTTTTTTCGCATCACATTTGGCCGAAAGTGTGACCTATAGCTAACGATTTTCAGCTTTTCTAGTCGTTCCAGCGTTACCGGAGCTGTCTAGGCATTTTTATTTTTTGGAGCACATTTGGTTAAAAGCGTGACCTATAGCTAACGATTTCAGGTTTTCTAGTCGTTCCAGGGTTACAGGAATAGTCCGAGGATTTTTATTTTTCGGAGCACATTTGGCCGAAAGCGTGACCTAGCTCACAATTTTCAGCTTTTCAAGTCGTTCCGGAGTTACAGGAGGATCCCAGGAATTTTTTTTCGCATCACATTTGGCCGAAAGCGTGATTTATAGCTCAAGATTTTTAGCTTTTCTAGTCGTTCCGGGGTTACCGGAGCAGTCCGGGGATTTTCATTTTTCGGAGCACATTTGGCCGAAAGAGTGACCTATAGCTCACGATTTACAACTTTTCTTGTCGTTCCAGGGTTACCGGAGCATTCTGGAGATTTTTGTTTCTCGGAACAAATTTGGCCGAAAGCGTGACCTATAGCTCTTGATTTCAGCTTTTCTAGTCTTTTTGGAGTTACTGGAGCAGTCCGGGAATTTTTATTTTTCGGAGCACATTTTCCCGGAAGCGTGACCTATAGCTAACGATTTTTAACTTTTCTAATCGTTCCGATGTTACCGGAGGATTCCGGGGATTTTTGTCGCATCACATTTAGCAGAAAAGGTGACCCATAGCTGAATATTTTCCGCTTTTCTAGTCGTTCCGGGGATACTGGAGGACTCCAGGGATTTTTTTTTCGCATCACATTTGGCCGAAAGTGTGACCTATAGCTAACGATTTTCAGCTTTTCTAGTCGTTCCAGCGTTACCGGAGCTGTCTAGCCATTTTTATTTTCCGGAGCACATTTGGCTAAAAGCGTGACCTATAGCTAACGATTTCAGCTTTTCTAGTCGTTCAAGGGTTACAGGCATAGTCCGGGGATTTTTTTTCAGATCACATTTGGCCGAAAGCGTGACCTATAGCTCATAATTTTCAGCTTTTCCAGTCGTTCCGGAGTTACAGGAGGATCCAAAGAATTTTTTTCCATCACATTTGGCCGAAAGCGTGATCTATAGCAAACGATTTTTAGCTTTTCTAGTCGTTCCAGGGTTACCGGAGTAGTCCGGGGATTTTCATTTTTCGGAGCACATAAGGCCGAAAGCTTGACCAATTGCTCACGATTTTCAGCTTTTCTAGTCGTTCCTTGGTTACCGGAGCAGTCCGAGGATTTTTGTTTTTCGGAGCACATTTGCCCGAAAGCATGAGCTATAGCTCACGATTTTTAGCTTTTCTAGTCGTTCCGGTGTAACCAGAGCAGTCCGGGTATTTTTATTTTTCGAATCACATTTGCCCGAAAGCGTGACTTACACCTCACAATTTTCAGCTTGTCTAGTCGTGCCAGGGTTACCGGAGCATTCCGACGATTTTTGTTTCTCGGAGCAGATTTGGTCGAAAACGTGACTTATAGCTCACGATTTCAGCTTTTCTAGTCATTCTGGGGCTACCGGGGATTTTTATTTTTCGGAGCACATTTGCCGAAAGCGTACCTATAGCTCACGATTTTCAGCTTTTCTAGTCGTACCAGGGTTAACGGAGCAGCCGGGTATTTTTATATTTCAGAGCACATTTGGCCGAATGTGTGACCTATAGCTCACGATTTTTAGCTTTTCTAGTTGTTCCAGGATTATCGGGCCAGTCCGGGGATTTGTATTTTTCGGAGCACATTTGGCCGAAAGTATGACCTCTAGCTAATGATTTTCAACTTTTCTAATCGTTCTGGGGTTTTTGGAGTATTCCTAGAATATTTGTCGCATCACATTTGGCCAAAAGAGTGACCCATAGCTCATGATTTTCCGCTTTTCTAGTCATTCCGGGTTGACCGAAGGATTCGGGGGATTTTTTTTTCGCATCACATTTGGCCGAAATCGTGACCTATAGCTCACAATTTTCAGCTTTTCTAGTCGTTCGAGGTTTACCGCAGGATTTTAGGGATCTTTTTCGCATCACATTTGGACGAGAGCGTGACCTATACTCCCAATTTTCAGCTTTTCTAGTCGTTCCAAGGTTACCAGAGTAGTTTGGGTATTTTTATCGTTCTTAACAAATTTGGCCGAAAACATGACATATATCTCACGATTTTTAGCTTTTCTAGTCGTTTTGAGGTTACCGGAGCAGTTCAGGGATTTTAGTTTTCGGAGGACATTTTGCCGAAAGCGCAGCATTTCTAAACGTTCTAGGGTTACCGGAGCTGTCCGGGGATTTTATTTTTCGAAGCACAATTGGCCGAAAGCATGACCTATAGCTCACGATTTTCAGCTTTTCTAGTCGTTTCAGGGTTACCGGGACAGTCCGGGGATTTTTATTTTTCGGAGCACATTTGGCCGAAAGCGTGACATATAGCTCATAATTTTTAGCTTTTCCAGTCGTTCCGGAATTACCGGAGGATTTCAGGGATTTTTTCCGCATCATATTTTGCCGAAAGCGTGACCTATAGCTCATGATTTTGAGCTTTTCTAGTCGTTCTGGGGTTACCAGAGCAGTCCGAGGATTCTTATTTTTCGGAGAACATTTGGCCGAAAGCATGACCAATTGCTCACGATTTTCAGCTTTTCTAGTCGTTCCGGTGTTACCAGAGCAGTCCGGGTATATTAATTTTTTGAAGCACATTCGGCCGAAAGCGTGACATATAACTCACAATTTTCAGCTTTTCTAGTTGTTCCAGGGTTACCGGAGCATTCCGATGAATTTTGTTTCTCGGAGCAGATTTGGTCGAAAGCGTGACCTATAGCTCACGATTTCAGCTTTTCTAGTCGTTCCGGGGTTATCGAAGTAGTCCGGGGATTTTTATTTTTCGGAGCACATTTGCCGAAAGCATGACCTATAGCTCACGATTTTCAGCTTTTCTAGTCGTTCCGGGGTTACCAGGCCTGTCCAGCGATTTTTATTTTTCGGAGCACACTTCGCCGAAAGCGTGACCTATAGCTCACGATTTTAGCTTTTCTAGTCGTACCGAGGTTTCCGGACCAGTGCGGGGATTTTTATTTTTCAGAGCACATTTGGCCGAAAGCGTGACCTGTAGCTCACGATTTTCAGCTTTTCTAGTCATTCCAGGGATACCGTAGCATTTCGGGAATTTTTGTTTCTCTGAACAAATTTGGCCGAAAGTGTGACCTATAGCTCATGATTTCAGCTTTTCTAGTCGTTCCAGGGTTACCGGAGCAGTCCAGAGATTTTTATTTTTCGGAGCACATTTGCCCGAAAGCGTGACCCATAGCTAACGATTTTCAACATTTCTAATCGTTCCGGTGTTACTGGAGGATTCCGGGGATTTTTGTCGCATAACATTTGGCAGAAAAGGTGACCCATAGCTGAAGATTTGCCGTTTTTCTAGTCGTTCCGGTGATACTGGAGGACTCCGGGGATTTTTTTTTTTTGCATCACAATTAGCCGAAAGTGTGACCTATAGCTCACGATTTTTAGCTTTTCTAGGCGTTACGGTGTTACCGGAGCAGTTCGACGGTTTTTATTTTTCGGAGCACATTTGGCCGAAAGCGTGACCTATAACTCACGATTTTCAGCTTGTCTAGTCGTGCCAGGATTACCGGTGCATTCGACGATTTTTATTTCTCGGGGCAGATTTGGTCGAAATCGTGACCTATAGCTCCCGATTTCAGCTTTTCTAGTCGTTCCGTGGTTACCGGAACAGTGCGGGGATTTTTATTTTTCAGAGCACATTTGGCCGAAAGCGTGACCTATAGCTCACGATTTTCAGCTTTCTAGTCGTTCCAGGGTTACTGAGCCAGTCCGGGGATTTTTATTTTTCGGAGCACATTTGGCCGAAAGAGTGACCTATAGCTCACGATTTACAACTTTTCTTGTCGTTCCAGGGTTACCGGAGCATTCTGGAGATTTTTGTTTCTCGGAACAAATTTGGCCGAAAGCGTGACCTATAGCTCTTGATTTCAGCTTTTCTAGTCTTTCCGGAGTTACTGGAGCAGTCCGGGAATTTTTATTTTTCGGAGCACATTTTCCCGGAAGCGTGACCTATAGCTAACGATTTTTAACTTTTCTAATCGTTCCGATGTTACCGGAGGATTCCGGGGATTTTTGTCGCATCACATTTAGCAGAAAAGGTGACCCATAGCTGAATATTTTCCGCTTTTCTAGTCGTTCCGGGGATACTGGAGGACTCCAGGGATTTTTTTTCGCATCACATTTGGCCGAAAGTGTGACCTATAGCTAACGATTTTCAGCTTTTCTAGTCGTTCCAGCGTTACCGGAGCTGTCTAGGCATTTTTATTTTTTGGAGCACATTTGGTTAAAAGCGTGACCTATAGCTAACGATTTCAGGTTTTCTAGTCGTTCCAGGGTTACAGGAATAGTCCGAGGATTTTTACTTTTCGGAGCACATTTGGCCGAAAGCGTGACCTAGCTCACAATTTTCAGCTTTTCAAGTCGTTCCGGAGTTACAGGAGGATCCCAGGAATTTTTTTTCGCATCACATTTGGCCGAAAGCGTGATTTATAGCTCAAGATTTTTAGCTTTTCTAGTCGTTCCGGGGTTACCGGAGCAGTCCGGGGATTTTCATTTTTCGGAGCACATTTGGCCGAAAGAGTGACCTATAGCTCACGATTTACAACTTTTCTTGTCGTTCCAGGGTTACCGGAGCATTCTGGAGATTTTTGTTTCTCGGAACAAATTTGGCCGAAAGCGTGACCTATAGCTCTTGATTTCAGCTTTTCTAGTCTTTCTGGAGTTACTGGAGCAGTCCGGGAATTTTTATTTTTCGGAGCACATTTTCCCGGAAGCGTGACCTATAGCTAACGATTTTTAACTTTTCTAATCGTTCCGATGTTACCGGAGGATTCCGGGGATTTTTGTCGCCTCACATTTAGCAGAAAAGGTGACCCATAGCTGAATATTTTCCGCTTTTCTAGTCGTTCCAGGGATACTGGAGGACTCCAGGGATTTTTTTTTTCGCATCACATTTGGCCGAAAGTGTGACCTATAGCTAACGATTTTCAGCTTTTCTAGTCGTTCCAGCGTTACCGGAGCGTCTAGCCATTTTTATTTTCCGGAGCACATTTGGCTAAAAGCGTGACCTATAGCTAACGATTTCAGCTTTTCTAGTCGTTCCAGGGTTACAGGCATAGTCCGGGGATTTTTTTTCAGATCACATTTGGCCGAAAGCGTGACCTATAGCTCATAATTTTCAGCTTTTCCAGTCGTTCCGGAGTTACAGGAGGATCCAAAGAATTTTTTTCCATCACATTTGGCCGAAAGCGTGATCTATAGCAAACGATTTTTAGCTTTTCTAGTCGTTCCAGGGTTACCGGAGTAGTCCGGGGATTTTCATTTTTCGGAGCACATAAGGCCGAAAGCTTGACCAATTGCTCACGATTTTCAGCTTTTCTAGTCGTTCCTTGGTTACCGGAGCAGTCCGAGGATTTTTGTTTTTCGGAGCACATTTGCCCGAAAGCATGAGCTATAGCTCACGATTTTTAGCTTTTCTAGTCGTTCCGGTGTAACCAGAGCAGTCCGGGTATTTTTATTTTTCGAATCACATTTGCCCGAAAGCGTGACTTACACCTCACAATTTTCAGCTTGTCTAGTCGTGCCAGGGTTACCGGAGCATTCCGACGATTTTTGTTTCTCGGAGCAGATTTGGTCGAAAACGTGACTTATAGCTCACGATTTCAGCTTTTCTAGTCATTCTGGGGCTACCGGGGATTTTTATTTTTCGGAGCACATTTGCCGAAAGCGTACCTATAGCTCACGATTTTCAGCTTTTCTAGTCGTACCAGGGTTAACGGAGCAGCCGGGTATTTTTATATTTCAGAGCACATTTGGCCGAATGTGTGACCTATAGCTCACGATTTTTAGCTTTTCTAGTTGTTCCAGGATTATCGGGCCAGTCCGGGGATTTGTATTTTTCGGAGCACATTTGGCCGAAAGTATGACCTCTAGCTAATGATTTTCAACTTTTCTAATCGTTCTGGGGTTTTTGGAGTATTCCTAGAATATTTGTCGCATCACATTTGGCCGAAAGAGTGACCCATAGCTCATGATTTTCCGCTTTTCTAGTCATTCCGGGTTGACCGAAGGATTCGGGGGATTTTTTTTCGCATCACATTTGGCCGAAATCGTGACCTATAGCTTACAATTTTCAGCTTTTCTAGTCGTTCGAGGTTTACCGCAGGATTTTAGGGATCTTTTTCGCATCACATTTGGACGAGAGCGTGACCTATACTCCCAATTTTCAGCTTTTCTAGTCGTTCCAAGGTTACCAGAGTAGTTTGGGTATTTTTATCGTTCTTAACAAATTTGGCCGAAAACATGACATATATCTCACGATTTTTAGCTTTTCTAGTCGTTTTGAGGTTACCGGAGCAGTTCAGGGATTTTAGTTTTCGGAGGACATTTTGCCGAAAGCGCAGCATTTCTAAACGTTCTAGGGTTACCGGAGCTGTCCGGGGATTTTATTTTTCGAAGCACAATTGGCCGAAAGCATGACCTATAGCTCACGATTTTCAGCTTTTCTAGTCGTTTCAGGGTTACCGGGACAGTCCGGGGATTTTTATTTTTCGGAGCACATTTGGCCGAAAGCGTGACATATAGCTCATAATTTTTAGCTTTTCCAGTCGTTTCGGAATTACCGGAGGATTTCAGGGATTTTTTCCGCATCATATTTTGCCGAAAGCGTGACCTATAGCTCATGATTTTGAGCTTTTCTAGTCGTTCTGGGGTTACCAGAGCAGTCCGAGGATTCTTATTTTTCGGAGAACATTTGGCCGAAAGCATGACCAATTGCTCACGATTTCTTTTCTAGTCGTATCGAGGTTTCCGGACCAGTGCGGAGATTTTTATTTCTCGAAGCACAATTGGCCGAAAGCATGACCTATAGCTCACGATTTTCAGCTTTTCTAGTCGTTTCAGGGTTACCGGGACAGTCCGGGGATTTTTATTTTTCGGAGCTCATTTGGCCGAAAGCGTGACATATAGCTTATAATTTTTAGCTTTTCCAGTCGTTCCGGAATTACCGGAGGATTTGAGGGATTTTTTCCGTATCGTATTTTGCCGAAAGCGTGACCTATAGCTCATGATTTTGAGCTTTTCTAGTCGTTCTGGGGTTACCAGAGCAGTCCGGGGATTCTTATTTTTCGGAGAACATTTGGCCGAAAGCATGACCAATTGCTCACGATTTTCAGCTTTTCTAGTCGTTCCGGTGTTACCAGAGCAGTCCGGGTATATTAATTTTTTGAAGCACATTCGGCCGAAAGCGTGACATATAACTCACAATTTTCAGCTTTTCTAGTTGTTCCAGGGTTACCGGAGCATTCCGATGAATTTTGTTTCTCGGAGCAGATTTGGTCGAAAGCGTGACCTATAGCTCACGATTTCAGCTTTTCTAGTCGTTCCGGGGTTATCGAAGTAGTCCGGGGATTTTTATTTTTCGGAGCACATTTGCCGAAAGCATGACCTATAGCTCACGATTTTCAGCTTTTCTAGTCGTTCCGGGGTTACCAGGCCTGTTCAGCGATTTTTATTTTTCGGAGCACACTTCGCCGAAAGCGTGACCTATAGCTCACGATTTTAGCTTTTCTAGTCGTACCGAGGTTTCCGGACCAGTGCGGGGATTTTTATTTTTCAAAGCACATTTGGCCGAAAGCGTGACCTATAGCTCACGATTTTCAGCTTTTCTAGTCATTCCAGGGATACCGTAGCATTTCGGGAATTTTTGTTTCTCTGAACAAATTTGGCCGAAAGTGTGACCTATAGCTCATGATTTCAGCTTTTCTAGTCGTTCCAGGGTTACCGGAGCAGTCCAGAGATTTTTACTTTTCGGAGCACATTTGCCCGAAAGCGTGACCCATAGCTAACGATTTTCAACTTTTCTAATCGTTCCGGTGTTACCGGAGGATTCCGGGGATTTTTGTCGCATAACATTTGGCAGAAAAGGTGACCCGTAGCTGAAGATTTGCCGTTTTTCTAGTCGTTCCGGTGATACTGGAGGACTCCGGGGATTTTTTTTGCATCACAATTAGCCGAAAGTGTGACCTATAGCTCACGATTTTTAGCTTTTCTAGGCGTTACGGTGTTACCGGAGCAGTTCGACGGTTTTTATTTTTCGGAGCACATTTGGCCGAAAGCGTGATCTATAACTCACGATTTTCAGCTTGTCTAGTCGTGCCAGGATTACCGGTGCATTCGACGATTTTTATTTCTCGGGGCAGATTTGGTCGAAATCGTGACCTATAGCTCCCGATTTCAGCTTTTCTAGTCGTTCCGTGGTTACCGGAACAGTGCGGGGATTTTTATTTTTCAGAGCACATTTGGCCGAAAGCGTGACCTATAGCTCACGATTTTCAGCTTTCTAGTCGTTCCAGGGTTACTGAGCCAGTCCGGGGATTTTTATTTTTCGGAGCACATTTGGCCGAAAGAGTGACCTATAGCTCACGATTTACAACTTTTCTTGTCGTTCCAGGGTTACCGGAGCATTCTGGAGATTTTTGTTTCTCGGAACAAATTTGGCCGAAAGCGTGACCTATAGCTCTTGATTTCAGCTTTTCTAGTCTTTCCGGAGTTACTGGAGCAGTCCGGGAATTTTTATTTTTCGGAGCACATTTTCCCGGAAGCGTGACCTATAGCTAACGATTTTTAACTTTTCTAATCGTTCCGATGTTACCGGAGGATTCCGGGGATTTTTGTCGCATCACATTTAGCAGAAAAGGTGACACATAGCTGAATATTTTCCGCTTTTCTAGTCGTTCCAGGGATACTGGAGGACTCCAGGGATTTTTTTTTCGCATCACATTTGGCCGAAAGTGTGACCTATAGCTAACGATTTTCAGCTTTTCTAGTCGTTCCAGCGTTACCGGAGCTGTCTAGGCATTTTTATTTTTTGGAGCACATTTGGTTAAAAGCGTGACCTATAGCTAACGATTTCAGGTTTTCTAGTCGTTCCAGGGTTACAGGAATAGTCCGAGGATTTTTATTTTTCGGAGCACATTTGGCCGAAAGCGTGACCTAGCTCACAATTTTCAGCTTTTCAAGTCGTTCCGGTGTTACAGGAGGATCCCAGGAATTTTTTTTCGCATCACATTTGGCCGAAAGCGTAATTTATAGCTCAAGATTTTTAGCTTTTCTAGTCGTTCCGGGGTTACCGGAGCAGTCCGGGGATTTTCATTTTTCGGAGCACATTTGGCCGAAAGAGTGACCTATAGCTCACGATTTACAACTTTTCTTGTCGTTCCAGGGTTACCGGAGCATTCTGGAGATTTTTGTTTCTCAGAACAAATTTGGCCGAAAGCGTGACCTATAGCTCTTGATTTCAGCTTTTCTAGTCTTTCTGGAGTTACTGGAGCAGTCCGGGAATTTTTATTTTTCGGAGCACATTTTCCCGGAAGCGTGACCTATAGCTAACGATTTTTAACTTTTCTAATCGTTCCGATGTTACCGGAGGATTCCGGGGATTTTTGTCGCATCACATTTAGCAGAAAAGGTGACCCATAGCTGAATATTTTCCGCTTTTCTAGTCGTTCCGGGGATACTGGAGGACTCCAGGGATTTTTTTTTTCGCATCACATTTGGCCGAAAGTGTGACCTATAGCTAACGATTTTCAGCTTTTCTAGTCGTTCCAGCGTTACCGGAGCGTCTAGCCATTTTTATTTTCCGGAGCAGATTTGGCTAAAAGCGTGACCTATAGCTAACGATTTCGGCTTTTCTAGTCGTTCCAAGGTTACAGGCATAGTCCGGGGATTTTTTTTCAGATCACATTTGGCCGAAAGCGTGACCTATAGCTCATAATTTTCAGCTTTTCCAGTCGTTCCGGAGTTACAGGAGGATCCAGAGAATTTTTTTCCATCACATTTGGCCGAAAGCGTGATCTATAGCAAACGATTTTTAGCTTTTCTAGTCGTTCCAGGGTTACCGGAGTAGTCCGGGGATTTTCATTTTTCGGAGCACATAAGGCCGAAAGCTTGACCAATTGCTCACGATTTTCAGCTTTTCTAGTCGTTCCTTGGTTACCGGAGCAGTCCGAGGATTTTTGTTTTTCGGAGCACATTTGCCCGAAAGCATGAGCTATAGCTCACGATTTTTAGCTTTTCTAGTCGTTCCGGTGTAACCAGAGCAGTCCGGGTATTTTTATTTTTCGAATCACATTTGCCCGAAAGCGTGACTTACACCTCACAATTTTCAGCTTGTCTAGTCGTGCCAGGGTTACCGGAGCATTCCGACGATTTTTGTTTCTCGGAGCAGATTTGGTCGAAAACGTGACTTATAGCTCACGATTTCAGCTTTTCTAGTCATTCTGGGGCTACCGGGGATTTTTATTTTTCGGAGCACATTTGCCGAAAGCGTACCTATAGCTCACGATTTTCAGCTTTTCTAGTCGTACCAGGGTTAACGGAGCAGCCGGGTATTTTTATATTTCAGAGCACATTTGGCCGAATGTGTGACCTATAGCTCACAATTTTTAGCTTTTCTAGTTGTTCCAGGATTATCGGGCCAGTCCGGGGATTTGTATTTTTCGGAGCACATTTGGCCGAAAGTATGACCTCTAGCTAATGATTTTCAACTTTTCTAATCGTTCTGGGGTTTTTGGAGTATTCCTAGAATATTTGTCGCATCACATTTGGCCGAAAGAGTGACCCATAGCTCATGATTTTCCGCTTTTCTAGTCATTCCGGGTTGACCGAAGGATTCGGGGGATTTTTTTTTCGCATCACATTTGGCCGAAATCGTGACCTATAGCTCACAATTTTCAGCTTTTCTAGTCGTTCGAGGTTTACCGCAGGATTTTAGGGATCTTTTTCGCATCACATTTGGACGAGAGCGTGACCTATACTCCCAATTTTCAGCTTTTCTAGTCGTTCCAAGGTTACCAGAGTAGTTTGGGTATTTTTATCGTTCTTAACAAATTTGGCCGAAAACATGACATATATCTCACGATTTTTAGCTTTTCTAGTCGTTTTGAGGTTACCGGAGCAGTTCAGGGATTTTAGTTTTCGGAGGACATTTTGCCGAAAGCGTGACCTATAGCTCACGGTTTTCAGCATTTCTAAACGTTCTAGGGTTACCGGAGCTGTCCGGGGATTTTATTTTTCGAAGCACAATTGGCCGAAAGCATGACCTATAGCTCACGATTTTCAGCTTTTCTAGTCGTTTCAGGGTTACCGGGACAGTCCGGGGATTTTTATTTTTCGGAGCACATTTGGCCGAAAGCGTGACATATAGCTCATAATTTTTAGCTTTTCCAGTCGTTCCGGAATTACCGGAGGATTTGAGGGATTTTTTCCGCATCATATTTTGCCGAAAGCGTGACCTATAGCTCATGATTTTGAGCTTTTCTAGTCGTTCTGGGGTTACCAGAGCAGTCCGGGGATTCTTATTTTTCGGAGCACATTTGGCCGAAAGCATGACCAATTGCTCACGATTTTCAGCTTTTCTAGTCGTTCCGGTGTTACCAGAGCAGTCCGGGTATATTAATTTTTTGAAGCACATTCGGCCGAAAGCGTGACATATAACTCACAATTTTCAGCTTTTCTAGTTGTTCCAGGGTTACCGGAGCATTCCGATGAATTTTGTTTCTCGGAGCAGATTTGGTCGAAAGCGTGACCTATAGCTCACGATTTCAGCTTTTCTAGTCGTTCCGGGGTTATCGAAGTAGTCCGGGGATTTTTATTTTTCGGAGCACATTTGCCGAAAGCATGACCTATAGCTCACGATTTTCAGCTTTTCTAGTCGTTTCGGGGTTACCAGGCCTGTCCAGCGATTTTTATTTTTCGGAGCACACTTCGCCGAAAGCGTGACCTATAGCTCACGATTTTAGCTTTTCTAGTCGTACCGAGGTTTCCGGACCAGTGCGGGGATTTTTATTTTTCAGAGCACATTTGGCCGAAAGCGTGACCTATAGCTCACGATTTTCAGCTTTTCTAGTCATTCCAGGGATACCGTAGCATTTCGGGAATTTTTGTTTCTCTGAACAAATTTGGCCGAAAGTGTGACCTATAGCTCATGATTTCAGCTTTTCTAGTCGTTCCAGGGTTACCGGAGCAGTCCAGAGATTTTTATTTTTCGGAGCACATTTGCCCGAAAGCGTGACCCATAGCTAACGATTTTCAACTTTTCTAATCGTTCCGGTGTTACCGGAGGATTCCGGGGATTTTTGTCGCATAACATTTGGCAGAAAAGGTGACCCATAGCTGAAGATTTGCCGTTTTTCTAGTCGTTCCGGTGATACTGGAGGACTCCGGGGATTTTTTTTGCATCACAATTAGCCGAAAGTGTGACCTATAGCTCACGATTTTTAGCTTTTCTAGGCGTTACGGTGTTACCGGAGCAGTTCGACGGTTTTTATTTTTCGGAGCACATTTGGCCGAAAGCGTGATCTATAACTCACGATTTTCAGCTTGTCTAGTCGTGCCAGGATTACCGGTGCATTCGACGATTTTTATTTCTCGGGGCAGATTTGGTCGAAATCGTGACCTATAGCTCCCGATTTCAGCTTTTCTAGTCGTTCCGTGGTTACCGGAACAGTGCGGGGATTTTTATTTTTCAGAGCACATTTGGCCGAAAGCGTGACCTATAGCTCACGATTTTCAGCTTTCTAGTCGTTCCAGGGTTACTGAGCCAGTCCGGGGATTTTTATTTTTCGGAGCACATTTGGCCGAAAGAGTGACCTATAGCTCACGATTTACAACTTTTCTTGTCGTTCCAGGGTTACCGGAGCATTCTGGAGATTTTTGTTTCTCGGAACAAATTTGGCCGAAAGCGTGACCTATAGCTCTTGATTTCAGCTTTTCTAGTCTTTCCGGAGTTACTGGAGCAGTCCGGGAATTTTTATTTTTCGGAGCACATTTTCCCGGAAGCGTGACCTATAGCTAACGATTTTTAACTTTTCTAATCGTTCCGATGTTACCGGAGGATTCCGGGGATTTTTGTCGCATCACATTTAGCAGAAAAGGTGACACATAGCTAAATATTTTCCGCTTTTCTAGTCGTTCCAGGGATACTGGAGGACTCTAGGGATTTTTTTTTCGCATCACATTTGGCCGAAAGTGTGACCTATAGCTAACGATTTTCAGCTTTTCTAGTCGTTCCAGCGTTACCGGAGCTGTCTAGGCATTTTTATTTTTTGGAGCACATTTGGTTAAAAGTGTGACCTATAGCTAACGATTTCAGGTTTTCTAGTCGTTCCAGGGTTACAGGAATAGTCCGGGGATTTTTATTTTTCGGAGCACATTTGGCCGAAAGCGTGACCTAGCTCACAATTTTCAGCTTTTCAAGTCGTTCCGGAGTTACAGGAGGATCCCAGGAATTTTTTTTCGCATCACATTTGGCCGAAAGCGTGATTTATAGCTCACGATTTTTAGCTTTTCTAGTCGTTCCGGGGTTACCGGAGCAGTCCGGGGATTTTCATTTTTCGGAGCACATAAGGCCGAAAGCGTGACCAATTGCTCACGATTTTCAGCTTTACTAGTCGTTCCTTGGTTACCGGAGCAGTCCAAGGATTTTTGTTTTTCGGAGCACATTTGCCTGAAAGCGTAACCTATAGCTCACGATTTTTAGCTTTTCTAGTCGTTCCGGTGTTACTAGAGCAGTCCGGGTATTTTTATTTTTCGAAGCACATTTGCCCGAAAGCGTGACCTATACCTCACGATTTTCCTCTTTTCTAGTCGTGCCAGGGTTACCGGAGCATTCCGACGATTTTTGTTTCTCGGAGCAGATTTGCTCGAAAGCGTGACCTAGCTCACGATTTCAGCTTTTCTAGTCATTCCGGGGCTACCGGAGTAGTCCGGGCATTTTTATTTTTCGGAGCACATTTGCCGAAAGCATACCTAGAGCTCACGATTTTCAGCTTTTCTAGTCGTACCAGGGTTACCGGAGCAGCCGGGTATTTTTATATTTTGGAGCACATTTGGCCGAATGTGTGACCTATAGCTCACGATTTTTAGCTTTTCTAGTCGTTCCAGTGTTATCGGGCCAGTCTGGGGATTTTTATTTTTCGGAGCACATTTGGCCGAAAGCGTGCCTCTAGCTAATGATTTTCAACTTTTCTAATCGTTCCGGGGTTTTTGGAGGATTTCTAGGATATTTGTCGCATCACATTTGGCCGAAAGAGTGACCCATAGCTCATGATTTTCTGCTTTTCTAGTCATTCCGGGGTGACCGGAGGATTCAGGGGATTTTTTCGCATCACTTTTGGCCGAAATCGTGACCTATAGCTCACGATTTTCAGCTTTTCTAGTCGTTCAAGGTTTACCGCAGGATTTTAGCCAGCAGGTGGTGACAGCCTTGTCTGGTCTTCGTAATCCATCACGTGGCTGGGTACGTTCTTAAAACGTAGGCGCCCCGAAGCTGAGACTGTCTAACGGATGCTAGATAGGCCAGTGCCCCGTGTGCTTTAGGGTATCCTCTACATATTCAACCTCGCCATAGTCGTGTGTCGTAGTTTAGCTAATAGAACCCAAAAGTAGAGAGGAACATAGGAATCTAGTGCACGCTCGTTGTCCTCCCAAGCTAGCTATGCCTTCTGCTTGTATCTTTATCTTGGAACCTTCTGTGTGTCGCCTATCTTCACGCCTATCATTTACCCCTGCTCTGGTTAGTCGGTATATTAATTAGTAGATTCCTTCTTGTTAATTATCAATACTCTTTCAACCATTGCTTCCCTGTGGAAATAAATACGATACCAGGAATACTCCCGGGTGAAATGCTACAACGGTATTCCGTGCGCTTACAGATCTTTCTGTTTGCGTTAACAAATACCAACATTGGCATATTGTGGTGGTGGTGGTTGGGGGAGGGGTGTTGGTGGCTAGATTGGTGCTTGATATTTTGAGGGGGGCTCCTATTCCAAGGGATGTAAACCATACTCACTTGGTTTTAATCCCAAAGAAGAAGAGCTTGGAGAGGATGGCGGATTTTAGACTTATAAGCTTGTGTAATGTGGTGTATAAGCTCGTTTCTGAATGAGATTGTGTTTGAGAATCAGAGTGCCTTCACACCTTCACGTCTCAACACTGACAATATTCTGGTGGCCCTTTGAGATGTTCCATTACATGAAGGGGTAGAGGCATGGTGAGGGGCATATCTTAGATATGGCTAAAAAGGGTTATGATAGGGTGGAGTAAGATTTTGTAGAGGCGTTGTTATGGAGGATGGGTTTTGATGTAGGACGGGTAGATAGAGTTATAGAGTGTATCAGATCTATCTCGTTTTCTGTTTTGGTGAATGGCGTCCCTTCTCAGTCATTCTCTCCTAGCAGGGGCGTTAGACAGGGGGACCCTTTGTCTCCCTATCTATTTATTCTATGTGTGGAGGCGTTGTCAGGTTTGTTGAGGAGAGAGGTGGTGAGAGGGACGATTCATGGATTAAGGATTGCGAACCAGGCACCTATTGTGAATTACCTTTTCTTCCCTGATTATAGTGTTATCTTTGTGAGAGCTAATGTAGAGGAGGCCGGAAGGGTGAAGGATGTGCTAGGTGTGTATGAGAGAGTATCGGGGCAGATGGTGAGTTTTGAGAAGACCAAGGTGTCGTTTAGTAAAGGGGTTGGAGTAGCTAGGAGAGCACATATAGCGGTGGTTTTGGGAGTGCAGATTATGGATATCCATGATAGATATATTGGCTTACCCACGGTGGTGGGAAGATCCAAGAAAGTGATTACGAAAGGTGTTCGGGGGATGCTTTGGAGGAAGCTGCATGGGTGGAAGGGAATGATTTTGTCTA
Organism: Dendrocalamus latiflorus; assembly: GCA_017311315.1. Lineage (NCBI taxonomy): Eukaryota > Viridiplantae > Streptophyta > Magnoliopsida > Poales > Poaceae > Dendrocalamus > Dendrocalamus latiflorus. The sequence goes on from CM029659.1 coordinate 476,059, forward strand.
AGACCGGTAGTGAGGTCCTGATTAAGGCTGTTTCCCAATCTATCCCTACCTACGGGATGAGTGTGTTCAAATTCCTTAATGCTTTCTGCGATGAAATCCGGTATTTTGTGTCACAATTTTGGTGGGGACAAAAGAATGGGGAGAGGAAGATTCATTGGTTGGCTTGGAGTAAGTTGTGTGGGAGGAAGGCGATTGGTGGACTAGGTTTTCGGGATTGTAAGATGTTTAGCTGGGCTCTGGTAAACAGTCTTGGAGAGTGTTCACACATCTGGGATCTCTTATTGCTAGCTCGGTCATATGCTGCTAGGTACTTCCCTAACTCTTCTTATCTTGATTCGGAGTTAGGAAGTAACTCGAGCTACACTTGGAGGGCTATATGGGAGGCCAGGTAGGTTGTTATGGGGGGTTGAGGTGGAGGGTGGGGGATGGGAGTCATATTAGAGTATGGAAGGACCTGTGGATCCCAGGGACTCAGACTAGAAGGGTCTTATCTATTAGAGTTATTGTATAGCCATATTGTTGTACCACACTACTTGTACTACTTGTACTACACATTGTACTACTCACTTGTACTACACATACTACTCACTTGTACTACACGTTGTACTATTCACCGGTACATGGCTATATATATTCATGGCACCCCCCCCCCCCACAATGGGTGTGTGGTGATTCCCCCAAAACTCATTCCGCTTTCTACATGGTATCAGAGCGAGTCCAGGCCTAGGTCCCCTCGCCTCCACCCACCAAACCCTAGCCGCCGCCTCCTCTGCGGCGGCGCTTCCTCCTCCCTCCGCTGCCCCCGGCCACGCCGAGCCCCTCCCCTGCGCCGCCCCCGACCGTGCCGATCTCCTCCCCAACCTCCTAGCCCCATGTCGACGGCCTCCATGGCATCGAGCGACACTATGGCCTCCGCCGGCACCCTGCCTCCGTCCGGATCCGACGCTGCGCCACCTATCTTCGTTGCTCCCTACGCGACGATCGCCGTCAAGTCGCACGTCCCGGTGACCCTTGAGTTGAAGCGTCCCAACTTCAACCGCTGGTCCCCGTTCTTCCTCTCCCTATGCGGCAAGTTCGGGCTTCGCTCGCACGTCGATGGCACCGCCGCGGCATGCCCGCAGAATCCCCAGTGGGCGATCGCCGACTCCTGCGTCCACAGCTGGCTGCTCGGCTCCGTGGCGGACGACGTCCTTGGCCTCACCCTCGCGCCTGACCAGACTGCCCGCCAGCTCTGGGTCGCCATCGAAGCCCTCTTTCAGGCGAACAAGGCTTCCCGCGCCGTCTTCCTCGGTCACGAGTTCCACTCCATGACCCAGGGTGATCTCACCATTGATGAGTACTGCCAGAAGATGAAGGCCACCGCCGACGCGCTGCGTGATGTTGGCCACGCCGTTCTTGACTCGCAGCTCGTTCTCAACCTGCTGCGCGGCCTCAACCCTCGCTTCTCTAGCACCGCCGACAACATCACCGACTCCGATCTGCTACCAAACTTCGCCACCGCCCGCGAGAAGCTGGTCCTGAAGGAACTCCGTCTCGCCAACGAAGGCAAGGTCGTTACCGAGACTGCGCTCCACGCCGGCTCCTCTCCTTGCGGGGTGGCGTGCCACGCCGCCGGCTACGGCCAGGGCGCCGGTGGCGCTAACGCCGCTGGCGGTGGCGGCGGCTCTGGTAGCGGCGGCCAAGGCGGCCGCCAAGGCGGCGGCGGCAGTAACGGCCAGGGCGGCCGCAACCGGAAGAAAGGCGACGGCCGCGGCGGGAACTACCAGGGTGGCGGCGGCAACCGCGGCCCCACCCCGCCGGCCGGCCCCTGGGTGCGCTTCACTCCGTGGGGCGCGCAGCAGCAGCAGTGGCGACCCCCGCAGGGCGCGCCGCAGCAGCCGTGGCGTCCTCAGTAGCCCGGCATCCTGGGCGCGTACCCACAGGCACACACTGCCTTCGCGCCCACCCAGTTCTCCGACGCGACGGCCTCGCTGCCTGCCACACCGCAGCAGGGCGCTGGCGGCTGGGATCAGGCCGGCCTCATCACCGCCCTGAACCAGATGGCACTTCAGGGCGCCAACCCCTGGGTCCTCGACACTGGCGCCACCGCTCACATGTCGTCATCGGATGGTATACTGCTCTCCCGCCTACCTCACTCCAACTCTTTCATCACTGTAGGCAATGGTAGCACTATTCCCATCTCCTGTCGTGGCACATCCACCCTGCCGGTAGCTGACACTACCTTTCACCTCAGCAATGTCCTCATTGCTCCTGCCCTAGTGCGCAATTTGCTTTCTGTTCGCCAGTTCACTCGTGACAATAATTGTTCTATCGAGTTTGACGCTTTGGGTTTTTCTGTTAAGGACCAGCGGACGGGGCGCATGATTCTTCGCTGCAATAGTAGCGGGGAACTCTACACCATTCCTTCGTCCCCACCCTACAGTTGCAACCTCGCCACTTCGTCTGCCTTGTGGCATCACTGCCTCGGTCACCCCGGTCCTTCCGCCCTCGCTACACTCCAGAACAAGTCGGTCAAATCTTGTAATAAAAGCCCGCAGTCTTTGTGTCATGCCTGTCAGCTTGGCAAGCACACGCGGCTCCCTTTTAGCAGTTCCACTTCTGTCACCACTGCTCCTTTTGATTTACTTCACGGTGATGTTTGGACATCTCCGGTTCTTAGCACTTCAGGCTATAAATATTATCTTGTGTTGCTTGATGATTATTCTCATTTTTGCTGGTCATTTCCGTTACGCCACAAATCTGATGTGCAGCGCCATATTGTCGATTTTGTAGCCTTTGCTCACACACAGTTCGGCGTTCTGCCAAAGTGCTTTCAGGCCGACAATGGCACCGAATTTGTCAACAATGCCACCACTTCCTTCCTAACTAGTCGCGGCATTGCTTTGCGTCTCTTGTGTCCGTATACCTCGCCACAAAATGGCAAGGATGAGCGCATGCTTTGTACCATCAACAACACTATTCGCACCCTGTTGATACACGCGTCCATGCCTCCGCCTTATTGGGCTGAAGCCCTGGCCGCCGCCACATACGTGCTTAACCGGCGCCCCTCCTCATCCGTGCATCACAGCATCCCCTACCAGCTCCTGCATCAGAAGCTCCCAGATTATTCCTCACTCCGTGTGTTCGGCTGCCTCTGTTATCCGAACCTTAGTGCCACGACACCTCACAAACTCTCTCCTCATTCGACTCCATGCGTGTTCCTCGGTTACCCCTCCTCCCACAAGGGGTATCGTTGTCTGGACATGTCCAGTCGTCGCATCATTGTTTCACGTCATGTTGTCTTCGATGACTCTGTGTTTCCGTTCGCTTCGGCACCCTCGGCAGCCTCTGTGCCGTCTTCACTGGATTTTCTGATGCAGGGTCTCTCTTCACCAACGGCAGCTCCGCCCCTTGGCGTTGAGCGACCGCGTGCTGCTTCGGTTGCTCCCTCTTCTGGCGAGGTTGAGCAGCTGGACCTCCCGGACCCGGCGGTCATATACGCCGGTCCCCTGCTCCCGACCGGCCGGCTGGCCGGTGCCCCGCCGAGCGCTGCTGGCGCCCCGTCAGCAGCCGCGCCAGTGCCCCCAGGCCTGGTCGCCGCTCCGCCTGCGGGCGGGCACTCGGCCGCCACTCCGCTTGCGGGTGGGCGTCCTGTTGTCTACCAGCGGCGACTACCGCTGCCCCCCTCAGCACCCCTGGTGCCCCCGGCAGCCGTGGTCGCTCCGGCGCCGCCACCGCCTTTGCGCCCCACGACGCGATCTCAGACTGGCAGCCTACGTCCCGTTAACCGCCTCAACCTCTCCGCCACAACGGCCTCACCGATCCCGGCGAACTACCGCAGCGCGCTCGCCGACCCCAATTGGCGCGCTGCGATGGCGGAGGAGTACAAGGCTCTCATCGACAACGACACCTGGCACCTCGTGCCTCGACCGCCTGGTGCTAACATTGTCACGGGCAAGTGGCTATACAAGCACAAGTTCCACTCCGACGGCTCCCTGGCCCGGCACAAGGCTCGCTGGGTCGTACGGGGCTTCTCCCAGCAGGCCGACATCGACTACGATGAGACTTTCAGCCCGGTTGTCAAACCAGCGACGATCCGCATCGTCCTCAGCATCGCCGCCTCGCGTGCCTGGCCTATTCACCAGCTCAATGTGAAGAACGCCTTCCTCCACGGCCACCTGGAGGAAACCGTTTACTGCCAACAGCCGTCAGGCTTCATCGACCCCGTCGTTCCTGACTACATCTGTCTCCTGCAGAAGTCCTTGTACGGGCTCAAGCAGGCTCCCCGGGCTTGGAACCAGCGCTTCGCCTCGTACATCTGTCGCATCGGCTTCACTGCGTCCAAGTCCGATGCGTCTCTCTTTGTTTACAAAGATGGAGATAGTGTCGCCTACCTGCTCTTGTACGTCGATGACATCATCCTCACGGCATCGTCACCAGCACTGCTCCAGCACATCACCGCGCGCCTCCACTCGGAGTTCGCCATGACGGATCTCGGCGACCTGCACCACTTCCTCGGGATCTCCGTGACGCGCGACAGTGACGGGCTGTTCCTGTCGCAGCGTCAGTACGCTGTCGACCTCCTCCAGCGTGCTGGCATGTCTGAGTGTCACCCGACTGCGATGCTAGTGGACACCCGGACGAAGCTGTCGGCCACCGACGGCACCCCCGTCGCCGACCCCTCCGAGTACCGGAGCCTCGCTGGAGCACTCCAGTACCTCACCCTGACGCGGCCTGATCTAGCCTATGCCGTCCAGTAGGTCTGCTTGTTCATGCATGATCCCCGTGAGCCGCATCTCGCACTGATCAAGCGTATCCTGCGGTACGTCAAGGGTTCACTCTCCGCTGGTCTTCTTCTCGGAGTCGGTGCCGTCGACCAGATCATCGCCTACTCCGATGCCGATTGGGCGGGCTGCCCCGACACGCGCCGCTCCACCTCCGGCTTCTGCGTCTTCCTCGGCGACAATCTGGTGTCCTGGTCGTCCAAACGCCAGACCACGGTCTCCCACTCCAGCGCGGAAGCGGAATACCGTGTTGTTGCTCATGTCGTGGCCGAGTGCTGTTGGCTACGGCAGCTTCTTCAGGAGCTCCACATCTCGGTTACTTTGGCGACGGTCATCTACTGCGACAACATGAGTGTTGTCTACATGACAGCCAACCCTGTCCATCATCGTCGCACGAAGCACATTGAGATCGACATCCACTTCGTCCGCGAGAAGGTTGCATTGGGACAGGTTCGGGTGCTGCATGTTCCCTCGGCGCACCAGTTCGCAGACATCATGACCAAGGGTCTCCCTGTCCAGTTGTTTACTGATTTCCAGGCCAGTCTGTGCGTCCGTGATCCTACCGCTACGACTGCGGGCGGGTATTAGAGTTATTGTATAGCCATATTATTGTACCACACTACTTGTACTACACGTTGTACTACTCACTTGTACTACACGTACTACTCACTTGTACTACACGTTGTACTATTCACCGGTACATGGCTATATATATATTCATGGCACCCCCCACAATGGGTGTGTGGTGATTCCCCCAAAACTCATTCCGCTTTCTACATTATCACCTAGGGGAGATATGGAGGAGGAGATGAGGGTGGTTGACTTATTCGGTGATGGGCGTAATTGGGACGTGCAAAGGGTTACAGAGGTTTTCTTGCCTTTTGAGGTGCCGAGGGTTATGAGTATCCCGTTGAGCAAGGGAGAGAGGATTGATGAGGTGTGTTGGGATTTGGACAAGAAAGGGGAGTATATAGTTCGATCAACGTATTGGGCTATTATGGGGGAGAGTGGGAGGGTGCGTCTGGTAGGGACAGTTCGGGCGTTTGGGCCTCCATTTGGGGGTCGGGGATTTCTCCTAGGGTGAAGTTTTTTTTTAGATTTTTCCATGAGGCGCTACCTACAAGGGTGGGATTACACAAAAGGGTTACCAATATCTAAAACTTCAAACAAGTAGTGCACTAAACGAAAGGATTAAGTACCCTACCAAATCACCGCCGTGCATGAGCCCAATCTCATACACGGTGGCCGTGCGGCAGAGGCAACATATCTCCCCCCCCCCCCCTCCCTAGGGGCTGCGGATGGTAGAAATGCCATTTTTATTATTTTAGCACGACTATGGTCATTTTTATAAATACAACTTTAAATTATGTCAAAAGTGCCAAAAAAATCTTGTTTCCGAGCTTTGGCGAGAGGTACCTTTGGTCCGTCCTCTTTCAGTCCATAAGGGAAGAATGTGCAGCCTGAGCCATGAGACAGCCTTCAGTGTTCGTTTTCGAGAATAAGCCTTCAGTGTTCATTCAGAGCATGGATCAGAATTGTTTCTGAGATACTGGTCAAACCAGTCCCACTTGATAGCTGTTCGTTCAATAAATAAGGCAGTTGGCCTGTCATTACTCTTTTGCGGCTTCGAATGAACATTGATTAGGGGTATGGAGAAATCTCTGAATACCTTAATCAACATGGAACGCTTCATAATTTTTGGGCAGCGCCATGCATGTTAAGCTTGCTGAGCGAATGAAATCAACATGCTAACGGGCCTGGTGCCTGTCCTTGTTGATGCGTGATGAACAGCTCGTATGACATATAGAGGCAAATTTGGTTATGTGCCACTCGAAAACCTTGCGATTAATTAGCGAAATGCCACTCAGGAGTACAAGATATGTAACTTAGGCGAGCGATACGATACACATAACTTAGGCGGATGATACTCTGCGAGCGAGGGAGGGAGCGAGCGGATCGGATCGGATGATACTCTGCAAGCTCCTCTTGGCTCCAAATTACGAACAACATAACACAGCAAGGCCATGATGATCTCACTCAAAACAAACTGGATCAGTATCCATGGACGGACGGACGATGCATGGGTGGCATCGATGATTGATGGATCGTTCAGGCGAGAGCTGCTGCCGCAGGGAGTGGCTGGAGGCGCTGGGTGGGGACGAGCACGAGCGGCTGCTTCCTCGCGGAGACGAGCCCCTCCTTCTCCTCCATGTCCAGCGGCGTCCCCTGCGGGAGCGGCACCGCCCAGTCGAAGCACTGCACCAGCGCCGCGAGGAACGCCGGCACGGCCTGCATGGCGAGGCCCATGGCGGGGCAGGCGCGGCGGCCGCTCCCGAACGGCATGAGCTGCAGGTGCTGCCCCTTGGGTTCGACGCCGGCGCTGGCCCCGCCGGGCATGAAGCGCTCCGGCAGGAACTCGAGTGGGTCCTCCCAGCACGCCGAGTCGCGCCCGATGGAGAAGATGTTGAAGAAGACCGACGTCTTGGGGGGGATGGTGTACCCGCGGACATGCACCGCCTCGATCGTCTCCCGCTGCACGAACACCGCCGGCGGCCGCAGCCGCAGGGTCTCCTTGAGCACCGCCTGCAGGTACGGCAGCCGCGCCACGTCCGCCTCGCCCACCAGCCGGGACCCGCCCACCACCGCGTCCACCTCCGCGCGCAGCTTCTCCAGGCAGGCCGGGTGGTTGATCAGCTCCGCCAGCATCCACTCGACGCTGGTGGCCGTCGTGTCAGACCCCGCGGTGAAGATGTCCTGCATCCATCCATATATTAATTAATTCACGTATGGGATTGGGATTACGTACGTACTGATGAGCGTGGGTACTGACTGACACGCACGCATGGAGACGGAGGAGTAAGCTGCAGGCAGGCAGGCTAGCTAGTGGCCAGAAGCGGAGGAGCTAGCAGAGTACTCACGAGGACGAAGGCCTTGATGTTCTCCCTGGTGAGCCTGACCTCGGCGGCCTCGTCCTCCGCCGCGTCCATGAGGATGTCCAGCAAGTCCTTGGTGGTCTTGCCCTTGCCGTGAAGCGGATCCCGCCGCCGCGCCTCCTCCTTGGCCCTGATCATGACCTCGAGCAGCGCGTCGAACCTCGCGTGCACCTCGCGCGTCCTCCGGCCGATCCCCTGCAGGTCCCAGCCGCGGCACAGCGCCACGTAGTCCTCCACGTTGAACGCCCCCACCAGCTCCGCCACCTGCTTGGCGCAGTCCCTCGCCGCCTCCGCCATGTCGCCCGGCAGCGCGCTCGCCACCATCCTCATGATGGCGTTATTGGACATGCGGATGAGCTCCCGGCTCATGTCCACGCTCTCGCCGCGCTCCGCCGCCGCCCGCGCCGCCCGCAGCACGCTCGCCAGCTCGGCGTCCCGGACGGGGCGCAGCTGCTCGACGGTTCGCGGGCCCAGCAGCTCGGACATGCAGAGGCGCTTCACGAAGCGCCAGTGCGGACCGTAGGGCGCGAAGGCGAAGCCGGCCGAGCCGTAGGCGAGCAGGCGCGTGACGGCCGTGAGGGGCCGCTCCGGGATGCTGGCCTCGAACCTGAGGAGGTCGCGGGCGACGTCGGCCGAGCCGACGACGACGCAGTGGGTGGAGGGGCCGAGGCGGAGGTAGATGAAGGGACCGTGGCGGGCGAGGATGCGGTCGAAGGAGCGGTGGGGAGGCGAGCGGATGAGGTGGAGGTGGCCGATGACAGGAAGGGCCATGGGGCTCGGGGGGAGGCGGCCGCGTTTGCTGCTCCCGGCTGCTGATCCACCACCATGCCTCCTCAGGATCACCGTGAGGAGGAGCATGGCGGCGAGGGCCAAGGCAACAAGCTCCATGTCCAGGGCCAACATGGCCTTGCAGCTAGCTAGCTAGCTCGGTGTTTCGTTTCGTTGCTGCCGTGCGCTCGCTCCTGCAGCTTAAATAATGCCCGCCCGCCATGGCGCCATGCCTGCTGTCCAATTATTTATATTTTAGGATATATAATCCTTGCTAATTAAGCTAGCTAGTGTTTTTTTCCCTCCATCGATTGCATGTATGGCATAGCAAGACACACGACCGCCCCAATCCAGACCGTCCATGCTACCTACCTCCCCAAACAACAAACACCATTTCATTTTCTCCCAAGTATAAAGAAGACATGAATTTTGCATATCTTCAACATGTTTTGTAATATCATATTATTACTTAGTTTCCCAATGAATATATTATGATCATTAGAGATGTGCTATCTGTATGGTATTTATTTTTCATGGTAACGCACGGATACGCGACTAGTATATTATTAAAACAAAAGAAAGTCAGTGATTGGCGGTTGTTCCCGGGCCGGGTCCACGTGGCAAGTGCAAGGACCGACGCGTGCGTAGAGGATGATGGATTGATGGGTAGGTACCATGTGTGGTTTGGTTTCATTTCGCTGGCTCCAAATGCAACGAGTTTTGAGGGTTCAATTTCGCATTTCCTTTTCTCGTAAGGTAATCTCGATAGCCATGGACGATAAAATTACAATACACGGGAGTCACGCCTGTACTATAATACAAGGTGTTTGGTCCGAGGGACCGACACTGAAAGCACGAACCTAAATTGAATTTTTTTAAAAAATAATCTATTTTTTATTATAAATCTTTACTGTTATAAAAATAGGAGTTAGTCGTCGGTCCGTTCTTTCTCCTCTCTTCTCAGCCATCCGATCAAACATCAACCGTCCAGATCCGGTATATAGGTAGTTCTTCCGCTCCTCGTAGAAAAAGTCGGACCGACGCGTGGATCACGCCCCTCATCTTCTCTTCCCCCGCATCCTCCGCCTTCCGCAACCACTCCACCTCCCGCAACCGCATTCTCCTTTTCTCCCCCGAACCCTCGTGCCGCACCTGCTCCTCCTCAGCGCCACCACCAATTCTGTCCCCGTACGGCAGCATTTGGTCGTAGTCCCCCAACTTCCCCAGCAGCATCGCATCCCCTCATCGCTGCCTCGCCAACGCATTTGCCCACCGCCTCCTCTGCCCATCTACCCACCGCCGCCTCCCGCAACCGCCTCCTCTGCCCATCTGCCCACCACCGCCTCCCGCAACCGCCTCCTCCTTCTCCCCCGAACCCTCATGTCGCGCCTCCTCCTCAGCGCCGCCACCAATTCCTTCCCGCACGACAGCGTCTAGTCGCAATCCCCCAGCTTTCCCTAGGGTGCCACCACCAATTCCATCTCCCATCGCCCCTTCAACCAGTGGCATGACGCTCGACTACAGTGACCGGTAGATCAAAGAGAATGGCGCTCGGTGACAGCGGCCAGTGGATCAGAGAGAAGGGCACTCGACGATGGCGGCGGCTTCTTCTAACTACGCGCACCCACGTGGCTCTCCCCCGCCACCGCCGCCCAGCGGTTGCTCGCCCAGTGAGCTTCTCTACCACCTCCTGCTCTTTGTTCGGAGCCCGTCGCGCTGTCTGACGATTTTGGTCTCTCAAGCTGGTCGTCGAAGCCGGTGCTGTGGTCGAGGGGCCATGGTCGAAGTCGAAGCTGTAGTTGAAGGGGGCCATGGCCAAAGTCAAAGATCCATGGTCGAAGTCGAAGCCGTGGTCGAAGAGGCGGTGGTCGAAGTTAGGCCGTGCTCGAAGTCGAAGGGTTGTGGTCGAAGTCCAAGCCGTAGTCGAAGGGGGCAGTGGTCGAAGTCGAAGGGCTATGGACGAAGTTGGTCCATGGTCGAAGTCGAAGAGCTGTGGTTGAAGTCGAAGGGTCATGGTCGAAGTCCAAACCGTAGTCGAAGGGGCAGTGGTCGAAGTCGAAGGGCCGTGGATGAAGTCGGTCCGCGGTCAAAGTCAAAGGGCTATAGTCGAAGTCGAAGGGTTGTGGTTGACATCCAAGCCGTGGTTGAAGGGGACAGTGGTCAAAGTCGATAGGCCGTGGACGAAGTTGGTCCGCGGTCGAAGTCGAAGGGTCGTGGTCGAAAGGGGCTATGGTCGACATCGAAGTTGTGGTCGAAGGGGGCCGTGGTTGAGGGGCCATGATTGAAGTCAAAGATCCATGGTGGTCGACATCGAAGTTGTGGTCGAAGGGGGCCGTGGTTGAGGGGTCATGACTGAAGTCAAAGATCCATGGTCGAAATCGATGTCGTGGTCAAAGGGGGCAGTATTAACTTTGCTGGTTTATTATTAACTTTGCTTAAATTTGAGCTAATTTTAGTCAGAGACAAAATATACATGGTAATATACGTTTTTACACTGCATCAACTCTAAAACCTCTCCCCTGATAAGTCGACAAGAGACTGCTGCAAGGCTGTGTATACAGTTCAAAAATACATAAACCAAAACTGTATCTCTACCCCTAAAATCCACCAGTTCAGTTCTTTCCTAAAACTACCCCAAATTGTGCCCCCAACAGTCATAAGTTTTCCTGCATCCACACCAATTCGTGTCCCCAGGAAAACCAACCAGTGAAATCAACGATCAAGGATCAATTCCCACCTTTCTCTCTCCTTACCCACTCATATCCAACGATCCAAATCCAAAGCGGACTCGCGATCCCCACCTCCCCCGATTTCGCCGCCGCCTGTCTCCCCCACCGCTGCCTCCTCCCCTCCGCCTTCTCCCCCGTCGCCTCCTCCGCCGCCCCCTCCCCCGTCGCCTCCTCCTCCCCCACCCCTCCTTCGCCTCCTCCCCTCCCTCCTCCGCCGCCGCCGGCCTCCCCCACCGAACCCGTGCGCCTCCTCCCCTCTGATTTCTCCGCTGCCTCCTCCCCCGCTCCTCCGCCGTCGCCGCCTCCTCCTCCTCCCCCACCTCTCCGCTCCGCCGCCGCCTCCTCCTCCCCCCACCCCTCCGCTCCGCCGCCGCCTCCTCCTCCTCCCCACCCCGCGCCACCGCCGCCTCCCCCCAACCCTCCGCCGCCGCCTCCTCCTCCCCCCAACCCTCCGCTCCGCCGTCGCCTCCTCCTCCCCCCACCCCGCGCCGACGCCCGCGACCCCTCGCCCGAGCCGCAGCCCTACGACGACCTCGAGGACGACCTCGGCGATGATGGCGGAGGCGCCGACTGGAACCGCGACCGCTCCCCGCACCTCCGCTCCCCCCATCCTCCCCGATCTCCGCTCCCGCCGCTCCCCCGCGCCTCCTCTCCCTCCCCTATTCCCCCCACGAGGGGCAGATGGCGCCCTCCCCGTCGTCGGCTTCCACCCTCCTCCACCTCCCTGCCCCCCCCCCCCGGGGCCCCAGCGAGGCGGGTGGCGGAACCACCCGCGGCGGCCGCGCCACGCGGCCGTGCGGTGCTCGTGAACCGTGCTCAGGCTCATGGAGATCAAGAGGAAGGACGTATGGGGCCTGCTGCTCGTGCTCCTCCTCGGCCAGCTCGTCGCCTTCTCCATGGCCGTCGCCAGCTTCGCCTCCTCCTTCATTGCTAATCTTGGTACTCAATTTTCTACTCATCTGTCTCATTGGGCTAATCAATACACACAAAATTATCTATTTGATAAAGCACTGGATGACTCTTTTATCTTCACAGATGCAAATATCATTTCATTCCCATGAATATATTTGTGCAGGAGTTGATGCACCACTCACACAATCTTTCTTCGCATACCTGCTGTTGACCTTAGTTTATGTACCAATCGTCTTGCATTGACGGCAGAAGCTGCAAGTGAGCATATCTGCATAAGAATCAATCCTTGAAGCTATTGTGATTCACAGCTCACTGTTTTTGGTACTTTTGTCTTGCAGATACCCTGGTATTGGTACCTAGCCCTGGCCTTCATTGATGAGTACAGACATTACACATTTGCAATGGAAATCCATACCACCAATGCAATTCTGTTGGGTGCTTCTTGCTCCTGGTGATAAACAGCCCAACATGTTGTTATCCTCAAACTTATTTTGCAGTTGTAAAGGCGTATCAGTACTCATATATCACCAGCGTGACGTTGTTGGATTGTTGGACTGTTGTATGGTTCATCGTACTCACCTGGTATGCACTAGGCACAAGATATTCTTTCTGGCAATTTGTGGGGGCAGGGACCTGTGTGGCAGGGCTTGCTCTTGTGCTCCTTTCAGATGCAAAATCTCCAGATGAGCAAGGTAAGTCGTTAGCTACTTAAAACACCATGACGATTAAATTATAATGTCGGTTACAGAATCTCAAAGACAAACCTAGGATAGGAAGTTAGAATTTCAGATATACAGGATGAAGTGGATTGTTAATGAGGAATTTAAAAACTCAGAGAAAAATCCTATGGTGGCTGCATTTCTATTCGATATGAAATGATTGTTTGTATAACAGTGTTTAGAAATGAAAATAGGCGGGTCTCAAAAAAGAAAGAGAGAAAATAGGCAGTCATATGCATCTTGCGCTGAAATTGCTTTCTCAACACGATCGTCTTTTATTTGAAACATCAGTTTACGCCTTAAGGGGTGGGCTATGCCCCTCTTCTGTTTTTAGTTAGTAGCGTGTCTAACTAATTGAAGTTGATGCCAAATTCTCGAACGCATAGTGTGTATATCATTGCTTTTGTCACTAATAATCTACGCATCGGATGATATGCATCTTTATTTTTTGTTTCGCAGTCCTCAAATATCTGAAGTATGCTGATGCTCATGAGTGGGTGAAAGTTGAGGGTGATTCAGCAACCATAGGGATCACAGACCAAGCTCAGGTTTGACCTTTCATATATTTGCCAGCTGCATTAGCACATAGTAGTGTTAGGCTTTCGATGTGATAGATTACTGGCTGCTTCCCAATGTACAGATAGTATGCAACATATATGGCATTGGCATATTAGGCTACTATCAAAAAATTTTAAACCCAACTTGATCAGTTCATTGAGATATATACAGAGATTATTTTGTCCAAATACATAATGTGTCGAGTGATGGCTTGCAGTAGTTTTATTAACTCCGTGTTTCGTTTCCAAGAGCACTTGGGCGATGTCGTGTATGTTGAGCTGCTAGAGGTTGGTGTCAGTGTATCACAAGGAAATAACTTTGGTGCTGTTGAAAGTGTAAAAGCAACAAGTGACATCAACGCTCCGGTATCTGGAGAGGTTGTTCAAGTAAATGATGAGCTAAGTGAAAAACCTGGCCTGGTGAGTTGTAACTGGTACCCGTGTGCTCTTTGCAGCTGAGTTGTAACTGGTACCCGTGTGCTCTTTGCAGCTGCCTATGCCTTTGTTTGCTAGATTAATGAATGTTGCAACTGTCTGTTGACGATGTTTTTGCACAGGTCAATGAAAGTCCATACGAGAGCGGATGGATCCTCAAGGTCAAGATCAGTGATTCAGGCGAGCTAAACTCGCTGATTGTTCGTTTTATTTTTTTACAAATTTTATCTTATTTTGTATTTTACCGTAGCGTTATCACGGGCACACTACTAGTATACAGTAGTAGTAGTAGTAGTATTGGCTAGTGCAATCACATCCACCCACGCGCACCTAGGGAGCACAATGCACCGGTGAACACAATTTTTTCCTCTTTAAGCTAACACTATCTGTAAGCTTTATTCAATCTTGATATGGTAGGCATGTAGCAAAAAAACAAGCAAGCAAAGCAAACGATACTAGCTGCAAACCAGCACACGATTACAAAGCTATCATGAAACTAGCTTGTGTGTATATAAGAAATCTGCGGACTTGCCGTCGCCCATCTCAGACTATTAGTTTGTCTTCCTTCTTGGTATGTACGTACGGCTTGGTCTGGTCTGCTTTTGCTCCATCTCTACCGGAAGTAGCCATAGAGCTCGAGGAAGCAAATGCAGAGGTTCCAAGTGTTGGAGACGCCGGTTGCAGGGCCCGTCAGGGCAACCCGGAAGAATCGGAAGGGCAGCAGCGCTGACGGGCCAGTGATCGGCCACGATGCGAACTGACCGGGCTGACAAACGGTCTGGTCGTCTTCATGGACGCGAAGGCTCGTCCAGCTTCGACCGTCCATTGATCCCTGGCACACAAATTAAGCTTCAGTCCCACCAACTCATAAACCCCTATCATCTCGTTACCAAAGAAACAAAAAAACGGCCTTCACCTGAAGAACCCACGACCTCATAAACGTTGTGGAGCCATCCTGCCTCACCGTGTAGTAGTTGCACATCAGCTGCAAAGGCAACAGAAGACCAGCTAATTAAGAAAGAGCACAGAGAAAAGTAGACAACCTCAGATATATATATAAGGGGCAATTAAGTTACTTTCAGATATTTGGCTCAAAAAAAGGAGCACATTTCATATAGAACCTGGTGGTCTTGTCCAATGTCTACCATCCACCAAGAACACTTCTTGCCATCTTCATGACGAGGCCCAGCAAAACAAGTCCCCTAAAGCAGCTGGGTGTCAACTTTATTCCAAGCAAGGGGAAACATTATACTAGTATGTTTGTCAAGCATTCCCAACATCCATACCTGGTAATTTTTTGAAACCAAAGCCTTCGGATCCGTGTACCTTGAATTCGGGCTGCTTGCCATCACAGTAATATTCTAATTGCAGACAAAGCCACCAGATGAATAAATGTGGGTTATTACATGGTATAGCCTTAAAAACAAACAAAGCTCCTCCCGTTACCTTGGCTAAAACAGGATTGATCCATTGATGCTTTCCGAATGATGTCCCAGCATAGTAGATGACACCATTGTTATCACCATCAGAAATATACTGAAGCTCTTTATAGCTGGTGCGTCTATGTTGAAATCTCTCGCTGAAAGATTCGAGGTTCAATTCTTAATCCATTTTGATCAAAGTGTAAACATATACTAACCATTTATTTGCTGTTGGCATCCATGGTCCAGCATTAGAGAACTCAATGGCTTCCGCAACCTGTTATCCAAGAACTAATGAATTGTACAGTTGTACTCTTCCAGTAAAGAATACTCTAGAACAATACTGTAGAACATGCCCCCACCCCCCAAGCAAAAAAAAAAAAGGAAATTTCGGAGCTATAATACTAACCAACTGTCTGAACACTTGTATGTGATTTGCTAGGTTACTTCTCTCCATCTGCAGTGAAGCAACAAGCGCTATTAGAAGCCAAACAAACTTTTTAAACAAAAGCTGCTTCATAATAGAACAATATAACAAGAGAAAATAGTACCCACTGAAGGAGAGACGGCTGCAGTAAAGGGAACCGCACAAATGGTAATAAAGTATCGATGGCGGTAAGCCTATCTCCAAAGAGTTGCTCTGGTGCCAAAGTTCTTAAGAGATTATCTACAGAAGTCCAGTGAAAAGTATCACAAGCCTCCATACACCATGTTAAGATGGCATCAAGAACCCTCTCTTCCGATGTTACAGTCATATCACCGTGCTGCAAAATTACTACTAATATGACCAATATCGAAAGAATAGCTAGCTAAAATTCTCAGCAAATTAGTCTATTGAGGACACATGTTATGCATATCATTTTGCGACTACATTTCCCAGGAAATTTGACCTGCACTTCTGTAGAGATCTCATTCGTTTACATAATTAGCTCACACTTTAATATAAGAACCAGAGAATTCTACCGATGTTCAGATTACTATGTTGGCAAAACCAACATTTGAAGTACTAAAACTGAAGAGAACCTTTACCTCTCTCTGAATGAGTAGGTTCATCAACATTATGGATGAAAATTGTTAGGATCATTAAAGAATAAAGAGAGATCCTTGATGATGTTAAGCCTGTTGCTGCATAGTTAACTAGAAACCTTACAACAGGAAAAGGTACCACCTCCCTCCCTCTCTCTCTCTCTCCCTCTCTCTGAATGAGTAGGTTCATCAACATTATGGCTGAAAATTTTTAGGATCATTAAAGAATAAAGAGAGATCATTGATGATGTTAAGGCTGTTGCTGCATAGTTAACTGGAAGCCTTACAACAGGAAAAGTTACCAAGGTGTAAAATCAAAAACTACAGGAAGCCATCTTTCTTTGTTAGGCAAAATGCAACAATTAGAAATGACAAAACTGAAGAGCTTCATTGACAATATTATAATTCATAAGTTCTTTCTAATAAAATTGCCGGGTTTGTGGGAGGTGATAATTGAAGCAATATACTACAGCTTTCAAATGTGATGCTTTATTTTGATGGACACCTTCATCTATGTTTGTGAGGACATTATTCATATTTGGTCCGACTGCAGGGCAGTTGATGAAATGAAAACAGTATTGCAACTTGCCTGAAGAATATCCTTAAATGGTGCCTCATCTAACAACACAAAGTCCGTGCAAGCAGTTGTGCAATAATCAAAGTGTGTTGCAAAATTCCTCTTGCACATTTCTTCAAGCAATTTACAAGATGGGATTGATGAAACTGCTTGTAAGACTGAACATACTGTGTCCTGCAATAAACTTTCAGGGGTCAATCTAAACTGAACCAGCTAGCAAGTTCACCAAATTTGCAGAAGCCATATCCCTTAAATTTGCGGAAAAAAACTAGAAACTAGTCTTGGTTGATGAGCTTCTTCCAGTAGGACACGTGAATCCTGCATGTATAATGCACATGAAAAGTTGTATCAATATCTCATATACTTTATTTCTGAGGCTAATGGCCCCAATTGTCACAACCATCACAGGCCCACGTCAAGTCTTGAATAGCAACAGATATGGTTTTCAGTAATTGCAACAAAATAAAACACCTGAAACTACAGAGGAAGCTTATACTCAGGAGATGTTGCATAACAAGAACATCATGTTAATATCTGAGCAATGGTACATGCAAAATGAAGTGTAACAAGTGCAGTTGTAAGAATAACAATGATCTACACACTGGTGAAAAAGAAGTATCTCTCATCAGTAATCATCAGTTCTAAAAATTGTACCGGTAACTTTTCTTGGTGTATCGTTCTATATAAGAGAAAACATAGGTACCTCTGAAAGCAAAACCATAATTGTTTTACAGCATTCAAACTGAAGGATAGTGATGCCGAACTGGTCTGACAATAGGAGCAGCTGAACCAATACTGAAGTTATTTCTTGGGTATCCACCTTAAGTTCCCCACTGTACATAAATTGAAGGAGGAGAAAGAATGCTTCAGCAGAAACATCTTCGAAAAATACATTGGAAGCGCTGCTCTCCTTCATCCCATTCGTGAACATCTGCATGTGTACAATTCTATCTTTGGTTATGCTAAGCTATGCATGATGCATTATGCCAAAATGTGAATGTTACATAGTAATAAGAGAAACAAATACAAAGTGAGATGAAAGTTGTACCTTGGCGAATGGCATGCTCCACAAGCTAAGGATGAGTTTGTGAGCCTGAGCAACAAGACCTTGTCCACTAACATAGATATTTATATCACTATGCTCACCACTGGCAAGGAACTGTTTAATTTTCTGCACATTCACTGGAGCTTTGAAGGGGAAATAGTCAAATTGATGAGCTTGAGATCCACTACTTGATACTTCTACGTTTTTGCTAGACTCGGAATGTTTATTATCCATCTTCAAACAGTCAATGATTTCTTCACAACACTTTACCAATGGTTTAACTTTAAATTGTGAGCTCAACTCCAGCAGCGAATTCAGTTGCCATTCTGCAATCTGAGTCAACACAAAAGGGAGAGTGATTAACACTTTTACAGTTTCCACCCTTGCTCAATTTCAATACAAGAGCAGTTCAAACAACTCTTAAGCTTACCTTCGTAGAACCTGTATAGATATACTCAAGGAGGGAGTGGAGAACTGGGTAGGAGACTGACGGAAGCTCAATGGCAGCTCCGTTCATTAAGTTAAAAGGGAAATCTCCAGAAGCACACAAGACAACTTTGTGTGCAGGAACAACCTTTCTTTCACTGCCAACCACAAATATAGCATCGGAGAAATCCCAATTCTCAAGAAAGTTTGCAAGCACCCTTTGCTCACAGCCATCTTTCGATTCTTCTTTTCTGGTATGCCCTCCCTCACCACCCCGCTCAACATGTGCATACTCAATTTGGCTCCAAAGGATGCTATTTTGCGGAGCTGATGGAAGAACACTTATATTTCTGTACCCTACATGTTTGTCCCAGCTGGATAGTCCCACGTACTGAACATTTCGGTTGGGATCAGGGTCAAGCCATTGGAACAGGATATTCTTGTTTGGATGCCTTCCTTCTCCGATGCTTATCAATCCATCGTAGATGCTGATCCAGTAGCTCTGGAAAGATGAGGAACAACATAGCCCAACACCCGCAACATCAACAACAGTCCTTCCATCTACTTCAATCTTCAACCTTTTGTTCCTATGGCTGCCCAAGATCACAGTGTAATGACGACTACTGTCCATCTTGTAGTGGTAGTGCTGGCTCCCAAGTTGTTCGCGGAACACCAGGGTAACATCATTCTGGGCAGATGCCTCAAACGTGATGCACCCGCGCCCAGCCTCCCAAAACCGAAACTCCTCACCCCAAGCGCACTCAAAGGGGGCAACTGTCAGGGATCTCTTCGTCTCCTCTACTCCCATTGTGCACAGAGTTTAACTGAAAAGAGAAGGAAAAGGGCACATCATAATTGCAAAACAGCACATAATAACTCACAAACGGGGAACAAAAATAACAGCAATTGAATGGACAAAATATATAGGGGGGAAAAGGAAACAGGAGAGTTGCTATAAACACCAACAGCTGAGGAAGTGAAGAAAAAGATACCAGACAGAAAAATGGGAAGGAGCACAGAAGTACACAGGCAAGACGAAGGAGGAAGAGTGACTAACCGACCCTGCACTCAAGACAAGACATGGAACTAGAAGAATCCTACGAAAGGAGCCGGATTTACACCACCTCAGCTTATGCCCACACCCCAACCTACAAGCAGAACCCACCCCACTTGCCGAAGAAAATATCTGCAGCAAGTGGCCGAAAGAGAACAAAAGATGGGTCGGATTCGTTTGCTCTTGCACCACAAATTTTAAAAATCCAATCTTTTTTCCTACAAAATCATTATAGAAAGCTACAGCCTACAAATGTCACCCTTATCTGAATGGAGTAGAAAATTAATTAGACATAAAACCAGTTTGGCCCAGCATTTCTCCAACAAAGGTTATCGTGTTCATAAACTGATGATATTGACGGAAGCCTGCAACCAAATGGAGGAACAAGGATCCCTAACAGAAGCTACTTTTGCCACCTGCAGAGCTACCACCTCCAACATGATACTATTATTGAAGTAAGTAACGGAAAAGGAAGAGGCGAATAGCAGCGCGTAAGAGCAACTCTAGCTATTTTGGCCAGTCTAAGATGAAATAGCAGCTGAACTTGAAGATGAAATAGGTCAGCAGAGAGGAAGGATCATAAATTTGACACAAGACACACACGCACATCCAAAGGAAGAAGAAACTGGCACCGATTATTTGAAGAGGAGGAGCAATACTGGGGAAAAGATGGATCAATCTGCGAGGCAAAGAAAGGAAAAACACAGCCCACCTGGTCGATATGGGATGGGGATGGATGGAAGTTGCAGTCGCTGGACCGGACCGGTGGATCTGCGCTGCGGGAGCTGCCCTGTCTGTGTGTGTCTTGGGCTCGGAAGCAAATTTCCAGCCGAAGCCCATGAAAACGTGGAGGGAGAAGTGGGGAGCTGAAGCCGAGGACGACGACGCGGGCGGCTGTGAAGGCGGAGGCGGCGGGCGGCGAGGAGGAATGGGAAATGGATGCTCTACATCTGTTGCCAATCTGCTGCAGCGCCGCAGCCAAAAGAGACGCAGCTGTCTGTCATCCACTCGCCATGGCATGGCCTCTTTGTTTGGCTTACTCTCATTTTGACCAATGTTTCTAGCTTTAACTTATTTTTTATTATTTCTAAATTTCATCTTCCTCTAATTTTTTTAGCTTTTGTCGATTCTTTTTTCCGTATTCATTTGCATTATCCATATTCTATAGACATCTAGGTCCCTATTTCAAGTTTCAGTGATTAATGACAACTTAATTATCAGGACTAACTCTTTTTGTGAAGGATAAGCTTAAGTTAGGTATCAATGATTGTTTTGATATTTTGGCTAAGTGTTGACCCCGAGTGTACACGGAAGGCGACGCATGGATCTCAATAAGATTAAGGACTTTCTATTTAAAAATGATATAAAGGAGTCGAGGATAGATCACAGTAGTAATATGTCCTTTCTTTTTGCTTTGGTGGTACTATTAAAGGAATCTAGGCTACTAGCTTAGGTTTAGTAGCCAGTTATGATGCACACTAGGTTTATTTAGCTCATTTCTAGTTAAGGAAGCTCATAGAACAGTTGAAGTTACGGTGGAATTAAAGTGAGAGCAATGTTCGCTAAGTTTGAAAAAATGTCAATGCACTTCGGACGATCCAGATGCAAACGGACAAGCGATCAAACGATTGGCATAGAAGGGGTTCATTTTCACGGTGCTAAAAATTTATGCATAACGGATGATCCGGATGCAAACGGACGCATGGTTGGGGCAGGAGGTACACATTTTCAAGGTGCTGAAAATTCGTACATAACAGATGGAATAGATTATCCGAAGCGAACGGACAAGCGAACAGACGATGGAGACAGAAGGTCAAGACTTGGACGAGGTGACAAACCAAAACTTCCACCTGAAAGTATCACTTAAACTCTCAACTCCACATTGCAATTCACACAAGCATACAAACAACATCGGTTCTATGCGTATAGACAATCGACAACATCCCTATGCGCAAACCCGATACCAACAATCTCTCTCATCAGACACCTTTCTGATGCCCCGATACCCAAACAGCCATAATTTAATGGTCACGTCATCTATACTCATGGATCGCGCCATTTATACTTGTGAACAAATCTTATTTATACACCTAACCATTTTCTCTTCTCTTCTTTCCTTTTTTTTCTCCTCCTTTCTTTTCTTTTTCCCTTCTCTTCTTCTTTTCTTTTCTTTTCTTTCTACTCAGGCCGAATGGCCTTTTTCCCTCCTCACTGCCTCTTCTCATTTTTCCTCTCCTCATTTCTTTCTACTAAGGAAGAAGTGAGCTAGGTCCTCTGGTGCCATGCTCAAAGTTTCCTCTTGCTTCCCCTTTCTTCTTGGTTGACTGTGTGTGGCCTTTATCTCGTAGCTGTGCTATGCGTTTCAGAAGAACTTGCTATCCTTTACTGTAGTCGTGCGGTCTCGGTGGGTTGTATTGTTCTGTGACTTCCGGAGTTTTCCTGGTTGTGATTTGTTGTCTCTACTGCAGCCGTGTGACTGCATAAGGGTATTTTTGGGTGGTTGACTTATTCCCATAGTCTTCTGGACATATCTTTCAGGTTTGTTTAACATCGAGTGATGCCCCCGGACGGTCAGGTATCTCTGTGAACGGATTATCTTGCTCGAAATTAACCTCTAGGGCTCTGACGGTAATTTATTCGCTTTCCTTCCCTTTTCTTTCCCACGGGTATTACAAGTTGATGAACAGGAAACCGAAAACACACACGGAGACAGAGACAGAGGAATTAGCGCCACACTATAGCAATTCATTTGTCAAGACTATATAGCAGTTTACAGAGATAGTCACATACTCAAAATATGCACAACTAAATATGAGAAGAGATCACGTTATCAGCAGGGAACATGTATGTGCGAGCAACAATCCAGAGCTCCACACATGTTTCAGAATCATGTGTCTACTTGCTGGGTTCTTGTCCAACACAGTTAGGCAATCGCATTCCAGTTGTTGCCTTCCAGCCAAAAAGAAGAATCCACATACAGTCATCAAGTTACAAAGCAGGTGCTGGTTTCATTCCATTCCACAGACTGACATCAAGTTAAGAAGCATCCAGAGACTGAACCAAGACCACCATTCTTGCTGTAATACATGCAGTCGGATTCACAATATCTAATTCCCACCATTCGACCAACTAGACGGAAATAACAAAGAAGATTATTGTGAAGCTTTTGTTGAACATGACACTAGCCATTCACAGAACCATCACTAGTACAAATGTCGTCGGCCATCCTACGATCCAAAAAAAAAAAAAAGCGTGAGCCAAACATATGCAACAACAGTTGAACACAACGAACTGTAACAATGGAGTTGAATTGAGGTAAAAGAACATCAATTTTTCTACCCCCCAAAAAAAGCTACAAATCCCAATTAGACCAACCCTGCCATGCCACTGTTCAAGATTTCACCAAAATGGACAACTAAAGCGGCAGTTGGCCCTCGTAATCTCAGATTAGCATATCAAAATCCCCCAAACCCACAGCTAGGGGCAAAAGGCAGCCAAGTGCGCGATGATCATCGGGACGGGGAGAGAAATACCTTCCACGAAACAGGGCGGGCGCCTTAAGAGGCGATCCGATGCCGGCAAAAAGCCCCCACATTCAAATACGCATACAGCAGAGCAGAGTGAACTCGTACATATATAGCGGAGGCTCTTCACGTCTGCCAAGCCCAATATATATGATCGCCGTTAGCCAAGCTCGGATATATATATATATATATATATATATATATTCCTCTCTACTTTGCAGGTCGCAACTATCATGTTAAGGGCCAGTTTGGAATTCCCCAAGGAACAGTTCAATACCCGTGGTTTTCCAGGCATGCGTTCTGCTATGCAGCGACTGACTGTGTTATGGCTGGAATATTGGCTTTATTAGTCTGGATACCCTAGAACAATGGCGAGAGTTGAGTCTGATCGCCCTCCCTAGGAGGCTCTGATCTAATTGACTCACTTCTTACTTTGATGCCCTAATCCCAATTGGGTTGCATATAAACAGCCTTACGGCTAACCACTCCCCTACAACTTCTCTCCTCTTTCCTATTATTCCTCCAGCCAAATCTTCCTTTTATTCCTGTTATTCTTCTTTCCTAATTATACGTGGCTGTTGGTGTTGTGGAAGCCGGCGCCGGGGACGCCGGTTTGCCTTCTTACGGCGAGTATACGTCTTGCCGACAAAAGCGTCCACAACAGACTGCCACTGCAACGCAACATCACACATTCAGAATACACACATGGCTGCCCTTCAGCGATAACACCAGCTCCGGCCCATGGGATGAAATTCACAAGTATGGCCATGCAGCAGTTCACACACACAATCTAAGCTTCCAGTATAGATAGTACTTAGATAGACCAGTACAGTGTAGTCAGTCTGTAAATTAAACGTAATGTACCAACCAATCTCCAGATTCCCTTTTTTTTTTTTGTTGCCACCGGCTCCTTGATCCATCTAGAAAAAAAAACTCTCTACACCAGAGGACCCGAACCAGCAACAGTACAAACAATGCAAAAACATCCAACTAGAAACCAAGTCTTGTCGTCATTCAGGTGAACAGGCTAGCATCTCCTCTCCTAGTCCCTCGTCCCTGCTGGAGAAACCACTCGTCAGCCAACCATAACAAGCATTCGGGAAGCAAAGCATCAATAACACAAATATAGCTGCGTACCCCCACGTCTTCTCATTCCAAAATTGCACCAAACAAACAACATCTAGCAAGGAAACAGACATAACAGAGGCATATTTCAGCTACGTATACAAGAGCACATGCACCCTCCCTCCCTACAAACGTTAGTAACTCATGCGACATGAATAGGATGTTCCCAGGAAATTATGTTAGCTAGCCCTTAACCAAATTTCACATGAACGCAAATTCCAAACTAACTGGTCCCCTAACCATGACTAGACTTTGATCGGTACCAGGGCAGGAAGTTTCTATTTCTAAACTTGATACAAGCAAGGAGCAAGCACAACAGTAACTGCTTTAGATGACTACAACTGTAAATAAAAAAAAGGTTGATAACACAGTCGTGCACTCAAAATTCGATGCAAGGACAACATGGCATCTTAAGCTCTGATTTTGCTATCACACAAGCAAGCAGTGACAGAACATGCGTAGCAAAAAAGAACAGAAAAGACTATGGCAGGATGAATCATGTGTGGAAACCTACAAAACCAGATTATAACATAATGATAAGAGTGAAGCTCCAAAAACACAACATGGCATAATGCAACACAAATTTGGTGATGTCAACATATATCAAACTTCCGAGCTTAGACAATATCATTCAACTAAAATACATTCTCACCTTCAAACAACTTCCAAACTTTTTAGTCCACATTTACTTTGGTTCACAATAGATGATTATTTTTCTTGTTTGGACTTTGGAGTATGTAAAAGCCTAATTGCATTGTCAGACCTGTGAAATCACTTGATCAAAAGAAAGGTTTTCCGACATCTAAACTCAAAAAGAGTCAAAAGACCATCGTCACACTTATGGCTGTCCTAGAACATAGATGTATGATATAACATTCGATAAATGGCCACCTAACGTAGCCTGCCGAGCGAAACCACTTCGAAAACAAGCATTGCTCAACAATGCATTCCTTTCCAACAAGCCCTGTCTACCTGAACAGAGCATGTAAGCTTTAACCAAACCACAAAAGATTAAACGAACATCCCTCGACCGGTGCACTGGTACACAACCATCTCTCGACGACAATGATTTTATTCTTACCTGTCCCTATAAATCCAACCACTAAAATCTAGATCTAGTGCGTATTGAACTATTCAGTAAAGATGGGATGCGGAATCTAGAATGCAGCAACGAATGATGTAGATCACAAGGAACCTCTAAAATGTAACACAAGTGCAAATAGAACATATTGCTTCTCTAACTCGGCACGTGTGAAGCCAATCACGTTACAAGCAGCCCTAAAAATAAAAGAAAGTTGATCATATACCCTCCCTTTATTTTAGGAATTCAGGATTTACCCTCCCACTTCAATGACATGTGGGGTCATCATAAGTCACTGAAATGTGGGTCAGAAGGGTAAATCCTTAATTTCCATCTAAAGGGAGGGTATATGATGAATAAATCCAAAATAAAATGGGCCTGTAAGGTTATACCTTTCTGCTCCCCTCTTTCTCGGAAGCCGTTCAGTCCAGATCATCGCAGCCACGATGACTTGCATCGTTGTCGCCGCCGCCGGAACCAGCATCCTGACCGCTTGGATTGCTGCTCTCCGCCTGGGCACCACCGAACGCGGCCCTGAGGGGCCAAGGCAGCGATATCCTGAACCTTCTCTCAGCCACCCTAGGTGACGGGGTGCCGCCCGCAGCCGGTACGGCAGAGGCAGGAGCGTGCTGGTCCCCTCCAACTCCCCGGCGGTGCTCGTAGTCAGGTTCATCTGTGGGCAGCTCGAAGCGGCAGACGGGGCAGGAGCTGTGCAGGTCGAGCCAGGGGAGGATGCAGTCCCTGTGGAAGACGTGGTTGCAGGGGAGCTGCTTTGCGGCGGCCCCGAGGTGGAAATCGTCCATGCAGACGGCGCACTGGGCCCCTCCGTCGGCGGCCATCATGCCGGCGGAAACGGCGACGTCGGGCAGGGCGGCGACGGCGGACTTGGCGGCGGGCGGGGGGCCGTAGCGGTTGGGGTCGTTCTCGGCGAGCTGCTGGATGAGCTGCTCGAGGCCGGATCCCATGAAGTAGTCGCCGAGGCTGTTGCCCCCAGGGCCAGCCCCAGAGGGGCCGGAGCCCTCGACGACGATCTGGATGGTGGCGCCGCCTGAGAGGAGGCCGCTGATGTGGTCGTGGAGGAAGTTGGAGGCGTTGAACTGGGTGGGCGCGGCGGGGGAGGGGGGCCCGAGGAAGATGGCGAGGTCGCTGGGGTTGCGGAGATCGAAGGAGGAGGAAGGGGAGGAGAGGAAGGTGGAGGAGGAGGAGGGGAAGAAGGGAGGCGACGGGGGCGCGTCGAGGAGCTCCTCGACGAAGCCTCCGGCGCAGAGGGGGCAGAGGACGTCGACGTCGGGGGAGGCGGGGGGCGGGATGGAGACGGTGCGGTCGCACTGGTGGCAGTAGTAGCGCAGGAGGGGCGGCAGAGGTGGAGGAGGCGTCGAGGACGACATGGCCGCCGCCGGAGGAAGGAAGGATGAATGGAGCGGAGAGGGGGATCGAGCGAGACCTAGGCCCCTAGCTCGGAGTCGGAGACGAGACCTAGGTGGGGAATTTTTATTTCTCCTTCCTTTCTCCTGCTCTGCTCTATTATATCTACTAGTCATTTGCTCGTGCGTTGCAACGAAATTTATTAGATATATAGA
The DNA here is from genome assembly GCA_017311315.1 of Dendrocalamus latiflorus. Lineage (NCBI taxonomy): Eukaryota > Viridiplantae > Streptophyta > Magnoliopsida > Poales > Poaceae > Dendrocalamus > Dendrocalamus latiflorus. The sequence goes on from CM029659.1 coordinate 502,734, forward strand.
GAATTATGCTATGAAAGATGGCTACTCTCATCAGTCAAAAAGTAAAGAGTTGTGAGAAGTTAAGAATGAGAAAATTGATACTATGCCACTCCTTTGGAGTGGCTTTGATAAAATGTCACCCTCTAGATGTCAATTGTTAAAATATCATCTAATACATAATTAGCTCTATGATTTGTCCTTTTAGGGGTTTTAGCCATTTTTTTTCGTTTTTTATATTTTTTCCACCGAAATTGCATGGGAAATGACCCTAATACCCCTACTCAAAATCACATCTCTCCCCCCAGCCTATAGTAATGTAATTTTCGGGAAACACAAGTTCTCGATGTTTTGCCTTTTTTGAAACTAAAAGGAGAACAAAATGTGGTCGTGCTCGCCAGATTGATACCAATTCGCACCAAAGCTACCCAGAAATTTCAAGGGGGAAAAGGCACCGAGCACATGAGCAGCTCGAAATGCACCTTACGGAGCAAGCCAAAACGGAGCAAGCCAGAGGCCCAAGGGGTGGCCGCACCTCCCCCTCTCCCTCCCCTAAAACCCTAAGCCACTCTTCCCCTTCCCCCCCACAGCCGCCACCCCCCCTTTTCCACCCTCTTGGGCGCAGCCCCCCCTGGTTGGTGCCCCCACCTCCCCCACAAGCGCCGTTGCCATTGGAGCCAAGGAGAGGAAGGAGAAGAAGAAGAAGGAAGGAGAAGGAGAAGAAGGAAGGAGAAGAAGAAGAGGAGGAAAAAAAGGGGTGATTCCTCATCTAGATAATTTTTCCCCATCCCAAACCCTCTGATTTTCGAAATAATTAGGGTTCTTGGCACGGATTTTGAAGGTAGTTAATAGATTAATTGCCCGATTAGAGATTAGTTGCTGTCTGCCTGTAGATTGATTCGCGCAGCGCGTCTGTTCGCGAGGTTTTGGCCTAGTAAACGAATTTTCCTGCGGACTCTCTCAAAAGGAAAGTTGTAGAGGACTTCCAGACGCATCTCCTGTATTTGTTTCGGAATTTTGTGCCGTTGGATCTGGGAGTTACAGGGTTGGGAATACTGCTGTTCGTCAGGCGAGCAGATTGGTACAGACCGACGGTAATATATGAATTTGAGTTAGTAAATGTTTTTTATGGTCATGGACGTGATTGAGAAAGTTGTAGATAATTTAGAGTTCTAGCTGCTGTACAAAATTCAGAATTTTTAGACCCCTGTACTGTTGCTGGGACGCAATTGAATACCGCTGTCCAATCTGCCAGAACAGAGTTCTTCCTCTGTTTTGAGCATTAAATTACTCCTAGCTGTGATCAAAATAAAAATATGTGTTCTACATGAAAAATATAGGTTTTTAAGTGATGAATCCATAGAGGTATCGTTTTCTGTATTGGATTAATATTTTTAAAGTTATGAAAATGTTAAGCAGCGCTGCTGTAGAGGGTAATTTGCTGAATTGTTGAGCGGAGAGGAGTTAGTGCGGGTTCGGGGTTCTAGCGACATCTTTAATTATTTATGCCGTGTTTGTATGTTGTGGCTTTGTGCTGAGAGATGCCTTTTGGACAGGTGGTCTTGTCCCTGAGCGCTCTTGATTTTACTTCGCTTCGTCGGATTGAGGCAAGTAAACGTAGCGGTGGTTGCTACCGTTTAACTTGTTATTCCTTCTACTTTCAGTTTACATTATTATCATAATTCGATACATTATGCCATGATTGCATGATATCTTAATTGTGGAGATAGTAGCAAGTATTTATCCATTGAGATGTTGATAAATTGCTAGTAGACACGTGGAATTCTTGCTTAGTGTTATAATGAGGAACATGAAAATAACATGTGGTGGATGTGGATATGTTGTGAGCATGATAATGCTCCTTGAGGATGGATTAATGTGTTTTATGATTATCATATCATTCATGTCATATCATGTCATATGCATATGTGGATGTCGCCACACCTAGCCGCGACCGTACCGGTACAACATCGTATATTGCCGTAATACGATGCACCTCTTATCCCGCGGGAAGCATCGTATATTGCCGTAATACGATGCACCTCAATTCCTGCCCTGGAAAGAGTGATGTGGAGCATAGCATGAAAGCATTCATATGCATTGCATTGTGGAAAGATTCATTTGCATACATATGCAATACTACGAGCCGTCAGCCCGTCACAACGCCGGCTACTACGAGTGCATTACCAGAATATGTCTCCCAAAATATTACCAGAAAACATGTAGCTAGACTTGAGACTTTTATAATGTTAAAATTTGAAGAAAGCACACTAGCTAAAGTGGACCAAAAAAGGCTCCAGAATTTTTAAAACTGTACACAGAAGATTCCCTGGATAATTGGCACTGAGATAACTTGATAACATTATTTTAAAAATCTAGCTCCAATATGAGCTGCATAAGCATGTAGATGCAAAAAATAGTGTAACATGATGAGCTTTCATTAAACACCTTGAAGATTGCCTTTTCAGATAGCATTACATTTAATATTTGATTGGAACAACAGCTAGGGAATGTATCACATTCACACGTCAGTCCACAACACCAAGTACATGATTTAGCACAGAAGATATTATTATCAAGCAGTGCCTGATTATCTACATTTACACCCAGGAAAGAAGTTCAGCATGAAACTCAAATCCTAATTACGTAAAGCCTCATTCTTGTCCCCAGCCGAACCTTCACAAAAGCTCAAAAACCATGAAGAAATGAAGTGAACGATGATGAAGAAATGAAGGCGAAAGCATAAGGAAAGAAGAGGCTTTGCTGTGACTTACTGGGCTAGGCCGTTCAGCATCCAAGAATACCGCCCGCAGAATTTGCTCAACGGTTCGGTTTTCGGTTTTTAATCGGGTTTTCCCGAAAAAACCGAATACCAAAAAAGCTAAAATATAAAAACCGAACCGAATACCAAAAACCGGTCAAACCGAGTTGACTGGTTCGATTCGGTTTTTTCGGTTCGGTAACAAAATGCACAGCCCTACGTCTCGGAGACGGCTTTTTTTCTAAAAAAACCCTCGGCTGGGCTCGCAGACGCTCGCCCCGTCGCCTCGCGAGGCGACGGCGAGGGCCCGTGGACCGAGGCCAAACCGACGAGCGTGGCAGCGTTGTACGGCCCTCGTCTCTGCGACTCGACCCACGCTCGGATCCTGCGCGGCGCGCACGTACTCTGGTTTCTCTACGCGCCAAATCCATCCCAGCACCATATCTTCCCGCGCCCTCGCTTTCGTCCCCATTCTTCCGACTTCAGCGCCGTTCAGGGGCGGACCCGCCCTTCGGGCGAGGTCGGGCGGCTGCCCGGGCTCCGTCGCCAGTCGGACCCCCTCCCCCTCCTCCAAAGCCAGCTCACCGCGTCAGGCGACCGAGCGTGCGTCCAGCATCCTGGAGTGGAGTCGGCGGGGGTTCAGTGCGCGGCGGCCGCGCAGGCGTGACGGTGGCCATGCTCCGGCGGCGTGGGCGCCCCGCGCGGCCGGCGCCGCCTCCTGGGTCGGTGTACCGCAGCCACCTCGTGTTTGAGTGGCTCTGGCCAGCCATGCGCGACGACGCCACACCCACCTCGACCACCACCTCCACCTCCGCCCTCTCCTCCACTTCATGGCGTCGCAGCATGGTGGGTGCTCTAGTTCTTGCGATTAGCATGTTTCTTGGTTCTTTTTGCAGGAAAGGTCAGTTCTTCGCCGCTTCTTGGGGGAGATTTTGGGTTCTTGTGTGGTTCTTGGCTGCTTCTTCCGTTGCCTTTTCTGGTTCTTTAGGCCTTGCAATGCACTTGTATACTGGATTAGGCGAAATATTCAGGGGAGTTGCGGGATCCTTTTGGTGTTTTTGCTCTGATTTATCACAGGAGGGATGAGCAGTGTGTTCTTGTTTCGTGAGCTAGTGTTCTTGATGTGAGTTTTAGCACAAAAAAGTTTGGTTCTTGATTCCTAGTTTTTCCTCCTTTCGGTCACAGACGATGCGTTCCAGTCAGCTGCCTTGCGGCATTTCCTTCTGCTATGCTCGTGATTAGATTTACTCCTGTCTACTAATTTGTTGGCCGTCTTGCTTTGCCAAACAAAGAACGTATTGTTTGTAAGTAAATCTCTTTGAGATTCCAAAGGAAAAAAACTAGCTTTTGGATGACAAATCGTATGCTTGATGAGGGCTTCGATTGTAAATTCAGTCAGTAAATATCTGTTTTTCAATTTCACTGTTAAATCAGTCTGAGAATGCTCCAAAAAATTAGAATACTTGTGGCAGGGAAACATGTTCGACGGGAGGAACCAACTTGTTAGATCAGTCCTGAGGACTTTCCCCTGCAACATGTTCACATCTAGATTAGCTTACTTTACTACCTTGCCTATTTATGCTTTTACCAGATTTTACTTATCTGTTGTTATCAACAATCATGTTAAAATAATATTTTTGTCTCGGTATTGTGTAGTTAATGACATCACATTATCAAAATTCTGGGGAGCTATGGATGCCTTGTGTCAACAAGAGGCTGATTCAATCAGGTTCCACTTTGAAACCTTTGTTATGATTTCATAAGCCAAATGTGAGTGCTGTGAGTTTCCTTGGATTTGAATGAGAATCCAAGTGCAACAATAGTGCTCCCACCTGAAGTGTGTACAAGCGACAACCCAAATCCATGCTTCGCAGAGGTGCTTCGGAGGAATTCCGCTATCAAAGCTCGGCCAACGCATAGGCAACTCAAGAAGGATCTAATCAAGCACATATGGCAGCTATGGAAACAAAGAAACTTAGACAAAAAAATGTTGCAGTTATATACAATATATGATTTATATTGATGGTTTTTAAACAAATATTGTAATCATGTTCATCTTATTTATGCTTGATCCGTTTCCTATCAAATAGCAACACAATGGTATACAAAATGATATTCATGATTAATCTTGGCTACATGTAACACATTAAATAGCTTGCAGACAGTGAAACAGATAGTCCATTGTATGATCTGTCTTTTTAGCTGTCTGTATGCCAGATTCGAGACTCTTGCAGATGACCCCCCGTCTGTGGGTTGTACATGCCTAGAGAGCGGCAATTTGAAGCTCTGTCTTATACCTCAGTTATGTAAAAACTGCGTGACCGAACACTCCTTATTTTTGTCAAATGCATATAAGGCTGGAAATATGAGCAATGAGGGATTTTATCTCTATAGTAGGTTGACCAGATCAAATTTACCCATGGCAAGTCATGTCTGATGTAGAATTTGTGAAGGTTTTTCAATAGAAGCGCCTCATTCTGGGTTTGTAGGTTTATAACACCAGGACGCCATTTGTTCTTTGGGAATTTTGATAAATACCATTGCAAAGTGATTGTTTCCGAGAAATGCCACTGAAAAGTTGCTTATCGAAAAAATGCAATTTCAAACTTCAACTGTTCACAAATATGCCATTATGGCCCGTATGCAAGCAATTTCAAGTAATACGACGACCTTTTATTTGACCATGTATTCTCGATTGGACAAAATTGCCCTTCTTCCTCTCCCGCATGCCTTACCAACTCCGGCGGCGTCTCTATTCCCCTTGGAAGCTGCTCCTTAATTAACAGTCAGTTCAGTTGGCCTCACACTCGTTCCTCCTCAACTTCACCGTTGTGCGCCACCATGGCGACGGAATCCGCGGCGGCACCGGCTCATAAATGGTCACTTAGCAGTAGCATCTTTCAAAATTTTCCAAATATTTTGGAGATGATTTCGGGAAAAAAAAATATATTGCAAGTCTTGCATTTTGGGAAACTGGACTATTCGTAATTTTTAGAAATCGATGTGGACTTTGGTAGGCGAACAAACTCAACTTGGACACGCAGGAAGGTTCGCAAGTGTTGTCGCAGACTCGAGTGTCCTGATGCCACCTGGTGCGTGTATGTGGCCTGCCGCTTTCAAAAAGCAGCCCATCTTCATATTAGCGGACTACTTCTCTTCGACTTTCAAAAACAACTTTTTAATTTTTTTTTTACAATAACTAACTTTTAAACAAATTATTTTTTAAAGCGAAGTTTATAACTTGATTATTATACACACTATAATAATTTCATTTATATTGACCAAAATCGCACGTGATTTTCTGTTACTCCGTACTCTCTCACGAACAGACTAAAAACCATGAGCTACAACGAAAAGCTATAAACCGAAGCTGAAAAGGACAGGCCTGACATCCAGACCTAGAGCTTCATAGCCAATTCAGCAAATTACAAAGCCCCAAAATCACGGTTCTAGTTGATAGGGCTAAGTTTAGTTCTAGTGGACAAATTTTCGCCTAGGTTCTAAGCTTCTGCTTCAGCGTCTGTAAGAGGTAAGATGTGACCCTTCAAGTTGTTGTAACCTTCTACTTCTTTTTGTCGACTATCTAGTTCATGCAATATGCTTTCTTCTGATCTACTAAAGCTCTTAGCTAGTACTTTGATCATGGTGGTTAGATCGATTTAGTTGAACTTTGAATTCTAGTTTATGATCTTGATCGAAGTTGTGCGCTTGCGGTAATTATTGTGCGTATAGAGCGTCAACAGCTACCTATTTAGTTACAAAAGAAACGCTTAAATATTAGTTATGAGATTGGCGATGAGTTCTAGGCAAACACAACAGACTGCGATGCACCGATTTGTTGCAACAGCTAAGCACATGTGGAGTAACATGAACCTTTCAGTGCGCGGCATGCCGTCCGTATTAGAGATGGCAAATGCAGCCATTAATATATTTTTGTATAAATGAAAGAAAGTGGTGCATATTATGTTGTTTTTTAAACTATAGGAATGGAATTTAAATTATATGTTGCATTTTGAGTTGTTAAGATGTAATTTAAGCATTTTACTTAATACTGATTGCAACATCAGTAAATTACTTGTATTTACATGTTTGCACTTACGGATGGACAAAAGTCGTCGGTGAAACTCATCTGCTCAGTTCAAAATTGCTTAAACTATACTCATTAATCGGTTAAACATTAAAATAAATTAATTTCAAAAAAATTTAAATTTTGCTTTAGCTCGGTTCTACTCATTAGCTTGTTCTAAAAATACTTGTAAACTATACATAAAATAATATTAAATCAAACTACTCGATAAGACAAGAACTTAGCTTGAGATCCACACCTATTTGCACTCAACAGAGGACCCAGGACGCGGTAGGGCAGACCGCAGACGCACAAAGTTCCCTGCCTTATATGTCGCATATGAGGGAACCAAGAGTTTCCACAAGCTAAGCCATCATAAAACGGCAATTTCACCATGGTAAACTTCCCGTCGAAATTTAACAGCCGATCGAAACAAATTCAAGAAACAGACCAAAATTTTAATTGAAACAGAAAAGGTCAGCAGACCAACACCGCATCAAAATCAGCAGTTTCTGGGCTGTGCATAAAAATAGCAGCACTTCACAGTGGCATCGCAGCCAGCTGAACGCGCTGGAAATCCAAAACAAAAGCAAAAAACGGCAGAAAGCACTGCTTCCATCAGCCCAGCATCTCCACATATATCTTCACTGCATGATAAAAAAAAAGACTTCTGACGCCGACCTTCCATCACTATCTTTTATCTTTTCTTCCCCTTGCTGTATATTATCATCTTTTTGCCATGCTTCATCATCTTATGTACAGTTGCCAGCAGAACCTCAAAAGACAAATCTGACTGATTGGCATATCTATAGAGCAAAAGGCTTCAACATCAATGCTACGACAAAGGAACAGCCTTGTACAGGTTTGACGTTCCATAGAATATAGTGAGGTGCGCCCCGTTAAGATAAGCTTCCAACTGCAATCAGTAAGTTAAATTAGATTTACGTTCCTCAGGCATCTGAACCCACACCAATCGCAGACAGTATAACAAACGACTCTGCAAATTGTAACAGACCTGTTCCTGAGGGATTTTAGAGAAGTCAAACTTCTTCATCCAGATGGCTTCAGCTTCCTGGGCGGCTGGAAGCATGAAGTGCTTGATCTTCAGCGAAATTAGCATCCTCTCTATGGATGAAAACAAAGCTTGGAAGTAGCCCTGTTTGGAATAAATTATTAACAAGGAAACAAACAAAGGACATGGAATCAAAATGGCATATCCGGACAGGAATAGAATAAACAGAAGTATTCATTGTTGTACTGCAAAAATGCATTCGCCGAACACAAGAATAATACAATGAAGCATATAATAATCAGCCACTTTAGTCTCACCAGCCCTTGAAGATCCCTAGTTGTAGCAACCAGTGGCAGTTCGGCCACTCCACCTCCCATAACACGCAAAAGTGCTGCAGACACAACAGTAGAGCTGCAACACGCAAGTACGAATCAACAACACTGGATGCAAAAGTTTGGCCAAATTTTAATTTCAATAAATAATTCTTACCCTAGAGTTAAGACTGCACAGTACATTCCACTGTAATCTTGGCCAGGCATTCCATCCTTAGGTCTCCTCCTGGAAGATTAAAGGAGGAAATGAGAAATTTCATTCATGCAAGTACATACTCATAAAGCGTAGCATTAAGACAAATATAAAAGGAGGACAATTCTCTTACCCGTTAACCATCTCAGGAATTAAATCCCTGCCAGTATGAGCTTCAATGATTGGATCAAAAGATTGCTGCAAGGAACACTTTGTCAGAATAACTAGCCAAGTGCAACGCTCAGTATAAAACATTGCTAAAATAGTGTGCTAAGAGGTATTATAGCCCCTCCAATATGATAGCTCAATACACAGAAATGCTGATGCTCTCCTACCTCTAGTCCTCTACAATTTCAATTTTTATATAAAAAAAGAACAAACGCAAACTTGAAGGAAAACATGCTGGAAACAAATTCTTTAAGCTCGCATAGGATCAGGACTTTTTCACTGTATCTGTGGACCAAACTCGTTAGTACTAAACTGGACTAACCACAGTTCCACTACCAATAAACAACTATATTTTCCTAACATGTGATATACTACAGCCACCAATACATGCATGGTTGACAAGAATATGCGTTCACAAGAAAATAAAACAACAATTTGCACAAACAAATTGATGTCAGCTACTGGCCAATAAAATCACATGCAAAAGGAGAATAGAAACAAAAATACTTGATGCACAAGTTTATATAGAAAAGGCCCATATATGAGACCAAATACTGCTGTACGTACATGAATAATTGGGACTGCAGCAGAAAGTAATAAGTTTCCATCTTCAGTGGCACTTCTACCAGCCAGTAATCTCCATCTGAGATCTGTATTGGTGTCCATGCTTAATCCTTTCGTCTCATGTTTCTTCCTTATGATATCAATATCTGGCTCTGTCAATAGCTGAGCTCCATCAGAGATTATCTTGTCCAAGGAAGAACGTATCTCAGAGCAACTACTGCAACAGAACCACTCCCCTTCTGGTAATTCCTGTAGAAAAGAAAAAAAGGTACTGAAGACAGCCTTAGATGTGAATAGCTAAGCTTTCACCCAAGTCAAGACAGCATTGTTCATTTCCCGCGAATATATCATGCAAATCAAACTTAGATGTGAAGATAAATGGTGGTTTTGAACAAATAAGGCTGTTCTGTGCTAACCTTCAGGTCTACCCCCCATTGACTCCGCAAACATCCTACGTGATACTCTTTCTCACACTGAACAGCACAGAAAAAATCATGTTAGCCAAGTATATCAGGTAACTTAGAAATATTTCATATATGTAGGAACATCAGAAATATTTAGCTAAATTATTAAGAATGAAGGTTAAATCAAACCAAATGAAGAAAAAGCATGTCTTAGTATCAGGATTATAAGTTAAATTTAAGCAGAAACCATCTAGATGATATTTGAAAAATATAAAAGGCATACTTGGTCACAGAGTATCACAGTGCGCTCATCAAATACTGCATTGTTAAAATCTTTCTGCCTGCACAAAGAAACTTTACCAGTAAGATTTTACAGGAATCGGCAATGTACAGAATTAAAAGAAAAAAGAAAGTAACAATGTAGCTAGCAATTTTGGAGGTAGCCACTGATAACAAGGAATCATAAGAAACATAATCAGATTTTAGGATCTTTATTTGACTTCTCTCACTATGGTAATTCCTTTTAGGTGCTGTTCAGTTGGCCCAATGATTTGAACCTTAGATTCGAAATCCCTATATGCACATAGTGTTGGTTTTGTTGGTTCAATCATGGGGTCAGATTCTACTGCAGTTGTACTCAATTATGGTTGTCACAGTGTTGCCTATGTGACGCCAGATCGTCCTGGTGGCCGAAGGGGGATGCCGAGGCTGTTCGCCCAGGAGATCTCCCGCCGCCGGCGCCGATCTGTGGCCTTCTCCAGCCACAACGGCAATGGTGGAGGAGAAAGCGGTGCTGACAGCCCGCACAAAGAAGCCGGAGAAGGAGACGGAGAAGAGGCTGGTGTCGATGGTCCGCACGAAGCCGACCGGCGGGAAGTCAAGGCGTGGTGGCCGGTGGTAATGAGGGAGCTGGTGCAGAGGGAGAGCAAAGGGAGTAGAAGCGGTGGCCGGTGGTGATTAGGTGGCACGCCGATGAGCTGGCCCGGCCTCAATGGCGATGGAGAGGATTTGGTGCGGAGGGAGAAGCAAATGCGGGATGCGGGGTTGCAATGTTGGCGGCTGGGTTAAATGGTTTGGGGATATTTTTGGTCCTTTTGTGATTTAGTTCTCGCAGTTCCTAAAAATTATGAATAGACCCCTCATTTCTTCTGATTTAGACCTCCTAAGTCATGGTTATTTAGATAATTTGTACTATTATATCATCTAACTACTATCGTCTAACTATCGCTATGACGAACACCTAGTCGTCTAGACATCCAGGCGCCCCGGTCTCACCGCGACTTGCCGGAGCGCTGTGACAACCTTGATACTCATGAATATGGATGAGTGGTTTCGAATCCATTTCCAACAGTCTAAAGACACCTTGAGCAACACTCTTCCAGTCCTCTAAAAGATGATTGCGAACATGACTTGGTGGGTTTATGCTATCCAGATCACTGCAACTGTTTTACAATTACTGGTAGGCCATTTTCTGTTCTCACGTTCTTTTCCTATGGGTCTACCAGTTTCTGCTCTACTTATGCCCATGCCACTATGGAAAATTGTCAAACAGATTTTTCCAGCCCACAAGTAGTTTGTTCCTATGCTGTTGTTACACCAATCTTCACGGAGCCAATAAAATAAAACATTTGATAGATCATTACTTGACAATAGATTCGTAACGCAATACCACCAAATACACCCTTAGTTCCTATAATCCTATCGATCAAAACTAGACTCATAGGCTGTCAATTGAGCAGGTACCAAAAAAGATGAACCTTGGGTACTACAATTATAAGTCTATAAAATTTCCTAGCCACAATTAGACAATCTGGTTCAAGCGTAGATTATTAGGATAATAATGAATAGAGCAAATACATTAAAAAGGAAAAAACTAAGACACACAGTACTCACTTGCATAGAGCACACCCTCCAAGGTCATCAGAGATTGGGACAATTCTTATAGCTCTTTTCATTATCTGTTCAATGGAATCAACTCCAGCTTGCCTCCCAGCAGCCTTAGCATTTTTATTTTCCGCTAAAGCCTTTTCTTTTTGAACAAGGTTGCTGCAATTATCACAATACCACTCAGAGGGGACTTCAGATAGCCCAACACAAGCTGCAAATTTTACAACAAGCAGGTCAATAGTTAGAATGATTGTTCCTTACACACACACACACGTGCGTGCGTGCGTGTGGGTGGGGGTGTGGGTCCACGCGCGCGGGTGCGTGGGCATGCATGTGTGTGTGTGTGTGCGCGCGCGCGCGCGTGTGTGTGTATTCCAAGTAAACAACTCAACAAGGCCATTCTTAAAGCACTATTTGCAGTTAATTTCAGGAAGATTGGAGATTCTACCTGTGTGAAATGACCTTGGACAGATTTTGCAAGGGAAAATATCTCCTCCTTGACCGCACTCTCCACACAACTCATCTGTTTCACGCTCCGACAATTCCATATCCTTTGATATTTTCATTGATAGCTCGTGCAATGATACTCCATTTGATGTGAAGATATTGTCGTACCTGATACCAATGTAATACAATAAGGGCAACAGTCATAAATATGGGGTGGCATAAGATAAAACAGGATACCATATAGACTTACGGTTTGCGCCTTGTTCCCTCACCAGCATGAGCCTCGAATGCTGAGGGGCTAACCTGAATATTCCTCATAGAAAGGTCAATTACTTCATAAAGAGTATGATGAATATAAAGAAATAGCTTCCATGAGAAAAGAGTCGCACCACTCTATTGCAGTGATTACAGTAGATTCTTTGATCCTTGATATACCCATCGACCTTTCTCTGCATGATGCGAGTGCAAATTATCAACCAAAGAAATTCAAGGAGTGGTTAAGAAAATCGGGAAATAGCTCTTGGTTTAACAACCTTCCCATCAACATAGTAGGCTACTTCAGTGCCATCAAGCAAAACCTTAAAGACCAATTTGTGTAGGCCAGTATCTCTGAAGAAAGTATCAAGCAATGACCAATGAATTATGTGCTCATGTAATAGGAAATACAAAATAAGTATAGAAGTACCAACTTTGTTGTAACTTTTCCAGCACTACCACCCTTCTTACTCGATGATATCTTCTTCAACAAAGAATCCTTGGAACGAGTCAGACTACAGACCACCCCAAAAAAACATGGAATGGAAATATCATTTGTAAATGCAATAACAAAATTTTGCAAATTAGAATTCAACCAAATTACAAGGCCATATAGAACAGCCAAAACTACAAAAGTTGCATAACATTAAAAAAATGTCAGGTGGTGATATAAACAATTCCTGTTCTTATGATCAAAGGGAGTAAAGTCATATCTCTTGAACAAATTATCTAAACAATGGTGAGGTCTCATAGTTAATTAGGCACAAGAGCTAGCACACTATGATGCTTGAAGTGAACTGCTTACCTAGAACCGTTCTTGTATGCATGACATGGGGAAGGAGAATCTTGAGGTTCTTTTGACTCAAGGCAACAGTCACACAGAAAGTGTTCAGCTTGTGTTGAAGGAAGATGCTCTGCAGCATTAGGAGATGTAAGCAAAGGTATCAAAGAAAACTACCATTCACAGAACACCAAAGCATGAGAGCCTCACCATTGCAATTCAGGCAATTATTGCGGCTCCTCTTAACCATTGGATCAATGGAAGAACGGATTGTTTTTTCCAGAGATTCCAAGGGAGAACTATCAGATGCACGTAGCACATCCCGCAAATTATTACCGTTCCCTAAGTAAATGTAGTCAGCAGGGTGTCTTTTGTTGCTTCCAGCATGTTGTTCAAAGAAATAAGCACAAACAGCCTGTGAAATTCAAAAGGAGAACATCATAATGTAAACAGTTTGTGTTCTACAATGTTTGATAGATTCAGATGTAGTACCTTGGAGCCATTACAGGTACGACAAAAGCAACGTATATTGCAACCAGTAATCACTCCTTTCAGCACAGCCCTCTGCAATTTGCAAGCAGAATTCATGTTAATTGTATTGAATTACAAGAACATGCTATAACATAATGTACGGTAAATCACTCAAAATAACTCCCATAGAATATATAATTAAAAATACAGTTTTAATATTCATATGTCTCAAATGTGTGGTAGCTCTTTTACAAAGTGGCATTTAGGGGCTAATTGGTTCATTGCCACTCAAAATATAGCATGCCATGGCCACAAGAAGTGTGGCGCGGAAAGTGAGGCAAAAGGGCATGAGTGGTGTCCGCGCAATTTTTCGTAAGAAGATATCACGCAATTGATTGAAAGCAGCCCCTGGAAGATCACGAATAACACAGCAAGTCATGAAAGCTACTTTCATTCTGTCACAAGTTGGCTTCATTGTAAAGCTCTTGCAAATGACTGAAACATGGTAGAAGCTAAGACATGTATTGTGTCAACACAGACAAACTTCCTAAATCCCAAGGTGGAGAAAAGATAAAAGGACATGATTAATCTTAATGTTACTTGGCTAACCCAAATCATAAAGCATAATAAACCATTAGCGTAGTGGCAATCACCTCGTCTAATCCTAAAATGAAAGAGGGTGCTTTACTGTGCTGACAGACGAGAAACTGTTAATGGCTAATTCTCTCATACCTTGCTGTGTGGGATGATGTACATAACTGGCATTCCCTCGAGCAGGCCGGTGTTGAGCAACTCTCTAATGTTGCCTGGGTGTTTTGTGAGGCAGGCAACCTTCTTGGACATCTTCATCTCCATCTTCTTGACCGACGGAGGGGAGTGTGATGTGCTGTCAATTGGCTCCTCAGATCCAACCAAACCGCCGCCAGGGACGTTCGCCTTGAGCAGTGACCTTGTAAACCTCCGCTCTGGCTTCTCTGTCGGCAGAGCGGAACCAACCGCGGCATCCTTCTTGTCGTCTGATGTCAGAGAGACGGCAACAGGTCCTTGACTTTCACTGGTTGTGGTCTCTTCCTCTGGTTTGTTCTTGAGCAGTGATCGTGTGAAGCGCCTAGTAGGCTTGAGGTTGGCGGTGGAAGCGGGTGTAGCAGAGTCCTCAGCAACCAAAGGAGGATCAGCAAAGACATTACAGACATCCGTCAGCTTGCCGTTTTGGTCTCCAATTACAGCAGTTGGTTCCTGCAAAAGAGCTGGCCGTCCATCCAACCCAGCAGCACACCCTCCCGTGGTGAGCACATCTGGTTTTGTGAGCGCATCAGCATCGAGCCCCATTCCTGCGTCATCCTGTTTTGCAGCTTCGCCATCAGATTGAGATGGTTGGGTTATCACATCACCGTCGCCGTCTGCCTTTGCAAGTGCAACATTGGATCCAACGCACAGCTGTGGAGGATTGGATCCATCCCCCTCCTTTGTTGGCGGCGGGTCGGCGGAGTCCATGAGGCCGGCGTGGTGGTTGGTCTTGGGCGCCTCGGCATCCAAGGGCGGCGTGGGCGGGGAGACCAGATCCGTGGGGTCCTTGTGGGGCTTGTCCTGGTCATCATCCTTGAGAGGCTCCTCCTCCGATCTAGTCCTCCGCCTCTTGGCGCCGCCTGCACCTGAGGAGGAGATGGGGCGGCCGGAGCGGGTGCGTCCGGGGGAGGCGGTGATCTCGGAGAGCGACTGGAGAGCGAAGGCGAGCTCGCGCTTCATGGCCCGGGGCGCCGGAGATGAGCCGCCGCCAGAGGAGGCGGGCATGAGATGAGGAGGGTAAATCGGAATCGAAATCGAGAGCGAGAGCGAGAGGAGGCAGGCGACTGTGCGATTGGTTTGTTAGGGTTTGGAGACGCCGGGGGAGAGAGAGATCGGAGGAGGAGGCGGCGGCGCAGGCGCCCGTGCTCAATCGCCGATTAGTTACTATATTTTTTATGTAAAAGGACCCTCCTGCCCCCTCCTCGTTCATCCCTTCCAAACGGGTCGTCTAACTCCATTGGAATTTAAACCTGGATTTTATTTCTTTTTCTTTCTTTCTAAAAAAGATGAATAAATTCAAATCAAGCTAAGGTTGCTCCATTAGAGGTGGCCAAATGGAAGGGCTAACTAACCCGTGTATGATACTGTTGGTCTGATCTAGACATAGCATATTACTTGAGTCGTGATCTCAACCCGACGAGACGGTCCGACATGACACGGCATGTGAGGGACTAAGAAAGGAAAGGAACGGAGTAGACACAGGCACACGATGGCGGTGGGAAGGGATGAGACCGAGTGGCGGAGCGTGAGAGGGAGGTGGTGGTAGGGAGGGAGGAGGCAGCGGGGACCAGGAAGGGAGGAGCCAAGGAGGCGGCGGTCGAGCGGTAGACATCAGAAACGTTTCAAAATTACAGACAAAAACAATCCAAGGAGTATCTCTGCAAAGTGAATTAACCAATAGTACATAAAGCAGATAAATATTTAATTCTGTTTTTTAGAGAAGTGCTTCTATGTTTTTTTATCTAACTAGAGTAGTACTAATCTCAAAGTAAATGAAGAGATAAGTAGCATCTATCTATCATCCATCATGCTTTTAAAATTATACAAAATACTATGAAGAAAAGTATAGAAGCAATTTCTGGGTTAACTATTCCGAATACTAGAAAACCATCCCCTCCCTTATCTACACGCAAGAGTATAGCCTCAAAATCAGCTTCTCAATGGCAGATGAAATCAAGTGAATAGGAGGCTGTCAAGAGCACAAAAGCTCTCTATCCTGACCAATAAGAACGATAGGAGCAGCAATCTGGATCCAGTGACATTCAATGGCAGATGAATTCAAGTGAATGAAAAAGAAACGTTCCCAAGACGATAGTTGCTCAGAGACATGAAGCGTCTTCTCATCAATGCAGTAGCATCTCTGAAGTCTGACATGAGAGTGATTTTCATAATTCCTCATAGCAAAGCATCATTCAGAATAGGGAACCGACTTCTTTGAGGAAAAAGGGCATAGCTCTCGGTCACATCGCAACGTATTATGAGGAACACAAACCAATGTAAAAAAAAGTATTCAGGTGGTGGGGGAATCATGAGTGGGAACATTTATTTATTGCTAAAAGTCGATAATTGGTCTTTTAGAATTACTAAGAAAAAAAGGAATATACTAGAAATTCTCATAAAAAAGCAAAACATCTAACCCTTAATTTGATAGACCCAAGTTATAACGGCTCGGGTTAAAAGAAAAAGTGCATATCAAATACAATTCAAACTCAACCGTGACCACCACCCGGCGCAATGCCAAGCGCCGTCTAACCCCTCGCTGTGCCACAGAGTCACCCAACGTTTCTCTGTTCACCTCCCCTCACAGACCCACCCTCACCGGTGCTGGACCCGTATCAACATGCAAGATGTGATCCATAGCCTAAGCAGACGAAGACCACGCGAAGCTTCCTGCTGTCGAACCATACACGCGAATGAATCCAACTCCTGTACGCATATATGCAACGAAGATTGAAACTAAGTGCTATTTCCATCTTCATACATGATCAAAGGTCCAACATATATGCATACGTAAGCGGAAATCAACAAGCAAGGAATTAGGGAGGCCACATGCACGTAGAGATTTCTATCTGCATGCATATATCTTTACTCGAATAAAAAGGAGAAGTCGATCCTGATTGATCTCCTGCATGTAAACATCGATGGCAATTCTAGAAAAAAAACAAAGTTGTGAAACACACATCGTTGGTAAGTGTGTATGTAATTAGGCCGGCTAATTACCTGGCCTAATTACCTGCTTTGTTGTATAGTATTTATTTGAATTTTTAAATATATCAAATGAACTCAAAAAAATTACAAAAATTTAGGTACAGCATCTCAACATAATGTTCCTTGTAGTGTAATTTTTGGTGAATTTTATCCATGGCAAATGTTGCTCAAAACTTTATACAATTTTGATATTTTTACGAGTGTTTACATATAGCAAACGAATTCCAAAAATTACAAAATTTTATGTGAATCCTTCCGATATAGTAATAGTTATTATGTAATTTTTTAGAAATTTTATGCGGTTCAAATTATTCACGTTTGTTTGGATTAACTTAACCATGGGAATTTTTTTCGTTAAATTCATGATTAAATTAATCCAAATAAACATAGCTAATTTGGACTGTATAAAATTCCCAAAACAATACATAATAACTATTACTATATCGGGACACTTCGCATAAAATTTTGTAATTTTTAGAGCCTGTTTGCTATATGTATAAACTCATAAAATATCAAAATTGTATGAATTTTTGAGCAATATTCGCCGTGAATAAAATTCCTAAAAAATTATACTACAATGAACATTATGTCAGGAGGCTATACATAATTTTTTGTAATTTTTTAAACTTCTCTGATATATTTAAAAATTAAAACAATCAAAAAATTAGGTAGATAATTAGGCCAGCTAATCAGCCGGCCTAATTACCTACCGCCCAGTCGCCGGGCGGCAGGCGCCATGCGTCGCCTCGCGGCCGCTGCCGTCCAGCCACCGGGCAGGAAAAATAACATTTTTGTCAATACTATCACCATACTGCTATTTTTGTAAATACGATGTAAAACAGTGCCAAAAGTGTCTTTGATTCGCTAGAGAGAGCATATAATATTGTAACATATATACCGCGGCCTAGCTTGCATGTGTGGTATATAAGTATTAATTACTGAGGGATTTTCTCATAATATGTACATAAAAATATACAAGTAGTTAGCTAATACTGAATTGAACTGAGACTTACTGGTGGTACATACTAGTATATATATGAGATATATACACACATGCATGAACAGGAAACTTCCTTGAAATCAAGGGAAACAACCGAAAATTATTTTTCGTTTATTTGATTCTTCCTTTCTTCAATTAATTAGTACAAGTAGGTCAGTTGTGCATAGAGGTGGGACTTAGGGTCATGGCCCGGCGTGCTTTGGGCCACCTCGTGTCGTGCCGGTTTGATTCAGCCACCCCGCTGTGGTGTGCCGTGTCGACCTGTATCATCTCCAGTCAGGCCCAAGCACGGCTCAAAACCTACTGTGCTATGCTAACCTAGTCTAGCCCTAAGTAACTATAGACGATGGCGTTGGAATACGGATAGACTACATTAGCGCATATTAAAATTTTCTACCACGTAAATCAGGAAGCCATACGAGTAAGAGATCATGAATTGTTACCATTAGACATTCAGTGCAGCAGAAGTAGAGTTGAAATAGCTGATTCGACAAAGAATGTGTCGGTGTAGTGGTAGTAGTCGATCATCCTCCAACCAACCGTCTCCTCCTCACGATTGTCCCGATCAGCGCCGCAGTTGCATTAGTGCCTCTACCGAGGTCGACACGTTCAGGAATGGAACACCATGCATTGGCATGCTAGTACCAGTACACACAACAGAGGTTATAGAAGGTGGCGGCTAGGGTTTCGACGGGTGCGTTTCGGGGATCCCTCCCCCAACTCCGCACCTCTCCTTATATAGCTTCCAATCGCATCTTTATCCAATACGAGTGGAGATTATATCTCACTCAGAGACTATCATCTCAACCCTTATCGTTCCAGCCCATTAAGTGTGTGACACTAAAGGTTCTTGTATATTTGGCTATAGGCCGAAAACTCATTTCCGATCCATAAGTCGGTAATGGTCCATAACAGGACATAACGACTCCCAAACATACATAAAGATCATATCGAACGAACCTATATAGTGCTTATATACCGATCCCTTTGTCTCGTGATACCAGATTGAACTCAAGGCGAAAAGTGTGCTATCCTATAATAGCTCGATCATTCACTCGAATGTATAGTGGATTACTCCGATGTGATTGACTCCTCAACCACATTCAGCATGGTTATGTACTTTCTTAATCTAACCACATCGAGAGACTTGGAGATATCTCTCTTGTTATATAGGAGGGGGTAAATTCTATGCTGATCATTCATATTTCTCTGCATGTTTCATAGTAAATTTGAAAGCTACCTTTATAACCACCTAGCCATGAAATGGTATTTGGTAACCCCTAAGCAAACTGTTACACATGTAAGAAACAATGACGATATCAGGTCTAAGGATCATGCACACACTATATATAAGATCAACTGATGACACTTAAGAATATAATAATTCTCGCAATGTATCATGGTGGGGTCAATCAAATATCATGTTCTCTAACATGTGTCCACATTATTAATTTATTGTCACATATCTATGATCCATGAAACATAATCATCAATCAATACATGTATTGATCTATAAATCATAATTATCCCACATAATGATATAAGATAAGGGATAATTTAGAATAACAACAAAACATGAATAAAGAGTTCCACGAATAAATCACATACTTGTTGATTAATACGAAAGGCATTTATTCAATGGGAAAAATAACATATTATTCACAAGATCATAAATATAGAAGTGATACAATCATCTTTATAATTGTCTCTAGGGTATATCACTAACAGATGAAGGCGGCGACGACGACGGTGGTGACGACGGCGGCCATCTTCACTCGTATAAGCAAGATCATAAGTCAACACTAGATACCCAACAACTGGACCGAGACTTCCTCAGATTTACAAGCAAGAAGCATAGCTGTCACTCCAACTAGCTGCAACTTCTTCCTTGGCACCACTTGTTTTTTTCAAGAATATATTATGTTCACAGTAAGAAAGAGTGTCTCATCGATCAGCTCAAACTTGTAATGGACTTGTCAAGAGACATATAAAATATAATGAGTCTTAAATGCACAGTTCAAATCAGCACAGGTTATAAGATAGAGAAGGTCTAGGGTTTGCATGCTTTTCTACCTCAATGAGCCAATCAAATCCATCTCATCTTTTCATTATGTCTTCTTGACTGGACATGTAATCAGGGCTCACACAACTCGTTTCTTGCATGAAGCACCATCCATATTTGGTAATGCTGAAAAGTTGAAGGAGCCCAAACCCTTCAGGATACACACAACAGGGATAAGAGTACTGCTAGTAATTTTTTCAGTCATGTCAATGAGCACAAGTTGCAATCAGCTATCATAAAAACTTTGCCATGTTTTTATCTAAATGTTCGCAGCTAAGGATAATGTCAGCTACAATTTCCGTCGAGAAGATGACGATTTGTCATGAGCATGGTTGATTTCAGTAGTACAAGGATAATGTGTTTGATTGGAAACACAATAATGGGAATACCATAACCAAACTGTTTTCTTAGAAATGGGCATCATATTGTTCAAATGTTGTGTTTTAGCTTAACAATTGTATTAGTTCAGAGCACAAATGAACCAATTTTAGTAGTACGAAGACAATGCATTAATTCTGGGAAGAGATCACAACAAAAGCCCTATCTTACAATAATCTATTGTACCTGTCAGTGGCGGACGCAGAAATTTTAGAATGGGTGTTCGAAGTTGTAAAAATATTTTTCAGTACAAAACATAAAGATCTACAGTAGCAATATTTAGGCCCCGTTTGGCACAGCTCTAGCTCCGAGATCTATGCTGGATCTGTAGTTTGTTGACTAAATTAAAGTGATTTAAATATTTTTATTTAATATATAATATAAATGAAATGAGTCATGTAAATGCACTTAACATGCCTGCAACTCTAGATCCAGGATTTCCTAGAGCTACAGATGACCAGCTCTAGAAAATCTACAGATTTCCTAGAGCTAGAGCTCTGCCAAACGGAGCCTTAACATACAATTCAATCCATGCTGAAGCATCAAGACACGGTGAATTTGACAGTTTTCTCATAACGTCAATATGATCTCATGTTTCAGACATATTATAGAATTGTTAGCCAGCACTAAGCAAATGTACCTAAATTAATTCAAGAATAGCAGCATGGATAGAGTGTGAGTAAGTGGCAACAATGTCTTACTGTTTGTCATCATTATGCCTGCTGATCACTTCAAACTAGTCAGCAACCAAGTATACTGAATAGAACCCAACACCAAATTGCCCAATCAAATTGAGGTCACCTCCAGACTGCATCTTTTCAACAAAAGCTGTAGACGATGCAATCAATTAAAGTTAGAGCTCATTCCAAGGATTAACTTATACATTAGATGGTACTTGGCGCAAAATTTTCTTTATCAACAATAGATAATGCTGAGTTTGTGCTACAGACTAGTATCCCCAGTCTGTAAGAATCTTCACTTTCAATTAAAGCCAGGCCAGAAATGGTCTGTGGTCTAATATCTTGGACTGGAGCAATCAGTAGGAAAGAGTGGTACCTGAAGTCCCAGATTTCACAATGGTTCCAACTTCCAAGGTTCTTAATCATATCTTCCTTGGTCATACCAATACCCCTATCCTGAATAGAAAGGATCTTCTTCTCCTTATCCAACTTAATCTGCATGCGCACACACCAGATACCTTCAAGTTCATTTCTAAAGCAAGACATGGCAATCAAAAAAGGATCTCAGCTTTGCAGTTTATTGTACCTGGATTTCAAGCTTAGCAGTGTCACCTTCACCTAGAACCTCCTTATCGGTGAGGGAAAGGAACCTAATCTTATCCAAAGCCTGCAAACACAAAACGTGCCACCCATTATGCCTTAATTTCTAGCACCCACAATGCAACCTAAACACAGGGGGTCAATGCAATACATACATCAGATGCATTGGATATGAGCTCCCTCAGGAAGATGTCCTTGTTGCTGTAGAGTGAGTTGATGATGAGCGGAGGACCGGCGTGGCGCAGAGCGGAGGGCCGGCGCCCGGCGTGGCATGGAGCGGAGCTTTGGAGGGCTAGCGCGGCGCAAAAGCAAAGCGGAGGCGCAAAGCGGCCGAAGCCCGAAGGCGCGCCTAGTACGGTCCTGGGTCGCCGGTCGTGGACTGCGGCAGAGGCTCGGAGCGGAGGGCAGGAGCCGGTCGTGCGGGGCGCCGGCGCGGGCACGAAGCCAGAGGCCCGGAGAGACCCTCAGCCCCAGATCTAGCCGGCGGAGCGGAGGGCAGAGGCGGCGAGGCGCGGTCGCCGGCAGAGCAGAGAGAGGAGGCGGCGAGGCGCGCTCGCTGATCGCGCCGTCGCGGTGCCAACGGAGTGGAGCCGAGTCGCCTCTCGCCGACTGCGCTAGGGTTAGGGTCTGAGGGTTTTGCCGAATGGAGAATCGGGGATTCGGGGGGTGGGGGGACCGGGACCGGGGGCTGGGGGATCGGCAGGCCGCGCAAATGGGCTGGGTTGGCTTCACGCGGGGTGGCGCCGTCGCGGGCTGCAGCTGGGTGCGTTTCTCTCCGCCGTGACGGCTAATTTGAGGCTGTAAACATGTGATTTGGCCCAACTATATATATATGTATGTATTATAGCTCATATATACTAGGTTTTTTGTCAAAAAATTTGGGTGTTCAGCTGAACACCCATGAACTACTGTAGATCCGCCCCTGGTACCTGTCACTCGTAACATTTCAATGTGTAGCATTGGACAATTAACTAGGTGCCCCTCCTGGGATACCCAGTGCCGACTAAAATCAAACATATTAACACTACATATTCAAACTTGTTGCTCCAAGTGCATAAGATCGCAATTGTAGGAGGTATGACGTCCTCCGCCCCTTGTGTGACGACGGTGACAATGTCAATACCAGTACGAGTCCTAGGGTTATGGTTGGCCGTAACCATCGGATCCTCTGCTTGCGATGCTTTCTGCCTTGTCGTCGGTGCAACCATCGAAGGATCTCCTTTGTTGCCCGTCACCGCTCCAGATGTCGTTGCGTCGGTGCGCCACTGCCACAAGGGCAGATGCCCTTCATAGATTGCCTCCATTGCTCTCGCCGCGACGACTTCGAAGGCGGTGCCTTTTTTCGCTTGGGGGTCGACGCTATCGCCTTTTTTGATCGATGTGTTTTTCGGGGTCGATGTCGCCACCTTCTTCAACGCCATAGTTTCCGAACGCTTTTACCTTGGCTCGCAGCTTCTACGTCGGTCCCTATAGATGGCGCCAACTGTTGTGGTTACAGATCAAACAATAAGTAGTGAGGGCTACGGAGAGGCCACAAAAGGATTACCCAGAGCCTCGAAGTTGTAGAAAAGGTGTAAAAGATGTTTGTGTAGAATATAGGTGTTTTGTAAAAAAAAATGAGTTCTACTCCCTTAGAGCATCTTCAATAGTGACTTATGAGCTAGCTCTAAGCATATTATTTCATATTTTAATAGAAAAGAGAGAAAAACTATCTCTTGATCAAGAGCTAGTCTCATACACACATTCCAAGATTATGTGAGAGTGTCATGTGAGGCTATTTATGTTATGAGCTATGTGCTAAAAGTTAGTACTATTAGAGAAGTTGTCTTAGAGCTAGTAACTAGCTCATGCTGTTGGAGATGCTCTTATAATGTCTAGAGGTATATATTTATATCTACAATAAGATAAATTATATAAGTAATTTTGTCTATATCTATATTTATAGGGGTGATGTCAGATAAGTAACATAAGCTGACGCGAGGCAGTGGAAAAGTCTTCGGCCTTTATGATGGATGTGGGGAGACCACCTCCATGTGTTAATAATCTAGCAGTACATCCCGTGGACAGACGGACGGCCGGCCGGCTTGCAATTCCTATCACCTCGCTCGATCCAAAATGCCGTCTCCGGTGTGCGTCGTGTCGTCGCGCACCGTGAAGCCGCCGCCTCGGCCGCGCGAGCGCATGCCGCTCACCTCCTGGGACGTCTCCATGCTCTCCTCCAACTACATCCAGAAGGGCCTCCTCTTCACGCCGCCGGCCTCGCCCCCTCTGCTCTCCACCGCCCACATCGTTGACCACCTCGCCGCCGCCCTCGCCGACGCTCTCGCCGCCTATTACCCCGTCGCCGGCCGCTTCGTCACCGACCAGCACCGCGACGACAGCGGCAACGTTGTCGGCTGCTCGGTCTCCATCGACTGCGACGGCCAGGGCGTCGAGATCATCCACGCCGTCGCCGCCGGCGTGGCCATCGCCGACGTGATCCCTCCCGACGTCGACGTGCCGCGCGTCGTCCAGTCTTTCTTCCCGCTCGACGACGCCGTCAACTACGACGGCCACGACCTCCCCCTCTTCGCCGTCCAGGTCACCGAGCTCGCCGACGGCGTCTTCATCGGGTTCGTGTACAACCACGCGCTGTCCGACGGCACGGCCTTCTGGGACTTCCTCAACGCGTGGGCCGAGATCGCGGGGGGCAGGCTCGCGCCTCCGGAAGCCCCGCGCCCGCTGACGTCGCGACGGCCTTTGTTCGAGCGTTGGTCGGCCGGCGGCGGCGCGGCGGCACCGATTGTGCTACCGTACGCCGACGTGTCAGAGCTCGTCGAGCGGTTGGCCCCGCCGCCGCTGCGCGAGCGGATGCTGCACTTCTCGGCGGAGTCGCTGGCGGCGCTCAAGGAGCGGGCTCGCCAGGAGCTCCTGGCGGCCGGGGACACGGCGGGCGCGGCCGCGCTGACGAGGTTCCAGGCGCTGAGCTCGCTGATGTGGCGGTGCATCACCCGCGCCCGGCGCTTGGCGCCGGAGCGAGAGACGGTGTGCCGCGCGGCCATCAACAACCGCCGGCGGCTCCGACCGGCGCTGCCGGCCGAGTACTTTGGCAACACCATCTACGCCATCGGTACGGATGCGGTGCGCGCGTCGGAGCTGCTGGCGCGCGGGCACGGGTGGGCGGCGGCGGCCGTGGGGCGCGCGGTGGCGGCGCACACGGACGCGGACATCCGGGCGCGCGTGGCGGCGTGGACGAAGAAGCCGATGTTGTACACGCTGAGGTGGTTCGACCCTTCGGGGGTGATGATGGGGAGCTCGCCGCGGTTCGACATGTACGGTTGCGACTTCGGGTGGGGGAAGGCGGTGGCGGCGCGGAGCGGCAAGGCG
Organism: Dendrocalamus latiflorus; assembly: GCA_017311315.1. Taxonomy (NCBI): domain Eukaryota; kingdom Viridiplantae; phylum Streptophyta; class Magnoliopsida; order Poales; family Poaceae; genus Dendrocalamus; species Dendrocalamus latiflorus. The sequence continues at coordinate 527,911 of CM029659.1, forward strand.
AACAAGTTCGACGGGAAGGCCTCGCTGTACCCCGGGCGGGAGGGGGGAGGCAGCATGGACGCGGAGCTGGTGCTGACGCCGGAGCACATGGCGGCGATCGAGCAGGACGAAGAGTTCTGGGCCGCCGTGTCGCCGGACGCGCCGGCGGCGGGGAAAGCTTGAAGCTTTTTTGGCCTTACTAGTGTATCGTTGATCGATCGTCGCTCGCAGGCGGCGGCCGGTCGAGGTGGGTGGCATTGCTTGGTGGGGTCATGCAAACGACCACCAATGTTAAGTTTCGTGTTTGCTGATCAAGCATCCAATAATAGACTAATCCTAGTCCTGCTGTTGTGAGTTTGGAGACATCAAGTCATCTGATTAACCTTGCAAAGTTGAGCACCGATCGACGTCTTCACAAGAATAGAACTTTTGATGTCACCATACAAGGATGACTACTTACACAGTAGAACCATCATACCGGATCGAAATTCTTAGCAGCAATAACAGAACTCAGATAGGACACAAGAACCTTTCACGAGGCACACATGAGATTCCAATTTCCACACTCTCAGGCCTGTTTGAGTTCCAACTATACAGAGTAAAACATGCAGAATTAACATAAGTCTTAAACTGTACAATTTGACCAGTTCTCTTCTCTTCTCTACACCAACCAAAAGCATCCAATTACCAACTCCCCACATCTATCTGTACATAGGGGGGATGAAGGGGGGCACGGAGAGAGACCTAGCAAACTCCAACTCCAATTCAAAGCTTGCTTCAGGGGCGCGACATCCATTGAGACAAAAACCAGTAGATGCGCCATGCCACACCAGAAATTCAGCGCTAACCAATCTTCCTCACTTTTATACAATTTGGGATGGACACCTTTTTGTCTAGACAGTTAGACTTAACGGCGATTCCGAGCCTGGTTATAATTTACATACTCCCCGCTATGGAGTTTTCTCCAGCTGTCTTCTCGTTGTGAATGTGATTGTCATCCTCTTCATTGTCAAGGGGATCCCCGCTGGCAACTGCCCCATCTTCCAGAGGCATATGGATGCATATGTCGTTGATTGGAAATGGCTCCTGAATTCCATTCAGAATTATTAATGGTAATTAGATGCACTTGACCTCAAAGAGTCTAGTGCCATATAAAACCCTCTTGTTAAGGAAGAGTAAACACCTTGGGGCTGGGTATTACCACTTCACTACTTAAAATCACCATGGTTAGTTTGTTCGATAGCAATATTAGTATATTCTTTCATGCTTCAAGTATTGCTTTTCCAAATTGACATGCTGAATTTCAATGAGATTGCAACCATTATATAGAAACATGATTGCTAGTACAAGAGAAGGAACATGCAATTGTAAAGAAGTCATTTAAAGCATGTCCACCCAACAGGAAGTGAATTTGGCAACAGTGGACAACAGTTTTGCGCAATACAAGTTCGTTAGACAGATGTCCTTTTCAGCATACAATGCAACAACCTTGTTTACCTGCGGAGGACAATTGTAAAACTGGGCAAACAAATATGACATGACTAAACGTATCCTGACGTCAGAGGATCATGAGTACCGCATCAAAGGATCACGAGTACCGCATCAAAAGTAAACAAATGGGAAAGGAACATATTGTTGATTACAAGAATTGAAGTACAAATTTGTGTTAATATTCTAGACAACAAGAGTTGTTTACCTGATTTCCAGCCTCTGGTCCATTGGAATGGAAAAGAATGGGGCGGCATCTCTTGTCCTCGTTCATCAAACTTGAATTCTGAAAATGTGAAATGAGTGCACTTCTTCCCTGGATCCTAGCATAAGACAAAGAGGCTACTTTCTCACTGTTGAACTTCTCCCATTTCTTCCCATTAAATGCCTGCAAATTAAAGGCACACATCCAAAAACAGATCTTTCAAGCTGTTCAGATTAATTCCAACAGTAATCTACACTGCTGTGCAACTCAGCTAGCCAAGGATCAATATCTTCACTCTGATGATAACAATTACAGAAAACTGTAACATGTAAGGGCCAATGAAGAAAACATACCTGGTAGAATGATATAATGTGCACAGGTGATATCATGTTAACGAACGCATAACCAACATTGCATTTGTTCTGCATGGGCAAAATATAATTAAATAGTGCTGGGCATCAAGTTAAGTCCTCAAAAAACGACAGTAGAAAGCAACATAAAATATCGTACCTTGAAATCAATTGGCAGGTAGAAAAAGTCATATGTTCCTTTGTGCAGCTCATCAATTGCAGCCAAAAGCATCTTAGATGTGTACCTATTGAATCGAGGAAAAACTGAGTGAGGACAACTAACTAGCAAAAAAAATACAATATGAAAACTGCATACTTGTTTGGAATGTTTTTAATCATCAATGTTGTCCGAGTATCATCGCCTTTACGAATCTTCTCCAAATCAAGCTGATACTGCTTCTTGCTATCAGCTTGGAACGGACTGCTGTCAACTCGGCGGTTACGGCCACGTTCAATGGAGCTGTCAAGTCCAAAAGAACCAGGCCCTTGATATGTGGGATTCCCGAAGAATGTTTGTCCCAATCTTGGTGACAGTATTGGTCTAAATTTAGTAGAGCTATTATCTGACAGGCCTCCGCTTAGAGCAGAAACAGGATTTACGGAAGCACGAGCAGCCATGGTCAGCATGAGGTTTCCCCCATTTCGGCCAGTACCAATATTCCCAATGTTCCCAAACCTGACTTGATTCATAAAAGATGCCTCTGGCGATTCAGGTAAAAAGCCAAAGTGACTCTCAAAAGGAGCACCTGAAGGAGCAGACCCGACATGATGGTGGTGCTGATCTGAAGACCCAAACAATGAAGCCTGACGGCTGCCATACAAGAAGCCTTGCCCCTGAGGGCGGTTATTAGATGACATTCCATGGCCAATTGGTGGCGGGCGCCAAATTGAGGATTGAGAATGTTCCGGATAAGGCTTTGGACTACCCCATAGAAATTCGGGCCCTGTTAAAGTTCCCGGACTTGAACTCATATGTTCAATTTTGTGATCTTGGTATGAGTGGGAATGCTGAAATGCAGCACCAAGGGATTGGTTGCTGTTTGAGAATACTTGGTCATATTTAGACAAGTTGCTATCCTTCCCGATTGGCGCAATCTTCACAGCATTTGACATCATTGAAGGGGGCATTCCAATAGAACTCATTCCATTTCCAGTTGGTGACTTGTTGAATGCTTGCAAAAAATTGTTATCGGTTGGACTACCATATTGAGCCCATGCCCCTGCCATGAGGTGATGTAATATTCCTTAGTTGTAAACAAATAAAAAATGATTGAAAGGCAAATAGATGAGGACAGGATAACAAGACCCAAACAAGATCCAGTACAATTGTACAAGTACCTGGAGGAGAGTTAGCAATAGGTGAACCAACGTGCGGATGCCTATAACTTCTGGGTTCATCTTGGTCTAGCTCATGACCAAGCTGCTGCATCATGCTAAATCAGAAGAAAACAGGAGGAAATGAATCATGTCAGTGTCAGTAGATTGCATCAGAAACATTCCATCAGTGCTTATTGGTTCACATGGAAGACAAATTACTACAAAGCGTGCTGTCCAAAACTCAAGGAACATCTCTCGAGGAGCAAACATGCATATCACAGCTTAAACAATATACCATTAAGGAATTAGAGAGCTGCCCACTGAAAAAAAACTCAGGGAGTGCGAAAACTTGTACTCCCCCTACTTAAGATGTTTCAAAACTGCAAGTGGACCGCTCAAATAAATCGAAGTCGATCAATAAATCGTAAATATGATATCTTCAGTTGATGATGCATAAAACTGAGTTTAAAAAGATCAGGTACCGCGTTGTGTACTTGTAACTTGCAAATCATCAGAAATAACTCCAAAACTCAGAAGTACAATAATTAGCAATCTGATCTTCAGAAACTTTGCAGATTAAATTGGTTCCTTTGTTGATATCCTATGTCAAGGTAAGAGAACAGAATGAAAAGTATAGTTTTGCACCCCCCCCCCCCCCAGCATGGATAGCTTATCTCCCGCAGACCAATGATATTATCGGCTTAATGGGACAAGACAGAATGAACTTAGTGTGGTTTCAAAAACATGACATGGCAAAAACTATGTCACAATGCTAACACAGAATATAAGGAAAAGCGTCAACGTGGCAAATTGACAATGTCCTGGCCATGTCAAACAATGAAATTTGATACAGGAAAATACCAGTGTATAGCAGATAAAGTCAACCTAGCTGCAGCATCAATAAATTGTTCACAAACATAGGCGAGAACTTGGGCACAAAAACAACAATCTGAAGGCATAAGCATCCAAACAAGTTAGGAAAGAAACTAACTCATAATCGTACTTTCTGCGTGTTCCACCAGGACGGCTTGGTTCCAACTTGATGCGTTTCCCAGCTATCTCACTCTTATTCAGAGACCGAAGAGCAGCTTCTGCTGCTCTTACATCATAGAACTCAATAAACTTATGATGTTTTTTATTCGGTGTCTCTCTTATCTGCAAATAGAGACCAAGCACCATCAGCTTGAATACCACACCAAAAAAAGAGATATGGAGCTGCAATTTTTAAGCAAAAGTATAATTTGGGTGGGTGGGGTGGGGGTAGGGGGCACTTGGGAGTAACATCCTAACCTCCTTTACTTCCCCATATGCTCCAAAAATCTGGCGAACCTCTTCGTTAGAAACTGACGAATCTAAGTTAAAAATAACAAGAGTTCCCTGGTTTAAGTCTTTGTCTGATGGATTCTCCTGCAACGTTAACACGGTAATCATTCAAAGGAGTACTTTTGTGGGTAGGGGACTACGGGTGCAAAAGAGGAACATCACAAACCTTTGGGATGGAAAAATGGATGTCCAGCTTTCTCCTCCTCAGAGGCTTGTTCTGCAATGAACGCATCGCACCACGTGCAGCTCGTATATCAAAATAAGATATCATTACAAAACCCCTATGTTTTGTTGCAGTGTAAAGCGTTCGGATATCCCCGTATTGCTGAAATGACAACAGTAAACACCATCAAGACCAATTGAGATTCAATACCAAAGACATGGTGCAGATAAGAATGTTCTGAGCTTATGATTAGACAACAGAGCAGATGAAGGTGTCAAGATCATCAATGTCCTACATACAGTAGTCCAGTTACAAGATACACCTACTGTTGAGTAAAACCGATAACTTGGACTGGGGCTGTAATTAAAGATAAATAAATATAACAATCACTGCAGTTATTACCTCAAACAGAGAGCGCAACTCGGAGTCCTCAACATTGCTATTAATGTTCCTCACAAACAGTGTCCTGGAAGGGTGCTCCCCATATGGATGCTCCCCGGCCACAGTCCCAGCACTGCTTGACAGACCAAAATGGTTGATCCCATTGCCTCTAACCCCATCACCTATACTCGTATTCCCCAAACCAGCTGTGATGCCCTCCACAGGGTCTGAGTCCAGCTCCATGCCCCCTCCACTGCCGAATACATCAAACTCCTCCAGTTCCTCCGCAGGGTTCGTCTGCCCAACCGGCTCAATCTCATTTGTGATCCCCGCGAAAAGCTCATCTTCATCAGGCAATAAGTCGTCAATTTGCCGGAGATCAAAGTCAAACTTGTAGCCCTTCCCTTCAGGATCATCGTCAAACGCTTTCAGTTTTGCGGATGTGTCATCCATCAATGGGGTGCCATACGCAGAATCAGGAAAGTTTACTGAAATAAAAGGAAATAAAAACGATCAGGAATATCAACGCAAACACGGGCACCGCAACACTACAGTACAAAAGGTTGAGTTTGTGAGATTTTTTAGCACTAAAGTTGAGATTAGTTAGCGACAAATAGGGGCGTGGGGCCACATGTTTGACATTTGGACTCTGTTAACGGTTTCTTTTTCCTCTCCTCCCACTTGTCTCCCTTAGTTCCTAGTATCAACCTCTCTCATCTCTTCCATACATCCCTTCGCACACATTTACAAACCCTCAGTCACCCCTCGGCCACAGGCATGAGCAAAGTAGTTGCTTTTCTTTAAAGGGTAGCAAACTAGGCGTTTGGACAGTAAAGCTAACTCTCACATGCACAGACTAGAGCATATTAGCATGTGCCTACAAATGTAGTACGCTTGACGTGCAGTGCCTTAAGAAGATGGAAAGTGGCATACATTTTTCATGCGGAAGAACCGGCAGTGAGGTTGAGAAGAGGCTTGCGTCGCCCAGCCCATTGCGTGCATGCAGCGGCGCCGGCGGAGGGACTCTCCACGGGTTGCTGTTTCCAGCCATCTGCCGCATCCTCATGGCAGGGGGGACTGCAAGACCTAACACAAGACAAAAGCATACACAGACAGGCATTCAGATAGAGGAACAGGACACCTCATGCATGTTGTATACCTGGAAGGGATGGTGGAGCGAATGATACCTGGTGGATTGAGAGGTTCCCGTGATCGGTCCATCAGTGCATTTGCCAAGGGACGCCTGCAGGAAGAAACAAATGGATCTAATTTTAGCACTAGGGTCTGGCCCTCCGCGGCGGAGTGGAGCTAATGGGAAAAATCGGATCTGTTTTTTTTTTCTTTTTTGCTGCCGCGCATTGAAACAAGCTTGGCGTTAAATGATTTGAATGGCGATCACAGTTGCAAGACGACACGGCCTACAAACGTAGGGTACAACCTATTTGGGAGTGAGAAAAGAAGCAAATTTGATCCAAACTGACGGGGGACGAACAAAAAATGCATATTTTGTGCAATCGAAACCGGCAAAACATTCGACAAGTGAAAACATAAACATGTAGTATATCGGAATTCGATAGAAAGCAACCAGCTTGGACTACGAATAGAGCAGGGCAGGGCAGGGCAGAAGGAATCCAGATGTAGATATATGGTCAACCTACAACGCCGTGAAGGAATTGGGCCTTTTAACCTAGCGAACGAAACGATTCAAAAAGAAACCCACAAACAAAAAACAATCCTATTTATACGAAGAACACACACATGCTTTCCCTACTAACAGAGGTTGAATATATGCATGGAGAAAGGGGCAATCAATCGCGTGTGAAGGGCCAAAGGATCACGCGCGCGCGCGCGCGCGCGCACAAAACCCCACCAAGAAGAGAAAATAATACAATTCGAGGTTGAGAGAGGAGAGCAAGTGAGCATCTGACCTCCGCCGCCTGCGGAAACCGTAACTGGTTCTGAATCGTCGGAGAAATCGCTCTCTCCCTCCTCCTCCTCCTCCTCCTCCCTCGGCTGTAGCGGCTGGCTGCGAGATGGGAGGGAGGGAGGGATGTGGGGGAGGAAAAGGGGAAAGAAAGCGAGGGGCGAGGCGAGGCGAGCGAAATCTTGTGCTCTCTTCCCTTCCCTTCTTTCTCTGTCTCTCTCACTATAATATAGTAATATTGTATACACGGAAAAACAAACAAACAAACTCTCGAAATTTAATTTTTTAGCAGAAGCAGGCAAGAGAGCAGCAACTGCAGAGTAGTGGAAATTTAAGAGGAGAAATTATCCACAATAAATAAATAAAAGGAAAAACATGGGATGCGTAGAGTAGGCAGTGGACGGAAAGCGACGAGTCAGCTATAGTGTGATGATCGGGGCCAGCCCTTGGCTACTGCCTCTCAACGTCAACCCACCCATGGTACGTGGGGCCCTGAATACAGTGCAGCCCACCTGTCAGTGATACGGGCGTGGAGTTGGATTCAGATTGTTGGCTCCCTCCGTCCGTCACCATAGAAAGAGAAACAGGGATTCAGACGATTCCTCCTCTCCCCTGCTCTCTTTTCCTTTCCTTTCCTTTCCTTTCCTTGTAAAGCTTAAGCTGCTCTCGTGCTTTCCTGTTCCTCTTCTGCTTTCATCTTCATGTTTAATTTGCCACTTTGGGTTGGCCTCTTCTTCCTCCTCTGGTCGGGTCATCAGGTGGACGGTGTGCCAGGCAAATCACTCAGTCTCTCTCGCTAACGAAATCCAAAGAGCTAGCAATGCATTAGAAGATGCTTGCTTAGTTCGTTGACTAATCTAAACAAGAATCCAATCCATTTCGTACTTATCCTCCTCTCATTTGACACGTAACTACAATGACTTGGATGTCTAAAACCGTGTGAACTATGATTGTTTACCTTTCTTCACAAGTATCCATCTAATACTACCTGGTCTATCTTGTCTTTAGGTGGTGCTTATTTGAGTTTATAAGTTCTGGCTTATGTCTTCTTTTATATTGTAGTTACTGGTAATTTTTTCAGCGCAACTAAGTTTAAAATATAAAAAAGGTTATATCATCACAAACAATGTAAAGGAATGAGAGAAAACTAAAAAGCTCAAAAATCCAAAAGAAAAGTTAACTAGGAAGTTAGAAATCAGTAACTCGAATCTCTAATGTATGGTGCCTTCCTTACATAAGGATCGAGTCAATAACGTAACATGGCTAAAAAAAGTGAGGGAGTCCCTTCAATCTTCTAATTCACGAAGCAAGCACTAGATAATGGACAGCTACTTAATGATTGATTAGTCTGCAAACGGCAACGACCCTAATACGTGCACTAGTAAAATATCTACAGCACCAAAAGAATTGAAAGATTCCCCAGACACTCGCTATATGACGATTTTCTATCTGCTGATATGACGATTGCCCCGATAAATTAGGGACAGACCGAGACAAAAAAAAAAAAAAGCAAAGGAAAGGAAAACTTTCTCTTGTGGCGTAAAGTTTAGCCAATACCACACATGCGTAATCTAATCATATATTCCAATCAGCAGATAATCCCCCAACAACCAACACATGGGCCGGACCACCACCCACATACATACATATTTAGGGTCTGTTTGGCAGAGCTCCACCAACTCCAGATCCACCAAAAACAGCTCCACTCCACGAATTCCAGTCCCTGCCTGCCTGCCTGCTGAAAAGCTTGACGGTCTGCTCAGTTGGGCTGAAGGGTACTGGCTGTTTTGAAGCTGTCCGTCCGGAGTTAGGAGCTAAAGCCGTGTCGATAGCGTCGAAGCCGTCTGGAGTCTTGAAGTGGTATTTATCTTAACCCACCCACCGCTTCGCTCGGTTACTTCCCCACCCTCGAATGCCCCTCCCTACAATCCTTCTCCTGTGATTGCGCCCTCTCCCCTCCCCCTCCCCACCGGCCGTGGCGACCGTAGCTGCGGAGGCCAGCTGGGCCCTCCCCCAGCCGATGGACCGTCGTCCCCGTGCCCATCCACGGTGGCCTCGCCTTGGGTCACTTGCAGATCTGGGGCCATGGAGTCCTACGACGGATCCGCAATCTCCAATTGTGCCCACAACGCGAGCTCCAGCGGTGGCCGGACGCGGTGCCTCCGGTTGCCTACGCGCGGCCCGGCCATCCGTACCAGTCACAGCTCCGGCCGAGGTCCCCGTCGGATCAGCCTAGCATCTTGCACCGACGTCCTCCCGGTGACCACCTCACCCACATCAAGGTGTGGCTCTCCCTTCCCCATACTTACATGTATGTCTTAGCTCCCCTTGTTTGGAGAGACAAGTACGCTTAGCTGTTGTGTTTGCTCTAGCATGTCATCACTTTTCCTACCACACTTGGTCGCCATGGCTGCAGAGGGCCCCGGCTACCTGGAGCGATGAGTGTACACATGTATTCCTGCAAGTATGCGCCAAGGAGGTGGAGGGACAAAACCAACCGTACTCATGATTGAACACACAGTGCAAGCAAAATCTACTCCACAAATTCGCAGAACGAACTGACTTAGCATATACAAGCAAGCAAATGAAGAACAAGTGGGAGCAACTAAGTCGTGAATACAACAAATGGAAGGCACTGAAACTTCGTGCAACGGGGCTTGGCGTCGACCCTGCCACAGGCTGCATCAACGCAAGCGATGATTAGTGGGCGGCTATCGGTGAAGTTTGGATTCCCAAGTGCAGTGCTCTTTGTATTACTTCCGCCGTGCAAAAAGCCGCAATGAGGGTCTGATGTAACATCATGCATTGCAGGGAAAGTCGGAGATCGGAAGTTCAGGGCCGTAGTTGCTCGAGAGGAGGACCTGCATGAAGAAATAAACTCCATGCATGCGTTCGTAGAACCAGGCAACCTGTAATAGATGGCACTTGGTTTGGTTAATAGGACTAGAATTGATTTATTCAATCCGCATAACAAAAAAGGCCTTGTGACGACAGTTGGGTGAAATGAATCAAACTGTTTCAAATTTGCTGTACACCTGTTAAAGCCAAGAGTACTTATGGAAGCAGAAGGCCACAATGCCATGATTGGTCCGGCCCATGAATGTTTCCTATGTGTTTGGGTTATGCCCAATACTATTATATCTTCAACGAAACACACCATGCACATGCCACAAGATACCATATTAACAATTTAGACCAACTGTGCTACACGACTAAAAACATTTTGTTTGTGCACCACTTCACTGATAAAGCCATGATAATACTGTTGAAGAAATCAAAATGAATTCGAGCTACTCAAGCATAGATACAGTAAATGAATTAAGCATATGGTTAAGTTGTGCCTAGTAACTTGTGCAAGCTTACTTGGAGGGTACCAAGTAGTACTAACTAGTTAAGTTTCTTACTTATAGAATGTGGTGTCATTTCCGAAACAAATAAGGCACCTTTGGCGTTACAAGCTAGCTACTCATCCGAACATTACTCGGACCAAGAAAAGCAGAGCGACTTGTTGCTACCTTCGTCATTATAGCGCTGGTACAAATGATATCCTTTTCAACTATCTTGCATCAAATCAATCAGGTGTCCACTAGTATGCCGCAATACGAGAACTACCTGATCGCAAGTGTTGCTAATTATACGCAGGTACCCGTTTTCCTTGTTACACTAGCATCGGGCATATCTTGGATGCTAAACGCTTGTGATCTGGTCTCTGTTATAAGCTCTACAGTTTACCGTGTCTCTCATGCCATGAGAGTGCTTGGAGGAAGAAGGTTCGTCTTTGTTGGACTACCCCCGATTGGTTGTTTACCGATTGCCAGAACTTTGCTTGGGACAGAAGCTGACAGATGCGATGAAAACTTAAACCAGCTAGCCGCTTCATTCAACTCGAAGCTAATTCAACTGCTGAATATTCTGAAGTATCAGCATCAAACAAGAACTACTTACATAGATACGTATACAATCATACGGAAGGCAACAGAGAGCCCTAGGAATTTCGGCATACACCTCTGCATTTCACATTTGCTATCATTGACATGAGAAGTCTTTATGGTTCCCCAATTTATGCTTTTTTTTTGGAATGCTAGGGCTGGGCTGTTGGAGGTATCAAGGGGCTGCTGTGGATCCGGGGTGATTGAAGTTGGCCAAACATGCAGAGGGCGAAAAACATGCGCGGATCCTAGCAATTACATGTACTGGGACGCTGTCCATCCAACAGAGAGAACAAACCAACTTATCACAGATGTGATGATGAATTCTATTGGGGAAATCTATAGCTAGATCAAGAGAGTCGGTCATGACGTGGATCCTGGATGACACAGTAACGCTAGTGGAAAAAAAACACCAACCTAATTGTTCCTTTAAAAAAAATCAGTACGATATAATGCAGAAGTATATCAAATTATCAACCAACTTCACTGCAATTAAATGTAGTTTGAAAAGTTGAATTGTATGCTTACGGTGATTTGTGTTGAGCAAGAACTCCATATCATTAGCGTCAGCTTCAGACACCTTGTTTGTTATTAGAAATGCATTGCTACCTAAGGAAGTTGCTGTCTTAGAAAGTGCATCTTACTTTTGCGAATCAACGCGCGCAATCGAAGGCAGGAAAAACACACCCACCCACCCAGTGTTTATAGATTCCAAAAGCCAGAAGCTAAAATGAACGTCTCATATCGTTGGATATGCCCTCAAGAGTAGTAGTAGTAGTATCGTGCATGAGGCAATTAAGCTGCCTACTTGATTTTCCGGCGGATTCCATCCATTCCACATGGTACTAGTTCACATGTACGTGCTGCCGTCTCCTCCTATTCTTAATTTTTTTTAACATGTCTGTTTTTTGACTGTATCTATTGGCTTTTGATTGTATTTTTGAGATGGCAACGGATAGTGGTGACGTTACGTAGATAACACATACGATTTTAAGCTTAAGAAGCTATTTAGAGAATCTGCTTTAAGAAATTATCTTGTTTATTTCAACTTTCAAAAAAACCAAAAATGTAAATGAACAATACCATAGAGTACTCCTCCTGTTTATCATTTGTCTTTTTTATACCGCTACATTACAGGGCAAATGGCGCCCAAGTAACTACCTCTGCGTGGGTCAAATGGTGACTATTACTAGGTAGGCCAGCCACCTTAGGGCGAAATTACTAGGGTATCTCGACACATGTGCCTTTTGTGGGAGGGTCTTAAGCCACCTTAAGGTCAACCTTATACATTACAGGGGTGACCTTAAGCAGGCTATAAGCAAAAAAGGATTAAGGCTGGTCCTCAAGCTAAAGACCTGGCCACAAGTATTAAAATACAATTTTTCTTTATCTGCCAAGTGGGACCGTCTTAAGGCCTCTTGGGTTATATACACTATGGAGTCAGCCTTAAAGTTTAGATGGGACTCACCTTAAGACCCCTTGGGTTATATACACTACAGATGCTAAGTGGAGTTGTAGAGGACAGAGTATGGACTAGGGACAGCTTAAGCTAATTGTTGCTATCGGTACACCACTGATCAGAGTAAATATAATATGACTCTCCTAGCTTTCAGGTCTAGAAGTTGGTCATGTGGGTTTTCATCTGACGGAGATGGTAGATCCCACGTCTAGTTATTTCTGATATCAAATTACATATGAAAAAGTGTTTTGGTGGATGGGAGTATCATCATCCCTTGCGGTTTGTTTGAGTACTCCCCTACTGATGCTTGCTTGATTTGTTGTTTTCAGACTCAGTGATGGATCATGATGATGTGAATACTCTTCAATTATACCTTGGATTTTTCGGACATGACACCGACGGGCCGAGTGCGTCAGCACAAATTACAGACAGATTAGTAGTACGTAGTAGTATGACCCACCACGGCGAGCAGAGCAGCAGCAGCAGCGCGCCGCCCCTAGAAGAGACGAGAAAGGAGTCGACCGAGCTAGGATCATAGGAGGAGTAGGAGGCGATGGCGACCATGGATGGAGGCGAGGTGGACCACCTCGCCGGAGAGAGGGCCACCGCGCAGTTCGACCTCGAACACATGAAGGTCGCCTGGGCCGGCTCCCGTCACGCCGTCGACGTCGCCGACCGCATGGCCCGCCTCGTCGCATCCGACCCAGTAAGCAAGCCCCTCTCTTTTTCTCACCTGCCCCAATTAATTCCTCACAAATCATCTTCGCTTATATAATTCCGCTCGCTGGCTCGATTGGATCCGTGCTCTTCACTCCAGATGCATACCATGGATTCCTCGCCGGAGGATTCGTAGGCCGCTTCGCTTCGTGCAAACGGCTTCTTATCTCTACTAGTTTAGCCGGCCGGCGGATTTGCTAAAATCGGCCGTCAACCACTGCTGCTTTATCAGCTGCTCTATGTATTAGTAGCTTTGGAGGGAGGCTTCACCTCCTCCCCCTTCTCCTTGCTCCTTATGAATATGCTTCATTCCACTGCTGCTACTTTCATCAATGTTCCCCTTCTGCTGGACTTGTCCACTTCATCACAGATCCTGGATTCCTTCTTCTTCAGATTGCCCGAAAACTGTACCAGTAGCTTCTCCAACAGTAACCTGTATTACAGTACTAGGACATATATGCTATGATTTCCCGGTTTGAAACTGAATGCTCTGCTCCATATATATGCAACAGCAAGGTTGTGACAGTTACCTTCTTCAAAAGACTTTTCTTTGCTAATTAAAGCCTAACATATTGAACTAAGCACTTCTTTCTGCACGAGAGAATATTTTACAGTGAAATATACACTTTGTTGAGACGATTGTCAAGTTCCCCTTCTACGAAAGGTTCACATACATTTCACTCCTTTCTGATCTAGGTGTTCCGCAAGGATAACAGGACAATGCTCTCCAGGAAGGAGTTGTTCAAGGACACACTGAAAAAAGCAGGCCATGCATGGAAGCGTATCATCGAGCTACGTCTTACAGGTACCATGGATGCCCAGCACTAACCCAAGTTTTCTCAAGCTGTTGTTCAGTGTATGATACTCTTAACTGATGTACTGCCATGTTTTCTTTTTTTTGGATCAACAGAAGAGGAAGCAAATTTGCTGAGGCAATATGTGGACCAACCTGGTTATGTTGACCTGCATTGGGTATGCCTATTGATTCTTTATATCGTCGATATATATTCTGATCATCCAATGCTGAAGCATTTTGCTGTTCTTCACTTGTGTTATGTGCTGAGGGCCTTCTTGAGCTAGTGCTACACTATGCTCGCTCGACAGATTGATCCTCATATCATGTAGATGAAAAATTCTTCGTTGCTTCTTGACTTCTACCTTCCCTTTAATAATAATTTGAAAAAACATACCACGGTGGACAACAAATAGATTTCTTTGTACAGGCTTCATCTGCATTATTTAACTTTGATAAATTTATCCTTGGCGCACTTGAATTATCTTCAATGTCTTGACGATTGCAACTAAGACAATCAATTCTTTTCTCAAATTGGCAATGACACTTAAATGCAATACTCTTTTGTAGGGCATGTTTGTTCCTGCTATAAAAGGACAAGGAACTGAAGAGCAGCAGAAGAAGTGGTTACCACTGGCCTACAAGTTCCAAATAATTGGATGCTACGCTCAGACTGAACTTGGTCATGGTTCAAATGTTCAGGGCCTTGAAACAACTGCCACATTTGATCCGAAGACTGATGAGTTTGTTATCCACAGCCCGACTCTGACCTCCAGCAAGGTAAGGTTTTGCAAATCTACTTCTGCTTTTGTTTGTTTATTTTAAAACACTGATTTCTTCTTTATATTTTGCTAGCAATTTGAAATGTCTTCAAGAGCTTTTTGCACGGTTCATGATCTTTTCCCATGTGCAGTGGTGGCCCGGTGGCTTGGGAAAATCTTCCACTCATGCAGTCGTGTATGCTCGTCTGATAACTGAAGGAAAGGACTACGGCATACATGGTAGTGTATTTTGCATTCTAGGGTGTTTTTTAAGTGGGCTTTTTTCCTCTGCGACTCATGTACATCCATATATCAGGTTTCATTGTGCAACTGCGAAGCTTAGAAGATCATTCCCCACTTCCTGGTGTTACTCTTGGTGATATTGGTGGAAAATTTGGTAGTGGTGCATATAACAGTATGGATAATGGTGTTCTACGATTTGACCATGTGCGCATCCCAAGGGATCAAATGTTGATGAGGTTTGTCCATTGGATTACATTATGTTCCGGCGCTTTATCAGATGTATTTTTGGTAATTTGATGTAACCCTCCTCAAAACATGCCATGTTTTTTTTTCTTTTAGGCTTTCACAAGTTACGAGGGAGGGGAAATATCTACACTCAGATGTTCCAAAGCAGCTGCTTTATGGGACAATGGTTTATGTTCGTCAATCAATTGTTTCAGATGCTTCTATTTCTTTGTCCCGTGCTGTTTGCATTGCTGTAAGGTATAGCGCTATCCGAAAGCAGTTCGGCCCTCAAGTTGGTGGCCCTGAGACTCAGGTACCATAACAATTAGCCTCTCTGTTTGCCATTTATTCATTTTATCTCTTAAGTTTTTAAGACATTTTCTGTGGCACACACTCCTTGCTTGTTCTCAGAGAGACATTTTCTGAAATAATCAGTTACTCCGTCCAACTAAAAATTAAACCGGTCATGTGAAATAATAATAATAATAATAACAACAACAACAATAACAACAATAACAACGCAACTTTTCAATACCAACAACAAGTGACTAATGGATTTAAACTGGTTGCAGGTCCTCAATTACAAGACTCAACAAAGCAGGCTCTTTCCTTTGCTGGCTGCAGCTTATGCATTTAGATTTGTGGGTGAGTGGCTGAATTGGCTATACACTGATGTCACACATAAACTGGACGCTAAGGATTTCTCAACACTGCAAGAGGCTCATGCCTGTACTGCTGGGCTGAAGGCTGTGACAACATCTGCAACAGCTGTATGTATAATGAATTTTTTTAGTAATGCTTTTAACAGTTATACTTGTTTACTGGTCGTACGCGAGTGTGCAAATGGAGCCTACTTGTTTACTGGTCATATGGAGTCTGCTTTATTTTTGTTAGGTACTGTTTATAACATGTCATCCATAAACTGAGCTTGAAATTTCCCAGTCTTTCCATTTTGATATGAAATCTTGTGAATTTGCTTATATTCCTGAGGCGGAACAGACTAATAAATTTGGCTGAACTGTCAAGTAACAGCTAAGACTTGGGGTTTCACACATGGCCTGATGGTCTAGTCAGATTATATAATAAATGAATTTCACAATTCGCTGTTCTGTAATAACGCTAGTCTCTCTCTGTTATGCAGGATGCAATTGAAGAATGCCGAAAGCTCTGTGGTGGACATGGTTACCTGAACAGCAGCGGGCTTCCTGAATTGTTTGCTGTCTATGTTCCTGCTTGCACTTATGAAGGAGACAATATTGTTTTGCTTTTGCAGGTTAGTATGCTATTCCTTAGTTCTATGGATACAAATCATACTCGTACCTGCTTGTGGTTGAGCATGGATGACCTCACATAATGGATCCTATCTGATCTTTTTTCTTAAAAAAATAATCTGTTTTCCTTCACGCAGTTTTGGTCAGTAGTATAGTCATCACCTTTGGTGCTCTCTGCAGGTTGCGAGGTTTCTAATGAAGACCGTTTCTCAATTGGCTTCTGGACAGCAACCTGTTGGTACAACAGCTTACATGGGCAAAATACAGTACTTGATGCAATGCAAATGTGCTGTAAATACAGGTATGTAGTGAGATCTTCAGGCAGGCTCTTCATATTGAAGCATTCTCAGGTCTCAATATGTGATATTTGTCCGGAGCCTCTCAGGACGATTTGACCTTGTGATGATCATCATACTAATTCATCCTTTTACAATTCTCAACAGCCGAAGAATGGCTTAATCCTGCTGCCATACAAGAGGTATTTGAAGCTAGGGCTCTCAGGATGGCGGTAAATTGTGCCCAGAACATAAGCAAGGCACCAAGCCAAGAAGAAGGTTGGTATTGCACATATATTGATTTATAACCAGTAAAACACGGTGCTTAGGGTCATGACTACTGTTCAAAAAGTGCATATTAAAAGAAAATCATGCCATGTTTCCTTCTATTTTGTTTTGTTTGAAAATGTTCGTCCTGGTTTACACTTGATGCTGAGGTTAAACATTCTTTTATCCCAGATTAATTGCTAAAATCTCTTTGGAAATTAGGTGTACTCACATACATAGATGATGTGATGCCTTGCAGGTTTTTACGAGCTCTCCCCTGATCTACTTGAGGTTGCTGTGGCTCACATCCAGTTGATTATTGTAACCAAGTGAGTAGCGTCTTCAACCTTGTTGAGAATGTACCGTTTCTTCTAGACAAAACGGGAGCCAGGTTTTATGTGTCCTTGATTGTTCCGTGATTTGAAGCAAGTATCAATTTATCTCCCCCCGATGCTTAGGTTCATCGAGAAACTGGGGCAGGACATTCCTGGTTACGGAGTGAAGGATCAACTCAAGAACCTCTGCAATGTTTATGCACTGGACCTTCTTCACAAGCATCTGGGCGACTTCCTGGCAACTGGGTGCATTACACCTAAGCAGGGAGCGTTAGCAAACGAGCAGCTAGGAAAGCTTTACACGCAGGTAGGTTTATCTCTGTCGTTTGTGCGACCATTGCTGCTGGAAAAGGAAGATTTTCCCTTGAGGAAGCTAGGCAATGCTGAGTCAAATTAAGAAACGTGCATGCATTGTGGTGCAGGTCCGACGGAATGCAGTTGTGCTGGTGGATGCGTTCAACTACACGGACCATTTCCTGGGTTCTGTTCTGGGGCGTTACGACGGCAATGTGTACCCTTCTCTGTACGAGGAGGCATGGAAGGACCCTCTGAACGAGACGGTGGTTCCCGATGGGTACCACGAGTACCTCAGGCCATTGCTCAAGCAGCAGCAGCTCAAGCTGTCCCGGCTATGATCGAGCCATCATGATTTTATATATATTTATTTGGTTAGTTGTTTTACCCACGAGCGCCGTGTCGGTCATACAATAAAATAAAATCTAGCATCTGTACTGGACTACTTACTTAGTAGCACCAGTAGTACGGTTACTGTACGTATTGATTTGATATATAAGCCAGCAACAAGGTAGTGGTATTTGTGTGGAATCTATCTATGATTCTATGTACAAGGAACGGGATGGCAACGCCATGGTATGTAGTACTCCACTTGGTTGTGTGGCTGGCCTATGCTGCCTACGGCAATCTGGACGACATTTGGCATCCATCATATATCCATCCTACTAGTTTAAGTTTGTGTCGGAAGGCCTCGTTTGAAAGGTGTGAATGAATTTTGCAGTTAACAGTTTAATTTCCACGGAATAATTCAGGAAACAAGCATTACCTCTACTACTTAAAAATACAAATTGGTGGTGGTAAGATTGATGAAAATGTGAGCCGTAGGATAAGCGCGGGTGGGTGGGTATCATATGTGATAAAAAAATCCCTCAAAACTTAAAGAGTGAGTTTTATAGGATGACGATAAGACCTGCGATGCTATACAGAGCGGAATGCTGGACGACTAAAATATAACATATACAGAAGATGAGTGTAATTTCCATATGCAGTTAACAGTTTAATTTCCACGGAATAATTCGGGAAACAAGCATTACCTCTACCACTTAAAAATGCTAAAGTTGGTGGTGGTCTATTCTCTTTTTTCCTCTCTACAGTCATATGATCTAGCAACGAGATAAGATCTATATTGTTCTTTCTTTTCCTCTTGACAATCGTCTGATCTAGTCATAAGATAAGAACTACATCATCCACCTCATGCCCCTCCCATCCTCCCTCACTCTCATGATGGAATCGCTTCTTCTCTCCACTTCTCTTCGGTTTACTTAAAAGACCTAGCGGTGGTTGGTGTTAGTTCTCCCTATTGGGAAACCTAGAACTAAGGATCATCTGGTCGCTAGGAATTGAAAAGGTATTAACTAAATCACGAGATTGCTCGAGGAGGCTTACCGGTGCTGGGAGAGAGACGGTGGTGAGGTAGAACAGTGGCGGGGCGATTGGGTGATTTGGTGAGGTACAAAAGGTGTTTGTGAGGCAGATTGGGCGCTCAGCTGGGTTTAAAAGCAGGAGGATGGTTGCTGACGGTTGGGCTCGGTTGGCGAGGCTGGCTTATGGGGAAGTGATGGGGTAGTACTACGGCCTAGACAGTGCCACGTAGGCTGATGGGAGCGAAGCATGGCAGGTGTGCTTGCGTTGGTCATACGACACGCTGGTTTGCGACAGCCGCGATAGTCAACGCGAGTGGTTGGCAGGGCGTAGGCGAGGCAGCAGCTGGCCAAGGGTGAGGCGATGCGCGGCGAAGCTGGTAGCGGCTGGTCTGAACGGTAAGGTCGGTTGCGATGAGGGCAAAGCAGAGGCAGCCGCGTGGCTAGGGAGCTATAGAGGAGCGGCGGCGGGTAAAGCAGGGGCGTGGCGACGACCCACCACTAGTGAAGCGACGCACTGGAGGGAAGGCATGACGCAGTGTGAATGATGGTGCTGGGTTACATCATGAGTGGCGAAGCACAGACGTCCGTGTGGATAGGGCTACGAAAGACGCCGTCACTTTCTTGAACCGTGCTAGAGGGGAGGTGGCTGTTTCTTGGAAGACGCCGAAGAGAAGGGGAAAGTAGCTAGTCAAAATGGGGGAAGGCGGGAATTCAATGGAATTTGCTAAATTGGGAAAGAAAACCGAACGTAAAAGAAATTCAAGAATTTTCAAAATTTAAAAATTTTCGGACTGTTTCATCAACGACGCGTAATAGTGGCACAGTCTGTTACACTTCCTACTTGGAGTTATCATATCATCAGTAGTTAAGTGAAACTGCAGCTAATTGATGGTCAATGTCATTTTAAACCAAGAAAGTATTCTGAAGATGTCATAATAGCATCAGATGGATGCCATAACAAGTCTGAACTTATAGGGCCCAACTCAAAGGGAAAGCAAAGATTTGCCCCCATCAAAGCTAAATTGGGGGCGCTGATGCAATCATCAAATGATTCTTGGACAAGGAAATGATCGGTTCTAAGAGGCAAGAAACGACAAAGGGATCCACATTACCCTGTGATCATAAAGGCCAGTCGACTCGAAAAGGGTGTCATTTCCAGAGACCCTGCGACACAAACACAAGACAGAGTAGAATGCATCATGCATCTCGAGTACTCAAGAATCAATTTTACAAAATGGTGTATGGTTTGTGTTTCTCCGGAGAAGAACACTTAAATGTTGAGAGATATAGTACTAGTTATGAAGAAACGCAGTGGGTAGTTACTGTTAGAGATATATGTATAGTTTGTTATTCCCCATTGTTATGAGGGGTTCTTTGCATATTTACCACCTGTACTTTGTGTATATATACCGGCCCATTGGCCTCATATTGAATACAAGCGCTATTCATAACATGGTATCAGAGCGTACCTAGGGTTTTCCCGTCGCTTCGTCGCTTCGTCGCCTCGCCGTCGCCTCTTAGATCCAATCTGGAGGTCGCCGTCTCGTCGTCATCCTTGACGTCTCCTGCCATCTGCCGTCGCTGCCGTCGCTCGGAGCGGATCTATCCGCTGCCATCTGCCGTCGCCGCCATCGGCCCCGCCCGACTCCGCCCGCTCGCGTCCGTCGCCGACTCCCCCGTCGTCGCCGCCGCCGCCTCCGCCCGCTGGTCGCCGCCTCGTTGGCTCCGCCCGAGGCCGCCCGCTCGAGCCCGCCGTCGCCGCCCGCTCGGGGGAGTCCGAGGCCATCTGCCGTCGCCGCCGTCGGCCCCGCCCGACTTCGCCCGCTCGCGTCCGCCGCCGACTCCCCCGTCGCCGTCACCGCCGCCGACTCCCCCGTCGCCGTCGCCGCTGCCGCCGACTTCCCCGTCGCCGTCGCCGACTCCCCCGTCGCCGCTGCCGCCCCTGCCCGAGTCCGACCGCTGAGGCTCGGTCGGTTTTGAGGAGCAGACCGACCGGGGAAAAGAAAAGAAAAAAAAGAAAAAAAAGGTCGTTCTAACCGCCGCGCCGTCCAGCGCCGCCTACCAATGGGCACCGTTTCCCTCCCTCGCTGCCCGGTGATCTTTGATGGTGTTAATTACACCGACTTCGTGTCTCACATGCGCATCCACATGCGTGATCTTCGTCTCTGGGGCGTCCTCTCTAGCGATGTCACCTGCCCGCCTTGCCCTATTCCTCCGACGGAGCCTACGCCTGTTGCATTGCCCCCGACAGCCGATAAGGCTGCTGCTGAGGCCGCTCGCCTTGCTAATGATGAAGCTGCCTCTGCCTACCAGGAGGCTCTGGATTCCTACAAGGATCGTCTGACCGCCTACACTCAGTGGTACGATGACGACGCTCGAGCTGTTGCTGTCTTCATCGTCAGTGTCCAGCCTCAGTTCTCTTCTGAGGTTGTGGGACTCCCTTCGGCTTTCCAGATGTGGACTCATCTTCGTCAGCGCTACGAGCCCTCTGGTGATGCCCTGTACCTGTCCGTGGTCCGCTAGGAGCACTCTCTTCAGCAGGGTGATGCTATTGTTGACGCTTTTTACGCCCAGAGCTCTGCTGTCTGGCGTCAGTTGGACTCTCTCCGCACTGCTGGCTGTCGTTTCTGTACGTGCTGCCTGGATATACGTGCTGACCTGGGGTTTCAGCGGGTCTACGAGTTCCTTACTCGCCTTCGTCCTGAGTTCGAGCAACGGCGTGCCCAGCTCCTTGCACGCAACCCTCGTGTCACTCTCCTGGAGGCTCTTACCGAGATACGCGCGGAGGAGACTCGCCTGAGTGGTGCTGGTCTGATGCCACTCCCCTCTGTGCTCGCCGCTCGTCTACCTGCTACACTGCCTCCTCCAGCGGCTGCCACAGGTGGTGGTGGCCACCCTCTGTCTGGAGGTGGCCGTCCTCACTGTCCCTACTGCGACAAGGTCAGCCACATTGAGTCCCAGTGCTATAAGAAGAAACGACATATTTCACGCCGTTCTTCTACTGACACTAGTACTTCTACATCGACTTCTTCAGCAGTTTCTCTCACTGAGCAGGAGATAGCCAGACTTCGACGCCTGCTTGCCGCTTCCGGTTCTCCCTCGACAGGTTCTGCAGGTTCTGCTACTGACTCTTCGGGCACTGAGAAACCACCCCCTACACAGTCAGGTACCTCCCCGTGGATTCTTGATTCTGGAGCATCTTTTCACATGACTCCTGATCCTTCCACTCTGTCTTTTATTACACCTCTTGATTCTCCTGTCAGTGTTCTTACTGCTGATGGTACATCTCTTTCTGTCTCTGGTCGAGGATCTCTTAGCAACTCATCCTTTCATATTTCTTCTGTTGCTCATGTTCCTCGCCTTACCATGCGGCTTCTTTCTGCTGGGCAGATTACTGACCTTGGTTATCGGGTCATTCTCGACTCTGACTCTTGTTGTGTTCAGGACCGCCACACGAGAGCTCTGGTTGGTTCTGGCCCTCGGCGCCGTGACTCACAGCGTCTCTGAGGAGCGCTATTCATAACAGTTACTAGTTAGGAAGCAATTCCCCAGGGGGCACTGGGGCACGTAGAACCAGATCAAGGAGGAGGAGGAGGACGAGCGTACCTGTGCTGGGTAAAGGCGTCGGGATCGCGCGGACCAGGTCGAACGAGTAGAATCTGGTGGCGGTCGTAGCAGGTGCTGGACGGCGGTGGAGGGCGGTCGTTGGGGACGACATGATCAGTTTGAAGCACGGTATTGTTAGTTCGGCCTAGACACGACATGACCTACACCTAAATAGGTTGTGTCGTGTTTGGACTGCTACCTCGGCATAGTGGACCAATCCCACCAGGCAGCACTAGAGGGTGAGGCAGGCTGAGGGGGTGACAGTGCGAGGGAGTGGCATCATGTGGGGGGGGGCAGCAGCTAGCGCTGGAGTCGAGGCAGGAGGCGGTGTTGGAGGGTGGAGATGAGATGGGAGGCAACACCGAAGAGCGAGGCAAGGTGGAGGGGCAGCGGCGCGAGGAAGTACCGTCGCGTGGAAGGGGCAGTAGCCAGTGCCAAAGTCAAGGAGGTTGGTGGCAGATTCGGCGGCGGAGGAAGTGGCGGATGGGCAACAATGGAGGAGGTGGGCGGTGGATTTGATGGCGGAGGGACGGCAGAGGAGGTAGGCGCCGCACCGACACCGGAGGAGGTAGTGGAGGGGTAGCCCGCCGTGTCAGTGCGTGGAGGCCAGAGGGGGCACCGATGCGTGCGGGTGATGGCTGGTCGTTGGGCTTAACGTGCTCGGACTGGTACGACATGATCCATGATCTCATTGGGCTATGCGTGATCCAACGCTTAGCCCGTGAGCCACCATGATATAGTCCATTTAGTTAAACGGGCCAACTGAGCCGTACCTATCCATTTGGCCATGTCTAGACAGCACCATTACTCATGCTTTGGTCTGTTGCACAGCTATGTAGGTACTCAATATATTACCCGTTAGTCAATTGTGTTCACAATTCACAGAAAATAGAAAATATTGCCACAGGTATTAAGACACATCAGCCGTACTCAGTGCTCGCTTTGTGAAAAATGCATACTAGTTTAATCAATGTGTTTGGTACATATTGGATGGAGGTAACAAGATAGAGGACAGGACATAGAGTTTTGTGTTTTAATAGTGACATTTTAGTTGAACGGCACAATATGATCAACGATCGATGGTTGAAAATCCGAGATGGGGATATAGAATCTAATAAACAACATTAACTGGAATTCTTAATTAGGAGCCTGATGGAGGAACAATCTAACATGCATGGTCCCAGCACTAGTGACAGCTCAAATTAACACATCAACTAGCACCTAGTACGTGCAACCGCAATAGCTTAAACTATAAGCATATCGATCTGTGCCACTATCTTTCACGATCGATATGGCAACAATGGTTTTCCGCTGTATATAAAGAGAGAGGAAAGCAAGCTAAGCTTTTCCAGTCGATAATTTATGCATATGTCGCTTCTCTTGCCGTTTCTACCACCCAGAAGACAATTTAATTGTCCAACTTGTCATCTTC
Organism: Dendrocalamus latiflorus; assembly: GCA_017311315.1. Taxonomy (NCBI): domain Eukaryota; kingdom Viridiplantae; phylum Streptophyta; class Magnoliopsida; order Poales; family Poaceae; genus Dendrocalamus; species Dendrocalamus latiflorus. The sequence goes on from CM029659.1 coordinate 552,012, forward strand.
TTTTTGGAAGAAAATGAATAAGCTGATCATTCATGGGTACCTCAGCAAGATCGCTCCTTCCCATTGTTATACGATGACGACTCAGCTGGTTTAGCTAGCCAGTGGCAGTAGGTATAAGCGGTATACTTCATTAAAAAAAAACTGTATACACCTGTATATGTAGCCAGGGACTCTGTCAATGTTACGAGGTAATTAAGGTGGTTCTCATTTGAGTTTTTAAGTCTAAGTTTATAGTTTATTTTGTACTGTAGCATTTTTTATGCACTGCAGCTGCTGTTAATTTTTTTTAGCGTAATTAAAATTTAAAAAATAAAAAAGTTATACCATCACAACAATGCAAAGGTAAAGGAAAAGGACACAAAAGCCTAAAAAAAAATTTAAAAGATCGGAAAGAATTAAAAAGCTAAAAACTGAGACTCTAATAAGCAGTGCCTAATTAAGTGCCTCAAACACCTGTTGAGACGTCAACTGAGGAATGTGATATGCTTCAACGCGGTTTTGCATTGCAAGCAAAGTGAACTTGACAGTAACTGTTACTGTCGATTTAAGGCCCTGCTCTGCTCTGCTCTTGATTCATTTTAACCGTCCTGCTCCGTTATCTGCAAGCGCAAGCATGAAACCAAACTTTAGGAGATGCACAAAAGAAAACGCATGGGGCCCCCTCATTCACGCATGCACACATCACATCTGCTTGGTTTGTCAATATCATGTGGTACTCCATCTAATAAATATGATTCACTGTGGGGTGGGCCGGGCCGGGCCGGGCCGGGCAAAGGACAGGGAGCACAGGTGGACCAAACCAAACTGTCGGGGGTCCAGCCCCATGTGCTCCTGACTGACTTCCCATCAAGGACGATTTCCCCCTCAGGCAAATCGAATGCCTGTTCCCTTTTGTTTTTGTGTGTTTTTTTTACATGGTGTAGTAATTTAAGAGGAGTAGGTGCTGTTAGAGATTTCATAAAAAATAAAGTAGAATGAATAAAGTGCTAATATATGTGATAAAACAGGAACGAGATCAGAAAAAGGAGAACAAAGAAGCTTTGTTCAGGCAAATCAGGCACTCCCCATCCTCTCTCAGCTTTGACATGTTGATTTCTGAAATAAATTAAGGCAACCCCCAGCGTGCTAATCACACAGGCTCGCCACGACATACTAGAGAGTAGAGATCGAGCGCTACTAGTATAAAAACGCTGTCTTGTTCCATCTTCTTGGGGGCACAGGGAATTAGCCAAGTTGCTAGCAACAAGACAGCGGTGAGGAAGACGTAGCTGCTGCTGCTTCTGAATGATGGAGGTGGAGAAGCCATGGGAGTTCAAGGAGGATGTGGAGATCATGGAGGAGGACACCGGTGGGCGGCTGCAGACAAGGGAGAGGAAGAAAAGGTTGGATCTTGGCCATGGTAATGGAGGAGAGGAGTTCAACACAGAGAAGGAGGAGGAGGCTGAGGTTCTTGAGGAGCACAGCAGTGTCTTCTTTGATCCAACCAAAGGTGAGAGAGCCTCTCTCCTTCTTGCACCTTCATTATTGACTTCCTTCATTTTATGGGACGAAGAGAATGGTTCATTGTAATGTGGACTTTAGGGTCCCTTTTCCTTTTGCTTAGAACTCTTCTCCTTGATTGTGTTGCATTATTTTCTTTAGGAGAGAACTCCTGTTGCATTCTAGCTGTACTTCCAACTTCTTTCGTCCATTTCTGGCAAGCAGTGATTCATGTGTTGGAGCTGTAGTGCTGGGGACAATTCCAAGGATGGAAACTAACTTTGGCGACATGTTGTCTGACCTGTGGTTTGGATGAAAAATGTGAGGACTTCACTACTGTTTCTGTTCCCTCAATTTTACCTGGGCAGTGATACTTGCCTTCTGGATTCTGGAGCATTTTTTCAAAAAAAAAAAGAAACAAAAAAGGACCAGAAGTAACATGGGGAACACATGCTATGTGCGGATCACGGTAGGATAGAGATGATGATACCAACATCCCCTGCAAATTCTCGTTTGATTTGGCCACAGGTCCCTTTCCACTATGCCTACCTCAATTATTTGGGATCATTTCCTGGCCACTAATTCCATGGGTAGCCTTCCAGGATATCAGCCAATTGTATGCATCGTATGTAGTTGATGTGGATGATGATTGTGACTTGGAGGCTCCTTGATCTGCAAGATTATTCGGCACATAATTCTCTTCTTGACTTCTTGTGTTCTTGGTGACGGCTTCTTTTCGAGTAGTCAGTAGAGTTATTTGTGCAAAGATGTCCTACAAGTACTTGTTGGGTTAGGAATGAAAACACTTAGCTTCCTTTGATTTCTGATTTCTATGGGATATTTGTTTGAAACAATGATTTCCATGGATATCATGTTACTCCTTGCAAGTACCCTAAAGGAAAATGTCTTTATGAGGAAGCTGAAGGTTTCTTGAGGGTCTTACTTCTTCTAGAAGCTCCATGATTCGAGCTTGGGGAGAGGAACTTGACATTATTAGTTATGGGAGGGTAGATACTTCTTGCAGGAGTCATTCCATGAGCTTGTAGAGGCTTAAATTTTAGATTTTTAGCCCACTCCAAACTGAACTTAAAAGATGCAGTACGAGATTTTTGCATGGCTGGTACATGTCACTTTAATCCTATTCATTTGTGGTTAACAACAGAAACAGTTTCAGTATATGACCATTGACTTTTTATCTGTTACCTACTCAAACTGCAAACCTCAAAGATACTGATAGCTGCTGGACCCTAATCCAAATATGAAGCTACATTGTAACCTTGTGATGCGAGGGCAAGATTTTCTACTCGCAGTCACATTGTAATTCGAACTTTTTTTTAAAAAAATAAAAACGGCTAGGCTTTCCTCTTTCGTTGGAATGTGGAACCAGTAGAACATCATTTGCTTGTGCATGTGAATCCATACATAAATTCTTCTAGTTGCAATGCAAGACTAGGACACCCTTTTTCTCTCTTTGTTGTTTGATTGTAAAATTGTCTTTCTATTTCTTTACTGAAGGGTTATGGAAGTGCCGGCACTGCGATTGGACATACCGCTTGAGTAGTCCATGCAGAAATGGTATCCTAAATCACCAAGGATATTGCCAAATTGCAAGGAATTTCGAATCGTTAGTTCAGAATAAATCATTTTACGGTTCACCAAACTCAGGTTAGTGTTGAGCCTTCCGAAACGTAGGATAACAAATGATTATCTTCTCAAACTTTCTTTAAGATTGAACAAAGTAACAACAAGAAAACTAGGTCATCATTCCGTACTTACTAAGGCCTAAGGGAGGCTTCCATGTGGCTTCTACTTGTATTCAACTAGTTCTGCTTCAGTTTATCTAACAAACCTGTGAGTCTGGCTTGATTTCTTTGCGCTTCTTGTCATTATTTTTTTAAGTTCTAGCTGCACAAATCTTACTTTTATGGCAAAAAGTAGCTTCACAACGTCTGAACTCTGAACTAGTTGTGACATTGCTCTTTTTTCTTTTTCAGTTTCTGATCATGTTACTGAAGTAAGTGGTAAAAATGGAGTCACAGAAGTGATGCAGTTTGGTGCTCAAAAGGAAGTGGCGAATGAAACTTCTAGTCCAAAAGGCAAAGAGCTTGAGACACAGGAAAATGTCAATGCTCAAGAAACTAATCACAATTCAAAAAATGGCAAGTTAGAAAATGGATCACACTCAAATGGTTCACATGATGTCTCCAACAGCAGTGAAACTATGACAATTGCAAACGGAAAAGCAGGGCTGAAACTGATTGCAACCATTGATGAGAACAAAAACAGCTTGGCAAACTCAAATGGTGCTCTTGACATTTCCAATGGAACCATGAGTAGAACTGATGTTCATGAAATTGAAGTTGAGAAGGATGAACATGTTACTGAGGGGAAAGTAAACATTGAAGAGTATGATCTTGAGAAAATTCTGGATGAACAAGAAACTCATGACCTGTACTGCCCCAATTGCAACTCGTGCATAACTCAAAGAGTGATTCTACGAAAGAGGAAAAGGACAGTAAAACAAACAATATGTGATGAACCACCAAAGAAACCTCAGCTTGCAGAGCCCTCTGCTAATGCTTCAAATCAAACTGTACCTGAAAGACATGAGCAAGAGTCACCTGACATATTCAGATGTTTATCATGCTTCGCCTTCTTCATTCCAACAGGTATCATTTGACTTGGTTTTTCATTATATGTCTTCATCAGCTGAACTAACAACCTGAAGTATAATTTACACTTGAACTTCTAGACTTTCTAGTAATGTTTTTCCGGAGAAGTGTGATTTGAACTATACTGAATGAGCATCATAAACTTGTACCTACAGTTGTAGATTCGCCATATATGAAGATTATTTCTGCTGTAGTTTGAGATAACAATCATCTTCAGATGAACATGGGTATTATTTATTCTACAATAAGCAAAACTGAAAGTCTCGTATGATTCATTTCATCCATGATTCAGACATCGATACTATCTAAGTTAAAGGAGCAGTTTTTCTATCCTTGAGCAGGTACCAAGAGGTACAAGGTACTTAGAGGTACCAAATTAGATCCAGCCATTCAATCAGTGTGATCAACGGCTCAAAATTTGGTACCTCTTGGTACCTTGTACCTCTTGGTATCTCGCGTCCGGTACCACTAGGTACTGCCAAATCTCAGTCGTCCGATCAGTGTTATCAACGGCTCAAATTTGGTACCTCTTCCCCCTCAAGGATGGTAAAATTTCCCAAGTTAAAGACATTCTTTGTATTCCACTTTTGTTTTGATGATAACTTCCGAGTTCAATTTTAGACAAAGTAATTATAATTTCATGTAACTGTGCTTCTACTGTTGTTACTTGAATATTTCATTTCAAATGGACCAGCTTAACTTGTTTGTTGTCACCAGGATGCGGTTTTAACATATTCCATATATTTGGAAGGGCGGAGGTGAACCAAGAAGTTCGGGTTCAGCATCCATCTGCTTCACGTGGGATGTCTGACAATTGTGGAAGTTGGCTTCTTTCTTGTTTCCAGTCAGGAGATAGTCCAAAGATAGCTGATGCAGGTGTGTAACGTATATTCTACTTCATAGTGTTTTCCTAGTAATTTATCTCTTGGCCAAAATCCAGATTGTCTATGAAACAAAATTGAAAATTTCAAAAGAAATTTGAATTCTCGTTGATTTTGATTTCTTGTAAACCTTGGCTCAATCTAGCTCAAATCCCAGCCCTCCATGCCCTAAATTCTCAGCCACGCCGCGCCCAACCTCTACCACGCACCGCCGCCGCCAAAGCCCCGTCCCTGTGCCGAACCGCCATAGGATAGCTATAAAAGCCCGAGACCTCCTCCAGACATTGCATAGCCGTCCAGTGAGCCACCTCCACACCCCAATTAGACACTCGACCAGAGCCTCTCCAGCGACCACCCGAAGACCTCAAAGTAAGCCATATTCCAATTCTCGGTAACTAGTCGATTACATTCCAATTGCTTCCGCCCGTAGCACCCTCACACTCCCAGAAACACCACCGAAGCCTTGCCATAGCTTCCCGAAATCTCTCCTACCCTGGCGACTAGCGCTGTCGCTTGGCCATGGGGCCTCACCGTGGACAGCCCAACTCCGACCACCCCTGTCCAAACCACCACTTCCCCAAGCTTTCTCTAACCCCAGTGATGCCCAAACCCTAACACTACCGTCTGATTAACCTGCCGTTAAGCCCTGTGCTATTCAAAAGCTCCGAGAAGAGGAGACCTCGCCGTTGGCAAATGCCAACTCCCCTGCCACTGTCGACCCCAAAATGGAAACCCCCAAACACTAGGAACCTACCCATGGTCGTCAATTGATGTTTCGACCACGGATTCCCTGATCGCCCCATCGCCTGAAATCTCCAGCCACTCCCCTGTTTCAACTCTGATCGCTCTGCCGCTTCTCCGACCACCTTGTAGTCGAGAGAGACTTTCGTTTCGAGTCCTGAGCAACACCACTCGTACGTCGTTCCATGCTATTAAACTGCTCGAACACCGTCCGATCTCTTAACCTCAACAACATGCCGATGTTTTCGTTCAGCAGACCCAGTCTACTGATGAGTATGGGGACAAAAAAACTCGATGACTGATACTAATGCTATTGAAAAACTTGTTAAGTTTTTGGTATTCGCCTCCCCAATCGGATTGCACACATTTTATTTTCTTGTCAAGGAGACGTTCGGCACGCTTTTGAAAATGAAGGAATACGCTTTCTACTTCAGACTTAGACCGAAGCAAGTAAGGCCAAGTGAATTTACTAAAGTCATCAATAAAACTCACATAATGCTTGTATCCATTAATAGAGTTATGTGCAGGACCCCAAACATCAGAGAATAGAAGCTCCAAAGGAGATTTAGACGAATGAATAGCAACAGAATAAGAGAGCTGGTGGCTCTTTGCTTGTTGACACGCACTACAGACTGACTTATTCATGGAACTAACACAGGGTAGTTTATTGAGGTGAAGAACATATTGAACAACTTGAGAAGAAGGGTGGCCTAGACGAGCATGCCATTGCTCCTTAGTGGTCTTGAAGCTTAGCATGGCTGTCTTGAGTAGATTTATTGACGAGAGCTTGATTGGATAAAGGCCGGACTCACATGTGCCTTCCATCACCTTTTTCTTTAAGGCCTGATCCTTGACAACAAAGTAATCAGGGTGAAACTCAAAGAAGACGTTATCTCGAGTGAGTTTATGAACTGACACAAGATTTTGAGAAATTTGTGGAACATGAAGCACATTGTTGAGATCTAAAGAACGAGTAGTAGTGTTTATAGAACTATGACCAACATTAGCTATATGCAAACCTGTGCCGTCGCCGACTTGAACATGATCATTGCCGTGGCCTGAGGGTGAGACGATCCAGATCACCAGTTATATGGTCGGTTGCCCTGGTATCAACATACCAATTTGGATCGATCAGATAGGAAGTAGTCATGGCCGTATATGGTACTGTCGAAGATGAGGTTGTGTCCTCCCCCTGGAAGGAGTGATTGAAGCGATGCCAGCATTTGATGACAGTGTGTCCCACTTTGCCGCATAATTGGCATGTGGGTTTGTTGTTGTTGCCATGGCTTCCACTGCTATATCCTCCTCGGCTGAACAGAGACATACTGCCGCTATTGCCACCTTAGTTGTGAAAACCACGACCACCGCGGCCTTGTGAACGACCTCTTCCTCCTTGATGTCCACCACCTCGGCCCTAGTTTCGGCTTACAAAATTCGCTGAAGAGTTGATCTGGAGTTGAACCTCAGATTGCTTCAACTCATACCTATGCTCAAAGCTCATGAGATGGGCATAAACATCATCAAGTGTTAGATTGTTAGACCTTGTGGTGAGAGAGGTCACAAACGAGTCATAATTTAAACCAAGGTTGGCCAGAATGTAGGAGATAGTCTCATCTTCACAAAGTGGCATCCCAATTGCTACCATGGTGTCGGCCAAAATTTTCGTCTGTCTGAAGTGTTCAGACATTGACTGATTTCCTTTCTTCAGGTTTGCCAATTGCATGCGAATTTGAACAATACATGCACACGATTTGGAGGCAAACATTCGCTCGAATGCCTTCCAAGCCTCACAGGAAGTTGTCATCAGCATGACATGCGTGAGGATTTCTTCAGTCAGTGATGACAGTATGCCGCTGAGAATCATTTGATCTTGGTTATACCAAATCAGATATTCCGGATTTGCCACTTGAGTGGTACCTTCCTCTGTAGTTGCGGTCATCATCTTCGCTGGGCATGGCTTTGTGCCGTCAACATATCCAAGGAGATTGTAACTCCTTAGATAGGGCAAGAACTGTGCTCTTCAGAGCATGTAGTTGTCGCGACTTAATCTGATAGTGATTGCGTGGGCAAAAGGTATTGAGGTTGTGGCATTGGCTGAGGAAGAGATTGCGGAGGAGATTGCAGTCGACAGCGTGGAGGAGGTCGACACTGTTGTTCCCACTTGGTACCATGAAAAAATAGAGAAACCTTTGGCTTTGCGCAACTGAATACAGCAAGCGCTCTGGAAAATATATTGCCATCCCGGACGGTCTACAGTACACATTGTTTTCGTTTGTTACAACAGATTCCGATTCAATCGGATCCTAGAACTCAAACTACAATATGGCCTGAAACTATCTGCACTTATCTGTAATTCAAAAACACTCTGAACTACCGCACACATCTGTCCACAACCATATCTATATCTCTTAACACTCTGAACAATTGAACACATTGCAGATTCAGCAAAGAAACCACTGTTAAGTAGCTCCACTGATACATATACATCAGCTGAAGCTAGCACAACTGGAAAAGCAGAACAGTCGAAGAAACCATTGGCAGCTGAATCATCTTCCCAACTCCAAACCACCACTACAAAGAATGAAGAAGAAATTAAACCAACATTGGGTGAAATTCATGAAACTGCAGTTTCATCGGCATCTCACACATCGTCTGCTGCCATCAAAATCAGCTCTGGGAAGAGCGAGACAGGTTTGTTTCTCCATAGAAAATGCCATCACCCTTCAATCTCCTAGTTATGCAATAATTTTTTTTGGTATTCACATATGATAATTTTATTGGTAATCAATGGCTATGACTATACTTGCAACTGAAGGTAATTCTTAGCAAAGATAGACGTTGTGCCAGTAAAACGACTTTTTCCTCTCTCTCTTTTAGAGATAGTAAAGGTACCATGTTGGTACCATATTGTTTTGCCATGTGACATCCCTACTTGCAAACTCTGAAATTTTGTACAAGGGCTGTGTGCCTAAAAAGTTACAATTGCACTGTAATGATGTTGTTTTAGAATATGTGTAACCAACTTTTCAAAACTTTGATCTCTAATATACACAAAAGTATTTGGATTTGTCATATGACAATGATATTACTAGCTTTATCATCAAAAATATTTTCATATCATTATATTTTTTAATAATTTTTGTGAACATGAAATGTGTGTATTAGAGATAGTGTCGACGCCCAAAATGACCAAAAAAAAGAAGAAGAAAGAACGGAGGTAGTATATGCTATAGAAGAGTTATAGTGTTACATGGAGCATAACAACTTACACTCTTTTTCATGAGAAATCAACCAGAGAATAGATCAGGAAGTTGTACACATTAACTTATGCATGTTATTGCAGCATCGCAGTTTGTCTGGGACTAGTTTAGTATAAGTATCTCATTGTGGTGAACTAGAGTAACGAAAAGTAGAAACCTCTTATGCAGGATTCGCGCAGACAGGGGTAATTCATGTGGTAAGTGGGCAGCAAGACGTAGTACGGCAAGAACAAATTCCTCTCCCAAAACCTGCTAAAGCTGTGATGGATGCAACTCACCTAGATGGTAAAGAAGGTCGGTCTGATTAGTATGCATGAGCTATTGTTAATTGGTGATGCATCCTGATAGTGGTAATTTTATTTGTTTTCTTTCAGACGTCCAAGAATCCACAACGGCAACATCTGAGAACCGCTCATTTTTCAGCCAAGCAATTCCTACATCTGAAGTCAAGGTCGAAATCCCAAGTGAAACAAAAATTGTTCCAGGTGTGGTGTACTTCCTTTTTAGACCTATGATTCACACTGTTCATCCGCACAAAATTCACTAAGCTAGGTTTGACAGCTATGCATGTGTTTAACATCTTTTCTCTTTCTAATATTCTCTACTCTGTGTAAATATTCCTGAATAAGGCAGGAGAAAATTTATGGTGTAGGGAGGAAAATCTTGCAGAGTAAACATGAAATATCCTAAAGTGCTAACAACCCTGTGATCTTTCCTCCCTCATTTTTTAATGCCATTTGATTATCCTCTCTAGTGTATCTGATGATGGAGTGCTGCCTTGCAGAAGGCATCATCCCAATGGGTGATAAACCAACCTCACTTATTCCTCAAGCTCAAGCAGTTGGCACAGCAGGTTCTTCACCTCATCTAGTATTGCCAATCCCTGGTGCTGTGACAACTGTGACACCACGTTCTCCTAGATCAGAGCAAAGGGATGAATGGGATATACTGAAAGCCATAGTGTATGGAGGCTTAAGTGAATCAATCATGAGCCTCTCTGTTGTATCAGCAGCAGCAGCAAGCGGTACTGCCAAGACATGTAAGTTTCTTTCTTGGTTATTGCATCCAGATGTTGCCTTGCATAATGAATGGCATCGCTGGACTGATATTGAATTCGTTTCAACTTGATTCCCCTGGTGCTAATGAAATTCTGTTTTTCACTTGCAGTGGATATATTCACCTTGGGACTAGCAAACCTTATTGGTGGACTTCCTGTCATTTTCCAGAGTGTAATATACTTAATTTTCCTGGTTAAAATTTACACTTGTATTTATGATTACACGAAATTTACCCACGAACTTGTTATGCTAACAACAGATTTCCTTGTCGTAAACAGATTGCTGATCTGAGAAGTCTGGGAGATGTGGATGAAAACAATGAGCAAGTCGGCCACTACTGGTTGCAACTTGGAAGGCGATCAAAATTCCGGCTCCACATGGTCATGGCCATACTATCATACATCCTGTTTGGGCTACTACCGCCGGTCATCTACGGATTATCATTCCGCAAGAGCGACAACAGGGAGAACAAGATAATGGCAGTCGCTGCTGCATCTCTTGCGTGCGTTGCACTGCTAGCGATCGGAAAAGCGCATGTCAAGAGACCCAGGACCTACATCAAGACCCTCATGTACTACCTGACGATCTGCGTGAGCGCGTCGGGGCTGTCGTACGTCGCAGGCGTGCTGATCACAAGGCTTCTGGCACACTTTGGCCTGATTGATCAAGCTGCATCAACTCCTCCAAGCCTGCTGTTCCCTGATGCAGTCGGTGCAGGAACAGCTGCCTGGGCTTCGTACTGAATGAATTTCGTCTCGAGTTCCTCTGGTCGGTGGTCACTGGTACAAACAAAACGAAAAGAGATAATCTATGCAGAAACATCTGGATGGACCATCTTCATCTCACTGAACATTGTCTGTGCCATTGCACCCTATTATCAGTTACTTTTTAGCAGGAAAAACAAGTTCAGTTCAGTTTTGTCCTCCATTTTAAATCGAAGATAAGTCAAATTCTGAATAAAGCAAATAATCCACCTATTCGGGAAGAAATACATCCTTTTCGGCCTATTAGCTGACAATAGTATATCAAAATATAAGTAATACACTGTTGCAAAGTGTCACAAGCACGCAATGCAGCTAACGAGTTCAGACCACAAAATCGGTACATAGTTTGCATTGCCTCCTATATACAGATATCCTGAAACTATGGGAAAATTGGCAGTGAAACCCGAATAGAGAGGCCGAAAGGGTGATGTGGGACTGGTGGTAACTGGTAAGTCTTGTCTCGATTTTCGCACATGAAGAACAATACTAGGGCAACAGCTATTGCTTTTAAGCCGGTTCTCCCGTCCAGTACAGTCTTTTGACAGCCACAAGAATCTCCTCAGGGTTGAATGGCCCAGACTCGTGATCCATGATTTGGCTCTTCCACCTCATACCTTCGGTGATTGCTTGTATCTTTACTAAGGCCTCCACAGTGTCCCTGAAGATCACCGTCCCTTCAGGCCTTCGAATCCGGTCCATCTCCTATGGGCGGACCCAATATGCGAACTTAATGTAGTTTATGAGTATTCGGCTGAACACCCTAATCTTTTAGCGAAATTCTCTATATTTAATACATATATTTGATATGTATATTGATAATGGTACAAATACTTCATATTTTATACCCCTAATAGATTTTAACCCACTCATACTCCCACACCTCTCCTATCCAAGTTGCCCAAAAAACTACAACTCAGCTGAAGATTCAAGAAATCTGACTAAAGGGAGTGGGTGAATAGACTGTCCAAAATTCTTTTGGCTAAAACTAAGTTTTATGCAGAATTTAAATTCAAGGTAGCAAGAGGGCAACGGCGAGCGCCAAGCGTGGCTTAGATTATACCAGCTAGATATTAAGAGTGCCTTTCTTAATGATTTCATAGGAGAAGTCTATGTCAAATAACATTCAGGTTTTGGGAATTGAAAGTTTATAAATCATATCTACAAAACTGCATAAAGCTTTTATGGTCTTAAGCAAACCACTAGAGCTTGGTATGATAGATTTAAATCATTTTTGTTGAAAAATAATTTTTAAATAGGCAAAATAGACAAGACACTATTCACCCTCAGGTATGATAGTGGTCTTCTGTTGGTTCAAATCTACGTGAATGACATCATTTTCGGTGACTCATCTCATACTTTAGTTTCTAAGTTTTCAGACAACATGAGTAGAGAGTTTGAGATAAATATGATGGAGAAATTAACCTACTTTCTTAGATTCCAAATCAAGCAAACAGTACCACAGTATGATCGGCTCCCTTCTCTTCCTCAGAACATCGAGGCCGGACATACACTTTTCAGTATAAAAGTAGACAACATGAGTACAATAAGGACTTGTTTCGACGTTTTGACATGGAAAGTAGTAAGCTAGTATCCATCCTGATGTCTTTACATCTAGTTTGGATTCAGATAAGGACGACGAGCTTGTTGATCAGGATGAGTACCACAGTATGATCGGCTCCCTTCTCTTCCTCAGAACATCGAGGCCGGACATACACTTTTCAGTGTGTCTGTGAGCTCGATTTCAAGCTTTCCCGCGAGCATCTTCAGGTATTTTCAGTCCAGCCTTGAGTTCGAGCTTTGGTATTCTTCTTCTTCCTGTCTCTCTCTTCATGCTTTCTTATATGTAAATTTTGAGGTTGTAGAATAAATAGAAAGAGTATCTTAGGCACCTGTCATTTCTTAGGCACTTCTCTTGTCTCCTAGTCTTCTAGGAAGCAATCTTTTGTAGCACATTGTACAACTAAGGTTGAGTCTGTAGATGCTGCTAGTAGTTGCTCTCAGATTTTTTAGATCTCATCTACTCTGAGAGACTTTGGGTTAGATTTATATAGTATTTCACTCTTCTGTAATAACACTAATGTCATTAATATAGCTAAGAATCCAATGCACCATTCTAGAATCAAGCACATCGATACCATGTATCACTCCCTTAGAGACAATGTGAAGAAGACGGGCATTGTCTTGCACTTTATTTAGTCTAAACTCTAGATTACTAATATTTTCATAAAGCATTTAGATTCTTCTCGTTTTGCCTTCTTGAGGGGAGAGTTGGGGGTCATTCATCGTATGAGACTGATTTGAGGAGTTCACTTCATTTGCATACATGTGTAAAATAATGCATATTTATCTTCTATTTTTGCATTGTAATATAATCTGGAGTTTTATATATTATCTATGCTCTTGCTCTGATACCACTTGTAGAACCGATGACGACAATCAGATGGGGTGAATGATTATCAAAGCCTTTTCCCTTTCAGGTATTCAAAATTTTCACTCAACTGACTATGATAGTCACTAGGTTTAGATCACACCTAGTAAAGAACCTGCAAAGGAAGAGTTTTGGGGACAGGGCATGTGGAAAACCCACAGAAACTAAGGAGGCTTTCGTATTAGTTTTTGCTAATGGTTTTTGGCTGTGACTTATAATTTTTGGTTAAAAATTAATAGTAGTGGCTAAAAGAAGTGATTTTTATAAAGAAAGAGCGAGCGGTGTAAAAAATGTGAGAGAGATGCGTGCGCGTGACAGGAATAAGAGGAGTGGGGTCGATGATGCACTCGTGACCCCTGTGTTATCCCTGGAGTGAGGCGATAGTGAGAAGAGTAGAGAAGTCGCTTCGAAAAACCGGATGTTCGTATTGACATTTCTAAGCAGAAGTTAATACGATCAGGACCTAAGATTTGTCGCTTGATTTTCTTCACTTGATTGCCTCGATGCAAGAACTGAACTTGGGAGGGGGGAAAGCCTCAATTTTTCGACAAATAAGAACCCTTCCTTTTTTTCGTTAGTTTTGAGATATCTAGAGAAGGAGGGTTGATAATAAAATCCGATGAAACCTTGTACAATCCCTATATGTAGTTTTCTGACCGCCTTGCGGCAAAATATCCGTCGATTGTAGATTGCAAATGATGTGAAATCGTAGGCAGCAGTCAATATATATCTTGTTTCTTATGTTACAGTCGATTATTATATAAGAGACGATCTAATTCTTTATGTTTTCTCTCTTTCTTCTATGTCATCTTATAGTTTATATGATAATACTTATAGTAGCTCACATTGCTGTTGTGCTATGTTATGGGCTCCATACTGGGATCTATACTAAATTTCGGTGGAGTAATTGACTACTATCCAAGCTTTACTCCGTAGCTAGGTGAAGAAATGCAGGCCAATAATATATTGGATCCGTCCTCCGATTGATCGAACTAATAATTGGTGCAGTGTTTTTACTGCATGCGGCGGGTGGCAACTGCATGCCTAATCTTCTTACCTAGTCCCAGCAGGCTTTAGGTGGATGCATTTGGAATTTACTGCTAGTGTTCGACAGCTGAATGGATTCTGGAGCGACCATGCATGCAGATCCATGCAAGCCCTTTGGTGACATACATGCCTGCAGGCCGAGCTGCTAACATGAACTTCTCCATGTATAATATAATGTAGGTAAACCGGCCATTTCAAAAGCCTCTACGTACACCTAATTAGTTACGGCGCCTCCCATGCATTGTATTGCACTAGAAACTAATGTGATGTGATTTATGAAAACTTCATATGTGATGTGATTTGTCTCGAAAATTAACTACTTTTTATAGTATTATTATAGCTTTACTTAGTTTTAACATGTATTGCACTAGAAACTAATGGTTAGGGGTTAGCTTTTAAGAATCACGTCGACGCTCAAAACTTGGCTCTCTTGTTTTGTGACCGGAGAGTAATTATATATATAATACATACACCCATATTCTAGTATAGTCGAGAGAGCCACCGGTCTAGATAGTGCGATCGATCTGTCAGAGCGTACGCACTACTGGTGCAGGTCTCTACCTTGTCTTGACGCCTATATAAACAAGCATGCATGCACCGGCCTCAGATGAAACCACCCGCCGGCCACAAGCTAGCTAGCAGCTACAAGCACAAATTAACCACAGCCGAGCTAGCTAATCCACTCGGCCATACCCCATTCTGATCGTATGGCATTGCTCAGGAGATGGCTTCTGGTGCTCTCCCTGGCCATCCTCTTGGCCGCCGCCGTGGCGGCCGCGTCCTACGGCGGCGCCCCGCCGGCGCCCAAGAACGCTGGCGTCCCTGCCTACGGCGGCGGTGGTGGTGACCACGACCACGACCATGAGGGGCCGGGCCACGACAAGGACGACCACAAGCACGGCCACAAGAAGCACGGCGGCGCCTCGCACCATGAGAAGCCCGGCTACCGCACGCCGCCGCCGCCGAGCCACAAGGGCGGCAGCGCCCCGCCGTACAAGAAGTCGCCGCCACCCCCCTACAAGCCCTGATTAATCATTAGCTTACACATTCAGCATCGCCATCGTTCTAGCTACCTCTATCTGCACCCTTCCGCTAGCTATATGCATATATATATCATATGCATGATATGTAGTGTGCTAGCTAGCTAGCTAGCTTATTACGTACGTGCATGGATGCATGCGTGTGCGTGTGTGCCATGCTTGCATGCACGTTAATTTGTTCGTATTCCTTGATATGCCTAGTTCGTATTTCGATCGGTTACTTCTATATGTTTCTATGCTATTGCTATGCATGTACTAGCTAGCTACTCGATGATCAGTATCTTTGCTGTCCTATATATGAATAAAAATGGCCTTGTGTTACATATTTTTGTACTTATATTTGCAGTGCGTAACATTGACCAGCCTTTGAATTAATTAATGCTATATATATATATATATATATTTATCGTATACATGGAAAACGGGTATTCGATCGGTGGAAGAATTAATGTGAAAGAATACGTATGAACGGTAAAAAAGTTTTCAGAGAACAGCACACCCCTCACTGCGCGAGAGCGAGCAGTAGAAGCACACAGCATATACAAGTCTGGTAAAAACTGCTCCGAGGAAGCTCTTCGCCCTCTTTGCCAGAAGCCAGAAGGGAAAGCCACTTGGAGCGGCCCCTAAAGGGAGCCATACAACCCTAGAAATCCCCTTAGCGACTACGCACACATCCCTGAGCCTTGGCCGCAAGCACAAACGTAATGCGGTGGTGCAAGTTTGTGATGACAATACATATCTAAGTAGATGGATCAGTCGTATCTAATACTTGCACAGGTCTATATCTACACTCTAAATTTGTCTACAAGAGTTACGGTGGGAACTCTAAACTGAGATGACCAGCAAAGTTGAGCTTCACATGCAGAGAATCAGGGAGAGGAACAATGAGGAGGTGGTCTACATCAGCAACGACTACCACCCATAAGAAAAAAATAATTTACATGTTTGGACAGATCGATAGGTTAAGTTGAGTCGTGGATCTAAATTGAGCTTTAGATCAATGCATAGGTAAAGGCCATGTTTATTTAGGCTTTTTCCTCGGCTAAAGAGCAGAAAAATCAAAACCTAAACAAACCGTAGGCCTTTTATCTAGGCTTTTGTAAACGCTAAAAGCTTGCTATAACTAAAAACCAGAAGCCTATGTTATAGTGCTTTTTTAGCTTTTGTGGGGTCGAAATAACTATCTGCTTTTCGTGAAAATTACGATCAAAATGGCATGTATATATCCTCATCTTATCCCCTTTCCATGCGGTCGAACCGTTGAATTCCTCATCTTCTCCGGTTGTGCCCGGGCCGCCGCTGGCAAGGATGGCATGTGGTCTCTGCCGGCGGCGCGCGTGCCTAGCCCCGTCTGCTTCCACGGCCCACCTTCCCAGCCTGTCCGCCCGAGGGAGTGGACGCAGCGCTCCATGGTCGCCAGTTGCCATACACCTCCTCCCCCTTCTCCATCTTTCTCCATCCTTTGCTTTGTCCTGCACACCTTGCTGCATCCATGGCGGGCGCCAGCGATTAAGTGTGGATCTTTGCTCCAAATTAATCACCCCTTTTTATTCTTGGATGGGGTATCGGACTCATCAATTTTGGGTTCCAACCGAGGAAAGAGGAACGCGCGGCTGTTTGTGGTGGTGTGGCGATTTGCTATATATGGTGGAAATTAATTTCAGGACAATTTTTAGCTTTTCCTGGTCCATATTCAGGTTGCGCCGCTGGGACAGTAACACTAGTTTCTGCATTTAAGAAATTCATGACCCTTACCTTGTTTTGATCATTTTGTTAATTTCTTACCTGTTTGATTGTTGAAGTAGTCGCACAGACCATTCTAGATTTTGATATTGTTAGTTCAGATGTTAGTGGTAAACGTGTTGGTTGCAGGGTCATGCTTATCTAGGGTTCTTTGTGTGCATGCAAGTGCGCACTACTTGTCGAGGGGCTGAAAAAAATGGGAATTAACGGCTTGTTGCAGCGAATGCAGAAGGCTGCCAAGAGAAGTGTTCGGTCATTTCATACCCATGGAGCTGGATAATGAAAACTATACGATCGTTAAGTTAAAAAATTAACATCTAAGCTATAAGTTAAAAATCAGGATGTCAAATAGCCTGACTTGGATGCTTAAGTTAAAAAATTAGCTCTAAGCTGTAAGCCAAAAAGTCTAAGCCTAAATAAACAGGATCAAAGTCTAGCAATTCTCTTATGATACATACCATGCCATATCAAATATGCTAAGTTGAGTTTTAAATCTAAATTAGGCTTTAGATTAAGCTATGCTAATTCTTTATTGAAGTATGAATTTACTTCTCTAGACTTTTGTGGCTCAGGTTGTGTATAGTTTATAGACTAATGAGTAGCTCATTATTCTCATATAGTTATTTTCAGCCCTTACATTGTCTTTTGCTTGTCTTTTTTGGTTTTAGCTTTCCTTTTGGTTTTCTGGCCTCTTTTGGCCTTTCTGTGGATTCACTCTTCTAATATCAATGAAATTAGCAGCTCGATGTCCTGCATTTGTGGTCGGATCAGGAAATACACAACTAGTTTTGAGTAGTTTGGCCAGTATAATTATACTGTACATGTGATATGGAGTGGTAGCTAGGTGGGTGGTCATGGCACGAGATGTGCACAGCACCAGCCATGCACTGCATCGATCCTAGCTAAACTATTGCTAAACAACTGATCAACCACTCCACCTCCTTGCTACTACTATAATCACTAATCTTCTTGTATTATTATTATTTCTTCTTCTTCCCGCCGGGCGTTTCGATGTGACCCAACAACCAGAGGTGTCGGTGAAGATACGCACTGCCCCAACTGAGCCGTTCTCTATGTAAACTACTACTAGTAATGAATAATTATATATAGCCACACAATGCATATATAGCTAGCTAGGAACAGGACAGGAGTGGCCGGGGAGAAGCAGCCGGAGCAAGCTAGCTAGCTCAACCACCAGGGCAGGGTAGCTGATATGGGTTTCAAGAGGTGGGTGGTGCTGCTTGTTCTTGCCATGCTCATGTTCACGGCCACCGCCGCCGCGGCCGGCCACCCAACCTCGGCGGCGGCGGAGAAGCACGGCCATCCGCCGCACCACAAGAACAAGTACTTGCACAAGAAGCACGGTCTCTTGGATGTAAGAGCTTGAGCCTAATGGCTTTGGATTGTGTTAAACTTGCAGCTGTGTACCATCTCCGGATGGTAGAGGCTGGAACCTAGTTCCGTTATCTAAAAAGAAGCACGGTCCTCCGCGCAAGCACGGCCACGGCCACGGCAAGCCACACCACCACATGTAGCCGAGCCTGGCCGATCATATCGTTTCTGTTAATTTTAGTTTCTTGTGTTTCATCAGTACTGTACTTTGATTTGGTTTAATTTGTGTGATTTGAAGTTTACGTTGCATTATATTTGTACCGATCTTCTTCCATCTCCCTGTACGTGTGGCCTGTGGAATCCATGGAAATAAAAATCCAGCAGGTGCTGTTGTGGTGCTGCCTGCCGCCATGCATGACTCTATAATTCCAAACATGCATCTTAATTAACTAATTAGTACCATCATTCATCGATATATAACCCAGCCTAACAAAATCCTTTGCTTACAGCGATCGATTAGGACGAATAATCATTGATTATTCTACTGGCAACTTTGTCATCTTATAACTCCCCCTCCCCCTCCCTCTCTTAAGCCATTCACATGTTGAAGAAATGATTCAGCCTTGCATAATTGGGGAGGTCACATTAAAAACAAAATACTAAAACAAGTGCTCAACGATGTACTCGCCATTGCTATTAATTTCCTTTGTTAGATCCTAATTTGGACAGGAAGTAACTCGGATTAGACGAGGGACTTGCAAGCATAGAGGATACTGCGTGGGACGAGAGTGATTATATCGAGGATCAGGGTGAGATAAACACCTTGTTCGATAGTTGGGACGAGTGGCATCCTTCGTGCCTCGTCTCAGAGAGTTATGGTATATAAATAATCCACATCTCCTTATGTATCTAATACTTGTATAATTAGGACCTATGTTAGAACTTTTGTAATAGTTCTGTATGGTTGTTATAAATAAGGAAGCGGTGTATTAAAGACTTTAGCCCTATCGTGTGATTATTTAAAATGAATGTTGGTTTATTTTTAAGCATGTTTTCAGCATTTATGAAAATCAATAAATCATTTTCCCTTTAAACAACACACATAATGATTTTTCAAGAAAATATAAAGCTAGTATAATAATGGGGTTATTTTATTAACAACTAGATATAACAATGGGCCTCTTCAAAAAATTTCATAATTTCTGTATTTTGATTGCTATGTTCAAAAATTCCTCAAACCATCTTAGCTTTTGGATAAATTCGAAATACAATCTTTTCCGCCTTCGCACTTGGGCTGCCAGCCTGTTTGGGCCCGTTTGCCTTTAAGCAAGTCCATGTAAGCAATCTTCGTAGGAGTCTGCCACGAGAATCAACAGATGAAAGAATTCCTTCGTAAGCCCTTTTGTGCAGCAATATAATCCAAATAGGAAGATCTGCATCTGGTAATTGATGGGGCCTAAGTTTGTCCAATGAAGAATTTTCTTTCAACAGCACTGAATTCTCTGCACAAGTTTGCTCTTTCAGCCAGAGCTTTAATTTGTCTATCCAGATCTGAAATCCCTGGTTCCCTGTTGATCTTTTCAGTGCCTGGCATGAAATAAAATAATCACATATAGTTAGCTAAATTTTGTTAGGCACACGCAGAATCATAAAGGGAACTGTTCTAGCAGTCTACCTGGATTGAGAGTTGAGACTAGACAATATAACATGAATATCAATGTATAACACGTTTCCTAGACATGGTGGAAACTGAGGTACATGAATTATCACAGTATGTATAAGTTATCCTAACTTGTGTCGGGATGAATGGAAATGGCCGAACCGCCGATCCGCAGATCGCTCTGGTGTATTTATCTCCAGAGGTTACAACTGATCCGGTTACCCGGTCTCGTCCTACAAGGAGGGAGATGTGGTAACCACGCACGGCTCCACGATCTCGTTCAACGTCTATCCCGAGTATTTAGCTATTCAGGAGAACAACTCAAGCACATTTTAACAGTCCCCCTCAATCACAACTCTGTTTTGCGAGGTTGAGATTGCTGCAAATGTGATGGAACAAGTTCCTCGGCAGCGCCTTAGTGAAAATATCGGCGAGCTGGTCCTTGGAGGAGATGAACCTCACATCCAGTGCCTTGCGTGCCACCTGCTCTCGCACAAAATGGAAATCCACCTCGATGTGTTTTGTTCGTGCATGGAACATTGGATTCGAAATCAGATACGTTGCCCCAAGGTTGTCACACCACATAATGGGTGCATCTCTCTGAGAAATACCGAGTTCCTTTAGTAAAGACTGTATCCAGATGAGTTTAGCAGCTACATTTGCAATTGCCTTGTATTCGGCCGAGAAATTTCGATATTTGACACTGAATACGTGCGCCTCTCAACTTTTAACCCCCAATTCGCACGCCTTTGGAAATTTAACCCTGTCACTGCGAATTCTTTTGATTCAAGGGATTCTTCTCATTTTCTCTCCTTTTATATTTTGACACTTGTCACTGCGAAAATGAAGAGAATCCCTTGAATCAAAAGAGTTCGCAGTGACAGGGTTAAATTTCCAAAGGCGTGCGAATTGGGGGTTAAAAGTTGAGAGGCGCACGTATTCAGTGTCAAATATCGAAATTTCTCGTATTCGGCCTCAGTGCTGGACCGAGATACGGTTGCTTGTTTGCGAGAGCTCCACGACACTAATTTGGTCCCATCAACATTGCAAACCCGCTGGTAGACCTCCGATCATCAGGGCATCCAGCCCAGTCGGCGTCAGAAAATGCTGACAAAGTGCTAGTATTAGACTTCTGAAACTTCAGTCACTGATCAACTGTTCCTTTCACAAAACGCAGAATCCTTTTGACTGCTTCCCAATGCTTGTCTGTGGGTGTTTGAATGAACTGACAGACCCGGTTAACAGCAAAGGATAGATCTGGTCTAGTGATGGTTAGGTACTGTAGTCCACCAACAATTATTCGGTACAGAAACTGGTCTTCACCTGAAAGTGCAGTACCTTGTTCCTTGGTCAATTTCTCAGTTGACACCATAGGAGTAGAAACAGACTTACAGCCATCCATCTTAGTCCTTTTGAGAAGATCCTGTGCATACCTCTTCTGACTCAGTGTCACTCCTTGATTCTCATTCAGCACTTCAATGCCCAAGAAGTACTGAAGGTCACCTAGATCCTTGACGGCAAAATCTTCAGTTAGTTCCTGGATAAGCTTGTCAGTCGCACTTGGTCTTGAGCTTACTATGATGATGTCGTCAACATATATCAGCATGTACATTGTAAGATCTTGTTTTTTGAGGATGAACAGAGAAGCATCAGCTTGAGAGGGCTTGAAACCAAGTTTCTGAAGTTTGTGTCTCAGTTTTGAGTGCCAAGCATGTGGGGCTTGTTTCAAGCCATATAGTGCTTTGTTCAGTTTGCAGATGTAGTTTGGTGGGGCTTCTGAGCTTGTATAGCCAGGTGGTTGCTTCATGTAAACTCTTTCTTGTAATACTCCATGAAGAAAAGCATTTTGGATGTCAATTTGCCTCATTGTCCATCCTCTAGAGACAGCTAGTGTGATTATAATTCTAATTGTTGAGGGCTTGACCACTGGACTATATGTGTCTAGGTAGTCAATCCCAAAACGTTGCTTGAATCCCTTTGCCACCAACCTGGCTTTATAGCGATCAATTGAGCCATCTGATTTCCTCTTCACCTTAAAAACCCATTTGCTATCAATGAGGTTGATTCCTTTCTCAGGTGGCACAAGTGTCCAAGTTTGATTCCTTAGTAACGCTGAATACTCTGCACCCACAGCTTCTTTCCATTCACTGAATTCTGCTGCTTCAATGTGAGAGAGAGGTTCCTCTGGTACAATTCTCTTTTCTGTGACTTCAGCACCTGCAGCATATCTTATAGTCCCATCCTTGAATTCTTTGGGCTTGGTGATGTTGTTTTTCAACCTGGTTTACATTGAATGTATTGTCTCTTGCCTAGTCTCCAACTGAACGTGGGCTTGTTCAGTTACCTGAACTTGGTCTGGAACTGTGTGGCGTTCCTAGACTGAAGAATACTCCGGCTGATCTCAGTTCAGAGTTGACTCCATTTGGTTATCTGCAAGAACAGGGTCACCTCCAACAGGATGATTAGTTTCAGTGTCAGATTGCCAACGACCACTAAATGATCTATCTAAAACTAGACTGCTCGAAGTATCACTGAAAGGAGTACCCAGTGAAGTTTCTATTGTCGGATTTTGTTCAGTCAGGTACTGTTCAGAGTAACACGACAGAGGGGTTACACTGGGTAGAACAGTTAGTTGATTGGTTGTATGAGGAGTGGAATTAGACTGCATAGGTGCATCTTTGAAGGGAAAAACACCTTCATCGAAGACTACATCCCGAGAAATGTAGATCCTGCCACTGTGGCGATCTAGACATTTATATCCTTTGTGGTTAGCTGAATAGCCAATAAAAACACACTGTCTTGATCTGAAGTCTAATTTCCTAGGGTTGTAAGGCCTGAGGTTAGGCCAGCAGGCACAACCAAATACCTTCAAGGTTTTGTACTCGGGTTTGGTGCCAAGAAGTCTGAAAATGGGCGTTTGGTTCTGGATGATTTTTCTGGGCATCCTGTTGATTAGATAGCAGGTTGAGTAAAAAGCTTCATCCCAGAACCTGACAGGTAGAGAGGATTGAGCTAAGAGGGCTATTCCTGTTTTTACAATGTGCATATGTTTCCTTTCAATCAAACCATTTTGTTGATGTGTGTGTGGGCATGAAATGTGATGAGTGATGCCGACATGGTTAAAGAAACGATGCAGCTTGTGAAATTCTCCACCCCAATCAGATTGAACAGTAACAATTTTCTTGTCTAAAAGCCTTTCAACATGAGATTTGAACTTGTGGAAAATAGATTCAACATCAGACTTATGCTTGAGAAAGTAAATCCATACAAATCGACTAAAGTCATCAACAAAACTGATATAGTATTTGAACCCATTTACAGAGGTGCGGGCAGGACCCCAAACATCCATGTGAATAAGTTCAAGAGGACTGGTAGAAACATGTGTAGATGACCTGAAAGGTAATTGGTGAGCTTTAGCTTGTTGACATGCATCACAAACGGAGAGCTCTTTATTTGTGGCTACATCTAAACCATTGGACTGTAGAATCTGATGAACAATCAAAGAATTGGGATGTCCATCCGACGATGCCATAACTCCACAGAGGTCTTGGCAGAG
Organism: Dendrocalamus latiflorus; assembly: GCA_017311315.1. Taxonomy (NCBI): domain Eukaryota; kingdom Viridiplantae; phylum Streptophyta; class Magnoliopsida; order Poales; family Poaceae; genus Dendrocalamus; species Dendrocalamus latiflorus. Next base: position 575,673 of record CM029659.1, read on the forward strand.
AAGAGGGCTCGGCTGGAGCTCTTATTTGGAAATGGCCGAACTGCCGATCCGCAGATCGCTCTTGTGTATTTATCTCCAGAGGTTACAAATGATCCGGTTTACCCGATCTCATCCTACAAGGAGGGAGATGTGGTAACCACGCACGGCTCCACGATCTCGTTCAACGTCTATCCTGAGTATTTAGCTTTTCGTGAGAACAACTCAAGCACATTTTAACAACTTGAATATTCTGGACGGCTTGGCTAGCTCAATCTGTAATGATCTAAGAGAGTACAGTGACACAGTATGCATAGTGTTGTGCACAATAACACTGGTTTTGTATTTCAGGAACACATATCCAAGGAAGCAACAGTTACAAATATTTGCAAGTATCTGAAACACGAAACTATGATAAGATTGGGTTCAATGATTGAAGGCCGTCAAAACAACAAATTAGGATGGAAAGATTAACTGACCTCCTTAAGCCATTTCTCTAGTTTTTTCAAAGGTTTGGAAAGGCTTGTGAAAATATTTTGTAGTAGTTTTGACTGTAAGTAACCAAGTTTCTCTACTAATATTAGGCTTTTTTGCCTCTCAGTTGCATACCCACGCCTGCGAAGATCGGTGGTTAGTTGTACCATGGGAGCTCCGTTTCGCATATGTTCATCATACAGCAAGCCAACACAAAAACTCACCTGAATATTATCGCATTAGATTCAGCTGCCTTTTTCCAATCGACGTAAATCGGCAATGTTAAGAGGTAATCACTGTTTAGGGCGTAGGTCAAGAGCAGATCTTGTGCGGAGAGTTCTTCAAACTGAACATTGCACAGAAGGTTCATGAAGGAACGCTGGAAATGAGTTGTAAAAGCAACTCTGAAATTACACAACAATGTACCATTAGGTAGGAGATAATTGGTTTTTTAGGACTCTAAACGTTGGGCTTCGCAAAATTAGGACTCCAAACGTTGGCTTCGCAAAATTAGTACTCTAAACGTTGACACTTTGATTTCTATGGTATTATAGCTTATTTATCATTTCTTAATCTCTTTTCTTAATACTTAGCATCTAAAATGACTCTTATGCCCTCTTCCCTTAATCACAATCGGTAATCTTGCAATACATCAGTGCACCTTCCTTCATCGTATATGTCTCGTCTTCGTCTCCGACGAGGAAATTTAAAATAATGGAGTCCCTGAAGATGCAGTGACCAATTGCCTGAAAGAAAGAAGTATTTAGTAACTAGTAATTATAGGGCATCTAAACACTTGCCTTGTTTTAAGACGAGCTACAAATTGGGAGAAAAGCACCTTGGGCTGTAGCTCTTTGCCACATTGTACAATTCTCCCAACCGAATCATCAGTGTTCTTGGCGTATCCAACCTGAAAAGGAAATGACTTGTGCTTTCACCGCCAGCCATGTTTTGTTATCAGGCCAATTGTCTTACAATGTGAATAGGAGATTGGTGAATTGGTTTGCCAAACAAAATAGTGTGATCAGCAAAGGCCAAAAAAATCATGCGATACCAAGCTCAAGCTGGGTCCGGAACCTGGATGCGCCGCTTTGCAGGGTGTTGCAAGAAGACTAATAAAAACAGCTCTGCGAGGGGCAGCAGTGGCCGGGAAAACGCTGCGGCGGCGGCGCCCAGCACAACGGCACTGGACTCGCTCCACCTGCAGGTACGTGATTAAGGGAAGAGGGTATAAGAGTCATTTTAGGTGCTAAGTATTAAGAAAAGAGATTAAGAAATGATAAATAAGCTATAATACCATAGAAATCAAAGTGTCAACGTTTAGAGTACTAATTTTGCGAAGCCAACGTTTGGAGTCCTAATTTTGCGAAGCCCAACGTTTAGAGTCCTAAAAAACCAATTATCTCATTAGGTAGGTAGTTAATATTAACGTAACTACGGAGTAGGCAAGTGTTAGATAGCTATCTAGAACTGAGAGAACATCCATCCATTCGATTCCTCGAATGGTTTGGTGTTAGTTGCCTGGTCTGAGAATGAGGATCTGGTGATAAGCCGAGCAGAGTTCTGAGACCCAAGCTAGCTTCTAGTGAGGAACAATGTCCCGTCTTCATGGGTAATGCCCAGAAAGGCAGGGCTCTTGCCGTTGACGGTCGTTTTGTCATCACCGGAGATAGAGGAGGTGTCATCCTCCTCCTGATGGGCATGCGTGTCAGACCTGGATTAAGCAAAGCTAGAATTCTCTATGAATACCACTGTACTATTCTCTGCATTAGTATATAGTGCTCACAGATACATCATTACATCATTTCATATAAGACGTAATCCATATCATACAATAATATTACAATATCAGAGTTCAAATAGACCGCATCGGATCAAGTTTATAATAGAGCTGACTAGACCAAATGATACAGTACATAAAATGCGGAAACATAGCGAAAGTAAAAGGGGCAGGCACATCTCGTCACAGACAAACGACTACGAAAGATTTGTGTGCATCCAATATTAACTAGAGACATAAATAATATTGGTACACGCGAATACTACCTTAGTTAGTAAAACTAGGGTAGCATTCGCGTGGACGAGGCAACTCGGGCCGAGATGTCGCAACAGGGAGGAAGGAAAGGACGACCGGGCATTGGCGCAGGGGGGTGGCGGAGTAGGCAGGGGAGGGTGTGGTTAGCTTTGGACATAAATTCTTCACAATTTGACATACGTTAGTCAAAACATATTTTATACAATACTGATGCACTGACCTAGATCAATCCAAATCAATTCATGACTTAATTCTTCAAAATCCAAAAATTTTCATCTGTACCGATATTACCGCTCACCACAGATCGGTACTTACCGTATCCCACAATTGGACCTCTTTAGATATAAACTATCGGCAAATAATCCGTAGTACTACCGCACTGCGGTAACAAAATACAATCTTTATAAAATCTAATATCTACTTTACAAAACTTATAATAATTTATCATGAGACTATCCTAGATATTTTCACATGGATACTCCTCTTGGGCCCACTGGAGAGGAGGAGGAGGAGAGCAAGGCAAATTTGCGCCGTCGCTGCCTTGCCGGCAACGTCTCTCGGGGACGTAGTGAGCACCAAATTCTCTCGGTGTTCCAAGTGCAACTTCGCTCCGCCTTGTCGGGAGTCAGTGCCCTCCGCCTACCTCCTCGGTCGCCTCCTAGCCTGGCTTCCCCTCGTGTGCGTGCCCTGCCCGCCGCCTGTTCGACGCAATGCCGCGCAGCAGGGACGCCCTTCCTTCCTTTCGCTGGGAGTCGGCTGGTCGATTCGCATCGCACGCCGCGATGATCGATCGCCGGATGGCTCCAGCACAAGGTGGCTGATGAGGATGAATGGAGGCAATGGTCTTGCATCGCCATAGTCCCATGCCGTCTTGTTCTGGCAGAGGAGGATCTGCTTGTTTTGAGTCCACAGTTCAGATATATGGTGATCAAGCATCCTAGCGCGCCCTTTCCGCTGCTAGCTTACGCCTGCAACAAGAAGAAAGCTCGCACCCTTTTCTTTTTGCCCTGATGACCAGTCACCCGCACCTCTTCTAAGCGGCTACTCGGTGAGATGTTTGAACCTGAACCTGATGTTTAACCCAGTGTTGCTGGCTGCAGAAAGTTGACGACTTGAGGTCAACAAGTTGCATATGTGTGCTCATCCACCATAAAGGCCCAAACAAAAGCTCATGATCACCTTCGGTTTGATCTCTGTTCCACAGGTAATGCCAATATGGTTGGTTAAGAATCCATGGGTATGTCTGGATTGCCACAATGCTACTGTCAATTCAGTTATGAGATAACTGGGCATCATATTTTTCTAGCATGGTCAATAACTGGTTGAGCAAATGGAAGGAGAAGGTAAGTTCTGTTCTTGGCCACAAGCCGGTAAGCTTCAGTAATTTGTTCTCGCTGATGATTACGTATAGAATATTCTTGCAAGCATTTTAGTGAAGAGAACAAAATTCCTAATTGTAACAAAAACTAGTGCCTATTGCAACCACATATTTGTTTAGTTTTGATCATAAGCTTTCAGTAACTATTTGAGTTCCTTTAATCAGTCACAGTTAGATATGATGGCGCATCTCACTTTTGTACTTTATGTAGGTACTTTCTGTTTGTGCATTGTTATGCCTTATAAGTACAAAAGAGTTACATAGATTGGCTCCTGTTTCTTGCTCCCCTCTCTCTCAGTCTTTATTTTAACCTTCCCTGGTGACTGGATTTTGAGTTTCTTGCGGTAGGTGCACTATGCTTCAGGCTTTCAGCACCAGTTTGGCCTGCTGTTATTGGATCTGTTCTTTCTAACTGTTGCTTTTGGCTTTCAACTGAAATTTTTGAATTTCGTCTGTTCGCGACAGAGATTACTAAAAGAGAGATACTCGCATGCGATTTTGGCCAGTACAGGTGATGAGCTTTTAACGTGTACTACAATTAATTTATAGATCTCGTCTTAAAAAAAATATTCCGTTTGAAAGTTAAGACTAGCAAAAACCAAATGCCGGATAGATCAGGCCCATTGCCATTTAGCAGTGGCATCTGTTTCTTCACGACAAAAAAAGCACCACCATTATCTACATGCCCATGGCCAACAAGATGGCTCCCTAAATCAAGGTAATTAACATGTCTACCTAATTCACAGCAAGATTTATGCCTTAATAATGTGGTCGCTTCATATTCTCTTCTACTTTGACCTTAACAAATGCTCGCAGGTAATGAATCTACCTGTAACAAAATTCTGTTGTGCAATGCTGAAGGCATCCTGTGGCGAACCGGAAGTAAATTACCTCTTGAGGTTTCTATATATTTTTAGCAAATCTAGTTCTGAAGATGCTACTTGTTTTCTTTCTTTTCTCATGGATATTCTTTTTCCGAAAATGAATAAGTTATGTTTGTTCGCTCTGCGGCAAGGCAACTAAAATATAGGCTTAACAACAAGGTAAGTACATCTTATTTGGCACTTTGGAGTTTGGATATTCAATAAAGTAGCAATAGCAAACCACCGAGAGGTACTTAGGAGTTAGGACAAACACCTGTGCTCATGCTTAGAAGTAACTCAACATAGCCTTTTTCTTTGGGTCCTTTATCCTTGCCTTTTGTGGCTTTTGGGTCCCTGGTGGAGTAAACAGCAATCACTGAGGGAAGAAGCGTTGTCCCCTTGTTGGTTGGCCCCCAAGTGAGCTCCACACCATATGCATGCTTGCTTCTGCCTTCAGAGCTAGTCCCATTATTGTTCACTGTGGCTCGCCTGTGGCTTACGCAAATGGTCTTCATGTGTGGTTGGGTCTACGCCCAACTCAACTCATGAGTATATTTTGCTGGGTCGTGGGTTCTATATGCAGGTGGAGTTTAGGCATGCCATAGTAATTCCAGGCAAGATACACACGGCATTATTGTTGCATTTGTTCCCGGTCCCAGCGGCAGGCAGCCAAGTTAGGAGTGGTTTCTCGCAAAATCACTACCAATTTTCCTTGCCATAGTATTTCAGCTTGTACTGTTGTTATTAACCATCCACGAACCTGACATGCCACCAAGTGATATTCAGTTTAACGAAAGCTTTTAGAAACCATGATAACCTTAAACTCTATTGCAATTTATATTGTTTTATGTAACTGCACAGTCCATAACCGAGTTTTCTTTTCTGTAACGTGTCGCATGAGGCAACACGTACAATTTGCATACTTATTTTGATTAACTGCTTGCTGATAATATGCTATATATGTTGGCATTTAATACCTAGGTATATATTTAGGGCTTGACATCACCAAACATATAGAAAATCAAGTATGCTTGCGTTTCATGGTTTCTTTATTAACCTTGTCAAAGATGGGGGAACATATATATGCTTATAGGCTCAATCATAGCCCTAGGTTAGGAGTTTAGAGTTAAGACTAACCTAAACCAATGGCAGTTGGAAAGGATTACTGGTAGGGATTCTGGCTTCACGCAGACCGCTTACCCCAGGTAAAGAGTAGATTGTACTGAAATTTTCCTTTCTTCTTTTTTTTTCCTGCAAGATAGTCCGTTCCCGTGTTGTGGACTAACATTGAGTTGAACTATTTCGATGATCCGTCCAGTTTTGATATATTTCACTTTCGTTGTTCTGCAGATGTACTAAGCTATTTTGCCACATTTTTTCTAGCATTTTCTTATGGAACTGAAAATTAAATAGCATGGAACGGACTGTATCGCATCTTGATCTGAATTGAGTGGCCTGCGTTTTGGAGCCCAATGATTCAATTAATTGCTGAGACAGGCAGAATAAAATAGATTGATCTTGTTATAGTTGGCATTCGGTGGGTCTGCATGTATGATTTCATGATACATACTCCTCCGGCATGGAATGAGCACAATAATGAAGTAAGTACAAGGAAGCTTTTTTTCCTTGGTTGCATATCTTTGCTTAATTTCTTATTCAAGCCTGGAGTATTCTAAGTGCACATAGTTTCTTATTCAGGTCTGGAGTATTCTTTCTAAGTGCATCTATATGCGTAACATAGGTTCTATTGCTTTTTTAATTAATTGTTTTGCTTGAGAATAAGAAGGGCATATGTATCATTAATTGTTCAAGCAGTATATATGACAAACTAGTATATATGTAGTGTGAAAGCAGAGTAGTATGGGTGGTTAACTAGGGAGATAGAGGGGTTGCATGATGGGGTCTGACATGAGGGCTTTCACGCAGGCATCATTTTATCTTCTTCTACAAACAAACATCACCCTATCTCTCTCTCTCTAACTTAATTATTCCCTCCCTCCCCGTCATCTCATCCTCTCATGCATGCCTTTGCATGTTCTTGCCTACCTGGTTCCCAACACCTCTACCTTTTCCACGCCTTCTTTTTAATTAACCTCATACACGCGCAAATAATTATTATCATACTGTGTTCCCCCTTTTTTTTTCTCAGAAACTGCAGCCACTGACATGCTAGCTGGTCCGTATACTTCATGTGTTCCATCATACCATATATTCACAACTGAGTAGTGGTGAGAGGAGTGATGCTTGAGGGGGGTGTGCGGGCTGCATGCATGACTTGTAGGTGAAGCGTGGGGTTCGTTAATTCTTGCACTATATATATAAGCCGGAAGCTAAGTTGGTGGGAGGCATGCATGCATGTCTTTGTTGCTCTTATGCATGCTTGCCATCTTTGATCCCTTAAAGCAGCGGTTGGGAAGCATCGCCTGCTTGCCCTTAGCTTCCTTGGTACGTACCACTCCGGCCGATCCGTAAGGGGTCGCTATCTCATCTCTACCTTTCTGTCTCTAATGCATGCCGTCATCTAGCTACTTGCTTCAAATCATCCTTGGGCCATAACCAGCAGCGTGTTCTCTGCGGTAGGTGGGTGAGTTCCATTACTGTTTCCCCCTTCTTTTCACGTCGTTAATTAGCCTAATGTCCGCGCGCTTGTACTTGTCATTTCTTTTACTTTTTTTGTCAGCGTAATATTACAACCAACCTGTATTATATTTTCATATATCCTTCTGAAGAAAATGATATGCTTTGCTTTAAAATTCATTTCTTACCTTTGTATGTAAATGTTTTGATGAGGCGCAGCTATTTTCCTGAGGAGTAGAACTACCTTGCTGCTCCTTTCAGCTGGAAGTACTTATGTGGCTAGCTAGTTAGGTAGATGATTATTCAAATTTCTCATTACGTTAGCGCTCCATGCAAAGCTGTAGAATGGGTTATCATGAATAATTTTCTACTAAGCAGTTCTATAGATCATCTCTGTCAGTTTTCTTGAAGTGATGCACACAGCGTGTGTTTATATATGACGTCGAGTTTATTTAGTTTTTTTATTCAGCATATTGATTCAACATGTCGTAATTGGACTCTTATGTTCATGATCTGGAGAAGTTCTTCCACGCATGCTCCCTTTAATTTCTTCTCCATATATTTTCTTATGGTTAGATACTCGCAGTTTTGAGCTAAGTTGTTTCTTTCTAAACAAACCAATAATGAGTATATATGATCCCACACTACAACTATCCAGCCCCTATGAATATGATGCCCTGTTGAGGTCTGCCGTATCTACTTATTTTTAGCATCATTTATTTGCTAGTAGTTAGAATCGTAACAGAGACCTACATTTCCTCACTGGTTCCTTTACTTCAGGACTTCGCCTGAGAGAATGTTTGGTATACGACTGGATTTCTTGTAGATGTAATCCCTGGGTATTATCGTCATAGAACATAGCCGGCATAACTAAGCTGTGACTTCTGAATAAAACAATGCCAAAAACATCTAAACCTAAAATTCCCTGTCCATACAACACATGCATCCAGGGACCTAGATAATTTCGTAGGTGATCTGCCAGAACTCAATAATATCTGTCTATTCCAATGACTTTTTGTTTTTATAAAAGAAGAATTAGCAGCTGATGAACTGATCCCTACGAAGAACTTTGTTAAGAAAATAAATAAATGCATATTCACATGCGTGCATACAGAGAGAAGAATGATGTCTTGTCCTTCGAACCACAGAGGGAGAATGATTAGTCATCCTTCAAACTCTGGCTATTAAGATTAAGTAAGTCCAACAATACTTACATCTACGCGTCACTTATTTCAATAAAATTTTGGTGATATTCTAGCTAGGATCTAATTAATTAATATGTCCAATCTCTTTTAGAACTGTAAGTTCGCTACTTCTCCTCACGGTAACTTTTTTACTTCTATTCAGAAAGAAACTGAAAGTATTAGAAACATGAGTGCAACATGTATGGATACAAGTATGAACATCTTCTTAGCTTATGTACATGGTGTACTGAAAATGATGTAGGATGCATAAGATAGTCCTTGTATAAGTTATGCCAATTCTTGACTTCGTGTTCTACACATTGTCTCGTTAGAAAATAGACATTTTTGGTAGTGCTAATGACATGACATTCGACACTAGTATGGACGAGATGATTCGGGGGTTTTTTTAATGCATATTTACATTTGACATCTTAGTCGATCTTGTGTTACGAAAGTGCAACAATTTAAGAATTTCGTGTTATCTAATTAGTCAGAATACTATTCCACTTCAGGCAAAATACAGGACCAAAAATATGTTGCAGAATCACAAGAAAGTATCTAAATAAAAGACACGATATATATATTAATGAGCATATGGTGTTTGTGCATATTGGCATACTCGATCGAACATATGGCTGTCAAGTTTGGTGAGACACCAACAGCTTAATTATAATCACATAACTGAAGAGTGTTACCTATTAAAAATCATACTTCTTGAAGTTTTTAAGTTCTCCGTGACCTTATTTCATATAGCAAGATGGCGATCAAAAATATTTATACAATGTCCTGAAGCATGTAAGCAGCACAACACTACGCAGTAGAGAGTACACACATCATATTACAGTCTTATTTACAATGCATCATGTAACTCAAATTAATTACTTATCTGTCCAATTGGTATGATATGATCATCATCATTATTATAGCTTCTTAAGATAATATTTATTGAGGAGATACTATCTTTGATTAATCGCGATCACTTCCATGGATCAACTTGACTGCTTGATGTTGACGTCCACGCATAATCAGCTGCCACCTCTTGCTTCTCGTTGACCTGAAGAATGTCTCCTTCATCAGGGTAATCTACAACCTTTGTTGCATCGTGACTAAGTTGAGATGCAACAAACTTGTCCAGAACTCTCCAATCAGTAGTGGCTTGGTCGACTGCATCCTCAATAAGCTGAACATGGTGGTGGGCATGGTGCACATTAAATTGGTGATCCGGTGATACCAAAAGAGAATGGAAGGAAGGGCTCTCTAGCTCATGAAGAATGTTGTTGTTGAGAACATGATGGTTTGGCATTTGGAATTGTAGCTTCAATTCCCTCTTGTAGGTGTTGTTCAGCATTTGGAGGCGTTGTTCTTGCAGTGCCATGCTGTGGTGAGGGGGCATTCCACTCATCGGAGAGTTGAGGTCATGCATGAAGGGCCCATCTTCATCGACATACCAACAGGGTGCATCATGGTCTGAGTCTCTTCTTGTTGTTGGTAATCTCTTTTTGAAAACCCTGCATACTACCCACCCTTCTTCCTGATATATATGAGGTTGGAAAATAAAGTCACATTTTTGGAATATCATTTGTGACTGTTTAAAGGGATTTATAACGTGCGATTGTTCTCGGAAAACAGATATCATGAATGCTTATTATATAGTCAATTATTACATATAAGTAGGGGATTAAAAAGTAAATAACATTGAAACTAGAACAACGTTAATTAAGTAGCAGATTGAAGCACATGCGGGCAGATGGGCGCATGCCATGTGATACTAATGCATGAAAACCATGCCTTACGTATATAGCGCATCCACAAAAAGAGAGCTTCTAGCTAAATGTGTTGCACTTTCAGTAATTACTGGTTGAATATCTGTGCGTTGTTACTGGCTAAAAAAAAATCATATTACATGTTTTAGAAACCACAAACAAACAAAAGTGATTTTCCTGTGAAACCCCGCTAGCTGGCTTAGCTAGCGCCCACGTGTTGTTTCATTATACTTAGAATATATAGTGAGCAACAGAAAACCAAGATAAAACTATAAATCAGACTAGAAGCTCCTGAAATTAGTTGAATGTTTTTTTAAGCCATAATAAAAGCCTTGTCAACACACATGCAGGTAAAGATGGTTGCAATGAGTAAAGACGGCAAACATATGTACATGCGCTACTTGGGGCAACTGAATACGATCGATAAACATGGTGGATAGCCATTCTGAATTTTCAAGCTGATCATATATATGATCATTCTCTGAAAGGAACAATATATGTGTAGGTATGTACATTCATGTCAATGTTTTGTAAACTCGTCATTGTGTGTATTAATTATTGATTATTGGATGAAATTTTGGTTTTTTTTCTTCGGCACTGAAATTAAGTGCAAATGTTCTATATTATATTTGAGTCAAGCAGACGAAATATAATTAGACTTGCCTGTGGAGGAGCATTCTCATTTGTCTCAAGGCGGTACTCGTGCATGATCCAATCAGACTTGTGGCCATTGGGAGCTCGGCCCTTGTAGTACACTAGTGTCTTTCTCATGCCAACCAAGTTGCGCTTCGCGTAGATCGGCTTGTCCCTTCCGGTGGCCTTCCAGAAACCAGCCGCGGTTGCGCGGTTCGTTCGAGTCCCGGTTGGGTATTTCTTGTCTTTGTGGCTGAAGAAGTACCATTCGTTTTGCTCCTCAGGTCTTGTCCTACATTTCTCTGCACGTGTACATACATATATATATATATATATATATATGAAGTAATATATGTACAATAATTTCAGTCAAATAGCTAGCAGTGGTGATCGATCTTTATTCTTTAGGGTATATGCATGCATGGTAACCCAGACGATGTTACAATGCAATATGATCAGTACGTTAATTAATTTCTCCTTGCTTGAACTGCATGCAATAATGTGTATCTACGTGCGTACCTTGAAGATCCCATGGCTCGATCTTGTACAAATCGACATCTTTTATGACGTTTAGGTCAATCCTTCTTGAGTCCACCTTGTTGCGAAGGTAGTAATCGACGAGCTCTTCATCAGTTGGGTGGAACCGAAAACCTGGAGGAACGTCCTGCGCCTGTGCTTGTGGACTGCTCATACCGACCTGACCTGAAAAATGCTTCGGTATATATGAATATATGAGCTGAGTTACGCATCTATGTAAAGTAGTATAAACATGTAAGCAATTAATTAATGCAAAAGGAACATATATAGTTAAGGATCAGAAGCATATATAGAAAAAGAAGGTAAATAAAAACAGGTCGGCCGGTGTGTGTACTAATCAATATATCACTGCATGCAGGTTTATACAGTAGCTACGTGCTAATTAATTAGCATACTTTGTCTTAGAAATTTGAATGAAGTCACAGTGCATGCATGCAGTGGATCGAGAGTAAAATTTTACTCTGGGTCTGGGCCGGCCGGGGATCGACGTCGTCGTACGCGTGCATGTGATAGTGGATGGATATATGAAAAGTAATATATATATACTCGAAGCAATTCGAGCATGATCAATTGCAGTGACGCATGCATGCTGAGCAGCACCACTCATTGCCCTTTGTGGAATGTTCCCCTGCTAGTGAAAGCTTAATTCTCTCATCATGTCCCTGATGTACGTAGCTCTAGTGTGTACAGCTAGCTTAGCCTCTATATGTATGTACTGTACTAGTGTGTGTACGTAGTATATGTTGTGTATTTGCACTCGCACTGGGGATTCCAATTAGAGTGCATGCATGGTACCCATGCTTGAACATGTATCTATCGTCTATGATCATATATACGTGCGAGCTAGCTGGCTGCTTCTTCGATCAGATCTAAGCAGCAGTTTTTTTACGTGTATGGACGTGCTTATGTATATGATACTGCAACCACGGTCGTGTGCATAGCGCAGTAAAATATGCTAAACTTTCAGGCTTTTATTGCGTCGTACATCTCAACTTATACTAAAATCTCCCCATAAAAAATATACTAAACTTAGAGCACATGGCCGGTATATATCATCATCCTTTTTCAGAAGAATATATGTATGTATATTTTTCTTAAAAGAAGAAACTTGCGCATCGACGTCAACAAATTTCATGTACCTGAATTAACGAGAATAAATATGTTTTATTATAAACATAAAGTAAAACATCAGTGGGCGTATATCACCAACATTCATTCTCTATACATGTAGCTGAAAACATACTATCAAATCTAGCTAATCGTGCGAGCATGCATAATATTAATTTCTGTCCATTCAAAAAACCTCTGCAGTAGATCACAATATCATTTCACCACCGCATGTATATACGCATTGCATACACATATTTCCATACATATATAGGAAAATAAGTATAAATATAAAGATTGCATCTGCTAAGTTTGTAGTTGGATTAACTTTCGAAAAAAAAGAGAGAGATCCAAGTTGGGAAAGGATGAACATATATAAAGGACATCTCTGAATGAGAGGTCTAAAAAGGATTAATAGTGTGTATCGTTTGTATATGTTTACAACATACAATTTGTTTTGATCAGTCCAGGAATGCTAGCTACCTAGCTATCACTTGCTTCTGCTATAAAAAAAAATCTTGTTAGATTTACGTATGAATCTCTAGCACATCTGTTATGTCATATCGATCATAGAGTTCTATCAAGGGTTCCGTAGGACACATGTAGGATATCTAAATGTAGGTTATATATATATATATATATATATATATATATATATATATATATATATATATATATATATATGCTTGAGTGCAAGCCGGAGATCAGATATAACAAGTAACATAAGATCAAACTCAGATATTCCTGAGAGAGAGAGAGAGAGAGTGCTAGTTGTATATACCTTTTTTTGATCAGAAGTTGGATTCAAATCAGCAAGATGTGACGAAACCTTATAGAAATCCACCCAGATCTAGCTAGCTGCTATAGTAGCTAGGAGACAGAAATGAACTTTTTTCTCTTCTACCTGTCTCAGCTGCTCTATGTGCACTTTCTTTCCTCTATCTTTCTCCCTAACTCATCTATCTGGTTCATATCCCAAGAAGAATGTCACGGAAGAAGCACGTACAACAACATCAGCAAAAAGAAAAAAAAATAAGGATGTAAAAAATAACAACTCAAGAAGTAGAAACGAATCAAAGTATGTGTGAAAAACTCACAGTAGCATCAGATCCCCACCTACCTACACGAGTTCATCTGCATGAGCCATGCATGCATGCAAATTGTTGACAAATTACTTGTTCCTCTTCCCCTTCCTTCCTCCTCCTCCTGATCACGGGGAGCAGAGAGGAGAGGAGAGGAGAGGGGAGAGAGAGGGGGTTGCAGAGAGAACGGGAACGGGAACGGGGTTGATGAATGCGCAGAACGGGATTGATGAAAGGAAGAAAAAAGAAACCCTGGTGTGGATTGATTACTAAAGAAATGGAGCACAATCTATGGCCACCATGAATACACAGGAGAAAGCTAAAGGTAAAATTATTCCTCCAGAGGAAAGAAGGCCGAAAGAAGAATATCAAAGGAAAGAGGGAGAGAGAGAGAGAGAGAGATGAAATGAAGAAGAGGAAGAGGAAGGTGCAGCTATAGCTAGGGTGAGAGCTTGCAAGGTAGAGAGAGAGAGAGAGAGAGAGAGAGAGAAGCTAGCAGGCAGGCAGGCAGGCAGGGAAGATCGAAGGTGATGGGAGGGGGGGAGACGTAAGAGAACAGCGACGTCCTTTGTCTACTCTCCGATGTGGGACCCGCACACGCAAAAGGGTCCAGACCACTCACCAAACAAATCCCCCTCCATTGCCTCCCTCCATCGTTCCCCTTTTCCTTTGTCTCCTCCATCTTTTTAATCCCAAACCCTAGCACTTAGGAGTGGATCTATAGTAGTTTATAGATGTTCAGCTGAACACCAAAATTTTTTAACAAAAAACCAATATATACAATATATATATTATATATGTATACAGTTAATTAGACCAAATTAGCTATGTTAATTCATGCCCATCAGCCCAAAGCAGAAGTGGCCGACTAGCCTCTTGCTCGTGGCCGGCTAGTATTGCGCGCTGATCGATAGTCCATTTGGCCACTCCAAACCCCAATCCCCAATTCCCATCCACGCCTCCAACTACATGTGGCTAGCTGCACCTGGTGTTCAGTTCCAAGGACCAGGCTCCGGCTGCTGCGGTCACGTCACCTCCGGGCTCCGGCTCTACGGCGCGCGACCGTGCCTCTACTCCGGTGCTTCGCGCCACCGCTGGAGCCCTGGACCAATGGACCGCCTCCGGCCCTCCGCCTATATATCAGCCCCCCTCTTTGACTCTCTCTCTCTCTCTCAGTAGACTGATCAGTAGCTCGCAAGTTGGCAAATCACAATTTTTCATGTGCCCTAAGAACTCCAAATCCAGATCCGTAGAAATACAACTTGTAATTGGCTATTTGGGTTGGCTACGAGAACTTGACTATGGTTTGAACTCTGAAAATGACAATGATCAATGTGAGTGACTATGGTCTGAAGAAGTGAAGATGACCAGATCCAACCATACTACGGTTGCTACCATAGAACTCGTAATCTGCTATTTGGCTTGGCTATGAGAACTTGACTATAGTATGAAAATGACAATGATGTCTCATGATGTGGCATTTGTTTAATCAGGCATTGTAACTTAATTCACACCGTCTCACATGTAGATCTAATTGATTGGCTTGCTATAGTCAGCTAGTGATACAATGAACATCAGAGTATGGCACTGTAATTAGAAATTTAGAATGGATCTGGACATCTGGTGTAGGTGTTGTAGTTGTATGTGAGTATGTGTTGTGTGTTGAGAGCAAATGAGCAATGCTTTGCACTTGCATAGCTGTTTTGTTATTTTCCATTTGTAATCTCATTGTCGGCTGTCTAGCTGATATTTTTAATGGGAAATCGTGCTTAGTCCGGTTTATTTTTATCATATTATTGCTCCCTTTAGAATTTAATCTGATTAATACTTGCAATTCAATAATTGATGAAATGCTAACGCTTCCAAGGCATGAAGCATCGTCGAGTTAATTTGTAAATTTTCCAATTATTTTGTAATTTCTTTATATTATTTGAGATATTATCTCTAGTATGAACAATTGTATTTTGACTATTGTTATTATGGATATTTATGTTTTCTACTAAACAATATTTTTGTAACTTCGAACATATATTCTAAAATTCCTTGATCTACCCACTGCTACGAAAAGGATCATACTGGACACCTCATCATGACGGAGCAATATAAAATGTCAGTAATAAAGTTATCATAGACAGTTTTACAAGATGGACCATCTAAGTTCACCGCGATGAAAAGAACCGTCTGTGATGACCTACTTATCACAGATAGTTTTTATTCCGAACCATCTATGATATATCACAGACAGTTCAGAGCAAAAAATGTCTGTAATATCGGTACTTATCATAGATTTCATTCAAATTGTTATAGATAGGTATATACTCTAAAACTGACATTTTTTTAAAAAAAATACACTCGAACTTAAGTTGAATTTGTGCATTTGAAATCATGGTGCCCCATTTCAGCGGTATATATATATATATATATATATATATATATATATATATATATATATATATATATATATATATATATATATAAATAGTTTTATACTCCTATGGGTACGTACTTCCACTTCTAATATACCTTTTAATGGTGTTGTATACCTCTTTATCTATTTGAGAATACTCTAATAATGATTAATTATAAGATACTTTAAAGTGAGTTCTATTAAAAATTTCATGAAAGTCCAGTTTTATAGCCTAATTTATGTATGTACTCCTTTTATACATGAAAAGTGTCTACAGCAAAAATAAAGGGCTCCGATAAAAATTTTCACCCAAGTCGTATTGAAATATCTTAGAATTAGTATTTAAGTATATCAAAAGTGATAAAGAGGTATAAAATAGTTGTTTAAGTGGTATATTAGAAGTGAGAGTATGTACTCCTGAGAGTATAGAAAAAGCTTCGACACTATATATCCGGCCTGTGCATGCATTAGTCCATACTACTATACCTCCATTCTTTTTTACTTGACATTTTCAACTTTTTACGGTCTTTGAGATTCAATTTTGACCGTTATTTTTATAACTTTATATAAAGATATACTAATAAAAATTTAATATCATAGAAGTATTTTTAACGATAAATCTAATGGTATCATTTTTATATTCAATCTAGATAATTTTAAATATATTGTACGGGTTCTAGAAAATCAAGTAAAAAATGGGGAGAATAGTATGTAGAGACAGGACAGGAGGAAGAGATCACAGATAGCTAGAGCGCCGTATACATAGATCAGCATCGATGTATGCACACTTTGATCTTATGGCATCTTTATTTTCTACTAGTCCAAGTTAATGAAGTAGGGAAAACAACACTTATCAGTAAGCTTTTCCGGTTTTTGCCTGGTTACACACCTGGTTTCTGGACCCAAAACTGGTCTGTTTTATTAGGGCTTTCACGAATTAGAAAAAAATAAAATCTAATAATTAAATAGGAATTTTGAAATTAGAGTTCAGTAATGTGCACGGTTCATTCGAAGTTTCAATGAAACTAGCCTCATAGGCGCGGCGTCACGCCGCGCCAGCCACCGTATGTACCAAAGTAAAAGAGGCGATAATTCATGGGGTTTTTTAAAAAACAATCGAGGGCGCATGTGTATTTTTGGAAAAGTTTAAGGTCTTGTTTGTAAAAAACCGAGGGCACATGTGTATTTTCGAAAAAGTCAAAGGTCTTTTTCGTAAAAAAGGGAGGACCTGTACGTAAGTAAATGAGGACCCGTACGTAATTTAGAAAACCGCGGGGGCTATCCTGCAAAGTGAAGGGGCTAAAAAACTGTCAGAGACCTTTCCGCGAGAAAAAAGGACCTTTACGTAATTTTTGAAAAATACAGGGACTTTTTCGCAAAACTGTTCCCCCGACCGTACGCGAATTTTGCCGCCGCGCGCCCGCCGAGGGAGCGCTGGGGGCGACGTGGAGGGGCTCGGCGGCCGGGAACCCCCCGGTAATATGTCTGCCGCCACGCGCCGGCCGAGGGAGCGCTGGGGGCGACGTGGAGGGGCTCGGCGGCCGGGAACCCCCCCGGTAATATGTCTGGTAAGATGGGTGTTTGGAAAACAAGAATTACCGGTTACCGAGCAATAGTTGTTACCGTTGGTTTTAATTTACATGCTTCTTAATTATAAAAAGCAGGGTGAGGGACCAGAGAAATGGCCAGGGGGCATAATTGGGGCGACATGGAGAGGAAGGAGTGAGAGCAAATAAAGCAATCGGTCGGAGAGGTATCTGTGGTTCTGTTCATACTAACTCCTAAAGACTATTTTTTATCATAAATAGTTTTTTTATAATATCTAATTTTTAAACGGAGTATCTTTTTAAGATAAGATCTACTAATCAATTGTAGTACACACTACAACGACTTTATTTATATTGATCAAAATTACACACAAATATCTTTCTATAAGCTTCTCGATAAACTGTTACTACACATATTAGCTAAAGTTAAAAGTCTATGGGGTGTTTGGTTGCCAGCCACAGTTTACCACGCCTAAGGTTAGGCAAGTTTGATCAACTTTGGGAGCTGTTTGGTTGCTGCCACAGTTGTGGCAAGATTCTCTTCCAGCAAACTAGGTCCCACACGTCAATGACTCAAAAAAGTGTGGCAAGATTCCCTTAGGCTTGCTAAGGTGTGGCAAAGAATTTGAGCATCTCAACTTAGGCAAGTGTGGCAATTTTTGTTGGTAAAGTGTGGCTAGCAACCAAACAGCCTCTATATGAATATGAATATGAATATGAATATGAATAGATGTAGTCTTTGGCTTGCGCAAAAAAGGTGTGCATCCATGAATTCCCCAAACCGCGTACCCAATCCAGCAATGTGCTGTGGCAGGCGTGAGCTTCAGCCGATGATTAGCCTCACACCGAACCACCATTCTTCTTCGCTTCTCTTGTCTTCTCTCTTTTCTGTCAGACCCCACCCCCCACGCTCGCTCGCTCTACGCGTGTTGCAATGTGATGGCTTGTAATTACTTACCACTCAAATTTAATTCAATAATACATGCAGGCAAGCAATCTACTTGTAGGGTTGTATTAGGCATGTTTTTTTCAGTTCCTAAAAATTGTTTTTCGATTTTTTCTACAGTAATCAACTTTTAAACGGAGTATCTTTTCAAAATAGGATCTACTATTTAATTATAGTACATATTATACCGACTTTATTTATATCGGCAAATCGTACGTGAGTTTCTATTATTCTATAATCTTTCGTATTTCAGCTAAAACGAACATGCCATTACCTTTTCTAAATTTTGGGTCAGTTGGATGTACTAGTATGAATTTTTTATCTTCGTCGCCGAGGACTTGTCCGCCCTTCTGGTCTCACTGTTGGACCCTCAATAACTCACACAGCTAATCCTGTCCTCGAAATAACTAACATAGCCACCCCAATATTCTCTCGTGCCATCTTCATGTGGTTTCAATACCCATATGGTAGTCAACTCGATCACCCAAGCACTTAGACCATCATGAAAAGCACTTAGACCTTACTCAATACTTGAACAACAATTCTGCATCATCAAGCTGTACTTACACTAGGTGAGGTGAACGCCTGCCAACAGGTTGCTTAATTAGCGCGTCAAAAACACTTTTTTATCGTGCCGTGCTGATCGTAGTGATCTGCAACAGCATTCTCGGACTACTCGTCAAGCATTCCCGTTAAAATGGGGGAAAGTCGGTCCCAATCAACAAACCGCGTGACGTGATGATCATTGCGCTGTGTGAGCGGTCAGAAATTCGTTTCAAGGCCAATCTGGCAGCATTACATAGCTAGTTGCTCCACAGAACCTCCATCATTCCAGCGAAAGCTAGAGAGGATGTTTTCAAGGGGTTATTATATCCAACACAGAGCATAAAAGTGGATCTCAAAAGGGTCACCTCGATGCCAAACTCACCCTCGCTCTGTCACTCATGTTTCTTGTTCAGATGGCAAAAGCGCAGCCACTCCTTCAGGATGGATGGCTACAACTCAGCAAAATGATTAGCAGCAATTCAGCAAATCGATCGACAAATTTGCAGCTTTAACGTAACATAAAAGTAAAACTGCACTTGCTAATTGCAATGCCGCCGCAACTATCAACATCCGAATCTCCACAAAGCTAGCTGGCTGAACGCGAAGAAAAAAAGACCGTCTTAGGCAGCACGAACTCAATGCAATGGGTGTACACAATTCTGTAAAATTCCGACAATTCGCCGATGCACAATGACAATGATGGAACCTACAAATTGGACCTACTCAAATTCTGTCGACCTCCTAACTTGCAAACAACAGAGTACTAGCTGGCAGATATTTTCAACGAACGAACGCTAATGCTACCAATGACACCATAGCCGTGAGCAAATAGCCGTTTAGTTTTGCCACAGATGATGATGACCCATGAGGCTTCTGAGCCCTAGGAACAAAAACAGTTGAAGCATTAGTAATTGTGCCTATATGTAAGAAGGACCTATTATCTATAGCACATAAGCAAATAGCATACTTCTGTTTATCCTTGAGGCGACCGCAATAGAGAATGTTATCTGGAGCCACCATCTCAGTCACATTATAGCCTCCTGCTGGATCCAAGACCCTGATGTAAGTCTCCTGACCGAGATACCATGTGTCGAGGTTTTCTGTGCGTACATTCCAAAAACCCGGGCTGTCAAGTGACAGTAAGACAGCGGTCCATGCTCCAGGAAATACCTATGAACAATGTGACAGTAACATCATTAGCCAGTAACATCATTAGCTGCAGGCTGCAACGCTAAGGAACACTTTCAGCAATGATTTCTGCACATGCCTCTTCATGGAGTAAAAGCAGCATATTTGCATCAACTAGCTCGTAAATAAATGATATAAGAGTATGAACATTAGCGGAAACAAAAGCATCCTGGAGCACAATAGGACTTCACACCAAGAAATAGTTTATGCAAATGATATCCTACAGTAGATACCTGAGTGGTGCAACGAGAAACACCATCCCACTTGTTGTACGTCCCACGGCTATTCTCGGTCCACTCGCCATAGTCCATTCTGTTCACAATGTGCAAATGGTTTAAGTATACAGGATCGTAAGCTGCTGGTTGCTGAAAGAAATGAGAAATTGGAAGCTGTACTCACCCGACGACCCAAAATGCATATCCATCAATATGGTATGTCTGAACTTTGGTGTCGTTGTTCTGAAATACAATTTCCATGAAGTTTTTGTATGTGGAATTGATGATAGAAGATCCAGTCACCGGTGGTGCATCAGATGGCATAGTGGGGAAGTCAAGTGTGTAGACTCCTTTCTCGTCATAGAGATCCGCCAGCCTCAGAGGAGTAGCAGGTGCGGAATAAGAGATACCATTCAGTGTAGTCCGTTTTTTGCCATCGATGGTAACAGGTGGCTCATTCCTCAACTTGTACACTTGGCTGACATTGATAGAGCCATAGTGAAAAGAACCTTGAGGATTCGGACGAGCAGCGCCAGTGCTCACATTCATCCTGACAATAAAAACAAGATCTTTTTGAGGCTGAAGTATGTATGCACACATCATCATCCAGAACTACTGTGTGCACATGAAAACTTGGAGAGGCAGCACTACATGTCTAGACAAACAGTTGTCTACAAATATTAGCAGATATCCCTACACTTCATTGAATGGTGTACGCGGAGACAGAAAACTAATGATTATTACGCTTTTTAGCGGCAACAAATTGAAGTTTCTGCAAGGAATTCATCCAGAACAGATGCTCTACTACCAAAGAATTGGGCAGAAAAATTTCCCAAATGAGTACACCAAAAATGTTGAATCCTGATGCAAGAAAAAAGACATGTATTATAATAAAACGAGCTTTTCTCATTCAGAGTTGAGAAAGAAAAGCATATTTGGTCAACATCTCTTGAAGATCAAAATGCAACTAATGTGCAAAAACTACATTTATGGGATAACCGAAAGACCACAGAAAGTTAAGGGGAAAACCAATTAAAAGGAGCTAGATTAGTTTTTTTATACAAGAGTACTGCATAAGTTTAGTTCGGTATAGCAAAACACTGTTGTTATAAAAAGAAAACATCATGGCACATGATGGGTACCCAAGAACATTGTAATTATTAAAAAAGCATCAGCACATGATGGGTCATGGGTCAGCCATTTCTAAAATCATTGCTTATGGAAATAGTGACTAGAATTGCGTGAGAGAAAATTAAGCCAGTGGTCATTTGGATGGTCAGAGTTTAGGCAAAAAGGGGTTATTTTACGCAAACCTGATTGACCGTGCCTGGTTCATTGAGAAAGTTTTGTCATAGACATCATTTGGTGGATCAGGAAGAGGACCAGATGCTTTGCCCTTTGAATTTGAGTAGTGCAGAATTGCAACACCAGTAACTCTGGTCCAGATTGATTCGTTCACAAACCTAGCGCTGGCCACAATGTAATAATCACTGCTTGCGTTCTGATCCATGGTGATCAAAAAGGAGTAAGACTGCCCCACATGGATGTCAAGATTCGTGAAATTCTGCTTCATTGTGTATGAACCCTCTGTCTCAACAATGGCCAAGTTGTGACTCTGAATCCTGAAATTCAAGCTCGTAGAGACACCCACATTGTGGACACGGAAACGGTACGTTTTTCCTGTTGTGGAGATCAAGCTCAGTTATCACTTTTATGGCAGTGCACTAAAGCAATTTGTTTAAAGAAATTTTAGTTGGCCTTATCAAAAGAGTGATGATAAATCCTCAACCTCATGCCACCATCACATCAGGGAAAACACATTTGCAATTCAAAAGTAACATGAAAATGTGTACAGCAACAGCATTAGGAACCATACTATTTTGATATTACTATGCACGCGGATTAATATAGCATATGAAGAGAAATGGAATTCAAATTTAACGATGCAGTCTATAATGATGAAAGTGACAATAGTAATCACCTGGTTCAACATTGATAGTCTCATACTCGATGCCATCTGGGACGAGGGAGTCGTTGTACCTATATGGCCCCTTGCCATTCATCAAAACACCGTCAGGCATCCCGAGCTCCTTGCCATCATCGAGCATCTTCCTCAGGTCCTACACAAGACGAAA
The DNA here is from genome assembly GCA_017311315.1 of Dendrocalamus latiflorus. Lineage (NCBI taxonomy): Eukaryota > Viridiplantae > Streptophyta > Magnoliopsida > Poales > Poaceae > Dendrocalamus > Dendrocalamus latiflorus. Next base: position 598,266 of record CM029659.1, read on the forward strand.
AAAATCAGCATCCTTGATTATTGAAGAAACTACCTAGGCATCTTGCGATAAAGCTTGTGATATTTTCCCCCTACCGTGTGGTTCTTCTTATACCAGTCCCCCATAAACAACGTGAAGTCCCCATCCGGCGTGTCGAATGGGACTGAGATTACCGCCCGGTTGTTGACAGTTATGCCTCCAAAACCCCCAGCGGCACGCTGCATACCAAGGGGTGGAAAGTAGAAGAAGCTGCCAATCTGGTCCTTCACTTGGAAATTGTAAGTCCAATTCCAACCTGGAGGTATCGGGCAGTTTGTGCCCAGAACCCCGTCTTCCCAGCAATTCTTTCGGTGCTGGATACCATCCCTGCATCAGAAAAAGAGACCAAGACTTATCATCACAGCATAGCCAATGAAACGTAATGAACCCATAACCGTAATTAAGTCTATACGAAGCCGTCAAGATTGAAACTTGAGAACGCTCACCAAGTGATGAGCAGTGGCTCATCCAAGCTGTTGAGCACATTGACAACCACATTGTAGTTGGTGGTGATGTTGACGATGGGGCCAGGGAACTGCTTGTTGATTGCGATCACCTGAAACAAAAAAAAAATGCATGACCACAAAACGGTTCAGGGAGACTGGGAGGAGGTAGAAATCAAGCGTAAACGACTGGCACATCTTGACAGTGGAAAACCGGAAGTCAGTACTACAATAAGACTAGATCGGGAAGCATATGAGAGCAGGATGTTGGACTAGGGAGATCTGAATGCAATGCCTAGTAAAAGCGCGAGGAGTTGGTGAAAATCGAAACTTTGCAGGTAAAAAAAGAAAAAGTAAAAAATAAATCTTTGGGCGAGAAACGAGCAAACAAGTCCCGAGTCCTGACACTGAAGTGCAAGAAACATACTTCCCACAGGAGAGCAAATGCAAATGCAAATGCGCGACAAACGCATAGGGAAAGATGGATCTTGAAGGTAAGCAAACAGCAACTCAGCAAGATGTCCTCCCCTAATTAAGGCGCACTGCACTGCACACATCAAAATCGACCGAATCCTTCCCGCAAAGAAACGATCAAGGATCAAAACCCAATCATGAAGGAGATAAGGGGAAAGAGCATCCATCAATCCTTGGCACAGCAAGCGCGAAGTAGTATTACGTCGAATCGAAATCAAATCTTTCGCTGAATAAGAAGAAGACCACATGGAAACCCACGGCAAGAAGAGGGGACGGGGGTAAAAATCCAATCTTTGCGCAATGAACACTCGTAGCAATCTACCAGTGTATGCACGCAGATGAAGAAAGAAGCAGCAGAGGAAGAAAGAGAGCAGGTCGGTCACCTGCTGCGGCACGCCGAGAGGGGATGCGGTGATGTAGGAGACGTCCCAGTCGAAGAAGGCGTAGGGGTCGGCCGCCTGCGCCGGCCCGGCCAGGAACGCGACAGCAAGCAGGAGGAGCGCCGCCGGCGACGCCATTGGTCTCCCTCCCTCCCTCTCTCTCTCTCTCTCTCTCTCTCTGCACCGATTCTTGGGATTCCCTTCCTTTTTTTTCTTTCTTGCGCTTCTCTCGGAGAGTGCGTGACTGACTAGTGGGAGAAGAGACGAGACGAGTGACGCAGGGGTTTGGGACTTTGGGGCGTTTGGGTTTAGAGATGGTGGGGACCAGGGGCGAAGCCAGGGGGGAGGCTTAGTAAGGCTCGAGCCTCACCTCCCCCCCGGCGGCGGACCCCCCCCCCCGGCGGTGAGCCCCCCTCCCCCGGCGGCCCCCTCCTGGCAAGCGGCGTGTCGGCAACAGCCGAATCACAGCAGTCTCAGTGTCTCACTCTCACTGTCTCACAGAAGCCCAACAAGGCAAGTAGGCAACAAGCAACAAGCAATAAAAAGAAGCCCATTTCCCACAAAGAGGCCCAGCACTCCAGCAGCCCATGAAAACACAGATCACTATTCCCAGGCGGGCGGCGGCGGAGACTAGCACAGTCGCACAGATCTGGCACTATTCCCACTTCCCAGGCACACCCAGTTTCCCAGATCTGGCGGCGACTCCGGGCGTCGAGCGAGGCGAGGAGGAGCGGAGGAGGCGAGGAGCCGGGAGCCCGGGAGCGAGGCGGCGAGCGAGGAGGAGCGGAGGAGTCGAGCCGCCGTCTGCCGAGGAGCCGGGACCCGGGAGCGTGGCGAGGGCCGCGAGCGCGAGGCGTCGAGCGGGGAGGAGCGGAGAGCCGAGCTGGCTCGCCGAGTCGCCGTCTGCCGAGGCGAGGAGCCGGGAGCGAGGCGAGGGCCGCGGCGGGCGAGGAGGAGCGGAGAAGCGAGACCGCGAGAGAGAGAGGAGCGGAGGAGGCGTCGGTTGAGGAGTTGCGGCCTGCGGTGTGGGACAGCGGGCGATTAAAAGGGGGTGCGCCGGTGCGGGGCCTGCGGGCAGTGCGGGGTGCGGCGTGCGGGCAGACCGAAGTAAAGGCCAAAGGGGGGACCGGTGTCCGGGGGGGACCGCCAGCTGCCGGCAGGCAGTGTCCGGTTGTGGACTGTGGAGACTGGAGAGTGGAGTGTACTGTGCTCGGTTGTGTTGATTTCTTTTCCTATCGGCCAGCTTCTAATCATCCATTCCAGTGTGAATAAGCTCATCCAGTGTGAGCTTCACTGCTTTAGGTAATTTTTGTATACTTTTTTTATCAGTTTAGGACAATGGGTGGGAGTCATTGTTCAACCAAGTCAAAAGTTTTTGTGAAAAATATGAGATTGATGTGCCAAATATGGAAGATCCTATTGGAGTTATGGGTAAATCAGTACGTCGGAAGCATAAAGTGACTCAACATCATTATTACAAAGTTGACATTTTTAATGTTGCTATTGATGCAGTTATGAATGAGATGAATCATCGATTTAATGAAGTTTCCTCGGAGTTATTGGTATGCATGTCTTGTCTTGATCCAAGCGACTCCTTCTCTAAGTTTGATGTTGATAAACTTGTTCGACTTGCTGAGATTTATGCTGATGATTTCACGGATGTTGATCGGTTTTTGTTAAGAAGTCAGCTTCAAACTTTCATTCTCAACATTAGAAGAAATGAAGAATTTAATGAATGTCGTGATATATCAAAACTTGCTCAATTGATGGTTCAAACAAGAAAAGATAACACTTTCCCGTTGATATATCGCCTCATCGAGTTGACATTGATACTTCCAGTGGCAACGGCATCTGTTGAGAGAATATTTTCAGCAATGAATATTATCAAAACAGATTTGCGCAATAAGGTAACAGATGAGTGGCTCAATGATTTGATGGTGTGCTACACTGAGCGAGAGATCTTTAAAACCATTGATGATGATAAAATCATAAACCGTTTCCAAGGCATGAAGTCGCGTAGAATGCATTTGCCCCGTGATTCAAATTTGGCTCATGCTTCAAATTAGCTTATTTGTGGTATGTTTCATAATTCATATGAACTAAATTTTCATTATTATTCACAATTTTCTATTATATAACTAATTTTCATATGTTTCATACGCAGGTGATATCTTCTACTCCATACTCATAGCAGAATAATTATATATTATTGGGTATGCGCTTTCTATTGTCGAGGTATGTACTTTGTATTTCTCTGTTTTTCGTTGTTTGTCTCCAAAACTCCAACTGTATAATTTCTGTATGAATTTGAAATTCTATAAGAGTATAAGACTATATTTGTGTCAACTTAGTTTAATCCGATAAATACTTCAGCCCCCCCTCCATTTTAATCCTGGCTTCGCCACTGGTGGGGACAGTGTGGTTCCACCCCAGAGAGAGAGAGAGAGAGAGCACTGCGCAGCTGTACTTGACGCATTGTGACGAGATGGCGAGAAGAAATCAAGACGACGACGATTGCACAAGTACAGCTGCTGCTTGTATTTATCGCGATCTTTATCACTACTACCGCACTAGTGCATACAAGATTACAAACAAATTACTCCAGTGAGTATCAAGAGCAAGGACCAGATGATGAATGCATTTGGTCCATGAAACAATCAATCCCCACAAGCAAATCACAAGAAAAACGGATGGAAACCGATGAATCAATCTCCTCCGCGGCTCTGCATTGCAACGCGGCGCGCACACGACACGGCACTCCGCCTCCATCGGAACCACGTCCATCAAAAGGACCAACTAGTCTTCAAAACAAAAACAATCATATTCACCAAGAAACTGGATCTCTATCTCACCTCGTACCACCCATGAATTACATTATATGGAATAATGATGGAGTACTAATGATTCATTCATTAGCTTTAAGATTCATGCAGTAGTCTGTATGGACGTAGCTGTACTTGCAGGCCAGGCCATCCAGAGTAAAATAGGAAACACCACACTCGCATCGCACATGGATAGACGTATGATGCCATTGCCATGCATATATATACCTAACCTCTGACCTGGAGGGATCGCAGCTTAACTCTCCTGAGCACACAACTTTTAGTACTAGATAGCGTCTGGTAACGAGCAGGTGTAAAAGAAAGCACATGCATCGTAGAAAATAGGAGCGCCCGAAAAGTCCGAATCCAATGTTCAAAGGTCCAACGGTACTCGGTCGAGTCCCCGAAACAAAGGGGTGGAGCACTAGTCCTACACTCCTATCCCATATAGTGGTACTACTAGGTAGAGACGTAGGAAAAAATCTCGAGGCTTGCAAGTTCGTCTCACTCTAGAATCGAGACGAACTCGATCCCACGCTTGATTTTAAGCTTGTGAGTTTTTATAAGCTAAGCTTAAATAGTTTATCAGTGAATTTCTTAGCCTACTTACACCCTTATTTCAATTTCAAAAATCATCTTGTCTCCTTGATCCCAGTCTCACCTCCCTCCCATCCCACAAGCTGCAGCTTCCCATCTCGCCACATCTCCTCCTATTCCACCGCCCCTTCTCGACTCCTCCCACCCCGCCGCCTCCCATCCCGCTCTCGCCGACTGCCGCCTCTCCTCCCACTCCACTACCCCTCGCTGACTGAGACCTCTCCTCCCACTTCATTGCCCCTCCTCAATTCTTTCCACCCCGCCGTCTCTCCCTGCACCCTGGCGTCTCCCATCCTACCAACCACCAAATGGCAACACCATGGTGCAGGTCCCCAAGCGATGACACGGTGAGCCGACGATGTCCTTCTCCTCTACCACCGCCAAGCGCTGATGCACTTCACCTCTCCACTACGAAGCATGATGTCCTCTCCTCCATCGTTGCGATGACCTCGATGTGATTGCGCCATCCATCCTCTTTCAACCAGATCTTAGTATGAACTATTCTCATCGCCTCTCCTTTTTTGTTGATGCGAAGAACAAAATTTTGTGAACGTGAATATGTTGCGAGCTTACTCGAATCAAACTCAAACCTACTCGAGCTTGGGTCAAATCGAGCTCGAATCCAAATCTAAGCTCGGTTCATTTATAGCCCTACTACAAGTTTAATTTGTGCAGATGCTCATGTCGAGATCCTCCTTCAATTTGTTTCGTCTTGTCGAGAAGAAAGGAATGGATTTGAGGAAAAAGAACGAAGAAATTCAGGGATGGGTCGGGTTTCAGGTTGGGAGTTGTGGACCAATCAGAGCAGATCAAGTCAGTTCGCATTACCTATGGGGTTTCACTTCGGTGGCGTTTGGATGTGTAGTGGGAATGGGATAAGTTTCTAACTTCTTAATTTTTGTCTTTTTTTCTGATTTTTTGTAATTTTTTTATTCCTTTCTATTGTTTGTAATGATGTAACTTTTTTCATTTTTAAAATTTAATTACGCTGAAAAACTAACAGTAGCTACAATATAAAAATAAGCCTTAAACAGTATCAAATAATGCAAAAAGCTTAAGCTAGAAACCCAATGCAACACAGCCAAACTCGTTCACTTCCCCTTTCGTTGCTTCCACCTACAAATCAAGATAAAGCAGCAGCCGCCGTCGCCTGCAAATTGATCCTTGACTGCGTCCAAATCAAGCAGGAGCAGCCGCCTCCAAATCGATGTCAAAGCAAGTAACAACAGCAAAGAAGATCTTCAAATCAAGCAATGCGGCCCAGCGGCAATGGAGCCGACGGCGATCCCGGACGCGCCTTCCAATGGATGACGCGACGGTCGGGGGAGACGTCAAATCTGGCTTTGATTCCCATAACAAGACACATCCATTAACTACTCAACTTCCATGGAACTGGAAACATCTGGGCAACAGCCAGTAGAGACCCTAAAGCACCAATATCTGGTAGTTTAACAGCATACAACAAGCTCCGAAGCAAAAGACGGTTCATACTACTGAGCAGTAAGTTCCAACTTCCCTAGACCGAAGCTACTGGAAATAAAATCGGTAGTTCTCATAGACGACGCAGTGCTAGTGTGCTACAAGCTCCATCGGGCATGACATCCACTACACAACGCGGTGCCAATAACTTGCCCTCCACGATGATTCTGACAGCGTTGTTCACGCCAGCCATCTTCTCATCTCAGATCGCCTCACCCTGTGGGAGATCAAACTTCCTGCAGCTCAGCGACCTCTGCTTCCCTGGCGGCTGTGGGTCCACAATCTCCAGCATTCCCTCGAGTTCCTCAAGCATAGACTTCTTTGCAGTCCTCACCATGTAGTCAGGTCCCTGGGTGGAGGCAGGCACCAAATATATAATGAGATTAATGGCCCAAGATTATTACAAGGTGATAAAATATAGCAACCCTGAAAGGACAGTTATGCCAAGCACCATTAATTCGATCGGTTATTCGACTTCAGGAGAAAGTGATATAAAAGTGAGGGAAGTTATGGAGGAAATAGAGTGATCGATCGGCGTACATGAGGAGAGAAACAAAAGAGCTTGGGGGCATTGTAGGTGCAGCAATCATGAAATCAAAACGAATGCTTAACTGTCCCTACCCTTGAGAGATTCAGAAATGATTTGAAGGGATGCACTCACACTTATTATACCATGGAAATCCACAACACAATAGAAGTACTAATAAAACACACGATTGTGGATTTAGGCGCTTATTGATCAATTATAGATTTAACCATAAACGTATCCTACTGGGAAAATTGACCATACAGAAAAACATGCGGCGGTACCTAATTTAAGAATACCATAACGTTTGAACCTAATGGATCACTGAGGACACTAGTCAGAAGCGAGAGCAAACATCGCATGAAGTGTTGTGGTCGGACTTCACTATTGACGACGGGCCTGTCATAGATAGTGAAGTCCGACCATAACATGAAGCAAATCAATTTTATTTATATTCCTGAGGTCTTGTGCAGCAATTTTTGCATCTCCATCTAAAATTATCCTACTTCATCACACTATGTGCTAAAAGGAAATATATACTTGTTCATTTTTATCACTACTGTACTTCAACCCAAACAAAGCCTTAGAAGAATCTGGGGGTATTGCAGGTTATAAATCAAAACAAATGCTTAAATGTGTAGACTCCAGAGAAACTTAGAAATGATTTGGAGGGATACCATTACATTTGATATGCCATGGAAACCCCCAGAACAAGTACTAATGGAACAAATGACTTTGGATCCGACACGTATTCATCGATTAAAGATTTAACCATAAACCTCTCCTACTGGGCAGAATTGACCATACAGGAAACACACAGCAGTTAATCCTTCTAGCGTGCTTTGATTTCCCTAAACCCTAATAACATCAGTAATCAATAACTCAGATGCTAGCGCACCATTGCAAACTCATGGTCATACTTATACAAAAACTCCTAATAAATCACCCCTAAACCAGAAATGCAATAACCGAAGTTCAAATTCACAATGCAGCCATCACAATGAAAAACTGGTCGTGATGGGGTTCACCTCAAGCGCATCAACAGTGAGGAGCAGGACAATGATTTTCTCGGAGAACCTTTGGCGCTCTTCGTGGTCACGCGCAATGCGGTGCCTGTAGGAGATGTTATAGAACAAGGACCTGATCTCCTTGAGCTTGGCCTTGGCCACAGCCAGATCACGCAGGCAGCGAAGCACCTGTGAGCGGCGAGCAAGGTGAGCCCTGTAGGTCAACTGGATCAACAATGCAGCATCCTGTGGGGACAGCTCTTTCTTTTTTCCCTTGCCATTGCCCATAGCAAAAGCCTTCAGAAAGGAAAATGCAGGGCGGTCAGTACAAATGCACTACTTATATTGCAAAGAAGCAGGACTAAATAAATAACTTGCTTACAGAGCACAATCCACAACCATTACTAGTACAGATCTAGATTGTAGACACGGCATCCTCTAAAAATGCAGTCTTTATCTGAAATCTAACCAGATATATGCATTGAGAGAGCCACGGATCTCTCGGAAATCTACTAAAAATCGGATCTTTCCTTCAGATCGGACTAAACGAGAAGCTCCAGAACCTGAAAACCCCTTAAAAATCCAATCTTAGTTTTTGCCAAAACCATAACAAAGTACATCTAAACCGCGGCTAAAACCCCACAAGGAATAAAAATTAACCTTTCTGATGGCGACGCATCCGGCGGTGTTGTCCTCGGGGATCTCCTGGATCTTGACGGCGACGGGGCATTTCTTCTCCTTGTTGACCAGCAGCTTGTCTTCCTTCTTCTTATTGTCCTCCTTGGCCTTGTTAGTCTTTTTCTTGTACACCTCCTTGTTGTCTGCCTTGTCGTCGTCGCTGGCGTCGAAGTCCTCCTCCCAGGTGTAGGAGTGCGACCATGGCTCCAGGCATCCCTTGCCCTTGAGCTCGGCGCCCCACTTGATCTTCCTGGCAGACGAGGCGGGCTTGGACTTGGACTCCCACTTGCACTTGCGGTCGAATCCGTCGTGGTGGGGGGACTTGAGCTCGGCCTCCCACTTGAGCGCCCTCTCCCCGCGCGGCTTCTCCTCGGCGGTCCACTTGACCTTGCGGCCGGCGGCCTCGGTCGTGTAGGTGTACTTCCTGCGGGAGGGCTGGGGGCGCGCGGCGAGGGCGAGCTCGAGCGTGGCGACGCGGTCGGTGAGGTCGTGGAGGAGGAAGGGGTAGGGGGTGGGGAAGGGAAATGGTTCGAGGAGGCTGAGGGGCGTGGGCGGATGGAAGGGGTCGAGATCGAAGCTGAAGGGGGTGGAGTCGCGGGGGACGGCGAGGAAGGGGCAGGAGGAGTAGGAGGACGGCGGTGGCGGGAAGGGGAAGAAGGAGGCAGGGTCGTCGAGGAGGTGGCGGGAACCCATGGTGAGGGACGGCGATGGAGATGGGATGGATTGCTGTGTAGTGTGTGCTGCTGCTTGGCCTTGCTGCGGATGGGGTTCGTTCTATTTGGTGATCTCATCTTTTTCCTGATCTGATCTGATCTGATCTGATACGGGGAAAGTGCCGCATGGATTTTTCTGCACATAGATCCATACTTTACCTACTGAAAACACCTACATATACGTACATTCCAAGGACATTATTTACATAAACAGTAAAGAAATACTGTTTACATGAACAGCACCTCTAAAAAATGCGCATCACGGGCTCAAAACTCCACTGGCAGCTTTATCAACCGAGCAAGCTCTCGGTCTGCATAAGGTGCTTAAGATAGTTGTTTGTAATAGTCATTGTATGGATCATTTTAACTGAAATAATTTCTCAACACGAGCGCCTCTTTCTCTTTTTACCTCTTTTGCACTTAACCAAAAATGTAAATTTGAGATGGAATGTTGTTGTAAATTTGAGATGGAATGTTGTGTATCGTGAAAGAGACTAGAAATGTAAATTTGAGGGTGAAGATAGCTAGATTTGAAAAAGAAAGCTACGGAGCTACATTTGCACAGAATTCGGACAACGGATGGATACCTGCACGCAGTCGCGCAGGCACCGGACCTTTTTCTCCATGATTTCTCCTTTCTTTTCGTTGCCTTTTTCACTTTCTTTTTCTGTTTGAGACATGGATCAGCGCACGCCACGCCACGGCAGCAAACTGCAGTTTCTTCTGCCACTCCCCTCCGAACATCATCTCCAAACCACTTGCATTGGCTGGCTCCACTTGACTTGAACATAGATCCTAAAGAAGACGTCGGAAGAGCAATGAGCGAGGACAACATAAACGTCTCTCGTCGTCAAGATTGTGGTCCAAGAGTTTTGAGAGAGATTGATCTGAACTTCGAGGGGCATTCAACTTTTTGCCACTCTGAAGATTGGCCAATTACCTCTCTCACTTACATACGGGGCCGCCTGAGTCACTGACAACGGGCCAGGGTGGCAAATCTGTTGCCACCCTACTCATAAGAGTGGCAAATAATTAAATTATCCGAACTTCGAAGCCTCAACAAGAAACAGAGCCAAGAACTACTCATCAAGATTATGGCCGAAGAGTTCCGAGAGAGATTGATCTGAATGCGATCCCATTACAAGAAACAGATGCAGCGCAGTTCACGCATTCCATTCAAGGATCGACACCCTCAAGTGGTAAGCTCCCCTTGCTATCTATTTGTACGTGTCTTGTGCCCTTTAGGCCCTGTTTGGAATGCGGGAATTTTTCCCGATTCCTGCGGGAATTGAACTGTTTCCTGTGAAATTCCTGTGAAATTCCTCTGTTCCAAACAGGCCCTAGTTTAGGCCCTGTTTGGAATGCGGGAATTTTTCCCAATTCCTGCGGGAATTGAACTGTTTCCTGCAAAATTCCTGTGAAATTCCTCTGTTCCAAACAGGCCCTAGTATATGGAAATTTTACATGTTGTTGAGCCATCTAAAATTATTGTAGTTACTATTTCATCATTCAATCCCCTGCAAAACCATGTATACAACGTCCAGCCCTTGTGCACCCGTCTCGTTTGCTCTCATGCCCTGCTTTACTCCATCGCCGCCGCCCGAGCTCAGACCTTACCAGAGCTTTGGTAGCGAGCCCGTCAGACTCTGGCGGTGCTTGTGATAGTTCTCGCCTAGGCCTTCTTTGTCAGCGCAGACTGTGACGTGCTTGACCACCTAAAATAAATAGTAGTAGCCGAAAGAAATAAATTTTAGGAAGAGAAGACGAACGGTGCAAAATAAAGAAGATATGCGTGTGAATGATGAGAACGAGAGGAGTGATATAGGTGATGTATCCGTGACCGTCTGTCTTATCTCTGGAGCCTAAAAAAATATAGATAAGAGCGAAGTTGGATATAAGTGAAGCGACAATTACAATTTGCCGTTCTTTGCGTACCTGGACACCACCGTGTTCCAGGAGACGACGTCCAGTGCGCAGGGGATGCATGTAGCAAGAATGTGAAAATATGAGAATAATCTAGTGCCTTGCATGTTTGAGTGCACTGTTACGGTCACAAGAGGCAAACCAACCAAGATGCCAGCCTGGTAGCATGAAGCTCTTTGACAATGCTCCAATGCTGATAACTGGTGTAATGTGGGCAAAGGAGACCATTGGCACAAACTTGCTGCCACCAAAGACCATATGTGCATAAACCTTGTCTGCTATGATTGGAATCCCCAGATCTCTTGCAGTTTCAGCAATCTACAAATTCAGTTATGTAGTTGGTAATCAGCAACATGGCAACGATGCAATCTTGATGCAATTGGACATGAAGATTTGCAGGTACCTATTTTTCATAATTGTATAGGCCTTCTTTATTCTCATGAAGTTTCTTGTGGTGCCGGTTTCAGCTTTCAGGAAGTGGCACAACCAGCATTGTCCTACACTCCTATGTCCTATCCACCTTGCAGTTCTGCATAGTGATGCTACCTATTACTTTATGAGGTGAAAAAGCATTTCCACTCCACATAGAGATTAAGTGAGATAATCTCTTTTTTAGCACATGTATTTTCCATGTTTCTCAACTAGTAGATGCAGGGAGCAAAACATGCCACCAGACAGAAACAAAAAAAAGGAGCCATTCCAGGCTGTTGTCAATAACTTCAAGTTGATGAGGGCACTAGTGCTACAGGAATTTACCCAAGTAAGTTTAGCACAAGAGAATTAGAAAGGTCTTTGCTCCGGCAGTCCTAAAAAGAGAAGTTCTTCACTCTAGCAACACCCAACTTCTTGGATCTGCAATGAGATAAAATCTAAAATATCACTTTCAAATACATGTGGCAATATTTTTAAGGATTATGATCATGAAAGTGGTAAAGCACATCGCCGTTACCAGTTACTCCAAAAAGCATATGCATGAGTGCATGACTATTGTACAAAACATGCAAATTGTAACACCCCCATTTCTGGGAGTATTATGAAATCCTCGCAGCTGCCCAGGACTGTTCAGCTGCGGGTTCCATCAATCGAGTGTATAACATTGCCAACACATGCTTAAGATAAAAGCCAGCTTTATTACAATATAAGGGCATAAAAGCCAAGCTTTACATTACAGAACAAAAGAATGCCACAGGCACGCCTGAGCGGAAGACGACCCTAATTTCACGTATCCTTGATCTTGTAGAACTCCGTTCCTTTGCCTTCAATTGCCTCCTTAATTCTAGCTATTTCTGTTAATGTTTTTAGCAAGTATGAGTACAACTACCGTACTCAGCAAGTCACACGGAGATTGCTATTATCTACATGCAGGATACATCAAGTAATGGGGAAAAGCTCATTATTTTATGTGGATGCAGCTTTAGTTAAAAACAGATTTTAAACATAAAATCATAGCTTTCTATGAACTTTAGGGGGTTTTCAAGGTTCAATTACCAGACCACCAACATTACCAAATCCTTTCCAAATCTACTTATGCTTTGTTGTTGGATTCACCCATTAAACATAACTCCATTGACCGGAAGTACGGCGTATTCGAATACCATTAGTCATGACTTTGCAAAGCTGCCCTGCTTTACCCACAAGATTCCTTAACTCCGCGCTAAAGAGTAAAGGAAACAAGGTTGTTCACTGCTCAATTCTTTATATAGCCTCTACCTAGTAGACTTCCTCAACAAGCCCAGGCCACAACCTCTGACTTATCTCAGCCTACTATTGTGTGGACACCCGATAATCAAAACAATAATAAAAACAATAACGGTGCCAACTTCCATACGACCCTTCTTATCCCCCTTCCGTATGTACTCACACTTTGCCTTCGCCCTACGTTTGTAGAGGTTCAATCGAACTTGAGCAGTTACTAGACCAGGTTTGACGTATCAACGCTTGTGGTTGGGCGATCACTATGTCCTTTACTTAGCATAAGGGTCTAGTCCTTGTATTTTCACCGGTGGCAGTTTCTTCCCCACAAATTCTTGTCCAGTGCCGCAACACTGTCACTGATTTGTGATACTTGCCTTCACCCTTGGTTAAAGTCACAGGATCCCACGATCCTCGCTTACCACTTCCCAAATAAATACCACTTCTTTCAACAACAGAAGATATCAATTCTCTAAACTACCATGATTACATATTATTGCTATAATCAATATTACTATGTCTTGTCAAGGTGAATATGGCCATCAAATTAGACTGGGCTTTTTCGGGTGGTAGGACATAGCTAGTATCATGTCATTCTAAGCCTTTCTAGCACATAAAATAACAGGGAAAAATAACATAATGGAAATACATGTAAATAAATAATTCAGGGAATGTAGGATCAACATGTTCAAAAATATGTGTGACTTGCCTTGCGGGTTAACGATTTCGATTAATTTGTATTCTTCGGCGGACTGGGCCTGGACTTGAGCTTCTCCCTCCTGGTCTTGCGAATCCTCGACTTCGGAAACTAACGTAAAACAATTAAATAAAATTAATTCCATGCCCGAAGGATTAGGCTAGGAATAAAGAAAATAAAATAATAAAGAAAATACGGAAAACTCCATTAAATTGGGGTTTTGGGCTTATAGGAGGGCTATATGGGGAATTGGACCTTGGATTTGGGTTGGCGGGCTCGAAACGAATCCGGGGAGTATAAACTTGTATTTTTGGGTTCGGACCCGACACTGTTCCTTGGGCTCGGTGTACTGTTCCTCGGGCTCGGGCGAGTGGGTTTGACGCGACCAAGTCGGCCTGGTTCGGGTCAGACGCGACCGGCGCGGGCGAGTGGTGCAGCCGGGCGCGCGCAGTCGGGTGCGAGCGGCGCGGGGTGGCGCGGTCGGACTCGGGCACGGCGCGGTCGGGCGCGGCGACGCGGTGCAGTCCAGCCGAGTGGAACAGTGGCGTCTTCTACCTCCCGCCCGCGCACGAGCAGCCGAAGCAGAGGAGGATGGTGGCGGCTTGCGGTGGTGCTCCGGTGGCTTGCGACAACAAAGGATGGTATGGATGGGATCGGGAAGGTAAGGGGGTTCCGTTTTGGGCGGTGGCCGGGCCGGCGGAGGCGGCGTTCACCGGCGGCGAGGTTCCCCCCCATTGCGGCTAGTTTTGAGATTGCAGGCAATTGGGAGGGGCTTTGGGTCATTGGGCGGGTTCTGGAGCATCTCTAGGGTTCGGGCAAGTTCATGAAGGGGCGGGTTTAAGCTGGGGAGGGCCGTGCAAGGCCGGCCACGGTGAGGTGGTTGCGGCCGGCGGTGGCTCTTGGCGCCAGGGAAGAGGGGTGGCGGTGGAGCCATGGCGACGGTTCGGTTGTGTTTCTAAGTGCCCAGGGAAGCTACTAGTGAAAGGAATTGAAACGTAGTTGGCCGGAAGTGGGACATCGGTCTAGGGCTTGCCTTTGGGGAAATTAGCAATTGCCGACAATGAGGAGGGTGGTCGGAGCTCTGGGGTGGCTTGGTAGCTTCGGGGGAGGTAGTAGTCGCCAGAGGGAGGCTTAGGGTGGCTTTTTATAGCCGGGCTAAGGCGGTTCACCGAGAGAGGGGAGGGAGGATATTTTGGTGGCGGTGAAGTAGAGCTCAAGGCGATGCCAGGGCAGGGCAGAGGATGAGGTACGGCCTGTTGACCAGCTGGGGCAAGGTGGCAGTGGGGAAGACACTGGAGAACTCGGGATGGCTTGGTGGCAAAGAAAGAGCGAGGCGGTGGCAAATATCAGCGGCGGGGAAGATTTTTCAGACCGTGAACAGTAGACGCGCGAAGCCTCCCCATTCAGGCCGTGATGAAGGGGTTTGGGGGCGGCGTTGCTGTGAGATTCGTGTGGTTTAAGGCTGGGAAACAAGAGAGCAAAAGCAAAACGCAAATTGAACTCCAATTTTGATTTTTGCAATTCCATTTTGTTTCAACCTACCCTCCTTAAAAGGATCTCGTCCTCGAGATCAACTCGGGCCAAGGAGTAAGTTGGGAAATTCTCGCTGTAGGTCTGACTCTTTTTCCCATGTTGCTTCATCTTCGGTATGATTTCTCCACTGGATCTTGTGAAATTTGACATTTTTACCCTTTAACTGCCTGTCTGTTGTTTCTAGAACTTGGATTGGCTCTTCGGCATATGATAGATTATCTCGTAAGTCTATGTCATCAACTGGCACTTGCTCTGTTGAGTGGCGGAGACATTTCCGTAACTGGGATACATGAAATACATTATGTACTCTTGCCAAATTCGGTGTCAATTGCAATTTGTAAGCTACTTCTCCTATTCTCTTGAGAATCTTGAATGGACCAATATACCTCGGGGCTAGCTTTCCTTTAATTTGAAATCTTTTTACTGACTTGAAGGGTGTAACCTTAAGATATACCAACTCTCCAACTTTAAAACTTAATTCTTTTCGACGTTTATCAGCATAACTCTTCTGTCGTCTCTGGGCTATCTTCATTTTGTCTTGAATAATCTTGATGTGGGCTTCTGCGTCTTGAATGACTTGTGGTCCTAATAACTGTCGTTTTTCGATTTCAGTCCAATTCAATGGTGTTCTACATGCTCTTCCATACAAGGCTTCAAATGGTGTCATCTTGATACTAGCTTGATAACTGTTATTATAAGAGAATTCTGCAAATGGTAAGCACATATCCCAAGCTGCTCCATATATTAGCGCACATGCTCGCAACATATCTTCTAAGATTTGGTTTACTCGTTCTGTCTGTCCTCCGGTTTGTGGATGATAGGCTGTACTGAATGCTAGGTCTGTTCCCATTGCCTCATGCAATTTTTCCCAGAAAACAGATGTAAATTGTGCTCCTCTATCAGATACTATCCTCTTTGGAATTCCATGCAACACTACAATCTTGGTTAAATATAACTCTGCTAGTTTGTTCTTCCCATAAGTCTGCTTGATTGGTATGAAATGTGCTACTTTCGTCAGTCGGTCCACGATTACCCAAATAGCATCGTAACTGTTGCGGGTTCTTGGGAATCCTGTGATAAAGTCCATACCAATATCTTCCCATTTCCATTCCGGAACGGGTAAAGGATTTAATAATCCTGATGGCTTCTGATGTTCTATCTTTATCTTTCGACACGTGTCACAGCGTGCGATATACTTTGCTATCTCTCTTTTCATTCTACTCCACCAATATCTCTTCTTCAAGTCTTGATACATTTTAGTTTCCCCTGGGTGTATGGAGAATTGAGATGAGTGGGCTTCTCGTAAAATCAAGTCCTTTAGCTCTTTATTATTGGGTATACAATAACGGCCTCGGAATCTCAGGATCCCTTGGTCATCTTTAACAAACTTAGTTGAATTTTCTTCTTGACTTTTCTTCGCAAGTCGTTGTGTTTCCTCATCATTCTCTTGAGCTGTCTTAATTTGTTCTGTCAATGTCTGTTGGATTTCTAATGCTGCTATTTGACTTTGTTCGCCATGGTGCTTCTTTTGACTCGATGCATCAACGATGCCATCGTTGACTCTAGCTGCTTCTTTTGCCGAGATATGATTTATTTTTCCTTGGACTGGTCTTAGTATTCCTTTGTCCTTGTCCGTTGCTGGTGTTGTAGCTGTCGTCTGAATCCCTGCTGGCTTGATTGTAAATTGTTGGCTCTGGCCTCCTTCCTCCTGTTTTGGTATGGTGATAAGCGGTCGTGGTGAAGATGTCTGCGTCCTGACTTGGGCCTTCGCCACCTTAGAAGGTAATCCTCCTTTTGGGCACTGAGTCTTGAAATGACCAGCTTGGCCACAATGGAAACAAGCGGGGTGCCAATGTGGACACTGCTTCTGAAAATGGTCCCCATCACATTTAAAACACCTCGAACTTGAGGTTCCCACTGTGTCATGTGGTGTTGTAGTATTCTGGCTCATTTGTATTTTCTTACCTTGCTGGTCTTTGAACTGGGATGTTAGAATTACTCGTTTCCGAGGTACACCTGATAATGATGTTACCTGTACTATCTTTCTTTTCTGTGTACCTTCTAGCTCCTTTTGGGCTTCCTTCGATATAATAAGTTTATTTACCATTGAAGGTAAATCTCTAAAATCCATAGCCGAGATATGATGCTTTAACGATATCTGCAATCCTTCCCTAAATCTTTCCATCTTTTTCTCCTCGGTTTTCACATCATCAGGGGCATAACGAGCCAATGTATTAAACTGATGAAGATACTCTGTGACTGTACGTTTTCCTTGCTTCAATGCGAGAAATTCTCGACGTTTAGCTTCAACCACTCCAGTAGGTATATGGGTTTGGCGAAAAGAATCTTTAAACTCTTTCCACGTTATTTCTCGACCTTCAACCATAGTTTGATAATTCATCCACCAAGTTGCTGCTGGGCCTTGCAGCTGATGGGAGGCATACAACACTTTTTCCTTGTCTTTGCATTGAATAGTATTTAACTTTCTTTCTATATCTCTAAACCAATCTTCTGCCACCATCGGGTCAGGTGATGAAGAAAAGACTGGGGGTCTAGTCTTGTGAAAATCTGTCCACTTCGATTGCACAGGCAGTCCCTGCTGACTATTTCCTTCACTTTCCTTAGCAATCTGTTCTAATAGTTTAGTATGTTGTGCCATCATGTTGGTTTGACGAAGTTCCGCTTGATGTCGGTCTTCTTCCATTGCTACCAATAGGTTTATTATGTTTGGCTGCCTTGCTTCTTCTGAATAAGAATTGCCTTGCACTTGTGATCCATTTTCGGTTTCAGTCATCTTGATTGCTCTTGATGGGATTGGGTGTTAGGTCTGCAGCGAGTTTTTGAGAAAGTCAGATAGGGAAGTGAGAATTCAGAACATAAGGCAAGATTAGAATGAAATAGGTAAGGACTTAGAGCGAAATAGAAAGACTGAGATTTGAAGAGGGTAAGACTAGAGATATTTATAGCAAACAAATTATCAGAAAGGCAAAGATAGTTTTTTTTATTCTTTATACAAGTTGGACACATACCATTCATACAAGGTACACATCTTAACTTGTTTTACACAGCCAGAAAGATACTATAACCAAAAGGGTAACAACTATACTAACACATACAACTCTACTTTTTTTAACTTTCTTTTTTTTCGCTACTCACATCGCCAATTTGAACTTAGACAAGAATGGATACAAATAGTTTTAGGAAACAAAGCTTAGGTCTAAATAACAGTAATATAGACAGGGGAAAAGAAATTATACAGGAGTATTACCTATATTTTATGCAATTCATTTTTTTTACAAAATAGTTTTTCCAAACACATTTAACACACTTAGGGTCATCCTACGGTCAAGCAGGCAGGCTCTGATACCACTCTGTAACACCCCCATTTCTGGGAGTATTATGAAATCCTCGCAACTGCCCAGGACTGTTCAGCTGCGGGTTCCATCAATCGAGTGTATAACATTGCCAACACATGCTTAAGATAAAAGCCAGCTTTATTACAATATAAGGGCATAAAAGCCAAGCTTTACATTACAGAACAAAAGAATGCCACAGGCACGCTTGAGCGGAAGACGACCCTAATTTCACGTATCCTTGATCTTGTAGAACTCCGTTCCTTTGCCTTCAATTGCCTCCTTAATTCTAGCTATTTCTGTTAATGTTTTTAGCAAGTATGAGTACAACTACCGTACTCAGCAAGTCACACGGAGATTGCTATTATCTACATGCAGGATACATCAAGTAATGGGGAAAAGCTCATTATTTTATGTGGATGCAGCTTTAGTTAAAAACAGATTTTAAACATAAAATCATAGCTTTCTATGAACTTTAGGGGGTTTTCAAGGTTCAATTACCAGACCACCAACATTACCAAATCCTTTCCAAATCTACTTATGCTTTGTTGTTGGATTCACCCATTAAACATAACTCCATTGACCGGAAGTACGGCGTATTCGAATACCATTAGTCATGACTTTGCAAAGCTGCCCTGCTTTACCCACAAGATTCCTTAACTCCGCGCTAAAGAGTAAAGGAAACAAGGTTGTTCACTGCTCAATTCTTTATATAGCCTCTACCTAGTAGACTTCCTCAACAAGCCCAGGCCACAACCTCTGACTTATCTCAGCCTACTATTGTGTGGACACCCGATAATCAAAACAATAATAAAAACAATAACGGTGCCAACTTCCATACGGCCCTTCTTATCCCCCTTCCGTATGTACTCACACTTTGCCTTCGCCCTACGTTTGTAGAGGTTCAATCGAACTTGAGCAGTTACTAGACCAGGTTTGACGTATCAACGCTTGTGGTTGGGCGATCACTATGTCCTTTACTTAGCATAAGGGTCTAGTCCTTGTATTTTCACCGGTGGCAGTTTCTTCCCCACAAATTCTTGTCCAGTGCCGCAACACTGTCACTGATTTGTGATACTTGCCTTCACCCTTGGTTAAAGTCACAGGATCCCACGATCCTCGCTTACCACTTCCCAAATAAATACCACTTCTTTCAACAACAGAAGATATCAATTCTCTAAACTACCATGATTACATATTATTGCTATAATCAATATTACTATGTCTTGTCAAGGTGAATATGGCCATCAAATTAGACTGGGCTTTTTCGGGTGGTAGGACATAGCTAGTATCATGTCATTCTAAGCCTTTCTAGCACATAAAATAACAGGGAAAAATAACATAATGGAAATACATGTAAATAAATAATTCAGGGAATGTAGGATCAACATGTTCAAAAATATGTGTGACTTGCCTTGCGGGTTAACGATTTCGATTAATTTGTATTCTTCGGCGGACTGGGCCTGGACTTGAGCTTCTCCCTCCTGGTCTTGCGAATCCTCGACTTCGGAAACTAACGTAAAACAATTAAATAAAATTAATTCCATGCCCGAAGGATTAGGCTAGGAATAAAGAAAATAAAATAATAAAGAAAATACGGAAAACTCCATTAAATTGGGGTTTTGGGCTTATAGGAGGGCTATATGGGGAATTGGACCTTGGATTTGGGTTGGCGGGCTCGAAACGAATCCGGGGAGTATAAACTTGTATTTTTGGGTTCGGACCCGACACTGTTCCTTGGGCTCGGTGTACTGTTCCTCGGGCTCGGGCGAGTGGGTTTGACGCGACCAAGTCGGCCTGGTTCGGGTCAGACGCGACCGGCGCGGGCGAGTGGTGCAGCCGGGCGCGCGCAGTCGGGTGCGAGCGGCGCGGGGTGGCGCGGTCGGACTCGGGCACGGCGCGGTCGGGCGCGGCGACGCGGTGCAGTCCAGCCGAGTGGAACAGTGGCGTCTTCTACCTCCCGCCCGCGCACGAGCAGCCGAAGCAGAGGAGGATGGTGGCGGCTTGCGGTGGTGCTCCGGTGGCTTGCGACAACAAAGGATGGTATGGATGGGATCGGGAAGGTAAGGGGGTTCCGTTTTGGGCGGTGGCCGGGCCGGCGGAGGCGGCGTTCACCGGCGGCGAGGTTCCCCCCCATTGCGGCTAGTTTTGAGATTGCAGGCAATTGGGAGGGGCTTTGGGTCATTGGGCGGGTTCTGGAGCATCTCTAGGGTTCGGGCAAGTTCATGAAGGGGCGGGTTTAAGCTGGGGAGGGCCGTGCAAGGCCGGCCACGGTGAGGTGGTTGCGGCCGGCGGTGGCTCTTGGCGCCAGGGAAGAGGGGTGGCGGTGGAGCCATGGCGACGGTTCGGTTGTGTTTCTAAGTGCCCAGGGAAGCTACTAGTGAAAGGAATTGAAACGTAGTTGGCCGGAAGTGGGACATCGGTCTAGGGCTTGCCTTTGGGGAAATTAGCAATTGCCGACAATGAGGAGGGTGGTCGGAGCTCTGGGGTGGCTTGGTAGCTTCGGGGGAGGTAGTAGTCGCCAGAGGGAGGCTTAGGGTGGCTTTTTATAGCCGGGCTAAGGCGGTTCACCGAGAGAGGGGAGGGAGGATATTTTGGTGGCGGTGAAGTAGAGCTCAAGGCGATGCCAGGGCAGGGCAGAGGATGAGGTACGGCCTGTTGACCAGCTGGGGCAAGGTGGCAGTGGGGAAGACACTGGAGAACTCGGGATGGCTTGGTGGCAAAGAAAGAGCGAGGCGGTGGCAAATATCAGCGGCGGGGAAGATTTTTCAGACCGTGAACAGTAGACGCGCGAAGCCTCCCCATTCAGGCCGTGATGAAGGGGTTTGGGGGCGGCGTTGCTGTGAGATTCGTGTGGTTTAAGGCTGGGAAACAAGAGAGCAAAAGCAAAACGCAAATTGAACTCCAATTTTGATTTTTGCAATTCCATTTTGTTTCACAAATACCCTTGACCAAAATTCTATAAAGTAACTGAGACTTCCCAGGTGCAGCACTCACAGACTGAAGAAAACTGAAGAAAACCCTTGTGCAGACACTAGATGGGTGGAGCATATATTGGGTAAGGATACACTGAGAGTTTGTATTGTGATGAGGCCCTTTGTTTTTTAGTAGGTCGATCATGTATATAAGGAGTTTGAATACCAAATAATCAGTGTCACGGATCAAGTACAGATAGAAAACACCACCCAGGTGGCTGATCAGCAAGCCAAACTCGCTATATTCTCTGCACAAGCGCGTTTGGCGAGGAGTAATCCTTAACAGTTAGCACCTTTTTTTTATAACGGAAATCTTTATTATTAAACCAAGAGCAGTACATCAAGGTGATACACAATCTTGGAATAAAATTTCCAGCCTCTGCCTCGTAGGAGGCACACAGCTAAATCAATCAAAAACAAAGCATAATCTAATGACTATCAATTCGTAGACTAGATCGCCACCCATATGCCCGGGAGTAGATATCCTTGGCCACACGGTCCAAATGTTGTGAGGCCGCCACAACTAAACCCTGCAGATCCGTTTTGTGAAGGATAGCCCATGAACGGAGTCGATGAGAAGCTGCGAAGATAACCTGCAAGGGAGAAAAAGATTGTTGCTTTTCAAAAATAATGTCATTTCTGTGTAACCAAATTGACCAACAGATAACTGCTGCCCCAAGCAGAACTAGTGGTTTCAAGTTTTTGGTGACACCCGTAAACCAACTTCCAAACATATGTGATACGCTTTGGGGTTTCTTTATGTTTAGGGATATTTGGGGGACACTCCAGACCGCTCTAGCAAAACGACAATCAAAAAACAAATGCCTAATTGTCTCGTCTTCGTGACAAAAGCAACATGTTTTGCTTCCTGTCCAGTTACGCTTAGCTAGATTATCTTTAGTCAACACAACACCTCTCCGTAAATACCACAGAAAAACTTTCAGTTTCAGTGGTGCCTTTAGTTTCCATAATATCTTATTCAAATTAGGTACATCTGTAAGGAACATGGCTTGATAGAATGATTTCACCGAGAACTGCCCATTTGGGTGCAAAGACCAGCGAAACACATCCTGTCCTTGAGACAACTGTATAGTAGTCAAACGAGGAAGAAGATTATTCCACGCCACTAACTTGGGACCAATAAGAACACGACGCCATGATAGATTTGGGGGATCGGAGTTGAGCACTTCCGAAATGGTTATGAATTTTGGTCGTGCAATATTATAAAGACCAGGATACTGATCTTTTAAAGTAGAGTTACCTAACCATTTGTCCTCCCAGAACCTCACTTGTGACCCATCCTTAATAATGAAAGATCCAAAACGAAAGAATTCTTGTTTAATCTTCATAAGACTGGACCAGAATTGGGAATCCCCTTGCTTTCTTTCAACTTGAACAAGTGGTTTAGTGCCTAGGTATTTGTTTCGCAAGATTTGTTGTCAGGTACCTTCCGTCGTGAGAAGCTTAAAAAGCCATTTACCTAAAAGGGCGATGTTTTTCAAATTCAAATCATGAATCCCAAGACCACCTAGGTATTTTGGCTGGCATAAAATGTTCCATTTAACTAGACGATATTTCCTTTTTTGCTCATCACTTTGCCAATAAAACCTTGATCGGTAGTAATTTAGCTTTTTTAACACCCCCTTGGGTACAGCGAAAAAGGACATCATATACATTGGAAGGCTACTCAAGACTGAGTTAATAAGGGTCAGCCTACCACCTATCGAAAGGTGGTTGCTCTTCCAACTGCTGAGTCTTTTCTCGAACCGCTCCTCAATTATCCTCCAATCCGAGTTTTTAAGATTTTTGTAATGTATGGGAATTCCAAGATATCTTAATGGAAAATCCCCAGCTTTACAACCAAATAGATCAACATATTGACCTATAGCCGATTGTGCTTCCCCGAAGCAAAAAATTTCACTTTTATGGAAATTTATTTTGAGACCAGATAGTTGTTCAAAAGCACATAGAAGGAGTTTCAAATTTGTTGCCTTACCTAGATCATGATCCAAGAAGAGGATAGTATCATCAGCATATTGGAGGATAGAGAGGCCATCCTCTACTAGATGAGGAACTACTCCCCTAAACTGCCCATCCTCTTTAGCCCTTCGAATCAAAATTGCAAGCATATCTGCGACAATGTTAAAAAGCAATGGGGAGAGGGGATCTCCCTGTCGAAGACCTTTCTTCGTTTGAAAGAAACGCCCTACACCATTGTTAACAGAAACCGCAACACTTCCTCCCGAAATGAAAGACTTAACCCAAGTAATCCACTTTGGTGCAAATCCTTTCATCCGTAGAGCTTGCATTAAGAAGGGCCATCTAACTTTGTCATATGCCTTTTCAAAGTCTAGTTTAAGGATCACACCACTTAGATTTTTCCTATGCATCTCGTGTATGGTTTCATGCAATATGACGACACCTTCCAGGATATTCCGCCCACGCATGAAAGCTGTCTGAGTTGGACTAATGACACGATCTGCCACAGAATTCATCCTTGTTGTAGCAACCTTAGTAAAGATTTTGAAACTCACATTAAGGAGGCAAATAGGCCTATATTGCTGAATAATATTTGCATCTTCAACTTTAGGTACTAAAGTGATCACCCCAAAATTAAGACTGAACAACGGCAACTTTCCCAAAAAGAAATCATGAAACATGGACATTAAGTCGCCCTTTAAAACTTCCCAGAATTTCTGATAGAATTCTGCTGGGAAGCCGTCTGGACCAGGGGCTTTATTATGCTCCATACTGAAAATCGCACATTTTACTTCTTCCTCAGAGAAAGGGGATATTAAGACATTATTCTCCTCTTGCGTTACCTGAGGAATATCTGTAATCCGATCCTCAAACAGACTAAAGGAATTTTCCTCAGGCTCACCAAATAGTTCCTTATAGAATTTAGTAATGTAGGATTTTAGATTCTCTTGCCCCTCGATTTTGCCATTGTCATGGTCAAGGGAGAAAATCTGTTTTTTCCTTTGTTTGCCGTTAGCTATCAGATGAAAGTAACTAGTGTTATTATCCCCAGAACCACATTCTTTACTTTAGCACGCTGCGCCCATTTGATCTCCTCTTCCCTAAGAAGGTTGGTTAGTTGATCTCGAGATTGAGCTAACAGATCACGCTCAAAATCAGTCAACCCCCGAACCTCGGCTGTGGTATCCAAAAGTGTAACAGTAGATTGTAATTCAGATTTTTTTTGTTTGTAGACACCATTCGAATGGGCAGCCCAACCCCGTAAGTGTCGTCGCAACGCGCTCAGCTTATTATTCCAGCGTTGGACTGAGTTTTGCCCTTTCACCGACTTATGCCAAATATTAGCAACTCTATCATGGAAGTCATCATGAGTAAACCAACTAAGTTCGAATCTGAAGGGTTTTATAAGGCCTGTGAAAGCTAGTTCACCTGTGTCTAGGAGTAAAGGGGTGTGGTCCGAAACCCCTCTATCCAAAGCTTGTACCGACACCAGCGGATATTTGAATTCCCACTCAGTTGACATGAGAACCCTATCCAGCTTTTCATACGTCGGATTAGGCAGAGAATTGGCCCATGTAAATTGCCGACCAGTTAGCTCTATTTCCCGTAGATCCAAGCTATCTATGACAGCATTGAACAGGAAAGGCCATCGATTATTGAACCTATCGTTGTTTTTCTTTGTACTTCTTCTCAAAATATTGAAGTCCCCTCCAATTAAGGTTGGCAAAGGACTTTCCTGGCAAGCGCGAGCCAACTCTGCTAGAAAGGGTGATTTAAAATCATCCTGAGCAGGGCCATACACTGCCATAAGAACCCATCGGAACTTATCAGATTTATTAGTCAGGTTAAATTTTATATAAAATTCACCTTCACTAATTAACGACAGATCAAGCGAGGAAGTATTAATCCCAAGGAGGATGCCTCCAGATCTGCCTCTTGGAGGTAGACAATGCCAAACGAAATCTGAACCTCCCGAGAGTCGTAACAGATTCGCTTTTGACATATCCTTTTTGCCTGTTTCCATGACCGCAATAAAATCAAGTTTATATTCTTGAACAGCGTCCGCTATGTATCGATATTTAGCCAAGTCAGACAGACCTCTGCTATTCCAGTAAAAACCTTTCATTTGGCAACCTTTGTATTTTTTGAAGTTTTAACTTTCCCCCAGAACGAGTTTTCCGTTCTTTGGTGGCCACCTTAGATTTCCGACAGGAGGCTTTCAGATCACAAATCTTTGTGTCCAAGTCCCCATCATCAAGATCTACTTCAGAAACTTCTTTTATCAAGTGCGTGAGTAGGTCACAATTAGGTGTTTGAACCTCGTCATCACTTTCCTCTAAGAGAAAATGCTCTCCAGGCAGAGTACTCTTCTTATTTACGACCTTTGTGCTAAAAGTGACTCCGTTTAAAAAATCTCTTATTTCGGTTTTGGGAAAACTGAAGTCGAAGCCATCGAAAACATGGAAAAACAGGATCGTAATTCAGATTTCTGCAACCACTCGTACATCAATTATATTATGCTATATATGTCAGATTATCATTCATGAGGTCATGGTGTAGTACAGTTGCCTGCAAGGAAACGTCCATCGAACTTTACGAGCAGAGAGAGTAGCTGACAGACAGTGCTCCCATTCCATTCATTTTTTTTTACTCGCCTACTGTAGTGAAGTGATGGCGGGCGGAACAATTCCTGCTACCTTACGCGCTACAGTACGGTACTGTTACTCCACGTAGCAAAGTTTTGTCTTGTGCTGCCGACGAAGCCGGCCACACCAACGGTGACATGATCCATCCAATTTCTACCGGAATTGGGGCGTTTCATATTTTTTTTAACTTTATCTTTTGATTTTAGTTTAACAATTTTTGTCAATATAAATAAAGTTACTATAGTGTGTACTATAATCAACTAGTAAATTCTTCCTAAAAAAACAATTTGTTTGAAAAATAGACAATGTAGAAATATTATTGTCCTCCAGTGCGATTTTGGTCGATAATTTATAGAGATACTCACGTGCGATTTTGATCGATATAAATAAAGTTACAATCGACTAGTAGAACACGGGTTGTCGAACCTTCTCGGTAGGCCTCCAGGTAATATGATGGCCGGATAGATTTTGACCGGCTAATCTCGAGAAATTTGATGGGAAACAAAACCTATTGGAATTCTTACAAATTTATACAACTGTAATCAAGGCTACTTGAGACGATGACAATGTGATGGCAAACTATTTGCCGCTGTTTGTAAGGGTTCTATCCAATCATGGTTGTGCCTTCCATGGCATAGTTCCAGAATCTTCAGCCAAACTAATTGGGCAACTATGCCCACTAGCTACATTTGGAAGTCCTAGTAACTTTCAAATAGAAAGGATCTCATTTGATATAGTAAATTTTGAAACTGTATACAATGGAATCCTTGGACGACTGGCTCTAGCCAAATTTTTGGTGGCCACACACTATGGTTACCAAAGTCTAAAAAAGTCAGATGTTCATATTAGCTAGACGCAAAAGTGAATTCATACAGCACCATTAGACATTGGGTAGATTCGTTTCCACTCGGGTTTTGGCCTTTTGACTTACTGCTACAGTAACTAGCTTTCAAATGATACGTCTTTTAAAGGTAGAGTCTATAGATAGATTGTAGTAGATACTATACCGAGTTCAGTTATACCATTTAAAATCACGTGTAATTTTTTTTCTCTATATGTTCTCTCTTACAAATAGAAAGATTTAAAAATACAAGGCAAAAACCAAATCCACGCCTCAAAAAAAAAACTCACCATTGGCTCATTCCTTTCACTCAGCTCTCTCTTTCGGCCAGACCAGGAGAGAGCGCAGAGACTAGGAAATGGGAAGCGCCAAGCAGGAGAAGAAAGGCAAGTCGTATAGGGAAAGGAGCGGGGCGACACAAGTAGCGAAGGCTTTGTCTCACTCCAACACCACCACCTCCCTCTCCTCTCCTCCCGGCCAGCCACCACCGCGTACACACCACGGCGCACATGCCATATACACCACCAACTCGGCAACACCACACAGCTAGCATACGTACGGCTCTTCCCCTCTCCTCCGGCTCCCACTTCCGCGCTGAAGGCTGGAGCTGTGGACCATGTCCTGCCATCTCCACCCCAAGCTAGAGCTCGACCTGGACCACGCCGCCGCCGCCAAGCGCCTCAACAAGTCTCCAGAGCCCACCTCCGTCCTCTACAACCGCAGCCCCAGCCCGCCCACCTCCTCCTCCCTCGGCGGCGCCGCCTCCTCCTACTCCTCGGCGCCCGAGCCTCCCCCCATAAGCGCCGAGGACTGGGAGACCGTCCTCTCCGGTGACATGGCCGCGCCCGCCGCGCAGCCCCAGGACAGCTCCTTCCTCCGATGGATCATGGACGCCGGCTACGCCGACGGCGACGGCGACGCCTTCGGCTTCAAAGGCCCCGCCTTTGACCCCTTCTTGCTTCCGCCGCCACACCAAGAACCAGCGGCCGTCGAGGCGTGCTCGCTGCCGCAGCTCCCGCTGCAACTCCCAGCGCAGCCGCTCCTCGTCTCCGCCGGCGCCGAGGATCTCGACCCTCAGGCCGCGGTGGACGAGCTCCTCGAGGCGGCGCGCCGCGCCAACGCAGGGGACTCCACTGGCGCGCGCGGGATATTGGCGCGGCTCAATCATCGGCTCCCCTCACCGCCGCTGCCGCCGGGGCACCCTCCTCTCCTCCGCGCCGCCGCTCACCTCCGGGACGCGCTCCTGCGCCTGCTCCCGCCCACAGCCCTCCCGCCCGGCTCCGTCTCCTCGCCGCTCGACGTCGCGCTAAAGCTCACCGCGCACAAGGCTCTAGCGGACGTGTCCCCGACCGTTCAGTTCGCCAGCTTCACAACCACACAGGCGTTCCTCGACGCGCTCGGCGGCTCGCGCCGCGTCCACGTCATCGACTTCGACGTCGGCTTCGGCGGCCAGTGGCCGCCCCTCATGCAGGAGCTCGCGCACCAGTGGCGCCGCACTGTTGCGCCACTGCCGCCGCCGACCCTGAAGGTGACGGCATTGGTCTCGCCGGGCTCAAGGCACCCCCTCGAGCTCCACCTCACCCACGAGAGCTTGACTCGCTTCGCCGCGGAGCTCGGGATCCCATTTGAGTTCAATGCCATTGTGTTCGACCCCTTCGACCCGTCTCCGCCCATGGGCTTATCGGCAGCGCCCGACGAAGCCGTCGCCGTCCATCTCCCAATTGGCTCAGGAACCTTCTCGCCGGCGCCCACGTCTCTCCATGTCGTCAAGCAGCTCCATCCTGCCATTGTCGTGTGCGTCGACCACGGATGCGACCACTGCGACCTGCCGCTCCCGCATCACGCCCTCAACCTCCTGCGGTCCTGCGCCGCGCTTCTTGAATCGCTGGACGCAGCGGGCGCGTCGCCGGACGTGGTGACCAAGGTCGAGCAGTTCATTCTGCGACCGAGGATCGAGCGCCTTGTGCTCGGCGGCAAGCTGCCCCCATGGCAGTCCATGATTGTGTCCGCCGGGTTTGCGCCTCGGCAGCTCAGCAATGCGGCGGAGGCGCAGGCCGAATGCCTGCTCAGGCTTACAGCCAACCATGGCTTCCACGTCGAGAAGCGCCAGGCGGCTCTAGCGCTGTGGTGGCGGCGGTCGGAGCTCATGTCGGTGTCAGCATGGCGGTGATGAACGTCGATGCTGGCAAGGCATGGCCTTCTTCCTTCTCTTGTTATGTTGGGTTGCAAAACCTGAGCAGCCTGGTACAGTTGCAGTAGATTGTTCAGCTTGCCAAACTTGAATCTTTTCAAGTAGTGGTCAACTTGTTTTGTGATATAAATTAGCAATTGGGTAACGGAATTATTGCCTAGGAGAATTCTTGCTCCATGTCAAGGTTGTACAATTGGTATGCGCTATGAACAATGGAAAATTGGAAATGCTGAAGATTATTAACCCCCAAGCTTGTGATTAATTGTTCATTTTGTCGATCTGTGTGCGCATGCGTGTATTTGTGCAAGTCATATTACAGATCAGTAGTAATGGTTCTCCCCCTCCACCTAGCCAATTAAGGCTCTTCCAGTGGAAATCAGGACAAAAATTCTGGAGAAAACAGAGGAAAATTGCCATTGGATAATTGTACATAGCTCAGTTCAGTTGAGTATTGTTCAAACTAGTAGCTTGTACTAATGGCAAGCAATCGAGAGGTTTTTTATAACCTTTTGAGCTCCAAATCTTATAATCAGTACGTGCACTGTTATTGTTTGCATCAATCAGCTTACAAGCAAGGTGTGCTGAATGATTGGACTTTTCTGCTTGTCACATTTTTTTTCTAGTTTTTTAAAAGGGCAGCAACCATGAACAGTAATACGAATGTGATGGGCCTTTATTAACAAGTGAGATCCATTGCGCTACTCCCATCTTTCACTCATCAGGATTACAATTTGCATCCTTGTTTTCTCCTGAAGATTTCTCTTGTTTTTCTTCAGATGGAACTGCAATTTACTACACATTGGCCCCATTAGCATGATGTAGAGGGTTGTTGAGATGGCTTGGTAATGGAACTGTAGTGCATGAATGCTGTTTTTCTTTCTTTCAGCACAAACACTGAAGTGAAGGGTTAACATGTATGCATCCTCACACCTACTAGTAAACAAAGAAATGTTTCTGTTGAAGCGTCGTCATCTGTGAGATGACACTGGCTTTTGATTATGTGCATATGCCAATCTTGCTGCTTGTTTCAGTAGCCATTTAAGGAATATTTGAAAAGGCACAAACTTGTAGTAAATTAGTAACATGTTTTGTCAAATGTCAAATGAGATGGTACTGTCACTCGTACATCTAGTCTTTCGCTTGCAGTTGCTACGCCAATTGTTACGTCAAATGAGATGGTCCATAATATGCTAAATGTGCAGTCAGATCTATTCAGAGTTACAACGGATTATGGTGGAGTGATGACTAATATACATCCCAAAATGTAAAAGCATTAAGAGTTACAATTTTCAAGGGGATTAAAGGTGATTCCTTTGTACCCTAAATTGACGTATTCACTGAATGTTGAAGCTGATTTGCTAGTGCCAGTAGACTCGTATGAAATTCTTTTGGGAGTCATCACTACTTCATTTGTACCTTTCAGTATCATAATACACTTTGTCCTTTCGTACTCGGCTGCATAAATGAAGGGCAATTTGCAGTTCATTTTTGAGCAATTTTTATTTGCGGTTGAGATTTTTGAACCTTTCATGACGATTGTTGCAAGCTTTGATCAACTTTTCTTGTGACACTTTGATTTGTCTTGTTGGCTCTCCCTCTCCTCATCTCTCACTTTCACTATAGCACTACTAGTACCAGCTATGTCTACACAGGCGAGGCTTGAGAGATCATTCATGTTCTGCCCTGGAAGGCATGAGATATCTTAACCAAAACTCCTTGCTTCAATTGGTTGTATTATAGCCAAGCGGCTACTTGGCATGCTGTCCTCTCCTTTGTACACCGTGCTTTTGAAAACTTCCACACTTGAGTATCAATTATTTCTTATGGTGATATGTATTGTTTTTAGGCATGAATCATTGGGTGTCACATGGACTTTGCCCCTCATCACATGTAGACCTTAATTTTTTTTATTTCACTTGGCCCCCCCACACTTATCAGGTATATATATCTCTAATTTCACTTGGCCCCCCCACACTTATCAGGTATATATATCTCTATTAGGTGAACTTTTTTTTTTCTGCACAAACCAGCATTAGGTGAGCTTAACCACATGAATACATGATGCAGTTGAAACGCATGCCTTGTGTCTTGTCTGTTCTGAAGTGGGGGCCACAAGTTAGTGTATATATATGTGTGTGTTCATATATCAACATGCTCCAATGTGACAGGTCTGTAAAAGTTTATTCCTCCAAATTCAACTGATCCATAAAATAGCTTATTAGACAGGAGGAGGAAAAGACATCATGGACCAATATTTGTTTGACCTTTCACTGATAGATATAGTCCGATAGTAAGGACCACTGCCTGCCATTTCTTGATTGAAGATTATGACCTCCAAAGCAGCTCTTAGGACCACAGATGCATGACACCATTTCATCGGATGCCAAAATTTGTGGTCTCAAAGTGAAGTCTAACTAAACACCCGTAAGCACTGTTGAAGCGTGAACAAGAGCTTAATAAGGCCATAATGAGCCGCAAATCCAGGTTAGCTAGCTGCTACTTCTTCCTATCCTACTACCCAAAGAAGCATTAATAAGTTGCTTGTGAATTCTGATCCCCTTGCAGGTGAATTAACCTCAAGACAAAGGGCCTTAAGATGACCGACTGTTTTGCAGCTCTCTTGCTGCCTAGGAAAGGTATTTTGCAGTGCTCAAGCAAAGTAGGATCTTGGAATGCCCTTTTTATTAGGCACACATTGGTAGCATAGCATAGCATGCGTCTATCCACATGAAAATTATTCAGATTGTTAATTCTTAATTGCTAATGTTCCTTAGTTTGCGCTAGTACTTTGGTCCAGTGATAATCCTTGATGACTTGTTATTACCGCATAATGCTTTGAATCAAGCCTCCTATGGCAATCACAGTTTGGAAACAATGTGGTGTTGAGTACACCACTGTATCAGCGAAGATCTACGGCAATCCAGTCACTATCAATGTAATTCAGCTTTGATCTTAAAGTAGGACCAAGAACATGATTGCCGGTAGCCATCAGAGGGCCAATCGATCGATCAAATGATATGTGCTATCATGTGGCTCCGGATAATCATTCAATTGAATGCATCCAATTCAGTCAAAGCGCAGGCAAATGGAGGAGAGAGATAACGCCCCATTCTTTTCAGTTCATGACATTCCTCACAAACAAACGAGACAGCTTTCTTATCGTCTTTTCGAAACGGTTTATCAGGACTAAGGTTGAAATTATCGGTACCGAAGCAAATCCTGCCCCAGCCGGTTACCGGAAACTTGAAAAAAAACCGGGCAAAATTTATCAAACGAAATTCGAATTTTGTTCACTTTGGCAGCCGGTAACGGTCCAAAAACCAGGAAAATCGGTAGAAAACTGGTTTTAAGTAAATAGAAATTGGAATAATGTAAATATTCATTAGAAAGTGTACTAAATGATTATAAACTAGTTGATAATATACGGATTCCATCCACTGGTAAACAATTCTTACATTGGCTTGATTTCTACAATAGTAAGTAGGATGAGAAGATATATATGAGGAGGAATGAGAATCACCACCAAAAGAAAATAGGATGGCATCTCGACGTCCATAAGTCGAAATATACTGTAAGCTATCATGGAATTCGTAGGAAAAAGAGTCTTGTGGCCGAGAATGATCTCAAACTAGCATGTACGACCTAGCCTGGATGTCCTACAAAACGTGAAAACATCTTAGGACAATAATTCATATATTTGTAGTTCATACAATAGTTAATCTACCATAAACAATACATAAATCAATATAGAAAGTGCATTATGCAACCACAAATTCAAATTTACATTTAAGAAATTCCGGATGGTATTTTTGCTATCGGTACCCACAGGTTTTTCGGGTGACCGGCCGGTAACCACCAGTTTTTTGAACTCAGAAGGGGACAATTTTTCAAAGCAACTTATCAACTTATTGTCATTTAGTTCATTAGCATAAGCGCTAAAGTTAAAACCTATTAACCGCAGCCGTAACATATTAGTCACAGTAAAACAGAACACACCCAACAACGCAACAAACGCGCAGCGCATCCGATCGGATTTAAGCATATGGATGCGGCTGCAGATTTAAGACCAGTACAGAACACGTAGAGCAATGTAGGGAGATTAAAACGTAATGGAGATTGCCATTTTATTATGATGATGACGACGAGATCGTGCCCTTGATGATTAGGTAGTGCCGCATTTTCGAGCAAGCTTTCGCGCGCTGCATCTCCTTTTAGGATGCCTTGCAACCGCAGCCTTTACATCTCTCTTTTACACCCAGATTGGGGGAACCAACAATTCAAGAATATAATCGAGTCAACAACAATACAACATTGTAGACAGTTAGACACTACACAGAAAGGCCATGCTAGGCAGTAGTAGCAACCTATTCCAAAAGAATTATTCAATGCCAACCATACCATCTTGCTCAAAGACAGGCCAAGAATGACATGAAGCAAGTTCACAAGGTGAAAAGTCAACACTTCATTTTCAAAATGGAAAGAAAATTTGCAGCGCTATTATATCTGAGTGCATAATTAGAGAGACACATGAGGCTTCAATTCCAAAAATATATCACACGTCTCTTGATCTAAGGCTGCGATGGTTTGATGTCATTCACCAGCTTGCAGGGAGAAAAAAATTACCCCAGGGAGTGTAGTTATTTTCTCCTGATCTTAATCTTGA
Source organism: Dendrocalamus latiflorus (assembly GCA_017311315.1). Taxonomy (NCBI): domain Eukaryota; kingdom Viridiplantae; phylum Streptophyta; class Magnoliopsida; order Poales; family Poaceae; genus Dendrocalamus; species Dendrocalamus latiflorus. Next base: position 631,896 of record CM029659.1, read on the forward strand.
GAGTCCATTGTAGCTTGCCTTCTGGGCGCGGTATATCCCTCGGTAAGCGGAGGGGCAGCTCAAATTCCCCGAGGGATGCCAGTGGTGACTGCAGATGCAGATTGTCTGGGTGGATATGGATATTGAGCTGCCTTGCCACCTGTTGGTTAAGTACAGATGTTAATAAAAATTTGAATTTTTGGAATAAGGAGGGTGGCTGAGCTCAAAAAACACCTCCGAAACAATTTCATCCTTCTTTACAGGAGTACGCAGCTCGTTCCCAACAGAGATGAACCGCCTCAACACCTATCAAAACATCAGTGATAATCAGTACTTCCATGTACTAAATCATGTTAGGTGGCACATGTGAATGGCAGTATGGTACCCTACACGAAAACAAGATTGTGTGATTGGAACAAATATGCTGCAGTAGGATTTCCAATTTTGGTGGAATCATACTAACCAAGAGAGCGTTATCAAGCCGTTTTGCTGCCGTTTGATACTCCAGTTTCTCCTCTTGTAGCTGTTCAAATGATTGAGTTGAGAAGTAAATGAGTAACATTTGAAAACAAACGGAAGTATGTGTGACTAGGAAAACCACACAATATCTATTTTTAACCAGAATTGGAAATATTTTGTGACACCCCGGCCCATGTTGACCCATGTGTGTATGCACATGAATTTCTGAGTTAGTCCCACCTTACTAACTTACCTTGAGAAGCACTTATATATAAGCCTAGGAATTTCAATTGTAGCACCTCCGGTTAACCGTTTTACGCGAAACGAGGACGAAAGCGCAAGCGGGTTGCTACGTGTGCGTGGCCTATCCAGAATGTGGTTAGATCTGAGTCCGTTTGGACCCTAGGGCGTTACATATTCAGAGCTAAATTTGACCACAAATTTGATCTTACAGTCAGTAAAAAAATGTGCTTTCGAGTGCGCATCAAAGGGGCTTTCTATATACAGCAAAAGTGTGCACGTTTCAGAGACAGCGGAAAGCTACTGTGCTCATATTTAGTCATTGAAGACAGTATCAGAAGTTAAGAACAGTGTTGACTACATTAACAAAGAAACTTAAGAAGCACTATCTAATATAATGGCTAGCAGGTGAGAGGTAGAAGAATATCTTAAGACAACGTGTTCAATCTTTTAAATACCAGATGGTGCAAATGGACTTGTAAGTTAACTAACTACAGGATCATAGCCGTTCTTTTCAATATGGAAGTCCAAAAGATAAGTTTACAGAACAGAGAGCAACAGCATGTTCATATTCTTTTCAATATGTAAGTCCAAAAGATAACTTTACAGAACAGAGAACAACAGCATGTTCATATGCTGATATAGCACTGGTATGATATCTAACTTCGTCACCATGCTCTACCACAATGTAGTTGACAGCATCAAAATAAACCACAAGTCCAACAGGAAATGTCAAAGCAAACTCTGGACTAGAAGAGGGCTAAGTAGCAACAAGCCTTTCAGAAAATGAATAGAAGAGGTCAGTTAGTTGTATACTAGGATCTCTCATCAAGACTGCAGACCATGAAACAAAAAAAAAAAAAAGAATTACGCGCAGCCAGTGCACAACCTACCCGAGCATCATCATCTTCCTGTGTGACTTCTTTCACCACCACCTCCTCTTCACGTTGGTAAAGCTGATGAAACAAATGAGAATGACTTGTAAGGCTGCAAATTAACTGCATTACAAGAAGCAAACTTCAGTAATGATGAACTAGCGGAACCACAATAACTTAACACTTTTTTTGCATCAGGTAAAAGTAGCATAGAGCTCGGCATAAGGCTATTTCATCGAACAGCTACAATGCAACAACTATTCCAATAACTGGCGGATGAACAAAGTGAATCCATAGTCCACAGTACAATTCATATATCCGTAGAGAAAGACACATTTGGTTTATGAAACACTGAAAAGCATGCCTCAAAAGTGAAAAGCCCTGAAAAATTCAAAATAAAATGTTTCCAATTTTTGCTGCATTTTTGAGTGAAATTCCGAAACTTTCCTTTTTGGGAAAGTTCTCCCGGAATGCGCTTTCTCTTTTTGGCCATTCCGCTTTCTCCCTTGCTTGGCGCCCCGCCTCCCTTTCCGCTTTCCCTTCCCTCGCGCGCCCCGCGCCCGCGCCTCTCGTTGGCGCCGCTCCCCGCTGGCGCCTCTCCCCTCCCGCAGCGCCTCCCTGCTCCCTCTCCCGCTGGCGCCGCGCCTTTGCCCCGCTTTCTCCCCGCGCACGCGCGTGCGCTGCGCCCATGGCCGCGCCTGCGCCGCGCTCGTCCCCGCGCCGCCCCGGCCTCGGACGCCCCGCCGTTCCGACAAGCCCTCCGGGTCCGAAGGAGCGGCCACCCTCGCTCCACGTCACCCCGCCGCAGCGCCGACCCCACCTGGCAGCCGCCGCCTTCCCTCCCCCTCGCGCGCGGACGCGCTCTCGCCCCGGCCGCGACACACCTGCTCCCGTCGCGTCGCCACTCCCCCGCACAGCGCCTCGCGTCACCCCGCCCCCTCCACTGTGCTGGTTTTAATGCCCGCGACAGCTCCCGTCCTTCCCTGTCGGCCGGAGCCCCGCCGGTGGCTTCTCCCCGAAGCCTCGCTTTTCCCCCGCGCGGGTATAAAACTTCCCCCTCGGTTCCTTCTCGTTTCTTTTCTTCCCGAGCTTCTCCACCACCTCCTACCTCCTCCCACCACTCCAGAGAACACCCCAGAGCAACCGATTGAGCTCCCGTCGCCCGTAGCTCCGCCACCATCTCCCCCTGCGCCGGTGACCCCGCAAAGCGGATTTCCTTCCCCGCTCCTCCATTCCTCGATTGCATTCGCTGGAAGCATCTCTACTACCCCCTAATCGTGTTAGTACCCTTGTTTGGCCAGGTGGAGCCCTGTGCAGCGCCGCCGCCGAAGCTCACCGCCGCCCATACCGTGCTCCCGTGGCCAGCCCTCCTCGAAGCTCCCCAGCTCACACCGCCGCCGCCAATGTGAGCTCCCAACTCCCCAGATGGTGTAACCGGCCCCGATTGAGCTTCCTCGCCGCCGGTGACCTTCTCCACCGTGAAATCCCCGAACCACCCCCTTCTTCCTCCCTCTCTCCCCTTTGGTCCCCGCAAATGCTAACTACCCGAAATGGGTTCCCCGCTGTCCCCTCTACCCGGCGGTACCCCTCTCTGCCCTTGGGAGCCGCCGACGTCGCCGGAGCACCATTGCCCCGCCACCTCCGTTCTGCTGCTGCTCGCGCCCGGCCGGAGGAAGACGACGACGACGTGGCCGTCTCCCCGTCGTCGGATCCCCTTAAAGCCCTCTAATCCCCGCCATCCACTTTCCCGTACCGTTTCACCCGCCCCCTTGAATCTCAGCCGTCCGATCCTCATAACCGTACCGCTCCGCCTCCGTTGGATCTTCCCGTACCGGTTCGCCGCCTCCCTTAAACCTCAGCCGTCCGATCTCCGCTCGCGTCATCCGGGCCGTCAGCCCACCCCGCATCCCCGCCGCTCGCGCCGAGCCACGCGGCGGGCATCGGAGCCGCGCGGACGCGCGTTGGCGTGGGCCGCCTCCCTCGGCCCGCTCTGTCCCGCGCGCGCGCGCACGCGCGAACAGGCCGCGCTGGCCTTCGGCCGCGCGGGCCGTTTTCTCGGCCGGGCTGCACTGTTGCGCCGGGCCGGCCCACTACTGTTCATTAGATTTTCCAGTGATTTATCAATTTCCAAAATTCCAGAAAACTCAAATAAATCCTAGAAAATCACAGAAAATCCCAAAAATTCCCAAATTTCACCACATTGCCCCAAATATTATTCCAAACACTCTGGTGAAATCCATTTCCACAGATTCTTCCTAGAAAAATTCCTAAAATTCCATTTGGGGTGTTTATGCAATTTATTTCTTTTTAATTAGATTATTTTGCCTCGCTTGATTAGTCTCAAGCTGGATTTAATTTATTTTAATTGTTTGCGTTAGTGTCGGAGATCCCGGAAGCCCAGGAGCAGATTCAGGATTCAGGTGCTTCGACGTTTGAGCTCGCAGAGATCATCCGGATAGACGGCAAGTCCCAAATCCTTTGATCATAATGTATCTCATAATGTTTAAATATGCTAATATGTTATTTGCATTGAGCTAGTTCTGAAATGTTAGTTTGAAAATAAAAATAAAATGTTTAGAATGACTTGTGTATTAGTTAGTCCTACCACCGCTAAATGCCATGTTTAATTTGTAGCCATGCCATTGAAACCCTAGAAATATTTATCTGTTAATCTTAGTAATTGTAGGCTATGATTATCATGCAAAATGTTACACTAATAAGGTTGCGGTTGCGGACCAATTTTAGAATCTGGAAAACCCGACTCTAAGGTAGGGTGGTATGGGACACCGTATCTTAGAGCGGAGAGTGCCGGCGTGCACAAGGTAGGGTAAGGGTTGGGGAAGAGCCGCGAGACGGTCTTTGCCCACCTCTTATCCTAGGGCTGGAGTAGGGTAAGGGTGAGTGGGAAACCGCGGGACGGTCTACGCCCGCCGCTTACCTTAGTTTGGGTCGCGGACCTGGCGAGGTTGCGGGCCATGTGAAAATATAAGGACTGAAACCCTTACGCTGAGCTAATGTCATAGCCATCGCTCAACCACAGGAGTTGACTTGTCAACACTTGTCTTTTAGCTGCTCAACTCGATTGAAACTCTACAGGAGGGTAGCAGTGAGGTTAGGTAGGCCGTGCTACGGATGCCTAACAACGGTGGAATTCACTCGAAGCGGACGTTGTCCTCTCTTGTGTGTGTGTGTGTGTGTGTGGGTGTGAGCCAGACCCGAGTGAATTCTACTGGGTAGAGCCTATATAAAGAGTCGAGCAGTGAAAAGACCTGGTTTTCTTAACTCTTTAGCGGGAGTTGAGAGATCGTGTGGGTAAAGCTGAGCAAACTCTGCAGAGTCAAATAAATGGTATTCGAATACGCCGTGCTCCCGGTTATTGGAGCTGTGTCACTTGGGTGATTCCAGCAGCAAAGCTTAAGTAGATTTGTACATACTTCAACTTGGTTAGTTGGTTAATGAACTCTTGTTGAAAAACCCTGAGTTCTTAAGGAGTAAGTTTTGAGTCGGTCTTATCAAAATGAATTGCAAATAAAACTGCATCCACCAAATGTAATAAACCAAGTATACTCCCTTCCTTTGAGGTTTCCGTGCATGTAGTAAGTTAGGATCCCTTTGGGATTTGCTGAGCCGGTTGTTTGGCTCACGGCTTGCTTAATCCACTCTTTAGAAGAGCAAGACGAAGGAGAAGGTCTCCCCGTTGAAGAAGTTCCCGAGGATCTTTTCTTCGACGAGGACCCTTGGCTGTAGGTCTCCGCCGCGCTTGAAGCAGTTTCTGGAGCCTTTTGTAATGTAATATACTTTGGGCTTGCACGCCCCGCTGTAAAAGCTGGATGTTATTCCGTATGTCAAATATATGCTGGACTTTTGTTGTTAGCATGCAATGGTATACTCTTGCGCGACAGTCCATAACTGTTCATGCGTGAATAGTTACGGGGTGCCGTGTCCGTACGCGCCCCTGGAAACGGGGGCGTTACAAAAAGTCACAACGACTAAGCTAGTAAACATGCTTGTGGACTGCGATGGAATATACCAATTACACGTTTGCAGAAAATTTAAGGGCAAAAGGAGCAAAGCAAACCTTGCGCTGCTCGCGGATGAGTATGGCGAACTTGTCGATGTTTGGGACAGCGAGCATCTTGGGCAGAAGGTGGTTGCGGAAGTGCCCTGGCGCCACCTTCACCACCTCCCCCACCTTCCCCAGCTTATCGATCGTCTGCAGCGCACCAGGAAGGGTGAAAAGCAGCGAATTTTTTCCCCCACGCCACATATGTAATTCTCGTAAATGCGACGCACACCGTCAGGTTGTGTTTGCATTGAGAACAGCCAAACCAAAACTACCAACTCATGGATTAAACTGAAAATGTTGGTCTAACTAAACTATCCCTACGGCGCCAGCAAACTCTCTGGATCGATAACATTGCGCTCAAATTGCACAAAGCACGCGTTGACTCGATAATCGAGCCACAAATATATTCGACTCAAATCATCGCAATTCCACACGCATTCGTCGGTAACACCCCACGCATCAAAGAGGCGGCCCAGGTGAAGTGGAGCGGATCGAAGCGGTGGGTGGGTGGGTCGTTACCGTGGTGAGGATGACCTCGAGCTTGCGGTAGCGGAGGCCGTGGCCGGAGAATATTACGGGGTTGGCGGCGGCGGCGACGCAGTGGCGGCGGAGGAGGGCGGCGCGGGCAGAGGCCATGGCAACGGCTTCCTAGTGTTGGTGTTGCCAGCTTCTGCATCCTATTGTAGGGTGCCACCATTGCACAAGGCCGTTTTCTCTCTCGCGCGCGTTTCCAGCAATAGATCAGTGCCGTTCATCACCGAACGAACGGCCCACATCACGCAGAAGGTGCAATCACCCGGCTTCGCGGATCGGGGTCGTCGATCTTACAATGTAGCTAGACGTTCACTGTGTTGGGTTGATCTCGGCTAACAGCCCCGAGCAAGGAGACTCCGTCTTCACCTCGTGTCTTGATCGGAGACGGTAACCGACCCCATTTAGTTTTGATCCTGGTCACCTAGCGCTATATAAAAGATTTAGAGTTTCGGCATGGCCTTATCACGAGTTGTTCTAGGCCTCTCAAACCCTAACAAGTCCGATCTCTCACGTGCGCTGCGGTGAACAAAGACCGAGCCCTCCTCCATCTCGTCCACGGTTTCAGCAACGCCGGCCAACCTCCTTCAGGCCGTCGGCCACCTCAGCATCACCGAGCACCGACCCCATGGCATTTCCGACTTCGGGTATGTTGATGCTTCCGCTTTAAGATTGAGCTAGGTGTTCAAGTTTTGATCTAGGGTTAAGCCTAATGATTCATGTTTAGACTTAGATCTTTTAGCACACTGCACTGCAAACCGCATTTTTCCTTTCAAATTTATCTCGACAGGTCCAAAGAAAAAGAGCTGGCTTTGCAAAAAACAAGTGTCTGAGGATCCGAATGGCACGATGCCATACGTTACAAGATCCGAATCAAAATGTTTGCCAACAAATTCCGACTTAGAACCGTTAACTTGAGGAAATGAATTTGCCAAGAAAAGGCCATATAGCCTAGGTTGTTCTGAGCCTTATTTATGGAAGCCTACAAAAAGAATTGTTCTTCTCATCGTCGTCATTTACAGGAAAAATAACCCCTACAGCAGCATGGTCGTCGGATTCTCAATGTAGCCCTTGAATGCTTTCAGCCATTCTGCACCGATGGCGCCTGCAAAAGAAAACAGGCGAAATCAGCGCCCCCACAGGTGAATCTTCTTATTCATTCCCCTAGATAGGGAACGAGAAGCACACAGATCCAGAGCTACAATAGAAAGTACCATCAATGACACGGTGGTCGCAGCTTAGCGTAGCTGACATGAATGAACCAACACCAAATTGACCCTCAGCTCCAGGGATCACCCTCTTCTCAGCTGCTCCAAATAAGTTGCCAACCATGGTAAGTAACAGAGTAAACAGCTAAACAGCATAACAAAGTGGTTTCTAGGGGCATAGACATGCATATCTGAGAAGTGTGTACTGAAAACAAAATTGCAACCTATGTTATGCTTTTCACGACCAACAGAAAATAAGGCAGAAGACTATTCTTACTTATCTTAGCTATAACTACATTGCAACTATAATGCGATATATCAGCAGATTCAACAGTGCAATTATTAGGCAACATATTACCAGAGCCAATAGCCAAAATTGCTGATTGGGGAGGATTTACGATGGCACAGAACTGCTTAATTCCAAAAGGACCTCCCAAATTTGACACAGTGAAAGTGCCACCCTGCAAAACATAGCATCCAAATTGTCAAGGACAAATACTATTGAATACAATACATCCCAGATATATTTCAGTCTATACCTCATAATCTTCTGGCTTAAGACTGTTATCCCTTGCTCTTTGAGCCAACTGCTTCACCTCATCAGCAATAGTAGCTAAACCCTTCTTATCTGCATCCTGTAAAACAAATACGAGTTAAAGGAGCAAAAGAGATCTTAAAAAAAAATAGCATGATCTAATTTAGTACCAAGTCAACAACCCACCCTAATTACTGGAACAAACAAGCCATGCTCAGTTTGTACAGCAACGTTAATGTTCACATTGTGATACCTGCATGAGAAACGGATGATACACATCACATTCTGAGTAATAAAAACGAAGCTCCCAGTTCTAATGATCCATATCCATATCTTACTGGCGAATAAAATCATTCATCCATGAGCTGTTACACTCAGGAACCTTACGAAGTGCCAATGCTGCAGCCTGCATATTGAACAACAATTAATTCAAACCTATAGTGTGGAGAGACAGAAGCAACTGAGAATTGCATGAAGAATACAAGATAAACTTATTCAGATAACACTCTGTACCACTAATTGCCATCTCAAAAAACAGCTTATTTGAACAGGAAAAAATTACACAAGCACTAGCCAAGTCTACACTTGACTACTTCAACAAAAATGAGTAATCAGAAACAACCATACATCAAAACTTACCTTAATAACAAGATCATTTATGGATATCTTCTTCCCACCAGAGGCATCCTGAAGAGGATTCAACTCACTCCGCAACCTGGAACATAAATAAGTAATGAAATTTTCATGTGAGAACCCTTCTAGAAAATAATGGTGCAAATAAAAAAAGAGGCTAATTTCCTCAAAATTAAATGAGCAAACAATCCATCTAAAAATTAATTGAGCAAATGAGTCATCAAATGTTTTTCAGTACATGTAGATAAAACCATAAAATGTTTGAACAAAGTTTAGCCTGAAACCATACTTAATAAGTTTGTCAACACGAGTATCAATTGTCAGATAGTAGTGAGGAATGGTTTGCTTAGAGTGCAGCAAGCGGTTTGCAGTAACCTGATGACAATAAAATTAGAATCTGTTAAGAGCAGTAGAACACCATAAGCAATAGACACCTGGGAAGAATTCAGTGGCAACGATTTTACCTTTCTTATTTGTGTATTTGGAAGATCCACGAAGCCTAATCCAGGAGCTGCAACAGCTTCCTTCTTGGCACCCTTGGCTACAGAAGCTCCAATAAGCACACATATAACATCATGAGATGATTGAATCCCCCCTTTTCTACTTGCATAATTAAAATTATCATCATTCATGACTAATCATGCTTTGGTCTGGCCCTTTTCAAGCAATATCGTAAGCCCACCATCAGGAGTGATGTTTTTCAATAGCAAGAATGAAAATATAAAAGAGAACATACACAAGTAATCTTCAATGTCTGCCTTCAAAATACGGCCATCTGGACCAGTACCTTTTATGCTTGACAGTGGTACCTGTTTGGGGAACACAGTTTCGAAGTTCAAAAACTTCATTCCTTATTAACTGTTTGGATAGCTGAAATGTTATATGCTTACATTGTTGTCTTCTGCCAATTTTCTGGCGAGAGGACTGGAGAATATGCGATCATCTGATTGAATAGATTCTTCACTCTTTGCAGCCTTTGGTTCAGAAGCCTTGGGAAGTTTCTCCTCCTCTTTTGGCTCCGTGGGCTCAGAATGGGGCTTCGATTCAGCTGGAGCTGCAGATGCAGCAGAGGATGGAGCCTTGTAATCCTTAAATTTCTCAATGTCCTCCTCTTCTTCCACAGTTATGGCAATAATCTAATTAATAAACATGAGTTGAAATTAAAAGCAATTCAAGATGATATCAGCACAACATATGGGCATTAGCAAAAAGCCAACAACTATGTTAGAGATGGTGGGAAAAAGTGTCTCCTTCACATCAGGAAATATGTACCTCGCCAACTTTAATCTCTTTTGCACCATCTCCATGTATAATCTTAGCAAGATAGCCTTCCTCCATGCATTCCATCTCCACGGTGGCTTTATCCTAATAAGCACAAATGCGCTTGATGGTTATCTAGCCGCTGCTGCTGCTTAATTGCATAAAATGGGGAAAAATCGTGCCTGGGCGTACGTATTAAGAAAGAAAACTTACGGTTTCCACTTCGCAAAGAACTTCACCAGGTGAAACTTTATCTCCTTCTTTCTTCAGCCACCTTGCAATGTTTCCCTACAAGCAATTAAATAAGTGTTTAATACGGCATAGACAATTTAAGAAAAACATGCACATAGCTCATGCTTTATTTTCTCCCTACAAGTACTTTTTATTTGTTTCCGACTTTGAAGTAAATTACCTCAGTCATGGTAGGGGAGAGCGAAGGCATCCCGATTTCCTGATGTGGTGGCAAATCTGAAATAGTGAATAATGTTGTTAAAAATGCTAAAAAAGAAGATATCAACTTGTCTATGTCATATTATAACTCAATGCTGGAAGTAATGTTACAGCAGATGGAGCTGAATCTATACAGGAACATGGTGTTTAAACATAAGTTGCATGACAAGATCAGAGAAGGTACCTGCACCACTTGAAAAAGGTCTTGCTAGAACTACCTGCCCACTGATAAATAGCAATGGACAGTCAAAACACAGTTACAGCTATTATAATCTAGCATACTGACACTGAATTTCAGGAGAAAGTTGTAAAAGAAAGTACATACCATGAGAACAAACTATTGACCCCAGTAACAGCAATTGGCATTCCGTACTTGGATGCTCTCTTGGAAGTGTAGCTTCCCCTTGCTTCTCGCATTGAGACCTGCAAAAATGAAAAAGATAGGACAGAAAACTGAATTCAGCACAAAATAGGCATCCAAATTAAACAGGTGTGAGATTTTGATTACAACTGCATAACCTTGAAGGTCTGAAGCTCTTTTCCAGACTGCCTGTTTTGGAAAAAGCTTGAGCCTCCAATTCTTTTCCCAAACTCTCCATGAAGATCAGAACTTGAGACACCTGGAAAAAGACAGGACCACTTAACCTTAATCATAATAATAAGTGCTCCATTAATAGGGAACAGCAGAGTTTGTTGCACTGTGCAAGATATTCATGCCTGAAAACTACATAACTGGTGAGTGGCATCCAAGTATAATATATACATAGTGAGGAAGGTCAGTTGATTTACATGGTTAAGGAGTAAACAACGGCAATGCTGTGAGATGCTAGGTGTGGTCTACTGAGAAGTGAGAACTAAGCAAGCCAACATAGATTTTTATTTGACAGTATGAAGAATAGTAAGGGAAACAATCTGGATACACTAGATGAAAAAGTAACTGATTATAATTCCATTATTGGCATTTGAGTTGTTCGAACAAAAGAGGAACAGATGAACATTCTGTTTATATCATATTTAAAGGGTACATTTTACACCCATGGTTTTCTAAAAGTAACAAATGCCAAAGTGGCTGAAGAGAAAAATCAGAGTCTCAGAGATGATTTGATCCAGGATAACCGATACTGTCAGAGGCAGAGCCCTCCCAGGGCAAGTGGGCATCCCTTGGTCATGGCTGATATACCAGGATTTTAAAACCTTGATCCCGGTACCAGCACACCAGTTTGCTGAAGCATGAGCATAAATCGATTGCACTATTTTACAGTACTACAAGGAGACGGTGAGGTGTGGTAAACATTTGCATGCCGGTAGTATTAAATAGATACAACATTGACATGTCCATTGGGCAGCATCCCCAGCTAGGTTTAACAAAAGAATTGTGATTTTTCTCAACAACAAATTATCAAGATGCCAAAAAGAAATAAAGAGAGATCACATACTGTCTTCCTTTACAACAGAGGAGCAAGTGCTGGCAGAGAAGTGACGAACAAGGCTCCCACGCTCGCAGTCGATGACACCATGCACTCTTGGCAACTGCAGAATTGAAACACAGGCAACTATGAGCATATGCAAACCATACAAGATATACAGTGGCAGAACCTATCTTTCGTTCTGTTACACACCAGTCATCAAACACCAGAGCCTCATGAAGCAACCCACACAAGAAGCGAAATCGTTATGTATACCATAGCAACTCAATCTGTGTACGATATGTAACCGGCGTGGTTACCGAGGCCTCTTGGGTTCCCACTTGAGTAAACATTTACAGTTCGTCACACATCCCGTGATTACAATTACATTGCTCGCCGCAACCTATTGATCAAAACCTAACCTAGTGCGCGTAGACACAGATAAGCACCTAACCACGATATCGGCAAAAACAGTTGAGAAAGCGCGACAGGGAGGTTGGCACACCCAACGACCAAACCGCAGCGGCAGCATTCGAGAGTTGTTGCTAAACCGCGCCTCGTCGTCGAACCCGAACCATGGCAGCGGCCTGACCGGATCGGATGGGAGCCGCGACAGTTGGGACCTGAACCAGGGCTGGGGGGCTGTGGCAACGACGCAGACGGAGATAGAGGAAGAGGAAGGGGATTAAGTGAGACCTTGCGGGAGCGGCGGAGGAGGAGCGCCATGGCCGCCGGCGAGTGTGTGATTGTGAGGTAGGAGCCGCGGAATCGGTGTGGGAGAAGGCTAGGCCTCGTCGTCTCGAATGGAAGGAAACCAACACGAAACAAGCAAGAGAAGAAGAAAAGAGGAGAGATGCGTAATTATAGGGCCCGACCCGACCGGGGAACCGAGAGACTGGTTCGGTCGGTGCAGCCTCTTTATTAGTTTAGATTACGGTCAAAATTAGATTTATGCCACTTTTAATTACGCCAATTGAAAGAAAATACCACTCCAAACCAGATATTTGGTTAAATGCTACTCCCAAAGATGGTTTCTTACCAATGACAATAGGTCTACCTAACAAAAATACCATGTCAAGCTTCAGACACTCATAGAGGCCACAAAGAAACAAAGCTGCCTCAAATATCAACATGGTAGAAATGACAAATCAAAACTCACAAAAAAAATCTTTTAATATCAATCTTACGTATGATTTGTTTGGATTCGGAGGAACTCTAAGAAAACTTCACGTATGCGGCTGCGAAATAAAGATACGAGAAACTTTATCCTAGTACGGGCCTTCTCCTAAGAAAATAACAACTCTACGTCCAGTACGATTGCTAATTGCCAGAAAGTAGTTTACAACTGAGACTTACACGAATGGCTAGTGCTATCTTGCGTGAATGATCTATCGAATTCTCCTCCTCTCTCCCTTTGACGTCAACCTTTAAATAGCCAGTGAAGCGACGACAGTTATCCCGTGTCGAAAGATGTTTTTGACGCTTCGGATGATAATCGCCTGACGGAGGTTGCTATCAGAGAGACACAAGAGATCGTTCGTCGTGTAGCGATTGTTGACAGAGAGAAATCATGTGCAGTTAGTGGACTAACACGCGTTCTAACCCCCCTTGTCAGACGAACCGACAATGCAGTTCATTGTCGTAGATAAGACGGTTAGAGGTAGACTTGTTGTAGGAATTCTCGTGACTATAGAGTAGTCTCAGTAAGACTTACGACTATATAGTCGTAGAAAGATTTATAGTCGCAATAGGATTTACGACTACGTGGTTGTAGAAAGTTTTATGATCATATGGTCATAAAAGTGCTTACGATTATCTTACCATATTTAACTTTTATCGATAAAGAGTATACTGACATAAATTCGTGTGAATATTACGGGAAATAGCTCGATTCGGACAGAAATATAGGCAAAAGAAGAATCCACGTGTCAAAAGGAAACCAGGGCCGTGGATCCACACTTTCTGTGTGATGGGCCGTTCGTTCGAATTTGGACGGTCGTGATCCCGAGGGGAATACGGGATTGGCCTCGTCGTCCAGGCAAACCCAAGAATGCGGAGCTGCCTTGCCGGCTTCGCCCCACCGCCCACCGCTCTCCGTCTCCTCCGCCGCCGCATGGCCTCCACGCCCTCTCGCGCCTTCCAGCTCCGCCTCAACCCGCTCACCGGCGACTCCGAATGGCTCGTCGTCGAGGAGGCGGAAGGGGAGGGGGAGAGGGCGCCGAGGAAGCTTCTCGCCGCCACCTCCTACCTCGACATGCTCAATGACGCCACCCGCAACCGCGCGTACCGCCGCGCCATCTACGCCACCGTCACCGACCCCTCCTCCCACGTCCTCGACATTGGGTGAGCATCGAATTCCCCAAAAGTGTCCGTACTAGGAGGCGCACGCTTGAATCGCTGTGGGATTTTCGAACAGGTGTGCGCGTATTTGGTTGAATTGGGGTTGCGAACCAAGGATCGAATCATCTATGCTTACGTGCCGTGAGAGAACCCTAAACGCCATAATCTAATGCGGCTGGAGTTGCCCTGATGTTGGGTTTTCTCAATTGAGGAACAGTGGATTACGGTTTTATCAGGAACCCTAGACAGCAGACCACAATGCAGCTGCAGTTAGAATGGTTACTTCAGCCTGGATACTTTGGGACCATGCTCTGTATGTGCTTAGGTTTCTCTGCTTATAGGAGCATGGGCTTTGGGTGATCTTGGCCTTTTGAATTAGGATGATACAATTACCTAAATTATGATCTTAAATTTTTTGTGGAATGAAACTAGTGTATACTTTTGGGTACACTTTGCTTTCATTGCAGGATTATTAGTTAATGTGATCTCGTGACTGGTGCATTGGTCAATGAGATAGTGCTCATGTGGGATCCTTACTGTTACCCTAAAGCCAAGCACTCGAACTTCTATTGGGTAACATTTTGGGGTAAAGTTTTGTCTTGCAATCATAGATGAGAATACTTCAAAAGACAAACACGTGAGCACCGGTGATTATGGTTACTTCACATCACGTCTTTGCCTATGTCTGCTCTAGCTGATTTATGAGATGTGATTCAAACAATCAACTTCCATCGATCTGCTTCCGAACTTTTGTCTGATCGAACATGAATGACAATATCAAACTATCCTACCGAACCGAATATCCCAACTTCTCTACTTGCAATTCCAGCTTTCAATACACAGAAGGAAAGCCATACCATCCTAGAGATGAAGCCAACAAAACACTATCTGTATTTTATGACGACCAACCTCACTAACCTGCGGGCATGTCAACTATCTTTCTTGACTTTCTTTAATATTCCCATTTCTCTCCCTTAGCAAAGTGTAATGTATTGATTTTCTGGTTCAAATACAATTGGGGCATTCTGCAACGATGGCTGGAGATCCAGTGATTTGTAAGTCGAGTGGTTCGTAATGGGTAGATGGACAGATAGTTGGTTCTCTCTCTATTCTATTATTGAAGATAAGTGTGACCAAGTTATCCGTCTCTAGGTTTTAAGGCCGTTTAACTTTACAAAACAAATGTTACTTGCTGCCTTTCTGTGCATATGTTTTATTGCCTTTTTTTCAGCTGTGTTGCCTACATGATATATGATAGCATAAGAAGTGGAATGGATGCTAATGTTTATGATGGTTCCAGAGCTGGGACTGGGTTGCTATCCATGATGGCTGCACGAGCTTTGGCAACTGTTGAAGGTGAAGGTAAAGGAAGCGTGTCAGCATGTGAATCCTACCTTCCAATGGGCAAGTTGATGCGAAGGGTACTGAGATCTAATGGGATGGAAAATAAGGTGAAAGTATTTCACAAGCGTTCAGATGAGCTTGAAATTGGAGTTGAGCTTGATTCACCAGCTGATATACTGGTAGGCTTTTGTTTTAGCTTAACTGGCATTCTTGTTCTGCTATAGGATCCTGCTCAGATACTAAACATATTTAACATCAATCAAATGGTGTAGTATAATTGCTCAGATACTTTAGTTTCATTCTCTTTGTGGTGCTTCTTCAACTGTCTCCTTATATACTAAATTGGAAATTATCGGTCTCATTCACATTTGGTTATTTCAATTGACAGACCTCACTTAGCGACAACATAGTAGGCACTATCTGTATTGGGCAACTGTTATGTATTGATTGTTTTATACTTTTATTCATTATTTTATTTTGGTTATTCTGCCATTTCATGGTGTATGGTCATCTTGTAATATTCCTTAGTTGTTCATGCAGTTAGGGATATCTGAGGACTTAGCACTTCTCTTGCACGGCCCTTGTATTGCTATTGCATACAAAGTATAAATAAATGAAGCATTGTTTTGCAGGTAAGTGAAATTCTTGATTCTGAGCTGTTGGGTGAGGGTCTGATACCTACTCTACAGCAAGCACATGACATGTTATTGGTGAAATATCCGAAGACGGTTCCATATCGAGCCACTACATATGGGCAGGTCAGTGCCCACTGCCTCCCAATATTATCTGCTACAAAAGCAATGTTGGATTAGTTTATAATGGAATTTGTTGGTTTCTTGGCTATCCTAGTTAGTCGAAAGTACATTCTTGTGGAAGCTGCATGATTTGCACAACAATGAAGCAAATGCTGCAGATGGTGTCTGGCTTACTCCTGATGGGATGGAAAGGATTGTTTCTGTGAAGCAACAGCAACATGCGATGCAATGTGATGCATTGGAAGATGAGATACAATTGGTATGTACTTGTATTTTTGCATGTTCTGATAGGAAAGTATTATCCCAGGTCCTAAAAATTTTTTCGCTTCAGCTGTCAGAACCCTTCAAAGTTTTTGAATTTGACTTTTGGAAACGACCAGATAGTCATCGCGAAACCAAGATCAAGATAAGAACAACTGCTAATGGACGTGTGCATGCTATTATTTCATGGTAAGTACTGCCTCTTGTAGTCTCTTTAGTCTTTAGTCACTTAAAAGTTAAAACTGCTCTGAATAAACACTTCCTCTTCAAATGCAGGTGGGTGCTTCAACTAGATTCAGCTGGGTCAATCTTTTACTCAACTGCTCCTAGATGGGTGAGACAATCAAGTAGTGAGGATCTACCACATTGTGCCAACGGTTGGTTAAATAATCATGATTTTTGTCATCTTAAGCAATTTGTTTTTGCATTTATTCAATGTGGTTTCCCTAGATTAATGTGACATGCCTTGTCCAACATGTAGAGTAGAATCGTTGATATGCACCTGGCACTTCTCCAATGTGTCATACTGATGTTGGACTTAGGCCATGTGGGTTATCTGACATGTTATGGGGAACTGGCGGTCTATTATTATTTAAAAGAAATAACTTTCGTCGACACAGCACTAATATAGTACTGACAGGACAATTTGTACTGCCTACACCACTTAGAATTTGATATGTTATTAGCAGTTTTTTTTTTACTTTTTGCTTGTTGTATGTTATGTAGCCCTGATGAAATTTGGCCCCGTCCAAAATAATTAGGTTGCACCCTACCTGTCCCAATTAGAAGAAGGGTTTACTTTCTTGACTAAGTATATTGAGCTGGACCGGGTAGGACCAGCCCAAAAAATCAGGTCTTTTGCAAGCGTAGCCTATAAATGCTCAGGCCTAATGTAATTTAGCCCATGATTTTTGTGAAAAGACAATTCCAAATGACAACAAAAACTCCAAGTTTTAAATTAAATCAATGCATTTGTTACATGATTTATGTGAAAAGACAATTGTAAATGTCAATAAAAACTCCAAATTTTACATTAAATTAATGCATTTGTTACATTGAACTATACATCGTATATCAGTACACCATCAGTACAGTTATGCCATGAGAGTTGAGAATATAGTTTTTTTTAATTATTTTTAAGTTGTTTAGCTATGCCTGTATTTTTAGAAAAAACACTGTATTACTGTGTTTGCATGGTGTTATACCAGTGCTGCAAGTCGGTATTGGTGGAACTCTAGTTATTTTCTGATCTTGTGAAAGAAATAAGTGATTTGGGCATATGATTGTAGTGTTGTCAGATAGCATCAATCCTCCTTGGACCTTGAGCTCCTACATATAGAAATCCATTTGAAATCACTCGGTTAAACTAGCATGTTCTATTGTTCTCTATGTGGGCCTTTTAAGACTTACCCTACTTCTCATTCTGAAGCTACTTAAACAATGAAGTTTCTTTACATTGTTTTATGCCTTATATCCATTTGTAGACATGAAGGATTGGTGTGATCACTGGAAGCAGTGTGTTTGGTTTACACAAGGAAGAGGGGCTTCTGCTATGAAAGATCATATTATTTATCTAAGGGCTAGCCATAACCAAACTAGCATCTCATATCAGCTGGATGCCAATGATGAAGCGTGCAGTAGAAGCTTCAAAGGTGGCCATCTAACATTGTTGCCAGAAAGGATAGCACTTTATGGTGATAGAGATTGGAGATCTGCTTTGATAAATGTCATTAAAAATGCTGTAAGTACTCCCCCAATTCATTTGGTTACATATCATGTTGTTGCCTTGCGCAATTAACTTTTGTGAACTTTTTTGTGCTATTAGAAATGGATCACTGATGTTAGTTCAGTGTATGTGAAGAATTCCAAAGATCTGTTAATATTTGAAACATATTCAAGCTTTCAATTGTTTTCTAGTGCAGTTTGCCCATTTCAAAAATCTAAGGAAACCCTATGCTTGCATACTCATTCAAATTATCAATTGATAATCTCTGTTGGCCCCTTCATGCACAGACTGAAGTGCTTTTTTTTTAAAAAAAAAAACTTCTTCTGCAGTCCTGAAGCGATTTTGTTGCCTTGTTAGAATGAGTGAAAACTAATAGCTTTCAGGGGGAATACATGTTCTATTATTTATGTTATTTACATCATTCTCACCTCAACTTATTCATGTTTAATGTTTTTCTTCCCAGTTGAGTGTGAGATCTTCCCCAACCTGTATTGTGGCTGATGACAGCATGTTCTTAACTCTCTTAGTTTCTTCTCTCTCACCATCTTCAAAAGTCATTGCAATGTTTCCTGGTCTGCGAGACAAGGGTGCAACCTATCTTCAAGCTGTTGCAGATGCAAATAGATTCTCCATGGACCAGATTCAAGTGGTTGGTAAAAGAGCCGCATCTATTACAATGCAAGATTTAAAACACAAAAAGGTAAATATCACTAGTGGTAGTGGATGTTCTTGACTCGAAAATCAATTCCATGATCCATACTGTTATTTATGAATGTCTCTTGATCTTCTACCATTTTATCTCTATAGGTTAATTTTTTAGTGGGGGAACCATTTTATTATGGAAGTGAAGGGATGCTTCCATGGCAAAATCTACGTTTCTGGTTCGTTACTTTAAACTCTCATTATTCACGGTCCATCAAATGGAGCTTTGTACCATTACTAACAAATCAATATGTGAATAAATGTTGCACTTAAAAATCCACTCACGATGTTAAAAAAATATATAACATGTTTAGAAATCCACAACCATATTGTACTCTTTATTGCATTTTTTATAGTATATTTTGATTATTTATCTGCATGTTCCTCATCGATTCCTTTTTGATCTGGCAGAAGTTGATGTATTCTTCACTGATAGTTAAATTTCATACTTTTACTATATATGATTGTTCTCAAGCTGAAATTTTGAAGAAAGCACGACGTCCTTTCAGACATTTCCTTCTATTTATTATGCTATACTAGTGATAACATATTTTTGTAGAAGGAAGAAGAATGCACCCTCAATTTGATGAGACGAAGCCAATATTAATTGCTGTTAGACTCTTCTTTCAGTCTGCTAGAGCATGCGGCTGTTCACAGATGTCCTAATTAATAAGCCGACAATTTTTCATATCATCTTAACTAAAGGCTAAAGCTTTGTTATTTCCAATTTTTGCTACCATTTTAGGTTAGTGGTCACTTAATGTAACACCATGGCCCAAGTTTGGGCTGGAAATGGTATGTTTGGCCCACAGTTGTTTCGACTTTCTAGTAAGCATATAAACCTTGGAAGTGAGGACAAAAGTTAACAGCTTTGGTTTGGGCTGGCTGTGCCCAGGGTGTTACACCTATTCACCTAGTTTGCATTGAGTTTATCAAGCATTACGCATATTGACCAGTGTGCTCGAGAACACAAAGTTAAGATTCATCAATATGGAACCCACAGTTTACATGGGAAGGCCAAGTGAACGATGAAAAGTTTTTTTTTGTATGAAATTACTATTGATGCATTTTTCTATTACTTTCTGTTGTATTACAAATTAATTTCAATATCTGTTCCTGTTGTTTTGAGTTTTGACTCTAGGAATGCAAGAACTTTGCTTGATTCGATGTTATCTGAGGATGCATTCATCATGCCTTGTAAAGGGATACTAAAATTCTGCGCCATGTCGCTTCCGGTTAGTCCATCATTTAGTCACCTTTTTGTTTATGTTCCCTCCATTTTATTTTCTTTTGCGCAAAAGAACTGTTTTTTTCCTAATAATTGAAGTACTGCAGGACTTATGGAGGAGCCGTTGCAGCCTTAAAGATATTGAGGGTTTTGATCACTCAGTTGTTAATGAGACTTTAGGAGCCTGCGGTGACCTGCCTGGAGAGCAGCAAGGTCCTTGTCTGCCTTATTATGTATGGCAATGTGGTTATACCAAGGTAAAATCAAATAGCGTCCCATGTTTAAGTGCACAGATATCATTTCATTCAAGAGTGGCTAACGATGCATTTAACTTCAACAGAAATTAAGTAAAGTGTACTCTCTCATGGACTTCAACTTCTCCAAATGTATTCACTCCTGTTTTGGGAAAACAAAGGTATCCTTTTGACTTTCTGGTGGAATACATGTTATCATTGAGTTTTTTTTCTGTACTAGTCAGTTCAAACATGCAAGAATCTTAAGCGGTATTAGGTACAATGCAGCCAGTGATTCTTATTGAAATTTGAGAAGATCGAGAATGTATGAGATTTCACTGATTTAGACCATGATACAGACCTGTCTGCAAGGTGTCTTTTGGGTGTGGTTTTGTTCTGCCCGAAACTTTTTTATTTATAAAAGTGGTACTGTTTAGAGATGTATTGGAAAACCAGATTTGGTACATCATTGTCAGTTCATAATGATACAGAATATATTGGTTTGAGTAATGCTTCAGTGCTCTCACAGAAACTATAATACAGAAAGCATAAAGCAGTATGGTTTAGTAGAGTAGGGGATGGATGCAGGTTTGCTATAGAAATTGTGATTTCCACATGTTGGGAGTGCATTGTAGTACTTTTGGTCTTTAGTGTTTGCTCAGGGCAGTGACCTTGCTTTGCTGGCTAAAATATGCATATGGTTTTTCTCACTGTTGTCTGTTTTGAAGTCGTAAACTTGTGTATCCGTACGGTCTTGCAGATTGAGTTCGCCGATGATGGAATGTGCCATGGTTTCGCAGTTTGGATTGATTGGGTACTCGATGAGAAAAATTCCATTGTGTTAAGCACTGGGCCAGGTAAAGGTTATGTTCATATTTGTGATGCGTTGATATCCGGGAGTGGTGACGAAATTGATGGGTAATTTATTAAGTTTCTTTCCCCGGGCTGACCGTGTTGTCTGATGTTGAGGTCAGATAACCGACACTGGAAACAAGGAGTGCAGCTGCTTAGCAAGCCTGTAGAGGTGAATCCAGCCAGTTCGGTGATGCATGTGGACGCAGCCTTTGATCCCGCCGCTGGTGAGCTCGCCTTCAATACCTCATTCTCTCTCGTGATGTAATTTGTACCAGTTACCGGTCTTGTGTCACTGGCGACTTTACCCGCATTAGTTAGGATGCAGGCAGGCGGTTACTGACTGTAACGACAGAAGCCCATGCATGGCACATGTTGTTTTTTCTTTCCTTCGTATTTTTCGGCTGGAGAGAGTGACGAAAACCCCGACGGCCAAACTTCACATGTACTACCAGTTTCGTTACAACGGCCGACCCCCTTGTCAAACGATGTGCGTTGAGCACTTCGATCTCGGCCCGTTTAAAATATCCAAGTGGGCCTTAATGTAAGGCCCATAAAGCAACAAAGGTGGCCCATTAGCAGCCCGTAAGGTCGATACGGCCCACTAAAGGGCCTTCCGGTACATTTGTGGCCTAGTAATGCCGGCTAAGGTCGTATGGCCCAATGAAGGCTGGAATGGACTAGTGTGCGGACATGACGTCGCGCGTGTCATCCTCGTTGAGCTTGTGACACAGGCGCAGGCACACACCATTCTGATACCCGTGTTATCCATTCAAGCACAGGTAGCTCAAAGGAACAGACAATTTCAGGAAAATAATATGGCCTGATAATAAAGAGAGACCAACGTTGTCGAGGTTACTACCCACAAGGCAGCATTATTAATTATTGAGCTCCTCAAAGCGTCCAAGTTCAATAATGAATCAAGGCTCTTACGGAACCGAACCAAACCCCCCAGAAAAAAAAAAGGAGAGTACTGCCAAACTTGTGCATCTTCCTTGCTATCTTACACTACAACTCTCCTCTCTGGATATTTTCTTTCCTTTTTTTCATCTGGAATGAACGGGGGAGTGAACTATCTGTACAACGGCATCCACATGCCTTCCCATGTAAAAAAGAAAAAGAAAAGGGACACCACTCCCCTTTTTCCCCCCTTTCTAGACATCATAAGATGTTAAATACAAAACGATTAAAAAAATCCAAGGCAGGGGTGTGTGATTGTCAATCACACGATATCAGAGCTCTACCTCATGAAGATCCTCTCCCAAACCATTCGACTGAACCGACGAGTTGCTGTTGGAACGGCTGTGAGGAGGTTTCTTTCCAGGTATCAATGGCGACCGCATGGTCTGCCCATCAGGTGATCTCGAAACAGCACTAGTGCTCAACTGGTCTGAGTATGTTCCGCTCCATGATGCTGCTCGGGACCTTGAGAATGAGCTATTAGCACCGCCTGCGGGGGTCATGATGTTGTCCATACTGGGGTACCGCTGAATGCTTGATTGCGTTGGCACCCGTGGTGGTGAAGCGAAGGCATCTGCTGGAGAGGGAGATGGTTCGTCCTGATGATGTGTGGTTTCGCTGGGGGCATGGACTGTTGAGTCAGGCATCTGCTCCGATGCAACAACAGCTGGAGTTGGCACAAAGAACGTAGCACCAGACAGCGGATTCATAGATGGAGTTGCCGGTTTATTGTATGATGTTGCCGTTGCTGCCCCAAAGGCATTTGCACCACCCTTGTTAAATGTGTCAACATATCTACAGAAAGAAGGAAATGTTATAACCCACTTGGTATAGAAAGCAAATGAGGACAGTTAACTGAACAAATTACCTTGATCTAACACCCGTCCGTCCACGTGCTGAGAACTGGTTCTGGCTGGGTGGTATCGGTGGCATGCCCGAATAAAGCTCGGAAGGATTTGAGGGCTTCGCCTCTACAGGTCCATTAGCAGTGTAACCTCCACTGCTGGGGCCATTCAAGTTGTAATCTGGAATACCACTCTGGAATGAGGCTTTTGTCGGAGGTGGGGGAAGGGGAGGCTCCTCAGCAGGGATCTCAGCGCCTTCTTCCACCCACCGCTTCAGCTTCTCATCATAGTAGAACTTGTTCTGTTCCCCCAACTTTGCCTTCAGACCACGAAAAAATTAGTCAAGTTACTGCACAGAGCGAAAAGTAGGCACAAGTAGTTAATGTGTTAATAAGTACCTGGTGATGAGATTTTGAAACAAACCCCATTGTTTTCTGCAGCAACCATCCAAAACGTGAACTGCCTGAACCTGACGTGCTTTGTGCATTATCTGATCCTGCACCCTGTTAGAATTTCAACGTCAGCAAAGATAACTGGAAAAAAACTCTAGAAAACATTCCAATCTAAGAAGTACCTGTTTTGGGGTTCTGCCAAAGTCCGGTTCGGAGACACTTCTGTTATGTGCACCTTTCCTGCCAGGGCCACTGTTGCCTGCCATTTCACTCATAGACTGTTCTGAAGCAGAAGACATTAAAGATGACATGGCCATCGCTGACTGACTATTTACAACTTTTGTGGCTGGAGGAGCAGAATATAAGTCTCTGTTGTTAGAAGATCCCTGTGGCAATGACGGCAATGGTGCAGGTTGTGTACCCATCATGCGGGACAATGATTTATCAAGTGACGTAAAAATCTTTCCAACAAGCTTTGCAGGGGCAAGATTTGTGCCATATCCACCCTAAATAAAGGCGAATCGATTATCAGTGAACAGGAAGAAAATGGTTTGCTAAAGTGCAGGCAAGAATCAAGAAACAACATTAACTACAATAAACTCATACCTGCTGGTGGGTGCGTATCCGCTCCTCCAGGGATGAAAACAATTGCTTCCATGCTTCAAGTTCAGGCGCACGGCCAGAGGCTTTCAGCACCTTCAAAGATGCTTGACAATACCTTAAGAAGGCAATTCAAAGTGAGTGTGTGTGTGTCACTAAGAAACCAGGGGGAAATGCTGAAATAGTGACTCAGCACCTTACCTTAGAGAATCAGAAACCTTCCCAACCTCCGCAAGCATGTATGCGTAAATCAGCTTATATGGTTGAAATGGCAAGAGGATATACTGAGAGTTACCGAGAACCTTCGCATATTCATACAACTCCGTTCTCTGTTAGTTGCATTGTGAGGGTATTTGTTCAGGAACAGCAAATGACAATGACAAAAAAAAAAGCATAACAAGGATGCGGTCAGTTATCATCCAACCATGCCATTCTCCAAGAAATGAATGGTCCAAAATAGAACAAAAGGGGCTGGAAAGCCACAACAACAACAAAGCCTTTTCCCAAACAAGTTAGGGTAGGCAAGGAATGAAATCTTCTCAAGATCAAAGAAATGAGCGCCTTGAAATAAAACCTACAATGCTAAAATCCTAAGCCGTACAACTTGCTATCCGAGCCGAGAGCCTAAAAACAGTGCCCCTAATTTTCTTATGGTTCTAGTACGTAGATCGTTAACTTCCATGCACTCCTATCCAAAACTAATTCTTTAGATACATTCCAATCCCTCAAGTCTCTTTTAACTGCTTCCTCCCACATCAGTTTCGGTCAACCTCTGCCCCTTCTTACGTTTTTAGTACGTCTTAAAATTCCACTACGTACCGGTGCCTCAAGAGGTCTTCGTTGGAGATGTCCAAACCATCTCAAGCGATGTTGGATAAGCTTCTCTTCAATTGGTGCTACCCTCACCCTATCACGTATATCATAATTGTGGATGCGATCCCGCCTTGTGTGACCACAGATCCACCGCAGCATCCTCATCTCCGCTACACTCATTTTCTGTATATGTTGCCTTTGTCACCCAACATTCTGCTCCATATAATATCGCGGGTCTGATCGCTGTTCTATAGAACTTACCCTTTAACTTTTGAGGGGCTTTATTGTCACACAGGACATTAGATGCTTGGCGCCATTTCACCCACCCCGCTCTTATCCTGTGGTTCACGTCTTCATCAATCTCACCGTCCCATTGTAGCATCGATCCCAAATAACGAAACATGTCCTTCTTAGGAACTACTTGTCCATCCAATCTAACATCCCCATCATCTACCCTAGCACCACTGAAATCACACCCCATATACTTAGTCTTATTCCTACTAAGTCTAAAGCCCTTCAATTCTAAGGTCTTTCTCCACAAATCTGAGCTTCCTATCAACACCTATCCTACTCTCATCAATCAGCACCACATCATCAGCGAAAAGCATACACCAAAGGACATCTCCTTGTATGTCCCGTGTGACATCGTCCATCACTAAGGCAAAAATGTATGGGCTCAACGCTGACCCTTGGTGTAGTCCTATCTTAATAGGAAAGTCATTAGTAACACTACCGCATTAAGAAAGTCATTAGTAACACTACCGCACGTTCTGACATTAGTCACACCATTTTCGTACATGTCCTTAATTAGGGTAATATATTTTGTTAGAACTCTTTTCTTTTGAAGCGCCCACCATATGACCTTTCTTAGCACCGTCATAGGCTTTCTTCAAGTCAATAACTATCATGTGAATGTCCTTTTGCTCTATATACCTCTCCATCAACTGTCGTAGCAAGAAAATCGCCTCTGTGGTCGGCCTCCCAGGCATAAAACCAAATTGGTTTGTTGTCACGCTAGTCACTTTTCTTAAACGACGCTCAATCACTCGTTCCCATAACTTCATTGTGTGGCTCATGAGCTTAATTCCTCTATAATGAGTACAACTTTGAATGTCTCATTTATTTTTTAAAATTGGTACTAATGTGCTCCTCCACCACTCGTTTGACATTTTGTTCAATCTAAAAATGCTATTGAACAAATTAATTAGCCAAACAATCGCCACTTCTCCTAGGCATTTCCACACCTCAATAAGGATGTTATCAGGCCCCAACGCTTTACCCACTTTCATACTTTTTAAGGCCTCTTACTTCCGACTCCTGGATTCTTCGAACAAACCGCTTATCAGTGTCGTCAAAACATCATCCAGTTCAATCATACTATCATTATTATCGTAATTGAACAACTTGTCGAAGTAATCTCTCCACCTATCCTTGATCTTCTCGTCTTTCACCAAAAGTCTATTAGTATCGTCTTTGATGCATTTAACTTGGTTGAAATATCTCCTCTTCCTTTCTCGAAGTTTAGACATCTTATAGACATCCTTCTCTCCCTCCTTTGTACTTAGTTTCTGATAAATTTCCTCATATGCCTTGCCTCGTGCCTCACTCACCGCTTTCTTCGCATTCTTTTTTGCTGCTTTGTATTTTTGTACGTTGTCATCGCTCCTATCATGATGCATGTGCTTGTAGCATATTTTCTTCTCCTCAATAGCCTTTTGCACTTTCTCGTTCCACCACCATGTGTCTTTTGGTTCTCCTCTTGTCTCTTGGGTCACTCCAAGCACCTTCGTAGCCACCTTCCTAATGTGAGTTGTCATCTCTGTCCACATACTATTCGCTTCTCCTACGTCCCACGTCCCTTTCGTGACCATCCTCTCTTTAAAAGCCACTGAGTAAAGTCGTAAAAATAACATCCCAATTTGACAAATTTAGCAAGACATCTAATCTGCAGGTTGGAACATGGAACTCATTTGCCATAGTGGGGAAAAATATCTTGAACAAGATACACGACTATTAATATCTGAGCCATTCGGTGGGCTAACTGCATGGCCTCTTTTATGTCATGATAATATCCTACACATGCATCTGTGATTATGCACCTTGCTCTAGGCTATCTGCACAAAAGCATGAATAGGAGATAAATGGTACGAATTTAAAAGACCTGGATAGCTTTAGGGCTGGTAAATGTGCGAGGACATCTCAAGTGGTCTGCACCAATTAGACATATTCTTGCACTTTCGGAGTATGAATCAATATTTAGTTCAGCAACTAAATAGCATGAATGAGCAGCTGCAACCTGCATAAAGATTAATATAAGGTCTCCAACTCAATGTAAAGAAAACATACATTCAGCACATAAGATTCAGACCTCATTTTTCTCTTTCCAAAGGCAATCCCCAAGGTGAGTAATTACAAGGTCATCGCCTTTCGTCCTGTTTGCAGTTATAATAGCCAAATTGTCTTGCCAGTCATCCAGCATGCCCTTAGGAGTACCCTGTTCGACAGAAATGCAACATTAGCTTCAAGCTGATTCAAACATAGCTATGAATGGAGCCAAAAAAAGGAGGGGTATTCCTAATGCAATGTCTGTGATACTAGTTAGAGACCCGTGCGTTGCAACGGAGTCATAAAATAATGAGACGGAACTTACTACCTAACCAACTTCATACATCAAACATTGGAGAGCAAGCGACAGAGAGAGAAGGGTGGCTAGAATGCGCGAGGAGATGAGAAAAGTAAAGGGGGTGAGCGGTTGTATCCTGAGAGAGAGAGAGAGAGGAGGAGAGAGACGAATGATCCAGATCAAATCGGATGGCTTAGAAGAGAGGAGGGAGAATGGACCAACCACCAACTCACACTTTTATAATAGTAAAGATTTTAAGTCGAGAACAGTTAAGCACAACCCATGTCATGATATACCCTAAAAATCTAGAGAGAATCAGATGGCAACATAAAATTGTTGTACAGGGCTACAGAACACCCAGAGTTCCATGTAGTAACGCATTATAACACATAAAGTCATAAACTATGGACAACATGGCTCCTTCTATTGCTTCCAATCATGGGTACTTAAAAATGCAGTAAAGAAGTAATTATGTATTACCTGCTCTGCAGGCTGTTGAGGTCTATGTAAAGTACCATAATTGCCATCGACAGGGCTCTCAACATTGAAAACATCTGCAGGTTGTCCAGCAATAAGAAGGCACAATGTCCTCAAAGGTGATCCAGATACAAAATGGCAGTGAGCCATTTTCTTCACAGTATCCACATAAAACTGCATCATCGGTCAAGGAAACAAAGAGTAATTATTCAGGGGGGAAAAGGAAATTAGACATGCCATCCAACCTATCCAGACTGCAAAGTTATATTGAGTGAAGCAGACCTTATCACCAAGTTGTAAAGCAAGGATTAGTGCGGGTCCCCAAAGCTGACCTTCCTGTGCATACTGAAGGGCCTCTTTCCTTCTACCAGAAACTAGAAGATTTTGAACCTCCTGAGCAGTAGCCTGCAGTACAATAGTTGCCTCAAACAGGGCGTTTTTGCTATAGATGATGCAGCACAGACATAGAAGAGAAATAAAATTACCTGAATCTGGTTTTCTGAGGGAATATTTTTCATGCAATGGACAATTGCTCCATACTCTCCCATATGAGCACTGCTACTCTTACAAGATGAAAAAAGCTTCGTTACGGCCATCTCTGGGCCATCTATACCCTGTTACCAAGAATTCATAAAGAAAAAAGAAAATCAGTATTACATTTCAAAAATAAAAATAAATTCTGTTAGAATAGGAATTCCATACAAAGGAATTCCTATTCTAACAAATTCAACATGGAATAAAAGTATCCTGTCAAAGAGAACCATTCTCGCACATGATAGTGGTGATAAATGATAAAGCTGACCCAAGTTAGGAAAGACATGTGATAGTCCTTAAATCATTTTACGGGGTAACAAACACAAGGCCAAGGAAGTGATCGGCATCCCAGGGACTAATTTGTGCCCGCTAAATTATATACATAGGGCTTAAAATGATTAATGACAAGCGTGATTCCTTTGATTCATTGTCACGAGAAAATCAATTTCTATTAAGAACCTAACCTAGGATGTCTCTATCAGAGCAGTGGACAGCACCCACATAGTTTTGACACACCAACACTTTCCAGCATCTAGTATCATTCGCATTTCAACATGGAATAAGCTAAAAGAACAAACCAGCAAATCACAACTTATGATTGCATCGAGCACTAGGACCAAAGGTGATTGAATCAAACCCCATAAAGTGCAGGTCCTAAACTTTTTAAGGTCAAATACTCGGACTTATTCATGATGTCCAAATCTATATCTTACACAGCTCCCTACAAAGTTTTAGATCCAGAGTATATTTGTTATGCGGTCACAGCGCAGCAGACATTGATCAGTGTGACAGTGGTGTCAACTATATATTTTTCTGGCAAAAGCTTTGCAGTGCACTACAATGAACAATATTGCTCAGGGAAAAGCGTGAGATAGTCAAGCAAGACAAGACAGAAAATACCTCCTGCGATGGATCAGACCCAAAGGGTGAACGGAGTTTTCCATAGTGCTGGCACAATATTTTCAGTAATGAAATAAGCAACTTCTGAACATCCCCTCCTTGGAATTCCCTGACAGAAGACTCATAGCCTCCGATAATCTCATCAAGCCATTTATTCACATCCTTTGCTGCAGCACTTCCACCAACAAGGGGGCCAGGAATAGGTTGACGACACAAAGCATGGAAGTAGCTAAGCGCACTGCCGTTAGGGATGCTTGGTTGATCAATTTTATCAGCAACAATATCAGGTATATTGAGAATTGACACCGTGCCACAGGAATTGCCCTTAAATTGCAACGATAAAAGCTTTTAGTTACAACTTTATTGCCAAAAAAAAGAATGTTACAAAGAAATATTCTTAGGATACCTGATTTCCGCTGCCAAAGTTTGTGGTCATTGAGCTGGTCTCTTTCACAACTACAAGCTTCCCCCCAAATCCAAATGCGACCAGAGCATGTGGTGGGCGTCCAGCTGATGACCTCTGCTCATGGGAGGAGTAACCAAATTGTTGAGCCGAAGCATTTGAACCAATGAGTTGCTGGTGAGCAAAGTTCATGGAGTTCTCACTGCCCAAATAGTTGTTTGGTAAATGCATGTGTGTGGCAGGATCAGCATGTGTTTGCGTCTGGTACATGTTTGCTGTTGGAACAAAGTCTATTGGCTTAGCAACGCCATTTGGACTGCCATAACCATAGCTTGTTGAAGGTTCGTGCGCCACATGGCTAGCTTGACTACCTATAGAAGGTCCAAATTCCTTGTGGCCAATCTGGTCAGCTGTAGAAGGTACAAATGCCTTGTAACTCTGGTTGTTTGTAAAAGGTTTGACTCCCTGGTGACCAGCCTGGTGGCCTGTTGAATGTTCAGAGCCCTTGTACCCACTCTGATGGCTAGTAGAAGTACTTTGATGACTTGTAGACGGTTCAACACTCTTGTACGCACGTTGATAATTAGTAGGTTCGAATCCCTTGAAATGATCCTGGTGGCCCTCACTACCAGTGTGTTGACTTGTAATAGGCACAAATGTGTTGATACCACTCCAATAATTTGTAGAGGAACCCAATGGCTCAGCATTAACCTGCTGACCAATCTGATTCTCAGCATGCTGATCGGAACCATAGAAACTACTCACCAAGCTATTAGCTCTCAAATTCTCAGGCTGCATGCTGTTACCCAACGAATCCTGCTGCCACTGGCTCTGCTGATCGTAGTTACTTGCATAAGAATTCCCAGCGTGGGCTACATTATGATCTGTCCATGCAAATCCATCTGAAGCTGCTGCAGTAGTTGCAGTCTGAGCAAGACCTTGTTGCAGATATGGCTCGAGCGCGTGCCACTGCTGAGTGTTGGTGTCAAAGTACCATCCTGGGTACTCTGCGTAGAACAGCATGTTTGGTGGATACTCTGCGGCTGCTGCACTGCTCTCATCCTGTCCCCATCTTGCGGCAGTGGTGCTGCCCTCCTCTGCAATGGTCTCTAGCCCCGCATGCAAAGAGTTCTGCAGGTATGAAACACTAAACTGCTGCTGCTGCTGCTGCTGCTGAACATTATCGCTCCCAACGACCGGTACAGCACCACCACTATCAGCACTACCCTGCGCACCAAAAGTATCTATCTGATACCACTGCTGCGTCGCATTGTCGTACCTCCAGCCAGGGTAGAGGTTCTCCAAATACTTGGGATCCAAGGAGTCGACAGCTCCACCAGTCCACTCCGACTGCGTGGTGGTGTTCTGATCCACTGACTCCATGGCGCTAGCACCCCAATCGAACTGTGCATTGGCATTGCTATCCACTCCATTTGAGAAGCTGTGATCCTCCGCTCCAACACTGCTGGTTCCTACAACTGAACCCTGCACGCTCTGGTCCCCTGTCAAACTAGCTCCGAAAAACGCGTCCTCGCCGCCGCCGGCCGCCAAGAAGTCCCCGAACGGATCTGGCCCGCTGCTGCTGCCAGTAAAGACGCTCCACTGCACCTGCTTGACGGCGGTATGGACGGCCTTCGCCGATCCCGGGGACCCGCCCTCCGGCAGCGCCGCAGCTTCCTCCTTAAGGGGCGGCGCCGCGGCCTTCACCTCCGGGAGAGCAGCCACATCCTCAGCCTCAGCGTCAGGAGGAGGAGGAGGGGGAGCCGCAGCCTCCGCCTTAGGTAGCGCCGCTACGGCCTTCACCTCAGGGAGCGCGGCCGCACCGGCCTCAGCCTCAGGGGGAGGAGGAGGAGCCGCAGCCGCGGGGTCGGTAGCTCCCGTGTCGCCGTCTTCGAGCAGGGTGAGTGCGGAGAGGTCCCCCGCCGCGGCCTCGTCGTCGGCTGCAGCGGGGGGCAGGCGGTGGTGGCTGTCGTCGTCGTCGACTAGCTTGTCGAAGAAGTCGGCGTCGGTGACGTCGTCGGAATCGGACGCCATGTCGGGGGGGGTCCTCAGTAGGGTTTGGGCAATAGATCCGGAGGCGGGCTGGGGCAAATCGAGGCGCGGCTTGTTGGAGGAGGGAAAGGGGGCGGAGGCGGAGGCGGAGCGGCGGATCAACGGGAAGCGGGATTGGTTGGATCTCGATTTGGTCGGAGCAGGAGGAGGAGACGACGCGTGCCCTCAACTTCTCCCCTTCTCTTCTCTTCGCTTTGCTTCGCTTTTTTTATAACGCGTACGCCGACATCGCCCGTCGTCAGCCCCTCTTCTCTTCTCTTCTTGTTTTTCTTCCCTTCGTGTTGTTTTTTTTTTACTCACTTGTTTTGGTTTTTTTTTCATACTATGATTCTGTTCGAAACGCGTATTTTTTTTATATTTCTATGAAAAATAAATAGATTCCCGTGAAATATTTGAGAATGGTTTTTAAAAAGAGAAAGAATCGTGTCAAAAAAGTTTCCCGTACCAGGGGTCACGTAGAATTGTATTGCACAGTATATATATATATATATATATATATATATATATATATATATATATATATATATATATATATATATATATATATGTATATATATATATATATATATATGTGTGTGTGTATAATTCTAGAAAAATAAATTCAAAACACTTATTTACTTTGTAGTAAACCATGACAAGCTCGATTTTGTTTTCTTGTATCTACCATGTATTGTAATTCTAATTGGCCTTCGTTAATCGTACTAAGGCATATTATTTTTGGTTTTGATTTATGTTTTTTAGTTATTTGTGTGTGAGAGTACGGAGATACAAATAATTTATGTACGATTTTCATCGGTACAGATGAAGTTGTTACCGTGTGTATTATAACTAATATATAGATTTTATCTAAAAAGATACTCTATTTAAAAGTTGATTACCGTAAAAAAAAAGTCAAAAAAAATAGCTTTTAGAGAGGTTTGGCGGAAGCAGGAGGTATGGCACCACCAAGTCACGTTCGCAAGTGCCTTTCTTTCGTAGATGGTGATTACTTAATTTGATAGCACTTGCCATCTTGTTTACCAAACAAGTACTGTTTCTTTAATTTATTGAAATCAGAGAGAGAGAGAGTGCGCGCATTATCAAGTTTTTCTTTTCTTTTCTGGCGCACTTTGCAGCGCAAATGCGGTAGTGTTGAATTGCTAATGCAAATCTTGACCAGCCAATCTCGTCTGATTTGACCAACTCATGGACCGTCTTAGTACGGTGGTGCTCATTTAGATTTTTAAGCTCGAGATTATAGCTTATTTTATGCTATAGTCTTTTTTGCACTGTAGCTGTTCGTATCTTTTCAGCGTAATTAAATTTAAAAATTTTAAAAAAGTTAACCATCATAGACAATATAAAATAACAAGGGGAAAACAAAAAAATAAGACGAAATTAAGAAACTAAAAGCTAAAGCTCTAGTGAGCGGGTGATGAGGCGCCTGTTCGATGACTCCAGATTTGATCCAGACATTTGACATTTCATAAGTGTAGGCAGGCGATCATCAATACTCCTCGGATAAAATAAGCGCACATGTTAGAACGAGTATGATAGAAACAATGACAACACTCTAGAACATTTGAGCACACAAGAACCTCTAATAAGCTTTCTATCTATCAATTCAGAGTTCCGAGCCAAAGAAGAATAGGTAGCTGGGGCTGTGAGCCACTAGAAAGGCAAGAACAAGCTAAAATCCATTGCGCAAAATTCCAATTTTGTTCAGTATAGGTCTCATATTGAAATATAATCAAATACAAACAACAAGAATAACAACAATCAAGGAACATAAATGCACACACCAAAAACCTAAACTCCTCCATTCAAATTATACAAATGGCAAATACGATGAACTAACCAGCCAAAACAGTATGCCAAAAATAATTTCCCTAATTCATATCAACTCCAAGACCAACCAAGAATTCACCCACCTTGGAGGTCACCAAGGTGGCCGAGCTCCACGGGGATGCTCTTGGGTAGGTTATTCATACCGAGGTAGAGCTCCGCAAGCTCCAGGAGGTCGCTGACCTCGTGGGGATCACCCCTCCCAGCTTTGTAGTTCAGGAACGGCCCGGTGAGGCCCGGGAGCATCGCCGGCAAGATGCTTCCCACGAGCCCCTCCCCTACAGCGATATGGTCACCACCCTTTTGCATATGTCGCATGCCACGCCCTCAAAGTAGCCCTTGTGGCCACATGGGTCCCCATCGTGTGACCCATCAGGTCCATGAGCGTGTCCACCTCAGCATTGAATATCCATGGTACCAAAGACACAAATTGAATATCCATGCTAACAATTGCAAATCTATAGTTTCATTCACCCAGATATGAGAATAAAAAGTTACCTTAGGGTTGAAGGAGAAAGACATCGGAAACAGAGTGGTGGAGGAGGGACGGCTAGGAGGAAGAGCTGGTGGCGATGACGACTGGCGAGAGGTGGAGTTGGCGGTGATGTTCAAGGGCTCGAGGCAAACATGGATAGGGCATCCAAAAATGAGGCAAGAGGAGGAGCGAGAGGTGATGATGCCGGCACCATTGACCAACTGGAGGACCTAGCATCAAGGTCGACGCCTCGATGGATAGGGCGTCGCGAGTCACCTTGCCGAGAGAGATGCGCAACAGACTAGGCGAATTGGGGGGTCTCAATCGATTTGGCACGGCATTGCCCACCGGTCCGCATCGGCCTCCCCAGCGTGTGGCGGCTATGGCTTCGCCGTGCTAACGCGAGTGCAAGGAGAGCCGACGAATGGGACAGGGGTAGTACGGTGGCGTTGCAATTTCAGGATAGAGAAAGAGATGGGGCGACGATTGAGTACAGTGGGGGTGGTGATAGATACGGTTTTTACTAGGGGGGTCGTGTGGATGGGAGCACGATGGGTATGTGCAATGTGGGGACGTGAGGAGTGCATTACGTGTGTGCCTGAGAGGATTTTTGGATCTGTGTTGGAGGAAAAACAAAACGGCAGGAGCTACTGAAAAAATTGCACAAGAGAGAAGGGTCCTCACGTGGGCACTCGATCCGATTATGAGTATAATTCGATCCAAATTCGTATATGATATTTGTCCAGTCTGTATTTGTATCCAACATTTATCCGATTTGTATTCGAATCCGAGAAAAAATATGGATGTGAATATAATTTGAGCATTATCTGATCTATAAATCATGAATGAATTGCTACTCCACTAGAAGAACCAAGATATATGAGTAATTTGTGGTTTGCAAGGCTTGAGTCACCACCCTTTTTTTGTTTGCTTGCTTGCTTCCAAGCAAAAGCAAGGGAAAACTACACTGTTTCTTGATGTCTTAGGAAGAAGAACTGTTTTTTACAGGAACAGGACAGGTGCGCATCTCGCAAATCAGCTACTTCGTTTTACGCGGGCTAGCTTCGTTTATCTTTTGGGCAAAGCATGGTGGGATGATACCGAAAAAGAGCTACCTAGTGAATAGAACATTTCAAGTTGCCCAAAAGATCCTTTATACCTGTATTACTGTCTTTGAGCCAACATACGCTTCAATCTTTTTCCAATCACGATCAAACCTGTTTATGGACAAGTAAAGAAACATAAGGAATGAGAATAAAGCAATTCCAGTTGACACATCGGCTGCTCTCGGACTAGGAGTATCCAAAGAATTCACCAGAATCAATAAATCATGTAATACTCACTACATAATGTCTACCTACCCAAAATCCTGCTGATCTTAAGACGCAAGACGAGAATTCAGAGCTCCTACCGCCCGCAGGATCGAATCGTTAGTAAACCCGTTGATCTAGTATATATATTACTATAACGCGAATTAGATCGGCAGTGACCTTGGAAGCACATTATTTTAATGAAGTGGCAGATGCCACAAAAAGAGCAGACAAGATAAGGTAGTAGTAGCTAGAGATTTGAAGCTAGAATACTAGTAGTAAAAGAAAAGACAAGAGAAGAGAAGAGAAGGTAGTGGTAGAAGTTGTGGGAAGCAGAAGGGATGCTAGGGTTGGAGCTCGCGAGCGATGCAAGCGGGAACAATCCCTCCGTGGTTGGGCCGAGATGGCACAGTACAAGGGGGGCAGACCGTGTCTAGGTCACCATCTTAAACCAACGTACCGATATGGTATGGCACGTATAATGGGGCGCGGTCTAACACGTCACGGCCCATACAGCATGGTAGCCTGTTTGGCATGTTTGGTCTGTAGTCGCGCGTAGCCTGTTGGGTACGACCTATTTAGCATGGAAATGTGACTGTTATGCATGTTTGCCCTAGGCATGGTACGGTGGGTATGGCCCGTTTAGTACGAGTAATGGTTGATTTTTTTGAAAAAAATATAGCTATTTTGTAGCCATTTGTGAATTTAAAAATATGAAGAAAAAAAATCATAAAATCTCAAATTTTTCTATAAATAGGCATCGTACCCCCCCTCTCATTCAGCTACACTCGCACCAGCAATCTCTTCTCCAAATTCTCTTATAAAAATTTCGCTACACTTTGTTAAAATTTGGGAAAAATTTAAAATAATTTTGTCAAAAACCTGAAATTCGAAATCTAGAAAGAGGTAACAATGCTAATTTTCATATACTTATATTGTTCTTATTTTTCTTTATTAGGTAGTTGTTTATTATATAAATGATGACTAGGTCTTGAAAAAGAGAATCATATGCTTCAAACTAATTGACGTAGTATATACATGTAAGAATATAGTAGAATGTATTATCAAAGTAGTGGAAAATTTTGGTCTTACGAATTTTTTTTTTGCATTTATCCAAACAATCATGCAGCAAACTCCAGGGCAATAGATATTCTCATTCCCTTATTTAATTCATACGTCGAATCCTTCTTACTACATCAGCGATGTGCCTACCATATTATGAATCTTATAGTATGTGGTTTGAAGAGGTTAGATCCATATCTTCAAACTTTTTATGATGCAATTTCTTTTGTAAATAATTCTAACCAACGAATTGCAGTGTATAAGACCCACTGCATTACTATGGACATGCTGGTAAGGCGTAACTTAACTTATCTCATGCTACAGAATCTTTTACTCTATAAGTCCATATTTTTTAGTTTTTATCCACACACACCATCATAACCATATCGACAATACACTATCGACTGAGCAGCACTAGTATGTTGCTGGGAAGTTACTAGCATTTCTAGAAATCTTTTACGAATCCACTATTGTTTTATCTGGAGTGTACTATCCAACATCTCTTGTAATTATACATCATATTCTTGTTATTGCAGTTCACTTGAAAAGCTAATGAAAATGATCTAGTGTTACGAGAGGTTGTGTGCACTATGAAAGCTAAATATTTAAAATATTAGAATGAGATTATGTATTTTATATGCACTTGCATTTATTATAGATCCAAGGAGCTAAAATTGCATGATTCACTAATATTCTTTCAATTATAGATGAGTCTATAGGGGTAGATTATTCTAACTATTTTGCAGTTGTTCATTCACAATTGTCTAAAGTTTATCAGAAGTACGAGCATAAGTTTTAGGAGGTTCACTTGTAACGACCTCCACTAACACTCACCATAGGTAAGAAGACAAATATGTAGGGCAAAATCTTTGGTGGACCAGGATCCTCTAGGAGATTAAGCTATACATTATCAAGTGCTGCAGTAATCCATAGCAAGGCCTATGGGGAACTATCATTCTTTTTAGACAGCGATCCTATGTCTCACCATACAGAGAACTTTAACAAATTGGATCGGTGGCGCGAGCAAAAGTTAACATATATCGTGCTATCTATATTAGCACAAAGTGTGTTAATCGTTCTTATCTCAACGATTTCTTTTGAGACTGCTTTCAATATTTCTGGAAGAATATTGAAGAAGAGAAAAACAAGACATGCAAGTGAGATGGTAGAAAGTGCCTCTCATAGTGAAAAACTGGGAACAAACTGATACGCAAGCTCAACACAGTGTGGTTGATACGGAGTTGGAACACGCGTTCAACAATCTCTATATAAATGGCGGCGAAGGCAGTCAAGACACCGACGATTTGTAGAGCATCTATGTACACATTGTATTTTATTTGTTTTTTTATATGTAATGCTGAGTTACATGTTGTACTCTTTTTTCTTTGCCAAGATTGTCTCAAGTTGATTTTTTACTTGGCAAAATCTTAATGGGGCAACCATTTTAACATTAATACAGCTCAATACTATATTTGTATAATTGATTGAGTTTTTTTTCTACAATTTCTATAATTCATTATGTTTTTTTTGAATTCTAAATATTTTTTTGAACTATTATGTTTTTTCCTAAAATTTGAGGCCGAACAGGCTAGCCATGCTTGCTGACCCATCGGGCTAAATGGACGTACATCGGCTAGGAACGGCATGAACCCCCTCTAGACTATGCCTGGACCGCTGTCTCAGCACATGGGCCGGCACAAACGACCCATTCAAGCTGGCGGGCTAAACGGATCGTATCTAACGATCCCGTGCCAGGCTGCCCATTTGGGCATGACTGCACGAGGAGTTTCCGTGGTCCGGACACCTAGGCCCACCAGCACCTCCTCTCTCTCTCTCTCCGTGACTCTGTGCTATGGGCCCAGTGGCCCATGCACAGCCCATATGCTTCCATGGATGTCTCTCTCTCTCCCGACCCGACCCGACCCGGCTGACTTGCGAAAGAATCCAATCCACCACCACTCACTCGCCGGCTCCGATTGAGGTCAGGTCACCTCACCGCGGCGCCAGTCCTGCACCAACCAACCAACCAACCTGTCTGCCTAGGGTTTCCTTCTCCCTAATCCCCCTCGCTTCTGCTTCAGCCCAGATTCCCCTCCTCCTCCTCCTCTTCTCTCGATCGATTCCCCCCTGTGCGTTTCTGATTCGGGGTTTGTAGGTAGATTCCACTGACATTTGACCTGATTCTAGTCTGTAAGATGAGCTAGATTTCGCCTAGGATGGATGCCCTAGTTCCTCGCGATTTCTGATTTAGCTTAGAGGGAGGGAGGTGTGAAGGCTCTTGGTGCGCGCGGGGAGGGATGAGCTCCGAGCCCAAGAGACAAACTGGGTACGCCTCGCCTCGCCTTGTGTCTGCTACTACTGCTAGGCTCTTGGAAGCTCCTCTCAATCGTCCGTCGTCTGTGTGTTTGTCTGTAGCAGGAGCAAGATGAGGATAGTGTACTCCAGGGAGTTCCTGCTCTCCGTTGGCGACACCGAGCGTTGCAAGAAGCCGCCCCTGGGTTTTGATGCGTCGCTCCTGAGGTCCTTTTGCCCTGATCACTGGGACTTCAATTCTCTTTTCCCCGTAGGCTTCGTGTGCTGATTGTTATCTCTGTGCGCGCACCAGCGAGCTGCAGGAGGTGTCGGCCGGTGTGCTTGAGAGGAGCAAGGGCTACTACGGTACACCCCTAGCAAGGTCAGATGGGCCGGGGGGTTATTCTTCTCGTGCCGGGAGCTCAGGGGGCAGGTGGGAGGCTCGCTCGTCTGGATCAAGTGACCGGGACGGGGATCTACCTGATCGCGAGTCTTTAACGCAGGGTAAGCATGTTTTCTTCTTGGTTTTATGTGAATCCTTACTTTCCTGTTGTTTGTTAACGTTGGTGCGGCGTGGAAGGTTGGTGAATAATTTCTCGTCATGCCCTTTTTGGGATGATCATCGATCACTTTGTGCTGGTGAAATGATATTCCATTGTCTTGCGGACCTGCCATCCCGAAGCTTACTTAGTTTGCACTCATAATAGTAAACAGAGGAAGATCAATTAATTACATGATTGTATTGTTTGTTAGTTAGCCATGGTTTACTTCCTGTTTATTAGTTAGCCATGGTTTACTTCCTTAGGTGTCCTAGTTTATGGTCATATTAGGCATGTCGACTGCATTACTTTCTGCTTCCGCAGAGCTAATAATTTTCTCCTGCAGATAGGCGTAATGGAAACCAATACAGACGCAATTGGCAGAATACGGAGCATGATGGCCTACTGGGAAGCGGTGGTTTCCCTAGACCGCCAGGATATACAGGGAATTCGGCATCGAAGGATCGTGGGAATGCGTATCAGCCAAACAGGACGTCTGAACGCTACCAGCCACCACGTCCTTACAAGGTTTGAGCTAGCATGCATGTTTCATTCCATCCTTCCTTTCTCTTATAGATTGACAACCTTTGGAACGTTAGATAGTGAATACACAACATGCTAATGACAGGCTGCGCCTTTTCCACGGAAAGATATTGACTCAATGAACGATGAGACATTTGGGTCATCCGAATGCTCAAATGAGGATAGAGCAGAAGAAGAAAGGAAACGAAGGGGTCAGTGTCTCTTAACGCAACACTATAACATCCATTTTTTTCACCGCAGTCATCTACAATGTCTCACATTGCCCTTCTGTGCAGCATCATTTGAACTGATGAGGAAAGAGCAACATACATCCCTTCAAGAGAAGAAGAATGGCCCTGATATTGCGAAAGAAAATAATGGTGATGATATCATTTCACTGTTACAGACTTCTGCTGAAAAGACAGGCGCCACAACTAAAAGTGAGAAGCCAGATGGATCTGCAGTGTCCTTAGTTTATCAAAAAGATACCACTAAAACATCTTCAGTTCTACCAGCTCCCACCGCCAGGCCACTTGTGCCGCCTGGTTTTTCAAATGCATTTATGGAGAAAAAGCTTCAGCCACAGCCGCCCAACATCTCACTTGAACCAAAGGTGCATGTCTTGACGTTGTTTTATGTAATCAGTAATTGCCAGCAGCTGCATGCATTTCGCTTCTTACTGCCAATTTTGTACTATGTAGAAAAGTATGGGATGAATTACTGCAGAACAGTTTTTGACTCTTCTCTAATCGATTCATCTGTTTTTAATTATCTTAACTTGACACGGGTGACAACATACAACCAAATTTTAACATCTGACACTTGACGAACAACATATTTTCTTTTTCAATAGGATACTTATGTAATGATGAGATATTGTTCTGATTTTTGCTATTACTTGATTGACACGCCCATCAGTATAGAAGGAATAATACTCTGGGGATACTAGTAATCACTTCCTAAGCGAAGGCGGGATAACAAATCTAATATCTGCCAATGTCATACTATTCCTGAATTGTGTTTGTACTTTGTAGGCTCACAATGCTACTAGTGAGGATAACGTGACGACTATTGCTCGAATTGGTGGACGAGTAGAGGGAAACCAGTCAGCAACAGAGATCACTGCGAGCAAAAGCAAAGAGAAGGGCATTTCTGATAACATTGCTAGTGTGGGTCAAAAGCACATGCTTCCATCTGGAGGTGTTACCTCTTCAACTGAATTTGCTTCTAGCATTATGAAAGGGAGTGAAGATTGGGAAGCTGATGTGATGGATAAGTATTCCATTGAAAAAGAAGGCAAATCAAAAAATATTGATTCAGTTAGGAAGGACAATTCAATCTCAATCGTGGAACAGTTCTTTGGCAATGCATTGCCGAAAAGCGGCAGCAATTTACCGACACATGTTGAGGTATGGCAACAAATCCTTGTTTGGTTGTGCTCACTCTTAGTTTCCTATCTGTGCAGATGCCTCGTGTGGATATTTGTGGTTTCCGTATATATGAGCATTAAGTATTTACATATTATTAAATTAATTAAGAAACATGTTTGTGTGCTGACCTGTGACATGACCCAACCTAATCTTGCAAATGTAGTGATGTTGAGTAAACCTGCACTTCTGCAATTTTGTATTATTTTGATTCATGTTTTCATAAATGCAGATAGGTCTCACTCAGATATGTTTTCCCCCGCTGTGCCTGTTTGTTGATTTTTATTTCTAAGAAGGGGTGCGTGTTGGGAGTTCTAGCTATGTAAATCAGCTATGTGTAGTCTTGCACATTGATAGCAGATGGTGATAGTTGTAAACTTTCGCAGCATCTGACTTGTTCAGATGGCCTCATGCCCACATCTTGACTTGTTCAGATGGCCTCATGCCCACATCTTAACCTGTTAAGCTTAAAAATGGCATTTGGCGGGTCACATGCAGAAGTGACAAAATTGTTTCTGGTCCTTGCCAAGTTGCAGCAAGGTGCTCCAGAAAGAAGAAAGCTCCAACTTTGTTGGGCATTAAAATATCTATTAAAGCTCCAACTTTGTTGGGCATTAAAATATCTATTACTTGGTCATGTGTTTATTCCGTCTTTTCCACCTTTTGCAGAGTCAACAGATGAAAACAGATGACAACATGATGGTTTCGTCTGTACCAGAATCATCCAAATTTGCTCGCTGGTTTCTTGACGAAGGTAATCCTGTTTCATAAATTATGTCATATGCTATGTGTCAGTTCTGTGCATTAGTTGGTGCAATATCGTTTCTTTATATCAAACATTTGGTTCAACAAGTGGTATCAGTATCTTAGTGAATCATCATGCCATGATAACTTCCCAACAGAAGTAACATTTGTGGACATGTCCCTCATTGCTGTATGCATGTTAGTTGAAAACAGCGTTCTTTTGATGACTTTGAACCTGTATTTTCATGTAGACTCGAAACCTGCAGAAGACTTATCGTCAAAGAGCTTGCTCTCCATGATAGTCAAAAATGAAAATCCAGGTCCAGAAAATATAGCTCCTGGTGCTCCTTTATCTGATGGCACTATTCAGAATTTATCACCAAGATCACCTACTGATAAATTTGATGCCGCGTCAAAGCTCCTCTCATTTGCATCTCCTGCACCTGCTGGTGGACTCCTGGAACAGTACAAGCATGCTGATTTTCCACAGCCAGCTCCAGTTATGATGACATGTGAGGATCTTGAGCAGACGATGCTGGCGCAGGTTGCTGGCAATAGCAGCTCCAATCAGAAGAACATGCAGAGGCATCAGGCTGTTTTAGATGAGCCAACCGCTACGCAGAAAGTAGCTGTGGACAATCATGCATCTCAGCATCTTCTTTCATTTTTGCAAAAGGGAACAGATAATAAGGGATCATCTTCTTTGGGTTTCCACATAGGATCAGCTGATGAACCACAGAGTTCTGATGTAAATGTTATGGCCAATGGAGGAATATCTGGAACTGCTCCAATTAATAAAGCTGAAGCCATTCCTACTTCAGGGAAGAGCCTGACATTGGAAGCATTATTTGGGGCTGCTTTTATGAATGAGCTCCATTCCAAGGATGCACCGGTTTCTATTCGAGGATCTGCTACTGGTGGCGCTAACTATGAATTTGCTGAGACAGGCAAAACTTTATTGCCATCTAGTCAAGAAGGATTTTACCCTGGTGAACAGGCCCTGCCCTTCGACAACATTAAAGATGGGGCTGCCCCTAACGAACCACGAAATGGAATGGAGTACAGGAATTCAGCATGCCCTGGTCCTGGTCCAAGTCAGGGTAGTGCTAGCTTTGTCAAGAAAGGCTTGGAAATCCAGCTGCCTGAAGAAGATAATTTGTTTACAATGAGCGACCCTTTGGATGCTCAAAAGCCTGATAATTTGCCATCAATGAAATCCAGTAGGATCGAAGGGCTATTGCCGGAAATGGCAGTTGATGATCTCAATTATAGGCTTCAAAGTCTTGTGCCCGGTGACGCAGAACACGTTCAAGTACTAGGTCCTGATGCGCTGGGCTCTCATTCTCATGAACAGTATTACCAAGTTGAGTCACGGAATCTTTATCATCTTCTACAGGGTAGGCCACCTACACTGGCTCCTCGTCCTATGACGGATCACATTGGTAATAGGAATCAGCAAGCCCCATTTGACATGCCACAAGCAATACACCATGATACACACCATTCTTTCCCAACTAATATGATACACCATGATACACACCATTCTTTCCCAACTAATATGAATCCTATGCAACACACTCTTCATGCTCCAGGGGTCCCTCATTTGGACCCGGCTGCCCATCATCTTATGCTACAGCACATCTCCATGCCTGGAAGTTTTCCACCAGAAGGCTTGCCAAGAGGTGTTCCACCATCTCAGCCTGTGCATCACATGCCTGGTTATAGACCTGAGATGAGCAATGTAAATAGTTTTAATATGCACCCTCGCCAGCCCAGTTATGGAGAATTTGGATTGATGGTGCCAGGTGAGAGCCTCTACAAGCTAAGTTTGCATGTTGTGTTTACTTGCAGAGTTAACCTGTCACTGTTTTCAAATTTAGATGGCACAGAGGCTGGTCAGCTGTGAGTGGCAAGACACGAATTTCGACTAAAATTGTTTACCTTTCAAAATCTAATATTTCTTATCACATGACAGCATGAGACAAAATCGCTAGTTTACGATAGGCACAAAGTTTCTCCTATCTGAATTTAGATAGCACAGAAGTTGGTTTATGGGAGTGGAATACTATTCTGCTTCTTTTGGAGGTTATTATTTTCATTTGGACTTTAATATGAGGAGCAATTCATTGTCTTTTTCTTTATTCTTGAAGTCAAAGTTAGAGATGTTTAATGTCTCGTTTTTCCCAGTTTTGTTTGCTATTCTTAATTGGGTTTCTCTTTCTTCAACTTTGGATTATTTTAGGAAGAAGATTTCTTAATCTGTGCATTTCCAGCTTAGATGTATCATGTGTGCATTAGCTAAATAGGTCATTTATATTCTAAATATGTTAATATTCCTACTTTGAGCACATGTTTGATTTCCCACTGTTTTTCTCTCTTCTATTGTTTAGGTCCATCAGGTCCAGAAGTGAGAGGCAATCACCCAGAGGCCTTTGAAAGGTTGATGCAGATGGAGCTTACAGCCAGATCCAAGCAGATACACCCAGCAATGGCTGGCCCTGTACCTGGTGGTGTCTATGGGGCCGAGCTGGACATGAACTTGAGATACAGATGATGGACACGTGGTTCCTTGTGCACTGTGAAGGATCAAGAAGCATGATTTGTTGTATTTGTGTCAGTACTCTGCCCAAACCGCTATGTACCGTGTCCATGAACTAGCGACTTAGCGTGTGCCATTGGTGCAGTTATTGGGTTGCTACAGGATAGCTGATTGGGAGTTTCACCGGTAGTGATGTAGCATGTATGCAGTAGTACTCCTGAACGAGTGAATGCTGGATGGGTTGATGATCTGGAGTAGTCTATTGAGAAAAGGGGAAGGTGAAATGTATTGGGTGCTGTGATGCTGTACCGTGTGTGTGTCTATCTTTTCTCTTTTGTATAAATACTATCCTGCAAGAAAAAAAGGTACCAGATTAGCACATTTGGGTTTGGTCCCCTGCCCCAGTTTCTGAAG
This sequence comes from Dendrocalamus latiflorus, assembly GCA_017311315.1. NCBI lineage: Eukaryota > Viridiplantae > Streptophyta > Magnoliopsida > Poales > Poaceae > Dendrocalamus > Dendrocalamus latiflorus. Next base: position 676,726 of record CM029659.1, read on the forward strand.
ATGAATTTGCTGAAGTTTTAGCTGGTGGGTGGGATAAATTGCTTGTGCTGAGCATTGACATACAGGCGACCTATGGCTTTCCTGAAATATCTTTTTTTTTTTGGTAACGTTCAGAAGCTCTGCACGCCTTTTCATAAAGAAGAATGAAACTTCATAGCAGAAGTCTTTTCATAAAGAAGAATGAACCTCATAGCAGAAGTCTGAACGAGTTACAACAGAATGAAACTTCATAGCAGAAGTCTGAACTAGCTAACAGAGACAAACTTAATGCTCATGGAGCAGACAGAACGGAAAGCAAAGAAAGAATGAAAAGGGGTGGTTGTTGCTCTACCGGTAATGGCAGCGACCCAACGCCAGCACGGCGCCTGCAGTCTATTTCATCACGAATTGCGGACAAGAAAGCAGTAATGCCCTTTTCAGCTTTGTCGAAAATGCGAGTTACATTCCTTCCAAATTGACCAATAGAAAAGAATAACAAGCAAGTCAAATCCCTTTCTGACGGTCTTTGGTAAGAACTTCCTCCAAGCAGTCTAAAGATCCATGAAGTTTCCTTGCCGGGATGTGGAAATTCGGTATAGGGGTGCAGAGGCTCAGAAATTTTGTCCACACTAATTGCACCCATGGGTGATGTACAAAAAGATGGATGGACGATGCTTTCAGGTGGTTGTTTGCATAGGGTGCAAGTTGGATTGACTGACATACCATGGCGAGCCAGGCGGTCTGCCGTCCAGCAATGATCATTAGATGCTAACCACATAAAAAATCTGCATTTCAACGGCGCCCCATTCTTCCAAATCTGCTTGAAGCCCGGAAGGAGGGTTCCACCAATAAAGAATGCAATATATGCCGATTTGGTTGAGTACTCGAGTGAAGGATTTAGCTTCCAAATAACTTTGCAGGAGCCTGTCGTTGCAAGTTCATGTTGGCCATGAACTGGAAGTAATCGGCCAGAGCCTACGCAGCAAGAGCGCCACGTACGTCAGCAACCCAAGCCTTGGGGGTGATGGCCTATGCGACCGTTGTGGATCTCCAAGCTGTCGGCGAGGTGATGTTCCAGAGTAAAATCACAGCAAAATTGATCTCCTAGCAGAAGGCGAACAAGCAGACGGCTGTTTGCATAATCACACGATTAAATGCAGCATCTTTGGGATAAATCATTCGAAGGTTCAAATAGTTAACGCTAAAGTATATTCCTCCAGCTTTGCACGCATCAACCACATCAACTAGTTATACATCAAGACAAAGCGGATGTCATACAAGATTGATCTTCCACTCATATACAGAAACATCAAGAGCTCACAGTCCAGGCCAGGCACTTCATGCACGGCCAGGCCGGATAAAGCGTACAGCTGCTGCATCACTTCATGTACCTCTGCAGAAACTTGCGGTGGAAATCACTTCTGATGGTATCATTAATGAACCGTTTTGGTGTCTTGGTCTCTCCACGCGCCTGGTTCTTGAATACAACGTCATCATCCCACCTGTGACAAACAAACAGATTAGAACAGGATTGGGCTCACCATAATGCGCGGCAACATAAAAGAATACTGCAACGCACTGAGCATCAGTGTCTTAACCTTCTCTTAACACTGAAGGAGCCGGCATTGTTAATATTGATCAATGGATTTCCTCTCATCAGTTCAGCCTCCTTCATCTTGGCCTCCTCTTCTGCTTGTTGGCGCTCCTGCAGTGAACAAGCATGTACAATTTCCATTATCTATTTAAAACCTAAAGAAATGGATCACCTTGAAATGACAATAGAGTTAACACAACAACAAACCTTTCTAAGCTTCTCCTCAGCTCTTTCTTTCTTGATCCGTTCAAGCTCTGCCATTAGAGCCTCAGTGTCATCGTCGTCATCGTCATCATCTTCATCACTGAAAAGAGGTTGCAATTTGACGTGTAAGAGCAAGAATACATCGAGAAAGTCAACTGCACTACAAGAACATTAGCCCAAATATACAACTGTATATGTCCTAAAAAGTGTCCAGACTCAAGACAGATGTGTTATACTGTTATTCTTATCCCCACATGCTAGGCAATGCCAGAACAAGTATTAGCCACTAGCCTTGTGGCTAATGCCAAAGTTTATGGTAGATAACACAGAAAAAACTGTTTCATCCCCATCCTACAAAATTATCAATACAGTTACAGGATGGATAGTTAAGGGCCTGTTTGGCAGAGCTCCACCAACTCCAGATCCACCAAAAACAGCTCCACTCCACGAATTTTTACCCAAACGCTCCAGCTCCACGAAATCTGAATCCACCAAAATACTGAATCTAGCTCCAGCACCTCAAGGGGTGCTCCACGAAATCTTGTTTCGTACCTACTCGTGGAGTTGGGTGGTAATTACCCACTGGTTACACACCCCATCCTATACCACCATAAAACCCATGGGCAAAACAGGTCATTCCCACCAAAAACTCAGTTTCGTGGATCTGGAGCTGCTGTGCAAGCCAAACAGTTTTGTCTAGCTCCATGGTGGGATCCCAGATTCACGGTGGAGCTGTTTTTGGTGGATCTGCTGTTCCAGATTCATTTTTTCAGTGGTGGAGCTCTGCCAAACAGGCCCTAAATCACTTAATCCCATTCATGCAACAATGAGGTGAATCTCACCAATGAGCATGATTTATATACTATTGAGCAAGAACTAAACAGACCTTTCATCATCACTTCTGGGCTCCACGTCAGAGTCATCTGCATCAATCTCTCGTGGAACTATCTTATCCTCAGCATCTCGCTTTGAACCTATGATTTACAAGAACAGAGTGAGCAATCACTATGCCTGAACATAAACAGTTCTTTGTAATCATACAGCATTAGTGCCACCAACCTTCTAGGAGTAGGCCTGAACTTTTCCGCCGGTCTCTCTCTTCTGCAAGAAAGAACAGGTTGAACATATCAAATACAATTCACGGGTAGGTAATCATACAACAGAAGAAAAGACAAACATCATGGAAGCAAGAAGTTGGCAAGCATTCTCTGTACAAAAGAGGGAGAAAATACAGACAGAAAAGAGGTAATACCAGCATAGGACTTATCCTTCGACGAGTAGTGCTTGCGTTCACGCTCCTCGAGTTCATCCCTGAGATTCCTCTTCTGTAACTCTTCTTGGGTATGCTGTCCCTCCTTTCTGTACATATGATGGGAAAGGTAAGTACGTCTTAGAGAGGAAGAGATCTCAGTATAACTATTAAAAATGCACAGCCAATTTTATACAGTGTTTGACAGAGGCAAGAAATAAGTGATTTTTTTTATAAGAAGAAATAAGTGATTGGTAAAACAAAGCAATAACTTAGCCATATGTGGCGCTCTCAAGGTTGCAATTTTCATATAGCAGCGGGGGTCGCTTGCCCCATAAGCCAAAGCACAGGTCTAAAGGCTGGCCCAGGTCGTTGGTTGCGCCAGGTTGTTGGTCTAGGGATCACCCTGGATTGGTCGTTCTCACATGGGCTGATGCCGCTGTGTCAGGGTAGGGTAAGGGTTCGGGGATTTCTCGATCTGCGTGAGATCTTCTTCTTAATTGATAAGCCCGGGGGGCTTCTTCCCCCCGCAGGTCGAGTTTATATAGCAGCGGGGGTTCCGCTTGGTATTTTCATGATATAGCGTGATATATCGGCGGCCGATAAACGTTAAAAAAATGACTTTAAGATCATTTCCGCAAAAATTTTCATAGTTAAAAAATTAATAGGACGCACAAGATGACAGAACACATCTGCAATATATAAGACTACGTTGCTTTTTAGTAATGGCTTGGCCAAAAGAACCCTCGCTGTTTTGGTACTTGTTGAGTTCAACCAAAATTTTCTCTTGGGTTTCTTCATTAGGAAACGTTGCTTCCATGCAGGATACCACACTCAAAATTTTGCCTCTCTCAATTTCCAACCAACTTGAGGAGGAGGAGTAGTGGTAGGGTTTAGGTAATGGCCAGACATATGCAATGGAGTTTTCAACTTGTTCTCCCACCTCCAATTGATTATTTGCCAAATAGCACTATACTTAGTTTCTTTGTGATAAAATCTCAGAGCAATTTCTTCTTTGGCATCCATCAAACCTCCACACAGAAATCCCATAGCTGGTGCATAATCATCTACACTCCTTAATAACTCAACCAAGGCTGGGGTTACAAGGGAGAAGTGAACCTTATATAGCGGTATATTGCTATTGGACCTTAGTGGCTTAGTAGGCTGGCCCAAAAATCTTCCCACAAAGCAGAAACAGAGAAGTGATGAATATTGGCGATATGTCGTGTATAGCGCCACACAATATATCGCTGATAAACACGATAAATCACCAAAAATCGCCAGTTGCGATATCTTGATGAAATTTTAGCGCCGGGCCTAATTTTGACCACCACTATTTGCAACCTTGGGCGCTCTGATCCTCAGTGATGCAAAAGGCGGCCGCCGAGGCGGTGCCTAGGCGGTGGGCGGCAGCCGGCCGCTGCGACTTGGCCCCTTGGCGGGAGGTCAGGCGGCTAGGTGGCTGGGCGGTCGCAGGCGGGCGTAGGCGGTCAAAGGCGGGTGCGAGGCGGCGGCAAACCAGGCGGGCACGGCGGCGGCGCGGCGGCTAGGCGGCCGCCGAGGACGCCTACGCGTGGGACAGCGACATAAGAAGCCCGAGCTTCTCCTCCGCGTCTGGCATCCCCCTTCGCCGGATTATCCCAGGTTCTGCACTTCCTCCCCTTCGCCTCCCCCTCCGCCTTCGGCCTCCCCTCCGCCTCCGCTGGGCCGCTGGGGGAGATCCGGCGAGGAATCCGGTAGGGGTCGGAGGAGCGCACGCCGCACGGCCGCATGGGGACTCGGGGACGCCGGGACGGGGAGAGAGATTGCGGGGAGCAGAGCGGACTGACCGGACCCAGAGCAGCGAGATGCGAGAGACAGAGAGATTGAGAGGGGAGCGGAGCGGAATGACCGAGAGCGGCGAGAGGCGAGAGATTTAAGAGAGAGGAGGGGCACGGCCGCACGCCCACGCGGGTGATGTGTCAGCAGTCGGCTGGAGCCGGCTGTCAGCACGGGAGGAGACTGAAGTGATTAGTGAAATAATGATTATTTGAATTTATTTTAATTAGTGTATTGCTTAATTTTTAATGTACAGGTTTATATGAAGTATTTACATGAAGAATTTACATCAAATGATGCAATATCCATCATCATCTATCAAATTTACAACACTACAAATTATTCCAGATAACAATTCTTCCTCCAAACATCATACTAAAGTCGGCCGCCTAGGCCCCGCCTAGGCGGCCTAGGCGCTAGGCCCCTGCTTGCCGCCCGCCTAGCGCCTACTTGAACACTGCTGATCCTGATGACCAGACTAGGACCCAGATAGGGAACATATGACTCATGATAAATCATTTGTTCGTTCATTGTGCTTAAATAATTTACTCTCTTGATGCAGCAGCAGCAATTTAGTTTTATGTAAAACGCTTACACTTGGTACGATATAGTTATCGCAGCTCCAAACTTACCCAGCTTTTCGATGCAATTCAAATTACTTAGGTCAGGCATATTAATTAAGTGTTGCCTGAGCAAATGCGTATATTTATTTGTGAAACTGCACAGGTCAGACCCATAACCAAATCCTGGCCACCCTGCAGCCATTTTCAAGCGATTGACAATTTGACATGAAAAAAAAGGTTTGCACTATCCAATTTGGGCCCTAAACCGAAGCAGAACCAAACAAAGTAAACTGCATGGAGTTGGTACACCAACCCCAAGCAGCGACGAGCTAGAAGCAAGGGTTGGGCATCTGTTGGTTGCAATTTTATCGCACAGAGCACGACGAGGCCATCCCAATCAGAAAAATCACCTGAAAACAAAGCTTTGAGGGACGAACCCTAACCCTTTCCCCAGTCACTCGTAAAAGCACGCGCACAGGAAAAAAAATACAAACAGAAATCGCAAGCGCGGATCCCCAGGGAATGAAGCAAGCATCCCGACGCGAGATCTTGGAACCGAGGCGCGGACGAGTTGATTCGATGGATGCAGCCATGTGGGTACGATTTATTTACCTTGGCTTGAGGGCGGTGTGGGCGGCGAGGTCGCGGGAGGAGTACTGGTGCGAGGGCCCGAAGATGCGGGTGCCCCCCTGCTCGTTCCCCCCCTTGGCCGGCGCCCACGTCGGCCGCGCCGCCGTCGTCATCTCCTCTCTGCTCTGCGACGAAACCCTAGGCAAGAGGAGGAAGGAAGCGGCTTGGAACGATTTCGCTTGGACGCGGACGGGTCTCTCTCCTCTTTTTGTTTCGGAGACAATTTGCACGGAGGCCCCTGGTGAAGCGTGTATTTCTGGTTGGGGCATCCTAGGCCGCCCATCACCGAACAAACGGGCCAGCCCAGAAGTGAATCGAACACTCCTTTTGTGTTGCTTTGTTGGGCCGGATCGATGGGCTTAGTGTAATTTGTAAGGGTATTGCTAAAAGCCTAGCAACTAAAGCCCACGACCTATGAGCTCAATGTGACATGCCTTGATTGGATCGGACGCCGACCCTCTCACGGCTCCCATTGACTCCACACGCATCCATCCCCACCAGCATAGCATGCTCAACCCTGCTGCTCAGCTCACACCCCACGCAAACCGCTGGCATACCATGCTATATCATTGGCTTTCCCTCCATGGCTGCTGCCACTAGAGCTCGATGAAGATTGTACCCCTACAGCCAAAGCTTGTTTAAAGGTCTCCAAATATGAGGAGTGGCTGGCATTCACTTGCTCTAATTGTGTCGGGACTAGAGGAGGCAATATCAAGATCGATCTTTTTTAAGTTAAATCCGACGACGGTGAAAAGAAACTTCCCACTGGTATATGATGACCAAACGCAAACGGTAGACGAGATTACACAGCAGTGAACTTCACATCTATATATTGAAAGCAGTTAACTTTCGATCTCCATGGCACGCGTCTTCTTCACAATGCCCCTGCAGGCTGCCTAGGAGGCAACCACTGGCTCGCTTATTGTTTCACACTTTGAGAAGCGTAGGAGGCAGGTACTAGACTAGAGCGGCGCTGCTTCTATTAAGCGACCATGGCCACAGACAGCAAGGTGAAGGTGACGGTGAAGGCCGAAAGCTACTTGCTGCTTCCAGGTGCAGCAGGGGTGGAGTAGGAGCACTGCTGCACGGTGACCTGCTCGATGGGCAGCGTGTCCGTGGGGAACGGGCAAGCGCCGTCGTGCGCGCCCTGCAGCGGCTCGCACGGCGAGGGGCTGACGTTGGCCGACACGCCCTCGATGTTGGTGCACGTCCACGGGTACTTCCTCGCCTTGGCCATCTCCACCGTCACGTTGGCGATGCAGATGCCCCTGAAGGGCGCGCCCTGGATGCCGTCCAGCCGTGCCGCCGTGGTCACGCCGGTGGCCACCACGTCCTGGTAGCTGATGTTGTCCACCACGGGCACGGCGTTGCGATCGTACTTGTCGTCCGGGTGCGTGTTGTGCGACGTGTAGTTGCCCGTCATCCGGAACACCCACTTCATGGTGTTGAGCGTCATCCCGCGCACGAACACGTCCTTCACGTACGCGCCGCGCCCCACCGCCGTCTTGATGCGCACGGCGGACTCCGAGTCGATCGCCGTGATGTCCTCCGCGCGCACGTCCTGGATGCCGCCCGACATCTCGCTGCCCAGCGCGATCACCGCGCTCGTCGGGGACACGCACGTCAGCCTCCGGATCACGATGTGCTGGCTCGGCATGCCGTAGGCGATGCCGTACTCGTCCCACCCGCTCTTGATCGCCACGCAGTCGTCGCCGGACACGATGTAGCAGTCCTCGATCAGGACGAGCGAGCACGAGTCTGCATCCGCCGCCGCACCGAATCAGTATTCAGTCAGTGTCTGTACTCTTCCAATCAAGTGACGAGTGCACAAGAATGCTATGCTGCTCGTACATACCGGGGTTGATGCCGTCGGTGTTGGGAGAATGCGTCGGAGCGAGGATGGTGATGCCCTGCACCACGATGTTGCTGCTGTAGACTGGATGGATGTTCCATGCCGGCGAGTTGAGCAGCGTGATGTTGGAGATGAAGATCGTGTCCGAGTGCATCAGCTCGATGAGGTACCCGCGCGTGTACTTGAGCTGGTTCTTGTGGAACTTCGACCACCACATTGCACCCTGCCCATCTATTGTTCCGTTGTTGCCTGCAAACAAATAATTAATGGTCAGTTGGCGTTGCTCATCACAGCAAATTCAGATTGATGTCATCCGTCTTGTCTTGAAAAAAAAGCTCATTTGCAGGATCAGAGAAACATCTCCACGTACTACTGGTTAGATTATTCAGCGCTCTGGTTTGGTGCAGTTAACACATTAAGCTTCTTGATAGTGAAATTTGCTGTGCATTTCTTCACCACAATTGAAAGCACTGCATGAACTTTTGTCAGGCTAAAGAGGACTACTTACCAGTAATGACCACATCGGTGAGGTTTGATCCACCGATAAGGCTAGTGTATCGTCCTCCGGCTTTGTCTCTTCCTCTTCCATAAGAAGGCAGAGGATCCACAATTGGAAATTCGCTTATGTTCTGCATCACCAAATTAGCTAGCTTGTTGGTACCATCCGAAACTGAAGAAGCTCGACAACCTTTTTTTCCCCATTTCCATATTATAAACGGGATCTAATTATCAATGCTCGTATCTAATTATCATACTAGTAATACAAATATTATTGTCCTCCAAAATGAAAAAGAAAATAGAACAATTGGAGAGATACAACAGACCTGGGCGCCGAGGATGACGGCGTCTTTGTCGATGAAGAGGGTGAAGTGGCTGGTGAGGTTGAAGGGCCCCGTCAGCCACTTTCCCGCCGGCACGTACAGCATGCCGCCGCCGGCGCCCTCGCCGGAGTACTGCGACAGGTGATCCACCGCCGACCGGAACGCCGCCGTGTTCGACGTCGTGCCATCGCCAACGCCGCCGAAGTCGGTCAGCGACGCCGTGTGCTCCCGGCAGCTCGGCGCCAGGTACATGCTCTGGCCGACTCTGCCCGCTGGTGGGCCGTGGCGGCGCGCCGCTACAGTCGCCGACGCGGCGAGGAGGAGGAGGCATAGGGAGCGGAGAAGCTGTGCCAAGAAACGGGAGATGGTCAGTGCGTTAGACTTGAAAAATCTTCTCTTGGAATTTTTTTTTATAGGAGATGATTTGGTGAGTGGTGTTCATTTTCGGAAATTTTGGTTAAAAAATTGGCCTCTACATAGCGAAAGATGAGGGATTGCAGACTTTGACAGAGAAAGCTCAGAAATTTGACACTGCTGTATGGGGGCACTTGAGCAAAAGCAAGAATAAGAGGCAAAATTTTGGTTGTGCACGCGAGAAATAGCAACATCTTCCTGCAAATCCGAGAGAGAACAAAACCAAATAGGAACAAAGGTTTTGCAAAAATGTTACCTTTTTTAGGTGGCGGATTGTTCAAAAAAAAAAAATCTGAAAACACCAAACCGACATTTCTGTGCCATCTTGACCAAAAAGATGGAATTTTTCAGTGCGCCATTTCATTCAGAAGATGCACACATGCAATCTATGTGAAGATACTGAGAAGCAGAAACGAGTAATGACCAAGAAAACGCAAACAAGTGCAAAAGGATGATGAGAGAGAGGAAACGAGATGAGGTGTAGTCGCACTGCTATTCAAGAGATCTGCAGGACATCCATAAAAAAGTACTGAACTGAAAGAAGAAGAAACACACAATCGTTGAGACTTGGAGGGCAGTTGGTTACATGGAGGAGTGACGCATTGGGCGTTTGCAACGCCATTGCCGCTCTCTGTTCGTAATCGTAGCAGTGACTAGCGAGTGCGAGTGGAGTGGAGTGCGGGGCGATGAGGAGGGGCTTCATTTATAGGAGGCCTTTCTGCACTGTTAGAGCATTAGCTTCGTCCATTAGTTAAATGAGATTTATGCAATCCAGTACACCCAAGTGTTCCTGCATCCTCTTTTCTGTCCCTGAAAATTGACAGCCTATAATTACTTTGCTTCCAGGAAAATTTACGTACTTTTTCAGTTGCCTGCCCCGCATAGCTAGCTTTGTACTAGCCTCATCTTTTTCAGTAACCCATGTCTGTCGGTTATGGAATGCTACTTGACTAGTTGTGTTTCAGTTACTTGTGTTCTTAATTCCTGTAGCAGCCTGGGTTACTTGGCCAGTGAAGGCCGAAAAGGCAAAAGAAAGGATGAATGGTGCCGATTAAAATTTAGGATATCAAGAACCTGTTCCAATAGGCAATCGCGAAAATAACGGCCAAAGTTGAGACTTTTTTTAGTTTGAAAGAAGTTGCACCAAAACCAATCGAAATTCCAAAACAGTGAATACAACTTGCTCGCGGGTTGCACAATGCTAGTTTAACCGGCCTTCACGTAACTAACCAGCAACACTATCAATCAAATTTCTAAATATTCCAAATTACAATAGTTTATTACATTATAAATTAGGATTTTCTCCTGTGGTCCTTTAGCTAGCTGTGGCGGTTCACGTGAGATAGATGGATTGTGCAATGTCCTTTTGAGAGAGAGAGACTTGTTTTATTCTTAGAGATTTGCTCTGCTGTTTGTCAGTGGTGTTCAAGACCATCAGTACGCACTACTGAGAAGCGTGCGGCTGTGAGACTGTTTTCTACTTAGCTTTTTACTAGCTCTATCCTCAAATCTCAATTAAGGGACTTGATTTGAAGCAATAAGCTCTTCGGTTACCAAAAAGAACTAAGATTTTCCAGCTTTGTACGTACTATATGCATTGTAATGCTGTATGTGTTAAAGCTCCTCTGTGTGATCGTGGGACGGTGGTAATGCCGATCGATCGCATGGACTGAGCTAGCAATGGTAATACACTAACTCCTGCTTTTCCTTCATTCCATTTAATCGGTCTTTGTCGCTTCGACACAGCGTAATGAAACTGTCTGTCTCTGTCACCGCGTGCGTTCCTCTGTGTGTGTAATCCTACGGGTCACATCCCAGATGAGCAGGAGGCCGGTTTCTACGGTCCAATTCGCCAAGTAGGATAGGTTAGGTCTTTCCTTTGAGTTGCGACCACGAATTGAATTGGTTTGGAACTCTCTCTATCTCTCTCTCTCTGCATTGTTATCAGCCTATCCACAGTGCGTGATTCAGCTATTCAAGATCAAACTTGAGGGGTACTATCGGCCTACTACGACAGGCAGCATTACAGTGAATACAGAATACTCCAGGAAGGAATTGCTCTGCCTTGATTATCTTAGGCCATTTGATTTGGCACAACCACATGGTGACCGAACAACATGTTCCCTCGGGGAAAAGCGCAAACAAACTGCTGGATTCATCTCCAGAGCTTCAGTCTCTCTCTGCACTCTCGAGGCTTGAGAGAGAGAGAGAGGGGGATCTAGTCGTCGTCACGGACGCAGTTTTTCGTCGATCACGGGTGGTGCCTAGCCTAGTACATTATTGTCGGTCCCACTTCAATTCAATTCCTTTTCGGCCTTCATATTACGCCAGCGCACGAGAACGAACCCACCCAAATACGCATTGGCGTTGGACCAACGAGAGGAGAGGAATCCAGCGAGGAAACGGGTGGGCACCAAAGAAAACAGTCGCGCAGCTTGGAGTGGTATGTCATGCAACAATGAAATCTTGGGATATACGGGCATGAAGCGGACCGGATGTTCAAGAGAGAGAGAGAGAGATGGTGAATCGGATTTTTTTTTCCATAAGAGACTAAATTGAAATTTTAATCTTTACTAGCTTAATCTAAATAACTAGGGTTTTCAACCCTACATAATTATAGTAAGCTAGAAAATAAAAGACAATAAGGTAAATAAGGAAGCACAAAAGAGAAAGGGAAAGCAACCGATTTTGTTACCAATGTCTCGACGATCTCCCCTACTCCTTATTGGAGTACTCTTACAAGAGTTTTCTTCTAACTTGAAACCACACAAGGAATAAAGCTATCCATTCATGACAGTCCTCCACTCTAGATATGTGGACTCCAAACCTTCACAAGGTTCCCGATGCCTTCCACAGTTTTCTCTAAGGAAGATCACCGAGTCAACACCTCCAATTCGTCTAGGAGACGTTGATCTCCAAGAGTAATAAGCTAAAAGAGGTTACTTGAACCCAGTAAGATCAAGCAACTAGGAGTGATGCACAACCTAGATCTACTCTATTATTTCAATCTCTCACAAAAACATTCAAGATCTTCAATCCGAGCTCCAAAATGCTCTGGATCTCCTCAATACGATGGATACTAAGATGGAGTCCCAAGAGAGCTAATTTAAACGTCCATAGGGCCCATATATATTTCCCCTCCTCAGAAACTAGCTGGTAGACACAAATATTTCAAAATATCTCTTGAGTCAGATCATCGGACCCACTCGGACTACCTGATTTAAACGCTTCTAATGGTCCAAAATATAGTCGTTGTATACACTCAGATCGTCCGACCTAAGTCGGATTATCCGACCCACTCAGATCATCCGCTTGCCTTGGATTATCTGAGCTAGTGCAATTCCTCAAGAACACCTGTTCTGTGAAATTGATTTGGGTCATACTCCAACCCACTTGGATCATTCGACTCATAAGAAAATCTTCCCAGAAGAAAATTTTGTTTAATTTAATGACCCATAGTCCGCTCCACTCGGATCATTCGGGTCCCTTTAAGCATTTCTCTATAAAATTAATCTGACCTATGGTCCGTCCCACTCGGATCATCCGACTCCCATTGAAACTTCAAAAATATGCCTTCCACAAAATTGATCCTACCCATGATCCGGTCACTCAGATAATCCGACTCCCATTGAAATCTCTAGGACATATTCTCTGCCAAATTGATCTGACTGATGATCTGACACAATTGGATAATCTGACTCAATACTAAATTCTCTGAACAAGTCTGGATCTTCACACGCATTCCAAATCTGGCATTCTCACTTGGTTTGTTGGCCTCCTCTGATTAGATATGAGCTAGATAGACATAATGTGCATTACAACTAGCTTCACAAGCTCACCAAACTCAAGCTACTAGCTTTGAACTCCTCTTAATAATACGGCTAAAGCAAAAACAAACATAGCACTAAAATGATCCAAATTCAACTCATATGATCATTTCTAGTTACAAGGTCTGTAATCATCATGTTTTGTCATCATTTACACCTTTTTAAGGATACATGAATACTAAGAACTCCCATATGCCAATGTCAAGCACTAACTTTGTTGTAGGGGTGACCCAACCCTCTGTGATTGGACCTTACAACTGGGCCAACCTGATAGTATAGAGGAATATACCATTATACCATCACTTTTTGTAATTATCAAGGGGTAGGATGTGAAGATAAGAATTTCTCATCCTACCCCTATCATGTATATAAACCCTCAAGAGGGGTGCAAGATGGCTAAGGCCACTCATTTTACACATGAGCACTCTCTCTTCTGTGGTTGGCTCTGTAGTTAGTCTTCTCATATGTTGTTTGGTCAGTAGCCACAACAAACTCTATATACCAATGTCAAGCACAACTCATCTTAAAGCCTTGAAACATAGCTAGTCTTGACACGTAAACGCATTAGTCACTAAAACACTAAAATTACTGAAAATATTGGCCTGAATGCTTACAGGCAAAACGTCTTTTCCCATGGCAAAAAAGAAGAAAAGGGTTTTAATTTGCAATGAAATCGAGAAAATGATATACATTATATCTAAACATGTTTGGCGTGGTATGCGGTGGAAGTTAATTTGTAGGGTGGTATTCTGAACTACGCTATTCTTTCGAGTGGTATATCATGAATTATCCATTATTTACGTTGGTAATTAAACAATGTTGCTAATTCAACAAACGTAATCGCACGCTAATTATTTTCTCTGTTTTTTTTACTTGACTTTTTATAATCCGTTCTGCCAAACTTTCTAAAATTTGAGCCGACCAGGCTAGGCTCAGTCTCGGTGGGTCGGTAGTGGCAGCCGCAGCTCTCCACCATCAAAACACACACACACACACATAGATTCAGCTGGGGAGCAGAGAGAGAGAGAGAGAGGCAGATGCTGCAGGCACAGGTTGCATCCGGGGATTGATAATCCATCCATCCACTAAAATTTATATGCATGCACGCCTGCCGCTTCGCTTTTGAATTTTGATCCAAAAAGAAAGGAAAGAGAAAAAAAAAAACAAAACGTAGTGAGTAGTCATGCGTAGTGCCCTTTAATTTCTGGGAGGCCACCGGCCCACCGCTCGCTCGCACGCCCCACTTGTCCACTCCTGCACCCGTTTCCTTTCCTCCTCGATTCATCCACTCCCATGCACGCCATGCCATGCCATCCTCCAAGAACCACAAACTTTGCAGAAATCCATTCAATTCTGATAAGAACAGAGAAAATTCCTCACGTTCTAAATGGGGCCTAGTTGGAAAACCAACACGCCGCCAGTGGTTACTAAAGTAGTATCTAGCTCGTGCAGTGTTTGAATTTGGGTAATGAGAGCACTGTTTCTATGGTTTAGGCCTCTTGCTCATCTCCTCCTCCGTCCTTTCCTCCGAAGATTGAAAATTCAATAATAAGAGAGAGCGAGCGGCAGGGTACTAACTTTTAGTTCTGAAAACCAAATGGCTTGATGCACTCGATGTTTCAGAGGCATGCAGTGCAGTGCAGGCACATACACATTCAGGTCGCCCACACGCAGACGCAGTACGTAGGCATGCAAGGCCAGCTCGACCAGCACGGCTCCCCTGTGTCTGTGCCGTCCCACGTACACACCGCACATCTAGCAGTAGCAAGTTTGGGGAGAACCCATATTCATTCGACACAAAAGGTGATAGACTAGCAAAAGAACAAAAAAGAAGAGAAAAAGGAAGTGGTGCCAGTGCCCATCACTCACTCTGACAACGTAAAGATCGAACAAACAGTGCTATAACACATTAACAATGGAGGTGGCGAGAAGCCAAACCAACCTTTCTATCCACTCACTCCCTAGTCGTTCACAAGAGTAACTGTGACCTGCACTTGAACCTCCATCACATACTTATTGCCATCACAAGAGTAGACAACACAGCAGATGGTTACAATACATGCATTTTTCAGATAGATGTGCATCAGTGCTCAAGCCATGCCACAGTGGCTCAGACCTGCACACCCAATTACTCCCAAACAGTTGCTATCATTGTTTGCAATTGCATCACAAAACACACATGGGGCACAGGCGACATCAATCCCTTGTGTCAATTCAAGAGTTCAGTCGCATCATTGCAGTGAGAGAACCAACATGCTTGATCATTTCTGGTAACAACGCAAACAAAAAACGAAACAATCAGAGAAGCATCAACACTGTGCAGGATGTTGTGGCACAGGAGTACACATTCCAATCAAAGGCACACAACACTTTCCAATCAAAAGCACAAGAGTACAATTCATTACAACGCCAATATAACCGATACCAAGTGTCTTTTGACTCGCAATAATAGTATAATTGCTTTTCTATATCCGTTTTCATTTCCTTGAAGGCAGCTAAGTATCAGGAAGAAAACAACATTGCACCTTAGGTGACTACACACAGATTTCTGTAGGTATAATTATAACTCTTTGTAAAGGTTCAGCCCATTATTGGTGCCGCTGAGAATCCTGTTAAGAACAACTGCTCCTCCTCCTCCTTGGATAGGAAATGTATCCTCTGATGAATGATCTCCAATCTGCAATGATGAGACTGCTTGGGCTGCTATGAAACCATGGCAGCCATCTGATTGAGGAAATGTTTCTTCAAGGTATGGTGCTTGATAATCCATCACTTGTCCCCGAGAAGAACATGTCCCAGAAATGCCCCAATCAGTCCATCTCCATTGGGGAAAATTAGCATGAGTGGGACATGTCAGTCCGCCAGAAGAATGAGTATCTACTACTTGTGAACCTGGAGTTGGTTCAATGCCCACAAAATCGTCCCAATGGTTGCATCTTCTATGCTTGTTCAACATCAAATGGCAGGATTCATCGGAGTCTTCGCCTGTCAGAACATGAAGAGCAACTGCTTCAGCTATTGCAGCACCTTCTTCATCCTGCCTTTCTCGTTCTTCTTTTTTCTGCTGCCTCTTCTTTTCCAGAGCCGAGATAATGGCGGCAGAGTTTGCAAGTGCTTTCTCTAGCCGGCGCCTTTTCTTCTCAGCCTGCTTCTGGCGATCCAACTCATCTTTCGCATGTTTCTTCTTTCCCTTCTTCAACACTTTGACTGCCTCATTGCCTCCCGGTTTATCCATGACAGCTATACTACCTTTTCAGTATACCCTAAATTCCTGTACTAATCAAAAATAGCAACATCACAATGTAAACTCTAGAGTACATCCCTTGGACTCCCCATCAAGAGCATATCCTAAAGCAGTGACAGTTTATTTTCAAATGAAGAGACATTTAAGCAATCAATCAAAACGGAATACCTAAACCCACTCAGGCCTGAAAGAGTATCTTATTTTGCAAATGACGCAATCCCAGAAGGAGACAACACGAAGGGGAAAAAACAGCAAGAACTTGTTATTTCATCTATTGTTAATTCCCCCCCAAACTTCTTTCTGCCCAGCCTTTGGCCCCTTTGCATAGTACGAGAATTGATATAAAGCCACAGCTAACCAACTTTAAGGATCTTCTCCTGCATCAAGGAAATAAGAAACTTGAGGTGAGAAACTAGGACATAAATCTACACAACACAAATGCCAGAGGAGAGGAGGGCAACATCGGAGAAGCTTATTAATAATCCAAGGAATATATAGAACCATCAAGTAGAACATATGGTCTGTTTGCTAACAACCAAAAATGAATGATGACGCATTACTGGAAAAATTCTCAGCAAAAAAGCACTCATGTAGTTCAGTAGCACACAGAACAGAATTATCCAGAGTATTCTGCAGTTCGATTTCACACTATTCGGAAGTTAATCTGATCTGTGTGCACTAAATGGCTGAACCTACTCGGTGAAAGTAAAGTGAACACCACTTAAACAAATGAACCGTATCCTATTCCCACCAAGCAAGAACCCTATTGCAATCTGTAGAAAAGCTACAGGCCTACAGTAACACATATATGATTCCTTAACAGCAGCAGATGAATTCAACTTGTCCAGTTTATGAACAGAAACTGCAGTTGATTTGGCACCGGTGGAATTCAATTCATGTTATTTCATTGCAGTGGAATTCAATTCTACCTATCACAAGCTGGCACATCTAAAAAGTTCATCAAATCGGGCAGACAGATAAGCAAATCAGCGACCAAAATTCCAAAAGGCCGCACCTTCCCAGAGTCCAATTCTGCACTGAACCAACCAAACCAATAAATTCCCCAGAATCTTTCAGAAAAAAAGAAAAATTCCCCAGAACGGAACCGGCGAACTAATCGAGAAACTTAGATTTATTCCCAAACACCACGCGGAGGCGCAAAATTAACCGCTACTCGCATCGACAAACCGCAATAACTGGTCGAATTGCATCAAAGAAACACACCCTGGACTAAGCCCTAGGGGACGCGAAGCGGCTTTACCTTGCTAGAGTCGGTGACGGATAGGGAATCGCCGCCTCGCAAGCGACCCGCCGGTGGGGATCGGAGGAGCGGCTATGTGCAATTGCGTCGAGGGTTGATTGGATTCGAGGAATGCGAGGCGGATTTGGGATTGGGGAAGGAATTGAGGATTTTTTTTGGGGGTGGGGTGGACACGTGCAGGGCGCGTGTGGGGTGTAGTCAAAGAATATCATTCTAAAAAAAGGAAAAGCTCACCACACTGCACCTGGGGCCCGGACGCAGACAGAGACCGACAGGTGGGGCCTCCTCGCGGTTGCAGCGATCTCTGGCGGCAAGTCGCCGGGGATGGGCCAGGAGGTGGTGGCGCACCTGTACGACGTCGCCGTCAGCGGCTCCGAGGGCGCCAACGCCACCGTCCTCCACATCAACCGCTTCTTCAAGGACGCCATTGGCCTCGGCGGCATCTTCCACACCGCCATCCAGGTCCCTCCCATTCCTCCTCGCCGCCAAGATTTGCTGCCTGCATCGCTCTCTTCTTCCTTCCTTTCTCCTCTTTGGTGCCTGGAATGCCGAGGAGGTTGGATCTTGAGGAGACTGGGTTCGTCTTCTTCAGGAAAAAAAAAAGAAAATCGGTTCTTTTATTTGGTGATTAGCCGATGAGGCAGAGAGGGGGTTGTTGATTTAATCTGGTGGTGAATGCATGCTTCTTTCCTAGGTTTGTTTGTACTCTTGGCAAGAACTCAGGTGGTATGTAATCGGAAATGTGTAGAAACTCCTCTTCTGCCACAATTTTACTTGATGTGGAAGGCATTGAAAAAAGTGTAATTTGAAACTGAAAATGCTCAATAGTAATTCAATTGGTGGCAAGGATCACGCAGTGCAAGGAGAAAATATCGATCTGCTTGCTTATTAGGCCGCCTTAATGCTCTTTAACGAAAATTTTCTGATTCATAGCACCATACAAGTGATACATCGTTTGGTACGAGTGACAAAATCTGCAGTGCAATTCCTTGCTAGAGTGTTGATTGATACTTGATCATTGTACGCTTCCTAGTTGTTGATTCATTCTTTTCCGAATGGGGTTACTGATTCATTCTTACTGTCTCTAACAGATCTATGGAGATGAAGAATGGTCATTTGGTTACTGTGAACATGGCACTGGGGTTTTTAGCAGCCCCCCATGCAAAAACCCCATGTACACATTCCGCGAGTCCATAGTGCTGGGGAAGACGAGCTGCTCTATTTTCACGGTAAATCAAATACTGCAGGAACTCAGCTGGGAATGGTCTGGAGGCTCATATGAACTCCTGTCGAGAAACTGCAACCACTTCTGCAATGCCTTTTGTGATAAGCTTGATGTGCCAAAACTTCCAGGTTCTTTGACTTGTTTGCAGATTCATTCTCAAATAAATTACGTAGTTCTTCCTCTTGATGATGATTGCTGAAGGTTAAATATCCTCTCTTCTTCCAACTGAAGTTGAATCACGAGTCATTTCCAAATTAAACTCTCTAGTTAAAGTTAGTTTATTCAATGATCCTAATGTCGTGATGTTTCTTAATTTGAACATCTATTCAATGATCCTAATGTCGTGATATTTCTTAATTTGAACACCAGTGCAGAGCCATCATTTCTTTTAATCTAAGTGATATCCAGTCCAGAATAATTTTCAGTTCTTTAGTTCAGATGTTGCAACAAAAATCCAATGAAGTACATATGCAGGTTGGGTCAATCGCTTTGCAAATGCTGGGGATGCTGCTCTAGAGGTTGCTGAAACTACAGCAGCAAAGGTATACCTTCTGGGCCTTGCTGCTAGTTTTATGTTTCCTCTAGGATTTTCTGACTACTTGCATTATCACTAGAGTTTGTTATATTAACCCCCAAGTCCTGTATACCTGCTAGATTTTTTTAGCATCTCATAGTTGGACACCTCAATAGCAAGTAAATTGTGTGAGCGTGTGAATCAAACTTTTGACAAATCACCGAAGATGGTCATTTGAAACCAAAAGGATTGTGAAACCATGAAGAAAAACCTGCAAATAAATATTCATGCTAGCTGCCGAAACTCTACAAGAAATTTTTGGAAATTGTCGTGCGCTGTCACATTGGTTTGGACTTTGGAAGGATATTTCTTAAGAAATCCATATGCAAACCAACATATATTCAACAACAGCAATAGCCTTATCTACTAACTGTTCTGGCTTAAATAAAATTAGGGTGCTATAGCCTTACATATTGAGGTACATACATTAATCTTGTGTTGATCTTTTTAATTTCCACTCAGCTGAAACAAGCAAAAAAGGAAATCATGAGTGCATGCAAAGCGACCACCACATATTTGACCGGTTCGTCGTCAAGTACACCATCAAACGTGGGGGATACGAGTGGCTCAACAAACAATTGTATTTTTGAGGGGACATGGATCAGAAGTATCATCGGCATCAGTATGAAGCCATCAAGGAGTCTTATCTGCCTAGATGGTTCAGATGATGAAAAATCTGAAGGTGAGAGTGGATCAGATGGCAAACAGCCTAATAGTGATCAAAATGAGGACCAAAAAGATGCAACACAAGAGCAAAACAAGAAGAGTGAGAATGGACCACACCATCATCCATGAAGGTCACACCATTGTGTGCAGAAAGAGGAACAACCTTTCCAAGATTGCCATTTGCTGATAAAAAAACATCCCACAGCGAGCAATTTAGAACAAAATCTAATTACACAGTCAGCAACATTCACTTCTGATCAAGAACCGGAAGCTGCGACAAAGCCCTGCAAAGTGCTGAAGTGATGGAGTGGATCACAATGTGCGCTATCCTTGACTTTATTTGTCCACGGCGTGGCAGCGGGTGAACTCTCCTTTGCCTTTCACCCTTGTAAACTTTGATGAGATGACCAGCACTAGCTTTCTCGCCCATGTTGGTGAAGGAGATATCAGAGAACTTTCTTGCACTTATGCTTAATGTTTATTCTCTGTGGTCTATTTATAGGCTGCGAGGAGTTTTATCTGAATGCAAGACATGACAGCTAAATTCCTTTTTCTTTGCCCGCAATTGAGGGCTCCATTCACTGTATTTTAGTACTGTTGATTTTAATAATCTTGTAGTGCCTGTTGGTATGAGAAGCTTCTGTTGATCTATTTGTTTCAGGCCTGATTGGGCTGTTTGTCTGTGTGTTATGTGCATATCTTTGACTCGGTTGTGGCCCTTGTTTTCTCTTGAACAGACATACATGCATCTGTTAGATCAAATGATAGACTTGTCACTTTTGCCACATGTGATGTCATGTACATGTATCTGAAGAACAAAAGAACTGTTGCCAACCTGTGATGTCCCCAAATCTGAGTGTTCGTCGCTGAACAAACCTTTGTGATTATGCTTGTTAATTGGGGCAATCATAAGGTTCGTAGCATTGTCTCTATCTTGTACTAATCATGCTCATCGGTTTTGCAGATGTCCTTGCGTGGTAGTTGCAGTCTAGTGATCGCCTGATTGGCTTTGACTGGTTGAACTCCTGCAGTCTGACGGAAAGAAGTTTCGTGGACCTAACTTCCTTCTGATAGTTTACTCAAATTGATCGTGAAATTGATAACACAGTTATTTCAAAAGATCGATTAAAACTCAGCATTTTACTGAGGGGATACCTCTTCTCCATTTAACCTTAAGAAAACAAGTACCTCCTCTCCATTTAACCTTAAGAAAACACATACCTCTTGTCCATTATATCATGTTTTATTATTTGCCATGAATTTCAGTGGAAACCGCTCCCATATTCCAAATGAGGCCGAAATTCATCTCCCAAAAGAACACGACACGCCATCAAATTTGATGAGAGGTCTAAGGATAGAATATGTGTCAGTTGAGCAGAAACATCTGCATAGCCGGCGAACAAATGTGCCTTTGGACATTAGCTTACAACATAAGTGGGTTCAGTCAGCTTCGACATTTCTACTCCCAGGACCTAGTCAGGACCATAAACATGGAGGACAAATACAACAGGGAGTTTGGTGAAGTTTTTACTACATGGTAAGAGCTTTTGATCACAGATTCACTAAATATCAGATCGTATCACGCTCTGCTTGAAACGGGGGTATTTTCACAGGAGTATTCGATTCCATAGGGATTATCCTAGACTGCAATTCCTGCACAACAACATCATCTGTGAGCAAAACTGAAAATTTTGCCCCCCAAAGCTAGAAAATATCCTAGACGGTCGAGCACCTTGCTAGTACTAGACAACGAAAATCACAAGCTCCATAGCAACATCAGCATCTCATCATGAGTCATATAAGAAAACAAGAAGATTTGGTTTGCCACGCCCACGCATGGCGCCACCCACCGCCGCTCTGCTCCTCCGCTCCAACCATTCCTCACCTTCGCCGCCGCGCTATCGCCTCGGCCGGCCGCTCGCGATATTACCACGGCCGCCGCGCCCACACCGTCGCCTCCAGCACGACGACAAGTGCTCCTCCTCCCCACCTCGCCTTCGCCATGTCCGGCCGCTTGGAGCGGCCGCCACGGTGGCCATCGCCCCCGGCGACCACTGGGGCAACTGGGCCTTCCTCGTCTCCGCCGCCGCCTTCGGCACCTGGTAGGAACCAATGCTGAGCTCCTTTCGCCGTGCCGCGTGCGTAACTGTGAACCATTGGCACTCTGTATGTATGTACAATGAAGGTCCGAGGAGAACACGTCGTGGGGCGCGGCGCTCAGCGGGGCGCTGGTCAGCATCATGGCCAGGCTGGCGGCCACGGCGGCGGGCCTGGTGACGCCCGGCGCGCCGGCGCACGACGCCGTGATGGAGTACCTGCTGCCGGCCGCCGTGCCCCTCTTGCTTCTCGGAGCCGACCTCCGCCGCGTCGTCCGCACCACCGGCGACCTCCTCAAGGCCTTCTTGATCGGATCAGGTATCGATCAATTCTTGTGACAGGAATAAAAAAATGGATTAACTATTGTTTCTCGGATCATCGCACAAATAAAATCCCCAGGCGAGGGAGCGGCGGCGGCGCGGGGCGGGCGAGGGGGCGGCGCGGCCAAGTGAGGACGAAGAAGAAGGGTAAAAGAGTCATTTCGCGTGGAGAAAAATACCTGAAAAATGAAAATGAAATTAAAATGGGAAAAATCCTATATTTGCAAGAAGGTGGTGAACTCAGTCCTATATTTACAAGGACAAATAACTTAGTCCTATTTTACAAAACCACTCTCAACCCAGTCCTATATATTCAATTTTTCCTTGTTAATTAGTACTCCACTATTAGGGAGAGTGGATTTGGATTCGTCAAAAAACAAGAGCATGTTAAAGTCACAAGATGACAACTCTGCATGTCACTCAAATACTGGAATTACTAGTACTACGATTCGGGAATTGGGACTAGGTCATGTCTAATGATCGCTACATTTGATTGATGTAATTTGATAGTTGCAACTACAATTGGCACAACGGTAGCTTATCTCTTGGTTCCTATGAGATCACTCGGCCAAGATAGCTGGAAGGTTGCAGCAGCGCTCATGGGTAGCTACATTGGTGGAGGTAACTGTCTCGTATATACTCCACCTATAGCATTCCCAATTTTTCCATCACAACAAAACTATGATCTGCTACTTCATATCCTGGTTGCTACTTCATTCCCAGGGGGGCGCCCTGCGTTGGTGGTCTCCCTGGCGACGACGTTCCCCTCGTGTTGATCAGGGGCAACAATTTGCTTGGTGAAGAAATACATGTAGATGGCAGAAATTTGCACTTGACGTGGTCGAGGAACTGAGCCAAATGACATTTAAAATACTCTCCATCCATCTTTTATTTAGTGTTATTAACTTGGGTATTTAGTGTTATTAACTTGGGTGTGTCTAGACATCACCTTTTCTTCCTAACCGTCATCTAAATTTGAGATCCAACGGTCTTTTTTTTAGAGGGGGAGAATTCATAAATCCAACGGTCACAAATCTAGATGATAGTTAGAAAGAAAATCTAGATAAAATCTAGATAATATTTCACAAATCTAAGTTAATATTTAACTTAGCATGGCATAGTATGGCAGAGGCAGCTAGAGCTTGGGGTTTTAGCCAAACTGAATTAAGTTTTAGTGCATGCTAACAGCCAGCACCACTACAAACGCAAAAAAACAGGCCATCGAGTTTGCCATGGGATCCAGATGTTCAGACCTCAATAGAACGGCAGTAGAATTTGTATCGACTGCTGACAAAAAATATGACATGAGCTAGTAATACAGTGCATCCAGATCCAGATGGTCTTCCATGGCTTACCTATACAGTTCATCCACAGCGGGATCGTGAACTCTAGGCAGGTAAGTCAGATCAAATGAGCTAGTAATAACACACTTGGACGGGCAGTCATGCTCGTTTTAACCACGAATGCTTGCAGTCAACTATCTTTAGGGGAAGAAAAACAAAGTTCAGACCTTCTAACAGTAAAGATATGTAGGATAAGATAGCATGCTCCATTACACATCCTAATTAACACCAATACAAAATTCAGTCTCTCAGAAAATTGCAACCCAAAGGACGAAGAAACACGGCGGACAGAAATAGCACTTCTGGACCCTCCCAAGGCATTTTCGCTACTGGCTCTGCGGGGAATGGAGAGCTCACTGGTCATCGGTGATGGTGCCCTTGTCGCTCACGTAGATACCATCCAAGAACTTCCTGATATCCTTGTTCTTCACATGGCATTTCTGTGGAATAACACAGACAACTTGATTCAGTAGTATAAATCAGAGCACACGAGAATCAACAAAACCAGCAAATGCATAAAAAATTCTCAGTTATTCCAAGCGCATACTTCAACAACATAAAACATAAGCACTAAAAGAACTAAAACGACCAACAGACAGACGGCAAGGATTACACTAAAAAAAGACATTCATCTTGCTTTAGGCAATTATCGCTTGGTCATCTTACTATCATGAAACAAGCACCCTAATTCCCATGCTACACAGCAACTATACATCCTCCTGCGCTGAATAAATACATCACATATGACCTTCCGTAAGTCCATTTCAACTAAACTTCACACTAAAACCGAACACGTACTTGTGACTGCAAATTATAAAAAAAAGCTTATCATGCATTAGGATGCTACACTTGATGAGAAAATGGATCTGCACAACAGCTAAAACTTGTTCAACACATGGATTTGTACATCTCGATCGTGTCATTGTAATTCTCTTGATTGTTTCTACTTCTAGGCACTAGTGTCCCATGGACTATGGCTACAAGGGTGTCACCGTTGTGATAAACTCAGAAAACAACCATTTTGGTCACCCATGCACATCCGACATACATCTCTCGGCAAACAGCACAAGCAGGCATGCATGAATCATTATGAACAAAGAGAGTGACCTCAGCACCCTACATCTGAACGTAAAAAAACAGCAGTAATCCCTACAACTGTAGCCGCTTAAGCACATATAACATAATGGCTTCAGCAAGAGCATAAGCAGGCATGAACGCAATCTATTTCATTTCAACACATCCATGTAATCAATCAGATAGCACCACACACATAAGAATGAATGGACGTGATCCCATCATTCACCTGGTTGATGAGGGCGGCTGAGCGAGAGACGAGCTCGATGTCGTTGCCGTCGAGGATGAGCTCATCCTTCACCTTCTCGGACCGCAAGATGGTCACTCCCTCCAGCATGTCCACTTTCCTCACCTGGAACACACAGAGAGCACATCACACCCTTTTCCCTCACACGGAGATCTGCACAAATCTGCCGTGACCCGCGCATCTGAACCGTGAGAAGAACAGGTCTAGGGTTAGGTTTACCTTCTTCTCGCCCAAGAAGTTCCTGATCTCGATGGCGGTGTTGGAGTTGGCGATGGAGGCGTTGATGGGGAAGTGGGCGTAGACGAAGCGCATCTTGTAGCGGTAGCCCTTGGTGACGCCGGTGATGAGGTTCTGCACGTGGGAGATGGCGGTGCGGATGGCGGCCATGGTGCGGCGGGTGCCGAACCAGGCGTCCACCTTGAGCTTCCGGCCGCCCTCCTGGAGCTGGAAGTCGAGGTTGAGGTGCTTGAAGTTGCGGGTCAGCTTCCCGCGGGGGCCCTCCACCGTCACCACCTTCGCGGCAACCTTCACCGTCACCCCCTCCGGGATGTCCATCGTCTCCGACGCGAGGATGGTCTTCATCTTCGACGGCTTCCCTCTTCTCCTTCCTCGGCGGCGGGTAGGGTTTGTGTGTGCGAAGGGTGGCGGCGCGGAGAGGATTATTTAGCCTTTTATCGAGGAGGGTAGGGTTTGGATCGACGGGCTAGGGTTTGCTTCGGAAGGAGCTCGAGACTGCTGTGGTTAGCGGGCTGGGCTGGGCTGAGCTGAGCTGAGCTTCATGGGCCGACGAGTGGAGGCCTCAGGAGAATGCGAGGGACTTACCTTTTTTTTAAGCAGCAGCCAGCCATCTTGTGTTAAACATTTCTACATGGGAGTGATATGTTTCTTCGTAGCTCTTTACACTATTATCTCTCTTTGGATATGTGATGTCTACAGGTATCTTCCATTTCAGATCGTTAATTCTCAAGAAAACTACAAATTTGAAGAATTGTATATTGACAAGCAGGACACTCACTTTCCTGGTTTGTGCCGGCAGGAGAGAACCATCAATGAGTATCATCTAGGTTACCATGGAAGCTCTTTGGAATTTATATGCTCACACACATGGAAGATAATTTTATCTGTTGCACTGCGTACAATTTAATTTAATTTTTCATGTGCAAATATCACAAGGTTATTGTTTCTAGATAACGATTGGACTGCACAATTTTGTGCGAGAGATGGAATATAGTTTGTCATGTTCTTTTCTGCATCAACAGTTTATTTAATTTGTTGTGATATGAATTTCACGTGTTTATGAGAAAAATTGTAATTTTTGCACTTTTAAAATGTTATCCTTTAGTTTCCATGCATCTTGTTATTTCAATGAGCTACTTTTGTCTCTTTTAGAGCCTAATATGTACCAGATATGGAAATATTCACCTTCAACTATTGCTCATTTAGGAGACGTGAAATTGACATGCACGCTGACTAGTGTGTTTGAAAGCAACATGCATAATAGAGCAAGTATAACCTGTGAGAAAATGTTGACGTAATTTGGTTAGGAGAATGGTTCAAAATAGCTGACTAGCACGTGCAATTGCACGATGTAGTGTGGTATAATATAGCACATAATTTTTTTGTGAATTTCAAATGATGGTATTCTTATTTTTGCAAATAAAATACGTCTGGGATATTTGATTTCTCTCAATATGTATTGCCCTGTATTCTCTATATGTTTCTCTCATCTTTTGCCCCCCCCCCCTTTGTCTCTCTCTGTTTATCTCCCCATTTGTCAGTCTGTCCCTCTTCTTCTCATTCAAGGGCATTTTATAGGCACAGTTGAGAGCTAGCGAGCAACATACATGGGCGCCCGACTCCAAACGCAACACCAAATCACTACAGCATCTTCCTATTTTGCGGGAGCGTGATTTGATTGCTAATATTTTCCTTTTGAGTCTCTGCCTTCTATTCTCAAAGGATTTGACGAGAACTCTTTCCATAAAATAGAGATACAATGGAGGAAACTTCCCATGGCAGAGCAATATCGTGCAAGCAAAAAAAAAATCTTCCTTTCATCTTGGCGCATGTGCTTCGTGATCAGCCGGGAACGTGTGGTCGTACGAGACGCGGTGCAATGACCTGTTGAATTGGACCGTAGAACGTACCTATAGCAAAATAAGGGCTAGATGATTTTAGGTTCTTAACTATGAAATCCATGCCTTTAAAATTAGGGTCAAATCTATGGCTTTAAAATTAGGGTGGGAAATTAAAGACTATACACAGTGATTGGCTTTATAGCGTAACATTGGAAAAGCTTAGAGTTGCCGTTGTCTAGCTGAAAAAAATGAGGGGACAAGCCAAGGTGACCCAAAGAGTGCGTGGTAATGCTAGAGCGAGCCCTCCTGCCTCCTGTGTTCCTCAGGGGTCAAGCTAGGGTCTGCAACTCTACACACACCGCTACGTACAAGCTTACAATTAATGTTGGGTATGGAATTATATACGGAGTAGCTAGCCAACCTGCAAGGTTAGTTGCCATGTCTAATCAGGTGATCGATAGATGAGAGAAGAGCAACGGAATGCTTGCCTTTTAGAGATAGAAATGATGGATGGATGGATGGATCAGCAATGCTGCTGGCAGCTGGCTACTAGTCTAGTCTAGTCGATCGAGATGAGTACGTACGTAGCATTCCGGGGGTCAAGGTGCCTCCCGCGACCTAGTCACAGTACGTACGTAGTTGGCTACTCTGTCGATCTGCTTGCTATTCTTTATTTTTCATATTTTATCAATATGTTCTCATATTGCCTTTTATTTTATATATTATCATGATTTCGTGGGACTTAACTCTCCTCCTCTCAAAGTAAACTATGTCCAAAATCTGGACGTTTTGACAAAACGTTTTCTACTAATTATATGTTTTCATATGTTATCGTTCCACACGTTTAGTAACTTCTGTTATTTGTAATTACTGAAAAATACCTTGTTCTGCTTGCCCATTTTATTTTTTCTACTAAGTATTAACGTAGAAAATTCATGTTAGGATACTCATGTATCTCATACACAAAATTAAGAATAAACCATGGAAAGTAAAATAATCACTATACTATAATATATAGTGGTTAAAGAATATCACGAAGGAAGGGTAAAATGTTCTATTTTGCATTTTCATCATATTCCTCTACTATTTATGTATGATTTGGATTCCGAAAGATGGTTCGACCTTTTTTTCTACGCGTACCTCATATTACCTTAGTCCCTCACTAATTTTTTGTCCTAGGTCCGCCACTCATGATTAGTGCTAGTTACTATTGATCACACATGTGATCATCACGTGGTTATGATAACTTACCTGCCAGGGGAGAGTCTCGATCCTCGATCTGGTCGCTCTCACCGATCTGATGTGATATAATGCACCATTCATGTCCTTGGATTGTTCAGAACTGCTTTGATATGGAGAAGAAAGCGCCTCTCAGTTGTACCCAGTGTCTCTCGAATGCTTTCGAGAACAGCATTTCAGAATTCAGTGTGAGTGGTGAAGACCAGTATTCAGATACTCAAATTCTGAAATTAATCATCCGATCGTTTCTTGGTTCAGACTTTCAGCCTGGTATTACACAGAAATACATTTCAGTTGTTTCGCGCATCAGAATTAGGCTCATGAGTCATAAAATAAATCAGAGTTACTTAGCTTGAATCATATGGTACCTGCTGCAAAGATATCATCCATTTAAATCTTAAACATAAAATTAATAAGCCCCAGAACATGCTTGAGTCGTATGATCACAGATGCACTGCTACAGACCAAAGACGTCGTTTCGGTGAAACTTCAGGGCTAATTCCTCTTCTTTTCTTGCAGCTGCACCTAAGAGTAGCATCAGATCCATGCTGTCTCACTCTTTTCATCATGTCAACTGATGAGAAGCTCAGCTAGCAATGCAGAACAGCTAGCCAGTGCATTTACATGCATGTATGCTTCTATAGCTAGGTGTCACTGGGAGAAAGAAACGGTTCGAGTGACTGATTCTTTCATGCACTAGGGAAAGTGCAATGCCCAATGCCCTCAGGTAGGGTAGGTTTTCATTTCATGTCATCCGAGACACAAAGTGATGGGTGATGACTTTTCCTCTTCCCTACCATTCTTTTCTCACCTCTGATCTGAATCTACAGTTGAGAGGACGATTGCCCTCTCGTCTTAGAAAAAAAATTTCACGTTTGGCAGACATTGTGACGCCGGAGGGATCGAATAAAGTTGAAATTTTTTTGTGCAAATGTTAGTTAATTTGATCCTCCGCGCAAGTGCAACGGAAAAATTCTATTCTCTTTCACTTTAACCGCGCTATGCCGGAAGTACAGATGCTTCAGAACATGGATCAAAGCGCATATTACATGTCTAACACAGTTAAACACGGCTCTATCGCCTTTGAGAAAGACAGGTCGACGTCGCATGTCCTGCTGTGCCAAATGGCGACTGCATCATCGCCCACACCACACCAAAAAGATGGCACACAAGCTACAGTTCTTGTGCACTAGTCTGCTGTTGCTACTAATCTGAGACGTCTTTTTCTGCAGAAAAGGCGCGCCTGACTGAAATCAAATGATTCTTTCCTCACTTAGCATCCCAATGTTCCTCGCTTAGCATCCCAATGCGTTCATCGCCTTCGGCACATTCTTCGCTCTCCCGAAAACCCTATAAATCCACCTGAAACCGACGTTGTTGTTCGAACAATCGGAGAGCAAGAGCAGCATGGGGTGGCTCGGTGATGGCTTGCCCGTTGCCGTGATGCTTGCCCTCAACGTCATGGCGGCCGTGTTGGTATGGCTGGTCAAGGTGGCCATGGACGGCGGCATGAACCCGCTTGTCCTTGTCACCCTGCAGCAGTTCACAGCCTCCATGTTCCTCGGCCCAATTGCCTACTTCAAAGAGAGGTGACTGAAACTGACTTGCCCCCAGCAAGAACAGATATAAAGATAGAGATAGCTCAATGGGTTGCATCCTGGCTTTAATAATTAAGTGTTGCGAGGATCTGTTTGTGTTTTCATCTAAAGTTTAGCATCTATTAATTACGTGTTCGTGAATACTTTAGGAAGTCCAGGCCAAAGCTCACACTGGAGATCTTTGCTCATCTCTTCGTCAGTGCTGCCCTCGGGTACTGAATACAACTGCGTAGTTTTTTTTTTTTTTGGCACAAGCAAACCCTGATATTAAATTCCCATATGAAATCGCTGTTGCTTCTTTCCCCTTCTGCTTGCAGGGCAGCACTAAGGCAGTACATGATCTTCGTTGGTTTGAGGTTCACCACGGCGTCCTTCGTCACCGCCTTCTCAAACATTGCTCCTGTCTTGACCTTCTTGCTCGCTATCGTAACACGGTATTTCCAGATTTTGGATACAATATTCCCCAAAATTATTGCACAAAAGTGAGAAGACAATCACTGTTAATTTTCCCATCAACAGCTCAGAATCACTGAACCTGAAGACCAAGGCTGGCATGGCAAAGCTTCTGGGCACTCTGATCTCCCTGGGAGGAGCCATGGTGCTCACCCTGTACAAGGGTGTGCCTCTCACCCACACCACGCCCCAGCAACTCCATTCCCACCAGCATGGGGGAGGTGCAGCTGCAGGCTCCATCAGCAGCAGGAGGTGGACGCTTGGCACCGTCGCGATCCTCGGGAGCTGTGTCTGCCTCTCATGCTGGTTCCTGGTTCACAGTAGGCTCACCAAGAAGTACCCTCACGTCTACTCATGCAATGCCTTCATGGCCATGTTCAGCTTCCTCCAGGTTGCAGTGGTTGGCTTCTGCACCCAGAGGAGCGTCTCGGCGTGGGTAGTGAAGAGCAAGTTTCAGATCCTCACTGTCCTCTATGCGGTAATTAAGCCTGAACTTGGCATGTTTCTTGTGTTACAGTCTGCAGGTGGTACCTGAATATCTTCTGGGTGCTGTAACTTGTCACTAAACTTGCTTGCGCGTGTGATTTCAGGGTGTGGTTGGGTGCGGCATATCGTTCGTGTTGCTGACATGGTGCATCGGGAAGCGGGGACCTGTGTTCGTCGCTGCCTTCATTCCGGTAGTGCAGATAATTGTTTCAGTTATTGACTTCTCCATTCTGCACGAACAGCTCTACCTTGGAAGGTACAATTACAGCAGAGCATATGTTACCCCATACATTCAGAATCCAGGCACTGGAATCATTTAGCCATAACACCTCAACCTTGTTCTGTGTAGTGTGCTAGGATCTGCACTTGTGATAGGTGGCCTGTATCTTCTTCTGTGGGGCAAGAGGCAGGAGGCCTTGCACCACCCTCCAAAAGTTGCTGAAGATGACAAAGAGCAGCAGCAGCAAGTACAGCTCTGAAGAGTGAAGGCAGAGTCCTCCGTCTGAAGAGTTAACAACTGCAGCAATA
Organism: Dendrocalamus latiflorus; assembly: GCA_017311315.1. Lineage (NCBI taxonomy): Eukaryota > Viridiplantae > Streptophyta > Magnoliopsida > Poales > Poaceae > Dendrocalamus > Dendrocalamus latiflorus. Next base: position 708,110 of record CM029659.1, read on the forward strand.
AGTTCCCCACACCTTTTTTGCAGCCGTGTTATTGTAAAACCATTCTGGTGTAAAACTTCAGAACACTATCATGAAGCTGTCTAGGTTCTAATCCAAACAACAGTAGTAAACCAAAACTAATAGCAACATCATAAACGAAAATACTACCATGTTTTTTGCAGTCTTGGGGAGAAGTATGTCATATATGCATATTTTTAACTGCAATTCTGTAAGTGTTTTGCATGACATTTACGGGGAAACTGTATATATGCAATATTTTGAACTGCAATTCTACATGCAATCTTTAACTGCAACTAGCAAGGGGGCATCGTCATTATAGATTGGTAAATTATAGTTAAATGTGCATAAATAATATTACTAATTTTCAATCACACTAATGTAGATGTATTTCATACATATATTTTCTATTTAACCCTAGATGCCTTCTCTACATGTGTTCGGTTCTCCGTATAGTTGGAAATCAAGCAAAAAGACAACATTTCCCCATACAAATTCTTTTCTTTTAGTGAGGCCTTAGGGCTTCCAAATTTTCCAGATTTCCTTGCGTGTGTAGGGGATACATACGAGCGCGTGTGTGGTGTGCTGGTGTTGTAGGTCCGTCTTGTACCTCTCAATAGAAATACTTTTCTTTTTGGTTCTATTTTTGTTTTTGTTAAAAAAAACTCTTCCATATTTGCTCTTGGAGAGACAACAAAGTGAGACATACTGTAGAGACTCGAACCTACAAATCTGGACTCTCCTGTATATTCTGCATTGATCCAGAATCACGCTAGTGCACACAGTATAAACAAAGATAAAATATCAATCATATCATGATTTACTAAGAAAACACTAAAATATTATTAATTATCAGAGTTGCGACCTTATGACCAATCTTACATATAATAACTTGAAGGGCTTAAGAAATTTGCAGTGAAAAATCGAAAATAATCATAATAGCCATTCGATATGCCCACAAGTAATTGATTGGGGAGCGAAGTTCTAATTCGTGAAGTCATCGAAGTACCCTCCTTCACATACCTCTGGCTGATATGGTTCTTCTTCTTCTTCAACTAAGCAAATATAAATATAGTCGTGAGTACATAGAACACTCAATAAGTCGTTTGTAACAAAGATGCAATATAGTATGTAAGGCTTACTAAAGGATGGTTGAATGGCTATTTTGCAGAAAGCAATATTTTTAGAGTAAATATAATAAATAGATTAAAAATATAATTTTGGAAAGGACGTATATAAATGATTAATGAATCAGAGGATTGAATAAACCACAAGTGAATTAACCATTCACTTTCCAATTAACCTGCTCTCAACCCAACCAAGATTTTTATGAAAAACTTACCCTTCGTATGAAATCACTGAGCATTGTCCATGACTAGGGACACAACTATTTGAATAGTTTTACACTCTGCAGAGGTTGCACAACTTTACCCACAAGAGATAATGCACTTATCATGTCGGTCATTACACGCTTCCTTGGGCGTGCGACTAAGTAATTATCACAAGACCTTTATAATGCTCAATCTCAACCTAGTTTCGCTCGCTAAGGTTTCACGGCCGAGTAGGTTAAACTACCTAGCTAGAGTCCAGCTTGCGCCTCATGGAAATCAGCAGCCATGTTCATCTCAATGGCGAAACCAAAATTGAAATATCACATATTAATCAGCTCGGTCCATCCCATACTAGACATGTAGTTGTACGATAAGGCTCAGATCAATGGTGCACAAAGTTAAGTTTTTAGACATTATCCAGGTGAGACATCCATATCCCAATGTGCTATTGCACCCTCTTTATTGCACGATCACTCGTCCAAGTGAAAATCATTTTGTATAACCAACACTAATAACACTACCCATGTCATGGTATTCAAATTTTATAATTGTGGCTGACCATCATAATTTAATATCTTATTAAGTTAAAACTAATTATTTAATCACATGTGATGATAACCCAACATACTAAAAGCATGGCTAAACATACTAAATATACAACTCATGTGACAACTAATACTATATCACTAGATAAATACCCATCCTATGGTGATAATAGAATCATGGCATTCAAATTATCAATGAGAAATTAACCAAATAGGTCATTAACTACCAATATAAATGTTTTATAATAAAATAGCGATGCATGATAATTTAAAATAAAATAATACATAATAGATTTAAAAAATTAGATTCAATATGATCAAAGGTCACGATTTGTCTTAGCCTTACTCAGTTACCAATTTCTTGATCTTCTGCCCTTGCTTCTGCTCCTTCGAAGACGTGATCTAACGAGAGAGAAAACGAATGAGGCACAAATAAAATAAAAACCAAATAAACCCTAAAAACTTCGAAACTAGGATTAAAAGATATAACTCAATTTTAGATGAATTTAGGAAAAAAAATTGGGTCAATCAGAGCTAGGATAGAGAATAACAGGTTCTTGGAAAATCTAATGTAAAGAAAAAGGGTGAAAATTGAGAGAGTCTACCATGCTGTGGACTCGGTGCACGGAAAAGATTGGTCTACGGTGTACTCGGCTCACGAAGTAGTGTACAGAGCATGGTCTTGGATGATGTGGCGGCTAACTAGGCATCTAGGGCTGACATGGATGACACGGTGGTTGCTGACTCAACTTGCGGTGGCTTGCAGGTTCATGGCACAGTGTGGCTGGCAAGTGGGCCCTTGGGTGTCAGTGGCTCAGCGCACCGTGGACTAAGTTCACCAAGAAGGCAAAGCATCACGCGGGCTTAAGTGCGGGGTGATGTCAGCGACGTGCGATGCGAGGCGTCAGGCGAGGTGGATGCCAGCATGGTTGAGCAAGACTATAGTAGATGAGTCATAAATGCAGTAGATTAGTCGTAAGTGCCATGATCGGTAGTCGAAACCTATAGAACATAGTCGGTAGTCAAAACCTACAGGATGAAGTCGGTAGTTGAAATCTGCAGAACGTAGTCGGTAGTTAAACCTACAGATCCTAGTCGGTAGTCGTAAGTTACAGTACCAGGTCGGAAGACATAAGTTATAGTACCCGGTCGGTAGTCATAAACTACAATGCCTCATCGATAGTCAAAACCTACAGATCCTAGTCAGTAGTCGTAAGTTACAGTACTAGGTTGGTAGACGTAAGTTACAATATCAGGTCGGAAGACATAACTTATAGTGTCCGGTCGGTAGTCATAAGTTACAGTACCTCAACGGTAGTCGATAGTCAAAACCTACATATTCTAGTCGGTAGTCGTAAGTTACAGTACCAGGTCGGAAGACATAACTTATAGTGTCCGGTCGGTAGTCATAAGTTACAGTACCTCAACGGTAGTCGATAGTCAAAACCTACATATTCTAGTCGGTAGTCGTAAGTTACAGTACCAGGTCGGTAGACATAAGTTACAGTACCCTGTCGGTAGTCATAAGTTAAGTACCCGATCGGTAGTCGTAAGTTACAATAATCTGTCGGTAGTCATAAGTTACCTTACACGGTTGATGCTGGAAGACCTGCATGGTCGAAGACCGGTATACCGGCTCTGTGTGAGCGGTACGACCGGAGTTACGGTAGGATCGATGTAGTCAAAGACTTGTGTGGTTGAAGTGCCATGGTTGGTAGTCAGAACGACCAAGTACCATAGCGATCAAAACATCCGAAGTATCGAAAGAGTTATTAGTTGCACTCGTAAGAGTTATTGTGGTAAGCGTAGATGTAGTGAGGGCATTCCGAGTGAAGGTCTGCTCGTAGGGGCTCCCTTCATTAAGGTGTTGGAGCTAAAACTTGCTAATACAACGATAAATGTCCACTTAGGGGTCGGACCTAAGTGAGCGTCTTCGCTTAGGGGATGGATCTAAATGAGGGTTCGAATGCTCTCTTAGCGGATGAATCTAAGAGTGGTTCGATGTTCATTGGGCTGGTGCAATGTTAGGACTAGATGATCTAAAGGCTTTATGATAATCACTATCGTCGCATGTCTAAGGAAGCGTGTAATGACCAATAGTGTATTTGATTATCTCGTGTGGATAAAGCTGTACAATTTCTGCAGAGTGTTAAAAACTATTTAAATAGCCGTGCTCGTGGTTGTGAGCAGGCTTAGATGCAACCACAATGGGTATAATTTTCCTTTTCAAAACTATTTCACTAGATATAATGGGATGGCATGTACGTGTATTCCGTGTGGCATGCCTATGGGCAGGATTTGTGCGAAGTTCACAACCAAGGAGGGCTGCGAATGGATGCGACTATTATGGGAATTATATAAATATTATTTCATTACATATCAAATGCTATTTACAATTCCATTACAAATTACTACTTATTGGTATTGCAAATAAAATTTCCTTCATAGTAAAAATAACTTAGAATAGAGCATCATCATTTGAAAGCCTTGCATATATGTATAAATTTGCGATACACTACAAATCTTACTGAGTACACAATGTACTCAAGCTTACTTAAATTATTGTTGATCAGAGAATGAAGAAGGATATATGACATATATACGACGTGTACTTTGCCTCCGGCATTGGGGAGTTCGACAATAGATTTTTTCTAGGGCCTAATCCCCTAGTCGGTTGTCTGTGGTTATGGTGGCATACCACTGGATGCTTCTATTCATTTATTTATCTTCTGCTACAATTTACTCTTGATTTTGCATGGTATTTACTTGGCTGATCGGCCATATGTTGTAAATCTTATTATGTATCGTTTATGTATTCATCTTTTATCATGAATAAAATATATGCTATATATATATGTAGATATGGTCTGAATATTATGATATATGTATTAACTATTGATCATAGAATATATATATATATATATATATATATATATATATAGGAAAATTACATAAGGCACCATGGTGTCTAGGCACCAACATCCGATACACGTGTATGATTGATAATTTTTTTGAGTTTGGGTATGAAAATGTTTTATACTCTTGATATATTTATGGTAAGTAAGTTTTGAACTCAGTTCAAATTAGTTTGAACTACTTTTGAGTTCAATGCAACTACAGTGAGTATATACCATAAAAATAGTTCAAACTAATTAAACTGAAGTTGAATTTAAATTTTTTCGGAGTTTGACATCTCAAATATACTTTTTTATGGGTATATGAAGATACCCACATCAAACGTTGCGAATCTCAAAGCAAATCAACGGGTATTGATATTGGTGCCTAGGCACCATGGTGCATGAAACACTCGTCCTATATATATATATATATATATATATATATATATATATATATATATATATATATATATATATATATATATATATATATATATATATATATATAGACACACACACGGCGACTACAACGTCTCCCTCGCGCGGGGTCCCCGCATGCATGGTGTCAGTGTATCACGAACAACCCAGCTCGTTGGCATGTGCTATGAGAGGGCAGCGTCGTCCCGAGCATGCATGGTATCACCGACCGTCTTTTTTATTTCTTTATCAAGATTTAGCTTGCCTTACGTACACGAGTAAGTCTTTGTTTTTAAATAGCAAAAACCGCAGAAATTCCTGAATCAACGATGCACAAAAAAGTCAGAAGCATATATACCGTCTTTTGCAGCCAATGACACCATAATGTCATTGTAACGCCCCCAACTTTTGGGACCAGAGACGTCGTACGGCCTGCAACAGCCCAGGAGTTCTGTTGCGGCTTAACAGTGTATCATGCCTGCTTACAAGCCATTTAAAAAGAGTTAGTTGGATTAAAGTAAGACCTAATGGCCAGCTTTAACGACAATAAGGGCATTCAAACCCAAAACTTAACTTACATACAAAAGAGCCGAAGAAAACTCCACAGGAACGCTTGAGTGCGGTTGTAACCCTAATGCGAAATCTTGAATTGCTTCCTTTTTCTTCTGGTATCTGTTGGGGGAAAATTAGGCAAGCCTGAGTACTCCCACCCCGTACTCAGCAAATCACATGTGGAAATACTATATAACTAATTGCCAGGGTTCTCGGGTGGAGGGTGTATAGTGGTTTTATTATGAGGTGGATGCAGTTTTATTTGCAAACAATTAAAAGTAAAACATTTTCTTCTTAAGATCAGGGGTTTTCTGTTGTCAGATAAAATCTCATCATTACTCAATTTAACAACCTCAGAAACACTACTTATGCCTTGTTTTTGGAATCACCCAATTAACACAGCTTCATTAACCGGAAGCACGGCGTATTCGAATACCATTTATTTCACTCTGCAGAGCTGCCCTGCTTTACCCACAAGATTTCTTAACCCACGTCTGGCATTAAGAAAACATGGCTTTTCGCTGCTCAATTCTTTATATAGCCTCTACCTAGTAGACTTCCTCAATAAGCCCAGGCCACTCCTGACTTACACCAATAAGCTCAAGATACCTCTGACTTATCTCAGCCTACTATTGTGCGGCTCACATAACACATGATCGAGGTTCAGATCGATCGGTCAGATTGTTCAAATAAAATAACCAATTTCCATACGGCCCTACTCAGCCCCTTCCGTATGGACTCGCACGGTGCCTCCAGACTGCGTCTGTAGAGGTTCAATCGAACTTGAGCAGCTACTAGACCAGGGTTGACGTATCAACACTTGTGGTTGGGCGATGACTGTGTCTTTTACTTGGCACAAGGTTCTTGTCCTCATCTTTTTCCTGAGGTCCGCAGCCTCAGGCTCAGGGTAAAGCGGTGGACGAAGTCCTCCACACGGACCTCCACACCCTTTTTACCCTAACTTGCACACCAGCATCACTGGCCTAGGGTACGGTGTCCCATACCACCCTACCCTCTCCGGGTTTTTCAATTCTACTAGCCCACGGCTCACACCTTAGTAGTGTGACACGTTGAAGGGTACAGCAGTGGGCGAAACCGCCGCACGATTTCGTGCAACACCTTTACCCCACACTGCCCACCAGCATTTCCGGTCTAGGGCACAGCGTCCCATACCACCCTACCCTAGATCCGGGTTTTTCAAACCTACCGGCCAACGGCCAGAGTCACTTAGTAGTGTATCATACTGCATGAAATGATCTTGTATACATTTATATCATATGTTAATTCTTACTAAGGTTGTCAAGGTGAATATGGCCATCAAGGTAAACAGGGCTATTTATCAGTGGTAGGATTATCTAGATAGCATGCCATTCTAAATCTTTGTTTTAAGCAATTATCAGTTCGCAACTATCAATAATGAAAATACATTAAATAAATAATGTAATTTAATGGGATTCAATATGATCAAAAACATGTGACTTGCCTCTTGGTTCTTAGTCTCTGATTATCTTCACTTGATCTTCGGGGTGAGCATCGATTTCTTTAACTGCTCTTGTAGTCCTTCTGTTGACCAACTCGCGTGATCCGAGTACTAGCGTAGAAAAACGAACACACATCAGTCCCTGCTTTGCAGAATGCAAGCTGGGAACAAAATACAAACACACAATCCAAAAGGACATAAAGAAAATAGGCGGGTTGGCCAGGGTTTAGGTGGTGAAGAGTTTGGCTTAACGGGATCGAACTTAGGCTATGATTTTAGGATAATCGACAATGCAAAAAGGCATTGTATGGATTTCGACGAATGATAGAGTGTATGGATGGTGTCGGATTCTTGAGTTAGACTATTTCTCAAGGTTGTTTAGGACTTTAGTGGTAGAGCGAGGGTGGACAGGGTGTAGACAGGTTTGAGCTAATACAAGGGCTTAGGTGTTACTAGGGTTTCGGTGAACGAAAGAAGTTCGGACCGAATTAGGGTTTTGAGCTTGGGTCGGATAAATCTTGGGAGCAGGGGATAGACTCTTAGAAATAAATAGTCTATCTTTGAACTAGATGATGTGGGCTTCGTCGAGATTTAATTTGGTAAAATGGAAGAATTTGAATTTGCGGGGAATTGAGATTTAATAACCTTAATTATATGGCCCAAGGGAAGCTTAAATTTATAAGCTTTAATTTTGGAGAATTGGAGTTTATTTTTGAAGTCAAAGTATTGAGCTGGTCAAAATGGGGTGATTTGGTGTTTTGGGGAGTTTTGGATTTTCCTAGGATTTTTGGATAAATGGATGCCAAATTTGAATTTGGGATATTAAACTGGTCAAAATGGTGTATTTTTGGTATTTTTGGATTTTTCTAGGATTTTTGGGGATTTTTCTGGATTTTTAATATATGTGAACAGTGTCAAGGCCGGCCCGGTTGAACAGTAGACCCGGCCGGATTTTCTCCCGTGCGACCCAACGGCCGGTCGGCCCACAGCCGAATCGCGTGCACGGCCAACAGGCCACGGCCTGCGGCCCACGCGGGCCCGGGCGCAGCCCAGTGCGGGCGTGCACATCCGCCCGATGGGCGACACGCGCTCGGCGCGGGTGGCCAGGATGCGCAGGAAGCGGACGGCCCGGATGGGGAGGCATTAACAGGCGCCCATGGCTAGGATTTGACCACGTCGCCCCCACTGGTCATCTTCTACCTCCGGCTCCTCCTCCTAGCAGAAAAACAGGGGAGCGGCAGCTCCGACGGGGCGACGCCGGTGGGGTTTCTCCGGAGAAAATAGTGGAGCAGAGAGGGGCGGCTTAGGTTAAGTAACACATTTTAGGGTTTTAAGAAGCGAGGGAATGAGAGGTGGTGGCTGGTAGCAGAGGAGAAGGCGGCGGCCTCCACGGCGGCACCCATGGTCTACGGTAGGTCTCCGGCGAAATTAGTTGGTTTTTCACCATCTACAAGGTGCTAGGAACACTGTAGATGTGGTGGTTTAGCTCAAGGGTGGCTCAAACGAGCTGGCCACGATGAAGGTCTTTCGGCCGGCGGCGGTCTCAGCCGCTAGGGCTTCCGGTAGGAGTTCATGCTCAGGGGAGTGTACCAATGTGATTACTAGGCAAGGGGGGTCATGATAGTACAAGGAATTGAAAATTAATTGAAGGGATTGGGAGTTCACCTCTAAGGTTTACCGGGCGCAGGGGCATCGAATGCCGGCGACGGGGGCGATGGGAATCCAATTGGATGGACAGGGGGCTTCACTGGGATGTATGAGAGAGGTTAGAGGAGTCTCTGGCTTTCACATGTGTCCGGAGACGGGTCGGCATCAGGAGGGCCATGGCGGCGGTAGCTCACGGGGTGAGAGGTGTCGGGAAGGGCAGCTGGCGGGGTTAGCTAGCGATGTGGGGAGGCGGCAGGGAGCTGGCAAGAGGGGGAAGGTGCGAGAAGGAGACTCGGTGGCAAGGAAAAGATCAAGCAACGGGATATTTTCAGGAGGAAGGAGCAACGGCGGCAGCAGCCGTGTGGGGTTGATTGCATCAAGATTAGTGCTCACTTTGCTCCCAGATTAGTGCAGATTAGGCTCAAGAATCTCAATTTGCAATTAAATTCGGAAATTCAACCAAACTTCAAATTTTTGAAAAATTCAGGTCATTACAGTCATCAATACCCTTCTCCATGCCTTTCAATCCACACATGTAGACGTAGGTGTTGCATGTCCTCCTTTCTTCAGAAGCTCCCACAGCTCTTCCTTGTACTCCGCCATCCCATCCTAGTCTGAATGTACATCTTCTCTCTTTGAAAGTTGGTCTGCTAGCTCTCTGCTGACAGCATAGTCGACCCGGAAGTTATCTGGCGCTTTCTTCATCTTATCGAACTCCTGGTATTTACAAATGCAATGCAACAAGCAAGGTTAAGTATCACACAGAAACAAGTAACAAACACTTGCGAAGAACTTTTTTTTTGTATCAGGCTTAGGCCACCTTTCGCTCCTACTTAACGAAAAGTTGTCATAGTTTAAAAACAAAACACTTGTGAAGAAGTCATGGCGACAAGAGAGATGATGGTCTGACCTCCTTGTAGAGCAATTATAATAGTAGCATAGGGGTCTTTAGGCATGAGCATTTCTTTACCTACTGGTCCTGTTATCTGGACATCAGCACCAGGCTTCAGGTCGCCTACAGCACGGTAAAGAACATGTGAGATATTACCAACCTGTGAAGTGGCAATGATTATATCCGGGATACATGGTAATCCAGAGATAATTTGTTGGATCACATTGAAGAACAGCATTAGCGCAATGAGTTGATTGAAAAACAGACTAGAAGATTCTGATCTGCAAAGGCTAAACTGAATACTCTGGAGTCTGTAAGAGAGTATGTATTCTTCAGAACTGCGGAATGCAACGCTCATCTTGAGAAGAAGAAAGCAGCAACTCCTTTCACAATCCCTCCCTGATCATTGGTGTAAACAAGCCTCTTGACGCACAAGGAAACCTTTAGGTTAAGCACAAATTAATCACATGTAACGATCCATTTATGTATTTGCACCATCAGTACATAATACGCAGCAAAATTAGCAGGGCAGAAAAGTGACGGTCTTGGAGTCGCCAAAGTCACCGAGTGCGCTGCTGGCGATGGAGTAGAGCCTGAGCTTGTGCGGCTTGCCGTTCTTGTCGACGCCGTCAGCCGGCGATGACACCAATGGACTGCCCCACTGTACGGGATCTCACCTGCAACAGATTTCACAAAGGCCCGAGTCAAAGGACATATATACAGTACTCAAATCAAGAATTCATTGACAGTTGTCACGCCACGCATCGAGCTGATCAAAACCAACACGTAGCATGCATGCAGCCAAAGAATATGGAACCAACAAGCTCGACAAGTGATTACGCAGGATGGTCGATGACAATCAGAGAGAATGAATAATTGTAATCTTCAGTAGAAATTTTTTCTTAAATTTTCTGTCTTTTAATCGTTTGAACTGAAGAAAAAGATAGAACAAAAGCAAAACACAAAATAGGGAAAAAAATTCTGATCGCACTGAGCGGCCACTGTAGCGATCACTGTTTGATACTGTAGCAACTACTGTTTGTCACTGTAGCAAAGTACTGTAGTGCAGCTACTGTACCAATTAATCTACTGTAGCACCAGAAAAAACACTGAAGGCTGATGCATCAGAAGCAGCACGATTTTTACACAATCTTGCAATTGATTTTTAATTAAAACTAATTCATATATGTAAGCAGAAAAAAAATATAGATAGAGATCAATGCATAGACAAACCCTAAAGATCAAAAAACCAGGAAAAATGATAATATATGCGAATTGGAAAACTCACAAACTTTTATTTAAAAATCGTGAGCACTGTTCATCCATCCATCCATCAGCCGTCTCTTTTTCGATTTTTTCCGTCATGTATTTTCATGCCACCTTTTTTCCGCCTCAACGCACAGCCGCCTCGATCTCTATTTATAGTACGTCTCCCTCTCTACTCAAAACCCTAATACAACTTGTTTAACTAGGCCTGAGCGTTTTTATTTCAATTAGGCTTTTGGCCCACTAATTTCTAAGAGACCCGAAACCCTTCCCAACACGGTTTTTCATACTTCCGACTTTTCAACTCATTACGTGCCGAAACATCTAGGACCGCATCTCTCGTAGCTTCTCTACGCATCATCCACCTTTGATCTCCATGTGCCCTAAGAATGAGCCCGACCATCTCGCGTGACATCCTCGACCGCCTAGACCTTAGATCTCCCCATCCTAGTCCCGGTCTTCCTCATCACTGACCATGATCGTCTCTATGCTCAATTTGCACATGCAAAGACCAAAGAATATTCTTTCAGCACAAGTTCGTCCAAACTTGACCAACATTAATTCAGACACACGCGACACAACTCGCATAACAACACTAAACAAAATTACCAATTATTCATCAGCACAATTTAACCATTGTCAATTATTCATCACCAAAATATCCTAGACCTAGCCATATGGTCGAACAGATTACTTATTAATTACCCTCTGTGCTGAAGACCATGTGCCAGGTTTCCACGGGCGCGTTGTCGACGGTGATCTTGGTGTTGAGGAGGCACTTGCCGACGTAGGGCTCCTTGGGCCTGTACTTGTTGGTGATGACCCCCTCCTCCTGCTTCTTGGAGATCTTCTCCTTCTTGGGCGGCGCAGCGATGGTAGCGTCGATGGTGGCGTCGATGAATATGGTTACTTAGCATTCAAATGGTTAGTAAAACAAGGCTATGTTGTTGATTCATGTCCAATTATGTTAAAATTAGTGTCCAATTTTGTAGAACATAGGTTTAGAATGAGACGGTGAAAAAAAATGGGGCTTAGATGGTAAAAAATAGCAAACACACCTAGTAAGAAGAGGTAGCAATGGCCGCTACCTTCCTTTTTTTGCCTTTTTCCTTCATTTGTTTGCCTGTATATTTGTTTGATCAGTGCGATCCACACCTCTGTCTTTCAAATTCTTCGGTGCCGATGTTGGGGAAGGAAACCCCAGTTTTCATATATGCAACTTTGTGCCTTTTTTAAGGGACAAAGTGCCTGGTTAAATAAAATCTGAAGGTAGAAGGAAGGAACTTGGTTGAGAAAACCCTAGAAGAAAGGGAAGCCTTTATAGTTGAGATGATTGATCTTGCGTTATTAACACTGACATACATGTACCTGGTAAAAACTTTTGTGTGAAGCATTTTTTTTTTGGATTTTTATACCTGAGCAGTTTTTTCCACATTTACCTATATTACCAAGGATTACTACAGATATGCAGTTTTTGTTTGACTCTCTAGTTAAGATGTCATCCATGCATGTTACAAAAATGTGGCTGAATTGTTGTTTTTTCTTTCAAAAAAGTAGAGGTGATAATTTTATTGAAGTGCAGATAGTTACTTAGTGCACTACTGATAGTAAAATACGTTTTTGACTTGTGTGCACTACTGATGGTAAATTAGTCACCTGACAGCGACTTAGTGCAGGACTAATGGTAACTTAATCAGTAAAATGCATTTGAATTATGTTGGTTAATTTCTCTTTAAAGCACATACGATAGGGGTGCATTTGGTAGCTCAATCTGGAGCATATGGAGACATGAATCGTAGATAATTTAGATGCTTGCACAGGCCATGTGCTTGGGCCGTAGCAAAATTGTCTCTACCGGGTGCTTGCACAGGCCACGTGCTTGGGCCGTAACAAATTTGGGGCTGTGTTTGTTGGCTACAACACTTGGGCCGTAAAAGGACAAGCAGCCCATGAGAGTTTATAGGGTTGATGAGCACGCTCGGTAAAAGAAAGGAAAAAAACAAAGTGGAGCCCTGTTCTTTTCAATTTTTAAAAGCTACTTTTTTATTTTTTTTTCTATAGTAATTAGCTTTTAAACGAAGTATCTTTTTAAAATATGATCTACTAGTTAAGTAGTATATATTGTACCGACTTCATTTATATCTGCAAAAATCGTACGTGAATTTCTGTTACTCTGTAATCTCTCACACAAACAGCCCAAAAACCATAAGCCGCAGTAAAAAAGAACAGGCTAATGCACATGTTGGTGCGTGGTACTCGCTCCCAAAATAATATCATATAACAGAGAAAGAGTTTTACTAACAAGTTACATATTTATTAAACTTTATAAATGATGATTCATTTGAGGAACATAATACCATTACTTAAAAATATTGTAAATATAAAAGTGTTATAATCATCTTTATAATTACACGTAGACCATATGACCAACACCGGTACCATGTCACCGCTGCTGCGACCACAGATATTCTCGCCACGATCGATCGATATATCGACATTGACTGATGTTCGAGCTCCCGGACCGGCGTAGTGATGTTTCGACCGGCAGCCGCGACGAATGGACGTTTATATATAGCTAGATTTCATAAACAATTTGTACTTAAGTCAACTGGACAGATTAATTAGGTGGCATCCTCCGGTAAAGATGGAGAGAGGTCCTCGAATAGTCAAACCATATTGATTTTGACAAAAATAATAATAATAATTATTGCCTAGAATATATATAGTTTGGCTATGTGAAGTCAATACGAGTAATCTTGAAATATTAACTATTTTCTCCTCAAAATATATTAACTATTTTTAAGTGTACAGTAATAAGCCCCTGCGGATGCACTCGGAAAACAAAAAGGAAGTTTGGATCTGGATGCTATTTGTGGATTTAAATTTGTGGGAGTTGAAGAACAAATTAGTATACGTAGTGAAATATACTGATCAGATAAGTGGGATTTTTTTTTCCTTGGGATCTCCGTCCCTCTCTTCTTCTTAATAATATTTGGTTCAAGCCCAAGTATATATGGTCTCGTTCAGGAATAAAGAGCCCAGATGCCCAGTAGTTTTGAGGCTCTATTTTTTCAGTTGGAGATATATGGTATCACTAACTAAAGTGCCAGCACTGATGCGACAAGAGAATGAATTACCCATCTGCTCAGGTCGATCTGTCGGTGCGTCGAGTAAGCACAGGCGAGAGTCCAGCCACCAGCAGCAGCTGTGCTGCTAGCTAAGCTAGGAAGATCCAATCCAAGACAAGAGGCTACGAATAGCCAGGTAAACCTTCACATCATGCCTTGCCAACCTAGCTAAGCTTCGATCGATGTTGCAGTAGCATCAAGTTATGCTGCTGCTGCTGCTGCTGCTAGTGTACTGTACGAGCGTAAAACAAATGGTTGAGATTTGCACCCCGGCCCCCTCTCAACGCTGCGACAGCGACGCAGCCCTCGTATCATATGTCATGCATCGTAATGGTTCTTTCTTTTCATCTTCTTAACCGATTTTTACTTTAATTTTTTCAATAACTTTTCAAAGCGATTTAGCATAATTCGGTTTATTCATATCACCGCTCATTCTAAAGACAAAAACTATCATTCTCCGCTGAAAAGAACATGTCCGTATGCATGCTAGCTAGCTACTACTTGCCATTGCAACAAGCTAGCTAGTGCATGCTCGATGGGATCGATCCTTTCATAACTTCCTCATCAAGATTAATTCCATCTCACCCTAAGCTCAAAGCATCTTGAATTTGTTTGTGTACTCATGTACGGCAAGGTACGTGAAATGAAGGAAGAAGACACAGTTGTATACTTTTCGAACATAGCCCTACGTACAGAAGAAGACACAGTTGTATAGGATCACATAATATTATTGGTTGGGGGAGGGCGCCCTAAGTGTATATTGTCGATCTAAAAGACCAAATATGATAACAGAGTAGATGAATAGTGTCTTCTAATTTTCTTCCAAGTATTCAATACTCTAAAAGAGATCACAAATAATTAACAAAAAACAAAATTAAGTTTATATGTAGCAGTAGTAAACGAAAGGCGCTTTTAAAAAGCCATTGAAATGTCAAATGACACACACTCTCGATCAGGGCTAGCACTCAGAATTAAACACTCGGGACACACACACACTTGGCCCTTTTATCTTTCTTTTAAAAAATATATAAACATCATGGCTTTATACCGTGCATGCTTGCCCTTTCCTATCATATACAGGAGTAGTACTTATGCATCAAACAACAATATCAAGTGCGTTAGATGGATTACCTGGGACCTAGCTAGGAATTGATCGAAGTGGCCTAGCTACAGATATTATGTGAACATGGTACAGAACAGAGTCACAAGGTTCCAATTTTGTCATTGATCCCATACGATTAAGGTCCAGATCGAGGATGGTTGCATGTACCCTAGCTGCAGCTACAGTAGTGTGTATTAACCGACGCGTCTAGGAGACCATGACGATACGCCACAGCGTACGTGTACTGGTGTGCCTGGTACCGTGTACTGTGACGCTTGGAGAAGGAGAAGGAGAAGGTGTGTGATCAAACCCTATTGGCAGGCAGGTCTTTTCATCTGTACCAATCATAGTACAACCATGGGGCCATTGATGTATCCCAGCTCCAACTAACTTGTGGCCGTCTCCAATTGAGAATCATTCACTCCAAGCACAGTGAGAAGAAAGAGATTAGATAGCCTTGCCAAGTAATTAATTAAAAGCATGCACGTGAAATTCACGTTGAACTATTACCATATGTACCCGAGCTTCTGCTCCAACGAGTTTTTACTTGCAGCTTCTAGCTTATTAATTTCATCTTTTTTTGATTTTAAAGTGTTTTTGTTTTTTTTTCTTTTCCTCTTATTCCTTTGTATTGTTTGTAATGATATAAAAAAGTAACAACAGTTACAATACATTTTTAGCTGTTACAGTGCCAAAAAAAATCGAAAAGACTAAGCTTATAAAATGAAAAGACTGAAAGAAAAATACTCTCTTAACGTGTGTTCCTTGATCCGCCAACAAATAGGAAAGGTTAACCAGCGCTTAAATAGATTAAAACTCAACATATTCCATTAAATTTGATAGCCATTTGACCCATTTCATTATTTG
The DNA here is from genome assembly GCA_017311315.1 of Dendrocalamus latiflorus. Classification (NCBI taxonomy): domain Eukaryota; kingdom Viridiplantae; phylum Streptophyta; class Magnoliopsida; order Poales; family Poaceae; genus Dendrocalamus; species Dendrocalamus latiflorus. Next base: position 724,231 of record CM029659.1, read on the forward strand.
TTAGAGCAATTAATGGTGTACAATGAAATGCCAACTGGTTTCACTATTCCTTTTGGACACAAATGCTGATGCTGACGTGCTCGAAATTTTGCCTCACAAATATTTTCCATTGCTCTAGCTCTACAGAGAATTGATGGGGACAGTGCGATGCTGTTTGGTGAAATTAATGGCCAATTTCTTCTTCTTAGCTAATTCAATTAATGAGAGGAGTACTATTGTGTTCTTGAGGAAATGGGGAATAAGTATATAGGATGTGGTGTTGTCAATATTTCTTTTTTATTTTCGTTCGTGCTTCTGTGTTATTTTGCTTCCTACATGAAGAACGTAAGGCATACATGAAACACGCATGCATATATATAGCTGAAGTGCAGTGTTGAGAGTTGATATATACTAGGACCGCATACACTACTGCACAGATCAATCAGCAGCTGGTCGATCTGGTCAGGACTCACTACAATATGGAGGTATATATACTAGCTTGGTGTTAACTAAGCTATTTAAGCACGTCAAAATTTAAGCAGTTCCGCATCAATTTGCACTTATTATTAGTTACATGATCCTTTCATACATACATATATATATATATCAACGTTCGCAGGACAAATTTTCTGTCACGAGCTTACAGAAAATTTTGACATGATTTCATTAGTGTTGAAAGTTCTTCGTTGTTGTGGCCCATACACATATATCCATTGGAATGACAACCAATCGAGGGAGAAACATGGTGTCGCACTCCAAGCTTTGGACCACAAGATGCAAGTAGCTGGAAGAGAACAGGTCCACTGAGTGATCGATGTAGAAAGCGAATAAATTCAGTGGAAAATATGTGCAATAGTACCACAAGTATACTTTGCAATTTAATAATGTAAACCTTGGAAATGCCTCTTTTTTTCTCCAAGATTTTCTCATTACCTGAAGATAGCCAGCTCTCTTCTGAGTAACTAAAGGTCATTTGGGATTTCTTAGTTATACTCTTCTAGTTATGGCCTCTCTCTATATATATTATTACTATATAGATAAGTACAAATAACAGGAGCACCATGGTGCCCAGACTTCATGATTGAGACTTTTCATCCACGATTGATTCAGTATGTGTGTGTATGTGTGTATATGCACATGAATAATTCTGGGAGTGCATCCATGATCACACAAAAAAAAAGGAATTACTGTTTACGTACCTTAAAGAACACTTCCAATATCGATATGCAATGCAGCTGAGCTAGGCTTCTTTTTTTGAGAACATGCAAAAGCTTTGCACGTCATTTCAGTAAAGGAAAAGGAGACAAACACTCAAGAGAGGGCTTAAACAAGGTATCCTTTCAAGTCATAGTTTTTAAGAGGTAATGCAAGGGCTTCGATCTTTGCAGTTGTTGTGCCAATATACATATGCTGTATTATTGCTGTCTGTATGTCTCGCAGTGAACAGGACTAATCTCTTCCTGCTGCCTTCACTCTCCCCTTAATTACTCCTCCTCATGATGGAGATTTGTTCGCGAGAGAGAGAGAGAGAGAAGAGGGACCACCAGGCCCTCTACCTCTCCAATGCTTGCCGTCCGCCCAGGACGAGCAGCTAGCTGCAGTGACAACAACTGCATGGACGCATGAGATCGAAGTAACAGGGATTTAATTCCTGGCAAACCTAGCAAGCTAGGAGAAGAAAGTAGCTCATTTCTGTTGTTGGGAAGAGAGAGCTAGCAGCACAGGCATGGACGCATGAAGATGATGTTGATGCATATCGATCCATACTTAATCATCCTAGGAGATCGATCGATCACATGAGTGCAGCTTAAAGCAAAGGCCAGCTCCAAAAAGGGGGCAGCAAATAGCTCTATAGCGATAGGGTGTGGATTCCTACCAATATTATTCTAATTAAGCCCCCACGTATCCAATTAGAGCAAGGCTAATAATACAGCCTTCAGCTGGCTGTATGGACACTTACAACCCACTTATCAGCCCATTCATATAGTAGTTTAATTACAGCCAGCTGAAAGCTGTATGACCCACCCCTTTCTCTCACAAAGTTTCTTGGTTCTTGTGCTTCAGCTGGCTGTAAACTTACAGCCCACCTCTCTTCTCTCTCCTCCTCTCTCTCCTCCACCTCAGCATACAGCCTACTAACAGCCTCTTATTATACTTGCTCTTAGCTGAGCTAGTTAATTAGCCTGCCCTCTCCCTCAAAACCCTACCTTGAAATTCTTCTCGCTTTTCTTGTTGCTGCTATATATCGTCTTGCATGCACGTGTTGGAAATTTAGTCAATTTTCGGCATATTTTAATCCAGAAATTCAGCATGTAAAACATGACATAAACATGCATGAGTGATCTATCAACGATGTATTCGTATTCGCTAACGAACAAGCTAACAGAAACATCTATTAACATATTCATAGTGCACAGAAACAAATACATCAGAAAAGTTTTAGATTTATACCCTCGGGCGGGGCCAATGCCGGAGACACCGGAGGCACCGTTACCATCAGTCGACATGATGGCCTATTCGATGTAGTCGATCAAGGCGTGATGCAGGTCGAAGCTTGATGCAGGAAGATGTTCGCAGTGCAGTCCCGCGAACGGTTCACCACCAGGAAGAAGACGTCGCAGATTGAGTAGTCGCGCCGATGCGCTCCCCAAAAACTTGATCGCCCGCCTACCCGTGCAGGTACACAAACGGACGAAGTTCCGGAGGCCTACTCGCCCAGAAACTTGTGCGCGTAAGGTTCTGGACCGGAGATTGCAGAGAGCAGCCACAACACAGTGAGAGTCTTCTGGTTTATATTCGTATATCCCCTCTTGTATGGAGAGGAGAGCCCTCTTTAGTAACAGCAAAAAATAAAGAGAATGGTAACTGCAGTCATTAGTCACTAGTAACAGCAACCATTACTCGAAAGTAACTGCAGCCATAATCCCTCACCGTTACTGTCAGCCATCAGTGCATTTCGTTTTTCGAATAGATAAAGAAAAACGCGCCCGCACCCGACACGCCTGCGCGCGTACGCACGCACACGCACCGCACCGCACGGCACGACTCGGCTCGGCGTGGCGTGGCGTGGCGAGGCGAGCGAGCGAGCGCGCGCGTGTAATGGCTCTCTCCAATTTCACAAGGGGGTTACCACGTTCCAACTTTTAAAGTGGTGTAACTCCCATTCAACTCTCCATATGGGACTAAACAGTTTTTCCATGTGGGCCTAGGAATTTCATTTGATTAATTGCTAAATTAAATGGACCAAGCCCAATTAATCCAACAATCCCCACCAAATTTCAAGGCACACGAGAAATACTCTCAGTTCTGCTGTTGTTTGATATACCAGTGTTTCGATGGAGACTGTTAAGTTGAACATCCATCTAGGAAAGGAGTTACACTCATCCACAACTGAACAATGGACTATGCCTTGAATTGACAGTTTTGTGCGAACAAGCTTTACCCAATTCCTTTACTAGTACTAGGCTGCCTAAAGCATCCCCTCTGGTTGGAGCGTATAAGTCATACTCCATGCCTATTCATGAGTATCTAGAGATCACCCAAATCTCATAGACTGTGACCAGCAGTCGAACTCATATAGGTGTGTTCCTTCTAAGATGTCCTGTAGGCCGACATCTCTGCTGTAAATAAGCCACTCGGATCACATTAAGGTAAAAACCAACCTGCCATACAGAATAGGAAAGAAGCGCATCATTGAAGAAATGAGCCCTGTAAAGGTCTCTCCTCCCAGTCAACCAACAGCTTGTTTCACCATCCTACTTCACGGGATCTCCGATCACGTAGAACAAGTTACCACTGTGGTATGACTCATGTGGGTCTCAGGCCCATCTCACTCGATGCACTATCTATCACATTACGTGATAAACCCTTTGTAAATTGGTCGGCCAGATTATTAACTGTCTGGACATAGTCCAGCACTATCACTCCGGAGTTTTTCAGCTTTCTGACAGACTTCAACCGCCTCTTAACATGCCTAGATGACTTCATGTTGTCCTTAGAACTGTTCACCTTGATAATTACAGTCTGATTATCACAGTTCATCAGGATAGCCGGTATCGGTTTTTCAACCACCGGCAGATCCATAAGGAGTTCACGAAGCCACTCAGCCTCAACAGTGGCGGTATCTAACGCTGTGAGTTCTGCTTCCATTGTTGACCTCGTTAAGATGGTCTGCTTGCAAGACTTCCAGGAAACAGCACCACCTCCAAGTGTGAACACATATCCACTCGTGGCTTTTATCTCATCAGCATCAGAGATCCAGTTTGAATCACTATATCCCTCCAGTACCTTTGGGTACCCAGCATAGTGAATGTCATAGCTCACAGTTGCCTTTAGATAGCGCATCGCTCTCTCAAGAGCACGCCAATGATCATCTCCCGGATTTGAAACAAACCGGCTTAGCTTGCTCACAGCAAACGAGATGTCAGGCCTCGTAGCACTAGCTAAATACATCAATGAGCCAATGATCTGGGAGTATCTCAATTGATCCCTTGTTATTTTTCGGTTTTTCCTCAATAACACACTAGGATCATAAGGAGTAGAAGCAGGCTTGCAGTCACTATAACCAAAGCGACTCAAGACCTTCTCCACATAGTGGGATTGCACGAGTGTAACCCCACCATCACCTCCTCTTAGTAGCTTAATGTTAAGAATCACATCAGTCACTCCCAAATCTTTCATCTCAAAGTTTTTGGACAGAAAATCCTTGACCTCCTCAATCATATTGAGATTTGTCCCAAAAATCAGTATGTCATCAACATATAAACACAAGATCACTCCTTCTCCCCCACCATAGCGATAGTACACACATCTGTCGGCTTCATTCACAACAAAGCCAGCAGATGTCAAAGTTCTGTCGAACTTCTCATGTCATTGCTTAGGTGCTTGCTTTAGGCCATACAAAGACTTTAACAACTTGCACACCTTTCCTTCTTGACCTTCTACCACAAACCCGTCTGGCTGATCCATATAAATCTCCTCCTCCAACTCTCCATTTAGGAAAGCTGTCTTAACGTCCATTTGATGAACGAGCAGACCATGAGAGGCAGCCAGGGCAAGTAGTACTCGAATTGTGGTCAATCGGGCAACAGGTGAATAAGTATCAAAGAAGTCTTCGCCTTCTTTCTGGGTATAACCCTTGGCCACAAGCCTTGCCTTGTACTTTTCAATTGTACCATCAGGCCTAAGCTTTTTCTTGAAAACTCATTTACATCCTACAGGTTTACACCCATAAGGACGGTCAACGACCTCCCAAGTTTCATTAGACATAATAGAATCCATCTCACTCCGTACTGCTTCCTTCCAATAGTCAGCGTCAGGAGAAGAATATGCCTCTTTAATGGTTCTAGGAGTGTCATCCACGAGGTATACAATGAAATCATCACCAAAAGATTTTGCAATCCTCTGTCTCTTACTCTTTCGAGTAACTTCATTGTTATCCTCCTCAGGATTTTCCACAGGCGTTTCCTCAACATGTTCTATCGGCACAAAAGAATCAAGGGAAATTATAGGTTCTTGACTAGATGAGCTAGGTACATCACATTTCATAGGAAATTCATTCTCAAAAAATGTAGCGTCTCTGGACTCTATGATTGTACCAACACGCATGTCAGGTACTCCAGTTTTTATAATTAAGAATCTATAACCCACGCTGTGCATAGCATAACCAAGAAATACACAATCTACGGTTTTTGGTCCAAGTTTGCGCTTCTTGATAATTGGCACATTAACTTTGGCCAAACATCCCCAGGTGCGCAAATATGAGAGAGTCAGCTTTTTCTTTTCCCATTCCTCGAATGGTGTTACTTCTTTGTTCTTTGTAGAAACTCTATTCAGGACATGACACGCGGTCAATATAGCCTCACCCCACCTTTCCTTAGAAAGTCCCGCAGTGTCTAACATGGCGTTAACCAAATCAGTTAGAGTGCGGTTCTTTCTTTCGGCAACCCCGTTTGATTCGGGAGAATAGGGAGGCGTTCTCTCATGAATAATTCCATGTTCCTCGCAGAATAAAGTAAACTCATTTGAAAAATACTCTCCCCCACGATCAGACCTTACCCGCTTGATTTTCCTCTCAAGTTGGTTTTCTACCTCAGCTTTATAGATCTTAAAGTAATTCAACGCTTCATCTTTTGTTTTCAATAAGTACACATAGCAAAATCTAGTGCAATCATCTATAAGCGTCATGAAATATTTCTTCCCACCTTTAGTCAACACGCCATTCATCTCGCACAAATCGGAATGAATGAGTTCTAACGGTGTCAAATTCCTCGCCTCTTTTGCTGCCTTGTGAGGCTTGCGAGGTTGTTTCGATTGAACACACGCATGGCACTTAGAACCTTTGACCAAAGTAAATTTCGGGATTAAACTCATATTAGCTAAGCGCGTCATACACCCAAAATTAACATGACAAAGTCGTGAATGCCAAACATTAGACTCATCATCATCATCACACACATGGTTCACAATTTTATTACAGGAATCCATCAAAGAAAAACGGAACAAACCTCCGCTCTCATAGCCTTTACCAACAAATGTTCCATACTTAGACACAACACATTTATTGGACTCAAATGCAAGCCTAAAACCATCTCTACACAGTAGAGATCCGCTGACGAGATTTTTCTTTATGGAGGGGACATGCTGCACGTTCTTCAGCTGCACGGTCTTTCCCGAAGTAAACTTCAGATCGACCGTACCAACACCATGAACAGCTGCATGCGATCCGTTCCCCATCAACAAGGAGCAACCTCGACCGACCTGATAAGATGAAAACAAGGAAATATCAGCACAAACATGAATATTAGCACCAGTGTCAACCCACCACTCAGGTGATTGACAAACAGAAAGAACTGTAGGTAAATAATTACCGTACCCCGATGTTCCTCCAGCTTCACTAATAACCATGTTGGCAGACTTCTTCTGCTTATCCTTGCGATCTGGACAATCCTTAGCCCAATGGCCAGAATCATCGCACACAAAGCAGCTGCCCTTTCCTTTGCCTTTCTTCTTAAACTCAGTAGTAGCCTTGGGCTTGACAAAAGGCTTATTTTTCTTTTTGTTGTGGAAAGCCTGAGGATTCTTCTTCTGCACCAAATTGGCGCTAGAACCTCCCTCAGCAGCAACTTTCTTGCCACGAGTATCTTTTGCCCTCGCCTTCTCTTCAACACCAAGAGTGTCAATGAGATCAGTAACACTGAACTCCTGCCTCTTGTGCTTTAGAGAAGTAGCAAAATCGGACCAAGAGGGTGGTAACTTGGCGATAATACCGCCAGCCACAAACTTGTCCGGTAACTCGCACTTATTGTTCTCAAGCTCCTTTGCCAGCGCCTGAATCTCATGAGCTTGCTCTACTACAGAACGGTCATCGACCATCTTGTAGTCATATAACTGCTCCATGACATACAGCTCACTGCCAGCATCGGAAACTCCGAACTTGGCCTCAAGTGCATTCCACATATCTTTGCCCGTAGGCAAATGCATGTACACATCCACAATGTTATCCGCCAGTATGTTGACAAGTGCACATCGAAAAAAGTTATCCGCTACATTGAACTTGCGTTCATCCTCATCAGACAGAGGCTCAGCGGGCTTTCCTTGTGCAACATGAAAACATTCCATGGCAGTAAACCACAGGATCGCGCGTGCACGCCATCTCTTAAAATTTGAACCATCAAACGGAGGGTGCGGCTTAAGCGACGCAGCAAAGCCAACTACCGAAAAAGACCTATCAAGTTTTTGGATTGTTGGAAATTTAGTCAATTTTCGGCATATTTTAATCCAGAAATTCAGCATGTAAAACATGACATAAACATGCATGAGTGATCTATCAACGATGTATTACCCGTGCAGGTACACAAACGGACGAAGTTCCGGAGGCCTACTCGCCCAGAAACTTGTGCGCGCAAGGTTCTGGACCGGAGATTGCAGAGAGCAGCCACAACACAGTGACGTATATCCCCTCTTGTATGGAGAGGAGAGCCCTCTTTAGTAACAGCAAAAAATAAAGAGACTGGTAACTGCAGTCATTAGTAACAGCAACCAGCAACCATTACTCGAAAGTAACTGCAGCCATAATCCCTCACCGTTACTGCCAGCCATCAGTGCATTTCGTTTTTCGAATAGATAAAGAAAAACGCGCCCGCACCCGACACGCCTGCGCGCGTACGCACGCACACGCACACGCACGGCACGGCACGGCTCGGCGTGGCGTGGCGAGGCGAGCGAGCGAGCGCGCACGCGTGTAATGGCTCTCTCCAATTTCACAAGGGGGTTACCACGTTCCAACTTTTAAAGTGGTGTAACTCCCATTCAACTCTCCATATGGGACTAAACAGTTTTTCCATGTGGGCCTAGGAATTTCATTTGATTAATTGCTAAATTAAATGGACCAAGCCCAATTAATCCAACAGCACGCATGCATATATACACCATGCATGTTGACTGCTACACAAAATTACCAATGATATGATATAGGGATACCTAGCTACATATACCTCCATCTTGCACCACGCAAGCATAGTAGCATCGTTGCAAGTATTCATTCCATTCTTTTTTACTCGATGTTTTTAGCTTTTTACAGTTTTTAAGATACAGTTTTGACTATTACTTTTTATAACTTAAACTGACATATACTAATAAAATTATAATATTATAAAAATATTTTTAATAATAAATCTAATGATATAATTTATAGGTAGTTTTAATTTTATTGGCAATCAGGCTTTAAAACATTTAATAGTACAGATTCTAAGGAAACAAGTAGAAAAGAGTAGCTAGCTACTTCGTTGGGAGATGGTCGATAGATCTCTACTGATAAAGCAAGAGAGCATCTCTCTCTCAACACCCTTTCACTAGGCTATAATATATGCCATGATATGATACGATGCGCCTCCAGAGGGGACACGCGCACTGCACACCCAACAAACTGGTGAGAGAGAGAGAGAGAGAGAGCTAGTGCGTCGTCGATGATGGCCCATCAGCCCCATCTCCTCGACTTCTCGTCGCCTCCGAACACCGCGATCCTCCTCGCCCTCCACGACGCCGGCACCGACATGCGAGGAGGAGGCGTAGTCCCCCACCGCGTCGTCGCCGACACCACGTCGCCGTGGCCGCAAGTCTCCCTCTCTCTGCACAACGCGGCCGGAGGATCGTTGGTGGGCCACCAGCAGCAGCCGTTCACGGCGCCTCCGTCGTCGGTGGCGCATAACCTGCCGTCGACCATGCAGCCCTTCCAGCTAAGGAGCTCCCAGTTCCTGGGCCCCGTGAAGGAGCTGCTCGGCGAGTTTTGCAGCCTTGAAGGGGACTTGCACGCCATGAACAGCCCCAAGACAGCCCCGAAAGCCGGCAAGTGGGACGACGTGGAGGCTTCGTCGTCGTCTAGCCCATGGGCCAATCCATCTCTAAGCGCCATGGATCTCCTGGAGCTTGAGAGGAGGAAGGCCAGGCTCTTGTCCATGGTTGAAGAGGTAGGTACACATATGTTACGTTAAATTTCTTTTTTCACTTGTTGCTTCAATTTCTTGGCTAATTAATTCCTGTTACTCTATTTTACCATAATTAGTTACTATCTACTGAATCTCAGTTTGCAACCTCTCCCTTTCACGCAACCTTTTTCTTTTCTGGTGAGTCCTCTTGTGACGTTTCCTGGAAGGAATCATGCGCGCGCATGTAGACATTCGCTACCAGGAACCAGTTGTTTCCTGACGGACCAAAGCAGTCAGAAAAGGTAGGAAAAAGTTATATTTGGTGACGGTTACCGTCAGGAATGAACGGTGAACTGAGTGAACCGTCAGGAAAGTATCTTTTTACGTTTCCTTGGTCTGCTCCAACTGAGTGAACCCTGGCTCTCGTCTAGCGCCAACTCGTTTCCCTCTGCCGCGCCAAGTGCTTCGCACGTGCCTAGCAAAAATTTTGTCTCGCACCGCGGCAACTATATTGCCATGCCTTACATTTTCATTTACGCCACAGCTGAATTCATCCATCAGAAGCTGAACACTCATAGCATGCAGTTGCAACCAAGGTTAAATGATTTGGTTTGAAAAAACTTTCGAAGGTCACTGAAATTAATGAATTTCCAAATTTTCATTCGTTTTGTTCAAAAATACAGACAAAAATTTCAAATATCATTTGAACTTTGATGAAATTTAACCAAAATTTGGATGAAATTTGAATAAATTTCAAATAGAGCCAAATTCAGCCAAATTTTAGTTGAATCAAACTTATTTCGGATGGTACCGAAAGGGGCAAAATTTCCAAAATTTCATCCTATTTCGGACGAAATGATGAACCCTGGTTGCAACATCCCGTTAAGAATAAGTGAATTCTTTCGTTGCGCCATAATGTCAGGAACGGTGTTTTCCCTGACGGTTGACCACATATACATCAGGAAAAATCTTACCAATCGCGTCGGTAGGTTTAACCGTCAGGGAACATACTTTTCCTGGTGGTGGTGGGCTATAGCTACTTAGGTAGTGACACCACTATTATGTCATGTGCTTTCCGAAGCTTCCATTCTCACTCCTATTCACCTTTTCACCCTAACTAGCTAGCTAGGCATCTAGCTATCTAGAGTACGAAGCAACTTTTGGTGAGAGCAAGGTTAATAATACAGCCTTCAGCTGGCTATATAGACACTTACAATCCACTTATCAGTCCATTCATATAGTGGTTTACAGTCAGCTGAAGGCTGTATGACACACCCCTTTCTCTCACAAAGTTTCTTGGTTCTTGTGCTTTCAGCTGGCTGTAAACTTACAACCCATCTCTCTTCTCTCTCCTCCACCTCAGCATACAGCCTACTAACAGTCTCTTATTATACTTGCTCTGATACTCATTTGGGCTTAAAAATCTTGACCTATGGCTTATTTTGCACTATAATTACTGAAAATATATTTTAGTTACTGGTAGTTTTTTCAACATAATTAAATTTAAAAAATTAAAAGTCATATCATCACGAACAATAAAAAAGAATAAAGTAAAAAGTAAAAGTAAAAAAGCCAAAAAAACTATATTAGTAGAAAAAAATAATAAAAAAGCCAAAAAACTAGAAACCCAGAAACAAAAGTTCTAACGAGCAGGTGTGCTCATCTTCCATTAAAAAAAGAAATCTTTGTCTCTTGTGCCGAACACACCCCTTTTCTAGGTAAGTACAATGATTATTTTATTGTCATGTATGCATGCGCGCAAGAAATATGCCATTTTCCCCATGGTTAGTGTGGTAATAGAGTACTTATGCAAGTATATATTCTCCGTTCCAAATTGATGTACGTACGATAAAAACCGCAACTAGCTAGCTAGAACTGAAGTGTACACTGATTAATGCGCGCTTGTACATATATAATTAACGTCAAAGGGAGAATCGTGTATACGTATTATATAGCCCCTCAAATTAAGAGAGAGAAAATAATAGTACTGCTACTTACTAGAATTAATTATTCTTGTTGCCTAGCTTGATATATATATATACTTTTTTATGGGTATATGAAGATACCCACATCAAACGTTGCGAATCTCGAAGCAAATCAACGGGTATTGATATTGGTGCCTAGGCACCATGGTGCATGAAACACTCGTCATATATATATATATATATATATATATATATATATATATATATATATATATATATATATATATATATATATATATATATATATATATATATATATATATATATATATATATATATATATGCCTCAATTTAATCTGTATGTACTGTGTGTGTGAATGAATTAGGTGGACAGGCGTTACCGGCGATACCGCGAGCAAATGAGGGCGGTGGAGCTGTCGTTCGAGGCGGTGGCCGGCGCCGGGGCGGCGCAGGTGTACACGAAGCTGGCGCTGCGGGCCATGTCGCGACACTTCCGGTGCCTGAGGGACGCGCTCGTGGGGCAGATACGCGCGCTGAGGAAGGCGATGGGGGAGACGGACGCCGGCGGCGGAGGAGGCGTGGCGGCGGCGCCGGGCGCGACCAAGGGGGACACGCCGAGGCTGAGGGTGCTGGACCAGTGCCTGAGGCAGCAGAGGTCGTTCCTGCAGTCCGGCACCATCGAGAGCTACCCGTGGCGGCCGCAGCGCGGCCTGCCAGAGCGCGCCGTCGCCATCCTCCGCGCCTGGCTCTTCGAGCACTTCCTCCACCCGTACGTCCATACATCATCGATCGCTAGTGATCATAACAAGTTGATTTTGATTAATTAGAATGAACAACGTAACGTGGTACTACTAATTGTCACAAATTATATTGGTGGTTACATATAATTATGCATGACCGGGGCAAAAAATTGATGTGCTACACGAATTAACAGGTATCCAAATGATGTCGACAAGCACATTTTGGCGCGCCAAACCGGGCTATCCAGAGGCCAGGTACTAATTAATTTCAAATCCGTTCGTATATGCGACAAGCCATCAACGTAAATGTTTACTTCTTTTCTTGATCAATTTCGGCGCTCTCTGAAGTATAAACGTGAGACAAATATATGCGACCATGCAGTTATTATTCAACCACCACCTCTTACATATCATCTATCTTTTATCAGCATGCTGTGCTATCTATAGCAACCTTATTCTCTTTTCATAAAACAAATTCTCCTCCAGTGTTAATTTTGGCACACAGAATCGATCGTCTCTCCCTTTTTTTTAAGAAAAAAAAAAGAAGACTTCATATATACAGGATTTCCCTTTCTAGGTTTCAAATTGGTTCATCAATGCAAGGGTGAGGCTGTGGAAGCCAATGATAGAAGACATGTACACGGAAGAAACGAGGCAACAATCAGATGGAAACCAAAACCCTAGCGGCGGCGGAGGCAAACCCGATCATAAGAACACTACAGCAGCATCGACAGCAACCTTTGGAGAAATTACTCACCTTCGCACTGGCAACAACCACCCTAACTCGCTGATTCCATCCATTGTGGCTGACGGCGACCAGTTCCATAGCTATCCAAGCTTACATGGCGGCGGCGGCGGCGCTGTGTCTCTCACTCTAGGGCTCCAACAGCAACCGTTTGCATCGTCGATGATGCAGCAGCAACCACTCATGTTGGAAGGAGAGGAGGAAGAGGCAGTGCTACCTTACAGGAACCTAATGGGGTCTCAGTTGCTGCATGATTTGGCCGGATAGGAGTGTGTGTAGGGAGAGGTGAACATTATTTCATGACTAGCTAAAAGGTATGTAGATGAATAAAAGCGTACTAGTTGATTTGCTTGTATTGTAAAACCATTAATTAACCTGAATTGGTTTAGTGTTGTCATTTTTAAATGCCTATCTTAAGTTACTTTTCACCCAATCCTTGATGCAATTGAAGGTGTTGACAATATATATACGCTCTAATTCATCATCCCACTCTGTTGTTATTATCACTCAAATTTTAGTTGATTTTTGGACGAGAAAGTTTTGAAGGGGTGAAATTGTACTAGTGCAAGCACGCGCATGCCACTTTTTTAATTAAGAATATATGCATTTATCTGGAAATAAACTATATGTCAATTGTATAAAATTTCTATTGGATCGATATGCGTTGATTTAGTTCTTTTCGTTATATTTCTGTTATGTTTATCTAATTGTATGATCTTGATTGCATAATTTACTTAGTACTTTAGTACCCATTTGGTGATTTTTTGCAGTTTTGAATGAACAGTGAGCTCGACACGATTTGCATATATAAATGCTGGAGAAATTCATTATTGGACTGGTAAAAACATGGGTGATGATTTGCGCCTCGATGGAGTGTCAATTAATTAGTCCTGTACCTACTCCCGTTAACGTTAGCTGCTACCCCTCTCTCTGCTCTCTGGTGAGAGAGAACGCAGTGTTATTACACACATCTTTTTTTAGACCCCACTGAGTTGCGCGAAAAAGCTGTAGCTTATGACTGAAATTGCATTGTAGTGCTAAAATTTCACTATAACTGAAGGTGACTTATTTGACGTAATTAAATTTTAAAAAATTTAAAAATAGAAAAAATATGCTAGCTCATCACAGACAACTCAAACAAATACGGGGAAAAAGAATCGGAAAAAGCTCAAAAAAGCCAAATATTCATAAAAAGACGAAATTTATGAATAGTGAAAAATAAGTCAGAAGCTAGAAGTTGAAGCCAAAACAAGCGGGGCCAATCGACTAGTTAAATGTTGTACGTTTCAATTGAATTCTAAGTTCTAATTACGTGTATGTATAAAGCCCGTAATCTCAATTTTCAACGACTGTGCATCAAGAACGTAATCCTAATTCCTCAACGAGCATACATCACCAACGTAATTGTGTTCTAGATCAAAAAAGAAAGCAATTGTTAACACTTCCGTAACTTTTAAAACAAAATCGCTTCTACATCCCATACTCTTTAAAATCAGAACTGTATTATCTTTTATCAAGGGCATTTAGCAATATCTGATATCACAGTCATTTATCATCAAGACACATATTGTCCAATATAACATGACGTTGTTTATGAACCACAACACAAATGAATTCAGGTACCAACTATAGCATTTTGCACATGACAGTTCTGGTTTGGAACTTTCTTTAATTTTAACAATATTTATGTAGAAATAGGGTGTTTTTTAAAACAAAACATGGTAACCAACCTGTGGGGAATGTTGACAAGTACTTAAAAAATAATTGTGTAGCTTGTATTAACACAGAAAAGGCAAATTAAATACTAATCGCCAATAGCAAAGACAACATAAGAGAGCTGTACGTGATGTCCCCAAGGACATCTGAAGGTCAACAAGTATCTCTGGCTCATGGACATTTGCTTTAGATGCATATTCATGCTTTGTTGCATGCAGACATGGTGGTGGTCTTCTTTGCGGCCGCGGAGCAGTACAACTGGCTCTTTCAACTGAAGCAAGCAGCCTTGCATTTTTATCAGGCAATAGGACTAAAAAATTTTCTACAACAATAGGAAGAAATAAGGAAATGATATCAGACTGACACATCGATTCTATGAGACAAATTCACATGAGTTTTCCCAAAAAAAAAATCAAGAGTACAATCATAAATAAAAATACCATGATTACACATCTAATATTAGAGAAATATTAGGTGAAAATACAAAATTCATTACAGGGTGCAACATATTACAAAAGATAGAAAGCATTGATTCAAGAATAATTCACAATTGCTAGATGAAATGGAATACATGTAATTGATTTCTGTAGCTTCTAATTAAAGGTATACATGTATGAGATGTTACTGATGTAAATAACGTATATCACCGACCATTACCGTCTCCACGTCTAATCTACACATGCAAAGACCAAAGAACATTTTTCCTAGTATAAATTCTTCCCAACTTGACCGACATTAGTCCATACACTCGTATCACACATTTCACCATCCATCAACATCAACCTGGTCAGCCACGACCATAAATTCTATCACTTTCCAGAAATCAATCTTAGACCACATGCAACGACCGCTATGACTGCCATGCACAGGTCGGTCGCTAACTCATCAAGTACTCAAAAACACAAGTACTCAGGAATTACTATCACTCCACTCAAAACACTCGCAAAACACAAGCATCGTAACACTCCTGGTCTACGACTATCGACCATCAATCAGTACTGACTTGGTAGTTAAGCACAGACTACCATCAACAAGTACTGTAGCACCGACCATTGAGTACCGACCTGGTGTTGTAGCAATGACCACTCAGTAAGACCAATCAGACCATCATATCCAGGCCAGTCAAACCACTGGCCCATCAGACACGAGTATTTGAGGTACTTGAAAATCATTAGAATTGAACCACTCGAAGTCTACGAGCACCGACCGTAGAGCCTAAGGCAATCGGTCGAAAAAACCCTATGTTCACTGCAGCTTTCAGCCCTCTCTCTCAAATTTTTATCGCCGCCATCGATCTGTTCATCCTCCATGAGCCACTCTACCTTGGAGGGGGTTTTTTTTTTGCCTTTTTGCAGATACACTTCCAACCATTCACTGAAAATTATATATTCCAGTCAAAATCTCCTCTCTTTTTCTATGTTCTTTTTGTCAGGTTAATTTTTGTCTATTGCAGGCAATGTTTAAGCTCACTTTATTTGGAATCGAACTTGCAGCTGAAGTAGAGCAGCAGCAAGAGAGCGTGATTCCTCTTCACCTGCAGTTGCGTTGTACATCAGCGTGCGTGACACATAAATTAGAAATCTGAAACAGCCATGCATGATCCTCCAAGCTCTAACAGCTATGGCCTCTTACACATGTATATACACTCATAGGGCACACATGGAAGGGAAGATGTGCTGAGATGTTAATTAATTGTACCATTCTGTTTAAGCTGCTGAAAAGAAGTTGTTTCAGCTTTTCCTTTGATCCCATAGGCATAGCATAGTGCTGTACTGGTCAGTGATACTGAAACAGGGACCTGATTAAGATCTACCCATACTAACTAATTAACATTCAGACTTACACTAATTATACGAAGATAGAAACGAATGCTAGCTAATCGTCAAATCTCCACGCATTCTTGTTCTCTTTTTCCTTTCTTAGTGGTGAGTGGCGACATGCATGCATGTTTGAAAGATATATAGGGCCCCCTAATTATCGTCAGTTCAGAGGATTTGGTCTGACAGCATCAACCAGCATCCATCCATTAATTAATTAATTGAATCTGATGTCTAAATTTAGCCATGAGCTCTTGAATCATTCAACAAGATCGACCTCTCATGGCAGGACACTTGTATCATCCTCCGATAACAAATCCTCGCCGCACAACTCATAAATACCATGCATCACACACGTTCCGGCCTCCACGATTAATTCGTTAAAGAGCGCATACGACGATTTTCCCAGCGAGAGCTTAGCAGCAATGCAAGAAGGCAACACCGTCATGGAGCGCGCCCTGGTTCCACTCTGCGCCGCCGCCGTCCTCCTCCTCGCCACCGCCGTCGCGCCGTGCAGCGCGACGACCATCGAGGAGGCGTGCCGGAACGCGGCGAGCATCCACTCGGGCATCACCTACGAGCACTGCGTGTCGTCGCTGTCGTCGGACCACCGGAGCCGCGAGGCAGTCGACCTGCACACGCTGGCGGTGGTGGCCACCAAGATCGCCATCGAGCACGCGGCCAGCACGGAGGCCAAGATCGACGGCCTCAACGAGGTCGAGGACTCGCCGCACGCGCGCGCCCGCCTCAACCACTGCCTCGAGCTCTACAACGCCGCCGCCGACGTCCTGCGCGACGCCCTCGACAACCTCCACGCGCGCATCTACGGAAAGGCCACCGAGCAGCTCGCCGCCGCGCTCGGCGCCTCGGAGAGCTGCGAGGACGTCTGGAAGGGCGAGGAGCGCGTCCCCGTCGCCGGCCACGACAGGGAGTACGGACGCATGGCCTTGGTCGCCCTCGGCCTCACCAGCGGCGCCATCGTCTGATCATCCCATGCATATCCATCGATCCCGCACGCCATGGTCGATCGTCATAATTAAGCTAGTCTCCTCTCTCACATTATATATGTGCATGATTCGATCATCTTGCTTGCATGCATGGTCTCACCTCTAATGGTTTTGGCGCCATGCATGACATGGTGTTGTTTCATTGATTATTTTCTACTTTTCTTGCCATTTTGCTTTTCGTTTTGATGTCTTGAGGTGTTAGGAAAGAAGAAAGAGGGGCAAATTAAGGAAAAGGAAAGATGGAAGAGAGATCACAATTTGTTTTGTATTGTTATGTACGAGGAGGAATTTGAGTTTGTGTAGGGTACATATGTCGAATGGTTTTGCATGCATTCTCTACAATATATTGTGAGGGATGTTACCGAGTCTTTCTTGTTTATAATCGAGTTCATTTTGGATCTATATTTAGTTTTGATATGATTGAGAGTTTCATAAGAAAATAATGTAACAAGATTATCGAAGCATTACACTTTTTTTTGCCAGTGTATTTGAACCAAAGTGATGTAATGTTGCATTACTGTATATTTGCCGGTATATTTTGGATGCGCAAATATCTACTGCGTATTGCTTTAGACCATGCTATCTTGAATAATAAGGTCGCACGTGCGATTGATCATTTTGCAAGTTAAGCAAAATTATATATTTTCTGTTGAATATAAATGTAATTTCTCGTGTTTTATATAAACCGAATCAAAATGCATCTTACAAATAAAATTAAAATGGGGGCGAACTTGCGATCCTTCTTCGTGTGCTTCAGGGTTCTTCCCCCATGTCCTCCCCTCCTTCAAAAGGTTTTATTCATCATATACCCTCCACTTAGATGGAAATTCAGGATTTACCCTCCTGGCCCACATGTCAGTGACTTATGACGACCCCACATGTCATTGAGGTGGAAGGGTAAATCCTGAATTCCCTAAAAAGAGGGAGGGTATATGATCCAATCCCTCCTTCAAAATGAGTTTCAACGAAAAGGTTCAACCTAGTTTCAAAGAACACAAATCGAGAAAACTCAACTCGAATCTGATAAAATTAAAAAATGAGCTAAAAAATCGAACGGCGGTTCCGCCCGGGCCCCCTCGGCGATCTTCGAGTCCTACCTTCGCCGCCTCATATCGGAGGCCGGCCTCGCCGTCCCCGGCTCCTCCGCCGAGGACGTCGCCAACACCCTCCGCTCCCACCACCGCGAGCTCCGCCGCCACAAGCTCGACCCCTTCACCTTCGCCGTCCGCCGGGCCCTCTCCTCCCTACCTTCACCCGACGCCTCCGATTCCGACGACGACTCTCACGCCTCCCACCCGTCCCGCTGCCTCCACGATGCCGAGCAGCAGGCCTGGCGCGCGGTGCGGCCGAGTGGTGGCGCGAGGCTGGGCGGCAAGGCGCGCAGCGACAGCTTGGCGCAGGGTGGCGGCGGCCCGGCTGCAAGGTGCAGGGCAGCGGCGCCTTGGCGCAGTGGCCGGCGGCCGTTGTGATTGCTGCCCGTGACCGTCTTCCTCCATTGCGGCCGTCGCTCTCCCGGAGACCCACAACCTGGCCATGCACGCGAGAAGGGGACATACACTCGCCGGGTTCAGGGACCGATCTGGTGGTGGCTCAGACTTGAACAAGAGTTACCACGCGCGCACTCCACCTGTTCGACCGAATGCCCAGCCAACGTCTACTACTAAGACAATTCGGGACTAGCGAGCCAGGACTAAGGCAAGGAGCCAAGGATAACCACCTCCTCCTCCACCTCCCTCTCTGATGATGGAGGTGGTGGTGCACCTGTGCCATCCGGAGCTACCGCGGCAGCTTGGGGTTCGGCCTGTGGCTGGGCTTCTGCTGCATGGACCGCCTGGCTGTGGGAAGACCACGCTTGCGCATGCCGTGGCTAACGAGACTGGCGTGCCATTCTACAAGATCTCGGCACCAGAGGTCGTGTCGGGGGTCTCTGGTATACTATCTTGCACCAAAATTTGCAAAAAGTTGGAAACTCTGTGTATGTATGGGCAAATTAATTTGACTACTGAACATGTTTCATACTGGAAACAAGTAAAATGTCGTAATACCCAAGGAATGATGAAATTTACAAATGTCAATGCTTTTTTTTCTTCTGGGTTTCAACTTGCAACATATCAAAGTTGGCCATTTTTTCCCCCACCCGCTCCTATGACTTAGCCGAAGGATAGTTGTCGGGAGGTCTCCTGTTTGCCTTTTTTGGTTTTATATTCATTTGCACTCCTAGATAATTTTTTTGGTCAAGAGTAATGCAGAAGTTCACCTTATAATGCTTGTGTTCTTGCAGGGGCTTCTGAGGAAAACATCAAAAGTTTGTTTAAGATGGCGTACAAGACTGCTCCCTCAATTGTATTTATAGATGAGATAGATGCAATTGCATCCAAGAGGGAGAGCCTGCAACGAGAAATGGAATGGCGGATAGTTACACAATTAATGACATGCATGGATGATCGGATGATGGTGACTTGGATTCACAATCATCTGAAAAGAAACCTGGCTATGTTATTGTCATTGGAGCTACGAATAGACCTGATGCTGTCGACCAGGTGCTCGCAAGGCCAGGAAGGTTTGATCATGAGATATCTCTTAGTGTTCCAGATGAGAATGCACGGAAACAGATACTAATGATGCTTACTAAGATCCTTCGACTGAAGGGCAATTTGATTTGTTCAAGATAGCGAGGGCTACACCAGGATTTGTTGGTGTGGACTTGAGGGCGTTGGTGGATAAAGCAGGGAATCTCGCAATGAAGAAAATAATTGGCAAAAGAAGAGTTCAGTATTGTCGTGAGAATGATGGAAACAGCAAGCAAGACTGGTGGAGACAACCTTGGGATGAAGGCGAGACGGAGAGCCTTAGTATTACCATGGATGACTTTGAGGTAAACTTTCCACCTTTTACATCTACAGCACAAGCCCAATAATTCCTGTATTAATTTCATCTAGTGTAAGCTGGATTTGGACTACAGCATGGCATGATCCATTTTTTATAATTGCCTGTTGTTCTATTTAGAGTACATAAATTTGAGTATTAATTTCATGTTGTGTAAGCTGATATGGATTATAGCATGGCCATTTTTTCTTCTTTCCTTACCACTTGTATGTTCATGTCATATTGTTTTCCCTTTGTTTTGTGTGCCATGTCTGTTTGTTTTCTACTGCCATTAGCTTTCTAGTAGCTGATTGAATATGCCTTGTAACTTTATTTGCTGAAGGAAGCAACCAAAATGGTTCAGCCATCCTTGAGAAGGATTCTTTTCTGTCCCAGATGTCACATGGGATGATGTTGGAGGTCTCGATTCATTAAGGAAAGAGTTTGACCGCTGCATGGTTCAATGTATCAAGCACCCTGAAATTTATGAGGTGACTCACACTTGTATCCCAACAAATTGTGTTGTACACTACTTTCTTCTGTTTGTTATCATGTTTTCCATAGTGATTGGCAGCTTACCACTCCAGAAATTGTACCAAACTCAGTTCATAGACATCTGTGGTTTTTATTTCAATATGTGTTGAAGTCTAGCGCTCTTTTGAGTATTGTATACACGTAATTTTTGTTTTCATGTCCTTTTTGTTGTCTGCCTTTCAAGGTATTTGGAGTGAATCTGCAAGCTGGCCTTTTGCTGTTTGGACCCCCAGGCTGTGGGAAAACACTAATAGCAAAAGTAGTTGTACACGAGGCAGGGGCTAATTTTATTCACATTAAGGTAATTGATATCAAGATTCCCATATTTTTACTATGCGTATTTCAAATTTGTACAAATTAGTGCTAAGATATTTCTTTTTTCGGGAACTTTAGGGGCCTGAGCTATTGAACAAGTATGTTGGGGAGAGTGAATCAGAAGTAAGGAAAATATTCACTCGTGCACTAACTCCCTGTGCATCCTTTTTTTTGATGAGGTAAAAGTTCGTCTTTAGCTGCCCATACAATCTATTCTGTTGAGGAAAACTTAGTTCAATTACGCAAAGCAAGTTTTGAGTGTTTGATACATTTGTACTACTGGAAGTGTTCAAGGAACTTGTTTGTGCTGGGTGCGAAGGTGTTTTTCCAAGTATATGATGCTCAAGTGTTTATTTCATGTGATGTGGCAGGTAGATGCTTTGACAACAGAAAGAGGAAAAGAGGGGGGATGGGTTGTTGAACGTCTCCTAAACCAGGTCTGAACATTTTTTTTAGGGAAAATTTGTTCTGTAGCACTGAAAGTTCAACTCTTTCGTAAAATACCACCAAAAGAACCCGGTTCCGGATATTGCCACCAAAAGTTTCACTTCGCTTCGGAATTTACCACTCTGTTAGTTTTTCAGGGTGACGGAGTTAACTGAGACAAAAATGCCCTTGTGGCAACTGAGACATGAACAACAGCGCATCTCTGTGGCTGGAATTGAATGACCCAAACATAGTAGGAGTAAGCCAAAAATCTAGGGAAAAGAATCTAAATGAAAATGTTGCTACACACAATAGTAAACGCCAACCTTGAGTCAATAACCTCAAGAAATCTGCCCTGGTGGTTTGAACCAAGAACCTAGACAGCAGAACAATTAATTTTGCTTATAAAGCACATTGTTACAGAACATGAACCTTCTTGGATGATCAGTCATGGAGCTTACGTGAATCTTGGAAGAAGTTTTTGGGTCAAGAAATCCCTTCACACTGGTCCAGATCAGCTTGAACCCACTGCCCGCATTCACAACATACATTTGATGTAGCGTCTGCAGGTCCATTTACACTTGAAAGGCTATTCAACCGAAATAAGACTGCACAAACCATTGAAATGTAAAATTACCTCAGGATAGTAGTCACTGTCTATTGAAATGTAAAACCATTGAAATGTAAGCTGTCCTGGCAGGGAGAGACATGCTTACCCATGTGCTACTGTGCCTACCAAAGTTGAATAAAACTGTAAGTCTGTGACAGTACTGGATCACAATTATTGCTGCTGTTGAACATCGAGCCTAGTAGTTAGAGATCAATATTTAGTCATCAAACACAAAATTTAGTTACAATCAGGAAATGGTTGTCATACCAGTGATAGCATGAACGGTGGTCATCAAACCCTCAACAATACCAAACCTGTCATTGATAACCTGAAAGCAATAGAACATCTTAGTACAGAGCTTCCAGCAAGTAAACAATGATTGTCACCATGAAAGTCTGAATACAACAAGTAATCAAAGACTCTGGACAGGCAACCAAAGACTCTGTACAGGCAAGCAATAGGCCATATGACTTTTTATTGTACAGAGCTTAACCTGAAACCTGAAAGCAATGGTTGTCATATCACTTTTTTTTTAAAAAACTCACAGCAAGTAAACAATGAATAAAAACTCCAGCAAGTAAACAACCCCCATCAAGATTTTTGTGCAAGTAGAATAAAGCATAGGTCATCCAAGTCAAGATTACACAACGAAACTTTTCAATGATATAGCACATGACGACGTAAGTAAAACATCCCAAGCAATGTATGGCATCTAGACATGTTGTTCATGTTCTGAAGCATCAATTCCATCTACAACACAAACCAAGATCATCCTGTAGCAGAGAATGGTGATTGCGGGCACGGTTGGGGTCTCCATTCCTGCCACTTGGCCAGCCGCACCCAGAGTGCCGATCCAGAATAGGATGCATTTCGTCGTGCAGCTCGTGGACAGCCGTGTGGTATATCGCATTAACAACAAGTATTGCAGATCAGCCATCAGACAAGGGAGCATTCAACGTACCGATCTGTGTTGCCGGAGCCGCCGCCGCCGCCCGCCGCTCTTCTTCCTCGCCGTGGCCGCCGCCCGCCGCTCGTTGCCTTGTTGCTCGCCGACGCCGCTCGGTGTCCGTGGGACGGGGAGGGTTTGGGGTCGGCGGCGCCGCTCGCTCGGTGTCCGGACGGGGGTTAGGGTTTGGGGTCGGCGGCGCCGCTCGCTCGGTGTCTGTGCGACCGGGGGGGGGGGGGGGGTTGGGGTCGGCGCTGCCGCTCGCTCGGTAGGGTTTGGGGTCGGGACTGGTGGACGGGGTGGGCTTGCGGTCGGGACTGCTGCCGCTCGGTCAAAGAGGCTGCCGCTCGGTCTCAAGGCGTGACTCGTGAGGGGCAAAAATGGTATTATGAGAAGTACGCAAATACCACACGAACGGAAGCTAACAGAGTGGTAAATTCTGAAGCGAAGTGAAACTTTTGGTGGCAATATCCGGAACCGGGTTCTTTTGGTGGTATTTTACGAAAGAGGTGAACTTTCAGTGCTACTGAACAAATTTTCCCTTTTTTTACTAGTCACCTACTCACATGTATATTCGCAATCAAGGTTCAAGAAATCAGAGCTAAGCGCCGACTGGTCGGCACCTAGGCGCTAGTCACAGTACTGCCGTTGCGATTTCCACCCAGGCGGCGAGCTAGGTAGGACGGCTGCCTTGGACGACTGCTCTACGGCCTGGTAGAAATGGGGAAAAGCATGAAAGAAAGGAGGAGGAAGAGACAAGGTAGGAAGAAGGGGAGAGAAATGAGTGGCTGGGGGCATTCGGCTGAACAGTAGTGGAAGAAGAGTGAGACTAGAGAGAAAAAGGAGAGAATGAGTGGCCTATTGGGCTGGGCGCCCCCGACCAGGGCGCGGTCAAGGTGAGAGGGGGGGATTTGGCCGTTGGGCCAAATGCCCCTGAGATCATTCTAACAGCTGATTGGTCCTTATTACACATTTATACCTGAATGGAAGGTTGATGGTGCAGAATTGATGTGATAGATGAAGGTTTTTCCAAGTATATGATGCTCAAGTGTTTATTTCATGTGATGTGGCAGGTAGATGCTTTGACAACAGAAAGAGGAAAAGAGGGGGGTGGGTTGTTGAACGTCTCCTAAACCAGGTCTGAACATTTTTTTACTAGTCACCTACTCACCTGTATATTCGCAATCAAGGTTCAAGAAATCAGAGCTAGGCGCCGACTGGTCGACACCTAGGCGCTAGTCGCAGTACTGCCGCTGCGATTTCCACCCAGGCGGCGAGCTAGGTAGGACGGCTGCCTTGGACCGGCTGGGCGATCAAAGTCGGTCCTTGGCGGCGTGAGGCGGGCGTCGAGGCGGAAAATAAGGAGAACTGAAGGCGTGGGTGCAACGGCCGGAGGGACAGGAGCTGAAGCCGGGCTGGAGGAGTGGCGGCCTGGGGCCAAGCTGAGGGGGTGGCATCGGGAGGCCATGGCCAAGCTGCAGAGGGGTGGGCTGGCCATGGATCTTGCCAGATCCCGGTAGAGGAAGCCGGAGGGGAGGTCGAGCCGTGGTGGTGAGGGCCGGGAGAGGGAGAGCCGAGTCGGGCCGAGCTGGGGGAGGAGGCGAACTGAGGCGGAGAAGGCGACCGGAGGTGCAGGATATCGGAGGTGGAGGAGGCAGCTGGAGACGCAGGAGGCCGGGTTGAGCATAGAGAGCTGAGGCGGCGGAGGGAGCGGCTAGCGGCGCCGAGTGAAAGGGAGCCAGGTAGGGCTGGCCGGAGCAAGGAGCCAGGAGAAATGGGGAAAAGCATGAAAGAAAGGAGGAGGAAGAGACAAGGTAGGAAGAAGGGGAGAGAAATGAGTGGCTGGGGCATTCGGTTGAACAGTAGGGGAAGAAGAGTGAGACTGGAGAGAAGGAGAGAATGAGTGGCTGGGGGCATTCGGGTAAACAGGTCTATCTGCACCAGGCCCGTCGCTGGGGCTAGGCGGCAGGGGCGCCGGCCAAGGGCCCAAGCAAGAGGGGGGCCCATGAGAAAAAGTGCAGTTGCTATCTGTAACGGGGAAGCCTTCTGATCCGTATCATGTGAGGAGTCCGGCGTTATGTGCATGGCAGGTAAGATTATAACGCTAGCTAATACCATCGATCCAATCGAAGAGATACGAAGTCACAGGAGACGGGACTACGTCGTGCTGCGGAAGACGATTAGACGAATCGCGATCCCGCGTAGTGCGGCGACTATCAAGCGCCGACGCCCTTGGAGTCGCGCCGATCGCGGGCTCGCGGCCACCGTGCAGGCCGATCGACGTCGGCCTGTCCTGCTGTCCGCCTTCCGCGGCTCTGCGCATCCGGCCGTTCCGCAGCCGGCAGGCGGCAGCTCCGCTCCGACGGCTCCGCAGCTCCTGCTCCGCGCATCGTGAATTCGTATTCGTGACATCGCTCGAGTCTAGACGCTGGCTACTGTGTTGTTTGGCCATGTATTTACGTACTTAATTTCCTTCATATTTTAGGTGGTGTTACAACTTACAATGTTGCCTAAGAAGCATTTGTCTGGTTCTGAGAAAAGAAAAAAAGAAAGCTCGAGTCTAGATTGCTATCCGAATTCTCTATTGCTTATCGGATACTATTAACTATTCCAGTGACAGTAGCATCGGCTGAAAGAAGTTTCTCCAAATTGAAACTATTGAAAAATTGTTTGAGGTCAACCATGTTACAAGAAAGGTTGAATGGCTTGGCTATGTGCTCCATTGAGACGGATATTTTGGACAACATTAATCTTGATACTGTGCTTAATGATTTTGCATCAAGAAATGCCCGAAGGAGTTTTTTTAAGAAGCATTGAAGCATTATGGTCTTAAATTGAGGTAATCATAATAGTTATTTTGTTGTTCCTTAGTTTTTCTTCTATTGTTATATTGACATTGTCTTTTATGAACCAAATACATGCTGCAAGTTAATTTTACTAGTACTATAATACATATTTTATCAATTATTATGTTAGCCTATAGGGCCTATAGTATTGCGCTCGCCCAAGGGTCTCTGTAACTATAGAGACGGGCCTGATCTGCACCGTAGGTATCTGTAGTGTATATAAGGGCATCTGTAGTGTATATAACCCAAATGGCCTTAAGGTGGGTCCCATCTAAATCTTAATACCAACTCCATAGTGTATATAGCCCAAGGAGTCTTAAGACGGTCCCACTTGACAGATAAAGAAAAATTGTATTTTAATACTTGTGGCCAGATCTTTAGCTTGAGGACCAGCCTTAAGCTTTTTTGCTTAGGGTCTGCTTAAGGTCACCCCTGTAATGTATAAGGTTGACCTTAAGGTGGCTTAAGACCTCCTCTTTTCATACACTACAGATGCCCTAACCCAAAGGGCCTTAAGGTGGGTCCCATCTAAACCTTAAGGCTGACTCTATAGTGTATATAGCCCAAGGGGTCTTAAGACGGTCCCACTTGACAGATAAAGAAAAATTGTATTTTAATGCTTGTGGCCAGGTCTTTAGCTTGAGGATCAGCCTTAAGCTTTTTTTGCTTATAGCTTGCTTAAGGTCACCCCTGTAATGTATAAGGTTGACTTTAATGTGGCTTAAGACCCTCTATTTTCATACACTACAGATGCCCTAAGCTGGCCACCTAGGCATCACCTAGTCCGCCTAGGCGCCCGCCTAGCATCTAGCGCTTTCTTGAGCCTTGTTCGCAATAGAGATTCTCTAATGGATTATTTTCTTTCTTTTTTTTCTGTTATTCTTTTTTTTTCTACTCACGGTTACTTAATGAACTCGACGGTGCTGGTCAAAGTAAAGGTGTTTATGTTATTGGAGCTACAAACAGGTATTGTCAGCTGCTGATTGGTCCTTATTACACATTTATACCTGAATGGAAGGTTGATGGTGCAGAATTGACGTGATAGATGAAGCTGCTCTACGGCCTGGTAGATTTGGAAAGAAGCATTATGTACCTTTACATGGTGCTGATGAACGGGTTTCAATATTGAAGGAACACGCACGGAAGAAACCTATCTCATCTGGTGTTGATTTGGATGCACTGGCACGTCGAGAGGAGTGCAACAATCTCACTGGTGCCGATCTAGCATCACTGGTGATTCCTGTGATTTTTCGTGAAACAGTTCTCTTTTTTGACTTTGTTCGAAGTGAACACTACTGCTTTTGTTTGGATAACATAGGATTTTTTTAGCTTTTGGGGATGGTTATTTAATAAACATATAAACCGAGTTCAATCAGATATCTGAATTGATGGTAGTATTCTTTTGTGTGAGTATCGAATTGGCGTGGTTCAAGAACATGACTAACATGCTTCTTTCATCAGGTGAATGAAGCAGCCATGGCAGCATTGGAAGAGAGATTGGAATTCCTGGAAAACGGGGCGTCATCAATTGAGTTCGTCTTGTTCTCGCAGTTTGAACAGGCTCCTATCAAAAGTAAAGCCATCAGTATCAGAACAGGTATGGGAAAGTGCAGACTCTGCGCTGTTCACCCTCGCTGTCAATTTTTGTTTTGCTTATTGTACCACGGGCAGGCCTAGCGGCAGTTTTGTACGACCTCAATGTAGTAGACGAATGAGCGAGCGAGTAATTAACACAATTATGTTAGGAAAATGGCTGTATCTTCTCTGCAGTCGTTTACGGCTTTGGCTTGTATACCATCATGCGAAAATGCAGTTTCGGATCGGTTTCCATTGAGAGTTCAGAATCGACGAGTGCGATGAAGACTCGTCCTTACAAGGGCAACACATGTAGTCTCGCTCGGCTACCGTTCTCCATTGACCGTAGTGCCTTCAGCTGCTTGAGCTGCACTGTCGAGCTTGTCCAACGCCGCCCAGAGCTTGGCGTCTTGGTAGTCCCTGATGACGAGCGACGCGCCGGCCGCGACGAGCTTGGCCTCCCGGCTCTCCTCCGCGATGGCGATCACCGGCATCTCGGCGGCGACACCGGCCTGCACCCCGACCACCGAGTCCTCGAAGACGACGGCGTGATGTGGTGAGGCGCCGAGCAGGCTGAGGGCTCTGAGGTAGGGGTCCGGGAACGGCTTGGAGCGGGCGCAGTCGTCGGCGGTGACGATGAGCTGGAAGAAGTCGGAGAGACCGAGGATGGAGATCATGAGCTCGGCGTTGGCCCTCGGCGCGTTGGTCACCGCCGCGCGCTTCAGCCCGCGCTCGCCGGCCCACCGGCACAGCCTGCTCAGGCCGGCGATCTCCCTGAGCCCCTCGCCGGCGTACCGTGCGAACAGCGCCTCCTTCTCCGCGAAGAAGCCGTCGAGCCTGGCCTGGTCCCAGTCCGGGAACAGGAAGCGGCCGATCTGCTCGTTGCTCCTGCCGGCCATGTGCTTCATGCCGAACTCGGGCGTGATGGGGACGCCGTTGTTGTAGCCAACCTTCTGAAGCAGGTCGGAGAAGGCCCTGTGATGGAAGGGATCGGAGACGCCCATTGTTCCATCGATGTCGAACAGCACGGCCTCCAGAGGGGCCACCTTACAGACCGCACTGCACAGCATTCTCGAGCAAAGATTCTTGCGGCAAATCAGCGGAGTGAGTACTATCTCTCGTGACAGAGGAAGGAGAAGAAGCAAGATTAATTACCTTTCCATGGCTGCGTCTTCGGATTGCTCCTGTGATGCTGAGCCTCCTTCGAATCGATGGCCTTTTTTTATCTTCGTGGGTTGGGTGGTGGGTTGGTGAGGGGAGTTGGTGGCAATCTCTTTTCAGTAGCCCCACTCCACTCCAACCTTTGTTGACTTGCATTGTGAAACGAAATCGGTCCATGCCTACCTGTTTTTCTTTTCTTTCTGAAAGATGCACATGTAAAGCCACACTTTCTGAACCAAGTCAATCGACGACTGCTGATACCTGAGGTATTGTTGAATTACAGAGGAAACCCCACACATTTCTGCAAGTACTCACTAAATCGCATGCAGAGATCTGCCAGCAGTGAACAATAGAATCCGCCTGCAAACAGGTGAACACTCATGTAGACACGCGATTTATGATTTATCAAGATGACGAGGCACGAAAGCCTGCGAATGAAGACAACGGGCCATTGTTTTCTACCCCGATTTACACGCGCGCGAACATCAGTTGCCTAACGATTGGTCTTCCCTGTGCCTTTTTTTTCTGGGCATGTTCTTTTCGGCTGCGGCTTATGGCTTTTGACTGAAATTTTTGAATTTTGGCTGTTTACGGTACAGATTATGAAGATATAGATACTCACTTGCGATTTTGGCTTGTACAGATGTTGGGCTTTTAACGTGTAGATCGTTTAACTTATAGACCCCGTCTTGAGAAAATACTCCGTTTGAAAGTTAGGTACTGTAGCAGAAGCCAAAAGCCGATTTAAAAAGCCCAAAAGAACAGACCCTCTTTCTCTTCCAAGTTGGGAAGCTCCTCCGGATATTGCCCCACAACGCAGGCGATACGCATATTCTTGATGTGCTATATGCTACAAAATTTCGGCTAATGGTACATATTCCATTTAGTGATTTTAATGTTTCCACCGGAGTATATCACGGTACTAGCTGAATACATTCGCTTTGCTACGGATAGAAAAATATCATAATACATCAGCATTGTAGAATTGATGTTGTTAGAATCAGCCCGCTCTATGCCCTCATCGCCTCCATCGTGTTGGTCGAGCTCTAACAAAGCTAGTGTCATGCCTTTGCTGTTGTGCTTGGCCTACAACACATCATTAGCTTTGCCACCGAGCCTAGTCAAGTTTTGTTGTGATCCATGTCGCAATTTATATTGAAGTTAGTTCGTTTATTAGGGTAATTCTATAGTACCTTTACAAAAAATAGATTTTATAAAGAAAAATCTATTATGATCTCATAAATCAATAATCAGATACATGAAACCATATACTGGTCGGAGGATCGGAGAGGAAGCCGCAGCTCAGGAATTCTTTTCTATACAACATTGTTCTTCGTGTTATCTGGATGAGTTTGTCCCCAAGTCATTTCACCTGGGAGCTTGTCCTTAAGTTCAGTTGATCGATCACCGGCAGTTTTCTGTGTCACATATGAATGGTTTCGACCACAAGGTGCTGGTCCCTGTTTGATTGATCCAAGTATTGCATGCGTGCTTGTGTACGTATTTGCTCAGATTGTATCTCTATTGTTCAATATCCTATTGAGGTGCAAAACAAACTCATAATTTCCGCCCGACCACCCGTCCGAAGGCTTATGGAGCGAATACGAAATGGAGAGATGTATATTTGGCATTATCCGTGTCTAACTCTAACTCGAGAAAAAAAATATAGAATATGATATAGGATGAATGGTATCGGTTCATATCCGCTCCGATTGCACCCATATGTATCGTTGTTTTCAATATCTATGCAAAAAACTAAAAAACAATCATATTTATGCTAAACCAGCACACGAAGATGCATTCAGAGCCAAGAAAGGTGTTTCAAACATTTCAACTTTGATCGTAGCTAAAGTGGAGAGGTAGGTCCTCGAAAAGGGCAGGGTGCCTCTCCTAAAAGGCTACGGCTGCTAAAAAGCTAAAAATCAACATTATAGAAAGGAAGAATTGATAATTTATCTCATCTTACATTAAATGATAAGTGATACCTCACTGATACATGAGTCGTAACTCTACATATCAGTAAGATATCACATAGTATTTTATCAAGTGATAAAAAAGAAAAAGACAGAACAAATCGTCAAAATTCCCGGGCAGAAAAGCTAGCGCTCCCCAGCCCACCCGAGGGACCGGCAGGCCCAAAGAAAACGCAGCAGTGCATGGGCCCAAATAAATATTTATTCCCTACCAGTCTAAAGTCTAAACGGGCTCGGGCAGGCTTTCACCGGTTCATTTCTTGGAATATCATCTCTGGCTGTCTCCCCAGTCCCCCCGCAAATCCACCACCCCCACCCACCGGTGAGAGCTCGCCAGATCTGACGCCCGCGCCCCCAGATCCACCGCGCGCGCCACACCTCGGAAGCTTTCCGATGGAGTGGGCCACGGTGCAGCACCTGGATCTCCGCCACGCCGGCGGCCGCCGCGGTGCCTCGTCCCGCCCGCTGCAGCCGCACGCCGCCGCCTTCCGCGCCTCCCAGGCCATCGTCGCCGTCTCCATCGGCACGCACATCATCGGTACGTACGCGGCCCGACCTCCTCTGCTTTTTGCTGCCCGAGTTCGCGTCGAGTCGTGTCACTCGTGTGACGCTGGCTGATCTGAGTTGGACACTGGAATTGGACTCTCTCGGGCGATCGAAATGGAGGGGAGTTTGAATTCTGGACTCTTTCTACTTGAGGCGATCTCAGTAGCCGAACCATCGATCGTGCCCAAGTGAACTTGACGATCGATCACTTCTGTACCAGTTCGTTTGTAAAAATCTGTTCCACTCTGGTTGAGCACGTGTCCGCCTCTCGTCATGAGTAACTTGAACATGTAGTAATGGATTCGTTAGTCCACAGATCACTTGCGTAGTTTCATGTGCTTTGAGTGATGTTTTCGGTAGTCGAGCACCAGGGATTTGGCCCGAAATGCTGTACAGCTGTTTGTATTTGACTTCGATTGCTGTCCTTTGTAGCTACGATTACCTATGGAGTAATAGCTACTTTGTGGCTTAGGATGTTACAAAACATACTATAGTTAGAACAAGTTACATTGGTATCGCATTCACACCTCTGCAGGGGTGCATTATTTTTGGGATGTTACATTAAGGAGCTTATCCGTTCATTTCATTTTTATACACTTTTTGTTGGGAAAATCCTTTGGTTGCTACTTTGATATAATCAAACCGCTTATTCTTATAATAAAAGATGCTTATTCTTATAATAAAAGATGACCGTGCCACATACTATTAAGTATTAAACACCACTGAAGTTTTTGTAAGGCCTCGAGAGTGATTTAATTGTTATCTGGATTGTATGTGATGCATTATTTGACGCTTTTCTTAAATGTCTCTATTTTCTCACCTCTCTTTCTCTCTCTCAGAATTTGACGCTTTGACCGGAAGCAAGATAGCTCAGATTGACCTTGGAGCTCGTGTTGTTCGTATGGCATATAGCCCTACGGTTAGCCATGTTGTCATTGCTATTCTTGAGGTTTGTTTCCATTCTTCATTATTTAAGAAGTTATTTCATCCACTTAGAACTACAAGGAACTTTTTTTTTATCTCATCTAGCACCAAATGAATGGCCCAATGTTTTTAATACTATGGAAAGAAAAATTTTGATGGTTCAATCTTGTCCCTAGGCTTCTTTTATCCTTTTTCATTACTCAACTTCCAATATAGATTTAGTGTGTTAAAGTATTGCTCTCTAGCAAGTTCTGAATTCACATGATGATGTGGTCTAGTAGTTGAGTACTATTGCCCATTACGTTAATAACTAATGAAATTTATGTTCCTCTTATGTATCTCTCTTTCTGTAGGATGCTACAATTAGATCCTGTGATTTCGCCACCGAGCAGACGCTTGTGCTGCACTCACCTGAGAAAAAAACAGATCGTATTTCAATAGACACGGAAGTTCATCTTGCATTGACACCTCTCGAGCCTATTGTTTTCTTCGGTTTTCACAAAAGAATGAGTGTGACAGGTTATTCTCTTTGTTTAGAGTGGTGCTTTATTTGATTTTATGTCAGAAATTCCACCTGTATGTGTTAACTGTAATGCTTTTTGGTCTCTTCTAGTTGTTGGGACTGTTGAAGGTGGTAGGCCACCAACAAAAATAAAGACTGATCTTAAAAAACCTGTTGTCAACCTGGCTTGCCATCCTCGCCTTCCTGTCTTTGTAAGTATAATTATCTCTTTACTTTCTTCTTGTTGGTGGGTTGCACACATCAATGATTGCTGTTATCACGTCTTTCATATTTTGACATACAATCTTATGATTTCAGTATGTAGCATATGTTGAAGGCTTGATACGCGCCTACAACATCCAGACTTATGCTGTTCACTACACCTTACAACGTAAGATGCAGTACTTCATTTTCATACATTTAATATGTTTAGCCACCATTAGGCTTCTTAATTTCTTCAGTTTTTCAGTTCCTGTTGACAGTACAATTAAGCTCATGGGAGCTGGTGCTTTTGGATTTCATCCGACCCTAGAGTGGATATTTATCGGTGATAGAGGTGGCACTCTCCTGGCGTGGGATGTATCAACTGAGAGGCCAAATATGATTGGAATGTAAGTATGTTTTACATTATATACTGTTGAGAATTGAGATTGGGAAAAAACATGATACTTTTGTCCTTTGTTTCTTTCCTTTCCAGTATACAGTACGACTTTTTATCTTTGTTATCTGGACAATGCTAATGTGATGTTAGTTGTTGGAAGTAATTTTGAGGTCAAATATTGAGGTTCTTAAAAAACCAGTGGAACTAGAACAATTTTCCACTGGGCTCCTTGCACAAATATTTGAGTGGTGTCCCTCTTTTTAATTGCAATAGGGTTGTTATGGATTTATATGCTGCTATACTGATCACTAAATAGATACTAATAGGTGCAAATTCTGAAACCACCCTTCTTTAGGCAAAAGTTTTGGTGGGGTCCTTTGGCCCTATTGGATAACACATGCATTCACATATGATTTAATGTGTCTTCCCATACAAGTTTGATTTAAAGTTCCAATATTACGCTTCCAGTTACTTGACATAGATTTCAATAGGAAAAGCGGGATGGTGTCTTCTTAGCCCAGCCAATCCTCTGCATGCACTTCTCTGTTATTCTGATGGCGTGTTATTCCGTCTACTTTAGATGCTTCCAGATCTACTGCTTATTCTTTTTTTCTTTTAAATCTTCATCTCTGTCAATTTTTTTAATCTAAATGTTGCCTTTGGTTTTTTACTTAGCACACAGGCTGGTTCCCAGCCTATCACATCTGTTTCATGGCTTCCTACACTGCGTTTGCTTGTTACGATTTCAAAGGATGGAGTGCTTCAAGTATGGAAGACACGAGTTATAATTAATCCTAACAGACAACCTATGGAAACTCATTTCTTTGAGCATGCAGGTTAGTTTTTGTTCTCCTACCTTTTGAGTAATTCGAGTAGTGTCTTAACTATTTCCAATTTTCCTCTTAAGCTGCCTTTTTTTTTC
Source organism: Dendrocalamus latiflorus (assembly GCA_017311315.1). Taxonomy (NCBI): domain Eukaryota; kingdom Viridiplantae; phylum Streptophyta; class Magnoliopsida; order Poales; family Poaceae; genus Dendrocalamus; species Dendrocalamus latiflorus. Next base: position 758,352 of record CM029659.1, read on the forward strand.
TCCTTTACACTTAAGGGTTCAATTGTTCTAGTGCATGATTAGTGGCATACTTGTGCAATCATACGTCTGTGTTCTAGGCTAGTAGGATACTAGCTTTTAAGCCATGTTATTGTTCTCATGCTGTTCAGATGTAATATTCGATAATTTTATTCATGAACAGTGTTACTTGCTGATTGCAGATTTAGTCTCTCTCTCTCCCCTTCTGAGAATTCTGTTTGCTTCTGAGAATGAGTTATGCAGCCATTTTCTTTGTTAACAATGCAGCTATTGAAACAATGGATATCACAAAGATACTCACTCTTCAAGGTGGAGAAGCAGTGTACCCTTTACCCCGAATAAAAAACTTGGCAGTGCATCCCAAGTTCAATTTGGCTGCAGTGATTTTTGCAGTTAGGCAACACTAATTCTGAACCCCATAAGTTCACTACTTAATGAAAAAGAGTTTCAAAAACATTTTATGTCTTTGATTTGCAGGATATGTCGGGGACAGAAGCTGCAAAGAATAAGGCTGCATACACAAGAGAAGGTAGGAGGCAACTTTTTGCTGTGCTTCAGGGAGCCAGGGGATCAACTGGTAAGCATATGAATGTGTTTTTTTTCTTCTTTTTGTTGTAGTTATTCAAAATTCTTATTTAGTTAAATGTGCCGCTTGGTAGAAAATGGCAGAAGATTTTTATTTGTTTGCCTTGGTTTGTACGGGCAAAAATACCGTATAAAATCAGGCTATTCATGTCACAATATTGTTATTTTTTCCACTTTGCACATGTTTATAAATTATTAAATTTTTTGAGCAGTTCATGCATGTTTTAAGTATGATAAGCTCTGCTCTGGTATTACAGCTGCTGTTTTAAAAGAGAAGCTTTTAGCCCTGGGTTCATCCGGAATTTTAGCCGAGCACCAACTACAGGCGCAGCTGCAAGAGCAGCACTTGAAGGGGTAAAATTTAGTTTATCCTACGTAAATTGTAGAAGCATTGTTGTATTTGTATGAATTTGATTTTTTTAGGTTTTGAAATTATTTGCTGTGTCACCATACTTTTGTTTTCCGCAAGTAGTCACCATACTTTCTTGATTGATGTCTAGCAATATTTACTGATGGTTTGATTTCACTTGTTTTCTTTTTGTCAGCCAGAGCCAGCTAACTATTTCAGATATTGCAAGGAAGGCGTTCCTTCACAGTGTATGTGCCTTTTTTTGTTAGCAATGGTTGCATAATGTTTGTTTCGGTTTCCTTTTAGTGACTCAACTTGAACTGGTACTACGTCCGCACATTTATTGAAGCTTTCTAGGTTGCAAAATATGAGATCAGACCCAAATTTTTTCTGTACAGTCTTACCACTATAAAAAAATTAGCAACCTCGTTGAAAGCTTCAATCCCAAAAGAATTTTTTGTTAGCCTATGTTGATGCTGTCAATCTGTCATGCTGCAACCTGCAGTGCTCTACATTCTGGCATGGGCTCCTGGCATCTATGTTGAAAGCTTCCAATTTCAGCCCTTTTTTTTCATATTTATGTCCTATCATGTTTAGCCCTCATCATCGGTTAATTCTACCAAACCAATCCATATTCAATCGTTGGCTTGTATGTCATTTCAAATTTCTCATTTTCTTACAATCTGTGCAGCATTTCATGGAGGGACATGCTAAAAGTGGTCCAATCTCTCGTTTACCCCTTGTTACAATTTCAGATTCTAGCAACCTTTTGCGAGATGTTCCTGTTTGTCAGGTAACCACTATAACAATTGATATTTCACTTATTTGCTTTTTTTTTCACTCCCTAACCAGTTCGCTGGTTGTGTAACTCCAGCCATTCCATCTGGAGTTGAATTTCTTCAACCAGGAGAACCGTGTGGTTCAGTATCCAGTTAGAGCTTTCTATTTGGATGGATTTAACCTGATGGCCCATAACCTATCATCAGGAGGCGATAATATCTATAAGAAGCTTTATGCAACGGTATTGATCGCCCATTAGCACAACTTTTTCTTGTTCATTTTGTTTGCTCCTTGTTTTCAAATTTTCATGCACCTGATTGTCAGATTCCCTCAAATATGGAATGCCATCCCAAGTATATGTCATACAGTCCAAAGCAGCATATGTTTCTTGTGGTGTTTGAATTAAGTGGTCCAAATGGAGTGGTGCATGAAGTTGTTCTTTACTGGGAGCAGACTGATCTACAGACAGTAAACAGCAAAGGAAGTTCAATAAAAGGTTTCCCTTTTCCTGACATGCACACTATTCTACCTAATTGTGTAGGGAATTTCTGCTGGATTAGCTGACCACTGCATTATGTTGTTCTTTGTTAGGTCGAGATGCTACATTTTTGGGCCCAGATGATAATCAATATGCTATTATGGAGGAAGATAAAACTAGCCTGAATCTTTTTAATCTCAAAGCAGTAGCCACGAAGGAAGCTCTTGAAAATAATGCTGCTGTGCTTGAAGAAAACACATTTGCTGATAATGCTGCTAATCCAACTCAACGGCAAGGTCCTCTGCAGTTTACCTTTGAATCAGAGGTTGATCGCATATTTTCATCTCCACTAGGTTGGTTGAGTGGACTATTGTCCTATCATCTTGGTTCTAGCTCCTGTCTTCTCCTTGTCAACAAAAGAAAGTGAAAGGAAATTAGGTTGCCTTATTTGGGAATTTATGTTAGTGGAACTCTTGTGAATTACTGCTGACTAATGCATTGCTCCTGCCTGTAGAATCAACCTTGTTGTATGTGATTTCGGGAAAGCATATTGGACTAGCAAAGCTCCTGCAGGGTTATAGGTTATCTACAGACAATGGGCTATCCATTACCACAAAAACTGATGGGAAGAAGTTTATCAAGTTGAAGCCAAACGAGACCGTTCTCCAGGTGCTTTATCCTTATTGATTCTCTCCCTGGGTTCCATAACCAATCTTTCAATTTTAAGTTGATGAACATCCTTGATCATGGGGTTCACAGAATTATATGTCCATGTTCCAAATATATTCTCATAAGGCTTGCATTCCTTAGAACTTTAGTTCGATCCTTACTACTCAAATATGAATGAAGCTTATTCTGGTGATGCAACCAATTTCCGAACGATGCATTCATGCATATCTAAATTTTTGTTGTTTAGCGACATGCTTTCAATTTGTAAATACGCCAGGATAAACACATATTCTTACATTTGCACTTTGCTTTTCACATGAGACACAGACACTAGTAGCTAACCTTACTGCATACAGGCAGATATGGTTCAAGTAGATGCATATATTATGTAATATTTTTATGCAAAAAAGCCTTGAAATGCAAGATTGCTATGGGTAAATATCTTGGCTTTTAAAAATTCATGTAAAATAAGCATCCAGTTTCTTTTCGCCATCACATTCACAGCCATAGGCACAGCCGCACAGGTATTTACTTCACTGCACTTGACTGCCATACTCAGTTTAATTCCCTATGCAGGTCCACTGGCAAACAACTCTAAGAGGTCCTGTTGTCGGAATTTTGACAAACCAGAGGGTACTAATCGCTTCTGCTGATCTTGACATACTGTCAAGCAGCTCAACGAAATTTGATCGTGGTCTCCCATCAATATCCTTTAACCTATCTAGTTACCCCACACTCTTCATTCCTATGTTGTAACCCAAACATGGGTAGCATATTTATTGTCTGTTCTAAACTGTTATTATATTTTGTTGAGCACTTAACTACTTTGTACTATCGTTCAATGTTGTGGGTTGGACCAGCACTCATCTTCTCAAGTGCAACTGCAATAAGTATGCTTGGATGGGACAACAAAGTTCGATCGATCCTTTCTACTAGCTTCCCTCGTTCTGGTAAGATCCCAGTTGCACCCAGATCATTTTTTGGTTATAATGAGATAAGTTGCATTTTTATTTAAAATAATCAACTGGCTTTTGTGTGATGCTCCCAGTTTTGTTACCATGTGTTCATTCTATTGAGTTTGTGCTGGACTAAAACTATATACACCTTTATGTCTGCAGTATTGCTTGGTGCCTTGAACGACCGTCTGCTGCTTGTAAATCCAACAGATATAAATCCAAGACAAAAAAAGGGTGTGGAAATAAGGAGCTGTCTAGTTGGTCTTCTTGAACCTCTTCTTATTGGATTTGCTACCATGCAGCAACACTTTGAGCAAAAAATTGATCTTTCAGAGGTTCTATACCAAATAACATCGAGGTATTGTATTTGCTAGATTGGTTTCATCACGTCTCAATATGCAAGTGAGTTACTTTAGTTGAATTTTTTAGCACCCACAGTTATTTATGTGATTGTTTTGTTAATGTTCTATGTTGCTGTTTTAATTAGAGTAATTTTCTTGTAGTTTTAGTATTGGTTGGATTTCTATGCTGTGATTACTTAGTTAACCATTCATGTTATTATTTCCCTGCAGGTTTGATAGCTTGCGCATTACTCCAAGGTCACTGGACATATTAGCTAAAGGACCCCCTGTTTGTGGAGATCTTGCTGTATCATTGTCTCAAGCAGGCCCTCAATTTACCCAAGTGAGCTTAATCACTGCTCTTATTTAGTACCTTTTCTTTTCTTTGAGCTAATACTTTCTCCCAATTGTTTTAGATCATACGCTGCAATTACGCAATCAAGGCTCTCCGGTTCTCTACTGCTTTATCTATTTTGAAAGATGAGTTCCTGCGTTCCAGAGATTATCCTCAATGCCCTCCCACTTCTCATCTGTTCCAGCGTTTCCGAGAGTTGGGATATGCATGCATAAAGTATGATCCGCTATCATCTCTACTTGATCTGAAGAAAGGATATCATCTCCACTTTTATGGCCGAATTGCTTATTATTGTTTTAAATAATTTTTATTAGGAACTTTTTCTGTTTTGTAAAGTAACACTTTAACTTAACCATATACTGAACTAGGTACCATATACTGAACTAGGTAAGTGGCATTTCAACGTTTATCCATGGTTACATTTTACACCAATCAAATTCCAAAGTATTTTGGACTTCAGACATGCTCTAAAACTTTTGAACTTCCAGAATGAGTGTCCACCAAACACTATCAAAACCTTTGCTGAATTGGTTCTGTGATATTCCATTCCCTAGGGTAACACTTAATCGCTACCAAAGCCTTTCCTAGTTTGATATTCTATATTGCTGCTACTCCAGACTGAATCCATGCTAGTTGATTTTGCTTGGAAAAATTCTGACTGATGGACATCCAATGGCAAATCCAGCCATGTAGAATTTTTCTACTCAATGCAAATATACGTTGATGTTTTATCTGTTGTATACGGTTGATGTTTTAATTAGCAATCAAACGTTATGTGTACCCTCTGCTAATGAACATAATCTTCCCTGTGAGCCATGACTAAATGATTGCCTATTTGGCCTTTAAATATCATTGGACAAATTACTGCTGTGTATAAACTGCTCTTCTTGTTTTTCTCTTTCTAATTTGCTAGGAGTAGAAAATCTCTCTAGTGGTCTGACTGATTGTTAAAAGACATGTGCTCTTACAAGAATCATACATAAACTTTCGATAATACTATTTTTTCAGGTATGGTCAGTTCGACAGTGCAAAAGAAACATTTGAGGTTATCGCAGATCATGAGAGCATGTTGGATCTGTTTATATGTCACCTGAATCCTAGTGCCCTGCGACGCCTTGCACAAAAGTTGGAGGAATCCGGTACAGATTCTGAGCTGAGGCGATACCTTGAAAGAATACTAAGAGTTCGTTCAACTGGATGGACACAGGGTGTCTTTGCCAATTTTGCTGCTGAAAGTATGGTGCCTAAAGGTCCGGAATGGGCAGGAGGAAACTGGGAGATCAAAACACCTAACAGCACAAAGAGTATATCTCAGTGGGAACTTGCAGGAGAGGTCATGCCCTACATGAAAACAACTGATGCTGCTATCCCATCCGTTATTGCAGATCATATTGGTGTTTACTTGGGCGTGATGAAAGGCCGCGGTAATGTAGTGGAAGTAAGCGAAAAGAGTTTGGTTAAAGCTATAGCAGCAGCCAGTAGTGAGAATGCACAATCAGCATCTTCTGAATTGGCAGAGAAAAACAAAGCAAAAGCTGGTGGTGATTCAGTTGGTGATACTCTGGCCAGGCAGTTAGGGGTCCAAATTGCTTCTGCAGATGAACAGGCAAAAGCAGCAGAGGAGTTTAAAAAGACTTTATATGGTGTTGTTGATGGTGGAAGTAGTGATGAAGACGAGTCGACATTGAAGACTAAAAAGATACACATCAGGATACGTGATAAGCCGGCTGCATCTACTGTTGATGTTAACAAATTGAAAGAAGCCACTAAACAGCTAGGCTTGGTGGCTCCTCCAATCAGTAGGACAAGATCGTTGTCAGGAACATCACAAGAAATTAGTCAGGCTCCTATTCAGCTAGCAGGTCCAGCACCACCTGCTGCTCCAGCAATGCCGAATGCTGCAGTTGATTTGTTTGGAACCAATGCTTTAGTGGAACCACAAGCGCCCACTGGCACCACAGGTCCTGTAATTGGAGGCATGGGAGTGACGGCTGGACCTATTCCTGAGGACTTCTTCCAGAACACTATTCCATCACAGCAACTTGCGGCTACACTGCCCCCTCCAGGAATAATCCTGTCACAAATTGCTCAACCTGCCCCTGGAATGAATGTAGGCAGACCAGTACCTAATCAAAGCATGATGGCTAATGTTGGTCTTCCAGATGGTGGGGTGCCGCCGCATGCACCGCAACAGACCCAGTTTCCTCAGCAACCAGGCATACCTATGGACTCTATTGGCCTACCTGATGGTGGCGTACCCCCACAGAGCCAGCCTCTTCCTTCGCAACCCCAAGCTCTTCCTTCACAGCCACATGGCTTTCAACCTGCTGTTCCAGCTGCGTCGCAACCAATTGATCTCAGTGCTCTTGAGGGTCCAGGATCAGCAAAGCAAGCTGCTCGCCCCCCAGCACCTACTGCTGTGCGTCCTGGCCAGGTACCCTTGTTTCTCTTTGAAATTTTTTTTGGGGGAAATCTGATGGATTTCGACAGTTTTCATTGATACCCCCATCCATGATTACAGGTACCACGTGGTGCTCCTGCTGCAGAATGCTACAAGACGGGTCTTGCTCATCTTGAGCAGAACCAGCTTACAGATGCACTATCTTGTTTGGATGAGGCATTCTTGGCCCTTGCAAAGGACCAATCACGTGAAGCTGATATCAAAGCGCAGGCCACCATTTGTGCTCAGTATAAGATCACAGTTGCTTTACTACAGGTAAGTTTTTTTCCATATGGCATACGACAATGAACTTACCTCATACGGCAATCAGCTTTCTTGACAAATTTCTTACTACAGGTAATGTTAATAGTAAAATAAGGTTTTTGAAGTGAAATTACTTAAACCAGGATTTTAACCACACTTATTCTTCGAGATTTGATTTGTCAGACTTTATTGTTCTATATGGGTGATTAAAGTGCTTTAGTTACTTTTACGGTTTTTCCACTTAGGGAACAAATGCTGCTTGTTCCCTTCAGGCCTTCCGGGCAAAGAAGTCTGTTCAGGACCTTGATAGCACCACCTCTGACCAATTCGATGAAACATACATAGACTGATGGGGGAGCCCGGAAAAAAATATTTTCTGAACTTGAGAATAAAAGGAACTCCATCTATTTGGAGAAATGCCATCACTTAATGCACCAAGTTGACAGTCAATGAACATGCATGGACCTAGTTTCAGATTGTTGCTGTTGCTTAGTTTCCTTGATTTCTCTTCAGGAAATTGCTCGCCTGCAAAGGGTTCAGGGAGCTGGTGCTCTGAGTGCGAAGGAGGAAATGGCCAGGCTATCTCGCCACCTTGCTTCCCTGCCCATCCAAGCCAAGCACCGGATCAACTGCATCAGAACTGCCATCAAGCGGAACATGGAGGTCCAGAACTACGCCTACGCCAAGCAAATGCTCGATCTCCTGTATGCCAAGGCGCCCACATCGAAGCAGGATGAACTCAAGAGCCTGATCGACATGTGTGTCCAGAGGGGGCTGACGAACAAATCCATCGACCCATTCGAGGATCCCTCGCAGTTCTGCGCCGTCACCCTCAGCCGCCTCTCAACCATAGGCCACGACGTCTGCGATCTCTGTGGTGCCAAGTTCTCCGCGCTTTCTGCACCAGGGTGCGTCATCTGTGGCATGGGGAGCATCAAGAGATCCGACGCCCTCGCCGGACCTGCGCCGTCGCCATTTGGCTAAACGGCTGGCGCTCCCGCCCCCCCTTGTTGGCTCTGATTTTGTATCTATAGTGTGCAGTTACCATTCTTTGCATTTGATTGTTGTAGCTATTGTAGCCATCGGGATGTAGCACCATCATGTTCATTTTTGATGTGATTTGCATTACATGCACTCGCACGGTGTTGCTTAGCTAGCAATGCACTGAGATGCTGTACGGCATCTATAGATGTTCTTTTCCCCATCGACCTGATCTTGTGTTTTGAGTGAAACAGATGATGATATGCACATTTGATGTTGCGTGAACGTTGTATGTGCAGTGCTGTATGATTAATTGTACGTGCGGGCAGGCATGCATTCCTTGTAAGTTTCTTAATTTGCACAAACTAAACATAGCAACACATTTCAACAGCATGATTGATGAAGAACACAATGCTAGAAGGTAATCATGCATAAGCTCTAACACCTTGGCTCAACATCTCTAAGTTTATAATGCTACTACAACTCTATAACATTATCATTTACATTCATGGTCGTTAGATTTTAGCAGCATCTCTAATGAAAACTCATTGACATGATAAATAACATACGCTTAATGATAAGTATTAAAGCAAATGTGTGCATTCACTAACTATTAAAAGGGAATACTTAGGACTACATATTTTCATTAAGATATTTTATTAATACTAACTACCTAAGCAAGCCATTAATGTTTGAATCTGACCAATAAAGGTGATATGTGAATTATTGTTTACACATGGAACACGTGGAATAACTGTGCTACTCCTGGCTTCAATATTCACCTAAAACAACAACAAAGTAAGAGTGAGTCTAAAGACTCAGTAAGTACATATCAGAATAGTAGACATTAACACCACTATATGCATAAACATAACTACGTCATTTTCCTCGTATCATATTATCATTGCTTTCTCTCCATTAATGTAATACACATATCTATACCATTCATATTACCCATATGACTGAACAATAAACACTTATGAACAACCCTTTCCTTTCATTGATATACTACAATGCAATGCACATATCTCATCATTATAGCTTATATCGGGATAGCAAAGTGTTCACTCATTGATGAACCACTCTTGCCCTGTCCTCTTTCATACAGAGTCTTAATCTCCATTATATGGAAGTGCCTACCTCTGTATATCTTACTCAAGAGCGTTCTAAATTAGTTATATAGTTTTCTTACCGACCTGACTCATGCACTCTAGACTAGGTATACAACCTACTCATCACTCTGGCTCATATACATTTTGCATTATACAACATTCTTCCAACATTAACAATAAACCCTACTCAAACTGTACTCCCGTAGAGTGTTTACCGGAGTAGATCTTTATCTTCCTACTTTTGTGGGATACCTACCTGAGGTAGGTCCTATGTATGAGTACTATGCATGATGTAACACTCTTCCAATATTAACGTTCAATGATAAGCAGCAGAGACTTCGCTTTTAAAAAAAGCAGTAGAGACATTACGAATTACCCCCGTTTACTGTCTATCATACACATGCATGCATTGAGACATTTTCATCCAAGCCTTTTATCATGTGATGATAACCATGTGATATTAACTATTATTCATCATATCAACATAACCGTATCATATACTGTTGATATTACTCACCCTCAAGACGAAACTATCATTACTTACCACATTGCACCGATTTCATTTAACCAAATTTCGTCACCTAATATGCGTCATGGGTTTATCATAGATATTGAAAACTGGAGGGCAAATTCTCAAGTAGAGACATTATGAACTACACTTGTCTATTGTCTACCATACGTCTGCCTGTTTAAACTCGTGGGTGATGTATGGATGGTACGGATCCCGAGACTGCCCCTGAACAAACATCATCCGTTTCAATTCATCATTAAAGCAATACAAAAATGTAATCTATATGCGTGAAGTCTTAATCTGCTAACAACACTACATTCATTTTTAATAATCATAAATATTCGTTGGTGGTGTATTGTAATCTAAAATGATTAACCAAAATTTTATTAAGTAATTTAGCATGCAATAGAATGCTCAGGGTTAAATATTTGTGAAGAAAATTTGAGGAACCGCCATTCAATATAATCACAAACTAATCCATTCAAGCGTTGGTTCCTGGACTTATGCTGTGGTAAGCAACCGCCATCAGCTGTTGCAGCCTTCAGCATTTGACTGTTTCAGTTTGGATTGTTTCAAACTTAATCAATAATCATGCTTAAAATTTTGTGTTATATGGTAACAACTGCGTTTCTGATTGTCAGGTTGCTTTAATTGGGACGCAGGAAGCAAGAAACTGATAGTAGAAAGGTAAATGACATGAATGTGTGAGTGTGCGTGTAGTATCCTTCAGTCCTGGAGGCTGGAGCAATTTAAATACAACAAACAATTGGTGTTTTAATATGTATATTTGGTGTGTTGCCTAATTTAGGCCTGTTTAAAATGTTTTTCGACTTCCAAATTCCAGAAGCCGAAAGCCATTTTGAATGCGTTGATTTTTAACGTAGTTTTTTCTTCTTCTTTTTTTTTCTTTGCATTGCCTGTAGAGATATGATGTTTCCCCCCCTCTTTTTTTCTTTATTTTCCTTTAACTAAATGTCTCTGCCAAAAGTTAATGGTTGCTATAGTATCTACTTTAACCAAAAACTAATAGCAGCCGAAAGACATCGGCAAAAACCATTTTGAGCGGAACCTTAGTCTGTTAACATGATTAAGCCGTGTTAATCTTTTAACCTTTTATCAAATGTCTAGCATGTCTAGCTGCAGTTTGTTAAACCTGTGTCAGTCGGTCTATCTGTCGATTGCTCCTTTAGAAATCCATATCTGACAAGACAAACAGTGCTCCTTGATGTTTGCCAGAGAAGCTTTGATTTCAGAGGCAGTTGTTTGTGGCTTGTTCATTTGTGACGTGGTGTGCTACGAACATCTAGGCTTGCTTGGGCTCAATGGCGGATTTAGGATTTTATGAATGGGTGTTCGCTAATTACATTGTGTTACATTTTTTAATATATACTTATATTGGTTTATAAAAATTGAAGATAAAAGTCACATTTCTAAGTCTATTGAAAGTCAATAACACTAAAAAATTTGAAATAATAAACTAATACTAACACTTTATTTGGTGGCAGCACAATTACAACTTTTTAGAGTAAAACTATTACAACTTTAGTTGACAACGCAAGTGTGCACTTTGTTTTTAAATAGATATTAACTTTAACCCACTTCTCTTTTCTTATTTTCTATGTTAGCATATTAAATGGTGTTTTTCACACACAGAAAAAGAAATAGTACATATTTTTGTTTTTGACATATGTTGTCTCTATTTATGATTACCTCTCTTTAAGAATAACAGTTAACATGAGCACTTTGAACATATTGCTTCCAAAAAATAAAATTATAAATATTTATAAACCAAAACCAACTCTCCCAAATGATATATATTTTGGATTGAAAGGATTATATAGATTCTTGTGACAACTAGATTTATGACAATTGGCACCATCAAATTCTTTCGAATAAAGCATCTAAAATATCTAGATATTTCTAGGAAACTATCTGGATTTAAGATCATGTTCATGGGATCTCTAGAACCCTTAATTATCTACATCCTTCATGTAGATAAATCATCTAACATTTCATCCAGTAATTTTAATCTACAGATTAATATATGGTACTAGAAGATGATAAATTTACCAGATAGCCGGATTACAAAATTCATAGCTTAAAATCTATTTATCTGATCAACATAAATAAATATTGTACAGAAAACTATCGAATTTCTCTACAATTATCTAGTAGATGACATTTTTAAATTACTCTCATACATTACCCAAAATTACAGGAGAACAATATAGCAGATTAGCCGATATACTAGTCTTTTCCCTAACGAATACTTTTCACTTTCTCTCTAATCTCTAATTAAATTAACAAGCATAGAGAAAACCAAATCGTTACCCAAGTGAGGAGCGGTAAAGCCACGATCTCCTCCTGCCTTTTCCCTGACTCTTGTCCCGTTGCTACTCCTCATTTTCTTCCCTTGATTGACACTGATTTTCCCTGACCTGCTCGCTGCTCCTGCGCCAACAGTCAGCAGCTGGTCCTCACAGTCCACGCGTCCATGCACCGAGGTGATACTGGCGAACCTAGAGCTGAGCGATGCAGTGGCCAGCGCCAACTAACATGCATGACATGTGGGCCTTCAATGAATCTCTCTAGAATGGATCCCCAATGTTCAGCACAAGAGACAGGCCATCGTCAAGATTTCTATCCTCCTCCCCAAATCCGCAATCCTCACAGCCCAATCCCAAACCTCTCTCGTCTCTAGTTCCAACCTATCCTCTTCCTTGAACTCTTCTCCATATCTCGTCGTGATGGCGGCGGCTATTGCTTCGCCGTTTGTCTCAAATTCTCACGCCAACATCATTTAACCCTCGAAGCGAAGGAATTATTCTCTCCTAGGCATCATCGTCGTCCTCCGCTCTGCCGGATTGATCTCTTCTTTCGCTGGTAAGGAAGCCCTAGCTTGCTTGGATTATTCTAAGAGTGAGCTTTGTCCTGAGGATCTTTTCTTTTCCGTGAGCAATCTCAGCCAAATCTTCCTTTTTGGGATGGATAGTCTAGTCCATGGAGTTTATGGTGGATTTGCTTGCTGCGTTGTGGATTACCAGTAGCAGTTTATTTTTCCATATTTTTGGGGGTTCAATTGAACCCCCATGTCCCACGTTAGGTGTTGGGCTTTGGAAATATGATGATGGGCCATGGCTTTTGGTTGGGCTGGTCTCAGGCCCATGGATCTCTAAATTGTATAGGTCCCAATTAACCTCGACCTGATGACCCTGGTTCATGATCAACTTCAGTTACTGCTCCAAATTCATGTGCATGAACATCCAAATTACGCATCAAGATATACATGATATTAGCGAATGATTAATTCCATATCACCCAGATTTTGTTTGATTCGATTAACCCATATTCTGTGCATTTAATACCACCATTGTTCATGCCCAGCCAACTCTAGTTCTCTATTTATATAGTATACATATTTGTCTAGCTAGTACCTACCATCTCATCAACAATCTCTAGCTTAACCTTGCTGACAACAATGGCAATAACTTCGACCACCTCCGTTCTTGCACGCCTCCACCATTGTTCATGCCCAGCCAACTCTAGTTCTCTATTTATATAGTATACAATGGCAAGAACGCGAGCATGTACCCGTACCTCAAGCTGGACAAGCCGGGCCCGACCGTCGACTTCTGCGTGTCGGCGCTCATGTCCCACAAAGCCACCGCCGCGGCCACGACCTACGGCGAGCTGGCGGTCGTCGGCCTCGACGTCCTGGAGGCGAACGCCACCGGCACCATGTCCAAGATCGGCCGCATGATCCGGGATGGCAGCATCGCCATGGCCAGCGCCCTGAAGCTGTGCCAGTCGCACTACGAGCAGGTGCTGCGGAAAGACCTGCCCGCCTGCCGGAGCTTCCTCGGCGACCGGCTCTACGGCGACGCGCCGTGGTGCTACTTCTCCGCGACGGAGTGGGCGCGGCTGTGCGACGACCTGTCCAGGCCGGAGGGCGGCGGGCCGTCTCCTCTGGCGAAGGAGAACGGCGACGTGCTCAAGCTCACTAACATCGCCAACTCACTTGCCGAGCTTGCCCTCCTGGAAGCGTACCATTAGTTACCAATGATTTCATTGTTTTGCTAGCTGTTAATGAATTCCATGCATGGAGGAAACGTTAGCAATCCCAGTGTATCTTAATTAATTTGGAGTAATTAATTAATCGAGCAATTTCTATGCCCATGTGCTGTTTCTAACATGAAGATTTGCCACTAGTGAACACTTACTTCCTCTTTGATACATCAATGTACTACTACTACACAATTACTCCGCGCGCATGCATGCTTGAGTAGCTGGAGAGAGAGAAGATTTACTAAGTGATGTACTCCAATTAATATTGATTTCATTTCCAGTGATGTGGTGGAGACTCAGGCGAGTGATTGGTTAGAGATCGATGCAGGGATTGCACATATTGGATTGGCCATGCAGAGCTTGCATGTATCATTCTTGGATGGGTCATACATGGATTGTACGTGTCTTTTTTTGAATAGCTATCCAAGGATTGCATAAGCTTGGGTTGTGGTTGGTCTCGCCTGAGTCGTTTAATGACCGAGTTCTTGTGCTCATCTTTTCTACACACAAATCGTGCAATCATAAGTCTGGTTATGGGATAGACCTGGCCCACTAATTTGCTTAGCTTTAGTGTGAATCTTGCGCTTTTAGATTGGTATATGGATTTCTGATGTGATTGGTGGGAGTGATCTGTAACGGTCATTGCCTACGTGGATTTTGTCGAGAAGGGCCATAGACACCTAAGTCCTAACAACTGGGTCCCTCATTGAAAATGTAGCTTAGGATGGACATGTTCTGGGGGTGAAGCATAACTCGGGATAGGAATGGTCACTATTGTTAGTGTTGAGGATTCACCTTGGAGTAGGAGTAAGCATTGTAGCTAAACATTATAAAAGCCTACGTACGCCTACGAAAGCGTGTAGTGGCCGATATTATGAGTTAATTATATCTTATGGATAAAACTATACAACTTTTATAGAGTGTTAAAAATCTATTCAAATAGCAGTAGAAACATTACCTTACGTAGTTTTCCTAAATAAATAATAAAATGGTAATGGTTGTGATAACCAAAGTCAGAAATAGAAATGAAAGCAGAGGGATTTCGCTCTCATAATAAACTTAACTCAAAAATAAAATTTTGGTTTTAAATGTAAAAATAGCTAAGTCATAGGTTTGGAATCTAACTAAATGAGTATACTTGACAAATTGGCTTTTTGCTAAAAGAGACATAATATCTTCACTTGGATAAGCCTTACATGTAGGTATGTGTGTGTGTGTGTGTGTATAGTTGTGTTCTGTTATAGGGACTTGCTGAGTATTTTTATACTCTTTGTTGCTTAATATGTGGTTTTAGATGACGGAAGTGATGACCTGGTGTATGGGTTCACCCATACCTCTGGCTATGACATGGAGGACGAAGGCCAGTAATAGGTTTAGCCCTAGTTGATTACTTGTGGCAAGATATAAATGCCCTCTTTTGGTTTATTTACTATTCCGCTGCTTTGTTATGAACAATCTCATTTGGCCTGTCGTCTTGTTATGTAAAACTTTATCATAAGACCTATTTATGATTATATATGTAATATAAACTACTATTTTTATTTTATTCGTATGCATGGCTATTATATTTGTCGATGTTATCGTGTGACAGAACATTTGGACTATAACAGAATCTAGCTAACAGAACCATAATTACATCGTAGTGCAAAGAAGATCAAAGGGGCATAACATGATCAAAATCGCAGAAAGCAAGAGGGAAACCTACACCTTGATTCTGTGGCAACTCTTGAATGCCCTAGATCAACCTCTTTTGTAGCTGCCTTGCTATCCATTCACAAAAACCTGCATAATGCATACAAATAAAAATCAGATCCAATTGTCATTAGCATAATGCACAACAAGGAAACAGAATGGGAAAAGGTGAGGAAAAAAACAAGACCCAACCTCCTCCCTTGCAGTCAGGGCACGCCGCTGACTCCTCCCTCTTCGCTGGCACCGTGCCGTTTCCCTTCTCATCGCTGTGCTGCCACCACCACCTTCTCCTCGAGGGCTCCGCGAGGCCCGATTCAATGGCAGGTCAAGCGCATGGGAGCGGGGGAACGCGGGCGGTTGGCAGTGACGGAGCCAGGATTTAATAGAGCCTTGGGCCCAAAACTAAGGAGCTATAAGTCTACAACTAACATTAAATACTATCGGCACTAAGGTATAACAAAAGTACAATACTATTCCATGTTGAACGATACGACAAAATAGATAAAACATAGCAAAATGTTCATAGCTGAGAAAGCTCTTTCTACTGTTGCAGTTGCAACAGGCAAAATCAAAGCCAATTCAATGAGTCGATATACCAATAGAAAAACTGTGTGTCTATCGGTCTGAACCATCTTCACAGCAAGATTACCAAGGTCATTACAGCTTAAGAAATCCGGATCAGCCCTCACATCAGCAATGAATGTCTCAAGTTGGTTCTTAAGGAGTACACAATCATATTGGGGAAAGTCGGCGGCATAAATCTTAGCAAGTTCAACTAGTTTATTCTCATCAAAGTTGGAAAAGGAATTCTTTGGATTAAGACAAGCAATGCATCTCAATAATTGAGTAGATCTTTCAGCAAATCGATTGTTTAACTCAACGATAATTTGACCATGCACCACATTAAATATTTCATGATTGAAATGATAATTGCAAGTTACCAATTGGCTGCCATGGCCTCTCGAACGACCCCTAACAGTTATCATATCTGACATATTTGGCACAATGATGCAATGTTGGAGACAAAATGCCTTTACCTCTAACAAACCTGAAGCTGTGGTCTTTTGTGTTGCATTAGTGACATCATCACAAACATTTTCTAATACCTCTAGGATCACATCCCATATGAGAAGAAAGCGATACAAGGTTTTGTGATGTGAACTCCATCGAGTATCCCCAGGTCTTGCTAGATTAGTTTCTTAGTTTTCCCTCCAGTTCCTATTGTTTCTGGAGTTTGATTGGATTACGATGGAAAATAAGATGCAAATATCTTGGTCCTCTTCATCATGTATTTCTAATTCTAGTATAGCAAAAATTCAAATAGCAAGTTAATAGACTTATAGACATACTACACTATCACTCCTTGCAATAGGCAAGCACTACATTGATGATAATCAACAACAACAACAACAAAGCTTTTTGTCCCAAACAAGTTGGGGTAGGCTACTACACCGATGATAATCTATCGTGAAAATTAAATTGTATAAAAACTAAATTACATGGGTAACAGTAAAGATTTTGGTCAGATTGCGACGGAGGACGCCAGGACCGGGTGGGATGAGGAGTGGGAGAAGAAGGGCGAGGAGGAGACGCCGGCTGGGGCAGGCTGGGGCTGCTTTGCTTGGCGTTGGCCGCTGGGCCGGCCAGTAAGAGTCGAGTCTGGTACTGTATAATGGTTTTTTTTAGTATGCTTACTAATATTTTTGCTAGGCCTCCCAACCGGCCCGAGGCCCATCTCCGGCCCTGTGGGCTGGATCGGCTTCCAAGCCCATAAGCAAGAGAAAACACGGCCACCAAACCCCGACGCAGCAATAGGTTGAAATGCGTACGCGTCAACAGGCCATTCGTGGACTAGGCGTATGGTAGTTCCTCACCGTGAGGACGCCATTCTTTGCAGTTTTAGAGGAGTAATAGATTGCAGAAGCAATAGTGACACCTGTAACATTTTCAGGCTTTTTAATGCCTTGCAAGATAATACTAAAGCAATCCTTTAGTTTTGTCTATGTTATACACGTAGACACGAACCTGCACGCTGCAATCACACTAATAGCATCTGCTCGTATATGCTCTTTCTGAATGATGGGATTCAATGTATTCCACATTAATCAGCACTTACAAGGAAGTAAGGAAGAGAAAGTTCAGACAGCGTATGGCCTGTTATTTAATGGCTTCTAAAAGTGGCTTTTGGTTTTTACTACAGTACCTAACTTTTAAACAGAGTATTTTTTCAAGACGGGATCTATAAGTTAGTTGTAGTACATGTTAAAATCCCAACACCTGTATCAACCAAAATCACAAACAAGTATATCTCTCCGTAATCTCTATCGCAAACAGCTAAAATTTAAAAATTTCAGCCAAAACCATAAGCCGCAGTCATATCAAAAACACCTATGCTGTTCTTTTTGGCCGAAACTTATGGCTTTTGGCTGCGTCTTGTGGCTTTTGAGCTGTTCGTGCAAGAGATTATAGAGTAACAGAAACTCATGTACGATTTTTGCCGATATAAATGAAGTCGGTGCAGTATGTACTACAATTAACTAGTATACTCTATCTTAAAAAGATATTTTGTTTAAAATCTAGTTACAGTAGAAAAGTCAAAAACAGAAATTAAAAACTAAAAAAAACAGGCCATATACTAGTACTACTTATATATGAACCTAGCTATAAACTTTTGAGTGTTTGACGCATGCATGAACAAACAATACTATCCCTTGTTGTACATCAGCTAACCTGAGAAATTTGTACGGATTAGCATAGGATCTGTTGAATGCCATCGTGGAATCAATGAAATTACTAGGACTCCCGCGTGACACAGACATGACTTGTTGGCCAGATGCAGTGCAGGATGTATCATGCATCAACTGATCCAACACATATGTTATATATTAGTGTAAGCAAGGTGTTATCTGGATCGATAAGTGAATTACATAATTAATTAATTGACCTAACTTACTGCATGCCTAAGTCATTGCATATGTCAATTGACCTAGCTTACTGCGTGCCTAAGCCTCACTCGGTTGCACTGAAAAATAATGATTTATAACTGAAATTATATATAACTAAAGGTGACTTATTTGGTGTAATTAACTTTAAAAAAATTAAAAATAGAAAAATATGTTAGCTCATCATGGACAACGCAAACGAATACGGGAAAAAAGAACCGGCAAAACGCTCAAAAAAGCCAAAAGTTCAGAAAAAGACGAAATTTATGAATAGTGAAAAATAAACCAGAATCCAGAAGTTCAAGCCGAAATGAACGGGGCGTAAGTCATTGCATATGTCACATGTAAGTCATTCTTACCTAGCTAGTCAAATACTACCTAGCTAGTCAAATACTAAAGAGTATACCAGTAGCAGAGTTAGAAAACTTACACTGGGTATGCACACTTCACACAGACAATGAAAGTATGTCTCTATTCGTCTTTATGTTTGAATGATTCAACTTACTCTGTTGCTCTACATTCACAATTCACAAATCACAATATTATTTTAAACTCTTCAAAGAAATCTTTAAAAATACTGCAAACCCACCACACCAATCTTTTTTTGAAAATAAGAATATCACTTGACAACAATTACGTCTTGTTGTCCCCCAGGCCTGTAGTTTAGGTGGTGCTCTAACTAGCTTATGGGTGTGGCTTTCGTTTATGACTAAAATTATACTAGCTGTTAGTTTTTTCTGAGAAAAAAATAAGAAAAATGAGAAAAATGATGAAAAAAAAGAAATACCCGTTATATCATCACGAAAAATGTAAAGAAATAAAGAGAAAGAATAAAAGACCAAAAAGGTAAAATAAGCTAAAAATAAAAGTCGACACATTTTAAATAGCTTCTAATTTAAATAAACCAAAAACAAAAAAAATCAGAAGCTAAAACTATTTAGAACGGAGTCAGCCTTTATAAACGCATCTTTATCGAGTCCAAAGTCCAACGAGCATCATCTGCCGTAATCAATAATTGAATTATTGGGTAGGAAAAGGTTGCACTTGTAGACCCCCCCAAATTGCGATTAATCTTCTCCAATAGACCAATACGCTCCAGAAAATTGTGTACTTCACGCATGGAAAAATTATACCATAAGAAATGCGTGGATAACCACTCAGACCTGCAAGAGGCCAGCCACAACAAAAGAAGCTTTATGCTTCTTGACCTACTCATCGTTTCATTTTTGTTCTTGATTCTGCCATGGGTTGACCGCAATTCGATCTAATTGCAGTCTTATTTGGCTGTTTTATTCTCCTAATTGTCGATTAGGATGGGTCGGCTGTTGACTTTTGATGGTTCGTTGTTGATGAGGTGAGAGATTCTCTGGGCAGTTGAAGACAAGAACATAGCATAATCTTACGTAGAAAGCTGATCCCAACGAACTCTGAAAGAACAACTAAGGCTTAATTTTGCCATGAAGCTGTTTTATTAACCCTCATTCCTTTCTGACTTGTTATACAAAGGCTGCGGTATGTGTCGGATAAACTCTTCTCCACACAAAAATACAGATGTTAAACCTTGCACACAAACGCACTAACCAGCTAAAACCAAAAAAAACACTGTAGAAATGCAAGTCGTGCGGTTGGGGGCTGCACGACTCGGCTGAATAGTGGTCGTGCAGTTCTCGACTGTACGATCTGAGCATGAACAGTAGTCGTGCGGTCGGGAACCGCACGATCTCGGTGTCGTGCAGTCCCTGACAGCACGATTGCCACATGTCGCCGTCAGAAAATCGTGCAGTGGGAATGGAGGCTAAAAATGGAATTGCACTGCTCCGAGGATTATATCTGATACTCAACAGTGCATTTTGTGATTAAAATTCTCGGGGCGTGGCCGCGCCAATGGAAATAAATGAAAAGGCTAATTATGTCTCTCTCTCTCTCTGTGTGGAAAGGCCGCCGACGTACGTGTGCACGTAGCAGCAACGGACGGCCTCGAGATTACTTTTGCCTTTTCATTTATTTCCATTGGCGCCGGCAGGAGGGCCAGGCTGCCGCCGGGGGACATGGGGTGGCCGCTCGTCGGCGGCATGTGGGCCTTTCTCCGGGCCTTCAAGTCCGGCAAGCCGGACGCTTTCATCGGCTCCTTCATCCGACGGTGAGTGCCGCGGCAACCGCCGCCCTCCCTCCCTTTCCACGAATCTCGAGGCCGTCCGTTGCTGCTACGTGCACACGTACGTCGGGCCCGCCCAGGTGTTAGAGCATCTCCAACAAATCTTCTAAAGTGCTTATATCTCCTATATTTTAGAAGAAAAGGTAAAAAAAGGGCTCCAACAGATCCCCTAAGTGGTACCTAAAAGTATAGAGGACTTCATTCCTGATTTTTCGTCCCCCATATATGGAGGACGCACACCATCCCCTAAATCGGTCCCAACGCTCCTGCGCCGTCCGATCCCCTAAATTCTTTGGTTGTTAGTTTTTGTGGACCCAGATTTTAATTTAGGGGACCATATTTAGAGGACTTGTTGGAGGTTACATATTTTTAGTCTTCTATATTCTAGATTATGTCCTCTAAAAAGTGATTTAGGGGATGAGATTTAGAGGACATTGTGCCTCGCTGCATTGCTAGCGGGCCGGGCTTTGCCTGGGCCTGGGGTTTTGCACTTTTGCTTGTCGTAGACTAGTTCTACCATGGACCATAGCTTCTGGGTCCATGGAAAAAAAAAACTATTTCGTCTTCACTTATGATTTTTAACTCCCTTTTTGTTTGCAAGATTATCAATCTTTGGACAAAATTGCCGTTTTTGTGTATAGTGAGTCTTAAGATATCTATGAACATGCAGACGACTAACAACATGTTAGAGGTGGAATGATGCAAACTTCGATCCTGGTCTTCGCCTTGGAAGCTAGACGTCGCTTCTAAAGGCCTCTTGAAAAAAAAATTCAATTGTTGCGGGCAACTTTGGTTGGCCTGGAAAGCTAGGTGTTAGAGTTAGTGATCTTGTTTAGTTGTATTCGAGTAGGTGTAGCTGTTTAGTATGTGTACAAGTCATGTACAAGTTCCAGTCAGTTTTCGAGTCGGTCTCGGAGTCGTAGTTATCTTTGTGCCGTAGTCGTAGAGTCGGGTATAAAACGACAGCAATGTAACGAGAGAACAGCAAGAGTCGAAGTGATCGGTGTGATCGAAGCGATTGGTGTGATCGAACAGAGAGAAGAAAAAAGAAAAGAAGGAGCGGTTTTGGCTCTAGGAAAACTATCGAGTATTGAGTTCCGCATGGTTCGCAGACGTGGTCGTAAACGAATTAGGTCGTGGAGCAGAAGACGTGGTCGTAAACGGGTTACGACCACGGTGATCAGGTCTTCAAAGTGGTCGTAAGCTTTACGATCACGGCGGTCGATAGAGTCACAGTATGGTCGTAATCGAGTTACGACTACGGTGATCGAGCTTACTACGTGGTCGAAGGAGCGCAGCGCAGCGTGAATTTGGTCGTAACTTTTGTCAGTTGAAGTTACGAGTACGTGGTCGGAGCTGGGAGGCGTGGTTGGAGTAGCTACAACGTAGTCGTAGCCAGATTCTGAGTGGCCATAACAACTGCTGAAGTGGTCGTAAACTTCAACACTAGGTCTTATTGTCCTTGGAGGCTTGATTTGAATCAAATGGACTTGCTTTAGGGTACGCATCAAAAGATGCTCCCCCTATTGTATCTGTGGATTCTTCTCTGACTATAGGTCAGGCAAAAGTAATCTGAACATTCAAGTGATTTGGTAGCTTTTAGTGTATTCCAGTTACTAGTGTCCATATCTTCATGTTAAAAATGCTTATATTCTTCAGAGGCTGATACTTTCTGTTTTGCAAGCTGTATTGCCTTTTGCCAAGAAACATTAAAGACATGGAGTTCATACTGCTGCAAGAACAATAGTTTGTGTAGTTGTACTCTGTACTGTCTGCATCACAGCAAAATGCTTCTGTCCCTTCATACGCAAATCACAAGTGATGAGAGATGCATGAGCACCTTTCTTTTGCAAAGTAGTTCTAACAAGCTAGGCTTCAGTACATTCAAGGCTGTGACTGGCTAGGTAGGATTTGTACAATTAACTGCAGTGTACGCGACACCACATCATTGGCACATGAGCTGTTGCAGAAGGCAAACAAAATACTGATGAAATGAAAGGCAAAAAAAAGAATCCTGCGAATTGATGACCAAAGAAAAGGGAATCATTCATCATTCTGCATGCTGAAGCTGAATTCCATGGCACGCAGGTTCGGGCGCACCGGGCTGTACAAGGCCTTCATGTTCAGCAGCCCGACGATCCTTGCGACGACCCCGGAGGCATGCAAGCAGGTGCTCATGGACGACGAGAGCTTCGTCAACGGGTGGCCCAAGGCGACCGTCACGCTCATCGGCAGCAAGTCCTTCGTCAGCATGCCGTACGAGGAGCACAAGCGGCTGCGGAAGCTGACGGCGGCGCCGATCAATGGCTTCGAGGCGCTCAGCGCCTACCTCGGCTTCATCGACCAGACCGTCGTGTCGTCGCTGCGCCGGTGGTCGGAGATGGGCGAGATCGAGTTCCTGACGGAGCTGAGGCGGATGACCTTCAAGATCATCGTGCAGATCTTCATGAGCGGCGCCGACGACCGGACGATGGAGGCGCTGGAGAGGAGCTACACCAACCTCAACTACGGGATTAGAGCCATGGCTGTCAACATCCCTGGCTTTGCTTATCATAGGGCTCTCAAGGCATCAACAATACTTTAGTCTTGTGATTTTGCCTATCACATGATCATCTAAACTGTGCAGATCTTGGTTCATGCAAACTACATATGCCTATTCTCAATTCTCATATGTACTATTTGTGATTTTGCAATTGGCATATGATTATCCAGAGTGTTCAGTTCTTGACTGATGCAGACTTGATGGACATTTCAGGCTCGCAAGAAGCTGGTGTCAGTATTGCAAGGTATCCTGAACGAGAGGAGGGCAGCGCCGCCGAAAGAATTCACAAGGACAAGCATGGACATGATGGACCGCCTGATCGAGGTCGAAGACGAGCATGGGAGGAGGCTGGATGACGAGGAGATCATTGACATGCTCGTCATGTACCTTAACGCGGGGCATGAGTCTTCTGGCCACATCACCATGTGGGCTACCGTGTTTCTGCAGGAGAACCCGGAGATCTTCGCAATGGCAAAGGTACATGTGTATTCCGACCGATTACTGCTTTCGATCAAACCATTCTGAGTTCTTCATGATTATATGAATCCAACGCTGGTTTTGTAACCAGTTGATCAACAATCAGTTAGTTCATTGATGCATTTTCAGGCCGAGCAAGAGGAGATCATGAGAAGCATTCCACCAACACAGAAGGGACTAAACCTGAGGGATTTCAGGAAGATGGAGTACCTCTCACAGGTACACCCTTGAGCTTAACATACTCTAGATAATTAAAACAATACAAGCAGTGCTTAAATGTAACATTTGACATGGCAAATCTGAAGGTTATCGATGAGACGCTGCGGTTTGTTAACATCCCATTCGTGACGTTCCGTGAGGCAACCAAAGATGTCTTTGTGAACGGTGCGCTTTAGAATTAAACGTCATACTTATCTTCTTTCATTAGCGATCACATTTAGTGATTAGTTTTGCCTGATTCTTACAATCAACAACTCAACAGGCTATCTGATACCCAAGGGTTGGAAGGTTCAGCTGTGGTACAGAAGTGTGCACATGGATCCTGAAGTGTATCCTGATCCCAAGAAGTTCAACCCTTCAAGATGGAAGGTGGGAGTGGCATTTGGCATTCCTCTGAACAGAATTTGCTGAAAAGAATGGCATTCTGAATGAATGTAACCAAGGATCTTAAATTCAGATATACATTTCTTGACTATTTCAGTGATTTTCTTTTTCAGGGTCCTCCGCCGAGAGCCGGGACGTTCCTATCTTTCGGGCTGGGTTCGAGACTGTGCCCTGGAAATGATCTTGCAAAGCTGGAGATCTCTGTCTTCCTCCACCATTTCCTCCTTGGTTACAAGTAAGCTTTTATCGGTTTTAAAAAAACCTAGTAAGCTTTTACTGGGTTGTGCTTGTAATGCAATTCCAAAGAAATTGTGTATTATTTCTGAATTGCAATGGTTAAACGAGAACATAAATAAGTCCAACCTGTTGCGTTTATTCTCCACTCTGGTATAGCTGAACAGACGTAAAAATCACGATCTATTATGTCGGATGAAGAAACAGTTTACCTTCCTGTTATCTGAATCAAGTCTAGAGCTCCTGTTTCCAGAATGCAAGTCAGCAAAAAAGAACTGTTAAGACTTTGTTCAAAATGTTATATTATACTATATCTGAATGCTCAAAAGAAGATGTTGTTTGTTGTGCGCTTGCAGGTTGACAAGGACAAATCCAAAGTGCCAGATGAGATATCTGCCTCACCCCCGGCCTGTGGACAATTGCCTGGCGAAGATCACCAAAGTTTCCGATGTGTATTAACTAAATTCAGGATTCTAGCTAGCTGGCGCCGAGAAGGGCCAAATAAAACCCCATTGTCTTGTGTGGCAAGAAAACAAACATCTCGTAAATTATATCGTGTATTCTGGGAACACAACGCGTCTATGTTGATACGTACGTTAGCTGCTGAATTGTTAATTCTTCTCTGTCCCGGGACGAAGCCTGGAGCAGTTGCAGTTACTAACTAGGAGAAGTAAGGAATCGATCATGCCCCTTGTTTTAAAAGTCTGACTGAATTTAGATTGCGCATAAAAGAAGCGAGCGAAGAATCGATATGATCGACATCAATTTGCTCGAAACCATTCTTTCAGTTTTGGTTGGAAAAAGAAAGAACTCTGGTTCGGTCCTCCCGGATGTGTAGGAGGTGCTAACACCTCCACCAGATCTGACCGTCCATCTGCCAGGGGCATGGTTGTACATTCATGTGCACCCACGTTGATTAGACGGTTAAGTGGTGAAAAAATGACGGCTGAGAGGGGAGGAACTCAACTTAATAAACTCGGTGGGCATGCGGGACAACAAAAAGGTTTGGCGGCGTTGTAACTATTCGGACGAAATTACTTCTTTACCCATTTTACCTAGTACCACTCCTGCACACCACTCAGAGACACCGGAGGTGTTAAGATCATGAGAGCCGTTGGATGAGCTATATTGGACGGCTGAGAACAAGCGAATGTACCGAACCAAAACTCAAAAAGAAATCCTCTGGCAGTAGCACGACGAACACAACGTAGGATAAGCAATGGGTCATCTAAAGTAACCTGATGGCAAAAGTGTTCAATGCAAAAGAAGCTGATGGCTACTGGCTGATCCACCACTACCAGTACAGATAAGCAGAAGCATCATGAGGAGCAAACAAGCTAGCTAGGTCAATGGCTGATAGCTACTGACAGAAGCATCAAACAAGCACCGAAATGGCAATATGCGCGGGCGGGGTGGCAGGAACCCCAGTAGGTAGGGGCTCACTAGTTGCTCGGCCACTTACGCCAGCCACGTGGACATAGACTGACTCGCCTAATGGTAGAGCGACAGGTGGCCAGTTTATTCATTAAAAAACAAAGAGCTTCTTCATACATAGAACTGAAAAAAGCTCGAGACTCACGAGCCAACTTGGCTCAAAATAGGCTCAAGCCAACTTGGCTCAGGCTCGTGATGCACACAAGCCGAGCCAAGCCTCATTCATAGCTCGCTTTGTTAACGAGCCGAGCTCAAGCCGCTCGTGGGCGGCTTGGTGGGCTCGTTAGGCACGTAGAACCAGCGCTACCCGGCCCAGGAAGATCAGGTCAAGTCCCTACTCCCCAACCCCAACCACAGGCTGCAACACTTCTTTCGTGCATACGCATCTCTCCCCCGATAGACGCACCCTCCTTCTCCCTGGTTGGCACCACCGCACTTGTCGTAGCTGCCGTCGCCACCTTCTCCCCGACCGTCGCCGCCCCCTTCTCCCTGGCCGCAACACTCCTCCTCGGCGGCTACAGCCCCATTCTCCCCACCAGCCGCCACCCCACTTCTCCCACTCACCGCCACCCGCTTTCTCCTTGATCGCGGTAGGCCCCCTTCTCCCTGACAGTTGATGTCCCCCTTGCTGGCTAGGGTTAGGGCTGGTCGCCACTGTTGTTGTCTTACCACGCTGCCACCTGCCCACGCCACCATCGCCCTTGCCATCGTCTCTCCCTGATGCCTCCACCTCCTTGACGCTGTTGTCTCTCCCCCTCCTAGCTTCAACCGACTCCATCGACGCTAGAGTCTGTTGTATGGAGCGCCAACCAAGCATAGAGTCTCGTGCACGTGGAGTGAAGAAGTCTGCGGCCATTTGCCTCATCAACTCCAGTTCACTGCCACCTCATCACCTCGCCCAACCAACATTGACCCTAGAAGCCTCGGTGACTCTCCACTCTCTCCAATTGAAATGTTAGGTTTAATTTAAGGTGTAAGTCGATGCAAGTGCACTTGTTGTTGTTGGCATGTTACCTTATTGGGTTATTGTCGTGCTGATGTGATATTGCATCAAATTGCTTGAGTGGTGGAATTTGAATGCACATAGATTCCTGGTAGTGTCAAAGATGATGAATAATTTCTTGACTTTACTAGCCAGCACTGTATCTTTGAAATCAACTTTTAATGCTAGAGGTAGAGTTCTAGATGGTTATCAGAGTTCTCTACACTCGAATATGGTTGAGTATTTGGTGTGCACTTCTAGCTGGATAAGAGATAGTCGTAATGACATGAAAACTCCAATGCTTGTGGTATATTCTTCCATACTCCAATACAAGCTGTAGAATAAGTAGAAGAAAAGCTGGAAGATAGCGAAGTGCAACGTCAACAAACCCAAAGAAAACAAATGATTTAGTGAACATAAGTAGTTCTAGTTATAAAACTAAATGACCAGACATTTAGACCTATAAATACTTCACAACTATATCAAATAGACAATCAGAGCTATCTTCCCATCCAAAACTTATAATCTTTGAAGAGCAGACAACCAAATTGTACAAAGTGAAATTAGACTCTCCTAATAATTCATAGAAGGGAAGAATAACTAGTGGTATCTTTTTGGGTGCTTCTAACTTGCATGCCATAACAATTAGTAAGCTAACCGACAATTTTCTCTCAATTTTCTCAATTCTATGTCTAAATTCACATGTTGGGCCGAACTTAATAGACAAACATTAAAGGGAAACAAAAGGGATAACTGGTAATCATAATGATATACTGTTCATTGCCATATCATAAACTAGAAAAATGAAAGCACAATACAACCCAGGCAAAATCAACTAGAATTCAACCTAGGTTCCTGCATCCAGACCATCCAAATTGGGGTATACATTTTACAACTCAAAGAACTTTGAAATGAAAGATAATCTGTAGTTCTAGTGCAGATTATAGAACTTATCAATCATCATACACATGAAATGTAGGTAATGCAAGTTTGTGGCCAGTAAGTAGAGGGATAAGTACTCACTCATTCAGGGGCAGTTTGTTTGGTCGTGTACTAGAAGAGTCATCAACATCTGCCATTGTAGCCTAGAGAATGCTCCAACAAGATCCTCTCATGACTCGAGGGAAGGAGGGGCCGACGCCGAGGGCTGGGAGGGAGACAGCGCCGTCCGCCCAAAACTACCCAAAGAGGGCGACGATGGTGCGGGGACGAGAGGGTGGGGCGGTGATAGAGGCCGGGGAGGGAGCTAGGGCAGGCCGAGGAGGGAGGCGAGAGGGATATGGAGGCGTCGGACTAGATCAGGGAACAACCTGAGAGAGAGGGAGATGGCTGAGGGCTTATTCATGAAAGGATTCAACTGCGTGAGGGTTTTTATGAAAAAGTGTGTGAGTTGGGATGCTTCCACCTTTCTCTATGCGAGCCATACGGGTTGGTGAGTTTTAGTATTTTAGCACTAAAAAGACCTCTAGCACTAAATATGCTCCTGTACTTAATATATTTTTTACACACATCATGTGGCCATGACGGAGTTACATATAGTGTGTTATGCAGGAAAAAAACCATGCACGGCTCGGGAGCCAAATGAGCCAGCTCGAGCCTGCATTTAAGCCGAGCCGAGCTAAACCTTGGGCTCGTTGAGCCTGGGCGAGCCGGGTCGGTTCGTTTCCAGCCCTGCTCATACACGCACACAGACAGAAGTAGAGGTGAGGAGGCGTGGTGTGGAGATTCGAAGCACCCCAAACCCTAGATTAGACCCGCTCCGGTTCCCGATTCCCACATCTCCAACTCCGACCGCCGCCGCAGCCGATCCCAATTCAATCTCGCAGCTCCCCGGCGCCGCCCCGCACCTCGGTCTACTAGCCTGCCTCTGATTTCTTCTGTTGGTACGGAACCCCTAATGTAGCTTGCTTCGATTGTTCTCAGATTGTTTCCTTTTGCTGTGAGCAGTCAAATCCAAATCTTTCCTTCTTTCTATCATATATACTCGGATCCGTCCAGTAAGCTGCCTGCGTATTTGATTGGATTGTTGTTCTTCTACTAGCTTCTGCTTAGCTTGTCTCGCCAAAATTTGACTCCGCCCCTGACTGAGAAGGAAGAGGCACCACTGCCTATTGGGTAGGGGGAGTCAGTAGAGTAGACCGGCTAGTATTTGCCCGCCAAGGCACTGATGTATGCTTTCATGTTGGGCAAATCTCACGGTGAGTCTCAAACGTGTTAGATGTAAGATAAAAGGATCCTTCTTCATTTAGTGAAGGCAGCACAGTGAGATAAGGGAAGGAGCCAACATGGAACGGGGGATATGGCAAAAAAAAATCTTTTTGAAATATTTTAGCTCTATATTGGAACATATGTAATTAATGTGTTGAATTTCAGGATTAGACACCGTCTTCTGTCTTGTGTTCTAACAATAATGTGTCAGGCCTCGTATAGTAAATTTTGTAACCAGCAGCGCCTTTTGGTAGCGCACCAACTTAACATTGCTCGATTCTAGTTCGTCCATGCAGTTTTGGATTCTAGTGTGACGTAATCCCGTATTTCAGCAGGAGTGGAATGGACGAGGTTGTCTCTGCTTCAGCTAACAGCGAAACTTCGACTGATGCTGTGGCAGATCAGCCTATGATGGTGTACATCTGGGACATGGATGAAACGCTTATTTTGCTCAAGTCACTGCTGGATGGGTCATATGCTGGGGCTTTTGATGGCCTCAAGGACCATGATAAAAGTATTGATATAGGGAAGCGGTGGGAGAACCTTATTCTTGAACTCTGCGATGAGCACTTCTTCTATGAGGAGGTCAGTCAGCACCTCAAATCATATCTGCTGGCTACTTACTAGATCACTGTATTTGTAAACACATTTTCGTATGCGTGTCATCATGGCTGTATCTTGTCAGGAATGATGATGTTACTAGAAATACCAAAACTGTATTACAAATTCTTCTCTCAATGTTATGGCTAAGCTGTTTTATATGTCATTTTTATTAACTGACTGTTTTGCTCTCACACTAAATGCAGATTGAGAATTACAACGAACCCTATATCAATGCTTTGAGTGAATATGATGATGGGAAAGACTTGAGAACATATGATTTTGAGGCCGACTGCTTCAGTTCTCCTTATGAT
This sequence comes from Dendrocalamus latiflorus, assembly GCA_017311315.1. NCBI lineage: Eukaryota > Viridiplantae > Streptophyta > Magnoliopsida > Poales > Poaceae > Dendrocalamus > Dendrocalamus latiflorus. Next base: position 788,418 of record CM029659.1, read on the forward strand.
GATGTGAATAAAAGGAAGCTTGCTTATAGGCATCGTGCTATTGGAGAGAAGTATGCAAAGGTGTCACAAGAACTACCTTATCTAACACTATTTCCCTTAAACTTTTGCTATATGAGATAAAACAGCACTGTGGCATTTAAGAGTGAGCCTTCTAAATATGGTGAAGTGCAGTGCCCAGATCACTCTTTAAGTCAAACTATGATATTTCATTTCATTTTGCAAGAATGAGCGGACAATCTCAGTTTGCTGAAGCAATAGCTTCTTTTTGGTGTTTGATCAATTAGAGTAGTCCGACCTTGGTGTACTAATGCTGATATCTCTATTTATCAATCTAGCATACATACATGTGCTTAACTGAGCAAAGTAGGCTTCTAACCAGATCACTAGTATTGGCATGAGGACAAACCAGACCGTGGAAATATATGTTTGGACAGGTCTTGCCATTTCAATGCAAGCTTTACATTGAGCACTTGTCTATATTTTGTCAAATAGTTGCCACATGGCAAGAAAGGGGTTTTGACTTCATAGGGTAATCTTGTATTAAGTTGACTGGGAGAAATGTCCAAAAAAAGTATGCCCGTTTTGTAGATTAGGATTAGGCAGCTGAATCACAGTAGATGTAGGATTATAGCTGGTACCAGAACTGATGGAATGATGCCCCCTTCTGTAGTGATTCACTGGGACTTAGTGTTTCGATGTAGGCTGTTTTGTACAGAGGTTTTGATATTAGCAAAAACTTGTTTTAGAAACGGTAAGTAATGGGGTCTCTAAAGTTCAGTACTGGAATATTTTGAGAGCATCAGAATTAGATAAGCACTTTCAGCTATCATTTTTTTGTTGGAGAGTTTTTTAGCTACCATTTTATTGTTCCTGCCATCATTAATTTCTACTATTTCCATTAGTGTCATGTTTGTGGTCACTAAGCTGAACTGTTTTTGTGTTTTCAGGGTTTGGAAAAAATTCTGGACCACAACATGGTCAAAGTCTGGAATGATTTGTACAGTTTGACCGACCAATATACTGATGGTTGGCTTTCTTCAGGTATTTTAATTCATACCACTTAATATTTGGGGAAAAAATACTGCTGAGAGAATGACAATGGACAAATATTAATATTGAAACAAGATGCTTCTGGTTTTCTGTTTGTCATTGGTGGAAAATGTTTTGGTCTTTCAGTTTTGTCAACGAAACAAATATTGGCAATCATCGAAGCTATAAGAGTTTTCAATCAGGAATAATCTTCTAGAGCCTAACATTGCATAATAGACAATAGATCAAAATATCAATATCAAAACTAGGTGGTTCTGATTATTCTACTGTCAGTCAGTGGGAAAAAATGTTTTGTGATTTCAGTTATGTTGGTGAACTAAATGTCTGCTATTAGCAAAGCTACAAGAGCTTACAACCAAGAGGATCTGTGAGAGCCTAGCATTACATAATATATGATACCCCCTCTGCTTCACCGTATGTGCCCAATTCATGTCTACTGATGAAATGAAGAATTTTGTTTTCTGTTTTCCATTTGTATCCATCCTTTAAAACTTGGGGGAGAGAAAGTTAGTGTGATTCTTATCCTCTGATGGAATTCTTGTTAGTCTTAAGGGCTTTTTTCTCCACTGATCAAAAGGGTGGTCTACTCGAAACATTGAACTACACGCTCTATCTGAGCTTACTATTGATCTAGTTTCAGCTTTTGCTGAAATCTGTGGACTAGTATGTGCACATCAAGCCATTTGCAAAAACGAGAGTAGGGCTTGGAGGGATAGAAAGGATCAAGTTTACTATCTTCTTTTAGTCAACTTCAACCATCAGTTTTGTTGCTCATATACTCAATACTGTCTCCCCTGTTATGCAGCTCATAAGTTGTTGGAAGAAGCATTGGGTAAAGCAACAGCTGAGTCTGCTGCCAAACCTTCAAGCATCAACTGCATAGTTACATCAGGGTCCCTGATTCCAAGTCTTGCCAAATGTTTGCTGTATCGCCTGGATGACGTGGTCTCATCTGAGAATGGTATGCCTCCAATGGAGTGGTTCTTTGAGCACTTGCACTTCTTTTCTGTTGCATATGGCAAGCAATGAAGCTATTATTGGAAATATACAAATGGTGGCGAGTTGGCTATAGAGTACACCTTGTTCTCCAATGATTAATCATCTTTAAAATGTTGTACATGGCAACAATTGTTATCGATCTATCTGGTATTTGAAGTACTTCCACGGGGAAGTACATCAAACCCATGAGGTTAGGTGTAAACAACATAGATAAAGTTAGTAATCATTTGCCTTTTGTTTTGCAGTTTACAGTTCATGGGAAGTGGGGAAGCTGCAGTGCTTCAAATGGATCAAGGAGCGCTACGATGGTCCAAACGTCCGCTTCTGTGCAATTGGGGATGGGCATGAAGAATGCAGCGCAGCGCAGATAATGAAATGGCCATTTGTTAAGATCGAGTTCCGCCCTGACGCTCCTCATAGGTTCCCTGGCTTGAACCTGTCGATGATCCATAGCTACATGGACGTCGTTTATGAGTCATCAAGCAAAGATGGTTGACCAGCATGCCTGTTGGTCCAATTTTTCCTCTGACCTCCAATGCCACTGCGAAGATGTCGTTAGATCTGTTCGCCATGGAGGTCTTGCTTATTTGAGGTAATTGTAAGAAGAGAGATGTCATGGGAAGCATATTGCTCTCCCTACCTGGAGAATTAGGAGGCGGCTGTGTGATAAATAAGCGCCTGACTGGTTGGATTTGTTTAGATTCTGTGTGTGTGTTGCCCGTTTTACTGTGATCCAGGCAATCGTCGGTGGTGTTATCCGTGTGCATTTCCATTTCAGATGTGCTGCCTGTACATATGCGTCTCACTCAGATTGTTGCATACTCTGGTCTGGTTTGGTTTAAACTAAACGGTGAGGTACATGGTTTTATGGAATCAATCAAGAGCCTCATGAGGGATGCTAGTGCTACCAGCACAATTTGTATCCATCCGTGCAGGATCAATGTAGCTAAGAGTAGTGTTTCTGGGTTAATAATTGTTCCTGCCGATCTGAACGCTGTGAAGTATTTCAGTGGTGGAAAAAAAAAGCCCGGTTTGATTCGCTTTTCGTGTACGAGTGTCTTCGACCACTTGATGTTTCTGACAACTTCTTGAGCTTGAACATCTTCGATTGTTTGCCGTACATGAGTGCCTTTGACCGCTTGTCGGACATAGACGCTTCTGCCCGCCTTCAATACTTGGCCATTTACCACCGCTCAGTGTACTCGAGCGTCGTCTATCGTCCTTTAGACTCAGATGTTCATGGTTTCTGACTACTAGTTACGACTAATGGTTGATGGCTTCTGACTACCGGGTACAACCGATGGTTGATGGCTTCCATCTAGGGATTACGACTGATGGTCGATGGCTTTCGACTATCGGCAATGACTGACGGTCGATGGCTTTCATCTTTCAACTATTGACCACAGGCGACCACGGATAATTTATGTTGGATTTCGACCATGGGGGATTTAATCAGCTCAATTACCAAATTGGAAATCTTACCAAAGCTAATTATGCCGTATTATTGGAATCACCTATTTAACATAGCTTCATTTACCAAAAGCATGACACATCCGAATACTATAAGTCTTACTCTACAGAGTTGCCTAGTTTACTCACAAAATATCTTAAACTCTCAATATCACATAGACACGCAACCAGATAGCATGAGACTGAGTTGAGATAACAAGGTCTTTCACTTCTCTTCTCTCTAGTTTCTACCTAGTAGGCAAGGCCACACATCGTCGGTAATCTATTGGCCAAAGCGAAAACCGCAAACCGACTTTGAGTGGACCTACCGTTGTGAAATATGGAAGATACTTTTCAAGTCCGGCTTCGAAATATACTTTTCAAGTCCAGCTTCTATAACACCCTGTTGTACATGGGTTGTTTCATCACAATAGAAAAGCTAACCCTCCTGTAGTTATTCAGTTGAATCGAGCAGCTACTAAATCAGGTCTGATATGTCAAAACTAGTGGTTGAGTGATTTATGTGTCCTTTACTCAACATAAAGTTCTAGTCCACACTTTTCACAAATGAGGCAATCGATCACAAACCCAGTGCGTTACGACACTGCCACCAATTCATGCCAAAACCTCCACCCTAGGGCAAGGTTGTAGACTCCAACCATCTAGTGGTTTTTTTCATGAGTTATCATTAACCCTCGTACCATTTCATAATATATAACTTAGTAGTATAAAACATTTAATTATCTGGTCTTTTGGTGATTAATTATACAGTAATAGCTATCAAGGTGAATATAGCCTTCAAGTAAAGCATAGCTTTTTCAGTGGTAGGACATAACTAATTATCATATTATTCTAAACAATTATTTTAAATAAATAACAATGCACACATAATAATGAAAGTACTGATTATGAAATAATTAAATAATGTAGGATCAATATGAGCTGGTTTTGGTGCTGGTGTGTTGGGCGCGCTGCGTCACACTAGCGCGACAGGCGTGTTGGCAAGGCACGGTATGATGCGGCACACGCATCAGTTGAGCGACATTCGAACTAGACGATGGCATGGTACAGGGCACATGGCTGAGCAGCGAGGGGACTGCCTTAATGGCTCAGTCGGTGAGGTGGTGGAGTGTTGAGGGCGCACTAACGCTCAGCAATGTTGAGGTGACGCGGGGCACCGACAGTGGCGGCGAATGGTGAACAGTCGTGTGGTGGCATGGCACAGGGGAGATGGCGGCTTTTCAGAAGGCACCAATGGTAAGGAGAAGGCGGAAAACCAAATAAGGAAAGCGGGTTGGCTTGGAAACTTTTCGAATTGGGCAAGAAATCAAATTCAAGTGAAAATCAAAGAAATTTTGAAATTTTTGGTTCATTTCACGTATCCTATTCAACCAAGCATTCAGCCGTGGTACCCCCAACCCACCAGAGTTCAAACTCTAGGTTTGGCTCTGCGTGTCTCATTTAGAGGGATTTTCTTTCAGTGAGAGGCGACCTACCCGTCGCAAGCGAGGCGCCGATAGTGACTTCGTCATTTCTTCGTCAAGCTCCGCTCGTCCAATCTTCCGTAGACGTCATGTGTGTGAGTGCGTGCATATGGTGGTGGTGTGTGTGTATGTGAATGTCTATGTGTTGCATTGGGTGTGTTAAAAAAAAAAGATATCCAGCCGTGGTCTGGAGATCTCCCTCATCTTGGCTGGAAACAATTCAAATCAGGAGACATGAAAAGCCCCATCTGTCCTCCGCCTGTGTGTTTTGTTATACATTCTTGGGATTAATTAGGGATACTTGGTTTGAACAACACCCTATGTACATAACTGCATCCATTATTTAGAGTTTTAGACGCTAGCTGTGCGGACAAAGAGCTATGCCAGTTTAGATACGTCAATATTCACCTCTTGTTTGTAGTTTGAGTAACCGAGCTGCAATTTTGACAATCTTTTAATTTGGGTTTTTTATACCGTAATTTGGATCGACTGGTAACGGAAACGTTGTATAGTTTGAGTTGAGAACTGCCAAAATGAATCCTCCCTCTGAGCTCCAAATCTCCGGTGCTGAATAGCTGCTCATAACTCCTATCTGTCTGGTAACCTTGTGGCTGACATGCTACCTGGTGTCCTCTCGGAGGACGGCAACGAGGATGTGAAACAATGAAAACGCCACTTTGCTGCTGTTGCTGCACGTCTCGGATGCCGTTCAGCTGATCAGTCTGTCTGAACACTGTATGAAGAAGGGAATCGGTCGAGGCGATAACACTAACGAGGAGGAGGACTCGCTTGTTATGATTGCATTGCAACATCACCTGAAAAAGACTGTCTTTTGGAGGCTCCCTCAGGCAATTGTGATTTGTGAGGAGGGAGATCGTGCGGTGGTCCTTGTCATTTCTTCCTTCTCTGCTAATATCTAAACCTGCTCCTGTTTCATTGGCACTTCAGGGATCCGTCCGTAAGCCACAGTTGTGTTGAGTGCACCTCACGTTATAGGCTATCAGCACGAGCCACCATCGAGGGCATGCTATTCATCACAAAGGTCAGTAACTTGTACGGTTCCCTTCCCTCTTCTCTATATTCCCATAGCATTGCCAGCCCTGATTCTTGTATTGTGTCTGTACCTGGCCATGATCGTCATGGTTTTGCTTTTACCACTAAAATCTGTACAGAAAGATGAGGACTAGCACATACGACTGTACGGTGCCTCATCCATGTAAAGAACCCAAGGAAGTCTGATTCACAAGTCACAATCCGTATAAAAAACTATTCCAGACGCAGCCTACATATGTACGAATCATCATCCATGAGTGTTGTCGTCTCCATACCAGACACCTCAAGATCTGGCCACTAGTCACTGGATGGCAGCTGCCTAGTCCCTGGACCACGAGTGAGGAGTGCATGCGGAGCACATGTGCCGACACTGACGAGGCCTGTGGACCATCGGTGTCACTCTCACCTCGTTCGGTTCGGTTCACCACCCCGATAGGAAAAGAGCCCAAACAGAGTTACAGGTTAGTAATGCTTTCCCCTATATATATAATCTAGACAGAATTCGTGCTTGCAGCGAGGCGCAAACCGCACAACTCATCCTGCGTACAAGAAGGACCACGTGAGAAAGTTTGTAATATAGTTATAAAAAATCATTATAATATTTATGAAGTGGTTAATTAGTTTTACAAAGATTGTATTTGATTTAGACTGTTTTCTGAAAGTGTTAGGAAAATCGAAAGTACCGTAGGTATTAGTGCGGTAGTTCCGTTTTGCAGAAGTACCGCTCGGTGGAAGTACCAGATTGAGTAGCGATACATTTTTTCTAGAGAGGTTTAGGTGAGATTTTCAGTGTGCGGAAGTACCACCTTGGGTAGCGGTAGTACCGCACAGCGAAAGTACCGGTATGGTAAGTGCGGTACTTTCGATCTTCCTAGAAAAACAGGATTTTAGGGAATTGAGTCATGTATTTAGTTGGTTTGACCTAGGTCATTGGATCAAGGGTGCATGATGTATGTCTTGGCTAATGTAGGTCAAGTTGTGAAGAACTTATATCTAGAAACGATTTCTTTGTCTTTGGTCAACGGCGAGGATTGGGATTAGGCTCATGGAGGAGTTGATGCCCAGAACGATCGAGAATGCCAGGTGAGACAGTGAGCTCAAGTATGGTACGAGAAAGGTACAAAATGTTGAAGGCGAGTTCGAACAGCGGGATGACGCCATGTAGCTTGCAAGGGCCAAGTGAGCCGTGGTTCGATGGAACCGGGATGGGAGAGACTTGGCGATGCATGGCAGGCTAGTGGTGCATCTACACGTGGCAAACATGGCGATTGGTTACAGTAGTTGGTGATTACCGGGTTAAAAACGGTATTTTGGTAGTTTGACCAAAATAATAGAAACCATCTTGGATCAAAACCGCGGTGCATGGGCAATGCATTGGAGAGTGGTTTAGGTCGAAGTGGAGCTGGTTGGATTAAGGCTAAGGGTTTTGCCTGGGATTCTTCGGTGTTCTAGATTGTTGTGACATATAGTAATACATCTAGAGCCATTGTGGCCATCATTTATCCATGAGCAAATTGTATTCACCGTTTGGGATTTTGGCTCATTTTGATGCAACTTCCAACAAACTGAAAAAAATCTCAATTTTGATCATGATTTTCATAATTGTTTGTTGGAATAGTTCCTGACATTCTAAAGTACATTCCTGAAAATTTTCATGTCATTGGATTTACGGATTAAAAGTTCTCTCAATTTTGGATTTTGTAATCGTGCTAAAAATACTATTCATTCTGATTTTACTGTAGCAGCAAGACCGTAGTTATTGTAGCAAGCGGTAGTACCGCATATTTAACTACAATAGTTTCGTTTTCACTTATTTTTCTTAGGTTCTCAGTGTTTCTGATCGCTGGTTTTTGTGGTGCTCTTCCATTCTAATCTTTATAGCTCTGTAGGTACTGAGGTGAGGGATTTGTGAATATTTAGAGAAAAATTTCAAGACATCATTCACCTTTATCTGTTGCCATCTTCGGTCTTTCAATACATCCCCGTTCTGCTCAGTTTGATGGTCTCACTCTCACCGTCCTGGACAAAGAGCTTATTAGCTTAAGCTATCGAGAAACTGACGTAGTGATCTAGCATGGTGCAGTATATGTATTCAGGGATCAGGAAATTACCAGGAACCAACTGATAATCACCGTGCTGCCATGAACAGTTAGGATGTTAAAGGCCATTAGCGTTTTCTGATTGCATTTCTGCAATCCTCAACGAAATTAGGACTAAAACTTTTTGGGAAGAAATGTTAGCTACATGTCATTGATTTGTCCGCGGTAAGTCTCATCGTGCATGCAGGTAGGCCTCCTCCGTATGCTCCCAACAAGATGTTAAACTGAATCACTGTGACAGAAACTGACTAAATAGAAGCTGGTAAAGTAACATGTTGATATGGTTTTGTCAGAATTCAGACAGCTATCATATCACCATATACGCCTTTGCATCACCCATAGTCTCTGTAACTTTTGCAGATCGATGGTTCTCTGCAAGCAACACTTGCCGATAAGCAACAACAAGTCAACAGCACTAGCACAACTACATGGATATATCAACTGTTTCGTCTTTGTCCCCACATGCAGCCATCTTAGTCTGTTTGGTAAAATTTCTGCTGAATTACGACACCTTTTGATTAGGAACATAAAAAGAAAAATTTTGGTAAATGTGCATGCATGAAACTGACTGTTTAACCTCGTGAAGGATTAAAATACCTTTTGATCAAGATGATGCACTGAATGATGGCTGTTGATCATTATCTGTTACTATTTACCTGATCCATTTTACCACGTGCGGAAACTAAACGCCTTTCCTTTTTCTCCGACTACTAATCTTACGATGATTATGGGTGCTGTTTCTGCTACTAGTGAAATGTTTTGTAAAAGTAACGCATGATGCGATTTTATTGACTTCTCTAGAAGAAATCTGCTCATGTTCTAAAACAAAAAAAGGAGATCCTGGGTTTGTCTGCACCAAATAAGATTTGTGTGCTTCTGTCAGGAGTTTCATGCTTTCATGTAGTAACTATCACATTTTCTCCATGACTGACAATGTGTAAGAAAATGCTGGAGATAATCCCTTTCAACAAAATAGCATGCAGGGCGACGCACAAAGGAGTTTTTATAAAGAAACTGTTTACTGGGCTTACAGATATGGAAATGTAAAAGATGATAACTTGTACTTTCATCCGTTGTTGGATCAATAGAGAGCATTTTCAAAAGTGGCATTTCCCCCTTTTCTTCATGGATGATGCAACGAGATTGAGAGTGAGAGAGGGCTCAAGGTTGGAACACAGCATTATTCTTGCAAAAGGTAGGTATGTGGTTGTTCCTTTCTAGGTTCATGGTTTACCTACTAAGTATCTTGCCATCCCTTGTGGAGCAAGGCTTTTTGCTTTGTGCTTATACTGCCACTGTTATCCTCTTCAGCACTCATGCGCATTACATTTAATTGCATGACAAATAGGATTCATATGAAGGTCTAACTTTATGATGTAGCAATGGTATGTCGATTAATTCATTTTTCAGGGTAACTGGTGAAGACGTTGCCCTTGAGACGTAAGTTTCCTGGGAAGACCGTGTGTTTACCTTTCTTGCTAGATCTGCACATGTATTCATTCTAAGAGAGCAGTTGCAAACTGTGAAATGACAAACCAGAGACAACTTCATATAACTGGGTAATTTTAACGTGATGTATTTCTAGGTCAAATGATTAGTTCGTGACTTCGGATTGTGATTAAGAGAGAACAAGAAATTAGCCGCGTTTTATAACTAATCTGACAACAGCAAAAGAAAAGGTTTAGACTGTAGGAAAGCCATGATTTGATCAAAGTAGCAGGTCAAAGCAGTACGTCATAACAATCACGTACATGGGTAATCGACTCTTTCTTTGTTAAATGCAGGAGAGGAAGAGGACGTCACTACTGCTAACTTAATGAGTAGACCAAATGCTTGGTGACCAGATTATATGGGTGGCATGCAAGGAAAAGGAGTTCAATTCTAATCCACTGTCGTATCTTTTAGGTAGAGCCAAAGAAAAGTTTTCTACTTCTGAACTATTCATGTGTTTGTCTGTTTGTCTGAAACAAAAGTTACAGTATCTACGGTGACAAATGCAATCCATGCCATTTTGAAACTAAGATCACAGAGCAAGTCTCACTTTGATAGATAGAAAGATTAGCAAATCATATCTTGTATGGTTGGATAGCCTATGTCACAAACGCATTGTTTCCTTATGAGAGAAAATACAGACTAGCCAAATGGGAAATCTTGTGCCAACCGAAAATACAAGGGGGTTTAGGCATACAAAATTTGGACATTCAGAACAAATGCTTGTTGAGTAAATGGCTATTTAAATTGTTAAATGAGGATGGCATGTGGCAGGAACTTTTGCGGAATAAATACATAAAAGATAAGACACTAGGAAGCTGCGTTAAAAAACCAACAGATTCTCATTTTTGGAAAAGCTTGATGAATGTAAAAGACACCTTCATGGGTTTTGGGTCATTCAAAGTGAAAGACGGGTCGCAAATCCGATTCTGGTTTGACACTTGGTTGGTGAACAAACCACTAAAAGATAGATTTCCATCGTTGTTCAATATTGTACGAAGGAAACAAGACACTGTGGCTCAAATCCTTAGTTCATCCCCACTAAATATTTCATTCCGCCGTAATTTAGTGGGCACAAACCTAAGGGATTGGCACAGAATTGTTGCCTCTTTACAGGATGTGAACTTACGTGTAGAAAGGGATGTTTTTGTGTGGGCGTTACATTCATCAGGAGTTTTCTCTGTCAAATCCATGTATGTTGCGTTAATTAATAATGGAGTGCGAGTGTCACAAGATATTTGGCAAATTAAGGTTCCTTCAAAAATAAAAATATTTTTGTGGTACCTTAAAAAGGGGGTGACTCTAACTAAGGATAACCTAGTTAGGCGTAACTGGAACGGTGACACGAAGTGCTGCTTCTGTCATTCTCTAGAAACTATTCAACACCTTTTTCTGGACTGTTTTTATGCCAAGTTTTTGTGGCGAGCGGTACATTTACTGTTCGGACTAACACCGCCACAGAGTATAGATGACCTTTTTAATGGGTGGTCAAAGAAGGGTAATAAGAAACAACACGCATTGTTATTGACAGCAGCATCGGCACTTTGTTGGGCAGTTTGGATAACAAGAAACGAGGTGGTTTTTGACAAATGTAGACCAAAATCTTTTTTGCAGGTACTATTCAGGGGAACTCACTGGCTCCGTCAGTGGGCAAAGTTGCAGCGGCGGGATGATCTACGGGATCACTTGGTCTTAGCTGGGCAACATCTTGAGTCGTCTGCTTTGCAATTCTTCGGTTCTAATGGATGGTTATCAACAAGATTTATTGGCCTTTCTTAGTCAAACATTTACATACGTTTTGTTTATCCATGTGTTTGCTGTAAAGATGGAACTTTTACAGCTCGTTGTAATAATTGGCCTGATTCTATCTGTTGATAGATGAAGCCGGATTTTACTATCCATTATCTAAAAAAAAAGGAACTCAAAGTCCCCCTTTTCACACAGTTCAAAACTTGCATAATTTCCGGACTTCTATATATTTTTAAATTATTTAGTTTTATACAGCAAAAGTTTCAATTTGACACAATGGTAGTCAAAATGTCAAAGTTGACCATGCACTCCGGCCATCATATGCATTTTCTATTATTCGCTTCATCGGGTTGGTAAATCTGTGCATGTCACCATATGCTCGTGGACAGGTTTGCATAGGTGGCACGCTAAGAATTATTGGGATGCTGGTCTCACTACTGTAAAAAAGACTAATGCCAGACGCCACATCACAGACGGTTAACTAAAAGCGTTAATATTAAATACAATCACAGACGATTTTAGTTTAGACACCGTCTATATTGTTGCTAGCGCTAAAAACCGTATGTGAAGGCATAATTTAGCTGAAGTATAAGTTTTCTGGTAGAAGCATAGAATTGGAAACTATTTATAACTTTGCTTTTTTCTGTCAACACGTTAATTTAGCTGAAGTATAAGTTTAGGAGAATCTAAAAATAATAAACATACTAAAGCATTGATGCAATGTCATATGCATTCTAACTACACCATTAATTGCTTGGCTTATCAGATTGCTCTATCTAGAATTCTGGATGCTAGGATAAAAGAGGAGAATTCTGGATGCAAAGTCACTCTGGAGCCGCCAAACCTGAGCCTACTGTGAATGTTAAAAAAAAGAAGATAGGTCTTCCTACTCGACAATTATCCGTAGTTCCTTTGTCCTTTGCCATAACATGGACATGTCAAAATTTGACCCGACTAGACTGCGAGAGGGGAAATTTCTGGACACGTCAGATAAAGAACTCATTGCACTAAAATTTTGCACCAAAGTTCTCTGAAGAAGGGCCCCTGAGAGCAGTAAAAAGTGACAGCCGAGAAAGTATGATAATTTTTACAATATATTTTACATTTTATTCCCTTTACTTTCCTTGACAAAACACTGTTAGACTGTTTACAGGATACCAAAGTTTTAGCAGCTCTATCTATCCTACGTATGCCTATGAACCATTTTATGATCAAATCAGATAAAAACTCATTGCACTAACAATTTACACCAAAGTTTGTCTGAAGAAGGTCCCCCTGAGACTAGCTAGAGCAGTAAAAAGTGACACAGGCGAGAAAGTATGATAATTTTCACAATATATTTTACATTTTACTCCCTTTACTTTTCTTGACAAAACACTGTTAAGAGTCTTCACGGGATACCAAATTGTTTACTATTACTGGATGAAAATATCGAGCTCCAAAGGATTTAGCCTAACCACTTTGTCAAGCCCAAAGCTTGTAAGCTTTGATAATAAAAACGGATTTGATTGGCATACGTAGGATAGATAGGGACGATGAAAGGACGCTAAGCTTCTGAGGCCACATCAGAGCATATGCAAGTGCAGAGGTGGGACAGTCAATGGCTTGTGGTGTCGGGAAATGAGGGCTACCTACTGGCTAACTAACTGGATGACTTCTGTTCCATGGCCAGAGAAAAAAAATTGCTAAGTCATGTAAAGCAAAGGCATTACAGGTAGCTGCCATTTTAACTAAAAGTACACTCAAGCAGCTAATGATATTTCCTCTCCTATTTTAAAGGAATCCAGACAAGAACACCTGCACAACCAAACAAGACATGTCGAAACAGCGCTTATGGTGTACTTGAAATTAAATATGAGCACAACATAGTAGATACATACATGCACCTGGCCTCTTCCTAGGAACTAGGAGAAGTTATTTGTTTCTCTTATGAATCAAGATGGATCATATCAAATTAATTACCATTGTCTATAATTACCATTGCCACGACTGCTTTTCACCTGGTCATAAGTAAGGGCATGCATGCAACTTAGAGTTCTAGAAGATTAGGGTAACTTTCTCTACTTTCACAAGCTATCCATCCTTCTCTAACTCCAACTAACTATTTTTTTAAGTCTAATACTGTTTGCACATCATGACATGCATCTACCAAGGTTAGTCCACCATGTGTACGTGCTTGTCAATTCTCCTCAAGCAAGCAACCTCGTTTCGAAAGACCCAAGAGGCTCGAGGCAAAGTTACAGATATGTATGCAGATGCACGGTAGAGCTATATGCAGGTGGGCTATGTTGATATATAGTGTTCCTTTTCTTTATTTTTTCTATACTATATATGTGAAATTGTCTAAAACATTATCTTAGAACATATGAACACATATAATCCCATCATGTCCTACTGTGAAATGAAAGATCTACGTACGGTTTATAGTAAATTAATTTGGTTATTTAGCTAAATTTCGTTTATATGATGCAAATTAGACTATCATATAGCCATATGATTTTTGTTGCAAAGTATATATGCATGCATGAGGAGATTGAAACGGTCCATGGAAGCGACTCTTGACAACAATCTAAGGATTGTTTTGGAGAAAAATAATTTTGGACTGACAACTAACAGCTAGTTTCAACAGAGAGCATCCAACGAATGCAGGGCAATCTGAAGTTATTTCAATACCGTGACGACCTGAATTTAGCTTCATCACACAAGGAACATTATATTATACATCAACAGTAAATCGTGTGTCAACAAGGACATATGAATAGTCACACTTGGGTTTGGAAAAGGAAAGTGCTTTTAGTTTATCACACAGGCTAAATCATTAGACATGTTTTCCTCTTGGAAAGGCAAAAAAAAAAAAAAATGGAGACAACAAAAAAAAAGTAAACAAAAAATAGACATTGTAGTGAGTGTACGTATCCTTTTGTTGTTCTTTCTTTGTACATAACTAAAAGTGGACCAAACGACCTTTTCTCCTGTCAACAAACAAACTTCACATCTTCGAAATGTCTTTTTAATCTTCCATTCTTCATTTCGTATGAAGAAATATCTCCCTTCTAGCTAGCTCCTCATGGCTCATTTGAGTTCAACCATGACATTTGCCTGCATCAAAATAATAATCATGTGAGATAAGCAAGCAGTAAAAGTTATCTTTGTTTGTCAAAAATTTGCAGGTTTTATTCCTGCCAGGGTGGTTAAATTAATCAATTCATATTTATAAAACATACCTAGCTAGTACTGTTGTTTTATATCTTGAAATTCCTAAAACAAGTCGTGTTGCATGCCTTAATATTATATGTCTACATGTTATTTAGAATTTGGTTGTCTGTATTTTTATGACGCTACCCAAGCGAACTATAATCAGAAAGTTGAAAGAAAATAAAAACCAATCAAATTGAATGAAAAACTAGTTTTTTTAGAAAGTTGATGGGAGTACTCACTCTAGCAAGTCCTTCCAACTACCATCGGCGTTGAGGTCGTCAAGGTTCAGGTTCTCCAGCCCGTCGAACGGGCTCGAAGCCGGCTTCTCCTCGCACGACACGCCGCCGCCGCCGCCACTATTTCCACCGGCATTACACTCCTCTACCGCTACCAATGGTGGCACCACCGTGGCCGTCATATTGCTCCCGCTCGCACCGCCGTGTCCGAGTTCCGTCGAGCTCAGCCCGTCCCCGGCGAGGGCGCTCCCGCCACTGCCATCACCGAAGCCGTTCAACAGCCCGGTGAGGGAGACGCCCGGCATGGCCGGCGCGCTGGTCAACGCCGGCAGGTTGAGCAGGCCGTTGTACTGGAGCCTGCTCTGGTCAACGCCGACGCCGGCGCCGGCGGGTTGTCCGACTCCTCCATTGCTGGCGGCGAGGAGGGACATCAGGTCCAAGCTAGGCGCAGCGGCGGTGGCCGTGGCGGTGGCGAGCGCCCGAACGAGGCCCTGGAGGAGCTGGAACTTGGCTGCGTCGGCCTGGAGCCTGAGGGCGTTGATGTCCCAGGTGTGCGAGGCGGCGAGGGTGCCACCGAGGTTGGCGGCGGCGAGGAGGTTCGGGAGGCCGGCGAGGAGGTTGAGGTCGGTGCGCGGGCGGTGCGTCACCGGGTCGATGCCCATGCCGAGGAGCTTCTTGCGGAGGTGCGTGTTCCAGAAGTTCTTGATCTCGTTGTCCGTCCGCCCCGGTAGCTTGGTCGCTATAGACGACCACCTGCGGCGGACGTAGAGATCAGAAAAGCTTAAGCTAGCTGTCAGGGAAGGGTAGGCAACATGTCACCTGTATACGTACGTACATACATACATATAGATACAGCGCGCGGACGGCGTCACATACGAATCGAATGGTGGTACGTACGTACGTAGCTTGTAAACTATGGTGGATGTGGTACGTACTTGTTGCCGAGGATGGAGTGGAGGTGGATGATGAGCTTCTCCTCGTCGTCGGTGAAGCGGCCGCGCTTGATGTCGGGGCGGAGGTAGTTGGTCCAGCGGAGGCGGCAGCTCTTGCCGCAGCGGTTGAGGCCGGCCAGCTTGGGGAGGCGGCGCCAGCTGCCGTGGCCGTTCTCCTGGATGTAGTCGACCAGCAGCTTGTCCTCCTCCGGCGTCCAGGGGCCCTTCTTCACGCCGGCCTCCTGGTCGCAGCACGGTGACCTCCCCATTGATTGATGAACGAAGCTGTATTGATTCTTGTAGCTGCCTAGCTGGCTAGAGGAAGTACGTACGTATGAAGGAAGGAAGGAAGAGGAAGCTGTGGATGCAGGTGAGATCGATGTGATGCGGTTTTTCTGTGGGATTTGTTGGGCGGATAGGAGGGGCGTTTTATAGAGGTCTTGGTGGCATCATCAACAATGATGATGGCGGCATAGCATAGCATACACGAACGAGCAATCTACCGGTTCCGGAGGGTTTCATCTTTCGACCTATTTTAGTTTTCAGTTTATTTAAATTAGAAACTATTTAGAACATGTTAATTTTTAATTTCAACTTATTTTAGTTTTTGGAGTTTTTTTAGCTTTTCTTTATTTTTTATTCCCCTTGTTTTTTGCATTATTTGTGACGATAAAATCTTATTTATTTATTTATTTTCAGAAAAAGTTAATAGCCATTACAACAATTTTAGCTATAATTTAAAGTCACAACTAAAAACTTAAGCCATAAACCGGTTGAAGCAGCACCTAATGCGGGAGACGCAGCCTCTAACTCTAACTGCTCTCTGCCCCCCCCTCTCTCTCTCGAGTTAAATTAGTCCAAGAAGACGTACGTCGTGAGTTGGCGATGCAACGCATGCAGATTTAGGCATACTTAATTAACTGCCCTAGTTAATTAACTGCCCGGGGCTAGCTCGCTTAAGAGCAAATTTAATAGTATAGATAGCTGCTACATCCAATACATTTCCATATCATCAAAAGATAATGATGCAGCTAACTCATACAATAAGCTGGCTATAAGTTGTCTCCATAAGAGCTCTCAATCATTTAATACATACATGGGTATTGATAATTTAATACATGCATGGGTATAACAGTTAGTTCTATTGGTACATGCATGGATAACGCCTCTTTTCCTGTGCTATAGCCTGACTCTTGCATGGGAGTCGGCTTGGCTCTCTCTCTCATTTTCTCTTCCCTCCACATAGGACTATGCTGACATGGATTCCCTTGTAGCTAGCACAATCAGCCTTATTAAACTTGCTCTAAGCATGTTGTTTAGTTAGATACGCTGGTGTGTTTTCTTGCGCTTTGTTATTGTCCCTAAGCTACTTCGATTTTCATATTAGTTGCCTGGCGGCGACTCGACCGTATAAAATAACAATAACGTAGGGGCTATTAGCTAGCTAGCTAGTACATATATATATATATATATATATATATATATATATATATATATATGTGTGTGTGTGTGTGTGTGTGTGTGTGTGTGTATGGAAAACTTAAGACCATGAGTAACGAAGCTTCCCATGCCGAAGCAGTGTTGGTGCCAGCTCTACGTACATATATATATATATATATATATATATATATATATATATATATATATATATATATATATATATATATATATATATATATATATATATATATATATATATATATATATATATGTACCGTACGTATGGCCATGCATCCACACCTAAAGCGTACGTACGTACGATGCACTGTAGATGATGATGCGTATTACTGCATGGTTACTGTGGATGTGAAAGCTGCTGGTATATACAGGAAGAATGTAGGATTGGATCAGTACATACACACGTTTATATATTGAGTTTCATGCACCAACTAATTCACCCAAAAGCTTAAGCTGATAAGTAAAGATGGGCAATTCACTTATACTTCAACACTCCTCCTCACGTGTATGCTCCTTTAGGACTAATACGTGGAATAGAAATGGACTGCAATTAAATTTTTTTTTAAATTGCGTCAGTCAGGTCTTGAACTCGGGGCCTCTCTGATACCATATTGAGTTTCATACAGCAACCAGTTCACCCAAAAGCTTAAACTGATGAGGAAAGATGGGCAATTCACTTATACTTCAACATTATATAGAGAGAAAAATGCTAGTAGTACGTACTCGCACTTCTCATATACCGTTTTAGTTGTGTTGCTATATCTTTTTTATCTATTTAATCATACTTTAATAATGATTATAAGATACTTCACAGTGAGTTCTATGAGAAATTTCATCAAAATTTACTTTTTATAGTATAATTTGTGTGTAGACTCTTTTTATATATGAAAAATAGTATATAGCAAAAATAAATGTCTCCGATAAATTTTTTTAGCTAAGTCATATTGGAGTATCTTAGAATTAGTATTTATATGTTAATTTGCGTTGTTCCATGTATATGCTCTTTATGTATGCATGAGATTCAGAAATAATAATATGATGCGTAGTGCCATCCTAAATTATATATGAGAGTGACATATTGCTCTGAGAACAGAGCAAAAAACCTTTAATTTCCATGATATACACATGGATATGTACTCATGTATACCAAATATATTGATCAATTCATTCTACATAATAGACATAATATACACCCGTGCGTAGTCCGTATTTTGCACAGTTGATTTTGGTGGTGATCATTTGGGCTTTTTTGGTGGCTTATGGCTGAAAAGCACTGTAGCTGACTGAAAAAACATTGTAGCTGACAGATGCTTATTTAGTATAATTAAATTTAAAAAATATGTTAGCCCATTACATATAATACAAACAAATACGGGGAAAAAAGAACCGGCAAAAAAGCTCAACAAAAAGCCAAAAGTTTAGAAAAGGATGAAATTTATGAATAGTAAAAAATAAATCAGAAACTAAAAGCTGAAGCCAAAACGATTACAGCGTTTATTTATATGCATCAGTGACCACTGCCTAACTAGGTGTTGAAATGACAAATGAATGAACAGGGCCAGTGTGTGTGCATGGCACGTGGGCAGGGCCAGTTCGTGTGATCTGACACGTGTTGAGCTGTTTCCTACGAACAAGGAGCAGGGAAGAAGGAACTGCCTGCTCGGCACAACATACAAATTTGATAATCTCACTAGCTTCCTCTGACGCTGTAAGGTAAAATCAGCATCGTAATTTTGCTTTCTAGCAATCCGATAAAAAAACAGAGGCTAAGATGGATCTACATACGGTAGCAAAGAGGACACTACATGTACTGTAGCAAGCTTAATGTAATTCGGATGCTGTCTACAGCACCTGATTTAAACCATTGTTTTTATATCCGATGGCTCAGAATTTTCTAAGATCACAGCCAATGGCTTTCCTTGGGGACAGACAACAAGCTACTGTTAGTGTTTGGGGCCTAGTGGGCCCTACTTAGATAGCCGTGGGACCCACCTGGATTGTGTGCTTGCAATTAGCCCAACGAAACTAAAAAAAAAAACCAGTAGTAGATGTGTATTAGTACACGGTTGACTTGCACTGTCAATTTGGTCCTTCGCTTTGCATGGGCTTGTGCGTGGGAGTGAACAAATGTTGTTAGCAATAGCATGCATATCCACAACACATGGCAGATTGACTTTTGAAGTGATTTGCTCAAATGCTGTTGACCCATTTTGTGAGAAATCTAAAGCTCCATATACGATTGATGTTTTAATATGGGAAAATAGTGCCTTAGTTGCCAGTGTTGACAACTCGCATTGATCACTAGATGCATCATTGCAGTATTTGTTGATTTGTGATCCGAATTCTAATGATTCAGATGGGATTCTAATGATCCGAATTCTAATGGTTTCATTGCAGCATTTATGGGTTGTGATCTGATTTCTAATGATTCGGATGGTTTGTTCATCTTACTACCAATCTATGCATATGGTTTGTCCACCTATGTTGCACTAAGGAATTGCATTTGGTTTGCATGATATATTCATTTATCAAATTATTTAGTTTGAAGCCTGTCATAAAGCTGATTAGATAGTGCGTATGAAACATACAACAAATCAAGTGCTGAATTATCTCCATTCCATGATCTGAATGATGTGGGGAAGACCAAGAGGCCTGGGAGATAAACCATCTTAGTTTCGGTTTTGCCCACAGGAACATGTATAGGATGTTGTCCATCTATAAATTCTTGAAATTTCTAGTGTTCTATGTTGAAAAGAAAGGCTATAAACCATTAAGTATTAATCATAGCTTATGTATGTGTAATACCTGGGTTTGCTCCCTCAATTTTTTGGTAGTGTTAAGGGGGACCTAGCTGTACTTGTACACTAATTAAAGTCTTTGAGAAGACTAGTTGTGCAATTGGAATGATCCTGTGGTCCTAGGATTCTAGTGTACATGCATACTAGTTTGGTTGTGAGCAGTGGCCAGAAAAACAGAAAAAAAAAAGGAATATATGTTAAGACTCTATGACATGTACACATCATAACACTGTATATCGCTGTGTGATGCAGGCATACATAAGCAATGAAGAGAATATAAAGTGCAGGGCATTGATGCAGGAAAGTGAATTATGGTCTCTAATGGAGTCCTGTTCATTGTTCAGGCATGCTAGTGTAGGTCTATGGCTAAGTTAACCACAGGTAAATGGTTTCTCTAAAAGAGCACTGCATTGTACTCTGGTAGTTTAGTTGCAATGCATGAACAATACTTGAGTCTTCGCTGTCTATATCAAATACTTGCTTTCCTTTTCCTTTTTTTCTTGTGTCTTGGTAACTGAAGAACCAATAGAAACTAAAGAGACACAATTCACACAGTTAGTTCATCTTTTACCAAACACTCAACTACCTTCTCTCACATGGAGGAGGGATGTTGAGGTAAAATTGCATACTCTAAAGTTTGAATTGTACATATATATGACACCACTCGTTGGAAGCTTCCTGTCTACCTTAATTGCTACTGTCATCCTTGATAAATACTGGTACACAATCTAATATTTTTTCCCAAAAAGATGTGTAGTTCCAGAAGTTGAGTGCCAGTCAGATGAACAAGGCACTTTGATTTTGGCATGTGTCTTTTGAAGTTTGAACTGCAAGGAAGAGGAGAAATCTAAACAGAATGCATTTTTCACTTGGTCTATTGCAAATAGCCATATACTCTCATCCAATTTGCATGTACCCTTCCCCTGACATGTCCTGAATCTACTGACAAAACAACCAACTCATATATCTTGAGCTCAATATTGTACTAGGCACCTGCTACTCACTTTGTACAATTAGCATGCTTAAATCCTAACACAGATGATGTATTGGGAGAGACACTAGTGTGGAGTACAATTATTCCCTCTTATATGTGACTTAACCACCACCAGCCACCCAATATGATTACAACCAAAACAGTTATGGTGGGTAGATCAACATGCATATACATGTACTTACGTAGAAGTTTCAGGTCTTGGGCGGCTAGCCAGGTTTCAGTCAGTATGAACAAATCATGCAGACTATAATGTGATCTATGTTTGAATAGTATATACTTGTATCAATAAATCTTGTTTGATCTCGTCGTCGTTCGTCGTCACGGCAATCACTATCACTGTCAAGAGGGCCTATTAAAACTATGCGCATCTGTCCTAATTCCCATTAGCATTGCTGCATGAAACAGCCTAATTGGTTAGACTTCCCTTCAACAACCAGGTATTTATAATTGCTTCTCTGGTTTAAACAAACTATGCAATATGATTGCCAACCTAAAATTTGTGAAATTTCTAAAGACTTCACTACGATTTCTGATGAAAGGGGGCAAACTAGTATGTTCCCATTGGCCATCAACTTGCGCAGCAATGATGGATGCGACTGCGGACGGCCGTCGCTTGCGGATAGCAGCTCCAGAGCAGTGAGGTGGGACGCCGGGGAGGCCTGCGTGTGCCCCTGTTCCGCCAACTGCTCCATGATATTGCCGAAATGTTGCTCCATGAAGGACTCCAGAGAATCTTCGTTTGCGGCTTGCGCATCAGAAGACATGGCAGGTGGCTCTAATACCAAATTGATATGTATGGGATTGGATTACAGGTGGTAGCATGGATATGGCCGAGGGCGTGGGTGAAAAGGTGCCCAGGCGAGAAGGAGATGGGAACAGCAGGAGGAGGTGGAAGAGGAAGACATAAGAGATAAGGGCAATTCTTCCTTACCCATCTATTATTCGACCACTCCCTTATAAGTTGAGGAGGCTTAACTAACAATTGCATATCTCAACCAACAAGGAAGTAATCTGCGGGAAGGGAAACTAACAATCTTGTAGATAGAAAGAAATAACTAATATGGAAACTAACAAAGCAGGCCTGCACTATGCCTTATCCGGCAAACCTGCTGGAGATGGATTTATTGATCATATACCCTCCATTTAGATGGAAATTCAGGATTTACCCTCCTGGCCCACGTGTCAGTGACTTATGATGACCCCACGTGTCATTGAGATGAGGAGGGTAAATCCTGAATTTCTCAACTAAAGGGAGGGTATATGATCCAATCCCCCGCTGGAGATTGTGCCATGGTTGTCCATGACTGCCCATCAGCTGACATGTTGCCTTCTTTGGTCCGGCGTTGGTACACCTGTTCAAATCGCATAGAGATCATATCTACAACACCATCTTTAGCCATCTTAGATTGATTACTCCCACGAGCTCCTCATAATCACCGTTTTCGTATTTTGCCCAATTTTAGTGAAACATTCCTTAGAATCAAGAAAGGTCAAATTTTTGCAAGGATTTGTTTCAATTTCTTTGTGGATTAGATTCACAATATCCTAGGCAAGGTGTGTGCAAAATATCAAATAGTTTGGAATTTGGATTGGAAGTTACATCGATTTTAGGTTTTCAGATCGTGCTGAAAAATATATTCTGTTCTTGGGGAGAGGTTAGACCACCCAGAAGTCAAACCACCAACCAAGTATCGGCCAGACCGCCCTCTAGTTGGAGGTCAGACCGCCAAAACCCTGTTAAGGCACATTTTGCTCGGTTTTTCGCAAAGATTTCACCGTGGTTGCTTAGACTCTGAACTTCTTAACTAATCATAGTTATTAGAGTGGAAGGCTCTGAGAATCTTGAAGAAAAAAATTAGTTAAACCGCTATTTGTGAGACTCCTGCCCCCCCCCCCCCCACCCCTCGCCGGTCGCCTTCTCGGTCCTACAGCGTTCAATAATGTGAGGAGAAGTGACATGAAGAAACTTTGCTTTCATTTTGGTAGTTTCTGCAAGTAATCTAGCTAATGGATGAATTGGCAAGCGTGCCACAGTAGAATTCGGATATATAAGTACCTAGCTAGACATCTAGCTACTAGGACAAAAGACACCAATGGCTGCCTTGCCGTTGTTAGTGTCATTGAGACGCCAATATGTCCTTTTCGGTAACTTATATTTGGAGTATGGGAGGGTGACATGATGAATGATGAATTTGAAGGCTACTGGCCAATTCAGTTATAGCAGTATATCTTAATGTAGAATCTATGGCATAATACACTAACATTACTGCAAATTTGCGATAGATAATGACATGTCCTACACAATGGTGATCAATTCATACAAATTTTCTACTAATCAGAGGAAAGATTTTAGTATCTAGAGATTCAGAACCGCAGGGTAAACAGTTCATCTAATCTTTCTTGTAAGGTTTTCTTTTATGGGAGTGTCTATACAACATTCGACTATTTTTTAGGACAAAAACAGTCAGATTTTGAGCCGTTAGATGGAGATCCAACGCCCTAGATCATTTTTTTTGGAGGGGGGCTTGTATGAGTGGATCCGTTGGATGGAGATCTAACGCCTCAGATTAATCTGACTGTTTTTGTCCTAAAAAATAGTAGAATGTTGTATAGACATTCCTTTCTTTTATTTATATTCCCTACCTGTTTGTGCAGCTTGACAGTCTCGATAAGAAACATGATATGGACATCTTGTATTGCCATATGTTTATTAGTAAAACAATCCTTTTCAGCCCGTCATTAATGTGTATCGCTGGAAGCAACAATATTGCAAATATGACAGAACAACTTGTCAATTATGTACATCATACGCCGAGCTAATAATTCCTGGCCTTCGGTTGTTTTCTTATGCTCCATCATTGGGCACTTCGGTTTCTGGTTTGTTCAATACCAAAACTCCAAAAGTACATAGGAATATAGAGAAAGATATGTTCTTGTGGAATTTTGCTATCATCCTGAGGACAATATATATCCTACCCATTGAGGACTACTGGATCACATATGAACTTGAAGATACAAGAAAAGGCATTTTGTATCACCTTTATTTCCTTCAGTTACAATAATATATGTTGTCTTTCATATGATGGCTGCATTGCGAATTAATCTGGATCAACAGGGAACAGCTTAATTTACTGCAACTTGCATCAGACTGTATCCACAATATAATACTAGTAGTTAGTAACAGAATCTGATAAAGAACTGGGCCCAAATCTTTGCGTGATCCAATTACTCACCACATGTCACTATTAGGCCGTAGTTGTTACAATTTGGTGTGGCTTCTGTCCAAGTTTCTACGCTGATTTTAATTAGCACTTCACGTGCATCTCCACACATATTACATGCTAAACAATCCCAAATAGGCTGTAGTTCTACCTTCTGTTGATGACAGTTTGGGCATCGATATAGGTCAGATCGATCAACTTTGGTAGTTTACTTGCAAGTTCACTTCAATGTCTTCAATTAACTGTACACTGTTCTAATGCAGACGTGTAGAAAGCCATTAATATGTTATTATGATAATATGAGTGAGTCAGCAAGGACTGTTTCGAGACTGAATTCGCTGCTCCGGTCATTAATTTGTTCCTCTTCTTTGACATCATCTGTTACATATAATGAAAATTTTGCTTCTTCAATTGGAACGCACTGGCTTACTTAAGAAAGAGAACGTCACTTGTAGATAACTGGATTGCCATATATACTAGTAAAACCATATCTTCAATTATCGCGGGTTTCAGGTAGGAAATCAGATCAATATACATTGTTTGATCTAGATCAGATGTAGATCTTGATGAATGGATATAAACTATATTTATCCATGTAGTCTAAATAAGAACAGATTTGACCTAGGCCATATGTTGTTCACTTCCTCTTCAGATATTCAACTTGCATGCAATGCATAGGTGGTCTCCAAGGTGTCATGGTATTGTAATAAACCGACAAGCGCTGCGACCTGAAAACTTCTGTAATCTTAGTATTTGCAATTTGTTGCATAATCTAATCTAGTTAGTTAGGAGAAAGCGGACTGTGTTGCATCCATGCATGTATCAGTTGACTTCACCTCGTTGAAACCCGGGGCCTGATGATGTTTGCCGCATCCAGTCACGTCCTGGTCCAAGTTCATGCAAATCTAAGACGGCGTAAATTATTAGTAGAAGTAAATATATTGTTCGTACGAGGTTGGGATTTTTTTATAGCCAATTTGCCATCATCATACATCGATGTTAGGATTAAAGAGCAGGTTCCTCTCTGTGGACAAACGAACACAACATATGCATCTAGTCAGATAAATCCTTGCAAATCTACATGTCTTTGGAATGAGCAATGCAATTTTAGTGTACAGCATTTTTTTCTGAGCATGCCAAGTCAATTTGATGCTTCTGCGTGTAGATCAAGCAAAATTGTGCTGCCACGATTAGAGAAGAAAATAGATCGAGTAGTGTCCAAATCATATTTGTATTCGTATTTGTAAATAAATACGAATATGAATCCAACTATTCTCAAATACAAATACGAATCGACTATTGTAACGAATACGAGTTTGAATCGAATATCTACTCAATTCGGTCGAATTTGAATATCCTCATAACTTACGTAGTATGAAGACGTTAATGATATTTTATCCGCGTACAATCACGTTTAATCATTCTAATTCATTTATCATTCTAATTGGCCTTATCAGATCTTAGTTCCTGTACTTGTAAGCACGGGATGTTAGAGTTGAAACTTGAAAAGCCAGTTGTTTATGGTTGCTTGCTAGACTCAAATCATTGCAATCTGGTGAAGTGCTTCTGCGAGGCGCTTATTTGTTTCCTAACAAAACATTGCCAAAATACTCCGTCCATGGGATCATCCATTATAATGCCAACCAGGTAACTTCTTGTCTGCCTTAGTCTCATCGTTATTTCTGTTGCTTGTTTTCATTTAAGATTTCGGAGGAAACGCCTTATTCTTATTACCAATGAAGTTGGTATGTTCTTTCTTCGAAATCCAAATAATTGGGAGGTTCTAGTTCAACAGTATTAAGATTGCATGTTATCAATTGCATTTGTCACACTAGTACCTCAGCAGAAGCACGTGTGCAAGACAGACGAGAAAACCGTTACAATCACAAGTCACAAGAGGAGACTTGAACTAACAAGTAAATAATGTTATCGACTGAAGTGCAGCCGATGAACAATGTGGCTTCAGAATTTGATTGTTGAGATCATACACTCGGGATATGGGCAATTTAGCAGGAAGCAACTCACTACATTTTTTTTTTTTTTTGGGCAGAAGCCTTGGTCAAAAGCATAGTTGAGAAGCATGGGAAAGCCATAACACAGTTGCATGACAATGATGTGAACCATGCATGACTAGCAACAGTGCTTCATTCTTATTGGGGCGCAAGAGTTGTTTAAAACATACATTTCAGCTTGAGCAAACTGATTTAAGGGGTCAATGAGGCACTTGATCGTCGGATTAATTATTCTTTCCTTGTGTTGTGATTGACGACACCTAAGCAGGAACAGAGTACAGAGGGCTAAGTAAGTAGCTAGCTAGTTGATTGTGGATGAAGGCAATGGAGGAACAGGAGGCTTGTCCGCATCCAACACATGATGCTAATTTGGAAGGGACAAGCTAGCTAGCGTTGTAGCTTGCAACATGCATGGTTAGGTGATGGCATTTTGTGTAGCTTGGCAAGCCTGAGCTGACAAGTTAACTCTTCTTGTGACCACAACAATATGTGGTAGCTTGATAATTTTTTTTTTAAAAAAAAAAAACAATGCGAGTCCACTGACTTGGGTCTATGCCCAAGAATCAGCTAAAATGAAAAAATTATGCAAAAGGAAAACAATTCTCGCCGTTGCCGGGGATCGAACCCGGGTCACCCGCGTGACAGGCGGGAATACTCACCACTATACTACAACGACCTTGTTGGATATGGCTCTATGCAAGAACCCTAATTGGTTTAACACAAAAGTAACTTGCATACCCCACATCTTGTTTTAAGAGGCCGCCGCACCTTGTTCTGGCTTCGGACTTCCAAGTTACCTGTATCAAGTCCACTTCTTAATTTTAGTTTTTTTTCCTTCCTTATTATTTTGTATTGTTCATGAAAATTTAACAGTGTTTTTTATTTTTTTTATTCTTATAACAATTTTTTTCTTATTTTTCTTATTTTAAATTGAATGGTTTAGAAAAAAGTTGAAATCAACCACCGTAGCCGAAAGCTAAAGCCAGTTGGATCAGCATTAAATCTTCGCTCGATTAACTGTTATAACACAGAGAAGACTCGCCGCAAATGATGATTGAACAGAGACAATAACATGTCGATTCAGACAAAACACCACAAACAATTCCAGGAAACAAGACCAGCATATTATTAAAGCAACTTTCCACTTCCACATCTTTACCAAAGGTTCATGCAAATTCCAACCAACATAGAGCCATATAAACCCCCAGAATACATTGTGATCACCAGCATATTTGCTGTTCTACCAAAAAAAAAATTCTTGCGACGCGAAAGTTCACAGATGGAAGGTTGGACATATGGAGGGAGGATTTGATCTGTTCTATATCTACGTTTCACATCCACCAATACAACACGTTGAGGCACATAAGAGCACGGCAACTAATCAATGGATGGGTGTGTATGAGTGCCCCCCAGAAGGGCCGGAACCCTTATGCTGCTCCTCCGCTGCCATCTTCTCCTTTGTCATAGTCCCAACATCGGTGGCAGCCTTGGCAACTTTGTTGAATGCATTGGTGACCCACGATGCCCCAGTGAAGACATATCTGTTCTTCATGATAGCAGACCCAGCGCTGCTCACCTTCTGTTCAGCAGCAGCGATTGCAGACTTGGTCTTGTCGGACACCTGGAACTTCTGATCCATCTCCTTGACCTTCTCATTAACCATGGAAGTGCCCATAGTGATCTTCTCGCTAAGCCCAATCTTCTTGTCAATGGAGGCCACCTTAGCACCAGCAGTGGATGTGAAGCCATGCTTCTCATCGAAAGCTTTTGCCTTGCCAATGGCATCTTTGCCCAGGACGAAGCCCTTAGCAAGCATAGTGCTGACAACATCCTCAGCCTTGTGGACAGCATTGTCTCCACCAACTGGCACTCTGGTTCCACTCATCTGAGAACAGAATATAATATTCAACTCATATTATCCATAAGATTAAAACAAAATACTGCAACTGTGGTGCCTATGTTACTGCTAAAATAATGAATGCATTAGTCATTGCCAGTACACCTCTGGAAAAACATAAACCTAGCTCAGGTGCATGAACAACAGCATAACTCTAGCACTACATGACTCAAAAGTTGGAGCATCTGGAAGCCAGAGAGACATAATGTTTGCATGAAGGATCTTAATTCTAAACAAAGCAGAATCCCAGTATATTCTAGTTTGACGGTAATAGCGCTGCCAAACTTCTTATTGAGTATGCCTTCAAAATTAGTTAATCAAGAAAACCACCTACTAATGGAACCTAAAGAAAATTGTCACAGGTTCTGCTTGTCATTTGTCAACTATACTAGGCATGAAACTACATTGCGACTATAGATTTCATATTTTCATTTATGGTTAAGAAACAGGAATACGCAAAAAGTACATGATATCCAACAAAACCACAGTGTATGGTTTCAATGAAATTAAACAAAAAACACAGATTCCCCCATATCCACATACATGCATGCAGAATTATCATTCGTGACATGTTCAATTCAGGATGCAACCCCACTTATGCAACATAATAAAAAAGAAAAAATTTAAATAGCTACATACAAAACTGAGGCATCACATACCATTGGTGGAGCAGAGGCAGTAGGGGGCGGCTGATATTCTGGAGCAGGTGCGATGATGACAGAAAGATCAACTATTGTTGCACCCTGTTACGATGAAATAGAATGCCATCTCAGAGATAATTTTTCTAGAACAAAACAATATTGCATGGATGTCAAATCCATATGAGAAATGGAAATGCTGCTAAAAAAAATCCTTGCTTTTACTTTCTTTTCTGGCAAAAGCATCTAGTAAAAGTTCCAAGGTGATCGACCATCATCATAACAATTAACAAGGGAATTATAAATTCACAACTTGTAACAGAAGCTGGACTTTAAGAAACACCAAGCATGCCAAAATGAAGATACTTCCATTGAGATGGCAAGTACAGAAAACAAGACATAGCATCAGAAACTTCACTACATCAGACAGCAATACTTGGCACATACATGTGACAATTAAGGAAGCAAAAACATCAATTAAGGACAAAGGATTGAAGAATAGCGAGCAATCGGGTAATCAAAGACTAGAACAACTCCACTGAATCATACAAAGGCCTTCAGTCACTCACCGAAAGAAGAAGTGCAGTCTCTGCTCCTTGTGCATCTTTAAAAGTCACATATGCAACTTGAGACCACTCATCACCACTGCCAAGAAAAAGGGAAATGAATATCTGAGAATGCTTAGTAAAAAGCCATCTTGGACAAGCAAAAAAGTGCAATCTTGTTGGGTACACATTGCAAATTTTAAGAACCTTTGCATCTCAACATGTTCAATGTCTCCTGAAAAGGAAAAGAACTCCTTAATGTCTTGCACAGTTGCACTCAGGGAGACATTGGTGACCTTCACAGCCCTCATCTGTAATGAATAAAACATTAAAAGTTTCGCAATGAGTATATTAGGAAATAAAGCAGGGAAGCAAACAGCCGACAAAGTCAACAGCACACAATTACTGAGATCCATGCATTACATATGGACACACATCAGCAAGCACAAACTTTTAAGTGGGGGCTTCGCTTGACCTACTGACTTACCTTGTTCAAGCTTGAGCTTTTCACTCATATAAACGTAAAAACTTACCTTGTTCAAGCTTGAGCTTTTCACTCATATAAACGTAAACACTTACCTTGTTTAAGCTTGAGCTTTTCACTCATATAAACGTAAACTATGCCAAACAGGTAGAATTAGGCTTTGCTTGACCTACTGACTTACCTTGTTCTGATGAGAATGACAATATTACAATATATACATCTTATGGCTGCTATTGTACTTGGTTGTGCAAAACAACAAGAATGACACAATCAAGCATATGTTGGTCCACTATTAAGTAGTACACTATTCTTATGGAAATCAAAAGTAAAATCATTAAGAAACAAATTCACCTATTGGGTAATTAATTTTGTTCTCGCTCTTATCATTGGACCCTTCTGTAAATCATGATTAACATCTTGTACACTTGAAGAAATGGACGAGGCACTAGTGTCGGGGATGTCCTCATCATGTTCAAGCTTGAAATTTTAACTCATATAAACGTAAACCAAGCCAAACAGGTAGAATTAAATGAGAAGCAAGCAAAGGCAAACTTACATGGTTTTCCTAGAATGCCTGTTAAGCTTATTGAATATGTAAAGTTTTTTATTGCTCATAAACTACGCTCATCGAGTAAGCCGGCTTATGGGGCTTAGTGGCTTACAGCAATCGCAAACTTAGAAAGCTCTGCGAGCCACCCTGACCAGCTTGAGCTTCTGTACAGAAGTAAAGCTTGTGTGTAAATTAAGCCCAAAAATAAATCAGCTATTTTGCCCTAAGTTACATAGGCTGAATTAAGCCCAAAAATAAACCAGCTATTTTGCCCTAAGTTACATAGGCTGACTATGGCCAGAAATCTAATGTCAACCTAAACCAGACAAGCGCCAACTTTTGTTGAGAGCGCGACACACAACCTATCTCATAAAGTGGACTGTTACCGTTAGACCCAACAAACTTGCCAAGGAAACAAGCAAAAGATAGCCCAAACTCCGAACAAAACCAGGATTTGAAGGCACAAATCTTAGAGACTTCAAGTCAGAATAGCTAGTGAACAGCTTTCATAGCCTATCTTGTAAGCAAGATTATGTATTTCAGCCAAGAAAAAGCATGATTTTGCACCACCTAATAGACTCTCTACCCTAGAACTGGTTACAACCATATACACAGATCAATTGGTATAAGCCTTGTTACTGTTCAGTACACACGTACCCAGCAATCCTCTTCGCCTACTCCACAACACTTGCTGATGTCGAGTTGCAAAGAGAGACACACGCACGCATGCTTTCTTGCTTCCAGTGGTAAGTTCTGACGATTTGCGCATCAAGATCGCAGCATACGAACCGAGTATACCCTGATGACCCCCAGGTCTAACCAAACCCTAACCCTAACCAGCAGCAGCAAAGCCGATCCCACAAACCGCGGCAAGCCGCGGACGCACGACGTGAAGGCGATTGATTACACAAAATCGCACGGGCACCACGGCGTCGCGCTCGGGCATGGCCAGATCCAGGACCACCAACTAGCCAAACAAAAAATTAGAGGGGCGGAAGGGAGAGAAGGGAGCGGGGCACTCACCGGCGCCGTCACAGGCACCTCCGCAGCAGCCGGAGCCGACATCACGCGAAACCGTGATTAGGGAGCGGATTAACGCTAATACCCGGGTTAACAGCGGAGGACGGGAGGGAGGAAGACTACTAGTAGTAGTAGGCTGCAAGGGACGACTTCGGAGCCAAGGCGTGGGTTTTTTTCCTACGTGCGAACTGGTGCTACGACTGGGGATTTTTTTTTTCCAAACGGTTGACACATCTCGCGGTCACTTTTTTTAAAATTTTATTGTTTTTTGTAAATCTAGTCTCTCCTTACTTTGCTCAACAACAGCAAATAATGACATGTGTCACCTGTCATGCTACAGCAGCTCAATACAATGCTTCCAACCCACTGCCGTGTGTAATTAATTAGGATTAATTAATTATAATTAGTGCTAATTAAGCATCGAGTTGCATAGTTATGCTTGTACATTTTTACCGCACTCGGTTCTTGGGAGGTTCTAGTGGCTATGATGTCGAGACTCGGTCATGGGGGTCTTGCACCTAGGAGTGGACTCCCCTGCCCAAGAGTGCTCATGGCTCTCTAGGATGTGCCGCTAGTTGCTGTGGTGGCTACTGGTTGGGCTAGGTGGCTCCTTCCTCCTCCTTGGCCACCTGGCTCAATCGGTCGAGTCGAGGTAGAGTGTGTGCCAAGTATCTATGTGCTTTTTCTGGGATGAACCGAAAAAGGAAAAAGAATGGGGAAAATGGTAGGAGGGAAAAGTGGGCATACTTGTGTTGGCTAGAAATGGGAAGCTCGTTGGTGGTCATTACGGTGTGGTCCTCATGCGGATGCGGATGTGGACGAAGATGTGGATGACGTCTCATTGTTGCTGTCGGGGTCATCGCCTTGTGGTCCACCCGGTCGACCTCCTGGTCCCGGTGGTCCATGCTCTCCTTCATCTTTCACTACTTTCTGTCTCCCCTTCTTCGACTCTCCTCTCTCCTCACTTGGTGAGCTACTGGCTTTTGGGGAAGATGGCTCTCTGATCTTCTGCCGAGAGAGCAATATTATAGCTTTTTCCTGGCTTTGCTTGGGGACTTTGAGCTCTGGAATTGCTCTCGGTGGTTTTTCTTGTGAACTTTGAGCTTTGAGGGTGCTCTCGGTGGTTTTGTTTTGTGAGCTTTGAGCTCTGGGAGTGCTCTCAGTGGTTTTGTTGCTCTCGATTGGAATACTATGGGCTGGCTGGCTTTGGCGCTCTCTGGTTTTGGAAATGCAATGGCAGTGCAGGAGGAGGCTTAAGAGCAGGAAGCTTTGGCTGTCTCCTCTCTCTTCGGCACTGCTCAAGTCTCTTTTGCCTTTGCGCTATCCACAAATGAGTCTTGGGCTACTGTGGCTTTATGGACCAAATGTCCAAACTATGGGCTATGCATTGTTCTGGGATTTTCTCTGGCGAAGGTAAGTTAGTAAAAATGTGGGCGTTGGATTTCTAAAAGTCGAATGATGAAGCCCACTTATAGTAAGAGGCATCAACCGACATAGGACAGTCTGGGAACCTCAATGAACACCACTATATATGACTCTAGGAGTCAGAGGGTACTGACGATGATTTCTTTCCCTCTTTCTTTTTATTCTCCCTTGGGTTGTTCTTTGGCTCGCTCTTCGATTGCAAAGAAAAATGAAAAGGAGGGAGCTAGGGTGTGGCTGGCTTAGGGGTGCTAGACGTCTGCAATACGCAGGAACAAGGCAAGGAATGCAATGCTGTATTTATTTTAGTTTTGCTCCAATGCAACGTTTATTTTGTGAAAGTAGTTTTTCATATATGCATAATTCTTGTAATTAAAAAGGGTTGTAATAATGTCTTCATTTCATTTATTGAGGCCTAGGGCCAAAGGTTGTAACCCATTGTTATAATCAAATGTGTTGTAATAATGTTATTGTTATTTCTTGATTACTGCTAATTATGTTGTTTAGAGTTGATTAGAGTTCAGGTTCTTCCACAACAGTTCCTGTTTTCTTTGCGCTCTAGATGGGAGATTTTTCTACGTGTTTGGCCGAGTACTAGTTTGGAGGTCGATTTCAACGAACTTATTATTACGATGTGCTTAAAAAATTACACTGTGAAGAATAGCGCCTCAGAGAAAAAGGGTTGGAATTTGATACCAAAAAACATAATGATACTGGTTCTTAAAACACCCAACCTTAGTTATTGCCTCAGCGGATCATGTTAAAATTTTGACAAAGTTAACTTTGAGCGGACTTCGACCTGTTGACTCGTAAATTCGTTTAACATTGTTTGTTTGAGTTTAAAGGTAGATTTTTTTTTAAAAAAAAGATAAAAATAAATAGCTTTTGAAATTGAAACCCGATTTTATTTTGTTATGTTGGTTATGTTGTATCTGGTAGATTTTATCTGTACTATATCTTTTTAGTACCATTTATTTTATTCTGTCTAATTTGCTTGAAAAGCAATTAGCACACGGTACGTGTATGCAACACTATTTACTTTTGATCACACTTTATTCCTCGCTTCTAGAAGCATCATGTGATGTTAGTTTCATTCCTTAGACACCAAGAGTCAAAGACACGGAGTACACTTAAACAAAATGGGATGAAGTTGGAAAATGAATATAGCGTACTCGTTTATCTTCTTTTAATTACAAGAAAAGGCAAGTAATAGGTCTATGTGTGCAATTCTTTTTTTTCCCTATTGTGATCCTCATAGAAAGAAAGCCGAAGTTGATTTCATCCGTCGAACAGTGGAGACCCGGAAAGTAGGACACGTGAGTCTAAAATAATACTCTTTTCGTCTAAATTTAGAAGGCATATTTTTTGAATGATTTTATCCATAAATATAGAATATACAAAATTAGCATGAGATTTTTTATACCCTTAATAAATATCTTGTTTTACTTTATATTTTCTATATGCATACATTGGATAAAGCATTTAGAGATAATAATTAGGATTAGTCTAGCGAGTTTTAATATCTTCTTTGTCTATATGTGAAAAAAAATACATCTTATAAATTTGAACGGAGCGAGTACGTATCGACAAGGTTTGAAGTCAAAGTTTTCTTCTGGAAGCAATTTGAAGTCAAAATCCATCGCATGAGAGCCTTTGAGCAACCTCTCCAAGAACACGACACAATGCAACTGAAATCTTCTCCGATACGTACATGCTTCTACTCGTAATGCATTGAATTTGCTAGTATTTGCCAAACCATTCCAGTCACAAAATTTGACCCAGACAAGTGAACCATGAGAGGAATTTGCACCGAAATTAATTAAACCACCCGGAAATTTGGAGCTTCCACCCAACATCTACTTCGAAACTGTACAAACGCATGGATCATCGTTCAGAGAATAAGCACAGCAGTCCTAGGGCGCTTGTTTGTCTAGTCCACAATGACAATGGGCTCGTCGGCGGTGGCACCCTTGGAGGTCACCTCCTCCGGCAGGCCGCCGCGGAGTATCTGCACCTGGAACGTCACCCCCTCCTCCTTGTCGCTGCTTTCACTCCCAGTACTGCCCGTCATCAGCTCGAAGACGCAGGCGTCGCCTACCCGCAGCCGGTTGTCGACGGCGAAGTCCATCCACGCCGCGTCGAACCTCTTCAGTTTCAGGTCGCCGCAGTAGTCCACCGTCCATGACTTGCCACGGCAGAGGAGGACGGTGGCCGTGCGCACCTTCGGGAGGCGATGATGGAAACGAGCTGGAATGCACTGCGCACCAAGACACAGGAGGCAATACCGCACTAGTCAGCCTGACAAATATGGTTTTTCTTGCAGAGCTGCATAATTTAATCATCTGAGCTTACTTTAGGTAAACGGTAATCGATCAGTTGTGTGACAGGATGATGAAGAGCAAAGAAACATCAGTAAAAGAGATCGATCCTTCTGTTAGAGTAGTCGCGTTGCATTTGGAGATGTTATTGCCTACCAGCATGAACCGCTTGTGAACATGAGTCCTCGTCATGACCATGGTGAAGAAGGGGTTGCCGGAGAGCGGGGTGGTCTCCGAATCCTCGGCAGCATCTGAAGCCGGCGGTGGCAGGTCCTCGCAGGCCTCTAGTTTTGGCTTGATGTGTACATGATCCGGCAGCTGCTTTGATGGACAGGCAGGGGTCTCCATCTGACAAGATCATAGGGAAGAACTCGCCGCTGTAAATATGAACGCGATGCAAGCATTTCTATCTATATGTAATAGAGGAAATTTCATCTTTCTATTCATGTGTATTAGAAGAAAAGCTTTGCAACTTATCAAAAAGAAAACACAAGGGTGAAAAGGAGAAGAGTGCTTGCTCCTCTTCACATGATTTCACCACACAACGGCAGAGAAGCTGGCTGAACAAAAAGGAGACTGCTACACAAAAGAATGGGAGTACCTGAGCAGGCAAGGTGCATGTGCATCTGCCGTTACAAATGCTCAGTGTTGACTGTTGAGTACTTAAGATGAGTGTCCAGCCGACTTCAGTCCTCTGAACCTGTACCATGAGTAAAGGCAACAAAACCACCAACCAGCTAATCAGTACGTAAGAATTAATGGTTCACAGCACACGCAGATAGAGAGAGAGGGCCTACGTGGCAAGTAGTAATACGCTGTGAGTTTTTGTTTTTAACTTCTTAATTTTATCTTATTTTAGTTTTTTTAAATTTTTTTATTTTTTCATTGTCTGTGATGATATAATTTTTTTATTTTTATAAATTTAAGTATGCTTAAAAAAGCTAACAGTACCGTTACAGTAAAAATAGCCAGTGCAGTGCAGGACTACCAAACCAAAGTGATGTTTGGTTAGAGCTGGGTCCTAGCTCCTGGTTCCAGATGGGCAGGGCGTAGCCAGCCCGAGGCCTAGCCTCGGACCCAGCCCACTGAAACAAAAAATATCAAGGCCTTACATTGATAGCTACAGTAAAATGAAACAGATTTTTCTAGCTGGGCCTCGGGCCGTTGCCCCAGCGGCCTGAGGCCTAACTCTGCCCCTGCAGGTGGGAATGGTCTAACAAGACTGACAGTTCGACCAAGACCTGACAGCATAAGACCAACACCACAATCCATCACGCACACCCAGCCTACCATCAAAACCAAGCTATGAGACTGAGGGTTTGTTCTTTTCAGTTTTTAAAAGTTATTTTTCGGTTTTTCTACAGTAACTAGGTTTCAAACGAAGTGCCTTTTCAAAACGAGGTCTATAAGTTGATTATAGTACACACTGTAGTGACTTCATTTATATCGACCAAAATCGCATGTGAGTTTCTGTTATTTCGTGCTTTCTCTCACAAACAGTCTAAAAGCTATAAGCCGCAGCCATAAACCATAGCAAAAAAGAACAGGCCCTTCAACATGTCGGCAATATACATCATACAATCTTTTCCTCCGCTAATTCCATGGGATTCCAGTGCCGATCATTTATTTCTGTTTAACAATACATCGCCTCATTTAGATCCATTAGAGCAACTCCACGAGAAGAGCTAAATCATTTTCTAAAGGTAAATTTGGCTATTATTAGAGAAAAAACGTCTCCAATAGACTCTGTAAATGACTCTCCAAATTTAGTAGCTCTCCATCCCTCCTCCTTCGCTCTCTATTTTTGGATAGCCTACCTCGCTCACCATCCAGCCTCTTGGCGCGGTCGGCGTTTCCTTCCCACACGCTGCGCCCCATTCCCGCGCGTACGCGACCCACCGCGCGCCCTCTAGTTTAGATAGTATGTTGGAGTAGTCTTATTTTTTGGGTGAGATTCATTTTAGAGAATAGCTAAATCACTAAATTTAGATACTTCTTTTGGCTAATCTCTTGGAGTTGCTCTTACACTGCACATTCCGCAAAATATTCTACAAGATTCCATACTATGGCTCCATGTAATTGCCAAGAATTTTGTACATAGGGGATTAGTAGGATGTAAAATATCGTGTAGTGCACTGAAGCGGGGGAACCTGGATTTCGATAACATAATTAAGCTTCCTCCATTTGTGGAACCTGGAACAGGATGGCACACTTGGGCTTTCAAAGATCAGAGATGCATTTCCCGCTGATGAAATCGACCACTTCGGTGACTGCCTTGTCCAGCGCTGCCGTCACGGCAATCAGGTTTTGCAGAAACTCCTCTGCTGTTGGCTTTTCTCCATCAACAATATCAGTCACAGCTTTGACAAAGATTGCTGGTGTTGAAAACATGTCCGCAACATATGCCACTGATGCTCCCTGGAAAGGTAAATGAGGAAAACGGAAAACCAGTTTGAGGACTACAAATTACAATTCATTGTAAGCAAGTGAAAAGGAAGCAGGGCAGGGGCAGTAGATAGCAACACAGTTGCCTGCTAAACTTCATACTGAACACCAGTCTACATAAAACAACAACTCTTTAATGTTGGTCAATTCAACTTGAAAAGTATTAACAACAAAAACTAAAGAGATCAATAAAATACTCTGATAAAAATAAGCTTTGTATAGGTGGCTGCTGAATTCACACAACAACACACAAAATGCAAAACTTGAAAATTTTGTCCTGGAGTTCATGAATAATTGTTTCTTAGCGAGGAGTGCAGGTTTGCAGAACTCCATTCGCTTGCTGTCTGCCAGTGTTCATAAGCTGAATGCTTGAGCAAAAGTATATACCTCCATGTCCTTGACTGTAGCGCCGTTATTCAGTATTGCTGACTCATCCTGAGGAGACATATCCAGAGAATCACCAGTTGACAGCTTCCCAACCTGAAACGAAGTGCAGTGACTTTTGAGAAGCAAGACGCTAACATACCCTGTTGGGTCTATACAATGCTGCAGGTCACCCAATGAAAACCACAAATTCATTTCAGAAAGACACCAACTAAAAGGAAATTGCAAGATACACACGTCTTCAAGCAGTACACATAAGAAATTTATCCGGCAGTTTGGCAACAACTAACATAGCCCTATAGCTTACCTTCAAGTTGAGCTCCTTCAATATATTAGGGCATGCAAATGTTTTTCGTGCTCCAATTCCGTACATGTCAAAGACCTACACATAAACCAAGAAAGTCAATGTTATACAACTCAAGTTTGAACAAAGAATGACATGAGAAAAATAATGTTGTTATGGTTACAGACCAAACAATGAGTAGCGGGGGGCTCCCAGGAAGACCCCGGAGCCTAAGATGCCGTGGGAAACGTGTGAAAGATACTTGTCTAGAATATAGTTGTCATTTCCAATAACTTGTGTCGTCCCCCCTCACGGTGCCCCAAAGCATAAATTTATATCCATGAGGGGAGTAAAGTACACAAATGACCTCACCTGGGTCTACACTTACAGGAGTGAGTATGTCATTTCCCTAGCCTAAC
The DNA here is from genome assembly GCA_017311315.1 of Dendrocalamus latiflorus. Classification (NCBI taxonomy): domain Eukaryota; kingdom Viridiplantae; phylum Streptophyta; class Magnoliopsida; order Poales; family Poaceae; genus Dendrocalamus; species Dendrocalamus latiflorus. The sequence continues at coordinate 827,046 of CM029659.1, forward strand.
ATTACATGAATACCCCTATCTAGGTCTACATATGGAGGAGTAAATATGGCATTTCGCCCCATCTGCAGGTTCTGCTGGGCCGGCCGCCTGGCCTAATGGCGCAATGGGCCGATTGGGCCAAGGTGGGGGGCCACTCCCTCAACAAATGTCTAGAGAAGAAATGGCATAAATACAAAAGGAATCATCTAACCACAAGCACAAGCGAGTAATACACACTGTAAGTCTACACTCTACATAAGTAGCCATATATCCATGATGGTGCAGGAAGGCAGAAAACCCTGATTAGTCGGAGCAAAACAGGCTGGGTTGTGAAACTCATTAGATAAAACTAGTTATCTATTGTTTGGCACATATAAGACTTCCTAATTTCTAAACAGTGAAGAATATCAACCAATCCTGCTACAGAAAAATGCATGTAATCCCACCAAAACACATATACTAGAAATGTATGACAAGACTCACAGGAATTGGTATTCTCCTGTCATGGAATGCAACATCTGACGCTAAGAAGACATCTCCAATACTTGCTCCTTTGGCCTAAAACACAGGATGCAAACATCAGCAGAATTCGAGTATAACCGCTAGTCGCATCAAACATGTAATACAAGTAAGCACTACCTTGAAGCCACCAGCAGTGCCAGCATTGATGATAAGGTCTGGTTTCAATGCCTGTATGGAAGCATAAGTCACAAGAGCTGCCGATACTGTACCAACACTGTCAACCCCTGCAAGAAAGAAGTTCTCAATAAAAAATAAGGTTGATTGAGGAAGAATTGTCGCAAAGAACATTACACTGTGTGGATACAAGAAAGAAATAACGAAAGATATCGTTTACTTGTACTCTAATCCACTGAGAATATGTCTTGAAAACCAGCTGGTGAAAGGCAGCACATGGATGAGAACTCACCGAGAACAGGATCTTTTCCAGGCCATACAAGGTCAATGTGGAGGCCTTTGTAGTTGCCATGGAACCTAGTCCATGGGGCACCTTTAGGAAATCTGTCGAGTGTGAGCCATAGTTCACAAAAAAAAGGATTCAGCTTCGTAGTATCAGGCAGGTCATTAGCAAAGCAAGCTGAGAACAGGTTCGAGCTTAATTCATCTATGACAGACTCAAGCAGGAATTTGGAAAAAATGGAGTGTGTTGACCATCACTGAGCACAGAAATGCATAAAGCAAGAGCATATTACATCATCTTCGAAGTTGCTACGACAGTTTACATTCCCGCAAAGAACGCCACAGTAACAAACCATCGAATAGACCTGCTAAAATGAAGAGTGACTGCCACTAAATTTTTGCTACCCCCATTATTCAATTTAACAACAAACCTAGTGTGCGCACGCGCAAACATTCCAATCACGACAGAAGAACATCATCATTCATCACACGCACATGAAAATTAGTTGCACATTTCTTATTTGGGTGTAATGCAACAAACAGCCCCAATCACCTACGTACTGGCTGCTATTGGTTCCGAAGTCCCAATCCTTGCTATGGATCCCTAACCACGCAGATTTGAGATTTGTGCATTTAGCACGACCGAATCAAAAGAAATAGAAAAAGGCACTAACAGGGATTCGTGGGCAGGCGCCTCGACGAGCTGGAACTTGTTGACGAGCGGGAGCGCCTCCGTCTGCATCGCTGAAACGAAGCCCCCAAATTAAGCCAACAACAGAACGAGCAAAGCGAGAAAGCAGCCTTAAAGAGGAGAGGGACGGGGAGGGGAGGGTACCTATGACGATGAGGACCTTGGAGATGGCGCCGGCTCCGGCTTCGGCCGCTGGCTCGTCGGACGGCGGCGTCGCCATGGGCGGAGGTGTGAAGCAAAACCCTAGGCAGGCGGCTGTCGACTGAGTCACTGACAGACCGACCCTGCTGGCCGTCCATCCACTATGGCCTGGCGGCTCCTACGTGTTCCATTTTTTGCTGACTTGGATGCCACTTGGCTAACTATACATCGGATCCCATTCTCGAGCTCACAGTGGCGGCGACATCCTCTCCTCTCCTCTATGCCCAAGAAATGAAGACAGTGGAAGCAACAACCAATGGGGTTCATTGAAATTTGAAAGCGTGGAGTATTGGACTTCAGTGCTTCGGTTATTTAATCTCTGAACTAAAGAACCGGATGTTAATGTTCCAACGCTAGATCAAATAGTCCCCTAGTCCGATTTTAGAGATAGTTTTTACCAACGTAAATGGTGATATGGACCGATTCAACGTAGATGGCCATAGACATTAACTGGATGTGGCCCTCTGTCATTCATTCGTTCCACGATAGAGCTTCTCTCGTCATTTGAAATGATGATGGAGGATTATTTCTATTTTTTTTAAATGGTGGTATGTTTTTGTAATATTAATAAAATATATTATTTTAAAAAATTCATATCAGTCATCCTGATCTATAGCACAACCCATTGTACAATGGGCTCTACAGAAACTAGTAAGCATGTGCCTTCAGTTCTCAGTCGCAATAGTTAGCCCAATTCCCTCTCTAAAAAAAGTAGCTAGCCCAATTAAGTTATAAGCTCTCTCTCAAGCTAAAATGCTTCCCAGGGCTGGCCCTGGGTCTGGGCAGCAGGTGCGACCGCATAGGGCCCATGAAAGCTAGGGCCCTAGCCCATGCATATTAGTATGCATATATATATGATATAGCCTATGTACTAAATACTAAACATAGCTAATTAATGCTTAGTTGGGCTAGTACTCATAGGGAGAGTTGAATCAAAAGTGTTAAAGCTATTAGATATCACAGACGGTTAGTAACTCACAACCATCTATGATAGTTGACTATAACAGACGATTTCTACTACAACCATCTATGATAGTATGTATCATACATGGTTCAAAAATAGACGGTGCTGATCTCATGTCATTATTGACCCATAAACTCAGATGGCTTATGAAACCGTCTGTGATGATCTTTTATACAGTAGTGAGAAGTCAGAAGCAGAAGCCATTTGACGCGGAAGTGTGTGTGCGCCCTAGCTTGCTAGGGACAACTTTTTGGGCAGCTTAGCATATATATAGGACAGAGAGAGAGATAAGGTATAGGCATTGCAGTGTTGTGACATTTAAGTTCAACGGAAGACTTCTATTAATTAAACTTTTTGTTCTGTACAGATTAATTTGTTGCTTCCTTTCAAGAATAAGATGACCTCATTGTCTACGGAGAACATATGTAACTGAGTCATTTCTTTCATAGAGAAATGATTTGGTGAAAAAGGCTATTGAGATTGTTGCACATATATATCGTTCATCAATCTCAATAACCTTGCACCAATGAGCAAAGTAATACTACAACAATATGTATACAGTCCTTCATAAAAAATCTCAGATCAATTAGAATATATGCAGTACGTTCTATACTAACTAATTGAATACCCGTGCGTTGCTATAAATTTTTAAAATTTATCATACTACATATTTTAAAACTCACAGGGAAGGAATTGGTGGCAGCGCTGAGAGGAGGAGGCGCGACACGAGGGTTCAGGGGAGAGAAGGAGGCGGAGGATGCCAGGGGGAGAAGAGGAGCGTGGCCCATGTGTCGGTCCGACATTTTTTACGAAGAGCGGAAGAACTACCTATATGCAGATCTGGACGGCTGATTTTTTATCAGATTACTGAGAAGAGATGATCGAGGGAGAACGAACCGCCGATTACCAACTCATATTTTTATAATAGTAAAGATTAATATGATGCGATGCAAAAACTGACTACCCATACTATATATATAGCATCGATGACATGTTCTTCTTTTTCAGTTTTGGAACTGTACATATATTAGTTGATGGAGCCAATCACCGGACGAGCTTGTTAGCTAGGACTAAATGCAAGACACATGCATTCATGTAGCTAGGATTGGATGGAAGGGAGAGATCTGACAACTTAGTTGGCACTAAAACCTTTAGGTATGTATGTACCTCTCCACAAGCAAAGAGGCACCCCATTTTTTAATTTCCTTTGTATGCACTAATTTTTTTTCATACATGATTTGAAGGGTGTGGGACACTAGGCATATGTATATAACAAGTTGATATATAACTAAGTTTCCAGATCAGTACAAGCTTATCCAGGATGATTGGTTGATCTGTATATATATGAGCATGTACACTGTTGATGTCTACGCGTCAACTTAAAAAAGATGGGTTTTATTAAGTTGTGGCGTGTCAAACTTCTTAAGACAAGAAACAGGCATGACCACAATTATATATATGGTATAAATTCTTAATTACATGCCACAGCCTGTAAGAAATACGGTGGAGTATTTCTTAATCACAAATTTGAGACGGATACATACATAAAATATAATGCTTTTCTTGACACGAACTTATGCAAATTAACCAAATTAACAACGACTTTACAGGAGCGACACATCGACGATGCGGGTTCCGAACTTTTTTTTGACAACTCGTAGCAACCATAAATCAAACATGTTATGCCTAGATCGATGTATAATACGCTTACAGCTAGTGGACTTTTAATTCTCTAGCTAGGTAGACGTCCTTTCCAATTTATTGTAAAATATGTTATTTTCACATGCCGATCGATATGTAAGAGTCACGTACACATGAAGCAATGCAAGCAAACATAATTAATTTTTTAAGAAGGGAATTACAGCGAGCGCGCGAGCAAGTTGGGTTAACCATAGTACAGTGACAAGACATGAATGCCCTGGCTCAAGCTATATGCTCCATAATCTCTTTATATTTTTTGCTACATTCCATGCTATATAATGCAAAGGACAGGGAAGTGAATGGACGGCTTGGGGGACCAATTGAGCAAAAAGAAAGACACACACAGAGAGAGAAGGCAACATCATGTGGGGAGAGAGAAGAAAAAAAGGCTGGAGGAGCCTGTGCTAGGGAACTGAACACTAAACAGATAGTCATGTTTCACTTTCAGAAAAATAAGTTTGACACATGACTGAAAGCCCCCCAACCAAAGTGAGGTGATGTGTTGTGCAGTGTTTGCTCTCCCTGCAGCTCTCTATCTGTCTAGATCCCTCTTTTGTTTCTCTCTCTTGATGATCATCTTTAGCTCTGTACATGTGGGTGAGGTTGAGCTCTTCAAACTTCATATATATATGATTCTAACAACAAATGATTTACATGGAGTAAATTAGGAATAGAGGAGGGAAAGCAAATTAAGGACCATCAAAATGTAAGAATATACCACAACAATATAAAATGCTTACATATGATGCTTAGCAATCTTTATTAAACATTACGCAACCACTTTTGCCAATTAGCATGCATGTATATTGTACAAGGGTATATCACCACATGGCAGGTCAACCTAATCTATAAAAAGTTACAAATGAAGACAAATAGGAGCTAGAGCAAGAAATTGGGGCCTAATATGTACTCCCTCTATTTTGCTATATTTTTCCACAATTTACTATACGCACAGACCAAAGAAGCATTAAATCTAATAAATAATTAACGAGAAATGACCATACTTACCACTATTAAATGACATAACACAACCACCTAACTTTTTCTAAAGCATTTAAGTAGGAGTAATAAGTGAAAAAAATTGCAATAACTACACTCTAAATTCCTTCAATAGACAAATATATTGAAACGGATTCTCCTGGCACCATGAACAAATATAGCGATAAAGAGAGTATATATCAATAGATGATTGAAAGTTTATGCTTTGCAGCCCCTCAGTGTCACTTTTGCTCTCATTTGACACCCACAAACATACAACCCCTACCCCCAGCAATAAGAGTGTAATATCTGGGCCGTAGAAGCCCAGCCCAGCCCATTTTTGTGCCACGTATATGAGAGAGAGAGAGAGCCAGAGGGGAGGCCAAACGAGATTTTTCTCCTCCCCGAGCTCACCTTGCGCTGCTGTCGCCCTCCCCTTGCGCCTGCGCCGCCGCTTGCTAGCCCGGCGCCGTTGCCGTCGCCGCCACTCCGTCGGCGCCGCCGCTTGTCGCCATCTTCCCCACGCGCGATTGGCCGTCGCCAGCTGCCGCTGCCGCCGCCCTCAGCTCGCGCGCGTGTCGCCGTTACTCCCGGGTCGCGCCCCACCCTCGTCGCCGCCTTGCTTCCTACTGCCGCTCGCCGCCGCTCGCTAGCCCGCTGCCTCCGCCGCCCCTGCGCGCCCCACAAGGGAGCGAGGGGAAGGCCGAGCTCCGGCCGGAGGGGGGGAGAAGAGAGGGGGTAAGGCCGCGCCGGCCGTGAGGGAGGAGGGGGGCCGTCGGCGGAGTGAGGAAGAAGGAGGAGAGGAGCTGGCTGCCGAGTGAGGAAGAGAGGAGGGAGGCGTTGGCGTGGAGAGAGGAGAGGAAGAAGAGGCGCTGGCGTGAAAAAGAAGGGAGGGGCCGGCTGAAGAAGAAAGAAAGAAAGGGAGTGCGGCCGGCCGACTGGAAAGAGGAAGAGAAAAAGAAAAGAGAGAGAGAAGGAAAAAAAAAGAGAGAGAAAGGAAAGAGGAGAAAAAAAGGGGGAAATCTGATTCGGCATCGGATTCGCCAGAACCAGCCAGGGAACGACAGTCCATACCCGGATTTAGTCGTCGGGCTTGGGGTAACAGTTCGAAAACCCTCTCCCATTTATTTATCGAAACAGGCATAAGTTAATATGTGGATTATTAGAATTGGTTCGGGTAGCCATTAGAATATTGTTTATTAATATGGTTACCTGGGCGGAGAAATCGAGGTTGCCACTGGTGATCTGGTCGATCCGTGGCGATAGAGGAAAGGGAATAAATATGTAAAATGCTATATATGAGTTTAATTGACCATATCGCTAAACATCGGGACAACAGGGAGATGTCCGATGATAGAGTTTGGTTGTGCTAAGCTGACATGTAAGTGCGATGTGATGTACTCGTATGTATTGCATGAGTGATACATTGAAATAATTAATGCTTGTTCAGGTGGCGGTTCGAGTTTGGTGCCGTCCACGCACCGTCCGCCAGGCTAACAGGCAAGTGCATGGTAGACGGTAAATTGTGATGAATGTTATTCGTGATTCCATGCCATGATTTACAGTATTTATGAGAGGATGTATGTGATTATGTGCTAATCATAGTTTGATGAGTAACATTTATGATTAGACATTCACATTTGGAGCATATTGCATCATGCAATTGCATAAGAGCCAGGTCGGTGAGAAAGTCTTACGACTAGTCCGGAGTGCTCGTGAATAAGACCTACAGAGGTAGGCACTCCACGGGAGTGGAGGTTGTGACCTCGTATGAAAGAGGACGAGGCGAGTGGTCCATCGACGGGTGGACACTCCGCTATACCGGTATACGCTACAGTTACAGAGCATACAGATGCATACAGATGCATTGCATGATATTGCATTGCATTACAGTGACAGAAAGTGATACAGTTACAGTTACAGTTGTGATTTACAGTTTACAGTTACAGTTGTAATTTACAGTTTACAGTTACAGTTGTGATTTACAGTTTACAGTTACAGTTGTGATTTACAGTTTACAGTTACAGTTGTGATTTACAGTTTACAGTTACAGTTGTGATTTACAGTTTACAGTTACAGTTGTGATTTACAGTTTACAGTTACAGTTATGATTTACAGTTTACAGTTACAGTTGTGATTTACAGTTTACAGTTACAGTTGTGATTTACAGTTTACAGTTACAGTTGTGATTTACAGTTTACAGTTACAGTTTACAGTTACAGTTGTGATTTACAGTTTACAGACATAGGGTTGAATTACAGTTTATAGACACAGAATTGAATTACAGTTACAGTTGAAATTGCTAAGGTGATGTTACTGTTTTATCGTGTGCTTGCTGAGTCTTCGGACTCACTCTTGCTTTGTTGTTGGTTTTAGGTGAAGGATGACGACATGCATGGAATGGGATAGCACTTTTGGCACTGCACAGATGAAATAACGGTTTAGCCGTATACGGAGTCTTTATGTTTGTTATAATGCTAAAACTTGTGGCTCGCTGTTTGGTTTAGCTTGCTTACGAGCCAGGATGGCGGGTCTCCATGGTCGTGGAGCCCACCGTGGTTGTTTGTGTTATAACTTGTGAAATATGAAGTTAGTGGTGTTTGCAATTATCCTACTGTTATTTGTGCTTTGTTATCTGTGGGTAATGATATAAAAATAACAGAGGAGGTGCTGCTAAAAGTTGAATTAGCAACACTATTGAATTGGTAAGGGTGTGGTGGTAGCATCTTGGGCCCTGTGGAGGGTCGGGGTGTTACAGTTGGTATCAGAGCGGGCATTAGGTCCGTGGTAAAGAAATTTGATTTAGGTCTAATAATAAAATTTGACACACTTTGTTGCACAGTAGGATGGGTTGGGATTTGCATTGCATATGCGTTTTCCCTAATTGTGTTGTGGATTGGTATTGTTACAGTTGATGATTGTGTGATTGCTTCTCTGTTGTGAGCAGAGATGCCGAGAGGTAGAGGTCGTGGTCGCGGTGCGCGCCGAGGCCGTGGAGGCCGTGGTCGTGGTCGTGCCCAAGCAGAGCCATCGCTAGAGGTTCAGCAGGAGGCACCCGACGTGGAAGTTGGGTCTGCTGAGCAGTCTGTAGCTGGGGATCAGGCAAGGTCTTCAGCCTTGTTGCGGGAGTTCGTAGAGGAGGTTCGAGCGTTACGACGACAAGCGCCTGCAGCTGCTGCGGCCGTACCTGCTGCTGTCCCGACTGCCGATCCGGTCGCATCGGAGCCAAGAATGGGCCTTCGCGAATGGATGGCATTGCGGTTGGACACCTTTGATGGGACGGGTACGCCAGTTCAAGCTGCAGACTGGTTGCGCTATATGGGAAGACAGTTTGAAGCGTTAGAGATGACTTCACAGCTGAGAGCTCGTTTTGTGGCCTTTCAGTTGAAAGGTCAGGCGGACATCTGGTGGGAGGGAGTCCTTTCAGCCAGGACCCCCGCTGATGGTCCAGCCACCTGGGAGGTCTTCGTCGAGCAGTTTAAGGCGAAGTACTACCCAGAGTCTTTTGTGGAGAGTATGGAGGTTGCCTTGTCGACCCTTGTGCAAGGAAAGATGACAGTAGCTGAGTACGAGGCGCGGTTCAATGACTTGATTCGCTTCGTACCGTCGGTAGCAAAAAGTGACCTGGAGAAGGCTAAAAGATTCCGCCGAGGGCTCAGTTCTGAGTATCGGCATGTTATGGGTGCTACTGCGCCACGTGACTTTAGGTCTGTGGTTGAGCAGGCTAGAGGGATGGAGTTGGAGATGCACCTTACTAAAGGGTCGCAACACTCTGGTGGTCAGAGTGCTTCTGGTGGTGACCAGAAGAGGAGCTATAGTGAGAAAGGTGGGTCATCTCAGCGGCCAGCTTTTAAGAAGTCCAAGTGGAGTCGACGTTCTTCACAGCCATCCAAGTCTAAATCATTGACATCGTCGTCTCCTGCACCACCAGCTTTGCGTCCTGTCCCTGGGCAGGGAATGATTTGCTTTAAGTGTGGTGGTGAGCACCGAGCTGCTGAGTGTACCTGGACAGGGGAGTGTCGACACTGTGGTCGGATGGGCCACATGGAGAAGGTCTGTCGACAGAATCCCTCCAGTATTATCAAGTGGGAGCCAGTGTCTGCATCGAATGTTTCATCCCGGGGGTCAGTCCAGGTGTTGGCAGCTGCTCCTACACAGCAGCCTTCCTGGGCGCCGCCTGCCGGATATTACTGGCCTCCTACTCCAGTTACACCGCTTCAGTATGCTGCACAGCCTCCCTTTCCGATGCCGTCACAGCAGAGTGTTGGGGCTCTTGTCGCCCCAGTGCCGCCGGGAGTCTACACATTGCCTGCCACTGAGTCTGCGAGTCGACCGGACGTGGTGACAGGTACTTTTTTAGTGGATTCACACAGTGCTCTTGTTCTTTTTGACTCCGGTGCCACGTATTCCTTTGTTTCCTGTGAATTTGCTAGAAAGGCAAAATTGAGTATGCAACAGATTTCACAGTCGGTTAAAGTCAATTCTGCAGGGGGTATTATTGTTAGTTCTATGGTTTGTCCTGGATGCATGGTCTCCATAGATGGCGAGGATTTTGTGGCTAACCTCATGGTTATTCCAATAGAGAATTTTGATGTTATCCTCGGTATGGATTGGTTACATCGCCACCGGGCAGTGATTTCCTGTTTCTGGAGGACAATCACTTTGCAAGCTCCTTCAGGGGAGGAGATAATTTTTCAGGGGAATGTACCTCCAGGTTCTTTTTTTGTGTTGGCCAGCCTGTTCTCTGGCCGACGAATGTTTAAATGTGGGTTACTTTTATCACTGGTGGAAAAACCAAGTGCGCCTTTGCGCGTTGAGGATATTCCAGTGGTATGTGAGTACCCCGACATATTTCCTGATGAGCTTCCGGGAATGCCACCCGCAAGAGATGTTGAGTTTAGGATTGAACTTGTTCCTGGCACTCGACCTATCTCTATGTCCCCGTACCGTTTAGCACGACCACTCCAAGAAGAGTTGAAGAAGCAATTGGATGGGTTGTTGTCCAAGGGGTTGATTCGACGCAGTGTATCGCCTTGGGGAGCACCCGTCCTATTTACTGAGAAGAAAGATGGGAGTTGGCGCATGTGTATAGATTATCGTGCTCTTAATCGGGTGACCATCAAGAATAAATACCCGTTGCCTCGCATTGAGGACTTGTTTGATCAATTGAAGGGAGCCAAGGTGTTTTCCAAAATTGATCTACAATCTGGGTATAATCAGATTCGAGTGCGGGAGCAAGATATTGAAAAGACAGCTTTCTCCACGAGGTATGGGCATTATGAGTATAAAGTTATGTCCTTTGGACTAACAAATGCGCCTGCTATCTTTATGGAGACAATGAACAACATGCTACACAAGTATTTGGATGACTTTGTAGTTGTGTTCATTGATGATATCCTGATTTATTCCAAGACGGAGGAAGAGCATGAGCAGCATTTGAGGCTTGTGCTTGAGACTCTGAGGGAAAATCAATTCTTTGCCAAGTTAAAGAAATGTGAGTTCTGGATTTCTGAAGTGGGCTTCCTAGGACATGTGATTAACCAGAAGGGCATTTCAGTAGATCCAGCCAAGATTTCTACAGTGGTAGACTGGAAGAGACCGTCCAATGTTAAGGAGGTGAGGAGTTTTCTTGGCTTAGCTGGTTATTACAGGCGTTTTGTGAAAGATTTCTCCATCATTGCTAAGCCAATGTCTCAACTCACGCGGAAAGGCGTGAAATTCCAGTGGACCGGTGAATGTGAGCGCAGTTTCAATGTTCTGAAAGAGAAGTTGGTAACTGCTCCTGTTCTCACTCTTCCTGAGCCAGGGAAGCGTTTCACGGTCTACTCGGATGCATCGCGAGTAGGTTTGGGTTGCGTGCTCATGCAAGACAACAAGGTGATCGCGTATGCCTCGCGACAATTAAAGAAACATGAGCAGAATTACCCTACTCACGATTTAGAGCTGGCTGCAGTGGTTTTTGCTCTAAAAATTTGGAGGCATCATTTGTACGGAGAATCCTGTGATATTTTCACTGACCACAAGAGCCTCAAGTATATCTTCACTCAGAAAGAGTTGAATTTGAGGCAAAGAAGGTGGTTGGAACTGATCAAAGACTATGATCTCACTCTCCAGTACCATCCGGGTAAAGCAAATGTGGTTGCTGATGCCCTTAGTCGCAAGACGACACCCTCCACTGTAGGTTGTTTCGTTGCTGACTTTGAGCGGATGGGAATTTCCTATTGCTATGCCGGTACAGCACAGGTGGAGACACAGTTGTTACTGGAATCGGCAATTCCAGAACGGGTGAAAGAAGCGCAACAGAACGATAGGTTGCTTCAAAAAGTGAAGAAGCGCCTCGATGAAGGAAAATCAGGGGACTTTAGCCTTGATGAGTCGGGCGCAATACGCTTTAGGGGCCGTCTTTGCGTGCCACAAAAGTCTCAGGTCAAGGACGATATTTTGAGAGAGGCTCATCGTACCCCGTATACGATACATCCTGGCGAGAACAAGATGTATCGGGATTTGAAAAAGAGTTTTTGGTGGAAGAGAATGAAGGTGGATGTCGCACAGTATGTGGCATCTTGCGGGATTTGCCAGCAAGTGAAGGCTGAGCATAAGCGTCCTGCTGGATTAATGCAGCCTTTAGAAGTTCCACAGTGGCCATGGGATGATGTTACCATGGACTTTGTAATCGGCTTGCCTCGTAGCCAGCGAGGTAAGGATGCGATTTGGGTAGTGGTGGACAGATTCAGTAAGTCCGCGCACTTCATCCCTATTCGCACGACGAATTCGGCGAGTGATTTGGCACCTATCTATGTGCGTGAGATAGTGAGATTGCATGGTGTGCCCAAAACGATAGTTTCGGACAGAGATGCTAAGTTTGTCTCCAAGTTTTGGGAAAGCTTGCAAAGCGCTTTGGGCACAAAACTTCAGTTTAGTACTGCTTTCCACCCACAGACAGATGGGCAATCCGAACGCACAATTCAAACACTAGAGGACATGTTGAGGTCCTGTGTTCTGTCGTGGAAAGGTAGCTGGGAGGATCAGTTGGCACTCGCGGAGTTTGCCTACAACAACAGCTACCATTCCAGTATTCGGGCCGCGCCATTTGAGGTTCTGTATGGGCGGAAATGTAGATCGCCACTTTGTTGGGATGCCGTAGGTGAGAAGGCAGTTTTGGGTCCAGATTGGGTCCAACAGACAGTGGAACGAGTGGCGGAGATTAGACAGAATCTGCTAGCTGCCCAGAGTAGGCAGAAGAGCTATGCGGATATTAGAAGGCGAGACTTAGAGTTTGAAGTGGGGGATTGGGTGCTCTTGAGAGTGTCTCCCACAAAAGGGATTGTGAGATTTGGTATTAAAGGGAAGCTTAGCCCGCGTTATATTGGACCGTTTCCGATTCAGGCACGAATTGGAAAGTCGGCATATCGTTTGGGTCTTCCCGAGTCGATGCGAGGAGTGCATAATGTGTTTCATGTGTCTATGTTGAGAAAGTACTTAAGGGATCCGGAACACGAGATTGTTCTAGAACCATTGCCCCTTAAGCAAGACCTCACCTTCGAGTCCCGTCCAGTTCGGATTCTGGAGGAATCGGAGAGAGTGTTGAGGCATAGAACGTTAAAGTATGTGAAAGTCCTATGGTCGCATCAGACTGAGCGAGAAGCGACGTGGGAATTGGAATCTCGCATGCGCGAGAAGTACCCAGAGTTGTTCTCTACGGGTACGCGTTACAGTTAATTTATGTTTGATTCAGTTGTTTGTTTATTTTCGTACAGATTATCGAGTTGCAGAATTCGAGGTCGAATTCTGTTAAGGGGGGTAGAATGTAATATCTGGGCCGTAGAAGCCCAGCCCAGCCCATTTTTGTGCCACGTATATGAGAGAGAGAGAGAGCCAGAGGGGAGGCCAAACGAGATTTTTCTCCTCCCCGAGCTCACCTTGCGCTGCTGTCGCCCTCCCCTTGCGCCTGCGCCGCCGCTTGCTAGCCCGGCGCCGTTGCCGTCGCCGCCACTCCGTCGGCGCCGCCGCTTGTCGCCATCTTCCCCACGCGCGATTGGCCGTCGCCAGCTGCCGCTGCCGCCGCCCTCAGCTCGCGCGCGTGTCGCCGTTACTCCCGGGTCGCGCCCCACCCTCGTCGCCGCCTTGCTTCCTACTGCCGCTCGCTGCCGCTCGCTAGCCCGCTGCCTCCGCCGCCCCTGCGCGCCCCACAAGGGAGCGAGGGGAAGGCCGAGCTCCGGCCGGAGGGGGGGAGAAGAGAGGGGGTAAGGCCGCGCCGGCCGTGAGGGAGGAGGGGGGCCGTCGGCGGAGTGAGGAAGAAGGAGGAGAGGAGCTGGCTGCCGAGTGAGGAAGAGAGGAGGGAGGCGTTGGCGTGGAGAGAGGAGAGGAAGAAGAGGCGCTGGCGTGAAAAAGAAGGGAGGGGCCGGCTGAAGAAGAAAGAAAGAAAGGGAGTGCGGCCGGCCGACTGGAAAGAGGAAGAGAAAAAGAAAAGAGAGAGAGAAGGAAAAAAAAAGAGAGAGAAAGGAAAGAGGAGAAAAAAAGGGGGAAATCTGATTCGGCATCGGATTCGCCAGAACCAGCCAGGGAACGACAGTCCATACCCGGATTTAGTCGTCGGGCTTGGGGTAACAGTTCGAAAACCCTCTCCCATTTATTTATCGAAACAGGCATAAGTTAATATGTGGATTATTAGAATTGGTTCGGGTAGCCATTAGAATATTGTTTATTAATATGGTTACCTGGGCGGAGAAATCGAGGTTGCCACTGGTGATCTGGTCGATCCGTGGCGATAGAGGAAAGGGAATAAATATGTAAAATGCTATATACGAGTTTAATTGACCATATCGCTAAACATCGGGACAACAGGGAGATGTCCGATGATAGAGTTTGGTTGTGCTAAGCTGACATGTAAGTGCGATGTGATGTACTCGTATGTATTGCATGAGTGATACATTGAAATAATTAATGCTTGTTCAGGTGGCGGTTCGAGTTTGGTGCCGTCCACGCACCGTCCGCCAGGCTAACAGGCAAGTGCATGGTAGACGGTAAATTGTGATGAATGTTATTCGTGATTCCATGCCATGATTTACAGTATTTATGAGAGGATGTATGTGATTATGTGCTAATCATAGTTTGATGAGTAACATTTATGATTAGACATTCACATTTGGAGCATATTGCATCATGCAATTGCATAAGAGCCAGGTCGGTGAGAAAGTCTTACGACTAGTCCGGAGTGCTCGTGAATAAGACCTACAGAGGTAGGCACTCCACGGGAGTGGAGGTTGTGACCTCGTATGAAAGAGGACGAGGCGAGTGGTCCATCGACGGGTGGACACTCCGCTATACCGGTATACGCTACAGTTACAGAGCATACAGATGCATACAGATGCATTGCATGATATTGCATTGCATTACAGTGACAGAAAGTGATACAGTTACAGTTACAGTTGTGATTTACAGTTTACAGTTACAGTTGTAATTTACACTTTACAGTTACAGTTGTGATTTACAGTTTACAGTTACAGTTGTGATTTACAGTTTACAGTTACAGTTGTGATTTACAGTTTACAGTTACAGTTGTGATTTACAGTTTACAGTTACAGTTGTGATTTACAGTTTACAGTTACAGTTATGATTTACAGTTTACAGTTACAGTTGTGATTTACAGTTTACAGTTACAGTTGTGATTTACAGTTTACAGTTACAGTTGTGATTTACAGTTTACAGTTACAGTTTACAGTTACAGTTGTGATTTACAGTTTACAGACATAGGGTTGAATTACAGTTTATAGACACAGAATTGAATTACAGTTACAGTTGAAATTGCTAAGGTGATGTTACTGTTTTATCGTGTGCTTGCTGAGTCTTCGGACTCACTCTTGCTTTGTTGTTGGTTTTAGGTGAAGGATGACGACATGCATGGAATGGGATAGCACTTTTGGCACTGCACAGATGAAATAACGGTTTAGCCGTATACGGAGTCTTTATGTTTGTTATAATGCTAAAACTTGTGGCTCGCTGTTTGGTTTAGCTTGCTTACGAGCCAGGATGGCGGGTCTCCATGGTCGTGGAGCCCACCGTGGTTGTTTGTGTTATAACTTGTGAAATATGAAGTTAGTGGTGTTTGCAATTATCCTACTGTTATTTGTGCTTTGTTATCTGTGGGTAATGATATAAAAATAACAGAGGAGGTGCTGCTAAAAGTTGAATTAGCAACACTATTGAATTGGTAAGGGTGTGGTGGTAGCATCTTGGGCCCTGTGGAGGGTCGGGGTGTTACAAAGAGGCAACCTTTTTCACCGCCTCAAACACAAACAGTGCTGCCAATTAATCTACACTAGTAGTATATTATACTATTTATTAATGACCACATATATCCCTACCTTTTTGCCTACCATTTTTTAATACCACACATATATTACCCGCATATATGTAGGATATATGCACGACAAAATCATGGACAGACAAATAGAAAGAACAAGCAAATTAAGAAATAGCTAGAGCAGGAAAGTAATAAGAAGCATCCCTTTCTCTCCCACTCTCTATCTCACACACAAGCAACATAACCATTCCCAGCTCTTCACACACACAGCACAACACTCGCACTTTACCCACCTCACCAAACCCCTCCCTTCATCCCTAGCTTGCATCCTGCCTGCACCTCCTCTCTCTCTCTCTCATCAAATAAGCAAGATCCAGCAACAACAAAGAGAAGAAGAAACTAGCTAGGTGCATCTTCTTCCACCTCGATCTCCTCTCATCTATGAAACAAACAAGATCCCATATCTAGCTTGTTCTTCCAAAGAAATCATGAACTAATATGTCGAGTAGAGGTGAGATCTATACATATAAGCGCACATAATTATACACTGTACGCACACATGGAGTTGTTCCCACGGCAGCCGGACCTATCCCTCCATATCAGCACCCCCAGCTCCTCCTCGCAGTCACCGGAGCCGGCACCGACAACCGCTAGCTGGCTGTGGAGGAAGCTGCCGGATGCCACGGCCACAACATCCGCAAGAGCACCACCACCACCACTGCCCGCCCACTCCCACGTCTCCTTACGCTTCGCCGCCGCCTCGGCCATCACCCACGGCGGCGTCGTGAGTTTGCATCGTCATTATCCCCACAACCAGCAGCAGCTCAAGGCGGCGATGCAGCTGCAGCCGATACCCGGAGTCCCGGTGTACCAGCAACAGCAGTTACATCCGTACAAGGTGATGCCCCCACGAAGCAACGGCGGCGGCAGCCGTCTCTTCTCCCATGTGGGGGCTGGGTTTCCTCCAACGGCGTCATCGTCGTCGAGGTTCTTGGGGAGGCTCCCGCCGGGAAGGCGGACCGTGCGGGCGCCAAGGATGCGGTGGACGACGCCGCTGCACGCGCGCTTCGTCCACGCCGTCGAGCTCCTCGGCGGGCACGAGAGTAAGTAGTAGGATCAACCGATCAACCAGGCGATTGATATATGCATCTGATAAATTGATTACTAAATTTGGTGCCGGTCGATCGATATATGTATCATCGATCAGGGGCGACGCCCAAGTCGGTGCTGGAGCTGATGGATGTGAAGGATCTCACGCTGGCTCATGTCAAGTCTCACCTGCAGGTCATAAGAAAAAAAACCATGCATTATAATTGATTAATCATCTAATCATCTCTCTCTCTCTCTTTCTCCTTTAATTTTGTCACAGTAAACGTTTGCATTCATATATGTTACACTTGCAGGCTTTCTTCTTAGTCAATAGTCATGCACGCTCTTGTGTGTTCGTGCGTGTGTTAATTTGTTTTTTTCATTTGGATTGTGTGTGCGTTTCTCTTTAATTAGATAATATCATAAAGAATAAAGGCAACACGAACATCGATATCCAGTCTTCTCTCTGAATATATGTAGTGTCAGCAGCTTTCACAAGGGGAAAGCATATAGGGCTTCAAAGTGAAAGAAATGTGTGTGTGTGTGAGAGAGAGAGAGAGCTAATGTGCAGTGTTTAATGCCATGGAACCAATTCTTGTGCCATGCTGAAGGCCCAGAGAAAGAAATTGTGGAATGCAGTGCTAGTTAATGACTTTGATTTAGATGTCTGGTAGGGTTAGTAGGGAAACTATGCAGATAATTGTGCATTATTTCTACACAATATCGATTCCATTATTTGCAGAAAACACGCAACAAAGTAAGCTATATATGATTTAATTCTCTCTCGGCCTAAAAGTTATATCTCATTCATGCAGATGTATCGCACAATAAAAAATACTGATAAGCCGGTCTCGTCTGGTATGTATATGTATATGCAAATGCAAATGAACATATTTCCTGACGTAAAAGGAGAATTAAGTGATAATGACTTACAGTTTTGTTCCACCTTTCCAAATTTAGGACAAAATGATGGATTTGTCGACAATGCATCGGCTGGTGATATCTCCGATGACAGTTTACCCAACGGTTCTGTGGGAGTACAAAATAAAAGTATAGCATCTGATCAGAATGACACCAATTACAGTGGTTTATGGAGCAATAACTCTTTAAGGTAGTTCTACCTTTCTTGCTCGATCATTGGTACATACCCCTGCTCGTTGCCACTTGCCAGTAGGGCCAGTACTGAACTACTGATGAATCATGAATGCATGCATGGATGTTAAAATTCATGTTGTCAGTACTACCAGTACAATGCAGAGAGGGAGGGGGGGGGAGAGAGAGAGAGAGAGCTCTGCAAAGTTGCGTGCAATTCCCAAGGCCTTTAGCCCTATCAAACCCAAGGACCATTTAGCAGGAGCAAGCTCTCTCTCTCTCTCTCTCTCTCTCTCTAAGTGTTCATGCAAGTTACTGTTGTGGCAAGAAAACAGAAGGGGGGTCGAGGTAAATCTTGGTTTTGTTCCATTTGTCAGTGTAGGGACATTGGTGGGCATTTGAAACCTCATGATGATGCAATGATTCCATTGAGTTCTAAACTAGGAGTACTCACAACACAAGCTATATACTTGTATGGTCCATTTATCTATACATGAGCACACACATATCCCAAGAAAAGGCAAGTCCACTTGTCGGGAAAAGGTCGATGAACATAACTATTCAGAAACACTTTTTTGGATTACGTGGGAGGACAAAAAATAAACAAGTCAACGGTAATATAACTATGAAAAAATGTAGATACAACATTATATAAACTCTTTGGAAATTGCTAGTCAGCTAGTTTGTACTACTAGTTTCTTTGTGCCCTAAGGAGAGGCCAATTTTCCCAAACAGTAGTTGTTGCAAAATTGCAATGGTCCCTCAGTCGAGTTACAAACACATCAAGCTAACTCGATCGCAAACATTACTTGTAAGCATCTAGTTAAGTATATATGTTCCATGTTCAACACTTCAAATGCTTTTAATTAATTAGATGGATATATATTTACATACGATGTCTTTTTTGGTACGCTTCATTTCTCTGACTGGAATCTTTTTTATTTCTGTCTGCTATGATGGACTATTCGCAGCAAGGTAGACTGCCTTGGTGTCGGCTTACCAAGTGAACCAGCTAATGAAACTTGCAGGAAATATCTCAAGGTAACATACCTAAGAAATCCATATACTTTATGTCAGGGTTACACTGCACACATGTATCATTTTATTTGTTCAACGTGAAATTAAACTCCCATTCTTCATGAATAGTTGAAGACATGCATTATAATTCAAGCATATGATGACAGAGATATACGTACATATATACCTCGTAATTAATTTCGGTTGATCTTACCTAGCTGGCTTGCTTAATTATATGATATAATTGGTGCAGGATGTGGAACCGAAGATCGGCTTAGAGACATCGATGGTGAGGCTACCGGGACGGCCGAACCTTGAGTTTACGCTTGGGATTGGAAGAGCTCCTCAATGACCGGACTGTGAAGTCCAAGCACGAACAACTTGAAGTCCATGCTTGACCTAATTACTAGTGTCATTCACGCTAAGTGTGGCTGGCTGGCTACAGGCCAAGACTGTGAAGGCACGCAAAAAATGCAACAAGAAAAACAGAAACCATTGTATTCTTACACATGCGTGGTTCTGATCAAGGCCAGATGTGGAGAGAGAGAGAGAGAGAGAGAGAGATGCTATAGTGTGCCAGTAGTACCATATATACATGCATATAACACTCAGTGTGTGTGTTGAGTCTGAGAGAGAGAGAGAGAGAGAGAGAGAGAGAGAGGTGGTGTAGTACGTAGCATATGATTTGGCTTTATAAAAAGTCTTATGTTGTCTAAAGCAGGTGGCATGTGCATGGAATTCAGCAAGAGGGCGACAGGTAGGGTTTCATCTTTTACTGCCAACAAAGAAGGAAATGGCGCAGATTCATTAGCTACGCATCACGCACGTGCAGTTCCCAAGCATTGTCAGCTTTTCAACGCCTCCGAAAGAAAAAAAAAGGAAAGAAAGAAAAGAAAAGTGCATGACATGGCCAATGCCTATACGTGGGCCTGTTTGGCTGCGGTTTATGGTTTTTGGCTGCGTTTTATGTCTTTTGAGTTGTTCGTGCGAGAGATTACAGAGTAGCAGAAACTCATGTGCGGTTTTTACAGATATAAATGAAGTCGGTACGTATGTATTACAATTAACTAGTCGACCCTATTTTGAAAAGATACTCTGTTTAAAATTTAATTACTTTAGAAAAGCCAAAAAGCAGCTTTTAGAAGCTGAAAAGAACAGGGCCATATATACACACACAGGAAAATGACTCTATGCTCATAAGAGTGTATACTCTCACTTCTTATATATCGTTTTAATGGTATATGTTATACATTTTTATTTACTTGAACATACTCTAATAAGGATTATAAAATACTTCGAAGCAAGTTTCATGAAAATTTCGTCAAAATGCACTTTTCATAGCATAATTTATATGTATACTCCGTTTATGTATAGACAAGGGTATATAGCAAAAACAAAGGGTTTCGATGAAAAATTTTTAACTAAGTCGCACTGGAATATCTTAGAATTATTATTTTATAGGATTGTATGACGCAATCAGAGAGGGTGAATGATTGCCTCTGCTTCTTAAAATCTCTACGTAGTCGATGAAGAATTCGACCACTCGAATGAACACTTGATGCTCAACTTTGCTCATAGTCGTATAAGTCACCCAAACAGCAATCACCAGAAATCACGAACCAGATTGATTCAAGATGTTCTTCATTGATGAAATTCCATGGATTTACAAAGTGCCCTCACAAGCACTTTGTGAAAATGGAACATGGATCAATACTAATGAAACTATAAAACATAGAGTGAACCCCCCTAAATATGTGCATACAAGAATATATTGTGAAAGTATATGCACATATTCAAGTTTGACCTATTTGGTGAAGTTCATTCTATATTTCGGATCTAAGGAATGTAATAAGATAAAAATGTGATATTTAATGCATATCTCTTATATTTTTCACCTTTTCATCCAAATGAGACTAAGCAATATCATAATCAATAAATATATTAGTCTTACAATTGTAGTTGTCATTATCACCAAAATCAACTTAATGAAGTTTGAACTTGCACATGGCTAAAACATTAGGCCTCTCACTGCTTTTATATGTTAGAGCCCTAAACTGTGTTCGACTCAAACACGAACACAAAATTCTATCTCTTCCTTAAATCAAGAGACCCCGAAACCCTTCCTAACACAGGTTTTACCAAATCTCTAATCCCTCCCGTTACAGGCTCCTTCCATAATGTTTCTAATTTCACCACGTGATGAAGCCTCCAGGAACGCACCTCCCATAACTCACCACGTGATGAAGTCTCCAGGAACGCACCTCCCATAGCTCCATCTCATATCATCAACCTCCGTGTAGAAGCTTCTAGGACCGCACCGCCCGTAACTTCTCCACGTATCACCACCTTTGATCTCCATGTACTCCAGCGTTAGCCCGACCATCTTGCATGACATCCTCAACCATCTAGACCTCAGATATCTCCATTCTAGTCCTGGTCCAACTCGTCACTGACCATAATTTTCTCTACACCATCCTGCACGTGCAAAGACCAAAGAAATATTTTCCGGCACAAGTTATCCACAACGTGACCATCATTGGCACACACTCACACCACCCTTGTCCATCCATAAACAAGAATAAAACTATCCATGACCATCAACCAGATTGTCTATGACCACACATTCTATTGCTTACCGCAAATCAGCTCCAAACAACTTCTTACAGCCGCTAGCTCAACGAGTACTCAGAAACTACTATCGCTCCGCTCCAAACACTCAAGGATACCATGCATCGCTAACAACCAAAACCATAGAGTACCGAGCGCCAAGTCTACGACTACCGATCATCAACCAATCACCGCACCATCGATCACCGAACACCGAGTATCATTAACAACCGCTACAACCAGATCAGTCAACCACTAACCCAACACGAGCACTTGAGGTACTCGAAGATCACAGGAATTAAAGCACTCGTACCGACCACGAAGCCTACAACAATCGATTGCAAAGCCTTCGACTACCAAAGACAACGACAGCAGACTGCAAAGTCTTTGACTATGAAAACAAAACTGCTAAGTCTACGACTATAACAATAGTCCGTGAAGTCTACAACTATAACAACAGTCCGCAAAGTCTACGACCATCGACTGCAAAGCTCTTGACTATCGATCAGTAAAATCTACGACTATCAAGTACCAACCAAGTGTTGTAGCTTTGACTATGAAAAAGTATTGTAGCTACAACCATGAAAGGTACTATAGCTACGATTACCTTCAGTGGTCGTTCTGTCGTGGTCGAAGTCAAACGTGGTCGAACTGCCGTAGTCGATATTCCGTGGTCGACGCCAGATGTGGTCGAAGTAGAATGTGGTCGTAGTCAAACGTGATCGTAAACGACTCTGGGTCGTAGCCAACGTGGTCGAAGTCTTATGTTGTCGAAAGCCGCTATGGTCAAAGTCTGTCGTGGTCGTTCAACCATGTGATCCTCTGATGCCACTCGAGTGCCGTCCAATGTTCCAGAGCTACTCGAGTACCATCTGATGCCACTCGGACCCGATCGGATTAGTTCGAAACTACTTAGAGCAACCAAAAATACTCGGAGAAGACAAAAACCACTCGGGGCAAACTAAAACCACTTGAACTTGAAATTTCGACCGTGATAGACTAAAACTTTCACAAACGCAAAATCCAAAGTAATCCAAATGTCAATTATTCACATCACTTTATTTACAACCATCTATATGGTCTAACATATTTATATCGAAAGTGATAAAGATATATAAAATATTTGTTTAAATGGTATATTAGAAGTGAAATTCATACTCCGTGAGTGTGTGTATGTATTGTGTTGGCTTTCTATTGTATGTTGTACAAGGGAGTGCCTAGCTAGTTTCCTATACATTGCTGAAAGGAAACATGCAGATCATTTCTGACTTCTAAGAATATCAGTATAGTCAATGTACGCACCAGTTCTGAGAATAACAGGGGCACCATGGTGCCCGGGCTCCATGATTAAGACTTTTCATTCATGATTGAGACTTTCCATTCATAATTAAGACTTTCCATCCTGATATTATATATCATTGCACTTGCACGCATCTAAAAGCAATCCAACGGCAGGGAGGCTTGGTGCCCGGGCACCCTAGTGTCTTATTTCAGCGTCATATATATATATATATATATATATATATATATATATATATATATATATATATATATAGGACGAGTGTTTCATGCACCATGGTGCCTAGGCACCAATATCAATACCCGTTGATTTGCTTCGAGATTCGCAACGTTTGATGTGGGTATCTTCATATACCCATAAAAAAGTATATTTGAGATATCAAACTCCGAAAAAATTTAAATTCAACTTCAGTTTAATTAGTTTGAACTATTTGTATGGTATATACTCACTGCAGTTGCATTGAACTCAAAAGTAGTTCAAACTAGTTTGAACTGAGTTCAAAACTAACTTACCATAAATATATCAAGGGTATAAAACATTTTCATACCCAAACTCAAAAAAATAATCAATCATACACGTGTATCGGATGTTGGTGCCTAGGCACCATGGTGCATTATGTAATTTTCCTATATATATATATATATATATATATATATATATATATATATATATATATATATATATATATATATATATATATATATATATATATATATATATATATATATATATATATAGTGTAATACCCATACCCACAGAGCAAGAGAAGATATTTTGTGGGTGCGAAACCTAAAACTAACAAGCGAGTATATATATCAACAATAGAATGGGGATTTATAGTAAACATGAAACCAGACGAAAAGTTATCAATGCACTAACTATAGACCCAGGGTGAGGGAGTGAATGATAGAAGTGCTAGCTGCCCTTTCTTTCTTTCTTTCTTCCTTCCTTTTTTTTTTATGTTAAAAATCTGGGTGAGCCTTTACGGGCACACATGGAGCGCTGCCATTGCTTGCCGTCTTTCAGCTTTTGTAGACTGCGAAAGCGTGGGCGCAGGCTGCAGAGCAAACCAAGACAACATGCAGGTTGAGGTGATTTTCCTAATCACCTTTTACTATGTGTCTGACAATGACCCAACCAGAAGTAAGAGTGCAAGAGTACTGTCTGTGTAACAGATAGTACGTACAGTAGGCAGAGAGAAGGATAATGGCAAAGAATGATTACCTGATGATGGACTCATCACTAGCTCGTAGATGTATTTGATCCATGACGGGGCCAATATAATAATAGCTCTCCTTCTCTCTTTCCTTTGCTGGCTAGTGTACATGGCATGCAGATACTGCCTATATATGAGAGTGTAACACCTTACCTAACCTTTAAGCACGAAATACTATTAGTATTCTAGTACACTACCATATGCAGCCATTGTTGCTAGATTTATCTATTTACATATCAACATCATGTTAAACAACATACGTTTAATGATAAGCATTGAAGTATAAGTACAAATTTACCAATTATCGAAAGAAAACACATGAATCACACACGTCTAAATATTTCTATTAAGTCACATTATTAATCATTAACTGCTAAGCATATCATTAAAGTTTGAATATGCCAACTAAGGTAATATGTAAATTACTGTTTGCACATGAAATAAAATGTGTTACAGATCTTATCCATACATATCGCTTTCAACATACATCTAGAAAAAACAACAAAGCGTGAGTTCAAAGAGTCAGCAAGCACATAATAGAACGATAAACACTACTATACACATAAGCAATAATTTAGCCATATCATTCCCACATGGGTGTTCTCCCGGCAGGAGAAACAGAAATGAGATGTTAGTGCTAGTGTTTGCTTACAAGGGAGGCATGGTTGGCCGGCTCTCTCTCTTCCTTGGCATGTGCCTTGCCAATGCTGCTCTTGCCTTATCCCTATGACTCTCTCATTCGGCAGTTTGCTCAAGGATCAGTGGTCCATAAGGTGAGCCTGGCACTATTTATTGGCTTTTCTACCGCGAAAGGTAAGTCAGTAAAATATGGAAGTTAGATTTTTCTACTGCTGAACAATGATGCCTACAAATGCGAGAGGCGCCGATCGACTCCGGACGGTCTAAGAATCTCGATGAACACTACTGATTCGATATTCTAAGGTCGAAAGGTTCTGACGACATAAACTTTCATTCTTCCTTCGATTATTTTCATTCTTTGCGTTTCTTTTTTTTTCTTCCTAGTGGCATTGCAGCGAGATTGAGAGTAGTAGGCCAGGCAGAGCGAGCAAGCTAGCCACAGCTATTGACTGTCCGCTGCAAACCATGTGGACTGGTGTATATAGCATTGTACGACCAGAGGAGTACATTTTGTAGTACCGATCGACTAATTAGAATCTTGTGATTGGAGCAAAACATGTTACTCCTTAATTACTAGCTTGTCGAGCCACAGCCAGTCGTCGTCTTCAGCCCAGCATTATAATTACCATGATCTGATTGATGCGCAAGTGGTAATTAATAGACTAATAGCACGTAGTACATGAACATGGTTGACTAGCTAGGGTACGTAGCCTTTTGGATAGGCTATAATCAAAATGGTTTAAGTTTCTGGCTTCCGGTTTATTTTTCACTATTTATTAATTTTGATTTTTTTCTGAACTTTTGGCTTTTTGTTAAGTTTTTTTGCCGGTTCTTTTTTTCCCGTATGTGTTTGTATTATACGTAATGGGCTAAGATATTTTTTATATTTTTAAAATTTTTAAATTTAATTATGCTAAATAAGCCTTTGTCAGCAACAATGTTTTTTTAACTAGCTATAGTGCTATTCAGTCATAAGCCACTAAAAAAAGCCCAAATGATCACCACTATAACCTCCAGTGAAACGTTACCATTTTAATGGTAAGACGGGGTTTTTACTTTGCGCCGAAAGCACAGTCAACTTTTTTAGCCTGGACCAAGCGGAAGATGGAAAGCGACCCATCAGAGCGTCCAAGGATATATGTACGGACGTGCCGCTGCCATGTGGGACCCGTGCAGACCGGGACGAAGGAACACGACGACCGACGCAGGAGATTCCAAACAGATTTTGACTTTTACAAACTATTTTTTGATTGAAGTGATTTGCAAGAGTCACTGTACAAACTGTTGTAATAGAGTGGCACATAAGTATTCTTTACCTTTTTAATCTCTCTCGCAATTGACAAAAGCTATAGTTAAAAAACAAAAGATACAGCACTTTCAAACACGTAGGAAGGATGATTTGGCACCCCATTGGTCCATGATTGGATCTGGAGTGACTGGAGCATGTGCGACGTTGACAGTCCCTCCTCCCTCTGCAAATGGAGTGAGTATCCGTTATACAATATCGACCCATCCATACATTACATGGCTACTACCGTACCTGTCATCTCCTGCAGAGTTTGCAGTTGCAGGCGATCGTACGGTCACTGCAGTACCCACCCTCAGATGCTCAAAATGTGCAGTGCTACCAGGAAGGAGCAAATATTAATCCAGGTGGAGTAGAAGATTTCAGCTCAAGCACCTACTTGTCAACGCAAGAAATTTTTTCTTGGCTTGTTCAGAGACCGATACGACTGCACATGCTGTGGCCCGCCCGCCCATCTGATGGAGCTGGGTCTACTTCAACTTCAGCAGCTTAATTTCTGCTCGTAGGATCATCCAGATCCAGCGAAGAGTTCTTGAGCGGATCGAGCCGACACTGATCGCAGATACCCAACCACTACCACTAGCAGCTCCTGGAAAACGTGAGCTTGTTTAATCACCCCGAAACCTGTATAAAATTGGGGCACGCGAACCACGCTCTCCATCAAACCAACCAATTTCGAGTCCCTTTCTCCGGACGAGTGCAGACCAACCAACCTGCTCCTCTCCCGATACGTAAAATTTTGAAGTTTGCTATCGAATTCCTTGGTCCAAGGCTCGAATTGAAGAAGCACACGGAGACCCCAGTCCCTTCCAGCCGTCATGGCCATGCAGCTACCCAGTCTGACTAGGCGCCCGACACTGCAAGTGCTGCCACTGCTCCTGCTCTGCTTGCTCGCAGGCTCCTCCATGGCCTTACCCGCGCTGCCTGCGATGGATAGGCTGCGTTGGCAGGTCGACAAGGCCAACTGGCGCGGCCTGTCCATAGGGCTCGTCATGTCGTACGTCGATGAGGCCGCCGCTCTCCAGTCCTCCGGCTACTTCAGCCCTTGGCCTGTCCTCCCCTTCGTTGACCTCTATGGTAAATCTGGGCCCTTCCATATCCAATCCATATGCTTATCTGTACATTGTGCACATAAAGACTGCATAAGTTTGGCTGTTCCTGGTTGACTTCCTTGGGTATTTCCAACAGCTAGTAACAAGTATTAAACCCTCTTAAAAATGTACTAAACTGCTAACTGAACCCAGAGTCCCGGACAACAACATGCAAAAGGTTTCTTGGAATCATGGAATTGCATATTCAACATAAACAATTCGCTCGTGAGTATATTTGGAGCAATGGCAAACTAGTTACGCGCTTTTACAAGTGTTTTCTTGTAAGCTCTAGCAAGAGCAAATCTAGGATAAAAGTCAGTCCTCGGTCGTGGAGTGCCTAAGGCACC
This sequence comes from Dendrocalamus latiflorus, assembly GCA_017311315.1. NCBI lineage: Eukaryota > Viridiplantae > Streptophyta > Magnoliopsida > Poales > Poaceae > Dendrocalamus > Dendrocalamus latiflorus. Next base: position 854,485 of record CM029659.1, read on the forward strand.
TGTAACTAACAACAGAGGTTGGGATCGATCTATTTGAACAGTTACACTTTCATGTACTAGCAAACTGAAGATCAGGAGTGAAAAATATATCACACGCGTGATGCCATTCCAGAGAGAAAGCAATACAAAGTAGCCATCACCATCAAGTCATCAATCCTCTGCGTTGCAATTAGTGTTCAGTTTGTGTAGAGGATCATCGATGATGACCATGACTAGCCTGCTAGCCGGTAAGAAAGGAAATGACAGCAGGTAAACCTGCAGCCAGCTACCCGCGTTCTCGATCGTTCAGGAATCTTTTTATGCAAACCTAACTGTTCTCTTCATCAGATCGAGTCCTTCGGCCCTAGCAGCTGGAGACGAGTCAGTTGTTGGCCGGAGCAGGTACAGAGGCCGCGGTTGTGTGTTGTTGGCCGGCCCCTCTGTCGCATAAGTTGAGAGGAGGATCTACAGTAATTCATGGGTATTTAACTGAATACCTAATTTTTTTTAGCAAACAATCCACTACATATATTAGGCATAATACATATGTTAATATGTATACTGGTAATTGGGCTTAAATCATAAAATTTCGCTCTCCGGGCCGAACCTGGCGCTCTGACCGTGGCCCAGCCCACGCCGAGAGGCCGAATGGCCCAGTCTCCTCTCACTGCTAGTCTCTCAGTCCCAGGCTTGCATTCATGTAGACACTAAATAAGGCCAGTTGGGAGTCTCTGCCAAGAAAGTGCAATGCATACTCCCCCTATTATAGCAGGGGGGATGCGCGCACTCCCGCTCGGCCACGTCCCCCGCCCCCGCGCGCTGGCCGCCGCATGGCGGGGGGATTTCTGTACGGCCAGGGGAGGGATTTTCCTCCTGTTTTCCGGAAATTACGTACAGGTCCTTTTTCTTCGCAAACAGGTCCTTTTTCTCGCGAAAAGGTCCTGGCGGTTTTTTTGCGGCGAATTTTCCTGAAAAACCCCCCTCCAATTTGCAGGATGGCGCCCCGCGGTTTTCTAAATTGCGTACGGGTCCTCATTTCATTACATACGGGTCCTCAGTTTTTACGAAAAAAGCCCTTTAACTTTTTCGAAAATACGCCTGTGCCCTCGATTTTTTAAAAAAAAACTCCTCACAAATTATCGCCTCTTTTACTTCGGTGCACACGGTGGCTGGCGCGGCCTATGCTGCTAGTAGTATGTATTTCAGAAAAGAGCACAAATTCCTGAATCAAACCAGCTTATTCTCCTGTAGAGGAATTTCAGTTCCATGTGAACATGCTTACATAACAAGAGAAGAATTTATACTTTAATTTTCGCTATTGTGGGCATTTATATTTTCTGTTGAATAATATTTTTATAACTTAAATTCCTAGATCCGCCACTTCTTAAGTGGAGAGCTTGCCCCTGCGACACATGCGTGCATGCATCATCAAGATTGGTTCAAGCCACCACGCAAAGCTTGAAAGGTTTAGGTTAGAACTAAGAGAGGAGAGCCGAGCAATCAATCGACTAAGGTGCATGCAGCTTTCGGAAACTACTCAAAAAGAAACGGGGCCATTGCAAATTAAATCAAAGAGCGAGAGGAAGGATGTCGATGGAATAGAGTCACAGCCGAGGCGACGGTGAAAACTTCTTCCCTGATGCCTTCCATTCCTATCGGAGATTTCAATGCACTTACTTCATTCTCTCTTCCTCCGCTGTCTGTACTGTACGTTGGTGCTCCTACCTGTGGTGGCAATGGCACGGGGAAGTGAAGAATTGTTTCAACTTTGAAGGGAGAAGTAAGACGGTGAATTGGTGATGGTACATTGGTACGGTATCAAATGGAGTACCTGCTTGTACTCCAGGAACATCACTTGTGTGCTTGCCATTGCTAGGTGTCCAAGTGGGTAGTGACATTAATGTGACATGTACGTAACATTTTGGGCCGGTTATAACTATCTTTTGAGTTAAACTTTTGAACTTGACTTTTAACTTTTGGTTGAACAATTGGTTGGTATTGTACAGTAACGGTTGTTAGTTTTTTTTTGAAAAAAAACCTGTTATATCATCACAGACAATGCAAAAAAATAAGAAGAAAAAAAATGAAAAAAAGTTAAAAAGCAAAAATTAAAAATCAACGTGTTTCAAACGACTTCTGATTTAAATAAACCAGAAGCCAGAAAAAGCCAGCAGGTGAAGTCATTTGGAGCGGGGTATCAATGGTAATTATTCGTAACGTCTCGTTTGAGGTATATCCTTGTCGCGTCGTCTGCTTGGAGCCTACTGTTGAATTTCCTGGCTAATTAAGGAATGTTTGGAACAAGTTCAATGGATTCTTTCTTCTAGTGGTGCTAAGAATAATGTGTGTATAATGTATAGATGTTATGAAAATTAACATGGATATTTACTCCTTTTTTTCGTTTCTGAGAGGATCATGGGGTGGACCGTTGGTTTGCTTGAACATGTAGGAACTAGCGCAACTGCTCAGCTAGATATACACTGCAATTCCTATGTTTATGTGCAAACATAGAGTTTTACTTATTATACAGCACACGCACTCGTACTCCAGTTGATGAATTTGTCTTTTACGCAGATCCAGATATCGGTTATTCTTCAGATCGAGTCTTCGTTGGCCCTAGCAGCTACAGACGATTCAGCCCCTGCTCGTGCTCGGTGCACACCAGATCGAAGCATATCATCATCCTGTGCGTTGCAATTAGTGTTCAGTTTGTATACCCGGTTATAATGAAGAAACATCGTAGTAGCAGGATAGTTGGACATCACTTGGACAACTGCTTATTATTCAGAGTTTACAGCACACCAACTCGCGCTCTCGTTCATGAATGGAACTTGTACGCAGATTCAGATCTCTCGTCTTCGTTGGCCCGAGCAAGTTTGTTTTTGCTGTGGTTTTGTTTCGGCCCGCGGAACCGAGTGAAGCCATGCGGCAATGTTTGAGAGGTTGAGGTTAGTGGCCACTAGAGCATTGCAAACTAAATCACCAAAAGGGGCTAGGCAGCATGCATGCCAATGGAACAGAGTCAGGTCCGAGATGGCAGTGACTGAAAACCTCGTTCCTGATGCCCTCCACTCCTACCTGAGATCCCATCGCTTGTACTACTACAGTTGCACTCTCTCTTCCTCCATTGTCTGTTACTGCTATGCTACTAGTAGCGGTTGCTCTGGTACAGGGAAGACGGTGATGGTGAAGCATCAAATGGAGCGCTACTTGAGAAACATCAAATAATGTGCTTGTTGTTGCTTGGCTGGATCGGCTGCCTCTTCCATTCGTTCCCAACGAAACACGCGTTTGTCTGGCGGAATTTAACAGCCTGCGTGCATATGTGGTCAGCTCATATGTTACAATTTCTACGCGACCCACACCACCTACCGGACCCTTGAAAGACCTAGTAGGAACGAGACATTAGTCTGGAAGATACTACTATGTTTGCGCTGTGTGGGTGGGAATGGATGCCAAGGAGGAGAAAGAAAGGGAGGCCAAGGAGAAGAGGAGAGGACAAAACTAGAAAGGAGCACATGAAGAGAAGGAAATAAAAATGGGCGCAGTCGCACGAAGCATCATTGGAACGGAGGACGGCAAACCGCCGCCGCAGGCGCAGGAAGCCTGGGAATGCGCGTGCGCCAGCCGGGGGTGGGGTCCACACGTCGCGTCGGTCCGGTGGAATGGTGGATCATCCTTCCGTTGGTCACTGTCGGCTCAGCCGCAGCCGGCAGGCCGGAATTATAGCCACAAAAAGCTCACGGTGGATTTAGACCCTCGCTGACTTATATTTCTCATTTTTAGTTTATTTTTTTTTATTATTCCTAGATTTTGTCATTTTGTAGTTTTTTTACCGGCTCTTTTTTCCTGTGTTCATTTACATTATCCGTGATTGGCTAACCTTTTTTATTTATTAAAATTTTTAAATTTAATTATACCAAATAAAACACCATCAGTTACAGCAATATTTTAGCCAGCTACAGTGCAATTGCAGCCATAAACCACCTTTTTTCAGCCTAACTAAGCGGGTTGTTAGGCCTGTTGAACGCGTTGATCTTTTAATTTCAGTTTTTTTACTTTTTATTTTTTTTCCCTCTTTTTTTGCATTGTTATGGGATATAACAGTATTTTTATTTTATTTTTTCAAATTTTTCTCATTTTCTCACTAATAGCCGCTATAATGCAATTTCAGTCAGAAACCCGTTAAAGCAGCACCTTAATACTCCATTCGTCTAAGTTTATAGAACATATTTTTGAATAATCATGTCCATAAAAATAAAACATTTTATATTGCAATATAAAATTAATGGTACGTTTCCTCTATATCTCTAATAAATATCTAGCTGTACTTTATATTCTCTACATGTATGTATTAAATATAGTGTTCAGCGATAATAATTATGGGTGGTCTAGTTATTTTTAATATCTTCTTGATGTATATGTAAAAAAACACGTCTAATAAACTCGGACAGAGTGAGAATGCCATAATTTCAAGAAGAAAATTAAGGTTAAATTCGTTTGTTGTCTGCTTTACTTTGGCCTTTCGTACGCGGAAGATGAATGACTAGCTATTTCGAAAATGCGCACGAATAATTGACCATCGACTTGTCTCGATTCTCATCATCCGCGTCTAAATGTCTTGCGATGTCTACACTTCCCTGACTAGTTCCAACTACTAGACAGGTTGATTTTAAGTCAATGCTATCGAATGAGTACTGCCAATGAGTACCAGTACTACACATCAATGTACAGATTGAATTTACATTTTAAAAATTTGTGACATGACAAGATTAATTTTATATCAATCCTATCGAATTTTTTTGGAACAACTATTTCCGTCATGTTTTGAAAAACGGAAACTACAGAGTACTTGAAGGGTGGGGAGTACTGCACATGTTCTCGCGATGATCCTAGGTATCAATGAGACTGCAAGATTATATAGAGGTTATTCCATGATATATGGTAAGTATTTAATTTTTGTTGTGCAATATTTGTTAAAGTTTAAATTTAATTTTAAGTGTTTGCAATTTATAGTATTGCTATAGGGTGGTAAGTAATCTGGCTGAATATGGACTGGCGGTCAAACCGACTTTGCCTTTTGATTTGAGTTAGCTTAGATGCGAGCATTCTAACTGGCACATAGGGTGCAGTCAAACTGATGGTTACGATGTGATCAGGTTGTGGTAGTCGGTTGCTTTTTAGTAGAGAGCATGCATGTATGGTCAGACTGGCTGTTGGTTAACGGTTGGACCAAAGTTGAGTAGGGCAGTGTGACTGGCATGTGTCTTGTAGTCACACCAATTTCCTGTTACCTAGGTTGTGTTTGAGTCGGTTTGAACCGGTTAGACCGGCATGTAGTGTGCCAAGTGACTTAGGCCGGTACAAGTAGAGACGATTCGAGTGATGCGTGAAAACTTGACAACAAGTCATTGGACATCACATGTTACATGTCAAAGTATACGGAGATGCTTTGATTGGCTTCAGGATGATTTGAGGATAAGACAAAGTTAATCGGGCTATTAGAGTCAAGTGGAAACGATGCTTAAGAAGCATGCGTGTGTAAGTGAAAATTCTTTTATGTGTTGTGTTATCGGGTTTGCCCATATGTTGGTAGATGGAATCCACTTTGTATTCAGATATACGGTTTTGATGTGAAGTGGTTGGCTTGGCCACCATTATAAAAAGGGAGGTGGGGTGGCTTAGAGATTAAGCCTGGTAAGCCAAATAGAGGAGAGTTAGAGTTCTTAGAGAAAACTTTTGACAGATGGAGTGAGGCACTTATGTATGAGTTTTTACCATTTTTAGGCTTGTTAGTGTGGCTAGGAAGTGGCTGTAAACTTTCATCTTTAAGGATTAGTAGATATCCAAAATTCATCCAAATCGTTCTCCTCTTTGCTCAAACGTTGAAATCTTGATTTGACTTGATTTTTTGTATTTCCTTCTCGCCTTTCGATCTTGCTTTGTGCCAAGGACATGTAAATGATAGAGATATCTCTTGAAGACCATATTCCATCCATCTAGGCACCTTCCTTTGTAAGTTCCTATATTTGACTAGTTTCGGATCAAGAAAGGATGATTTTGGAGGTTTTGATGTTGAGGGCTTTTGGATTGGTTCTTGTTGTGATTTGGGTATGCTAGGACGTGTGGAAAACCATTCTTAGCCATCTTGGCTTGATTCTTCCCACAGGCCTCTCTCAATCATTGTTTTTTGGTTTTACCTTGTTTTGATACATCTTGTGCTCAAGTGAGAAAAGGTCGTAACTTTAGCACATACTTAGAGAAACTCTTGTTGGAATAGTTTCCTGAGGTCTCGATCTTACTGTATGTCAAGTTTTACTTTATTTGGAGTTCTAGTTTGAAAGTTGGATCGTTTTGTGGTTTGAAACTGGTTTTGGTACAACAGAGTTTTAAGAGCCAAAAGGTCCTAACTTTCTTGCTCTCTTGCAAGATCTCTCTACTGAGGTTGTAGTCTTACCTTATTCCAAGTTTCAAGTCATTTAGAGCTTTCATGTGAAATTTATGCCATTTTCAGTTTTGTTTGGGCTGATTTTCTAGTCTATCATGAGGAAGAGGTCTAACCGCCAACTAAAGAGAGGTTATGCTGCCCACCACTAGTCAGACCATCCTTTAGTTGAGGTCAGACCGTCCAGGCACATATAGGCTTGTTTTACTCAGTTTTTTTAGAGTTTTCTTTGTGAGTGGTCAAGCTCTGTTTTTCATAGTTCCTTATAGCTATTAGAGAGCAAAAATCGTGGTCATCTTAAAAAATATATTTTGAAAATATGCTTATTTGTAAAGCACCTATTCAACCTCTTTCTCGTCATCTCATTTGTCCTACAGAGATCCAAGAACTTAGCAGGAAACTTGTGTGTTTTTCATAATCCATACCAGACATAAGGCTATTTTGCCAGCTCACTTCTGTACAAAGAGAGCCTTGGATGGTAATTCGACGTGTACTTGGGGTTAATTGTGTCCCAGATTTCCTTATAGATGTAATAACTGTTATAAAACACACGACAAAAATAGACAATCAAGAGAACAAGAGACACGGAATTACTGTGGAAGACTCTTGCAGGAAAAACCATAGACACACGAAGGCAGAATTTACTGTATGATGAGAGATTACAATGATGCTCTCAGGGTAGCGGTTTTGATGTTGAACCTAAAGGTATGATATCACCTGTTATGAAACGCACGGCAAAAATAGACAATCAAGAGAATATAAGATATTGATTTAATATGGAAAACCCTTACGAGAAAACCACGAATGCACGAATGCGAAATTCCTTGTATGAGGAGATATTACAATGAGACTCTTGCTTTTTCTATGAACTATTAGGGTACATATATAGGGTGAGGGAAACGAGTCTTACACAGAGAGGAAACCGAATCAGAGTCGGTTGCTACAGGTTAATACCATGTCTGATACAGCCTGCGCATGGCCCTGACACTAGTCATGCCACGTCTGGTATAAGGCGATGTAGTGTTCTACATGGACACGATATGAATTCAGATCAAACTTCAACAATAACCAATGTTTGAAACCCTGTTTTAAAGTCAGTAAAGCTCGTGTGATTTGCCCTGAAAAAACAACATACACACTCACTTTCCTAGCGACTCCTACCAAGCAGTAGCAGCTGATTAGCTTTGGTAAAAAGCAACGCGTGATATGGATCCATTTACTAGAGAAAAGATGCATGTGAGGAACGCACATGTTAATGAGTTATGCTCACCTTTCTTATTAGACCTACTACTATAGTAGTAGATAAGTAAGAACATCTCCTGCAGGCATGTGATGCAACAGCTCCAATTAGCCTTAGCTTTTCTTTAAAAAAATAGCTTTAGCTGGGTCAAACACCACCATTTTTCTTTTCAAAAGTTTTCCCTTACGCTGAAACCAGCTGGGACGACCAGATCGACCAGGGCAAACAAACCTAGGCACCAGCATATGCATATGCCGATCGATCGATCGCAACATATCTATATAGTACTGTCAATCTATGGCCCCTGGCGTTGAGATCAGATGAAGGTGCATGCCGTGTCTACCAACCATCGATCGATGGCCACATGACATGATATAGGACGCGTTATTTCGGACTATGAGCTATGTGTGTGCTGAACTCCAAGAATTTTTCCAGAGCGTTGTTTATAATAGTACTATACTACTAGTTTTTAATTTGAAGAACAGAGTAAGCAGCGCCGATCCTCTAGCTAGTACGAGTACCAGCAGTAGTTTCTCTGATTAACTGATGGGTTTCCTCCTCTGCATACATGCAGTACTGGCGCCGAGAGCAGCACTTACTGCTGTAGTTCCTGCAGTATGTAGCACTTACTAATCTATCTGAAAAAAAGAGCTCAAAATTGAACCTAATACTGCATACTTCAGCCTGAATTAAGCTCGGATGGATTATCAATACTATATTAAGCTAATTCATAAAAAAAATCATTGTTAAGCTAGAACCCTTCATACAGAGCCTGCAGAATATATGCAGACAGAACGGCTAGATCTCTGAAGATATCTCAAGTTGGAATTAAATTCAACCCAACCGTTAGAGGGGCGTGTATGCAGGCCAGGAACAGGAATTATTAAGCTGCTGATGTTGACGAAAGGCACTGGTATATGTGGTCCATGGTACTATCATTTTGAACTCCGTTTCAGATGTAGTATGCTTGCTTTGTGACAGGGGAGCTTGGATGAATTTTAAAGTCTAAATGTCCATACTACTAGTATATCACAGTTCTGTGCCATTCAATTCAAATGGTTTACACAAAACTGGAATATCAATTGCGAAACAAATGGAACGCTAATAGACAAGTAGTAGTTAGTACGTGCTAGCTGTTTGTTTCTGAATCTGAATTACGATGGAGGGACTGCAGTGCAGGCTGAGGATACTTTTCACACTAGTGCAGCACTAGCTGTCCATATTGCGTTCACGCTAGGGCCCAGGGATGAACGATGGACCCTCCCGATTCGCTCCGACTTTAACAAGGACTCGCAACTTGTGCTCTTTAACTAATACGCGGATTTGGTCTCTGTCAAGACTCTTAAGACAGAGAGTAAACTGCATTGATCTGCTCTGTCAAACATGCTCATCAGCGACAGTGATACTCCTTTCAGACTGCTAAAACCTCGTGTAACTTTCCCGCTAAGCTCATGATCATGATAGAGACTACGAGGAAACATGAAGAGGATAAGCATTTATTCATATTGGGTTGGGGTTTTTGCGAAAACCCACATGCAAATGAGGTAGTATCAAAAACACACTTGCGGATCAAAGTTTATCAAAAAATACACTCACAAGTTCTATGTGGTTGCAAATTTTCCCCTCTCTGAAGCTCCTGCTAACCTGGTTGTCTCTTGCCGAGGGGATTGCGTCCGAGTACATCTACGCGCGAGAATCCTCTAGCACAGCCACAATGTCGGCGATCACCTTCTTTATTATTCCTCTATTCTCTCTTGCGTCTCACTTTTTTCTCCCGCGCTCGCCTCGTGCGCCCTACCCTGCGCTGGCATGTTTTCCCAGCTCATAGTTCATGAGAGTAGTCCACTGGGATTGCCACGCAAGCATCATGCAAGAGCTTCAATGCGTAAATTGGCCTTTGGGAGGAGAAAATTTGCAACTACATAGGATTTGTGGACGGATTTTTGACGAATTTTGAAATGCAGGTAGTTTTTGATAAAAATCCACTACTTGCAGATGAGTTTTGCAAAAATTCCTATTGGGTTTAGCCGGTTAGGCTAACAATTAGGAACACCTCGTTCAACTTCCTATAGAGTTTACTATATTTATCCTCAAATAAAAGGGAGAAAGCTGGAATTTTTTTCAGCTTTGGAAAATGGTATAAACCTCCTAACTAAATGCCCAAAGAAACTACACCATTGCATATAGGATTACTAGTGGCTGAAATGAGGCATCTCGATAAAAAAAAAACCCCTTTTTGTTCCATCTTGTAAAATAACATGAGCAAGGCTTCTCGTTGATTGCTTTTCCTATTGCTCGGCGAATACAAGCTGCTGGCCATGCTGTCTTCTCTAAATACTCCAAGATTGCACTGATTCCATGTGATCAGGCGGACGCATACGTTTTTGGAGGGCGCGGATCCATAGCTGGAAAGAAACAAACACACACTTGGAAAGAAACAGCTGGGGGTATTTTAATTGGCTGAAGTTAATAGTTTTTGACTGAAAATATAATAGTAATAGTTGAAAGAAGTAGTTTTAGAATAAAAATTTAGAAAACGGCTTTTGGAATACACGGATACAAAGAAAGTAATGAAGGTCGGCATGGGGTTTTCGAAAATAGCTTGGAGATACTGCTTTTAGAAGCAGCTTGAAGAAACCGTTTTTAAAAGCCAAGATTAAAATCGACTTCTAGCTTTTTCGAGCAGAAGCTTAGCACTTAGAAAGAAATAAACGCGCAAACAGGCGTATTTCAGATCGCAGCGAATTTGTACCTGTTTATTTAAAAGATCACACCGAATTATGACCTAATCTTTACATTTCACACCAGAAAATACATTTTCACGGCCAAAATTTCTGAATAACCACCAACAAATAATCTTAACATTTCATATGTATTTAGTAGTGTTCTAGCTAGCTTTTAGCTGTCGGCTTTTGGCGGAGAACGCGTTATAGCGGTTGTTACCAAGAAATTAAGAAAAAATAAAAATATTATATCTTCATGAACAATTAAAAAAAATAAAGAAGACGACAAAAAATAAAAATAAAAAATAAAAAATAAAAAATAAAAAATCGATGTGTACCAGAACCTAAAAGTAAGAAGTAGAAATCCTTTGCAACAGGGCCTTAACACCTTCCAGTGATCGGGAGTATCTCTTTCTTTTTTTAACACAGAAGAGCAAGAAAAAAATTCCTATAACAAAGAAAGGAAGAAGCCAAGGACTCGATGAATTCACCGGCAGGTGATCGTCGCCACACCAGCTGCCAGCAGCTGCCAAGCTAGGACGCGCTTCCTTGTACAGCTTGTTTTCATGCAGCCAAAAGAAGCTTTAAGGAAAAGCCTTAAATAAACAAAGAAATAATAATCTTACTAGTAAATAATAAACAAAGCTCCTCCCCTTTTGTTTGAAATTTTTTGGCATCCCTCCCCATGTGAATGATGCGTGTTGTGGCTTTCCTGGGTGTCTTGTTCTTGTATACTTCTTCTTCATGCTTGCTGCTGCTTCCTGTGGACTTCGTCTCCTCTTCGATTCCCCACACGGAGCTCGCCAAACGCGCGCCTACAAGTTCCAATCCCCACTAGTACCGGTACTCGCCTCTTCCTCTCCCAAAGCTTCCTTACTGGTACTAGCCTCTCTCTCTCTCTCTTCCCCTTCCATTCATACAAGAATAAGTACGCAAGCCATTACTCCAATCTCTGTGCGCTCCTTCCTGGGTTTGACTCGTCCTTGATTCGGAGTGGAATGGTGAGAAGAATCCACTGGTACTAGTTCCTCTCTTCTGAATCTATGGGCGCGTGGGGTGTTTCTTGTCTTGCACTGTGTGTGGTTCTTGATTTGGTGATTTCGGAGAGTGTGCGTTGCGGCGGCCTTTGGGTTAGGGTAAATTGCTGGGATTTTGATATCAAATGTGTGGTTTTTGGATAGTTTTGTGTTCATGGTCTTTCTTGCTTTGGATTGTGGGCAAAGGCGACAACTTTTTATGGCTAGATTTGTTCTTTTACGTGGTCATTTCGGGGTGTCGTTTTCCTCCCAAAGTTTGAATCTTGGTTGGACCCGGAATTTTAGCCTGGTCTTTTGCTCGCTGTCTGATTTGCTCAAGTGTTTGCCATGTGTGAAAGCTGTAATCTTTGAGCAGAAATCTGCCATTTTTAGTTTTGTTTACTTCCCATATGTGAGAAAGATTGCTCCTTTCTCCCTTGTGAGTTATGATCCTGACTTGTTCTTGGGCTTGCTCCGCAGATCAACCAGTGATCGATCCATATCTCGCATCGCTGCTGCCTTAGACGGACGCCATGGCTTCCAACGGCGGCGGCGGCCTCCGCCACAGCAACAGCAGCCGCCTCTCGCGCATGTCCTACTCCGGTGAGGACGCCCGCGCGCAGGCCCCCGGGGCCGGCGGCGCTGGCGATCGCCCGATGGTTACCTTTGCCCGCCGCACCCACTCCGGGCGCTACGTCAGCTACTCCCGCGACGACCTCGACAGCGAGGTCGGCAACAGCGGCGACTTCTCGCCGGATCGGCAGGAGTTCCTCAACTACCACGTCCACATCCCGGCCACCCCGGACAACCAGCCCATGGAGGTGGCCATGGACCCGGCCATCTCTGCCCGGGTGGAGGAGCAGTACGTCTCGAACTCGCTCTTCACCGGCGGCTTCAACAGCGTCACGCGCGCTCACCTCATGGACAAGGTCACCGAGTCGGAGGCCAGCCACCCGCAGATGGCTGGCGCCAAGGGCTCCTCCTGCGCCATCAACGGCTGCGACAGCAAGGTCATGAGCGACGAGCGCGGCGAGGACATACTGCCCTGCGAGTGCGACTTCAAGATCTGCGCCGAGTGCTTCGGCGACGCCGTCAAGAACGGCGGCGGCGTGTGCCCTGGCTGCAAGGAGCCGTATAAGGCGACGGAACTGGAGGATTTGGTCGGTGGCGCCACCGCGGCCGGGGCGAGGCCGACGCTATCGCTACCTCCACCACCCGGCGGCGTTGCCGCATCAAGGATGGAGAGGCGGCTGTCGATAATGCGGTCGCAGAAGGCCATGACCAGGAGCCAGACCGGCGACTGGGATCACAACCGGTGGCTGTTTGAGACCAAGGGCACTTATGGGTATGGCAATGCCATCTGGCCAAAGGAGAATGAGGTGGAAAGCGGCGGCGGCGGTGGAGGCGGAGGCGGGCTGAGTGGAGCCGACGGGCAGCCGGCAGAGTTCACGAGCAAGCCATGGAGGCCGCTCACTCGGAAGCTGAAGATCCCTGCTGGCATCCTTAGCCCATACAGGTCAATGACTTCTCTTTTTCTTTTTAGAACTTCATACAGGTGTATGTCTTGCATTTGCTCAAGTTCTGATTCATGTGCTCATATTAGATTGGTTTGGTCCATTGATCACATAGGAAATGTATCCATTGATCACATAGGAAATGTATTGTTTTGTGATGTGTTTGATTTGATTAATCTTAAAAGAGCATTTAAAGTCAAACTTTGGTTCAACCTGGATTTGTAGGTTAGTCCAAGTTGTTGTGATTTAGTTTCTATTCAGTAAACTAGTAGATTAGGTGAGTTGTTAGATCTGTGCTACTTCTTCTGTTCAAACAAGTATGATGTTTTCTTATTCATATGACAATTTTTGTCGCTCACCATCACTTCTCTATTAAATCTGTACACTTAATATTTAGTATCCAAGTCCATGCTGTTTAGATGGCATCTTTTGCTTTTAGCACTACTTGCACTGGCACAAATGTTGTCTAATTCTCCTTCAAGTTTGGTGATAGAAGATCTGATTATGCAATTTTTAAAAGTGTCCTGTGCACTAACCTTGGTTTCGGTGCTTCCCACAGGCTCCTGATTCTTATCCGCATGGCTGCTCTCGGTCTGTTCCTTGCATGGAGAATTAAACACAAGAATGAGGATGCAATATGGCTATGGGGAATGTCCGTTGTTTGCGAACTCTGGTTTGGCTTTTCTTGGCTCTTGGACCAGCTTCCAAAGTTGTGCCCTGTTAACCGAGCAACTGACCTCGCAGTCCTGAAAGACAAGTTTGAGACCCCAACACCTTCAAATCCCACTGGAAGATCTGATTTGCCGGGGCTTGATATATTTGTGTCCACCGCTGATCCAGACAAAGAACCTCCATTGGTCACAGCAAACACTATTCTTTCCATCCTTGCTGCTGACTACCCTGTTGAGAAGCTTTCTTGCTATGTTTCTGATGATGGAGGCGCTCTCCTGACATTTGAAGCAATGGCTGAAGCTGCTAGCTTCGCTAACATGTGGGTTCCTTTTTGTCGCAAACACGACATTGAGCCTCGCAATCCAGAGAGCTACTTCAATATGAAGAAGGACCCATACAAGAATAAGGTCCGCCCGGATTTTGTCAAAGACAGAAGGAGGGTCAAGAGGGAGTATGACGAGTTCAAGGTCAGGATCAATGGGTTGCCTGACTCAATCCGTCGCCGCTCTGACGCATACCATGCCAGAGAGGAAATCAAGGCCATGAAGAGGCAGCGAGAGGCTGCTCTTGACGATGCAGTGGAGCCTGTTAAAATTCCTAAGGCTACCTGGATGGCTGATGGCACACATTGGCCTGGTACCTGGATTCAACCCTCAGCTGAGCATACTCGTGGTGACCATGCTGGGATAATTCAGGTAGACATCTTCACATCAACTTTCTTATCCTTGCTGTATATAGGTTGAAATGTGGCGTCTATACATGAAGAAAATGCATTGTACTTGAGAGAGATCAACCATCTTTGGTACAGTAGTGGTAAACGAACAAATTTGGTAGCTGCTTATAAGCAGCAGGACAAGTTTGCTCCAGTAATTACTACTCTAGTAACTTTTCCTTTTGAATGGAAACATACACAGTTTTGTGTATTATATGTACCAATTATGTCAATCTGCTGTGTATCTAACCAGTAGTGGTGAAGAAAAAGGCACCCGTTTGATAATTGTTTTTCTGTTCTTCAGGTAATGCTGAAACCTCCTAGTGATGATCCCTTGTATGGCAACAGCTGCGAAGAAGGCAGACCTCTTGACTTCACTGATGTTGACATCCGTTTGCCAATGTTGGTCTATGTGTCCCGAGAGAAGCGCCCAGGCTATGACCACAACAAGAAGGCCGGTGCAATGAATGCCCTAGTCCGATCATCTGCTGTCATGTCGAATGGACCTTTCATCCTCAACCTTGACTGTGACCACTATGTTTACAACTCGCAAGCTTTCCGTGAAGGCATGTGCTTCATGATGGACCGTGGTGGTGACCGTATTGGCTATGTCCAGTTCCCCCAACGGTTTGAGGGCATTGATCCATCGGATCGCTATGCAAACCACAACACCGTCTTCTTTGATGTCAACATGCGTGCGCTGGATGGTATCATGGGACCAGTCTATGTCGGCACTGGCTGTCTTTTCCGCCGCATTGCTTTATATGGATTTGACCCTCCACGCTCCAAGGAACATGGTGGCTGCTGCAGCTGTTGCTTCCCCCAGAGGCGCAAGACCAACATTTCGGCAGTTGCATCCGAAGAGACGCGGGCTCTACGGATGGCAGATTTTGATGATGAGGAAATGAACCTGTCAACATTCCCCAAGAAGTTTGGTAACTCAAACTTTCTCATCAACTCTATTCCAATTGCTGAATTCCAAGGACGCCCCCTTGCTGATCACCCTGGAGTCAAAAATGGCCGTCCTCCTGGTGCTCTCACTGTCCCTCGCGATCTTCTTGATGCTTCAACAGTTGCTGAGGCTATCAGTGTCATCTCATGCTGGTACGAAGACAAGACTGAGTGGGGTCAGCGTGTTGGATGGATCTATGGTTCAGTCACAGAGGATGTCGTCACAGGTTACCGGATGCACAACCGTGGATGGAAGTCAGTCTACTGTGTCACCAAGCGTGATGCTTTCCGTGGCACTGCACCAATCAACCTTACTGACCGTCTACATCAGGTGCTCCGGTGGGCTACTGGTTCAGTCGAAATCTTCTTCTCCCGCAACAACGCGCTGCTCGCAAGCCGAAGGATGAAGTGTCTTCAGAGGATTGCCTATTTGAATGTTGGCATCTACCCCTTCACATCAATCTTCCTCATTGTCTACTGCTTCCTGCCGGCGCTGTCCCTCTTTTCTGGGCAGTTCATCGTGCGGACACTCAATGTGACCTTCCTCACCTATCTTCTCATCATCACTCTAACGCTGTGCATGCTTGCGGTGCTTGAGATCAAGTGGTCAGGCATCAGTTTGGAGGAATGGTGGAGGAATGAGCAGTTCTGGCTTATTGGAGGAACCAGTGCTCACCTTGCTGCTGTGCTTCAGGGTCTTCTCAAGGTGATTGCTGGTATTGAGATCTCCTTCACGCTGACATCCAAATCTGGTGGAGACGAAACAGACGACGATTTTGCTGACCTCTACATCGTCAAGTGGACGTCACTCATGATCCCACCGATCGTCATCATGATGGTGAACCTGATTGCCATCGCCGTCGGGTTCAGCCGGACAATATACAGCGAGATCCCCCAGTGGAGCAAGCTCCTCGGCGGCGTGTTCTTCAGCTTCTGGGTGCTGGCTCACCTGTACCCGTTCGCCAAGGGGCTGATGGGGAGGAGAGGACGGACGCCGACCATCGTCTTCGTCTGGTCTGGCCTCCTCGCCATCACCATATCGCTCCTGTGGGTCGCCATCAACCCACCGTCCCAGAACTCGCAGATTGGTGGATCCTTCACATTCCCATGAGCTTCCCTTGTGTCAGCTTATCATATGAATTATATATGTATCATTGGCTCCAGCAGTATTCATCCTGAGCTGATGGAGAGTAAATTCTGACTGTTCCCTATGGTTAGGTGTCTGTCGAAAATAGTTCTTTTGTTCGTTCGTTTTTGTTTCAAGACGAGAGCTGGTTCTGTTTGGACCTGGATATCGAGTTAAAAAAAATCGAAGCTATAGGAAATTTTCATTCGTGCAGCTCGTTTTGCTATATGAATTCGCTTGCCATTCTGTGCAGCTTTAGTAGTTAGTTCATGGCACTGTGTTCAACGCCTGACCGTTCTGTGTTGTGTTGCATTGTCCTACTATTCTTGTTGCATTTAGCCATTGTTCTATGTGTGCAAGAACAGGTAAAAATCGCTCCATTTCCAACACGGATTTCTGTGACCATGGAGTAGTAGTAGCCGTGTACCGGCATGGCATGACGAGGTCATTTCCAACAGGTAAAAATCGCTCCATTTCCAACACGGATTTCTGACCTATAGCTTGTGCTGTCTGCATGACCAATTCGGGCTTGTGCTGTGTAGTTAGTACTGACTTGGTGATTTTGATTGTGAGATGATAATTGATACTTTTATCAATCTTTCACGATCATCGACACTGATGGATTGGTACACACTTGAGAGTGAGATGGACTAACTCCGAGCAGACAAACAAACAAACATATGGCTCTGTTATTTCGATCATCAGCTATTATGTCTTTTAGCTACGGCTAATAATTTTTGTCTGTACTTTTTTAGATGGCGGCGAACGGCAAATGACGAGAACACTGATATAGACGGCATATATAATTTTAGACTTATGAAACCGTTTAAAAAACGGTTTTGAAAAATCATCCAAAAAAACATCCTATTTATATTGGCTTTCAAAAGAACTAAAACAAAAGGTAGAAAAAAAGTCAAAAAGAACCTGACCATACGTTCTCCCGGTTTTATACAAGGCAACAGCGACTGATTGAGAAAGATGCAATAAAAATATCTCTAGGACTTGGAATGCTCCGAGAACCGTTTGATGTTGGCCTCGGATGGCTCGGATTAATCCAAGGATCATCTTGAAGCCACATGTTTGACCAGATCATTTTACTTCCTTATATTGGATTCATTTTGTATCATTATTATTTTTTACCTCTACAGGCGGGTGGAATTCATGAATAGAAATACTGGAAGTTGGCTATTTTTTACTGCTCATCTTTTCCCACCTTCCAGATGTTACTACTTATTATAGATCATCTAGTGCATAACAGAAAGAACATCTTCGAGAGAGAGATGATAGCAAGCACATCAGAATCGTGTTTACTCCTCTGTTCAGGACTCTTTTAAGGACACAACGAACTAGAAACACATCTGTGCAATTACAAATGTATGTCTTGTTTCGTATTAATTTCTAGAAACTGTTTTTCTATAATAAATATTTTTCATAGTATTATCTTTTAAACGAAACGTCTTTTTAATGAGATCCATTAGTTAATTATAGTACACACTATAATAATTTTATTTATATCAGTCAAAATCACACGTAGGTGTCTCTATATATAAGGTTTTTTTTATAAAATGTTACTGTTTAAAAGGCAAAACCAAAAACCAAAATCAAAAGGATATGGACGGGCTCATAATTTGATATCTGACCTTTGAACAACCAGAAACGTGTACGTGCTAGTGATAAAAGGGCGAATTTTCGTAGGAGGTGAAGAACAAACGAGACATGGAGGGTTGGGGCGAAGCGGGGAGCGTACATATAGGCCTGGGAGTGAAGGTAGACAACGGCGAGGACAATGCCGTTTTTTGTTTGAGGCCGCCTCCTTCTCCGGCGGCGTCGCCGGCTTCCCTCCCCCGTACTCTCCCGTCCCCCTCATGGTACTGGATGCACATCGAACTGCGAGAGGTGGCCGGAGACGAAAGGGGAGGCGAGGGAGTTGGGCGGCCGGCCGGAGGTGGCCATGACAAACGATACGCTGGATGGGCCGATCCAGATCGTACTATTGGGCCTAAGCAGAAGCATAACATGTAGGCCCAAGTACATAACAACACACTGGAGTAAATCGGACACAAATCTCTGCTACTCGAAGAAAAACTGCTCTCACCCTAAAAGATCTCAAACAAAAAATCACTCTATAACAAATAAACTAACTACTAAATTTTTGTCAGCCACAAATTCTTTTTATAAGGCTCGCTGTCACCCCCTCCATGGCTCCATCTTTCTGATTTTCAGTCACCACTAACGAATAAGATTACAATAAATATTGATATCGTTAGGTTATATTATTTATCATCGTCAAGTAAAGTCACCTTTGTTATCCTAATGTGATCTAATTTAATTGCAGGTGATACTAAGAATTTAGTGTAAGTCAAGCTTAGCAGTAGAGCCTAGGATCCTAGAGCTCGGCGCAGCGCTGTAACGTAGCCCATTGACGTGCTGGCTACTATGAATTTTTTTAACTAGTTAGAGACTCGTATATTGCAATAGGGTCATAAAAATAGTAAGTAGAGGAGTGAACGGTTAGATCCTGAGAGAGAGAGGGGGAAGGAGAGAGCCGAATAGTTCAGATCAAATCGGATGGTTGTAGAGAGAAGAGATGATACCAACCACCAACTTCTTTTTATATAATAGTAGAGATTTGTGTGTTGCTACGGGCGTTAGCTCAACTATTAAAGAGAAACGCGAGGAGCCAAGCAAAGGGTAGGCTACTGGCATCGTCTTCTTCCCCAGCGCAGGTGAGTCTCCTCCTCCCCTTCCACCATGCTTTTCTAGATCCTTTCCACATGCCACGCGGCCCCTCCTCCTCTCCGGGCCCCAAACCCCGCCGCGGCGTGGTTTGGCTCTCCCACGGAGCGGATCTCGCCCGTCTAGATCCTAACAGAACCTCCCGGGAGACGATACTGTTCGTTATATATATTAGTTCCCCCATCTACTAGTCCGTGCAGCGTGTGTGGTGAGGCTCTTTGCTCTTGTTTGCCTAAGATCCATGTTCGATTTTAGTGGTAATTTTGGGGCAGAACACCATCTTTGGTACGATGGCAGTGCGGATTTCAGAGGTGCAGGTGCGCAAAACATTTTACTTCAACTGTTGTTTTTTTAAGGTGGTTGTGCAGCGCCCAAACTGTACTTTTTCGGTGTTAGGACTTGCAACATCGATGGCACGATTTTAAAATGTAGAATCTAGCAGCTTTGTTTTTATAATATTTCCAAATCGCACTAACAAGTTCAAATCTAACACACTGCTCCGTGGAATTAGGTGCTATATTATGTCACAATGTGAGAGCAGCACGTCCTTAGTTGCGCATTCTTGGTGGAATTATATGTCTGGAAGCTCAGATATTTCGTAAGACTTACAATGTAGAAACTGTTTGCTCTGATATATAATAGCCTAATACCTGCACGTTAGCTATCAGGTGTTTGCACATTTGATCCACCTTGCTACAGCCCAGGCAATCTGCTTATGACTTACTTCCTTACTGGTTAGCTTGAAGTAGAAGACACAAGTTTTTTACGATGCCGAGGGCAACGAGCGATGCAAAGCTTCTGATCCAGTCCCTGAGCAAGGCCTATGCTGCCACACCAACGAATCTTAAGGTAACCTGATTTGACCTTTTTCTCTTCCCAATTACCTGAGGTCATCAGCTTATTGATGATCCTGTTCTCCTTGTGGTGATATTTCTGCAGATTATCGACCTCTATGTGGTTTTCGCTGTGGCTACTGCCCTTATTCAGGTAAGTTTTAACACTTTCCTCTTTGTTAAGGATATACAGTTTAAGAGGAGTTTGAAGCCTCCGGATGGAGGTTGAAATTTTTATCTGAACAACTTGGAGCATATATTATCTTAAAAATGTTTCTTATTGGGGATTTTCACTAAAGCAAATGTAGAAATAGGGTTGTCAGTTGTGGTATCTGTGGTATTGTGAGTTATTGTGCTCTAGCATAACATGTTGAAAGTTACGCCGGACGCACCATACACCATACTAGATGACAAATATCTTGTTTGTTTATGATACTTCATTTATCAGTTTTTTTAGTAGGTATCAACTTGCAAAAATATGCTCTACCTAGCCATCTGGCAACCAATTTGTGTAGGTGTAGTTGCCATGGATTGCTATGCAACTGTATCCCCCCTCAGTGTTTGATTTGACAGATGAAAGTATTAGCTGCGATTTTCTAAGACGGTGTGATATAGTGAACTTTAGTTGTGTGTTCAACTAAAAAGTCTTCTCTTCAATCATTGTTGCAAAATAGGCCTTGGCCTGGTAGTACAGAGCCATCTGCAAACTATTGAAATGCTCTCTTATGTGGCAAAACAGGTTGTTTACATGGGAATAGTAGGGTCATTTCCCTTCAACTCTTTCCTCTCTGGTGTCCTTTCATGCATAGGAACTGCAGTGCTTGCTGGTAGGAATTTCTGACCCCTTCTCAATCATGATTACCCTTCCTTGGTTGCATGATACATTACTGTCAATGTTTGTGCAGTTTGCCTCCGTATTCAAGTCAACAAAGATAACAAGGAATTCAAGGTAACTCTACTTTCACTGTTACTTGCTTGGATCATCTGTTTTGGTTTCCGGCATAACATTGTATATCAAAACATTATATGCAGGATCTTCCCCCGGAAAGGGCTTTTGCAGATTTTATTCTGTGCAATCTGGTGCTCCACTTGGTGATCATGAACTTCCTCGGGTAAGCCCTGGATTATGGTCACTGGTCAGCGTGTCCTAATGTTTGGGACAGTCATAATGTCAGATGTTCATGTGATCTCTCACACATTACCTATGTAATCTGAGAATTTTTCGAGAAACTAGAAGTAGTCCTCTACCTGTTATTCGCTGCAATTTATTTTACTTGTGGATTTAGCATTAACAATGTAAGAACATGAGAGCTTACTTTTTTCGAGGGAGTGAAGACTGGCTATATTATTTGATCGTTGTCATTGTCTTTCAATGACGAATTACTGTTGTTTGGCCTGATTGCAACGCGGTTATTGAAAATTTTAATTGCCCTACTTGCAAAGCATCCCTGATGGCCACCGTGCACTTTGATCGATGAACCTTTTTTTTGTTTGAGAGGTTTGATCAATAAACCTATGATGCATAATTGCACATATAAGCTGAAGAAGTTTCATATTCTGGCAAAAGGCTTGTAACCCTCGTCTGTATGGAGCATTTGCCCTTCTGGTGTGTTGTCCTGTGCTCTTTTATTTTCCATCTTTCGTTGGTCTTCTAAAGAGAGGAGCCATAGCCTGTGTTCTGGGAAAGATTGCTACACTCTACTGACTGGCAGTCACTATACAACGCTTGAAACCGCAACGGAGATTTGTACATTGAAAAGTTAGGACCCTGCGAAGATGACAGGGAAGGCCTGATATCTTGATAGCGGTACGTATACATTCTAGTAATGGTCACTGGAACAGCATTCTAATACTTTGATCACCCAAACTGGACCGTGAACCAGTTTCTGGTTTCTACGGCCCCTGATATCTCAATGACAAATCCAGTTACACAATACAGCATTCTCACTGTTTTACTTGCAACCACCATTTGCTTTTGCTTCTTCCAGACCTACTTGACAAGAAAACAACCCCCCTGGTATGCTATTCTCTTCATCATTTGGAATAAATCTTACCATAACAAATGCTGGTTTGATCCTAAAAATCTTTCATATACCGTAGCAATGTCCACAATCAATACAAAAAGGAGCATTCCTTTCATACATTGCAAGTAGTGGGTAGTAGAACTGCACCGAAACACCTACGAGTATCCATGATTTCTAAATCTCTACCTGAAGAAGAATCATATGCACGAAGCAATGTCCATCTAGTCACAAGCATCATCAGATCATTTGACTCAGGACACCAAACCTATGACCTCCCCCTGTTTCTATACTAGGTATGAACACTCTATCAGCTAAAATACTTTCCAACATTACCATTCAAGTCATATCTGCCGTTCGACGCGCAGCAACTCGGAAGGCAGCGATGCAGGGTCAAGCTCCCAGCAATCCCCAGGCGGCAGCGCTGAGCCTTCACCCTTGGACAATTTCCTCGCCGGAATCTGATGCGAAAGCACCCCAACATCTCCCTTCTGAAGGGTCTGGACTGCGTGGCTACCTACATCCCGGCGGGTAAAGATGCTCCTGAAACTTTGCAGCTTCTCCAGGTAACCGAAGCTGGCACCATACAGCTCAGTGTACCCACTGAGGAACACCACAAATTCAAACTTTGGTCTCCCGGAATCGCCGTCTTCTCTACCATGGAGCGCCCAAACTGATCCCTTGTTGGGGAAAATCCGGTACGCCTCCCTTGCCACCCTCTCGCAGGCAACTAGGTGCGAGAAGACATTCACTGAATGCACCGTGACCGCTCTCCCAACCTTGAACTCCCCACAAGGCCTCCCCTCCTCCCCATCAGGCTGGAGCTCCAGCCACCGTATCTGTGCACGGAATCGGCTGCCCGGCGATGCCGCCTCCACCAGTGCGTAGTGCCGCGGCATGCCGTCGTCGTCCCCGTATAGTGCCCACACCTGGCCTTTCTTGAAGCACCTCTCGCCACGGTCGGCGTCGAAGTTGTAGAAGTCTGAGTCCTCCACAGCCATCAGCCCACAATGATTGTTCTCCTGCTCCTCCCCATCGTCATCGTCGTCGTCGTCCACCTCTTGCGGGGTCTTGTGATATTTTGCTTTTCTCTTGGAGAGCTGGAGCTGCATCTCTGCGAGCGTCATCTCCGGCTTCTCGGTCTTGGGCTTCTTGGGCGGCGGTGGGTCTGCCTCCGGCGGAGGAGGCACCTCGGAGGCGAGGAAGCCCCGGCGGCAGGAGGGGCAGATGAGGCGGTAGCCGACGTACTTGCGGTCGTACTCGTGGAGGAGGCGGCAGCCGGCGCAGGCCGTCCAGAAGGTTGGCGGGACGGGGACGGCCGCCTGCTCCGTGAGCGCGGCATAGGCGTCGGCGGCGCGGCTGAGCGCCTCTTGGGCCGCGGCGGAGGCGGCGGGTGAAGAGGAGGCGGGGTCGAGACGGAGGGATTTGGAGAGGGATTTGTAGTGGCGGCGGAGGGAGGAAGGGGATAGCGGGGACGCGGGGGAGGTGGGGAGGAGGAGGGTGGCGTGGTGAGAGGAGACGTCGGCGAGGAGGACGGAGGTGGCGGTGAGGAGGAGGGAGGCGCGCGGGGAGTCGGGGTCGAGGTGGGCGGCGCGGCGGGCATGCTTGTGCGCGGCGCGGAGGCGGCCGGCCGAGAGCTTGGACTCGGCCAGGACCAGGAGGCGCGAGGCCTCGTCCTCCGCTTCGGTCGGCGAAGGGTCGCCGGGCATCGTCGGTGGTTGGGGTCGCCGGCGTGGGGGTTGGGTTGTGGTTTTGGTGTTTGGTTGGTTCGGTGAGAGAGAGTAGAAGAGGGCTATGGGCTTTGGGAGAGAGCCTGCTTGGGATTTTGGGCTGGGCCTTTACGAGCTTTTACTAGCTGCATGAATCATATCTCTGCTACTAGGGTTTGGGCTGGTTTAGACATTTCATTCTCGCTGCTTTCTCAATTGAAGATACAATAAAAAAAAAATTGAACTCAAACACCCACACGACGAATCGCATATACAAAAGGACCAAAAATAAATCAATTACATACGAATCCAAAGCAATATTGCACATCACAAAGTCAATTGTTTGTTACCACCCAACAAGAAGAACAAAAACCCAATCAGGAAAATCACACCGGCAGATCCAAAGCAAAATCAACCAAAATTTTGTAGCACATGCCCGCGCGAGAGAGACGAAGCCTCTGAATCTCTCAGCGGCGATGATGCTCTCTGGCCGTTCCCGCGAGTCGCTCCGCCCGAGCTTCCTCTACACCTCTGCGACCAGATCTTTCACCGGCGCCGCCCGCCTCATTACAAACCCATTTCTACCCAAGTCCTCAGTGAAATGATTGAGCACCATCCCAATGAAATGAGCAGCACGATCATGGTGAAGAAGCAGCTTGCTGGCTGCATCTCCTGCATGGGGTAAAAGTATTGACAGGTATGGCTCCTGGGCTCCTCAAAATTGTCTTTGCAAAAATAATTCCCTCCTCAAACTTGGAAGACGCGAAATTGACACGTATCATCTGTCGCACTCTCATAGCTCGGCAAGAGACGAGCCGAGCGGCAAGGTGAGCTGGCGCGGCGCTATGTAGATAATGATAGGATCTTGTAGACCTACTATACTATACAGTACACTAGGACCATGTTGTCCAAGTTATATATATATAGTAGTGATTAATGGTAGGATCATGCAGACCTAGTGTACACCGATGCATGCGATCCATCAGTGCAAGACTGCAAATAGCCAGGTATCGTACAATATATTTAGGCCCAATAGCGTCAAGCACAAAAGGGCCAGTAGCCGAGACGGCCCACTAAAGGTCCTCTAACCCACTAACAGCCCACAACCACAAAAAGACCGGCTGCGACAAAAATTGGAAACCAACCACTGGGATCTACCACTATGAATCTATGATCGATGCCCTGTCTTCTTCAATGTGATTTTTTTCTTCTTCTGGGAGGACACAGAGAGAGAGAGTGATTACTACTACTTGCTGAAGCTCCATGTTCATGTCAAGTACCATTCGGCCAGCGATCATCTTCTGTAGCTACCGCTTCGCTTCACGAGCGAGCAGGAGCATTTGCATGCTAGTGGCCGTAGCTTGTTTGTTGCATGTGTCTCTGGGCATTTCGATCTTGCCGTCAAAACATTCCATGAATCTAGCTGTGGTTCTCGTGTTTTGCCAAACCGAAGTGCTGTTTACCTGGGACAGCACCGAATGATGATGCTTCAGAAGCAGATACAGAGATACTACCTATGTTAACATGACCAATCCTGGTGCACTTGGAACCGGGGTTCATTATTTCGTCCGAAATTTTGCGAAATGAACAAAATTTCACCCCTTTGGGTACCCTCCGAAACAAGTTCTATTCAGCCCAAATTTGGCCCTATTTAAAATTTGTTCAAATTTTATCCAAATTTTAGTTACATTTCATCAAAAATTTGATTTTTTTTGTCCGAATTTTCAAATGAAATGAACGAAGTTTCATTCATTCGTTTCTTTCGCCAGGGTCCGAAAGTTTTAACCCTGCTTGGAACATTTCTCACTAGGTTTACTTGTGCTCTCAATAATGTTTCTTTTCCTTGAAGATACTTACATGCATTCCAGAACATGCAGATGAACATTTCAAGTGGAGTATTTTTTGTACACAAACCATGCTAACACTTTGATTTTTACAAACCAGATTCTTAAGGGAGTTGCTAGCGCCCAGACGTCCGATCCGGACGCTAACGTCATACGCTCAGTTGAAACATTTGATGGCAATGCTTACAACATTATCATACAACATGTGCATCAACAGATGCAACAGTGGAGAAACTTAAAAGAAGAAAAATACATTTCTGTTAATAAAAAGCTATTGCAACATTGAAAAACAGACACCATACCACCCTGTCGCTGTTTAACAGTGACCGGAATAAAGACGGCATGGCTCATCGGCGTCACCTTTTGTCCTTTTGGACCTCTATTTTTCTCTCCAGCATGCCCCCATCATTTGGAGCCCTGCGAGGCCTCAACATCTTGATGGCGTTGCATTTTTGCATTAAGACACCGGCAGTAAACGCACACATCCACAGGCATCACAAACAGGGCGTTAATCTAGACTTTGGACTCCGGCCTTCTTCTTCGGCTTTGGGTCTGACCGGCAGAATCAAACTAGTCGTCCATAGACGCAGCCAGCCCAATCTGACCGGCAGATGCAGCAGCAGCAGCAGCCCTGACTGACTGGAGCTCCTGCTCAACCTTGTTATAAGCCCTGGTTTTTGGCCTCAATGTCGCCGCCATAAACTGAAAGAGTTCCAAACCTTGATGAAAAAGATTGGCTATGCTATTGACAGATCTATGTACGCCGGCCTGAATTCAAGTCCTCTCTATCGCCTGGATTCCTCGTCGTGTTTGACCGGACGGAACCGACGAGCGCTATGTTTACGCCTGCGGTCAACCAGACCCAAGTAAAGTCAAACAGTATATAGCGTGGTTTGGCGTGAGCTACGCGCGAGGAGGGACTGTTTTTTTCTCTCTCCAGTTAATGGTTTTTATTTTTTGCCTCTAAAGCTAGCATTTTTTTTTGAACAAAACGAATATCGATAAACTATTTTGAAAAGATGACCCTAATAAACTACTTTCAAAAGTCAACAAAAAACCATTTCCTATATTTATTTGAGGAAACCATAAGCTAAAAAAAATATACCCATAGAGGGTGCCACCGAGAAAGTATAATTAGACTGTTCTTCTCACACGACCCATATGAACTTCATTTCTTCTCCTACGAAGATAAATAAGACCAATTCATCTCAGCCTATAAGCTTGAGCTATCAACAAACAAACCATAGCCACTCTACTCATTTTATATAAAAAAAACATAATGAACAATATTTTTGTGTCCAATCCAGTAAGAAAACATATATTCCTAAATGTCGACACATGACAAGAACGTCACTATTGTGTCCGAAAGAGATAATCCAATCGAATGGCTGTTAAAAAAGGCCCCAAAAAATAAATCCCATTGATTTTGTGCGGTGGGAACCATGGTCATGAGACTCCACACACATGAGCAGACTTGCATCGCACACAGGGGAAAAAAGATACGAGAGGATCGGAGTAGATGAGATGGATTGGAACTTGGAAGATGCCAAGAGGATCGTTAATTCATACCTAGATAATAGACTTTATTCACGCTCGTCACCTCAACTTTTTTTTTATTTCCTTTTGCTTTTTCGCCCTTTCTTATCTAGATTATGCTGCTTGTGCTTGCATAATCAATCTTGGCTCAAAATAAATGGATTTGTTGTGATGTCCTTTTTGTATTTGACACTTGCACTTCTTCTAGATAGATAGAGAGAGGTGAGATGAGATGAGTTGGGTATCATGTGTACTTTCTCCTGCTGTTCACATTGAAAGCTCACTAATTGTACAGCAACCAATTCATTTACTCTTCCTACCGAACAATCATACTGCAATATTCTTTTTTGCTTCCCAGCAACTTTTATCTTTCATCAGTAATCACTATTACTTTTATCTTTTATCAGTAATTACTATCTATTAAACTAATAAACTATAACCCAAACGAACATAGCCGAAGAGCCTACCAATTCACAATCTGGAAGCGTATAATGTACAGTATAAATGTGTTACGTCCAATACCGGTGACTTGCTGCTTTCCTACGCCTACGGTTCTTGAAACATACTCATGCTGTTGTTTACTGCATCTGCACCAACTTTGGCACTAGGGAAGAATTAGGGCTTTGCAGTCAGGTGTCCTGTCCATCCATTTGCCTACACGATCCACTGAATGTTGGCTGTCGTGGGTACACAACCGTATGCATCAAGCGACAACAAATATATAATCAGAACTTCAGAAGTGGACGTATACATCTTCAGTTTAGTGCTCAGGGTAGTTGTTCTGCTGTACTCCTTGCAAGGTAGGTTTTTTGAAGAGTTAGAGCACTTGAAAAAAATGAATTTATCTCTCTAAAAAATATTCTGTAATGTACTACTGACAAAACTGGAGTGCATCATCAGATTACATGGTCAATCACCAGCTACACTAGCTTGCTTGTAAGAAGGAAACACGGATAGTTATGCACAGAGAAAAACGAAGATTAGGAAAGAAAAATAGTCGGTCTTGTTTCGATGAAAAACGAAGATTAGGAAAGAAAAATAATCGTTCCCGTGTTCGATGAAAAATGAAGATTAGGTAAGAAAAGCAGAGCCAGGCTTGGACTATGCAGCAAGTACTACTGGTGGTACATCTTGCATGCCAATTAAGCTAAGCAGCTTAGGATCAGGTGAATGAATCTCAACTGAACCACATAATCCATCAGGTCTTGCTAGCTTTTCAGCGATAAATAAATAACCAAACAATGAAGGAGAGAACGAATTCGTCTGGCTTGTTTCTCTCTCTCTCACCTCTTCCCCGCCGTTCAAAGAGAGTTGGCGCGCTCGCTTTCTCCTCTTGCTCTGTTCCTTTTCCTTCTCTCTTTAATATTACTTTACTTTGGTTTGATTAATCTAAAGGACATCGATCGTAAAGCAAGTTGAGGGAGCACGGCCAATCTTTGGAGTCAGAGCAGTGCTAGTACTTGCTCAAGGTCTGTGGTACTTTATCATTGTTCCTAGGCACTCTTCCAAACAACGATGACTAAATCAGAAGTCGTTTAGGATGTATTGATTTTTTAAGAAATCGGAAGCTATTTAGAACACATCAGCTTTTTAACATAATTTTTCCTTATTTTCTTTGCATTATGTATGGAGATATAGCGATGTTTTTCATTTTCTTTCTTTATTTCTCTTTAATTGAATATCTCAGAAAAAAATAACAATTGCTACAGTGTTGTTTTAGCTAAAAGGCAAAAATCAAAGTACTTTGGAATAAAGCCTTAATTGAACTACTAGAATTAACTCTTTCTTTCTTTTTTTCCGTCAAAATTAGTACTAGCTACGTACAAAACGTGCTTGTTTGCACCCGAATTAGTTGATAGTCATGAGTTCCAAACAAAGAAAGGGGAGCATAAACCGCTAAATTAATGCCCTCTCGACAATTGGATTCCCTCGGAAATTGCGGTGTTCGGTGCAAATCAAGTCAAACAAACCCCTGTTTCAGAAGTTATTTTTTGTTTCAGGTAAAGTAGAGATAATTAAGCAAGCAGGCTTTTGATTTCTGGAGGGAGTGAGACTGGGAGAGGCAGGTAGGAATCCTGGCATTCTTTTTTGCTGTGGCTAGTGGTTTATGCCTTTGACTGATAATTTTTAGCTCTAATATGAGTGGTTGTGCGAACGAATTAAATATCGATAAACTGTTTCGAAAAAACTATTCTGATAAGTCGTTTTGAAAGTAAGATGAATAAGTCATCCCTGTTTATTTATTTGGAAGAAGCTATAAGATAAAAAGAAATAACCTATAACGAATCTTGCCGCACAAAAAGACAAGCCAGTTTAACCGCAGATAATAGTGCATGCATGTTTGGTTAATTTGGTTGAGCAACTTAACTAAAAATTGATTAATCAAGTAGGCTAGCTTCGCTGCAAGTGCGCTGGTCAACTCCTCCTCCTCCTCCGGTGGTTTGCCATATCTTAACTACCCAAATGTCACTTTAATATTACCGGCGATCGGTGCGGCGGACACGCATTAATTAATCGAGATTAATTAAGAAGAGTAGCACTGGTTTTCCAAGCAAGCAGGTAAGCTAGAGAAGAGAAACGACCTATAAACAACACAAGACTGCGACGCCTAAAATGCCATTTTCTTCTTGTTCTTGTTCTAACCCGTCCGTTGCTGCAACGGTAGCTTTTTACCGCCTCTTTGACTCTCTCGCTCGCTCTCTTCACATGACCGTTGGGGCTTAGAAGACAGACAGAGAGAAGAGAGAGAGAGGAGAGAGAGAGACGGACGCTACCAGTCACCGGATGGGCAGAGTAACGGCTAGAACGGGAACAAAAAACGAGTCGAAATGGAGTAAAACGAAGAGACAGAGGCAGAGAGAACAAAGATAGTAGAACCGTACGCACCGATCGAAAGAGAAAAAACTACGATATCGTCGTCAGTTTCAGCCTGGTCAAACTTGGCTCCCCCCTCTGCTTTAGTACTCGTGCAGGCCAGAAACTTGGCTCCTTTCTTCTCTTGTCCAGATGGAAGAAAGACAGTGCAAGATTGGATATGGCACAATCAGATAGTGGTGAATGATTATCTTCGCTTTTTCTCACCTAAAATCAAAGTACAGTACAGAGAAACAAAAGAAAACCATTCTGAATTACCGAACTGCTTGTATGTGGTCGAAAAGCCTCTGTCGTCCGACTGCTCGTTGCGACAACTCGTTACGACCGCTCGAGTCGATTGCCTGCTCGTTCTGATCACTCGGCACGACAATGGATCGACCATCTGCTCGTTCCAATCACTCGGTACGATAACGTCACACGAAGTCGTGGCCTCCTTCTGCCTGAAATCCCCAGCCGTTTGACCACCACCCGAACGAGACACGCTGAAGACAAAAACAGGGCACGAAAAACAAAGAGGAAGGAGCGATGCTCTGCAAGTCGCCGGAGATGAAAGAATCTGATCTACTATTTCATCATTACGTTCTTGGTTACAAAGCGCCTCACGGCACCCTTAAAAACCTTCTCTACGAAAACCCTAAAACCATGTACGCTAGCCTACAGCCTCCCCTGCTTTTATAGGCCAGTGCACAAAGTGTGTTCCACTCGAATACCTCAAAACCGTGTCCTTAATCACCTGGACACGAGATCCTATCTCTTCCTCAAATCAAGGGACCCGAAGTCCTTCCTAACACATGTTTTAAACAACTCGTATAAGTCATGGACTCTATCTACAACTTCATACGTCACACACGACAAAGCCTCCAGGATATCCCCTCTTGTATTTCCATTGTGCACCATCACCGTGTGCTCTTGCATGAGCCCGATCACCTCACGTGACCACCTGACCACCTGGACCTCAGATTACCCCTCCTAGTCCCGGCCCTCCTTGTCACCGATCGTAACCGTTTCCACGCCTCCACACAGCATCCATTTGTGACCTTCATGAACAACATGAGTTCGACCACCTCGTGTGACATCACGACCGCCTGGACCCTAGATTACCCCCTTCTAGTCCCGGTCCTCTTCGTCACCAACCATGGCCGCCTCCATGCCTATCTGCATATGCAGAGACCAAAGAAACCATCTTTCGGTACAAGTTCTCCCTATCTTGACCGTAATCATCACACATTAGCAAAACACACATTTGTCTATCCCCAGACAAGAATCAACCCATCTATGACCATGTCTCAAAACGCTTACGACCATCGCTAACTAGAACAACCCTTCAGACCACACAGTACTGTAGCTAAGACCATGAAAAAGTACTGTAGCTACGATTACCGGCTGTGGTCATAAGATTGAAGTCGTACTGCCGTGGTCGAAAGATCGAGGTCGCATTGCCGTGGTCGAAGCCAGACGTAGTCGACAGCTGCCGTGGTCGAAAGATCGAAGTCGTACTGCCGTGGTCGAAAGCTGTACGTGGTCGTAAGTTAGACGTTATCGACATCTGCTATGGTCGAAAGCTGGACGTAGTCGAAAGTTGTCGTGGTCGTAAACCAGACATGGTCGACAGCTGCTGTGGTCGAAGACTGTACGTGGCCGTAAGCTAGACGTGGTCATGCCGTGGTCGAAGTCTGAAGTCTGTGGTCGTTTGGCCATTCCGTGGTCGAAGTCTAATACAGAAGCCGACTTAGGGCACTCAAAGCAGAACCCAGAGCAGGTCTTTCACAAACGCAAAATTCAAAGTAAACAAGATGTCAATTGTTCACTATCTCTTAATTTACCAAATATTTTGTCAATTATTCATCATCTCTTAATTTACAACCATACACCTAGCCTAACAATTGCTTTAGCAGGGAGTGGCTGAAAGGAGCAGCTAAGTCCGTAGTGTGTGCTAGCAACGGTAAAAAAAGAGGGCATGGATGGATCCTTTTTGTCGTCAGCTCGTGTTAGCGTAATATTCTCCTGCTGGTGCTAGTATTTGCGACGTTTTCCGGCCGGCGCTTTGTTCCCGGAGTCGTTCGATGGTTGCACCACCGCACGACGGCATCAGGACGTCGCCGCATAAGCTATGCCCGACGGTACGGTAGCTGCTGCTGCTGCTGCTGCTGCTGCTGCTTGCACACATGATACTCGCACAAGTGCAGGAGATGACTGACGATGGGGCATGCGCTGCACATGGCAATCATGGCAAGAGAGCAACCATCTACAATGCAACAACCGCCCACGCAGCACCAGAAATCATGGAATACCTTCCTGCTGTGTCCCAATGGCGCATTAGAAAACAGGGACGGCACAAGCCATCCATGCCTGCCTGCCTAGGACCACCGTAAACTACATTAGTAGGTTAACCGACAAAGACCATCTCCTCCCTCAAACTCAAGCATAATATAACTCCCAATTGTACCGCCATTTACTTGACAGAGATATGGCTAGACATAATAATACTTGGTTCAAGGAATATATACGCAGCAATACTTAGGCCTCACTCATTTCGGTTTGAGCTTTTGGCTTCTGATTTATTGTTTACTATTCATAAATTTTGTCTTTTTATGATTTTTTTTAGCTTTTTGCATGTTCTTTTTTCCCGTATTCGTTTGCGTTATTAGTGATGACTAACCTGTTTTTTATTTTTTAAAAAAATTTAGTTACGCCAAATAAGCCATCGTCAGCTACAATGTAATTTCAGCCAACTACAGTGTAATTTCAGCTATAAACCAGCTTATTTCAGCCAAACCGAACGACACCTTAAGTTGAGGGTCTGTTTGGAACTAAGAATTTCTCTTGGAACAAAACAATTCCTCGTATTCCATTCATAATAGTCTGAACCGTCCCTAAATGTCTAAGTAAAAGCTAGCATTCCATTTACAAGATACTGCAAACCCACCCCACCAATCTTTTGTTCTGAAAAATAAGAATATCGTTTGACACAAGTAAGCCTTGCTGTCCCCCGGGCCTGCAGTTTAGCCTTTGTAAACGCATCATCATCGAGTGCAAAGTCCAACCAGCATCATCAGCCGTAATCAATAATTGAGTTATTGGGTAGGAAAAGGTCGCACTTCTAGACCCCCAAATTGCGATTAATCTTCTCCAATACGCCCCCCCCCCCAAATTTTTTTTTTGTGTTCTTCACGCATGGAAAATTATACCATAAGAAATGCGTGGATAACCGCTCAGACCTGCGAGAGGCCAGCCACAACGAAAGAAGCTTTTGGACTATGGACTTAATTACCACAAAACAAGTATTAACTGAGTTGACCATGAGTACCGTGCACGAGAGAGATGGACTAGTCTAGTACAGTATTAGTATCAAACTAATACGGCCGACGTCGAGGCCTACTCCTGACTCGCTGTGTACGTCGAGGCGGCTGGACATGGACAGATGCCTAGACCTCCATGTACGTATGTACGCTTCTTGACCTACTCATCGTTTCATTTTTGTTCTTGATTCTGCCGTGGATTGACCGCAATTCGAGCTAATTGCAGTCTTATTTGGCTGTTTTATTCTCCTAATTGTCGATTCGGATGGGTCGTCTGTTGACTTTTGATGGTTGGTTGTTGATGAGGCGAGAGATTCTCTGGGCAGTTGAAGACAGGAACATAGCAAAAATCTTACGTAGAAAGCTGATCCAACGAACTCTGAAAGAGCAACCAAGGCTTAATTTTGCCATGATGCTGGTTTATTAACCCTCATTCCTTTCTGACTTGTTATACAAAGGGTGCGGTATGTGTCAGATGCTCATCAGATATAATGCACATACAAAGGGGAAAAAATTCCAAAATCCAGACCTTTTAAGTACTATATCTTCTTTGTGCTGATGTTTAGACTTAACAAACTGATGCAAGTACAAAGCGTATAGCAATGATCAGCTGATAAAGTCATAAGGAACTGCATCGCGTGCTGTTGACATAAGCCCAGATGCATCCTTCGGCAAGATAAAGGGTATCTTCAACAATCTACAATAGCCACTGCAAGCCTCATCATTTGGCAGAGAAGGTCATAAGCATGGCATCACACTGGAAATGCTACTAAAACCAAGCCATTATGTGCCTCTGATAATGACAAGATCTGAATTTTCATCCAAAAGCATTCGTTAAGGTATTTACTGAATAAGGCTGGCATAAAGCCAGCCATATGTGACGAGCTGGACAACGAAAACAAAAAGGGCAATTGCATGTAGCATCTCTCTGGAAAAAGAAAATAACAACGATGCGCTGATGGGTTGCGCAAGAAATTGCAATGGATGCATATGAAAGTCACTTTGCGCAAGAAATGGCAATTGATGCGTATGAAAGCCACTATAGTACACGTAAACACTACAAGATTACAGAAGAAGTTTATTTCACTCTACACAATCACATTTTCGATAGAAATCACGAAGCTTGACTGCTAGAGATTTTCGGTCGGTGATGAACAAAGAACCATATCATCAGTTACAATTGTCTTCCAAGCAAAAGATTAACACATTAACAACTAGCACACTCCTCTACCACTATCAATGCATCAACGGGGCAAAGCACCGAATTAAAAGTGTCACTGAAACATGGACAAGAAACAAGAAAGAAGAACAAATCACTCTCACAAACACAGCATCCACATCAATGCAATCTTTCCTTCCATAGCCCATTTAATCATCATACCCTCCCCCTTCCTTCGCCCGAATCGGCAACCGCGCTCATGCCTTCCCCTTTCTCCATGCCAAGTCCACCCAGCCTCTTCTCATCTTCCATTCCCTTCAGATGCCCGGCGGCCTTCAGTGCCCCGATATTGCTGACATTGCCAAAGATCAGCACAATGATACCAAGGAAGCTGCCTAGGAATGCAGCAGCAAATGATCCTCCTGCACGTCCAGGGCCAGCTGATGCAGCTGCAAAGCCAATCATCGCACCGATGCAGCGCACGAACGCATACCAGACGGCAAAAGCACCCTCCTTGCCTGGCGGTGAGGCGTCAAGCAGCAGGATTCGACCAAATGAGTACAGCACACCATTGGCTGTGCTCTGGACAAGAGCAATAACAATGATGTGGGCAGCCCTCCACCTGTGGCTCTTGAAGTAGAACCCAGCACCCGATACAAATAGGCAGATGATGAACCCAAGCAGCTGCATGCGAACAGCATCAGCACGGATGATGATCTGGATCGGGTGGAGCAATGGAAGTGATATCAAGGGGAATAGGAAGTAGAGGATCCACA
The DNA here is from genome assembly GCA_017311315.1 of Dendrocalamus latiflorus. Lineage (NCBI taxonomy): Eukaryota > Viridiplantae > Streptophyta > Magnoliopsida > Poales > Poaceae > Dendrocalamus > Dendrocalamus latiflorus. The sequence goes on from CM029659.1 coordinate 889,650, forward strand.
GCACAAGCACAAGGACTGGCTTGATGCAAACGCCGCCAATAGCATACAGCGTGCCACTGGTGAAGATGCACATTGTGGCGAAGGATGACAAAAACACCGCAACCAAGCTTCCAATGGCCTGTGGGTAACGCACAAGGGTCATGCTGTAGCTGAGCTTGGTGAAAAAGTTGGGCTCAAATGCTGTGGTTGGTGATTGGCTGCTGGGCCGGTTTGTGAAGAGGCCATGGCAGATGCCAATGAACCAGATAAGACCACTGAAGATTGAGACGACCCAAAGGCCAGTGAGCTGGTCAGTGCGCCGTAGCATGTGGTACATGAATGCAGCCATGAGTGCTGCCCCAATACCGCCAATGGCAGTGCAGTACAGAGTGAGCTGGCTGGCAGCAGCGCGACGGCGAAGCACAAGGTGCTTGCCCGAGTCATGCGCGGCAAGCCCACGGATCATGAGTCCAAGATTGCGGGTGTGCACGGCCTCAGAAACAATGATGGATGCGGCAATGAAGAGGATGTAGAAGAGGAACACCCAGACTGTCTTGAAGAAGCCAGTTAGGAGGCAGAAGAATGAGCCAAACGATGTGGCGGCGATGAGGATAAGTGACTGATACTGGCCACGGTCAAGGTGGTGCGCAGCCTGGGTGAGGATCGGTGCAGCAATGATGATGCCGATTGCCCATGACAGACCACTCCAGCCCAACGGTGACAGCCGGGATCCAGCGATGGCAATGGAGTGCTTGGTCAGCCTCTGGTACCTGCCCACAATTCACAAACTTGGTGTGACCATGGATCGTTTGGTTGCATGACATTGAACATGTACAGGTAAAGATTGCATGACATGAACTTTGCTTGGTAAAAACTGCAAGGGATAATAACAGAACTGTGAACATAAACCGCAGGTGCATGCACATTGCCTAGTGAAAATTACAGTGCCAGACTTCCTAGGGTAGATGTCAGATTAACTCATCAGGAAGGAAGATTTGTGAGTTGAGTTGTCAATGTTCACAAATTAATGTATCAACAATCTCCCTTTGCAATCAAGGGCAGTTAGTTGGCCCTATGCAATTTAAGCATGCCATGCTGTGGCACACCTACCAGTTGGCTGGACCTGCAGTTAGCAATCAACAGCACTTGGGGTAAAAAGCAAAGAGCTGTTCTGTAATTGCAGCCGTTAGGGGCCTCTTTTCCTGTTCAAAAGAAAAAAAGGGGGGGGGGGGGGGGGGGGAGCCAAAGAGAAGAGGCAAAAGCATGGGCCTGCTTTTGTGCACTCTTTTTCTTGGTTCTATCAAAAGCCAGACAAAAGCAATGTAACCCCCAGCTATTTCCCCTAGATCTATCAGCCAAGAAAATGCACTCCTACATGGCTATGAAACACTGCACAGATTACAAAAGAAAATTTGTACTGCTGCTTGAAATGAAATACTATGGACACTACTTGGAGCAGGGAAGCAAGCTTCAGAGGCCATATTTAATGAGATACACAGGCATCCTCTTGGCACCTCATAAATTTCACACTAAAGGCTTCCACTGCCTATCCGGTACCCCTTTTCGATCTCATCACCTAATGTTCAACGTTCCAAAGATTTTAAATGAATTTTACACAGGCACCCCTAGGAATTTCTTGTTTGACCCTATCCTCCCAAGAAATCTTGTGACCCTCACCAGCGCCGAGCTAACGAAAAGAAACTGACAAAAAAATGCAGTTTTTAATACCATGTCTAGAGAGAGAGAGAGAGAGAGAATCGTGGGAAAAGATAATCTAAAAAGGAAAAAAATGGAGGGCAAGGGAAATGGCCTCACTGAACTATCTTAGGACCAAATAGTAGCATGTTTTGGAGCTTTGTACAAGAATCTCTTATCTGCTACCAATAATGGAGAGCAAGGAAACATGGAATCTCTCAGGAATCACGCCCTATTTCTTTTAGGACTTTTGCATATACGGCACATATACACTACATGCAGGGGCGGGGGGATCCTCTCTTTGTACTGCACCACAGTTTCTTTTCACATTCATAATAGTAGAAATACAGGGAAATAAAAAGGAAAAGAAGAGTAAAGTACAAGATCACAAGATGGAGGAGGAACAGCCAAAACAAATTGAAAACTTCAAACCAAGAACCCGAACAGGGGAGGGCATGGCGATAAAAGCAGAGTAAAAAAGGAACAGTTCTTCGGAGTGCACTTTGCTTCCTCGTTTGCAAGACAAAACAAGAACATTTTTTTTAAGAAAAGAAGATATCAGGTGGAAACCTCAAAAGCAGAGCAGACATCAGCTTATAGAGATCTTAGACAGGATAAGTTTGGGGGCAAAACACTAGAAAACGTTTGCAGTTCTAAAAAAAAGGAAAGATTACTACTTTCCATGAAAAACACTTAAACACACATCTAGCTTAAGCTCAAACCCACTCTAACTCATGCACTCTCTTAGTTCTTTCAGAAAAAAAGGGGGGGAAAGAAGCATACATCAAGAAGAAAACAAATCACCAAACCACCGAGAAAGAAACAAAGTGAAACACCGATCAAGAATCAAAAGGGTCCCCCAAAACTCACAACAAAAACCCTCCAAACCCAAGAAGAACCAAAAGACAACAACCAAGAACTCAAAAAAAAAACAGGGGAGAAAGAGAGAAGCAGCAACTCGAAAAATAAAAAGGAACTAGCAGGGAGGAAGAGGAAAGGAGTGGTCTGTGCCTTACATGGACATCTCATGGATGGAGCACGTAGCGCCCTTGACGGTGTACTTGGCGTCTGGCGTGAAGTCGGAGGAGGGGAAGGCGACCTGCGTAACGATGGCCGGGAACAGCACCGGGAGCAGGAGGTGGGTGATGAAGTAGGAGCAGAAGCCGTACAGGTACCACCCCACCAGCTCCACCATGGCCGGCGGCTCCTCCGGCATGACGTACGCCGGCGCGGCCGGCTCCCTCCGGTACGCCTCCCTCACCACCTGAATCTCCCTCGTGGTCTCCTCCCCCGGCTGGGCGCCCCCTCCCCCGTTGTTCCCGCCTCCCCCGTTCCCCGCGCCGTTCTTACCCCCGCCGTTCTTGGGAACGGCTGCCTTCTCCTTCTCCTTCTCCTTCTCCTTGGCCGCCGCCACCGCCTTCTCCTTGTCCTCCTTCTCGAGCGCCTCCCGCATGCTGCTCCGAGGCTGCGGCAATGGCTGCTCCGACATTGCTCCTCCCTCTCCTTTAAGCAGCGGCAACCAAGCGAGAGAGGGGAGGACAAGGGAGAGAGAGAGAGGGTGTGAGCTACGAGGGCGTGGTTCTTGCTTTCTTCTTCCTTTTGAGGAGTTCCTGGGTCTGGTTTCCTGGGGGGGTAAAGCGAGCTGCTGCTAGCTAGCCCACGCAGAGAGTGAGCGAGTGTATATTATGTGTGTGTGGAAAAAGGTGGCGGATTTGAAAGCTGGGAATGAAATGGGGTTTTGGGAGGTCGAGGAGAGGAGAGGTGTTTGCCATTGCAGCGAAGCCGGCCAATGGAGGAGCAGTTTTATGGGGGTGGGGTTCGGCTTGGCTTGCTAGGGGGACCAAGGAAGGACTAAACTAGAAGTAGTAGTAGCATTTGGTTTGGTTGGTGTTGACGATGATGAGTTGGCCTGGGGCTTGGGCTTGCTCGGGCTCGGGCTCGGGCTGGGCTGGGCTCTGTTGTGTTTTTTTACTGTGATTTTGCGTTACGATAAGGCGAGGCGAAGTATCAATAATGTGTGCTTATGCGCTTGCTCTATGTTGTAAGGATGGTCTCTACCTAAGCCTAGCCGACCTGTTAGAAGGCTGTAAAGTCCAATATGGGACATATGTAATGACATAAATACCCTTGAGAGGGTTACTCAGGTGTAATGGTAAGGTTGTAAAAACACTTCACATGTGGATGTTAGCCTTTTTTGACTATTCAATTAAAATTAGGAAAATAAAAAACATGATTATATCTTCGCGGATAGTGCAAAGGAAAAAATAAAAAAAGAGGAATAAAAACCGTGTTAAGAAGCCAACGCGTTCCAAACGACTTTTGATTTCTAAAAGCCAGAAGCCGTCGTTGCTTGAAACAGGACCTATGTAAGTCATTTTTAGCATATGGCACCAAAGAATTACAATCTTTACATCTAAAATAGTGGCCACGGATGGTTGGCATTTTGTGGCGTATACATACGTACAAGAATACAGTTGGTTCGTTTCGTTAGTTTCGTATGTATCAAACAAGGTGAAGTATGAATCGCTGGCAAACAAGGACATCCGCTCTGTTTTCTTCCAGATGTGATTGGAGCTCATAAAACTTAAATTTTCTTAGTAATTAAACAACAATTACATGGAACCGACATTTACAATAAGAGATATCGTGCCAAGTATTGTAGCACGTCATCGTCGAATACCTACTACACATATTTCTCTACGCCTTAACACTTTTATAACGTACAGTTAATCACGTAGATTTAGCCGTACAAATTAACACAGAGTAGAAAATATCGCAGCGGCTGTTTTTGGGAGCCCTGGCGTGGGGACCCCTAGCAGTTCCTGGTAAAAGAGGAAGACGGGCCTTTGGATGCCTAGCTTGCCCTGTCCCCCAGGAGAGCTCACCTCACCTCCAGGGGGGGGGGGGGGGGGGGTCACTGCTCTCAGAATGGGAAGTTTTGTTGTTTTACAACACAAAGAGCCTTGCCTTGCTCTTCTTTTGGCTGCCAAACACATTATCCTCTTGTGCTGTCCATCAGCCCATGGGATGGGATAGGGTTAGGCCTGTTAATGGGTTCAAACCTGACCCAAACCTGCCTGCTCTAATAAATCACATCAATCCAAACCCAATCCAGCCCACTTTTCTATCTCCAAAACCCAATCCAACCCGTATGCAACTCCAACCTAAACCAACTTCCTCAACCCTTGCTCGAGTCGTTCCCAACCCATGGGCGGTGGAGAGCGAAGGAAATCAGGGAGACTCCTTTGCGGCAACGACTCCCAGTCTCTCATGAAGCCAACCCTGCAACCCACGGGCGATCCCTATTGCAATGCCACGGGCGAAACCCGATCTCAACTAGAAATTTTTGAACCCATCCCAACTCAATCCAACCCTTTCTACAAGGTAATCCAACCCGACCCAACTCGTTTAAAGGCAACCCGGTCAAGGACCCAACCCATTTTACCCGTTCGAACCTAACCCATTAGCATCCCAAGATAGGGTTTTATGATAATCTCAACTGTCTACCCCTTTTTCCCATCTCTTTTCTTCATCACAACCCATTCTGAGGCCATGTTTTGTTTGCAAATTGCAACATTTTATGGTAATCTCAACTACTCATCCACCCCTTTTTTCCCATCCCTTTTCTTCATCACAGCCCATTTTGTGAGGCCATGTTTTTTTTCCCATCTCTCTCTCTCTCTCTCTCTCTCTCTCTCAAAGGCTTCGATGTCTACCAGGTAAGTGTCCAAGGCGAACGAGCACGCACGGCCCTCATCACATCCATGACAGCAGTCTTCATCCCTTTGCCCATGATAAGAATCGACAAATAATAACGATAAAGACAATTCTGCCTAACAGCAACATTTAGGCATCATTTAAAAGTGTTATAACTTTTATCTTTTAGCTAAAATAACGCTGTAACGATTGTTAAATTTTCCTAAAATATTCAATTAAATGAAAGTAAGGCTCCACTCAGTTGGGCTGAAAAACTGTAGCTTATGGCTCAAATTGCATTGTAACGGCTGAAATTCACTGTAGCTGAAGGTAGTTTATTTAGCGTAATTAAATTTCAAAAGTTTTAAAAATAGGAAAAAAAATGCTAGCTCATCACAGACAACGCAAACGAATACGGGAAAAAAGAACCGGCAAAAAAAGCTCAACAAAGCCAAAAGTTCAGGAAAAGACGAAATTTATGAATAGTGAAAAATAAGCCAGAAGTTAGAAGCCGAAACGAGAAGGGTCTAAAAATAAAAGAATAAGCAAAATAAAAAATACTATTATATCTCTATAAATAATATAAAGGAAAAATCGTGCTAAGAAAACAACATTATGCGACTGGGCCTTAAGCAGGCGTGTAAATGTGATGCTAGCTTACGTCCGACTGCTCGCTGATGGACAGCGACACGTTGCAATGCGATCATCAGCATGTCACAGGCCACGGTCATCCAAAAGCCGTTTGCGTGAACAACATGTATGCGTTATAATACAACACAAGTGGAGATCAGGTTAAGATTTTTCTGACAATGACCCGCAAAATTACAGATGCTGTGTTTCAAAGGCCAAATAGGTCTAGTTCTTTATGGTTTCTAGTTATATTATAAACAAACAAATAAGATAACTTCTTTGTTGCTATTTTGAAGCAGCTTATTGAGGGCCTGTTCTTTTCCTCCGAAACTGGTGGCTTTTAACTTTTGCTATAGTGTCTAACTTTTAAACGGAGTATTTTCTCAAGACGGGATCTACAAGTTAAACGATGTACATGTTAAAAGCCCAACATCTGTACCAGCCAAAATCGCAAGTGAGTATCTCTCTCTCCGTAATCTGTACCGTAAACAGCCAAAATTCAAAATTTTCAGCCAAAAACCATAAGCCGTAGCGTTACCAAACAGCCCTGAGATAGTTTTTTTTAAATAACTTATTAGCATTTAGTTCATTCGTATAAACGCTCGCACTAGAAATAAAAGTCATCCGATGTAGCCAAAAAAACACGGCAATATACACGTGGCATAGCAGTATTGCCTTTTAGGGTCATGTGGATTTCATGTGAACATCTCAATATTGAGACATGAAAGTGAAATCGGGATGGTTTTTAACCTTACCCCAGTTGGGTCCTACCATGTGTATACATGCATGCTGCTGCTCCAAGCCTCCAATCAGCCAGGTCACAGGCGTTAGGGCAAAGCTAAACTCTCCTCGAGTTTATTTTTCCTGCCTGGTTGAAGCAAGAACACTACACCTATTACTACTATTATAGAGCAGACATCCGGACCACGACGACCCCTAGCCCAAAATGCCTCTCACCCTCATGAGCTTGTATCAGAACAATGTAGAGCTCGCCACAACAATCAAGCTCGCTAGGGTTTCAGCTCATTTTCACACAATGCAAAGGATAGAACATATAGTATCAACTGAGCTGGGTAAAGCACGTCTCACTTATATTAGTGCTAATTCTACGAGCTATGGGCCCGAACTTCACAGGAAACGGTTAAACTCCGACAATAATCGAAAAAATCGACATTCCAAACAGATTCTCGATGAATAACAGTTTGCTTAGTTGGACCGAAAAAAGATGGCTTATGACTAAAATTGCACCGTAGCTGACTGAAATTGCACTGTAACTGATGGTGGCTTATTTGGCATAATTAAATTTTAAAAAACTTTAAAATAGAAAAAATATGTTAGCCCATCATAGAAAATACAAACAAATATGGAGAAAAACAAACTGGCAAAAAAGCCAAAAACAGAAAAAGACGAAATTTAGGAACAGTAAAAAATAAACCATAAGTCAGAAGCTCAAGCTGATATGACCGAGGACTAAGGCCAAGGGCGGAGAGAGGGGGACGGGCAGGGGCCTGCCCCCCCAATGGCCCACCAGTCACCAGACCCCTCACCTAATCCCAATGGTCCACCAGACATCCTCACGTCCAGACCCATGCAAAAAGGAAACTAAGTCGAAGAGTCACGTCCTCACGTCCCCCCAATCCCAATCGGTGAATGCGAATCGACTACTCCGCACGGCGTGCTGGGTGCTGCGACAACTCGTCTCCCATCTCCATCTCCTATCTCGCCGTACAGACTACAGAGGCAAGCCGGCAAAGCCGCAAAGGTGAGCAGAGGCAGAGCGCCGAGCGCGAGCGCCGAGCGGGCGGGCGACCGGCTGAGCCTGAGCAGAAAGATCCAAAGCGCAGCGGGCAAGCGACAAAGCATTTGATCAATCACAGATAACAAATCCAAAGCGGGCAAACAGTACGTCTCCACAGTTCACAGTCCACTACGTGTCTACGTTTAGTAGTTTATTTATTGATTCCTTTCACTGTTTCACAATCACATATCACAAATCGCTGTTAATTTTATGATTAATTTCCTTTTCAATTTTTACCTTCAATTTAGGCATTTAGCATTTGATCAAGAATTCAAGATGAAGAGATTAAGAACGATCGATAGTTTTTTTTACGATCGATTGTACCTTTCTTTTGTGTTACTAGACGTATGCTACATTATTTTGCCATATGTGTTATGATTAAATTTATATGACAATATATATGCGTATGTTTAATTATATATGTGTATGTTTAATTTTGCCGACACACGGCGCCCAGGGCCCATGACGCCGACGCCTTGGCGGGTCGGCCCCCCCTTGTCTGGATCCTGGCTCCGCCCTGACTAAGGCTCCACTCGGTTGGGCTGAAAAATAGTGGCTTATGGCTAAAATTGTACTGTAGCTGGCTGAAATTACATTGTACCTGAAGGTGGCTTATTTGGTGTAATTAAATTTTAAAAAAATAAAAATAGAAAAAATATGTTAGCTCATCACGGACAACGCAAACAAATATAAGAACAAAGAACCGGCAAAAAAAAGCTTAAAAAGGCAAAAGTTTAGAAAAAGACAAAATTTATGAATAGTGAAAAATAAACCAAAATAAAGAAGCTCAAATCGAAATGAGCGGGGCAAGCCATGGCTCTGCATTGCTCATATTTGTTGGGGGTCCAAGAACGTTGGTGTTCTTTCCTGTCTTTACAGAGGAGAAGACGTCTTGGATTCCAACAAAGCAAAAGAGAGAGAGGAGGGGGTTTTTTTTTTCTTTTGGTTCTGCAATGATGCGGGCATGCCGCGGCTGCCCAGCCAAGCCTAGCTTTCCTTCTCTCTTTCCCGGGCGGCCCTTTTGACTTGGAAGCTGGATTGGAAAACTCCTCCCCTCTCACCTTTTGCCCCCCAAAACTTATCATTATTTGCACAAAAGGCCCCTCTTGCTCTCACTCTCCCCCCCCCCCCCCCCCCCCAGCTTTTGCCCCGCTAATCATATGCAAGCCCAGACAGCTGTTCTTGCTGTTCCCCAGGACCCCAAAGTACCCTAATTGCTAAAAAAAAGTGAAGATAAAAACAACTCATCTTCCTGCGTTGCAACAATCGTCTCTCTCTGCAGCAGTGCAGCTAGCAGTCCTCTGATGAGCGACTAGTGGCAAAATATATATAATTTTCTTCCCTTCTAGTTAATTGGTAAGACAGGCTAGACCACTGTAGTATCTGGCTGGTAGCGAGCAGGTAATGTACATGTGAAGGGTTTTCTTCCTGTGCTTAGGGTTGCTCACTGGAGAATATCGCAGGGTCACCTCCCAGCTCGACATTTTCAGTTGGAGAAGCATTTCGTTTGCATGTTGGCTGCAATGATGGCTGCTAGCTCATGCGGCATGTATCAATGTCCCCCGCTGGAACCAACCGAAACCAAACAATTGATAGGCACCCAAAATACAGATCAATCGTGTGAAATATACTCCGTTCTGAAACCACCTGTATCTCCTCTCCTCACCGTTGGTTTCCTAGAGATATACATCAAAGTTAGGAAAACCTGATTGATAGTATTAGGGTATCTCCAATAATATCATTTTACCTGTCTCTTTGTTATATTAAATAAGTAAAATCCTTCCTATGTAGAAAAGAGATGAGGTGAGGAGAGATAATATACCGACTCTTATGCAAGAGGCGACTTGAGGCCGTAAATCAATACAAATAGTGAGAGGGTGTGAAGCATAAAGTTATGATAAAAAATAGTTAAAGGAATAATTTGCTATTAGAGATGTTGGTTCCATTGTTATTTTTAGAATGAGATGAGCTTTAAAGATAATCTTAAAATATAGACTGTTATATTTATATATTTATATATATATATATGTATGTATGTATGTATGTATGTCCTTATCATACTAGTTGGGCTACCGCAGAGAGAAATGAATAATACTAGTCTGGTATTCTTTGTCCCTTTCCAACGGCCACGACTGGCACAAGACGTTATTATTCCGGATCAAGTACACAATGTACAATGTCCAGGTGGCACTAAAGATGGCCGAAAAAGACTTTGATTTTCTCCGGGAGAGATTATCCTCAGAATTGTCCAATTGGTGGTTTCCATTGATATATTATATTGCACTAAGACTACAGCATAAATGGCCAAGGACTTTGTAGTATAGCAATCATATGCTAAGTGTACAGCTGTGTTAGTAAGTAGGTGTATACTGTATGGTTTACTTATGTCATATACAATAGTGTGACGTCAGCAGTATGTAAGGCTTAACACATAAGGCACGAGATGATGTAGAGCAGAGAAAGTGAGCATAAAGAATTGGGCTGTCTCTCATGTAGCTATCGATTATGACACGAGAAACAAGATACATTATGTCATAGAGAAACTATTTATATAGACATGTAAAAAAATAACCTATAGATAACATAAAAGGTATTATAGACAACATTTATCTATACTAACGTTGGGTTCTTATTTTAAGAGAAAGGTCTATGAGGTCTTAATGTGATTTGATTTGCATTTGGGGTTGTTCTTTTAGATTGTACCTTATAGCTATTTTTTTAATTCTAGTTGTTCGTGAGAGGTACGATTTTAACCGGTATAACTGAAGTCAGTATAATGTCTACTACAATCAGTTTATAGACACTGTTTTAAAAAACACTCCATTTGAAAATTAGTTAATTAGTATAAATTATAAGCTAGAAGCTGATAAGGTAGAAGCCAAAAAAATGGGGCATTGCTTTTTGCGACGGCATTTGCAATATGGTAATGTTTATAATCCCTATACTCCCACATTGGTTGGGGGATTATGTAACAGATGCTACGTGACTTACTGTACTCTTTCAACAGAAAAGGAAGAACCTGATGGGAGATGATTGAAATGTACTACTGATACGAAAAGACGTGCGTAAATTACGCCAACCACTACGTCTTCGGATAACTCTGCTAGTCGGCTAAAATCAAATTTATAGCAACCAATTCCCCTTATCCAAACATGCCCTAAACAACTAGATTTCTCTATAAAATACAGCAACCACTCACATTTCCTTGGAAAACCAAAGGAGAGGGCAAAGGATAAAGCAGCAAAAGCGACGAGAAAAAAAGACCGAAAGAAGCTAAATATTTATTAATCCACACAGATATTGCGCAATCTTTGCCCTTTCCTCCCCCTGCTTTGGTTCCTTGATTCTTACTGCATTAGGGCCTGTTTGGTTGGTGCCTAAGCTTGCCATGCCTAAGTTTAGGCAATGTGTGGCTGCCATAGAAAGTGTGGCTAACAAAATCGAAGCCACACTTGTGGCAAAGTTTGGCAAGAAACTGAGTCTATGACGTGTGGGGCCGGGTGCTAAGAAAGTGTGGCATGCCACAGTTGCGTCAGTGAACCAAACAGCTACCTAAAAACTGTGGCACGCCTAACTTGTGGCTAGGTAACTTCTGGTCATGAACCAAACAGGCACTTATTCTTTCGCCAGTAGACCCGGTCGCATAGTCTAATACGAGTATCTTACTAAGCGAGGGCAGTAGCATTATTATTATTATACGGGCATGGCACCAAATAGGCGAAGTATTTTTTAGCCAGAGCAGAGCTCTGGGAACAGAGGGCCGGGCAGATGAGAGAGAGAGAGAGAGAGATCAGCTACACCACACCAGAGAGAAAGAGAGAGAGAGAGAGAGCGTGCAACGACACTACACGGGCTGGGTGCCTGGTGTAGGTGCCAGCAAGGCAGAGAGAGAAAGAGAGCACATACTCCATATGGAGTATACTATAGCAGTACACAGCTTTTCATGCAGGCATCGAAGAGGGAATATTAATGGCGGGCCGTTGGCCTCTCCCCTCTGAATAAGGGAAATGCACGGTGCCAAGCCATGGATACCTTCAGCTCTGCCGTATAGAGAGGGGCCAAGGGTCCTGCCGGATCTGTGGTTCAGTCCAGCGTTCTTGTAGCAGAGCGAGTATTACTAGTAGCCTATCCGTTAGGTATTGTACTACTTTACAATCCTTTATACAGGTGTGATTAGTCTAATACCCACAGGTCAATACTACTAGTACTACTACGCACCACACAGGCACAAACCAACGGTCTGTATACGCTATACGGTAGATTAAATATCAGGATACCTGATCTGGTCTCTACCTGTACGAGTACTGTCTACTGGGGCACAGTAAGAGTACAAGGGCTTGGACTCGGAGCAAACGGTATTTTCCTCTTGTCAAGGCCCGAAAAAGCTCCAGGGTTTTGGAATTTCCTCCAGGCTCCAAGTGAGAAAAAAAAAAAGGGTCAAGGAGCCCCCCCCCAAAGGATTTGCCTTGCTAATAGTTCTGCTACTACCTCCCAACTGCAGGCACTGGCAAAACTTGCAGCTCCTGCTGCTGCCCCCCACATCACGCGCAGGAACAAGCTGCCACGCAGGGGCATCCTATGTGAAGCGCGCAATGCGCGCACACCTATTTAAACTCCTGGACCTTACGTAAGTACATGGGTTTCAGTTGAGTATCCAATGAATCCTTAGCTCCATCTTACTGCTATTTTCTTATGATAGTTTAGTCATTGGTTGGAAACTAGATGCAGCCTTCGTATTGTGGATTTAAGAGGAAGCAATGAGGAAACATGAAGGCAATTTTTGAGGAACAAGAAATACGCACTCTTCGTGTTGAAAATGAGAATCATGTCTATTCACGAATCATTTGCCTTGCCGCCATGGTGTTACAGAAGAAGTCTACCTACCTGTATGGAGGTAAACATTTGCCACCACCACTGGAAAGATAACCGATGCACTTTTGCTCAATCAGAATCCATAACCTGAATGAATGCGAGGAAGGCTAGATTAGCAGGATAGCACAGTCAAAGGCTTGCAGGGGATCAAGTGCAGATATGGCCTAGCTAGGTACCAGAGTTTGCCATTGGGTTTCCAGCAGGTGCGCGCTCAGGCTCCTTGTCGTCAACAACCACAACGTCAGAAGTGAGGAATGTCTTTGCCACCGATGCAGCATTGCTCCAAGCAGCACCTCACTACCTTTTTTTTTCAAAATGGAAATCTTTTAGCTCAACAAATAAATAAATAAAATGAGGGTAAGGGATCTCCTAAGTGCTCAGTTAATATTACATATAATTGAAGGCATTCATATCAAACATCTGAAACTAACCAAGGAGATATTGTTCAGAGGTGATTTTCCTTCGAAGCTCTATCCACTGTCGCTATGAACTATATATAAAAGTAGAACCTAATTTGTTTCCCATTAGTATATATTCTCCCATTGCGTTGGTAACTACCTAAGTAGTTTCTGAAAAACAAATCTTCAATGTTATAGTGACTGGTAAGGAGATTTGCGTATCTATACTGTTTCAAGCAAACACCTTATTGCGAAGTTATCTATCATGTGCAGAGGGGAAAATAAAAAAATTGATAAAAAGAAGTAAAAATTATAAATGATTATTTATGGACATTTACCATTACCCAACATTAAACAAATCATAAAATCTTCATACAATAACCAGGAACCAGAATTCCATCATATAATTGCATACCTTAGTGGGGTCAATAACCCCAGCAGCCACCAAGTCCTCGTGCTTTCCAGTAGCAGCATTATACCCATACTTTAAGTTGTCATTGGCAAGAACCTGATTGCAGAAATTTTTTTCAGGTTTTATATGTACAAGCTGCAAAGCCATTGAGTCGTGCTTAATAGCTAAATGATGTCCAAACCTTCCCAATGACTACACTGCCATTAACGCCAGCGTTTTTTGCAATCAATTTATGCAGATAGCTCAAGGCCTTCCTTACAATTTCAGCCCCTACCTACAAGGGGACAATATGATTTGTTAGTCGACCAACACAGTTTTTACAATATGACACCATTGATGGCTACAAACAGAATTTCCACCCAAAGATAAACACGAACTGATAAAATAATAACTTTAATGAGCTGAGTATATGATGACACCATTCTCCTACCTTCTGTTCATCATTCTCAAGAGATTCTATGATGGAATCAACTTTAGATGCCAGCCTTAAAAGAGTACAGCCACCACAAACAACAATACCTTCCTCAACGGTAGCCTAACCAGAAAGTAAGCAACTAATTAAATTAGCAATAGACTACAAAAAAAGGTCATGTAAATTAACTCATTACTACAGTGCATCAAGCCCCATAAATTTATGACCTGCCACTACAGACACAGGAAGTGTGATGACTGATGAACAATACATAATCCCAAAGAAGTGATTGATTGAAGATGTGAAAAAGAGCATTCACCTTCGTTGCATTCAAAGCATCTTCAACTCTCAATTTCTTCTCCTTGAGATTACTTTCTGTCTGTGCACCGATGTATATAGCAAAAAAGTTTTACTCCCTTTTTTATTGATGGCCACAAAATACAACAGACCAGTTTAGCAGACATATAGCTGAGTCGGCATACCTGAATAACAGCAACACCACCAGAGAGCTTAGCTATCCTCTCATTCAATTTTTTTCTCATATTCCTGCGCAGCAGCCTGAAAAATAAAAGTTAGCGTAAACAACAAATCAAGACATTTTGATCACAGTGACAATTACAAAGAAGAGGATAGAAGTTCAGAACTATGGACACTGAAACAAAGGCAGATAAAACACAATAATTGGACTAAAAGCTCTCTTGCTTTCAACTATGATAAAAAGCAAGAATTGAATGATTTCACATTCTACCAGATAGGAAAGACCAAAACATGCATGTGTGCATGTCCCAAGCATACAATTAAAAGACATATTACAGAAGTTAAACCTCAATCTTGTTCCCGATTTGTGTCATCCTTCTATTCACTTCTTCCTGTGTGGTACCATCACCAACTATTGTTGTTGTATCTTTCATAAGTACAACCTTGTCAGCTGTTCCTAAGACTTCTCTGTCTGCTTTGTGTAGAGATAACCCGACTTATTCTCTAATGACAGTGGCTGCACAAGTAATGAACTTAATGGGTTAGCAAGTATCACCAATGGACTCTTCAGGTTATATAAAAGTTGAAGCCCATATCACCTCCAGTCAGAACAGCAACATCATCCAGATATTGACTCTCGCACTAGCCAAAACCAGGGGCTTCTATAGCAGCAATCTTCAATGCACCTCTAAAACTATTGACCACAAGGGTTGCAAGACCTTCCTGCTCAATATCCTCAGCAATTATCAGGACTGGATGCCCACCTCTTATGGCATCCTCCAGAACACTAACAAGGTCTCTTGTATTGTTAATTTTCTTGTCCACGAGAAGCAACTGAGTAATGTAATAGAAGATAAAGATCAGTTAGATGGCACTATGGCACAGAAGGAACAAAGAAGATTATTAGATTTTTAAAAGATACACTGGAGATAACCGAACCTTGCAATTCTCATACTCCACTGACATTTTTTCACTATCTATTAGAAAGAAAGGAGAAATATAGCCCCAATCGAACTGCATGCCCTTAACAACAGAGGTTATTTTCAGCACTTTGTCCTTCTTCAAATGTGACCACTCCTTGCCGACCAACCTTGCTTATAGCCTCAGCTACCATGTCGCCAACCTCATAGTTGTTTCCAGCACTAACTGCAGCAACATCAGCAAGCTCGCTATCTTTCAACCTGCAAAAAAATCAGGTTCTGATAATTAAGACTTCTGTTTCTGAAAAATAACAGAAAAGGCATGAAGCCATTTGAAAAGTCCTAGAGATGAAAGGGAAGAGCAGAGTGCAGACGACTTTAAACTACGAGTACTGATATGGCACAGTTTTCATGTTTAATACTGTAACATCATATTAGACTTACACTGGACTGGCCTCAAGTGTGTGCGCAAGTAGTCACATCTGACTCAAGTTATGATGGAATCAAGGGATTACTTGGGCAAACAAACGTCAGATGGTAGGCATGGTAAACATACGTTTAACTAGAGGAACAGATTTACTGGACAGAACAAGACCTTAACAAGAATTTACCTCTTTGGACATCTTCTTGAGTTCACTGACTAGTGTTTTCGTTGTTTTCTCTAACCACGAGTTATCTATATTGGATTAGCTCCAGGAGCAACCACCTATAAAAAGAAATTTCCTTTTTCTTTTATAAACCGAATACTTGATATCACAATATGTAAGAATTTATGTTTTGTACCTTAACACCCTCATCAATCATCCCTTGACCACAGATGTGGTCGTCCTATTTCCAGCTAAATCGTTGGTCTTAGCAGCTTGCCTAACCAATTTAGCTCCAATATTTTCTATTGGGTCTTCAAGCTCAACCTATTGCATGAAAATACATTAGTTCAAGTCTCTATTGGGGCCAAAATGAACTGTCAAAGAAGATTTGATATTGCTGTCAACACCAGAAGTTCAACAAACATCATATTGAAGTACAAACAGACCATGATAATATGGATTTACTGTTAAATATAGGACAACACTCAATCTAATATATATTAGGAGACGCAGTAGACAGCAGATAATGTATGGAGAAGAGACAGAAAACCAACTAGCTGATGCATTTGCTGTGTAAAATCACAGAGATGTATGACACTGAGCATGACTTTATGTACTGTGCATACAGAGACTCTCACCAAGGAAAGTCATCTCAGGTATCCAAATAACCTACTAATGCTTTTCCCCCACATGTATTCAAATCTGTACTCAGGCTATGACAATCACAAAGTTCATATTACACCACTTAGACTTGACAAGGCAACGCAAGAAACCCAAGCCAACCAAAATCGACACTCCTCAGGCCGGTCTAACCGGTCTCCTGTTATCTGTCTGAAAATCTCTCAAGGCTCAAATCTTAAGAATTTCTCAAATCTCATCCAAATACTTCCAACTTTTATATGAAACTTGTTCAAGCTATCAGGAACCTAAACCACACAAAAATCACTAGGTTCTTAGGCTCAAGTTCACCGAATCGAAGAGAATCGAATTTAGGTCACAAGAACACCACAAACCCTGAACCACAAATTATTTCTTACCCGTGAGGATCTAGGGCATTAGGACTTCCATATCTATTCTCACATGTCCTAACAAAGTAAATCAAGCAAGAGATCAAATTAGAACAACCACGAACACGGAATCACCAATCAAGTCCAAGAACAAGCAAAACCAAACAAGTATACAAACAAGAATGTGATTGAGACAAAGTTTTGATCGATTAAGTAAAGGAAGATATTTACAACCTCATAGATATTTACAATGTGCAGCCACAACATCACTCTTTCCCTCTCTCAAACTCTCTCTAGCAACCATGGAAGGAGATAAGGTGGAAGATGAAACCCTAAACCTAAAATCCTTGATCCATCCACCTCCTCTCCTCCCCTCTAAATAACCAGCGCACACACAACCCTAACAGGTCCAGCACATTAAGGAAACCAGGGAAACCCATCAACCCCAACTAACACGAGTTTCACTCACGCGCGCTTTTCAAAGCACTTAGAAGACTCAACCCGCTAACACCTTAAGGATTGATCTACTTGCAATTCCAGCTCTCCTTAACGTAAACCGCTTCTCCTTTGCGCCTCCCCGCATTACGGTTTTCATCAAGTCACCAACTCCGATATTTGGCCAATTACCAAAATACCCCAAACGAAGCTTCCGAGCACGTTCCCTTGACTCCGTCGTCGCCTTCACCTCAAAACATCTCCGCAAGATTTGACACGTCGCCTGTAGTGCCCAATAACTAGCCGTCACGTCTTCACGCATTCGGTCTCTCCGAATCGTCTCTATGTGCATCGGCCTTATCATTTGGCGCACCACATGCACCAACTTGCTTTGCCACGATCCTTGTTTTCTTTGTTCTCGCGCTCGAGCCACATAGCCTTACTCGGACTTATATGACCGCTCTGGACCTCAACTCCCCGCCTAGTCCTGGTCCATTGCCGTCAACCGCTACGTCCTCTAAGCCACCTGCACATCCAAAGACCAAGCAACCATATCGAGCTCAAATTCCATGCACTTGCTCACATTAGTCAAATCAATGCATCATGAAATGCAATACAACCATGACCATAGAACCAAGATCAACCCAAGTTCAAACCTTCCAAAATCCAAAAAATCAATTCACTTCCAATCTGACCGCCGCCACCATGCCTGTCTGACTGCCACAGGATGTTTGATCAGACCGCTCCTATCAATCGACTAACTCCCCCAGAAGTTTCTCTCTGGACTTTTCGATAAAACTCTATCTAGTTTTGCCCCACAACTCCAATTCTAGATAAACCTAACACAAACTCATCACCAAACTATCCCTCGCATTAGTTTGGTCCAGAATCCCCATAATTTCACCAAAGTTTCCTGGGCCAGTCTGACCGCACACCCCATGTTGGTCAGACCGGCCAGACATTTCCAGCCAATTCTCCCTCGGCCGGTCTGACCAGCCATGCAGGGCGATCAGACCACCCATGCACACCTGTCTGACCGGCCCTACAAATCGGTCAGACCGTCCCTACAAATCGGTCAGACCGTCCCTACAAATCAGTCAGACTGCCCCACTTCCAGAAATACTAAAAAATGAGGATCTTTTGCACAACCAAAATCCAACTCAACAAGTGTGCCAATTATTCATCACATATTAACCAGTGACATCTCACATGATCTCTCAGTAACATTGCAATATCCACAGCAATTGTAGGTAATGGCTAGCATGTATGACATACCCATCCCAATGCACCATAGCAGAAGAGGGTGCTAACACACATAACATGATTTCAAGCGATACCTCTTTTGCCACAGTAACACCATCATTAACATCTTAGGTGATCCATACTTGCTCTCCAGTACAACATTGCGCCCTTTCGGTCCAAGAGTAACTCCAATGAGGTCTGCAAGCTTATTGACACCAGTCTAACATAAAAGCAAACCAATCAGCGTATTAAACAAAAATGGTACGGTTGCTCTGATGATTGTAGCATATCTTTATGAGATATATCAGGTGGCTTACTTGCGACTTCTTGATAGCCAACCCATCCTTGTTGAAATGCAATTCCTTGGCAGCATTGACTCTACCGTTGCACCTTCTTTGAAGGCAGGCACTGTGTGGAACAGGGGTAGATGGCCGGGAGACCAGGGACATCTTCTTGTTCGTTGCAAAACTAGTAGGAGCAGCTGTAAGGCTGCACGTGGTGGTGGCACCAAAGGTTGAAGCCATAATTCTGTTGGAGTGTTACATATAATGTTCCAGAAGAAAAGCCAGGGAGCCATGTTTGGGTAGCCTACAGTAGCTGCTGAAGAAAGCACATCCCTCAGTGATAGAACTTAGCATTTCAGAACTCCTAGGGAGAACACAACGATACAATCAAGCAAAGTAACAAACAAGGATCCATGGTAAAGCCACCGTGACATGGGACAGCCATCTACAAGGAAAGGATCCCCATTCAAGTAGTAGTAGTATTTCCCAAGCACACTAGTACCAGCCCACAGATACAGAAACCTCCACCAAACTCTAAACAGCACCCAAGCTCACATCTCAAAATTAGGCCCCAGATTACTTCATGACCAACCACAACCAAACAATAGCTATAGGACTAAACTCCAAAACCCTTAAGCCCCACCACTAGCCATCCCACTTGTACAAATGAGCAATGCAATTTCAACAGCAACAGCTCGAAACTTGAGATTAGGCCCCGAATTACTTTAGGACTGACCAAGACTTGAGTTCAAGCTTTCCCCAGCCCCTGGAAGGAGAACCGAACTTGCCATGAAACTGAGAGCTCAAACCTTAAAACCTCCAATGCTAGGTTTCTAAACTCAAACTAGTACCTATACAATCAGCCGCACTCCCGCCTGCACAAACATCAGCCGCACTCCCGCCTGCGAGGCTGCGAATGCGATCGATCTGACCGTCGCCAAATCCACAACAACCGCGGAGCGGCAACGGCGTCCATGCATCTGCTCACTACCACCAAACTCACCGATTTTTGAACCCTGAATTTCGTCACCCATATTGAGCTAAGAGGAACAATCGCGAAAACTAACCGGTCGATCGATCGCCCGCGGGGTAAGGACAAGGTATCTGCAAACGAATCTGCAACTCCCACGGGGATCAACCAAGACGGAAGAGATCGAGAGATCGTAGACGGTTGGTTGATGCGAAGCCCACGCGCGAGGAAGGCCGCGGCGTCCAGGAGCTAGGGTTTTAGGCGTGGACGAGGAGTCGGGGGAATGGTGATGGCTCAGGAGGGAGCGGTTCAAATACGGGGGACGGAAGAGCAGAGAAGACGCATCGCAGCAGCGCTCGGCGGCGGGCCGGCGACCGCTTCTTCTCTGCGACGAGCTTGGACGACGACTACTTGCCGCTTGGTCCGCACTGACAGGTGGGCCCGATGGATATCAAGCGAATGCTACTCCGCTGCATTTGATTGTTTTCGTCAACCTTTTCCAGCGGGTGACACAGACGACGACACAATCAACACACACGATTTTAGATGTTTTAAACTTGCGTTTAGAGAATTCACTTCTTATGCTTCAATTTTCAAGTAGTCAAAAGCCAAAAGAATCTGACCTTTGTTTTTTCTTTCCTCTTTTCGTCTTTCCTTGGATCAGAAAGATCAGATCAAATCTCAGTGGTTGTGCCACTCCGCATCACTCACCGGCACTGCCTATCGTCGCCAGAAACTAACGCGACTTGCTTCTACTGAACCAGTTGACTCTACAAAGCTACAAGGGAGCTGCCCGAAATCTTACGATATTTTCTGCGTAATTTGAGAACCGTTCCAATTACATCACAAATTTCACTAATGCTTCTCTGCTTATTGCGCCTCCGGGGGTACAACAAAATCACATTTTTTTTTATCTCAGAACCACCTGCTGCATCGACCTCTCCAAAACTCAGATTCATGCTACCAAAAAAGAGGACCACCACCCTCTTCCTAGAAAACCATGCCACTGTCTGTAACTTGGGTCGTCACTCATCAGTATCCATAGCCTGGTCATGGCAAGAGTAGCAAAAAATAGCACGATGTTAACATGTGTGTAACTTTGCTCACTGGCTCCCAGTGAAATGAAGCGTAGCAAACATTATGCGTGCGTCATTTACCCGAGTTGTCCATTGGGTTGGTGGTGGGCGCAGGCTCGGGCTCCTTGATCTCGACGACGACGACGTCCGATGTGAGGAACGTCTTGGCCACCGACGCTGCGTGCTCCAGGCAACATCTCACCACCTGTTGTTCATCATCAGGAATGGATGCCGGCCTTTAGCTCATCGCAGTTTTGTGTCACCAAAGAAGGTAGGCCAAAAGAGAGGAAACAATCATAGTGTCAACCACGTGCAAGTACTAGTATTATGTTCTTTACTTCCGACCATTGTTGCTTCACTCTTTTTCCTTTAGCAGTTCCCAAAGCTCTTTATGCTTCTTTTTCCAGTTCTACTAAACTGAAGCTAAATTAGGTTGGCTTATCCATTTCACTTCCTTTCATTGCCTTTCTAGGACTACAACTCTACAGGCTTAGATCTAGACACTTTATTATCAAGTAATCAAACCAAAAATGCGAAGGTGATTGTGCATAGGAAACAAGATGCGACCGGATGGTAAGACAGAATAATTGATGCCTGAAGTTGCAAGATCACATAACTGGTATTCATTTCATATTAGTGCAAGCAAAAGTGTAGGGAAGTCACAGGGTTACAAACCTTAGTGGGGTCAATGATACCAGCAGCCATCAAGTCCTCGTACTGCCCAGTAGCAGCATTGTAGCCATACTTGAAGTTATCGTTAGCAAGAACCTGGTACAGTAGCATTTTCCGTGTTATTCAGATCCACGCTGTCTAAACTCTGAGTAAAAGAGCTCTAACCTTCTCAGTAACGACACTGCCATTGACACCAGCATTCTTAGCAATCAATTTAAGGGGGTAGCTCAGGGCCCTCCTCACTATTTCAGCTCCAACCTACAAAAGTCGGCAGTACAGCACGTCAATTTGAAAGGCCCAATGGTTCAACATGATTATTTATGGCCCATATACAGTAGACCGCATTGGGTGCAAGTATTAGAAGTCTGGTAGACTTTTATCCTGCGATGGCATCTGTAAAGCACTCAAATGAAAACAAAGTAGATTTGTTTGGTTTCTCACCTTCTGCTCATCGTTCTCCAGGGTGTCCTTGATGGCATCAACTTTAGCTGCCAGTCTCAAAAGAGTGCACCCTCCACCAACAACAATACCTTCCTCGACGGCAGCCTGTGAAGAGAAAGAAGCAACTTTACATTGCGAATGTTTCAGGAAGCAACAAATTCATGTACTTAATTCTGCTTCCTTAAGAAGCAAATATGAAATCTGACATCTCAAAATGGTTAATGACATGACATCAATAGGCTTACCTTAGTTGCATTTAGGGCATCCTCAACTCTCAACTTCTTCTCTTTAAGTTCAGTTTCTGTTTGTGCTCCCACCTAACAAGTAACAAGCCATCGATTACAGTTAACCCATAGTCCTTCCTTCCAACATTGAATCAAGGAAAAGAATAAAAAAACGGATAGAATGACATTTATGTCCTTTGCTATACCTGAATGACAGCAACACCACCTGCGAGCTTTGCTATTCTCTCATTGAGCTTTTCCTTTTCGTATTCTTGTTCTGCTGCCTGAAAATTAGAGTTATAAAATGTAGTTTCAGACTTAAGACCGTGATGCTTTCTTTTTCTACAACAAATAATGCAACTCCACAGATAGCGTACTTAAGAACAAATTCCCAATCTACACTTGGGATGAAGCATGTAACCAACCAAGCTATACTTTCTGAGCTGTTACACCCTCCGTGCCCAGCATGAAGAAATCAAGAAATGGAGCCATCCAGAACCACACTACTGAGTCAAGTGAGATACAGAGAACAAGAAAAGGTCAGACCTCAATGAGATTTTTTATTTGGGCGACCCTCTTGGTTACTTCTTCATGGGTGCTGCCATCACCAACTATTGTCGTCGACTCTTTGTTAAGGACAACCTTCGCAGCTGTTCCTAGAACTGATTTGTCCGCCTTGTCAAGTGACAGTCCAACCTCATCTCTGATTACAGTTGCTGCAGAAACAAAGAATGCTCATAAATAATAAGCATTAGTGATCACGAAAATATTCCATATTGTATATTCGCCTCACCTCCAGTTAGTATGGCAATATCATCCAAGTACTGGGTCTTGCGATCTCCAAAACCAGGGGCTTTGATAGCAGCAATCTTCAGTGATCCTCTAAGCTTGTTAACAACAAGGGTAGCAAGAGCCTCCTGCTCAATATCCTCAGCAATTATCAAAATTGGGTATGCACCTCTTATGGCTTCCTCCAAAACATTGATAAGATCCCTTGCATTGGTAATTTTTTTGTCCACCAAGAGCAGCTGAACAATGAAGATGAAAATATAATGAAATCAATAAACTGAAACAGATAAATACAGAGAGCAACAGAAATAGCAAATTGGTAGCTCAGATTCCATGCTACCTTGCAGTTCTCGTACTCTGCGGACATTTTCTCACTGTCAGTTACAAAATAAGGAGAGATATAACCACGATCAAATTGCATTCCCTCCACAACATAGAGATTATTTTCGGAACTTCTCCCTTCTTCAAGGGTAACCACACCCTTCCGGCCGACCTTGCTCATCGCCTCTGCTATCATGTTACCAATTTCATAGTTGTTGCCAGCACTGACCGCAGCAACATCTGCAAGCTCACTATCTTCAACCTGAAGAAAATGCTCTCATAACGTCCAGATTGCTGAACTAGAAAATATTCACAGCATAATAGCCTAACGACTAGTTTTACCTCCTTTGATAACTTCCGTAGTTCTTCGACTAGTGCTTTCGCTGTTTTCTCAATACCACGAGTAATTTGTACAGGATTAGCACCAGCTGCAACAACCTGAATAAGAGCAGACGAGTTATTTGGTTTACAAAATAGTGATTCCACATTCAGATAATACAGGACTACAGGTAACAATAAATCACAACTAATGGCATACCTTAACACCCTCAGCAATCAGCCCCTGAGCAAGGACCACAGAAGTGGTTGTCCCATCTCCAGCTAAATCATTGGTCTTAGCTGCAGCTTGCCTAACCAACTTAGCCCCAATGTTTTCAACAGGATCCTCCAGCTCAACCTGCAGGACAACAATTGACTTGAAAAACTCTGCTGGGATTTTAGAACAAACCATGAGTTGCATGACAATCCAGAAACTTCCAGTACAGACTCATCCAGTAACAAAATTCAAGAAATATGCAACACTTCCTATGATAAAAAGTTAAAAACAAAGGGTGCACCATCAGCTATAGTACAGACAACAGCTAACTAGTTAGGGTTCTGTTCATCTTTTCATAGAAGTAATGCATTAGAATGCACGTAGATCAATTATGATAGAATATGACGTGCAAAATCATGTACAGCAAGAATGAAAAGAAATAGGCCCCATTCTTTTGGGCTTTTCAACTGGTTTTTGGCTTCTGCTTCTTTTCAGTGATCACTATTCATTAAACTAATAAATTGTAGCCAAAAACCAAAAGCTGCAGCCCAAAAGAACATGCCCACATACTTGGGTATATAATTTACCGGCCATGATGTTTTACTTTGCAAAACAAAGAAAACTTTTCAGTGGAAGTGTAGGCAAACAGCTAACAAGCAAATTCTAAGATGTGCAATGCTGACAACTGAAAGCTCTTTGACATGATAACATTACAGTATACCTCTTTTGCAACTGTAACACCATCATTGACAATCCTAGGGGACCCATACTTGCTCTCCAAAACAACATTCCTTCCCTTTGGTCCCAATGTAACTCCAACAAGGTCTGCGAGCTTATTGACTCCGGTCTGACATATAGAAACAAATAATTAGTGTATGCTCAAGGCTCACCAGTCACCAGCACATTATCAGAAATCAACATAGAATGTCCAAGAACTGTGAAGCTTACCTGGAGCTTCTTGATAGCTGAGCCATCCTTGTTGAAGTACAGCTCCTTAGCTGCTTTTACTCTGAAGTTGCACTTCCTCTGAAGGCGCACATTTCGTGGCCGGTTGGTAATGGAGATAGATGATACTGAAGATAAAGAAGATGGCTTCTTGTCTGATACGATCCCAGTTGGTGCTGCCATGAGGCCAACCGTAAAAGTGGCACCAAATGTTGAAGCCATGTTTGCCTATGCAGCAATGATCACATCAGCATGACAAAAGGATAGAAACATATAGCAGAAGCAACCATAAGCATGCTTCACTTAAGATAATGGAAGTGGACGTGACCACATGACACTAAGGTACTAACCAAAAGCAAAGATAAAAAATACACCAAAGCAAATATACATCTGAATGGGGATGTTCCTTGTCTACGTTGTAAACAAAAAGGGAACGCACGCACACAAAAGGCCATTTGAGCACAATATTTTGTAAAAATGGCAGTACGAAACAAATTAAAGCGACTCTGCAGCCCTGATTTCTGTTCTAGTAACCACATGTATGGCCAACAAATACAGTTTACCAGTTCACCTACCAATAGAACTTGACATTTACGTGCTATTCACCCACCCTGACAGTTTTGGCAACTACAAATGACTTAACGCTCACCAACATACATAAGAACACTGCCATTTTCACTATGGAATTGAACAAAGCATGTATGTACCTTGTGATTTGGTTAGCTGAGTAAGAGTATTCCAAACCCAACAACCACTACCGCGACAACTAAGTACGAGCATACCACCGATGGACAGAGAGTCCCCCACCTTTAGGAATCCACAGATCAAACTGATGAATCCAAAACCCCCTACAAACAACCAATTCATTTACAGTTACAGCACTTCCTTAGGAACAGCGCCACACCCTTGGTGGTGGTGCTTACTACAAAAGCGAAACTACACCGCGCACGTGAACGAATTTAACAAGAAACCCTAAACCATTTTACACTAGTGTGCCAATTATAGCGCTCAAATCCAAAACCCAAACCCTGGGAGGCTAGAGCACCAAAAGCCCATAGCTCTATTAACAACCATACAACATCCCAAAACCGCGCTCCAATCTAAACCAGCAAATGAACCACGTAGAACCCGAACTACCGGCGAAATTAACTCGACGCGGCCAGCCCATCAGATCCTCAAACCACGGCTCGAAATGCTACGGGTCGACACCAAATCAAGGGAGCGAGGAGAGCGGCGTAGTGAGGAGGAGGAGGAGGGGGGGGGGGGGGCGGGGGGTTGGGGATTCAGCTCACCTCGAGGATGGGTGGGATTCAGCTCAGCTCACAGGCCCGCGGAGACGATAAGGCTGCGGCGCGCGGGGGAGAAGGGGTGAGGTCTTAAATACACGCCAGGGTTAGGGTGCCGTGCTGCCAATTTTTTGTATACGCCCCTGGATAAGTGGGTATTTCAGCAAAGCCACCGTCCCTTAGTAATCGTCAGGTGTTGTCAGGTGTTCAAAGATCATTTTGCCCCCACCATACTATTTTTTTAGATAAAGGATATAAAATCCGGCCTCTATATCCACGAGGGATATACACAGCCAACCCCCACCATACTATACGATGTACATATATTCCGTAGGGTAAACAGAAACTTTTATTCCCTTCAAGTAGGAAAAAGTCGGTTTAAGCCATAGATAAGATGCTTGAGATTCCAACTAAGCACCAACGAGCTTGGCAAGCTCATGAGTAAACCCACTCGTTTGGACTTTATTTTTTTTTGCTTCTAATTTCCAGTTTACTATTTCTTTATTTCGTCTTTTTTATCTGTTGTAGGGATGACCTAACCCTCCATAACTAGGCCTTGCAACTGGTCCAATATATAATAGACCCAATGGTATAGAGGAATGTACCAATATACCCCTACCTTTTGTAATTATTAAGGCATCCTACCCCACTCGTATATATAACATTATAACCCCAAGAGTGGCATTAGGAAGGCAGATCCACTCATTTTATCACCAGCTCTCTCTCCGTAGTTCTCTTGGTTATATCTCCTATAGAGAAGGGTACTTTGTACCTACTGTTGTAGCTATGTTACAACATTAACGTCGTCCGTGGGGACTCGCGCAAGAAGTTGCTTAAGAAAATGTGCTAGAGAGGGACTGCTAGTTTTCAAAAGTGATGCTGCCGTCGACGGCGGTGTACTGTGGGGACGCGCAAGAAGCTACATAAGAGAAGACGCTAGAAAGCGATGGCGACCAAGCGAAAGAGAGGTGTGCCGGTAGCGACCCCCGAGCCCAGTATGCGGCGCCGATGGTACCCCATGGCAACAGCCGCGCCACGCTGGTCCAACCGTCGAACACGACCACGCCGCACTGGTACGACTGTCAACCACGATCGTGCCGCACGGGTACGACCGTCGACCGCAGCGCCCGTGCTGGTACGATTGTCAACTGCAACGCCCACGCTGTCATCTCGATAGCAGGGAATCAACCTCCAAACAACACTGGTGAATGTCGAGTCTCGCCGACAGGGATTCTGCACGGAGCGTGCATGCTCCAAAGCTTTTGCCTCGCTGCCGGCTACATCAACATCAATGACCACACCATGGTCGTGACTTCGGCGACATCTCCGACCGCGTCGTGATCAAATCTTCGCCAACAGACACGACCACCTCGTGATCGACACTTGGGGACGAAGCGTCCGCCTCTGACTTCTCCACCGAAGACTTCACACGGTCTCTGCTGGGCCTCGCGTTGCCTTTGTCGAGCTTCGCATGGTCTCCGCTGGACTTCTGAAGGGCGCGGGATGGGGCATGGGCTTCATGGACTTCGTTTAGCCGCTGGCTTCGTCGGCAACCACCGGACCACGCGTTGCCTCCGCCGACCTTCACGCCCTCCGTGCTTCGTCGGCCTCGGCTTTGCGCCTTCGCACCTCCAGGTGGAGAGTTAGGATTAACTCTTGAGGAAGCTTTTGAAAACTTGAAGAGATGATTTGTAGCACGTTGTTTTTTTTGTCATCCTTAGGCTTTATGAATAACTATAAACATTGATCTCCAAGTATCAAATGATATCTAAAATTCGTCTAAGTCATTCTCTTATTTGCTCAAGTGTTGAAATACTGACTTGGCTTAGTTTTTGGTATTTCCTTCTCTCCTCTTGATTTTTTTGTGAACCATGATGAGTAAGAGGCAGAAGTTTGAGTTTAGTTGATTAATCTTCACCTATTTAGATTACTCATATAGCAAGATTCAAGATTAAGCCCAGTTTGGGATGCTTTTTGTTCAAATTTGAGTTTTCGTGGTCAAGATAGTTTTATCTGGAATCCATGACTAGATTTGCTTGCTATGACATGTAGAAGTATATTTGGATCATCCTCTTGAATAGAAACTCCTCTAGCAGGAACTAATTTATTTGATAATATTTTATGTGTTCTTGATACCTAGATTTGATTTTTCTTTGATTTAATGGTCTGAACACAAGAACCATGTAATTCTTGATTGTTTAGGTTTTTAATGGCTTAAATAAGTGTCATGCAAATTTTGAGAATATTTGAATGATGTTTAAGCAAGTTCGTGATATTTGTGTTTTGACTTAAAAAGTTTTGAAGTCTGAAAATAGAGGACCAATCAGATCGGTTTTAGATCTACGGTCAAATCGACGTTAGACCAGCAGTTAGACCTGCTAGCCCGATCAAATCGGTCTTAAACCTGTGATTATACCGGGCCAATGATAATATGGATCATTTTGTCCTTAGGTTGTTCCCTTGGTTCAATCTGATCAAACCAATCTTAAGTCTGCAGTTAGACTGGCCCTAAGATAACCTAGGTCATTTTATCCTTCGGTTGTTGACTGACTATTTAGCTTTTATTTGCTAGTTGTTTCTATTATGCATGTGATCATCTTAGCTGTCTAGTCTCTGCAGTCTATAGCTGTTGAAGTGAAAAAACTTTTGTATTTCAATAAGTTTGATTTTGTTGAAGTTTAAAGGAGTCAAAAGATCATTCACCCTCTAATCTCCGCCCTCGGCCCTACGGAGCTCTGACATGAGATTTGTCGGGAGCCTTTTACAGAGATCAGACATGAGATTTATTATTCCATCAGAATTCAAAGAAAAGCTTATTGGTTGTTGCTACTACTAGTTCGCGAGCTCAAGGCATATGCTGATTTCGCGTTGGCATTGGCGTTGCCATGTCAGTGGCGGGCCTCTCGATGTCCTCCATGTCCTCCTCCCGGACGAACACCATCTGGTCCAGCACCGACGCCGAGCCGCCCGCCGCCGCGGTGCCGGGCGGGTGCGGCGGAGCAGGTGGCGCACCGGCGTTCACGCTGTCGGCGTCGGCCGCCTCGTCTGCAGGGACGAAGACGCCCGTCTCCTGGTCGGGCACCCACGCGTCCAAGCCGGCGTCCAGCGCGTCGACCGCCTCGTCCGGAAGCACCGTCTCATTCTTGCGGTTCAGCGCTGCCTCCACCTGCGCTGCGGTGAACGTCGCCGCGGCCGCGGCGCCGTCGTCGTGGACGGTGTTCTGCTCCTCCGGTTGGGCGCTACTTGAGTGATTCTGAGCTCCTCTCCTGTGAACAGATCACCGATGTTGTACAGTCTATCTCATCAGTTTCTCAAAAGCGCGTGAACTTGTGCTCGATATTACTTGAATCACAGCTTCATTTACTTAAATCACACTTTGTTCTTTGAAATGGTGGCATCTACAATACTACCATGTATATGCTACTGCTGAATTCAGAATGGAGTAACAACTATATGATCGTCTCTCTAAAAAAACTATATAATCGGTTGCTATGAGTTCCTCTTGACATAAATCAATGCCAAAAGATGGAGTACAAAGTACAAACAAAACAAATTTGAAAATTTTAAGACGGGGTACCAACAGCAGGACACCTAGAAGGGTCTAGAGCTGATTGAAGTGAACACACAGAAGAAGGGGGGAGTGGACAAAATCAAGAAAGCAAAGATGCTTCCCGAAAGCAACTAACTAGCCTTCTTCTCTTGCTCATCATCAATGGACCATGCAAGGGATACAAGCAAAACGCCCCCATGGCCATCAGCTCTTGACAAACTCCACCAACTGTAAACGGCTAAACTAAAGCAAAAGAAGTACAAGAGAAAAAGCGAAGGTGACAATAGCAGATCATAAACTTCCTTTCGTTAGTCACCTGAAAGAGGCAAGAAGTGGGGCACCGGTTTGTCCGGCGACGATCCGGCGGCCGGCGATGGCGGCCAGTGCTCGTGCGGCCATGGAACAGCAGCTATCGACCGTTGATCGCAGATTCAGAGCAGGGAGCTTCAGAACAAGAGCTTATCCTCTGAATGATGTTATGGTGAGTTACTTCTCCTGCCCCTTGCGCGGTGCCTTAATTTACTGCTTCCAATGCAAGTGCAAGAGGGTAAGCAATGGCGTGGCGACACGAGGAGGGGAGGGTGGTGGCCTCGAGTGAGAGGCGACGAGGTCGGTCGGTGCAAGAAAAGAAAGGACAGGACCGACTAGGGAACCATGATGCTGCTGCTGCATCCGATGCCACCGCCCGTTTCACCAGATATCACCACGTCACAGCATCTCCATAGTAGTAATATGTTTTTATAGTGTCCACGCGGAACAAATTTTATTATTTAATCTCTTTTAAAATTTATTTTTATTAGTGACTATATTTTCAAATATGATCTTTTTTCACGTCATCACCTAGTTGTATGGTAAAACAATACTACCACGTCACATGATAAGTTTAGCTAAATACACTTTCTTGCCACGCCACTAGTGGTGGCGATGTAGCCAGACAACACCATCACATCACTTGTAGTAGAGCGGCAGGATTTACCAGCGTTATAGTGATTGACCAGGCAGTACTGAGCATGTTCTTTTCAGCTTATTTTAGTTTATGGCTTATGACTTTCCTCAAACAAATAAATAGGACAACTTCTCTATCGTCGTTTAAAAGTGGCTTATTGAGATAGTCTTTTAGAAACGGCTTATTAGTTTATTGGCTTTCAATTCGTTCACATTCGCACTATGACCAAAAATCATAAGCCGCAGTCTAAAAGAATAAACCCATTGTCTTACCAGACAGAGTGATAGCATGACCAAAAGTGTCAGTATCGAAAATAAAGTTACCAAAGGTTATTAACAAAACATTTTTAAAAACAAACTATTAATAAAGAAGTTCATGCATATCTTAAATAAATATTAAGTTCTAGACTTTAAAGAGTGTAAAAATAATTATCCTTAAATCTAAAAAGTTTCCCTTCTTTTTTCTGTTCAAGGCTAGCCTCCTGCAGCAACAGTTTTTTTCTTTGTGCTGTTTTTATTGAAAGTTTTCTTTGTGCTGTTTACTAGAATCTGGTGAAGTTCGACGCAGACTTTGCAATTAGCCTTGTTCCCCATGGGTAGAGCGTAGACTAGCTATGCTATGTGAACGAATCACCCACATGCTGACAGGTTTCTTGCGACTTTGTATTATGCTGTCGGTGCCGCAGATCAAAGCCCGAAGAAAGCGCTGGTAAGTTTTTCGGTCGAAGAAAATCGTCACTCAACCTTGTTCCTCGACACCACAAAGCTCGGCAAAATTTCCCCAGAAATCGTCGATTAATCTTGATGTGAAAACTACTCATAGAGTTAGTCTAACGAAATCTCCCAAGGCAGGGAAGCAATCTTTTACCAAAAATTACAGCAGGCGGTGTCACCAGGATCTCCAAATCTTTGACCAGAACTAGCAACGGGCATTCCTGCTAGGTAGGTATATGCTATTTTGCGTTGGTTAGAACAGGGTTAACCAAATGAGATGCAAGAGGCATCAGCTTCAGCAGTCAGCATCATTGGAGAAGCCTCTCGAAAACTGTGATTCTAGCAAGAGAACATGGCTAACGCACGGTAACTTCACATTGAGAGGCCATCTGGATTCTCGAGGGGAAAGAAATGGCCTAAACCTTTTGCGTCAGTAGACAAGGCACATATTCCAGTGGGACAAATCATTCCACTCCACACCAGAGAGCACAAGCACAAAGTAGCGGTCACTGCATAAGAACAATCATATTCACGCCAAGGTGAAAATGTCTAAAGCAAATATGCTTCAGGTTCTGTTCTTCGGAAGAAACCAGACTGCACTAGGCAAAAAGTACTGTTTTATTGAGACCTAGTGCTGATTTAGGAGTACGGCATAGGTAACGTAGCTACAGACATCACCATTAGTCCAGTGAAGCCTTCAGCATATGCTTCCATCACAACTTGAAACAGGAAGTGAAACTTCAGAATCTGCACTTTAAATCCGAGACGAAACAAGTCCACAAATGGGCTTTCGTTTTGATGGACTGGTGCAATGGAGCATCTTGCTTTGCTTTACCTCATGGCTTGAGATCCTTGATGATGAAGTTCTGGCGGCTGATGGGGTTCATGACAACTGGCGGCCCAGCAGTGCGAGGCCAGGCTTGAAACTTCTCGTCCGTCGCTTGCCACCACTCCTTGTCGGACACTGTCCTTGGTGTGGTACCTGGTCAAGAAGAAACATGATGTAATACAAAGGGAGATGGTCTTGCATATATTCTTAAGACTGTATGTTATTGACTGTGCTGTGAATTGACAATGGGAACTTGAGATAAGATACCCTACCTCCAAATATCTTCTTCTCAGCAACTAAATGGTCACAAGCATATGAGATGGCAAAGGAGCCAACAATACCGGCTACGATGTACTTGGCAGCCATTGAAACTGCACAATTTAGTACACATGAGTTACCAACAGAGGGCAGTTTTTTTTTTTTGAAGGAAAAATGCCTGAAGTTTCATAGGCTACATATGTAAATAATGGAAGTACCATCATGCCATATTGATGCTTGTAATAGAAGATCAAGAAAGGAAATTACATGGTAAGAGTCACAAATAAGAGGCATGATTTACACAAAAAAATTCAGAAGGTTACACATTCAGTTGAACATTTGAATGTAACACTGCAAACCTGAACCACGATGCTTCGAAGTACCAGTATTTATTGGATATTATAAGGGAGGTAAAGTCGAATACTTTATGGATATGTCCACGCCATGGTGGTATCCAAGTTATCCTTGATAATACCAGTATGAACACAATCTGTTGTGATTAGGTTTCATTTGCTTTGATTAGCTGTTCTTCAAGCCCCCAATAAGGTCTGGCTGGGTCACACATTAGAAATGATACATCAAATGAGTAGCTGATCCAATTTTGCTTATGAAAAAAATCTTGGCTTCATCTCTAGAAATACTTCCTCCGGTCACAAAAGGAAGTTGTTTTTTACTTTTCAAAGTCAACAAGATGCCACTTTGACCATTAAATTTTATCATCATATTTTCAAAAAAAAAGTTATAAAAGCGCAATATTATGAAAGTATTTTTTGTGACAAATTTACTCACACCATTTTCATATATCCAAACTACATATTTTAGATAATATCTTTGGTCAAAATTGATACGATTTGACTGCACCCATTCTAGGGCAACATCTTTTTATTAGGAAAGGCAACATCCTTTTGTGACTGGAGGGAGTATTTATTAGCAAAAACTGAATTCGAACACAAACGATTCCTGAGCCAGCATGGAAGTTAGTATCTTGACTCTTAACAACTCAAGTAGCTATATGCTTACATGCAGATAACACAGATTGTGAGTTGTGACAAATGTGGCCTAACCTAAAAGGCTAAAAGAGGCTCATACTATTGCAGCCCTCAGGCAAATGCAACATTAGGAACTAGTAATCTTTTATTGAAGATGGGATCCACTTCAGAGCACTCCCCGTGAAATTGGAAATACATTCCATGTTTTGAACGGCCGAGGAGACCAACCAAGGGAGAAAGATTTCAGATTATCTATCAGCATTGAAACTGTGAAGCCATGCAGGTGAATGTTTCACACAAGATTTCTGAACTGTGTCCCTTATACAGAACAAGGCACCAACAGATTTGCCTGATCTTTTCTTTCCCCGCTTACTGTTTGCTCATACAGTCAAGAGGTTCAGTAATAACTAATCAGTACTGAGCTAGGTTAAATTCTAGTACTGCGTAGTGTGAACAATTTGGCCAAGTAAACCTCGTAATTTCTGGCTCTTGCTGAATTACTTGAACACCAGTAGCAGTTTAAACTAAAGCTCTAGTACAGGCTAGTAGGCTACAGACACACGGAAGAAATGTGCGCTTTCCCCAGAGAAGACGACACACTTCATGCAAAATTCAGTTCGCGAAAAGCACAGGAGTAAAAAGCATACGAAATTAAGCCGCTTTTCGACTTGTTGCACCCTCCTGTCTTAGTTCTAACTCGTCAAAGCTAAGGGGAAAAATAACAAGAAAGCCAAGAAACACAGAGGGGAAGAAACTAAAAACAGCAATCCAAGGCTCTAAATTTCACGCAGGCAAGGAACTAGGAAAGGGAAAGGGATGCTTTTGATTACTTTATTATACCTTCCGTATCCCGCCTGATCCAGTGATGGATTTTTGCTCGGTGTTCTGTTCTTCCGTTGGTGTTCTTGCTATCTTGCTTTGGGTGAAGTGCGAGAGAGAGAGAGAGAGGCTTCCAGAATGCAGCAGAGGAGAGAGGTGAGGTGTGGAGATGATGAGCTAAACAACAACATACGTGGAGTGAAACTAAGTTAAAATGGAGAAAAAAAATTGTAGTACAAGACAGATTTGCTTACGAATGTGCAAGGTTATCCTTGTTCTGATCCAGATCGATGTTACTG
Source organism: Dendrocalamus latiflorus (assembly GCA_017311315.1). NCBI lineage: Eukaryota > Viridiplantae > Streptophyta > Magnoliopsida > Poales > Poaceae > Dendrocalamus > Dendrocalamus latiflorus. The sequence continues at coordinate 924,156 of CM029659.1, forward strand.
CGTGTAATTAGTTAATTACTGCATAGCACAATTGCAAACGTAAGTTTTTCATGTATAAAAAATTACATACAAAGGAAAAATATTGTATATAGACAGCAAATATTATAAATATTAAATATCTGGGACAAAAATGTCACAGTAAAATTCACTGATTTGAATTTAAAAAACTGTTTTTTTGGCTCTTCTGATTTCTTTTTGTTTTGTTGTAAAAACACTGCCTTTCAACAGAAACGAAGGTTGCAACATCGAGGGAGAAAAGGACAAGGATACAGGAACAGCAGCACTACCAGTCCGTGAATTCTGACAGCAGCCGCATGTGGGCTGTCTCAGCTTCTGATCTAACGTGCCTCGCCTTTTGGCTTTTTAATTTAATTTAATTTTACTATTTTGTGAGTTTTTTACTTTTTTATTTTTTTCATTACCTGTGATGATATAATTTTTTTATTTTTTAAAATTTAATGACGTTGAAAAGACTAACAGTAGCTACAATACATTTTTAACTACTATAGTAAATACAAAGCCTGAAAGCTAGACTTAAAAGCCCAAATGAGTACTATCTCAGTGTAAGCAATGTGGAAAGGATTGGTTTACAACACTTTTTTTAATATATATATATATTCAACTTTGAATGTTTTTAGTGAAATTTACATGAAATTCAATTCATTGTGTTGTGATTACATACCATATAGTAAATAACAAGGCTACCAGGATACCATAAAGGGGCTACTTAAAGGTTTAGAAAACGTAGAGATAGGGGATAGAAATTTGTATTACATAAGTTTATCTCTATTAAAAATGAGATCTCCCTCATGGCGTCTTGAGGCAAATACTTATAACCAAAAAGATCTAGAGGAATCACGTCATTTCCCTTGTGATGGTCTACCTGTGTCAGCCATGTAGCCACATGATTACTAGATCTTTTTGGTGCAATGGGCCGGCTAACCCAAGGTGGGGGTCATTCCCCCAACAATAGGCTCTCATAGTTAAGGGGATTTGATTTCTATGAGCTAAGACTATGTCCATTGTTCCTTGGCCTCCATCGTCCATTCGGCTCATTGAATCGTCACTTTCTCAAATTCCCACTTCTGCCGACAGCCTTAGCGCGCGTGACATCTGAGACCAAATCACACGTGGCAACCATTTTCTCTTCCGGTAGTGCAATATGGGTCGTCACGTCAGTTACAACATGGTGCACATCCCCTCGATTCTCGCGCCCACCGTGCTAGCATTAACTGGCGTTGTCGCAACATGTACTTAAGCCCCGTGGCTATTCTTCTTTTTGGGTATTTACTTCCTCTCTCTCTATCGGCTGCATCTTGTTACTTGCAAACTCTTTGGTTGACATCGTCTGTTCCCCGTCAAGATTTTTTTCCAGTCATCATTTTCCCGCTGCTTACGATGGCCCGTGGAAGTGACCGAAGCGGCTATGTCAGCATGTCGGTTCCGTGAGCAGCCACACCCGTCAAGACGATCGCTCCAAAGTCATCGTCAGCAAGCGATGGAAGGCATTAGAGAAGTTTGGTAATGTGTTTGTGAACACACTCAGTCCGTCGATAGCAACAGACAAGCTGGTGGAGTCCTTCGTGTGCAATGGCAAGATCTCGTCCTACGAGTTCATTCGCCTCCCTGCTAGCGACAAGATAGTGGCACGGCCACGGGAGGGCGAGATGTTGGTGTTTGCAGTCTACTTCAACGTGCGGCTCTGAATTCCCGCTATGCGCTTCGTGGGCGACCTTTTCTGGCTATACAAGCTGGAGCTTCTGCAGCTAATGCCGAACGCCATCGCCTGACTCGCCCTGTTAAGTCAGTTTGTTGTGAATCTCTCTGTCGTTGCAGATCCCGTCAAAGCAGGGGCGAAGCTACGTGAGCTCGTCGGGGTCGACCGACCCCGACGATTTTGCCGTAACCTCTTATAGCCAGCGATTTTTCACCACCTTGGACCCCGGTAGAAAATATGTTCGACCCCAGCAGATTGGCAGCCCAGCAGTCCGGCCCAGCAGTCATGACCCCGGTGACCATTTATCCTGACTTCGCCCCTGCGTCAAGGCCACCAAGATCGTTCTCAAAAGAATCTCTCGGAGCGTGACTCGTTGAGAAGCTCAGCAAAGATCTGGGACACGGTGAAGAAATCTCCCGTCATCTCAGAATATTGCAAAGCACTTCAGAGTTCAGGATTGTTCAGAAAGTAGCATAGTCACGTAGCTGTTTGTATGTCCTCACTTCGACTGATTTTTTTTTAAAAAAGAATTACTGTTAGATCAGATGAACTTGATATGGGATGATGTGAAGTTTTGGAATCTATTTTGGTTATGTTCTTTTCGGCTACGATTATGATTTTGGTGGTTCACAAGAGAGAGTACAAAGAGAGACAATCCATATAATTTTGACCGGTATAACTGAAATCGATATAATGTCTATTATAATCGACGAATAAACTTTATATTAAAAAGATATTTCGTTTAAAAGTTAGTTAATATAGTATAAGCTATAAACCGAAAAGGATGAACCCTTTATCTGCCAGCATTCTAATGTATTTTGCTCTCTCCGGCAGCAACAATTTTCTAGCTACCTGTATATGTTTGTGCAGGATAACAGGCATCAAACAGAAAAACAGAAAAGGCAATCTGGTGTGTTTTTTTGTAAGTTACTTACAAAAGAACCCGCTTGATAATCTTTGATTTTTTTTGTAAATTACTTACAAAAGCAATCTCTCAGATAATCTTTTTTGTAAACTACTTACAAAGGAAAAAAAATCTGTTTAACTGTCTTGTTTTAGGGATCTGCTTGATAATCTTTGATTTGTTGATACAAGGTTACCTGTGGATAAGAATGTGTGGTAAGCAATGAGTCAGCGACAGAGACGACAGCACGTACATGAATGAATTGAGTCTTTGAAAGATCGGTCGGATCTTATATTCTTACTACGAACACAGGTGACCTGAACCTGAAAGTTGAAACGTCGGCAGGTCTATCTATGAACTGAATCAAATAAATAAGGTGATAAGTTGCTTTCGTGTACGTCTCATCCTTCTCTAGTCACCAAACGCCAATTTGTTTCCGCCTCTCTCTTAGGAATTTATTGAATGGCTCGAGAAAGTAGTGAAATTGCCCGTTTTTCATTAGTTTGAGATAATTTTGATGCCTTTTTGTTCTTCAAGTTTGAGATAATAATCTAACATGGAAGCTATCCAGCTGCCTAAATATGGTATAGAGAAGAAATCGAGAAAAAAAAAAGAGATAAGTATCGTGGGTCCAGAATATGGACCCTTCAACCCTGAGAATGGAGCCGAACAACGACGCGCAGCAACAGCGTACAGTTGTTGCCATCATCGTCCAAGTCGTCATCCTCCTCATTTATTTCGCCGCTTTTATATACTCTTCTTTTCCTCCTTGTCCTCAGCGACCTGCAGGATCCAGGAAGGAGAGAGAGAGAGAGAGACAATTGGAGCTCCATGGCCGGCTCTGATCTCGCACATCCAGGTCAGTAAGATCAATGCTGTCTCTTTACTCTTCAATGTTTCTTCTGTGATTGTTACCACTGTGCTGAAATGGGTACCTGGCTCGATCTCCTGTATTTCTTGTGGCAATTCTTGTTCTTGTCCCCTTGGTTTCTTGAAAACTGAGGTGTTGGATCACATAGAACATATTTGGATGGCCATATCTGTGACCGATCTGTCAATTTACTGCATGCTTTCACATCTTTAATGTCATAAGGAATAGCTCAGAACAGAACAGAACAGATTCAGTTCTGAATTTCTGGTTTCTTCTAGTGCTACGGTTGTGATCTGAACTGATCAGCAGCCTGTGTTCAATTTAAGGAATAGCCTAGTATAGGATCAGTGCTTCAGTACCAGTACTAACCAGCAGTTCATGGCTGGCTGCTAATTTATCTTGTTGAACATTTGGGGTTGCAGGGTTGGCAGTTGTGATCATGGGAGTCAGTGGCTGCGGCAAATCGTAAGATTATTGTTCTCTTTGATTACTTTGTGAAGAACATGGGTTGTGTTGGTTTAGGGAATAGGAACTAGGGTCTACCTGATACCAATAGCCTGAACTCTGTTCATGCTTCATAGATTATGGTTAAGAATGGCCACATTTAGGCGCATTAAAGATAAGCACAAATCGTTAAGTGAGAAAAGAAAACGCAAGGAGAGAGACGTTGCCAACATTGTGATGTTGATGCAAATGTTTTGTGCGTCTCTTTCTTGGCATTGACAAGAAACAGGAGAAAAACAACACTGTGCAGAACTGTAGTATGATAGGACAATGTCTCAAGAATGAAGCGTGAGATTTGACAAATGACAGTTCTTTTGAACGAAACATTTCTCTGCGAATTGGCAGGACCGTCGCGGCACTGCTTGCTGAAGCCTTGGGTTGCAGCTTCATCGAAGCAGACGATTACCATTCTCAGGCAAACAAAGGTACATCACCATTTGAGGCGTTTCCGAAAAAATTGTGTCTTTTGGGATTTACCATCTCTGAAGCTCACCTGAAAACCGCTCTACCTATTCTGAACTTCTCTGCTCTTTACTGTCCATGGAAACAGCAAAGATGAGCAAGGGCATCCCGCTCACTGACGCAGACCGGACACCATGGCTCGAGTCCCTCCGCGACGCCATCAGAGAACGGCTGGATCACGGAGAGGACGTGGCCGTCAGCTGCTCCGCATTGCAGCAGAAGTACAGGGAGATCCTCCGGGAAGGAGACTGCAGCTACGAGGCAGGGAACTACGCCACCTGCAGGGTGAAGTTTGTGTGCCTGGAGGCATCAGCAGAAGTGATTGCTGAAAGGATGAGTAGGAGGTCAAGGGAAGGGAAGCACTTCATGCCGGCGAGCTTGCTGCAGAGCCAGGTCGACCTGCTGCAGATCGACGAGGCCGAGGGTATCACTGAGGTCGATGCGACGGTGCGCCCGGACGCCATCGTCCATGACACCATTGCTCAGTTCAGGAAGGGCCTAGCATCGACTGTGTGCTGACTGCTGAGCGTTTAAGTTGTTCCCGATTTCTGAACCCAATTTCATCATTGTACAAGGGAGCTTATTACTCCACACCCATCCACCATGTAGAACCTCAGCATTTACAAACAAGCAAGATTGAGCTATCTTCAACATTACCCAGTTCATTTAAAATCAAAGATCCAAAGCGATGAAACAGGCATGCCGCAACAGTGCTGAATAAAGAGAAAAGAAAAAAAAAAACCCTGAATCTAGCTAACAGCAATGGTGACTGCTATTGTTCTAACCTGCAAGCCTATACAAACCAACCATACGCGCGTAACATATCAGAGCGGCCCTTGAAACGACCTAGATAGGTCGTAATCTATGGGAATTGCTGCCGATTGTAAGTGTCCTCATGGACAAAAACTGGTTCGCTGCTCTGTGGCGGGATCACAGGTTGGCCCATTGCAATGCCTTGGTTCTGCTGGGGCCCCCAGCTTGGTGGACTTTTTGACGATGACAGAGCAACATAGTAAACTATAGCCAGAGCCACGCTGGCAAGGGAGAGCACCGATCCTCCTGAGAAGACCCCTGGCTTGACGACATAGCAGATGCTCCCAAAGTACATGTTCTCCTGGCCTCTTTGATCATTCAGTGCAGCTCCAGTCAGCAGGAGAAGGAATGCGATTATGAAAGTTACCCTGCAGAATGTAACAATATCCAGGAATGACGTTATAGTGCAGTAGGCGCCTCTCCTACCGCTTTCACTCAAAAAAAATATCCAGGATGATGTTATGGGACACAGTTGCTCAAGTGCTAATAACCAGCACCAAGAAGTTTGCACATTGATTATATATAGCGTCCAAGAATCAGTTCTTTTGCAACACTGCAGCAGCATTCTGCAGAGGTGCACCCTACCTTGGAATATATCACAACTCACAAACATCAATAGGACACCAAAATGTTCTGAGGAGAAGGCAGAATAGCATAGCACATTGTTACTTGAGATCTATGCAAAAGTTATTATTCTATTGAGCCATCATGTGGACCACTCATATGTGTTCCTTCCAAAGAATACAACGAACATCAGCCTAATACCGATGTGCTAACTCCTAGATCGACGCATGGGTTTTAATAAAAATTGCAGATCTAAGGCATCAACGGTACACAATTGATTTCTAATGAGTGTATTCCTAACATAAAATCAAGAATAGCAAAAAGGACAGTCAAGAATTCAAGATGGATAATATCCTGAACATTAGACATCAGCATGAACAGAGCAAATAGGATTGAAAGAACTGGAATCCAATGCGTAGGCCAATTATAAGATCCCCTACCGGTCTTAACACCATTTCAACAAATTGTCAAGGCTAAGTTTGAGGTTCAACATCACATAACGATATTTCGAATTCTCCAGTAATTGTAAGCAGAATTAATACAAGGCAACGTTGAATTCTACAAAATATGGAAGAAGGAAAGTAAATTAGATAATAAACTTCTAGGGCAGAATTTTACCAAGATACGATGAATGAGATCAGAGCTACACTCCAGTTAGTGTCTGATGGAACCGGATGCCTCTTACAACAGATGCAACCAGCAACCGTATTTATAATAGACTGGGCGACCATAAGGGCGACGGCAGATATTAACCCTAGGGCTAACGCTGGGCTTCTTGGGTATATGCATTCACCTGGAGAAGTTGTTTTCACATCCGAAACCTGCATGAATCAAGCAATGCACATTAAACTTGGGCATGATGGTAAGATATCGCTTTAACAATGCAACTGACTGTCATTGCAATAACCTCTCTCTGCACCACATACAGTGAAATAGTCAATTCGTAATGCCTAACATGCTCACCATTCGCTGGTATAAGGTATTGTATAGTAAAGTTAACTTCAGGACAGAAGAGCTTTGTTGCCTATACTCTTCGCAAGTCCAGGGAAAATTAAATTGACATCCTTGACACTTCGAAAATACAGAGCTATAGATATGTATCCTATATTCCAATGTAATAGACATGAGTTTAAATGCAATTTCATGTAGAATAGTGTGTGCTCCAGCCTCAAAGAGGCATAAATCTGTGATGTGCCTATAAGCAGTAGGATTTGTATGCAGGGGTGACAACAATGGAACCTCAAGTCAGTAATTTCTACTTTTCTAGTTTCCTTATCAAAAGTGAAAGAATAATGGATTAAAATCATTGTATTAAGCAAAAGGGTCACCACATAGTAGTACAGCAATACCCAGCCAAACAGATATTAACAACTCTTTTTTGGCTACGTGAGGGTATGAGCTGAAAGATTAAAGGAAATAACTTAGACAAACTCGGATTCAATCCTAATTTTAGGGGATTGATTCGATCAGAGTAAACCAAACATCCACTCTACCTCACATGCTCACAGTCCTTGAGCAAATCACCAGAAGCATCAATAGCATAAGCTCAAAGATTTCACCTTTCAACAAACAGCTAAAAACCAAATCCCCAGTGCGCAAATGTGCAACAAGAACAAGATCCAAGGCTCCAAGGCATCGACTTCACATAAGTTGCCACCTTTCCATCACACAAACAGAAACTGGGCACCAGGAAAAACTAAGCAGCTAAGCATTCGACAAGAGCGCGCCCGATCTATAGTCCATCACTAGCGTTTCTTTACCAGTAACTCCCCAGAGAGAACGAGACCTAACGCGAGTAAGTTCATTCAAGAAAAGTAACAGCGAAAGGCACATGAAGAACCGGCCGATGATATGCCACGGCGGTTCCTCGTTGAGAGGTGGATCGAACCTTGACGCGGGTGGCCTCCGCCGCGAAGCCGAGCGCCGCCGAGACGACGCCGAGGAAGCCAACCACCGCGCACACCACCACCACCTTCCTCTCCATCTCCAGCCTCCACGCAGCTCTCCTCCTCCTCCTCTACCTACCGACCTCGCTGCTCGGATCTCTCCTCTATATCAATTTTCTCTCGCTCGGTCTCTCAAATCTCCGCTCTGGCTACTGCAGCGGCTCTGAACAAAGCAAAGCGATGAAGAAAATTTTCGCCGTACTCTGCTTTCGATTGGAGGAATTGCGCCCAATTTTTGTGGGTGGTAGCTTTTCTTATTCTGCGGCTCGGCTTTAGCTCTCCCCGCTTTGGGAGCTGACGACGTCGCGCGGCTGCATGTGGGGCCGGGATCCTTGTGGTCCCATCTGTCGGTGAGCGTCACGTGCTTGCTCGTGGCGCGCGGAGAGGGACGGTCCGGATCTGGGGCGGTCAGAGCGCGCCGTGAATCTGTACCGGTTAACCCGAGAGTGGGGCCCACTCGCCGAGGGCCTTCCTCGGGCGGTGTGCGGTGGACGCGGTGTAGGGTGGCCGCTTCCGCTTTGCTTCGGTCGGTCGGACCGTCGGACGGACGGTAATGGATGGTGAGCCAGCTCCAAACCATTTCCTCCCCCAAATACAAAACCACTTTAGCTTTTATTTATTTGCTTTTGGCCTTTTAAACTTAAAATTATTTAAAATATGTAACCTTCTAATTTTAGTTTATTTTAGTTTTTTCTTTCTTTTTTGTCTTTATTCCTTTACATTATTCGTGCTGATATTATATTTTTTTTCTTATGTTTTAAAATTTTGTAATTAAATGATTCAGAAAAAATTAACAGCCGTTACAGTGCAATTTTAGTCATAAGCTAAACGCTTAAGCTCTATGGAGCGGACCCACAACGTCTAACAGCTAGTTGCCTACTAGGTTAACTATTTAGCAGTTGAGTAGCGCTTCTATGCATGGCTCTTGCCCTAATTTGTTTAGAATAAAAGATTTTATTGTTGTTTAAGAATATTCACATCGTGATGCGCATCTATCTCTGTTAGTAGTTTTTCAGTTCCCGTGTCATTGCTCGCATCTGCCCTGATGCACGGGTACGATTTGTTTTATGTTTATTAGTTTGTTGGGTTGAGGTGTAGGCAATGCATTCCATGTGATCTGGGGATGGAGACAACTACGCCAGTGCTTCACTTGCACAGCTGCACTGATGGTAACCAAGTACCATCCAAGTTTCCTAAGACTACCGAGTCCGAGAAAATTGCTATAATGGAACTCCAAACAACGTGTTTCGTTATAATAGGACTTCTAACGTTGACATCGCTAAAATGACACCCGAAACATTGGCTTCTCGTAATACATGACATTTGGCTAATGTTTCGAAATACCCGAACATTGGAATTAAAAGAGCCAAATGTCATGTATTACGAGAAACCAATGTTTCGGGTGTCATTTTAGCGATGTCAACATTAGAAGTCTCATTATAGCGAAACACGTTGTTTGGAGTCTCATTATAGCGAAACACGTTGTTTGGAGTCCCATTATAACTTTATCTGTTCTGTTATCGCGCATTCTTTCCCTCTTGAATTAAGGAAAAAAACTCAAAAAAAAGTCAAAAGTTCAGAAAAAGATTAAATTTATGAATAGTAAAAAATAAATCAGAAGCCAGAAACTGAAGTTGAAATGAGCCAGATATAGATTTCACGAAGCATGGACGGACACGTGCTTTTTTTTAAAAAAAAACTAAAGATGTAGAATGGGATAGGGAGAGGCGCATGACGGGCGGGCTGGCGCAGAGCTAGTCTAGTGGAGAAGGATTCTAAAAAGGCCCAGCCCATTCTAAAAGTGGGCCGCCGGTCACCACTCGGCCCAACCGTGCGGAGGAGAAGCGCTCCAAGCATTCTTGACTCCCGAGTTTTCGACGCGTTCGCTCGCTCTCTCTCTCTCTCTCTCTCTCTCGTTCGCTCTCCTCACGCCTCTCCTCTCTCCCCTCCCTCACCGAGCGGCGGCGGCGGCGGGCGAATCCGATTCCGAGGTACCCACCGACCCCCACCTCTCCCTCCCTCCCTCCCTCTCTCTCTAGGAACGTTGGTTGTTGCTACGGATCGCGTATGTATGCGTGTGTCCCGGCGAGGTTTGCCGCTCTTTTCAGGGCTAGGGTTAGGAGGATCCTTGGGGAAATTGTGGGATCCATAAGGCGCGCCGAACGGAATGCTTACTAGTCGAGTAGGTCTATCTCTGCTTCCTACGATTTATGACTAATAGTGTGTAGTATGTGTTTATGTCAAAGATTGTTTGCTGCATCAGATTCCGAGGAGGCATGGATCACGACCCCTTTACCATGCGCCAACTAGCTTCTTTTGGGCTGGCGCGTATAGTGTGCCCTAATTTCTGCATTTCATGCCTCGGATATCTGCCATATACTATAGAACAAGTGTTATCTGGTAGCAGGTTAATTATGCGCGTAACACACATTGTTTTTCTGTCGGCATAGGATGCGAGTATTACCGTGAGAATATTAGTGGCGTTGTATATTTGTACTGGATTGGTTATTGTTAAGTGTAATAATCACCATCTTTGGATTGTACCGTGCATCTGTTTCTGTCACTCGTACTCTTTTCGCCTTATGGCTTATCCCGAATAAACAAACGGGACAGCTTCTCCGCCATCTTTTTAAAGCAGCTTATCGGGACAATCTTTTCGAAGTGGCTTATCGGCATTTGATTCGTTCGCACAAGTGCTTGTTCTAGGGGCAAAAACCATCAGCCGCAGTTGAAAGAAACAGGCCTGGAGTGTAGTCAAGATTCATAACATCACCTGTTTCATGAGGATAAATGTTGGATCTAGCACTAACGTAAGCCGGTAAAATAGGTGCAGATTCAGCCTTCTAATTGTGCAACCATAGATGATCTATCTGAACACATACCCATGATGCGCGAAGTATGCATGTCCTCCCCTTATATGTTGGCCCCACCTTGTGTGTTATGTCCTATGTCTCGTTGTGTCTATCTAAAAGCTGACCTTATAGTTCAGTTGGCGAATGGCTTGCTCAGTTTGTGGGGGAGTTCCTTCAGAACTGCCATGTTCTCCAGTGTTTTACGCATGTGAGTAATTTCTGCAGCACCCATTGTTCATGAGACTTGACAATTTGTATCCCGATTCATGGTTGTGCAGCAACAAACTGGATACATTGTCGGCTCACTGGTTGGGTCCTTTGCCATTGCATATCTGTGTGATACGTTTGTTTCTGACAAGAAGGCATTTGGAGGTGAGTGTCATTTTACATAAGATGCTTGCAGGATGCAGGTGCTTTAACTTCTTGTAAGTTTGCATCTAAAGTTGCTTCATTATTTGAAAACAGGTAGCATTCCTAAGACTGTTTCTGACAATGAGTGGTGGCGAGCCACGGACGCCAAGTTCCAGGCCTGGCCTCGCACGGCTGGACCACCGGTCATCATGAACCCCATCAGCCGCCTGAACTTCATTGTCAAGTCCACTGAATAGGCGAGAGAGAAGCTGATTCAGCGTCTTATTTCTACCATGAAGCTGAAGTTTCTTTTCTACGTCTAAAAACTGTAATAAGATGCATTGCAGTCAGGATATTTTTGCAATTTTCACTCTGTCTGTGGGCAAACTTTGGGGCTTACAGCTTACTTATCTTTTGATTTACTCCGTTCCTTGGTGAAAATTTCCACCATGAGCAAAACAATTGCATTTTTTTCATATCGTCATACGGTGTTCTTTGGATAACTTACTGGTTCGAGTTTACGCTGTGATGTTCTCGTGCCTTTTTATCTCTGCACTTCGCGGCAGCGCGTTGTTTGTGCTTGATTTCTGTTTGTCTTCCAAGCAGCTTGTGCTGTAATGCGAACTATCGGTGACGACTGTTTACCAGCTCCTGTAGTTCTGTGATATCCTGATGCGACTGATAGTCTTGCAATGCATCAACGCCCACTGAAGCGCTAGAATTGAGCAAATTTGGTTTAACACCACAACTGTGTGCCTGCATACGTTGATAGGGGTATAAAGCGCGTAAACAGTACGAAGCCACACAAATTTCAGATCAATCAAACAGGATTGATTGGCACAGGTAACACAACCATACTTGGGAGCCAGTTCAACTGAAACTTTGAACTCGTAGTGCAGAGGTCTCTTGTAAGATCACCAACATGATTATTAAAGAACAACTAATGTTAACGCGAGTAATACCATAGCACAACAAAAATGATGCCTCCCAACATGAAAGAAATGCAAGCTCATTTGGCACAAAACGTAACAACACTTTAAGCAGTACGTAGCGTAGCAGATTGAAATCCATGGATTCGCCCACACTTATCTGAGGAGCCGCCCCAACCCACGTCGGCTTTCCGAATTAAACGCATGGGCTTTTGCAGCGACTTTTCGTTCGCACGCTCGCTCTCTCGCCATCTTTCTCCTCTCCTCTCGTCACTGTCACACTCCCCCACTCCACTCCCGATCCGGCTACGCCCGCCGGCGTCCGTGACCGTGTAGCCTTGCCGCCCTCCACCCGTCGTCTGCGGTCCCTTCTTTTTCAGACCTATGAGGGATGTCGTCCCCTCCGTTATCTTCTGATCTAGTTCTTCCACCTTTCTAGATTCGTCGCCATCCTCCCCGACTCTGGCTAACCCGCCCCCCACAGATCCGGCCGGCCCACTTGCTTTCTACGTTGTTTTCCGCCTTGGCGACCTCCAGTCGCACCGGATTCAGCGGCACTGTCCTCGCCGTAGTCTTCTTTGGGTCAGCAAACTCCTTCCGCTCCAGTTCAGTTCTAGCTATACCTATGAGGCACGTACTGTGACTACATACTATTGTTGTTTCCATATTTGTCTCCTTGCGGATTGCGAGTGTTGTTCGGTTCATGTTTCCCATTTCTTCAAGCATGAATGTGCGATAGCTTTATTTGCTCATTGTCGCATGATTCGCCTGACATGTCTACGGGCATGGTGTGTGTTCATTTCGTGTCGCATTTGCTTGTTCCGCATTGGCACTAGGTGCAGGTGGACAAGGCCGCGGCTAGCTGGGGCACATACTTTACCTGCATTTTCTTGAAGATTTGTGTTGAGGAGGTTGCAGTGCACAACTGGCCGTTTGGTTGTCTCCATAGGAAGGGTTACGACAACCTTTGCTGCAAATTTGCCGAACACACTAGACGAACATACCTTCGAAAGCAAATAAAGAACAAATGGGATAACCTCAAACGGGAATACACATCATGGAAGACCTTGAAGTAGCGTGCACCTGGACTTGGCGTCGATCCAGAGACCAGCTCCAACGCCGCTAACGACCAGCGGTGGGTACAAGCAACCGCGGTGAGTGTGTTGTGTTACGTTGATATGTTGTTACATGCATTTCCTCCGCATGGTGACCATCGCTTACTTTTCATTTGCCTTGTTTCAGTATTTGCAGGGGAAGGTCGGCGTGCTCATATTCAAGAACGCTCCCCTTGAAAACGAGGACATGATGGACATCGTGCTCAGCACCGTGACTTGCACGAACGAGCACTCATTTTGGTGTTGACACACTGGAGTCCGACAACAAGGACATGCCCCCACGCTGCACGGTGGCAGCGCTGGACCATTCGAGACGTCGACAAGCAAGCATCCGCAGCTGTCGACGCCTCCTTCCACCGACAGCATGAACGTTAAGACCATCGACAGGGACGCCGAGCTGAAACACATCGTCGACCTCTACGAGAAGACGCACAACACTGCCTCCTATGCATCGGGTCTGTGCGCCATGTACCCTATGCGCGATCCAGCTAAGGAAGAAATGGCACACTTGATGAACCTGGTCAAGGAGGGTGGAGCTATGGCTTTGCTAGATGAGGACTTAGGACTAAATGAAGAACCAACCTTGAGTAATGCCATTTCTATTTCTACTTAATGTGTCATGTTGCACATTTCAGTTTCGGACATTAATTTGAGTTGTTTTTTCGTACTGCATAAACTACATTTGGATCTTGTGTCATGCACTCTATAATGTTATGCACTATGTTTGTTTAACATAGTTTAATTTATTTGCAAACTGTATAATGTCGTTCAATCAAAATTTATGCGTTTGGTTGTCGTACAACTCAAGAACTGAACGTCAATCAGCTATGGGTTTCACGCAATGATTATGAGCTAGAGAAGCATTGGCGCCGGAGAAGACGATGACGACGAAGTTTCTAGAGGCTCCATCACATTGCTTGTATATGCCGGATTCACATGCCTCAATGACAATGCGTCGTCCTTGTCTATGCCCCCTAGAATTCCTGTCATGATGGGAATTTAATGGGTCGAATAGCAACTCGCCAGCGATCGACGATGCTATGATATATTCAATACTCACCAACGATCGGCGATGCTATGATATATTCAAAATGCAAAGGTCGGTATTCGATAGACTCCATGGCACTTTTGTTACCAACTATGGCCTGCAGCCTAGTAGAGAGGTTTGCTCCAAAGAAGCACTGCCATTTGTTCCTGTGGACATGTGGAGCTCTGCGGTCTAATAGACAAACTGTTAACTGTTTCGAGCACTCAGCAGAAACTACACGTAGAAAGTTCTCACATGTCTTCAACTGCGTTTGCAAGTTGGCTACTATGAACATTACACCAGCTGATCCGACATTCTAGAGTGTGCGTCCTCGATTGATACAAAGTAGATTCTATCCACACTTCCGTAACTGCATCAGGCACTCAACAAGGCCCATGTGCAAGTGACAGTTTCATTTGAGAAGCGCTCTAGGTATTTCAACAGACACGAGCACACCAGCCAGAATGTGCTCGCAGTGTGTAACTTCTATGCCAGATTCACTTTTGCGTGTGCCGAATGACCCGGATCTGTGCACGATACACGTGTACTATAGGAATTTCAACCGTAGCTTCTTGCGGCTACTATAATATCATTTCAACCAAAAGTTAAAAAGCCACAACGGAATTGAACAGGGCAGCATGCACCCGCTAAATGATTTACATGCCACTGACATGTACCAAACTGAGACCCGTGGTCCAACATGAATCGTTGCCATCAAGTTCTTGTAACAAAAAAAAAATATTTCTGTAAAACTAGCAGTATACATGTATGAAACACATTTAATGATGGTAAGATAAGGTGGTGACCGGTTCGGCTGAAAAGCTCGTGGCTTATAGCTGAAAACACTGTAGCTGGCTGAAAAAAGCACTGTAGCTGACAGAGGCTTATTTAGCATAAAAATTTAAAAAAAAATAAAAAATATGTTAGCCCATTACGTATAATACAAACAAATACGGGAAAAAAAGAACCGGCAAAAAAGCTCAACAAAAAGCCAAAAGTTCAGAAAAAGACGAAACTTATGAATAGTGAAAAATAAGCCAGAAGCCAAAAGCTGAAGCCGAGTTGATGAGGGCATCTCTAAATTAGTTATCATCCAGATGGGAAGCAGAACAAATGAGCCAGATGTGAGCCAACAGGCCATAACTGTAGCCCCATATCAGTGTCAACAACTTAAGATGTTGTAGCACTATCAAACATTGGCAAAATATCGTCAAAGAAAGTGAGCAGGTCATCCTTATCACGATGCAGAAAGGATAGCACAGGGGTTAGAAAGTGATAGAAAATGCAAGCTCAAATGTTAGCACGTGATATATTGAACTTTAAGGTGTGCAAATTGCGTCACTCATAACCACAGCAAGTTTTGAGAAGAAAAAAGATCTTATCTCTGCTGCTTCACATCATCATTTCAACATATGGCCTAGGGCTACTACAATGCTAATGTAATTGACTGAGTCTACTGGTTCTTCCTAACTTAAATGCTGAGGCAATTCTTCACATGCAAGTATGCAACTAAGACATCTAAAATATCGCTACTTACAAACCACTTCAGAATTAGAGCAAGTTCATGCATCCTAGCAAAGTTAGAGATCATTATAAACTTGACAGCAATTTTCATGCGTAGCAACTAGCAAACATGAGTCAAAACTTCCTCATATATATTTTTAAAAGTATAAAATGCACAAATACAACCATAGTTTTCATGTTATTTCACCATTGGCAGTATCATATATTAAATGGTCGGAATGCACTCATACAGTGCAACATTTTTCAAGTTACAACTTACAGCAATGCACATGTGGGTCACTGGCATCCCTCATAGGTGCAGGGTCTTCAAAACCAGATCAAAATTTAGGGGGCTGTCTACACCGACTAGCGAAACCCTCAATCAACATGGTCATCTACTACAGCCTGATTGTTCGAGAACAATGTATCTCTTTTCTTGGGGAAACCAGGGGGTTCCATACCTGGGCCTCGATACTTCAGCTCTGGGGTGGTGGCTCTAAGCCCAGGCTCGGTCGAAACAGGTCGATATGGAATCCCTGCAGTCCCTGCATATCTAGTAGGGGACACATACCTTCTCGGAGCACTTCTTAACGCCCCACCTCGCAGGTCCGTGGCCCTGGTAACCTCAGCATAGCCTCGGTCGGTAGCTCTGGTAGTGGCATCCACATAGCTTCTATCACTGGCTCTTGTTGTGCCATCCACATATCCTCGATCACCAGCTCTTGCTGCGCTATCTGTAAAGCCTCGATCACTAGTTGGATGATTCAAAAGGCTCCCTGTAGGAGCTGTGACCGAGGTGTTAAATGTCTCCTCCGGTGTCCACCCCAATGAATCCTTCTTCTTCACATACACTTGCCAAATGCCAATCAAGAACAGGAGGAAAAGCAGCGCCGGGCCACTCCACACCACAGCATTGCTCTCAGGCTTGTACACCGGGAAGTTGGACCAATAGATAGCAATGTAGCCATCTCCAAGCCCCAAGATCACAAGCTTCTCCCGGTCCGCGGCAATAAGAGGCTTCCCAGCTGGTGCACCAGACATCACGCCACCAGAACCCGCAAACAGAGACTTGATATCCTTAATGGTTGTGGCAAACTGCGGTCGGGGCGCCCCAACCCTCCCATAGTACTGAGACGAGGTGTTGTACACAAGAATCTTGTCTTGGCCAGCCACCAAGAGGTAACCTTTGATCGTCTGTATCGCGACGGGGCTGTCGATCTCAGACTTCTTGACTGCCCGGACTCGGCACTTGAGGCTGGCGACGTCACCGAGCAGCAGGACGTGCACGAGGTCGCCGGCATCAGTGAAGCCATAGGCCTTGAAGCGCTCGGAGGGGTCGAAGGAGTAGGCCTTGGGGCGGGAGCCATTGAGAGCTTCAGTAAGGCCCTCGCATGGCGTCTCGCGGACGGCCATGGAGCGGAGGTCGAGGGAAGCGGCGCCAGCCTCGGTGAGGAAGAGGAGCCGCTGCTTTACAAAGGCAAGAGGCGTCGACGAGGCTATGGCTGTGCCGTAGAGCGTGCCGTTCTCCGTGAAGACGCGGATGCGGCCGCCGGCGTCGCAGGAGAGCACGTAGCGCGCGCGCCCGGCGTGGTGGGCCTCGAGGTGGAGCACGGGGGCGGCATCGAGGCCGCGGACGAGGAGGCGGGAGGACGCGGCGGTGAGGGTGAGCCAGTCGTCGCCGTGCGGGGACGACTCGGTGAGCCGGTGCGCGGCGATGGAGCTGTCGGCGTGGCCGGCGAAGAGGAGGCAATCGGTGCGGTGCGGAGAGAGGTACGCCAGGAGGGCGGTAACCGGTGACTCGCCAGAGGCGCCGGCCTCCAGCTCGAGCAGCGCGTCGCCGGCGGCGGAGAACACAAAGACGCGGCCGCGGGAGTCGCCGACGGCGAAGTACTTGGTGATCCCATCCGCATCCTGGTAGGGAAGCGCGGCCGTTGCCGTGGCGTATGCGCCGTCCCCGAGCCGCGCGGCCGCGGCGAAGTGGAAGCGCTCGGACCAGACTGGTCGGCGCTTGGTGACCGCCACCCCCTGCGGGGCCCAGAGATCCCCAGACGCGGCCGCCGCCGCGGCGGGCGACGGGGGATACGGCTCCGCGGATCTGGCGAGCGCGGACTGCAACGCTTGGACGGACTTGGCAAGCGACTCCGTGAGCTCCTCGAGCCTCGCGAGCTGGGCCTCGTGCCTCTCTAGCAGCCCGGCCTCCGCCACCGTCTCCGTGGCCTCCTCCGACACGGCGGCGGCGACAAGTGGGAGGAGGAGGAAGAGGAGGTGGGCGGAGACGCGGTGGGGCATGGCTGTCAGTGACCGCGGAGCGGAGGGGGAGTAGGGTTTACAGTAGTTTGGTTTTGGAAGAGCTAGCACACAGAGAGCGATCTGGGCCGGGCGAAAGTGGGAGGAGAGGAGGAATGGGAGACGGGATGGCGCGGTGGGGCCCACCCGGCAGCGGGTGGGTACGCAGGGGCGGAAGGAACTTCTCTGAGGTCTGTCCTCTTTTCCTCTCAATAGGGACTGTCTCCGATGTCTTACACGTGTCACGCACAAATCTCCGTGCAGGCTCCTCCCTCCCCCTTTCACCTTCACCAAAAAAGCTTCCACGCGCAGAGAATGGCGGAGAAAGGAAAAAGGAGAGGCGGGCCGAGCCATGGCGAGCTCGCGGCCGGCTGGCCGGCGGCGGCTGCGTCGCCGGGGACGAGGCGATCTGGAGGAAGCTCCGGGAGGCCAGCTTCGCAAGGTACGGAGCGCACCCGCGGCGACGTGCTCAGCAGCGCCGACGGTGTCGTCGAAGGCCTCGCGGGCGACGTTGAGGCCCATGGCGTTGAGGGTGAGCTCGCACTGCGCGAGCGCCTGCGGGTGGGAGATGACGCGGGTGAGGAGCTCCTTGCGGACGCCCAGGAGCGCGAGGAGGCAGTGGTGGACAGGGCGCTGGACCTCGCCGACGATGTAGAGGCGGTGGCGGAGAAGGAGGAGGTCGTAGTTGCGGTGGATGCCGCCGCCGAGGGAGTTCTCGACTGGGAGGACGGCGCGGTCGGCGATCCAGAGCTCGACGGCCTGGAAGGCGACCTCGAACTGGTGGCAGGGATGGCGTCGCAGCCCGGGTAGGCCTTGGCGGCGGCGGCCTCGCTGTAGGCGCCGGGCACCCCTTGGTACGCCACCCGCAGCTGGCTCCCGTGCATCGGCGCTGGCGACAGGTCGCTGATGCTCAGCGGCCGCGGAAGGTTGGACACGGGAACCAGATCCAGCGCAGCCGCCGCGGCAGGCCCTTCGGCGCTGGCGCGGGCGGGCGGTTGTTGACGTCGGAGGAGTTGCTGCTACTGCGACTGTTGTTGGTGTTGCTTGCGAGGATGGCGCAGCTGGTCTGCCAGTCGGAGCGGCTGAAGGGGCTCGCGCACGGCGGGCGGCGTGCGGATCTCGTCGGGCGGATTTGCGGCATGGCGAAGGCGAAGGCCGTGTTCTGGAAGGCGGGCGGCGGCGCCACGGCGGCGGCTTCCATGGGATGGATGCCCAGCGAGTTTTGCTGGTGTTTCTCCAAGGTGGGGCCTCCTCGTCGAAGCCGGCCTCCCGGAGCTTCCTCCAGATCGCCTCGTCCCCGACGAAGCAGCCGCCGCCGGCCGGCCGCGAGCTCGCCATGGCTCGGCCCGCCTCTCCTTTTTCCTTTCTCCGCCATTCTCTGCGCGTGGAAGCTTTTTTGGTGAAGGTGAAAGGGGGAGGGAGGAGCCTGCACGGAGATTTGTGCGTGACACGTGTAAGACATCGGAGACAGTCCCTATTAAGAGGAAAAGAGGACAGTCCTCAGAGAAGTTCCTTCCCGCAGGGGCGGCTAGCTGATACAGGGGTGGATTATGTTTTTGACTTTTGAGCTTATTTGACACTGCTTGAGTTTTTTCCCATGGCAGTTGCTCTAAATTTTTTTAGCGTAATTAGTGAAAAAAATATTTTTCAGCATAATTAAATTAAAAAAATTAAAATAAAAAATGTTCTCTCACCACAAACAACGTAAAGGAATACGGGAAAAAAGAAAAGACAAAAAAACCCAAAAAAGCTAAAAAAACTAGCAGTAATTTGTCGTTGAAGAAGTCGGGAAGGTGGTGGTGGTTGCAGTTGGATAAGGCCGAGTGGGGATGGTGGGCGACGGGCGCGGGAAGGGGGAGGAGACGAGTGCGCGGAGTGCGACGCACGAAGGGAAGGGGCCGGGAAGGGTGGAGCGGTGCGAAGATAGCGGAGGCAGCCATACAGGAGGTGGAAAAAGGGGTGGGGTAGACGGGCCTGATAGGCGGGACCCGCGGCGCAGGGAGAGAGAAGAGAGGGGAGGAAGTGGGGCGGCGGAGATTGCGACGCGTGGCAAGGAAGAGATCTCGGGCATCGGATCAAATGAAAGGGATCTCACCACTGTAGTTGTCACCGCCTCGATGACGAGCTTCTTCTTGGCAACCTCCCTATCAAATGCACTTCGCACGCATCTCATGAGCTCAGGGAAACCCATCTCCGTAAGCCCTAGAGCCTGAATTATGGTCCTTTCATAATTTTAAAGGTCCATCCTATACGTCCCATCCTATACGACTCCCTCCCTGTAGAACATAAACAAGTGT
This sequence comes from Dendrocalamus latiflorus, assembly GCA_017311315.1. Taxonomy (NCBI): domain Eukaryota; kingdom Viridiplantae; phylum Streptophyta; class Magnoliopsida; order Poales; family Poaceae; genus Dendrocalamus; species Dendrocalamus latiflorus. The sequence goes on from CM029659.1 coordinate 944,297, forward strand.
TCCATATATGATAGTATGTACCTACCACCAATGCAAACAACATGCATTTATTTTAGATGATACCAGTGAACTCTAGCTACCTTTTTTTTTAATAATAGTGCATAAATAATAACAATGTAAAAATAACAACAGTGTACAATGATAACAGTGCACAAATAATAACAGTGCAGAAATATTAATAGTGTACAAATGATAAAGCGCATAAATAATAATATTGCACAAATAATAATAACAGGGTAGAAATAATAACAACGTATAAATAATATCAGTGGAGAAATAATAACAGTGCATAAATAGTAACATTGTACAAATGATAACATCGCACAAGTAATAATGGTACACAAATAATAACAGTGCATAGATACTCAAATAATAACAACGTGTAACAATGCACATATAATAACAGTGTATGACCAAGAACATTCAAGTATTAACAAATAATCATTAACACTACCACTAATCCATCACTAACATATGTAATTAAAAAAGGTCCTCACGAACTAAACACATACATCATATACACATTGTTACAGAGCACATTCTACACAATCGAAATACTATTAAAACTAACTAGTCCTTAATGAAACATAACTCTTTATAAAGGTCTTTACCAGAACCACACTAATTCCACCTGCGAAATCCCCTAGATCGCAGTGAAACCACCTTCAAAAACTAATTCAAACTCTGCTCTACATAGCTACTCAGCTTTTGATGAGCTAGCGCAGAGGGAGGCGATGCCTTTTATACATGCGGGGAGGCGTTACCGACCGACAAAACCACGCGGGCACGTGGGGGTAGCAACCACATCCAGCTAAGAGCTACGGGAATTACTGTGGACCACGTTGCGCTTGTGTAGTCAACCACCAGAGCATGCCACCACACCTACATAGTCGGGGGCGATCGGCAGGCTCCTGCTGAGCAGGGACAGCTCAACACACATTGTCACCTTGCCGAGCCTCCTCTAGCTGCGCGCCTGGCCTCCTGCCGAGCAAGAGGACGCGACAGGTAACATATGTTGTCTATTGCACCTTTCAAGCTCCGGGAGACGGTCATTTTTATATAAAAAAAATATTAGAAGGCCAAATTTTTTTTAAAAAAAAACCGTTGCTATAAAGTCAGATGTGTAAACAGTTCAGACAATGAGGGCGAGGGGATAAGCGGCCGCGCGGGGGATTACTTTGTGGGCTAAAACCAATTGTCGGCTTTGGGATTGTTAAGGCCTTCTGTTATTTTGTAGGCCCATAAATCAGTTTATTCCCTTTTATTAGATCAAAACAATCATTATCCTTCTTTTTCTTTCATACGGAAATGTTTTTTTAACTTCGTACGGATATGTTGTAGATTTGCTGCAATATTCATCTAAAAAAAGACCTGATGCAATAGAATGATTACCACGAATTAGGCAGTTTTCGGAGTCGTGCAATATCGTCATTGTTGATAATTAAATTCAGGTTTGTAGTTGGCCTACAATAGTATTTAGAATTGGCGTTGCACTTCAATTATATTGAACGATGCATTGTGACAGGCAAGTAACAAAAACGAAAACGAAAACACAAAAGGATCATGCTGCCAATTCAGATGTAGCGAAATACTGAATCCATCTTAAGATAGTATGCACTTAGTTCGGTTCACTTCAGACAAAACCCAAACAAACTCGAAGCAGTAGTAGAGTAGATAAATAGCAAAATCAAAACGCCAGTCTCGCATCAGAAAGCTAATGGCAGACTCTAGGGCATAATCTGGGCAGAGAACATCTATTTTTAGCGTTGCAGATTGCAATCCTTTTTACTTCTTCTCTTCCTTCTCGGCCTCAGCAGCCTTCTTCTGCCGGGCACCGATCTGGCGCTGGTTCATCCTCTCCACGCGCAGCTTGGCGTAGGCCTTGAACGCCTTCATCTCATCCGTGACCTTCACAACCTCGACCGAGCGCTTCTCGCCACGGGCAATAGGCATGTAGTCGCCCTGGACCTGGGTGGCTGTGGCGAGCTCATCAGGAGTGGAGTCACCAGCCTGCAAGAGGGGAAATTGTGAGGAACCTCCAAAATGACCAGAATCACCAACTATATCACGATTTTAGCACATATAGGGCGCGGGATGTTCCTCACCTTGACCTTGCGTGCACGTCTTGGGAAGATCACAAGCTTGGCCTTGTAGGTCTTCAACCTCTGAACATTGGCCTGCAGACCCTCAAGTGAGCGGTTCTTGCGACGGTGATCCACAGAAATGCCAATTGTTGGGGCAAGCTTCTTGGGAATCCCAGCTGCCTGAAAATGAGATAAGAATTGAGATAGGTCAATAGAATCCCACTCCAAAGAGAATAAACGGTAGATCTGGTAAGTCTTCATGGTACTATGGTAGTATGACAACAGAGCTGCAATATTGCGAGTACACACTCAGATGAGCAATCATGTTTACCTTCAGTTCTTCGAGGGTGAAGCCCCTTCCAGCTCTAGACTTCATGTTGTACTTCAGTGTTTGGCACTGAACAATGGGGCGAAGTGGTCCAGCAGTGGGGCGTGGGAAGATCTTCACAGCCTTCTTTTGCCTAGCTGCAAAGCCAAGGGCAATGCATTATTAGCTGATGTACAAAAAAGATGAAATAGCGTCCATAAACCCAAAATACAAATATTCATGCAACACTAGAATGAAACAGGCAAAGTTAACTTCTTCCTGCAAATGTGATAGTACTCTTTGCAGTACATATTATGCTCCTATCTGAAACTACTTTAACCATTGCTAGTGTGCTGCTTTTGCTGCTGCTGCTACTACTAAGCTGCTGCCGCCGCTACTATGTGCCTAAGTATGTCATAACTCATAAAAATTCCACTTTTCACCAAATGCAAAAATGGCTGTTAAACATTAAGTTCAGAATAAATGCACATCCACTGAGAAACAAGGTCCCACTAAACATCAACTAACAGGCATCCCATGAAGTTCGTAACGGGTGTTTCTCAGTTAATACATAAGGTAATGGAATCTCTCACTAGAAATGGCTTAATGTGTGCTCATAGACCTATATAACTAGAAAACCTAGACCATGACAGGCAAACAGGCAACAAACGTGGTCCCTGCAGCGTTATATGAGCATAATTCATACGCAACATTCCCGGAGAAACAGTTTGATCTCTCTATAGACATGCATCAATAGACCGGCTACTTGCTCATACATAGGCAACATGGTACAGAGAAAGCAAGGAAGAGATGAATTACCGATGCGTCTCCTGGCCTTGCGGGCGGGCTGGTTGAACCAGGTCCTGACATAGTTCTGCCAGTGCTTCTTGAAGTGCCCATTCGGGATGACGTTGTTGTGCTTCACCATCGCTTACCTTGCCTACACCAAACCAACAAGAAAAAGGAAAGGAAAAAAAACTAATCAGCATCACCACCACCTTGTGATTCCTCCCAGCAGAACAAGAACTAACAGTGGCACAACAATCCAGACAAAATTACAAACTGCAATGCCAGCATACGGTTCTAGATCAGACGAATGCTTGGAAACCACACGTAGGAATTAACCATGATAACTAAGTAGCACGTACAGGTTTCGCCTACTGTTTTAGAATCCAAGAACGCACAAAAAAAACTAGGAGCACCATGAGATCTCTTCCTAGCTTACAAATATTTTGTCAGACAACAACAGAGAAAGCAGGAACAGAAGCGAACCCGAGATCCGAACGAGCAAGAGTTTAGATCGAACCAAAAAAAAAGCTAGCCAAGATTGCCTAGATCGATCCAGAAATGTTTGGTGAAATTGAAGAAGAGGAGTTGAGATGGATTGGAAGATAACCTACTGAAGGCGGAGGAGGGGAGACCGACGCGAAGTGGCGGCGCGCTAGGGTTGGAGAGGAGGACGCGAGACGGCGTGGGGTTTTAGAAGACGAGGGTTGGCTCTACTGGGCCTCAAGGCCCATTCGTAACCAAACCGGCTTTTACGTGGGCCCAATAGAAGGCCCAGTGTTCGTTTCCGCAGGAAGGCGCATTCCGCTTTGTCACTGTCCCAGGCGTAAAGTTGAAATGCAACACGGACTCTGAAATCTAAATGGTGGGCTGGCAGGGAGGAGGGCCTACTCATGATTTTGGCCTAGGTTTTCTGCATACCACTTCGAAAAGAACACATCAATTGACTAGGATACATACGACTGTATGAGCCACAGATATGTCATTGACTTTAGTTGTTTGATAGTTTATGGCTTCCTACGTCCTCTAGAAAAAAGGACTTACCTCTTCCTACAAAATTTAGTTGACGATTACTTGTTTTGAACTTAAAAGATGCACAAAGTGATTATAATTCTACGCAAAATTTATCATCAGCTATACCCAAAGTTATCATGTGTAATTTTAACAATTATCACCCTAACGTAAGAATCTACCATCATTTTACGTTTGTGTAAAAGAGTTCAAATTTTAAAATCAGTTGCACCCTAAGTTATTATATGCACTTTAACGAAGTTACAATGCTAATTTTAGAATTTAACATCAATTTTCTATTCGTGTAAAAGTGTTCAAAGTTTACCATCAACACCATCACTTGTAACCAAAATAAAGTTAAAATTCAAATCTTTCCATCAGCTGGATCCTAAGTTTCCTTCTGTAATTTTAACAAATTTTCATCTTAAGTTCAAAATTGTCATTGGTTTTTAAATTTAAAAATAAATTTCAAAAGATTATCATCAGTTGCATAATAAAATATCATCTACATTTTTTTAACAAATTATCGGTCTAAGTTCTAAAATTACCATTGTTTTTGGGAATTTCAAAAGTACAAAAAATTTCCATCAACTGCATCCTAATTTATCACATATAAATCAAAATAATTATCAACCTAAGTTTAAAAACTATCATTCAAAAAAATCTAACAAATTACCATCAAACACTAAGTGAAATGGAAAGCAAAGAGATACGGTCCCCTTTGACGTACGATGCAAGTTGGGCCCACATGAAAGTAGTACAACAAAAGCATGCTTTGCATATGGTAACAAGATACGGTCAAAATTTACCAGTGGTCTACTCCTAAGTTATCAGTTGCGGTTTTAACAAGTTACCATCCTAAGTTAGAAAAGCTATCATTGCTTTTTAATTTAAAGAATTCTTAAAAATTACCATCAGTTACATCCTAAGTTACCATATACATTTTTAAACAAATTATCAACCTAAAAACCAATTCTCCATTGTTGAGTCGTGATGGATTGTTTTTAAGAAGAAAAAATGCAATCTTCTATAGTTTTAATAAACTACTATCCTAAGTTCAAAATTTTCATCAATATTTTATTTAAAAGAAAGTTCAAAAAATCACCATCTGTTGCACTATAAATTATCATCTATACTTTTTTGACACATTACTAGCCTAAGTTCTAATATTACAATCGGTTTCGAGGATTTCAAAAGTTCAAGAAATTACTTCCAGTTACACCCAACGTTACCATATGCAAAATTTAAAAAAGTACAAAAATTTACAGTTTACCATCGTTTCACTAGATTGTGTAAGAGAGGTAAAAAAAAGTTCAAGTAATCACCTCTAGCTCTCTGTTCCATTGAATAACCATGTGAACGCTATTTTTGGACCAAGTACATAAGTTTTGCGTGGATGATTTCCTTCAAATGCTAAAGAACAAAACCCAATTCCCAAATAATTAAACGCAGCAGACAAAACTGGCCTCCAGTCGATATCTATACGGTCAGCTCAACTGTTTCTGTGACCCATCTGTCATCAGAGCCTAGGCGTTACGAATTTTGGGCAAAAATGACACTGTGGATCACCAGAATACCAAATCTAGCCCTTTAACAGCAGTAGATCCAGTTGTGGCCTCGTAACAATGAAATCGTGCGGTCCCCGACCGCACGACCACACTGTGATCCCTAAAAATCACACTTGATCATATATTGCAACACGCTGAGATGATTGGATGGCTGCCTAACTAGATGCGCGACAAGGCAATCGCGCACGTAGACGTGCAATAGCTTTTCCAAATTCTAATCCTCATTTGATGTAAAATACGCGCTCTTTTTGTAAAAAGAAATGCTCGGAATTGTTCAGGCACTCTCTGACCTCGTTCCTGCCTCCTGCATCGCCTGCATGGACATTTTCAACCATGAAAAAATGGAGAAAACAAGTTGCAGCTTGGCACTCCGGCTACATCAAAAGATTAAAAAAAAAAAGAGAAGGAAACAATCGCTTGTCCCGTTGCATGCCGGCGCACAGCAGAATCCATGATGCCGCTACGGCTCACAGCAATGGACAACAGCTACAAACACAGGTGCAGTTTTATACATGTTGCAAGATACAGTTTCGTAGAATACTTTCTGTAATCGCCGTGTGATCGTAGCTGACGCTGATATGACAACAGCTATAACCATCAGGGATGTATCTAGACGGTCAAGAGATATCTTGATTGATGTCCCGGTCAGAGCTCGCAAAGTCATGTTCTTCCCTAAATGGAAAAGAATAAGAAAAGATTAAGGTCAGTGTCAGCGTAATCATATCAGCTTTCTTCTGCACCAAATAATACTCCTCCGATGGATTTAAAATTAGAGAAAGTACAGCTTTTTTCTGCTACCTAATCAGTAAAACAATGTAGGAATTTACAGCTCTGCGATTCAGTTAGAAAAGAAGATGAAACTATGAGCGTTGTCAGTGTCAGCAGAAGAATCCAAAAGAAAGCTTTTGCCGTCGAAATATCGACAACTAAATATGACGAGAGTCATCTTACCTGACCAGTAGAAGAAATGATATGGTGAGAAGTTCATTGCAAGCTTTAGAAGCATGTGAGACTATATTGAGGTCACTCTATGTATGTAATGAGTATTTGATTTTGATGTACAAGTTCTATCGAAGTTTGAGTTTGGTTTTCATGTTTTTCAGAGTTGCTGCTAAGAATTAAGCGATCTAGCATGGGTGGCACTTAGGATTGCACACTTAACAGGTTGAAATAGTAAGAGTCCGGATGATAGACTCTTAGTCAAATACAATCTCTACTTGTACTGGATTAGGATCTAGTCGGAGGCCCTTTGAGTAGGATACAATATCTACCTGTGTTAGATAAGGATACGGTCGAAGGCTCTCTGAATAGGATATGATCCCTACTTGTGTTGGATAAGAATCCGGCTAGAGACTTTATAAAGGGGCGCATAGGGTTTTGGAAAACAGAGAGAGAGAGAGATTACACCACCCATTGAAACGCTAGCCGGCTCCTTTCGAAGGCTCTGCTGTGTGTGCTGGTGATAGCACACCAGCAAACAATGTTTCATCCCTAGACGTGTGAACTTCGGTAGAGGCGCTATTGCGACTGCAACGCTGATCGAGATGATTCGAGGAAAAGACAATCGGCTCGTGAAGAGCGACTACCGGTAGAGGACGGTGGGCTTTTGAGGATCGCTTTTCAGAGACATTGGACGATTGATTACTTCCACTACATCAATGTGCGCTACGTTAAATTGGGTTGCTTCAACTCTTCTTTCATCGCATTGCGCATCTAGTAGTAATGATCTATAATTTCTTACTCGTATGGTTTCTTGGTTTATGTGGTAAGAATTTTAATTTGCGCTAGTATAATTTATCCATATCCCTACATTAAGACAATTCTAGGAGAACCTATGAAAGATATGTCTGGTCTTTGTGTTGCAATTTTCAGACAATGTACAGAAGATGATAAGATTAGTAACTTCAAGTAATGTACAATTTTTTCTGTTCACACCTGCCTGATATAAACCTTCTTTGCGCATTTGTTTTGTCACACGAAAGTAGCCAAATTCTTCAGAGGCCAATTTTTCCACTCATGAGACAAAATGAGAAGAATGGAATCTTTGCCTCCGCTGAAAGGAAGATACCTCCCATGAGTTTATTTAACCCCAACTAGTGCAATATTCAATTAGTACTATGTCTTCTGTGCTTGAATTCTTCTGCCAAGTACCATTTCTTAGTTTATTGAGTGTTTTAGGTGGGATTCTATTCTGTATTTTATCTTATTTGTTTTCACTATGGTTGCTTGAATTCAAGTGATTGCCTGTAGCGACCCTACTAGTGCAGTACTAAAGACAGCTTTTAGGAACTCTTGTGGTCAATCTGGTTAAGTGTTTTATCAGAAGAGGTGAGGTGAGTTGAGAGGGTTTCATGGAGAGGGAGGGCAGGGGTTTGTCCGACTTGTTCAGGAACACCAGTGAGGAGATCTTCCTAAAGGCAGTGATGGAGAACTCGATGGGAGTGGCAGCGGCACCAAGCATCGAGATGCTGGGGTTCAGAAGCATGTCACAAAATTTCAGAGAAGATAGCGAGGAGTTGTTCAACAGCTGCCTTATGCATGGAGAGGCAAGAATTCTGAAAGTTTCCTCTATGATTCTCTCAGCTGCATGAAAAGCGAAAAATACCATGTTCAGAAGAAATTTTGTTACTGTTCTGAAGATCACTATTTCTATTGTTTCAGAAAGTACATAACGGCTGTTTTCCAGAATACGTTTTGGGAGGTGTTTCTAAAAGTGATTTGTACAACTTTTAAAACAGAATTAAATGGTGGATAGTGATTACTTATCTCTCTGTGTACTTTGAGATTAGTACCATTCTTGTTAGAGTGGAAAGTATGAAAATACTATTCTTATGTTTTAGAGTTAGTGTGACTTGTCAAGATATCGATGTAAATTATATGAATACTGATGTACTACTTACTATGTCGGTTGATCTTTTACTTGAAATCTACCACCTAAAATTCTTATTCTTGGTTGCTTCATCACAGATTCCAGGCTTTAGTTCCCAAAATAATCGGCCTCGACAACCATCTAGGTAAGATGCTGGTAAAGTTTGCAGAGTACGTAAGCTTTGCAAAAGGAACCGGATTGAATAGATATAAGTACATAAACTCAGCCAAAGTTATCCAAATCTTATACGCGTAATTACACCAAGTACCTAAGCAGATCGTACTAACCCAAGCAAAGGTTGGAAAGAATACAGTAGCCATTTTTATTGTAATTATGCATGTCCAGAAAACTTCTTTCTGCATATGATCTTTCTTCCATCTAGCATGTAAATTATGCTGAACTTTGCACTGCGAGCTATTAGCATGACGCTGCATGTGAGAACTCAATAATAGTGCTACTTTACAACAAGGTAAATCTATGCAGGTTGTCATCGGAAGCGGCTGGCTTTACTGATCAACAACATCACATTGTTCAACAAAATTTTTTCACCGATAACTTGATTCCACAAAATTCTGCAGCTCTTCCTGAATACTTGACTAACCATAACCAGCAACCACTCAAGTACTGTATCTTATGAACAAGCATCATCTTATATTCTGGGATTTATGCAGTCTAAGCTATACTAATTTGTTTGTTTGCTATAAACCAGAAATGCAGCAGATAAAGGAATGCAAGCCAGTGATCTACTTTTGGCAAAGGTTAGCACTTAGCACTTTTCATTATCCAGTTACTAGTTACAGACCTACAGTTATATGGATGAAACTCTAATCAGTAAAAGGCAGTATTTGTTCATGTTGCCTATTTATTTCCATATGTAGGCTTGGTTTCACAGCACTCAACCAATGACTAGAAGCCGATCTTCAGAACTAAGGCATGAATTTCCAATTCCATGTGCATTATTACCTTCCTAGCTCAATTTTATGGTTCTTGGTTCAATTATGTCTGAAATTTCGCCATATTTTGCAGGAGGAGGTATGCTGCAATGCAAAGTAATGTGGCACCAATAACCACAGGAACAATTGAAGCAACTAACCAATTGAGACAAGATTTTACAAACACAAACACTGCAAACAGTACTCCAGTGAGCAATACACCCGTTCAGACTCCAACATTTGTATCTCCTTCAAGTTCATCAACATCCCCTTTGGATAATCCGCATATGGTAGCACAAGATACTGTTACCTCAGTGGTGAGCATGCTCAAGGAAACGCTGGAGCGAAAGAAGTTTGGTGACAATGCTAACAAGGACACCTCACATGGCAGTTCTTTTGGATTTTATGACACTCAGCAGTTTCAACAGAACATTCTTGAAGGAACAGATATCTTTCCCCTGGTGACAACTGCCCATGTTCGGGACTCCCTGATGCTTCCTAAAGTCCAGAGGCCCACGGAACCAAACACTGGGAATTTTGTTGCTCCAGCAAACCAGGTTTGGATCAGTGCAGCATCTCGAGAGCCTTCACAGAGTGGATCATCTACTGCTATCATGGCTCATTCAGCTGGATTTGAAGTATGTGATGACCTACCTCCCATGGGGCAAGCACTCTCTGTGTGCGAGAGTACTAGAAGAAATGCTGCAAATGGGACAGCTGACTGCAGATCCAAAGGCAAAGGTACTTCTATCAATACATTTATGTGAAATCTAGATTTCTTGAGCTCTACTCTAAAATTGTCATTACCATCTCGCCATTGGTGAGTAACGTTGTGTGTAGTTTGTCAACAATGCACAGAATACAGAGAGAGGGTACTAAAAGATAATTTGAAGGATGACAGAAAGGTAAGATCTGATTCATATTTCTTGAACGCCTAGAGTTTCCTCTCATAGCATATGTTAATCTGTTCATTTTACTCATTCACAGAAAGGGACACTATCTCGAATGGGATCCATCTCATCAGAACAAGCAGGTAAATCCAACTGTCAACTTTCATTTTAGGCACCAGATGTTTGGCCTATGACTGCAAAGAATTGCTTATTTACTTACTAGACACATGCTTATAGATTGGATGACATGTGAAACGATTGAAAGATCATATACTCCAACTTGTATAGTGCTTTATTATTTAATCACTGAAAGTCCTAACTAGTTGGCTTTTGCAGTTGATAAAGGAGATCCTACAAAGAAACGCAGGGTTGAGCGCTCACGGAAGTATGTGTATGCAATTTGTTTCCTAGGCTTGTTTAGTACTCTCTATATAATGTATGTTACTGATAAAAGGCAAGAACAAATTTAAGGCATATGCTCCTACGTCCTACCCAAATGATACTATTAGGTCTGTTCATAATCCTGCTCTAGCCTTGATTGACCATCTTGTTTTTAAAGGAGAGAGATTTTTTTTCAAAGGGAATATGGTAGAATTCAAAGGTAGGGGGGAGAATTCATGGCCATTGGATATCTAATCCAATGGTCTAAAATCTGGATGATAATTAGAAAGAAAATATCCGGATGATGTTTAACAAAACCCTTCCATGTTTAACTCAAGAACCTTTGAGTTGCTCTTGAACAATGAGTCCTACCTCGCACACAGCATGTGATGTTGGATTATGTTTTTATGGTTCAGAATGGCAGAAGCAAAGGAAAGAAGTTCCGCACCGGTAATACCATCCGACATGCAAGCAGTACTTAAGCGCTGCGAAACTCTAGAAAAGGAGGTCCGGTCGCTAAAGCTTAACTTGTCATTCATGAACCGGTGAGTACAATGTCCGCCGCTCCGGGGGCAGCACCGATGTTTCTGGCTTTCTGCCGCACATTCTTGTCATAATTTCACTAGCCACATTTCTGATTTCATCACTCAATTATCCTACGTGATTGCAGGAAGGATTTGTTTCTGCCGCACATTCTTGTCATAATTTCACTAGCCACATTTCTGATTACGTTTACTCAATTATCCTAATGTGGTTGCAGGAAGGATTCAGAACAGACCAAGCAGATCGATGAGCTTCAGAAGCAAAACGAGGACCTGACGGAAGAGAAGGAGCGGCTGCTAGAAGAGATCGAACGAATCGTCTCCGACACCACCACATGATCACCCAATCCTTTACCACCCATTTCCCTGTACTAATAGCAGTAGACTTGAAAGAGGCCTAGATAGTAGATACAAATACACACATACCAGAGGGGCAGCAAGATTACAGTGCTGGCCTGAATGTACCATTCTTTTCATGCTCTTATCCTAAGTTGACATATACCAGGACCAACCAACAAGAACATATACCAGGACCAACCAACAAGCAAGTGATTGAGAATTGCATTTTACTTCCATTTTGCAGTACGGGCAGTAAAAGTTGTTGGATTGAATAACTCAATCATCTCTCTCTTGTCGCTCTGGATAAACACACGCATAGGAAGACAAATACACACAGAGAAGAAACTCCTTGGAATTGAGTCACTCAATCTCTATTGCCTCTTCTGTTCTAGACTTTATAAGAATTACTCGGCTTAAATAAGCCTAATGCACACAATAAGGTCACACGACCTATACTCCACGCACCACTAACTCCACTAGAACCTATTATCAAGCTATGACCTTCTAGATTCCCTACACGATCTAAAAGACTCGGCCAACTTATTGACTCAGACTACTGCTTCATTCGGGCGTTCCGGCTGCTACAGTACTCTTACGAGTACACTGCTACTTCGACCATGATGTCTCAACCACAGCTCTTCGAACACAGCGTCTCGACCATGTCTCTTTGACCACAGTGTCTCGACCATGGCTCTCGACCACGTCCGAGCACCGGCCGATATTGTAGCTACGATCGGTTCACTGTAGCTACGGCCACGGCTTCTGGACTTGATGCTTCGACCACGAAGCATCGACTCAGTGCTTCGACTACTGCAACTTCTATGACAACTGTAGCTTCTGACCACACTCATGCTGGCATCTCCGTCCGACCGCTTCTCACGGCTCAGCATGCACTCCGGCTCAAGCCTCCATACTTGTAATGTCGTGCGCTTCTTCTAGTGCCACACACTACTACAATATAAAGACCTATACAGTACGACCACTATATGAAAATGACCAAAGTAAACATACAGATACAAGCTTTGTCAAGATTATTATCTAACAAAAGTCAAGAGCTAGAGATCGGATCCTTCCTCCCCTCATCCAATATGCCGGCTTCAACTGATCATATAAAGTGATAAATAGAATGACACATAACCGAGAACTGCCTCATTAAAGTTGAGAGTGATTTTTCCGATGAGAATATTCATCAGTGGTGGCTCCCATGTTGGTGGTAGAGATGATGCTAGTATGACAACCTTGTCATTCTTTTTAATTTTCTCATCTACGCTAGTCAGTTGTGTGGTTAGCCTATTGAAGATATTGAGATAGTCAAAGAATCGTATATCCTTCTCCATACGCAACTTGTACAGTTATCGCTTCAGCATCCACCAGTTTGTTGATGACTTTACCCTATACAATTTTTCTAAGTGCTCCTTAATTTCATTGGCGAATTATCCTTTATCACTACGTATTTTATTTCATTTAAGAGACAGACGGATTTTATGGACAGACTTCTGTTTCATCGCCTTTCAGCCTTCAATGTACATCTTTTCCTGTTTGTCTCCGTCAAGAGCATTGATTAGCTCCTAATAGATAAGGACAATATTCACCATGCATTGCTACACGCTGAAATTTCCTCAGCCATCAAATTTCTCTATGTGGTTCCACATCATCAATATCGCTCTTAACACATGATGTTTTTCTGACATTCTCATGATTTTTATGCACAGTAGTTTTCAGATCGAATTAGAGTTTATGAGACACGATACAGACATACACAATATGAAGAACAAACAAAATACATATTGTAGGGAAACCAAAATTATGACATTGAAGTAATCACGACAAGAAAAACATTTGTCAAAATCGATCGCAAATTGCTTAAACAATAAGCTCAAAAGAATAGTGTCACTCTTTGACAACCCTCTCAAATCAAATCTTGCTCCAAAAGAAAGCAGCTTAGGACTCCTAGGAGTGACTACTCTTCAAATACTAAATAACTATGATCCGAGTGATATTTCTTAACATTAACTATATTGTTCAAGTTTAATTCAGATACAGGAGCATCACAATTCATCATTCCAACATTTTGGGACTCACACAAAGATTGTCACATTACATCTCCATGAGCCCCATCACAATCGCTAGAACTACCGGTCTAACAGAGGAAGAACTAGAATTGCACATGAAGCGAACACCTCAATAAGTGCTTGTTCCTTGAAGAGGTCCTCCTTGCCCCGGCCACTGGTGTGGAAGCCGCCGCCGCCGCCGCCGCCGCCGCTGCTTTGCTCCTCGGCGAGGTCCCCGCCGGTGTCCCAACCGCTGGCGTGGAAGCCACCGCGGCGGCCTTCCCCCTCGGCGACGTCCTGGCCGGTGAAGCAGCCGGCGGCTTCTGCTTCTTCGCCTCCCCCTCGTGCTGCAGCGCCGCGATGTGGTCGAACTCGTCCCCGAGCTTCCTCGCCCGCTTCCTCTTGGCCGCCGCAGCGATGGTCGCGAGAGCCTCCTCCTCGTTGTCCTCCTCCGACTCATCAGACTCCGGCTCCTCGTCGACGACTTCTCGCTTCAAGATCCGCTCCTGGACCTCGACCTCCTCCTCGTCCGAGTCGGTGCCGTCATCGTCGGAGCCGAGCGCGGCGAACGAGGCGGGCTTCTGGCCGGCGGCGCGGGCCTTGGACGCCGCCCTGGCGTCGCGGCGGACGCGGCGGCGGAGCTTGACGATTGAGCCCTCGATGCGTCCCTGGAGGCGGAGGCGCTTGGAGCTGAGGCCACCCATGGACCAGTGCGCCTCGCGTGCCCAGGCGTGGAGCGGGTCGGTGACGGGGGCCGGCGGGTCGACGCGGTCGCCGGGGAAGAAGCGCGGCCTTGGGAGGCTGCTGCCGTAGAACCGGCCGGGACCCAGCGCCACCACCATGGTGATCCGATCTCACTCTCTGCCTAGCTTCTTGATCCGATGATCTCTCTCTCTCTCTCTCTCTCTCTCTCGATTGGGGCAGATGGGATGGAGAGGAAAGAGGGATTGGGGGAGCTTATAGGAAAAGGAGCGCGTGGCGGGAAAGCCGAGAGGGGTTGGAGCAAAAAAAAATGGCGGTAAAAAAGATTGGGTGGGGTAAACGGAGCTTCTGCGCGGGAAGGTGTCGCGGCGTGTGGATGGAAATGGCGGGAGTCCCACTGATCCAACTGGCTAATGGGAGGCTGTTCTCGTATATCTCTATGCAGCTGGGCCCCACTTAAGAGAACTCTCTCTATGCAAATGGGCCCACTGTCCGGATGAACCCCCAGCATACAGGGTGCACGTTTGATATGTAGCAACGCAACGCAATATACAAGTATGCAAATAAAAGCTCCTATTCTTTTTAGTTTTTTTAAAGCAGTTTTCAATTTTTCTACAGTAACTAACTTCTAAACGAAGTATCTTTTTAAAATAAAATCTACTAGTTAATTGTAGTATATACTGTACCGACTTCAATTATATCTGTAAAAACCGTACGTGAATTTTTGTTACTCTGTAATCTTTCGCACGAACAACCTAAAAGTCACAAGTCGCAGCCAAAAGCTATAAGCCGCAGCCAAAAAGAATAGGCCCAAAGTCACTACAAAAATTCCCACAACAGATAGCAAATCGCTCATCCAAAGTTAAACCACAAATGTGATGATTGTTAAATATATAGCAATCCAGCAGCATCAAATTACAGATGCATGAACTGACAAACATAACAACAGAACGACGGCATTGTAGCACTCTTATTCCACTTGTCTCGCCCCTTTCAGAGAGAAGCAAGGCAATTACATCACACGATCAAATAGGTTCGGTATCATCTCTCCGGAGATCGGCATTTGCTCGCAAATTACACCGCAGTGCGAAATCAGAAGCACATGCTTGGGGTTGGCGCTGAAGCACCACGGGAAGCTGAGCCTGCCATCTTCATAGCGAGAGGATCCCAGGCCTTGCCCTCGGTGTCGCTGCAATTCCCAGTCTTGTTTGGATACATGGCAGCCCTTGTGGTGGAATCGGCGGCGCTCTTTGCAGCCAGAGCCCTCAGGCGAATGCGCTCGGCCCTTGATCCGATAGTCTGGCCAACAATGGAGGCTGCTATGGTGAATACCATTGCGGTCCTGGGCATGACAACAGACTTCCTAAGCATTGCGATGCATGGAACAGCAGCATGGACAGCTGCAAACCACTCAGGAGAGAATTTCTTGGTGTGCTCACGCCACACCCCAAGAGGGATGTTTGCTGCCATTCCGAGCAATGCGATGGCTACCATCTTTGCGGGCAGGGGCTGAGGGCGGAGAGACTTCACAAGAGCAGTTCGTGCAAGGGCTGCCCGAATAGCAACCACAGCAGGCGGACACTTCAGCTTCATACCAGCTGGTGGCTGTAAAGCCTTGGCAACAAGGGGCAGAACACCACCCATTGCTCGGTAAGACCGGGCAAGTGGGCACTGTCCATTTTCCAGCCATTCATTGCTCAATGCCTCGTGCGATGATGGGTTGCCACCTTTCTGCTGAAAAGAATACACAGGGGTACATGAGAAAACAGACTGGGTAGATAAGTCTTAGTTATGCAGCTATGCCTTTCCAACAAATAACACTAGCACTTGGATACATGAAAAGTGGCATATAGCTAAACATGAGGAAAAAATACCGATGCACCTACTTTTGGACCAGGCCCAATTGTCATAACAAAATAATGACAAGCTTGCAACTTGGAAGAAAACAATGCAATATTAAGTTACAGCTAGCAGGAACAGGGAAACATTCTGAGTTTGGATGGAAGACAAAATAAGTAACTTTAGATGTTGAGTCTTGCATGCGGTTAGGGTGGCAAGAAATCAGATGGCAGTTCACAAACATGGCAGCGTATGCAAATTAACATAAAGAATGAAAAAAAGGAATGGGGACGTACTTTCATGGAATTCTGATCTGGGTTGTTGGGCTTCTTGTACGACTGGTCAAGATTGTTGGGCTTCTTGTTCTGCCTTCTGCCCTTGCCATTAAAGAAGTTAAAACCGAATGGTCCAAATGCTGATAGACTTATTGTGGCGGCTCTAGCAGCCAATGGATTAAACGGCAGAGCAGGTTCAGGCTTGTCATCAATGCTCTCGTTGCGGTTCTCATCAGGCACATATGATCTTCCTGAAAGGGGAACTATCCCATCTCTTCCATGGAAATGCTTGAATGCTGATTCAAAGCATGGTCCGTCCTCAAAAATTGGACCCTTGCCTCCTCGGGCCTGCACGATAGCACAAATTGTCAAGGAAGAAATACATTATTGACCTTGATCACAGCAGTCACCAAAGGCCATAAGAAGCAGATCTTACAGCTACTGGCAAAGCAGAAGAAAATGAAAAGGTTGTAGCTCCATTGATGTTTCTCAGGAATGGGCATCTCTCGACATTCGGATGACCAAACAAGTTCTCTAAAGATGCTGAGTCACTGAGAAAGCTGCCGAAGAACATTTCCATCCTGAGAGAAGCCACGTCAAATGAGCATTAGCAACGGAACAGAAATGTGTTTGATCCAGAGGATCGGGAAAACTAATATCATACATCATCTATATTAAAGTAGTTCGATAGAAGCATAGCTGAGGATCAGGAAAACTGATACGCGTCATTAATTGTAAACATACCTCACTAGAAGCACGAGGAAATACATACTATTCTCATGATAATTGAAAACACTCAGACCATCTCCCATAACGGCATATACACACATGAGAGAATGACTCGCAACTTTACATACAAGCAACGTACCATGATTTAAATCTATATGCAACCGAAAAGGAAATATGGAGGTCCTTATTTGATCACTTTCCGTGATTCTGTAGTGCCTTATAAGAAATACAATAGCAAAATAACAGCAAAATCAACTGTAACTAGTGGTGGTAGGTGCTGGCGTTGCAAAGAGAACAATATAGCAGAACATACATGTTCAGTGGCATGCTAGATCAATCAATTTTGTTCTACTCAAGATAGCATTAATATCTTTCCACGTACAGAAAAGGACCAAAAGGATGTGGAGACAGTGCAATCGCCTTTTGCGCATCAAACAAATCAAGAACTCTTATCAGAAACAGATCAAGCCAGATATAAGCGCACTCTGATGAAGAGAAGAGACATAAACATCGCAATGCAATACTGCTCTTGTTATATGTATGCCATTTGAAGGCAGCAGCGCCAGCAAGAGGCCCATTGCTCGGCGCTCCGATATCCAGGCCGCCAATCACGAGCTAGATCCCCCAACGAAGCACAACAAGCAATGCAACAGCTATGCCCACATGCGCCGATCGACACCCTATCTTTAATCCCTTGCAACCTAAGCCTTGCCCATGGTCGATCTTCAACTACCGGAAACGCATAATGATAACACCCCATTCAAATTAGGGGCGTCGTGCAAGCCTTCTTCCCGACGCCGCCACCACCCAATTTCCATTCCAAACTTTCCAGCCAACCGGGAAGGGAAGCGGACTCCTAGATCTACGAACGCACAGGTCTCGCGCAAATGAATTCGAGAGCATTAGAGCCCAGTTCAGCCCATGCCCCAGGCCAGGCAAATCAAATGACCGCACAACATATCATCATCCTCGGACGATCCCGCCCACACCGACTACCACCACCAGATCCGCCAAAATCCTCAAGCACGCATCAAACAGCGAGGCCGACTGGTAACACCAACCGGCCGGCACCAGAAAACCGCCAGCACCGATCTGATCTCCCAGTAGAAAGCCACCGTAAAAGAAAAGGAAATCGGGGGAAACCGCGGCCCCGATCGATACGGGAAAACGGAGTACACAGACAGTAGTCGAAGCTGAGGAGAGGGGAGGGGAGGGCGTGCGGTGCGGCGCGGCGCGGCGGTGCTTACCTCGCCCAGTTCTTGGAGAGAGAGAGAGAGCTACTCGTCGGCTGGTTCCGTCTTCCGTGTGGGAGGGGAGGGGATGGAATGGAGGGTGTGGACGGCACAGGCAGCACGATCGGGGAGGAGCGCAGCCGGCACGCGACGCGACACGACGACGCTTCCACGCCCACCTACCGACCGGACCCGCACTCCTTTCTGGGCCGCGAAGTGGACCCGGACTGTGGGGCCGCAGGGCTACAGGCCAGCTAGCCGGGACAGACCTTTGTTACGCCCCTCGAGTTGGGCTTCGATTCGGGTCCAGTAACCGTGTGTGCCCAACTTCCCCTGCAACCGCCAGGGCCCACTCCCCGCTATACTCTCCCAACTGATGGTGGAAAAATAACTCGAGGCTCGTAAGTCGGTTCGAGCTCGTTACGAGCTGAGGAGGCTTGGCTCGAGCTCGTAAATTTTCAAGCCGAGTCAAGCCTAAGCCACTCACGAGCTGGCTCACGAGTCACGTCGATGGCGACGGTGACGTTCGGACCAGGCCGAACAATCCCGTCGTTGGATTGGCTGGAGACGTTTGCAGTTGTTCGATTGACTTGGAGGTGTGGTTGCAGATGAATCGATCCCCTAACCTAACCCTAACCCTTTAGCCGCCACGCCAAATTCTCATTCCCAAATTCCCAATCTGCATTCAGTCGATCCCCTTCCACCACGCTGCCCGCCACGCCGCTTGCCCCTCCCACCGCACGGCCCATCCCAACCACCACACCACCCGCCCTTCACACCTTGCCACCGCGCCCCATCCTCCCCTGGCCACATACACTCCTCGTCGGCCCGTCCTCCCCCTAGGCCCTAGCCCCGTCCCCGTGCTATCCCCTTTCGGCAAACGGGGCAGACTTGATGAGGTGTTTTTTTTATATTTTTTCATGACATTACAGAAACTATTTTTGTAACTTGAACAGCTCATTTTAGTATTAATTGTTTTTGTGAATGATTTTTCTCTCATGTGTTCATATGTTCGTAAGTCATAACTCATATATATTAAATTACTATACTGTGTTGTTGCTCTGTTGTAGTGTTGTGTTGAAACCATACAAATTAAAATGAGTCAAACTCTGTGTTGAATTGTGCGGTTTCTGTGTTGAATTGTGTGGCTTGCGAGCCAACTTGAGCTAAGAAACAAGCCAAGCCGAGATGGGTTTTTAGCTCGTTTCTTAAACGAGCCGAGGCAGGCCACAACTTTGAGCGAGCTCGGTTGAGCCTGGCTCAAGCCGGCTTGACTCAACTCGTTTCCACCCCCAACCCCACTCCCCCGTAAACACTTACAAGCACTTAGATTAAATATATCTACACGTCTAAAGCATTTGTATTTTTGTCTCAAGACGTGTTTTTGTAGGCTTTTTGGCCTTTTGTTTTTCCAAAAATTAAAAATAAATGGGACGGTTTCTTGAAACAGATTCTTCAAACAACTTCTTGAGCCTAAAATTATGTGCGTCATCTACGTCAGCGTCTTTGTCGTCAGCTGTTGTCTCAAAAAGCATGGACAAAAACTATTAGCCACAGTAAAAACATCAAACACAACCCAAAACAACAGGACCTCTATAATCTACACTATATAACTCATCTACTATTACCATGGTGTACCAAAAACTTCAAGTATTTACACATAACCGTATATTAAATTTATGAAAAAACCTCAATGTCACTCAAATTTAACTTCTTATTGGCCTCGTTCGGTGGAACAAAAAAAAATTGTCACCGATAGCTAAGTGTGGAGTGAGGATACAGCGCATTACCCCCCGAGGGATAGCCTCGTTGCCATCCCTAATTATGCCCTGTTTGCGCTAAGAAAGTTGAAAAGGCTAGCTTAAGTTAAGCCACGTAGAAGTTTTTGTTTTAATCCAGAATTCTATTGCTCAGCCGTGTGTGTGATGCTTTGATTTGAACTGCCAACAAAATGAAAGGGGGAAGATCTCGAAAGAAAGCGAAAATGAAAAAGAATGGGAGCAGTGGCACGGTCCTGACTGTAAAGCGACGGTCTAAGCTAATCATGCCACCCAAACAAGATCATTCAAAACTTGCGGCACCATTATTGCTGCAACGAGAGCCCATCACCTTGCATAGGTCTGTTTGGCAACGGCTACGGTTTATGATTTTTATCTAAATTTTTTGAATTTTGGTTGTTTACGATACAGATTACAGAAAGACATATACTTACTTGCGATTTTGGCTGGTATAGATATTGAGCTTTTAACATGTAGATCGTTTAACTTGTAGACCCCGTCTTGAGAAAATACTCTGTTTGAAAGTTAGGTACTATAGTAAAAATCAAAAGTCACCAGCTTCGAAGGAAGAAAAAAACATCCCTCAGCTTACCATCGCAATGAATAATTAAAAGGGATTTTAGAGAGACCGCTGAAGATAATGGTACTTTCCTAACTTCCTCAATTATTTGCAACGGCATCTCGCGAAAGAATTATATCTGCAACAAGTAGCAGATTTTTTTATTTACTATTAAGCAACAAGTCTTTGTAAAATCTGCACTAATCAAGCATGAACGGATGAACCAATCAGAGCAAGCAGGCACCCACAACCACACGTGCCAGGTCCCAGTTTCTTTGCTTAAGGCAAACAAATCGCGCTCTCGTGACGCAACGTTTGTACTTGTGATGTACAATGGTAATACATCTAGATCCATTTATATTGGCTTTTGACTTTAACATATAAATAGTGATAACTTATAGAGAATTTTATAAAGAAAGATACACGTGTGCAATTTTGACCGATATAAATGAAGTCACTACAATGTATAGTGTGTACTACAATCAACTAGTAGATACCACCTTAAAAAACACTCTGTTTGAAAGTTATTTACAATATGAAAGCAGTTTTTAGAAACTAATACGAACATAGTCATCATCTATAATAGAACTAAAGACAACTTATATAATGAATTGCATTTATAGTTATCTGTAATAACCTCATATAATTAATATGAAGTCTATAGCCATATCCGTATTGGTTTCTGTTTCTGACTTCTGTTTAGAAAAATTAGAAATCAATATGAACATCCGATTTCTTGAAGCGGTTTCTCCACTCCTCACACTCCCTTCTCGCTCTGGGGATAAGGCATAAGGGTCACAAGCAAATCACACACCCCACTCATCTACCTCTTATCTCGTGTCCTCATCTCTCTCTCACTTTCCCCGCTGCCCGTCCTTTCTTTCTAAAACCCCTTCTTTCAGCCAATATTATTCTTCAGCCAAAACCTATCGACCGCATGTGATATGAACATCCTATGTACAATGGTATACAGAGTAGAAAACCATCTATAAAATCAGGTTAATCACATTGAATAAAATGTGCAAAAGAAAGAAAAATCGTGAGAGCATAGGATGCTCCAACACCCCTGGACTTGGGGTTTTCGTTGGGACAAAAATACCGAGGAATGCGTGCAGGCGTAACGATTAGTTCAGACCTCTTTTCTGACCAAATATTCATCGACGGTGAGCTTAGACGACCGCCC
This sequence comes from Dendrocalamus latiflorus, assembly GCA_017311315.1. Classification (NCBI taxonomy): domain Eukaryota; kingdom Viridiplantae; phylum Streptophyta; class Magnoliopsida; order Poales; family Poaceae; genus Dendrocalamus; species Dendrocalamus latiflorus. The sequence goes on from CM029659.1 coordinate 966,354, forward strand.
ACACACTTTGGAAAAAAAAAGGCGAGCAGTCATCGATGGATGAGATAAAATCATTTAAAAATGTCCAAAACCTGTTTAAAAATAAAAACTGTCCGAATCAGGAAAAATCTCGGGGACAATAGTGTCAAGGTGGCCTCGTGGAAACCGCGGGGAGGCTGGATTGGTAATAACCGAGTTGCACAAGGACTAGATTGCAAATAGGCGCCCCATTGGGCGGATAAATCAGGAGAGGAGCACGCCCCCGAGCAACCAACCCCTCCGTCCGTCCCTCCCCCCTCCTCCTCCTCCTCACTGCGCGTGGCGGTGTTGACCCCTCCCCACCCCATCAGCGCTGGAGGCCGCGGCCGCGTCCCCTGGATCCATCGGCGGCGGCGGCGCGTGGTTATGCTGAGAGGCTCCCTGGTCGGTGGCTCTGCTTCCTCGCTTCCTCCTTGTGTGCCCTCTTCTCCCCCAATTCGGGTCTGGTTTGGTCGAATCGATGCGGGGGAGGTCGAGCGGCGCGTGATTGAGCCGGACGGGGTTTGGCGGGAGGGATCGGTTGGGGTTGCCGGATCGTGCGATGGTTGTTTGATCGGCGCGGTGTGCGGAGAGATCCGGGATGAGGGGGAGTTGGGGTAATCGTTTCGATGCGAGGTTTTGTTCGTTTCGATTTTTCAATTCGAATCTGGTGGAAGTTGACGGGGGGAATTGGGGGGCTTGTTGTTCATGCGGGTGTTTGATTGCTGAATACTATTGGGGATTCGGCGATGTTCGTGGTGGTGTGCTGGATTAGGGTTCGCACCCATCGTATCGATTCACGCTAAATTGAACGCGTGATTTCTAATTTCGGGTGGGAAGGGATGGGTCGTGTGGTTATGTGTTTTCATTTGTACAGTGTATTTGATAGATTCAATTTTACTGTATTCATGGCTGCTGCTATCTGCATAATTTCGTCCAGCTCATATACTTTGTTATATCCTATTGCGTCACACCATGTTACATATGTGACTATCTATATATGCTCAGCGAAATTAATTAGGAGAAATATGGGAAGGATCAATTGAATCGAACCGTTGAGGCCATTGAGCATAATATTGTTGATCCGAAGAAACCTCGCTTGTACTGGAAGCATCTCCTTGGGATGAATGTTACACTTCTTTGTCTAATGCATATGTTTATACGCGTGCCGTGTGTTTTGAATTGTGATGCTCATAGACTCGCATAGTATAGTTTTTGGTATTGTTGTGTTGTGTTACGACTTACTTCATCGTCACCCGTTTTCAGCTATATATTTGTTGCTTATTTCTCACTTTGACTTATGCAGGTTTCAGCACTGTTCACTGCTGGGTTTATAGCATTCTCAGAAAGGATATGGAGCACACCCTTTACACAACAAGTTCCTCTGTATGCCACGTCTCGCTGCTCGAGGAAGTTCTTGGCTGGAGGTTTTCTCTTTACGGAGACTTCCTTGTCATCTCTTTTGTCAATTGCACCTGAAGATCGCACCTCATTTAGCGACTTCCTTGCGTGGTCCCATGCTGTTGGACAATAGAACCGTCTAATGATTGCAGTGCAGCTGTAGCACATTTATTCGAGCATGGTGCGTCTCTCCCTCTGGCAACATTTCGGTAGTTTTTGGCTTTTTGCCGTGGCACTGATCAGCCAGCAAAAGTTACTGTCAGAACTTCTTTGGACATACGGATCTAACGTGTAGATCTTGTTGTCACATATAAGCTCTAGGTATGCTTTTATCTGAGAAGATTACTACCCAATATTTTCATGGCATGCCTGTTCCTGTTCTCATCATCTCATGTATCTCTTGCCCTCAGCAGGTTCTTGTTTTCTTTGCTTCTGTTAGCTCTCTTCTCCCCTATCATTGCGAGTTTTCAGCTTGACCAGCCCAATCTTTGGGGTGCATTGCTTGTGCTGTTCTTCATCCGGCTTCACTTTTGATGGCGTAACCTTAGGTATGCTTGAAATTTCTAATTTAAGCCGGGATTATTTACGATTCAGTCATAAAGCAATATCAGAAAGACAGAAAATGTAAACGTTTGAAATCGTTGGTCTCGTTGTAATCTTTCATCTCTTCCAATATTCTAATCCATTTTGTTGTAATTTCAGAGCAAAGGTGTTCGGGTTTTTTGGTCACAAAGTATGGGTATTGCTTACAGAGCTTTGAAAAAAGCCTCTAGTGACTTTGGCGATCTACCCTCCAAAGACATTCCAGCAATACGCATATGAGTCTTGTTTGTGATTATAGTACTGTTCTATAATAAGGTCAGCCTTGCACTCCAGCTAATAAAATGGAGAGGTAAATGAACTTTTGCTCCCCTTTTACAAGATGATCATGAGCTTGGAACTCTGTATATCAGCTAACTATGTTCTTGTATTGTGATCCAGGTATAAGATTATTAAGGAAGTTGGTGACGGTACATTTGGGAGTGTTTGGCGTGCAATCAATAAAGAAAGTGGTGAAGTGGTATACCATTTTTCTTGCCCCATTATTTGCTTCTTTTATGCCTATTTTATTTTTCAGTAGCTACGCAGTTTGGCTGCTTATTTTGTTACGTTGGAGGCTAGTGGGCTAGGTTGCTACTTTTTTTGGTACAATGTTTCCCTATCTAAATTAATATGGAGCTAGTTCCTTTTCAATTCATATCTTAAGGCGTGCTGACCTGTCTTCTGGAAGTAACCAACAATCTGATGTCGTCATTGCCCCACCTGGATATTCTTCTTCTTCTTTGTGCATCTTCTTGACATACCTGGCCTTTACAGGTTGCAATCAAGAAAATGAAGAAAAAATATTATTCTTGGGAGGAGTGCATCAATCTCCGTGAAGTGAAGGTGATTTACTGTTATGTAACATGTAACCAAATTCTATCATGGCTACCATTACTTCGTTTTGAGTTAATTTATTTGTTTCGTCAGTCCTTACGAAGGATGAACCATCCAAACATTGTGAAGCTCAAGGAAGTCATAAGAGAGACCGACATGTTGTTCTTTGTTTTTGAATACATGGTATAGACCATTCATAGCCCTGTTTTTGTATTGGTGCTTGTAACCTGTAAGGTGACTGAAGTTTTTTGTGTTCTCTGTGGTGATATGCTAGGAATGCAATCTTTACCAGCTGATGAAGAACAGGGGGAAACCCTTTTCGGAGACTGAAGTCCGAAATTGGTGCTTTCAAATATTTCAAGCTCTAAGCCACATGCATCAACGTGGATATTTTCACCGTGACCTTAAGCCTGGTATGGTTGTGATCTTCCACGCCTGGCATGCTTTTTAATGTCAGGATTCTGGAGTTGCTTATAATGCTTTCTTGCGCAAGAGTTAGCTATGTTTGTGTCGTACTACCTCCGTCCTTTTTAAGTGACGTCCTAGAATCCGTGCTGTCAAACTTTCTAAAGTTTGACCACTAATATGTTTAAAACTATCTAGATTGGCCACATGAAAATTATCTCAATAGATTTATTGTTAGAAGTACTTTCATAATATCATATTTTTATCAGTATATAATAAGATAAAGTTACAAAAAACAATGGCCAAAGTCACATCTTGGAGACCGTGAAAAATTAAAAATGTCACTTAAAAAAGAACAAAGGGAGTATTGTGTTAGGACTTAGGACCTAGACAATATGAAAAGGAGCTAACAACATGAAAACATCTCTCTTATTGTATGGTAAAAAAATATCAGTTCAAGAACATCTTTCCATCTAAATTCCATATTTTCAAAAGTTTTGGTTCCATGTCTTGTCACATCTCTCTTATTGTATGTTAAAAAAAATATCAGTTCAAGAACATCTTTCCATCTAAATTCCATCTTTTCAAAAGCTTTGGTTCCATGTCTCGTCAGTTCGAACAACTTAAGAATTCTGCTTTAGTAGTGCTATACATGTGTAAGAATTCACTTTGTTGTTGACCGACAAGAATAAAACTATTTAAAACGTTTTGAGTGGTTGTATTAATCAGTTTTGCATTGATGATGCTTGCAGCATGTACTATATGTTCTATTTTCATTGCTGATGTCTCAGGTATGCATAGGATGATCTATGTATTAATAATTTAGCACTTGGGGCACAGGCCCAGAAAATGGAAGAATAATAGTGGGCCATGAACAATTAGTTCTTTTATAGGGCTTGCCTGTCCATAAGGGCATAGATAAATAAATAAATAATAAATGAGAAGAAACACTGGGGCATCAATCCTTGTTAACTCACCTGCAATGTGTTCTGTTTGGGACTGACCTTGTTAACTCATCAAATACCAACAATCAATTATTGGTCTTGTGACATTTTGTTATTTCAGAAAATTTGCTAGTAACGAAGGAGCTCATCAAGATAGCAGATTTTGGGCTTGCTCGTGAGATTTCTTCTGAACCACCGTACACAGAATATGTATCCACTCGCTGGTAGGCTATGTTTCAAGTCTTACAATTGCTTAAGTCATATACAATAAAACAAAGATGTTAATGTTTACTATCAACATAGGTATCGTGCCCCTGAAGTTCTGCTTCAAGCTTCTGTTTATAACTCAGCAGTTGGTGAGTGAAGAATATTTATGCATTTACCAGAAAGCAAATTGCCACCATTTTACAATGTGCTTATTCCCAATTGCATTTCCAGACATGTGGGCAATGGGTGCCATCATTGCGGAGCTGTTTTCACTGCGACCTCTTTTCCCTGGCTCAAGGTATACATGGTCTTTTTCTACTGAACCCAGTTTGAATATCCTGTTCCTTTGGTGGAAATGTGCCAAATTAACTAAAGATCTAAATTCGGTTTTAATAGTGACCAAAGGCTAAATATTCTGTTATAGGTGAAATAGTCATGGTCGACCATTTTAACAAATAGGAAAATTTTCTACTCTAGAAAGCACCAGGAGTGTGTGTTGTTGTGTGGCTGTTCTTCCAAGTTACTCCTTAGATTGACATTTTTATAACTTTATGCTCTGTTTTTCAGTGAAGCAGATGAGCTCTACAAAATCTGTAGCATTCTTGGCACTCCAAATCAGCGTACTTGGGCTGAAGGACTGCAGCTTGCAGCATCTATCCGTTTTCAGTTTCCTCAGGTAGAATTTTTTTTGGTAGCCTTACTCTCTCAAGTGTCAGAATAAGAGTGATTGGTACGTAACTGCTATGTCATATTCTTACAGTCTGAAAGCACACATATTTCGGAAGTGGTTCCCTCAGCAAGTGAAGATGCAGTCAACCTTATTTCGGTACATATCAATATTTCCTATCTTTGCTCAAAGTAGCGTAAAAGATGATAATCTCCGGAATAAATGATGAATAACGATTTACTGTTTGCCAGTGGCTTTGTTCGTGGGACCCACGAAGAAGACCAACAGCAGTTGAGGTTTTGCAGCATTCCTTCTTTCAGGTAATATTTCTGATGGCTTCCATACTATAGTAAATGAATTGATTCGTGTCATGACCCTATTACCATAATCATATATGTTACAGCCATGCTTCTATATCCCCCCTTCACTTCGGTTCAGATCAACCGGATATGCAACGACACCCCCATCAGGTTTGTGAATATTATCAAGATCCGCAAATTCATATTTTTTTTATAGAGCATTATTGCTGAAGTAATTTGAATAACGTATCGTGCAGTCGGGGCTAAAGGAGCTGTGGATCAGAAGAATGGCAGGAGATATTCCGTGGGGACTTTATCCAGTTGGAGACCAGCAGTCAATTACTCGTACGGGAGCACTAACACTCCAGCAAGAGCAGGTAATCCATTTAAGATGGCGTGTCATACCAAATTCATATGAAGGATTTTTGGCTATTATGCCTGGAGTTGACAATTACCTCGTTTTTGTTGCAGCTGGTGTGCAAAGGAAACTGGAGTTGGATCATCAGGTGAATATAAACTCTCTTCTTTTCGTACAGTTAGTTTCTACTATTTTGGTGACTCAAGAATATTTATTCTCTGTTCCAGGCTCCAGAGAGCAACCATAAACTGACAAAGGCGAACGCTATGAATCAGACTTGGTCCAGACCACCACCACCACCAGTGAGAAGCAATGGTGAGTATTGCTCCAAACACACTGTAGTGGTATACTTGAAAAGATCTTGGTTGCATCCCTGGATTTTTCGTGCTTACATCTCTAGTTAAGATTACTTCTTTTGATCCCTCTGTAGGAAATCACCTCGGTAAGGACCAGAGCCCTCGAGCACCTGACATTGCTGAGAAGCTGTCTCAGCTGACAATGGGCTCCAACAGGGCGTCAGGATTGGCTTCCGAGAAGTTTGCGGACCTGAAGGCAAGAACTCATGGGAATCTCGTGAGGCGGCCCTTGCCTGTGGGAGCCAGGGCGTGGCACGGCCCGACCGACCCCTTTCGGCGCTCATATGAGATGCCAGGCGAGAGGGCTCTCCTTCCGAGGAAGCTCGTTAGCTGAAGATGAAGAAAAAAGACGTCACGGCGACGCTTGGCTCCACTCCACGCGTCGCCGCGACCCTTACACCAACACTATCCTGAAAAACAAAGCCATCAATCTCCTTTCAGTGATGTTGCCCAGTAGTACCTTGGATGTTGCTTGTGATAAATAAAAGGGCGCCTTGTCTCGGTTCATCCATCGCATCGCGTCACCTCGATGTTGCTGCTACCTTCGAGGGCATGGCCGGGCGCGTCTCCAGGTTACGTTGTGTTCCGAGTCCTATGCTTTATGACGTGACGCTCGTTCGGTCGTTACTGCATGGCCTGTGATATGCAGCAATTGTGTGGTGTGGTGGTACCGGTATTTGCTTTGCCTGTGAGTTGCTACTGCATGGCTTGTGACATGCTACTGCCTTGTTTGGATTGTTCTGAAAACGGTCTACTATGCTGGATAATCGACCATATACAACTTACAGGTGTTCGTACCTATTAGCGCCGGCTATCTGTATAATTAGACTGGTTATACCGTATAATCATCACTAGGTTGGGTTGGGTTGGGTGACTGGTTGAGTACTGATCAGAACCTTGGTTCAGATGTTCCTGCGTGGTTTGCATGTTGATGTTACATGGTGCAAGTAGTTTGGCGTCGTATGTTTTTGCGAGCAGTAGTACCAAGGCGTTGCTTTGCGGTTTGCGCAGGCTGCGGCATCCTCTGGGCGTTATGGTCAGCGTGCCTTTGCCTGCCAAAGAACCTGAGCGCGTGCAAATCTTTTTGCCATTCGCAGTCCCCAGGCAGGTTTCACAGCTCAAAAGCTGCTGCAAACTTGCGAGTGATTTCAGCGCCATGCTAGCTAGCTCCTTTTTTTTTTTCCATGCACAGCACCACGAGGAATCACCCTCACATGCAGGTCCCTCTTCTTTTCCTTGCAAAAGATTATATATCGTATGCATCTCCATGTCACGTTCATGTTGGATTTGGGTTCTCCCAAAGCAACTCTCCTTTGGCTTGACAAGAAGCCTTCGGCGAATAGAAGCAACATATCATACTTGCGTTGCATCACTTCAGACTGGAAAAACATAATGCCTTGTGCGATTAGAAAATAAATAGATGCTAAGACATCAGATTCCACAAATTGGGAAGCGCATGGCTCCATCATATCATCCATCCACTGCAAGAGGCTGAAAAGGCAGCGTTCGACAGGTCTGAGAGTACAAAGCATGGTGGAATCTTAGAAACAGGTGGGAGCTCTCTGTCTCCACTAATAATAGATAGGGATCTTGCTCTTAGACGGGTTCTCAGTACAGTACAATGGAGGAAAGAAACAACCAGGGCATGCAGGTTGGCGTTCTACGCTGCCACATAGGGGCAAGCAAGCCGCCTCAATCACCTGCATCAACAAAGGGGGCGTAGTGAGTGGTTTGCGTGATGACATGCCGTGGAGGAGCAAAGAAATGCATTTCTGAGACGCTCAAGGTGGCGGCGGACCGATAGGGGACCCACATCCAGGCATCGGGATGGACATCGAGAGCTGAGTCGTCGAGAAGGAGGTCCTGTTGGACCTCTCATCGTCCATCTCCGACCATGAATCCCGCGTCCCAGGCCACTCGTCAAAGAAAGGCCTCAGCGGCTGGTTCTCATGCTTCACATTTCCCAGCAGCCCTCCTGCCCCGCCGCCGAAAGAGTGGCGCTCCTGCTCTTGGGACAGCGAGGCGATGGTCACCTGGCCAAGTTCCTGTGCCGGCTCAAGCTGGGAATAGGCGTAGGCACCTGGTAATAGGCCAGGATCTCTAGTTTTTGACAATGGATATGGGGGTACGCTGGACGGCAGGGAGTGCCATGAGCTATCTGTCGGAGAATCCATGGTGAAGCCCCTTGTGTTTCCCGATGCTCCAGAGAAGAAGCTCCGTTCGCCCGCGTCATCTTTAGCTCCATGAGAGTACCTGTATAATCATGGATACATGAAAACTTACTTGCTAAAAAATATTTATGACCAAAAACTTAGTGGGTCATCTATTGCAAGGACCCTCATTTCTAACCAAAGACAAGTAAATGACGACAACGGCAACAAAGCTTTTTGTCCTAAACAAGTTAGGGTAGATTAGAAATGAAATCTTCTCAAGATCAAAAAGATGCGAGCCTTGAAATAAAACCTACAATGCTAAAACCCTAAGCCGTACATCCAGCTACCTGAGCCAAGAGTCTAAAACAATGCTCCTAACTTTCTTATGGTTTCGGTACGTGGATCGTTAATTTCCATGAGTTCTTATCCAAAGCTAATTATTTAGATACATTCCAATTCCACAAGTCTCTTTTAACTGCTTCCTCCCACGTCAGTCTTGGTCGACCTCTGTCTCTTCTTACGTTTTCTGTACATCTTAAAATTCCACCACGTACCGGTGCCTCAGGAGGCTTCCGTTGGAGATGTCCAAACAATTTCAAGCAATGTTGGACAAGCTTCTCTTCAATTGGTGCTACCTCCACCCTATCACGTATATCATCATTGCGGATGCGATCCCGCCTTGTGTGACCATGGATCCACCGCAGCATCCTCATCTCCGCTACACACATTTTCTGTATATGTTGTCTTTTAGTCGTCCAATATTCTGTCCATATAACATCGCGGGTCTGATTGCTGCCTATAGAACTTACCTTTTAACTTTTGAGAAACTTTTTTGTCACACAGGACACTAGATGCTTAGCGCCATTTCACCCACCCCGCTCTTATCCTATGGCTTACATCTTCATTAATCTCACCGTCCCACTGTAGCATTGATCCCAAATAACGAAACGTGTCCTTAAACAATACTTGTCCGTCCAATCTAACATCTCCATCATCTGCCCTAGTACCACTGAAATCACACCTCATATACTCAGTTTTAGTCCTACTAAATCTAAAACCCTTCAATTCTAAGGTCTTCCTCCACAACTCGAGCTTCCTATCAACACCTATCCTACTCTCATCAACCAGCACTACATCATTAGCGAAAAGCATACACCAAGGGATATCTCCTTGTATGCTCCGTGTGACCTCGTCCATCAATAGGGCAAAAATATATAGACTCAACGCTGACTCATGTAGTCCTATCTAATAGAAAAGTCACTAGTAACACTACCACCTGTTTTAACATTAGTCACAACATTTTTATACATGTACTTAATTAGGGTAATATATTTTGTTGAGACTTTTTTCTTTTGGAGTGCCCACCACATGACCTTTCTTAGCATTTTGTCATAGACTTTCTCAAAGTCAATAAACATCATGTGAAGGTCTTTCTTTTGCTCCCTATACCTCTTCATCAACTGTCGTAGCAAGAAAATTGCCTCCGTGGTCGACCTCTCAGGCATAAAACCAAATTGGTTTGTCGTCACGCTAGTCACTTTCTTTAAATGGTGCTCAATCACTTGTTTCCAAAGCTTCATTGTGTGGCTCATAAGCTTAACTCCTCTATAATTAGTACAAATTTGAATATCTCATTTATTTTTGAAAATTGGTACTAATGTGCTCCTCTGCCACTCGTTTGGCATCTTGTTCAACCTAAAAATACTATTGAACAAATTAGTTAGCCAAACAATCGTTACTTCTCTTAAGCATTTCCACACCTCAATAGGGATGTTATCAGGCCCCAACGCCTTACCCACTTTCATCCTTTTTAAGGCATCTCTTACTTCCGACTCTTGCATTCTTCAAACAAACCACCTATCAATGTCGTTAAAAGCATAATCCAGTTTAATCATACTATCATATCATTATCGTGATTGAACAACTTGTCAAATTAATCGCTCCATCTATCCTTGATCTCCTCGTCTTTTACCAAAAGTCTATTAGTGTTGTCTTTGATGCATTTAACCTAAGACAAGTAGACAACTATAAATGGATTTGCATGGTACGAAACGAAATAAGCCTTGGGAGGTGATAAGATGGCCCGTTCGTATTGGCTTTAGCTTCTGCTTAAAAAAGCTAGAGACAATATGAACACCTCAATTTCTATAAACCGTTTCTATCAGCCATTACTATTCATCAGCCACTACTTTGTGCTTTCACATGTTGTAACACACTTTGTATTTTATTATGTCACAATTCCGTAAGTCGCATGACGGTCCAAATATTGTGCCTTTTATTGCACTGTTTTTCTTACACAATGCACTCAGTACAAAGCCAAAAGTCAATACGAACACCCCAACATCTATCAGCCGTTTTTATCAGCCACTACTATTCATTAGCCACAGCTAAAAACCATCAGCAAAAAGCTAATACAATCGGACCCTAACAAAGTTCCAAGTGCATACTGGTTAACCTAGATTACCACAACTCATCAGAAGAACATCAAGCTCACCAAGTGCCTTCAATCACCAAATGAATTTATGAACACTTTTGCATCTAGTTTGAAAAAGAGACAGTGAAAAGAGCACAAAAGGAGTAATATTTGACAATAATCTAGTTAGCTGCACAAGCAAAATGCTACAGAACTCAATAGGAGCAAAATACCGTTTTGAACATGTCACCCTGCATATGCATAAGGATGAAGGCAAAGGCTCTAGGGTCCAACTTTTCTTGATTGCTTACACAGCGGGAGAAACAATATGTGAAGAGATTATGCACAACAAGGCCAAGAAGCAAATTTGTCACAAAAAAGATGGACCTCCATATGTGAAGAGTGTGGACCAAAACCACCCAGAGAACATGGTAACTGCCAACCACACTTCTTCAGATATATAATTAAGACACCTAAAAGGCAGAATCAGCCAGGGCATAGGAGGCCAAGAAAAAGTTCCTCTTACAATAACACTACAAAAAACAATAGTATAACAAGGGCTACACGTACAAGCATAAGACAGAGTGGCATATATGCTTAAGTCCTTGTGCCAACAGAAACGTTTGTAGCAACAAGGATAAAACATAAGGTGTGACTAAGCTTTCCTAAAAGAAATCCAGGCACAAGTCTTAGTTTGGGTAATGCACTAATGCTGACTTTTGCAATGGCAGTGTAAAAGGAACTCGCGCAGGTCATGACACTATCAATCATGTGACCTGGCTCCGAGATAAGCTCCAACCTACAGCACAATTTGTCACCCTTACCACACTAGCGTGAGGGTAAGTTCACTGCTTGAGCAATAAGCATCATCAACACCGTGAGTTAATCGTTTAAATCATGCAAGAGCAGCTCTACGCCAGTATAATATGCAAGCAAATCAATCAAAGCCTAATTCAAATAAGCATTCAATGGTAACAATGGAATCAAATGGGGGTGATGGATATAACCATACTTGCTGCCGTATGACGAAGAGTCGACATGAATCTGTGACGAGCCAGCCCCGCCGAGAGACAGGCCATGGGTTTTGGTCCCAACTGCCAGAGACGGGAGAGGCGCAGTGTCGCAGGTTGTAGTTGTCACGGTGGATAACTGGGGCTGCGGCTGAGGCGCAGGAGCAGCGGTCTTGGATTCCACAGGCTTTCTTGAACGGTTGCGGCCACGGTGCATGTGGCGCTCGCAGTACTTGGAGTCGGGGTGCGCCTCCTTGGAGCACCGCCACTTCTTGCCGTCGGTGCGGCGGCACCGCCACGGCTCCGGGTCCAGCTTCTTCCCGTAGTACGCGTAGTAACTCACTGCAATACATCAATAAGCACATTGAATCCACACAGACATCACCACTCATTCAATCAATCAATCAATCAAGAGGTAGATCAGAGCCACATTAACATTTCACCAACCCAATGCAAAGATGCTTTCCTTAGGGTAGAAGTGTGAACAAAGAATCAATCAAACAAATGAACATACAAAGCGAATAAATCGTCACAGCAATAGCAGGTCAATCCATGCCAATAAGCAGCTTAAAGATCCTCTCCCCTTTTATAAAGGGGAAACAAAATCCCAAGAAAACATTTTTCTTATTTAATATTCTTCTTGAATACCCAACATGAAGGCATCCATTTCCGCAAGATTCTTGACAAGAGATAATAGCTGAGGCGAAGGGGAGGACGAGGGAGCTTACGGGAGGGGTGGTGGTGGTGGTAGAAGGGCGAGGCGGCGGGGTTGGCGAAGGAGAAGGTGGCGGCGGCGGCGGAGTGGGGGCGGATGGGGAGGAGGAGATCAGGCGGCACGGGCGCGCCGGCCATGAGGTACTTGTAAATAAGCGCCTGCTGCTCCAGCTCGGCCCACTGCGCCGCCGTGAACACCGCCGCCCGCTGCTGCTGGTGGTGGTACCCTCCCATCCCCATCGCCGCCGCGGAGGACGACGAGCTGAGCATCAGGTAGCGAGTGGCGCTTCTTGTTTCCTTGCTCGACGCAAGAACGTGTAGAGAGAGACGGGCGGGGGAGGCGGATGGTGGAGGTCACGTGGGGGTGGAGGGGCTCTTGGTGGCGGCCATTAATGGAGGCTGGAGGAGGTGGAGCGCAAGAGTGGAGTCGGTGGGAAAGCAAAGCTAAAATATCCTTTGGCTCCTCCTCTACTCCTCTACTTGGACCCGGGGGCTCCTCCTCTCCTGCTGTCCCTCCTCCAAGGACCAAGGGCAAGCTGGGATTTCCCTTTTTTCCCCTTTCCTCCCTCGTACTTCTCAAAATGCAGCCCTTTTCTTTTCCTCTCCTCTTGGCTACTTAGGTAGTGCTGTGGGCTTCTGATTTTTTTTGTTGTTAATTTTTAAATAATTAAATAAAAATTATATCATCAAGGATAATGCAAAGAAATAAAGAAAAAACTAAAAACTAAAAAGGACGAAATTAAAATGCCGACGTGTTCCAGAAGCTGGAAGCATAAATTGTTTGGTAGCGGGGCCTTGTTTGTTTGTTGCTTACAAGCTAAGGCAACAACCAACATGGAACAGTAGTAGTATGTTGTGAGTTTGTTGTAGTTTGTAAAGATACTTTGCAATCACAAATCAGTACCATTTCGAACATCGTGCCTAAAACACACTTTTGACTACGTATTTTTATTGTAATAGATTTATAAAACATAATAAGATTGTACTATCATGAGAGTCCCTTTTGAGAGAAATATATACGTATTGTTTTCATGTGTTTAGTTTAACTATTGAAAAACTATTAACAGCCAAAGTTCTTAAAGTTTGACTGTATGTACCCCAAAATGACATTCTTTTGTAACCAGATGTTGTAGATTGGAGATAACATTTGGTTTGATGAGCGAATGATGACGAATCTAGTGTGAATGTTAGACAAAAAAAACTATCGTCTGGGATGGTGATACCTTTGGTGAGCTAATGGGGAGGCAACAACACAAATCTTATTGGCATTATCAATCTTTTGGGGATGAATAAGTGGTTATATGGAGTGAATCCATTGTGTGACTTTCATAAGGCTTCAGCCTATCCTCCAATATGGTGTTCGTTGTCGAACCCGAAAAGTTAACAAAGGTACCACCTCTAGACCATTTTCAAGTCCCCCCCCCCCCCCAATAATTTGGCAATTTTAGATAATTTTACCAATCTAGCACAACTAGTGTTGATGAGAATGCCTAAGCATCAACTACTTCATTTAATATACAAGTTTCACATTTGAAACAATCCTCACTTTTACTAGGCTTAAACATCGTGGTTAAGATTTAATCTAGAATTAATAACAAAACCAAAAATGCAACTATAACAAATTCAATTAACGTAATGATCAAGTGAAGGGAAAACATTACAACACTTAAATACTGAAACGAAAATACAGTGACAAGAACAAGACCCTAATTCAACGGTATTGGTTACATCATCGTAAATATTAAAATACAGGAGTATAAAATTCATCATCATACACCATGCATTCTCAATCACATACATCACTCATTTGATTACAACGGTAATAAGCAGAGTAAGCCGTAGGTGTCGCTAGGAGTGAGCCGACGCCAAAAACCTGCACTGGTTAGATAGACAAAAAATCCACAAAAGCTGCGATCCAAAAAGAGAACAAGAGAAGGATGAGAAGATTGCTGTCAGAACCTATCTAGTTTAGAATACTGAACAAAAGCACTCATCGAGATACTAGGATCGTTCGGGGCTAGCCACCACCTCTCATTTTAGTGGGTTTTATCATCTTGCGAAAAACCATACCATCACCCACTTAAATTTCACCGCCCTTACCTTCACAAGAGGGAAGACCGAGCCTCAGTACCAAAAACACCCTAGGGACCTTTGGTCCATAAGGGTAACCCTTGTTTCCATGCGCACAAAGGATTGTGAGAGGGGGAACGACAAGAAGGAATCCAGTCGAGTAAGCAAGAGAGAGAGGGAGAGAGAGAAAGAGTGCATTCCATCATTCCTCAGAGCTACTAGAGAGCGAGAAAGCTTGCACCGATGCCTCAAACCTCTCCACATCCTCTCCCAAGTCCACCCAAGCGAAGGAGAGAGCACGACAAGCGGTGGCTTGAAACTTTACTAGTGGCGTTGGAGTCAGAGATGGCTTAAGAGGAGTCAGGAAAGAATTGAAGAAGGAGCGCACTGCATCCTTGATGGCTCCAGAGTAAAGAACTAGCCAGGACTAGAGGGGAGATATAGGAGCTCCGTTGACTCATGCACCATCCCACCCTTACCCACCTCCACCCCATATGAGGCCAGAGTTCTGTAGCGCTCGCATGAGCATCCACCCAAATCTAGCTAGGGATTCAACCTTAGCAGATGCTATTTTTAGCACCTACTTTGCAGACCCTAGTAATAGCCACACTGCGGGCAAGGGAGCTAGTAGCAGCCACGGTATAGGTGAGGGAAATGGAGAGGAGGAGGACGACAGAGGAGATCAGGGGCAGTGAGGGTGAGGGGGCAGCAAGCATGTAAGCCGGTATTGATCCTTCCTAGGGGTAGATCAAGTCATTTTAGTGTAGTACTGTGTATATTCTTTATGTATTAATATTGATGTATGGAACCATTATAGTAGTAGTGCTCATTTGAATGTAGTATGAGCATTGTCACATAATTTATTGTATCGCATTGAGCATTCATGCCTAATTTTGTTATCTTGCTACAACTATTAGTTAATTAGGGCATCCTTTTAATTATCCCATGTATACAATGAACTTAGAATAGAATGCTTGTTAGTTAGTTATGTTAGCAGTAGGGTAGGAGGTAGTATTATAAATTACGTAGTTCTATAGCTAATTAGGCTAATAGCTAGTTAGATAAGACTCTAGCATGGACCCTTATTGCTGTCGGCTGGAAGTGGACCATGCTCATAGGTTTCTCACATCTTCATCCTTACAACTAAATAAACTCGTGTCATATGTTAAAATGAAGTTGAAATATTTAAAGAAAGTCAAAAGGAACATACATCCTAATAACGAATGATGACCTAAAAATGACTTATCCCATTTTTACATAACAGATTTTCCAGATGAGTGGTCTGTGGCGTTCTCGGGCGCGGTGCTAAGGTGTACATAGGAACAAAGTCTTGGTTCTTAGGGTAACAGTGAGTGGTGACCTGAGGATTTTTAGGGGCATGCCCTTGATCAAGTACTCGCAATGGAATAATGGGTGGACGAGGGGCAAAATCGGGAGTGCGACTAGCTTGGGAGAGAGTGCTCTCTCTCTCGTTCTGGGTGTGACAAGCAAAGCAACAATAGGAGTGATGGCGAGGGTTGGTGGTGGGATGAAACGAGGTGAAGACAACCTGTGAGCACACACGTGCGGTTATTGCAAACAGAACAACCGAATTCGATCGGAATGGTGTTGGCGACATGGTGCGGCGCTTACCCACGCGACTATTGGCAAGGATGGGCGGCAGAAGAGATGTGGTGGCTATGGATCACATCTGGGACCACTTAGTAGTGACGGATGACGACGGATGGGCGGTGATGTGGCATCAACATGACCACGGTGTCGCCTTGCCTTGGTTGGAGGTGGAAGAACCCACCTACAGGCGGGTCCTGCATGGTAGTGAGAGGAGGTAAGGGAGAAGAGGTGGGTTGGAAGTGGGCTACGGCCTGGCAAGGGGAAATGGGCCCTAACAGTTTGGCGGCCCAAGGAGATGGGTGGGAAGAGATTAGGTTTTGATTTTTTTTTACAAAAGCTAAGAGGTTTGAGGAATTTTTAAACCTAGCAAACGAAATCCAAAAATTATGAATTTTTTTGGAGAGGTTCCTGGCACCACCTAGTATTTAGCAAAATTATGTTCAAGATTTTTACAGCTTTACAGCTTTCTCAAAATTTCAAACATTGTTGTCTTTAATAGGAAACTATTTTAAATAAATAGCCAAAATGCGAGAAATATCATAAATGCATAAATTAACACTTTAAACATAATTCAATAGAGAAAACAAATTTTGGGTTGTTACACCCGTACCTCCCTCCTGGTGGCCATGGTGGTTTCGGCTCCATGAGAGAGTGAGCGCTCTGGCGCTCTGCCAAAGAAGGAGAACGAGGAAGAAAATAGTTGGGGAATGAATTTATGGGCCTTTATCGAAGCCCACAAGACTCAACTACAGCCTCGTATCCACCTCATGGCCCGCCTCACCCTACTTTCCCCAATCCCCACTCGGTGGGTGATGGTCGACCAATCGATCTAACAACCACTAGACGAGACGAGACAGAGAGAGGAGAGCATACCTGAGATCAAGAGAAGAAACCCTAGGGCTTAGGCTGCTAGGCGGGTGGCGATAAGCTGCCAACAACGACGCAGCGCGACAAGGAGGAGGGGAGGTGCCGCCAAGCCGTTGAGGGGACATCGCCAAGTGGAGAAGGCAGGCTCCGGCCGCCTAAGGCGACAGCACAACGAGCTAGGGTGGGGGTGCCAAGAGGAGACGACGGAACCACAAGACTATGTTTGCTATGTTTGTCTTAATTTAAGCTTAGTCTTTTGAGTTCATCCTCTATTTTTATCCTGGTTTCGCCACTACAGGAGATATTGATATCATTTAAGGGCTAATATATTGGGAAAGCCTTAGATTTTATAAGGGAATGAGTGGCTGGACATTAGCACAGATCTAGTGGGCATCACACAGAAATATTATCATTTACAAACAATAGGTTTCACTTTGTAAAACGAGTGAGGGGAGAGAAAAATGTTTTAGCATGAATATGAGTTAAGAGTGTACTTTATAAGAGATTGTACCAAAACTTAAGCCTTGAATGGTTGGAATAGCATTTTTCATTTCCAAAGAGCTCTCATGATTTTGTAACCAATATCGCCCCTTTCTAATGTCTAACAATATAGCGTTGGTGAAAAAAAAATTGCATTCATGCGGTCAAGCAGTCATGCTCCCGGCATCGACGTCGCATCATCAACTCGGGACGACATCGTCTAACATCCATCACACAAAGCCATCAAATATCACCTTCATGGATAATCGTTGCACTCCATTCAGCAACAGAAGCATCAGGACAAATAATTTGTGTGCAGTACAGAAGTACAGAGGATATTTCTACATGAATACTTGTACAGTACAAACCAGTCTTCACTTTGAACACACTCAAAACATCAAACCCAAACCCTTGCTTGGACCTGACCTGTACCCTCTGGCATTTGCTTCGAGCTTGCAGTACAAGTCTAGAAGCTATAAAGATTCTTTCATACAGATCCTAACAGATCTTTGCTCGTGAAGCAAACCTCAAATATTACTACTAAATCACTAATCTATCACCAGCCCCCAGCTGGGGCAAAGATGAACATGAGAGTTGGAGAGAGTAAGGGACAGGAGAAGCAGTGCATTCAAGATGCAGAATCTAGTAGGGGCAGTACGGCTATTATTGCTATCCTACCACATTTGAATATTTGATGCTGCTACTACCTACTTGCTAGTAGAACAGAGCAAAACAAAATAATTGCTTGCTCTTTCAAAGTCTACCTCATTCTCATCTCCTCTCCCTCTGCTATGTTCCTTCATAGTAGATAGATAGGCATTCTGTGGGGCATGCCCATACCAGTACCAGGGAGGTGAAGCAATGGAAAGAGACCTGTATTTTTTCAGCGGCTTCTAGCTTTTGACTTCTTCCAGCAATCACTATTCATTAGATTAATAAGCTACAGCTAAAATCTATAAGCTGCAGTTTAAAAAAAAAGAAAAAAAAATCTAGATAGGTGCCTAGTAGAAGAAACATAACTGCTGTCCAATTTACAGCAACAGCTGAAGAGCAACCAGAGCAGCAGCACTATAAATGGGGACAAAAGGACACACACAAGGCTGAATTGAATTACATGTGGGGCACAGAGATCCTACATCACCACTAACAGTACATGCTGCATGATTTGGGACCAACCGGTCAAAATGGGTGAGGCAATGGGGGCAAGAAAGAAAACACCACGGCCTGCGGACCTGATTAATGGAAGAAGTGGTTGGGGCAGTAAATGATGGCCGACAGGGATCCATGTCCCCCAGCTCCAAAGCCAAGCAAACCCTTCCAAGCTCCAACCTAGCAGCAGCGCTGGCTAAATACAGCGACAATCACCAGGATCATCAGAGGAACTTGAGTGGTAAACTGACAGTGTCAGCATGCCGACACCTGAAAAGGAAGTCCAGATTGCATTTCCAATGAGACACTACAGGAGAATCGATGGCAAAACTTGCAACCCTTCACATATCCAACACAATGTGCACTTATAACATATTGCAAGGGAAACATAGTTATTCAGGTATTCAGCTACATCTTAGCAAGTAGGAATAAGATGAAAGAATGATACAGCATGAGAGCAAAATGAAGAAAGATTATCGCAAAAATGTTTGGATTCTCTGGTACACTGAAATGCCACTTCAAAAAGTAGCACAGAAGGAAGGCAGAAACCATGTAGAAAATGGTGATGCACAAAGAGGGATGCTAATTTTTGTTTTTCAAGAATTGGGTGATAGTACAACTTTATACAGAGCATAAAAAACCAAAACTGACTGCTCCAAGACAAACAGGTAGGGCTGTAAAAAAAGCTCGAGACTCGTGAGCTACTCGGATTCGGTTCGTCTTAGACTTGACTCGAGTTCGGCTCGAATTATAAACGAGCCAAGCTCAAGCTTGAGCTGAAGCTCGCAAGCTTATCGAGCTCGAGCTCGAAAAGCTCGAGTAGGCTCGTTCATTATTGCTAAGCATGACTCTTTAAAGTGTATACACATGTATTTCAATTTTTTTATCAATTGTATTGTCCAAATCACACCGGACTTATAAATAAGACAATGGTTTAAGCCTAAGAACAAGATAGACTGCAGTTGGCTAAGCTTATGGTAGGTAAAAGCTAAAGACTCGTGAATTGCTCGTGTTTCGCTCGTCTCAAGTTCGACTCGAGATCGGCTCGAAAGATAAATGAGCCAAGCTTGAGCCTAACTCTAGGCTCGGGTGATTCTGAGGCTCGATTCGAGTTCGGTTCGATTCTCTAACAAACTCAAGCTTGAGGCAGTGAGCTCGCTCGAGCTCGGCTCATTTACAGCCCTACAAACAGGTAGGTGAATTGTGTCAACACAACTCTTCATTAAAAAAAATCAGGTTCATATGAATATGACATCTCTACAGTTGCAGTGCTGCAAAAATTGTGGAAGATTGAAGAGAGTTGCTGACCCAGCCATTATGAGTACGGGCAGCAGAACCATCTTTTAAGATCAGTAAATCGTATTGCACGATGCAAAACGAACTGCAGCTTTTCCAATACGCAGGCACTGCATAGTCACTCACATAAGAGTAGATGAGCGTGGTGTTCGCTTGGAAACCGTCCATCAACCGTAAAAGAGAGCTATGTCAGAAAAGGATCTTCTTCAAAATCAGGAGGATTATCATGATGAAGATAAGAATGACGAGGACAGTGGCACACATCACCATACCCCCTTTCTTCTGCGTACTTTCAGCCTGCATAACAGAGATCAGATGAAGATATTAGACTGCAAACTTCAGGGATTGATGCTACCTCCTATTTTTCTTCCTTTGCAGTACCGCTTTGATATACATAATGTACGCAGCAAGTTACACCGAAGACTTCTGTGGAATGTTTTTTAAATAATATCCAGCACAATAACATATAAATGCAGAGAGCAGAGTGAGAGAGAGGGGCATAAAGGCACGCAACAGTACTTGCGGTAAACTGAAGATTTGAGCTAAAACTTACTACCTCATGGTTTTACTTTTTTACCAGACGTTTTTTACTTTTTATGAAATATTTTTGTCTTTTTACGGCCTGGGAGATGCAACTCTTAGCGCTAGTTTTTACCACAATATATTTGTCTGTCCTAAATTAAATTCAAGGCTCATATCTCTTTGATCTTAAGAATGTTTCATTTCTAGCCTACCCCAACTTGTTTGAGATAAAAGACTTTGTTGTTGTTGTTGTATATTTGTCTGCCCTAGACTCCTAAATGTAAATAACTATGATTTTTTTTCAATAACTAATATACTCATATCATTTTCAAATGACCAATAGTGCCAAAGGTCAAAAAGATTGACTGCATGCTTCCCACATTGACAAAATTTTATGGCTTATATAACATAAGCACCAGTTTCTGTACACCTAACGTGCTACCCCATAAGTGCCATACTATCATCTAGCACCTTCAAAAGCTAACCTAGCATGCGGAGTGTGGCATAAAGTTTGGTTTGCCTTTAATACAGGATCTTTCTACAGAAATCCCCAGGAAACGAAATCACCATTACTAGAAAGGGGAAAAAATGGGGCGGGGGATGAAACCTTTTGCAATTGTTTGTAACCCTCTTCGACTGAAGCTGCAACATTCTGTATGTTGTAGTCTATCCGATCAATAATTGTTCCCTGTTCAAATGAAGAAATCACGACTCTGAAGTCTGAACTACTTATCATCACCAATCATCAACAACTCAATAAATTAGGATTCTTGTACCTGATCAATCACAAGAACTGAAAGATCCTTCATGATCTGTGCAAGCTCATTGACTGATTCAACAACCTTCAAACAAGAAACAGATAATAAAAGTAAAGTTCAGGCCACGAGTAACCTTTTTTTTCTTTAAATAAGAGAATATATACATCATTGAATATATAAGCGTAAGTGCATAGCCATTGAACAAATAAAGAACTCACCTGTTCGACTTCTCTCTCCCTTTCTCTAGTGAATGCTTCGCTTTTCTTAAGCTTTGACATCTGAACCTCGGTGAAACCCTGAAAATAAAATCCTAGAATGAATCACATTATCAATAACTTAATTTAAAGAGTTTACTGGGCTTCTCATCATCTACTAGAATTTCCCATACATTCAATTCAAATCAAACCCAAACTACAGTACATATATGATAATATTCGAATAGAACACAAAAGTATATACACAATAAAGGTAGATTTTATAAAAGATTGTTTTGAAGCACCTTGCTTTTAACCCTGCTGCCCACTAAAGTGGTTTAAAAATTGACAACGGTTATTTGGTTACATGAATGAACTGTCTAAACCCTTATGCAAATCCATGACTCTATTATGGATGCGTGGATGCAGGAGCAGGTTTTGTTGCTTAGCGCCTGTTCATATTGGGTTTTGCTGATGGCTTTTGACTGCGGCTGATGAATAGTAGTGGCTAATGTAAGAAAGACGGTGCAACGAAATGCACTACAATATTTGGATAGCCATACGACT
Source organism: Dendrocalamus latiflorus (assembly GCA_017311315.1). Lineage (NCBI taxonomy): Eukaryota > Viridiplantae > Streptophyta > Magnoliopsida > Poales > Poaceae > Dendrocalamus > Dendrocalamus latiflorus. The sequence goes on from CM029659.1 coordinate 988,208, forward strand.
TACGAAATTGTGATATAATAAAATACAAAGTACGCTACAATATGTGAAAATGAAAAGTAATGGTTGATGAATAGTAGTGGCTAATAGAAGCGGCTTATAGAAGCTAGGTTGTTCATATTGGTTTCTACTTCTGGAAGTAGAAGTTAGAAGTAAAAACCAATATGAACAGACCCTTAATGTGGTGTGTTGTGACAACGTAAAGCAATAATTGTAACTCCTTTGATTTTGCCCACATAACAAAGTGTATTATTGCATTCATATTAAGGTAAAGCAGGTGGTGCAGCAGGGTATGTTTTCCACCGGCTGTCTGATAGGGTAGCAAAATTTGGCAGGTAAGTGGATGCAGGCAGAGCACAAAACCTGCTGCAATAAACGCTTTTACTTGAAATGATTTACTTTTTAGGGAAAAATCCTGCTGCATCAAGGACCATAGTTGAAAAGACTCATTTAAAGTTGTTTGGTTTAAAATGGAACTGAATGAACCCTGACTCTCTTAATCAGTTCAGCAGTTCAGGTAAACGGACTGGAGATTTTTTTGGGAAATATATGGTCATCGCGCAGCATTGCTGTAAGCCCGTAACATATAGCTTTGCCTCCAAACTCCATCCCCCACTTGCGCACTACTTTTTGCATTATGATTATTCAAAGCCTAAAGGTTTCTAAAGCAAAAGCATGACTTCTCTAGACGTGGATCTAGAGATCCTCAGTGCTGTAATATGTTTTAAGGAAGGGGTGATAAAGAAGTTTCCGTTTTCCACCTCCACCAATTGCTATAAACATCCACCAGCCCACATCCTCAAATGGAACTAAACCCATAAGTTAGACTTAAAATGCTAGGGATGAAACAGAATACGAACACCAACCATGCAACCAGAAGTATCTTCTTGAGCTAAAATCCTACACGTAAATGCAACTTGACTCAACCGATCCAAGCATGTCAAACCAGATTCACATTGCCTCCAAACATTTAGGACTACTCACACAAACCAAACACAACCTTTATTGCACATAATCTCTGTCAATATTCTTTTTGCCTTTTATCTTCTCAATTTTCTGTTTACTTATGGATCTGAAGTGAAGCATGTCCGAAAAAACCTTGATTTTCCTAATGTAATGTTGCATTTAATCACAGAGAAAGAGTGAGCAACACACAGAAAATGATGCAAAATTCACCAGAACTGACATAAGTTACTATAACTTAATAAAGCCAAGCTGTCAGGAGCAAACAGCGTCGCAAAAAAAATTCAGGTCTGCGGGACGTAGAGACAGAGATAAAGATAAAGCGTACCACGTCCTCAAATTCATCATCTTCAAGTTGAAATGTTGACTTAGACCCATTAATATTCATTTCCAAATCAACACCATCTTGCCCCTGCAAACGCAACCCATTAAGGCATTAACCAAACATCTTTATTAGAGTGACCTAAGTAGCATAAGTATCTGAACTTCTGAACAGAATAAAAGGTGAACCTCTTTCTGTTGGCGTAGCTGCTTTAAATAAGATGACTGTTTTTTTCGGAACTCCATCGACAGGTTTTGCAGGTCTGTAGCAAGTGAACGCTGCAAATAACAGTCAAAGGGCATTTTTTTTCCATCAAAACAAAAAATCACTACACTCTTGTAACTGTTAATACATAAATAACTAGGGCCCTGTCATCACCTGGACATTCTTTCGGACATTTGAATCCTCTGATGAATCTTTCATAGACAGTTTCTGCAGCTTCTTTTCTGACGTCTTCAGCAAGTCTGTTATCTCATGCGTGAGAACCTCAATGTCTCGCTGGTCCTCTCTACCATCACCAAAGGATGGCATCAAGGCCTTGGAGTGCGCTTTAGCCAGCTCTACCATTTTTGTCCTCGCCCGCTGCATGTTCGCAGATATCTCTTCGGAAACATCCACCCAGGCTGGGGGGAGCCCAACCGTCACTGTGCCTCTACTGCACCGCAGACACCACATGTTAGTGCCCATTATCCATCTAATCCCTGGTATCGAACCGGTGACTTTTACACGCAAGTAGTTAAGATTTACGAATTATGGTCCGCTATTCCACCCCGCTGTGTGTGTTAAGTCACTGATCAACATGCTCGTTTTCTACCTCAGTGCTCAATCTAATTATTCTAACATACCAATTCCATTTCCCTCCTTGGCTCGTAATTAGCTAATATACAAGGGTAGATCAGATCAGACTAGCCAATGGGCGAGTCTAGTGATCCGCAATTCAACTGCCTCCTTTGAATCTGTGGTCAACTGGATTGTCAGACATGGTTATCGTGCACGATAGCAATCGATCTAGCTGAGTAATCCCCATCTCGCAATTCCGCGTCGCAATTTATCTACCTAACTACTCCGTAGGCGCCCCCCCCCCCCCGGGGGGGGGGGGGGGATTAGACGAGATGCGGGGGGACCTGGACGCGGCGGAGGGGTCGTCGGTGCTGAGCGGAGCGTAGGGGCGGTCGGAGCGCAGCAGCGAGGCCATCTCGATCACCGGCCCACCGCCTCCGCCTCCGGACGACGACGGCGAGCGGACGTGGCGCAGCGCATCGCGGTACTTGCGGTAGAGCGGCGTCCGGTTCCGCGTCGCCATGGCGGGCAGGGCGAGCTCGAGAAAGAAGGGGAGAGCTCGTGAGATCTCGACGGCGAGGTGGGAGGAGGAATTGGAGCCGGTACGAGACGACGTGGGACGGTGGGAGCTGGGGACTTCACGGCTTCACCGCCAAGGAAGGAGCCGACGAAACGGGCCCTTGGGCTCTATTTGTCGGGCCCGAATCGGCCGGTGCATCCCGAGCCTGAGTTGGGCCGGCGGACGTAGATTTCCTCGCTCCCGAAAGGCTTCTTCTGAGGTCATTCAAATCTTATGCACACTTTGGATGCCAGGCCTCGTTCTTTTTCAATTTTTGATTTTTCTACGGTAGCTAGTTTTTAAATAAAATATCTTTTTAAGATAGAGTCTACTAGTTAATTATAGTATATACTGTATCTATTTTATTTATATGGCAAAAATCATACGTGAGTTTCTGTTACTCTTTAATCTCTCACACGAACAGTCTAAAAGTCACAAGCCGCAGCCAAAAGTTATAAGTTTTAGCAAAAAGAATAGGCCTAATTTCTCCCCCAAATTCCTGCAGAAATCGAGCTGCTTTGATACGGGGTCGCCCGATCTTCTCGACGTAGGATGGATACTCACGGGAGTCTTGATGAATCGTAATGACCCTCCAATGCCAATGCAAGGGACGAACACTCTTTAATCCGCCAAAACACACTCGTGTTGATTTCGCCGACCACCAAGCGAAGATCTATCGTGCACCCAATTCCCAGCGGAAAGGCTGAACGATCTTGATTGAAGAGAACGCTCCTAATTTCCTATGGAACATCGGCAGTCATGCTAAACTCGAACAAACTTTAGTAGATTGATTTTTCTCAAACGTGGTCTAAGCCCTAAAGGCTGACATTACAAGGCTTATATAGCCCCTTAGGACGTCCATATGGTCCCCAAACCAATTACAACTCAACACTATATGGTTTTAGATACGAACTCTCAAAAAAGGAAACTACAGTTTTCAGCCGTCATATTGTTTCGGTTATAACATTTTATCCGTGACGAATTTGAAGGTGGGACCAGATCCATTGCGTAGCCCTTGAAATTATCTTTCCAACGAGTACAAGAACACCTGAATCGGACTCCGTTTGTGAAAGTTATGGCCTTTTTAGTAACTACCTGTCAGGCTGTCCCGAACCGAGTCCGAGTTGAATCCGAGTTTGAATTGGGTTGAGCACGTGGGAAGTCTGAATTTGGCTTGAAAATCTTATCCAAAACTTGTGGTTTAAGTCCTTGGGCTCCTCCCTTTTGCTCTCCCACTGCATGGGCTTCTTTCCTTCTTGATCAACTACATGGGCTGCTTGGCTTTCTCCTTTCCATTCCCATGGGCTTTGAGCTTTTTGTTCTTGGTAGTAAATATGATTAACCTCCTTGAGCTTCTCCATTGCTTTGGCCCCGGAATCATCATAATATTCAAACCTAATAATAAACAAGAATTTGGCATAAGGTAGTATATCGTTCCCACGAATAGAAAGAAAGTCATTAAGAAACAAATTCACCTGACAATATTTAATGCGGCTCAATAATTCTTTCCAGTGAAATAATGTATTTGATTGAAAAGTACTAATCATGTCTGTATCCACATCATCCTCCCCTTCTTCAAGAAAAGCCGTCCTCGGCTTTTGATAGCCTGAAATTGTGCTAAACAAAGAATACAATGTGTATGCATGGTATATGTATTGGTCAGTTACACCCCTTCCGTCTTTCACATTATTATTATCTGGAGGTGTAGTAAGCAAAAAGAACAACACATATGCGTGGTATATGTATGAATCAATTATTGTGTCATTCTCATTCGTACTGTTTTGCACAAACCAATTGATACTACAACAGCTATCAAATGCATACATTGCAATGTTTTCATTCACACCATTTGTACATGATTGTTCATTAAAAGAGGAACAAGTAGGCACAAGAACTCTTTGTAAACAGCAAGCACTATTGTTAAACCTCATCTCCTTGTGGTCATGATATGGCACAAAAGTTTGTTTATCCAAAATATGCAAGTTCAATTCAGCAAGCTTATCACATGTAATGCATATTCGGTAAACATAAAACTTGTCATCTACACCATAATCTCCGATCAATTTAAACTTATAGGTGTAGGCATAAACACTAACTAGTGATTTTAAACATGAAATTTCAGCAAGATTCTCAACCACACTAGATAGCTCTCTAGGATCATCAAACATGATATAGTACAAAGAATCACTAGGAGATATTTGAGTAAGAACTTCCTTATGAGTAATCAATTCCACATTATGTAAATTGAGCAAAGAAATTTCAGAACATGGAATTTTCATTCGCACATATGAGTTCTCACAAGTACTCACCGTTTCACAATCAATTTCAACACCAATATTGTTACCTTTGTTGTTCTCCTCAGTTGATGTAGGTGTTGTGGGTATTAAAGCATCTTGATGTAACAACGGAACAGCAAGTACTTCATCTTCAACCGTGGTTATCTCCTCATCTTTGACTTCCAATGATACCGGTTGTTGAATGTTTAATTCCTCATCTTCAATTTCAACCTGCACAATGTGAGAAACAACACTAGAAGTAGACATTAATGTGTTAGTTTCAAAATCAACCTCACTTTGTCTATCTTCTACTTCTCTCGTTTCTTTTGGTGTATCTCTCACACTCTCAATTTGGATGCTCTCAAACTCACATATGGTGGAATCACACAGCTCACTCTTTTTAACACTCTCACTCAATTTGGTTATGTGGCTCTCATTCTCACATGGGTTTTGATGCATCTCAATTGTTGTACGTGTCATTGGGGCAGCACAAGATGTCTCCTTTACCGAAGGGAAAGTCCCATGCTCGGTCATCTTCTCACATGACACACCAATAGCAGCATAAGAATTGAAGAATGGACTTGGATAGAACTGTGGTGTATGCCTCTCCAAAAGTCTCTTCTCCTGCTCAATAGCGCAATTCACAAGGTCATGCATGCTACAAAAATATTTACCATGAAGTGCAGTGGCAATCTCAAAATTCAAGCATTCTTTGAAATATGCCTTCTCCCTTAATGCACTTGTGACACCGGCACGACGCAATGCATGCTTCAACTCATAATAGTAATCTTGAACGTTATTACTCCCTTGGGTGATATTCTCCAGATGGTGAAGCAATTCCTGTGCATAACAGGATGGTACAAACTCGCTTCTCATGAACGCCTTCAAATCTGATCAAGATTGAATGAGTTGTTTTCCAAATAGTTGTTGCCACCAACTATAAGCATAGTCTTCAAACTCTCTAGTGGCACGCATCACCTCTTGGGATTTGGGGAGCTTCTGAAATCTAATCACTTTCTCCATTCGCCATTCCCATTCAAGATACTCCTCTGGGTCATTACTGCCATAGAAAGGAACAAATGTATCTTCTTCTTGTTGTGGTCGAAGTGCCCGCACAATGTCATTCACGATGTTTGTTTGTAACACCTTCATTTGTTGATTGAGCTCAATACGAAGATCCTGCATATCCGCCTTGAGTTGTCCCTCCATTACAGTTTCTTGTGTAATGTACTTCTCAAGCAATGATGTTGGAAACGGTATCATAGTTTTCTTCTCCTCCTGTCATGGTTAATAGCAAAAAGAAGACACAAAAGCCACAAATATATGGGTAATATGTGGAGTCACTCAATCTCACTTTTCCTCAACCAAGTAAAGTTCTTACCTTTCCAAAGTGAATTAAGACCAAAAGAAACTTACACTTGGTGGTGGCTACAATAACAAGTGATGATCAAGCGGATTTAAAAGTGACTCACAATTGCAAAGCAAAGGATATTTTGTGGAGCTTGGTTAGGAAGTATTTATCCTACACGATCTGAATTTCACGATGTTGTAAAATTAAGTAATAATCCAAGCTAGAATACTTTGCCTAAGTGCTGATCCAAAAGATATAAGTGAAGTGTATGAACGCACACGCAAAGATCAATGTGACTCAATGCAACAAAGGAATGAGCTAGATGGGAACAAATAGGAACAATAGCTCGTTTGCATCAAGTACTAGGAGAGACGCTAGCCAATTGCAATAACAAGAATAGAGGGCACAAGATTGCTCAGATCACTCACCCAATAGGAGCTAGGACCACTCACCCAAATATGTTCAACTCACTGTTCTGAGTCTATCTTTGTATATGGGTCACAAACTTTTGTGGAAGGTAGGGATATCTCTCTCTCTAAACTTTGATTTTTTTTCGGCCGGAGTGGTGATGCACAAGTCCAATATTCAGCTATAAGTATTCAGGAGCAGCCCTCAATGCAACATCAATGACTAGTCTCAAGTATTCAAACGATATAAGTGAAGCTCGTATGTGTGGTGTTCAGCCGTATGGTTTTCAAGGAAGCCAACGCGAACACTAACACCTCCTTAGAGTTGGTTTCGGATGGCAACTTCCAAACGGATTCGGAAGTGGACAGCTAGCCAAAACCGACTTGGATTCTAGAGTTGTACTCAGATTGATCTGAGAGGAGTTATGGATACGGACTCAACTTCAAGAGTGAATTGAATCTACCTTTTTTTTGTTTTATGGGGACACAAGATCAAGTTACACGAAGGAACACAAAGATCAGCACGTAAACAAAATTTCTAATGGATCAAGACTTAATAAAACTCACGACAATAGCAAATGCAAAACTAGGGTTTGGATTTTTTTTGTGTTTTTGGTTTATGGACTATAGGACAGCAAGTAATAACTGAAATTTAAAGGGATAAGATCCTACCGAGTAAACCGCGCTCTGATACCAAGATGATACGGGGTCGCCCGATCTTCTCGACGTAGGATGGATACTCACGGGAGTCTTGATGAATCGTAATGACCCTCCAATGCCAATGCAAGGGACGAACACTCTTTAATCCGCCAAAACACACTCGTGTTGATTTCACCGACCACCAAGCGAAGATCTATCGTGCACCCAATTCCCAGCGGAAAGGCTGAACGATCTTGATTGAAGAGAACACTCCTAATTCCCTATGGAACATCGGCAGCCATGCTAAACTCGAACAAACTTTAGTAGATTGATTTTTCTCAAACGTGGTCTAAGCCCTAAAGGCTGACATTACAAGGCTTATATAGCCCCTTAGGACGTCCATATGGTCCCCAAACCAATTACAACTCAACACTATATGGTTTTAGATACGAACTCTCAAAAAAGGAAACTACAGTTTTCAGCCGTCATATTGTTTCGGTTATAACATTTTATCCGTGACGAATTTGAAGGTGGGATCAGATCCATTGCGTAGCCCTTGAAATTATCTTTCCAACGAGTACAAGAACAACTGAATCGGACTCCGTTTGTGAAAGTTATGGCCTTTTTAGTAACTGCCTGTCAGGCTGTCCCGAACCGAGTCCGAGTTGAATCCTGAGTTGAATCCGAGTTTGAATTGGGTTGAGCACGTGGGAAGTCTGAATTTGGCTTGAAAATCTTATCCAAAACTTGTGGTTTAAGTCCTTGGGCTCCTCCCTTTTGCTCTCCCACTGCATGGGCTTCTTTCCTTCTTGATCAACTACATGGGCTGCTTGGCTTTCTCCTTTCCATTCCCATGGGCTTTGAGCTTTTTGTTCTTGGTAGTAAATATGATTAACCTCCTTGAGCTTCTCCATTGCTTTGGCCCCGGAATCATCATAATATTCAAACCTAATAATAAACAAGAATTTGGCATAAGGTAGTATATCGTTCCCACGAATAGAAAGAAAGTCATTAAGAAACAAATTCACCTGACAATATTTAATGCGACTCAATACTTCTTTCCAGTGAAATAATGTATTTGATTGAAAAGTACTAATCATGTCTGTATCCACATCATGCTTCTCGTGGAATCCCCACGTTCCAAAGCGATTTTGCTAGACAAGGATATTGTTCAGGTTCTTGATTTTTTTTTGGGTTACGTTGCATTCTGTGTAATCTACCGTGCGGTTACTGCAAAAGTGCAAATGAACACTGAAGATTGCAGGCTACTGAACACAAGACGACCCTTCACTTGTGCTCGAGACATCATATTAGCAGGAGCACACGCTGCAATGTGATGGCTATCTCTCACCTGCAAATGTGCTAGCTCGCTACAGGTTCTTATGTTTCCACTAGATGCTTTTTTTTGGTATGAACAGACAAGAGGAATGCACCTGTTTATACATGTAGTACAGCAAGATCTCAGTACCTCTTGAGTTGGCTGTGGAAAGTTAAAACCCACATATTAGAGTACGATCTGCAGTCAGGAGAGAACATCGATCTCGCCCCTGCAAAATTTTGAAGAGCACAAATCAAGTGCTAAGGCAGTAAGGCTGGGAATCACTCAGTACAGTACAAAAGTGTCAGCTCGCAACTGGAGTATTGCATAAACAGACACGGATGATCCTCCTAGCTAAGGACATTGAATCACTAATTGCTCTTAACCGATCGTTTAAGTAGAGTCAATACACTTGGAATAACAGCAATAGCACAGGATGTCACATTTGTCACTCATCTCACAGCAGCCAAGCAATCCCAAGTTCCCAACAGAACCACCTCCTGCTTGTAAACTGAACTTAAGTTGCGGCTCGATCCTAAGACGAAGACGCGCTGAAGCTGAACAGTCTCGCGCGCGGCGCGATAGCATACATACCAAAATTCACTGATTGATAGCAGCAGATTCCTACGGTGTCACCCAAGCTCCGGGAGTGTAAGGCGCTGCAGGCTGTAGCAGTGAAGGCAAATGATCAATCAGTACAAGCTAAACCCGAGAGACTGGCTGATGAGGATGCCAAGCCCCATTGATATCGCCACGAGCGAGGCAGCCCATGTCAACTTCTCCGTGATCCTAGGGACCCTCTCCTTGAGCGCCTCCGTGCACGAGCCGATCAGGACGGTGTAGCTCCCCATCGCGACCACGGTTCCGACGAGGAACATGCCAAGGAACGCGGCGCCGGCCACGCGCGAAGGGAGGGCGAGCGCCGGCAGGACCATCATGAGCGCGTCCGGCTGCAGGCCGTGGACGATCCCGGTGGCGAAGGTGGCGAAGGTGATCTTCTTCTTTCTGCCGCCGCCGCTCGGCAGCGCCTCCAGGGGAGGGTGGTCGATCATGCTGACGTCGCACTCGCCGTTGTCCAGCGCCACGCACGGCGTCGGCACCTCGGTCGCCTCCCTGATGCCGAGGGCGCCGATGACGAGCAGCGTGAGGCCGACGACCCTGGTTCCCCACGTGCGGATGACCTCGATGTGGAGGCGGTCCTTGAGGCTGAGGAAGAGCAGGCCGAAGATCACCTGGCCGGCGTCGTGGCCGCAGCCCCAGAGCGCGCCCACGACGGCGCTCTCCACCCTGGACCTCCCGATGGAGAGCGGGGCCAGCGCGGCGAGGTGGTCCGGGCCGGAGAGAGTGTGCAGGCAGCCGGCTAGGAAGCCCGTCCACGCGCTGCTGAGCAACTCCGACTTGAAGATGCGTGTGCTTGCTTTGGCGGCAGGGTGAAACGATGCTAAGGCAGACGGTGTCATGGCTGGCTGGATTAGCGCCAGAATGAGTGCTGATAGCAGGGTGACGACCGCAGCAGAAGTGACCTGTGTATGACAGTGGAGGGAAACAAACATGTGAGCGCAGATAGCACGGCTCTCGTTCCAACTCTATTTATTTTGGCTTCTGATCACAAAAAGAATGTAATATGTAACTTTGGTTATCGAAAACTTTTTTAATATTTAGATTGAAGTATTGAACATATACAAATATGTATAGATTTATCTCGAAAAAAACTTTCATAAAAAATATATTTTTATTTGATTTTATAAATCTATTAAAATATAAATTAGTAGTTATAGTTACGTTTTAGAGACTATATTGATGTCTAACACGATATTTTTTTGTGATTGGAGGGGTATTGAAAACCAGCTAAGTAGTATTTATTATACGAAAGAGGTAAATTTAATCATCTCTATCATTTGCTCCCACCAAGGGTTCTTGTTTGCGGAACAAAATTTGACTGTTTTTTGGGTTGCTTCATACATGATATTGTTCTTCATTCTTCGTCTACTTTCGAACTTTTTTTTAAAAAAAAAATCATCTTGTTTCCATCATGAAGCGTGGTAAATTTTAGTGGAAAACTAAGACAACATGCACCACAAATGAACGCATAATAACCCACATAGAAGTCCAGTTGTCCATTCCATTGTTCTTCCTGATTGCTCCTATCCTGCTTGGCTAATTCCAGGAAGAAACTCTAGTCACTACCCAGCCCAGCTACTTGGCATGCAACCAGTCAGACAACAAAAGGCAGCATCTTTTCTATTCACCACAAAATTTCGGTGAAAAAAGCGAATTGAGGCACCACAAAGGCGTGTTGCCGACTTGCCGGGAGCCAGAGCACGCACGCACCTTTCGAAAGAAGCGGCGGCGGAAGCGGTCCACCGGCGGCTTCTCGGTGGAGGCGACAGCCTCATCCTCCGCCAGCACGGGATTGACCGAGGGGGAGCCGGCGGAGGGCGCGGGAACCGGAGGAGGATGCGGGTGGTGCCTGGGTCTGGGGAGGAGCGTCGACGCGAGAGGCGGCAGCCTGAGCCGGACGCGGCAGGGCGGGGTCGCGGCGAGGGACGGCGGCGGTTTGCACGCGGAGAGGAGGAGGCGGCGGGGACCGGAGGAGGCGGAGATGGGCGAGCGCGGGAGGAGCGGCAAAGAGATAAGCCTCTCCATTGCTGCTGCTGCCGCGCTCTCGTCTCGGTGTGGCTGGCTCCCGTAGGACGATGGGCCGGGGCTATGGCCGCGCGGAGCCAATCGCCTCCGTCCATGCGTTTGCCTCGTGATTCGCGCATTCTATGCCTGGTCGGGCCCAGCTGGGCCTGGACAAACAAATTGGGCCGAAATGATCCTATTAGATGCAAGAGCGTAGTTTAGGTTGGACCGTTCTCGCAGTGGGATTCCTAGGTAACGTCCGTACTGGTTTTTGTTAATAATTTTTGGCTGAATTTGAATAGTAATAATTAAAAATAAATGGTTTTTAGAAGAAAGTAATAAACAATGGAAAAAATGAGGGAAAAATATATGCATGTGACAGAAGCAAGAACAGTGGGATGCGTGATACACCTATGACCCCTACTTTATTTCTGGAGTGAGACGGCAGCAAGAAGAGTGAAGAAGCCGTTTCAAGAAGCCAGATATTCGTATTATCTTTTGACTTTTTAAGCAGAAGTAGAAGTTAATATGAATATGACCTTAAAATCAGGGGCTCTTTTGGAATCAGTACGAGCTACTGTCCTATTTTTCTTAAATTTTTTTAGCAAACGAATACGGAAAAAAAAGAACTGGCAAAAAAGCTTAAAAACAGCTAAATGTTCAGAAAAAAGATGAAATTTATGAATAGTGAAAAATAAAACAGAAGCCCGAAGCTGAAGCTGAAACGAGCGGGCCTTTAATCTACTCAAGTTCATTGGGTCTCAAATCCAGCCCACAAAGCCCATTACAGGCCCATCTGGACATAAATAAAACCATCAAATTAATCCGAATCTCGCTTCTGGCATCTTCTCCCCGCACACCACTCCTCCCAGCTTAGCCGCCCGCTAGGGTTTTAGTTGCTACCCGGATGGCCGCCGCCGTCGCCGCTGCCCGGAGGCTCCTCTCCCGCCGCGCATCTTCCTTCTCCGCCTCTGCTTTGCTCCGCCGCGGGCCGGCCGCCCCCGAGCCGCTGCTGCGCCCGGCGGTCTTAGCGGCCGCCGCCTCCCGCCTTGGCTTCCTCCGCGGGATGGCGCGGCGGCCGGGCAGCGACGGGTACTCTCCGATGCGGTCCGGCGGCGGAGGGGACCGCGCGCCCACGGAGATGGCGCCGCTCTTCCCGGGCTGCGACTACGAGCACTGGCTCATCGTCATGGACAAGCCCGGCGGGGAGGGCGCCACCAAGCAGCAGATGATCGACTGCTACATCCAGACCCTCGCCAAGGCCGTCGGATGGTACAGCTTTACCTGCCGATTCGCCCCTGATTTCGTGTTTAACATCCACGCACGCATGCTTGTTGTGAAGCGGAGTAGTTTAGTTCGGAAAGCTAATTTATTCTATCTGTTTGTATGTGCTGCAGCGAGGAGGCGGCGAAGAAGAAGATTTACAACGTCTCGTGCGAGCGGTACTTTGGTTTCGGGTGCGAGATCGATGAGGAGACATCCAACAAGCTGGAAGGTTTGTTCTCTTTGTGTGTGTATTACAAAGTGCTCTTACTCATTTGTTAAATAAAGAAGAGGAAATGCAGCTAACGCGCTGTTTGCTATGTTACAGGGCTTCCTGGTGTTCTCTTTGTGCTCCCGGATTCGTACGTTGATCCTGAGTACAAGGACTATGGAGGTAGCTTTCTTGCCCCACCGCTATAGTTTTCCTTTAGGGAATCAATGGGTTCCTCTTCTCATATCGTGGACTGACATTTACCAGCGCTTTGTAGGATTAGTTCTAGCTCATAGAGTGATTCTTTAGCATTGTAAATACCAAATACGATGCCCCATTGTGGCAAATGGCAATGTGATGAAGCCCCTGTAGGCAATGCTTTATTCCCATTGCTTTGTGCTAGATGCTAGATTCTCTTTTAGCAGTGATGCACCTCTAATCTCTATGGAACGGAACAGTGTATAGAATGTAGATCACTGGGGGGCTGAGACATTAATTCAACAATGATGTGTCTTCAGGCCTGGCCCTAGATGTTCTAGTCCATCTTGGCAGAGCTGTGATGTCTTACAGGCAATGTCCTGCTTTGAATGCTAATGGACTAATAAAAACTGTCTCTAACTGTTCAGCACCTTGGTAAATTGGGGTTCAGATCAGTGGAGATGAAACATTAATAACACATCTACTGCCATTCAGGGTTTTGCTTACTTCAAGATGTTAATCTATTTTGGAGTTAGAGTAGTGACCATTCTTGGCTAAATTTGTCTTATAGGTCCATCTTGGCAAAGTGGTGAAGCCTAGTTGGCAATGTCTTGCTTTGAATGCTAATGGACTAAGAACAAATATCTCTCTAACGGTTCAGCACCTCGGCAAAATGGGGTTAACATATCAGTGGAGATGATACATTAATAACACATTTACTTCCTCTGGATCTGTTTTGAGTTCAACGAGTGGCCATTCTTTACCAAACTGGTCTTTTAGTCCATCTTGGCAAAGCAGTGAAGCTTAATCCGCAATGTCTTGCTTTGAATGCTAATGGACTAATATCAACAGTCTCTTAATGGTTCTGCACCTCAATGAAATGGGGCACAGATCAGTAGGGATGAAACATTATTACCAAGTTTATCATTCACCATGGTGAAGTAGAATGATTTCAGTACAAGTTAGAATCCAAATTTAACTGATTTGAAGGTGTCACATCTAGCTGTTACAACAGTTTAATGTGATTCACATGTGTTGCTGCTTGACTGTTGCGGTAGTTTCTGGCCCACAGTTCTTTGTGAACTTAATATGTATTTGTGCCATGCTGTGATCTAGTCCATCTTGGCAAAGCAAGTCTCATTTAGGCTGTCTTGTTTTGAATGCTAATGGGCTTAAAACAAATCTCTTTATCGGTTCTGCTCTTCAGTACAATGACGTTGTGGATCGGTGGAGATGAAACATTAACCATGCATTTGCAGCCATTTTCGTTTGCTGTTTAGACTTTAGATTTTGGATACTTCAAATATCTCAATACATCGGATGATTAGCCTACATTGTTGAGATTACACTTGAAAAAATATATATTCATGCCCTTCAATCTATTTTATTTTGCAGCTGAGCTTTTTGTTAATGGGGAGATTGTTCAGAGGCCTCCAGAGAGGCAGAGGAGGGTGGAGCCTGTACCGCAGAGAGCAGCAGATAGGCCTAGGTACAATGATAGGACTCGCTATGCACGGAGGAGGGAGAACCAACGGTGAGTGAGGTGATCAATCAGAGACGAAATATCAGGCCCGGGTGGTTTCAGCTCCCAAGTTAAAAGATAAAATATCATCCACTGAATGGAACAATCTACCAGTTACATGTTCATGCAGCTCAAGTGTTTTGTTTCCGGTGTCGCTACTTTCACGTTGGTGATACGATACGCCCCTCTCGTGGTTACAAGAGCGAGCGGGCTTGAAAGTACCTGGGGCTAGGAAATGCGTTGTTGCTGGTAACTCTGCAGCCATGTGCACTTGTAAATCCGGTTTGATGATTGAACCGCGTCTTACGATTGACTTAAGAACTATTAAGCAATTCATTGCTTGTGCCTTCTAAGTTTCCCCCAGAATTTCCCTTTGCTCTCCTGGAATCTGTACTGTAGTATCATAACGCCACCACTTGTTCTCGTGCATAGTTTTAGCTGATTGCGAGTATTAAGGAATTCGACACTTAACAATTGCTTCACAATGTTTGTTGTTAAGAAGCCTCAGTTTTAGCTGATTGCAGGTACAACTCGATGATCTCCTCCTGGGAGAAATCCGTGAAATATCCCTTCCCCACAGAGAAACCTTGAGCATCAGCAAGCCGCTGCACCCTGTCCTGCACCTGCTCTGCCCCGACCCTCCCCGGATCGAGCAGGTTGCAGGCGACCTCCGCGCCGCCGCCGCCGTGCGCGAGCCCCATCGCCTGCACGGACCTGAGCCCGCCGCCGCGCTCGCTTACCCGGCGAGCGATGCGCTTCACCGCCTCGACGTCGGAGGTGTAGACCGGCATGTTGTAGTTGTCGACCCAGCCGGTTGCTCCGACGACCGTCACGCCCTTGGATGTCGACAGCCTCTCGGGGCCGGCGTCGGGGGCGATGGGCAGTGTCTCCGCGTCCAGTGCTCCCCTCCATTGATCCCCTGAAGAGTCGGGCTTGAAGTAGCCGAGCTGTCTCCTAATGGAGGCCAGCGTCCTCCCCTCCCCGTGAGCTGCCCCGTACAGAAACGTCGGCACTGCAGCGCGCCATTGGAGTGGACACGGTGAGCACCAAGAATCTGAGCGATGTACTGATCCACCGCATGGAATGACTTGGAGAGAGAAATCAAGAACCTTGAAGCTTGTCTCCGATGTCGGCGGCCACCGCCCTGGCGAGCGCGGCGACGTGGTCGAGGGAGGCCTGGGCCAGAGGGTGGAAGCAGACGTGGTCGACGGCGCCGAGGCGCGGGTGCGTGCCGGCGTGCGAGCCGAAGTCAATGGCCTCGAAGGCGGCGCTAACCATGCCGAACACGGCGTGCTGTAGCGGCGTCAGGGAGGTCGCGGTCTCGGCGGCGAGGGGAGAGACGAGCGTGTAGCCGACCCTGTTGTAGGCGTGGTCGGTGAACCTGTTGACGAGGACGGCGCCGGCACCGGCGGGGCGGGGGTGGAGGCGCGCCGCCCGCTCGATAGCGCGCAGGGCCGACGCGTTCCGGCCCTCGGAGATGTAGAGCTTGCAGCAGGCGAGCATGGGCCTCAGCATCGTCATCAGTGGTGAAGCCAGGATTAAAATTGAGGGTGGGCTGAAGTATTTGTCGGACAAAACTAAGTTGATATAAATATAGTCTTATACTCATATAGAATTTCAAATTCATACAGAAATTAGACAGTTAGAGTCTTGGAGACAAACAACGAAAAACAGAGAAATACAAAATACGTACCTCGACAATAGAAAGCGCATACCCAATAATATATAATTATTCTGCTATGAGTACAGAGTAGAAATAAATCACCTGTGCATGAAATATATGAAAATTAGTTGCGAAATAGTTGCACAAAGTTCGTTTCTCCATTATAGCAAAATCTATAAATAAATTATTAGTCTAAAATCTAAACTCTAAAGTGCTAAATTGATAAAAAAAAAAGTAAAGAAAAATTACCTGAAGCAGTGAAGACGTCGGCGGCCCTATGCTCAGTACCTCAATTCTCTGTTGAGTCTGTTCGACTGTTCACACTGGACACTCGTCGGAAATCCACTCATCTGCGGTCCGCCCGACCGGCCGCACTCGCGCAGGCCCGCAGCACGGCAGCAGTCGCCCGCAGGCCGCAGCTCGGCTCCGCAACTCCCCAGTCCTCAGCGCCCTCTCTCCCCCTCTCTCTCGCTTCTCACTTCTCAGATATCCCTATGCCCTCGGTTCTCGCCGCCTCGCCTCGCTCCTCGGTAGCTCGGCTCCTCCTCGCCTCGCTCGGAGAGTCGGAGTCCGCCTCGCCTCCTCCGCTCCTCGTCGCCTCACTCGGAGAGTCGGAGTCTGCCTCGCCTCGCTCGGTCGGAGTTGCCGCCTCGCCTCAGTCGGAGTCGCCGCCTCGCCACGGTCGGAGACTCGGAGTCGCCGCCAGATCTGGCCTGGGAGGTTGGGAACTGCGAATTGGATCTGTGAATCTGGTTGTCTCCTCTGGTCTGCCGCCGCCTGGGAATAGTTACTAAGCGTCCCCCTTGGCTTCGCCCCTGATCGTCATCGTCCTCGTCGTGTTCTCCACGCCTCCTAGGGCTGGGCTCTCCTCTCCCGCATCGAGTCTGATCCCAACATTTGCTTGTATGGTATAGGAAGAGAACAAGCGTCCATCCACTCTCTCGGCCACACAGTGGAAACTTCTTCCAGGGTATTAGCCGTTTTTAGCTTTCCACGTCCACCCTGGAAGAAACACCGTTTTTAGCTTTTCAGATGTTTCAACTGCTATTAGCCGATACACGTATCAACGTGTAGCCTATCAGAAACTTTTTTGGCTTCATGAGTTGCTCATTGTTGTGTTCACCCCAGGTAGCAGAATGGCAAATTCGCTCAATCATTCAGTTCGGCCATTTTTCCTTCACAAATTTTGCATCTGTAAAGCAGATTGTTAGTTCAGGCAGCTATAGCACACACCAGTGATCTTGTCGGAAATGACCCTAAGGTGACTCCAAGATTCCAAAAAGCTCTAAATTGTTGGGGTAGTTGAGCAGAGCGCGCAAAAGTGTCCAATGCCAAATCTCAGCTAGTGACATTGGTACCGTGTTCATTGTATGTGTCCCCAACACAAAGTCATACTATAATACAAGAACCCGCCGCCTGTCTTGCTGGCATTGCCCTTTGGAGATTACATATCAGGCAGCGTGGTGTAGTATTATTCCATTCCAGCTACAAAATTTGAAACCAAGATCTATATGTTGCCATGCGAATTCCACGCAACCAACTATATCTTGCACCTACCTGCAAATTTCAGGCAGCATCTATTCTACCTCTCGATATATGATAAGCTAAAGCGCTAACGAAATGTGGGTAGCTCCTAAAATAGGCTATCCTGATGCCCCAGCCGCCTTTGCATCCTTATCGTCTTCACCTTGCTCTTCCTTTGCAAATTCCTCGATCAGCATGCGTTGTCTCTGTGTCAAATTCCTGCAAGAGATGCTATGTAAGATTCGACCTATAACAGCACAGGGGTGTAGTAATGTTTGAAGGGAACTTACACAGGGATGTTGACATTGAAATGGACAAATTGATCTCCATAGAACGATGAGTTTCTTGTCTTGATTCCTGCAGGATACGGTAACGTTTAGGACAACACAAAAGGAAATCAATCAGTTGTCACAAGTTCCTAAGAGCCATGACAGCACTAGTTTTTGATATGATCATTAGCTGAAAGCATGGGTTCCTACATACATTATTTCTGTAGCAGTTGAAGTTGAGAATTCATCTAAGTGCCAGTTAAAATGAAATCACAGCATTTTGATTCCGCAGCTTATTCTTACTGCATGAACTAAAATAGAATGGCAAATGGTGATAGGCGATGGTCAAAATTTTCACCACAAGAGAAGAAATACTGGTAGCACATTCTGTTCCCTTTGTTGCTTATTCATTCATTTGCTGTTTCACTTGAGGACCTAAATATTTCGTTTTGTGGATGCCTACTGGGGCTTATTATTCTGAAAAGGTTTCTAGCAAACATGAGAAACACATATTACAACATGTAAGCATCAAGTATTACACATGTCACCATGTGCACATTAAATAGAAAATATGAACCATGAGAAGGAAGATAAACAGTGTAGTATAACTTACCTTTTCCTCTCAGAACAACCTTTTGACCTGGTTGAGTACCAGGCTTCACCTGTGACAACAAGGTAAATGAGACAAATGGAGAATTTCCCACTTGATTTAAGAAAATGTCTGCCCAACGAAGGCAAACTAATTTTGGACTTACCTTTAGAACAACGTCTCCCGCGAGAGTTGGAACTTGAACAGTCCCTCCCAAAATTGCCTATAAATCATGCATGACATTAGTCCAAATCTGAATACTGGTAAAAATCTGATGAGAACAATTGCCAAGTGTCACTACAGTGCCACTAGAGATAGTGTCACCACAGGATCACGAGACACTGGTAGACAACTATTTTTAACACGCAGACTCCATCATGAGCCATCCAACCAATGTGAGGAGAGGTTGTCATCTGTCTGATTTAGTCCATAAGAAGCTGATAGTAATAGTGCCCCAAGAACAAATTCAACACAATCTGTTCTCACACTGATCAGATGCCTTAGAATGAGTTCGCATGTTAGCACTGAGAACAATGTTCACCTTGTACACTCATTTAACTGTGTTATGACAAATAAAAAAGTCAAAGGGCGCAGACATAGGAACAGGCCTCAAATTACCTGAGTCACATTCAGCACAGCATCTACATGAATATCACCCCTCTCTCTTCGGAATACAGGATCCTCACGAACCTGGAAAAAGAATAGCATTATGAAGGTCAACTGATTATCTTCATTCACTGGTCATTAGTAGAACTACTAAATGGGGGAGAAGACTTAACCTTGACGGTTACATACAGATCACCAGGACGATTACCCTCTGGATCTGCGCCACCTGACCTAGCCACTTTTATAACATCATTATCATCAGTACCTGCATGAGCAAAATAATGTTCAAGGACATTTAGTAACACAAAACAAGATCATGTGGGTACAAGTAAAGCTAATGCCAACTTGAAACCTACCAGGCACTATATCGAGCCGGACTGTTTTTGTTCCTGGCACAATTTTCTTTCCTTTGCAAGACTTGCAGAATTCCTAGCAAACATAATAACATTAAACATTGTAATCAGAGCTCAAAAAATGTATCGCTTGTATTTTGGGCTGATTCAATTCACATATCTAGTATCAGACAACTGGCCTTAGATGCAGTCAGCAACTACCTAGATCCCAAGTGGCAGGATCATTTATGAATAGTAGCATCGCAAATGGCAAGACTCAAAAAGTGTTCATAACCATCAGCCTTTCATGTCATGTACGAGCAAAGTATGGTTGTCAAATTTGGATATACACAACCCTATATCATACAGTAATTCTGGTCACATGGATGGAAAGTATGGTAGTCAAATTTGGATATACACAACCCTATATCATACAGTAATTCTGGTCACATGGATGGAAGTAATGTAGATATTTGTTCAAATTAAGAAACTTTAAATAGTTTTTCCAAGGATATAAACTTTAAATAGTTAGCCTTCATGATGATTTATTGAAGGCTTGATACAATAACTGTGCTACACCAAACAGGTAATTTTATCCCAACTGAAAGTTGCTATTACAAAGAGATATCCTACCTTTACAGTCTTCCCAGAACCACCACACTGTGTGCATGTTGATTGCATCCTGAAGAGACCAGTTTGCATGAAGATCTGTCAGCATTAGAGAGAACAAAGACAAATAAGCGCACTAATAATACTTGAATGAATATATCCCACAATAGATAGCAACGTGCTAGAGGAAGAACTAACAAATCCTGAACCCCTGCAAGCCAGACAAGTTTCGGGTTTGGTTCCAGGAGGCACACCAGCTCCATCTGAAAAAAATTCCTCTCATCAGGAAAAAAAATCAAAGACATCATTGCTTCAAAAATATAGTCAGTAACTATTAAGTGCATCTACATACTGCAGGTTTCACACGTTACAAAAGTCTGAATATTGATCGTTTTGGTGCATCCTTGAACTGCTTCCATAAATGATAATTCAAGTGCAACCTACAAAATGGAATACGTGAAATTCCAATTCACAGAGTAGAACTATAATAGGCAAACAAAACAGGTGTAGAAATAACCTTAACATCGTGTCCACTAACTTCTCTATCTCTGAAGATTTTGCTAAAGAACTTCATAACAAACAGACAACAAAAGTAAAATTAGTTCTATTAGATTCATAAGAAAACTGAAATATACGAACCAACAAAAAATTTATCTGTTCAGTATCAATGAAAACAAGAATGAAGAAATATATTTTTTTCTCGAACACGCAGGAGAATGAAGAAATATAAAAACCAAAGAGTATTATCTGTTTGGCATGCTGCAAAATAATGCGATGAAAGAAAGAAAAAATCATTTGTGAAAATAAGAGGTTGTGCATGGTGCTTTAGGAAAGCATCTAACTATATCATATACACAACAACAACAGCAAAGCCTTTTGTCCCAAAAAAGTTAGGGTAGGTTAGAAATGAAATCTCCTTAAAGTCAAAGAAACGATAGCCTTGAAAATCTACAAGGTAAGCCCTACATCTTGCCATCTGAACCGAGAGCCTAAAACACCGTCCCTAAACCTTTTTCTTATATCATGGTTCCGGTACGTGGATCGCTAACTTCCACGTGCTCCTATTCAAAGACAACTCTTTAGATACATTCCAATCCTTTAAATCACTTTTAACTACTTCCTCCCACGTCAGTCTTGGTCGACCTCTACCTCTTTTTTATGTTTTCGGTACATTTTAAAATTTCATTATGTATCGGTGCTTCAGAAGACCTCCGTTGGAGATATTCAAACCATTTCAAGCGATGTTGGACAAGCTTATCTTCAATTGGTACTACCCCCACCCTATCAGGTATACCATTGCGGATTCGAACATATATCATCACGTATAACTATATCATATATAATTGACGAACGTATATCATACATGGTTCAAAAAACCAGCAGTTACCGGTCGGTAACCACCTGTAACCGGATTTACCGGTGAGGTCTAATACATTGTCTAAGATGGTTTATAGACTTTTAGGTGTTTTTGGTGTAAGATTACCTATTATATGAGCTAAAATTTCTCAATTATTGTACTCCCAACTTGTTTATTCCCATTTTAAACCCGTTTTCCCGGTTTGTTAGCAGTTTTTTCTCGTTACCGGAACGGTTACTGGTTTTCAAATCACCCAAATTCAAAATTTGATTCACGAATTTTGAATGGTTTTTTTTTCGGGGTTACCGGTACCGCCCGCCGGCCGGGATTCCCTTCAGTTCTAGGTTTTTGAACCTTGAGATCATATATAATTAAAAAATAATCTAGTATCCATGTCAAATTGGTCATCATAAAAAAATCAAGCATATAAGAAGACAAAAATAGGGGTATGTAGCGCCTAATGATTGACGAACACAAGTTTGTGCTTAGCTCAAAACAGTTCCATAAATAGAAACTGCAGAGATGAAATGATTTTCCAAAGACCACAACAACATTTTCTGTATAGTCAGTGATATGTCATTATGTTAAAAATTTGAAAAGAAGCAAAACCACCAAATTAAAATCTGAAGACAATAGACTAGTACAAATAATTGCAAAAGAGATGGCATACGTCATTCATTCCGCCGCCGCCACCACCACCACCGAAAATATCCTCAAAAGGATTGCCAAAACCGCCCTCGAATGGACCGCCGGGTCCACCTCCTCCAGCAGAAGCTTTCTCATACTGATCGGGGCCAACCTGTAAAAATCGGGCCAAGGAGAAATAAATGCTAATTCCATGATGGTCCGAGATTCTGGGCAAGCTTACTTTAAAAGGTTGGTGATTTGGTGCTGTAAGTTTCTAAAATATGTTGATGACCCTGGTGTATAGTATGGATAAACAACAATCAAACATTTAGCCAAACTGAATTATTACTAACTATGTTGGGGTAAGGGGAATTAATAACATAAAGTTTAAAATTTTCAGTTGTTTGCAACTCATGACTCATGAGCATATAGGTAACAGGCATTGACAGTAAAAAATTGTAGACATATGAATAATTAAATAGGTTGAATTGTTACCTGATCATAGAGTGATCTTTTTTGCTCATCCTTCAAAGTCTACAGAGAACGGAGAAAAAGTATGTCTCAGTACTGTTAGAAGCTATACATATATACCTTTAAGTAAGGATTCCACGCTGAAAAAAAATCAAGTACCTCATAAGCTCGCTGAACCTCTTGAAACTTCCTTTCTGCATCAGCATCACCTTTATTTGTATCTGGATGAAGCTTCTTCGCAAGCTTTTAGGAGAAAACAAAAGAAAAAAAGATGGGATGGTAAGGTAAACAGCATGCCAGAGAAAAGAAGGATTGTCTTATAATTTAGAAAAAATTAAATATTAGCGTGTGATACCCTGGTAATACCAATGCTACAGAAATGACACATATAACTGATGATTAGTGTGTAATTAAGCATTGAGGAGGCGGCTTCATTTCCTCCACAGCAGTGTATCAAAACATCCGAAGGCGCTTTACTTATACTACCTTATACATTCTTTAAGAGTCCATGTAACATTTTTCAGAAACAGTTTTGGAATTGGCCAACATACAGAAATGTGTAAATAGTAACGACTCAGACAACATTACTACTGAAAATGGGTGAGGGTGATGTGATTTATAAGCATGGAACTTATGATGCATATGTTAGACATTTAGTACATAATGCTTGTGCATTTGAAACTTCAAACATTTATGGGCTAAAATTACTAACCAAAGGCAAACCATCTTGTTCAATCCTAAATTGTAAGATTCTAAGTTACAAAACTAGAACTACGATGTACAACGTTGACGCAGTACATAATTCACACCCAAAGCATGGCAGTAGCTGTGTTCAGCAAAAAGCACATCCAATTCCCTAAAATTGCCAGGTTCAATTCGAGCCAACCATACCGCATAATACGCTTTCTTGATCTCCCCCTGGCTCGCATTCTTGCTCACGCCGAGCACATCATAGTAATCCCTCGCCGCCACCGGCCTGGTCCCTGCGCAATCACGCATCCAACAGAACCACACGACTCAGCCAAGCTCACGAAACCAGAAACGAACGAAACAAACAACCCTTTCCCTTCCTCCCTTCTCCTCACCGTGGAAGAACCTGCTACTATTCGGCGAGGAAAACGGCGACCTCCAGGAGGGAGCCACATCGTTCCACCTCGCTGCACGCAAGCAACCAAAGATCAATCACGGGAAGCACGAAGCAGCCAGCTAGACCCCAAGAAATCGGGAGACCCAGTAGGGGGGCTCACCTCTAGGGGCGCGCGAGGGGTGGAAGGAGGAGGCATATGACGGAGAGGCGGAGGAGGAGAGGGAGCGGCGGGCGAGGAGGAGCGCGAGGCGAGCGCCGCCGGGGAACCGCATGGTGAGGTCGCGTGGCGTCGCCGTCGCCTCGCGTTCTTGCGGGTTAAGAAGAATAGTGCGCCAGGAGGGCAAGGAACGTTCTGGATTGCGCTTCTCTTCTCGAGCCGTGATGGGCCAGGCCCTAGTTTCTCTTGCTTAGAATACGGCCCAGAATCAGTTGCTCCCCGGGCCTTTTGAATTAGGAGCACAAATCCTGGCCCAGTCATCGCATCCACTAACCTTCGCAGAAATTTATCAGCAAACATTTCGCTCTTCGGCAGGAATCATGAAAAATTCCCAACAGGGCATAAGATTTGATCAAAACTAGCTCAAACGTAGAGTTTTCCATCGGAAATGATCACCTGTCATTGAGAATTTTTTCGGTACAATGTTTTTCCCCCCGAATCGTACAATGTAAATTAGCGTCTCCGAATCAACACACGTAACTATCTATGTCCGCGTATACATGTACCCCTTAGGAGGCTGGATCACCCCTTGCTTGACTGGGGAGCAGCTATTCGGTTTACACGGCGGCGGGCAGCCGCCGGAGCATCTGGGTTGTTTCAGGCAGGCTGGTGACCGCGGCGTTGGCGTGGGTGCCAGAGCCGGCGAAGCATCAATCTACTCTGCCGGGCCGGCCGTAAGGCGAAAGCTTCAACTTGGAATCTGCACGAGACGCTGCGGACCGCTCCGGATGGAACGAGATTCTCTACAGTCGCGCACAGTGACCGTAGAGAGCAGTCGCGAATCTGAGCCGTCCGATCGAAAAAGAGCGGCCCAGATCGGTTTTGATACAGTAAATTTTACTGTAGCCACAGTAACATTTTACTGTAGCTACAGTAAAATTTACTGTACTAAAACCTGATCTGAGCCACTCTTTTTCGATCGGACGGCTCAGATTCGCGACTGCTCTCTACAGTCACTGTGCGCGACTGCAGAGGATCTCATTTCGCTCCGGATGCATTGGGCTGGTTTCATCTTCAATGTTTCCATTGTTCCCGTCACAACTTCTCGGACTGATACCTTGGGTGGGGCTGTGGCTCTGTCTTTTCACTATTTGCTGTAATATTATCTTTTAAATAGTGTGCTTTTTAAGGTAAAAGTTTACTAGTTATTTATAATGTATATTTCAGCTATTTCAACCAAAATCGTATATGATTGTCTTTCTCTTCGTAATCTCTTTTGCGAATAGCCAAAATTCAAAATTTTAAATCAAAAATTATAAATCATAGCTCAAAAGAATCCATCCGTTAGAGCAAGTACAACAATGGTCTTATAGCCAAGCTAGTCAGCATTTTTGCTGATGTGGAGGAGAGAAGAGAGGAGAGAGAGGAGAGCTTGGCTCTCATGCAAGCAACAAGCTGCACACGGGAGCCTATGCAGTGGTGGGTCCAGATAATAAATGTATGTGAAGAGGAGTAGGAAAGAGAATGTGAGACATGGTACCACATAATAATAAAAAAATCTTTTGTAGACAAATAGAAGACATATTATTGTATAACTTGGCTCTTATAACTTGATTTATAGCCAAGCACTTGACTCTATTATTGGACTTGCTCTTAAGGAACTGGTGCAAGTTGATCTATCGAATTGCACCCATTGGAATCGTTTTCTCGAGGTACTTTTAAATTTATTGCTCAGCACTTTATAGGAACTTGTATATGTTCTTCTTTTCAAGGAAAAACAATATCCATCTATCGGATTCCCTTTTTAGAAGATGAAATGGTGATAAATGAATGTTCTGCTGAACAGTAAAAATACTACTATTTTTGTGGTTGCTGGTTCTAATTTCTTAACCAAAAACACCATGTTGCCATTTTGGTCCTAATGGTAGGCCAATGGAAACCAAGCAGATGAAGATAGTCCTGTGCTGGCAGAAGCTAACATGGTTACGGTGACTCGATATGTTAGAATAGTAGAATTCTTTTTTATGCGTCGTAACGCACGGATATGTAACTAGTCTCTAAGGAATTGTAATATCTAGAGTCTTAAGTCCAATTCGGTTCCATTGCAATCTCTATTCCTTCGAGTTTGTTTCTCTTGTAATCCTTTCTATGCACATACAGATAAGCTGCAGGGAGTTGTATTGTCTAGTGGCTCGACATCGTTTTTGGTTGCGACACAATGATTCTATCATCGTTTTTTGTCGATCTGCTTCCGTTGCCAAGCTTCGGCCATCTGATTAATATCAGATTTGATCGAGACAACTGACTTCTTTGAAAGACTCAACCGTTGCCATATCTTTGTGGATTGTAGCTGCTAGGGTTTGTCGATGAAACGAATGAAGCACCACTGGTGTTGATCACATAGACCGATGAAGGTGAAGCAAACATGCCAAATCCCTAATCTAGCCTTTCAGGCATAGATCTAGTAGGAGCAACTTGTTCTCAGCTTTCTTCTGTCAACGCTCTCCCTGGAAGTCCTCGCGCAAGGGCTATGGACGAAGTCGGTCTGCAGTCGAAGTCGAAGGGCCATAGTCGATGTCGAGGCTATGGTCGAAAGGGGTCGTGGTCGACGTCGGGGCTGTGGTCGAAGAGGGCCGTGGTTGAGGGGCCATGGCCGAAGTCAAAGATTCGTGGTCGAAGTCGAAGGGCCGTGGTTATCGAAGGGCTGTGGTCGAAGGAGGAAGTGGTCGACATCGAAGGGCCGTGGTCGAAAGGGACAGTAGTCGAAGTCGAAGCCGTGGTTGATGTCAAAGGGCCGTGGTCAAAGGGGACAGGTTGAAGTCGAAGCCGTGGTCAACGTCAAAGCGCCGTGGTTGAAGGTGATAGTGGTTGACATCGAAGGTCCGTGGTTGAAGGGGACAGTGGTTGAAGGGGGAAGTGGTCGACGTTGAAGGGTCGTGATTGTCGAAGGGTCGTGGTCGAATGGGATAGTGGTCGAAGTCGCAGATCCGTGGTTAAAGTTGAAAATCCGTGGTCGAAGTCGAAGCCATGGTCGAAGGGAGAAATGTCGACGTCGAAGAGCCATGGTCGAAGGGGACAGTGGTCGAAGGGGGCAGTGGTCGAAGTCGAAAATCCGTGGTCAAAGTCGAAGATCCTTTGTCAAAGTCGAAGCCGTGGTCGAAGAGGGCCATGGTCAAATGGGGAAGTGGTCGGCGTCAAAGGACCGTGGTCGTCAAAGGGGACAGTGGTCGAGGGGGGGCAATGGTGTAAGTTGAAGATCCGTTGTCGTAAATTTTAAAAATCCGTAACAACATATGGACATTCAACTAGTGGCACGGTGAAATTTCAGAGTAGAATTATAATAACCAAATTCAAATGGTGTTTGGTTGCCACTGTGAGGAGTCCAAATGGGCTGGAGGAGGTATCAGGCATGCACGAGTCGTGGCAAATGTTTACATAGGATGCCAAATGTTACATATTAGACTAAAACTTCACTAGTTTAGTTCACTAATTTTTAAATTCAGAGTATACTTTCTAGACTATGATGATCCACACCATTAGTTAACCTCATGCCACGCTCCCATCAGCATTAGTTAGTTTCTAGACCACGATGATTCATCACCATTAGTTAGTTTCTAGACGGCAAGTGGACGACGGTGCGACATGCGCAAGGCCATAGATCTGGAGCGATGGAGGTCGAAGAGGATGAAGGGGAAGTTGCCGACGGTCGCTGGGAGCTCACCGACGGCGTGTGGGCTCTCGCCAGTGCATCACGGTCGTTGATCAGGCTGCAACGGTCGCCGGAAGCTCGCCGACGGTGACGGTCCAGGGGAGCTCACCAGCGGTGGTGGTGACCGGAGTCTGAGAAGAGGAGGGGGATGGAGAAGAGCAATATAATGGAGGAACGTTAAGACTTTTGGTGAGATATGTATGTTTTATTTCCGATTGATTCACATGGGAGGTCTGAATTGTTGGAGCCTTGTTTTAGTTATCCCTCAATTCATCTAGAAACCATCTGCCAAACAGGGCGGTTTTGATGCAAATGTATTGCAAATTAGCATTGCATCCCGCGCCTGAGATGCCAACATCCATCGTCATTCATATAAGACTCCTTAAGAGAGCACAAACTGGTTCATACTGGGAAGTACAAATGCGCACGAAGCTTTTGCGTGTTCTTAAAACAAAAGAAAAACTCAAAACGCATGCAGTACAACATAATCTATGTCAAGCCGTGCAATTGACCGGCAAATAATTGGTGCCACCGCGTGTATGAGTATGACCTTCCTTGGTGAAGTTCACCGACGGGCAGGACACGACGATGCTGTACAGCCGCGTGCCCGCATGCCCGTACCTGAACCGCACCTGGGCTTTGATCACCACCTCCGGGTACCGATCTTCGTCGTTGTCGCCGCGGCCGTTGCCACTCTTCTTTCGGCTCTCCTGCGGTGGCGGCGGCGGCAGGTTGGTCTTCTCGTCCACGGTAATCTTGGAGAAAACGCCGTACCTGGTCGTGTTCCGCGGCTGCTGCCAAGACGGGTAAGCGCTTGTGTTGACGTCCGCCGGGAGCCACGACGTCCTGGTGACCCATACCTCGACCTTCATCTCGCGGTACTGCACCTGGGTGAGCCGGCTGGTGTTGTTGGCCACGATGGTGAAGTTGAAGTGGTCGGTGTAGTTACCCCGATCAAGACCGTAGGTCGTGTCGGTGAGGTAGAAGTAGATATGCGCGGGGCAGAGGAGGACGGAGACGACGGAGACGATGGCGATGACGGCGAGGGTTCCGGCCAGAGCCGCAAGGATGTACTGCTTGCTGCTCCATGCTCTGCAGCTACGCCGGGAAGCAGGGGCAATACTGATCGCCATGGGAATCTGTACATGTTATATTGCTAATTAAACGCATGCATCCTCAACATTTAACGCGAAATCAAAGATTCACCTGAAAGGAAAGATCGAGGAGGCATACACTGTACGCCGCGGGGAGCATGCATGTGCACACATGCCGACATGCGTACTAATGACAAAGATCAAAGGGAAAAGGCGTATTTAAATCTCCCAATTAAAGCAATCATTTCATTTGCAGGCCTTTTTCTTTTGGGTTTTGTTAAATGTCATCTGGAGCCCAATAAGAATGCGATCAAGATTCGATTTCATATTAGCCCCACTCTCTTTTCCTCCCTGTCGGTTTCTCACTCACTGATCTTCTTAGAGCTAAAGCAAAGCACTTAAAGGGCCCATTTAGATTGTAAGAATTTTATAAGAAACAGTTCAATTCATATACGATTCAAAAAAAATTTGCGTTCCAAATGGGGCTAAGGTAAGATGGTGGAATTACAAGTGATTAGTCGGATATAATTAGTAAGATTAGATAGGATTACATGTATATTGAATAAAGTAGCATTTTTTACATTATACAATTACAAGTCTAAAACATGTAAAAATATGATAACATATACAACTACCATATATGCATATTATAAATTGCATGCATATGCAAACGAAAAATTTGTGACATGGAATGTGTTGAATTATTGCTTTGGCCTATCATGTGACCAACATTTGATTTCATTATGTTGCACCTACATTGCATCATCAAATTGGGTTTAGCTCCAAACATTCTTTTATCGCAAGCAGGTTTGTGCAAGAAAATTTATGATACCACTTTTACTCCTCGGCTTGTTAGATATCACCTCTAAAAAAACTTGGTGGATACCAAGGATCAAATTATAGGTATCACACTAGTTGGACAATGCACCAATTGGTAATATTCATGGTGATTTCAAATTAGGCCATATAAACTACCCGCACAATCAAGCGGACCAATCGACTGCTAAGAAAAAAACAAAATCATAGAAATTCACACACAAAAATAAAAAATATATGGACATGACCCTAATTAAGTTTAAAAAAAGAAGAAAAAGAAAAAGAAAAGGAAAAGGAAAACATATGTTAAGTGAGGATAATAGCTAGAAATTCTCAAGGAAAGATATCTTGCCCTTAATTTGGTGAGCCCTTATTATGGTTGACAAATCGTAGCCAGTGATTTTTCTTGTTCTATAAAAGTGCATATGAAGTTTATTTGCACCGTGGTATATATGCATGCATATATAGCTGGGGAACTCTATTGATGAAATTAAAATGCATGAAAGTACCTAGCCTATTGATCGATTGTTAGAGATAGAATTGAACTTGATCTTCCATCCATGCAAACTCCATGTAATTAATATCAAGAGATCCGAACGATGCTCAATACATGCAGACATGTACTTGCAGGTTCAGTATTGTAATTACCATCGAATATATTTTAAGGGCATGTCCAATAGTGTGAAATTAGTTGTCTTTAAGTCTTGCAACATAAGATCTTTGGTGACCTGAGGGGAGAAAACACGTGAGATAACCCAAACTATATCTCATGCAAGAGACAACCTTAGCACAAGAAACATTGTAATATGGAGTGTGTGGGTATGACGTGTATCAAATATTGTCTCTACTATTAGAGTGGTAGTGAGTGATGGATGCAACTATTATCTAGTTGCCGATTAAAAATTTATAAAGAATAAATCATACATATTTGGAAAATGAACCCATTTAACAAGGATGTCTTATAAAGATGAGATGGATGGCTTTGACTATATATTAACAATATTTGGCTATAAATTATCTACAACTATTTCATCCCAATGGCATAATCTATATTCTATACTCTGTTATACTAAATAATATTAAAATATCACAAATGAAACAATTGCAATAAACAAACATTAAAATTAAATCAAATTGAAAAAATTCAAAAAATCTGAATTTTGAATTATATCATGTGTTATACAACGATGACCCTAATCTTTTGGGCTCTGACAGGCTTTTGACTACGGCTGATAAGTTTGATGAATAATACCGGCTGATAAAAGCCAAAAAGAATAGGGCATATATATTTTCTACATATAGTACTTTTCTATCTGTGCTTTTGCTATTCAAACAACACAATAACATATGTATAGCCAAAGTATTTAAACGTTCTTTAAAAATGATGCTCGTATTTGCTATACAAACAACAAAATCACATATATGTAGCCAAACCATTGAAACATGGTTTAAAAATGATGCCTTAGCAAGTGCGCGGGTTACCTTTCTAGTTGTTATTAAAAATGCCGAAAAGACTTTAATAGCGCCTTGAAAGTTAATATGCCCTGATCGGTTGGGCTTAAGCTTTTGGCTTTCAGCTTATTTTGCACTATTCATAAATTTCGTCTTTTTCTGAACTTTTGGCTTTTTGTTGAGTTTTTTTGCCGGTTCTTTTTTCCCATATTTGTTTGTATTATACGTAATGGGCTAACATATTTTTTTTATATTTTTAAATTTTTTAAATTTAATTATGCTAAATAAGTCTCTGTCAACTACAGTGTTTTTTTCAGCCAACTACAGTGCTTTCAGCCATAAGCCATGAGTTTTTAAGCCCAACCGATCACCACCAATAAAAATCAATATATCATTTTACGAAAATTCGAATCTAAATTATTTCTATACATTGAGAAACAAATTAGAGCCCGCACGTGAAAATAGCATCTATTTTGGAATGGAAGCAATATTGTTTGCTCCACTTTTGGCCTGTTTTTTTTCGGCTGCGGCTTATGGCTTTTGGCTGAAATTTTTGAATTTTGGCTGTTTACGGTACAGATTACGGAGAGACAGATACTCACTTGCGATTTTGGCTGGTATAGATGTTATGCTTTTAACGTGTAGATCGTTTAACTTGTAGACCCCGTCTTGAGAAAATACTCCGTTTGAAAGTTAGGTACTGTAGCAAAAACCAAAAGCCGTCAGCTTCGGAGGAAAAGAACAGGCCCTATATCTCATGTACTGTAGTAAGGTAAATTAAAGTTTGGATGAATAATCCACCTGTCAGGGTCAAAGGCCGACACCCCCCTCGGGGGGGGGGGGGGGGGTTCTCCGCCACTGATCATCAGGGGTAGCGCGCGTGCATAAATACATATTAACACCGTGGCAAATTAAGTAAGCATGGAAGGCAACGGCGGCGAGAACACAGGGGTGACATGCCTTGCCGTGGTGCGCTGCGCGTTGGCCGCCGTGGTGGGCGTGGTCGCCTTCTCGGTGATCGTCATGGTGATCACAGTGGTGCGCCGCCCCGAGGACATCCACCTCTCCATCAACCACGGCTACATCGCCGCGCGAGGGCTAGAGGCGGCGGAGGACGACGACGACCACGGCCGCCGCAGGTTATTGTCAACCACCAATAATACTGCCAACAACCAGACCAATACTACTCTTCGTGTCGTCTTCACCGCCAGCAACCCCAGCGGCCGCGGCGACGTCACTTGCAGCAACATCACCGGCGGCCTGCTCGACGTCATGTTGGAGTCGTCGTCCTCTACACCGGGCATGGCGACCATCGTCCGATTTCACGTGGATGATTCCTTCCACTTGCCAAAGGAGTCGACGCACGTACAGCCGAAAACGGTACCGATCGAGGACGCGGATCAGCGGCGCTACTTATCGGAACGGTACAGCAGTGTAATGATCTTCAAGGTCGCGGTGATGGTGCACATGGATGCTTCGCCCGTTAACAAAAAGAGACATTCAAGCTATACTTTCTATTGCTGGCCCATCATCATAGGCTCCGGCTACAGCGATCTGGACAGCACCAGCGATGTACGATGCTACAAGATGCCTAATCGAGATATCCCCCAACTCCGCCGGTTTCCGGCGCTGGCGCCAGCGCCAGCGCCGACGAGCTAGCTTCATGCATGATGTCGACCAGTATTAATTGTACTCTTTATTAAATTCAACTTGTGTGATTTATTCTCTTAGTTGCCCCCTTGGTTGATTTGCTTCAAGGCCGCATGCACGTGTACATGTTCCCGTGCCAAAAAAAAGGAAAGAAAAGAAAAAAAAGGGGAAATGCCAGGAATAGGTTAGAATCCCAATATTAATAGGTTAGAATCCCCATATTAATCAGAGAAAAAGAAAACATCTTGACAATTAGAATTGTGATGTTTATATAATCTATGGCTAGAATTATATATTAAAGATCTTTATTATCTTTGGTGACTTTCTCGATCTTAGTTTTCTTAATCTATGCGTCCGGTCACAATACGTCTATAAAAATGAACAGAGAGAGTAAAAGAGAAGGTGTTGCATGCTAGCTCTTGCAAGACATTACCTAAGAGCATGTACAATGGTGTGATGTTAAATATCTCTTTGTCCTGCCTAACACATAGGATCTTTGTTGATGTGGAAGAGAGAACAAAAAGAGAGAGTAGCTGTCTCTTGGTGAAGAGACGAACTAAACTCATGAAATAATGAGATATAGATAACCCAAAATACTATTGTAGAAGTCGTTGTCTACGAAAAACATTTTTAATGTAAATATTAAAGGATTGCAGGGTCCTGTAAAGACAATTTAAGAGGTGGCAACTAGTATAAACTTATAAACTCCGTTAATGTTGCCCCTGGGGTGAATGATGTAATATTATTATTAATCAACGGATTGGAGTTATTTGTGTTGTATTACCGTGGTAGGGTAGTCGGCAAAGCTGCCCTTGGGCGAAGAAATGATCCGTAAAGCCGTCACGTTATCCAGAGTAGTGACGTGGCGAGCGAAAAGCAAATCGCTTTTGCTGATTTATGGGCGCCCTCACGAAGCAATTCCTGCTGACTCACCTGATATGCTGACACGTGTACGTGGGACACATCTGGGAAGCTTACACGTGTTCAGGTGGCTCCTAAGAGCAAGTTTAATAGTACAGATAGCTGCTACCTCCAATACATTTCCATGTCATCAAAAGATAATGATGCAGTCAACTCATACAATAAGCTAGCTGGCTATAAGTTGTCTCCACAAGACCTCTCAATCATTTAATACATACATGAGTATTGATAATTTAATACATGCATAGGTATAGCAATTAGTTCTATAGGTACATGCATGAATAATGCCTCTTTTTCTGTGCTATAGCCTGACTCTTGCATGTGAGTCGGTTTGACTCTCTCTCTCCTTTTCTCTCCCCTCCACATAGGACTATGCTGACATGGATTCCCTTATAGCTAGCACAGTCAGCCTTATTAAATTTGCTCTAATTGAGGTACAATTAAAAGAACATTGTCAAAGACGGTCTTAATTGGGACCTGCATGACCTCCTTTGTTAAAGAAAAGCGTAGAAAAGACCAAAGTTATGATCAAGCAGTCGATCGTGCCATAATATACATCATGTCAGCAGTATGGTTCTCTTTGCATCGATGATCTGCACTGACAGGCCTTTAAAAACTTGTTAGCTACCAAAGCATCATGCGGTCGGCAGAGCTAGCCAAATTGTTAAGGAAAGTATCATATGCTAAGCGTGCTATACAAGTAGTAGTACGAATTGTCGACTCTTGCCTTGATCCACGTGATAGTTAGTACGGCGTGGCGCCGTGTTTCCGCCGCTAGTAATTATAAAACTGGGATTGATCCGACGGTTGCATGTAAAAATCTGGACCCAAAGGCTTTGCTAGACCAACTCAGATGATTGTCCATGATCTCTTTTGTTAAACAAAACTAGTAAAATATGCCCGTGCGTTGCAACGGAGTACCAAATGAGGGTGATTCATATTATCAAACGATAATCCCAAACCAAACATTGAATATTAATTTTATCTTTTGAAAAATATGTATCAAACAAAGCACACATGTACAAACTCATAAATAAATTAAATTGGAAATAGATATTCATGTTTAGTAGCTGATATTTGTTTCTTGTGCAACATGATAAAAAATAAAATACATAAGATATATAGGATGTAAGGACATCTTTGTAAATAATATTGTTGGTAAATGTATTCGTTTTGATTCGCATTCATTCCATATCTGTATTCAATATTATTCATATTCGAGGTATCCGTATTTATATCTATATCTTAGAAAAAAATAAAAATAAACATGACAGAGATATTATTTATTTGTATTCGATCTATTTGTATCTCTGATCATAAGTGTTGCTTACGATGAAATGTTTTGACTTAGACATGCAAAACACAAGTAGCTTCACTGTTGCAACCTCCAAGTTCTAGGCTTCACTTCCTCGATATCTGATAGTGTGCAACACTGCATTTCACCGTCCGGCGCGGAACGACCATCATACCAGCTTCTTTCCTCAAACCGAACATGTTCCTTAAACTGTAATCCAAATTCGAATCTATATTCAAGCCGAACATGTTCGTCGAACCATGTTAGACATGACAATAGCCGGCATAACCGACTCTGATTCGATTTCCTCCTCTTTTAAAGACTTTTATTTCCTAACCTATATGTGTACCATTATAGTCACAAGGTTTATATACGTCGAAGTTCCCCATAATTAGGGTCCGCTAGATCAAGGGCTAGATGTTTTATTTTTTTGTGAAAATTTCTAGCAGATTTTCTTTTTGTTAATAAGATTCAATGGTTTTTATGGTTTAACTTTAATTATAGCCCATCTAATCAAGGGTTGGATGTCTTCATTTTTTATGAGAATTTCTAGAATATTTGTCTTTTTTTCTTAATAGTTGTGAATTTTCCGCACAATTGTGTGGCTAACTCCTACAATACATATGACTATATTTGAAAATAGACTATAATTCTTTTTTTGGGTGAGGATTTGCTATACAATTCTAATGCTTATGATTGAAAATAAATAGACTTGTATTTTTTAAACAATTGTAATAGTTCTATAAGATTAATCATATACATACATACATACACACACATATTAATCTATGCAGTTGTAATCTAGATCTACTAAAATAAGCTTTTTTATTTTTCTCCAATTAATAAGCACTTTACGTTGTACTATTGGACATATACGGCCTGCTTGTCTGCGCGGGCATCCATGTGGGAAAAAAAAATCAAAGCTCCTCAATTATATTGTGAACGGACTGAATACTTACAAGTGCAGTCTGAT
Organism: Dendrocalamus latiflorus; assembly: GCA_017311315.1. Lineage (NCBI taxonomy): Eukaryota > Viridiplantae > Streptophyta > Magnoliopsida > Poales > Poaceae > Dendrocalamus > Dendrocalamus latiflorus. The sequence goes on from CM029659.1 coordinate 1,023,839, forward strand.
GCATGTGGATCGCTTTCTTTCGTGCTTACAAGTGCTGTAAGCTCTCCTTATTTTTATTTTTTTTGATCTGCACTAAACACTAAATAGCATTCACCCTAAACAACCTGCCTCTAGTTGCTAAACTATTCATACAAATAATATGGTAGCCACTTTTTATTATTCAAATTTAGCCATTGGATGCTTGTTTTTACAAATTTAATCTCCTCTTTAGACCTATCAAGCTCGACAGGCACCTGCCGATAGGGATGTAAAAAAAAGCTCGAAGCTCGCGAGCTACTCGAGTTCGGCTCATTCTAGACTCGATTCGAGCTCGGTTCGAACTTTAAACGAGCCGAACTCGAACTTGATCTCGAACTTGCGAGCTTCACCGAGCTGAGCTCGAATAGTTTGCGAGCCCCGATTCGAGCTTAAATAGTAACACATATTAATTCTTACCGAGTTTATTCGAGCCGAACTCGAGCTCGAGCTTTTCTTATTATTGAAAATTAGTGTGTATTTGAATTATTTTGACTGTTATCGAGCTTACTAGAGCCGAACTCGAACTTAAAATTTTCTTATTATTGAAAAATAGTGCATAATAAATTATTTTAATTGTTATCGAGTTTCAACAAGCCGAACTCGAGCTTACTTGAGTTTAGGCCGAGCCGAGCTCGAGCCCAGATTCAGGTTCGGACCCCAACTCGAGCTCGGCTCGAACTCGGCTCGAGTTTCTACCGAGCTCGAGCCTGGAAGGCCAAGCTCGCTCGAGCTCGGCTCGTTTACAGCCCTACCTGTCGAGCTAGAGAATGTAGCCACTTTTTTTTTTTCAAATTTAGCCATCGGACGCTCGTTTTTGTAAATCTAACTCCCTCTTTAGACCTACAAAGCTCGACAGGCACCTACCGAGATTGCCAACCAACATCACCTCAATTAGTGTGTACATTTTAATTAGTGTTAATTATATTTGATTAGTGCTAATCATATTTAATTAGTATTAATTGCACTAATTACCACTAATCAAATGAGGCATTAATTGTGTGCCGCAGTCAGTGAGCTCGGCAGCTTCTATTGCCGAGTAGTATAGCTCGGTAGGCACTACCGAGCTACAGTGGATTGGGAACATCCGTTGAGTTCCAGTAGCGTGACAGGCTGATGCAGCTGTTGAGTTCGAGGAGAACTAAATTTGCAAAAACGAGTGTCTCAGAGCTAAATTTAAAAATGGCTACAGTGTCGTTTATACAAACACTTCTCATATGTATAGCATGTGCAGCAACGTACATGGATAGAGCTGTTATTTACATTACTTTTTTTTATGTAGAAGATATCCTCACCGGTATAACATATGTCATATATGCAGTGGCGTAGCCAGGATTTGTAGCTATGGTGGTCCATTGTCTAAAATTTATTTAACCGCTATAAATTTAACATGTCGGTACACAATTATATCAATTACGAAATGCAATTAAGGTAAAAAGGACATACAAACTTCATAAAATAGACGAATATAGCTTTCTTAACATAGAATTGAAATATTACATACCCATAGTAGTTGAAGAACAGTACGTCACTACTTCTTCTTCTTGTCCGGCCTGCGCCTTCTAATAGCCATGAAAGTATGTGACTAAAGGAGAATAGGGCTTTGGCTTAGACTTAGCAATTGAGTCTTCATCTTAGGATTTTGATGCTCAATGGCCACGCCGGCGCTTGCCGTCGCAGGCTATACGACGCCGGCCAAGCTCCAATTTCCAAACCAGACATTGATCAATACCATGATGCTACAAAGAGAACATCTTTCCATATAAAATCATACTTTTTTCCTCGCAAAAGAATCATTCTTTTTATCCATAAATTTGTACCAAAGGGCAGTAATCCTGGACCGCAGCAAAAAACTGAAATGTACCAAATCCCGTTATTTTTGGAGGTGGACCAAACCCCATCATGATTCATTTCAGTCTCCTCACCAAACGGAATTAGCATTTCAGTCTCCTCAAAACCAAAAACATCCAGAAGGAATTATCTCCCCCCCACCCGAATCGAAGCAACTGAAGTACTGAACCACCACGCTAGCCAAGAAGCGGAGGAATTGAGCGTTCGATCGAAGGAATGATCACAAATACGTGCAATTGGAGTAGTAAAACACTGGGTGTTATTATAATCGTGATTACCGCAGATCTTGACGGGCGCGTGGATGCGGAGGAGGTTGGGCTGGGAGAGGACTCGCAGCGTCGCCCGCCCCACGGCTGCACGGAGAAGACGAATGGGCGTAGACACGCAGTCTGACGTGAATACGCTGAATTCTCCTGTGTAGATTTTATCCCGCTGAATACACCGTATTCTCCCGCTGAATACGGGCTTTGGTTGGACCGAGCACAGGGTGGTCCGCGGCCCACAGGGACCACCCTGTAGCTCCGCCCCTGCATATGTGGGCCATATGACGGGCGCGTAAGATCGTTTCTTTTTTCTCTCCTGTAGGCTTTTAAAAACTTGTTAGCTAAGAAAGCTCCACACGGCTGGCAAAGCTAGCCAAATAGCCAAGGTAAGTATCACACGGCCGGCATAGCTAGCCAAATTTCGGGTACCCAGAGGCTTTGCTAGGCCAAGCACACTCATAGGAATAAAGCTTCCCTATCCTTTTTTTCGATGTTTTCTTAGACGTGACAGCAGTCTAAAAAAGATAAATGCTGTTGTAGACTCGATAAAAAGTAAAGTAAAACAAATAAACTGCTGACGTATGTGAGGAAACGGGAACGAAAATAGGAAAGGAAACAGGGAAGCTGCATTCGACTCATAGAACCATTGATGTAACTGGCTCGAAAAAACAGTCGTGTGTAGTTACAGTTTTACCCCTGTTGTAACAATATTTCTTCATTTTTAGATAATGGATAGAAATCCGGCCTCTATATCCACACGTGGATATACACAACCAAACATTACAGGAGCCATTAGACTCAATTACTCAAAGCCTCAAAACTGAGGTACGCACAAAACAAAAAGCAAAAAGACTAAGAGAGCTAGAAAGACTAAGGGTGCCTTTGGTTGAGCTTTTGGGAGCTGCTTTTGCTTCCAAAAAGCCAAAAGCCAACCAAAGGGGTGGAAACCAGAAACTGCTTTTTCAGAAGTAGCTACTTTTGAGTAGTACAGTTTTGAAAGCACCTTGGACCCTGCTTTTGGCTTTTGGCTTTCTGCTTTTTGAAATGGTGAAAATAGAGAGCTGTTTCACAGTTGTTTCAAGGAAAATAGAGATAGGAGGTAAGTTTTATACTTGTTTGAATCAAACAGCTTACAGTTTTTCCACAGCCCACAACCTACAGCAGCTTTTCCACAGCCCACAGCTCACAGCAGCTTTTTCAGAAGCCACAGCTCAACCAAACACACCCTAAACTTCTAACTTCTAAGTCCTTGCTTCAAACTTGCTTTGACCTTGTGCACTGGCAATCCTTCGCATCCTAGTTTACTTAGAAACTCTTGATGACAGGCCTCATAATTTGATCTTGATCAGTAGCAGTCATTCGCATCCTCGTTTACTTAGAAACTTTGATGTCAAAACGAAGCCACCAAATTGGGAACCACGTGTGAAACTGTAAAGACAACGCCTTCAGGAAGGAACACGACGTAGCCACGCCGCCGCTGCCCGTCCAACATGAACAGGGATTTCTCCCGCAAGAACCACACCGAGAGAGGAGGGGTGCATCGACAGACAGACGCCTCCAAGGAGCAATACGGCCCCAAAGGTATATCATCGTTAGCCCAACAGCAAGACGAAGGCTTTCGCCTGGCACCCAACCCACTCCCAGCGACAAAGTCACCGTCAGCTCCGACGAGACCTCGTGACCACACGCGGAGCCCACGCTCCTCGCCACCACCAACCTACAGACGCGCACCACTCCAACCGGTCGACTTCCCTCTCTTTCTCAGCTACGGCGGCCGTCACTCGCTGCCTGCCCCCATCGGCGTCGGCCTCCTCCTCGACGACCTCCGGTGCCACCACGGCGACAAGGTGTGGAGAAGTCGATGTAGAAGACCCGGATCCGGTCCGGAGGGGGCATGTCCGGCCACCCGCCGCAGATCCAGCCGCCTCCGGTCTCCAGGCTTGAAACCGCCCCACTGCACCGGACGCCGGACTTCAAACGGCCGGGCCGTTCCCGACCCCGCACCGAAGCCAGATCCGCCGGATCACCGCGTGGCCCTCGCCTAGCCCCGCACCGACGCCGACCGCCCACAACCTCTGCGCTTCAAACCACGAGCGGTCACCACCTCGACTCCGGCCAGATCCAACACGGAAGTGCAGATCCAAGCCGCTCCGGGAGATCCACACCACCACGAGACGGCTGCGAGAGGCTGAAAAAGCCCCGCCGTCGCCCTCCTTGCGTCCACCGGAGACCGGTGTCGCGCTCCGGCGACGGCGAGGAGGAAGGATCCGGACGGGGGTTGGGAGGTGAAGGGTCGGGAGATGGGTGGGAGGTGAAGGGTCCGTTCAATGCTGATAAGTATAGATGAATGATGAATCTTTGCTAACCTAATTTATTGGTTTGGAAAACAATAGATGGTCCATAGTGATTGGTGGGTGCCCTAAAAGAGCTTAATAATTAAGGTAAGTATCATATGTTAATTGTGCTCTACAGGTAGTAGTACGTATACAATGTGACTGCACAGCACGCAGCAGCCTTAATTAGTGTCCTTGGTTTTTAAGGCGCTGCGCGGGCGAAAAGAAAATCCCCAAGGGCACCTGCCGGCCGCGGGCCCTTGTGCCTAAGTACGCATGCAATATAGAAAAAATAAGGGGCAATTGTATTGGATGCATGGTTACAAAACTCGGACCGGTCCGACGGTTGTATCGGCAAAATCCGGAGCCAAAGGCTTTGCTAGCCAAATAATTAACTTGTTGGCCGCGAAAGCACCACGCGGCCGGCAAAGCTAGCCAAATAAGTAAGGTAAGTATCCTATGCTAATTGTGCTATCATCATCAAAGCTAGCCACGAGATTTCATGTTTGAAAAGCGTTTTCTAATTCTATCGTCATCAAGGTTTCTAAAAATCTCTTACTTAGTATAGCATATCATCAAGTCACTTAACCACTCATCCGCTACTCTATTACGCACATATGTCTTGATAATATTCATTGCCAAAAAGACTCTTTCAATCGATACCGTTGCCACTGGAAGAATTAAATGAGGCGATAGACCAATGGGAATATTCTATTTTTTCCTGTTTCAACCATCTTTTGACCTAGCTTTGCAATATCACCACATCTATGGAATTCTACACTTCTCTTGACATTGAGAACAAATATTTGAAGCTGATTTCTTAACAACAAACGGTCGGCTATGTTGAAGTCATCAGCATAAATCTCAGCAAGTCGAACAAGTTTATCTACATCAAACTTGGAGAAAGAGTCTCTTGTATCAAGACAAGACATGCATACCAGTAACTCTGAAGAAACTTCATTGAACCGATGGTTCATCTCTGATATAATGACATCAATACTAGTAATGAAAAACTCAACATGGTAATAGTGATAGTAAGTCAGTGTATACTTCCTACGTGCAGACATACCTCTAACTAGAATGAGTTCTTCCATATTTGGCACATGAATCTCATTTGATTCACAAAAACTTTTTACTCACTGGAATAATGGCTCCCATCCATTGTCTCTCATGTCCTGCAAACGCATTTTCACATTTACAAGCAAATCCATAGCTTCAATAATATCTTGATCCTTCCCCTGCAAAACAAGTGATAACTCACTTGTAATGCTTAGCAAGTCTATTAATAAATACAAAATAAAAACAAATTCAAAGCTTTCCATTTTTTTTTGTATCAATCCAGATACTTCACCATGACTTGATGGTTGACATGCATCTTTACTCACAATCTCTAGTACCTTTAATACTGCCTCTCACATTTGGTAAATACGCAGTATGGTTTTTAGATGAGAGCTCCATCTAGTATCAGAAGGTCTAGCTAGGCTCATTTCTTGATGCAACCCTGTGCTAGTGATAGCCTTATCATTCTCTAGCTTCTCTAACAAGATGCATTCACAGTGGTCACTATTAAGGGAATATAGTTGAAGAAATCAGTAATAGCTCTACTACAACTTGCAACAATCACAACCATTAACTGCAATTGATGGACAAAGCAATGGACATAGAAGTATATGGATTCTCATCTCGGATCTGCCTTTATAAGCCATTAAATTCTCCTATCATATTTGAAACTCCATCTTAACCCTGCCCTCGTAGCCTAGAAATTGGTAATTGGTGCTCTCCAAGCAAAGCAAATAAAACTTCCTTCAATGCAGCAGATGTACAATTTGATACATGCTTAATACTAAGAAATCTTTCAAGAACCTTCCCTTGATCATTCACAAACATGTATGCCAATTGCCATAGATTATGCTAAGTTAAAACACAACCACATGATTACACAAATAAATAGCACAATGTAAAAATATAAAATAAACTATCTCAAAATCGCAGCCATTTGCTCCATTATTGATATATCTCGTGACTCATCAATTAGCACGAAGAAATTCCTATCTCCAATCTCCTCCATATATAATCAACTTCGTGACCTCTTGCACACAAGCTTTCGCAAGATCCTTTTGAATTTTTGGAGAAATCATCTTACAATTTAAGGGAGCTTGATCAAACGCTTTTTTCACTTCATCATTCTTATCTTTGTACTATTCAACCAATTCTCTAAAATTTCCCTCATTGATGGAAGTTGAAGATTCATTGTGTCTTCGGAAAGCTTCACCTTGCATTACGAGAAATCTTGCACAATCTAAAGAAGCAGTCAAACGAATTTTATATGCAATTTCTGACTCTCGCCCATGATCAGAAAGTCTTCGTGTCACACTTGCCCTTTGATTTTTAAAATCCTCACAACCCTCCTTGCAATGTTGTGATAACTACTAGGTCCACCAACATGTTTATCAATTGTTTCTAAAGCTTTCTTCCAATTAGAATACCCTGTTGTTGTAAATACATCACTACCAAATTTTTCAGGCCTTCCAGGCTTCTTGGAAAGAAAACAATAGAAACAAAAGGCCGCATCCTTTTCCACACTATATTCTATCCAATCATATTTATTGTACCAAGATTATTAAAATGCCCTTAAACAATCATTCTGTATTTTGTGAGGAAAATCATGGCCTTTTGGTTGGGTTGGACCTCTCAACAAATACGTCCTCCTCACTTGATCTCTAATTTCATTGTCACACTCATTAATAGATATACGATTTACTGGATCAGCGATAATTTCATCGGGACTAAAATCCACCCGAGCCTTCTTTACTTGACTCTCATTAGTATGAGGAGTACTACTTGTATTGGATGAAAAATATTTATGCAATGTCCATTTCTCCATTTCTTGCAACTCTATAAATTAATAAATAATAATAAATGAAACTAAAATACCAAATTAATCACAATTACACAAATTTAAAAAGTAGATTTGTGTTTCGTACTTATTAATACAAAATCACAGCTAACCAACTGTCAGCCTGTCACTGTATTTGTGAGCCACATGACAGTCGGCAACGTTTTAGTCGACGCGATGCAATCGGCAGTCGGCAGAACGCTCGCCACTCGCCAGATCCAGTTGTGCCGGCCCTCGGCCTCTCGCGACTCGTAGTCTCGCCCTCTCTCTCTGCTCTCCACCCTCCGGCCGACCATGCCTCCCTAGCTCCCCTCCCAGCCTCTGAGCATGGCGGTGGGCGGTGGCTACTGGCGACGTGGTGCCCCAGCCGGAGGTAGGGGGTACCCAGGCTCTAGCTAGAGGTAGGGTGGGTGCCAGTCCACCTGACCCACCGGTCGGTCCGCCACTGAGTAGTACGTATATAATGTGACTGCACTGCAGTAGCGCGTGCGAGTGAGTGAAAAGCAAATCGCTTTTGCTAATTTACGAGCGCCCTCGTGGAGCAATTCCTGCAGACTCACCTGATATGCTGACACGTGTAGATGGGACACATCTGCGAAGTTTACATGTGGAGGTGTGGTGGTGAGAAGCGAGCATCTCGTTTGTACTCAAAAGCGAGCACCCGTTCTGCTCTTTCCAAACCTCATCGCGAACTGCAAGAGACAGGAGAGTGAGAGGGCGTCCGCAAGCTCGCTGCCATGCGCGCATGCCGGAAGAGGAGCGTGTGCTGTCTGGGGACCTGACCTCGATCCGTGGCTAAATAAAAGAAAGGGAAAAAAGGATAATATAGCATGAGACCATGTGAAAGTCACCTATGTTATGTGATGGGTATTTGATTTTGATATGTAAGTTTTATCGCAGTTTGAGTTTGGTTTTTATGCCTTTTAGATTCTGGAGTTGCTGTTAGGATTTAACTAGTCTGACTGCTTAGGCAACGGCGGTCAGACTAGCTTGGCAATTACGATCTGACTGGTGGTTATGGAATGATTGGTCGACCATATGCATTTTGAAAACTAGACATCAAATACTTATGTAAGTGTGTTTGAGAATATCTTTGTATTAGGTGTTACTCAATTTGGAGTTTTGAGTTGAAACTAGATACAATTTAACTGAAATTTCAGATATAGTGTTTTCTGGTGCTCTTAATCGATCTATTTTATGGTGTGATCTAGTTTGCTATGATATGTAAAAGCCCATTCAAGGTCATCTAGATTATGAAGGACACACGCATAAGTGCAGATCGAAGTTTTCCTCATTTCTTGGTTTTAGTGCATTTTTTTCTTATTTTGGATAAATGTCGAAGCTTTGGCTATGTTATTCACGATCAGTGATTGGAATATGTTTCTGACATTCTACGTAGTGTTTTGCACCAAGTTTCATCTTGTTTAGATTAGTAGTTTAAGAGTTAGCCATGTTCTTATTCGTAGGCAGTGTTGTTTTTGCCTTTTTTCTGGAGCAGTCTAACCGCCCCTGTGATCCGGTCTGGCCACGCTCTAGCTGGTGGTCAGACTGGTGAGACTGAAAGTATCGAGTGAGTTACTGATATTTGGCTCTTGATTTTGGTGAAGCTTATGGATTTATGTTTTTCATTGCATTGTGTTACTAATACTAGTGGGAAGCTTTGAAGGAGTCATTCACCCCTCTCTGACTCGTCATACCTGATTCTACAATTGGTATCAGAGCTCGATTAGCTCTTCTTCAGATCTTAACTGGTCTTTTGAGCAATAGTGTCAGAGAGGTATTATGACAAAGCTTTCGTCTTTGATGGGGTCGATTATCTCTATTGAAAGACAAGAATGACGATGTACATATAAGCTCAAGGTCAAACCGTTTGGAACAAAGTGAGAAATCCCTTTGTCTCGCTTGGCAATGACGTGGTCCTCATTGCTGCTATGACAGCAGAGCTAAAACAAATGTTAAGATATATAACTTCTTGATCTAAGTCCTAAAGAGAAATAAGTTCAATAGCATGCAGTATATATACATTTCAAAAGGAATGGAAAAGAATAATAATATTCCAAACAAACATGGACTGCATCGATCAGTGATACGTTTCTTTGCATCTAAGCAAGCATTAGCTCTGTCATGCATGCTTGTTCTTTTTGAGCTTACACTACTAGTGACTTACAATAGCATGCATGTACTATATATACGTGCTATCTAGCATTGCAGTGCGTTACCGGCCGGCCTAGCTAAGCTATAAAGATGTACTACTTCAATTATACCAGTAGTAGCACAAACTGCACACTAATCTTAGGCAGCTACGTCCAAAACCTGACCTCCTCCTACGCCGACAAGAGCAATGAGGCCTCCATGGTGGCCACCTCCGCCGTCATGTTCCTCCTCGCTGCCCTTTTCTTCATTCTCAACCTCTTCAGCCGCGTCTCCGACGTCAGCGCCATCCTCCACCCCACCGCCCGCCTCTTCCTCACCAGCTCGCTGTCCCTCTTCCTCCCCGTCATGTCCTACCTCTTCTCCGAGGCCAAGAATAGCTCTCCGGGTTCCAACCAGATGGCGGAGCTCTCGCTGCGGGCGCGGACGATCCTCGCGTGGATGCTTCTCGTGGAGCTTCTCCGCAAGAAGGTGGAGGCGATCCTGGTCACCGCCGGCATGCAGGGCTACTCAAGCTCCATCGACCGTGCTACCCGCATCGGTTGGCTGGGCTACCTCGTCTTCTTCAACCTAAAGAGCGCCGGCCAGAAGACCATCTATGGCTTCTTATGGGTCCTGGCCGCTGCCAAGTTGGTGCAGAGGGTCGCCATAAACGAGCTGCTCAAGCGTTCCTCCGCCTACGGCAAGAACGCCCAGCGTCTCCACTCATACATGGACCACATACTACAATTACAAGAGCAGCAGGGGAATGTCCGGGTTGATGGATCGGAGCTGTTGAAGAGCTGCAAGTACGCCGTGATGGGAGAAGAAGAGTTGGAGATGGAGGCCGACCCGAAGGACAACCATCTTCATCAGCCGAACAAGACTACCACTGTCGGCGAAATCTGGATGCTAGCGGAGAGAGATCATCTCCTCCGGAGAGATCATAGGCTCAAGAGACTCTGCCTCTCCTTCGCGCTCTTCAAGCTGATGCGTCGGAGGTTCGAGAACTTCCCCATCACCGACGGGGAAGTCCACAACTGCCGGGACCTCATCTTCAGAGGCCTGTGCAGAGATGGCACGGACAGGGAAGCCATCGCTGTTGCACTCTTCCAAGTGCTAAACGATGAGCTCCATTTCCTCTGCGAGTACTACCACTCTGTTCTCCCTGTCGTGCTCTCCAACCCGTTCTTCCTTGTGGCCAACTACATCTTGTTTCCCATCGTAATCTCGGCCGCCTTCCTCCTGACCATCATCCTCTGCAGCAATGGGGATCTATTCTACGCATTCCGTAGCATCAGGAATGACAACCTAGCCATATCGACTGGCGTAATGGAGATGACCGGATGCATCCTCCACACAATTTTGCAGTATCCCCCGGCACTCTTCTCCACCATCGACCTGGCCATCACCATGCTGCTGGTACTGGCTGTCGTCTACGAGGAGGTCTGGGAGTTCATCGTCTTCATCCTCTCCAACTGGTTCATGGTGTCGCTGCTCCGCGACTACACCGCCAAGCCCCATTGGCGTGACAGCCCCACTTTCACGGGGGCCATCCGCGGGATCCTATGGGTTCGAAACTCGATGAGCAAGCCCAAGCTCTGCTTCAGCCAGTTGTCCGTGCTTGGGGGGTTTCTCACATGCCGGCATCCCCTGGCTATGTCGGCCAAGGCGGTGCCCATGGAAGTGAAGAAGTCTATCATGCAGTACCTGCTGACGCACGTCGAATGCGATGCCCCGCTCAGCAATGGCTGGTCTGCGCTGGCGGCGAAGCACCCCGAGTACCACTCCCAGCTCTCGTGGGCGTGCCAGAACGACAGCGTCGCCGAGGTGATCCTCACCTGGCACATCGCCACCTGCCTCTTGGAGGTGAGGTTCCCGAGGCAGAAGGGCGCAACGACGACCTTCCGATCTGACCGCAGGGTGGCGACGACGCTGTCCAAGTACTGCGCTTACTTGGTGGCCTTCTGCCCGGAGCTGCTCCCCGACAACCTGGACGGGACGCAGCGCGCGTACGACGCCATGAAGCGGGATATGAAGAAGGTGCTCGGGTGTTGGGTCTACTTCTCGCCGGTGGCTACCGGCTGGTGCGACAAGATGTTGCAGGTCGCGGAGCAGAGCATGGAGGCGCCGGTGTGGAAGGGAGCCAAGGCCGGCAAGATTCTCATCTCCAAGGCGGAGGCGGAGGCGGACGAGGAGCAAGTGTGGAAGCTACTGGCCGATGTATGGACGGAGCTCGTCGTGTACGTGGCGCCGTCCAGCGGCGACGTGCACGTGAAGGCCCACGAGGAGGCGCTGGCGAAGGGCGGCGAGTTCATCACCGTGCTCTGGGCGCTCGCCACGCACACCGGCATAACCCGCCCGGCCAGCAAGCCGTGGGCCGGCGCCACCTGGCCATCAAGCCCGGTCCAACAGGTCATCCCGGTCCAGCAGGTCATCCCGGTCCAACATGTTGACGGCCTGGGGGCAGCATCGGTTCCTTCTGCATGCGTGTAGTCGGAGCATCGGTTCCTTTTAAGTATCATCTACATTTTCATCTCTATTTAATGTATGTTTCAATATCTGGCTCACCTCTAAAATTTTCATAACTTCTGTAAAAAATCGAAATTTACACAAAATCCAGTTTTGAATTCCAAAAAATTTCGTGCAGTAAACGGTACCGTTTTCCCATATTTGGAACAAGCTAAGCTGTTAACTAGCAGCTCGTGCTTTTCATTGAATGCTTTTTGTTTGTTCTCTCTCTATATATCTCGAACTGCAGACGTAGATATTTTGGCAATGCAAATTCATTAACCGTGCTGGTAGCTAGATCCCAACCTGTATAACTAATATATGATTTGAAAATAGTTCATACTGAAGAAACATGCAGTTTGCAAATTGCAGCATTCTAACATCGATCCATCTGCTGTGTTGCATAAAATTATAAAAGGGCATCTCGACGATGGACAAATTGCAATCGCTAATCAATCGGTACATGATTGTTGAAACAAGGGGCCTGACCAAAAGAATTGATTATTGTTGAAACAAGGGGCCTGGTCCCGGTCGATTATGCGCTAACGACTAATTAAGTGGAGTGGTTTAATTTGCTTTATTCGAATCCCTGCAACGCTAGCTAGCGGTGCTCATGCAAACTGGAGCACGCGAGCGACGTCAATCGCAGCTTTAATTTGTTCTTTTTGAATGGAGTCTGGAAGAACTTCCGAGCAAGAGCTACGGCGATCGGGTCCCTGTGGCCTGTTTGGCAACGGCTGCGGTTTATGGCTTTTGGCTGAAAATTTTAAATTTTAACTGTTTACGGTACAAATTACGGAGATAGAGATACTCACTTGCGATTTTGGATGATACAGATGTTGGGCTTTTAACGTATACATCGTTTAACTTGTAGACCCCGTCTTGAGAAAATACTACGTTTGAAAGTTAGGTACTGTAGCAAAAGCCACTAGCTTCGGAGGAAAAGAACAGGCATGTACAATTTCCTTGTTTGGCTGGTCTGGCCTGAAGGGATTCATTCTTCACGGACGTTTTTGGGCTAGCACTTTCATCTCGCTCCGAAGATAAGTCGACATGGGTCATATGCGCATCACCCATTTCACTTCTCTTACTCCCATTTCACGTACGTATCTCTCTTACCTTTTCTATTGCTTGGCCACTCCTTTTAAAGCCATTTCTATTTATTTGCAGCTAAAAATTATTTGTTATAGTTAAAAATCATTAGCTGTAATTAATATAAATAGGCCTTATGTACTAGTTAATGATCATATAGAATTAGTAAAAAATACACGGAAGAGAGCAGAAGGCAGGTAATTAAGCCGGGCTCCCACGACGCACAAATTCGTTATGAAAGTTTTCCCTTTACTTCCGTGCAATTTACATTTCGCCGCATTTTGTTAATGGATACTGGTCCCTAGTGCCCTGCGCACTCATGTATGTATGCCCTCTCATGAGCCTTACTTGGGCTGAAATTTTTAATTGGGCTGAGTTGTCACGAACCGTTCGTTCCGGGCCCGTTTAGTTTAGGGAATTGAATTGGATCCACGGAATTGAGGCTTCAATTCAAATCCAAGTTGAATTGGAATTGGTTTATAGATTCAATTCTATTGCTTGGATGGCACGTGAAATTTCAGAGTAGAATTATAATAACCATATTCAAATGGTGTTTGGTTGCCACTGCGAGGAGTCCAAATGGGCTGGTGGAGGTATCAAGCACGCATGAGTCGTGGCAAATGTTAGCATAGGATGCCAAATGTTACATAGTAGACTAAAATTTCACTAGTTTAGTTCAACTGGCATCACTAATTTTTAAATTCAGAGTATAGTTTCTAGACTGTGATGATCCACACCATTAGTTAACCTCATGCCACGCTCCCATCACCATTAGTTAGTTTCTAGACGGCAAGTGGACGGCGGTGCGACATGCGCAAGGCCGTAGATCTGGAGCGATGGAGGTCGAAGAGGATGAAGGGGAAGTTGCCGACGGTCGTTGGGAGCTCACCGACGGCGTGTGGGTTCTCGCCAGTGCATCACGGTCGTTGATCAGGCTGCAACGGTCGCTGGAAGCTCGCCGACGGTGGCGGTCCAGGGGAGCTCACCAGCGGTGGTGGTGACCGGAGTCTGAGAAGAGGAGGGGGATGGAGAAGAGCAATAGAGGAACGTTAAGACTTTTGGTGAGATATGCATGTTTTAATTCCACTTGATTCACATGGGAGGTCGGAATTGTTGGAGCCTTGTTTTAGTTATCCCTCAATTCATCTAGAAACCATCTGCCAAACAGGGCGGTTTTGATGCAAATGTATTGCAAGTTATAATTCACATTGGCTTGAAGTCAATATATGAGCATTGCATGCAGCGCCCGCGATGCCAACATCCATCGTCATTCATATAAGACTCCTTAAGAGAGCACAAACTGTTTTTATTCATACTGGGAAGTACAAATGCGCACGAAGCTTTTGCGTGTTGTTAAAAAAAGAAATAATAAACCAAAATAAACAAACTCAAACTCATGCAGTACAACATAATCTATGTCAAGCCGTGCAATTGACCGGCAAATAATTGAATAAATTGATGCTGCGGCGGCCTGTATCACCTTCCTTGGTGAAATTCACCGACGGGCAGGACACAACGATGTTGTACAGCCGCGTGCCCGTACCTGAACCGCACCTTGGCTTTGATCACCACCTCCGGGTACCGTTCGTCGTCGTTGTCGCCGCGGCCGTTGTCACTCTTCTTTTGGCTCTCCTGCGTCGGCGGCGGCAGGTTGGTCTTCTCGTCCACGGTAATCTTGGAGAAAACGCCGTACCCGGTCGTGTTCCGCGGCTGCTGCCAAGACGGGTAAGCGCTAGTGTTGACGTCCGCCGGGAGCCACGTCGTCTTGTTAACCCATACCTCGACTTTCATCTCGCGGTACTGGACCTGGGTGAGCCGGCTGGTGTTGTTGGCGACGATGGTGAAGTTGAAGTGGTCGATGTAGTAGTTATCCTGATCAAGACCGTAGGTCGTGTCGGTGAGGTAGAAGTAGATATGCGCGGGGCAGAGGAGGACGGAGACGATGGCGATGACGGCGAGGGTTCCGGCCAGAGCCGCAAGGATGTACTGCTTGCTGCTCCATGATCTGCAGCTACGCCAGGAAGCAGGGGCAATACTGATCGCCATGGGAATCTGTATATGTTATGTTGCTAATTAATGCATGGAACAACCACAACTATATATATACGCGCGCGGAAACTCATGCATCCTCAACATTTAACGTGAAATCGATCAAAGATTCACCTGAAAGATCGAGGACGCATACACTGTACGCCACGGGGAGCATGCATGTGCGTAGTAATGACAAAAATCAAAGGGAAAAAGGCGTATTTAAAGCTCCCAATTAAAGCAATCATTTCATTTCATTTCATTTGCAGGCCTTTTTCTTTTTGAGATTTCATCTGGAGCCCAGTAAGATTGCGATCAAGATTCGATTTCATAGGTAGGTAGTAACATGCAACATTATATTAGCCCCACTCTCTTTTCCTCCTTGTCGGTTTCTCACTCACTGATCTTCTTAGAGCTAAAGCAAAGCACTTAGGTCCTATTTGGATTCTCAGGTCTAAAGTTTAGTTGACTTTAGCCACTAAACTTTAGACCACAGGATTGTTTGGATCATGGACTAAAGTTTAGTTCTGGTTCAATAAACGGACTTTTGTACCCCTGGGATATTTGAACCGTTGAACTGTCCACCAGTAACTGTCGATGGCTCGCGGCGGGTTCGACGAGAGGAAGGCGGGGAAGGGCACGGCGGAGCTGCTTCTTCAATCCTCGGCGCGGCGCGGCTTCTTCAATCCTCGATGCGGCGGCGCTGCTTCTTCAATCGTCGGTGGTGGTGGGATGCGCGGCGGGGGCGGCGGTGGGATGGCTGGTTCGGCGGGGGCGTCGGGAGTCCGGGCGGGGAAGATGCCGCCCGATGGATTTCGCGAAGTTTTTTTGTGCGGGAGCCGGGAGGAACAGATATTTCACGGGGGCAAAAACGTCTTTTGCGTGCGGGAGCCGGGAGAAACCAAAACTTTAGACCACTTTAGCTCAGTTTTGTGGTCTAATGGTCTAAAGTGTTTTTTAGGGGTTAGCTAAAGTTTAGATCTAACTTTAGACCATCTGTTTGGAGACTTTAGATCTAAACTTTAGATGAAAGGATCCAAACAGGGCCTTAATCATCCTAGCTTATTTGTTACTCTACTCCTCTCCGGCTTTTCAGTTGCACCCTGTCCCTTAATTGGCTGCTTCTCGCTAACGAGAACGTATTCGTTGCATGCACGCTTCGGGTAGTCCCGTGCATATCTCTTGAGCATATCTATCTATTATATATTAAAAATCGAGTACATTCATTTTAGAGTTGCTAAGAAAAAAAGAAATAGCTAGAAATTCTCACAAAAAACATATATTCCTTAATCCCGTGGACTCTTATTATAGTTAACAAACTATAACCATTGGATAAAAGTAGAGAATTGTATAAGACAAGGATACTTATTGTGGAATTCTAGACGGTAGAAAACAAAATCCATGATGGCTCCGCAAATTACCAAGCACAAGAGGAAAAAAAAGAGAGACAATGTGCACGCCACCGGAAAAAATAAACAGGCAAAAAAAAGGCACGGGCAAGAATTAAAAAAAAAGATAAATCCTAGCAAAAAAAAGAGAAACATACAAAACAGAGCTATTTGTGCTTGAGCTCGACCAAATTGCATGCATCCTCTCCTCTGGCCACTATTGTATTGCATTGTGCTTCCCAACCAACTCAAACCGGCCTTAAGCCCTTTGGTTCGTCTAACTTAAGGGCCTATTTAGAATGTAATAATTTCATAAGAAACAATTCAATTCATGTAGGATTCAAAAAAAAATTGCGTTCCAAATGGGGCTAAGGTAAGATGGTGGAATTACAAGCGATTAGTCGTCGGATATAGTTAGTAAGATTAGATAATTTTTACATTATATAATTACAAGTCTAAAACATGTAAAAATATGATAACATATACAACTACCATATATGCATATTATAAATTGCATGCATATGCAAACAAAAAATTTGTGAAATAGATATATATAGCTGTGGAACTCTATTGATGAAATTAAGATGCATGAAAGTACCTAGGCTGTTGATCAATCGTTAGAAATAGAATTGAACTTGATCTTCCATGCATGCAAACTCCATGTAATTAATATCAAGAGATCCGAACGATGCTCAATACATGCAGACATGTACTCGCAGGTTCAGTATTGTAATTACTATCGAATATATTTTAAGGGCATGTCCAATAGTGTGAAATTAGTTGTGTTTAAAAGTCTTGCAACATGAGATCTTTGGTGACCTGAGGAGAGGGAACGTGAGAGATAACCTAAACTATATCTCATGCAAGGGACAACCTTAGCACAAAAAACATTGTAATATGGAGTGTGTGGGTATGACGCTAATCAAATACTGTCTCTACTTTTAGAGTGCATGGTGAGTGGTGGATGCAACTATTAATCTATTATCTCTACTATTGGAGTTGCCGATTAAAAATTTATAAAGAATAAATCATACATATTTGGAAAATGAACCCATTTAACAAGGATGTCTTATAAAGATGAAATGGATGGCTTTGACTATTAACAATATTTCGCTATAAATTATCTACAACTATTTCCTCCCAACGGCATAATCTATATTCTATACTACAATATATGATATTCTATATTCTCTGTTATACTAAATAATATTAAAATATCAAAAATGAAACAATTTTAATAAACAAACATTGAAATTAAATTGAATTGAAAAGGTTCAAAAAAAAATCTGAATTTTGAATTATATCATGTGTTCTGCAACTATGACCTTGTTCTTTTGGGCTCTAGCTAGCTTTTGACTACGGCTGATAAGTCTGATGGATAATACCAGCTGATAAAAGCCAAAAAGAATAGGGCATATATTTTCTACATATAGTACTTTTCTATCTCTGTGTTTTTGCTACTCAAACAACACAATATATATATAGCCAAACCATTTAAACATTCTTTAAAAACGATGCTTGTATTTGCTATATAAACAATAAAATCACATATGTGTAGCCAAACCATGGAAACTAAAAATGATGCCTGCGCAAGTGCACGGGTTATCTTGCTAGTTGTTATTAAAATTTTTGAAAAGACTTTAAGAGCGCCTTGAAACAAAATCAATTTGTCATTACAAAAATTCGAATTGTAACATCCTAAAAATCCTAAGGAATATAAAAATGAGAGTAATTTAAAAAATTTTGCATGCATTTGCTCTCCCTTGGCTTCTATTAGAGTTTGTAAGATCAAGGAGGCTGACTAGAGGGAGGGGAGGTGAATAGTCGGTTCTAAAAATTCTCTTCTTAATTCTATTTAAGCTATTTGGCTAAAACCAAGTATATAATGGGGAAGCTTAAATCAATTTAGTTTAGCACAAATTAAGCTTAAATCAACTAGGTTCACCTAAGTGCACCAATACTCTAAGTCTATGACAAGGTTTGCAGTTCTAGAAAGACAAGTAGTCAATTTAATTCTATGAATGTAAATTGCTTAAATGAAAATTGAGTGCAAGATAACAAACCATGGTGTTCGGAGACTTACTGGTCTCCCTTATTCCACGTTAAGGTAAGCCCAAATGAATTGAATCGACTCAACGAATTAAGCCAACTATCTCAATCTACTAGTGGTAGCTCTTTCCCGCTCTGGATAGGTGAGCTCCAACCTTCACACTTTGTCGGGTCTTCTCACAACCTTCTTCGAGAAGATCACCACGCACGACGCCTCCAACACTGTCTAGAAGTCAGCAAATTTCAAGAGTAATAAGTCAAACTCCTCGCTTGACTCTCACCACGTGCAATAAATGCACAAGCTAAATGGACATTAAGTCCAACTCTAAATGCAACATATGCAATCTAGATACCACTCTCTTTGCTCACAAGGTGCAACACATGCACAATTCAGAGGAGCACCTCACACTAGCTCAAGAGAATTTAATTAAATTCAGCAACAACATCTCCAACCAGCCACAAGGAGGTATTTATACCACACACAAGAAAACTAGCCGTTGGAGACAAAATCCTGAAAAAATAAGATTTTTGGAAGTACCGCAGGCAAAAATCTGGTACTTCCTCTCCCCTTGCAACAGTCAGAAAAACTAGCTGTTGTAAACAAAAGTGGTAGTTCTGCCACACAAAGTCCGATACTACCGAAACTCGGAAGTACCGCTCGACACATGCAGAACGACCGCTTTCCCAGGGAGGAGACGACTACCACACATGTGTCTCTCTGGAAATAACGTACCGTGGAAAATCCAGAACTTTCGAGGTCTAGTAGTACCGCTCACATAGAGCTGGTACTTTTAACTTCCGCCAACACTTGCTGATAGTATCGCGAGCCGATCGGACCGCTCACACAGCCGATCGGACCATTCACACAGAGTCGTTCAGACCACTCGCATCTGGTAGTACTGCGCAACATACGCCGGTACTTCCGATTTCTGGTAGTACCACATACTACACTGCTATAGTTTTGATTTTCCTAACAAGTGCAGGTACTTCAACAAATTTTAAAAAACACATTTGCAAACTATAATATCATGCACACAAGGATAAATCATGATTCCCAACAAATTGCAAAACACATTTGCACACTTTTGAAATCATAACACAAGGTAATATGTACATGGACTTAACACGTTTGCAAAACATATTCGCAAACCTAAGTCACATGCTATAAGGATTATGTATGAGTTTCAATCATTTGCAAACATAAGCCTCAAACCACAAAGAGTAGGAAACATGGACTTCAAACACTTGCAATGTATAGTCCCATATTACAAGGATTCAACACATGAGCTTCAATTATTTATAAAACACATTTGTAAATATAAGCATCATGTTAAAGAGAGCTAGAGCAAGTGAGGTTGAGTTATCAACACATGACAAGACTCAAGCTACTAGATATGACCCCACTTAATAGTACGGCAACCTATACTAGCAATCCGGTCTTCAAACCAAATACTAAGACCAGTAAAAGACTAGGAACACGTCTTTAGCTCTAACTAGTCATACCTTTGTCTTGAGCATCCTCTTAAAGCTTGATAACGCATATCATCACTTTAAGTTTAGATCATTGTCTTGTTATGCATCAACTCATGATGCATCCTTCACTTGACCTTCATCAACACATGATGGGTCTCAACTTGACTTGATAATCAACACATGATCATCTTCTCTTGGACATGCATTAACTCATGATGCATCTTCTTCTTAATAGCCTTCAACACATAAAATCATCTTCCATCTTGACTTGATGATCTTCAATACATGAAATCACCCCAAGTCATCCTTATTTGCGGAACATAATCTATTCATCTCATGAAAAATGTTAGTCCACAAAATAATTGCCATCAATTACCAAAACTTCAGTATTAACACATGATGGAGAGACTACATTCTACAATCTTCTCTTTTTTGTAATTCATGACAAATCTTCTCTTTTTGGTAATTCATGACAATCTAAATAAATAATGAGATAAAGATTAATTTACGAATATACAACATATACACAACACTTGTATACTCTTAGGCAAGCTTATTTATCCGGTTGTCATTAACCATCAACACATAATAGAGAAATTAGATGATAACTTGATTGCAAATAAGTATATATGAACCACACAAGCTATATATATACTCAAGAGATATGTTTGAAAGTAAAGATTCTAAATATGTGTTTTAAAGAAAACATGGATCAATATTTATGAAATCTCAAAATATAGAGTGAACTCTCCCTACATGTGTGCATACACGTACGTGTGGTGAAAACATATGCACATATTCATTTTAGACTATTGGTGGAGTTTAATCTATATTTTGGATCCAATGATTACATTGATATATAAGAATGTAATTTTGAATGTATACCTATTTGATTTCACCATTTCATCCAAATGAGACTAAGTAATACCATAATCAATAAACACAGTTAGTTTCACAAATGCATTTGTCATTATCACCAAAACCTCATAATTGTATTTGTCATTATCAACGAAATCAACTTAATGGAGCTTGATCTTTTAGAGTTTCTTTAGAAAAAAATTGATTTTCAAAAATCAAAAATGCATAAAATATAAATCAGATTGAATCCAAATCAAATAAGTATAATTAAATTCAACAAGAAGTCTTCTCAGATTTTTCTAGGAAAATCAAGAGGGGATAAAACTCTGAGAAGCATACGCAATCATTAATAACTCTATGTGAGTATTCGCAAAGATTTTTCCAAATCTTTTGAGTACATCTGATGAGTAACTAAAATGCCTGAGCCTCTCAGCTTACCTCACCTCTTTCCCTCTTCTTGAAGTGTGGGGCCCAATCGCAGAGATCACCTTCCAACTCGTGCGCATGCGCCAGCTCCGCCAAACCTTGTTTCAAAATAAAATGTTGGACCAAAGGGGGGAACCTTTGTTACTTTGGTATCAAATAAAATGAAAAACCTAGTTTTGGACGTGGACGAGTTATATGATACACTGTCAAATGTGACAGTGAGAATCTCGCACGAGAGGGAATCTCGCATGTATATAGGGGGAGATTCTCACCTAAGTCAATTAAGGATCGAACACTATTGCCGCACATCTAAGTTACACCGTACGACCACATGTGCTTTATGGGCTCTGGTATTTTGCTGATTAAGTTATCTAAGTCAAGCCTTGCATTGTGATAGGCGTAGATGTAGTAAGGGCATTCCGGGTAGGTCTGCTTATAAGGGGTCCTTTCACCAAGGTGTTGGGGCTCCCTTCACCAAGGTGTTAGGACCAAAACTTGCTAATACAACAGTAGATGTCCTCTTGGGGACGGACCTAAGTGAGGGTCTTTGCTTAGGGGTGTACCTAAGTGAGGATTCGAATGCTCTCTTAGGGGTATACCTAAGAGAGGTTTAACGTTCATTGGGTTAGTACAAGGTTAGAACTAGATAATGTAAAGGCTATAAGATAATCAACTTTCGTCACACATCAAAAGGAAGCGTGCAATTGCTGATAGTAAAATTGATTATTTCGTGTGAGTAAAGCTGTACAATCTCTGCAGAGTGTCAGAAACTATTTAAATAGCTGTGCTCATGGTCATGAGCAAGCTTGGATGTAGCTACAAAGGGTATAGTTTTTCTTTTCAAAACTATTTCACTGAGAATATGGGATGGCATGAACGTCTAATCGTGTGCCATGCCTATGGGTGGAATTTGTGCGATGATCACAGCTAAGGAGGACTACAAATGTATGTGCTCACAGCCGAGGAAGGCTGTGAATAGTTTTGATCAACTGTCATCAAAGTATTATGAATGTTAGTTCATTACATGTGAAATTCTCTTTACAATTCTGTTTTACAAATTATTACTTATTGATATTGCAAAAATGAAATCCGCTTTATGCTGAAAATAACTTGGTATAGAGCCTCATCCTTTGACAACCTTGCATATATGTAAAATTTTGCGATACACTATAAGTCTTGCTAAGTACACAATGTACGTAATCATGCTTAAATTATTGTTGATCAGAGAATAAAGATTACGTGCCCAATGATGCGTATTTCGCCCTAGCACTGGGGAATTTGACAAAAAATTTTGCTAGGGTTTTGCTCCAGTCGGTTGCCTGCACGTTATGATAGTAAATCACTGGATACTTTTGTTATTAAACTTCCACTACATTATGTTCAAGACTCTGTTGTTGTTTAGCCGGTGGGCTTATGTGCACAAACTCTTTTATACCTTACTTATACACACACACACATCACCACTTTTGTTGCAAACAGATTATGTGCTATGTGTATGGATGTGATGTCAGTGATGTGAATGTGTGTACTAGTTACTGATCATGGGACTAGTACAAAATACATATATACGACGACTACGGGCATTGCTGCGCCTGGGGTCACTACTACAGAAAAGACCATCACAGACGGTTCAAAAACGTCATCACAGACGGTTTTGTGAACCGTCTGAATTTATGGGTCAGTGATAATACGAGGTCATCACAGACGGTTTTCGAACCGTCTGTGATTTTAATATCACAGACGGTTTTTAACTAAAAACCGTCTGTGATATTAAATATCACAGACGGTTCTTAACTAAAAACCGTCTGTGATATTTATAAATCACAGACGGTTTTTAACTAAAAACCGTCTGTGATATTTATAAATCACAGACGGTTTTTATTATAAAACCGTCTGTGATATTCTCTTCTACTCCTAAACCTATTTCTGTTTATTGGCTAGCCTCAGGAAATGCTAGTCATGCCCTCTGAAACAAGCAGATCAACATGTATATGTATACATATCCAATTCACATCTCAATTCATTTCACAAACATAAAACATCCATTTTTATTAAGATTAGAGCCTACCATTACAATATCCCAAAACAACGAGAAGGTTACACAACAAGAACAGCAGGTTACACAACAAGAACAGAGAAAAAGATTATAATATCCCAAAACAACAAGCAGGTTACACAACAAGAACAGAGAAAAAGCAAAGATCTTCTATGTCTTCTCGCCCCTGATGCAACGCATGAGCTGGATGCCTTCTCGCCCCTGCGGTGTCTTGTCTCCCGTAGACTTGTGCGTCGTCTGCAAGGAGGAGGAGAATAGCAAGGAGGAGGAGAATAGCAAGCAGGAGGACAGCAAGGAGGAGGACAGCAAGGAGGAGGATAGCAAGGAAGAGGATAGGAAGGAAGAGGAGACAGGCTGGGTTTGGTTATATTTATAGGGGAGGGAGAGGGAGGGAGAGGCGGGAGTTCGAAATTTTTGGCGCGGGAACGGAGATTGGGTTGAAGAGGATCGACGGGCCCAGCGGTCAGATTATCACAGACGGTTCTATTGGCTAGAACCGTCTGTGATGAATGCATATCACAGACGGTTCTATATATAGAACCGTCTGTGAATTAGAGCACAGAATTTTATATACCGATGCAATATAAACAACTAGTCTGAAAAGATAAAATAGCAACATTTTATATAGCTTATATATACTCATTTAAAAGGTTTCAACGAGATCTACAACTTTGTAGTTGAAGCAAAATCCAAATTCCGAAAGGAAGACCAAGAAAAAGGGCAAAAACAGACACCAAAAACTTGCGACGCAGGTTTAGGTCCAAAGATGGCCAATTTTCGGGGTCTTGGAGGGCAACTGGCGCAAGCGGGTCGTTTTTTTTGGATCGGGCTCGTCGTTAGCTTTCCAACGAGTACAAGAACGTCGAAAACGGACACCGCACTACTACAGAAAGCCTCATAGTAGACGCCTCATCACAGACGGTTTTGTGAAACCGTCTCTGATGAACACTATTACAGACGGTTGTAATTAGGAGGCCGTCTGTGGTATTTGTGGCGGGAAAATGGATTATCACAGGCGGTTATTACCGAAGTATCACAGACGGTCTGTATTAAAAACCGTCTGTGATAATCCCATATTATCACAGACGGTTTTTAATATAAAACCGTCTGTGATAAGCTAATTATCACAGACGGTTTTTAGTTAAAAACCGTCTGTGATAATGGCTAAGGCATTTATTGCGTTGCTCAGACCGCATCTGTCTTCATTTCGATCCAGATCTATCCACTGCTGCGCACTTTTTCACTCGGGAGGAAGCTAGGCGATTTCAGGCCAGTTAATTTGGTGGGAAGAGGCAGAGATTGAGTTTTGAATATTCAGTCTTTCCTGGTTGCTCTAGATATGGTTAGTAATGTAATTTATTTTTTCTTTAATTGCATTACAATTTAGGTCTAAGTAATCCATTAGTGGTTATTGAAGATGGTTAATTTATAAAATTGTTGGTTATATAATAGCTGTTGTGTTTGTAATATGAATTGAGCTAGCAAATTAAGTCTCAATATAATAAATGTGGCCCGTATATATGTAGTTATAATTAGTTAATCTAGATTTTAATACTAAGTTGTTATATATGTACGTAATGTAGGACCGAAGCTGGATGTATGCCGCGAGCCGTGTGAGTGAAGAGTACATTAATGGCGTTTCTACTTTTATAAGAGCCGCCGAGGAGGATATGTTGAATAAGGCGGTGGAATATATGTGCTGTCCATGCACTGACTGCGAGAATTTGAAGATGTTTAAGAACCGAGGGCAAATTGTAGCGCACTTGATTCGGAGGGGTTTCAAAAAAGATTATACGTGTTGGATCAGTCATGGCGAAGTGAATGATCATATGCCGCCGGATGACATCGTCGGTGAAGTGAATGATATGCCCCCGGATGACATCGCCGGCGAAGTGAATGATATGCCCCCGGATGACATCGCCGGTGAAGTGAATGACATGCCACCGGTTGATGTCGATTGTGGCTCGGATTCGGATAGGTTGCACGATGATAATCTGAATCAGATGCTTCGCGATGTAGAAGAGAACTATGATGAGAGAGAGTATGTTAAATTCCGTGGCTTGATGGAGGACTCAGAGAAACCTTTGTACACAACCGTTGGTTCAACCAATGGTTGAAGGAGCAAATCGCTAGGAGCTCGCCGAGTGAGACGCTGACATGGTTGGCAAAAGGGCCGACATTTACAGTTGTGACATGGCAAGGATATGACATAAATGGGTACACATTCTATACGCAGTCTCAGGATGTCAAGAGCACTAACCAGAACAGCGGTGTCCGCATAGATGCAGTCAGTACCGATGGGTCGAGAAACTCGTACTATGGCTTCATAGAAGAGATTTGGGAGCTCGACTATGTGGTTTTCAAAATCCCCTTATTTCGCTGCCGTTGGATGCATCTCCCACAGGTGAAGGTTGACAAGTACGGTGTCACGACCGTGGACCTCCAACGTGTCGGGTACAAAGACGAACCATTCGTACTCGCCAATCAAGTTTTTCAAGTTTTCTATGTAACCAACCCGGCAAATAAGAAACGCCATGTAGTTCTTCATGGAAAAAGGAGAATTGTTGGAGTGGACAATGTAGTGGACGAGGAGGAATACAATCAATTTGACGAGTTACCTCCTTTTGGAAATGGCATAAGGGTCGACGATCAACAACGTGATGAAACTAGTTACGTACGCATTGATCATGATGAAGGGCTAATTTTTAAAGGAAATATGTGAAAATTTTGAGATGTATATGTGAAAATGTGTGATGTAGTCAATTTTGAGATGTATATGTGAAAATGTGTGATGTAGTCAATTTTGAGATGTATATGTGAAAATGTGTGATGTAGTCAATTTTGAGATGTATATGTGAAAATGTGTGATGTAGTCAATTTTGAGATGTATATGTGAAAATGTGTGATGTAGTCAATTTTGAGATGTATATGTGAAAATGTGTGATGTAGTCAATTTTGAGATGTATATGTGAAAATATGTGATGTAGTCAATTTTGAGATGTATATGTGAAAATGTGTGATGTAGTCAATTTTCAGATGTATATGTGAAAATGTGTGATGTAGTCAATTTTGAGATGTATATGTGAAAATGTGTGGTGTAGTCAATTTTCAGATGTGTATGTGAAAATGTGTGACAAAAATGAATGCAGACTGATAAAATGTGTAAATGAATGCTGCTGGTAGGTAGTTGATCATGAATGCAGATGGTTGGCTGTTGATCATGAATGACTACAGTTGGGCACAGTCTTATCACAGACGGTTCTAAACTTAGAACCGTCTGGGATATGAATATCACAGACGGTTCGAAGTTTAGAACCGTCTGTGATAAGCCTACTATCTCAGACGGTTCTAAACGTAGAACCATCTGAGATAGTATGCTTATTACAGACGGTTCTAAGTTTAGAACCGTCTGTGATATTCATATCCCAAACGGTTCTAAGTTTAGAACCGTCTGTAATAATCCGCTATATATACCCGTGTCTAGGGTTTTCCGTGTATTATGCAGTTATTCTAATATCTAAATCCCGGTCTGCCTCCCCCGAGCCCTCGCCGCCGCCTCCCTCGAGCCCTCGCCGGCCGCCTCACTCGAGCCCTCCCCGGCCGCCTCACTCGAGCCCGTCGTCACCGCCGCCGCCTCCTCCTCCTCCGTCTCCGTCCCCGGGGCCTCCTCCTCCTGCGTCGCCGCCGCCTCCCCGAGCCCGTCGTCGCCGCCGCCTCCCCGAGCCCGGGGCCTCCTCCTCCTGCGTCGCTGCCGCCTCCTCCTCCTCCTCCGTCGTCGTCGCCTCCTCCTCCGTCGTCGCCGCCTCCTCCTCCGTCACCAAAACCCTAAGGTCATCAAATCCCTCCCCGAGCTTCATGCTTACTGTTAGGGTTGATACTTCATACTGATGCCTGTGGGATTTACAGTTGCTCGATGATGATAAATTCATATACTGAGATTGGTTCATTCGGTCTTTGAGCTCTAATAGCTGTTATATACAATCTTCCATATACTGAGATTGCCTGTGGGATTTACAGTTGCTCGATGATGATAAATTCATATACTGAGATTGGTTCATTCGGTCTTTGAGCTCTAATAGCTGTTATATACAATCTTCCATATACTGAGATTGCCTGTGGGATTTACAATTGCTCGATGATGATAAATCCATATACTGAGATTGGTTCATTCGGTCTTTGAGCTCTAATAGCTGTTATATACAATCTTCCATATACTGAGATTGCCTGTGGGATTTACAGTTGCTCGATGATGATAAATTCATATACTGAGATTGGTTCATTCGGTCTTTGAGCTCTAATAGCTGTTATATACAATCTTCCATATACTGAGATTGCCTGTGGGATTTACAGTTATGGCATGTTATTAAATTGAGCTCTAATAGATTGGTTCATTCGGTCT
Source organism: Dendrocalamus latiflorus (assembly GCA_017311315.1). NCBI lineage: Eukaryota > Viridiplantae > Streptophyta > Magnoliopsida > Poales > Poaceae > Dendrocalamus > Dendrocalamus latiflorus. Next base: position 1,051,607 of record CM029659.1, read on the forward strand.
TTGAGCTCTAATAGCTGTTATCTGTTATATACAATCTTCCATATATTCCTGTCTGAATATATGCATGCTGAATATATCTTGATCTTGAGATTGTAGAGTTTGTATCTAGAGCTCAAAAGACTGAATTCATTATTTGGCATAACCAATCAAGGAAGAGTATATGATTTAGTAGCGGGACGGCCAAGATTAATCTTGTGCAACCCTACAATTTGAGAGCACATATTCATGTTGAGACTGTTATTGATTCTATTATTTGGTTTATAGTATTAGCAACTAAAGTAGGTGCTAAGATAGGCACATCACCCCCTCTCTATGTCCATATCACCCCCTCCCTTCTCCCCCTCCCCTCTACTCCTCTCTTCCAATTCAATATGATCACATTCTCATCTTATCTTAATAGACCCACAAAATGAGCAACATGTCACCCGCGCATTCTTCAGCATCATCGTCGGAGGCGTCCGCTCCAACATCAAGACGCCAAGGAAGAGGGATATCAAAGAAGCCTCAGAGCCGACAGACTATCACAGCGGTAAACGCAGCTGGGGTCCCTATCCTTCCTAAGCAAGCGGTAAACGCATTCCGAACCATGGTCGGAATAGTTGCACGACAACGAATTGAGATCACATACAATTCGTGAAAGAACGTGCCTGACAGTCGGAAACGTGAGCTGTGGACCGAAATTTTGGCATCGTTCGAGTTTCCAGAAGAACACTTACACGCTGTGGAACGACAAACCTACTAAGCGGCGTGCAAAGCATGGAAGAACTTCAAGAGCACGCTTGTCAAGAAATACGTGGAGACGAACGAAACGCCTTTCACTATATACCCATTCCTGGAACCACAATGGGAAGAGTTCAAGGCGATGAAAACGACCGAAGAGTTCAAAAGTACAAGTTTGGCGCACAAGGCCCTCCAGGCAAAAAACACGCACCCCCACAGACTTGGCACAGCTGGGTATGCGGGTAAAATCCCGCAATGGAGGTTGGAGGATGAGCTGGCAGCTGCAGAGGACATCGCCCCGCCGTTTTCCAATATCCCGGATGACCGCGCTCGAAATTGGCTTAGAGCAAGGTCATCTACAATGACATCGGGGGAAGTCTCCTTTCGAAACCCTGCAGACCAGCAAGTGTCCCAGCGCCTGGTAAGATATCGATCGAACTACGTAGCTTGTAATTACTCCACAACTTCGTACGAATTGAAATGACATGTCGTGCTCTTGCAGGAAGAGCTGAGTTTTCAATCTACGGAGGGATCATTCCAGGGAACAAGGGAGAATGATATGCTCTCCGTGGCCCTGGGAAACAAGGAGCACCCGGGCCGTACGAGAGGCCTTGGGCTTTACGTTCCATGGAAACATGGTTTCCAAGATGACTCTGACATGTATCGGCGCAGGAAGAGAAACAAAGGCGAGTGTGACGCACAACTACGAGAAGAGATCAAGGCATCTCTTAAAGAGGAGCTACTGGATTCGATGGCTGATATAATCAGAGATGAGGTGCGGAAACAGACAGAAAGTCAGCAGGCCGCCACCGCCGCTGCTGCGCTAGCTAGCCCGCACAACCGTCCGAGTAGCTGCGCGTCCAATCCGACGCAAATCCAGTCCAAATTTCCTGTGGACGACATCCAGGTAATAATTATTACCTCTCGAATGCTTGCTCCATTGGTAGGCCTATTCGAGTAGCTAATTTTGTATCGTTATGTAGGAGCCTACGAATTGCAAGCTCCAAGTGAGATATGGCTCCGTTCCCTTGTACGCTGCTTGGGGCCAGGCATATTCGTCTGGTATCGGGGCCATGGTGCACGGTCAAGCTTTAGCGCCAGGCTTCGCAAAAGTTAATGTGGATGGTGTGCATGTCAATTTTGAGGTGGTCCCGCTACCGAAGCCCCCCAACGACGAGATCATGACTCTAGGACAGGCCATCGGAACATTCATCCAGTGGCCCAAAAGCGACATCTCCCTGGAGTCTTCTTCACCGGTGGCAGCACCAGAGCAACATGCACTGGTTCCATCTCCATTACAACACCAGTCGGTTCCACCACCGGATACTGCACCGGTGCTATCTCCACTGGTCATACTCTCGCCAGAGCAACTTGCACTGGTGCCATCTCCATTACAAGACCAGTCGGTTCCACCACCGGATACTGCACCGGTGCTATCTCTACGGGTCCTATTCTCGCAAGAGCAACTTGCACCGCTGCTGCCGATTGCCGTTAAGTCGGCCTATAGCCGAAGCAGCAAGGGCAAAGCAAAGAAGACCAATGATGATATTTCGTACCTACCTTTGGCCCGCAAATTCGTGCTTGGTCAGCCGTTGCTCGAGGAAAAATACCTCGAAAAGCTACCATATAGTTGCACGCAATTGCACATGTGGTATATGCAGCAGTCCAATAAGCTAGAGGGAGAACGGACCTCAAGTATCACTGTCAAATTCACGCCGGATGATTTACACCACAATCTTCAAGAGTGTATGTTTGTGGTCGCCTTTGAGGATTTATTCGATCTGTTCACGTTCAACGCTCTTGACGTCTCAATCCTTCGATGCTGGACGCTGTAAGTGTGTACAATCACAGTCTCCGTTAATGTCATACCGATAAATGCCATATCTAATTTTTTGCTTTCGTGTGTATATATATAGACACATGCTGATTAAAGCTAGATCATCCAACTTATCAGTTGGTTTCTTCGACCCACAATTGGTCGCCAAGCAAACCATTGACCAAGATACACCCCTCGTCGAGAGGTACATTGCAGCAGGACTGCTGGGTTGCGTCAAGAAGGATTATGTACTTATTCCCTTCCTTCAAAACTTTCATTGGATTTTAGTAGTAATTGTACCAAAATGGAACAAGGTATTTTACCTTGATTCCCTAAGTAAGAATAAAATGGACTTCACAGTTCTCAGCCAAGTAATCGATAGGTAAGCACATATTCCCCATACATATCTACATTGTACTTTCTTTCCTTCCGAATGATTAAGGTTAACTTTTTCGAATTACGTAGGGCGTTTGCCACCTACATTGAAAAGGGAGGTGACTCGAAGCGCGGGGCCAAAGGCTTGCTGACACATGTTCGAGATTTTAAGGTATTCGCTATTTCACATTAATTAATCCTATGCAACAGTTGGCACTAATGCCTCTTGAACTAACACATTCCATTTTTTGCAGTGTCACCAGCAGGAGCCGGGCAACACATGTGGATACTACGTTTGCCAACATATGGAACTACTCCTCGATTCCTCGAGGCTCACCAATCGCAAGGTTTGTCACTCTTCTCATAATTACTTCATACTTAACACGTTACATATATACGCACATTGATATTCCTATCGACAGGTTGCGTCCATCCCGTCAACTGCATTGAAACAGCCTGTTCTTGGAGGGATTCGAGGAGAGTTGGCGTACTTTTTGCTGACTCAAGTCATAACGCCAGGAGGACGGTTCTACTGTGCACCATGATTTCTTATTGATCTTATCACTAAGTGCAAATGCAGTGCACATCTTTTGTAAATGAGATTTGTTAATGGACATTTCATTTCAATTCAATTAATCGATTTGCGAAATGGATGCATGCTTTATGTTTGTGAAATGAAGTGCGATGTCAATGTGATGTTTTATGTCTGTGAAATGTATCTGAAAGGAAATGAGATGTGTGAATTGTATGTTTTTTGTCTGTGATTATCTGCTTGTTTCAGAGGGCATGGCTAGCATTTCCTGAGGCTAGCTATAAACAGAAATAGATTCTGCTGGGGTGGAGGAGTATCACAGACGGTTTTTTATTAAAAACCGTCTGTGATTATGCGGTATCACAGACGGTTTTTAATAAAAAACCGTCTGTGATTATGCGATATCACAGACGGTTTTTTATTAAAAACCGTCTGTGATTATCCGATATCACAGACGATTTTTTATTAAAAAACCGTCTGTGATATCGGATAATCACAGACGGTTTTTAATAAAAAACCGTCTGTGATATCGCATAATCACAGACGGTTCGAAAACCGTCTGTGATAACTTGGATTATCACTGACCCATAATTTCAGACGGTTCAGAAAACCGTCTGTGATGACGTTTCTGAACCGTCTGTAATGTGGATTTCTGTAGTAGTGCCGTATGCAAAAGTTATGCCCGTTTTACTGAAGGTGTCTCAAAACTGAATCATACTCGGACTTAAGCGGGAATATTTGAAATTTTGAGGGATTGCAAGGCGGGAAACGTATCACAGACGATTTTTAATAAAAAACCGTCTGTGATAATCTGGTTTCACAGACGGTTTTTAATAAAAAACCGTCTGTGATATTCCAGATTATCACAGACGGTTTTTTATTAAAAACCGTCTGTGATATTCCAGTATCACAGACGGTTTTATAATAAAAACCGTCTGTGATAATCTGAAATATCACAGACGGTTTTTAAGAACCGTCTGTGATACTACTTTTTCCCGCCATAAATACCACAGACGGCCTCCAAATTAAAACCGTCTGTAATAGTGTACATCACAGACGGTTTCACAAAACCGTCTGTGATTTAGCGTCTACTATTAGGCTTTCTGTAGTAGTGGGTCCCCTCACGAATCTAAATTCTTTCTATTTTTGAAAATTCGAATCTAAATTCTTTCTATACATTGAGAAACAAAATAGAGCCGGCACGTGAAAATAACGTCTATTTTGGAACGGATGCAATATTTGTTTACTCCACTTTTATATGTCTCATGTACTGTAGTAAATTAAACTTTGGACGAATAATCCGCCTGTCACGGTAAAAGACCCTCCTTGGCCTCTCCGCCACTGATCATCAGGGGTCGCGCGCGTGTATAAATGAGATCGTGGATGCGGGTGGTAAAGAGTCTGCATGTATACACAAAACGTTCATACATACATATTATCACTGTGGCAAATTAAGTTAGCATGGAAGGCGACGGCGGCGAGAACACAGGGGTGCCATGCCTTGCCGTGGTGCGCTACGCGTTGGCCACCGTGGTGGGCGTGGTCGCCTTCTCGGTGGTCGTCATGGTCATCACAGTGGTGCGCCGCCCTGAGGACATCAAACTCTCCATCGACCACGGCTACATCACCGCGCGAGGGGTGGTGGATGTGCAACAGTCGAACTACTCGCCGGAGGACAACGACGACCACGGCGGCCGCAGGTTATTGTCAACCACCAATAATACTGCCAATAACCAGAGCAATACTACTCTTCGTGTTGTTTTCACCGCCAGCAACCCCAGCGGCCGCGGCGACGTCATTTGCAGCCACATCACCGGCGGCCTGCTCGACGTCATGTTGGAGTCGTCGTCCTCTACACCGGGCATGGAGACCATCGTCCGATTTCACGTTGATGATTCCTTCGACTTGCCAAAGGAGTCGACGCACGTGCAGCCGAAATGGGTACCGATCGAGGGCGCGGATCAGCAGCGCTACATATCGGAACGGTACAGCAGTGTGATGATCTTCAAGGTCGCGGTGATGGTGAACATGTATGTTTCGCCCCATAACAAAAAGAGATCCGGCTACAACTATACTTTCTACTGCTGGCCCATCATCGTAGGCTCCGGCTACAGCGATCTGGACAGCACCAGCGATGTACCATGCAACAAGATGGCTAATCGAGATATCCCCCAACTCCGCCATTTTCCGGCGCCAGCGCCAGCGCCGACGAGCTAGCTTGCTAGCTAGCTTCATGCATGATGTCGACCAGTATTGTACTCTCTATTAAATTCAACTTGTGTGATTTATTCTCTTAGTTGCCCCCTTGGTTGATTTGCTTCAAGGCCGCATGCATGTGTCCGTGTTCCGGTGACAAAAAAAAAAAAAGGAAAGGAAAGAAAAAAAGATAGTGCCATATCTGGCCAAGGTTGCAGAGTCATGTAATTTGCACGGAATTCGCCGCACAATATTTCATCGGGGCTTGCTTTGATGGCTTTGTTAGTTTGTGTAACTTGGTAAATACATAGGTGTGTTGGACTTAAATGGAAAGAGAGAAGTACGTAGGCAATCTTTATTATCGATCTTTACTAAAGTATGGCTAGTCACCTTTTCCAATTAAGTTTGTTTCTTGCATGATTTTTCTCCCAAAATTCTATAAATCAACGTATAGAAATATTTAGTAGTCATCTTTTGTTATCCTTAAGTCAATGGCTACTAAATTATGAGTGATATGGTTTAAATGATATTCCATACGTGAGGATACCTCTATATTTGGTGCATCATATGTAGGGATGCAAACGAATCAGATAATTTCTGATCGATTCAAACAATTTTTGAATAAGAAATGTTTCAGCTCGGATTTTTCTCGGATAGTCTCAGATCAGAAACGAATACATATTTTTTTTAAAAAAATAAATACAAATATGGTAGTGCACTATCCGTTGAATACAAATACGGACTCAGACTATTCGAGGATGATGGAGTCCGGGTATCCAGCCCACTAGACATAACTAAGCCCATAGCCACTTTATGCTAATAGTGTCCACTGGCCAGTTGGCCTCAAGGGCCTCAAGTCCGATTTGTAGTTTAGGCCGGACGCATCAATGCTCACGTCGTCATTGTCGGTGTTGTCGAGTACCATGTCGCCACCCATGGGCAAGGCGCTCACAACTGTCATTGCCTTCTGCTTCGTGTCATCGTCCTTTTTGCCTGTATTGTGGCGGAGTGTGCGCTTTGAGAACAACATCATCTGCGTGCCCACCGACGGGAAGATCTCTAGTGGCTACAGCACCACCGCCTTGCCTCCATGAGGTAAAGCCGTAAAGGGGGAAGAACATGGACCTTCTTGGTAGAACATGAACCAATGAGTAGGGACCAAATCCGAGCCCATGGCACGGCGACATGAGGAGCCGACGGCGCACCGAGGCGGCCACGACTGAAACCATGGAGGGCTGAGCCGTGGTGGTAGCCAAGGCCATGGTGGTGACGTAGAGGCATTGAAGTTGGTGAGGCCTAGCTGAGCTGAACCATAGCCAAAGGGGAGAAGAACCAGAGCCAGGCGAAGTGGGCCCAAGGGCGCAGGTGGCACTGGGGTGGAGCAGCCAGAGGAGTCGGGCGGCTCGCTGGGGCCTGGGAGGCGCCATGGGGAGCTGGTGGCACGGGAAGCGATGCTGGAGTCCGAGTGGCTCGTAGGGTGGCCGGAGAGGCGTAGGCGCGACAGAGTGGTCAGATGGACTATAGCCACTTTTTTTTTCAGATTTAGCCCTTGGACGCTCTTTTTTTGCAAATCCAGTTCCCTTTTTGGACTTACCAAGTTCGACAGGAACCTACCGAGGTTGCCAACTAGCCTCACCTCAATTAGTGTGTACTTTAATTGGTGTTAATTATATTCAATTAGTGCTAATTAATTATATTTAATTAGTACTAATTGCACTAATTATGCTAATCAAATGAGACATTAATTGTCTGCAGCAGTAGGGGAGCTCGACAGCTCCTATTGCCGAGTAGTATAGCTCAGTAGGCGCTACCGAGCTGCAGTGGCTCGGGAGCACCCACCGAGCTCTAGTAGCGTGGTAGGCTACTGTGGCTGCCGAGTTCGAGAAGGGAACTAAATTTGCAAAAACGAGTATCCAAAGCTAAATTTAAAAATGGCTACAATGCCATTCATATGAACACTTCTCATATGTATAGCATGTGCAGCAACGTACGTGGATAGAGCTCTTATTTACGTTACTTTTTTTAATGTAGGAGATATCCTCACCGGTATAACATATGTGGGCCATATAACGGTTTCTGATTAAGGATTATATTGTGGAATTTTTAAGCCCTTTAAAATGAAGGAAGTGCCTTTAATATCACCAATTATTTATAGATATATAGTTTAGAGGCTCTTTCAGAAGCCATATGTTAATCCTAGGAGGTAAAAAGGCTAGAAATTTCCATATTAATTGAAGAAAAAGAAAAATGCTAGAAATCCCCGTATTAATCGGAGAAAAAACATATTGACAATTAGAATTGTGATCTTTATATAATCTATGGCTAGAATTATATATTAAAGATCTTTATATATATAATCTTTATTCTCTTTGGTGACATTCTCAATCTTAGAGTTTCCTTAATCTATATAATCTTAGAGTTTCCTTAATCTATGTGCATGTCCGGTCAAAATACGTCTATAAAAAAAATCAATAAGGGAGTAGAAGAAAAGGTGTTGGCTACTAGCTCTTGCAAGACATTACCTTAGGATATGAATAAAGGTATAATGTCATATATCTCTTCATCCTGCGTGCTACATAAGATCTTTGTTGATGTGGAAAAGAGAAAACAAGGAGAGAGAGAGAGAGAGTAGCTTTCTCTTGGTGAAGAGACGAGGTAAACTCATAAAATAAATAATACAGGTAGCACAAAATACTAGCTACTGTAGCAGACGTTGTCTATGATAAACATTTTTAACGTAAATATTTAAAAATTATACGGTCCTGTCAAGACAACTTAAGAGGTAGTAACTAATATCAACTTACAAACTCCGTTAAGGTTGCCCATGGGGTGAATGACGTAATATTATATATATTAATCAACGGTTTCGATCTATTTGTGTTGTCTTTCCGTGGTAGGGTAGCAGGCGAAGAAATGATCCGTACGTAAAGCCGTCACGTTATCCAGAGCAGTGACGTTGAGGGTCGTCCCAAAGGAAGCCATGCATGCACGTGCTGGCTCTTAATTAAGGTGCAATTAAAAGAACATTACTCCGTATCAAAGGCGGTTCTGCATGCATGATCTCTGCTTTGTTAGCAAAGAAAAGAGCAGAAAAAAAACCAAAATTATGAGTTGTGGCCAAGCCATCGATCGTGCCATACATCATATATATATATATATATATATATATATATATATATATATATATATATATATATATATATATATATATATATATATATATATATATATATATATATATATATATATATATATATATATATATATATATATATATCGATCGTGCCATACATCATATATATCGATCGTGGTAGGGTAGCAGTGTGGTTCTCTTTGCATTGATGATCTAAAGCGCTTGTAGGCTTTTAAAAACTTAATTGTTAGCTACCAAAGCTCCACACGGCCGGCAGAGCTGCTAGCTAGCCAAATGACCAAGGTAAGTATCACATGCTAATTGTGCTATACAAGTAGTAGTACGTATGCAATGTGACTGCACGGCACGCAGCAGCCTTAATCAGTGTCTTTGATTTTTAAGGCGCTACACACGAGCGAAAAGCAAATTCCCAAGGGCACCAGCTCCGACCCAACCGGTTTTCCATGGCCTCGCTCCTTTGTTAAAGAAAAGGGTAGAAAAAGACCAACATAAAAAGTTGTTATCAAACGATCGATCGTGCTACACATCATATCAGCAGAATGGTTCTCTTTGCATCGATGATCTAAAGCACTTTTGTAGGCTTTTAAAAACTTGTTGGCTACCAAAGCACCACGTGGCTGTTAGAGCTAGCCAAATAATCAAGTATCATATGCTAATTGTGCTATACAAGTAGAACAGATACAACGTGACTGCACTGCACGCATCAGCCTTATGTGCTGCTTATTTGGGCTAAAAAATAACTTATGCCTGAAATTTTGCTGTAGTTAGCTGAAATTGCACTATAACTGATGATATTTTATTTAACGTAATTTAATTTTTTTTAAAAATAAAAAAGTTAACCTATAATGGATAATGTAAATGAATACGAAAAAAACCGGTAAAAAAGCTAAAAATCAGAAAAATAACGAAATTTAAAAATAGTAAAAAGATAAACCAAAAATTAAAAGCTCTAAACCGAAATAAGCGGGCCTTAGTTTAGGGGTGCAAACGGGTCGGGTTAATCCCGACCGATTCGGCACCGAATCCGGAGAAAAAAATATGGGTTAGGATATGGTAATAGCAATATCCGTCCGAATCCGATACGTCTTCAAGTTTGATTTCAGGTTAGTGCTACTATTTGACGTTTCATTTTCTTTTGCAATGGTAAAATAAAATCTTCCACATCAGCTATTAAGTAGTAACATCAATTTCTTGACAATACGTCCTCCTACTCTATTTGCTGTACTGCATGCATTCCTTACAAACAAGTAGGGGTGCAAACGGGTCGGGTTAATCCCGACTGATCCGGCACCGAATCCGATTGGTACCGAATCCGGAGAAAAAAAATATGAGTTAGGATATGATAACAACAATATTCGTCCGAATCTAACCTATTTGCACCCCTACCTTAGTTGGTGTCTTCGGTTTTGCGCTGCGCGAGTGAAGGGCAAATACCCAAAGGGACCTGCCGGCCGGGGCCCTTGTGCCCGAAGTACATATGCAATATAGAAAAAAAAAGAAGGGGCACTGTATTGGATGCATAATTATAAAACTCGGACCGGTTCGACGGTTGTATCGGCAAAATCCGGAGCCAAAGGCTTTGCTAGGCCGACTCGGACGGTTTTCCATGATCTCTTTTGTAAAAGAAAGAGCAGAAAAAGACCAAAATTATGAGTTGTGATCAAACCATCGATCGTGCCATACATCATATCAGTAGTATGATTCTCCTTAATTGCATCGATGATCTAAAGCATTTATAGGCTTTTAAAAACTTGTTGGCTACCAAAGCACCACGCGGCCGGCAAAGCTAGCCAAATAATTAACTTGTGTTAGCTACCAAAGGACCACGCGGCCGGCAAAGCTAGCCAAATAATTATCATATGCTAAGAGCAAGTATAACAATGATCTTAGGGCATCTCCAACAGTATGAGCTAGTTACTAGCTCTAAGACAACTTCTCCAATAGTATTAACTTTAGCACATAGCTCATAACATAAATAGCCTCACATGACACTCTCACATAATCTTGGAATGTGTGTATGAGACTAGCTCTTGATCAAGAGATAGCTTTTCTCTCTCTTCTATTAAAATATGAAATAATATGCTTAGAGCTAGCTCATAAGTCACTGTTGGAGATGCTCTTATAGCCAAGCTAGTCAGCATTTTTGCTGATGTGGAGGAGAGAGGAGAGCTTGGCTCTCATGCAAGCAATAAGCTGCACACGGGAGCCTATGTAGTGGTGGGTCCAGATAATAAATGTATGTGAGCAGGAGTAGGAAAGAGAATGTGAGACATGGTACCACATAATAATAAAAAAATCTTTTATAGACAAATAGAAGACAGATTATTGTATAACTTGGCTCTTATAACTTGACTTATAGCCAAACACTTGGCTCTATTATTGGACTTGCTCTAATTGTGCTATACAAGTAGTACGTATACAATGTGACTGCACTGCAGCAGCGCGTGCGAGCGAGCGAAAAGCAAATCGCTTTTGCTAATTTACGGGCGCCCTCGCGGAGCAATTCGTGCGGACTCACGATATGCTGACACGTGTAGACGAGACACATCTGCAAAGTTTACACGTGGTGAGAAGAACTGCAAGAGACATGAGAGCAAGAGGCCGTCCGCGAGCTCGCTGCCATGCACGCACGCCAGAAGAGGAGCGTGCGCTGTCCGAGGACCTGACCTCGATCCGTGGCTAAATAAAAGAAAAGGAAAAAAGAATAATACACCGTGAGACCACCTGAAAGCCACCTATGTGTCTCACATGAAAGTCACCTATGTTATATGATGGGTATTTAATTTTGATGTGTAAGTTTTATCGCAGTTTGAATTTGGTTTTTATGCTTTTCAGATTTTGGAGTTGTTGTTAGGATTTAACCGGTCTGACCAGCCTGACAATTGCGATCTGACCGGCAGTTACAAAACGGTTGGTAGACCATATACATTTTGAAAACTAGACATCAAATACTTGTGTAGGTGTATTTGAGAATATCTTTGTATTAGGTGTTACTCAATTTGGAGTTCTGAGTTGAAACTAGAAATAGTTTAACCGAAATTCCAGAGAGAGTGTTTTTTGGTGCTCTTAATCGGTCGGACCAGTCTGTGGTCAGTGGTCAGAACGTTGGCAGTCTGATCAGCATTGAGCCAGCGGTTAGACCAATCCTCTGTTAGCGAGGTTTGACTAGAGCTGACTGGAGCGGCATGATCGACCATTGGTTGGTGATTAGATTGGCTCTTGCTGAAATGAGTGAGCTGATTAGGTTTTCAATTGAGTTTGCTCTTGAGGATCTTTGGGTTCTTGTTAGGATGTGTTGTGGTATGTTTGTGTCACATATGATAGGGAGTCATGTGTGTTGAGATGGAAATCTTGACGAGAGTGTTAAGTGGTGCATATTTGCATTTGTTTTATTGATGAGATTTAAGTACATGTCACTTGTGCTCGGAACAATTGATTGTTCTTTGATGTGTAGGACACTTGGTGATTGTTGGCAGTCAATGGCAAGACCGAGTCTAGAGGAGGAGCTCGAAGCTATAGAGAGTCATATAAGTCTGGGTGAAGCTACATCTCAAATGAAGAAGCATGAGAAAGAGATAAGGATCGTGATGAGACAAGTGTATGCATGTAATGTGCCATTGGACTTGCGTTGTTTCAAGTGGAGACAATCTAGAAGGAGGCCAGAGGCATATAGGCTTGGCAGTAAGTCATTGAGCATCACTGACTTTTGGAGTTTGCTTTGAGGAGAAGCATCATGAAGGCCGGTGGGTGGTAACTGCGTAAATTGTCCAATACCAGGTGAAAAAGCGGTCTACAAAATCGCACTGGTGGGTTAAGGTGGATTAGATCACATCTTGATGGATCGAGCTTTATACTAGGCTATTGGAACTATGTGTAAAGTCGCGCTTTGAAAATTATGCAAGTGTGTGAGTACAAAAATCGTTTGTGTATGTGTTATTGGGTTTTTTTATTTGTAAGTAGTTGTATTTACTATGTGTGTTGGTAGTTTATGGTTAAGTGAGAGGTGAGGGGCCTCCCCTTTGTGTATTTGTTTAATTTCCTTACCTTCTTAATATGTTTTTAGGAGTTCTTGGTTTCTCTCGCTTCTCCTCTATTTTATGGTGTGATCTAGCTTACTATAATATGTGAAAGCCCATTCAAGGTCATCTAGATTATGAAGGACTCACGAGTAAGTGCAGATCGAAATTTTCCTCATTTGCTCGGTTTTGGTGCAATTTTTCTTATTTTGGATAAATGTCGAAGCTTTGGCTATGTTATTCACGATCAATGATTGAAATATGTTTATGACATTCTAAGTAGTGTTTGTACCAAATTTTATCTTGTTTAGATCAGTAGTTTAAGAGTAAGTCATGTTCTTATTCGTGAGCAGTGTTGTTTTTGCCTTTTTTTCATGGAGCAGTCTGACCACCCCTGTGATCCGGTCCAACCACCCTCTAGCCAGTGGTCAGACTGGTGAGACTGAAAGTCTTGAGTGAGTTACTGATCTTTGGCTCTTGGTTTGGGTGAAGCTTGTGGATTTATGTTTTCCATTGCATTGTGTTCACTACTACAGAAAAGGTCATCACAGACGGTTCAAAAACGTCATCACAGACGGTTTTGTGAACCGTCTGAAATTATGGGTCAGTGATAATACGAGGTCATCACAGACGGTTTTCGAACCGTCTGTGATGCAAATATCACAGACGGTTTTTAGTTAAAAACCGTCTGTGATATATAGTTATCACAGACGGTTTTTAGTTAAAAACCGTCTGTGATATTTACATATCACAGACGGTTTTTAACTAAAAACCGTCTGTGATATTTATAAATCACAGACGGTTTTTAACTAAAAACCGTCTGTGATTATAACTATCACAGACGGTTTTTAGTTAAAAATCGTCTGTGATATTTCCTTCTATTTCCTTCAGGAAATGCTAGCCATGCCCTCTGAAACAAGCAGATCAACATGTACATGTATACATCCAATTCACATCTCAATTCATTTCACAAACATAAAACATCAATTTTTATTAAGATTAGAGTATACCATTACAGTATCTCAAAACAACGAGCAGGTTACACAACAAGAACAACGAGCAGGTTACACAACAAGAACAACGAGCAGGTTACACAACAAGAACAACGAGCAAGTTATACAACAAGAACAACAAGAACAACGAGCAGGTTACATAACAAGAACAACGAGCAGGTTACACAACAAGAACAACGAGCAGGTTACACAACAAGCAAAGATCATCTATGCCTTCTCGCCCCTGATGCAACGCATGAGCTGAATGTATTTGATGACCACCATCGTCGGCGTTGATTGAGCGTCTGCCTGGTTGGCACGAGCTAGATGCTTCTGCGTCGTCTGCAAGGAGGAGGACAGCAAGGAGGAGGAGAACAACAAGGAAGAGGACAGCAAGGAGGAGGACAACAAGGAAGAGGAGAACAGCAAGGAGGAGGACAGCAAGGAGGAGGACAGCAAGGAAGAGGAGACCAGTAAAGAGGCTGGATTTTGGGTATATTTATAGGGAAGGGAGAGGGAGGGAGAAGCGGGAATTCGAAATTTTTGGCGCGGGAACGGAAAGGCGGAGCTACGATTCGTGGGGCTGAGGATCGATAGGCCCAGCGGTCAGATTATCACAGATGGTTCTATATATAGAACCGTCTGTGATGAATGAATATCACAGACGGTTCTATATATAGAACCGTCTGTGAATTGGAGCACAAATTTTATATACCGATGCAATATAAACAACTAGTCTGAAAAGAAAAAATAGCAAAGGTTTATATAGTTTATATATACTCATTTGAAAGGTTTCGACGAGATCTACAACTTTGCAGTTGAAGAAAAATCCAAATTCCGAAAATAAAACCAAGAAAAAGGGCAAAAACAGAAACCAAAAACTTGCGACGCAGGTTTAGGTCCAAAGATGGCCGATTTTCGGGGTCTTGGAGGTCGACTGGCGCAAGCGGGTCGTTTTTTTTGGATCGGGCTCGTCGTTAGCTTTCCAACGAGTACAAGAACGTCGAAAACGGACACCGTATGCAAAAGTTATGCCCGTTTTACTGAAGGTGTCTCAAAACTGAACCATACTCGGACTTAAGCGGGAAAATATGAAATTTTGAGGGATTGCAAGGCGGGAAATATATCACATACGGTTTATATTATAAAACCGTCTGTGATACTAGAATATCACAGACGGTTTTATAATAAAAACCGTCTGTGATATTCCAGATTATCACAGACGGTTTTTATTATAAAACCGTCTGTGATATTCTAATATCACAGACGGTTTTATAATAAAAACCGTCTGTGATAATCTGGAATATCACAGACGGTTTTTATTATAAAACCGTCTGTGATATTCTAGTATCATAGACGGTTCAGCGTTAAGAACCGTCTGTGATACTCATTTTTCCCGCCACAAATACCACAGACGGCCTCCAAATTAAAACCGTCTGTAATAGTGTAAATCACAGACGGTTTCACAAAACCGTCTGTGATTTGGCGTCTACTATTAGGCTTTTTGTAGTAGTGGTTACTAATACCAGTGGGAAGCTTTGAAGGAGTCATTCACCCCTCTCTGACTCGCCATACCCGATCATACAATTGATATCAGGGCTCGATTAGCTCTTCTTCAGATCCTAACTGGTCTTTTGAGTAATAGTGTCGGAGAGATATTATAACAAAGCTCTCATCTTTGATGGGGTCGAGTATCTCTATTGAAAAACACGAATGACGATGTATATCTAAGCTCAAGGCTAAGCCGTTTGGAACAAAGTGAGAAATCCCTTTGTCTTGCTTGCCAATGATGTGGTCCTCATTGCTGCTACGACAGCAGAGGCTAAAGCAAATGTTAAGACACGTAACTTCTTGATTTAAAACGTAGAGAGAAATAATTTCAATAGCATGCAGTATATATATGTTTCAAAAGGAAAGGAAAAGAAGAAGAATATTCCAAACAAACATGCACTGCATCGATCAGCGATACGTTTCTTTGCATGTAAGCAAGCATTAGCTCTGTTGCACGCTTGTTCTTTTTGAGCTTACACAACTAGTGACTTACAATAGCATGCATGTACTATATATACGTGCTATCTAGCATGCAGTGCGTTACCAGCCGGCCTAGCTAAGCTATAAAGATGTACTACTTCAATTATACCAGTAGTCGCACAAACTGTGAACTAATCTTAGGCAGCTACGTCCAAAACCTGACCGTCTCCTACGCCGACAAGAGCAATGAGGCCTCCATGGTGGCCACCTCCGCCGTCATGTTCCTCCTCGCTGCCCTTTTCTTCATCCTCAACCTCTTCAGCCGCGTCTCCGACGTCAGCGCCATCCTCCACCCCACCGCCCGCCTCTTCCTCACCAGCTCGCTGTCCCTCTTCCTCCCCGTCATGTCCTACCTCTTCTCCGAGGCCAAGAATAGCTCTCCGGGTTCCAACCAGATGGCGGAGCTCTCGCTGAGGGCGCGGACGATCCTCGCGTGGATGCTTCTCGTGGAGCTCCTCCGCAAGAAGGTGGAGGCGATCCTGGTCACCGCCGGCATGCAGGGCTACTCAAGCTCCATCGACCGTGCTACCCGCATCGGTTGGCTGGGCTACCTCGTCTTCTTCAACCTAAAGAGCGCCGGCAAGAAGACCATCTACGGCTTCTTATGGGTCCTCGCCGCTGCCAAGTTGGTGCAGAGGGTCGCCATAAACGAGCTGCTCAAGCGTTCCCCCGCCTACGGCAAGAACGCCCAGCGTCTCCACTCATACATGGACCACATACTACAACTACAAGAGCAGCAGTGGAATGTCCGGGTTGATGGATCGGAGCTGTTGAAGAGCTGCAAGTACGCCGTGATGGGAGAAGAAGAGTTGGAGATGGAGGCCGACCCGGAGGACAACCATCTTCATCAGCCGAACAAGACTACCACTGTCGGCGAAATCTGGACGCTAGCGGAGAGAGATCATGTCCTCCGGAGAGATCATAGGCTCAAGAGACTCTGCCTCTCCTTCGCGCTCTTCAAGCTGATGCGCCGGAGGTTCGAGAACTTCCCCATCACCGACGAGGAAGCCCGCAACTGCCGGGACCTCATCTTCAGAGGCCTGTGCAGAGATGGCACGGACAGGGAAGCCATCGCGGTTGCACTCTTCCAAGTGCTAAACGACGAGCTCCATTTCCTCTGCGAGTACTACCACTCTGTACTCCCTGTCGTGTTCTCCAACCCCTTCTTCCTCGTGGCCAACTACATCTTGTTTCCCATCGTAATCTCGGCCTTCTTCCTCCTGACCATCATCCTCTGCAGCAATGGGGATCTATTCTACGCATTCCGTAGCATCAGGAATGACAACCTAGCCATATCGACCGGCATAATGAAGCTGACCGGATGCATCCTCAACACAATTTTGCAGTCACCCCCGGCACTCTTCTCCACCATCGACCTGGCCATCACCATGCTGCTGGTACTGGCTGTCGTCTACGAGGAGGTCTGGGAGTTCATCGTCTTCATCCTCTCCAACTGGTTCATGGTGTCGCTGCTCCGCGACTACACCGCCAAGCCCCACTGGCGTGACAGCCCCACTTTTAGGGGGGCCATCCGCGGGATCCTATGGGTTCGAAACTCGATGAGCAAACCCAAGCTCCGCTTCAGCCAGTTGTCCGAGCTTGGGGGGTTTCTCACATGCCGGCATTCCCTGGCTATGTCGGCCAAGGCGGTGCCCATGGAAGTGAAGAAGTCTATCATGCAGTACCTGCTGACGCACGTCGAGGCGGTGCCCATGGAAGTGAAGAAGTCTATCATGCAGTACCTGCTAACGCACGTCGAATGCGATGCCCCGCTCAGCAACGGCTGGTCTGCGCTGGCGGCGAAGCACCCCGAGTACCACTCCCAGCTCTCGTGGGCGTGCCAGAGCGACAGCGTCGCCGAGGTGATCCTCACCTGGCACATCGCCACCTGCCTCTTGGAGGCGAGGTACCCGAGGCAGAAGGGCGCAACGACGACCTTCCGATCTGACCGCAGGGTGGCGACGACACTGTCCAAGTACTGCGCTTACTTGGTGGCCTTCTGCCCGGAGCTGCTCCCCGACAACCTGGATGGAACGCAGCGCGCGTACGACACCATGAAGCGGGATATGAAGAAGGTGCTCGGGTGTTGGGTCTACTTCTCGCCGGTGGCTACCGGCTGGTGCGACAAGATGTTGCAGGTCGCGGAGCAGAGCACGGAGGCGCCGGTGTGGAAGGGGGCCAAGGCCGGCAAGATTCTCATCTCCAAGGCGGAGGCGGACGAGGCGCAAGTGTGGAAGCTACTGGCCGATGTGTGGACGGAGCTCGTCGTGTACGTGGCGCCGTCGAGCGGCGACGTGCACGTGAAGGCCCACAAGGAGGCGCTGGCGAAGGGCGGCGAGTTCATCACCGTGCTCTGGGCGCTCGCCACGCACACCGGCATAACCCGCCCGGCCAGCAAGCCGTGGGCCGTCGCCACCTGGCCATCAAGTCCGGTCATCCCGGTCCAGCAGGTCATCCCGGTCCAACATGTTCCTTCTGCATGCGTGTAGTCGGAGCTCTCGAGGTCGACCGGCGTGCACGTGTGCTCAGTTTGGCGCCAGCTACCTTCATCAAGTTCATTTTCATGTGTGTTTTGGAGTGTTTCATCAAATTATTTTGCTTGTCTTTTTCAACGTATACACCTTGTGCTTGCATAGGTACTTACTTCAGCAACATAAATTGCAAGTGCTTAGCTTTAATCTCGTGTCTCTTCTCTCTAAATGTTTCTGTAATTGATCTCGTGTATGTGTTTACCTAGGCAACACTAGAGTCCGGCTCTACCTAAACTTTTTTTCGTGCAACCCAACATTACCCACTTGGATGTTATTCTTTTAAGTATCATCTACATTTTCATCTCTATTTAATGTATGTTTCAATATCTGGTTCATCTCTAAAATTTTCATAATTTTTGTAAAAAAATCGAAATTTACACAAAATCCAGTCTTGAATTCCAAAAAATTTCGTGCAGTAAACGGTACCGTCACTACCGGGCTCAGCAGCTTTGCCGAGTGCCGGTGGCACTCGGCAAAGCACGAGAAACACTCGGCAAAGGCTTTGCCGAGTGCCACCCACGGCATAGCTCACACGACAAAGTTTGTGACGGCAAAGAGCTCTTTGCCGAGAGCTTTTCATCGAGCACTCGGCAAAGGCTTTGCCGAGTGCCGAAACGACCCTCGGCAAAAAAAAGGTCAGTGGACGGCGAGAACACGGTGACGGCATCTTTTGCCGAGTGTCAGGACGGAATGGCACTCGGCAAAGTATTACTTTTTGCCGAGTGTCGTGGTAATGCACTCGGCAAAATTTTACTATTTTGCCGAGTGTCATGGTAAAAACACTCGGCAAAGCAACGCGTGTCATGGTAAAAACACTCGGCAAAGTAACGTACTTTGCCGAGTGTTTTTACCATGACACTCGGCAAAGCAAACACACTCGGCAAAGCATGTTCCCAGAATGCACAGAAATGCTACTTTGCCGAGTGTTTTTACCTTGACACTCGGCAAAGCCTCCCTTTGCCGAGTGTAACACACGGCAAAATGGCCAAAAACTGCCAATTTTAATTGCTTATTGCACCCCACTCAAACAAGTCACAATATATCACAGATATATCAACAAGTAATCACATATATCACCACAAGTCACAATATATCACATATCAAAAGTGCAACCACAATATATCATATATAATGCAACTCCAAGTATCATTCACCAAGTATCAACCACAAAATTCGTAATAAACATCACAACCACAAGTATCATTGTCACCCCGACTGATGTGGTGGGTCATGAGGCACATTATTCGAAGCCGCCGATTGATTCTGCACAAAGGAGAAGAGATTGCATGTGTGAGACAAGATTTAAGGTAGGAACATACAAACTTAAACATTCATACTCCACTAGAAACTCACAGGAGTAGTTGCAGGAGGAGGTGGAGGGAATAGCTCCGGTGGCAGAGGTTGACCCATCCTCTCGCCAAGACTTTGCATCCACTGAAACATCTGCTCCATCCTCTGCCGCTCGGCCTCATTCCTCTGCCGATCGGCCTCCATCCTCGCCTCCATCTCCTCCCGTAGCCTCTTCTCTTCTTCCAGTTGGGCCTACAATATTTCACCCCAATGTTACAATGCAAAGCAAACATATGTAAAAATTAATGAACGACGAATAAAACAAAAATAACCTGGAGTGCCTCCATCCGGGACTGTGCAGTGTCCGGCCGTGGGCGAATGGCCGGGCTTGAGCTCGTGCTCCTTGCTCGAATCTGGGAGAGAGTGGGAGTAGTGGCCGTGTCGAGTGTGCTGTCGCCAATCCAGTACCGCCCATGCTTTTTGCCTCCTCCCACCCTCATGACGACTTCTCCATCAAGGTCCTGGGTGCTCGGATCGTACTCTGGCCCATGGACCGCCCTTGCCATCGATGTGTACTCACTGAGGCGGTTGTGGACGGTCGCATTGCTGTACACCGAGGGCGGGTCCTCCGGGTTGTAGTCGACGTCGGACGTCGCCTTGCCCTTGTGGGCCAAAGCCCATGCCTTGAACTGGGAGCAAGGCTGGCCACCATGTGACGACGACTACGAAAAAAACAGCAAGATGATTAGAAATTATGCAGAATTGAGCGTTATAATAAAGAAATGAATTCGCGTACCCATGTAGCCGCGAATTCTGCTGCAGGGACACCAAGTGGCACGCGCTCCTTTAACCTTGGCAAATGCTAGTTCCAAGAAAGCATCGATCTTCTCAATCCATTCATCGGACAACGAACCCTGACTTGAGCGGCCCGTGTACATCCACTCACGGTCATCCATCCTCTAACATATCAGGGAGTAATATAAGAATCAAATGCATCTACACGATCTTTCTCCTATCTAATAGGTGAAGATAGGTCCTAATCCCACCCGAGGATGCGTAGATGAGGTTAGTTTCCATGCTCTACTCCTATCCGAGACAGAATTTCGGCAGCACCTCCCCGCTGTTCTCCAAATACACGTCCTGGCAGGGAGATTGTGTATCCGGAGAACAACAGGGAGATGCTGCCGAAACTCTGTCACGGATCGGAGTAGACCATGGAAACTAACCCCATCTACGCATCCTCGGGTTGTCCAAAAAACGTGGATAATTCGAAACAGATACGGTTATAGATATGCAAAGATCTGCATATTTCCAACCGTATCTCTTTCGAACGGGAGACGCCTAACTAGGTTACGCCTAACCAGAGAATAAACTGGGCCGACCAATCAGAGAATGGCATTCAACAAAGTGATATAGCCATAATAAAGTGATATACCAATCAGATATAGCATTCAACTCCCCCTCATTCTTTAGAACATTAACACATCAGTATAGCAATAGCATCTTTCACAGTGCATGAACCAACAATTTAACAGTGCACAAATTAACAAAGTACTGCACATTCACAGATCTCATGCATCCATCACAGATATCAGATAATAATCCACTGGGCAATACAAATTAACAAGCATTAAAAGTAATTCAGTAACACAGTAATTGAGAACAACAATTAAGGAAGGGAATAAATAAAAAATATTAAGGAAGTTCATTTAATAACATTCTAATCATATAGTTTTTATTTCACCAATCTAGAGACTTCTGTATATTTTCGGGGAAATAGATACTTTTGTATATATGAAAGAATAAATTTGGAAATGTTTCGCTACACAGATTCTAGAGCATCACTTTTGTAGATGGAGTAGCACATGTGTGGGTACATATATCCTCAGCCAAGAGATAACAAAATTGTTTGTAGGCTAGGGCATCTGATCAAAAGATGGTAAACTCTATGCAAATTGATGGCACAGCTCAAAATTAGGGCTTCCTGTAATCCTTGGAAATAGAGGTTTGTACTCCATACTAGACATGCTTATAGGGGGTGAAAACGGATAATAGAACTGCTATATTTGTTTTCAGTGTATTTCCAGCAATCAAATAATATATATCATCAACAAGATCACAACAATGGTAAGAAACAAATTAAACAAAATAGAACTAAAGATTGGAGCATGAACCGAGGGGAGGTGAAGAAAAATCACGGGTAGCCGAGGAGGTGGTGACGTCGAGGAGGGGCGTCGGGCGGCGGGCGGCCGCGGGGGAGGCGTCGGGCGGCGGAGGAGTCGGGCGGCGGCCAGCCGCGGGGGCGGGGGCAGTCGGGGGAGGCGTCGGGCGGCTGGCGGCCGCGGGGGAGGCGTCGGGCGGCGGCCGGCCGCGGGGGTCGAAGCGGGCGCGGCGGCGGCCGTGCGGGCCGCGCGGGGGCGGGGCGGCGGCGGGCGTGCGGCGCGGCGGCGGGCGTGCGGGGCGGGCGCGGCGGCGGGTGTGCGGGGCGCGCGGGGGCGGGGCGGCGGCGGGCGTGCGGCGCGGCGGCGGGTGTGCGGGGCACGCGGGGGCGGGGTGGCAGCGGGCGTGCGGGGCGCGGATGTTGCGTGTGTGAGCGCGGCCGTGGGGAAACTATTAATGTTATGTTTGTATTGTTTGCCGAGTGCCCCCGATCGGGCACTCGGCAAACCCCTCCTCTTTTGCCGAGTGCCCCCGATCGGGCACTCGGCAAACCCCTCCTCTTTGCCGAGTGCCTCCCACAATGCACTCGGCAAACCCCTCCTTTGCCGAGTATCTCCCACAAGACACTCGGCAAAGATTTTTTTTAATAAAACTTCCTTTCCTCTCTTTTTTTCATAGCGTGTTTTACAAATTTATTCGAATGTACATCGAAAATGCCTTGTCAAATTCACTCAACAATGCATATTCGATGCTTCTACGAATATTAGACCATTATTTCATGCAGTTATAGCTCAAATTCAATTTATATCAAGTAAAATTCTATAATTGCAGTTGCAGTTTAAAAATTAAAATTATCAAATA
Organism: Dendrocalamus latiflorus; assembly: GCA_017311315.1. Classification (NCBI taxonomy): domain Eukaryota; kingdom Viridiplantae; phylum Streptophyta; class Magnoliopsida; order Poales; family Poaceae; genus Dendrocalamus; species Dendrocalamus latiflorus. Next base: position 1,074,281 of record CM029659.1, read on the forward strand.
GATCCGAAAAATTACCAAAATTTCACATGAAACAATCTCTGTTGTCTATTGCCTGTACAAAAAGTTTTGTAGTCAAACCACAATTCGACCGTCACTTTGACTCCAAATCTTACCGGATCCGTCTCAACTCCACGCTTCTTCTTCAGAATTGCTTCAGTTTGTAAGCATCGTACGCGACAACTTATGCGAAATCTTATCAATTTTTTACCACAGCCTCCACGTATAATATCATGACATCTTGACAAATCTCATGATTTTCAGACTTCGTTTGCTTTTTTTAAAATTTAAAAACCATTCGGCCACACGTTTGTGGTCGTGTTTCCTGAACAAGATGTTCGAAATTCCTTTTCATTTAACAGGTAAGGCCTCAAACCGGGCTGAATAACATGAATATCATTTTTTCTACTCATTTTTTCCTATTATTTGAATCACTTGCAGTTCAAATTTGACTTGATTCAAAAAAATTGCTTGAAATGCAATTAATTAATTAAATATACCAAACAAATACAAAAATATACCAAATTTTAACATGGAGTACCATATTTTGTATGTGGAGAGTAGAAAAAGTTTGAAGGGTAGGAGAGGAAAAGGTTTTTATTTCTTTGCCGAGTGCCGCAAACAAAACACTCGGCAAAGAGCTCTTTGCCGAGTGTCAGCTCCAGACACTCGGCAAAGGTCTAACGGCGGTGGCTAACATCTAACGGACGGCGGTTGGTGCCGAGTGTTTTATTTTTGCCGAGTGTTTTCTTGTTAGCACTCGGTAAAGAGCTTATTTTGCCGAGTGTCTAATCCTCAGCACTCGGCAAAGAGATTTTTGCCGAGTGTTTTATTGTCGCCGAGTGTCCCCATTAAGGCACTCGGCAAAGTTGTTGTTTACCGAGTGCCCGATGGATTGCACTCGGCAAAATTCCGGACACTCGGCATAGAGGAGCTTTCCGGTAGTGCGTTTCCCCATATTTGGAACAAGCTCAGCTGTTAACCAGTAGCTCGTGCTTTCATTGAGTGCTTTTTGTTTGTTCTCTCTATCTCGAACTGCAGACGTAGATATTTTGGCAATGCAAATTCATTCACCGTACTGGTAGCTCCCAATCTGTATAACTAACTAGTAGCGGAAGCGCAACGCCACACCAGGGTTCAATTTACCGGTAGGGAAAAAATACCGGAGGTCACCGATAAACGGGTTTATCGGATTTATCGGAAAATCTATCGGTTTATCGTTTTCTTTTCGGACAAAATTTTAAAAAACCCTCAATTTGCACAGGATAACATATAGATTACGTCCAAATCAGCTAACATTAAAAAATACACATAATATTGTCTAGAAATGCGAGAATATCATTTTTCACCTAACACGTCGTATAGTCATCTAAGTTCTTCCCTTCCACACAGTCCATTGGATTAACAGTCCCAACTCCCAACTATTACAAGTTCAAAGAGAATTAATCTAACTTAAAAGTAGTCCATATCCATAATCCATAGTCCCAAATACTACAGACAGTACACTAACATAAAAGTACATGAACCAAGACAGCAAAATATGCTTGTGGTCACTGGTCAGCCACTAAAGCAGTATGTTGTCCAAAATGTTACAACCACATGAACCAAAACATCAACAAATATACTTGAAGTCTGGTCAGCAAAACACCACAACCCTTAGGTGACCAAATCACTGCAAATGTAGACATATGCTCAAAATTTGGTGAGGTAATTTGCAGTCCAATTGTTGATATGAGGGCAAGAGATTTATCTAACCTTTCCATAGAGGCCCTTGACAGAGACTTTCTTCAACCTTTTTGATCTTGGACGAAGAGGGGCTGGTTGCACATCTCTAGCACCTACAAATATGTACAAAATGTAAGCCTCCTAGCACACATGTAGATGTACTAGAGCATTCAAGCATCAATCCTATTGCTTATCATCCAAAACTAAAAATTCTTTGATATATAGAGTATAACTCATGGACAGAAATAGAACCTATGAACTGAATTTAGACCTGTAACTTCAATAAATCAGATCCAAAATATTTCGGATCTGAGATGCTTACCTTAATTAAGAACCATGTTTGCCTAGTATTGTACTACCTAAGATAATGTTCTCTTGATAAAAATAACAACTATTATGACTGCAAAAAATACATTATTACCAGCTTGACCTCCATTAGATTCTTCACCACGACTAGGCTGACCAACACCACCAGTATTGCCACAAGAACCACCAGCATCACCATCACCTTTGACGAATATTTTCAACAAAAGCACATTACATTGAGAAAACTTATGACAGGATATGCATAAAATAGTCAATCAAAAGATAAAACATATCATTGCCTTCACTATCATCAGAACTGTTGTCTCCTGATTCCGCATAAGCTGGGCTACCTTGCTGATCGGAATCTGATTCAAAATCATCTCCAATATCTTCCTCAGGTACCACCTTTCTTTTCTTACCACCTTTTTTGCCAAAATCAAGCTTCTTTTTAGTTGTGGCCAACTCTTCTTCATTCATTCCTAACTCCTCTACAAGAAATGTGCTAGGGCTGTTAGGAGATTCAGGCTCACTACCATCATATTCATCAAGTGTCGGCACAGATTCACTCCCAGAGTTGCACAACCAATCCATGATAGGATTGCCTTCGTCATACAGAGCAACTTCCATCAAGATGCTACAAGGATCAAAATCCTCTTGTTCAGTGCTTTGCATTTGGTGAAGGCTTTGCATTTCGGCTTCAAACTGTTGGATGCGCAACTTCAGATTGTAGTGCACAAAAACCAACTTGTGGAGCTTCTCATAATTTAATCTATTTCTCAATTTGGTATGAACCAAGGCGAATGTGCTCCAATTTCGTTCACATCCACTAGAGGACATGCATTGTGATACAATTCGCCGTGCGAGCTCTTGTAGTTCTTTGCAATCTCCACCATATTGATCCCACCAATCAGCTAAAAAAAGGAGGGCAGCACAAAAGTATGCTGAATTACTACGAAAACAGCAAGATAAAATCCTTCACCAAGCTGTTGTGATAACTTAAGTGCTGATCGGAAGTACGGGCAGTCAGCTTTCCTTCCAGGAATATCATTAGCATGGAAAAATTTTGCCCAAGCTTTCCCAATTTTCTCTTTGGCACCCCCCGTTAGCATAACATCTACTCGAGGCTGAGCTTGTGCCCTACAACGTGCCAAATCAATGTCAAAAGGAGCATTGGAAGCACTTTGAGGACTTTGGTAGAACCTGTCAATCCTAGTTTGACGATTTCCTGAACAACTTGCAGCCCCACTACGGCCACTTGGCCTCCCAAAAGGTGAAGAACTACCATTTTCCAAGGCAGAATTAGATCCCCTCAGTGATTCTCTCATTGCTGTCTCAACTTGTGTTGCTTCATCAAGAGCATTTCATGGCCTACCATAGCCTATGTTTGCTGCCATAACCTCCTTTTCAATAAAGAGACGAATGTCATTACTTCTTTTCCTCCTCACTTTTCCTTTTACAACTTCGCTAGACATTAAATCCTTAATATAAGCTGGCACATTTGGGCATTCTGCTACATTTCCAGTCGCTCCGGCGAGATGCTCCTTTAGACGAGTCACACCTCCACCCCTTACCTTTTTGAAACAATAAAAGCACATAAAGCCAGCACCATGAGGGTGGGGATAAGGCTCGCCATGGCTCCAAGTGACCTCAATTGGTCCGTTTAACTTCACTCGTCTCCCTGCAGCACCACATGTAGTGTTAACTCAACACATTATCCTGAATAGCATAACAGAAAAAATCAATTATGTGCTACTGTCATGTAGCACCACATGCAGTGTTTATTTAACACATTTTGTTCAACTGCATAACAGAAAAATATTCATTTATGTGCTATTGTCACAGTGAAAGGAGTTCAACTATTGGCATTAGCAAAACCTTTCTATAGTTCATTTTCAGATATCATAGATAAAATTTGTAGGCATCAAGTTCATTCAAAATCATTACAGTCAGCTTGCAGGTCATGCAACACCACAAGCAGTGTTTGTTTAACACATTTTCTTGAATTGCATAACAGAAAAAAAATTCATTTATGTGCTATTGTCGCAACAAAAGGAGTTCAGCTATTGGCATTGGCAAAACCTTTCTATAGTTCATTTTAGATATCATAGATAAATTTTGTTGCCATCAAATTCATTCAAAATTATCATTCAAATAGCATGCTGGTCATCAACATGTGCACAACAATTGGGAAAGTTAAACATTTACTACGAATATCGCATAGTCTTACAACAATGTGTTGATTATTTACCATTTTTTGCAACCACCTCAACCTCAGCACTAGTGTCTGTCATCGGCACTCTACCAGCAACACCACTCGACGAAGCATCTCCCTCACCTCGAGTAGCAGGTTGACAAGCTGGAGGGCGTGAACGTGCATCATCATCCCTGTCCCCAGTCACCATCACAGAAGAGACGCACACGTCCTGGGCAGTGCACACACACACAAAGCTTGAAATGAACACATCAAACAATAGAGGCTCAAAATAAAATGGAAATCGAGCTGTTGTACCTATGGAAACCGAGCAGCAAACAAGTGCCTGTGAGGATGGACTACTGGGGAACTGGGGAAGCTGTTGTGCGTTGGATCTATCACGCAACATTTCTGTAGCTCGTTGTCTATCCCGTGCTGCGATTGCAAACGATTCGAGAAAAAGAATTCTCAGTACAAAATTTAAAATAATCTGAAGTTTAAGACAATTTAAGAACAAGAAAAAGAACAAGTGGGCTCTAATCTAGCAGCCCAGCCTCTGAAGTCCCCAAACAAATTCACATTTCGGAAGCTATTTCCCAGTTATCTCAAGGATGACAGCCTCAAAAGAAAATTTCTTCTCACTACAATGGGGGAATTGGAGTTGGATTAAATGACTGTAAAAAATTAAGCCTTTTTTATTCACATGGTTAAGCAAATATCAGTTTTTTTCACAACGCAGCTTGTCGATACCAAACAGTAAGTCGAGGTAAATTACAAGAAGGAAGCACCCTACCAAAAACCAAGATCCACGAAGGGCAGCGTGGTGCTTCAACAAGCTGATCCGCTCCTTCTCGTACTTGGCGAACACCGCGCCGGCCGCGGCGATCGTGTACACCTGAAGGAACAGGGTCGCCGGCTGGTGGTACTTCACCAGGGCCTGCCCGGAGCCGAGCTCCACCAGCAGCAGTGCCGCCAGGCCGACCGCCACGAGCGCGCCGTTGAGCCGCGAGCTGTACGCGGTGAAGCCGAACTCGACGGGCACGCCGACGGCGGACCGGGGCTCCCGCTGATGGAGGGAGCAACGTATCTATGCAAGGGCAGCAGGAAGAACAAGCAGCGTTGAAGCACCAGTGCAGCTCCTGGCAAGGGCGTCGCACGCCCACCGCCTCGCGGGCGCAAAGAGGGCGACGCGGGCTGGGCTCAGCGCCTCGGCGGCGAGGTTGCGATGAACGAGGCGCCAGTAGGGACCGTAGGGCGAGGAGCTAATGTCGCGGCCGCCGGACGTGAAGAGGCCGCTGGGGTCGACGGCCGGCGGGCTGTCGGCGAAGGTGGCGCCACTCTGGACGAGGACGCGGTGTGCCATGCGGCGGTCGGCGACGAAGACGAGGGTGCGGAAGAGGCGGACGGAGATGACGGGGCCGTGGCGCGCGTGGAGCTGGCGGAGGAGCCTCTGCACGACCAAGCAGCTTGGGGAGGGAGACGAGTGGCATGCGGCGGCGGCAGATGGATAAAGTTTAGGGTTAGGAGGACTGAGGAATATATATATATATATATATATATATATATATATATATATATATATATATATATATATATATATATATATATATATATATATATATATATATATATATATATATATATATATATGGAGGCGAGTATTTGGGCCGACCATCCAGCAGCTTTTTTCGCGGGCCTGAATTCAAAATGGCCGAAAATTTTGAGCGGTAAGTGGAATTACCGGGCCCAGCCGAGAAACGGGATTATCGGAAATCTCATTTTTTTTTCTCGCCGAGATTTTTTTCCCTGCGCCACACCGCGCTAACTATCACGTGGATCAAAGTAAAAAAATTGACAATTCGTAGGAAGGGCTTCTCTAAAAAATAAGAACCCATACATATTTGCAAAGAATGTGAAGGGTTTCCGCATAAAACTAAGGACACATACGTAATTTTGAAAAAATCGTGGGGTTTTATCCAACTAAAGGTGGACCTCTATGAAAAACTGAGAACCAATACGTAATTTCAGAAAAGCAGAGGTTTTTCTCGCAAAAACTGATGCGGAAGGGTTTTTTTGCAAAACCTAGGACCTATACGTAATTTCCAAAAGACGGAGGGCTTTTTGGCATAAACGTTTAGGGAGTGTCTACGCAACATTCGACTATTTTTTAAGGTAAAATTAATCAGATTTTAAGGTGTTAGATGATGATCCAACGCTCCAGATCTTTTTTTAGAGGGGTTTGTATGAGTGGATCCGTTGGATAGAAATCCAACACCCCAGATCATTTTTTTGGATGGGAGCTTGTATGGGTGGTTCGGATGCATGGAGATCCAACGCCCCAAATCATTTTTTTGGAGGGGTTGTATGGGGATCCGTTGAATTAGGATCCAACGATTCAGACTCTGACTAATTTTACCTTTAAAAATAGTGAAATGTTGTATAGCACTTCTCAAACGTTTATGTGAATCTTATCAGGGCGTAATCCCTCCGAGGATAATAGAGGAGTATATGGCTGGGTTCGAACCGGTTTTCAGCCAACTTATGCTCGTACTGTCTACAATAACTAGCTTTTAAATAATACGTTTTTAAGGTATGCTCAATAGAAAGATTATAGTAAAAAGTGTATTAAGTTTAGCTGTACCTGCCAAAATCGTATGTAACTATTTTTCTATACGTACTACCTTCCACAAACAACTAAAATTTAAATATTTAAACCATAAATCATCAGACCAAAATAGTCCGTACTGAAGAAACATACAGTTTGCAAATTGCAGCATTGTAACATCGATCCATCTACTGTGTTGCACAAAATTATAAAACGGCATCTCGACGATGGACGTCACGTACGAGTTCGGCGTGCAGTCACCATTAATTAATCTAAACTAATAAAGCACCAGTTCAAATTATTTTACATCCACCCAACAATTACCTGCTCCACAGTCATGAACTTAACTACGTCCACACCACAATATGCACCCATAATTACACCATCGTAAAAACGTCCGCACCAGATTAACTCTCCTCCATTCTCTCTCTTTACCCAACCATATCCGACGGTCATCCTTCAATGGATCTGCATTACCCCTCCACCCGAGCGACCTGCGCTGCCCCCTCCCTCCGCCTCCCCCGCGCCTCCTCCGCTCCCTCCGCCTCCCCCGCGCCTCCCCCTCCTCCCCTGCGCCTCCTCCGCTCCCTCCGCCCCCCCCCCACGCCTCCCCCGCGCCTCCCCCTCCTCCCCCGCGCCTCCCCTCCCTCCGCCTCCCCCCATCCTCCCCCGCGCCTCCCCTCCCTCCGCCTCCCCCCATCCTCCACCGCGCCTCCCCTCCCTCCCACCGGCGACTATGGTGGAGCCCCCAGCCGGATCGCCGCAGAAGGAGTCGGCCCTGACCGTCGCGAAGCTCCTCTCGGGCGAGGACCCCGCGGCGACGGAGGGGAAGCCAGCAGCCGACAAGGTAGCGCCTGCGGTGGTCACCCTGTCGGTCGCCGCCGCCGGCGGGGGCGGAGGCGGCGTGGGATCCAAGAGATGGCTATTCGGCGGCGTCCCAGAGAAGGTGCGGCGCGCGGAGATTAGGAGGGCTGAGCTAGGGTTTAGGGCTTCGGCCGCCGTGTTCTGCTTGGTCTCGCTCTCTGTCATGGCCGCGCCTACCCCGAGGTCTCCCCAACGCCGAAGATGGGAAACCTCCTCTTCCTCAACTCCCCAATGTCGCAGACGACGGACGACGAGGTGCTCATCATGGATGGCGTGCTCGTGGCCGACGGCTCCGCCTCCACTCCCAGGCTACCCACCTCCTTCACCGACCTCGGCTTCGTCTCCACCGGCTCCCCCGGTTCCGGCGGCAGCGGTCGCTACGGCCCCAATCGCCAGGTAATTGATTCACTTCTCACGTTGTCATTGGCTTGTGTGGGAGCCACGTTTGCCATTGGCTTGTGCTGGGAAGAGTTCGTGATGTATTTTTTGAAACCAGAGTTCGTGATGTGTTGCCGTGGGATAGTAGGATACCGTCGGTTAATGCTATTGTTTCATGATAGAAGTTGATGAATTTGAAAAACGAAGTAAAATCGTGACTGTATTAGCTAATGGCGATTGTTCACCAGATAGTAAGTTCATAGTTTTCTTAGCTGTAAAAAATTAAATTCATGTTGTGTGTATTCGCGAATTTTATGCTTTTGTCCTGAAGCTACAAATACGAAAAGGGAAAAAAAGTGTAGTATAAGTTTGGTGATTTCAAGTTGTACAAGTAGGAAAAGAAAGCCAATTCTATTGTTATATAGTTAGTTACCTTCTATATGCATTCGGGTGGTTTAAACTTTCTTGTAGCTTAAGGCCTTCTATGAGTTCATCAAGACAACGACTCAGAAATAGTCTATAAGCTTGCATGTTTTCCTAACTAGGAAGCATGTTATGTAGTTTCTGACGATTTTTCTTACAAAGAAGGGCGGCAGTGAGTTTTTGTATTTCAAAGTAGTTACCACTTACCACTGTCTGCGATGCCATTGTGTACTATGTCCTATCAATGGTGGGTAGACAAGCTGCCCGTATTTATCAATCAGGAAGCGTAAAAGAAGGGGAGAGTTTTTCTGTTTAGAAAAAAAGGAGGACGAAACTTGTGGACAGCTTAAAGGGAGGGGAAGTTTTCTCACCCTTGTCAAATTCGGACTCTGGAATTCGTAATATTAAATCATGCTTATGAAGGAACCAATCGCGGGAAGTAGAATTGTTGAGGGGGGCTAGAATGGGGCTGCCCACGGATCTGCATAAACTGACGAGTTGTTTCTCTTTTGCCCTTGATTCTGCAGTTTGCCCATGGGAGGGAGGAGTCTCGTGTGGTGCAAGCCATGAATCCAAGATTTTCCGAGGTAAATATTGCTTGCAGCATTAGCTTTAATTCATCAGGATTTTCGATCAGATCCTAAATGATCTCCTGCATGATTTCAAAAGTACATGTTCATTGTTTAACCCTGGATTTACAAGTTATTTCGGCATTTCTGAACTTATCAGAAGATATTTTTGTGTCATTCTCTCTCTCTCTCTCTGTGTCTCTCTAAGTAATTCGAAATTTCAAGATCAAACACAGTTGCTTGTAGATTTCTTTCAGAAGATTCCTCCATTGTTCAAGAAATAGTAAGAAAAATTTAAGTTCTTGTTTGGGATCATTTCTCTTTTGTTTTTTTGGCTTTGGTGTTAACCCAACTTCGCATGAAGCCAATTTACAAAATCCTGACAATGCATATAGCACGATCCTTTCTGAAGTAAACTATAGGGATTTGTTACCAGGCACTATTTCTAAAAACGACAGCAACCGGTAACCTTACTCATATATTAAAAATACATTAAGCAGGACTGTATGCATGCCACTTCAAATTGAACCATTCCGACATCAAATGGTTTATTTCAGAATATTGAGAAAAAGAGTGAACGAAGAGCGATTTTCTATCTCTACCCCTCTATAATACACCAAAATTTGGAATTCTTTTACTTGACCTTAAATTAAATGTCCGGGGAGTAGTTCGTGAACGCGTTAGCGCCGGCGCCGGATCCTGTTGTATGAAAACAAATTCTACTAACTAAAGAAGCATATGATGCATTTTATGCATCTCGATTGTGTAAATCTTGGATGTAATCTACTTGTTTTATGTGTGGAACGGTTTACATAGTAAAGTCCATGAAAACCTTATTCTGAATGAGGATTGTTTATAGACTTACATGTTGTCATACAAAGGTATCTACTGGTTAGCACCTACAACCAGATTGACATATGCTGAAAGAATATATGCCTTTATTTATACATTTTTAATGTTTGTATTGGAGTATATGTGGATCATATGATAGTCAGTTTTGCTTTTTTTAGGCAAAGTTCCTGAACAGTAGTGTCTCAAATCGGTTCCTTTGTGGAAGTTAACTACCCGTTCTGAATTGACTCATTCATGCAATGTGCCTACACCTGGAGTGCTTTTGATCTTTCTTGAGAGATATCCAGATAAATAACATCTACGAAGTAGGCTGATATTGATACCCAAATACCTATAATGTTTGGGCTGATGCCCCATCCTTTTCTTGGGTATGTGTACAGGGTCTTCTGGTCGCGGCAGACCTTGTCTAACTCGCCTTAAGATATTAACGGAGCATGAGTTTATGTATATTTGCTTCATCAAAGTATGCTTTTCTGTATTATGTATCCCATTGAAGACTAATAATATATTTTGTCGAACTTTGAGGTTGTATCTCCAGAAAGCTCATGAAATCCTGTTAACATAGATGTCCTTTTCTAATGCATTTTTTGGTGAATTAGCTCACATGATTAGTTATGCAATTACCTGTGGGCGTTTGCTATTATTGTTCTCTTAATTAGCAAGTATTGTTTTAAGATGATATTGTACGTTACACTTATTTTATTCATTATTGTTTCTATTTATTATTCTGTGAACCTTAAATTAAAAAAGCAATGACTTGTTACAAGTCCATTGATTCACATAGGTAAGTTGGACAGAGTAATCCATTGTTTCTCACTACATCATGATTTTCATTTGATATCATGATTTGTTGACTTCTAAATGTAGAAGTTAGGACTCCAAAAGTTAGTCATAACTAATTGGCAAGCAAGTTATTTTGTTCAAAACGAGTAGGTTCATTTTTCGCGTTCAACAGTCAACTGGTCAACTGGATGACTGCAATCTTGGTGGCGTATTAGGAAGGTCGTTTTGTCTCATGTTTCTCACCATACTGTTTACCATACGTATTGACTGGCTTATATAACTTAGGACCTGGAAAGTAGGCAGAGTACCATCATTAGTCATTGATGCCATTGTTTTGTTCGAATGCAATGTGGGAACGCTGGGGACTTTTTGGTGACGGAACCGGTGAAGGATTTGTGCTCAGTTTTTTTTTGTTGGTTTTAGCATTTCATTCAAATGCTTTCGATATGCTTATAGATTTCATGGAACCAGTGGCCTAGATGAGACATCATTGTTATATGACATGAAATGATAACAAACAAGAAGAGATGTTAGTAAAAATCAGCAAGCTATGTATTGTTTCTTATGAGGCTTAGGAAGATCCTTGTAGTTGATATCTCAATGCTGAAAATCCACACTAACATTTTCTGGAAATGCTTGAAAATATTTTCCTTAAAGTGACATTATATTTCATTTTCTGACCGTGCTACTATACAGAAAAATGGTGACAGGACTTCGACGAGTTTCATGGGAAAGGGTCGATGTTAGCTTCCATAATACCAGACAGAGATTCGCAGCACACAGCATTATTCAGATTTCTTTTCTGCCTTCTTCCTATTGTTAAAACGTGTGCTCTTGCATCGTGAATTTTACGATGAAGCACTCTCTTAAATTTTCTGGTTCTTACTGCAGGTCAAGTACGCATCTATGAATGAAGGTGCCGATGTCATACTGCACATAATAGATGACTTCCAAGTCTGAGAGTTTTGCAGCGTATAGTTTTCCGGAACACGCACTCCATGGCTTACTGATCCGGAACGCGTCTGCATGGCAACATGAACCTACAGAGTGCAGAGGCTGTTCTGCTTATAGAAAAATTAGATTGAGCTCATCCCTTGTGTTGTTTAATGTTGTATAACAATGTCTTAAAACTGTATTTAAAGAGTGCCATGGAAAAATAATATAATGAAGTGTACATTCATTATTACAGAAAATTGCCCCATCATGCCCAGGGTCTGCGATTTTTTCTCCTGAAACTTGATGCGAACACAGCACCTCCAAAGTTAAATCGCTTTTCGGCTGAGATTGCGGCCCCGTTTTGTTGGCCCATGTTTCTCTCTGGGAGTTGAAACAAACAAAATGACTTCTTCAAATGGTTTTTTAAAACTGTTTTTTTCAACGGCTTTCTAAGGCTTTCTAAGTCCGTCAACGTGTACGTTGTCTGTGTTAATATTTTGTCATCTGTTATCGTCTCAAAAAGTATAACAAATAACCATCGACTACGGTTAAAAAAACAGGACCTGTGCCCCGCGCTGCCGCCTCCTCCACTGCGCCGCCGCTCCCCCATCTCCGACTCTCCCCCGCGCCTCCCCTCCGCTCCCCCATCCTCCACCGCGCCGCCGCTCACCCATCTCCGTCTCTCCCCCGTGCCTCCGTGCCGCCACCACCACAACTACCACCACCAACACCTTCACCCTGTCCTTCTCCGCCGCCGCCAACCCTCCCCCTTCCTCCTCGGCCAACCACACCGCCCTGGACGCGGCCGCGGCAGCGACGACGGGGACGTCCGGGCACACGCAGAGCCACGTCGTTGTGGGGCGGCACGGGATACGGATCAGGCCGTGGCCGCACCCGAACCCGGTGGAGGTGATGCAGGCCCACCGGATCATGGAGCGGGTGCAGGAGCAGCGCCGGTGGTACGGCGTCAAGGAGCCGCGCCAGATTCTGGTCGTGACGCCGACCTACTCCCACGCGTTCCAGGCGCTCCACCTCACCGGCCTGCTCCACTCCCTCCGCAATGTGCCCTACCCGCTCACCTGGATGGTCGTCGAGGCAGGCGGGGTCACCAACGCCACCGCGTCCCTCCTTGCACGCTCCGGCCTCACCTTCGTCCACATCCCCTTCCCGGACCGCATGCCCCACGACTGGGCCGATTATAATGTTCTGTACACACTCTGTCCAATACTTTAAACACCTCATGAAACCGCAGTCTTAAGTCATAGAAAATCTCTTCTAGGCCATGGTGTGTCAGATACTTAACACTAAACACATCACCTTCCCTGTAAGACTGCATGCCGATGACCAAACTCCAATCACATTACTTCTCATTGGTGATTGCCTAATTTCTGTGCTTTGGTTCTTGCGTTAAGTTTTTTGGTTGAGTTAGCTTTGGTGATTGCCTAATTTCTGTGCTTGCTTGCATTGCAGGAGCTGACCTTGTCGCAGGGGGAGTTGCTGGACAGGATCCAGAAGCTCAAACTGGTATGGATTGTCCAACAAAATACAGATTAGGGCTCGTGTGTGAACCATGAGCCGTTTGGAAATAGAATTGGATCTGGGAAATTTGTTGGCTTGATGATCTGATGCATGAGCATGGCTGCGTGGGTGGAACTCTGTTTCAGGAGGTGCAAAACTGGCGCTCCAATCTCGAGACACAGGTCAACACGTGCCAGAATGTGAGTACTGATCCTTCTCTCTTCTCACTTCTCACTATTACCCCAATTGTGTCACACATTCTCCTGCAGCTAGATAAAATGGAAGCATCAGATGCTGTTTAGTATAATTATACTCCAGCTTCAAACTTTTAGTCTACACTCACGTCATTGCAATTCTGTTGTGCACTGTCCATAACTGTAGGTTATATTGTTTTGCAACAGATCTAGAGCGTGGTCCATGAGTTTTTCTATCAGATTTTCTTTTAGCTGTAGGCTTGTACGTCAACATTTTTTTGCTTCTGATGAGGAACGATCTGACAGAATAAACTTAGCATCTTCAGTAGTGACACATGCTTATCTTAGATGTGTAAAAGTTGCTAATGATGCAACCTGGAGAGAATTGTTGTTGGCAATTGATTTGCTGTGCCATGAAATGTTGAGAATCCATGAGTGTTTGCATCCCTCTCTTACAAATCAAACGCTGTTTAGTATATTTCTACTCCAGCTTCAATTAGTTCAAACTTCGAACTTTTAGTCTCCACTCACATCATTGCAATGCTGTTGTGCACTGTCCATGTCAAAACAGATAGTGCCCCTGCATCATCACAACTCTGTTGGCTTATGCATTGCTTCTTTTCGGTGAATACGCGTGCACGAATGCGTGTATTGTGCCGGGATGTGAATGGGCGCATAGAATTGAGATTATGCGACGGAGTTTTGGATTTTTGGTTGGAATTCTACTTGATGTTTATCAACTCAACTAGCCTTGAAATGCCTGCGATTATAACTCAACCAAACTTGATATTTTACTTTTGGTGCTTATGGTTAGTTAGCTATTTTACTTTTGTTTTTCATTTAGGATTGGATCAAAGAGAGCAAGGCAGGATACAAACAGTCAGATTTGGCTGCTCAATGCACCCACAGGTTTGTTTTCTTTTGTTAAAAGCAAGCTAAGAGTTAGTTTATTGTGTTATATAAATACATTACAATACAAATTAAGGTAGTGTTTAATATTTTGTTTAGTAGAGTTTACAAATTGGAAGCTATTAGATCCTTATATCTTGACATGATCTATGGCATTGCCATCAATGTTTTGCAGTTTGTTAATGATCTGCATGCGTTGATTAGTCCTCCTGTCAAAGGAACTCCACTTCCACTGATCTTGCTTGGAAAGGTATGCTGAAGCTGGTAGTGGGAAGTCAATCAGCTGAAGATAGGTTTCTAATTTTCTAATTTTGCTTTATGTCCTCCTCAGTCAAACAATGCACTGCTATCAATTTTCCTCTTTCTGGACCAAATTGTGTGGGCTGGAAGGACAGGAATATACAAGGTTTGCTTTTTTTTCTTCTTCACAACATCATATACTGGAAAAAAATACATTAGAGTGTTGCCCTACTGTCTCCGCTAAAATGAAAATCATACAATAAAATGAACTAATTACATGATGACAAACTATATATGGATAATATTCCAATTGTTTATACAGAACAAGGAGCGAGCAGAGTTCCTCAGCAGGATAGCATTTTATTGCTTCCTAGGCTCTAATACCTGTACTACCATTATTGAGGTATGATGTTTTTGTCTTAGCCATCTGGAAGCTACTCTGTTCTGGTGTCTATATGGTTTTGTACATATTTATCTTTTTTTACTATGAGGAAATAACATTGGATTTCTGCTATATCCTAGCTAGCTGAGCTTCAGCGGTTATCCAAATCAATGAAGAAGTTAGAAAAGGAGCTTAAACACCAAGAGCTGTACAAGGTACTGTTTATGTGATTATAGGGTCTGTAATGCAACCGTTTCCCATATTTCTTTGATACATCCTACTATAGTGATAATGCCAGAACGAGCAATATCGGATGAAACTACAGAAGTCCAACGAGAGGCTTCTCACGCTCATCAAATCGAGCCTTGACATAGTTGTTGCTGTGGGGCTACTGCAACTGGCCCCCAAAAAAATCACTCCTCGTGTGACAGGGGCGTTTGGATTTGCTAGCTCACTCATCGCTTGTTATCAGGTATCTCATGCTTCCATTCTTGTCATTTGTTTAGAGCCACCCAAAACCCGAAACTTGAATTTATTCTATTTATTTCCTTGACAGTTGCTTCCTGCCCCAGCCAAATCCAAGTGATCTACCTGCTACATTACACAGATACTTCCCAAAATCAACGTATCTCCTCATTCCTCAGCAGCTGCAAAGATTTTGAATGGTCACCTCTCCAAACGGAGTCACGGAGAGTTCATAAAAACCAGGCCTCACACCAATTGTAGGAGAGGCTTAATACATGCGCCGTCGATTTGGAACGATATCTGGGCTGTTATTCTTCACTAACTACGGATCCGGCGCCGGCGCTGACGCGTTCACGAACTACTCCCCGGACATATCAGTATCGACCAGCGTGGTCGTAGTACTGGTTTACGACCACGCTGGTCGTGGTCCAAGGTCCCAGGAAGTTTTACCACCAAGTTGGTTGTGGTCGAAAGCCAACAGGGCAATTTACGACCATTTAGTCGAAAGTTGGAAACCTGCCGGGAGAGTTACGCCCACTGCAGTTCATTCTGAGCCTGGTCGAAAGGGTTTACGATCACGTTGTCCGTGGTCGGAAGTTGTTACGGCCACATTGGCCGTGGTCGGAAGCTGCTAAACCGATTTACGACCACGTTGTGTCGTTTACGAATACTTTGGCGCTTACGGCCACGTTGGTATTTACGACCACGTTGGCCTTTATGACTACGGTGGCATTTTCGACCACTTTGGCGCTTACGACCACATTGTGTCATTTACGAATATTTT
Organism: Dendrocalamus latiflorus; assembly: GCA_017311315.1. Lineage (NCBI taxonomy): Eukaryota > Viridiplantae > Streptophyta > Magnoliopsida > Poales > Poaceae > Dendrocalamus > Dendrocalamus latiflorus. The sequence continues at coordinate 1,090,402 of CM029659.1, forward strand.
GGCGCTTACGGCCACGTTGGTATTTACGACCACGTTGGCCTTTACGACGAAAAGTGTTGTATGTGGTCGGGAAGGTATTTAAGAAACGCGATAAACGGTCGTAGTTTCTGTTAACCGATCGTATGGTCTCGCGAAGCGGTCGCAAGACCTGGGAATCGGTCGTAGGCTTTTGAGCATTGCGTGTTGGGTGGTTCTGACCGGTCACGTATTTATGTGACATTCATTTTGTGACAAAAATATTTGGTTATACAATATATGAGACGTGAATCTTAATGAATCTGATTGTTCATTTTATTTTTTACAAATTTTATCTGATTGTTCATTTTCTTAGTGAATACTTCTTTTTTGCAAGGCATTTTTCATTTTTTGCATCGAAAAGAATCATGATCTAAAATTTTTTGTAACATGTTTTTGATTTTTTAATCCTCTGACTGAATTTTAGTTTTTTAAGTGACTAAATATGTTTAAATGTGGATAGATTACCAGACATGTTCCTTTTTCAACTGCTTCTCAGATTTGTTTTGTCTTGTTTAGATAGTTAACCAATTTTTATGGTCACTTGTGTAGTTCATCTAATTTCACAAAGCTAAGATCAATCTGCTTTTTGTGCAGTGGGACGATGTTTGTGCAATTTGTGATGATGGTGGTCGTGTAACCTGGTAGGTGTATTTATAATCAAGTTTGAGTAGCTTCATCTCCTTTATACATGTGCAGTTACTGTCACTAAATCACTATGTTGCCTTAATAATTGTATTCCATTGAAAATTTGAGTAACTCTACTGAGGTTTGCATACCTTACCATTTTCTCCCTCCCTCACTGACCGTGGAGCATTTATGTCCCTCCCTCTTGCTTTTCAATTATACTCATTACCTTTTCTTTGACATGTATACATATACAGATACCTTGCATACATATACGGAGACCTGCATTATGGTGATGTCTCTGATTTTCTATTTTGATGATCAATTATATCTAATCTAAACTAATAAACCACCAGTTAAAATTATCCTACATCCACCCAACAATTACCTGCTCCACAGTCATGACCTTAACTACATCCACACCACAATATGCACCCAGAAATACAACATCCTAAAAACGTGCGCACCAGATTAACTCTCCTCCATTCTCTCTCCTTACTCAACCATATCCGACGGTCATCCTTCAATGGATCTGCAGTACCCCTCCCGCGTCCCGCTCTCCTCTGCAGTCCTCCGCAGTCCCGCTACGCGTGGGCCTCCTAATACTGAAAACCGTCAATAGACATGGTCGAAAGGTGTTCGACCACACTAATACTGAAAACCGGTCACGTGATAAACGGTCGTAGCTTCTGTTAACCGGTCGTATGGTCTCTCGAAGCCGTCGCAAGACCTGGGAATCGGTCGTAGGCTTTTGAGCATTGCGTGTTGGGTGGTTCCGACCGGTCACGTATTTATGTGACATTCATTATGTGACAAAACTATTTGGTTATACAATATATGAGACGTGAATCTTAATGAATCTGATTGTTCGTTTTATACATGACCTGAACTTGCTGGTGATATACATGAGTGTTTTCCAGATTATATACATGGTGATATACAATTGCGTGAAACTTAAACTATGAAAAAAATCATCATTTGGTTGTTTTCATGTGCATCCCCGAAATGCCGCCGTGGCGTTAGCACGGGCAGTATACTAGTTCTTGGAGAAGGAACAGAGAGAGAGAGAGAGAGAGAGAGAGAGAGAGACAGAGCCACCGGCCGGACTATTTATGCAAATCAAACACCTATGCATCAAATTGCAATTGCTAATCAATCGGTATATGATTCTCCAACGCACATGATTGTTGAAACAAGGGGCCTGACAAAAAGAATTGGAAACTAATCACAGTATAATTGAAAGCAAGAAGTGCACGCAGGCTGTTGGCATCAAAGAGCTCACGCACACCAATTTCCGTGGACGCACGCACACCCTTTCACACGGTATAGTAGGAGATGAACACACGATACAGGCTAGCGATACGCACGAACTTGTGACGCACAACAGACCGGAAGACGGTGACAAAAGTCGAACCCATCTCAGACTCGACGACTATGTTACAAGATTAATACAGGCAACCACGCGAGTTTCACACTTGAAGCAAACTGCAAGGAATCGAAGTGGACCACTTGAGCACGATCCAGTTGTTGATGAAAGATACGCAGGTAGTTGGCTAGCTTGCTTGCTATCCCATCGGCGCCGGCGCCGGCGCCGGCAGTGGCGGCAGCGGCAGCGGTTCAAAAAGCAGCTGTGTTTCTTCTCTCGTCTTGCAAGCGACGTTTGTGCGCTGAGCGCCGTCGTCGTAGGATATTACGCCGACAGTCACTGGCCAGCAGAAATATGTCCGCTTGTGCGTCTTCGTCCCCAGTGCATGGGAAGTGATGATGGCGTCCACCTGCACAGTGACGGAGAAGCTGGTCTCCCCATTGTAGTGACTCTGGATGTAGGTCAGCACTTTCTTGTCATTGATCACCACCCGTTTCGTCCGCGTGTGCGCCGTCTGCCGCGGCACGGTGAAATTTTCCAGCTCGAACTTGACGATCTCTCGATACGCGTTTTTCATGTCGAGGAGGCGTATGGTGGTGTTGCCGCAGTAGATCTCGCTGCGGCCGCCGGGGTTGTGGGCACTCAGAATGACCCGGAGGTTCACCTCGTCCAGCAGGCATGCCGGTCTGTTGGCTAAGAGGGCGTGATAACCCGGATTCGACGCCATGAGTCGGCGTCGTCCGCCGTCGACCTGAGTGCTGACGCTGCAGGTGAACGGCACCGACCACAGCCGGTCCGCCTCGATGTAGCCGTAGTCGATCGAGAGGCGGACGTCCTCGGGGCGGAGCACGAGGTCGATCGCCACCACGACCACGGCAGCGGCGAGCACCGTCACCACGGTGGCCACCGCATACCGCACCATGGCTAGGCACGGGAATCTTGTATGCTCGCCGTTTTCGCCTGCAGCCATGTCCTCCGACGTACGTTGCTGCGGCTAGCAGGGCAGCTGATCGAGCCCGATCGCCCGCTTATATTTATCCAAGAGTGAGCTAACTACTTACTCTTAGGAGTGCATGACGCCGTACATGTGTTCTCTCCATGTGAAATATACTTACTTTCTTCCTCCAAGTTTATATGAGGTATTTTTGAATGATATTTGGGTATTGATAAATATCATCCGAATGTTTTCTTTCTAATTATCATTCAGATTTATGACTATTAGATTAGAGATCCAATGACCATGAATTCTCCCCTACCTCCTCAAAAAAAATCTCTCCCTCCTCCAAAAAAAAAAGAGGTCGTTGGATCTCTAATCCAACGGTCTCAAATCTGGATAATTGTTAGCAAGAAAACATCCAGGTGATGTCTAGACACACTCATGATCTTTTCTATAAATATATAACGTATTTCATATTCCAATGTATAATTAGTATGACGTTTCCTTTACGCCCTAATAAATATGTAGCTTTATTTGTTATTCTCTACATGCATGTATTGAATATAGTGTTTAGAGAGAATAATTTAGTGTAATTTAGTCATTTTAACTATCCTTTTGTCTATATATATAAAAAATACGTCTTATGATATTAGACGGAGAGGAGTATATAATTAAAACTGCAAGTGCGTATTCCGAAACAAAGGGCGCATTGGTTTGCGCCAAACCATAATGTTCGCATGTACTTTATTCAGCACTATATATTACAAGTGTGCTACAGCACCTCACTCTTAACAGCATTTTACAAATCTTAAAGAAAAAGTGGTCACTAATTTAATAGGTACGGACAAAGACGTACTAAATTTGCTTTGGCTTTGCTAGCCCTAGTACCGATTAATTGGCTTCGCTTATTTCAGTTTCAGCTTTTGGCTTATTTTCACTATTTATAAATTTTATTTTTTCTAAATTTTTGGTTTTTTTAAAGTTTTTTTGTCAGTTCTTTTTTTCTCGTATTCGTACACGTTGTCCGTAATGAGGTAACATATTTTTCTATTTTTAAATTTAATTATGATAAATAAGTCATCTTTAGCTACAGTGCAATTTCAACTATAAGCCACAGCTTTTCAGCCCAACCGAGCGGGCTAAATCCTTAATTCATTATTGATCTCAAAGATGAAATCAGCGCCATGGCCGAATCATTGCAAAAAAGAAAGAAAAGGAAAAGGAAACGCATTGGCCCAATGATGTCGCTCTTCCATGAGCAAAATCCATGCTCAGTGCCTTCGTGAGTTGGACAATCGGCGGCCAAACATGAACAGACACTGCATGCCAGCCAGCTAGGACTGTTCGTTCGGTTTTTTCGGTTTATACGGTTCGGTAAATACGGTTTGATCGGTAAATACGGTTTTAGTATTTCGGGAAATACGGTATTTTTCAGAATACGGTGTGGTATCGGTAAATACCATCTTATTTCGGTTCGGTATCGGTTAATACCAATTTTACCAAAGTTTACGCGAATTGCTAAACGTTAATCTCATCTCACAGCACCAGCATCAGTACATCACAGGCTTACAGCAGTCACAGGCTACTCACAGTCACAGCACACGCAGGCAGGTGGCAGCAGCAACCAGCAGGCACCAGGCAGCATACAACCAGCAGGCACAGCAGGCAGCATAGAGCATAATCAGCAATTCAGCATACAACCAGTTAAAGACTAAAGACTAAAGTCATAACTCAATAACTCATAAACCAGAACACGCCAGCACATATCAATATATCACATATTCACATTCACATTATCACTCAAGCAGTCCAGGCTGTCCAGCACTCCAGCAGCACTCTAGGCCTCTAGTAGTCCAGCAGGCAACACAAATCAGTATTCAGTATATCACATTATCACTCAGGCTCAGCAGCACTGCAGTAGGCAATGGCACCAGCAGTCCAGCAAGCAGAAGCAGCACAGCACATGGACTAGTTGGTGAACTATGCACCACAGTTCTTAATAAGATCAAAACAAACTAGTTGGAGAACAAGTCTGCAGTACAAGTCTGCAGTCATGCAGAAAGACTTTCAAGAAGTTATTGAAAAGAAGAAAGTACCTGAGATCCATTAGAGTTAGCTCCACTGTTTGCCTGCAAAAAGTGGGGACGACTATTTACATCTAATCATATATTTCTCGAACATATTAAGGCATCAATCACCATGACTCTAAATAATACTTTGCCTAGAGATGCTTTGTTCTGATTTGATGTAGATCTAACCTAACCTAACCTATTGCAAATGCTGATAGGCAACATAGCATAGGTTGAAAATAGAGTATTCAAGCAAATGGCAATATTTAGATCATGCACTTCAGATCCCATATGTATTGTACAATGTCTCTATTATCTACCATTTGCAGGTTTCCACAGTACAAGAGGCTTATTTCCTCTGCTCACCTGGTGACCAAAAGTACAAGAGGTTTGTAGGAAATGGTATACAAATCTAACAAAAATGCTAAACCCTAGCAATAGATCTCTTGGGAACACAGATTGCATAAGAAAAGTAACATCTCCTGATAGCATTTCAATTGTAAAATCAGTCGAGAGATAGAATACCATAGAGAGTAGACCAGGCCCAGTATGCTTTGCAATGAAATTTTCATCATCAAATTTGGTACCATAAATTGACATGCATCCAGTACCATCACCCTACAGGACAAAAAACAGTGGGCTTTAGTTTATACTGAGTATCCCGTGGCGAGGCGGGGGGGCACCAGAGGTCGGAGAGAGTGAGCTGCGAAAGTGCGGATCTGGCGAGGCGGGGGGGAGCCGGAGCACCGGAGGTCGGATCTGCGGCGCCGCCGACCGCCTGCCGCCTTGGGAAGTGCGGATCTGGCGAGGGCCTCGCCACGGGAGGTCGGATCTGCGCCGCGAGGCGCCGAGCCGCTGAGGTGAGTGGGAGACTCCGAGACTGGGAGTGGGAGACTGGGAGTGGTCGTCTGCGCCTCTGCGGTCTGCCTGCGGCTAGGGTTGAAGCAAAGAGCTTCCGCGTGCCGGCGTGCGTCCCGCATGCGTCGGGCCTGGTGGGCCGAGACCGGAGTCTGGTTTGGGCTGTTCGGTTTTATCGGGAAATTCGGTTTTTCCTCGGTTTTTACCGAAAAAACCGAATCAGAGAAATACCACATTTTGGAATACCGAACCGAATACCGAATACCGGTCAAACCGAGTTGACCGGTTCGGTTCGGTTTTTCGGTACGGTTTTTTCGGTTCGGTACAAAACTGCACAGTCCTAATGCCAGCATTCAGATTTCCCTTCACGGCTTGGCTGTGATCGATGGCCCGCATCCAATATCAGGGATAAGAACAAATTGGTGTTTAGGATCTTTGTAGGACCAATATAATCAAGCCGGTTAGAACCAGTATAGATCTGCTCCTTAGGACTAATAGCAGCTTTTGCTTTAAGATTTGGGAACTTTTGTTAAAGCGGACCACTCAAGCACCCCTAGCTAGCATACATAGTTATTCCTATTTCATATAATCAATCTGAATATTCCCAAGTATGTTAGTTTACAGGTTCTTTTAAATCTGAAGGTACATATCCTACCGACGGGAAGCAGATCCTTTGCCTTAATGCATCAAAGGCAGAGGGCTACAGTATATTGCCTTTAGACAAATGTCAGCCGTTGGATCCACAAACGAAAGGACGAGACCAATCGCTACAATGTAATGCTACAGTACCTGCTGCAGAGCTCCACATCATTTTGCTACTACGCCTTTGCCCTAAAATTACACTGTACCTGTGCGCCTTTATTGAGCAAAGGCGGAGGGCGCGAATCCCCTACAACGTGCCATCCTTCCAACACATGCCTACCAAGTGATGAAGCAGTATTAAAATTCTCCCATCAAACTACGAAGGGCAATTTGTAGTATTGCTTTATTTCACGTCTTTTCATGCCCAGAAAATTAAAGTACCAACTGAAGGAAAGAAAAAAAAAATCAGGCTAGTTTTGTGCATTGAGTCAGTGCGAAGCAACCGTACGCGTAACAAATACATCTGGCCCTTACTTTGTATGGACTCTAATTATGGTCACAAAACGTAATAATATTGGATTACAAGTTTGTAACGTTGTTTATGTATAGATGGGTATTGCAACTACTACTATTGTATAACGAATATAACTGCATTTTTAATCATACATAGGCAGACGAGTTGTATACCAAATACCATCGTATTACCAAATTCGGCATCTTTAGCCATACATAGGCATGTGAGTTGTATACCAAATACCGTCGTATTATCAAATTCGGCCGTCCAATTGAGTGAGTAATCTGGTTAGTTATTTTAAGAATCGTAGTGAAAGTTATTTTTGCATTGTAAATTGGGAAAAATAAAAATACCAATATTTATGTTCATTGCGGCGTGGGCTTAAGCCAGAAGTCGAAAATAATGTGTTGGCTTTTTAAATTTGATTTTTTGGGTTTTTTTCTCCTTTTTTCTTTTGCATTATCTATAAAGACATAATAGTGTTTTTTCTTTTATTTTTTAATTAAACGACTCAGAAAAAACTAACAATCACTATAGTGCAATTCTAGCCAATAGCCAACAAGAAAAGCCCGAAGGCCAAAAAAAGCGGATTGAATGGCTAGTGGTGACAAGAGTACTTAGGTGCCGCTCGTTTGGGCTGAAATAAGTTGGCTTATTGCTGAAATTGCACTATAACTGATAGTGACTTATTTAATATAACTAAATTTAAAAAAATTAAAAATAAAAAAACAGATTAACATATTACGGACAATATAAACGAATACGGGAATAATGAATAGACAAAAAAGCTAAAAAATTAAAAAAGATAAAATTTATAAATAATAAAAAATAAATCAGATGCTAGAAATGAGCAGGCTTGCATGCGTGCTCACTGCGCATGAAGTGGCTTCTCACTAGTAGTACAGCTTGCACTAATTGTTCCCCAGTATTTTGCTATAGCAACTGCTACAGGATTAAGACGTTTGACGTACATGTGTGCGTTCGTTGAGCAAAGGCAGAGGACGCGAATCCCCTGCAACGTGCTATCCTTCCTACCTACCTACCAAGAGCTAAAGGAGTTCATAGTATATATGACACTAGCAAAATTTTTTTTCAAATATAGGTTTTTGACGTGTGAATTTTCCATTTTAGCCTGACGTGCCAGATAGCTCGATAGAAGGACATGCTTAGCCAGACAGTCGCCATAGGAAAACTTAATTAGCGTAAGCAAGTTTAATCAGTGTAAAGCATACTTAATTAGTGCTCCTACCGAGGGAGAGCTCAACAGGTGTTACCATGGTGCCCGTTCCTACCGAGCTGGGATAGCGCGGTAGGCGCCGTGGCTACTATGCATAGGGAAGATGTTAGATTTGTAAAAATGAATGTTTGGAGGATAAATTTTTAAAAAGTGATCATAGTGTGAGATATAGGAAGGATTCGTGATAAAGCAGTATTAGGGGGTAATCAATTGGGCTTTTTTTGTGGCTTATGGCTGAAAAACACTGTAGCTGATAGATACTTATTTAGCATAATTAAATTTTAAAAAAAATTAAAAATATATTAGCCCATTACGTATAATACAAACAAATACGGGAAAAAAAGAACCGGCAAAAAAGCTCAACAAAAAGCCAAAAGTTCAGAAAAAGACGAAATTTATGAATAGTGAAAAATAAGCCGGAAACTAGAAGCTGAAGCTCTTTTGATCACCACTTTAAATTCTCGTGATAAGGCAATTTGTAGTATTGCTTTATTTCACGTCTTTTTCATGCCCAGAAAATTAAAGTATCAAGTATCAACTAAAGAAAAGAAACAAATTGGGCTAATTTTGTGCATTGAGTCTGTGCGAAGCAACCGTACGTGTAACAAATACATCTGACCCCTACTTTGTATGGACCCTAATTATGGTCACAAACCGTAATAATATTGGATTACAAGTTTGTAACATTATTTATATATAGATGGGTATTACAACTACTACTATTGTATAATAAATATAATTGTATTTTTTAATCATACATTCGTTTTTTAGATAAAGGAATATAACATTCCGGCCTCCATCGAATGAGTACAGCCAATTCCAACACACCCACCCATAGTACTTAGACTACAAACTACCATACGGTGTACAAAACACGGAACAAAGAAACGGAACTCAAGTCCCATCCCTACTCCTACCTCATTACAAAACTTGCTAAACAAAGCCAAACTCTTTGTTGTCTCCATCAAGCGACTGTATTCCTCTAGTGAAGACAGCAGCACTCAATGCATCACTCGATGCTTAATCATACATTCGTATGTGGGTTGTATAACAAATACCGTCATATTATCAAATTCGGCCGTGTAATTGCGTGAGTAGTTTGGTTAGTTATTTTAAGAATGGTAGTGAAAGTTATTTTTGGATTGTAAATTGGAAAAAATAAAAAGTACCAATATTTAGTGGCGAAAGGAGTACTTAGGCCCCGTTTGGCACAGCTCAGCTTCACTAGTGAAGCTGTTTTTTTAGATTCAGCTTCACGAGCAGCTTCACCGGTGAAGCTAAAGCTGTTTTAGAAAACTGTTTGGCAAAACAGCTTTACCAACAGCTTCATGCATGGCTGAGAGAGGTCAATTGTCCAAGATGCCCCTGTCTATCTGATTTGTTCTAACATTTGGAGTTGTATATTTGTATATGGTCATATGAATTAAAAAATAATATATTTGAATGAGCATGAATTAAAAAATTAAAATAAAAAAATAATAATAAAAATAAAATACGTGAACGGGAGATAGCGGTGCGTACGCGAAAGAAAAAAGTGAATGAGATTTTTGTGAACTGAGCGGTGCGTACGCCTGAGGGAGAGAGTGGCAAATACGTGTAAATTTTTGTGAACTAGAGGGGCATTCGCTTCCTTGGAATATGGGCCTGAGGGAGAGAGCTGTGAAAAGCTACTTTTTTCAGCTTCACCTCTCCCTATTCCTTTGTGAGAGCACAAAAAAAGGAGCTTCATGGGTGAAGCTACTTGCAAAAAGGGTGTTTGGCAAAAAACAACTCACAATAACTCATGAAGCTGTTGGTGAAGCTGTGCCAAACAGAGCCTTAGCCAGCTCATGAATGCATGCGTGCTCACGGCACATGAAGTAGCTTCTTACTACATATATAGTACATCTTGTACTAATTGTATACCACTTCCTATAGCTAGCTAGCTGGCTTATTGCTATAGTTAGCTCCCATGGCGATTAATGTCCCTTGTTCTAGCAGCCGCAGGTGGAGTGCGAAGCAGTACATCCTTGCAGCTCTGATCGGAACCCAGGTGGCCGTCGCCATCGCCGTCGTCTTCTCCATCATCCTCTCCCCTGCTCACGTCTACTTCTCCATCGCCGACGCGCATTTGAGCCAGTCCCGTGAATTCTACTACAACTTCACCCTGGTGGCCGACAACACCAGCCCGCACACGAAGGTGCAGTACCTCGCCCTGAACTTCGAGATATGGCACAGCGAAACGGGATATGTCCCGGCCGAGTTCAACACGAGTAATCTGCAGCTGCAGCCGAAGCACGACACGACCAGGATTCCCGTGTCGGCTGAGTACTGGCAGAATAACGTCGCGAACAGGAGCCCTCCTCCGGCCGGGTCGTCCAACTCCCCATCGCCGGAGTCGTCCGACCCCGCATGTTCCGGGTGCCTGGTGGTGGTCAAAGCCCAGGTGAAGTTCAAGATCGGGACGGCGTTCACACGGCCCTACAACGTCAGGGTGTCCTGCCGCTCAGTGGATTTCTTCTACAGTGACGTCGTCAGTGCCCCGGTCAACTGCACGGGTTGACATGCATGCGTGTATAGTATCATGCTTGCGTATGTATGTATGTATGTATGTATGTATGTATGTATGTATGTATGTATGTATGTATGTATGTATGTATGTATGTATGTCAGCACTCAGCACCTGTTAGTCCGGCCGGACGGCCGATCCAATGACATTTGCATGCGTTGGTGATCTTCCGACCATTCGATCTCGAGTCGTATATATGCGCGCGCGTCAGGTGTACGTGTAGTAATTGCGTTTGAATGTATCTCTTTATTTTCCCCGTCAAACAAAAATGTATCTCTTCCTTTTCGACCAAATTAAGTTTTGAGTTGTATTTCAGTTGTCCTTTCTGAGAGACCATGTGGTCTAAATCCCATGTTGGTGATGAGTAATTGACACGTGGTTTGGTTTTTGTGAGTTTGGTTTGAGTGTTTCGTGCCAGGTTGGCATTCGGCGAGGTAGGGTTATGATTAGACAGATTTGACGCATGGTCGTCTTCCCGGTTGGTCACTTGGGCCATTTCTCGCTTGAGTAGGATTTGTTGGTACTAATCATGTTTATATGCTTTGTGCCGTGCTATGCGATGTGGTTTTTGTCTGTGATGGCTGCAGGACGTCGAGTGGAGTCGTGGCGAGACACGGAGGACTGGGCTAGGCGCAGGTGGCGTTGAGGTCAGAACAGTCGGGATGTGTCGAAGACGACGTGGACTCGAGGTGGTTGCGAGGCGTGCGAGACAAGGAACGCGGAATCTTCCCGGAAGGTGCAGCAGGGGCGTTTCGGTAAAAGCGCGAGGCTGCAAAAGGAAGCGGGTTAGCGGGCAAAGCATGGAGGGGTAAAATGGGCAAAGCAAAGTGTAAACCCATCAAGGAATGCTATAAATAGGAGGGTATTTCCTGGTTGTTGGCATGACTTGGAGAGGGGTTTTAGGGCTTTTGCTTTGTGCTTTAGTTGTTAAGAGAATGGGTGTATGAGATAGGGTTGTGTTCCTCCCAAGAACCATGTAGTTCTTGGTGTTCTTGAGGATTGAGAGAGAGAGATGAGCTGAACAACTATGTAATCATTCCTCTATTTTAAGCATGTATGTCTCCGTATCGTTTTTATGAGATCTCTTGGTTGAGCACTTTGTTCTTGTGTTCTCTATTTCTTGTTCTCCTGTCAAGATGTTGCTCTCTCTGTGATTTTCCTAGTGACTCTCTTCTTGTTGTTTGAATTTCCCTGGTTCTGTAGTCCTCCTGTTCGGATTTTCTAGTGTCTGTTTGGCCTTTCTTTTTGCAGCTATTTCTTAGTATCTCATCCATTCTCTGCTAGAATCCTGTGCTGCAAGTTTCGGCCAACATCTAGTATCTGCATGTTACTTTTGATTTCCCTCTGTTCGGTCAATCATTGAGAGCAATACATGTAAGTCTGTAACACTTCGGGCAACATGTATGCATGCAGATTTCTCTTGTGATTGGACAACCCAAGCTCTCAATACATTCCATTCGGCTGTCTAGAAGTTCTTGCTCTCATTAATTCTCTCGGTGTCAAGTGCTCCTTTTATTCCTTCTGCCGTTTTATTTCTCTTTTCTATTCCTGGCTGTTGGAAGTCTGTTGGGCATTCATTGCTTTGCTTGTCTTCCTCTCGGTACAGTACAAGGAAAAAGAGAAACCGAATGGCACAAGAAAGTCTAGTCTTCTTTACTAGCAAGTTTGTTTCTTCCTTTATGGTAGCATACGGCCAAGTCTCAAGTTGAGCCTTATTACCTTTTTGCCACCCTCTTGCTTTCCCCTTTTTATTAGTTCTTGTTATTTTTGCTTTATCTTTACTTTTGTAGTTCTCAGTTGGGAGCCAGCAAGTTTCGGCCAGCAAGCAAAATTCGTGCTCTCTTGTCTGTTCATCTTAGCTTTCTGCTAGTGATCAGTTATTATCTGTGAGCTTTTATCTTCTTTGTAGCTTTCTAATAGCTATCGGAGAGCTGAGTTTTTTTTAGTACTTGTGAGGGGACATTTTTTGTGAGCTCCAGTCACCCCCCCTCTGTCGCCATTTCGGTCCTACAATTGGTATCAGAGCCGGTTAGCTCTAATTCATAGATCTTAACCGGTCTCAAGAGCCCTGGCGACGGACAAGTACTCGACCAAGCCGCCCGTGTTCGATGGCATCGATTACCCCTTCTGGAAGAGCCGAATGGAGACATACATCCAGGCCCAGGGGTATGTCATCTGGCGGAAGGTCAAGGTACGATTCGTTGTTCCTGCCGATGAGAACATCAATGCCGGGAACATGGCTGATGTTGAGGCGAATGCAAAGGCAAGGAACATCATCATCCAGGGGTTGAGTCGTAGCGAGTTTGACCGTATATCTCACCTGTCGTCCGCCTACGATATCTGGGTGACCCTCGACGCATACCATGAGGGCACCACCCAGATCAAGACGGTTCGACAGGACCAGTTCAAGCGCGAATACAACAAATTCGAGATGCTTGCTGGTGAGTCCCTGGACGAGTGCTTTTCGCGATTTCACAAAATCTTGAGCAACCTCCGAGCGGTCGGTCTCACATACCCCGACTCGGACAACGCTCGTCAGATGCTCGCGGCACTCGATCTGCGCGTGTGGGAGATGAAAGTGACCACCATCAAAGACACGACAGACCTCTCGACCCTGACTCTTGACGCGCTGTACTCACGCCTCAAGACTCACGAGATTGACGTTGTCTCTCGTCGGTCGAAGTCACAGTCGATGGCTTTGGTCACCGATCCCAGTTCTGCTTCTGGTCTCTCTTCTGATTCTTCTTGCGGTTTTTCCCTCGCTGCTCTCTGTGACATAACTGATGATCAGTTAGAGCAGCTTGCGGATGATCAGCTGGCCCTTCTAGCCCGAAGGTTTTCACATGCCTACAAGGGTAGGAGAGACAGAAAGAGAGGAGGACCCGTGATTTGCTTCGAGTGTGGTGGCCCCAACCACATTCGGGCAAACTGCCCAAGCTGGAAAAGGGCAAGAACGACTACGGCGGTTCGAGCAAGATCGACTACACCGACAAGAACCGCAACAAGAAGCCTCCAGCTCCGACGCCGGGAAAGAAGAAGTTCCGCAACTTCGGGAAGGCCAAGAAGCTCTTCCACCGCGTCCTCACCGCCTTCGACGACCTCGACCTCAGCGAGGTGGAGGGATGGAGCGACGACGACGGGACGGGTGACCAAGAGCCCAAGGATGGCGGCAACGACTTCTCCGGCATGTGCTTCATGGCCCTCGAGGGCGAACTCAGCGACAGCGAGCTGTACTCCGACTCGGATGAGGTACTCCCTTCTTATGACCAGCTAAATGATGCTTTTCTTAAGCTAGGTGGATTTCATGCTAGAGCTAGGTCTAGGTGTACCGAGTTAGAGAAGGAAGTAGATAGACTGTCACGGGAGATTACTTCACTTACATCTGCTCCCTCCCGTGACGACTGTGATACATGCTGTGCCTTGCTTGATGACATGGAGAAATTAAGGACCTCTCATGATAGTGTGTCTTCCGAGCTTGATATTGTTAAGGTGGAGAATGTTAGTCTGCTTGCTGAGTTAGAGTTGAGTAGGATGGCTGTTACCCTACTTACTACTGATGAGACTACTTCTCCCACCTCATGTGAGGATAAGGACATTGCTGCTAGAGGACCTTATGCCATGCTCCTTGATCTGCCCGAGTCTTGTGAAAATTGCAATAACTTGAAGATGAACCTAAAACGGGCAGATCACAAGATTGCTAAGTTGAGTGCTTCTTTACTTGAGCCTATTGATTCATGTTTGAATTGTCCAAAGTTAACTGCTGAACTTGAATCTGTCTCAAAACAGTTTCAAGAAATGATTGACAACAACAAGAAAATAGCTCAGTATGCGACTAAGGATCCTGTTAGCTCACCATGCATTAGTTGTGATAAACTAAAACTTGAACTCGTTGCTTTGAATGACAAATGTGTGAAGCTAACTAAGGACTTACTAGAGAAGCCACAATCTGGTTGTGATGTGATTGATGGTGTGGGGGAGAAGCCCCAAGGTAAGGATGAGACGCTTAGAGACGCGAACCAACCTGCTAGTAGTAGGACTGTCCCCTCAGAGTTGGCTGTGCGTGCACAAGCCATTCTTTCCTCTACTGTTGGTTCTTCTTCTGCTCCCTTACCACCTGCTGTTCCCTCTTCTCCCTGCTCTTCTTGCACCTCTCTCTTTCGGGAGTGTCAGTATCTTATGAACACTCTCGAGAGATTTGTAGGAGGCAAGAAGAAGCTTAATCTTATTCTAGACCAATCCAAGATTTGTAAGTTCAATCAAGGTCTAGGATATGATTTCTATGAGGATATGAGGAAGCATCCTCCTGCTATTCTCAGACCCATAGTGGGAGGTGTGATCGAGGTCGAGCCTAGCTCTGATGAGGTTAAATTCAAATCAGCGGGCTTTGTCCAAGGGATCTCTGACAGCAAGGTGAGTCCACTTGCAGCTTCGGCCTCTCAGAAGGCGAAGCCTCCCCGTGCTACTTCTACCTCTCAGAAGGTGAAGTACCACTGCACCTTTTGTCAGAAGGATGGACACACAGTCGATCGATGCTTCAGGCGCGCTAGGATTGCGCGTAGAGACCGTGCGGAGGCACTTAGGCGTATTCAGGGTCAGCCCCAGATCCTGAGTGCACCTAAGACTAGCACGATGTCCAGGTTTGCTTCTGACAGGTTTGGGCAGCATCGAGGACTTGGTTTTTCTGAGTCTTCTGGTTTTCGTCCTCATGCTGCTCCGGGTCGTGACTTCCGCCGTCCTGAGGGTACATCTCGTTTCCCCCATCGAGACAGTTACCCACGGCGTGTTCAGCGTGTTGCCGATGTTCCGACTCGCTCTCTCGTAGCAGTCGGACCCCGCAACAGCTTCAGGTCTGTTCACAGACCTTCTGCTTTGAGTGACAGAGAGCGTAGGGTAGATAGAGGTCAGTCGTGCTTGACTACTTCATCTGCTCGACGTGTTGTTCAGTATTGGGTGCCAAAATCTCTCTTGATTTACCCCAGTACTGAGACTTTACTCTCTGTTTGACTCAGGTTCGCCGGGCAGGGAAGGGAAAGGTTTGGCTTGTAGACTCCGGGTGTTCACGACACATGACCGGAGATTCTCGTTGGTTTTCTTCCCTTGCCCGTGCTCCAGGTGATGAGACGATCACTTTCGGAGATGCTTCATCTGGGCGCGTCATCGCCAAAGGTACAGTGCGCATTAATGACTCTTTCATTTTGAAAGATGTAGCCTTGGTTAGTAAGCTGCAGTACAATTTGTTTTCCGTTTCTCAGCTTACCGATGACGGCTTTGAGGTGAGTTTTAAGAAAAACAATTGCAAAATTCTTGATTCTTTGGGTAGTCTGGTTTGCGGGATTTCTCGTTATGGGAGGATCTTTCGTGCTGATTTTTCTGAGTCTTCTGGCGATCCTCTCAGGTGTTTAGTTGCTTCTGAGTCCCGCGACCTTTCCTTCTGGCATAGGAGACTTGGTCATATAGGCTTTGACCATTTGACTCGAGTTAGCGGTCACGATCTCATTCGTGGTCTGCCCAAACTCAAGTTGGTCAAAGATCTTGTTTGCGCTCCATGCCGACACGGCAAGATGGTTGCCGCTTCTCACCCTCCGGTCACAGTTACTATGACCGATGCACCGGGACAGCTGCTCCACATGGACACAGTTGGACCAGCTCGAGTGCAGTCAGCAGGAGGGAAGTGGTATGTTCTTGTTGTGGTCGATGACTTCTCGAGATATTCTTGGGTGTTTTTCTTAGCCTCGAAGGATGAGACGTTTTCGCATTTCCGAGGTCTTTTTAGTAGGCTCTCTGTTGAGCTCCCAGGTGCCTTACGAGCGATTCGCAGTGACAATGGCACAGAGTTCAAGAATTCCTACTTTGAGAGTTTCTGTGGTGAGTCAGGTGTAGAGCACCAGTTCTCTTCTCCATACGTCCCACAGCAGAATGGCGTCGTGGAGAGGAAGAACCGTACCTTGGTCGAGATGGCCAGGACGATGCTCGATGAGTACTCTACACCGAGGAAGTTTTGGGCTGAGGCTATAGCCACCGCGTGCCATGTCTCAAATCGAGTTTTTCTTAGGGCACACTTGCACCGCACTTCTTATGAGTTGAGATACGGGCGAAAGCCCAGCGTCTCTCATTTTCGTGTGTTTGGTTGCAAGTGCTTTATTCTGAAGTCCGGGAACCTAGATAAGTTCGAGTCACGTTCTTGTGATGGGATCTTTCTAGGTTACTCGCCTTCTTCGCGGGCTTATAGGGTCTGGAACTGCGAGTCTAGCAAAATGGTAGAGACCTGTGAGGTGACCTTTGACGAGGCCAGTCCGGGGACTAGGCCTGATATCTCAGGTTCTTTAGAGCAGTCCGAGACCATCTTCGTGGATGACGAGGACGATGGAGATGAGGGTTGTCTACCCGATCCAGTCCCTTATCCACCCCTTGAGGTGCCGTCTTCTACCGCACCTCTAGGTGATCAGCCCATGCCTTCTACTTCCTCTGGAGCTAGTGGCTCTGTTCCTACCTCGTCAGTTCACGAGGTAGAGGCCACTTCTTCATCTCATCCTGGACCTCCCCGACATATCCAGAAAAGGCATCCTTCTGAGCAGATGATTGGAGACCTGTTCGAGCGTGTTACCCGCTCAAAATCTGGCTTATCTCAATTCTGTCTCCATTCTGCTTTCATTGCCTCCTTTGAGCCCAAGGATGTTTCTCATGCTCTTTCCGACGAGTCTTGGGTCAATGCCATGCATGAGGAGCTAGAAAATTTCGAGAGGAACAAGGTCTGGTCGCTTGTCGAGCCCCCGCGAGGTCACAATATTATTGGGACTAAGTGGGTGTTCAAGAACAAGCAGAGCGAGGATGGAGTGGTTATTCGGAACAAGGCTAGACTGGTAGCTCAGGGGTTCTCCCAGGTTGAGGGTCTAGATTTCGAGGAGACCTTTGCCCCTGTAGCTCGACTTGAGGCCATTAGAATCCTGCTTGCCTTTGCAGCTTCTAAGGGTTTCAAGCTCTACCAGATGGACGTCAAGAGTGCCTTCCTTAATGGAGTCATTGAGGAAGAAGTTTACGTCAGACAGCCTCCAGGTTTCGAGAACCCCAAATACCCACACCATGTCTTCAATCTTTCCAAAGCGTTGTATGGACTTAAGCAGGCCCCCAGAGCATGGTATGAGAGGCTTAAGTCCTACTTGTTAAGTCATGGGTTTGAAATGGGTAAAGTTGACAAGACCTTGTTCATCCGCCGTCATGGCAATGACCTTCTGCTCGTCCAAATCTATGTCGATGACATCATCTTTGACGGCTCTTCCCATACTCTTGTTTCACAGTTCTCGGATGTCATGAGCACCGAGTTTGAAATGAGTATGATGGGGGAGTTGACCTTCTTCCTTGGCTTCCAAATCAAGCAGTCTCGGGAGGGTACATTTCTTCATCAAGGAAAGTACACTCGTGACCTCCTGAGACGCTTCGACATGAGCGATGGTAAGCCTGTGTCGACTCCCATGGCTTCTACAGCCTATCTTGACCCAGATGAGGATGGCGAGCCAGTTGATCAGAAAGAATACAGAAGTATGATTGGCTCTCTTCTTTACCTCACTGCCTCGAGACCAGACATACACTTCTCCGTGTGTCTGTGTGCTCGTTTTCAGGCTTCTCCTCGCGTATCTCACCGTCAGGCGGTGAAGCGCATCTTTCGGTACCTTCGAGCTACCATTGACTATGATATCTGGTACTCTTCCTCATCCTGTCTTTCCCTGAGAGCCTTTTCGGATGCAGACTTTGCCGGCTGTAGGATAGATAGGAAGAGCACTTCTGGCACTTGGCAATTCATTGGCACTTCTCTTGTTTCCTGGTCTTCAAGGAAGCAATCCGGTGTTGCACAGTCCACCGCAGAGGCCGAGTACGTAGCTGCCGCCAGTTGCTGCAGCCAGGTGCTTTGGATGGCTTCGACCCTGCGAGACTTTGGGTTAGTTATCGACAGTGTTCCACTCTTTTGTGATAACACTTCTGCGATTAACATTGCTAAGAACCCAGTGCAGCACTCCCGGACCAAGCACATTGACATTCGCTTCCACTTCCTTAGAGACCATGTAGAGAAGGGTGATATAGTGCTCCAGTTTGTGGAGAGTGACCACCAGTTGGCTGACATCTTCACCAAGCCTTTGGATAGTTCGAGGTTTTCAGCTCTGCGGGGAGAGCTTGGGGTGGTGTGTCCTTACGGATTGTAGTGAGGGGGAGCTTTGGGCTTTACTGCTTTACTATATTGATTATGCTTCTGTCTCATTTCTGTTGCATTGCACTCGGGGTGCATTTGGGTTTAGTCCTTCCAGCATAGGTTAGAGTGCTTCTCTTGCCGAGATGCTTAGACTTCTAACTCTTATCTTGTGCTTCCAGGATTAGCTGCTTCTTATCTCACTAGGTCGAGCTCACTCACTTCTTGTAGATTCTAGCGAGGGTTGGGCCACCCTCGGGTAGACAGGGTACGTGTTTGCTCTCTAGTGTGTGATTTACTGTTAGCCGATTGTTCTGGAGTCATATGGGGTAGATAAGAGTCAGTCTGAGCCATAGTTGTCTCTATATCTTATCTATGCTTTAAGGACTACCTGTTTTGGTTTTATTTGCCAGCTTCTCGATTTATTGCTTTGGTTCAGGGAGAGTTCATTTGGGAGCTTCTGGAGCTTAATTGTGACTTAACTCAACTTGAACTAAAAGTTGCATGTCATGTTGAGGGGGAGCTGGATTTTTCTGCATTTTAGCATTTCGCATTGTAATATAACTACATTGAGCCTTGATTATTATCCTGTTATGACATGCTTCAGTGCTTTACACCTTGCCATGACTTGTGCTTAGCTTGCTAAATTTATCATGACTTCATATGTGTAGACTAGCGTTTGCCATGATAAGTTAAGTAAAATTGATCAACTTAAATTAAACTTGTCATGCTAGCATTTGAGTTTAGTCTTTCTTGAGCTATCCTTTTATGATTCATGTCATGTCAAATAGGCTGAGTAGAGCGTTGAATCTATATTGAGCCTTAGTTTGAGCTGTTTTAGTCTCCTGATGATACATGAGTTAGTACAATGTGTTAAAAAGCAAAAAGATCTCTTTTGTGCGAAAAAACTGATCTCACCAATTCTTTCCTATAAGACGGCTTGCCATTGCACTTGGCATGAACTTAGGGGGAGTTTTGGATGACCTAGACTATCTTCTTAAGCTTCTTGCTTGGAGTAGTCGCATAAGGCTTGAGATCTAGCACATGATAAAACAAAATGTTGGTTGACAACCACCATATTTGTGCGAAAAAACTGATTTCACCAATTCTTTCTCATGAGACAGCTTGCCATTGCACTAGGCATGAACTCAGGGGGAGTTTTGGATGACCTAGACTATCTTCTTAAGCTTATTGCTTGGAGTAGTCGCATAAGGCTTGAGATCTAGCACATAAACAAAAAAAAAGTTGGGTTGAAAACAACCATATGCTTTCAAAAGACAATGTTTAATGTGCTCAATTTGCTTAATCTACAATCAGAACCAAGTACTTTAACCAATATTTCAATCTTGAGCTTATAGCACTCTATTTGGACTCAATGTTAGCTTCTTTGTTCCGCTTAGCTTATTGACATGGCCTGCATCATCCTTGGATGTCTCTAGCTAGACTTTACTCATTGATGACGTGACTTGCTCACAAAATGCATTACATTTCAGATTGTCATCTATGTGCTCTAGCTGGCTTATATATATGTTGTCATGATCTAGATAGCGTTTTATTGCGTTATGGCTTGGTGTATTACATTATGGTCATTATGGATAATTCTCATGGCTCTAAATGCTTAAATAAACAAACTTCAGCCATATTAATCCATTAACATGTCATATTCTCTCTATTGCATCTTGATGTGTTTATTGCCAAAAGGGGGAGAATAGAGAAGAAAAAGTCTGTTGTGTTGGGATCATTTTAGAGCTTTGGAGATCAATTTGCTCTTTCAGTTGTTGCTCTAGTGGTTCCTTCTGTCGACATGGTCATAAGCTTCATTCCCTTCTTTGGACCATGTTGGATTCTTCAAACTCAAACTCAACTTCGTGCTTTTTCTGAGTTTGTCAATATACTCATCAAGGGGGAGATTGAGAGACCATGTGGTCTAAATCCCATGTTGGTGATGAGTAATTGACACGTGGTTTGGTTTTTGTGAGTTTGGTTTGAGTGTTTCGTGCCAGGTTGGCATTCGGCGAGGTAGGGTTATGATTAGACAGATTTGACGCATGGTCGTCTTCCCGGTTGGTCACTTGGGCCATTTCTCGCTTGAGTAGGATTTGTTGGTACTAATCATGTTTATATGCTTTGTGCCGTGCTATGCGATGTGGTTTTTGTCTGTGATGGCTGCAGGACGTCGAGTGGAGTCGTGGCGAGACACGGAGGACTGGGCTAGGCGCAGGTGGCGTTGAGGTCAGAACAGTCGGGATGTGTCGAAGACGACGTGGACTCGAGGTGGTTGCGAGGCGTGCGAGACAAGGAACGCGGAAGCTTCCCGGAAGGTGCAGCAGGGGCGTTTCGGTAAAAGCGCGAGACTGCAAAAGGAAGCGGGTTAGCGGGCAAAGCATGGAGGGGTAAAATGGGCAAAGCAAAGTGTAAACCCATCAAGGAATGCTATAAATAGGAGGGTATTTCCTGGTTGTTGGCATGACTTGGAGAGGGGTTTTAGGGCTTTTGCTTTGTGCTTTAGTGGTTAAGAGAATGGGTGTATGAGATAGGGTTGTGTTCCTCCCAAGAACCATGTAGTTCTTGGTGTTCTTGAGGATTGAGAGAGAGAGATGAGCTGAACAACTATGTAATCATTCCTCTATTTTAAGCATGTATGTCTCCGTATCGTTTTTATGAGATCTCTTGGTTGAGCACTTTGTTCTTGTGTTCTCTATTTCTTGTTCTCCTGTCAAGATGTTGCTCTCTCTGTGATTTTCCTAGTGACTCTCTTCTTGTTGTTTGAATTTCCCTGGTTCTGTAGTCCTCCTGTTCGGATTTTCTAGTGTCTGTTTGGCCTTTCTTTTTGCAGCTATTTCTTAGTATCTCATCCATTCTCTGCTAGAATCCTGTGCTGCAAGTTTCGGCCAACATCTAGTATCTGCATGTTACTTTTGATTTCCCTCTGTTCGGTCAATCATTGAGAGCAATACATGTAAGTCTGTAACACTTCGGGCAACATGTATGCATGCAGATTTCTCTTGTGATTGGACAACCCAAGCTCTCAATACATTCCATTCGGCTGTCTAGAAGTTCTTGCTCTCATTAATTCTCTCGGTGTCAAGTGCTCCTTTTATTCCTTCTGCCGTTTTATTTCTCTTTTCTATTCCTGGCTGTTGGAAGTCTGTTGGGCATTCATTGCTTTGCTTGTCTTCCTCTCGGTACAGTACAAGGAAAAAGAGAAACCGAATGGCACAAGAAAGTCTAGTCTTCTTTACTAGCAAGTTTGTTTCTTCCTTTATGGTAGCATACGGCCAAGTCTCAAGTTGAGCCTTATTACCTTTTTGCCACCCTCTTGCTTTCCCCTTTTTATTAGTTCTTGTTATTTTTGCTTTATCTTTACTTTTGTAGTTCTCAGTTGGGAGCCAGCAAGTTTCGGCCAGCAAGCAAAATTCGTGCTCTCTTGTCTGTTCATCTTAGCTTTCTGCTAGTGATCAGTTATTATCTGTGAGCTTTTATCTTCTTTGTAGCTTTCTAATAGCTATCGGAGAGCTGAGTTTTTTTTAGTACTTGTGAGGGGACATTTTTTGTGAGCTCCATTCACCCCCCCTCTGTCGCCATTTCGGTCCTACAATTGGTATCAGAGCCAGTTAGCTCTAATTCATAGATCTTAACCGGTCTCAAGAGCCATGGCGACGGACAAGTACTCGACCAAGCCGCCCGTGTTCGATGGCATCGATTACCCCTTCTGGAAGAGCCGAATGGAGACATACATCCAGGCCCAGGGGTATGCCATCTGGCGGAAGGTCAAGGTACGATTCGTTGTTCCTGCCGATGAGAACATCAATGCCGGGAACATGGCTGATGTTGAGGCGAATGCAAAGGCAAGGAACATCATCATCCAGGGGTTGAGTCGTAGCGAGTTTGACCGTATATCTCACCTGTCGTCCGCCTACGATATCTGGGTGACCCTCGACGCATACCATGAGGGCACCACCCAGATCAAGACGGTTCGACAGGACCAGTTCAAGCGCGAATACAACAAATTCGAGATGCTTGCTGGTGAGTCCCTGGACGAGTGCTTTTCGCGATTTCACAAAATCTTGAGCAACCTCCGAGCGGTCGGTCTCACATACCCCGACTCGGACAACGCTCGTCAGATGCTCGCGGCACTCGATCTGCGCTTCCTTTGCGACTGCATCGCCTCCACTCGGTGCTCTACGACCACATAGGTCGCCCTCTTTCCGGCACCCCTCTACGACTACATCTCGTTGACTTGGTGCTCTCGCTCTTCCTCTCGGTACAATGGACAACTCTTTTATACCCTACTCTTCGACCACAAGACAGACTCGACTATAACTCGAACACATAGTCATACTCGACAACGACTATGACTCCAACTCGGTTATGACTATAAAGCGGACTCTTATACAACCATGACTAAACTCATACACGACCACCAAGTCGTACATGACTACGACTTCTAAACTGAAAATAAGATTACAAACTCTAACAATATTTGTATTTCCTATACAACTGTAAGTTTTAATATATCTAATTAATCTAAAATTCTGAACCCATCAAAATATGTAGCGTATACTTTTCTCTTTTTTCTCTGATTAATATGAAAATTTCTCTTTAAGAGTGGACATGGTGGCTTCTACTTCTATCATTTTTATAACTAGTGGAATTACCTGCACAATTGCGCGGCTAGATATTAAAACATAATGTATTTTTGTATAACTCTATTATCTTTGAAAAATATAGTTGTATTGTAATTTATGTATGCGATTAATCTATACTGTTATAATATAGCAATACTGAAATAAGTGGTATAGTTGTATTGTAATTTATGTGATTAATCTACACTGTTATAATATATCAATACTGAAATAAGTGGTGTAGATCTTATCTTTTTCTCTCAACTAATAAGAGAATTTCTAGTAATTAAATTTTTTTCTCATTTAAGAATTTTTATGGGATTTTCTAATCCTCTAAAGCAAATGATGTACCTTGTATACCACTAGTTATTTTTAGACACACAGATATAACAGATAACTAGTCTTGCTCTGAATTTTGTTTATTATGTAACCGTTTTTAATTTATTTTTATTGATGACCATTCGACCACCTTATTTTTGAAATATGACTCTTTTGACCACTCGTGGTGTGGCAAGACAACATTGCCACACCTGTCACTATGGCATGGCCAAATCCAACCACTCCGCCTGGCAACTTGTTTGGCCACTCCACCAGTGGTGTGGCAAGAAGTGTTATTTAGGTAGATTTATCATATGGCGTGACAGTATTATCTTGCTATAGTGCCACAGGTGGCTATGTGGCCAAACTGGTTAGAA
The DNA here is from genome assembly GCA_017311315.1 of Dendrocalamus latiflorus. Taxonomy (NCBI): domain Eukaryota; kingdom Viridiplantae; phylum Streptophyta; class Magnoliopsida; order Poales; family Poaceae; genus Dendrocalamus; species Dendrocalamus latiflorus. The sequence continues at coordinate 1,114,654 of CM029659.1, forward strand.
TTGAAAATAAGTTTGATGGGGTTATCAATAAAAATAAATTAAAAAGGGGTTAAATAATAAAAAAATGCTCCCTTGCTCTACACCATCCAACAAAATTTTGTATGCATAACATGATCCTAACTAATATCCTTTTGAGTACTTGCTTTAGAGCCTTGTATTTAAGTGTAAATTAAAAGCAAATACGCAAGGATATCAGAGCAAGTTTAATAAGGCTGACTGTGCTAGCTATAAGGGAATCCATGTCAGCATAGTCCTATGTGGAGGGGAGAGAAAAGGAGAGAGAGAGCCAAGCCGGCTCCCATGCAAGAGTCAGGCTATAGCACAGGAAAAGAGGTGTTATCCATGCATGTACCAATAGAACTAACTGCTATACCCATGCATGTATTAAATGATCAATACCTATGTATGTATTAAATGATTGAGAGCTCTTGTAGAGACAACTTATAGCCAGCTTATTGTATGAGTTGGCTGCATCTTACCTTTTGATGACATGGAAATGTATTGGAGGTAGCAGCTATCTATACTATTAAACTTGCTCTCAGAGACCTAATCTTCCCTTTGCTAAAGAAAAGTATAGTACAGCTGGAAAGGGGAAGCTATGACCAAAGATACGATTTGACATCGTGATCAATTGATCATGGACATGAAGTACATACAAATGACATAACTTATATCCTCTCAAAGCACTTGCCTTAGAGCTTTCTAATTTTTAGGGTAAAAAAAAGAAAATACTAAAAAATAATTTCGGGGCCATGAACCGCTTTGCTAACGAAAAATAATTTTGGGTAAAATAAACAGCAAAATCCCAAGAATATCTTTGCTAAAAAAATTAACCGAAAGGAAGAGACAAGGACCAAAGACACGATTCGTATCGTGATCAAATGATCATGCCATACATACAAGCTAGCTGCATCTGTGGTTTCTGGATCACTCTCTTAAAATATTTAGCTTTGGTGGATTCCCGTGCCTGTGATCTGTGCTCATATATTGAGCTAGCTGCATGTGCATATATGTACAAGTTAGGCCTCATTTGGCACGGCTCCACTTCACAAGTGAAGCTGTTTTTTTTGACTTCACAAGTGGAGCTAGGTGAAACTACTTTTTTCAGCTCCACCCAAGGAGCTACTTTTGTCTCAGCAGGTTTTAAGGGACTCCTTGGATAGAGCTATTTTGTTGTACCCCGTTTGGCACAAAACAACTCCAAACAGCTTCAGGAGTCGGTGATGGAGCTGTGCCAAACGGGGCCTTATACTCGCCTACAAATAAGCAATCTCTGGATGCATGCAAGTTGATCATAGCTAGCTTAGCTGCATGCGCTCTGTTCTGTAATGATGGGGTTCCACAGTTCTACCATCAGAGAGCCCTTATACCACTCACACTACAGCACCTCGATTCACGCACCCTGCAACGTAACCATATACTCCTTTGTCCAGAACCTGACCTCCTCCTACACCGACCAGAGAAATGAGGCCTCCATGGTGGCCACCTCTGTCCTCATGTTCCTCCTCGCTGCACTCTTCTTTAATCTCAACCTCTTCAGCCGCCTATCTGACATCAGCGCCATCCTCAACCCCAGCGTCCGTCTCTTCCTCTCCACCGCGCTCTCTCTCTTCCTCCCTGTCATGTCCTACCTCTTCTCGGAGGCCAAGAACGAAGATGCAGCTTCCACAGCTATTTCCGGCCAGTCGGCCGAGCTGTCGCTGCGAGCCCGAACAATCCTCATATGGATGCTTCTTGTGGAGCTCCTCCGCAAGAAGGTGGAGGCGATACTAGTCACTGCAGGCATGGGAGGGTACTCAGGCACCATCGAGCGCGCCGCCCGCATCGCATGGCTGGGTATCCTCGTTTTCTTCAATGTCAAAGGCGCCGGCCGGAAGGCAACGTATGGCATCCTATGGGTCCTTGCCGCTGCCAAGCTGGTGCAGAGGGTGGTCATCATGGAGCTGGGGAAGCGTTCCTTTGCCTACGGCAAGAACGCGCAGCTTCTCACCTCCTACATGGCCCAGATGCTACGACAAGAGCGAGATCGCCGAGACCAAGAGGGGAATGCAGCTGGCAGCAGCAATGACAGCCCGAGTGGGTCAGAGCTCTTACAGATGTGCAACTATGCCGTGATGGGAGAAGAGAACCTGGAGAAGGAAGCAGGCCCACAGGGCTACCACCTCGAACTCATCGCCGACAACTCCACCATCGTCACGGTCGGCAAAATTTGGAGGCTCGCCGAGAATGACCAGCTCCTCCAAGGAGACGCGGACACCAAGAGGCTGTGCCTCTCCTTTGCGCTCTACAAGCTGCTGCGTCGGAGGTTCGAGGACCTCCCCATCACCGACGCGGAAACCCGCAACTGCCGATGCCTCATCTTCGAAGGTCTCTGCAACGAGGGGGACACAAATACGGAAGCCAGAGCAGTTGCACTGTTCCAAGTGCTTTACAATGAGCTCCAGTTCCTCTGCGAGTACTACCACTCCGTTCACCCCGTCGTGCTCTCCAGCCCCTTCTTCTTTCTAGCCAACTACATCCTGTTCCCAATCACCGTGTGGGCCTTCTGTATCCTAACCATAGTTTTGTGCAGCAACGGGGACGTGACTTACGCCCTCTACAGCATCCGAACTGACAACAACATCATATCATCGGTTAGCTTAACGAAAGCGGCGGGATGCTTGCTGAGCAAAATTGCCGTGTCACCCCCGGCATTCTTTGTCATCATCGACGTGTCCATCACCATCCTGCTATTCCTCACCTTCCTCTACGAGGAGGTGTGGGAGTTCCTCGTCTTCATCCTCTCCAACTGGCTCATGGTGTCGCTGATCTGCGACTACACCGCCGAGCATCGCTGGCGCGAGAGCCCCGTTCTATGTGGGCTCATCCGCCGCATCCTGTGGGTACGAAGCAAGATGAGCCACCCCAACCTCTGCTTCAAGCAGTTCTCCATGCTGGGGTTCTGCCGACTGTTCTCCCTGACGTTGCCCACCAAGGCCGTGCCCAAGGAAGTGAAGAAGTCCATCATGGAATATTTGTTGGAGCATGTCGACAACGATGGCCTTGGAGGTTCAAGTGCCTCGCTTAGCAACGGCTGGTGTGCGCTAGCAAAGCACCCCCAGTACCATCCCCAGTTCTCGTGGGCGTGCGAGAGCAACAGCGTCGCCGAGGTGATCCTCATCTGGCACATCGCCACCAGCCTCTTGGAGGTGAGGTGCCCACCCGAGAAGAAGGGAACAAACTTGGGATCCGATCACCGCAAGGTGGCAACAACGCTGTCCAAGTACTGCACTTACCTAGTGGCCTTCCATCCGGAGCTGCTCCCGGACGACAAGGACGGGACGGAGCGCGTATACAAGGCCATGAAGAAAGACCTCAAGGGCGCAATCGGGTGCTGGAGCTGCTACCTTTCGCCGGAGCGCACTCAGTACAACAAGGTGTTGTTGATGATCACTGATAAGCAGCTCATGCCGCCGGATCATGCTATGAAGCGCATGACAGTGGTTCAAAAGGGTGCGCTTCTAGGGAAAACGCTCATCGACGAAGCGGCTGCGGAGGGGAACCAAGAGCCGGTGTGGAAGCTACTGGCCGACCTTTGGACGGAGGTCATGGTGTACGTGGCGCCGTCGAGTGGCGAGGCGCACGTGAAGGCCCACAAGGAGGCGCTGGCGAAGGGCGGCGAGTTCATCACCGTGCTCTGGGCGCTCGCCACGCACACCGGCATAACCCGCGCCGCCGTTGCGCCGTGGGAGGCAGCTGCTAGTCGTGCTGCGTGTGTATAGATCGAGCGAGCTCGGTTTGCATGCATGTGTGTGTTTGTTTGAGTGCTTCATATACAGAGTGCTGGCCGTGTGCGCGCGCTTCGGAGAGAGGTTGCATCGTGGATTCGTGGTGTGCTCCATGCATGAAGTTTGCTTGTTTCGGTTCCTTTATAATTTTTACTACTTTGTGTGGTGTGCCTGTCTTTCCTCTTGTCTTTCCAGTAGCGTATTAAGATGGCGTTGTTTTGCCTTTGTAACGTCCCAAAATTCCCAAAACAAATATAATTGTTTTCAAAATCATTATTTATGCATATTTGGGATTTTTCAGAATTTTCAGCAATTTCAAAAATGATTTCTCATTTTTCAGCAACTGAGAATGAATTTCTAAATTTATTAAAACTTGGACAGAGCCTGGAAATAATTTATTTCGGCTCTAAATATCATAAATTTCCTCTCCAAAAATTTTCATAAATTTTGGAGTTGGTTCGCTATTTTTAAAATTCAAACTTAAATTATGCAATTAAGTCAATTAGAAAACAAATTGAAAATCCGTCTCTGTCTATCGGCCGAATTCCCTCCTCTCGTCTTGACACGTCGCTTGTTCGGGGCAGGTGTGGCCCACGACCCATCCTCTTCGAGCTGTCTCCCCCTTTCTATCATCCCCACGCGAAAGCGCATTCCCGTCATTTCCGTTTTCTCTCTCGCATGCAGTAGCGTACTAATGACAAAAATTCCTTCAGGTGTATCCTTAGAGGTTTCCAATTTCAATGCCCGACATGTGGGACTCTCTTGTACGCAACTCTTTCTCAGACCTCTCACTGTTTCTCACGCGGGGGCGACGGTGGTTCGTTCAACAACCCTCACCAATAGCGGCGCCGATGTGGTTTGGCACTAGAGGCAGTTGGGCCATGAGGTCCTCCACGCTAATAGTGGCGCTCACGGCGCAATGGCCTTGCGGATGGCGGTGCTCCTCATCACCGCATGGAGAGCCTCGTGAATGGCGGCGCTCCTGGCGTGGCGAACCTCGCAAATGGTGTTTGCTACTAGCGAGTGGTGCCGACGAGTTGGGGGCGAAGTAAATAGCATATGGCTTCTCCTCCCTCGTGCCCCGTTTTGTATGGAGGAGTCTCTGCAATAACCATCGGTCATTGGGGATCAGGAGCAGTGAGTGGCTGCTATGCCTCACGCCCTCACAAATGGGGAGGATAAGAATGGCATTGAGTGGTGAGCAGCGCACCACGTGTCATCACAATATGAAGCTCAATCCACGCGTCCCAATCATACATCAACTATTAAAGATATAAACTTAGGTGTAGGTTGACTGAGCAGCTGGTGATTGGGTAAAGTTTGTGAAGAATGATGAAACTGATAAGTTATCTGGCAATTTGGTATAGCTAAAAGCTCAGGGTTTTCTTTTCAATTTTAATTAGGATTATGTTAATTGTAATAGGAGTCCTGAGAATTTTGATTGAATGTACACATTTTTTGCCCGTTCAATGTAGTTTGTGAGAATTTTGATCAAAGCTATTGAAGTTAAATATTTTACTTACGTTTTCGAGTGAAATGAGCGTTTTCGAGTGAAATGAGCAATAGTACGAACTAAAATATACAATATATTTTTGTTCATGTATTTGACGCATCATATATATGGTGTGGTAGTGGAGCCCAGGGCACGGTGCACATAGAGCATAGAAAAAGATATGACACAGGCCATAGCAAAGCTCAGCTGAGTGTGGTGGCGGAGCCAAGGAAAAGTGCATGATGAACACAACAACGTCGTGGGTGCGACAAGGGCCATATGAAAGCTCGACCGGGCTTGCCGGCAGAGACAAGTCCATGACATAGACGTTGCAACGATACAGGCATGATGCGAGCTGTACCGAAGCTTCGCGAAGCCAAGCCATACTGCAAGCCGAGCACAACATTGGAGCCGCGTCGCAAACCACGCGAGTTTCACACTTGAAGCAAACTGCAAGGAATCGAAGTGGACCACTTGAGCACGATCCAGTTGTTGATGAAAGATACGCAGGTAGTTAGCTTGCTATCCCATCGGCGCCGGCAGTGGCGGCAGCGGCAGCGGTTCAACAAGCAGCCGTGTTTCTTCTCTCGTCTTGCAAGCGACGTTTGTGCGCTGTGTGCCGTAGCCGTAGGATATTAAGACGGCAGTCACTGGCCAGCAGCGAAGGAGGCAGATGCCCGGGCACACCAAAAAAAAAAAAAAAACCAAAAAATTTTCGGACGGATCAGTTCAGCATTTGGATCAATTGCTTGGTAGCGTACATCTTCTTTGAAGGCTAGCCCACAATAGAAGATCCGCGCGTGCAGCCCGCAGGCACCTCACCACTCACCAGCCCAACTCCACGCTCCACCTCTATCCAAACTCGTCCAATTCCTCGACGCTAAATCCTCCCCTCTGGTCGTCGGCTGCGGCTTTGGTTGCCTGCTCGACGGCCGGTGCGAGTGTGTGAGCTCCTGGCCAACCTTTGGACGGAGGCCATGGTGTACGTGGCTCATCACCGTCGGGCGGCGAGGTTCACGCGAAGGCGCACAAGGAGGGAATGGCGAAGGGCGGTGAGTTCGTCACCATGCTCTGGGCTTAATGGCTCTCTGTTTCGTGCTTAGCTAGTCTCCACCAGATCTCGCGTCGGCCGAGCCGGATTTGTGCCCTCCATCTGTCCTCGTGGGAGTATATATAGGGCCTATTTATTAAAAAAAATTTATGGCTTTTAGCTGCATCTTGTGACTTCTGGTCTGTTCGTGTGAGAAATTACAGAGTAACAGAAACTCACGTGCGGTTTTTGCTGATATAAATGAAGTCGGTACAGTATGTACTACAATTAACTAGTAGACTCTATCTTGAAAAGATACTCCATTTAAAAGCTAGTAACTGTAGAAAAATAGGAAATCAGTTTTTAAAAGCTGAAAAGAAATTGGTTCAGTGTGTTCCATCGGTCAGTAGCCCATTACGCGCCGGCCATTCAAGCCATCTGGGCATATACTCGCACAACGCACGCATGAAGCAACCTCATGTTGCCATGCAGGGGTGGAGATGGGCCTCGGGCCGGTTGGGCAACGGCCCGAGGCCCAGAAAAAATAGTAGTAAAATTTTTTAATAAATATATTCAAAAAAAGTATTACACAGTGTATGGGCCCAAGGCTTCCCGGCTGGCCCGAGACTATTCCCGGCCGGCTCGACACTATTCCTAGTTAGTAGCCGGCCCAGCAAGCGAAGCGGCCTGCGCCCTGCGGGCTGCGGCCCAATGAGGCAGTGAGCGAAGCGGGCAAGCGGCCAACCCTAACCTAAGCCACAGCTGACCACAGTCACCAGCTCTCCTCGACCCCTCCCATCTCGCCTCTCGGCGAGTCCGCCGCCCCCAGCCCCCCCACCGCATCTCTCCCCCGCGATGCCGCGTCGCCGCCCCCCGCCTCCTCTTCGTCGTGCCCCCGCCTCCTCTCTGTCGTGCCCCGCCTCCTCTCTGCCACGCCCCCGCCTCCTCTCCGTCACGGCACCATCCCCCACGACCCCGCTGGATCTCCACCACGGCACCGCCCCCGCCCCCCGCCTCCTCTCTGCTGAGTCCGCTGGCCGCCGCGACGTCGCCCCTTGCCTCCTCAGCGGATCTCCGCCGCAATGCCGCCCCCATGCCTCCTCTTCGCCGTGACGCCGCCCCCACCTCGGCGCCTCCTCTCCGCCTCGGCCCGCGGCGGCGCGGCACCGCCCCCCGTCCCCCTGCCTCCTCTCTGCCGAGTCCGCTGGCCGCCGTGACGTCGCCCCTCGCCTCCTTGGTGGTTCTGCCGCGACGCCGCCCCCACGCCTCCTCTTCGCCGTGACGTCCCCTCGCCTCGACGCCTCCTCTCCGCCTCAGCCCGCAGTGGTGCGGCACCGCCCCCAGCCCCCCCGCCTCCTCTCTGCCGAGTCTGTCGGCCGCCGCGACTTTGCCAGCTCGCCTCCTTAGCGGATCTCCGCCGCGACGCCGCCCCCAGACCTCCTCTTCGCCGTGATGCCGCCCCCCACCTTGGCGCCTACTCTTGGCCTCTTCGCCTCTTGCTAGTAGTATGTACATTCTTTTTTTTTGCTATGTTTTTATCTATTTTGTCGTATCATTCAACATGGATTTCAAATTTTATTTTGATTATGTATTTATGTTGTTCTTTTGTTATACCCTAGTGTTGATAGTATTTGATATTAGTTATAGACTTATATTTTCCTTAGTTTTAGGCATGAGACTCAGAAAAATTCTGACTCAGAAAAAAGTTTGAAGCAAACAGCAAGGAATCGAAATGGACCACTTGAGCACGATCCAGTTGTTGATGAAAGATATGTAGGTAGTTGGCTAGCTTGCTTGCTACCCCATCGGCGCCGGCGCCGGCGATGGCGGCAGCGGCAGCGGTTCAACACGCAGCAGTGTTTCTTCTCTCGTCTTGCAAGCGACGTTTGTGCCCCGAGGGCCGTAGCCGAAGGATATTAAGCCGACAGTCACTGGCCAGCTGAAATATGTCTGCTCGTTGATGTTCGTCTTCGTCCCCAGTGCATAGGAAGTGATGGTGGTGTCCACCTGCACAATGACGGGGTATAAAGAACAATCGTACGATTGTATATTGGCCGAACTCAACCAATCACTTGGATTGGGTTTCATTTATATAGCAGGTGATTACATGAGATCCACGAAGACCGGAGAAGCTAAGCTTCCACTACGCAGACGTGGTTACTGCGATCCAAACTAATCGGCCACACTAACAGAATACACGAAATTCTTTGACAGTCCCCCTCAATCACAACCGCGTTTAATCAGGTTGAGATTGCGACATATTTGAGTGAATGGCACCTTGGGCAGTGCTTTAGTAAACACATCAGCCAACTGGTCCTTGGAGGAGATGAAACGCACTTTCAGAACTTGACGAGCCACCTGTTCTCTGACGAAATGGAAGTCCACCTCAATGTGTTTGGTACGCGCATGGAAGACATGATTTGCTGTTAAGTAAGTGGCACCAAGATTATCACACCAGAGAGTCGGTGCTGAAACCTGATAGACGCCAAGTTCTTTGAGCAATGTCTGCAACCAGATCAGTTCAGCCGTCACATTTGCAATAGCTTTGTACTCTACTTCAGTGCTCGATCGTGACACTGTTTGCTGTTTTCTAGAGCTCCATGACACCAGGTTAGAACCCAGCAGTACTGCAAAACCGCTTGTCGAGCGTCGATCCTCTGGAGACCCTGCCCAATCGGCATCTGAAAAAGCATTCAGTGTATTGTCAACCGATCTCTGAATTTTCAGACCATAATCAGCAGTCCCTTTTACATACCGAAGTATTCTTTTGACAGCTGCCCAGTGTTTGTTTGTAGGTGTTTGAATGAATTGGCAAACTCGATTGACTACAAATGATAGATTTGGTCTCGTTATTGTCAGGTATTGTAAGCCACCGACAACACTTCGATACTGGAAAAGATCTTCTCCTGTAAGGGCAGCTCCTTGGTCTCTTGTCAGTTTCTCACTAGATGCCATAGGAGTAGATATTGGCTTACATCTATCCATATTAGCTCGCTTGAGTAGGTCTTGAGCATATCTTCTCTGTGATAGTACAACACCACTTTTATCAGGGACAGCTTCTACTCCCAGGAAGAAGTCCAATTCTCCCAAGTCTTTAACCGCAAACTCTTTTGTCAGCTGTTGTATGAGCTTACCAGTTGCACTTGAAGAGGAGCTCACAATGATGGTGTCGTCAACATAGATCAACATATACATTGTGAGTGATTGCTGCTTGAAAACAAACACCGAAGTATCTGCTTGTGATGGCCTGAAACCCAAAGTCTGCAGTTTATCTGTCAACCGTGAATGCCATGCTCGTGGTGCCTGTTTTAGGCCATAAATGGCTTTGTTTAGCTTGCAAACATAGCTAGGGGGCACTTGTGAACTCTCATAGCCAGGAGGTTGAGCCATGTAAACATCCTCTTTAAGGAAGCCATGCAAGAAAGCATTCTGCACATCTATTTGTCTCATCTTCCAGCCCTTAGAGACAGCTAGTGAGATGATAACTCTGATGGTTGTGGGTTTAACCACTGGGCTGTAAGTGTCCGGATAATCTACTCCAAACCTTTGCTTAAACCCTTTGGCCACTAACCTGGCTTTGTAGCGTTCTACTGAGCCATCAGCTTTCCTTTTCACTTTGAATACCCATCTGCAGTCAATCAAATTTATTCCTTTTGGTGGAGGCACAAGTGTCCAAGTCTTGTTCTTCAGTAACGCAGAGTATTCTGCATCCATAGCTTCTTTCCACTGACAATGTTGCATTGCATCCACATAGGAGTTTGGCTCTGCAGGTACTTGTGTCTGTGACTGAATTTGTGCGGCTGCTGAATACCTGACTGTACCGTCGGTATATTTCTTGGTCTTGATTATGTTGTTTTTGAGTCTTGTGCGCATATGATGGCTTGAAGTCATTGGAACCTGCCCTTCTGCAGATGCACCTGATGAACCTGTGTCTGCATAAACATCTACAACAGCCTGATCATGAACAGTGTCGTCAGTGACATTAGTAGGTCCAGGGTCAGTGGCAATTTCATCACTTACTGGACTGCTCGAGGAAGTTGGGGATGGACTAGCTGAATCGGCTGTTGTCGGATTTGTGTCAGTTAGAAAAGATTCAGTATAATACTGATTTAGGTTTGTAACAGAAGGAAGTAAGACTGGTTGACTGCCTGAATGAGTAGGCTTGGTGGATTTATCTTGGAATTTTTTGAATGGAAACGAATTTTCATCAAATGTAACATCTCGGGAGATGTAAATTCTTCTGGATTGTCTGTCGAGGCACTTGTAACCCTTGTGGCTGGCACTGTACCCGACAAAGACACACTCTTTCGACCTGAAGGTGAGTTTGTTTGAATTGTAGGCTCTAAGGTTAGGCCAACAAGAGCAGCCAAACACCCTGAAGTATTTGTAATCAGGTCTTTTGCCAAGGAGCCTATGCAGAGGTGTATCTCCACCAATTACTGAGTTGGGCATTAATCTATTAATCAGGAAGCATGCAGAGTGGAAAGCTTCATCCCAAAACCGTATGGGCATGAAAGAGTGGGCAAGAAGAGAAATGCCTGTCTCGACTATGTGTCTGTGCTTCCTTTCGACAAGACCATTCTGTTGATGTGTGTGAGGGCAAGAAATTTGATGTGCTATACCTACACGACTGAAGTATTTGTGCAATCGACGATATTCTCCCCCCAGTCAGATTGGACTGCTAGAATTTTGCTATCAAGTAGTCTTTCAACATGAGATTGAAACTGGAGAAAAATGGACTCAACATCAGACTTTTGTTTCAGAAAGAAGATCCAAACAAATCTGCTGTAATCATCAACGAAGCTTATATAATAGCGATAGCCGTTTACAGAGATTTTGGCTGGTCCCCAAACATCAGTGTGGACCAGCTCAAGGGGTTTTGATGAAACATGAGAAGAAACACCAAATGGCAGCTGGTGAGCCTTTGCTTGTTGACAAGCATCACAAATTTTGGGCTCATTATTCTGGATTACAGCAAGGTTATTCTCTTCCAAAACCTGACGAACTACAACAGAAGAAGGATGTCCAAGCCGACGGTGCCAAAGCTCGGAAGTAGTTCTTGTTGAAAGAAAAGCTCGACGGGATGGATTATGTGGAATGTGGTAGAGTCCATCTTCACAGGCTCCCATAAGAAGAGTGTTCTTCGAGGTTCGATCCTTAATGAGAAAACAATTAGGATGAAACTCAATGTAGATATTATTGTCTGAAACAAGTTTGTTGACTGAAAGCAAATGTCTGTTAATTTTGGGAACGTGAAGAACTTTGTTCAGGGCTAGAGATCGATGAGCAGTAGTAATAGATGAATTACCAATGTGAGCAATGGACAAACCTGCGCCATTCGCGACCTGAACGCGATCGTTGCCATTGTAGCGTTCCTTGATTGTCAGCCTCTCAAGATCAGGAGTGATGTGGTCAGTGGCTCCGGTATCTGCATACCAGTTGGAATCCACGACGTAGCTGTTTGTGACTATAGCAGCAACTCTTGCATCATTGGCGACGTAATTGTGGTCGAATCTGTGGTAGCAATTGGAGGCATCGTGGTTGTCATGGAAGCAGATCTGGCAAGGTTGCTTCTGCACTCCTTGGTTTGAGCTTGCCTGATTGAAGATTCTGCTTCCACCGCGTCCACCTGAACTGCCGCGTCCTCCTGGTTGACGGCTGCCGCCATTGCGGTCGTTGTTGCGGCCACGACCATGTCCACGTCCGCCACCGTTACCGCTGCCACGGCTTGATGAGCGGTTGACTTGATTTGCCTGGATGTTGCCATAATTGTTCTCGAGCCTCAGCTCGAAACTCACCATGTGTGCATATACGTCATTGAGACTGAGTGCATCATTCCTGGTGGTGAGACTGGTAACCAAGGGATCATATTCCGATCCAAGGCCGCGCAACATGTAGGAGATCACTTCATCATCTTCCAGTCTCTTACCAATTGCCGCCAATGTGTCGGCAAGATTCTTCACCTTGCGGAAGTAGTCGTTGACGGAGAGATCCTTCTTTTGGATCGTGGCGAGTTGCATGCGAATTTGCATCACTTGGGCACGTGATGACGCTGCAAATGCCCTGTCGATGGCAAGCCAGACTTCGCGGGCAGTGGTACTGTCAGACCCAGATTTTTCAATCTGAATCTTACTGTGTTTAAATTGCACTATTCCCTGGATCAGTAGATAGTGCACACAGTTACAGTTCTGAATATCAAGTTCATATCATGCGGAAACGTAAATATAATAGTAGACTTACTCATGGACCGATTAGGCCGAAATCAATAAATTGCAGCAGCGGAAGAACGAAGCACACAGGTGGGACCTTCAGGACATGCCCACAGGCAGCCAACTGGAGGTTCGCGACCTAATTCTCGACATCTTCATCTTCTTTGCCATCATGATTCAGAAGTATCGTTGAAGCGCAGTGATCTGATTCCTGCTCCTGAATTTGTCGCAACAGCGAGCATGAGCACTCAGACCCCGTGCTCCGCGAGCCAATACACAGAATGCAAATAAATAGTATGCATGGCTTAACAAAGGAAAGGCTCGGGTTATTTTATTTGCCAAAAATTTGCTTTTAGCGGCATTATTATTCTTAATTAATCAAAGTTTTATTATTACTACCGAACTCCACACTACAACTACCAAAATCGACTTACTCCACCGAAAATGTACTCTATTTATTGATTGCTGTCTAAAACTCCAAACAGCAAGTATCATCATTTATTTAATCCACCGATCATATTTTGTACTTTGAATTATTAATAATCCAATCCTGTCATTACTATTCATCAGCCCCTTACCTCTGAACTCTAATGATTCTTTAACATAATTACTTTCAAATCCACCGATATTATTTGTATTCAATCCTTTTTGTCATTGATTTCAACCCATAATCCAATAATCCATCTCATTTTTCCATTATCTATCACTAGCTAATCCTCAGATATACTTTCACCAAAAATTCAATTTACCAAGATTATAATCCACTAATTATCAGGACTCCTCTAATCTTCTCAGAAATTTAATTCGTCCTTCTAGTAATTGATCAACTCCTATTAATTCCCTATATTGACAACATCTTCCAAGGATTAACAATCACTATTATATATCCACCAAGAATTTCATTAATCAAGAATTATAATCCAATACTTGTATTATTCTACCAAATCCTCAAAAATTCATTTGATTCATCTAGTAACTGAATCTATTAATTCTAATATTGACCTCTCCCAAGAATTTATCAGTGTCATAATCCAATATTTATCTGTGTAATTCCTAAGTCTCCAAAAATCATTTAAATCCTCTATCTAGCCTATCATTTAGCTAGACTTCACCAATTTATTTCCTCCAGAACCCACACTATCATTTCCTATTCAAGATCGACATGAATCCACCAATGCCTTTATATGCACTCTACAAACATTCCTCTCTTTTACTCGCGACCCTGTTTATTCCACCCATATTCTATTTTGTAAGAATAGAAATGCCACTATTTGAAATATAATACATAAAATTTCCTGAGACCTAGCAGTTTTGGACAAAAACATAATGTTCAAGGAATATTAACAGGATTTTCCATACACGAGGCATTATATCATATGCACACTATCACCATGGCATCACACCATGCAGCGTATTTCAGCGTTATAGCCGCTTAACTTACCACTGGGACGACACCCAGGACAATTCCAAACTAGGGCCTTACACTGCCCTCCACTTTTTCATTCCCATCCACAAAGCATTTTGAAATAGAACTATATCTGGTTAAGTTCCCATGTCTGCCCTTGACCGTGGGCACGGCTATTCGAATAGTTTTGACTCTGCAGAGTTTTGCACACTTTACCCACAAGAGATAAATCCACCCGTTGCCCCACATGATTCCTTAGCCATGCGGTTGAGTAGACTATCACAGGATTGTTACAATGTATAGTCCTACTGTGGTTACGCCCGCTAAGGTCTATCTTCCGTAGGATCCGACCATCCCTCGGGAAGGGTCCCTCGTGAGCCATCACGGGCAAAGGCGGGGATGCGACCATCCATCCCTTTGCTCGTGGTCATACCTTCACGTAACCACCTAGAGCCACACAAATTAGTAAACCCTGCCTACACTTTGCCAGCTTGTGGTTGTACTGTTTTACACGGGTGACATGACAAGATTCAGTCCTTAGGGGTATCTGGGCGGTCTACCACTAACCCACTTATGCAATCACTGCACCACACACATACACACCATCGAACCAATCCGCCCAGATAATTAAGCAAGTTGAGGATCTTGGGAGTGTAAAATAGTCGTATTCAACATATACCAGTCATCATCACAATGACTGCCCAAACCAATTTCTCATGAATAAAAGTGATGCTCGGAACAATTTCTTGCCCCGAGTTCCTAATCAATGCTAAGCATGGCATACGGTTACGGACTTATTTTCGAAATGTTACTACTATATATTTTTGCTAGGGCGACAAGGTTCACACATTCAAATACTCAAAGGAGGGGTAATACTATTCAAGACAAACAATGGCATATAACTAGAATATCAAATTTAACATGTATTTGCATAAAAATAACAGCATGCATTTTGTTAATTTAAAACCAAATAATTTGCATAAATGTGGGTTCAACATGATCAAAGTATTGACTCGCCTTGGTCACAGTGGTCGGGATCTGGATTCTTTGATGCTTCTAGTGTTGCGGCCTCGTTCTCTTCCTCTCGAGCTTCGTAAACTATTGTAATCGTGCGCGAAAATTTGGATAAAAAGAAAAACATCCAATCAATCAAAATATCACCAGAAATTCAAATGAACTCCAAAAATTATGATTTCAGTTCCATTGGATAGATCTTGAATTTAGAAAAATTTAGAAATTTGTTTCATTCAATTTGGAGCTAAAATGAGAAAGTTATGCCCATTTGAATATTTCAGTTTAGTTAAATCTAAAAATTCATAAATTTCTGACAGTGGGACCCACTGGTTATTTATATCTTTTAATCTTTTTATTATATTCTTTAACATGTGTGTATGACATGTGGGACCCTCATGTCGGCAGACATCATTCACTGACAAGTGGGACCCAGGGGACCCTGGTCCCATCTGTCAGCGGGCGGCACCGACAGGCAGGGCCTAGAAGGCAGCCGGCCCACGGCCAACAGTGGCTGACGGGCGGGGCCCAGCTGTCAGGGAGGCATTTCAAAAGAAATCGCTCGACCGCAGGTGCGGAGCCGGGGCTCGAACGCGCGCCGCAGGAGCGAGGGGGAGGAAGAGATAACGCTGAAAGCCACTCGGTCGTTCGAGCGATGCTTACCATATAAGGGCAACAAATCCCTTTGAGTCAGCTCGCTGAGGGGGCCGGGAAGAGGAAGTCGGGAGCGACGGTGGCCGGCGGCGAGCGGTGGTCGGGAGGCTCGGGAGCTTCGTGATATGTAAACTCCGCGTGAAGGTGAGTCTTCTGGTGTAGACGGCCGGGGTGGAGGAGCACGGTGGCGGGCCGGCGGCGTGTGAAGGCGGCGGTTCGGGGAGGTTGGCGTCGCCAGCGAAGCACGGGCTTCGGGAGATGCGGGGAAGACCGGGGACAGCTCCGCCTCGTTCCCCCGAAGTTCTGGAAGCTTGGGATTGCTTCGGGGCAGTCGGAATCAGTGGCGGCTCGGTCGCCGGCCGTGGGGAAGAAGACGTCGCCGGCGGGGATTGAGAGCGCTACAGTTCAATTACTTGCGGGGGAGGGGTGAGGGGAGTGTTGCGACGCGATTTCGGCTCCCAGGCGGGGCTTTTATAGCCGGGAGAGGCGCGTACGGCGAGAGCCACATTCGGCCCACCGCTGTTCATGCCGGCGAGGGGGAATGGATGAGATCTTCCCCGAGATTTGCAGGAGAGAGGTGGCGGGAGAGGTTCGCCTCCCCTCCTGTTTAATTTGCCCGCGAGGTGAGAGAAGGGGAGCGGGTGATCTGCTGCGGAGACGCGAGAGAGAGCTGGCGCGAGGGGCGCGGCCGCGTGGAGAAGAAGAGGAGGAGGAAGAAGCGAGCGCGGGCGGGACCACCGTCCAGGGAGAGAGTGGCGCGGGTCGCGGGCCCGCGACGCAGAGGGGAAGGCGCGGGTGGAGGCAGGTCCACCGGCCAGCGGGAGACGACGCGCGCGAGGGAGCGGGCAGCGGGGCGCTGGCGCTGGGCCGCGCGTGCGTCCGCGCGCGGGGAGAGGCTGGGCCGGGGAAAATGGCCGGCCCGGCCGGGTTTTTTTTTCATTTTTTTCTTTTTCTTTTGTTTTTGTAATTGAATTTTACATGTACATACATTTGCACATACATCTTGGGTATATACCTATATATATTTTCCTTTCCTTCCCTGATTTTTGTGCATACATGTATATATTTATTTATTTATGTTATTCATGTGTATATATGTATATATGTCCTTATATACATATGGTTCTTTGCATATATACATGAATATTAACTTCCTTTAATTTGTTTGCCCTAATTTTTAGGGATGATATCTTATGCTTACTTACAATTCTCTTTTAGCACTTTATGGATCATCTTTCCAGATTCTTGAATTAAATTTTAACTCTCTACTTTTTAAACAGGTTTATTTCTTATTTGACTTTTGGAATTTCCATCAACTTTTTCCTTTAGAAAATTTCCACAAACTCCAAATCCAAATGGAAAACAATAAAATAATTCAAAATTCCTCAATTTAATATTTACATTTTTCAGGATGTTACAAATCTACCCCCCTTAAAAAGAATCTCGACCCCGAGATTTCCGATAGAGCAGAAAGAATGGAGATGAGTTATATTGGCCAGCAATAGGTTTTGGGATGTTGCTCGACGTATAGTTCCTTAGCTCCACAGAGAGATGAAAATCTGCACAATAGGGGTTAGAACTTGGAGAAGTCAAAAGGGAAGAGAGATACCTGGTTCTCCTGGATAGGTCGTGAATTTCCATTTATTTGCTCGTTGACACTGCTATCGTCATGTCATCGTAGAATGGGGTAGTTGCATTGACTTTTGGACATATGGTTGTGGAATTTTGCATTGATAGGTGGATAGCAATGGCTTATGCCCTAGGGAATAGAGGATCTTGGGATGCAGATGTACTTCTAGGTAGGGGTCTTCTACTTCTACTAGGATCCCGTTCTTAGTCTTTGTCTTTGCCAAGCACGATGATTTTTGCTAGAGTTACCTCTTGTAGTCCTCATCACCAGAAGACTTCTGACCTTGCGAATCTCCTTGTACTGGTTTGATTAGCTCTGAGTCTAGGTTATCGCACTTCCAACACATACATCATGGTAGTTCTTTGACATTTTGTCTCTTAGTGCTACCCCCCTTAAAATGGGTATCATTAATTTATCTCTTCTAACTTCAGGCATGATGGGTCTTGTCCTTTGCAACGGAAACATGTGATCTTGCTCAGTGGGCTCCCTCCTGGCGAGTGGTCTTCTTCACAGTGATGTTGTTTTCCTCAAATAGTGGTAGGTTGTGAAGTCTTTGCTTCTTCTTGATTGCCCTGGTTTTGGGTTACTTGTTTCGTTCCTTTGGATCTGATGGGGTTTTTAGCAAAAGGTGAGAAGGAATAGCATGGGGTAAGGATAGAATTGCGGGGATAAGGTAATCTAAACCCATTCTAAATTTTAAAAGAGCACACCCAAGAGGCTGGGGTGGCACACAAATCTTGCAAGTTCTTTTAAAACAATCTTTTCCTGTGACCGCGAAATAGGGCGCCTGAGGGCAAGAAGGCAGTGCACAGGGTCAAACAAAACCTTGCAACAATACATCGTCTACTCGGGGAGCACACATAAGATGCACAAGGTTCATCTGTATAGTTCGTTTAGAATGAAACCACCTTATCTCCATGAATATCTTTGACGTTCCTAACCTTAAAATTTGGAGTAGGGGTATGAGAAGAGGAACAAAATTTTCTTTTTGAAATCAATAGACAGAAGAGGAGGTGTTTGGGGTGAATTGATATCAACACTCATTCTTGTGTTAATATTTTGAATTCGAGATAAGAGAGCTTCAGAAGTATAAATGGCTAGGTCAGTATATAGACGAGAGGGAATCCTCTAAGAGGGATAAGAATGAGCAGTATACTTGATATTTTTGAAAATAGTATTTTGAAGAAATAATTCTAGTCATAATTCTAACGGCCAAGCTAACTAGGTCACGACCTGCAGTCGATATGCTCTGATACCAAACCTGTCAGACCCAGATTTTTCAATCCGAATCTTACTGTGTTTAAATTGCACTATTCCCTGGATCAGTAGATAGTGCACACAGTTACAGTTCTGAATATCAAGTTCATATCATGCGGAAACGTAAATATAATAGTAGACTTACTCATGGGCCGATTAGGCCGAAATCAATAAATTGCAGCAGCGGAAGAACGAAGCACACAGGTGGGACCTTCAGGACATGCCCACAGGCAGCCAACTGGAGGTTCGCGACCTAATTCTCGACATCTTCATCTTCTTTGCCATCATGATTCAGAAGTATCGTTGAAGCGCAGTGATCTGATTCCTGCTCCTGAATTTGTCGCAACAGCGAGCATGAGCACTCCGACCCCGTGCTCCGCGAGCCAATACACAGAATGCAAATAAATAGTATGCATGGCTTAACAAAGGAAAGGCTCGGGTTATTTTATTTGCCAAAAATTTGCTTTTAGCGGCATTATTATTCTTAATTAATCAAAGTTTTATTATTACTACCGAACTCCACACTACAACTACCAAAATCGACTTACTCCACCGAAAATGTACTCTATTTATTGATTGCTGTCTAAAACTCCAAACAGCAAGTATCATCATTTATTTAATCCACCGATCATATTTTGTACTTTGAATTATTAATAATCCAATCCTGTCATTACTATTCATCAGCCCCTTACCTCTGAACTCTAATGATTCTCTAACATAATTACTTTCAAATCCACCGATATTATTTGTATTCAATCCTTTTTGTCATTGATTTCAACCCATAATCCAATAATCCATCTCATTTTTCCATTATCTATCACTAGCTAATCCTCAGATATACTTTCACCAAAAATTCAATTTACCAAGATTATAATCCACTAATTATCAGGACTCCTCTAATCTTCTCAGAAATTTAATTCGTCCCTCTAGTAATTGATCAACTCCTATTAATTCCCTATATTGACAACATCTTCCAAGGATTAACAATCACTATTATATATCCACCAAGAATTTCATTAATCAAGAATTATAATCCAATACTTGTATTATTCTACCAAATCCTCAAAAATTCATTTGATTCATCTAGTAACTGAATCTATTAATTCTAATATTGACCTCTCCCAAGAATTTATCAGTGTCATAATCCAATATTTATCTGTGTAATTCCTAAGTCTCCAAAAATCATTTAAATCCTCTATCTAGCCTATCATTTAGCTAGACTTCACCAATTTATTTCCTCCAGAACCCACACTATCATTTCCTATTCAAGATCGACATGAATCCACCAATGCCTTTATATGCACTCTACAAACATTCCTCTCTTTTACTCGCGACCCTGTTTATTCCACCCATATTCTATTTTGTAAGAATAGAAATGCCACTATTTGAAATATAATACATAAAATTTCCTGAGACCTAGCAGTTTTGGACAAAAACATAATGTTCAAGGAATATTAACAGGATTTTCCATACACGAGGCATTATATCATATGCACACTATCACCATGGCATCACACCATGCAGCGTATTTCAGCGTTATAGCCGCTTAACTTACCACTGGGACGACACCCAGGACAATTCCAAACTAGGGCCTTACACTGCCCTCCACTTTTTCATTCCCATCCACAAAGCATTTTGAAATAGAACTATATCTGGTTAAGTTCCCATGTCTGCCCTTGACCGTGGGCACGGCTATTCGAATAGTTTTGACTCTGCAGAGTTTTGCACACTTTACCCACAAGAGATAAATCCACCCGTTGCCCCACATGATTCCTTAGCCATGCGGTTGAGTAGACTATCACAGGATTGTTACAATGCATAGTCCTACTGTGGTTACGCCCGCTAAGGTCTATCTTCCGTAGGATCCGACCATCCCTCGGGAAGGGTCCCTCGTGAGCCATCACGGGCAAAGGCGGGGATGCGACCATCCATCCCTTTGCTCGTGGTCATACCTTCACGTAACCACCTAGAGCCACACAAATTAGTAAACCCTGCCTACACTTTGCCAGCTTGTGGTTGTACTGTTTTACACGGGTGACATGACAAGATTCAGTCCTTAGGGGTATCTGGGCGGTCTACCACTAACCCACTTATGCAATCACTGCACCACACACATACACACCATCGAACCAATCCGCCCAGATAATTAAGCAAGTTGAGGATCTTGGGAGTGTAAAATAGTCGTATTCAACATATACCAGTCATCATCACAATGACTGCCCAAACCAATTTCTCATGAATAAAAGTGATGCTCGGAACAATTTCTTGCCCCGAGTTCCTAATCAATGCTAAGCATGGCATACGGTTACGGACTTATTTTCGAAATGTTACTACTATATATTTTTGCTAGGGCGACAAGGTTCACACATTCAAATACTCAAAGGAGGGGTAATACTATTCAAGACAAACAATGGCATATAACTAGAATATCAAATTTAACATGTATTTGCATAAAAATAACAGCATGCATTTTGTTAATTTAAAACCAAATAATTTGCATAAATGTGGGTTCAACATGATCAAAGTATTGACTCGCCTTGGTCACAGTGGTCGGGATCTGGATTCTTTGATGCTTCTAGTGTTGCGGCCTCGTTCTCTTCCTCTCGAGCTTCGTAAACTATTGTAATCGTGCGCGAAAATTTGGATAAAAAGAAAAACATCCAATCAATCAAAATATCACCAGAAATTCAAATGAACTCCAAAAATTATGATTTCAGTTCCATTGGATAGATCTTGAATTTAGAAAAATTTAGAAATTTGTTTCATTCAATTTGGAGCTAAAATGAGAAAGTTATGCCCATTTGAATATTTCAGTTTAGTTAAATCTAAAAATTCATAAATTTCTGACAGTGGGACCCACTGGTTATTTATATCTTTTAATCTTTTTATTATATTCTTTAACATGTGTGTATGACATGTGGGACCCTCATGTCGGCAGACATCATTCACTGACAAGTGGGACCCAGGGGACCCTGGTCCCATCTGTCAGTGGGCGGCACCGACAGGCAGGGCCTAGAAGGCAGCCGGCCCACAGCCAACAGTGGCTGACGGGCGGGGCCCAGCTGTCAGGGAGGCATTTCAAAAGAAATCGCTCGACCGCAGGTGCGGAGCCGGGGCTCGAACGCGCGCCGCAGGAGCGAGGGGGAGGAAGAGATAACGCTGAAAGCCACTCGGTCGTTCGAGCGATGCTTACCATATAAGGGCAACAAATCCCTTTGAGTCAGCTCGCTGAGGGGGCCGGGAAGAGGAAGTCGGGAGCGACGGTGGCCGGCGGCGAGCGGTGGTCGGGAGGCTCGGGAGCTTCGTGATATGTAAACTCCGCGTGAAGGTGAGTCTTCTGGTGTAGACGGCCGGGGTGGAGGAGCACGGTGGCGGGCCGGCGGCGTGTGAAGGCGGCGGTTCGGGGAGGTTGGCGTCGCCAGCGAAGCACGGGCTTCGGGAGATGCGGGGAAGACCGGGGACAGCTCCGCCTCGTTCCCCCGAAGTTCTGGAAGCTTGGGATTGCTTCGGGGCAGTCGGAATCAGTGGCGGCTCGGTCGCCGACCGTGGGGAAGAAGACGTCGCCGGCGGGGATTGAGAGCGCTACAGTTCAATTACTTGCGGGGGAGGGGTGAGGGGAGTGTTGCGACGCGATTTCGGCTCCCAGGCGGGGCTTTTATAGCCGGGAGAGGCGCGTACGGCGAGAGCCACATTCGGCCCACCGCTGTTCATGCCGGCGAGGGGGAATGGATGAGATCTTCCCCGAGATTTGCAGGAGAGAGGTGGCGGGAGAGGTTCGCCTCCCCTCCTGTTTAATTTGCCCGCGAGGTGAGAGAAGGGGAGCGGGTGATCTGCTGCGGAGACACGAGAGAGAGCTGGCGCGAGGGGCGCGGCCGCGTGGAGAAGAAGAGGAGGAGGAAGAAGCGAGCGCGGGCGGGACCACCGTCCAGGGAGAGAGTGGCGCGGGTCGCGGGCCCGCGACGCAGAGGGGAAGGCGCGGGTGGAGGCAGGTCCACCGGCCAGCGAAAGACGACGCGCGCGAGGGAGCGGGCAGCGGGGCGCTGGCGCTGGGCCGCGCGTGCGTCCGCGCGCGGGGAGAGGCTGGGCCGGGGAAAATGGCCGGCCCGGCCGGGTTTTTTTTTCATTTTTTTCTTTTTCTTTTGTTTTTGTAATTGAATTTTACATGTACATACATTTGCACATACATCTTGGGTATATACCTATATATATTTTCCTTTCCTTCCCTGATTTTTGTGCATACATGTATATATTTATTTATTTATGTTATTCATGTGTATATATGTATATATGTCCTTATATACATATGGTTCTTTGCATATATACATGAATATTAACTTCCTTTAATTTGTTTGCCCTAATTTTTAGGGATGATATCTTATGCTTACTTACAATTCTCTTTTAGCACTTTATGGATCATCTTTCCAGATTCTTGAATTAAATTTTAACTCTCTACTTTTTAAACAGGTTTATTTCTTATTTGACTTTTGGAATTTCCATCAACTTTTTCCTTTAGAAAATTTCCACAAACTCCAAATCCAAATGGAAAACAATAAAATAATTCAAAATTCCTCAATTTAATATTTACATTTTTCAGGATGTTACAAATCTACCCCCCTTAAAAAGAATCTCGACCCCGAGATTTCCGATAGAGCAGAAAGAATGGAGATGAGTTATATTGGCCAGCAATAGGTTTTGGGATGTTGCTCGACGTATAGTTCCTTAGCTCCACAGAGAGATGAAAATCTGCACAATAGGGGTTAGAACTTGGAGAAGTCAAAAGGGAAGAGAGATACCTGGTTCTCCTGGATAGGTCGTGAATTTCCATTTATTTGCTCGTTGACACTGCTATCGTCATGTCATCGTAGAATGGGGTAGTTGCATTGACTTTTGGACATATGGTTGTGGAATTTTGCATTGATAGGTGGATAGCAATGGCTTATGCCCTAGGGAATAGAGGATCTTGGGATGCAGATGTACTTCTAGGTAGGGGTCTTCTACTTCTACTAGGATCCCGTTCTTAGTCTTTGTCTTTGCCAAGCACGATGATTTTTGCTAGAGTTACCTCTTGTAGTCCTCATCACCAGAAGACTTCTGACCTTGCGAATCTCCTTGTACTGGTTTGATTAGCTCTGAGTCTAGGTTATCGCACTTCCAACACATACATCATGGTAGTTCTTTGACATTTTGTCTCTTAGTGCTACCCCCCTTAAAATGGGTATCATTAATTTATCTCTTCTAACTTCAGGCATGATGGGTCTTGTCCTTTGCAACGGAAACATGTGATCTTGCTCAGTGGGCTCCCTCCTGGCGAGTGGTCTTCTTCACAGTGATGTTGTTTTCCTCAAATAGTGGTAGGTTGTGAAGTCTTTGCTTCTTCTTGATTGCCCTGGTTTTGGGTTACTTGTTTCGTTCCTTTGGATCTGATGGGGTTTTTAGCAAAAGGTGAGAAGGAATAGCATGGGGTAAGGATAGAATTGCGGGGATAAGGTAATCTAAACCCATTCTAAATTTTAAAAGAGCACACCCAAGAGGCTGGGGTGGCACACAAATCTTGCAAGTTCTTTTAAAACAATCTTTTCCTGTGACCGCGAAATAGGGCGCCTGAGGGCAAGAAGGCAGTGCACAGGGTCAAACAAAACCTTGCAACAATACATCGTCTACTCGGGGAGCACACATAAGATGCACAAGGTTCATCTGTATAGTTCGTTTAGAATGAAACCACCTTATCTCCATGAATATCTTTGACGTTCCTAACCTTAAAATTTGGAGTAGGGGTATGAGAAGAGGAACAAAATTTTCTTTTTGAAATCAATAGACAGAAGAGGAGGTGTTTGGGGTGAATTGATATCAACACTCATTCTTGTGTTAATATTTTGAATTCGAGATAAGAGAGCTTCAGAAGTATAAATGGCTAGGGCAGTATATAGACGAGAGGGAATCCTCTAAGAGGGATAAGAATGAGCAGTATACTTGATATTTTTGAAAATAGTATTTTGAAGAAATAATTCTAGTCATAATTCTAACGGCCAAGCTAACTAGGTCACGACCTGCAGTCGATATGCTCTGATACCAAACCTGTCAGACCCAGATTTTTCAATCCGAATCTTACTGTGTTTAAATTGCACTATTCCCTGGATCAGTAGATAGTGCACACAGTTACAGTTCTGAATATCAAGTTCATATCATGCGGAAACGTAAATATAATAGTAGACTTACTCATGGGCCGATTAGGCCGAAATCAATAAATTGCAGCAGCGGAAGAACGAAGCACACAGGTGGGACCTTCAGGACATGCCCACAGGCAGCCAACTGGAGGTTCGCGACCTAATTCTCGACATCTTCATCTTCTTTGCCATCATGATTCAGAAGTATCGTTGAAGCGCAGTGATCTGATTCCTGCTCCTGAATTTGTCGCAACAGCGAGCATGAGCACTCCGACCCCGTGCTCCGCGAGCCAATACACAGAATGCAAATAAATAGTATGCATGGCTTAACAAAGGAAAGGCTCGGGTTATTTTATTTGCCAAAAATTTGCTTTTAGCGGCATTATTATTCTTAATTAATCAAAGTTTTATTATTACTACCGAACTCCACACTACAACTACCAAAATCGACTTACTCCACCGAAAATGTACTCTATTTATTGATTGCTGTCTAAAACTCCAAACAGCAAGTATCATCATTTATTTAATCCACCGATCATATTTTGTACTTTGAATTATTAATAATCCAATCCTGTCATTACTATTCATCAGCCCCTTACCTCTGAACTCTAATGATTCTCTAACATAATTACTTTCAAATCCACCGATATTATTTGTATTCAATCCTTTTTGTCATTGATTTCAACCCATAATCCAATAATCCATCTCATTTTTCCATTATCTATCACTAGCTAATCCTCAGATATACTTTCACCAAAAATTCAATTTACCAAGATTATAATCCACTAATTATCAGGACTCCTCTAATCTTCTCAGAAATTTAATTCGTCCCTCTAGTAATTGATCAACTCCTATTAATTCCCTATATTGACAACATCTTCCAAGGATTAACAATCACTATTATATATCCACCAAGAATTTCATTAATCAAGAATTATAATCCAATACTTGTATTATTCTACCAAATCCTCAAAAATTCATTTGATTCATCTAGTAACTGAATCTATTAATTCTAATATTGACCTCTCCCAAGAATTTATCAGTGTCATAATCCAATATTTTATCTGTGTAATTCCTAAGTCTCCAAAAATCATTTAAATCCTCTATCTAGCCTATCATTTAGCTAGACTTCACCAATTTATTTCCTCCAGAACCCACACTATCATTTCCTATTCAAGATCGACATGAATCCACCAATGCCTTTATATGCACTCTACAAACATTCCTCTCTTTTACTCGCGACCCTGTTTATTCCACCCATATTCTATTTTGTAAGAATAGAAATGCCACTATTTGAAATATAATACATAAAATTTCCTGAGACCTAGCAGTTTTGGACAAAAACATAATGTTCAAGGAATATTAACAGGATTTTCCATACACGAGGCATTATATCATATGCACACTATCACCATGGCATCACACCATGCAGCGTATTTCAGCGTTATAGCCGCTTAACTTACCACTGGGACGACACCCAGGACAATTCCAAACTAGGGCCTTACACTGCCCTCCACTTTTTCATTCCCATCCACAAAGCATTTTGAAATAGAACTATATCTGGTTAAGTTCCCATGTCTGCCCTTGACCGTGGGCACGGCTATTCGAATAGTTTTGACTCTGCAGAGTTTTGCACACTTTACCCACAAGAGATAAATCCACCCGTTGCCCCACATGATTCCTTAGCCATGCGGTTGAGTAGACTATCACAGGATTGTTACAATGCATAGTCCTACTGTGGTTACGCCCGCTAAGGTCTATCTTCCGTAGGATCCGACCATCCCTCGGGAAGGGTCCCTCGTGAGCCATCACGGGCAAAGGCGGGGATGCGACCATCCATCCCTTTGCTCGTGGTCATACCTTCACGTAACCACCTAGAGCCACACAAATTAGTAAACCCTGCCTACACTTTGCCAGCTTGTGGTTGTACTGTTTTACACGGGTGACATGACAAGATTCAGTCCTTAGGGGTATCTGGGCGGTCTACCACTAACCCACTTATGCAATCACTGCACCACACACATACACACCATCGAACCAATCCGCCCAGATAATTAAGCAAGTTGAGGATCTTGGGAGTGTAAAATAGTCGTATTCAACATATACCAGTCATCATCACAATGACTGCCCAAACCAATTTCTCATGAATAAAAGTGATGCTCGGAACAATTTCTTGCCCCGAGTTCCTAATCAATGCTAAGCATGGCATACGGTTACGGACTTATTTTCGAAATGTTACTACTATATATTTTTGCTAGGGCGACAAGGTTCACACATTCAAATACTCAAAGGAGGGGTAATACTATTCAAGACAAACAATGGCATATAACTAGAATATCAAATTTAACATGTATTTGCATAAAAATAACAGCATGCATTTTGTTAATTTAAAACCAAATAATTTGCATAAATGTGGGTTCAACATGATCAAAGTATTGACTCGCCTTGGTCACAGTGGTCGGGATCTGGATTCTTTGATGCTTCTAGTGTTGCGGCCTCGTTCTCTTCCTCTCGAGCTTCGTAAACTATTGTAATCGTGCGCGAAAATTTGGATAAAAAGAAAAACATCCAATCAATCAAAATATCACCAGAAATTCAAATGAACTCCAAAAATTATGATTTCAGTTCCATTGGATAGATCTTGAATTTAGAAAAATTTAGAAATTTGTTTCATTCAATTTGGAGCTAAAATGAGAAAGTTATGCCCATTTGAATATTTCAGTTTAGTTAAATCTAAAAATTCATAAATTTCTGACAGTGGGACCCACTGGTTATTTATATCTTTTAATCTTTTTATTATATTCTTTAACATGTGTGTATGACATGTGGGACCCTCATGTCGGCAGACATCATTCACTGACAAGTGGGACCCAGGGGACCCTGGTCCCATCTGTCAGCGGGCGGCACCGACAGGCAGGGCCCAGAAGGCAGCCGGCCCACGGCCAACAGTGGCTGACGGGCGGGGCCCAGCTGTCAGGGAGGCATTTCAAAAGAAATCGCTCGACCGCAGGTGCGGAGCCGGGGCTCGAACGCGCGCCGCAGGAGCGAGGGGGAGGAAGAGATAACGCTGAAAGCCACTCGGTCGTTCGAGCGATGCTTACCATATAAGGGCAACAAATCCCTTTGAGTCAGCTCGCTGAGGGGGCCGGGAAGAGGAAGTCGGGAGCGACGGTGGCCGGCGGCGAGCGGTGGTCGGGAGGCTCGGGAGCTTCGTGATATGTAAACTCCGCGTGAAGGTGAGTCTTCTGGTGTAGACGGCCGGGGTGGAGGAGCACGGTGGCGGGCCGGCGGCGTGTGAAGGCGGCGGTTCGGGGAGGTTGGCGTCGCCAGCGAAGCACGGGCTTCGGGAGATGCGGGGAAGACCGGGGACAGCTCCGCCTCGTTCCCCCGAAGTTCTGGAAGCTTGGGATTGCTTCGGGGCAGTCGGAATCAGTGGCGGCTCGGTCGCCGGCCGTGGGGAAGAAGACGTCGCCGGCGGGGATTGAGAGCGCTACAGTTCAATTACTTGCGGGGGAGGGGTGAGGGGAGTGTTGCGACGCGATTTCGGCTCCCAGGCGGGGCTTTTATAGCCGGGAGAGGCGCGTACGGCGAGAGCCACATTCGGCCCACCGCTGTTCATGCCGGCGAGGGGGAATGGATGAGATCTTCCCCGAGATTTGCAGGAGAGAGGTGGCGGGAGAGGTTCGCCTCCCCTCCTGTTTAATTTGCCCGCGAGGTGAGAGAAGGGGAGCGGGTGATCTGCTGCGGAGACGCGAGAGAGAGCTGGCGCGAGGGGCGCGGCCGCGTGGAGAAGAAGAGGAGGAGGAAGAAGCGAGCGCGGGCGGGACCACCGTCCAGGGAGAGAGTGGCGCGGGTCGCGGGCCCGCGACGCAGAGGGGAAGGCGCGGGTGGAGGCAGGTCCACCGGCCAGCGGGAGACGACGCGCGCGAGGGAGCGGGCAGCAGGGCGCTGGCGCTGGGCCGCGCGTGCGTCCGCGCGCGGGGAGAGGCTGGGCCGGGGAAAATGGCCGGCTCGGCCGGGTTTTTTTTTCATTTTTTTCTTTTTCTTTTGTTTTTGTAATTGAATTTTACATGTACATACATTTGCACATACATCTTGGGTATATACCTATATATATTTTCCTTTCCTTCCCTGATTTTTGTGCATACATGTATATATTTATTTATTTATGTTATTCATGTGTATATATGTATATATGTCCTTATATACATATGGTTCTTTGCATATATACATGAATATTAACTTCCTTTAATTTGTTTGCCCTAATTTTTAGGGATGATATCTTATGCTTACTTACAATTCTCTTTTAGCACTTTATGGATCATCTTTCCAGATTCTTGAATTAAATTTTAACTCTCTACTTTTTAAACAGGTTTATTTCTTATTTGACTTTTGGAATTTCCATCAACTTTTTCCTTTAGAAAATTTCCACAAACTCCAAATCCAAATGGAAAACAATAAAATAATTCAAAATTCCTCAATTTAATATTTACATTTTTCAGGATGTTACAGATACACCCGACGACTTGCGCAAGCACACCCTCGGTGAGAGAGGATAGAAGTGCACTCATCACAAGCTGGTCCTGTTGGTACCAGGTGATGAACTCTGGATTGGCGACCGTGATCGCGACGCCTGCTGTGCCGGCCTGCGTGATGGTGGATGCCGGTCGAGCCCTTGTGCCATCGATGTATCCCAGGAGTCTCTGACTCCGTAAGTAGGGAAACAACTGCGTGGTCCAGAGAAGATAGTTGTCGCTGGACAACTTGACAGTGATCATCTGATTAAAGGCCGGAACTTGGACTCCAGCCTGGATCGACGAGGATGAATAAGAGACGATTGCTCCGGCGGTGCCGAAGTTCTGATCGCCCCCAGTCGTCGCCATGGAGAATTAGAATGTGGATTATCGTGGTTGGGGATCGGAGCTCTGATACCATATAAAGAACAATCGTATGATTGTATATTAGCCGAACTCAACCAATCACTTGGATTGGGTTTCATTTATATAGCAGGTGATTACATGAGATCCACGAAGACCGGAGAAGCTAATCTTCCACTACGCAGACGTGGTTACTGCGATCCTAACTAATCGGCCACACTAACAGAATACAACAGAATACACGAAATTCTTTGACACGGGGAAGCTGGTCTCCCCATGGTAGTGACTCCAGATGTAGGTCAGCACTTTCGTGTCATTGATCACCACCCGTTTCGTCCGCGTGTGCGCCGTCTGCCGCGGCACGGTGAAATTTTCCAGCTCGAACTTGACGATCTCTCGATACGCGTTTTTCATGTCGAGGAGGCGTATGGTGGTGTTGCCGCAGTCGATCTTGCTGCGGCCGCCGGGGTTGTGGGCACTCAGAATGACCCGGAGGTTCACCACTTCACCTCGTCCGCCGGGGTCGACGTTCCGCCGGGTTTTTCCTCGACGTCGTCCACCAGGGTCGGCGTCGTCCGCCGGGTTGCTGATATGATCCGACGAGCTGAGTCTGAGTTCCGCCGAACTGAGTCCGAGTGGTGGCGCTGGACATCGACAGTGGTAGCTCATCTGCGCCTTTAGTCTGTTGGAAATAATCTTGTTTTAGAAGTCGTATCGGGTTCGGGTTTGTAATCGAAGTTGAGTTGAAGTAGGAATTAGAAGTCGGAGTCAGAATAGGTTTTGTATTCCTAATCGGAATCCGAGTAGGAGTCGTAGAGTTGGGTATAAAAGAAGGGGTAGACATGTAACCAAAGATGTACCAAGCCATTGAGAAAATACCAAAAAGAGGGAAACACACAAAGCATTGTTTTGTCGTGTGATTGTGCAAGGCGTGGTCGGAAGGACTCACGATCACCGCAAGCGTGATCGGGAGGAGTTACGACCACGGCGAAGTTCCTGCGGGCGTGATCGAGAGGCACTACAATCACGGCAAAGGTAACAGTAATTCTTCGACTACGCAGGAAAGGCTGCGACCACGGTAAAGGTGGTCGTAAGGAGGTGAAGGTGGTCGTAAGGAAGCGAAGGTGGTCGTAACGAGTTACGACTACACCGAGAAGGCCAGTACGTGATCGGAAGCAACTCCGATCACGTTGAAGGAAGTGAACATGGTCGTACGGGTGTTCGACCACGGTGAACAGTGATCGCCAGCATCACTGCGTGATCGTAGAAAGCTTCGATCACGGTATCTTGAGCGGCTGAAGGAAGGCAGCGGCAGCAATATCGCGAAGCAGTCGTAAATTGCTACAGTAAATTTACGACCACGTTGAAAAGGCGATCGGAGGAGATTGAGGCGTTCAGAATTGGTCGTAAGTACTCTGAACCGATCGTATTTGATTCTCACCGGTCGTAAACGACTCTAACCGGTCGTAAAAGGTCCTGGGAGGTCGTAAAGACTTTCCAACAGTTGGTATCAGAGCAAGGTGGCAATGGAGGACAAGTCAGCTGAGAATAAAGTTGCAGGTGCGGAAGGCTCCGGTGAAAAGAAACTGCAGCCTCCACCACGAGCACCAATGAGAGGAGGTACGGTACCAATCCAATTCCCCATGCTGACCGACACGAACTACGGCCTGTGGGCCGTGAAGATGAAGATCGTCATGCGCGCTCTGGGAGTATGGACGGCTATTGAAGGAGATGCACCGGTCGAAGAGACTCTGGACCAGGGCGCTCTGGCTGTCATATCTCAGGCTATCCCCGACGAGGTCTTAATGACTGTTGCAGAGAAGGAAACTGCAAAAGAAGCGTGGGAAGCTATCAAGGAGATGCGCATTGGAGAAGAACGTGTCAAGAAGGCAAGAGCACAAGTGTTGAAGAGGCAATTCGATCGCTTAGTCATGGGAGAGACTGAAGGCGTCGGTGAGTTCTCGCAAAAACTCACGAGTTTGGCCGGCGAAATTCGAGCTCTGGGAGTTGATTTGCCAGATTCAACAGTCATTGAAAGGTTGTTCAGTGCAGTCCCTGACAGTTTTCTCCAAATCATAAGCACAATCGAGCAATTTGGAGACATGACGAAGATGTCGCTGACTGAGGCAGTCGGTCGCTTACGAATCTTCGAAGAAAGTCAGAAGAGACGGCATCAGGACAAGGAAGGAGGTAATCAGCTGCTGCTATCTCATGCTCAGTGGGAAGCACTGAACGAGAATAAGAGCCATGAAAGTCACAACGACGATGTGAAGAGAGGTGGAGGACGCAACGGCGGGAGCAGTCGTGAGCGTAACTCTGAAACTGGAAAATCGAGTATACAATGCCACAAGTGCAAGAAATTCGGTCACTACGCTGCTGAATGTCGAAGCCACATACAATGCCACAACTGCAAAAAGTATGGGCACTTCGCAGCGATTTGCAGAAACAAGAAGAGAGAGGAGGAAGTCAATCTGGTTCAGAAGGAACCGACTCTACTGCTGTCGCACTGTACTGTAGCTGAACCGACAATGGTGATGCTACATGAAGGAAGAGTATTTCCTAGTTTGATGGAGAAGGGAGAGAAGACTCAAGACCAATCAACAGATTGGTATCTCGACAACGGAGCAAGCAACCACATGACGGGCACACACTCGTTGTTTCATGAATTAGACGAGAGAGTGCTCGGTAAAGTAAAGTTTGGAGACGGCTCAACAGTTCAAATCAAAGGAAAAGGAACAATCCTGTTAAAGTGCAAGGATGGAAGTCAAAGACCGTTGTCAGATGTATATTATATACCAAGTCTTTGCAGCAACGTGATAAGCTTGGGCCAACTGACTGAAGAAGGGTGCCGAGTTGAATTAAAAGGAGTTTATCTGAGGGTTTTTGACAGCAGAGAGCAGTTGTTGATGAGAGCACAAAAATCAGCAAATCGGTTGTACAAAATACCGCTGAAAATTTGGAGACCAGATGGCATGAAGAATGATCTAAATGAACCAGAGCCTGAAAGACTTCATCTCCTGGTGGTCGAAAAACAGCATGAAGTCGTAAACAACAAGTCGGAAGAGTTGGAAGTCGTAACGGGAAGGTTGGCAGAAGGTTTTGGCTGTAGTCGAGAAGAAATTCGACCACGGCAAAAGACGATCGAGCACGGTCGGCAAGTGTTACGACCACGGCAAATGAAGACTGGATGTGTTCGAGAAATCGTTCGACCACAGCAAACAGGTCCCAGGATCAGCCCGGATGGTCGAAGCAGCCAAAAGCCTGAAGTTTGGATCCCGAGTTGGCGGGAGAAAGCACGACGTGAAGAACGGTGGTTGAAAGCAAGTCCACGCAATAGTGAAACAAGCAGCTGGTGGAGAAAAACATCCAAGGAAGAAACAGGAGAAAATCAACGTGATCGAGAAGGAGAAGATCAACATGATGGAAGCTACTAAAACAAGATTAGGGAGAGAATGTTGGAAATAATCTTGTTTTAGAAGTCGTATCGGGTTCGGGTTTGTAATCGAAGTTGAGTTGAAGTAGGAATTAGAAGTCGGAGTCAGAATAGGTTTTGTATTCCTAATCGGAATCCGAGTAGGAGTCGTAGAGTTGGGTATAAAAGAAGGGGTAGACATGTAACCAAAGATGTACCAAGCCATTGAGAAAATACCAAAAAGAGGGAAACACACAAAGCATTGTTTTGTCGTGTGATTGTGCAAGGCGTGGTCGGAAGGACTCACGATCACCGCAAGCGTGATCGGGAGGAGTTACGACCACGGCGAAGTTCCTGCGGGCGTGATCGAGAGGCACTACAATCACGGCAAAGGTAACAGTAATTCTTCGACTACGCAGGAAAGGCTGCGACCACGGTAAAGGTGGTCGTAAGGAGGTGAAGGTGGTCGTAAGGAAGCGAAGGTGGTCGTAACGAGTTACGACTACACCGAGAAGGCCAGTACGTGATCGGAAGCAACTCCGATCACGTTGAAGGAAGTGAACGTGGTCGTACGGGTGTTCGACCACGGTGAACAGTGATCGCCAGCATCACTGCGTGATCGTAGAAAGCTTCGATCACGGTATCTTGAGCGGCTGAAGGAAGGCAGCGGCAGCAATATCGCGAAGCAGTCGTAAATTGCTACAGTAAATTTACGACCACGTTGAAAAGGCGATCGGAGGAGATTGAGGCGTTCAGAATTGGTCGTAAGTACTCTGAACCGATCGTATTTGATTCTCACCGGTCGTAAACGACTCTAACCGGTCGTAAAAGGTCCTGGGAGGTCGTAAAGACTTTCCAACACTTTAGTCTCCGTCAACAACCACAGCCGGTCCGCCTCGATGTAGCCGTAGTCGATCGAGAGGCGGACGTCCTCCGGGCGGAGCACGAGGTCGATCGCCACCACGACCACGGCAGCGGCGAGCACCGTCACCACGGTGGCCACCGCGTACCGCACCATGGCTAGGCACGGGAATCTTGTATGCTCGCCGTCTATGATATATGTTCACACGTTATAATATCTTACGGAAGTACTAAACGGCAGTCGACTGTTTTTTAACCCAAAAGCAGTCGTTTTTTGAGCCGTCCGTTTCTGTTTTGAGATTCGTGTTTTTAGGGAGTGCTTCCGGGTTGCGAAATTCGCACCCATTTTGTTTCCAGAGCCGGCATCGTGAAGCTTCTATCCACCGGGTAGATTTGAATAGTGTTTTCCTTGTTTCTCGCGCCTGTACTAATTCACTTTGCTGGAGAGAGCCGAGGGTGTCGCTGGAGAGAGTCCAGGTGCTCCACCCGAGGGAGAGCGGCGAGGTGCACCCAGAGATCCCAGAGGGTGTCGCTGGAGCGGAGATCTCTTCGTCTTCTCAGTTTTTTACGGAGATCTCATCGCTGCGTTTCTCCGGTGAGTTGTTCATCGTCGCGCGTGGTGCATTCTCCGGTGAGATCTGCCTCTCTTGCTCTTTTCTTACATCTATGTATGTTCTTTTTGATGTACTGTCTTTTTAACTGAGAGATCCCATCCCAGAGATCTTCTCAGTGTTGTTCTCTAGCAGACGAAGTTATCATCCAGTTGGAGTGTAGACCTCATCGCGCGGCAGGGTTTTTTTTTTGTTGAGGTATGTCTCTCCCCTCTCTCTACGTATACATCTGACTGTGCTTTGTACGTTTACTGTTTGTTTCATGCTTTTTATCTCTATATTACATGTTGTTATGTCCAGATCCGTAGTATAGATGAAGTATGGGGGGAGGTACAAGGGGAAGAGGGGGGAGGGGGTTTTTTAGGACCCTTTTGATACTGCTATTTGATGTGTTTTTTTTAGGGGAAGATTATACTGCTTTTTGTAGGACTGTATGAAAGAAGATTATAGGACCGTATGGAAGAAGAATATAGCAGTTTACTTTGTTATGTTTGAACTTCAAACTTCAAAGAATCATATGTGGTGTTTGGTTAGTTTGTTTTTTGGGATATAAATTCTCCCCTTAAGATGAACTAAAGATTGTAGGTTTAACTGTGTTATTAATCTGTGTTATTAACTAAAGATTGAGAATATAATCTTGAGCATTTGCTGAGCATTTAGCCTAAGTAGCCGTAAGTCAGGAGCAGACTCAGTCTTTTGTCTGTTGCCAACGGCTGTGTATTCTGTCCGAGTCAGAAGGGCAGTTAGGAGTTTGATTGATTCTCTCGTTTGATTGTTTCCTGGATGTAACAAACTCTATTGAGTAGTCAATAAACGTATAAAAGAGAGCCTCGGGATCTACCAAGAGGATAGCGCTCTGCATCATTCTGTTGTGCTACTGCCTGGATGTAACAAACTCTATTGAGTAGTCAATAAACGTATAAAAGAGAGCCTCGGATCTACCAAGAGGATAGCACTTTGCATCATTCTGTTGTGCTACTGTCATTTCCTATTTTGTCGGTTTTTCGTCAGTTTACTGTTCACGTCTGAATTCAGTCCACTGAAGACGTGAGTTCAGTTTAGCGCTGGCGTCCTTCTGAGCTTTAGATGCAGTAGCCATTTCTGACATTTTTTACTTCTCTGTATATACTTTACTGTTTTGTCTCTTTAACAGAGAGATCCCATCGCAGAGACATTATCCGTGTTGAGTGGAGACCTCGTCGAGCGGCGTCTTCTATGTTGAGGTATGTGTATCTCTCTCTATTCCTCTTTATAGTAGTTTACTGTGTATTTACTGCATCTCTCTCTATATATATCACATTTTTTGTATTCAGAATCTTCAGATATGTAGTTAGATGAAGATAGAGTAGGTGGAAGTGAAGGGAGGGGGGGGGGGGGGGTTAGGGAGAGTGATACTGCTGCTGCTGTTCCTTTTTTTTCTAGTTCGTTTTTCCTATGGTGAGGTATGCATATATGTGTCTATTACTGTTTTTTTACTGCATGTCTATATGCATCACGTTTTTTATCTTCAAATCTATAGTTTATGTGTAGTTTGTTATGTGTATTACTGAAATTCTGCATATTTTTGCTGAAAGCAAAAACATGTTCATAATTCTCATTCACATAGGTAAACAACTGAATACTATGCGTACTTTTTTTTGTCTTGTAAATTTTCAAAGATAGGAGAAATCTGAATATGCTTTAAACTTTGCACATTGGTTGAGAGAGAAGGCTTATTTTTTTATGCACAACTTTTTTTTTGCTGAAACCAACATATTATCTCCTGCATATATCTCAAAAAAATGAAACCTCTGCATTTTTTTGTGGCAAACCTGGTAAATTTGCATAGGAATTGAAAATCTAAAACTGCGGCATATTACCTGATAAGAAAACTTCCTTTTAATTAGTAGCGTTTTGTATGCACATATCACAATCAAGTATGCAATCTCTAGAATAAAGTGTTTGTGAATTTCAGTAATTTGTATTACTGAAATTCTGCATATTTTTGATGAAAGCAAAAATGTGTTCATAATTCTCATTCACACAGGTAAACAACTGAATACTATGCGTACTATTTTTTTGTCTTGTAAATTTTCAAAGATATGAGGAATCTGAATATGCTTTTAAACTTTGCACATTGGCTGAGAGAGAAGGCTTATTTTTTATGCACAAACAAGTATGCAATCTCTAGAATAAAGTGTTTGTGAATATTTATTTTAAGTCATTTTTTGTTTTTGTTTTTTTCTAGGTGTTTTTAACAGAGAGATCCCATCGCAGTGACATTATCCGTGTTGAGTGGAGACCTCGTCGAGCGGCGTCTTCTATGTTGAGGTATGTGTATCTCTCTCTATACCTCTTTATATGTAGTTTACTGTGTATTTACTGCATCTCTTTATATATATATATATATATATATCACATTTTTTGTGTTCAGAATCTTCAGATACGTAGTTAGATGAAGATAGAGTAGGTGGAAGTGAAGGGAGGGAGGGGGGGGGGGTTAGGGAGAGTGATACTGCTGCTGCTGTTCCTTTTTTTCTAGTTCGGTTTTCCTATGGTGAGGTATGCATATATGTGTCTATTACTGTTCTTTACAGCATGTCTATATGCACCTACAGCCGGATGTGTTTTGTCTTTGCTATGCATGGTTTCCATTTTAGATTATTTGTAGATTACTTGGTGAACCTCTAATGGATAAAACACGGCTGTAGTTTTAGGTGGTCACATGAAAGAGAAGTACAGAGATGTTTTTTCCTCCTTTTTTTTTTCTGAAAAGCACATCGAATTTTTTGTTAGACACACAAATAGGAAGGTACCACTTTTGTTCATGTTGACTTGTATATGTATGCAACTGTTTGTCCATACCTTGTCTTGGTTAGGATAACCTCTGAATGTGGTTCAGTTGCAGTTTTGCTACTGAATTAACAGCTAACCTGCTAATGATATGCATTGCATACTTGGACAATGTTGAATAAATCATCTGCACACTCCTGATGATTTACTTCTTCTGCAGATATTGCTTCGGGGAGCAAATAGTGAAGAATTGAAGGAAGTCAAGCAGGTCTTGCACTACACAGTATTTGCAGCATACCACCTGGTTCTTGAGACATCCTTCTTTGAAGATCAGAGGGCATTATTGAATAATAGAAATACTTCCAGAGAAGAAAATTCTGTTGGTACGAAGGAAGGGTCATCGCCAGTTTTTATCTTCAAATCTGTAGTTTATGTGTAGTTTGTTATGTGTATTACTGAAATTCTGCATATTTTTGCTGAAAGCAAAAAACGTGTTCATAATTCTCATTCACACATGTAAACAACTGAATACTATGCGTACTATTTTTTTTTTGTCTTGTAAATTTTCAAAGAAAGGAGAAATCTGAATATTCTTTAAACTTTGCACATTGGCTGAGAGAGAAGGCTTATTTTTTATGCACAATTTTTTTTGTGCTGAAACCAAAATATTATCTCCTGTATATATCTCAAAAAAAATGAAACCTCTGCAATTTTTTGTGGCAACCTGGTAACTTTGGATAGGAATTGAAAATCTAAAACTGTGGCATATTACCTGATAAGAAAACTTCCTTTTAATTAGCAGTGTTTTGTATGCACATATCACAAACAAGTATGCAATCTCTAGAATAAATTGTTTGTGAATATTTATTTTAAGTCATTTTTTTGTTTTTGTTTTTTTGTAGGTGTTTTTATCAACCATCCTAAATGTCTGCTCAAATGAAATCAAAGTTTATATCCATTTTTGATCAACATGGTCAAAATCCATTGTTTGATGAGGTAATTATTGTTAAATAGTGTGTTTTCTTGCTCTGATGTATAATATTTTACTAGTTTAACTTTATTTGCTTTTGATATTCAATTTTTTGTAGGTTAAGGAGACATTATCGTCAATGCTTCATCAATTTGAGCACGAACAGACAACAAAGTTACATCATGGGTTAGAATGTTTGGCTGCGGGTATAGCCTCAGTTCTTTGTAGCGACGCCAGGAATTATCGCGGAGGAGTTAATAGTACAAAGTTTGAGGGCAACAGGACTTCAACTAATATGGTACATGCGGATATTCATATGGAGGGAGTAGATGCCCAAGGACTCAATCTGAAGGGGTGTTGTGATGAGCATTGCGTGAGGGATGACTGTCCTGCTGGTCCAGCAGGGTTTTATCCAACTGGGGTATGTGATGATGGTGATTGCAATCAAGAGGAAACTCAGAAGCTACCCAATTCCGGGTCAGAAGCAACACCAGGACAATGCGATGATCAACCGACACAGAAGCTATCTAGCTCGACAGGTGAAGTAATTTTCTGTACAATTCATTTCTTTAGCGTTATGTTTTTTTGTTTTTTGCATACCAGCCAATTTGTGTATGTATTTTATGTATTTTGTTCATATACTCCTTTTTAAAGTTGTTTCTGTTCTATCTTGTAAAATTTATAGAGTCAATCCGAGGGGGTGACTGCGATCAAGAGGAGACTCAAAAGCTGTACAATTCGGGGTCAGAAGCAACACAAGGACAATGTGACGATCAACCAACGCAGAAGTTATGTAGCTCAACAGGTCCGCAATGTCTTTTCCTTTTTTGTTCCTTTGTAAGCATATTTTGCTCGCATACCAGCACTTTTTTATGGTAAATGTTTTATTTGTTTTTGTTCATAATCTTTTTTTGTTTTCGTATCTTTCATCCAATAAATACAGAGTCAATCCAAGAAGGTGATTGTGATCAAGAGGAAACTCAGAAGTTACTGAATTCTGGGTCAGAAGCAGCATCAGTACATTGTGATGATCAAACGACACAGAAGATTTCTACCTCATTAGGTCAGCAGTATATTTCTGTTGTTACTTCCTCCTGTTTTTGCTTTTTTGTAACTCCATGCCTATTGCACTTGAATGTGACTCTTGTCACCCCATTATCCCTCTTTTTGCCTGTGCTGTGATAGGTATGTGTAAGAACCACTGAAAATCCTGATAGGAAAGCATAAAAATTGAAAAAGTGGTGTGCTTCTTCTGCTGTTTTGAATTGCATCCCCATTGTAGGAGTGTACTTGCTATCTATCTATACATTATTACCCTGTTTTGGTGCTTGTTCTTCAAGAATCAAGAAATTTTCAATATCATCTTCACTTAGCAGTCCATCATCTTGTGTTTGATTTATGTCTTCTTGCTAGCGTGCTTCATTGGTCATATGAGATGTTGGTTCATTTGTAATGTCAGCAGTATCATCTGGCCCCTGTAAAGCAATGTTTCACCCAAGAATTAAGAGTTTTGTTTCCTATGTTAGTATGTACATAAGATAGAATTTTCTATATGATAACATACATTGCCATCTTGCATTGTATTTAACGTATCCAAAGACCAATAATGGGGAGTTTCATCCTCACTGTCTACATGCATGTCCTCACAATAATTTGCCTGCCCTATTTGTGCAACTATGTAGTCATCATTTATCCTGCTGCTTGTCATTATCATCGAATTCTGGATACATACATGACTCAAGATAGTAATGATATGGAAAACATAAATGTGTTTTTTTTGTGTCAATTTTTCTCTCGTAAGAATACACATTAGTACCTGAAAACCAACAGGGACATTCAAAAAGGGGTCACAAGTCCCTAATCCATCCTGCAAAAGCACAACAGGAATGCAGGTCAGTTTTTTCTGCAAAAGCGCATTTTATATTTTTTAGGATGTTTTTTCCTCACCTGGGAATTTGAGTAAATTGATTGAGTGCTATTAATCATTTGCTGCATCAGAGTCGTAAATGGTAGATGCACTCCCTTTTGACAAAATAATAACAGTTAAAAGCATATTCAGGGAATTTTTTCTTTTTACTCAGCAAATGTTGCCTCCCATATACTCACTGTTCCCGAAGTATAATTCAAGAGCTGCAATTCATCAAATGTTAGATATGTGTCTTCAGTTTTGTCTTGTGTCGTCAGTACTTTATCCAGCGTGTTGTCAGTTTGATTACCTGTGTGGACAGACGTTTTTGATTAGAACATATGCTTGAAAGGTACATTAGTTATTTACTCAATTAGGGGGGTTTTGTTTTGAACATATGTCATTTGCTACTTTTTTATACCTTCTGTGAATATATTTTTGCATGGCAGATTTTTAGTGCATGCAGAATTTAGATGACTACTAACTTTTTTTCGCTGTTTTTTACTGCAGATGTTAATTTAACCTAGAAAGTAGCTGTTATCATACTTTTTAACATTGTTTATACTTTCCTGCGAACAGGGGAGTGCTTCCGGGTTGCGAAATTCGCACCCGTTATTTCTTCCAGACTCGGTATCGTGAAGCTTTTGTCCGGACCGGTTTGATTAAACTTCCCAATATGTTTCTGTGATCTGGGGTAGAAAGAGATGCTAGTGGGCCTGTCATATGCTCGATGATGATTTTTTGTGGTCTATTACTGAAATTGGATGTCCAATTTTTTGAGCTCTAGATCTTTTGCCATTGCTGTCATTTTTCTCACTGTCCAACAGTTAGATTTTTTTTTTGAGAGTATGTATATGCTGTGATCACTAGTTTTGTGTTGTAGGTTTTTAATGCTGTATATAATATATAGGTTACTACTTTTTTTTTATGAAAATCAGTTGTTCATAATAATTTTTTCAAAGGAAGTTTTGGTAGTAACACCAATCATAAAGGTTTTGTAGTTTTTTAAGTTTTTTTTATAAATTTCTGTAAATATATGCCCAGCATCATGTATTTTTAACTTCTAACAGTTTTTTTGTTGTTTGTTTTGAGTTGCTTTTTGGAACTTATCTGCAAAGGAGCTAGTAAGGATTGTCATACTTTAAGAAGATTATACCTTCATGTGATTATTTTTTGCATGGCAGTTTTTGAGTGCCTGTGATTATATCTTTTTTGTTTTTGAATGCTGATACTTGAAAATTGTCTGTGTTCTACCCAGTAATTGTTTGTTTCTTTTTTGATTTGCTTATGGAACTTTTTTTGAATATATCCATGTAAGTTGAAGCATTGTTATATGTTTGTTATCATACTTTTTTGAGTTATACCTTTATGTGGTTATAACTTTTTTTGCTGTTTTTTTTAACTGCAAGTGTTAATATAACCTAGAGCATATAAAAGAAGCTAGAAAAGATTGTCATGGGAAACCAATGTTGTAGCCAGTACAGTAGTTTTTCATGCGAATTTTTTTTAGGTAAGACTGCTGTCATGAAATTCTCAAACATAGTTGCATGGGCAGTTATTTGTGGTTATATTGTTTATTGCATGGCAGTTTTTTATTTGTGCATGTGAATTTAGATAACTACTAACATTTTTTTGCTGTTTTTTTTCACTGCATGTGTTAACATGATCAGAGCATACAAATGGAGCTAGTAAGGATTGACATGGGGAAACTAATGTTGCAGCCAGTTCAGTAGTTTTCCAAATTTGTTGCACAAGACAAGACAAATGGGACTGCATCCTTTTTTTTTTGGAGTTTGAATGTTGATACTTGGAATTCTTTGTGCCAAGCACCAAACCT
Source organism: Dendrocalamus latiflorus (assembly GCA_017311315.1). Taxonomy (NCBI): domain Eukaryota; kingdom Viridiplantae; phylum Streptophyta; class Magnoliopsida; order Poales; family Poaceae; genus Dendrocalamus; species Dendrocalamus latiflorus. The sequence goes on from CM029659.1 coordinate 1,156,519, forward strand.
TCAATTTCCTGGAGTCAATCGGAGAAAAAAAAACAAGGTTGGTTTTACACAACGTACCTTGCATTTGTTCTGGGACCTTTTTTTTTGCTGTTTTTTCTCTCGATTCCCTGAATCCCACTGCTGCTGCTCCGTGGTTGCTTGATCATTGACACAATCTGATCCATGGCGGTATGTTGTTTCTTGTGGAAACAGCGACAACACATCGTCTTGCGGCATGGCTGCGTCTCCCCCCTCTTGCTGCATGGCTGGCTTCCTCATGTATTGCTTTTTTTCCTTTCAATCGCCTGGTATCTGTATCTTGGGAACTTTTTTTTCTCCAGATTGCCTTTTCCCCTTTTCTATCGATCACGTCGTCGACGAGCCTTTCTTTGTTTCCTTGGGTGTCAAGTTGATACTTTTTTGTACAAAGTTTGTAAAGTAGGATCTGCACAAGGTTTTACAAGTTTGTAAATGGATTTTGTGTACAAAGTTATGTGATCGTGGGCCTCTGTACAAGTTTTAATTCGTGACAACAACTTTGTTTTTTGTATTCATGGGCCTTTGCGAAAAGATTCAATTTTTTTTATTTTTTGACCGTGACAACAAACCGGACATAAGCCCAGTATGGAATCTGGTAAAGCAACGTTAAGCAGTTTGCGGGTTGTGGGTTTGAAAACGTGGCCCATTAAGAATTGAGGGCCCGTTTAGCAGTTTTATGCAGGTTTTGTACAGAACATTCCTGGACGTCCGTTTTGTAAACGTGTGGCCTAGATTTTGACTGTTTTTGAGGATGAAAGCAGTCAAATCTCATATAGACAGTCCCAATATCTTAACTGTATTCATGTACTATATGTATTCACACCGTATGGAAGAGTTCTACACTACCAGATCTCTGATCTTTCTCGACGGCCACCCGTCAGGTAATAACCCTCAGCGTAGAGCGCGCCTGTCAGTAAAATTTGTAATATACTGGATAGTATGTACCGTATATTAATAAGATTAGAACGAGATAAGTTTGTAGTCTGCCTTGCAAATAACGATAGGAAGTTGTTCAGACATGTCTAACAATTTTTTTTAGATAAAGGAATATCAATATTCCGGTCTTGATCATTCCAAGAGAATAACTACAACCACACAGTACCAAACAAAAGACAATCTCCACCTCAACAAACAGTGATGCAGCAATTCATGCTCCAAGCACACACACCAAAAGGACTTAATCCCCTAATCTAAAACCATTGTTCCATCCAAACTTGCTGAAGATTTCCAACACCACTCTCTCTAGCCTTGTGCATCCTGTTAAAAGCGCCCTTCTCGCTTTCTCTTTAGATAGTTGCGACCAACACCTGATCCAGTAAGTCCCCCTGAAAATGACCTGCACAATAGAGTGAGTAGTGATTCTTTTGAAAACGGCGTCATTTCTATTCAACCATAAAGCCCAGCAAAACGCTGCTATACCAACTAGAATTTGATTTCTAAGCTTAAAAGAAAAATTTCTAAGCCAAGAACCAAATAACATCCCATCACTAGCAGGTGGTTGAATTCCAAAACTAATGACTACCACATTCCAAAAAGCTCGAGCCACATGGCAATAAAAAAAAAGGTGTTGAATGCTTTCATTAGAGAGACAAAAGCAACACCTGATACTTCCTTGCCACTGCCTCTTCGCAAGATTATCCTTTGTTAAAATAACTCCTTTTTTTCAAGAACCAAAGAAACACTTTGACTTTAAGTGGTATCTTTGTTTTCCAGAATAAATTCTTTTCTGAAATGCCTTCTCTTTCCATGAGATCTCTGTACAAAGAATGGACAGTAAAAGAGCCACTCTTGTTCAAATTCCAAACTAAAACATCTATTTTTCATTCAAGGAAACTCGAACTATCATATTCACCACTTTAAGCCAGGAATTCCGCTTTTCACCTACTAAAGTTCTCCTAAAAGAAACCTTTAACGGTGTAGAACTCAGAACTTGAGCAACCATCATATTCTTCTTTCTGACAATTCTATATATACAGATCAGGGAACTTCGACATTAGCGCTTCCTTCCCAATCCAAATGTCTTCCCAAAACCTCGCTTGTTTCCCATTGTTAACCCTAAATCTGCTTCTTATTAGAAAGAGATTCTTGACCTCCATAAGCCCACTCCAAAAATGAGAATCCCCAAGTTGTTTAACCATTTGTGACATAGTCTTTCCTTTCAAATATTTTCTCTTAATCATACTCTGCCAGAGGCCATCCTCATTCACCAATTTAAACAACCACTTACTTAACAAACAACAGTTCTGAATTTCCAGGTTTAAAATACCCAAACCCCAACGCACTTTGGTTGACTAAGAATACCCCATCTGGCCAATCTATATTTCTTTTTATTCCCATCATTCTGCCAAAAAAATATGGATCGATAATAATCCAGCTTCTTCAGGATGCCTTTAGGAATCTTGAAGAAAGACATCATAAACATCGGGAGGCTCGATAAAACTGAATTGATTAAAACCAGTCTACCGCCTACCGATAACAACTTGCTTTTCCTACTAAGCTTTTTCTGAAACCTTTCCTCGATTTCCCGCCAATCTTTGTTCAAAACTTTTCGATAGTGCATAGGGAGACCCAGGTACCTAAAAGGTAGAGATCCCTTCTTGCAACCAAAAAGCTCAACATAATCAACACTTTTGACCTTAGCATCCCCAAAACAAAAAACCTCACTTTTATGGAAATTTATTTTGAGGCCTGACAACTGCTCAAAAGTACTTAGTACTAACTTAAGATTTTTTGCCTCCTCGAAATCATTTTCCATAAAGAGAATAGTATCATCAACATACTGGAGAATCGACAAACCGTCATCTACCAAATGAGGGACTAAGCCCCTAAATTGACCATTAACTTTGGCCCTCTCTAACAGAATTGCCAACATATCGGCTACTAGATTATATAAAACTGGCGAAAGAGGATCCCCTTGCCTCAAACCTTTTTTAGTCTGAAAGTACTGGCCTAACTTATCATTCACCTTAACCCCTACACTGCCACCACTTACAATCGATTCGATCCATTTACACCAAGTCGCTGAAAAACCTTTTATTCTCAGAACCTGCTGTAAGAACGACCAACTCACCTTATCATAGGCTTTCTCAAAATCTAGTTTGAGAATTACCCCACCCAACCTTTTCTTGGTTAGCTCATGCAACGTTTCATGCAGAACAACTGCCCCTTCCAAAATATTTCTTCCCAGAATAAAAGCCGTTTGAGAGGGTTTAATCACCTTGCTTGCCACCCCTGATATCCTATTAGCCAAAACTTTTGTGAAAATCTTAAAACTGACATTAAGCATACAAATAGGTCTATATTGATGTATTTTCTTAACCTCTTTTTGTTTAGGAAGAAGAGTTATTATCCCAAAATTTAAACTGAAAAGAGAGAGCTTATTCATGTGGAAATCTTTAAACATGGCCATTAGGTCATCTTTAATTAGACTCCAAAACACTTGATAAAACTCAACCGGAAATCTATCTGGACCCGGTGTTTTATTATGTTTCATTTGAAAAATGGCCTCTCTTACTTCCTTTTCAGAGAAGGCCCCCGTAAGAAACTTATTCTCTGTTTCAGAAACCTGTGGGATATCATCCTTGTATGCTTCGTCAAGAATCAAGTTACCTCTTTCCGTCGACCCAAAGAGTTTTTTATAATATTTTGTAATATATTTCTCCAAAATAACATCTCCTTCAATCACCCCATCTTCTTGGTCGAGCCGACAAATTCTAGTCTTTCTTCTTTTACCATTTGCCACTAAATGGAAATATTTTGTATTATTGTCTCCTTGCAAGAGCTCCGTGGTCTTAGCCCTTTGGAACCATTTAATCTCCTCCTCCCGACGTAATTGGGCTAGCCTCTCTTTCACCCTTTGCATCAGGTCCACTTCATGCTGATCCAGAAGTTGCATTTCCGCTTTTTTATCAAGCCTATCCGCCATTCTGACCAACTCCTGTTTTTCTTTCTTAAAAGCTCCGTTCTCGTTTTTTGCCCAACCTCTTAAGAATTGTCTCAAACTTCTGATTTTCATCTGCCACCTTTGTAGCGCCGAAGTACCCCTATTGTTATCTTTCCAAACCTTAGACACACAGTCAAAGAAGCCCTCACGTAAGAACCAACTGAGTTCAAATTTGAACATGGGTTGACCCTTACACTGAGATCTCTCACCTGTGTTAAGCAGGAGCGAAGTATGATCCGATAACTCTCTCCCCAAAGCCGTTACCGTTGAGAGAGGGAACTTTTGTTCCCATTCCGTGCTAACCAAGATCCTGTCCAGCTTTTCATAAGTTGGAACTTTTCGGGAATTAGCCCAAGTGAACTGTCTACCAGACATAACAATTTCCCTTAGATTAAGACTGTCTATGATAGCATTAAAAAGAAACGGCCATTTTCCATCAAACTTATCATTATTTTTTTCACTCGGATTTCGAATAATGTTAAAATCCCCACCAATCATTAATGGCAATGTTTCCTTATTACAGGCTTGGACCAACTCGGTAAGAAAAATTTCCTTGAATTCTGGTTGTGCTGCCCCATAAACAGCCACCAAAATCCACTTAAAGCCATCAATTTTGTTTCTGAGAAGGAATTTCACATAGAACTCCCCTTCCGCAATACTACCTATATCAAAAAAGTTCGGATTAACACCCAACAGAATACCTCCTGATCTCCCATGCGGCATCGTCCAGAGCCATAGGAAATTTCTACCTCCACATAATCTATTGAGCTTTGCTTGCGAGAACTCTTTCTTCCTGGTTTCCAAAAGCGCAATAAAATCTAGCCTCTGCTCTTTAGAGGTTTCGTCTAGAAATCTTAATTTAGCCAAGTCCTTAAGACCTCTGCTATTCCAGAAAATTCCTTTCATGATGAACTCCGCTTCGAAACCTTAACTTTTCTTTTTGCACAAGTCCTTTTACCAAACGACTTAGCGTTTGACTTGTGACTTTTGATAGCAGCCCTTGCATCACAACTTAAGTGATAGCTATCATCCTCCAAAATATCATCTACCAGAGTATCGCACAAATGACTCACCGCCTCTAAACCCGAACCCTCTATGCTCTCCGAATTGCTAACACAACTCAGAGAGCTATCACTGCAATTCTCAAGCCTGTCCAACATTTTAGACCGCTCTAAACCCATCAACTGATTAACCGCGGAAAATAGATTCTCATTACCACTACTCGGAACTACTCCCAACTCACTAATCATCCTAACAGCAGAAGCAATAGGGATAGAACAAAAAGAATTAACAACATTGTTACCTTCCATCTGCTCTAGGTTGCGCACCACCGCCCGCATCAAAATATGCTCCTCGGACACACCAGCCAACCGAGGGCTAGCCCTTGACGGAGAAACGGCCATTTCAGCAACTGCAGCAGCCGCCTCCACAGCTCCATCCGCACTGGGCGCTCTCTCCACCAGACTGGACCTTTCTGTTGAGGAACCGACGCTGGAGACCAGTCCGAGCGATTCCTCTGCTTAGAACAAGAACGAATCAATCACAGAATCACAGAATAATAGATTGAACACAGAGAGGTAGAGAGAACTCCTGGTCTTTCTTTATTACTTTAGATTGCATCTGGTACATAATGAGGGGGGGTCTAGGTCCCTATTTATAGTCTACGGTGGGGTGCCCAATTAGATCAGGACTCTGGATAGAGTCCAGGTTTCCTAACACTCCCCCTTGGGCACTCACCCAACATGCTCATGCCTCATCAAAACTCCATAAAAACCCAGTGGGAAAAATTTGGAGAAAGAGTACATGATACATGTGATGCTGCGATGCACGAATTGCCTCGTTAAAAACCTTGGTCGAGAAACTTCATGGAAAACTCGTCAAGGGAAAAAGAGTACAATTCACCCAAATTCATTTAGTCTGCAAGACTTTATTTTTGGGTACTTAATCTTCATGATCAAGATTTATTAGCGAGCTTGTGAGAATTCTCCCCCTGAATTCTGCACTTCTCTAAGTCTCATCATTCCAATTCCACGCACGCACCTTTCAAAACTAGATGCGGGGAGTGACTTAGTGAATAAATCTGCGATATTTTCACATGACTTAGTATGCAGTACTTTAATCTCGTCCATCTTTTGCAATTCATGTGCATAGAAGAACTTGGGGTTAATATGCTTTGTGAGATGACTCTTCACATAACCTGCTTGCACTTGTGCAACGCAAGCGGTATTATCTTCATAGATAATTGTGGGGGTTTGCACAATGTTCATCCCACATGACTGCTGGATGTGGTGAACCATTCGGCGGAGCCAAGCGCACTCTCGTGCGGCTTCATACAGTGCTATAATTTCTGAGTGGTTCGTCGAAGTAGCTACCAGGCTTTGCTTAGACGATTTCCATGAAACTGCAGTTCCACCACACAGGAATACATAGCCTGTTTGTGACTTAGCGGTATGCGGGTCTGACAGATACCCAGCATCTGCATAGCCAATCAAGTTCAGATCTTGATTCTTTCTGTAAAACAATCCGAGGTCCTTGCTACCTTGGAGGTATCGGAAAATATCCTTTATGCCCTGCCAATGCCTTTTGGTGGGCTCTGCACTGTACCTTGCTAACAGGCTCACGGCAAATGCAATGTCCGGTCTAGTGCAGTTTGCTAAATACATGAGTGCTCCCACTGCACTCAAGTATGGGAATTCCGGTCCCAGGACTTCCTCCCCCTCTTCCCTTGGTCGGAAAGGATCTTTTTCTTGCTGTAAAGACCTACCGATCATCGGTACTTTCGAGGGAAATGCCTTCTCAAAGCCAAACCTTTCGAGCACCTTCTGGGTGTAGGTCGACTGATGTACCAAGACTCCTTCAGGGACATGCTCAAGCTGCAAGCCTAAGCAAAACTTGGTCTTACCCAAATCTTTCATTTCAAATTCTGACTCCAAGTAGGAGCTTGCTTCTTTTATGTCTTCGGCTGTCCCGATGATATTCAGATCATCTACATACACAGAGATTATACAGAATCCATTCTGGGATCGCCGTATAAATACACAAGGACAGTCTTCATTGTTCGTGTAGCCTTTCTTGCAGAGAAAGTCGCTCAAGCGATTATACCACATTCTTCCAGATTGTTTCAGTCCATACAGTGACTTTCTGAGTTTCACACTGTACAGATTTCTATTTGCTCTGTCTTGGTTCGGGAGAGGAATTCGTTCAGGGACTTTCATGTAAATCTCCGAATCCAAGTTACCGTAAAGGTATGTAGTCACAACATCCATCAATTTCATTTCTAAATTCAAGTTCACTGCCATTGAGATCAAGTAACTAAAGGTAATTCCACTCATGACTAGGGAGTAGATTTCTTCATAATCAACTCCAGGACGTTGAGTGAAACCTTGGCCTACCAGCCTTGCTTTGTATCTCACTACTTCATTTCTTTCATTTCTCTTTCGAACAAATACCCACTTGTGCCCAACGGGGTGTATGTGGGGAGGTGTGCGGCATACGGGCCCAAACACCTCTCTTTTATTCAGAGATAGCAATTCAGTTGCTATTGCCTTCTTCCAATCTTCCCAATCTGATCTTTTCTTACATTCAGCGAGCGATGCAGGCTCGGGATCAAGATCGATGATGGTGGCAATTTTCTTTGCGAAGTAGATATCGATATTAGCTGTTGTCCTATTCAGGGACTCTCCCGTGTGCACATAATTTATAGCTATTTCTTCATGAGTTGCTTCTTCTGGAGCGATTGCTTCTGCTAGAGCTTTACCTTGCACATCGCTTCTTTCAATTGCGGTGGCAAGTCCCTTTAGTTTTTCGGCTCCGATGTGTGCGCACACATCCATGCCGATGGGGATATTCAGATCCGGTATGCCCTTTTCTGAAGGTGTCATACTTGTGCCAGGTCTCAACTGGCTCCCCTTCTCATTCTGGGGGACTTCAATGATCGGCTGTGATAAATCCCTCTTATCCTTTTTCACCAGGCGTCCCCGGTTACTAAGGATTCGAGGAACCGGAGTTATCGTCCTCTTTTTTATTTTTCTGAGGCCTCTGGACGAGATTAGGGATACCTTCTGCTTTCTTTGGTATTTCAACCCTCTCCGGTGCAGTGCGTGCAGGCACATGCGACTTAGTCACGCTCTTCAAATCACTAAAGTGATCAGGCAGTTGATTTGCTAATGCTTGCAAATCTATTGTCTTCTAGACTTCTCTTGTCTTCTGGACTTCTGTTGTCTTTTGGACTTCTCTATTTGCTTCACTAATGCGCGGGTCATCTGCATGAATTCCCGTGGCTTGCCATGTAATGTCTTCTGGACTTCTCTAGTGCGTGGGTCATCTACATGGATTCCCCAGGCTTGCCACATAATTTTCCGACATTCTTCATCAAGGGGTTGATTTCCTCCCCCTAATGTTGGGAAATCTTCGGTGCTGACCATTGCGCTAGTTGCATAGTTGAATGGATGTTGTAGGCCGAAGGTCTAAGGTTGATGAGATTCGCTGCATGCAGGACTGCATGTCCCCAACATGTAGCTGCTAGATTTCAATTATACAAAAGGGGTTGGGCAATAATTTTAATTCTTTTAATTAAAGCCTCTGCCAAACCATTCTGGGTATGGACATGCGGTAGTGAATCCTCAATTGCAATTCCCATCGCCATGCAATAATCATCAAATGCCTTTGAAGTAAATTCTCCGGTGTTGTCCATTCGAATGGACTTGATATGATGATCTGGAAACACATTTCTGATGCGAATGATCTGCGAGATCAATTTTGCAAAGGCGTGGTTTCTTGTGGACAACAAACCCACATATGACCTCTTCGAAGAAGCGTCAATGAGCACCATGAAATACTTAAACGGCCCTGAGACTGGCTGAATGGGACCGCAAATGTCTCCTTGGATGCGTTCCAAGAATGCAGGGACTTCATCCTTCACTTTCAGAGTGAAGGGTCTAGTAATTAGTTTCCCGGTGGCACATGCAGGGCACACAAAATCTTCATGATTCGGTAAATTCTTCACATTAATATTATGCCCATGCGAGTTATTTATTATGTTTCTCATCATCCTAAGACCTGGGTGGCCTAATCTGTCATGCCAGAGACAGAAGAGTTAAGAGTTTCTAAACACTGTTTTCAGAACAGTGTACGGTGCAGGCGCTTTAATGTTGGTATAATATAGCCCAGTGAAGGAAGTTTTTCTAATATTCTTTTGCCATTCTCTTCGCGCTTCATAATGAGCAGGTATTTCTTACCGTACTCTTCTTCAGTCTCAACGTGGAAACCATTTGCGCGGATATTCTTAAAACTTAGGAGAGTTCTAGTCGATTCTGGGTACAATAAGACTTCTTCAATAACCAAAGTTGTGCCCATTATGGCTCTTCCTGAACCAATTATATATCCATCGCTTCTGGCGATTGTCGTAAGGCTGCCAGTGCTCTTACAAATTGACTGAAAATACATAATCTCTCTTAAGATGGTATGCGTTGTGCCGCTGCTAGCTAAGCACACTTCCTTCATAGGGCGCTACAAGCGTTCTAATATATGGTATTTTATTAATATGCATGAGAAGACAATCAACACATAGATAAAATACACCAATATCAGAACATATCATGCCATCATTAACTGAATAAATGAATGAATTCTTCAAATATCATCCAACCATTACGAGAAAATAACAATTTTTAAGTACCATCCATGCAAATTCTAACATATTTTTCACACAAAATAAATGGCAATTAAAGTCTAAATGCATTCTGTACACTAGACTTCTTCTGCTATTCTCTCGGGGTGACATTCTCTTCAAAAGAAATCATGACGGTGGCTGCTTCTAGGTCGAGAGGGGTACTGCTGTCGTAATGGTCTCAAACACCATCAGCGCAGGCAGCTGCTCAGAATGCTCCCCCTCAACCGATGCAGAATGGGCTTCATGTGCCCTTTGCCATCCCGTTTTGGCTTGCTAGCCTTATTCTCACGTGGAGTATCTGATTTGCCTTTCTGGGCTACGGTCTTACCCTTTCTTCCCCTTTTTCTCTATCAAGGGCTTTCGCACCTTATTGCTCCCGTCGTTGGCTTCACGGCCAACGGAGCTCCCAAGTGGCTGAGTGACGTAGTTCTTACAGAGAACTTTGTCCTAAGCCTCCGCAACTTGCATCATATAAGTCAATTCGGCGTATTCCTCATAGCCATCTTGACGATAGTTGCGTGCGGATTGTGCTATATTGGGGTGGAAGGTTTTTCTCAATTTTCTGTATTGGGATACAAATCCTGTGCAAGGCAGAATTGTATTCCCTGACCGTCTTAAAGTCGGTAAAACCTCAGTCTGATCCACTCTCGCTCTGCTTGAGGAAGAATGGTGTACTTTAGCCTCTCAAATCGCTTCTGGAGTGCGGTCTAGAGTGCTAGCGCGCTCTTCTCCGTCATATACTCATTCTTGAGAGTGAGGCAGAGGTGGTGCCTAAGAAAATGAAGTGCTTGATCATTCTCCTCAGGTTTGGGTTGAGCGTCATTCAGTCCGCCAATCCCAATAGCAGCGCGGAGCTTCCTGGCTCCAAGCACAGTCTCGACATCGGATGCCAACATCAGGTAGTTTTGGCCATGCTGGGCCAGCTCCTCGAACTCCCAGTTCGTGATGCTAGTCATCTAAATGTGTATAAGTCTACTGCTGGTAGACATGCACGGAATAATTCACTGCGGGTAAATAAATGGTACAAAAGCTTCTCATAATGTTTCATAATTTTCTGTGCATTTTCTATAATTTTTACTGCTAATTTCAGAGATTAAAAGCAATTTTCAGCAATTACAATTAACCAAAACAGTAAATAAATACAGAAAATACAGAGAATAATAATGGCATAAATAAATAAGCTTCAAATGCTAAAAATAATGCAAAATTCGGATTCTCGAGGCCCTTTTATGCTAAAATATGAAATTTCAGCAAATTCTGCAATTCCAGGGGTTTTTTACGCAAAATTTCAGTTCAGAGAAAAATTCGCGCAATTTCCTGATTTACCGAGGGGTTTTCTGCAAAATTCTGGACCCACTGGTAAATTTGAGGATTTATACGTAATTTTCGGAATTACGAGGCCTGTTCTGCGAGATTTCAGGACTTAGATTAAAATTTAAGGGCCAAAAAGTAATTTGTCAAGAGCCGGAGGGCTTTTTCGCAAAACAGCCAGCGCCCCCCCCGGCCGGGCCATGCCCCCGTTTTTTTTCCTTCGCCCGGCTCGTTTTGCCCTGATTCGCTTGGCCCATCAGGCCTGATTGGCCCACTCGGCCGGAACAAGAGGGAGGGAGGGATTTAGGGTTTCCCTCCCACTGTGCAAGGCAGTGGCGGCGGCCCGAGCTGCCCGTGCGGTGGCGGGACCGGCGCATGGCGGCGCGCGGATGGCTGCAAGCGGCGGCCATGCTGGGCCGGCGATGAAGCGGGCGGTGGCGAGCAGCGGCCGTGCGGGGCCATTGGTGAGGCGGACGGCGGCGGGGATGGCCGGGTGCCGTGCGGCGGCATGTAAGGGCGGCTGCATGCTGGTCTCGGTGCGACGTCCAACCGGAGAGGCTGGCGTCGGGCGCACGGTGGCTGCAGGCCAAGGCGAGTAGGGCGGCCAGCCGAGCGGGGACGGCCGGCGCTTCGGGCGTTGGATGCCGAGGCGGCCCATGCGGTGGGCTGCGCACAAGTGGCAGGGTCGGCGCGGGTGGTCCTGTGCCTCGCGTGCGGCGACGCCTCATGCGGGGAGGCGGCGACGGCGGACGGGGACTCCGGCGGCTGCAGGCCGGAGTCATGCGCATGCGGGCGCAGGGCGGTACGGCGTGCGGCTGCGGGCCGAAAGCCGAGGCGCGGAGGTCGTCGACAATAGGGCGGCGCCTCGTGCGGGAGGCGGCGGCCCGTGCGGGGCGCACTCTCCGAGGGCGGCGCATGCGGGCGCGGAGAGGCCGACTGCTGGCTGGCGAGTCTTGGCACAAGGCGGCAAGGCCGAGGCAGAGGGGCCAGTGGGAAGGCGGCGTAGCAGCTTCGGGCGGCGGCGTATACGCGCGAGCTGGCGCGTGTGATGTGCGGCCGGCGGTGGCCGATCTTCGGGCCAGTGATGTGCTCGCGCCTTTACGTGGAGATCGAGGCCGGCGCAAACCTGTCCGGTGGCCGACGGCAAGGTCAACAGCGGCTTCAGGCCGATGATCCATGGCTATGAGAGGCCGGCCGCATGCGGGCAGCGGGCGCCGACCGATGGTGGAGCCGGCGGCTCCCTGGCGGTTTCAGGCCGGCGGCGACTTCAGGCCGGTGCCTGTTTTTCTCTTTTTTTTTCTTGTGCAATGACCAGACAGAGAAGATGATGCCAGATTCTATTTCTCGTGCAGTGATCATGCAAAACCCGAACAGAAAACATGCACAAATATTCGTTTTCAATCTACGATGCAATCAACATCTACCCCTTTTCGCAATCTGCCGATCGACATTATGCCGGCGACTTCAAGTCTGCTCGCGGTAGATTAGGGCGGATTTGCATCTAATCTACAGTGCAATCAACATCTACCCCGTTTCACAATCTACCGATCGGCATTGTGCCGGCGACTTCAAGTCTGCTCGCGGTAGATTGGGGCGGATTTGCACCGTAGAGATTCAATCTAGAACGCGAAAAGAAAATACGGATTCAAAAGCGATCTAGAAAATTCAATCTGTGCTTCGATGATTACCTCGTTCACCGGAGCGAAGTCGTGCTGATAACGTGTTGAGGAACCGACGCTGGAGACCAGTCCGAGCGATTCCTCTGCTTAGAACAAGAACGAATCAATCACAGAATCACAGAATAATAGATTGAACACAGAGAGGTAGAGAGAACTCCTGGTCTTTCTTTATTACTTTAGATTGCATCTGGTACATAATGAGGGGGGTCTAGGTCCCTATTTATAGTCTACGGTGGGGTGCCCAATTAGATCAGGACTCTGGATAGAGTCCAGGTTTCCTAACACTTTCCACCCCTTCCGGCCTCTCCAGCACTTCCCGCCCACCAACCGAACCCCCCAACTGGCCCAACAGCTTTGCGCCAATAGCATGCGCCTCCTCTTCCGCCGGGACAAACTCCTCCCCACTGCTGCCCCGGGAAGCAACCTGGTCCCGTCCCTCCTTCCGAGCAATCACCTGAGAAAAGAAAGCCCCACTCCTCCCTTCCGAAGCCTCCCCCGCCACACCTTCTGAGTCAACAAAATCACCCACTGCCCCCACCGAAGTCCCATTCGGCCCCCTGCTATTAATTGCTCATTCAACATCCCAGACTGCACCTTGCCTCCCACAAACTCCTCACCCAAACCTCCCATACTGCCCCAAATCTCCTCCTTTTCAACTAGCACTTTGTCAGCCACTTCGCCTAACACTTTATCAACCGATGAATTCAGAAAATCCTCTGCTTTTTCTTTAAGAAAAACTCTGAATTCATCCTCACTCATTCTCAAAACCTTTTCTTTTAGAGAATCACTGCCCGACTTTCCTACCTTAGCCGGCGCCCCATTACTCCCACCACCAGTCCCCTTCAAACGCTTATGCTCTCTAGCCCCCTCCATCTCTTCTTCGAGCAGGTCGTCTTCCTCCATACCTTCTTCGTCGTTACCAAAACCATCATCACCCCCTCCACTCCACTCCACGTCTACCTCTTCCCCATTTTCATTGAAACCCCTCTTCTCCACCTCAAACTCCAACTCAAAGTAATGATCTCCAATGACCACATCTAAGTGTGCAGGGATCAATTTCGGATTGAGAACCGCCACAAAAATCCTACCAAACTCATTCTTCCTAGTCGTCTCCATATCCACCGTCTGCATTGATCCAAGCATAGACCCAACCGCCCAAAGATTCAGAAACTCTCTCAAGGCTTTTCTTATCCCAAAGACCTTGACCCACACTTTAGGAAGTAGGAAACCCTCTTCCTTCTCCTGCCACTCCTCAAAGAGCAACCTAATACCTGTTGAAACACCATCCTCTTTAACATCTGCCCCCCCAAAAGCGATTGACCGCTGCAACTCAGATTTTGAAGGAAACTTAGTGATAAAAGCATTATCCCCACGCTTCTCCAACACCCACTTCCACTTTCCTAGCACGATTCTCTGCAATTGAGCACTAACTTGATCTTCTGAAAGTTCACCTCCTAAGACAGTAATCAGCGCCGCCTTCGATTCTTTTTTCCCCCTTGGCAAAGGTGGATGCGGGATATGGAAAAATCCCAATCCATGCACTGCATATCCAACAGCATGAGCGACTGGCCTTGGCAACTTGAGAATCGGACACCTATGATTCACATGATCATAACTGTCACAAATAACGCAGTAAACGTCCGCCGAGCAACCTGCCGCCAAATGCCCCTTCTTGGTACACCTCGAGCATCTTGCTCCTGTCAGCACCGCCTCCCCTTCCTCCTCTGCGCCTCCCTGACCCTCCTCCCCCTGCACTAAACTAAAATTTTAATTATAGCTATTAAAGTTGTATTGCAATTACAATTGTACTCCAATCATAATATCTAGTCACAATTGCGCGGTTCACAATAAGTTTGTGGCTTATAACTTAAACTTTTGAATTTTGACTATTCGCGAGAGATAGTACACAAAGGAAAATACTCGCATGCGATTTTGACCAGTACAGCTAACTCAGTACACTTTTTACTATAATCTTTCTGTTAACCTCAGCTTAAAAAATACACCACTTGAAAACTAATTACTGTATCATAAGCCATAAGTAATAAATGAAAAAGAACTCAGCCATCTAATATTCCCGCCCTTGTTTTTCCCTTCCCCGTCTCAAATCTCTTTTCCTCCCCAATCTACTTCTATTCCCAGTCTCTAATTCTCAACAATTTTTGTATCAAAGCCGTTAGATCTGGAGCGGGCACATTACCGTACGCGAGCGCAACCGAAGAGCGAAGAGATGGAGTTACAACTAGAAAAAACTCAGGCAATTCGCGCAAGTTGATGGCAGTGCTACTGGGCACAAAAAAGATCAAAAAAATTTCGGACGGATCAGTTCAGCATTTGGATCAATTATGTAATACTTGGTAGTGTACATCTTCTTTGAAGCCTAGCCCATAATGAAACATCCGTTCGCGTCCCCCCGCAGCTCACAGGCACCTGACCACTCACCAGCCCAACTCCACGGTCCACATCTATCCAGACTCGTCCAATTTGTCCTTTTAAAGATAATTTGCCCTGCTGTTGTCTTATCTGAAGGTTATGGAAAATGCTTCCATTTTTCTTGTGGTACTTTCTGTTGTGGGACAACACTTAATGCCATTGCCATACAAATATTGATTTTAGAGCTGGGACTTTGAAGGATTCTGTTGAACTATCTGGAGCTTAATTAACTAGCAAACTCACAGTTACATTCAACAGCTCAGATAAATAATTTATGCACTCATGCTGCAAAGTTCTTATTGATATTATGTAGTCATGGGCAGCTCCACGTTTACCCTTCCCTTCTTGTGGATGTATATCAGGTGCAATGACACTATTAGTTTTTAATAATGGGAATGGTGACACTGTCGCCTTCTTTTAGCCCCATCTTATATAAGACATAATTGATGAAGTTGATAGGACTATCCATATTTCGTGCATTGAACTGAGGGTCCTAGGTATAGACCAAGTGAAATCCCTATGTGACTGGAGCATCTATTTCTCGAAGAGCGTTAGTGGCCTTCATGGAGGAGCATCCAGGTTTCCTTCCTCACATTATGGGAGTATATACCCATAATCACATATACCATTCGTACAAAACAACAGACATGGAATGCTGTATGTACTGTTATTTCCATTTCTAACAAAACGATTGACACAATTAATGCACATACCTATTTCACAACTCACAACAACAAATCAAAGATTTGCTCGATAATTAATTGCACCTTAATTCACAAATCAACGTATGCAATAGTTACTCTGTGTGCCCTAATATAATGACAAAAGAAAATCAAGTTTTTTCACTTTCTATATCAGTAATAGCTAATAGATTCCCGTTAATTCTCATACAAATATCACTGCGATCCAAAGGTCGAGAGGTATGGCGCCCAGACTCCTTAGAGCACCAATTCGGCTTCCCATACATACGTATTTAAACTGAGTTCAAAATTCACTTACTATAAAATATAAAGGGTATCAAACATTTTCATACTCAAACTCTAAAAAAATTATCAATCATACACGTGTATCGGATGATTTTTAATGTAGATGCCTTAAATAATTTTCTTATATATATATATATATATAGGAAAATTACATAAGGCACCATGGTGCCTAGGCACCAACATCCGATACACGTGTATGATTGATAATTTTTTTGAGTTTGGGTATGAAAATGTTTTATACCCTTGATATATTTATGGTAAGTAAGTTTTGAACTCAGTTCAAATTAGTTTGAACTACTTTTGAGTTCAATGCAACTACAGTGAGTATATACCATAAAAATAGTTCAAACTAATTAAACTGAAGTTGAATTTAAATTTTTTCGGAGTTTGACATCTCAAATATACTTTTTTATGGGCATATGAAGATACCCACATCAAACGTTGCGAATCTCGAAGCAAATCAACGGGTATTGATATTGGTGCCTAGGCACCATGGTGCATAAAACACTCGTCCTATATATATATATATATATATATATATATATATATATATATATATATATATATATATATATATATATATATATATATATATATATATATATATATATATATACACACACACACACCTTTTACAGCCGGATGAGTGATTTGCATTCAATCCAATCCAGCTGCCGGTGGTTAATATATAGAGTAGCCACCTGCGGCCGGATAGGATTGAATGCAAATCACTCACTCACCGAATTGCATGCAGTTGCTGAATCTGTAAATTAAACAAAATGAATGATTCTCGAATTAATCCACACTGTTGAAACACTCACCGCAGAAGATCGATCAAAGCAAGATCAAGTAAAGTACACGCAGGCAATCACGCGAACTCCACAAAACAGAAAGAAATTTTTTTTACAAATGATATGACGAACGCACAGCTCAATCGGTCCGGTCGAGACTCGAGACACAACTAATTAATTAACACAAAAGGCAAGATCGGTGATATATAGGTAGGTAGCCAAGTACGTACCGGGTAATTAATCAATTATTTCCACAGGTGCAGCCGGAGCGGGCGCCGGCGCCGGAAACTGCGGATTCACTGTCCAGTCGATCTCCTTGCTCGTCTTGCAAGTGACGTCGGTGTCGTCCAGCGTGTCGGAGCCGACGGTCACCGGCCAGCAATAGTGCAGACGGCTGATGCTCTTCTCCTTAATCGACGAAAGTGGCTTGTAGGAGACGGTCGCGTTCACCTCTACCAGTGCGCTGAATCTGCTCTTGGCTAGGTACCGTTCGAAGATGTAGACCAGCACATTCGTGTTGTTAATCTTCACAAACTTGGTCAGTGTGTGCGAGGTCTGCCGCGGCACGGAGAAACGCACCTGCTGCTCCGGATGGAAATCGACCGAGAGGATCTCCTCCATCTCCGTGAAGAGCGGCGCGTTTGGCATGTCGAGGACGCGGATGGTGGTGATGGTGCAGTTGACACTGGCGCGGCCGCTGGGGTTGTGGGCGCTCAAAATCACCCGAAGGCTCACACTATCCGCTGCCTGATACGTCTTCACCAGTTGTGTCACCAAACCGCCGTCGTAGTTTGATTGCGAAACTACCACGGTGCCCTTGTCTCCGCTGTCGGTCTCCTTCACCGTCACCGACATCAGCCGATCTGCCCTGATGTAGCCGCGGTCGATGGAGAGGCGGATTTCCTCAGGGCGAAGACTGTCGGCCATTACCATCACGACGACGACGATGGTGAGCACGGTCACCACGGTGGCCACCATGTAGCGCACTATGGCTAGACATGGGAACCTTGTATGCTCACCGTCGTCGCCTTCAACCATATTTTCTAGACGCACGTTGCTGCAGCAGAGCTCCGAGATCGCCCGCGAGCTTAGTCAGTGTTATAAAATGCACGGAAAAAAAAAATAGAAGACACGAGTACGAAAGACAAAAATTTAACATGAAAAAATCCTCATGGAAAAAACTACAACGTATCAAGCCGAAATACATCAATGAGACTCTTGCTCTTTCTATAGACTACAGAGGTATATATAGATAGAGAAGAGAATCAAACGGAGAAGAAAACTGAATTAGAGTTGGATGAGTCAGTTGTTGGCACGTTTGACACAGTTAGACGCATGCACCGCTTGGTGTCACGTCTAGTGTAGTGTCTGACATGGACACGACGATAAATTCAAATCATACTTTAACAATGCCCACCTTGAGACGAATTCACTCACGTAGCCAAATAACAAATCTCCTTGAAGTAAGTCTTCACCACTAGACCTTGTGTCTTGAAAGTCCATCAGCTAATCTTCAACAAGAAAAGACTGGAACGGTCTTTATCCAAACGCTTCTCATGAAGCAAATTGAGTAAACCACTAGGAGATCAGAACACAACTATAAACAAATCAAACGAATAAATCTAGATCTTCAAACCTTCACAACCCAATAAAAGTCTAAGTATGTGCAAATGATCTCCTAAAACAAATACTCAATAGTCGAATGGCATAAGCCAAAACATCATGTTAGACCATGTGGAGGTCGTGAATGCAGTGATGATGAATAATTGATATTTGGATTGCATTGAAATTTACGTTTGTGAAAGTTTTGGTAGACCACGGTTGGCGATCGGCAGGTTTCGATCACGTCCCGGAGTCGGAGAGCAGTCAGAGACCCCAGAGTCAAAGATCTCGGAGTCAGAGAGCAGTCGAAGACCTTGGAGTTAGAGAGCAATCGCAGACCCCAGAGATAGAGACACTTCATAAGCTACAGTACCTGTTGGTACTCGGTAGTCGTGGACTTCACGATTGGTTGTCGAAGTTTTTGCGATCAGTAGTTGGTGGACCGATCAGCCTTGTGTTGGGCGGTCCGATCGGTAGGTCGACCACGTCAAAAGGACCACAACTAAATGATCGAGGCAAAACAATTACAGTTGGTCGACCACGACCGGTCGAAGCTACAGTGAACTAGTCATTAGCAACAGTAAACCGGTTGGAGCTATAGTGAACTGGTCGATATCGAAGGTCGTAGCTACAGTAACAAGTTGGTGGTCGATGCTACAATAATTAGATGATGGTTGGTTGCCGTAGGCTTCGAGTGTTACAATGCTTGTGGTTTTCGAGTAGTCGTTAGGCCAGTGGTCTGATCGGCCTGTGCATGGCGGTCAGATTGGTCTTTTTGAGTGATCTGAGATTGATGTTAGGAAAGTATGGATATTGAGATCATGGATGATCTGGTGCGTAGTTATTGATGGTTAAGGGTGTGGTTTGCATGTGTGGACTAATGTCGGTTAAGTTGGAAAGAACTTGTGCTAGGAAAAATGTTCCTTGGTCTTTGCAATTGCAAGTTGGGCGTGGAGACGGTCATGATCGGTGGTGAGGAGGATCGAGACTAGGAGGGGAAAATCTGAGGTCCAGACAGTCGAGGATAGCATGAGGTGGTCGGACTCACGCTAGAGTACGTGGAGATCAAAGGTGGATGATACATGGAGAAACTACGGGAGGTGTGGTCCTGTAGGCTTTGATGTGTGATGAGTTGGAAGATGTTATAGAAGAAGTCTATAACTGGAAGGTTTAGAGATAATGAAAAACTCATGTTTGGAAGGGTTTCGGGTCCCTTGATTTTCGGAGACAGTTAGGATTGTGTATCCAATTTGATGAGGACACAGTTTGAGGCTCTAGCATATAAATAGAGAGAAGAGGTTAAGAAGTTATGGGGTGGCTTTTTACCGCTTTTGATGAGAAAGCTTTTAGAGTTTTTGTGCTAGGGTTTCAAGGGTGACATGAGGGCACTTTGTAGCCACAGAACATGTGTTTGAAATAAATGATCAGATCTATTCTGAGAAAAAGTCAGTCGACACTGGCGGTGTGTTTTCTGGGCTACATCGGCGGCGTGTTTTCTGGGTGTTGTCTTCGATTCATTCACATTACGAGTATGCAGTGCTTAACGACATAGCGTTCCTCTGTCAACTTCATATTCCTCTATTGCGCGTTGAATCGTCCACTTGATCGTAGCCAATAGTATCAGCAAGGAGAGCACAAGTGACCGATAGGTTCTACTCCCGGTGTCGAAGACTTCGAGTACGTGCAAACTGGTCGAACACTGTGTGGTCTATTCGAGTGGAGGAAGATTACGACTATGTGCAAAAGTGTCGAGTGAGCAATCGAACGCTGAGCGGTCAAAACAATCATTAAGGTTTTACGACAGCTGAGTGGTTGAGCGTCAAGCGGTCAATATCTTCATTGAACACTAAGAGATTCCAAAAAGCGGAGGTAATCATTCACCCCCTCTCTGATTGCAGTATTCAATCTTACACATCATCTGTATCACCTGTAGCATCATACTACCTGCCATCTAGATGCTATTAAAGTTTTGAGAATTAATTTTACCAATACCTTTGTAATAAGTGCGATCTAAATTACAACGTATTGATTAAAATACTTAATTTTACAAAAATCCCTACAGTTAATGATTTTTTTTCTCAATTCCGGATTGCGTGCCCTTTTCTTTTCCTTCTCTGGCGTTAGCATCTTTCCTCTTTTCTGTTCTCTCGCTGGTTTGCTGTCTTCTACTCTCTCTCTCCGTCACCTTTTCTTGAACCGAGATGGAAAAAGGACGAGGAAAAAACCAGAAGCTGTCTCCTGCTCCTCTCTGCTGCCGAAGCTAGGCGCATGTACCACTTACATCTGGCGCGGTGTCTAACATAAATATGATAATAAATTCGGATCGCACTTTAACAGCTAGCTAACTAGCTAGATACTCATAAGTACTTATGGCGTGTGTTTAATTTGTAAAAAGGTAAAGCATAACTTATAAGCATGAAGATGATATAACCTATCAGACTAGTCTTTTAAAGAAAGATAATTCAAGAGCGCTTGCAAAGTTAGTGCTATGTGGTTAGACGTACGGATATAGCGGTCCAACGTTCTGGAACCGAAACACTAGTTTATAGATAAGTTGGAGGTGAAGCATCTGCGGAAGAAGGGAGCAACGTTGGGATCCACTGGCTGAAACGTGGCGACATCGTTGTCCAAGTACTACTCTTACTTGGTGGCCTTCTACCCTGAGCTACTCCTTGATGACCTAGAGGGGACGGAGCACATGGACAAGAACATGAGGAAGAAGTTGAAGGAAACTAGCCTGAAAGCCTAGTCTTTTGGGGGCCAATCGTTGCGGCACTGTACCGCACGTCCACCCACAAAGCGCTAGTATTATAAATGGTCTTGGAAGGTCTTGGACATTTTTTTTCTAAAAGACTATACTGATAGATGATACAACCTTTATGTTAATAAATTATGCTCTGCTTTCTTCTACAACCGATGTAGATATATCTCAACAAATCTCCAGATCATACATGGGGCGTGCTCTTCAGCAACCATGAGGTCTCTTCATACATCAGGTGTTCGGAACCCATGAGATCTTAAGGAGATCAATGTCTAGGGTATATGGCCTCTGATACCAATTGTTGGTACACAATGTCATGAAACTGCTAAACCAATGTTCAATGTTGGGCCTGCTAAACCAACGTTTGGGCTCCAGGTTGTTGGGTTAGTATACCCACACGCCCAACCATAGAGCACCAGCCTTACAAACGGTCTTGGGCCATCTCCCCTAAAAAAACTAGCATCATAGGTGATACCATATTCATACTTATAAGTTATGCTCTGCTTTCTCCCACAGTCGATGTGGACTATTGTAATGCTGCAAGGTCCAAACTGGCTCAGATACACTTCCACTCAAAATAGACCACGAATACGCAATAACCCATTTGTTTTTTCTTAGTCCACTCATGCAAAATAGTTTACACATGGTTATTGTTTATGGACACCTTGGCCTTATATGTTGATTTTGCTAGGATATCACAACTATCCCGACAAATCTCTTCCTCACGCATCGGGTGTGCTCATCGACAATCGTGAGGTCCCCCTCATACATCAGGTGTTTGCCCTGGAACCTATGAGGTCTAAGGAGATATGCGTCTGGGATACCTGGCCTCTAATACCCATTGTTAGTACATTGCATCCTCGAACCGCTAAACTAGCGTCCAATCCTGGGCTCGTTAAACCAGTGTCTCAGCCCTAGGTCGTTAGGTCGCTATACCCACAAGCCCAACCATAGAGCACTAGCCACTACTACAAAAAGCCTAATACTAGACATCACATCACAGACGGTTACCCAAAACCGTCAGTATTAAAAACAATCTAGGCAGTTTTAGTTTAGAGACCGTCTATGTTGATGTCGGTGCTAAAAACCATATGTAAAGATGTAATATCACAGATGATTTATGGTAAGAACCATCTTTGAAGTATCACATACGATTATTAATAAGAACCGTCTGCGATATTACCAAAATATCATAGACAATTTTTCATTTGAACCGTCTGTGATACTTCACAAACAGTTTGTATTAAAAACCATCTATGATAATTAAGTCATAACAAATGGTTTTTACTAAAACCGTTTGTATTAATTCCACTATATTAATTGTGCACAGACCCGCTGACCCTTTGTCCTAAATTCCAGATCTAGGCTGAATGGTGACAATCTGGATTAGATGCTTTGTGTTGCAGAAGGGAACTATGATGAGAGAGTATGTTAAATTTCGGGGCTTGGTGGAGGACTCAGAGAAACCTTTTGTTCACGTGCTGCAAGTCAAAGTACACGAGGTTGTCAACCGTGCTTGAACTGCTAAAATTGAAGGCAAACAATGGTTTGTCCAACAAGAGTTTCACAACGTTGATAGGTCTTTTAGCGGACATGCTTCTGGAGGGAAACGAGTTGCCCAAAACCACCTATAAAGCTAAGAAGGTTCTTTGTCCATTAGAAATAGAAGTAGAAAAAACACATGCATGCCCGAATGACTGTATTCTCTATTGTAAAGAGTATGTAAACATGCATATATGTCTGGTGTGCAACACATCCTGATACAAGCGTAAGAATCAATTAGATGATGGCGAGGGAATAGAGGTGAAGAAAGGACCTCGTGCTAAGGTGGCATGGTATCTTCTTGTAATTCCCCATTTGAAGCGGTTTTTTGTGAATCCAAAGGAGGCAAAACTACTGTGTTGGCACTCGGAGGAGCGTAAGAAGGATGGAATGCTAAGACACCTTGCTGATTCCTCCTAGTGGAGAAACATTGATAGGAGGTTTGCGGACTTCGGTGCAAAACCGAGGAATATAAGGGTTGGATTGAGTACAAATGGAATAAATCCTTTCGGTAATATGAGTAGCCAACATAGTACTTGGCCCATGACTCTCTGCATCTACAACCTTCCTCCTTGGTTGTGTATGAAGTAAAAGTATATTTTGCTGTCGATATTTATCCAAGGGCCGAAGCAACCTGTGATTGATATTGATGTGCACCTAGCACCGTTGGTGGAAGATCTAAAAATGCTATAGATCAAAGGGTAATATGTATGGGATGCGTACAAACGATAGAATTTCACTTTACACTCTTTGTTATTCTGTACCATAAACAATTATCCCGCCCTTGCTAGCCTATCAAGCTAAAGTACAAAAGGGGATAAAGTCTGTACTCACTACTTAGATGATACCAAAAGTTTATGGCTGAAGCACTCACACAAAATCATGTACATGTGTCCTCATAGGTTCTTTCGAAGGGCTCACTCACACCGTAGGATGAAAAAATAATTCGATGGAGAGAAGGACAGTTTGGCTCTAAGGCATTTAAGCAGAAAAGAGGTCTATGGTGTGGTTAATGATTTAGATGTTGTGCTCTGAAAGGGACGTAAATCAACGACCCGTCAGAAGAAAGTCTGGAAGAAGAGATCAATATTTTAGATCTTACCTTATTGGGAGCACCTAGAAGTTCGCCACTACATCGACGTCATGCACATAGATAAGAATGTATGTGACATCTTGATTGATCTCTTATTGAATATTCATGATAAAACAAAGAATGGTGTCAACGAACGACTTTACTTAGTTGATATCGACATCAGGTCTGAGTTAGCATCGACAAAGACCGACAAAGGACAAACTTACCTTCTCCTGCTTGTTACACTCTATCCAAGGCCGAGAGAACTGAACTGTGCTTGTACTTGTATGATGTGAAAGTTTTATCTGGTTACTCCCCCAACATGAAGAAACTTATTTTGATGGAAGATTTGGAGTAAACTAGCATGAAGTCTCATGATTACCACGTGCTGATAACACAGATGATCTTTATTATAATTAGAAGTATTTTGCCAATCAAGGTATGAGAGACACTCATGAGACTGTGTTATTTCTTTAACATAATTGCTCAGAAGGTCATCGATCCCGAAGAACAAGATGCTCTTCAGGATGAGGTGGTGACAACTCTATGTTATCTTGAGATGTATTTTCCTCAGTCGTTTTTTTTGATATTATGGTTCATCTCATTATTCACATTGTGTGGGAGGTAAAAATATGCGGGCATGTATTCCTACGTAGCATGTACCCATTCGAGAGGTTCATGGGAATTCTCAAGTCCTATGTACGGAATCGATCTCGGCTGGAGAGTAGTATCATCGAAAGTTATGCAACCGAAGAAGTTATTGAGTTTTGTGTCAATTACGTGGCTTAGGTCGAACCAATAAGTGTGCCTTGATCTTGCCAAGAGGGGAGGCTCAAGTGTATTAGGATCATCGGAAGAAAAGCAATCACTCCAGATATGGATGCGTATGCTCAAGACCATTTCACAGTCTTGCAACACATGACTGAAGTGTCCCCGTATATCGACCAGCACAAGGACGTGCTTCAGCAATAGAATTTAGAGCGGCCAAATGTTTGGATCACGAGACAACATAATAGTCGGTTCAACCAATGGTTGAAGGAGTGACCCGCTAGAAGCACGTCAAGTGATATGCTGACATTGTTGGCAAAAGGTCCAGTATTTACAGTTGTGACATGACAAGGATATGAAATAAATGGGTACACATTCTATACGCAGGCTCAGAAT
Organism: Dendrocalamus latiflorus; assembly: GCA_017311315.1. Taxonomy (NCBI): domain Eukaryota; kingdom Viridiplantae; phylum Streptophyta; class Magnoliopsida; order Poales; family Poaceae; genus Dendrocalamus; species Dendrocalamus latiflorus. The sequence goes on from CM029659.1 coordinate 1,181,489, forward strand.
GTCAAGAGCACTAACCAGAATAGTAGTGTCTGCATAGATGCGTTCAGTACTGATGGATCGAGGAACTCCTACTATGGGTTCATAGAGGAGATTTGGGAGCTCGACTACATGGATTTTAAGATCCCCTTGTTTCAGTGCTATTGGGTCCATCTTCCACAAATGAAGGTCGACAAGTATGGTATCACTACGTGGACCTCAAATATGTCAGATATAAAGATAAACCATTCGTATCCGCTAACCAAATTATTAAAGTTTCTATGTAACTGATCAGGCAAGTAAGAAGCGCCATGTAGTTCTTCATGGAAAAAGGAGAATTGTTAGAGTTGAGAATGTAGTAGACAAGGAAGAATACAATCAATTTGACGAGTTGCCTCCTTCCGAAAACAACATAAGGTTCGACGAAGAACAATGTGACAAAACTAGCTACATACACGTCGATCATCATGAAGGGCTAATTTTTAAAGGAAACAAGCAAGCAGAATGATGAGTGAAAGGTTTATATGTGATATGTTCTGTATTTGCATTTATATATGTATATGAGAATGTGTGATATATATATATATATATATATATATATATATATATATATATATATATATATATATATATATATATATATATATATATATATAAGAATGTGTGCGATATATATACAAAAATATATATACATATACATACATAGTAAAAATAACGAGTGCTCCTTGGTGCCCGGGCACTATAGTCTAAAATAGGTATGTATCGTGTGCAAAAAAAATTTAAAATTTCTTGGATGTCAAGTTTACCTAGTTTACTAACTAGTTCAAACAAGTTTGAACTAAAATTTGAATTGTAGTTGCCTTTTTTATGATAGTTTGATTGCAGGTATATGCTGATTATATATATAAATCAACAAAGTATGTGATCTAAATTTGTTCAAACTTTGAATTTGAGTATATTGTTTTAAACTTATACATTTTATTTGAATTGTTATAGATGAGTATATACCCTAAAATTGATATTTTTTAAAAAATATACCCGAATTTGAATGGAATTGGTGCATTTGAAATCATGGTGCCAGGGCACCATGGTGCCCCATTTCAGCATCCTATACACATATACATATACACATATACACATACACATATATACATGCACACATATACATATGTACATACACACACATATGTATATGTATATGTATATATATGTATGTATGTATATATATGTATATATATGTACATATATATATGTATATATATGTATACATATATATATGTGTACATATATACATACATATATATATATGTACATATATATATACACATATACACATATATATATATGTATATATATATATGTGTATATATATGTATATATGTATATGTATATATGTGTGTACACACACACACACACACACACACACACACACACACACACACACACACACACACACACACACACATATATATATATATATATATATATATGAATTTGCATTTATGTATATGAGAATGTGTGATATATATGTGAATGTGAGTGCTAGCACTGGGGGACTTTGCATGATAGTTTATGGGTGCTATGATTGCTCAATGAAGAATTTGGTCAATGAGAAATTATTATGTGGCAATTTGTCATATTGAGTCAGGTTGTGAGTTGAGTTATTATCTTTAGATACTGATTCTTACTAGACATATTTTCGGTCAGTAAGTCATATATCTGAACATCTCTGTTAGAGCAATTTACTTGAGGTAAATAATTTTGATATTTGTCTGTAGTTTATTGTTAAGTTTATTGCTGCTTGTCTCCAGATATTCGGTAAGGTAGTCTAGAGTTCAAAGCCTAATTGATTAGAGAAATTATACATAAATACGTGATCATATTAGACCCTTGTGGCGAGGAGGCCCTGCTGCTAGTAGGTGAAACCCAACACCTGAGAGAAAATCAATTAAATCAATCTGTGCATTATGCAGATCATTGTAGTCCACTTACTTGCTGTGTTAAGCTTGAATTCCTGTTACGACCTGAATAATCCATTTGTGTCAAGAGATGTTTATTTAATACTCATGTCATACATTTGTTGCTGGAATTATTCTAAATTCACCAAAAATTGGCTCAAGAACTGCTCACTTCTATTATCTTTTGAAGATGTCATTCGCTTATTCTTCATCATCATCGTTGGATGCGTATGATGTACCATTCTCTGGAAAATTCCAAAAAGGAAGAGGACTATCAAAACAGCTCGAGGGCAAATTTACCATCACAGATATCGATGCATCTAGGAACCCCCTCAATCCTCGCTGAGTAGTGTCTGCATTCTGGAGACTGGTCAGAATAGTTGCACTAGAATGGCTTGAGATCATGTTCGATTCGTGGAAGACTGTGACCGAAGAATGGAAAAATGAGCTAGTGACGGAAGTTTTTAATTCGTTTGAGATCTCGGAAGAATACAAGGCCTCCGTGAAATGACATGCATTGCTAGCAGAGCACAAAGCATGGAAGAATTTCAAGAGCCTGCTTGTCAAGCAATACATGAAGAAGGATTTGACGCCCTTCCACAAGTATCTATTACTGGAACCACAATGGCAAGAGTTTGTGGCTATGAGGACGATAGATAATTTTAGGAGTAAAAATACGGTGCATAGGGCCCTCTAGTCAAAAAAACATGCACCCTTACAGACTCAGCACTGTTGGGTATGCGGGTAAAATCCTGCAATGGAGCAAGGAGGACAACCAGGCTATCTTGTGGGATACCTCCCCTTTATTTGCCGGGATCCCTGATGAGCGCGCCCGAAACTGGATAAGAGTGAGGTCATCTACCGTGTCATGGGGGGCATCTCCTTTCAAAACCCCATAGAAGAGAAAGTATCCCAATGCCTGGTAAGATGTCGAACTATCTAGTTTGAAATTACTCCATAACTTTATAGGAAGTGAAATGACATGTCGGGCTCTTGCAGGAAACACTGAGTGTAGAATCTTCCCAAGGCTCATTCCAGGTAGTCAGGGAGACAGATATACTCTCTACGGCCCTGAGAAACAAGGAGCTCTCGGGGCGCACGATAGGCCTTGGTCTTTATGTTCCTTGGAAATATGGTTTCTCAAAGGACTCTGAAGCATACCAGAGTAGGAAGAGAGCCAAACCTAAGCATGAGGCATAGTGGATTGAGGAGATTAAGGCATCCCTTAGAGAGGAGTTTGCTGACGCCGTTAGAGATGAGATGCAAAGGTATAGGAAAAATCAGTAGGAAGCCCCCGTCGCTCCTGTGCTAGCCAACCCCCAGCTGTTGGAGTAGCTGCGTGTCCAACCCTATCTCAGAAAGCTACCATAGATTTTCTGTTGATGATATCCTGGTAATAATTATTATCTGTGGAATGCTCGATCCATTGATAGGCCTGTTGGAATAGCTAATTTTGTATCGTTGTATAGGTGGCTATAAAGTGCAAGCTCCAAGTAAGATATGCCTCTGTTGCCCTGTGCGTTGCTTGGGGCCAAGCATATCCATCTGGTCCTAGCGCCTTGGTGCACGATGTAACTCTAGAGCCAAGTTTCGTAAAAGTGAATGTGGATAGTGTTCATGCCATTTTTGAGGTCGTACCGCTGTAGATGCCCCCGAACGATGAGGTCATGACTCTAAGGCAAGCCATTAGAACATTCATCCAGTGGCCCAAGTGAAACATCTTCCTAAAGATTCCTGCACCGGTGCCAAGTCTATGAGAGATATCTACACCGGTGCTAAGTCCACGAGAGATATCTGCACCGGTGCCAAGTCCATAGGGGCTATTCGCATTAAAGCTACCTGCACCGGTGCCAAGTCCATGGGGCTATCCACACCGGAGCTACCTACACCAATGTGGCAAGGGCGCGGTGCATCTACCGTGAAGTGAAGCTACAGCGAGGTAGCAAGGGTAGCAAAGGCAAACCAAAGAAGACCGATTATGATATCCCTTACTTGTCGTTGGCCTAGAAATTCGTGATAGATAAGTCATTGGTCGTCCCAATAGAGCACCTCCTAACACTAGGACTGGCTTGTCAGAGATTGCATATATACTACATGGAACAGGCCAGCAAGCCAGAGGGACAACAACGCTCAGGTGTCACTATCAAGTTTAGCCCACATCATCTTCACCACCATATTCATAACTGTGTCTTCATGGTGACCTTCGAGGATTTATTCTTTCTCTTCACACTCGATGCCTTTGACACCTCACTCATTTGATGCTGAACATTGTAAATATGTACAATCGTGATCTATGTCAATATAATACTGATAAATATCATATATAACTCATTCATTATATATATTCATAGTGGCTAAAGCTAGATTAATGAAATCATCGGTTGGTTTTTTTGACCCACGCTTGGTCACCATGCATATCATCAAGGAGGATGTATCCTTCATCAAGAATTACATGACGAAGGCATTGGTGGCTCAACATAACAAGAAATTCATACTTATGCCCTACAGCCAGGGGTAAGTTCTCTACTAGTGGCTATATTTATTGATTTGTACTTTATAAGCAACAGGAACTTATGTTTAATGACCATAACAATATACTTGTCTAGGTTCCACTAGATTCTAATTGTAATTATACCAAAATGGGACAGTGTAATATACCTTGATTCTGTAAAGAAGAACAAAACCAACTACATAGTTGTCCAATAATTAATCGACAGATAAATACATTTCCTCCATAGATAACTGTATTGTAGTATTTCCTTCCTTCCCAATGACTAAGGCTAATGTTTTAGAATCGCATAGGTTGTTCGCCGTGTACGTTGCAGAGGTACAGAAATCCGAGGGAGGGATCAATGCCCTGCGACATGATCTAGATTTTTTGGTATTCGCTAGTACACATTAATCCTATATAACATTCCATAGTAATGCCTCTCAAACTAATAAATTCTATTTTTACAGTGCCACCAGCAGCTACCGGGCAACACCTACGGATTCTATGTTTGCCACAACATGCAACTGCTCCTCGATTTCGCGAAGACTAATAATCCTTATGTTTGTCAATCTTACAATAATTATTTCATACTTATCAATTTATATATATGTATGCACAACATTGATCTTCCTACCGATAGGTTGTGTCCATCAATACAACTCCATTCGAACCGGCCGACCTCAAACAAATTCGATGATAGTGTGTGTACTTCTTGATCTCCAAAGTCAAAAGAAGATATTGATTTCTACAATGTAGAATGAATTTGATTGAGATAAGATTGAGCTTAATTGTACATATGTGTATTTGTTCATAGTTGGATAATTTATTTTATTCCAGTTAATTGATTTGTGCAATAGATGTTCTTGTTTTTGAAATAAATGAATGTGAATTGGATGTATACTATGTCGATCTGCTTGTTTCATAGGGCATAACTAGCATTTTCTGAGGCTAGCCAACAAACAAAAATAGATTTAGGAATAGAAAAGAATATCACAGACGATTGTTAACTCGTAACCGTTTGTGATAGTTCACTATTACACACGGTTTTTAGTAGAAACTATCTGTGATATATGATGTATCTCAGATGATTTAAACCGTCTGTAATATATGATGTATCACAGACGGTTTCTACTAAAAATCGTCTGTGATAGTACACTATCATAGACAGTTATGAGTTATAACCATCTGTGATAGATTGCATCACAGACGGTTTGAAAGTCGTATATGATGACCTCATGTCATTACTGACTGATAAACTCAGATAGCTCATGAAACTATCTGTGATAACATTTTGAACCATCTATGATGACCTTTTCTGCAGTAGTGAGCTTTACAAACGGTCTTGGATCATCTTTTTCTAAAAGACTAGTTGATAGATATGGTAAGCACATATATTGGAATATCCTTTTGATTGTTCTATGCCTGATCGGAACGGCTGAAGGCTCCTGCATTAGGTTCTAGTAGTGCAAGTCTACAGCTCCATCAATACATGCGTCGACCATGCATTAGATAGTTCTATTCGTAATACAAATAGGTTGTCCTTTCTATTGCCAGGGATCGACATACATCGTGAGATTTGAGCCAACGGATCAACGCGTAAGAAATTGTAAAAATTAAGGCAACAACACATATAAATTACAAATATATAAAAATTAAAGTTTAAATTTTAAAAATTTTAAAAATAAATATAATGACTAAATTTCGCCACTAAAATTTTACTAACAAAATTTATGTATTACCAATGGGAAAATATTGTTGAAACCATAGTGCCTATGCGGATGCATAGGTTGATGACTAGTCTTTACCAATAGAATGTTCCTTTAGTAGCCCACGTTAATTCTAGATGGTATAGAACTCACATTTAATCAGAGAAAAAGAAAAATTGCTAGAAATCCCCACATTAATCAAAAAAGGGAAAAAAAATCTTAAGCATTTGATATCTCTGGCTGATGTAAACTACGGCTCAGATCATAGCATGGCAGCCAATCGATGCGTGAATTCAAGAATAAGAAGACTGGGCGATGAAAAACCTATTCAGGTATTTCCATGTAATGTCAATGTCTTGCGCTCTCTGTTTCTGCTGTTTTGAACTTGTAAGGTGACCAGTATCCCTGGCCAAAGTCGATCGGCGTAACAAAAAATTTACTAGCTTTCAATAAAAGCTGGGTCTATCCTGCTTGCAAGAAGAAGAAAAAAAAGAGGAGCGCTTAATCGGCTTTATTCCAGCTGGTGCGGTTCATCATGTATGCAACAATCGTTATCCGATCCTTCCAACCGGCCGAGGCCGATACTTGCATCATGCAGCCTTTCCTTCAGATCCTATCATTACATCACATGCATTTTAATTACATGCCCCGGCCGGTACCACCTACGTAGTTAAAGGATTGAGCAAGCTAGCTAGGAGCACCGGCCGATTCACATTCGATTCATTACCACTTAGTTATCGCAAATTAACTAGAATTTAAAATTTTAAGTCAAAAAATACAAGACACAATCTAAAAATTAAAGTCACCTATTATCACTTATTAGCTAGGTAGCAAATCTCATGCTTGCACGTATACATGCAGTAGCTTGATCTTAATTACTTGCTACATATATAATACGGCCATTTTCTGCAGGTGGCTGGCTAGCTAGCCAGTTCTATATGGTTCCCAGTACATGGCGATTCATATTAATTTACCCTCAATGGAAAGCTCAGGACGACATGTTATTTGTACGCTACTGCATATGCATGCATGATCAATAGATCACTTTTTCAAAGCATGTCATTGGTCTTTTTTTTACACCCCAATGATTTTCTTTGGCAAAGAGGATCCGAGCCCCTTATATTTTACACCCCAATCATTTACTTTACCCTAAATGAAAAGCACTAAAGTAGGTATAATTGTGTTTTAATTCAGCCTAAATGGAAAGCTATAAATGCCAGCACTTTGAAAGGACATGTGCCATTTGCACGCCACTGCATGTGCACGCTTATATAGCACGCTCTTTCGATCGCTCCACTGAATCTGGAGCTAGACAAGAACAAAGCGGTTGCTTTTGATTGTTATTCATAACTAGCCAAAATATCTACGCAATTAGACAGCTAAATATTACGGTGAAAATACAATTGTAATTGCTCAACAACTTTAATAGCTATGATTAAAATTTAGTTGTATTATTGTACAATTATATGTGGCAGCTACAATATTGTAGGAGCAGACATGCCAGGTCACCTTCTTATTGTTATTGCATGGCTGAATACAAACTTCTCTCGATCTAATCTTACTAATACCCCCTCGTCCCGCAACATAAGTCTCTATTCTTAGAAAGCGTTACCATACTGTATATGTCCATTTTGGATATCAAAGGTGTAGTTATTGCAACTAGCAGAATTACCTTCGCAATTGCGTGGCTAGATATTTTGATATAGATGTCTTGGATGTACAACTTTATCACCTATGATTGAAATACAATTGTATTTGTCATACATCTCTAATATCTATATATGATTAAATTACACCATTATTATCTGGCCTCACCGGAATAAGTGGTGTAGGTACTTTTCTTTTTCTCTTGATTAATGCGAGAATTTCTATGTTTTTCTTTTTTAAGATTGATGTGGGATTTTCTTGCCCTTGAACCGAAAAAAGTTCCTTAAATGTCACCAGTTATTTTTATTTATTTAGATATTTTCACCATATAACTTTAATGCTAAAAAGTGGATGTGTAGTTGTAGTATATTATTTAATAGGAACATGTATAGTTTGATGACATTAACTTTTTCTCAGATTTAGTGCCTACTTGGTTTGCGTGTCTGATGGGTTTGGACTTATATTGTAGGACGAAGGGAGTGTATGGTAGATACTACTCCCTTCGGTCACAAAAGGAAGACATTTTGGGTTACGTGCAGCAAAATATTGTAAACTGTTGGCTATTAGAATCATTTTGAATATATAGATTGGTGTAGGATCAAGGATAACTGACTAGAGGGGGTGAATAGGAGGTTCTAAAATTTTTCGCTCTTAAGTTCAACAATTTTAAACACAATAACCAATATAAGAACCAAGCACAAGTCAAGAGCGAATTCTTTAAATTTTGTATGGCACCACAAAGATATGTCTCTATCAAATACAATTCTTAGCTACACAAGATATCAATTTATTTCAATTCAACAGCTAAGAATGTAAATGTGGAAGAGTAAAGACAAGAAATAACCACAATTGGAGATGCGCAATGTTTTTTCGTGGAATTGAAGACTTGCTGACCTTCACCAGTTCAGATTAAGGTAAGTCCAAATGAATTAGACCGGCTCCATGAATTAAGCCTAAAAATCTCAATCTACTAGTGTTGTTCTTTCTCCACTCCGGAGATAGCGAGCACCACACCACTCACAATTGGCACCGGGCCTCTTAATAACTTCTTAAAGAGATCACCACATAAACCTCCTCCAAGCCATCTAAGTATTAGCAAACACCAAGAGTAACAAATCACGGGCTTTGCTTGAAGGAATTCAAGTGCCAAGGAGCAACTAAATGATTGGATACACTTGAATAGCTCTCAACTACCTCAAATATATGCAATGAGAGTAAATGAGGTGTGGAGAGTGCACAACTAGCTCAAATGTATTCAATGAAGTCTCTCTTGCTTGTCCAAGAGCTGTTGAGTTTGAGGACAAATACAAAAAAATCGACAAGTGCGGTAGTACCACCATGTATCGACCGATACTACCACACCAGATTTCCCATGGCTATTTTGCACACAATAAATGCTTCTAAATTAGCTATTAACTATTGGTGCGGTACGACCGCCCTCACAGGGCCTGGTAGTACCGTGTTGCGGTAGTACCATTTTTCAAGGGCGATACTACCATTTTCCCGGGGAGCAAAAGTGCTCCAAAATACATCTCTCTAACAATAATGTACCACCATCTAAATTTCGGTCACACCGGGGTGTGGTACTATTGCATTTTTTGCGGTCATACTGCAGAGCAATAATACCGCCCCACAACAATGGCCATACCATTTTTCCTGAGAATGCATAGTTGGATTTAGAATCTTAATTCAAATACATGCATGACCTTTAATTGATCCAAATGGCATAATAAAATGCTTTCAAGCTACTAGCCACGATCCCTCTTTCTAGTATGACGTCTAGCCTAAAATCCAGTCTTTCACCAATCTCCAAAGATAGGCAAAATGTAAAAGGATCTTAGGCTATTTATACCTTCATCTTAAGCCATGTCGATCTTCTTGTTGATCTTAGCATGCCTTTACAAGTTGTCAATCAAATTTCAAGACTAAACCTTTCAATTAACTCGATAAACATGTTAGTCCTTTTAGCAAGCATTGTCATTAATTAGCAAAATAGTTTTAGGGGCGTAGATGCTTTCAATTGGACACATCAAAATTATATGTATATATTTGTCTTGAAAAGTACTTTCATAATATTACAATTTTATTATAATTTATAAATATATTATTGTATAAATGAACGGTCAAAGTTGTATTGGGGACTGTGCCGCAGTCTACAACTTTCTTTTGTGACTAGAGGGAGTATCCAATACATCACTAAATGTTGTCACTACCAAAAACCTAATGTTTCATGATGAGTGCAAATTCTACTATGGATGCACTCGACAGGATCACATCCATACATATCGCATACAATTAATTTGTAACAACGGGACAACATATAAGTGATGTATAATTAAAGTTTACAACATAGGGCTGACCGGCCAAATAAATATAAGTACCAAGAGTAAAGTGCATTGGAAGATAAATAAATAAGCAAAAGAGTTCAGCGGTGTACCACTATAGCCTACAGGCAACCAACTAGAGTTATACCCTAGAAAGTCCTCCCCAGAGCCAAGGGCTAAGTACGCGTCATCGGGCATATTATCTTACTTATTCTCTGAACAACAATTATTTAAGTAAGGTTGGTACATTTTGTGCTTAGCAAGACTTGTAGTATATCACAACTTATATATAAATGCAAGGCTAACAATAACTAAGGCTTTATTCTACAAGTTTTTTTCAACATGAAGCAACTTTCATTTGCAACATCGATAAGTAGTAATTTGCAACGGAATTGTAAAGAGCATTTGACATGTAATAAAATAACATTTATACTACATTAATAACAGTAAATCACATCCATTCACATCCCTCCTCAGCTGTAAAACAACTATTTAAATAGTTTTTATTACTCTCGAGAGGTTTTACAACTTTACCAACATGATATAATCAAATACATTGTTATGCTAAATCTTAAAATTATCATACTTTAATTTACGCTGAATGGAAAGCTCAGGACAACAAATTACGTTATTTATACGCTACAGCATATGCATGCATGATCAATAGATCAATTTTTCAAAGCATATCATTGGACTGTGTTTTTTCCCACCCCAAAGATTTTCTTTAGCAAAGAGGATCCGGTACTCTTATAATCTTGGGAATTCTCTCTTTTGATTTACCCTAAATGGAAAGCACTAAAGTTGGTATAATAGTGTTTAAGTATTTCAGCCTAAATGGAAAGCTAGACAAGAACCAAAGCGGTTGCTTGTGATTGTTTTTCATAACTAGCCGGAATCCTTGAAAAATTGTACGGCTAGATATTATGGTAAAAATATAAATGTAATTGCTCTACAACTTAATAGCTATGATTAAAAGTTTAGTTGTATTTATTATATAACTGGCCAAATATCCTGTGAAACTGTGTGGCTAGCTATTACAATATATATACTTTTATTTGATAACAAAGTTCTATTTGTTATAAAACTTTTAACGCTTATGAGTGAAAATAGAGTTATGTTTATTATACAACTGTAACGGTTGTAATATATAATGTGGTTCTAGCTCTCGATAGCGAACATGGTATCTTCTTTTTTATCATTTCGACAACTAATAATAGAGTGGCCTGCGCAATTTGCACGGCAAGGTTTTATAGTTTTCATGTTTGTATTTAAAGTTTTTAACAATTATGACAATAAACTTCAAATTTCATACCTTGGTTAACTTATTTGTTTTAAAACATGCAATTTAATTTTATCATTAATGTTTGAACCATGTTAATTATTGTGCCGTAGATTGGAACTGGATTAAGTAAAGAATACTAATTGAGGAGTTTGTATGGACCAGGGCTATATTATTGATTGTTGTCAGACTCTATCGGTAATTAGAGGTAAACTTTTTTTGTTCCGTTCACAACAATTAATAATATAGCCCTGGTCCATACGAACTCCTCAACTATTATTCTTTACTGAATCCAGTTCCAATCTACGGCACAATAATTAACATGGTTCAAACATTAATGATGAAGTTAAATTACACGCTTTACAACAATTAAATTAACCAAGATATGAAATTTGAAGTTTATTATCATAATTGTTAAAACATTAAATAAAACATGAACACTATAAAGCCTTGCCGGGCAAATTGAGTGGGCCACTCTAATATTAGTTGTCGAAACGATAAAAAATCTACCATGTTTGCTACCGAGGACTAGACCCACATTATATATTACAACTGTTAAAGTTGCAGAATAATACAACTCTATTTTCACTCATAAGCGATTGAGTTTTACAACAAATAAAACTTTGTTATCAAATAAAAGTACATATATTATAATAGCTAGCCACACAGTTTCACAGCAAATTTGGCTAGTTAAATAATAAATACAACTAAAATTTTAATCATAGCTATTAAAGTTATAGAGCAGTTACAATTGTATTTTTATCATAATATCTAGCCATGCAATTGCACATAATTCGGGCTAGTTATGAGTAACAAACAAAAGCAATCGCTTTGGTGCCGCTCGTTTGGGCTGAAATAAGCTGGCTTATGGCTGAAATTGCACTGTTGCTGGCTGAAATTACACTGTAACTAATGGTGGCTTATTTGACGTAATTAAATTTAAAAATTTAAAAATAGAAAAAACATGTTAATCCATCATATAAAATGCAAACAAATATGGAACAAAAAAGAACGGGCAAAAAAGCTCAAAAAGCAAAAAAAAAAAGATAGAAAAATACTAAATTTATGAATAGTGAAAAATAAGTCAGAAGCTAGAAGCTCAAGCCGACATGAGCAGTGCTTATATGCATGCACAATTACACCTACTTTAGTGCTTTCCGTTTAGGGTAAATCAAAAGAGAGAATTCCCAAGATTATAAGGGTCCCGAATCCTCTTTGCTAACGAAAGTATTTGCGGTGGGAAAAAACAAAGACCAATGATATGCTTCGCAAAAGTGATATGATCATGCATGCATATGCAGTAGCGTACAAATAACATAACTTATCGTCCTGAGCTCTCCACCGAGGGTAAATTAAAAGCATGAAAATTTTAAGATTTAGCATGGACCATAGGTCTTTTAGAGCTACCAAGAAAAAAAGAAATAGTTTAGAAATTCTCACAAAAAAATCTGACCCTTAGTCCAATGGACTGTAATTATAGTTGAACTATAGCGGCCATTGGATGTTATTAAGAAAATAGAAATATGGTAGAAGTTTTCCAAAAAAAAACATTTAGGCCTTAATCTCGTGGCCCCTGATTAGAAGTTTTCAAAAAAAAAAACATTTAGGCCTTAATCTCGTGGCCCCTGCTTAAGCTAAACTGTAGCAACTATTGGATTAAAGTACATAAAGATATATACTACTTTGTAATTTAAAAACAGAAGTGTAACACTCTAGCTTAACGAAAACCCAAGATGTCACATACCACTACTATTGCTACCAAATTTAACCAATAAACAAAAATTACTATCAACTAGATTTCAAGAACATTCAACATGATAGTAAACATAAATTTCAGTAATGCTCTAAACCATAAAATGAACATAATATGTACTAACAATATAACCAAGATATATCATAAATAAGTCTAAATTAAGTAAAGCATCAAGTAGCAATATTAAGAACTATAAAGACTAAGGGAATCGATGAATTATCTAATCAATGCTATGGAAATTACTAAATCGTTCATATCCATAAGTGAAAATAGCCAGGTGGAGTGAAGAGCTACAAGTGTACAATAATCCATGTTTTACATTATGACATCCAAAATTTCTAGAGCTACAAGTGTTCATATCCATTATTTTTTTTGGATTTTTCCCTTTTTATTTTAGCCTAGAGTTAGATTTATTGGAATTTGTGTCCAATTGCAGCCAATTTAAGTTATGTTTATTTTTCTGAGTTCCCTTTGAGTTGAATAATTTTTGAGAATTTTCTTGGAATTTTTGAGAATGTTTTGCTATTTTCTAGGCCTTTTTGCTTTTTTCCTTATTTTTTTGAAAATTCAAAAGGAATTTAAATTCCCTAAAATCTCCTCGAGCCAAAACCCCTTGTGGGCTGGCCCATTTCACCCTCGTGTGCCATGTGCCTGGCCCGGCCTACTCGTGGCCCTACGGCCCAGCTCCCGCACGCTCACCCGGCCCGGCCTTGCCTATCCCCCACCACGTGTCAACTCGGCCTACCCTCTCCCGCATGCGCCTCTCTTCCCTCACCGCCAAGTGGGCCCACCTTGTTAGCCCACTCCCTCTCTCCTCCAAGTGGGCCTTGCCTATCATCCCTTACCTCCCGCTCCCACTCCTCTCTCTCCCCTTGCCAACACCGACCGAGTCCACCACTGATTCCTTCGCTCATGTTGTTTTTCACTGCACGTGCAAAGAGATAAGCCCTTGCCTGTTTGCATATCACATGATTCCCACAACGGTTTTTGTCCCGTTCACCTATGTTCTCCCTTATCCCCCACCGAGATTTTCACCGCCGTTAGTCCGACGAGATATTCCCACCGCCGTGCACCCTCCGTTGGCCTATTTAAAGCCCTCCGAGCCTCCTCGCTTCCCCACTCATGAAAGCCTGCACTCCTCCTCAACTTTCGAGGTCCTGAAAGCCTTCGTGTTGTGTACCACCCGTTCAAGCTCGCGGACTAGAAATCCCCACCGCTACAGGCCTCCTCTCCAGGCCCGTCCCTGGGCAAGTGCGGCCCGTGCGACCGCACAGGGCCCCCAATTTCCAGGGGCCCCAATATTTTGTGTACAGTCCAATAGTATATAAGTCTGATCTCTATTTTTTGGCCCAAGTCCTATTGATACGTAGCCGATAGCCCAAAACAATACTCGCGTCTGTTCACCTTCCTGATACCGTCGACTCATCTCCCTCCCGGTCGTGCATGTGAGCGTGTCTTCGTTCTTCCCGACGAGTCAAGCTCAACGTGCCGTGTAGACTACAAGTGAGCTGATCTCTGCTTTCCCTTTTGTTTTGGTTTGCACAGAATCAACTTACTTTGGCGATCCAATCTTCTATTTTGTTTGATGGGAATATATCCAGAGAAGTTCCAGACTTCCAGCGATTCATCCATCATTTTTTTCTTGGAAATAATTTTTTGTTTTTCTCACTTGGTCTTCCATGTTTCAGTGAGGAAATAAGAGGCCCTGAGGAAAATCAACCTGCAGAAAACAAGTTTATTCCTTTATCTCAAAGGGCGCTTTCCTGTGCAGCCCATCCACTCAGTCATAACATAATTGCGGGTACTCAGGTTAGCTTGCTTACATCTTTGATTAAGAATGGGACACAAAAAATCTGATTCTACAAGTGACAATCCATATTGAATTTATGTATACGCTGAATGCCATTATGTCTTAACTTCCGTATTGAATTGGGAAAATTTTAGTTATTTTTCATTAAGAATTAGATATCACATTTGAGTCAGTTGGCAAATATTGACTAGTCATTCCTCTTCAGTTCTCATGCATCTACTCGTCTAGTGTTTGAAGATCCAAACTATTAGCCATGTCTTCTGCAAATCGATCCAGAAAATACGAGTCGGGTTATCAGAAGCGTAAAAAGAAACAAAGATTAGAGGATTTAACTCAATCTCAGAAAGGAGCCATTGATAGGTTTATTGTCAAAGAATCACAGGTGTCTTCCAGTAATCAGACACTTGAAGCTTTTCAAAATTGAAGTTATTGAAGAATTATTTGTGTTCTACAATGACGCAAGAAAGACTTACTGATTTGGCTACAATAGCACTTGAGGGCGACATGCTGGACAAGATTGACTATGAGTCTATCATTGAAGATTTCATTTCGAAGAACACCAAAAGAATGATGATGTTCAAGCAAACATTATGCGACGAAGGGTTGAATAGGTACAATTCATAACATATTACATTTTAATGTAATACATTATTGTTTATATATTATTTATGGTCCTATTTCGCTAGCCTACGAGGCCTCATTTTAGACTTTGCACAGGGCCTCGGTTTTGGCCGGGACGGCCCTGCTCCTCTCACACCGCCATCGATGCCAAGAGCTCTGTCATGCCATCATTGACCTCATCTGCCTCTTTGTCGTGCTCCTCTTTCACTGGAATGTCGGTGCCTCTGTAAGGCGAGCCTCACTGCCGGCGACCTCCATCGGTTGTCATGCCTTGCCCCAAGGTGAGATCGCATCCCCTCACTTCCCTCTTGCCTTTGTACCACTTGCCGTCCGCCGCCAACCACCTTACCATTGGCGATCATGGGTTCTCATGTGCCACCACCCACCGCCGATGCCACATTAGCGCACAGGTGTGCGTGGCAGACGATGTGGCGGCCAGCGTGCGGGCGCCACGCTAGTCCCCCACGCCACCTCAACCGTGAACTAGGTCCACCATGGATCAGGTTTAGTCCATGGACCCGTTCTATGGACCTGGGCCCACATGTCAGCCTCTACAATTGAATTTCTTTAAGAAAATTTGTGCTGACATGATCATGACGCAAGGAAATTAATCCAGCTAAAAAGAATAATCCTTGCTGGAGTCATAATTATCTTTTCCTTTAGAAAAATAATTCCAAAAAATCCAATTTATCATTTCTTTTTCATTTTCTTAGGATTAAAACTTTCGAGAGCCAATTCTCCTTCGTCTTAGCTCTGATTGAGACCATTCAAAATTATAAATTCATATAAAATCACAATATACCCATTTTTGCCATCCTTTCAAATTTGGGCAATTTGTTTGAATTTATTTGAATTTAGCTTGTTTCATTAATTTCACATGAGACTACGATGATTCTGAGGAGTTCTACTTTGACAACTCTCACCAGTCCGTTAAGTAAGGCTAGTTACACACTTGACAATGTTGATCCTAGTTTGCAAACAAAATTATATTCTTTTAAATTATTATGCATGCATATGTTTATTCAGTGTATTTCAATTAAGTTTTAAGCTTAGTTATTACCTCTTTTGACATCGATTCCCAGATACCTTGTCATCATAAAACAAAACTCTGATTAGTACACTAGTATGGGTTAGAGAACTTTTGTAGCAAATGCTTAGACATGCCTAGAAATAACTTTAGACTTCATATAATTTTCACATAAAATGATGAGTTTTAAAATGTATCCTTGACTTTGGTGAGTCAAGAAGGATTAGATTTATTTTTAGAAACTGGTTTTGTTGGAATTATTGGAATCTTTTTGGAGAAAGATGGTTTAGGTGAGATACCCGTGGTTAGGTTAGTGTCAGATCGGTGCCTGCGCTAACGGTACTAATTTATTTAAATTACTATTTTTACTTATTATTTTAAATTAAGCAATTTCCTATCTAATTACTATATTTCTTTAAATTCTGGTTTACGCTCAAATAACCCTATATGCCTTCACTTGTTGCCCTTACATTAATAATGCATTTTACAGTGTAATTTGTGGAGTACATTTTATGTGCTCACCCTTTCTTAATTCCATTGCTCAGAGGAGGACGACTTCGACTATGGTGAAGATCAAGTTGATTAGGCCATGTCTTTCTATCATTTGCCTGTGGGCAAGCTGTTTGGGCTTCTTCGCTTTATTTACTTTGTTTTTGCTATTATTTATCTTTACTTTTGGCCAATGGCCGTGAAGATGTAAAACTTGGCCTTAAGGCTCGTACGCTTTTTTTTAATAAAGTTGTCATTATGCATGATACGTATCCCTGTTACCACTGTGTGCACTAGCTTTTCCTAGACTAGTGCGATTGATATAGAGGATCCGAAGGTGTTATTTTCAGGTCTGACAGAGATGGTATCAGAGCCGTAATGACTCTAAGATGTGACCATATATAGAGTAGAACTGAATCACCATTAGGACTTATTTTATTAGAAAATATAATTTCAAAGATCTCATATAAACTTCCCCCCTTCTTCTCTTACTTAACCAAGTTCTACTATTAAAGTTGTTTGTTATAATTCTTTTCTTATCAAATATTTTACATGGCTGAGACCTAAGATTTCTAATAGAGTCCAAGCTAGATACTTAGCCACTTATCTATGTGAGCTCCTTCAATAGCTGAAGTTTAAGTCACGACCAATTTACCAAGGGTACCTTCAGTCCTATGGTAATCAAGAATGCTAGAGAGTGGAGGTGCTGATCTTTGTCAACATAGGAGATGAACCCGCCTTCCACTCCTCCGATGCTCCACAGCCTTGGGATACTTTCCTCACCGGTATCCAGGAGATGCTGCTTGGGAGGCTATCCGCAAGCTGAGGGACACCTATGAGGTGGAGTTACGAGGCATCGCTTTCCAGTACTACCCTAGCAAGTACCCTGTCAGCTCCAACAATTGTTTGTGACCACGAAGGATGAGGATGACTCTAGGCTGGTTCATGAGGTGCAGCCCACCGAGTCTCTGGACTACCTATATCAGTCCACCTTGGATGAGCTTAGCCTTTCCACCTACCAGCTTCGTAGGGTAGAGGAGGAGTTAGCAGAGATTCATGCTGGAGATGACGGTTCCTCGGTATAGGGAGAAAACGACATCGAGTCACCACACAAGAAGCACCACATAGGAGTCAAGAAGTACCTAGCCTAGTTTAAACCAGCACATTAGGATATCATGAGTCTTTAGTGTTAGGTCAATAAAGAGCATTGCTTGTGAGCTATTATTCCCTTGTCAATAGCCACAAGGTCATCTAAATAAAATTATTAATAGAATTGTTTTTGCTTTATTGAAGTTTGCTTTTGCTAAGTTGTTCCTTTTAGTTGGGAGTTTCCTTGTGTTTTGGGATGGACTTAAAAACCCCTCTTAGTTCCTTTTATCTTTCCCTAACCCTTGGAAGCGCCAAGCAGATGGTGAATATTAGGAGCAATGATAATGGCAACGATAGCAGCAACAACAACGCAGCTCAAGGAGGTCAAACTCCTCAACTATTATTCTTTACTGAATCCAGTTCCAATCTACGGCACAATAATTAACATGGTTCAAACATCAATGATGAAGTTAAATTACATGCTTTACAACAATTAAATTAACCAAGATATGAAATTTGAAGTTTATTATCATAATTGTTAAAACATTAAATAAAACATGAACACTATAAAGCCTTGCCGGGCAAATTGAGTGGGCCACTCTAATATTAGTTGTCGAAATGATAAAAAATCTACCATGTTTGCTACCGAGGACTAGACCCACATTATATATTACAACTATTAAAGTTGCAGAATAATACAACTCTATTTTCACTCATAAGCGATTGAGTTTTACAACAAATAAAACTTTGTTATCAAATAAAAGTACATATATTATAATAGCTAGCCACACAGTTTCACAGCAAATTTGGCTAGTTAAATAATAAATACAACTAAAATTTTAATCATAGCTATTAAAGTTATAGAGCAGTTACAATTGTATTTTTATCATAATATCTAGCCATGCAATTGCACATAATTCAGGCTAGTTATGAGTAACAAACAAAAGCAATCGCTTTGGTGCCGCTCGTTTGGGCTGAAATAAGCTGGCTTATGGCTGAAATTGCACTGTTGCTGGCTGAAATTACACTGTAACTAATGGTGGCTTATTTGACGTAATTAAATTTAAAAATTTAAAAATAGAAAAAACATGTTAATCCATCATATAAAATGCAAACAAATATGGAACAAAAAAGAACGGGCAAAAAAGCTCAAAAAGCAAAAAAAAAAAAAGATAGAAAAATACTAAATTTATGAATAGTGAAAAATAAGTCAGAAGCTAGAAGCTCAAGCCGACATGAGCAGTGCTTATATGCATGCACAATTACACCTACTTTAGTGCTTTCCGTTTAGGGTAAATCAAAAGAGAGAATTCCCAAGATTATAAGGGTCCCGAATCCTCTTTGCTAACGAAAGTATTTGCGGTGGGAAAAAACAAAGACCAATGATATGCTTCGCAAAAGTGATATGATCATGCATGCATATGCAGTAGCGTACAAATAACATAACTTATCGTCCTGAGCTCTCCACCGAGGGTAAATTAAAAGCATGAAAATTTTAAGATTTAGCATGGACCATAGGTCTTTTAGAGCTACCAAGAAAAAAAGAAATAGTTTAGAAATTCTCACAAAAAAATCTGACCCTTAGTCCAATGGACTGTAATTATAGTTGAACTATAGCGGCCATTGGATGTTATTAAGAAAATAGAAATATGGTAGAAGTTTTCCAAAAAAAAAACATTTAGGCCTTAATCTCGTGGCCCCTGATTAGAAGTTTTCAAAAAAAAAACATTTAGGCCTTAATCTCGTGGCCCCTGCTTAAGCTAAACTGTAGCAACTATTGGATTAAAGTACATAAAGATATATACTACTTTGTAATTTAAAAACAGAAGTGTAACACTCTAGCTTAACGAAAACCCAAGATGTCACATACCACTACTATTGCTACCAAATTTAACCAATAAACAAAAATTACTATCAACTAGATTTCAAGAACATTCAACATGATAGTAAACATAAATTTCAGTAATGCTCTAAACCATAAAATGAACATAATATGTACTAACAATATAACCAAGATATATCATAAATAAGTCTAAATTAAGTAAAGCATCAAGTAGCAATATTAAGAACTATAAAGACTAAGGGAATCGATGAATTATCTAATCAATGCTATGGAAATTACTAAGTCGTTCATATCCATAAGTGAAAATAGCTAGGTGGAGTGAAGAGCTACAAGTGTACAATAATCCATGTTTTACATTATGACATCCAAAATTTCTAGAGCTACAAGTGTTCATATCCATTATTTTTTTTGGATTTTTCCCTTTTTTATTTTAGCCTAGAGTTAGATTTATTGGAATTTGTGTCCAATTGCAGCCAATTTAAGTTATGTTTATTTTTCTGAGTTCCCTTTGAGTTGAATAATTTTTGAGAATTTTCTTGGAATTTTTGAGAATGTTTTGCTATTTTCTAGGCCTTTTTGCTTTTTTCCTTATTTTTTTGAAAATTCAAAAGGAATTTAAATTCCCTAAAATCTCCTCGAGCCAAAACCCCTTGTGGGCTGGCCCATTTCACCCTCGTGTGCCATGTGCCTGGCCCGGCCTACTCGTGGCCCTACGGCCCAGCTCCCGCACGCTCACCCGGCCCGGCCTTGCCTATCCCCCACCACGTGTCAACTCGGCCTACCCTCTCCCGCATGCGCCTCTCTTCCCTCACCGCCAAGTGGGCCCACCTTGTTAGCCCACTCCCTCTCTCCTCCAAGTGGGCCTTGCCTATCATCCCTTACCTCCCGCTCCCACTCCTCTCTCTCCCCTTGCCAACACCGACCGAGTCCACCACTGATTCCTTCGCTCATGTTGTTTTTCACTGCACGTGCAAAGAGATAAGCCCTTGCCTGTTTGCATATCACATGATTCCCACAACGGTTTTTGTCCCGTTCACCTATGTTCTCCCTTATCCCCCACCGAGATTTTCACCGCCGTTAGTCCGACGAGATATTCCCACCGCCGTGCACCCTCCGTTGGCCTATTTAAAGCCCTCCGAGCCTCCTCGCTTCCCCACTCATGAAAGCCTGCACTCCTCCTCAACTTTCGAGGTCCTGAAAGCCTTCGTGTTGTGTACCACCCGTTCAAGCTCGCGGACTAGAAATCCCCACCGCTACAGGCCTCCTCTCCAGGCCCGTCCCTGGGCAAGTGCGGCCCGTGCGACCGCACAGGGCCCCCAATTTCCAGGGGCCCCAATATTTTGTGTACAGTCCAATAGTATATAAGTCTGATCTCTATTTTTTGGCCCAAGTCCTATTGATACGTAGCCGATAGCCCAAAACAATACTCGCGTCTGTTCACCTTCCTGATACCGTCGACTCATCTCCCTCCCGGTCGTGCATGTGAGCGTGTCTTCGTTCTTCCCGACGAGTCAAGCTCAACGTGCCGTGTAGACTACAAGTGAGCTGATCTCTGCTTTCCCTTTTGTTTTGGTTTGCACAGAATCAACTTACTTTGGCGATCCAATCTTCTATTTTGTTTGATGGGAATATATCCAGAGAAGTTCCAGACTTCCAGCGATTCATCCATCATTTTTTTCTTGGAAATAATTTTTTGTTTTTCTCACTTGGTCTTCCATGTTTCAGTGAGGAAATAAGAGGCCCTGAGGAAAATCAACCTGCAGAAAACAAGTTTATTCCTTTATCTCAAAGGGCGCTTTCCTGTGCAGCCCATCCACTCAGTCATAACATAATTGCGGGTACTCAGGTTAGCTTGCTTACATCTTTGATTAAGAATGGGACACAAAAAATCTGATTCTACAAGTGACAATCCATATTGAATTTATGTATACGCTGAATGCCATTATGTCTTAACTTCCGTATTGAATTGGGAAAATTTTAGTTATTTTTCATTAAGAATTAGATATCACATTTGAGTCAGTTGGCAAATATTGACTAGTCATTCCTCTTCAGTTCTCATGCATCTACTCGTCTAGTGTTTGAAGATCCAAACTATTAGCCATGTCTTCTGCAAATCGATCCAGAAAATACAAGTCGGGTTATCAGAAGCGTAAAAAGAAACAAAGATTAGAGGATTTAACTCAATCTCAGAAAGGAGCCATTGATAGGTTTATTGTCAAAGAATCACAGGTGTCTTCCAGTAATCAGACACTTGAAGCTTTTCAAAATTGAAGTTATTGAAGAATTATTTGTGTTCTACAATGACGCAAGAAAGACTTACTGATTTGGCTACAATAGCACTTGAGGGCGACATGCTGGACAAGATTGACTATGAGTCTATCATTGAAGATTTCATTTCGAAGAACACCAAAAGAATGATGATGTTCAAGCAAACATTATGCGACGAAGGGTTGAATAGGTACAATTCATAACATATTACATTTTAATGTAATACATTATTGTTTATATATTATTTATGGTCCTATTTCGCTAGCCTACGAGGCCTCATTTTAGACTTTGCACAGGGCCTCGGTTTTGGCCGGGACGGCCCTGCTCCTCTCACACCGCCATCGATGCCAAGAGCTCTGTCATGCCATCATTGACCTCATCTGCCTCTTTGTCGTGCTCCTCTTTCACTGGAATGTCGGTGCCTCTGTAAGGCGAGCCTCACTGCCGGCGACCTCCATCGGTTGTCATGCCTTGCCCCAAGGTGAGATCGCATCCCCTCACTTCCCTCTTGCCTTTGTACCACTTGCCGTCCGCCGCCAACCACCTTACCATTGGCGATCATGGGTTCTCATGTGCCACCACCCACCGCCGATGCCACATTAGCGCACAGGTGTGCGTGGCAGACGATGTGGCGGCCAGCGTGCGGGCGCCACGCTAGTCCCCCACGCCACCTCAACCGTGAACTAGGTCCACCATGGATCAGGTTTAGTCCATGGACCCGTTCTATGGACCTGGGCCCACATGTCAGCCTCTACAATTGAATTTCTTTAAGAAAATTTGTGCTGACATGATCATGACGCAAGGAAATTAATCCAGCTAAAAAGAATAATCCTTGCTGGAGTCATAATTATCTTTTCCTTTAGAAAAATAATTCCAAAAAATCCAATTTATCATTTCTTTTTCATTTTCTTAGGATTAAAACTTTCGAGAGCCAATTCTCCTTCGTCTTAGCTCTGATTGAGACCATTCAAAATTATAAATTCATATAAAATCACAATATACCCATTTTTGCCATCCTTTCAAATTTGGGCAATTTGTTTGAATTTATTTGAATTTAGCTTGTTTCATTAATTTCACATGAGACTACGATGATTCTGAGGAGTTCTACTTTGACAACTCTCACCAGTCCGTTAAGTAAGGCTAGTTACACACTTGACAATGTTGATCCTAGTTTGCAAACAAAATTATATTCTTTTAAATTATTATGCATGCATATGTTTATTCAGTGTATTTCAATTAAGTTTTAAGCTTAGTTATTACCTCTTTTGACATCGATTCCCAGATACCTTGTCATCATAAAACAAAACTCTGATTAGTACACTAGTATGGGTTAGAGAACTTTTGTAGCAAATGCTTAGACATGCCTAGAAATAACTTTAGACTTCATATAATTTTCACATAAAATGATGAGTTTTAAAATGTATCCTTGACTTTGGTGAGTCAAGAAGGATTAGATTTATTTTTAGAAACTGGTTTTGTTGGAATTATTGGAATCTTTTTGGAGAAAGATGGTTTAGGTGAGATACCCGTGGTTAGGTTAGTGTCAGATCGGTGCCTGCGCTAACGGTACTAATTTATTTAAATTACTATTTTTACTTATTATTTTAAATTAAGCAATTTCCTATCTAATTACTATATTTCTTTAAATTCTGGTTTACGCTCAAATAACCCTATATGCCTTCACTTGTTGCCCTTACATTAATAATGCATTTTACAGTGTAATTTGTGGAGTACATTTTATGTGCTCACCCTTTCTTAATTCCATTGCTCAGAGGAGGACGACTTCGACTATGGTGAAGATCAAGTTGATTAGGCCATGTCTTTCTATCATTTGCCTGTGGGCAAGCTGTTTGGGCTTCTTCGCTTTATTTACTTTGTTTTTGCTATTATTTATCTTTACTTTTGGCCAATGGCCGTGAAGATGTAAAACTTGGCCTTAAGGCTCGTACGCTTTTTTTAATAAAGTTGTCATTATGCATGATACGTATCCCTGTTACCACTGTGTGCACTAGCTTTTCCTAGACTAGTGCGATTGATATAGAGGATCCGAAGGTGTTATTTTCAGGTCTGACAGAGATGGTATCAGAGCCGTAATGACTCTAAGATGTGACCATATATAGAGTAGAACTGAATCACCATTAGGACTTATTTTATTAGAAAATATAATTTCAAAGATCTCATATAAACTTCCCCCCTTCTTCTCTTACTTAACCAAGTTCTACTATTAAAGTTGTTTGTTATAATTCTTTTCTTATCAAATATTTTACATGGCTGAGACCTAAGATTTCTAATAGAGTCCAAGCTAGATACTTAGCCACTTATCTATGTGAGCTCCTTCAATAGCTGAAGTTTAAGTCACGGCCAATTTACCAAGGGTACCTTCAGTCCTATGGTAATCAAGAATGCTAGAGAGTGGAGGTGCTGATCTTTGTCAACATAGGAGATGAACCCGCCTTCCACTCCTCCGATGCTCCACAGCCTTGGGATACTTTCCTCACCGGTATCCAGGAGATGCTGCTTGGGAGGCTATCCGCAAGCTGAGGGACACCTATGAGGTGGAGTTACGAGGCATCACTTTCCAGTACTACCCTAGCAAGTACCCTGTCAGCTCCAACAATTGTTTGTGACCACGAAGGATGAGGATGACTCTAGGCTGGTTCATGAGGTGCAGCCCACCGAGTCTCTGGACTACCTATATCAGTCCACCTTGGATGAGCTTAGCCTTTCCACCTACCAGCTTCGTAGGGTAGAGGAGGAGTTAGCAGAGATTCATGCTGGAGATGACGGTTCCTCGGTATAGGGAGAAAACGACATCGAGTCACCACACAAGAAGCACCACATAGGAGTCAAGAAGTACCTAGCCTAGTTTAAACCAGCACATTAGGATATCATGAGTCTTTAGTGTTAGGTCAATAAAGAGCATTGCTTGTGAGCTATTATTCCCTTGTCAATAGCCACAAGGTCATCTAAATAAAATTATTAATAGAATTGTTTTTGCTTTATTGAAGTTTGCTTTTGCTAAGTTGTTCCTTTTAGTTGGGAGTTTCCTTGTGTTTTGGGATGGACTTAAAAACCCCTCTTAGTTCCTTTTATCTTTCCCTAACCCTTGGAAGCGCCAAGCAGATGGTGAATATTAGGAGCAATGATAATGGCAACGATAGCAGCAACAACAACGCAGCTCAAGGAGGTCAAACTGCTCCTATTGCCCCTCCACCACCTGCTAATGACTCGATTGGAATCAGATGATGGCCAACCAAAACCAACTCATCCAACTACTGGTTCAGACCATCAACAACCCAGTGCAGCCCACTCATCATCTACCGCCAGCTTAGGCTCCCCAATCCAGACTATTGGAGTTCATGAGAATGCATCCCCTCGACCTTCTCCAGCAGCACCGAACCTATGGATGTAAATGATTGGCTCCGGACTATCGGGAAAAAGCTAGACATCATCTAGTGTAGTGATCGGGTGCGAGTTCTCTTTGCCTCCCATTAGCTGAATGAAGCTGCTTCAGAGTAGTGGGATGCTTTCAATGCCGCTCACGCCAATGCGTAAGCCATCACATGGAATGAGTTGTGTAGCACTTCCACAAGGCTCATATTCCCGCTGGCACTATCACTCTCAAGAGGAGTTCGGAACCCTGAGCAAAGGAGGATGCTCAGTTAATGAGTACCTCCAGAAGTACAACCAGCTGGCATGCTATGCACCTAAAGATGTTGCCACTGATGAGGCAAGGTACGAGATGTTCTTGGAGGGCCTCAATGACAACATCTCCGTGCAGCTCCTTTCCAATTACTACTCTGACTTACATCAGCTTGTCAGTAAGGCCATTCGCTAAGAGGGCAAATACGTTGAGATGGTGATCCACAAAAGGAAGATGGCCACTCAGAAGGTCAACCCAGGTGGTTTTCCCAAGGCCTATGGCACCCTACCACCATCTAGTAGCTTCAGGCCAGCAGCCACCCATCTACCATTTTAGGCCAACCGCTTCGCTCCTCAGGCAATCCACATCCTTCCTACTGGTGGACAGATACCAAAGAACATCACCCCATAAGATGAAGTGACTTGCTTCTATTGTAAGGAGACAGAACACTTTGCCATGTCTTGCCCCAAGAAGCTTCAAGATGCAACCAATGCAGGATTATTAGGAGGTTAGAACTCAGGGTAAGCTTTCAAGCAGCCTCAGAACTTCATCAAAGGGTGTGTGAACATCATCACTGTAGGGGAATCTTAGGCTACACCAGACATCATACTAGGTACATTTCTAGTAAACTCAGTACCAACGTCAGTTCTTTTTATTCTAAAGCTTCTCATTTGTTCGTTTCCAAAGCTTTTGCACTTAAAAATAGGTTGTGTTCAGTTCTCCTTAGCAATCCCATGCTAGTTCATTCCCCTCGAGAAGAAATGAGAGCCAAGACCTTATGTCCAAATGTGGAGTTACTCATTGAAGGACTACCATTTCTAGCTGAGTTGATAGTCTTAGACTCCTAAGGGTTGGATGCTATTCTTGATATGAAGTGGTTATCCAAGAACAGAGGACAAATAGATTGTGCCACCCGATCCATATTACACTCACCGATAGTCAGGGAATGAAAGTGACCTTTACACCAAGGATTCCTATAGTGGAAGAGTGTATCATTAATCAACTCCAAGGTCTAGAAGAGGTGCCAATCGTACAGAATACCTAGATGTGTTTCCAGAAGACTTACCCAGAATGTCACCAGATAGAGACATTGAGTTCATAACTGACTTAGTCCCTGATATCGCTCTTATTTTGAAGAGACTATATCGTATGCCAGCTAATGAGTTAGTTGAGCTGAAGAAGTAAATTCAAGAACTTAAGGATAAAGGCTATGTCTGACCGAGTTCATCACCTTGGGGTGCACCTATCCTTTTTGTCAGGAAGAAAGATGGTAGTATGGTAATGTGTGTGGATTACAAAGCACTTAATGATGCCACTATCAAGAATAAGTATCTATTGCCTAGGATCGATGATCTTTTTGATCAGTTAAAAAGAGAAAGTGTTTTCTGTAAAATAGACTTGAGATCAGGGTACCACCAGTTGAAAGTTAGAGAAGAGGATATACCCAAGACCGCCTTCACTACTCGTTACGACTAGTATAAGTTCATTGTCATATCTTTCAGACTAACAAATGCACCAACCTACTTCATGAGTATGATGAACAATGTGTTTATGGGAGTATCTTGATAAGTTCATAGTGATCTTCATTGATGATATTCTTATTTACTCCAAGAATAAGAAGAAGCACGAAGGCCACCTCAGAATAATCCTGGAGAAATTTAGAGAGCACCAACTCTATGCCAAGTTCAGCAAGTGTGAGTTTTTGGTTAAGGGAGGTAGGTTTTCTTGGGCACATTGTGATGTCTGAAGGGATTACAGTAGATCCCTCCAAGGTTAAAGTAATAATGGGTTGGAAGTAGACTACATCAGTAACTAAAGTTAGAAGCTTCCTTGGACTTACTGGTTATTACCGATGCTTTATAGCAGGATTCTCCGAGATAGCCAAGCCCATGACTCAACTCCTAAAGAAGAAGAAGAAGTTTGAATGGACAAATGCTTGCAAGTAGAGTTTCTAAACCCTCAAGTAAAAGTTGGTGTTAGCCCAAGTACTCATTTTTCCAGATATACACAAGGATTTTGAGGTATTCTGTGATGCCTTCTGGCAAGGACTCGGTTGTGTTCTGATGCAAGAAGGCAAGGTGGTAGCCTATGCATCACGCAAGTTGAGACTACATGAGTGCAACTACCCTACTCATGACTTGGAGTTAGTAGTAGTGATTCGTGCCCTAAAAATCTTGCGGCATTATCTTAATGGTAACCATTGTGAAGTTTATACGAAACATAAGAGTTTGAAGTACATTTTCACTTAGGCAGCACTCAATCTAAGGCAACAAAGATGGCTAGAACTGATTAAGGATTATAACATTGGGATTCACTCTCACCCATGATACCCCTTACTCTATCCACCTAGGTCATACCAAGATGTACTACGACCTTAGAGAAAGATATTGGTGGGTCAACATGAAGAGGGAAATCGTTGAGTATATTGACGCCTGCAACACCTGTCAAAAGGTCACGGTAGATCATTAGAGACCTACTGGACTTTTGCAACCTTTGCCAATCCCAGATTAGAAGTGGGAAGAGATATGCATGGACTTTATCATCGGACTTCCCAGAACTCAGTCTGGTTATGACTCCATTTGGGTGGTGATCGATCGTCTGACTAAGGTAGCTCATTTTATACTAGCCAAGACTGCCTACTCTAGGGGCAAATTAGCAGAGCTATACATGTCCAGAATTGCATGCCTATATGGAGTTCCTAAGAACATTGTGTCATATCAAGAAAGATATGAAAGCTAATTTACCTCTCGATTCTAGTAGAAGCTACATTAGGAATTAGAGAGTAAGCTCAACTTCAGCACCGCTTACCACCTTCAAACCGATGGTCAGACTCAGCAAGTCAACCAAGTATTGGAGGACAGTTACCAAGCCAGTCTCTAGATAGCCTCTTTTGAAGCATTGCATGGAATGAATTGTAGAACATCGCTGTTGTGGGATCGACTAGAAGAAGCTCAAGACCCTAGATCCAATATGTTTTAAGACTATGAAGAGAAGGTGAGAAAAATCAAAGACAAACTAATGATAGCCAGTCTCGAAAGAAGAGCTATGTTGATAATCATCACCAAGACTTGACCATCGAAGTGGGTGACTTCGTTTACCTTAGAGTACCAGTCACCGATAAATGTGTGTACCAGTCACCGATAAAGGGACTAGTATGGAGCACATGCGAGGATTTTGGGTATTCGACGCCTGGGGTCCCCATAGACACACCATGACTAACACTGAAAACCAAAACAACTCGGCACAAGGCACTACCACATAATAGTTTATCAGAAACATTTTAGAACTGTCATCACGGACGGTTCCTTCAACCTATTGACTTCATGGGTCAGTGATAACTGGGGTTATTCACATATGGTTTTTCAACCGTTTGTGAAAACCATATCACAGACGGTTTTAGAACCATCTGTAATAGTTAGTTATCACAGATGGTTCTTAGTAAAAATTGTCTGTGATAGTTATAGCAGAGCTAAAAAAGTGGGTAATTTTACCATGGCCAAATTTTTGGGCATCTAAGTTATAGAAAAATCGAATGGATGGGATTGAACAAGAGGTGGGGAAGGACAGGAGTAGAGGAGAAGTGAGAATAGAGAAGAGGAGATGAGGAGAAGAAGAGTTGACCAAACCTTCTATTTTTAATGAAAAATTTGGCGAGGAAAAGCGGAAGATGAGAAGAGAGAAGAGGAGATTAGGAGAGGAGTGGAGGAGAAGAAGTGAGAAGAGAGAAGAGGAGATAAGGATAAGAACAGCTGAGCCTTCTATTTTAAAAAGCAAATCTAGCGAGATGAGCAGGAAATTCAAATTCGGTGAGAGCAAGTAAGTTGAAATATTATCACAAACGGTTCTAGGTAACGAACTGTATGTGATAAGTAGGTCATCATATACAATTTTTGTTCCGAATCATCCATCTGTGATAAGTACAAACATCACAGATTGGAACTATAGGACCGGACATGCAACAGAGGGGGGGGGGGGTGAATGGTGCCTTCAAAAATCTCCCCAAGTATCCACTTAATTCTTTTCTCCACTAACTACTGAGCTATGAAGACAAGAGTTGAATTCTTACTGGAAACAGAGAAGCAGAACAAGAGAACCAAGCTGGTCGAAAACTGACTGCGTGGTTGAGACTTACCATGTGGTCGTAAGTCTCAACAACGTGGTCGATAGCAATAAAACTCGAGACCAGCAGAACAACAGAGAGAACACATCAATGGACAGACCGTGTGGTTGTAACTCGTCTATGCGGTCGATAACCGACTAAGTGGTCGGACACCGACCTAGTCGATAAACACACAGACCTGAACCAGCGACTGGAAAGATTGTTGCTAAAGTCGACGTTATCATAAGCCAACGGGTGGTCGAACAGACGACGTGATCGATACCAGACAGCAGCTTGGTCGTGACCGACGCGGTCGTAAGCCAATGAATGATCGAACAACCAACGTGGTCGAGATTACTCTGGAGCCAAAAGAACAACTATGGTTGAAAGCGATTGAAACACGAGGACCAACAGAGCTAAAAATGTGGTCGTAAGCGCTCTCGGGAAAACAGAGGAGGGTCAGTGAGGCGCACGACCACCAAGCCAAGATTTCAAATAACTTTTGACTTAAAGATCAAATGACCAAGAAACTCTGTATGCGGAAAGATGAGGATCTCAAAAGGTTGCACTGACCTTTAAATGAAAACCTAGCAACTGGAATGAGATCTTCACAAGAAATAGCAGAGAATCCCCAAAACCGAGACTAAGATCGTAAAAAGACAATTGGACCATGCAAGTGAGAATAGAACAACCAAGCTGGCTTCGATCAAGATTTCTCAACACCAGGCAGGTCAAACCATCAATAACAGAACTGAAAAATGAAGTCTCAGATCAAGAAAGGAAAGATCCAACTGGAAAACAGAGAGATGACATTCAAGATAAACAAAATCAACTCAACTCCACACGAACAAGCATACACAGACATAGATCACAAGATGATGTATTGCTCTGGAAGTTGATTCTACAGCCACTCCTTCTAGGAGGACCAGGAGCACAAGCGCTCCATCATCGAAAACAAGAACACACACAAGAACAAAGAAAACCCTAGAGACTCAAATCAGAATGGTGCTCTCCATCCCTATTTATAACCTCTAGATATCAGGAGAAACCTGTTAACCCCCATCTAATACCAGGTTTTCATGCACACCTCTCTCGTCAACCCGTTAACACAGATGGGATACAGATGCTTTAACAGATCAGCTTTAACAGAAAGCCTTCTTTTGCAGGTCTTGAACATTTCTCCAAAATGCCCCTCTGGACCTTCCTGGAAGCTTCCTGTTTCCTTGCCATCCAATCCTTGCAGTCACCTTGCAAAGCCTAGTCATCTTCAACATCTCCCCAACCGTTCTGGACCTCAACACCTCCTGTGCCTAGTCCCGGCTCTTCCATGCCTCGCCATGACTTAGCTCCAAAGTCCTACGACCATCACAGACAAGCAAAACAAAGCATCACATAGCACCACACGATAAATAAGATTCATCAATCTGCATATTCCAGTGAATAATCGCAGCAAAACATCTAGTCTTAAACCAGTTACGACCACTCGAATGCACTGGACATGAGGTGGTCATAGCCCTAGAAGACTTCCAGCTGCCTACGACCACACAGCAGGTCGTTACGACCACCACATAGCTCGCTACGACCACGAAGACAAATGCTACGGGACGTTACGACTTTAACGCTCATTGTCGCTATGACTTATGAGTACGTGGACAGAGTGCTACGACCACGTAGCAAACGCTACGACCATCGCTTACAGCGGCTACGACTTTACCCGAATTGGTCGCTACGACTTACGACCACACAGACGAAGCTACAACCATCACTCACAGCCAGTAGAGTCTACGATCATCGACCACGGCCAATAGAATCTACGACCATCGACCATGGCCAGTCGACTTACGACTATTGACCACGACCAATCAGATCTACGACTATCGACCACAGCCATTCCGAGTAATGACTATCGACCACGGCCATTCCGACTTACGACTATCGACCACAAAGTCGTAAAATCGTCTGCCGACCACCAAGTCATAAAACCGACTGCGACAACGTGGTTATAAAACCGACTATGACAACGTGGTCGTAAAATCGACTGCGACAACGTGGTCGTAAAATCGACTGCGACAACATGGTCGTAAATGCTTCTACCGACCACAGCGCTGCCGACAACGTGGTCGTAAATGCTACTGCCGACCACGCGGTCGTAAGAGCACCTGCTGAACAAGTCGAAACAGCTTAAAATCTTCTAGATAGAGCACAAGCCTCAAAAACCAAACTCAATCTCTCTAAACCAAGTATCAATTACTCATCACAAACATGGGGTCACCTCCAAATGGTCTCTCAGGAACAAAAACCATCTGTGATAAGTAGGTTATCACAGACGATTCTTTCCATCACGATGAACTTAGACGGTCTATCTTGTGAAACCATCTGTGGTAACTTTATCACCGACAGTTTATGTTCAACCGTCTGTGATGAGGCGTCCAGAATGACCCTTTTTTGTAGTAGTGAGAGCTGATCTAACCGCGACCACCAAGTCGGTTAGACCGGCTGGTACACGCTAGTCAGACCACCATACAATGGCCGGTCAAACCGCTACATTTCGGTCATATTATATTTCCAATGCCGGTACTACTGCACCATGTCTCTGTTCAAATCCTCCAAAAGATCTTCTCTGAAAAATAGCTACTGTCAACAAATAGCCAATACCACCACACATCGATTAGATCGCCATGCAATGGTCGGTCAGACCGCTAGCCAGTTTGACTGCCAGCCTAGGGCTGGTCAAACCACTAGTTTCAAAAAGCAACATGTTAAAATGCAATTTCTTGAAATCAAACTCAGTCAAAGATAGCAAGACACAAACAAGATTAAATACTCAACATCGTCATGGGACTGCCACCAAATTGTCTTACACTTCCAATTAAAGCTGGGTCTATCCTGCTTTGAAAAAAAAAGGAAAAATGGGCGCTCAATCTGCTTTATTCCAGCGGGTGCGGTTCATCGTGTATGCAATCGTTATCCGATCCTTCAACTGGCCGGTACTTGCAGCAGCATTTCCTTTAGATCCTATCATTACATCACATGCATGTAAATGCTCCGGCGGGTACCACCTACGTAGTTAAAGAGTTGAGCAAGCTAGCTAGCTAGGAGCACCGCCCGGTTCACATTCATTATCCCAGCAAGTCTCATGCATGCATGTCTACATGCAGTAGCTTGATTTTAATTACTACATATACGGCCATTTTCTGCAGGTGGCTGGCTAGCTAGTTAGTTCTATATGGTTCCCAATACATGGCGATTCATATTATCCCTCCTCCTAGCCGATGGAGCGCCAAGCACTGGATCCTTGTAGCTCTGATCGGAACCCTGGTCGCCATCGCCATCGTCGCCGTCATCTCCATCAGCCTCTCCCCCGCGCGCATCGACTTCTCCATCTTAAACGCGACGATCGACCACAAAGATCCGGATAAATACTACAACTTCACCCTCTTGGCCAACAACACCAGCTGGCGCACGGAGGTGTGGTACGTTGCCCTGAGCGCCGAGATATGGTTCAGCTCGACGGGGTGGGTCCCGGCCGAGGTGAACCCGGGCGCGCTGCCGTCGAAGTGGCAGCGGCCGAGGAACGCAACCAACATCGCCTTCTCGGCTGAGTACTGGCAGTACGACATCGCTAGCACCACCAAAAACCCCATGATCAACGCCAGCGACCAGGTGGTGGTGACAGCCAAGGTGTGGTTCAAGTTCGGGCTGGCCCAAACAAGGCCGTACAACATCAGGGCGTCCTGCAACAATGTGTATTTCGAGTCCAGCAATTCCAGTCATTCCATTTCTCCTGTCAACTGTACGGCTGGTTGACGTCCATTTCTCTATAGCATATGCATGCATGCCAGCATTTGTCAGTTAATTCAGTCCACATATATAGGAGTAATTTATATGCTGTTGTATGCCAGTTTCAAGATTATTGTATTTGTGTCGTCTTTGAGTGTGTGTGATCGACGCGCGGCAATGCGAGCTAGCAGCCGATCGATCATAGGAGTAATTTGTATGCTGTTGTATGCCAGTTTCAAGTTTATTGTATGTGTGTCGTCTTTGAGTGTGTGTGATCGACGCGCGGCAATGCGAGCGAGCAGCCGATTGATCAATCTCCACATATATGTATGCACGTTTTGATTGAACTAGCCAAATGTTGGAACCCGGGCGTCGGATACCCGAAATCTTTGTGTGTGTATCATACTAGTCATATGATCAGTAACTAGTATACACAATCACAACATTAGATCACATCCATACACATCGTGTACAATTAATTTACTACAAAAGGGATAAGTACATAAAGCATGTATATAAAGTTTACAACACAAGGACCAACCGGCCAAATAAATTATTATGGAAATTTCTAATCTCAAAAGCGAAGGTGGTGCCTTTAATCTACCTATATAGTTGTTTGTAGATATATACATATAAATTAGAAAAATAAATATATCTGCTATATATTAAAAGTCAATGACAGGTGTTTTTCAATTACTTAAAAAGAGAAATATACTAGAAATGTAATATCCCGAAAATAGCTCTTGATGGCTTGTGCGTAATTAGTGAAAAGAAATATAAGAAAAGGGGATGTTTAGAACTATAGGGAGGGGTTGATTTTCTAGAACGAGTCATGAGAAGTTAAAAGAAGATAAGTACTTGTGCCTTGTTAAAAGGGTTAGTAGGGATAAGGAGAAACAAAACAGAAACTAGGAAACCCAAAAAAAAAACAGAAGGCTAAACCCTAGCCTCTGTTGGATACGACTACTCTCATGAGTCGTAGTCGTTTACGACCACATTGATGTTGATTTTGACTATGACCACGCCTCCCTTACGAGCATGCCTCCTCTACTGATATTGACTTTGACCACTTGCTTGTGGACGACTTCGATCACTTCCGCATACGACCACGAGTAGCAGTCGTAACCTTTGTTTGCTATAGTAGCCACAAGTGCTACAGTAATTTCGAGTGCTACAGTACTCATAATCTTTGACACCGATCGGACTAGTCCGAACGTCTCCTCTGGTACTCTATTTTTTGAGTACGGTGATGACAACACGAAAACAATTGAGTGATAGAACAAACAAATCTTTTGGTGATGTCCCAATCGTCACACCTTTTCCTTGGTTTTCTCCACTATTTATACACAGCTTTACAAATTAGACTCGAATACACAAATAAAGTCTAAAACATAAATTTCTAATTCTAAACTGACCAGGGCTTAACTCGATACAGACTTTGAAACAGATTCGGTAGGATTATTTCTAACAAACACCCCCTAATCTTTGCCGACTTTAACCAACTTCTTTGACACCAAGTAGATTAATCATTCGACCAAAAATTGACTCGTCCCAATGCTTTTGTGAGTGCATCAGCTGTTTGTTCTCCTGTTGAAATATGTGAAACAGCCACCAGTCCTTCTTCAATGCATTCTCGAATAAAATGATACCGAGTATCAATGTGTTTGCTTTTTCCATGAAACACTAGATTTTTCATAAGCGCTATTGCTGACTTATTGTCCACAAATAACGTGAAAGGCTTGATGGTCTGTTTAGTTAATTCTTGAAGTAATCTCACCAACCAAATACCTTGACATGCGACTGAAGTTACTGCCATAAACTCTACTTCGCATGATGACAAGGCTACACTTCTTTGCTTTTGTGAGCACCATGTTGTTACGTTTCCATGTAGATAGAACACCATATTAGTCATGCTCCTACGATCAACTGGATCACTGGCCAGATTACTATCACAAAATCCTTCAAGTATTGGTGTGTTGTCATGCTTGACATACACTAGGCCATAATCCACAGTTCCTGCTAGATACCTCAGCACATGTTTTAATGCTTGCTTGTGTTATATTGTTGGTCTTTCCATAAACCTGCTAAGTACTTCAACTGAGTATGCAAGATCTGGTTGAGTATGTATCAAATATCTCAGGCAACCTATTATACTTCGAAATTCAGTTGCATCGACTGGTTCTTTTGTCTCATCTTTGTCGAGTTTCAGTTTTGACTCCATGGGGTACTGACAAGGGTTGCATCTCATTATACCTGCCTTCTCAAGAATCTTGTTTACATAATTCGACTGCTTGATTGTAATATTATGCTAACTTTGTTTCACCTCTAGACCAAGGTAGTAAGTCAAGAGTCCAAGATCGCTCATCTCAAACTGCTACATCATCTCTTTCTTAAATTCTTCAACCATTCAATCACATGTTCCTGTGATAATTAGATCATCAACATATATGCCAAGTATCAGCATGTCTTCTTGTGTCTTTCTTGTATATAAGGCAGGATCTTATTTGCATCTTTCAAAACTACGGTTAATCAATGAACTATCTAGTTTCTTGTTCCAGACTCTAGGCGCCTATTTCAAGCCATACAAGGCTTTCAAGAGTCGATATAACTTGCCTTTTGTCCCTTCATTTGAAAACCATCCGGTTGAGATACATATACCTCCTCAGTAAGATCTTCATTTAAGAATGCCGATTTAACATCCATGTGATGTACTTGCCATCCAAGTTGAGCTACAAGAGCAAATATCAATCTCACTATCTCTAATCTTGTAACCGATGCAAACACTTCTTCATAGTCTATGCTCTTTTTTCTGAACATAGCCTTTTGCCACAAGTCTTGCCTTGTGATGAACAAAGTTACCATCTGCATCTCTTTTCACTTTGAATACCTACTTTAGCCCTATGGCTTTATGATTATGAGGTAAGTCTGTCAATATCCACATTCTATTTTGTTTCTATGGAGTCAAGTTCTGTTTGCATAACAGTCTTCCAATGATTTTCCTTTAAAGCCCGCTGAAATCCCATTGGTTCATCAGTAGTGATCATCTGCAGTACTTCAGACATCTCAATGGGTTTGGTCTGCTCATAAATTTCAGCAAGACTTCGATAAATAGGTGTTTTTCTCAGCGGTGTCTCTACCTCTTCTTGATCAATTTGAGGAGTTGCTGGAACATCCTCCGTAGCCATTATCTAATTTCTTCAGATGAGTGAGCACCTTTGCATATGCCAAGCAACCGAATACCCTTAGGTGTTTTAAACTTGGTTTTCTTCCACTCAATGCTTCATATGGAGTCTTCCCATCTAGAGCTTTTGTGGGTACTCAATTGAGAATATACACAGCATGTCTTATAGCTTCAGCCCAAAATCTTTTCGATAGCAGTCTGCTTTTGAGTAAACTTCTTGCCATATTCATAACTATCCTGTTTCTACGCTTGGCTACTCCATTTTGCTGTGGACTGTAAGGAGCTATAAAATATCTTCTAATTCCTTTCATCTCACAGATTGATTTGAATTCTTGTGCCAAGAATTCACCCCCATGATCAGATCTTACTACCTTGACTTTGTGATCAGTCTCATTTTCAACTAGAGTCACAAATTTTTGAAACATGTCTTTGGCTTATGTTTTTTCTTTTTGGCATGTATACCAACATTACTCTAGAATAATCATCAACAAGAAGGAGAAAATATTTATTACCTCCATTTGACTAAGGCCTGTGTTGCTCTACATTGTATTTGTTGAGGGAACGGGAGTCTTGATTGTTTGGCAACAATGCAGCCTTCACAAATTTGAGAGGGATGACTGATAGGCGGCAAACCACGAACCATCCCTTTCTCAGTCATCTGCTTTAATGATTGAAAATTTACATGACCAAGTCGATCATGCCATAACCATGCCATATCATCCACCCAAGCACCAAAACAGATAGACTTAACTGCTTTTAACTCAATCTTATATAGCCGATTTGGAGTTCTCATCACCTTCATTAGCAGTTGTCCCTCGCGATCATGCAGTAACAAGTACGTTCCTTTTAGCGATACATCGCATCCTTTCTTAGTCAATTGACCCAAACTAATGATGTTATTGCACAATCGGGGTATATAATAGACATCTGTCTGTGCTTTTTGCTCTCCATTTTGCTTTGAAGCAAAATAGTGCCTTTTTCTTCTATATGAACGACTGATCCATCTTCAAATTTCACCTTGCCTTGAAAGCCTTCATTCAATTCACTAAACTTTCCCTTCTGTCTAGTCATATGATTTGAAGCACCATTGTCAAGATACCAAAGATTTGACTCCACTACTTCTTCTCAAACTTTCAGCAATTTTGGCTGAACATGCTCTTTATTTAGCATCATAAGTTGTGTGCTCTTTTCTTCATAGATGGACAATAGAAGTGCTAGCTCCTGCTCAGTTTTGGCTTAAATTAGATTTGCCTCCTTCTTCTCAGTATAGTGCCCAAACTTTTGGCACTTATTGCACTTAATTTGACTTTTGTAGACTGCGGCATAATGGCCTTCTTTGCCACAAGTAAAGCATTTGACTTTTGGTTTGTCTCGATTGTTAGAGAACTAACTTTGCATTGCTTTCTTTCCACGACTAGATGTAAAACGCTGGCCTCCTCGACTAAAATCGTGGCCACCTGGCCCACAACAATTTCCAGATCCTCGACCTCCTTCTTGGCTTGGATTTGATTCTCGCCAAGTTTTATTTTCAACCTTCGCTTCAGTCTTTACTAGTAATGCCTGATCAGTCCATGCCTTGCACCCTTTAAGCAATCCCTCATGAGCCTTGAGAGATCCTGTTACCTCTTCTATTTTTATGTTTTGAAGGTCACTTGAATATAAAAGAGTTGTGACCATCAACATGAACCTCTCGGGTAGGACTCGCAAGTACTTCTCGACCACCATAGTTTCCTCCAGTGTACCTCCAAGAGATCGAATCTCATTGACAACAGTAGTTAATTTTCCTACAAACTAATCTACTGACTGAGTTTCACCCATAAGTAGCGCCTCATATTCTCCTCAAAGAGTTTGTAGTTGAACCTTCTTTACTCGATCCACTCCTTCGTGCATAGTCCAAAGAGCAATCCAAGCTTCTTGTGTGGCATCTTTTCCGACAAGTTAACTGAGCATCTAGTCGGGTTTGGCAGCATAGATGAGCGTCAGGGTAGTTTGATCGGTCTTCACATCGACTTCCTTAACCTTTCCTTTTGGATTGACCTTTCTGTTAGTGTCGGATCCCGAAGCAACAACTCCAGAACCCTCTGTGTAAATCGCACTATCCCAGGAAAAGCTAGTACACATAGGGTTAACAGGGATGCATATCATGTATAACAACCAAACTTCATTATAAAACAAAGGTATGGGCCTTATGGCCAAGGTTTACAATGACGGGCTCGAAGCCAAACATAAAGCAGACAACAGAAGATAAATAAAATAAAGGAGCAGCCCATCCTACCTTCCCATAGGCAAATGACTGTAAGACGAGGCCTATTCGTTGCAATCCTCACCGTAATCGATGAAGTCATCCTCTGAAAAATGATGAATTAAGCAACATGAGCACATAAAGTACTCCACAAGTTACACTAGGAGGTTTAACAGAGTGAATGCATGCATAAGGATTACAAAGGAAGACATATTAAGGTTAATTGAGCGTAAAATGAAATTGATGTAAATATTGTAAGTAGATGCAAAAGTTGAAATTGATACCTTATGTAAAATCAATATTTTAAATGAAATAATATCGTTAGTGCAGGCACCAACCTCACACTAACCTATCCACGGGTATTCCACCCGGACCATCTTCCCAAAATATTTTACAACTTTCCATAAACCAGATTTTATTAAACCAAAGTCTATTCTATTAAAAACCATACTTAGCATGTCCTTGACTGTGGACACGGCTATCCAGGATAGTTTGTTACTCTGCACAGGTGCACAACTTTACCCACAAGACATGTCCTCTCATATTGCCATGCAATTAGCACACTGCCTTAGGTGTGCGGCTGAGAGTTCATGACAAGGCCTTTACAATGTTCCATTGTCAACTTGATCACGCTGCCACTAAGGTTTCACCATAACATGAATCTACATGTTGGAGCCCCCTCTTGTGTAATGTGAGACTTCTCGCAGCCTGCGCCACGCTCACATTCAACCTATAGCGAAATCAAGTTAGAACTTCACAAATTATTTAGTCAGGTCTGTCCCATATTAGACTTGTGGTAGTACGGTGTGATTTTGTAATAGTAGCTCATAGACCGGTCCTTAATTTGACTTAGGCCCAAACCACATACCTCTTGTGTCTGGCAATCCACATCGTGTCACCAAACAACAATGCATGCCAGCAAGCACCCACCACCATACCAATGCCTAAGTCTAAACTAGATTTTATAATTTTGTTTTATCAAAATTTCATGGACATTCTTGACTCACCAAAGTCAAGAATAGATTTTATAAATCATCCATTTATGTGAAACAAATTTTCTCACCTAAAATATTCTAAGCATGGCTAAGCAATTCTATAAAATTTTCAGTTAACACTAATGTACTAACAAGGTTTTTATCTAAGGTAACAAGGCATGTTTGTTCAATATCAAATTTGGCCATACACAAAGGACATGGGTATAACTAGAATTTAAATCAGATTTAAACTAGGTTTAAATAAAAGTACACATACATAAAAATTTAAAAACAACATAAATAATTTACATTACTAGGAGCAATATTATCAAAGGTGTAACTTACCTTGCTCGAAGTCTTGGTGCTGTAAGTCGTCAAAATCATACTCTCCGGAATTGTCACAATCTATACGCGAAGAGCCAAAGCAAATGAATTCAAAATAAATTCAAATAAAATTTAAAAATTCAAAAAGAGACTATAAATAGGTAGTTTAGGATTTTAGAGGAATTTAGAAATTTGAACGGGTTCAATCAGAGTTAGGATGAAGGAGAACAGGCTTCTGGAAATTTGAATTCTAAAGAAATTGATAAACTAGAATTTTTGGAATTATTTTTCTAAAGGAAAAGGCTTTTATGACGTCAATAGGGGATTATTATTTTTGATGGAATTATTTTTATAAAGGAAAAGATTTTGTTTGACTGATAGATGGGACCGGCGGTGAACTACGTTCATAGACTGGGGAGGCGGCTGAGGTGGCACGGAGGTGCGTGGAGCTTGCGTGTCTCACGGCCACTGAGGTGGTGCACACGCAGCTGCCAGGTGGTGGCCACATCACCTACTCTGGGCCCGAGGGCTCATCGGCGCTCTGGCGCCTGGTGGTGGCGACCGAGGTGCGCAACAGCAAGAAGGGAAGACGGGGAGGCGAGCTCACCTTGGCGCAGAGTCTGAGGGGGCTCAGAGATGGATCGACAATGAGTTTTGGCGGCGGCGGAGCAAGGGTGTTGACGGCGAGGGTTCTCCAGCAGTAGATTCGTTCAGGGAAGGGGCGGAGGACGATCGCACGGGCACGACAAAGATGAAGCTTGTGGCGTTGAGGCAAGGAGCGGTCCAAGGTGGCAGCAATTGCTTGCCAGAGCTTCGTCGGGGCTAAGAGAGAGAAAGAGTGGTGCAGGGGCACTTGGGGAGCTCAGCTCTGAGAGAGAGGAGTGAGAACAGAGGGAGGTGGTGCAAAGGTAGGGGTGCTTGGGGGAAGAATTTATAAGGGGGAGACGGCGGACAGGTAATTGCTCACCGAACTTTGCGGGGAGAAAGGCGTTTAGGGGTGTGAACGCATAGACGAGCGACCATCAATGGCCATGCATACGAGGTGCAAGGTGCGAGCGAGAAGGGGAAGTTGAGGTGGCACTTGGGGAAGAGAGATCGGCCAAAAACAAAGCTCGGACGCGGCGGCCATGGCGGCGACGTCATAGGGAGAAGAAGGGGAGGAGGAAGATGAGCCTGACAGGTGGGTCCCACCTATCAGTGAGCGGAGAAGATAGAGGAGGGGAATGGATAGCCGGATGATTGTTATGCGTCCAAAGAAAAGATCTCGACCGTTAGATGATAAGCGAAGGGGTAAGTGGAAGGGGATGGCCAAGATTAAATAAGGCGAGGTGGATTAAATCTAGACCGTCGGCTAAGAGGCGAACGGCTAAGTGGCTATAGACGGTTGAGATTAAATTGTTTAGGGCGGATTTGATCTAGGCTTGACAAGTGTCAGTCTGAGATAATTTTATTTTAAATTTCGTTTTAAATTTTTAGAAATACTAGAAAGCTTTAAAAACACTTAGAAAATAGTAAACAAAGTATAAAAATTCCAGAAATTTTCACAGAAATTCCTGGAGCTATTTTAGACTTAAAAAATATTTCCAATTTAAAGTTGGTCCTTGAATTTTTACATAAATACCTTTTTGGTTTTTGAAATTGATTTTTAAATCCAAAAAACACAGAAAATCCAGATAAATGCCAAATAAATCCAATAAAAGGCAAATAAAATTTTTGGGATGTTACAACTAGCGTCGACCAGATTAGCTACTGCGTCCTAGACCCCTTGGGAACTGAATACAGAAGGGAATTTTATCCTTCCTACAAAGACTCACTTCCTGCCATGCTCTGCTCCTTCTATGAGTCGATCGGCACCTGCTTTGATACCAGATGTTGGATACGACCACTCTCACAAGTCGTAGTCATTTATGACCACGTTGATGTTGATTTTGACTACAACCATGCCTCCCTTACGACCATGCCTCCTCTGCTGATATTGACTTCGACCACTTGCTCATGGACAACTTCAATCACTTCCGTATATGACCACGAGTAGCAGTCGTAACCTTTGTCTGTTACAGTAGCCACGAGTGCTGCAATAACTTCGAGTGCTACAATACTCATGAACAGTACTTGTAATCTTCGACACTGATCGGACTAGTCTGAACATCTCCTCTAGTACTCTGTTTTTTTAGTACGGCAACAACAACACGAAAACAATTGAGCAATTGAA
Organism: Dendrocalamus latiflorus; assembly: GCA_017311315.1. NCBI lineage: Eukaryota > Viridiplantae > Streptophyta > Magnoliopsida > Poales > Poaceae > Dendrocalamus > Dendrocalamus latiflorus. The sequence goes on from CM029659.1 coordinate 1,224,225, forward strand.
TAAACAAATCTTTTGGTGGTGCTTCAATCTCCACACCTTTTTCTTGGTTTTCTCCGCTATTTATACATAGCTTTACAAATTTGACTCGGACACACAAACTGACTTTGAAACATAAATTTCTAATTCTAAACTGATTCGGACTTAACTCGATACAGACTTTGAAACGGATTCGACAGGATTATTTCCAACAGCCTCTTCTCAGAACTTCTCCTGTGTGCTGCTAGCCCCATCGCCAGTGCTGCTCGTGGCAGCCGCTGTCTACCTGCCTGCATGCAAGCAAGCGTGCTGCATGCTGGTGTGGTGCATGTCGTGACTATTAACTTTGAGCTGCTGCTGTGGTGCATGCCATGACTAGTTATTGGCTTGAGCTACTACTGCATGTGCCGACCAACAGGAGAAAAGGCTAAGGACAAATAGGACAGCAGGCAAAAGATCAGAAGAGAGAAGGGGAGAAATTGTGAGGAAAGGATCATAATTTTAATGCTCTTCACCGGGGTAACGATATAGTTTTTTTCGATGTTGTTTATTTTAATTAGAGACTAAAATATAGGTTAGAGAGAGATAACAAGCGCTCATCGGGGGGAAATCAAGTAGTAGATTGGTTTGATCTGTTGTTTGGTTGTACTGTTATTATGGGTAGTGTATGGTCATAATTTGGGAATTTCATCTACTAAAAAGTTGTAGGGAATTTCAATAACCTTTTGTATAATTTTTATTTATGTCAATCGGATAAGTAAATTGTGATACATGAATTTTTCTATACTGTTGTCTGGTAAAATTTGTTATGTTCTAACAGCATGTAGTAATCGGTAGATTAAAAATATTACATGAATTAATTTGGGAATTTAGTCAACTTGAACATTGTAGGTAATTTCTTCAGGTTTCTATAAAGTTTAAGAACATAATTTTCAGATAAATAGAATAGAATCCATGAATTTTGGGAGGCTGTTGTCCGGTACTGGTGCTGCTGGACGCAGTCGTAGGAGAATATTAAATTGACTTAGTAAATGGTAGACTTAAATTTTAGACATAACTAGAAAGTGGTAGATAATTTTCTTTTGTTTGTGAAAATACCATAGTTCAATATTTGCATGTGTAGATTATAAGATATAAAAGTATTAAGTCGGTTGTTCGGAAGACGACAGATCTATCTTCTGGGTTAAAATGGGGGTATAGATGATTTAATATGGACATTTGGCCTACCAAGAAAACTTAGGAAATTTTGTATAGATTATAGAACTGGTATGGTTTACTATTTTATGAGGTGTGAGCTGAAAGTTATGATATTTTTAGTACCGGAATAGCAAGATTGAGTATCCGGTAAAGGGGGGAGTTGTGGATTTGAGGAGCATGTAGGAGCGTTGTTTATTAATTGTTGCCTTATATTACTATATAGTACATTGAGATTGCGTATTTACTGTAGGAGGAATAGCGTCAGGTGTGTTGTCACCTTTAAATCCTTTCGGTCGTCGCAACTAGAAAGACAAGTGCATTGTACAATGATAACTCGAGTGTTCAAAATGTTATTTGGTTGATTAAAGTACTTGTCTTGATGATTTATATGCATATTTATGTTTTATATTGTTCGCATGCTTATGGTAAATTGATGATGATGTTAATGACTATGGAAGAATGATGAGAATACTAATCGCTAATGACAAAAGATAATATTCATTGCATTGCATGTTGAGCATTCATGATGGAAACATGTGACCCACGGGAGTGGGATGAGGTCCCCATATGTAAGATATGGGCAATGAGGTCCCCATATAAAAATGGATGGACAATTGGTCTCCACACTAATGATTGTGGTAAGAGTGAACACCGTCGAGTGTTACACTCCACTATACTGGTATAAATACAAGATGAGTTGAGACATGAGCATGAACATTGCATTCATGAAAAGTGTTTTGAGATAATGATATTTGTGAATGAAAACTGATGAGATGGAATATGAGATATTGGGTTAATGATCAATAGATGTGAATTATTAATAAGATGATGTCTCATTTATTATTCTGCTTTATACTTGATGAGTCATACACCCACACTTGCTTTATTTTTTTATATGAATGTTGAAGATGACATGCATGGGAGGGATTAGAACATCAATTATTGCACTTTTGTAGCTCTTCACTCCACCTAGCTATTTATCACTTTTGGTCATTAACAAATTAATATATTCCATGTAATATATAGATGCTCAATGGTTTCCTTAGTTCCTTATAGCTCTCAATGTTTCTACTTAGTTGTTTCTTAGTTTAGTTTATCAATTGGTTCATCTTAATGATTACTCAGTTCATATTAAGCTTTATTTATTGGTTTCCGTGTTGCTAAAATTTACACTTAAGATAATTATCCTCGATGCTTAGCAGTTGGTGAAGTGTAGTTAGCAGTCTCCATAACTTTTGCATATAAACTCTAAATTTAGTAATTTTTGTCTCTAATTTTTTATAAAATCATGCTCTATCCAAATATGAAAAAAAGTTTTGTCTCTGTTTAAATGCATTTGACTCATTTGTATATATTTAGATTTTATTGAATAGACACTGTCGTGCCGAACAATTTTGAGAACGCATCCGAACAATTCTCTTAGCAACAAGAGCAAGACAAGCACCCCTTTGACCATGTTGATTCCAATATTTTAAATTATTATATATTGTTTGCAAAATGTATTATACATGCGTGTATGTTTCATTAAATTTGCTATACTGTGAGTAAGGGTAATTATATCCGCTTGAATGCGTTGAACCTACATGCAAATTTGATATCCTTACTGTTGTAAGCTTTAAGACATGGATTAGACCATATCTAATGCCTATTTGGGTATATTACATTGAATATATGGTCTAGATTCTTAACTACGCGCTAGTTTTCGCTAAGTTCGGTATGGTTCGAAATGTTAGACCAGAGGAGGAACCTCTGTTAGTTTGGTGTAAAATATGAGAGGGTATCTCGCATGTAGATAGGGAGAGATTCTTACCCGGATCAATTAAGGACTGAATGTTTTTACGACACATCTAAGTCTAAGCGTACAACCGCATGTGCTATATGGGCTTTGGCTTTATCTAATTAAGTTATCTGGGACCAGTCTTACATTTTGGTAGGGTGAAGTAGTGAGGGCATTCTAGGTAGGTTTGCTCATAGAGCCTCTCTTCACCAAGGTATTGGGATCAAAGCTTGGTACGAACCTAAGTGAGGGTCCTCACTGACCTAACCCTCACTTAGGGGATGGACCTAAGTGATGGTTCGAATGCTCACTTAGGGGATGAACCTAAGTGAGGTTTGACATTCATCAGGCTGGTGCAATGTTAGGTCTAGGTAATGTAAAGGCTATATGATAATCAACTTCATCACATGCCAAAAGAATTATGAAGTTACAGACAGTGTATTTGATTCTCTCATATGGGTAAAGTTGTGCAACCACTCGAGAGTGTTAAAAACTATTTAAATAGCCATGCTCATGGTTATGAGCATGCTTGGATGCAGCCATAATGAGTATAGATTTTTTTTTCTTATTAAACTATTTTGTTGGAAAAGTTTGGATGGCATATATATGTCGCATGTGCCATGCCCATGGTTGAGAATTGTTTGATGATCACAACCATGGAGGGCTGTGAAAGGAAGTGAGTTACTATTATTAAATGTTATTTTATTACATGTGAACTGCTCTTTACAATTTATTACAAATTACTACTTATCGATATTGTTGTTCAGAGAATGAGGAAGATAATATGCCCGACGACATATACTTTGCCCTAGGCACAGGGGAATTTGACGATGGGTCTTTCTAGGGCATAACTCTTTTCTTTTCTTAGTGTCATTCCTTATAGTTGTCTTTCATTATACCTTTCACAAATTGGTCACTAACACCCACCTCATTTAAAATTTGTAGAGGCCTATACCACGTTGCCCTAGGTTCACCACAATAGAGTACCTCAAGTTCTTTCGTCCATCCCAGGGAAGCTTCGTACTTAGTGTTAGAAACCACCATCATGTGATGACTTTCCACGCAGCTGCAACCGCGCTGCCACTTGTGGTGCAGCGCCACCATCCCCTCCACATGGGACGTGAGGTGGAGCAGCCCGCTGCCCCTGCTGCCCTCGACATCGCCGAGCCCAACAACAATGCTTAGATCTAGACTATTAGACTAGATTAGTCTAAAGCTCACCTTATGAGGTTTATGTGACCTAGCTTTTGGGTATGTAGAGGCTCCAATGCACCGATGTATAGTGGTTGTATCTTGTTTTATATATTTGGTATGTTGCTACTTCATGTTCTAAGCAAGGATCATGCAATCCATGTAGAACTTAACATCTATGTTATAGTTGCATGCTTGCTGTCCCATGTCACAAATCTTTGTCTTAGATGAATTAATTTGGCATGGGATACCCTTATTTGTGGACCCACTTAACTTATACTCATTCCCTCTTGTCTTTGGTACAAATTAATGACCATCGTATTGATCTTACATCCAAGAGGCAAGGCATTACATCGTTCATGGCCTAATCCACAGCATTCGTCCTTGAGTGCGCTCACTCCACAGTAGACCGGTACTCCTTAGGGTGCACTGTGAGCTGAAGATCAGAGGGTAGAAGAGGAAGTGCTACTCCAACCACCCACCATGGCTCAAGTGCTTGCTATGATTGAGCAAGGGCAGCAAACTAATACTCTTTTGTTGTAGCAGCTAGTCCCCGAAGGCCATGTCATCACTTAGACCACCTTTATGGTGGCTTTCACAATGCTCATGTCCTGACAGGTCTCATGGAGATTAATAAGTGGGAATTCTATGACCTCCAGCAAGGGAGCATGTCCCTGATGGGGTTCCTCGATCACTTCAACTATCTTGCTCGGTATGCTCCTACCTAGATACCATACTTTTCCAAGGGCACCTTAATGAGGAGATGAAGTGGTCCTTCTCTGCTCATGACATCCCAAGCTTCTAGACCTTGGTGGATAAGGCAATCTGAGTGGAGTATAGCACTATGTGGTCGTGGAGAGCTGTAAGCACAAATGGATGGCGCAAAAATCAGCAAGCGGCAATTCGCATAAACCACACATTTGGCAACCGCTAACATTCGTACTTTGGCACAACCACCTCCAAAGTATCAAGGTAAGCCCCTCACTGTAACATCCCATTTTTCAAAGTCTTTTTGAAGCTCCTAAAATAAAATTTACCATTTGGTTTTTTCTAAAATTAATTAAAGCTTAATTTGAATTTTTTAGAAATTTAAAAGATCTAATGTGTCTAAGTTAAACTTAAATTAATCTCAAAATTGTTTCATTTGGATTTCTTATGCTGAAAGGAATTTTTCTAAATTTTCTGGGATTTTTACGGATTTAATTGCTATTTTCTAGAGCTTAATTGAATTAATTGTGATTTTTGAAATTAGAAAATTATTTAAAATACATTAAAGGCCTTTGGGCCAAAACCCTAATCCCGGCCCACTTCTCTCCCCGCCAGCTCGGCCCGCTTAACCCATGCCTGTGCCACGTGTTTGTGCCTCGGACCACCCGTCCGAAACTCAGTGCGCCACATGTCGAACATCGGGAATTGCTAGGATTTAGAGTTTGCCGCCACGCCACACGTGCCCTAGTTGGACTTTGCCATGATGTGTGCACCATGTCCACTGCAGACTCACACCAATGTTCATCCCTGCCACCTCGGCGTTTGCGCATAAATAGTCGTACCATGCCCTATTCTTCTGCATCCTAAGCCGCGCCTCCCATTTTCCTCATCCTAAGTCACCGTCGCCTTTGCCGTCATCCTCTTCATCATCTTCTCTGATGCTGTTTGCCAAGCATTGTTCTCATCTCTGTCGCTGATTTGGCTTTGCTGTCGACTATGTGCACCATCTGGTGAGTCGCCGTTCGCCGTCTCATTTTTCCTACCAAGCCAGTCGCTCGTCGCCTTGCCTCACTCCACGTGTCCTCGGTTATGGATAATGCTTGGTGATTTCACATGAGGGTTAAGTTTTTCCTAAAATTTAGTTTGGCTGGAACATAAGTGGGATGGAAAGTGAATGGTCAGTTCACTTGTGGTTTATTCTTTCCTTAGTTTGTTAACATGTATTTATGTCCTTCCCATAAATGCATTTACAATCTATTTATTTACAGTATTTACTTCAAATTTATGTTTTCTACAAAATAACTATTCAGCTATCCTTGGTTAAGCCTTGCATAATTATATTGTGTCTTGTTACAAATAACTTGCTGAGTACCCTGTGTACTCACGGCTATATCCATATTTGCTCAGTTGCTGAAGAAGAGCCATATCAACCGGAGGTACTTGAGGAATGATACTTCGATGACTTCTTGGCTTACGACTCGCTTCCTAGTCGATTTTCTGTGGGCATGTCAAATGGCCACTTTGTTTATTGCTATTTTCTGCTACTAGTTTCTTAAGCCCTACCAGCTATTATTTGTAAGTTTGGCCAAAAGGTCGCTACTCTGATAAGTAATAGTATTTGAGTTTTCTTAGTTAATCATGATCATGGTCGATATTTCATCTATGTTTCCACTATGTGCACTAGCGTGATCCTAGAATGGTGTAGAATACATAGAGAGTCTGTATTTGAATATTCAGGTCTTAATAGAGGTAGTATCAGAGCCATATTGACTATAGGATGAAGCCATAGTTAAAAAAGTTGAGTTAGAAAAATATTTGAAATCTAGTTTCTAAATCAAACCAACCAAATTGGATATTAAGTAATTTCTCTATTTTTTTCCCATTCTTAAGGTTCTCGCTCTTTGCCTTTTTCTAAAAACTGGTTTCTAATTCTTAATTTGGCTTTTTTCCCTTGTGGTGCCGTAGATGTCATGTGTTTCCTATAACTAAAGTGGAGTTTGTTTCACCAAGGATGAGAAGGAAATGGCTCAATGTATTGGGTTCATAACAAGATTGTACTTTACAACAAGGATCGGTAGCCAAGTTTTTCATCATAGATTGAAGTATACAGTGCTTGTGAAGACTTGTTTATGCATGGAGCTGTGTGCAAAGCTATTTGACACCTTTGTGAATTGTATAGAATTAGTCTGTTATAGCTTATTCGGCTGTTCGAAGAGCAATATGTAACTTTGCCCAGAATTGAGGAGCAAGAAGAAGCTATGAAAGAACCACCACCGCAGTCACCAGAAACTCTACCTTCACCTACGCCACTCAGTCCAAAAGGGAGACAGTGCATAATGGGCAATCATCAGGAGTATCTTTGGCGCTTCATTCTATCTGAGGCAAGAGAGCCATCGCCACAAGTTTACAACTCGTGGGTGTTTTAGAGTGACTTAGTGGTGGAGTCAAGCGATCCTTATTTGGTGGGACCTGAGTGGGAGTTTCTAGATTAGACCCTTATAGAGTTCATAGTCGTGAGTAGATTGTTTTGCTATTTAATAGTAGTTGTGTGTGATATGAGCTACAATTTTGCTTTAGACATTATGTTGTGGTCTTGTTAGCCTTTTTGGCTAAGTGCTTGTCTAATTTTAGGTTGCCATTAGAATATGCCCCCTTAGACGAGCTTACCACTTACCTATGCTTTTCCCCCTTCTCTTTGTAGACTTATAGAACCAACCAACGGACAAGGGAACTTTACCTCAAGCATTTACAAGATGGTTGACAGTCGAAACTCAGCCAGCCATAGCCAATTGCATTCAGATCTAGGTAACAGTGCTCCAGAGCCTTCAGCGTAGGGGCAACAGATAGTACCAGTGGGGTTGGACCCAACATAGAGTCAGTTTATGGCAGCCCAAACTCAGTTGATGAATACAATGATGCAAAATATGAATAACATGATGAATTGACAAGACTAGGAAGCCATTGCTCCTCAGCCAGCTGGACAATAATCAAGGTTTGCTGAATTTATGAGAACGAGACCACCTACCTACTCCCATGCATCTGAGCCTTTGGAGGAAGATGTCTGGATTCATTCCATAGAAAAGAAGCTAAATCTTGCTTAGTGCACGGATCGGGAAAAGGTTCTCTATGCTGCTTACCAACTAGAAGGTGCTGCAGCCGAGTGGTGGGAGAACTACTGTGCTGCTCATGAGGATCAGGAGTACATCACTTGGGTAGAGTTTACAATAGCTTTCCATCATACCCATATCCTGAATGGGGCGATCGAGATGAAGAAAGAAGAGTTTTGTGAGCGTCAGTAGAAAAACATGCCAGTGAGTGAATATCTCAACAACTTCACTCAGTTAGCATGATATGCTCTAGAGGATGTTGCCATCGATTATGCATGATATAAGTAGTTCAAGAAAGGATTAAACCCTAGATTGAAGGTTCAGGTGGTGGGCAACAACTATGCTAGTTTTCAGAACATGGTGGACAAAGCTACACTCATCGAGGATAGTCACCGGGAGTTAGAGGAATCCCACAAGAGGAGGATGATGTAGCAAGAAGCATAGATGCATTAGGCACAGAAAGCTCATTTCAATGCATACCAGCCTACACGCGTGCCGCAGCAAACATGATTCAAGACACCAGCACCAATACCTCAATTCGATGTTTCGGGACTATGCCCTATCAATGTCAGCAACCATCCACCGAAGAGTGCCAATCTTGCAGCAGTAATTACTTGTTTCAAGTGCCATAAGCTTTGTCACTATGCTAACAAGTGTCCCCAGAAGCAAGCCCCTATGCTAGATCGTTTTAATCTGGGAGCTATACTAGATAGAACTTCTATTCCAAGAGCAGTTCGTGGAGCACCCAAGCCTTGAGTCAATCCAACAGGATGCAACAATCTGTGGTTCAAGGCCAAGTGAACCATGTCACTACAGAGGAGGCCCAAGCAGCTCAAGATGTTGTGATGGGTAAATTTCTAGTAAATTCAGTACCTGCTATGGTTTAATTCGGTTCTGGAGCTTCGCATTCTTTTGTTTCTTGAAGTTTTGCTGTTAAGTAATAGTTGAAAACGATTGTTCTTAGATCCCTTTTTTGGTTCAATCATCTGATTCGGAGTTGAGTATGAATCAAGGATGTGCCAGAGTTAAGATAACTATCTAAGAGGTAGTTTTGCTTGCTAATCTCATTTTCTTGGGTATCCAGTCTTTCGATGTGATCCTTGGAATGGATTGGTTTAAGAAGCATCAAGCTATATTGGATTGTGGAAATAATGCTATCACACTAGTCAGTCAAGATGAAATTAAGGTGAAATTTGAAGCTACATTGGAGAAGTTTCGAAAGGCTAGGGTTTGTCAGTGTAAAGGTGTCATGTTAGAGGATGTGCCAGTTATCAGGGAATTCCAAATGTGTTTCCAGATGATCTTCCAGGAATGCCACTTGACAGAGATGTTGAGTTTTTAATTGAGTTAGTACCGGTACCTGAGTTAGCGGAGTTGAAGAAATAGATCCAGGAGTTGCAAGATAAAGGTTATGCTAGACCTAGTTCTTCACCATAGAGAGCCCCGATGTTCTTTGTCAAAAAAATAGGATGGTAGTTAGCGTATGTGTGTGGATTACCGAGCACTCAATGAGGTTACTGTCAAGAATAAGTATTATTTTCCTAGAATTGATGATTTGTTTGATCAGCTTAAGGTAGCCGAAGTGTTTTCTAAGATTGATATGAGATCAAGGTATCATCAACTGAAAATTCGTTAAGGGGATATCCAAAAATAGCGTTCTCTACCCACTATGGTTTGTGTGAGTTCACAGTGATATCATTTGGATTAACCAATGCTCCTGCTTATTTCATGAATTTGATGAATAATGTATTCTTGGAATATTTTGACAAGTTTGTCGTTATGTTCATCAATGACATTCTGATTTATTCCAAAGATGAGAAAGAACATGAGTAGCATTTGAGGATAGTGTTGCAGAAGCTCAGAGAGCATAAGCTTTATGCCAAGTTCAATAAATGTGAGTTTTGGATGAAGGAAGCTGCTTTTCTAGGCAATGTCATGTGAGCAGAAGGTGTGGTAGCTGATCCCGAAAAAGTTAAGAATGTGCTCAAGTGGAAGTCACCCATTTCAGTGCCTCAAGTCAAAAGTTTTTTTTGGTATGGCAGGATATTATTGTTGCTTTATTGAAGGATTTCAGTGTAGCAAGGCCACTCACACAGTTATTGAAGAAAGAAAAGAAGTTCATTTGGACGCTAGAGTGAGAGAAGAGTTTTGAGAAACTGAAGGAGTGTTTAACCACTACACTAGTGTTAGTGTTGCCAGACATTAACAAGGATTTTGAGATTTATTGTGATGCTTCATGCAAAGTTCTGGAATGTGTGTTGATGCAAGACAGAAAGGTAGTAGCCTATGCTTCGCATTAGTTGAGACCACATGAGGAGAATTATCCTATGCATGATTTAGAGTTAGTAGTCGTTGTGCATGTTTTGAAAATTTGATGCCATTATCTTATGGGTAATCGTTGTGAGATCTACACAGATCATAAGAGTTTAAAGTATATCTTTATCCAAGCCGATCTAAATTTAAGACAAAGAAGATGGTTGGAGTTGATAAAGGATTACAATGTTAGGATTCATTATCACCCATGCAAGGCTAACGTGGTAGTCGATGCCTTGAGCAGGAAGTATTATTGCAATACCGTGATGCTCAAAGAAAGTCAGCCAGCTTTACATGAGGAATTTTATAAGTTTAGTTTGGAGTTGGTTGAAGAAGGATTTCTAACTACGGTGGAGCTACAACTGACTATAGATGCTCAAATTCATCCAGCACAAGCTGATAATGTGGGTGTTGAGAAAATCAAGACTAACCTAAGAAAAGGTAAAGCTTCATGTTTTACAGAGGATGACCAAGGTACCCTATGGTTCAAGGAGCGCTTGTGCGTGCTGAATAAAAAGGAGCTCAAGGAAGCTCATGAGTCTTTATATTCAATCATCTCAACAGTATTAAGATATACCAGGATATCAAGGCAAGTATTGTTAACCTGGCATGAAGCGAGAGATAGTGGAGTAAGTTATGCTTTATGATGTGTGTCAGAGAGTTAAAGCTGATCATCAGAGACCAGCAGGTTTGTTGCAACCGTTGAGAATTCTCAAGTGAAAGTGGGAAGAAGTTGGTACGGACTTCATTATAGGATTACCTAAGATAGTTGAATGATTTGATTCAATTTGGATAATTGTGGATCGTTTGACAAAAGTTGCTCATTTCATTCCAGTCAAGAAAACTTATGCAGGTGCTAAGTTGGCAGATTTGTATGTGTCGAGAATTGTGAGTCTTCATGGTATGTCTAAAAAGATAGTGTTAGATCGGGGATCACAGTTTACATCTCAATTTTGGAAAAGTTTCCATGAAACTGTGGGTGCTCATCTGAACTTCAGCACAACATATCATCCCTAGACAAATGGGCAGACTGAGCAAGTGAATTAGATTCTTGAGGATATTCTAAGAGCTTGTGTGTTGGATTATGGAGCCAAGTAGGACAGGTGTTTACCCTTCGCAAAGTTTTCCTACAACAACAGTTACTAGTCTAGCTTACAAATATCATTGTTTGAAGCCTTGTATGGTTGAAAGTGCAAAAATCACAGTTAATTCAATTGAGTTGCAGAAAATAGCAATTAAATCCCAAAAAATCCCAAAACATTTATAAAATTCCTTGCAGCACAAGAAATCTAAATAAAATAATTTTTGAAACCCTAAGCCTGGCCCACTTCTCTCCCACCAGCCCAGCCAGCTTAACCTGCACCCGTGCCATGTGTCAGCCATCCAGCCTGTGCCTCGTGACACCCGTCCGATCCTCCTGTGGGCTATGTGTCAAACAACGGGACCCGCTAGCACTGTTCATCATTCCCGATTTGGAGTTCGCCACCATTCCACGCGTGCCTGTGCTAGACTTTGCCTCAACATCTGTGCCACGTCTACTGCGGACTCACTCCCATGTCCATCCCAGCTTCCTCGATGTTCATGCATACATACCCACGCCATGCCCTGTTCTTCCACATCCCGAGTCGTGCCACCTGTTTTCCTCGTCTTGAGATGCCGTTGCCTTCACCGTCATCCTCTTCATCATCTTTTTTATGCCGTTTGCCAAGTGCCGCTCTCTTCTCCATCATCTATTTGGCTTTGCTGTCGATTGCGTGTGTTGTCCAGTGAATCACCGTCCATTGTCTTGTTTTTCCTGCCAAGCCTGTTGCACACCCATTCATCACACAAAGGGTCACCTCAGTCTGCACGCTCCACCGACATCACCGTGCACCTGATGTCCCTTTGGCTTCTTGGTAGACTTAGTCCACATAAATTGAGTCACTGACAATGGGTCCCATCGGTCAACCAGCACTGTTCCATAGACCGTGAACCACGCCACATCATCTTACACATCACTGCCACCACAGCATCCATGTCAGTCCTAAGTCTATGTGTCATGCCACGTGTCATACCATGTCAGCCCTAGTGCCACGTCACCCGAGCTGTTTGAATACACTATTCCGTGAGCCAAGTTTGTGGTAGAGCTGCACAATTCCATAGATCTGGTCCACTACACAGTAACTTTTCTCAAATTTTTAGGGATTTATTTTTAGGAAAAAATTCATAGTTTTTTCGATTTTATTTGAATTTAGTTGTGTTTTGTTCATTTTCTCTATCGTTAGATAATGTCTTTGAAGAAGCGGAAGTAGGAACAGAAGATCAAGAGTTGATAACTGAGCAAGGCCAAGGCAAGTCATGACCTTTGATCATGTTGAACCTAGTTTTCAAATCTATTTATTTATTATTTTATTTTGAATCATCTTCCATTGCTATATTAATACAAACATTTGTACTTGGTAGTTATTGTCCAATTGATTAATTCCATCTTGGTAATGTCATGATTCCATTATCACCATAGGATAAGTAATTATTTAGTGATGCAATACTAGTTGTCATATAGGTTGTACGTTCAATATGCTTAGCCATGCTTATAGTACATTGGGTTTATCATCACATGTTGAATAATTAATTAATTTTGACTTAATGAGATATTAAATTGTGGTGGTCAGTCAGACTTCTAAAATTTGATTACCATGGCATGGTTACTATCATTGGTGTTGGTTATTCAAAATAGTTTTCACTTGGGCGAGTGATCAAGCAGTAAAGGGGAAAGTGTGGCCAACACTTCTTGGGATGTGCATGTCTCGCCTGAGTAGTGTCTAAGGACTTAATTTTGTACACCATTGATCTGAGCTTTGCCATGCAACAACTTGTCCAGTATGGCATGGATCTGGCTAATTAATTTGTGATGTTTCAACCTTGATATTGCCATTGGTATATTTTGTTGGCACAAGAGGGGGTTTTTACTGACTAGGTGGTTAGCATACTCTGTAGAGTATAGAACTATTCGAATAGCCATGTCTCCAATTATGACAATGCTCGGTGATTTCACACGAGGGTTAGGTTTTTCCTAAATTTTAGTCTGGCTAGAACATAAGTGGGATGAGAAGTGAATGGTCAGTTCACTTGTGGTTTATTCATTACTTGGTTTGTTAACTATGTATTTACGTCCTTTCCATATATGCATTTATAATCTATTTATTTATAGTATTTACTTCAAATTGACATTTTCTGCAAAATAACCACTCAGCTATCCTTTGTTAAGCCTTGCATAATTATATTGCGTCTTGTTATAAATGACTTGCTGAGAACCCTATGTACTCATGGCTATATCAATATTTGCTCGGTTGCTGAAGAAGAGCCATATCAATCGGAGATACTTAAGGAAAGATACTTTGACGACTTCTCTGATTAGTACTCGCTTCCTAGTCAATTGCCTAAGGATATGTCGAATGGCCACTTCATTTATTGCTATTTTTCACTGCTAATTTCTTAAGCCGTTTCCACTAATATTCTTGGCCATAAGGTCATTACTGCAGAAAATAAGTCCGAAATGCAGAAAATGCTGACTGCAGCCAACAAAAACTGAAGACAGAAAATGCAGTTCGGCTAGCAAATGAGAACCGAAAAGGACAGAAAATACTTGCTGCTAAAATCAGTCTGCAGACCGAACTGCAGAGTATAAGCCTGTTGACTGGCTGCTGTATATGAACGAGATTAACTGTTGTGTTTTAGCCTATAGCAGTAGAGACAGAAGAAACAATGCAGACCGATTGTAACAGCAGCTGTTATCTGTCGGCAGAGAAATTTCTGCACACACCCGAAAGTAGAGAAGTACTGTTTAAAATGAAGACAACACAGGATTACTGAAAACAGCCGAAAGGACAGAGAAAACACGGCTTGCTGCTCTTTTTGGTCAAATGGACAAGACTACAATCTAAAATAGCAGATCAAACCCAGAGAAAAAGAAATTGCAGACAAATAGTTAACTTGGAAGAAAAAGAACAAACTGCAGCAAGAAGAACTATTGACTGAAACTGAAAACTGAAGATTGAGAAGGCAACACTTGACAAGAAACAGCACTAACACAGAAATTGCTGCAGGCTAGCTGATCTCCTTTGCTCAAGAGGACAAGACTTCAAGCTAAATAGCAGAGAGACCTCAGGTAACAAGAGTACTCATCAAAAGAGCAAGAAACCAACATTTTGACAGAAATCTGAAAACTTGAGAGAGAAGACTGATTTCCAAATTGATTGTCATTCTTCAATCTTTGCTTATGAGACTTTGTAATACATCAAGAAATGATCTCATGGCAGAGAACCACAAATATTTAGCAGCCATTTCACTGGGAAAAACAAAGAGCCGAGTGTCCCCTGCCTCCAAACCCTAAATGGTGCAAAACAGAGGAAGTGATGCGCATGAGTGAAAATGCAGAATACATATTCAATCTATCTTTTGCTCTCGTGAATGGTTTGACCAATTAGCCTTTGAGTATTTCCCAGTTCAGAGCACATGATTTGCAGCGACTCAAATCAAAGCAATTTATTCAACTGAAAGGAAGAAAGAAAGAAAGAACAACACAGGAGACAGAATACGGGAAATAAATGCACTCAACAACTCTCCTTCTCATATTGATTCAATACCATGAGTGCTTACAAGAGAGAAATGATTACATCGGCCCCATACGCAGTTGAGAACAAGGAGAACACACTCCCTCAGCTCACTCCTACAGACTGCTTCCTTGCTTGCCTACTCCCTTCTACTTCCACCTCTCCATATGAAGGTAGGAGCTGCTCTCAAAGTAGCAAATCAAGAAAGGTCAGCCCCTTTCCACTCACAAGCCTCACATCCACATGAGGCAAAAGTCAAAGCTCAAGAAAATGGGGGAAACAGCCATTTCACTCCAAACCCTAACAAATCTACTACCATCCACTAACGGGTCTCCAACCCGTTATCTTCAACCGAACCTACTTCCATTTTTGCAGCCTCGTGCATTTTATCGAAATGCCCCTGCCGCAACTTCCTGGAAGCTTGCTGCTCGCATGACCGCACCTAGCATCCGACCGTCTGGACCTCGACTCCTCCTTGAGTCTAGTCCCGATCCTCCTTGTCGTCGCCTGTCGTATCCACATCTAGTAGCTCCAACTCCGGTTCCTCGTCTTCCGACTCGCAACCACCTCAGCAGCCTTGATCATCTTCGACGTCTCCGACCGTCCGGACCTTAACACCTCCTGTGCCTAGTCCCGGTCCTCCCACGCCTCACCATGACCTAGCTCCGAAGTCCTGCAGTCACACAGACAAGCAAACCGTCATATAGCACCGCACAAAACAGTATAAACAACATTAGCATTAACAAAAGGTACTCAAGCATGAAATACCTAAATCAACCGATCGAGAAGGAAAACAAGCGTCCTAAGCACTCCCGACCGCGATCGACCTAGTCCAACCGAACCGG
Source organism: Dendrocalamus latiflorus (assembly GCA_017311315.1). NCBI lineage: Eukaryota > Viridiplantae > Streptophyta > Magnoliopsida > Poales > Poaceae > Dendrocalamus > Dendrocalamus latiflorus. Next base: position 1,239,931 of record CM029659.1, read on the forward strand.
ACCGCACCATGCATCGACTTGGTGCGAACCGACCAAATCAAACTCAAACTTTCTAGAAACCAAGTCAATTACTCATCACAAACATGGAGACACCTCCACATGGTCTCTCAGAGGATGAAGCCACATGGGAACAAGAAGACTGACTTAGAACAGACTTTCCAAATATCTTTACTGAACCTGCCAAATCTTGGGGCTGAGATTCTTTGTAAGAGGGGTAGACCTATAACATCCCAGATTCCAGGGAATGCAAAATAAGGAAAATTTCAAAAATTTTATATACATATTATTTTCTTGGCTTTTATTGGAGTTTCCTTGGAAAAGTAACATGGAAACACAAATATTTTGAAAGAAATGTGCATTGGAAAGAACTCGATTTGAATTCAAAATCAAATTTGAAAAGATGATCCTACAATGTCCTAGGAGAATTCACAGTAGAAATCATCTTAAAAACTCATAAATATATTCATGGCACTAGAAAAATTTTGAACATTTTTGAACATGTTCTTAAATTTATTCAAATCAAAATGATGCTTGTTGCATAGAACAGAGACCTTCTAAGATTTTTCGAGACTAAGAAGATTTGGTATAGCTAAAAACTCAGGTTTTCTTTTCCATTTTAATTAGCATTATGCTAATTGTAATAGGAATCCCATGAGTTTTGATTGAACGTGCGCATTTTTTTTGCCCACCCAATGTAGTTTGTGAGAATTTTGATCAAAGTTGTTAAGTTAAATATTTTGATCAAAGTTGTTGAAGTTAAATATTATACTTATGTTTCTGAGTGAAACGAGTAAAAGTATGAACTAAAACATACAATATAATTTTCTTCATGTGTTGGACGCATCATATATATGGTGTGGTAGTGGAGCCCATCAAAAGTAATTAAGGACTTTTATCTAAACTAAAAACTAAAATATGAGTCATTGACACATAGGATCCACATGGTAAATAAATAATTAAAATGTGATTTGAACCCGTGAGGCTGACATGTATGGCCAACATGTCAATTAATTTGGAAATTAATAAAACTCTTATATGCATAGCCCACACGTCAGTCTCATGATGCAATAAATATAGGTTTTAATTTAGAAAGAAAAATAAGAATTGAAATTGATGCACAATACTATTTCTCATTTTATTAGCATTTTCAAACCAAATAAAATTCCAATAGCCATAACTTTTGCATATGAACTCTAAATTTAGTGATTTTTGTCTCTAATTTTTTTCTAAAATCATGATCTATACAAATATGGAAAAATATTTAAGTTTTGTCTCTATTTAAATTTGTTTATCTCTTATTTGTATATATTTAGATTTTACCAAATAGACACCGTCACGCCAGACAATTTCATGAATGCATCCGAACCATTCTTTGAGCAATAAGAGGAAGGAAAGCACTCCCTTTAACCATGTTCATCCTCTGAGAAATAAGAGGAAGGAAAGCACTCCCTTTAGCCATGTTCATCCTAATATTTTAAATTATTATATATTGTTTGCAAAATCTATTAGACATACGTGTATGTTTCATTAAAATTGCTATACTAAGGGTAATGGTACTTATATCTGCTTGAATGCATTGAACCTCTTTGCAAATTTGATATCCTTATTGTTATAACCTTTAGGACATCGATTAGATGATATCTAATGTCATTTTGGGTATATTACAATGAATATATGGTCTAGATGCTTAGCCATGAAATAGTTTTCGCTAAGTTTGATCTTTCAAAAAAATTTACATATGGACATTGGTGATTTAGAAATGTTGAACCAGATGAGGAATCTCTGTTAGTTTGGTGTAAAATATAAAAAACCTAGTTTTTAGACATGGGCGAGCTATATGATAAACTATAAGATGTGAGAGTGTATCTTGCATGTAGATAGGGGAAATTCTCACCCGAGTAAATTAAGATTCGAATGTTGTTGCCGCATATCTAAGTCTAAGCGTACAAGCACATGTGCTATATGGACTTTGGCTTTATCTGATTAAGTTATCTGGGACTAGCCTTGCATTTTGGCAGGCCAAAGTAATGAGGGCATTCTGGGTAGGTCTTTTCATAGAGGCTCCCTTCATCAAGGTGTTGGGACTAAAGCTTGGTAATATAATAGTGAATGCCCACTTAGAGGACGGACCTAATTAAGTAAGGGTCATCGCTTAGGGGATGGACTTAAGTAAGGGTTTGAATGCTCACTTGGAAAATGGACCTAAGTGAGGTTTGATATTCATCGAGCTGGAGTAGGTTAGGTCAAGGCTATATGATAATCAACTTCGTCACACACCAAAGTAAGCATGAAGTTGCCGCCAGTGTATTTGATTATATCATATGGGTAAAGTTGTACATCCTCTTGAGAGTATTAAAAACTATTTAAATAGTTGTTTTACAGCTGAGGAGGGATGTGAATGGATGTAATTTACTGTTATTAATGTAGTATAAATGTTATTTTATTACATGTCAAATGCTCTTTACAATTCAGTTGCAAATTACTACTTATCGATGTTGCAAATGAAAGCTGCTTCATGTTGAAAATAACTTGTAGAATAGAGCCTTAGTTATTGTTAGCCTTGCATTTATATATAAGTTGTGATACACTACAAGTCTTTCTAAGCACAAAATATACTCAACCTTGCTTAAATAATTATTATTCAGAGAATAAGTAAGATAATATGCCCGACAACGCGTACTTAGCCCTTGGCTTCGGGGAGGACTTTCTAGGGTATAACTCTATTTGGTTGCCTATGGGCTATGGTGTCACACCGCTGGACTCTTTTTGCTTATTTACTTATCTTCCACTGCACTTTACTCTTGATACTTATATTTATTTGGCTGGTCGGCCCTATGTTGTAAACTTTAATTATGCATCACTTATATGTTGTCCCGTTGTTGTAAATTAATTGTATGCGATGTGTATGGACGTGATCCCATAGAGTGCATTCATCATGAAACATTAGGTTTTTGGTAGTGACAACATTTAGTGATGTATTGGATACTCTCTCTAGTCACAAAAGGAAGTTGTGGACTTCGGCACAGCCCCAATACAACTTTGACCGTTCATTTATACAATAATATATTTATAAATCATAATAAAATTGTAATATTATGAAAGTACTTTTCAAGACAAATATATACATATAATTTTGATGTGTCACTTGAAAGCATCTAAGCTCCTAAAAATATCTTGCTAATTAATGACAATGCTTGCTAAAGGGACTAACATATTTATCGAGTTAATTGAAAGGTTTAGTCCTAAAATTTGATTGACAACTTGTAAGATCAACAAGAAGGTTGACATGGCTCAAGATGAAGGTATAAATAGCCTAGGATCCTTTTGCATTTTGCCTATCTTTGGAGAATGGTGGAAGACTGGATTTTAGACTAGATACCGTACTATAAAGAGAGATCTTGGCTAGTAGCTTGAAAGTATTTTCTTATGCCATTTGGATCAATTAAAGGCCATGCATGTATTTGAATTAAGATTCTAAAGCCAACATGCATTCTCAGGAAATATGGTATGGCCATTGTTGTGGGGCGGTATTAACGCTCTGTGGTATGACCACAAAAAAATGCCATAGTACCACACCCCGGTATGACCAAAATTTAGATGGTGGTACGTTATTTCCAGAGAGATATATTTTGGAGCACTTTTGCTGCCCGCGAAACTGGTACTATCGCTCTTAAAAAATGGTACTACCGCAACATGGTAGTACCAGGCCCTGTGAAGGCAGTAGTACCGCACCAACAGTTAATAACTAATTCAAAAGCATTTATTGTGTGCACAATAGCAGTTGGAAATCTAGTGTGGTAGTACCAGCCGATACATGGCATTACTACTGCACTTGTCGATTATTTTGTATTTGTCCTCAAACTCACCAGCTCTTGAACAAGCAAGAGAGACTTCAGCGAATACATTTGAGCTAGTTGTGCACTCTCCACATCTCATTTACTCCCATTGCATATATTTGAGGTAGTTGAGAGTTATTCAAGTGCATCCATTCATTTAGTTGCTCCTTGGCACTTAAATTCCTTCAAGCAAAACCCATGATTTGTTAGATGGTGTTTGCTGACACTTAGATGTTTGGTGTTTGCTAACACTTAGATGGCTTGGAGGACGTTTATGTGGTGATCTCTTTAAGAAATTGTTAAGAGGCCCGGTGCCAATTGTGAGTGGTGTGATGCTCGCCATCTCCGTAATGGAGAAAGAGCAACACTAGTGGATTGAGATTTTTAGGCTTAATTCGTGGAGCCGGTCTAATTCGTATGGACTTAGCTCAATGTGGACTGGTGAAGACCGGCAAGTCTTCAATACCACGGAAAAACATCATGCATCTCCAATTGTGGTTATTTCTTGTCTTTACTCTTCCGCATTTACATTCTTGGCTATTGAATTGAATTGAATTGATATATTGTGTAGCTAAGAATTGTATTTGGTAGAGACATATCTTTGTGGTGCCATAGAAAATTTAAAGAATTTGCTCTTGACTTGTGATTGGTTCTTATATTGGTTATTGTGTTTAAAATTGTTGAACGTAAGAGCGAAAAATTTTACAACCTCCTATTCACTCCCTCTAGTCAGTTATCCTTGATCCTACACCAATCTAAATATTCAAAATGATTCTAATAGCCAACAGTTTACAATATTTTGTTGCACGTAACCCAAAACGTCTTCCTTTTGTGACCGGAGGGAGTAGTATCTACCATACACTCCATCCTACAATATAAATCCAAACCCACCATACACGCAAACCAAGTAGGCACTAAATATAAGAAAAAGTTAATGTCATCGGACCATACATGTTCCTATTAAATAATATACTACAACTACACATCCACTTTTTTAGCATTCAAGTTATATGGTGAAAATATCTATATAAATAAAAATAACTGGTGACATTTAAGAAACTTTTTTCGGTTCAAGGGCAATAAAATCCCACATCAATCCTAAAAAATGAAAAACATAGAAATTCTCGCATTAATCAAGAGAAAAAGAGAAGTACCTACACCACTTATTCCGGTGGGGCTAGATAATAATGGTGTAATTTAATCACGTATAGATATTAGAGTTGTATGACAAATACAATTGTATTTCAATCATAGGTGATAAAGTTGTACATCAAAGATACCAGTATCATAGTATCTAGCCACGCAATTGCGCGGGTAATTTTGCTAGTTGCAATAACTACCTTTGATATCCAAAATGGACATATATAGTATGGCAATGCTTTCTAAGAATAGAGACTTATGTTGTGGGATGAGGGGGTATTAGTAAGATTAGATTGAGAGAAGATTGTATTCTGCCATGCAATACCAATAAGAAGGTGACCTGGCATGTCTGCTCCTACAATATTGTAGCTGCCGTATATAATTGTACAATAAATACAACTAAATTTTAATCATAGCTATTAAAGTTGTTGAGAAATTACAATTGTATTTTCATCGTAATACTTAGCAGTTTAATTGCGCAGATATTTTGGCTAGTTATGAATAACAATCAAAAGCAACCGCTTTGTTCTTATCTAGCTCCAGATTCAGTGGAGCGACCGAAAGAGCGTGCTATATAAGCATGCACATGCAGTGGCGTGCAAATGGCACATGTCCTTTCAAAGTGCTGACATTTATAGCTTTCCATTTAGGCTGAATTAAAACACAATTATACCTACTTTAGTGCTTTTCATTTAGGGTAAAGTAAGTGAAACGAAAGAATTCCCAAGAATATAAGGGGCTCGGATCCTCTTTGCCAAAGAAAATCATTGGGGTGGAAAAAAAAAAGACCAATGACATGCTTTGAAAAAGTGATCTATTGATCATGCATGCATATGCAGTAGCGTACAAATAACATAACTTGTCGTCCTGAGCTTTCCATTCAGCGTAAATTGAAGTATGATAATTTTAAGATTTAGCATAACAGCATATCTATTATATATTAAAAGCTCATCACAGGTATGTCGAGCTTATGCACGACACGCTGAGTAGAACTTGCTTCTGTCTCTTTTTGTCAGGTGTTAAGATTGTGGGTCATGAAAGAAGGTTGGATTCTTTTATTTTTGACTGTGAAGAAATTGGTGGGCTACCTGGTTTAAGACTTGTTTTTAAATTATGACGTAATGCATCTAAGTAATAATATCCGATGGTCGCTATAGTTCATCTTAATTGGGACCCACTTTACTAAGGGGCACCTATTGTTTTTCTCTTTTTTTGTGAGAATTTCTGGGTATTTCTTCTTTTTTTAACAACTCTAAAATATCTATCATCGATTTTTAGTCTAGAAATTATCATAAAAAAGCTAAACATCTTGCCTTTAATTTGATAGAGCTTAATTAAATTTGAACTATAGCAGCTGTTGAATGTATTAAGAAAATCGAAATATGCCAAAAATTACAATAAAAAACAAAACATTTATATATATAGTATAAATAACAGGAGCACCATGGTGTCTGGGCACCAAGTCTTCCTGCCTTTGGATTACTTTGAGATGCGTACTAGTGTGATTGAGACTTTCCATCCATGATTAAGACTTTCCATCTATAATTGATTTAGCATGCATGATATATTATATAACATTGCACTAGCACGCATCTAAAAGCAATCCAAAAGCAGGGAGGCTTAGTGCCCGGGCACCCTGGTGTCTATATATATAGAGAGAGAGAGGAAAAACACCTTTTATTTTATAGTTTTAAAACGAAAGACTTACTCGTGTAGGTAAGGCAAGCTAAATCTTCAAAAAAAAAACGGGTGTCCAGATGATGGTACGGTCGGTGATACCATGAATGCTCGGGATGACACTGCCCTCTCATAGCACGTGCCATGCATGCGGCATTCCCCCACGCCAAGTTGGGAAAGGAAAGCGAAAGCCAAGCAAGAGAAAAAAAAAAGGAGATGATACAATCTAAACACATAACTTGATAAGAGTCCTACTCTTCTACTACTACTACTACTACTACTACTACTACTACTACTACATACGAGTAAGATGGGGTTATAAAAGAAAGTGATACATATCATCAAACGTGGCCCAAATCATATAATAAATATTAATAAGAGGGAGGCATCTTACCATCAAGAGTGAAGTCGGCGCCGTAGGATCCACCATTGCCATGATCGCCGCTCCCGATATTCTTTCATTGACCCTGTCAGCTTCATGGTTCTTCCTCACCTTCGACGGTGTACACCACGCCTGAGCCAGTGTACTTCGCCCCCGTGTTCGTCGTCCATGCCAGTGTACTCCATGGCCCTATCGTCAATCTGGGCGTGGTACACTTCCGTTACATCATCGTCCTCGGTGGTGTACACCAACACCTTGTCCTCCACACCAGTGTGCTCGTCTTTTTCACCATCGAGTACCGCTCTACCTCTATTTTCTTCACCATCCTAGTGCAGCAACAGCAAGGCAGCCACGAGAGGAAGGAGTACCGGAGGCTCTAAGGACCTGGGCTTAGGGACCAAAGGGGTTGATAGTCCGTAGGCTCCGAGGGTCTGGGCTTAGGGACAAAAGGGCTGACAGTGGCATTTTTCTCATGACCATCGGATTGAGATCTAGTGGCTAGGATCAGATGAAGGAGGAGGTGAACTAGATGTAAATAAAAAATGCATCCGGCCCCTCTACTCCCACCCGACATCGTCTGCACCCTGGCGCGATGAATTTGACAGACCTCGATGTCATTGTGTTCGGATCCGGTCATCATCGCCTTCACTGTCGTTAGATCAGGCCATCCTCACAAAGAGACAGTGGAGGCAACGGTGGATCAAGAACATAGAGCCGTAGTTGGAGCTGACCAACAACACCATCATAAAATGAGAAGTGGAAGGTGGTGGCACCGGTGGAGGGTCGAAGAAAGAGGTTTGTGTCGCAGGACTTGGTCATCCCTGCGCCGCTGCTGTCGGACCCTAGGGAGAAGCTAGAATCCAGTAGATCTAGTGATCTCTGACCACCACGCTGCTGGATCCGACCATCCTCGACCCCGATGGCACTAGATCTAGCCATCCTCGATCACGGTACCACTGTTTTCCTTCTCCCTGTCGATGCCTCCTCCTTGCTCTTCGAGCCTAGTTGCTCCTTGGCAATGACTCTTCTACTTGTTGTGGGCATCAATCATTGGTGCCACCATTCATCACAAATCTGCCATGCAAAACTGGCAAGGTGCTGGTGTAGGGCACAGAAGAGGGAGTGGATTAGAAGACGTTGATCGGAATGAGGAGAGGGGGCGGGATTAATCAGGACGCGAGAATAGAGAGTTGGCTAGCTGTTGGGGCTTCAAGGGTATGGCTGCATGGGGAAGGGAAGAGGAGTTGTTGGGTTGTGCAGCCGCGAGCAATTCGGGGAGGAAGCCGACTGATGACACAGGCCCACATGTTGGTGTATATCAAGAGGAGATGTGGGAGTGCGCTGCAGTAGGAGAAGGAAGGGGAAGGTGGTGAATGGACAAATTCCCATTTTATATTTGTGGGCACCCAGAGGAGTCGCTGCATGTGTGTTCTTCCGTACTAGTCCCATAACCAGTAGCTAGTACACACATTCAAAACATTGAGATCACATCCATATACATCGCATATATTTAATTTGTGACAAAGGGGTGAATACATAAGTGATGCATAAAGAGTTTTACAACATTTGGCCGACTGGCGAAGAGAATACCACAATCAAAAGTAAATTGTAGTAGAAAACAAATAACTAAGCAAAAGCATCAATCTAGTGGCATGCCATCATAGCCCACAAGCAACCGACTGGTGATTAGGCCCTAGAAACCCCATCATTGAACTCCTCAAGATGGGGTGAAGTACGCGTCGTCTGTATCTTTCTTCATTCTCTGATCAACAATAATTTAAGCAAAGTTGAGTACATTGTATACTCAGCAAGACTTATAGTGTATCGCAAGATTTTACATATATGCAAGGCTGTCAAAGGATGAGGCTCTATACTAAGTTATTTTCAGCATAAAATAGATTTCATTATGCAATATCAATAAGTAATAATTTGTAAACGGAATTGTAAAGGGCATTTGACATGTAATGAAATAGCACTTATATAACTTCCATATATAGTAGTAGATCAAATCCATTCACAGCCTCCTCGGCTATGAACATCGCACAATTCCCACCCATGGGCATGGCGCATGATTAGACATTCATGCCATCCCATATGTTTAGTGAAACAGTTTTGAAAAGGAAAACTACTCCTATTATGGCTGCATCCAAGCTTGTCATGACTGTAAGCACGACTATTTAAATAGTTTTTGACACTCTACAGAGGTGTACATCTTTACCCACATGATATAATCAAATACACTGTCAGACATTACACGCTTCCTTGGGCGTGCAACGAAGTGATTATCATATAGCCTTTAGGTTTATCTAGTCTTAAGCTTTCACTAACCGGATGAATGGACAAGCCCTCACTTGGGCGCACCAAGTGAGATGCATGACAGACCCTCACCTCAGCAGATAAACCTCCCTTTGGTTAGGCATTCACTGATGTATTAGCAAGTTTTGGTCTCAACACCTTGGTGAAGGGAGCCCCTGCAAGCAAACCTAACTGGAGTGCCCTTACTACATCTGTGCCTACCACAATGAAGGCTAGAGCTAGACAACTTAATCAGCTAAATGCCAGAGCCCATATAGCACATGTGGTTGTACGGTGTGACGTAGATGTGTGGCAACAGCGTTCGGTCTTTAATTGATCCGGGCCAGAGTCTTCCCCTATAGACATGCGAGATTCCCTCTCACATTTGATAGTAACTCGCCCACATCTAAAAATTAGGTTTTTTATTTTATGTGATACCAAAGTAACAGAGCTTCCCCTCTCTGGTCCAACATTTTGAAACCATCATACCCACACGTAAACTTGTTTGAAAGATCAAACTTAACAGAAACTAGTGCTTGGCTAAGCATCTAGACCATATATCATTGTAGTATTCCCAATTTGACAATATATATTGTCTAAACCATGTCCTAGGGCATACAACAGTGAGGGTATCAAATTCTCAAGGAGGTTCAATGCATATGAGCGGCCGTAACTATCTTTACCCACAGTATAGCAGTTTTAATAGAACATACACGCGTACATAATAGATTTTGCAAATAATATACAATAATTGAAATATTGAGATCAACATGGTCAAAGGGGGTGCCTGCCTTGCTCCTATTGCTCATATAATGATTCGAATGCGTTCTTAGAGTAATCTGGCGCGAAGTCGTCTATTCGATGGAAATCCTGATACATGCAAATAAAAGCCAAATAAATAGACAATACTTAAATATTTTTGTACAATCAAGAAGATCATGATTTTAGAAGAATTTAGAAATAAAGATTACTAAATTTGGTGTTCGTATGTAAAAGTTATAAGCTTTTGAGTTTGGCTCGATTGAATTATCTTCTTGGTTGGTACAGAACTCTTTATGACTACTATATTGTTCGGCCGCTATGGCGTTTGATTCCACCTACGACAACTGCAGCCTAGCTACTACCACTGCAGCTATGGACCACTATGGCTTACGACCATTATAGCTACCGATCACTATGGCTTACAACCACTATAGCTACTGACAATTAGGGCTTACAACCTTACGATTACGACTTATGATCACGGCACTTCGACCACACAGGTCTTTGACTACGTCGATCCTATCGCAATTCTGGTCATACTGTTCACACAGAGCCGGTACTACTGATCTTCATCCACGCTGATCTTCCGAGCATCAACCGGGTTCTATAACTTATGTCTACCAACCAGATATTGTACCGTATGACTACTAACTAGGTTCTGTAGTTTGAGGCTACCGAGTAGGTTTTGGCTACTGACTTATCCGCTAGGATCTATAGGTTTTGACTACCGACTACATTCTATGGGTTTCGACCACCGACTACATTCTGTAGGTTTCGACTGCTGACTACATTCTATAACTTACGACCGATTTACAATACATATGACTAATCTACTGTACTTATGATCGATCTGCTACACTTACGACTGATCTACTACACTTACGACTGATCTACTATACCTATGATCGATCTACTGCACTTACGACTGATCTATTGCACGTACGACCGATCTACTATAGTCAAGGATTATGAGTCCAGTTGTGGTCGAAGGTTTTGACACAGTGGCGGTCGAAGATCATTTTGACTATGACAGCAGTCGAAGGTCTCGGACCTACTGTGGTTGAAGACTCCAACATAGCAGCGGTCGAAGATCTTGACTCCGGTAGCAGTCAAAGATCTCAACTACGATAGCGGTCGAAGCTCTCGGACTAGCTACGGTTGAAGACTCCAACACAACAGTGGTTGAAAATTTCGACTACGGCTGCGGTTGAAGATCACGACTACACGAGCGGTCGAAGATCACGACCAGGCAAGCGGTCGAAGATCATGACACAGTAGCGGTCAAAGACTTCAATGCCCAACTGTAGTAAAAAATGTCGACATGGTAGTGGTCGAAGATCTTGACACAGTCACGGTCAAAGATTTCAACAACGATAGTGATCGAAGATCTAGACCACAGCTACGGTCGAAGGTCTTGACAACGATAGTAATCGAAGATCGTGACCACGCAAGCGGTTGAAGATCACGACCATGAAAGCGGTCAAAGATCACGAACATGCCAGCGGTCAAAGATCTCGATTACGCAAGTGGTCGAAGATCACGACCAGGCCAACGATCGAAGATCTCAACTACACAAGTGGTCGAAGATCACAACCATACCAACAGTTGAAGATCACGACTTCAACTGCTATGGTTCTCTTCTCGACTGCGACTACTACGGTTTTCTTTTTGAGTACGACTACTTCAGCTCTCATTTTGACTTCGATTACTTTAGTTCTCTTTTCAACTACGATTACTTTAGTTCTCTTTTCAACTTACGTACTCTACGAGGGAGGAGGAGCTCACTAAATACGATGACGGCTCTCGAGAAGGAGCAGAAGAAGGTAGCGTTCGAGACCTTATTGGCAGCAAAGGGGTCCACGGTGACAACAATGTCCGTTGACAGAGAAGCTACAAAAAGAGGTGCGCATGAGATTACATGCATGCATGTAGAGGTGTGGGTGAAAGGAATAGAGATACGGCTCACTAGAGCGAAAGTCTTATGGCGGCGTCCTGGTCGGAGATGAAGGAGAAGTAGGTCTAGCTCAAGTGATCCACCGAGTGTTTTACTGCACGGACGGTCAATCAAATGAGTAAGGTGCTCAAGGGAGAGGTAAGCCACGCTGTGATGGAGTTGAGGAGGAGAGCTCAATAGAGTAGCTAGCACACGATGGCGTGCTCACCAAAGTCGCGTATGACTTCGGTTCCTCAATGTTCCAGAGAGCGGAGTGCTCAAGGATCACGCGCAAGAGACCAAGAGGGCGAGCTAAAGAGAATGGCACACTGGGGGTTTATAGGCACAGGAAAGCTAAGGGCTCACCGTGGAACACAAAGCGCGGACGGGGACAAAGGGGAAGATACACGCCTCATTTCAAGCAATGGGTAGGCGGTGTTGGTAGCAGCAGAGAGGCGAGCTCGACCAAAACCAGGGGTGAGGTGAGTTGCGCTGGCACAAGCATGTGGCCAGGTGCTTATGGTCATTACTGGGGTGGGGGGACACGGCATCAGCCAAGAGAAGAGGACAACGGTGAAGCGGAATTCCTAGGAAGGTTGTGGCCGTGTTGCAGTATGCGTGCCCAAAGAGATCAGTGGGAAGTGATGGCTCATAGGTGGTGCAGTCAAAATTGGCTCGGTCAGCAAGCAAGCAGAGGGAGAAGGAGATAGAAAGACAAAGAAGGGAGAAAGACAAAAGGTGAGATAAGCTGAGAGATTTGGATAAAAGTTAGATATATTAGATGAACTCGAAAGATTATGAAAATCCTTTCGAATGCTCCTGATATAGGGTAGATGATTGTGTAAATTTTAAGAGTTTTATCTTCTCTTGATTTTTCTAGGAAAAAATCTGAGAAAACTTTTTTGTTGAATTTAGATATATTTATTTGATTCAGACAGCCTCAGAACTTCTTTGATATTTATTTTTAGTGCCAAAATTATACTCATGGGCTTTTTGGTTTCCACCATGAGTTTATGCCAACTTTTAATCATCATATTAGTTTTTATAACTTGGTCTAAATTTTTTATTTGAATTACATGCACTTTTCATTTTTGAAAATCAAATTTTCCAAAGAAGCTCCAATAATAGCCAATTTAACAAAAATGCATTCAAAAACTTTAAAAATTTTCTCATTGTTACATGCCCTAGAATTTGGGATGCTACAATATTGGTATAGATATAGATGTGGAAAGAGCTGGATATCTCAAAGGTTACATGTCCACACAATATGAAAATTGTTCACACCACACCACTTATTGAAACGGGTCTAGATTATAATGGTGCAAATTAAGAAAATATATTGAATGGCATGTCTAGATAGAAGTATATTGTGATAGGTTTATTGTTTGTCGTACAATAACAGTAAGAAAATAATTTGGACATGGAAACTAAAGATGGCTATGATAACTGAAAGAAGAAAATATATTTGGTAGTATAGGTTTTGAAAGATTCAGAAATACGCACATTGATCAATTGAAACTAAGGATGGCTATGATAACTGAAAGAATAAAAGCTTTTTTAAGTATTAAAGTTTGATAACAAATATAATTGTATCTTCACATATGAACAAAAATATTATAGTATCTAACCACGCAATTATGCGGCTTAGACTAAATGGACCACATGGAAACACAAAAAAGAGAAATCCCAACCAATGTATGTCTCACTTGACAGTCTCTCCTAGCGCAAATAAGGAAGAGCTTTTTGTAACAAAAAACAAAAATAGAAACAAAAAAGGAAATAATTTATATTGAGAGGTACAAGATCGACCTACACCACCCTAACACCACACACACACGTGCGCGTGTGTCCTCTACACACGCAAGGAAATTTGGAAGCCCTGGGGCCTCACTAAAAGAAAAGAATTTGTATGGGAAAATATTGTCTTTTTGTTTGATTTCCAACTACACGGACAACGGAACACATGTACAGAAAGCATCTAGGGTTAAATAGAAAACAAATGTATGAAATACACACCTACATTGGTGTGATTAGAAATTAGTAATATTTATAAACATTTAACTATAATTTACCAATCTACAATGATGATGTCTGTGCAAGGGCGTGGATCACCTTGCTAGTTATCTTATATGAGGTAAGAGGTAAATAAGTCGTACGTGATCACGTTTTTGCTATAAAAAAAAAAAAGTGGACGTCTGCTACTTCCTCGACTAACATATAACATCACGGCCGTTGTATCTCGTGAGAGTCGATCTCAGCCACCGATTCACGCACATGGTGGAAAAGATGGTGCCCGCTACTTCATGGCGTCCGTCCAACGCGCGCCCAAGCCGTTGACATAAGGTGGAAATTTTGTGTTGAGAGGTTTGAGTTTGGAGTTAAAAGGTGTGTTTTCTTTGGGTTGAAAGTTTGAAAATTAAAACGGTTTTAATATACTAGTAATGTGCCCGTGCTAACGCTACGGTAAAATACAAAATAAGATAAAATTTGCAAAAAATAAAACGAACAATCAGATTCATTAAGATTCACGATGGCTTTCGACCACAATGGCTTTCGATGACAATAGCTTTCGATCCTGGACGACCTCCAATGGCGATAAACCCTCACCGATAAACCCTAAACCCTAACTCATCGTCATTGTTGGCAGAGAAGATGACCTCACCAGCCAAAGTTCGAATCTCCAAGCAAATCACAAGTCATAAATTTGACTATTTTTTCCCAAAAAATATGCAACAGTTTTTTTAGCAATTCCGTTTTTGGGGTGGGTGTTATATCTCTCACACACGCTAAAGGCAAAGCAAGAGAGGATGAGGGATGCATTGATAGCCGGAAAAGATTCAAAAATTGACAGCTTAAAAGTTGTGGCTTATGACTGAAATTGCACTGTAGCTGAAGGTGGTTTATTTGGCGTAATTAAATTTAAAAAATTTAAAATAGAAAAATATGCTAGCTCATCACGGACAACGCAAACGAATACGGGAAAAAAAGAACCGGAAAAAAAGCTAAAAAAAGCCAAAAGTTCAAAAAAAAAAAAGAAATTTATGAATAGTGAAAACTAAGACATAAACAAGAAGTTGAAACTGAAACAGGCGAGGCCAAGGCCTACTCCAAATGGCTTAAAAGCCTTTGGCTTCCAGAAACTAAAAGCCACTGGAACACGTCGGTTTCTTAACTTCTGTTTCTTAACCAAGAAAAAGCTAACAGGTACTACAATGCATTTACAATCAAAAGCTAGAAGCAGAAGTCAGAAGCTGGGTTTTTAAGTTGTTTGGAGCGGCACCTAAGCCCCGTTAGGAACATAATAATTTAGTGGAAATTTGACGGGAACAGTTTTATTCCGAATAATACTTATCGGTATGCTCGACACCATTAGGATCATTGGGAACCTAGGAATTTTACGGGGAGTTCACAGGAAACTGACACGTAAAATTCCTACGTACCAAATGAGTTATCAGTTTTGCACAATGAAATTTCTGAAGGTGAAGGAATCAAGGACTCCATCGAACAAAGACGGCCGCGAAGGAACTCCGCTAACCATGACCCATCAACGGGCTATCAACTCATCATTCACCAAGGGGCTATCAGCATACAGAGAGTGATCTGCAAACGCTTTACCTGAGCGAGTGCATACGATGTACACAAAAAAGCGAAGACAACAATCTTTGACACAAGCTTCACAAAGATGAGAAACCACTACCAATACTTGTCAGAACTTACAGGTGACGCTGACGCTCAAGGAGAGCACTCAACAATTCAAGCCATCAGCTATTGACCAAGGAGGCGAAACAAAACGGACTGCAACCTACTACGCAGCACCGGCGACCGCAGACGAAAACGAAGCACAAACGCAACCTCAACAATAACAAAGCCATCCATCCATCCATCATGCAAGCCACGAAAAGCACAGCATCACAAACTCTCACTGGGAAACGACCTGGCCAGACCAGAAATGGTGTACTGGAACTCATGGCTACTCCACCACGCCTTCCTCTTCCTCCTCATCCTCGTATTCTTCCTCAGCTGTCGCGTCTTGGTACTGCTGGTACTCGGTGACCAGATCGTTCATGTTGCTCTCTGCCTCGGTGAACTCCATCTCATCCATCCCCTCGCCGGTGTACCAGTGTAAGAAAGCCTTCCTCCTAAACATAGCAGTGAACTGCTCGCTGACCCGGCGGAACATCTCCTGGATGGAGGTGGAGTTTCCAATGAAAGTCGCTGCCATCGTCAGCCCCTTCGGCGGTATGTCACACACGCTGGACTTGACATTGTTGGGAATCCACTCGACAAAGTATGAGGAGTTCTTGTTCTGGACATTGAGCATCTGCTCGTCCACTTCCTTGGTGCTCATCTTCCCTCGGAACATGGCAGAAGCTGTGAGGTAGCGTCCATGGCGAGGGTCAGCAGCACACATCATGTTCTTGGCATCCCACATCTGCTGAGTCAGCTCAGGAACAGTGAGAGCACGGTACTGCTGTGATCCGCGTGAAGTCAGTGGCGCAAAGCCAACCATGAAGAAGTGGAGACGAGGGAATGGGATGAGATTCACGGCAAGCTTTCGAAGATCAGAGTTGAGCTGACCAGGGAACCTTAGGCAGCAGGTAACACCACTCATTGTAGATGATATAAGATGGTTCAGGTCACCAACTGCATTGTTAGAGCAAAGCTATCAGTACCTAATTCTAATTGTAACATAAACTTATACATTAAGTTTCAGCAGCATCACGGAGCCGTAAACAACAAGAGAGGATTAACTTACAAGTAGGGGTGGCAAGCTTTAGTGTGCGGAAACATATGTCGTAAAGAGCTTCATTGTCCAGCACCATACATTCATCAGCATTCTCAACAAGTTGGTGAACAGAAAGTGTAGCATTGTATGGCTCCACAACGGTATCTGAGACTTTTGGTGATGGGAAGACAGAGAAGGTCAACATCATTCTATCAGGGTACTCCTCCCTAATCTTAGAAATAAGAAGGGTGCCCATGCCAGATCCAGTTCCTCCTCCCACAGAATGGCAAACTTGGAATCCTGTAAGAGTGTAAGTAAAGCAGATAAGGACATGCTATTATTCGCCAATGCAAACAATATTCCAGCATGCATATGTAAAGAAAAACAGCCTTGGAGGGTTGAAGGAAAAGGGTTCGAAGGATGCAGCAACACTTAAAAGGTCACAAACAGCTGGCGGTGTAGGAACATCACCATGCATGCGACAAAACAAGAGTTCGTGAGCACTGAGCAATCATGGTACAACATTTACGGTGATATTTGAGTTACACAATTTTTAACACATTCTGCCACCAAGCTTTGGTAGTCCATTAACTTGTCCTGACATGCTACTGAAACAATTATGTTTGTGAAACATATTACTTGGGCCTATCATATTATTCAATAGTATACCAAAACAAAAAATCAGAGGGATGACCACAGCGATAAAGTAAAGCACTTCTTTATTCATCACGAAGACGAGGACTCCATTTTGTCCAATGCTGACCGAAGGATCCAATCCAGCTATGACACAATTTTTAATCCACTTTTTCATAGA
Source organism: Dendrocalamus latiflorus (assembly GCA_017311315.1). Taxonomy (NCBI): domain Eukaryota; kingdom Viridiplantae; phylum Streptophyta; class Magnoliopsida; order Poales; family Poaceae; genus Dendrocalamus; species Dendrocalamus latiflorus. Next base: position 1,257,496 of record CM029659.1, read on the forward strand.
ATAGTAGTGTGCCCGTGCTAACGCTACGGTAAAATATAAAACAAGATAAATAGAACATGCAATTGGTTTCATAAGAGCTCAACTTCATCATTAGTGGTGCAATGGACTCTTTTTTTACTCTCTCAAGTAGTATAGTCTAACTAAAAATTCAGAATGAAGACTCACCTGTGCACCTATGTCACTCTTTTGATGTCCTCTTTCCTTTGATCTGCATCATTATTTACTGATATGTGGAGAATTCAACACCAACAAAAAGAGAAGTATAGGAATCAAATATAAAAAAACACCTGGGTAGCTGCAGATGATTTTGTCACTACAGAAAAGCAAACACTGCACTATTGTGAATGCAAAACCAGAAAAGTTTATAATTGTCATGTCAGACAAATGGGAAGGAGGAGATTCTACCTTTGCTCATGCAAAAAGTAGCGTGGCTCCTCTAGCTTCTTCGTTATTGATCTTCTCTTCATTCCAACAATCATAGTCCAATTTTTTTGCAGTCGCAAAACTAACTCACAAGCAATTCCCCCAAAACATTTTCAGGCCCTGCAAAGCACAGGTGTCCAATTAGCAAATTTTGGCAAAAGGGACCCATTGTGGTGATTAAAACTTCAATGACATACCACACCCTGAACATCCAGAATTGTTGTGCTCAATCAATGTGCCTTTGCAGCAATAAGAAAGAAAAGCGAACGATCAACACGGCCAACAAACCAGGTTCCTCTCTGGCACTCCGTCGAACATCTCCCGTGCTTTGTTGACCGGCCCCAGCCACACAACCTGCTGACCATCCGGTTTGTTCCAACCATTCAGCCTGCTGCTATATAAAACTATATCATCAAATTGCTCCGACCTATCATCAAAGAGCAACCTGCAAAGCGACCATGGATCAAAACCCAATTCTATAGCAAGACGGCCGACGCACTGCGTAGTAGAACAGGGAGATGGGCATCGCCACTAAACCTAGGGTTTTGTCTCTCACTGGGAGAAAGCATGGCGTGAGCAGCTAGATCCAACCTAAGCAATCCGCGAGGGAGACGCTACCATCCAGGGATTCGGGCTTACCTCTTCACCACTCGGCGCGTTCTTGTCGAGCGGGCGGGCAGCGCAGAGGACGGGATGGTGCAGGGAGACGGGGGAGGCACCACCAGGGAGGGAAGGCAGCGTCTCGTGGAAGGGGAGGTGGCGGTGGTGCCGTTAGTAGGGATGAGGAGGCGATCCATTGGGGGAGGAGGAGGCGATCCATTGGGGGAGGAGGAGGCGTTGGCGGAGCGGAGGAGGCGGGGCGGAGCGGAGGAACGGGGGAGGAGGCGGCGGCGGAGCGGAGAAGTGGGGGGAGGAGGAGGCGGCGGCGGTGCGGAAAAGTGGGGGGAGGAGGAGGTGGCGGCGGCGCGGGGTGGGGAGGTGTAGGCGAGGGCGGAGCGGCGGATGAGGGGGGGGAGGAGGCGGCGCGGAGAACGGCGAGGTGGGGGGGAAGGAGCGGAAATCATGGGGAGAAGGGCGGAGCGGCGGATGAGGGAGGGGAGGAGGCGAGGGTGGAGGAGGGAGGGGAGGAGGCGGCGCGGAGATCGTGGGAAGGAGCGGAGATCGTGGGGAGTGGGGGAGAAGGTGGGTGGTCGAATCGGGGGCGTGTGCGTGGGGGGCGACGGGTGGGTACCGGTTCAATGATGTGCATGAACCAAATGATTTTGACCTTAGGATCTTCAATGAGTAAGAGAATAAGGCTTGAGGAGAGATCCAAGCCATTCATTTGTATGGAGTTGGATTACTTTGGTACACAAATCTGGGTGGACTTAGATTAGGCATGACTGTGGGGGTGGTTGAGGGGGTGGATTTAGTAAAGATAATTTTGGTGTATTATAGAGTAGGGTAGATGTTACCATAGTCCATATTCTTCTTAATAGGTTAGAAATTACCACGTTATCAAAGAGAAAAATAAAAGATCTAGATTTCTAATTCGGTGGGTTCAAATTATGGTGGTGAATATTAATCGGATCGTATGACAGAAGTGGATATCATAATTCAATCATGATATATAATACAGATTTGCTATATATAATAACTACTCTACTGGAGATATTCACAGGAACCATCAGATTTGCTTCGAGGAGCCAGAAATTCCTACGGTGATCAAGAGAAAAAGATAAGAGTTAGAGTACTTATGTAAAAGGCCTACATTATAATGTAATGGAGACTAATCGAATATAACGTAGAATTGCATGTTAGCAGAAAGGTACTTGCCTTAATACTTTCTGCTTTGGGGCAAATGAAAAGCAAATTGCCAAGGATATTGGGGTCCCAGATCCCTTTTGATAAAGAAAAGCACAAGGTAGGGGAATAAAAACAAAGACCAAAAAGAAGCTATAGTAGCGTGCAAACGGCATAACTGGTAAGCTAAAAGCAAATTCCTAATGATATTGGGGGGCCCTGATCCCCTTTGCCGAAGAAAAGTACATCAAACCAGGGTGCGGTAGCGTACTAATGACAAAATTTCCTTCTGGAGTATCCTTAGAGGTTTCCAATTTCAATGCTGGCATTGAGCTAGGTTGAGTGAAAAGCAAATCTCTACTACTTAAAGAGGGAGTTAGTAAGTGGTACATTCTTTTCCCTCACTCCCTTCATAGGAAAATTCACCGCCGACATGTGGGACTCTCCCGTGCACAACTCTTTTGCAGGCCACTCTCTGCTTCTCACGTGGGTGGGGGCAACGGTGGTTCGTTCAACAACCCTCGCCGATAGCGGCGCTTCTGTGGGTTGGCGGCACCGGAGGCGGCTAGGCCGTGAGGTCCTCCTCGCGAACAGTGGCCCAGCGGCCTTATAGACGACAGTGCTCATTTCTAGCATGGTGAACATCGCGAATGGCATTTACCACAGGCGAATGGTGCCGACGAGTTGGGGGCGAAGTATACAACGTATGGCTTATCCTCCCTCATGCCCCGTTTTGTATGGAGGAGTCTCCACAACAACCATCAGTCATTGGGGATCAGGAGCAGTGAGATGCTGCTATGCCTCACGCCCTCACGAACAGGAAGGATAAGAATGGCATTGAGTGGTGAGCGGCGCGCCAGTGTCATCACAATATGGAAGTAGGTTGACTGAGCTGCTGGTGATTGGGTGAAGTTTGTGGAGAATGATGAAACCAATAAGCTATCTGGTGATTTGGTATAGCTGAAAACTTAGGTTTTCTTTGAATTTTAATTAGGATTGTGCTAATTGTAATAGGAATCCTGTGAGTTTTGATTGAACGTGTGTACTTTTTTTGCCCATCCAATGTAGTTTGTGAGAATTTTGATCATCGATGTTAAATATTTTGATCAAAGATGTTGAAGTTAAATATTTTTACGTATGTTTCCGAGTAAAATGAGTAATAATATGAACTGAAACATACAATATATTTTTGTTCGTGTGTTTGACGCATCATATATGGTGTGGCAGTGGAGTTGAGTGCATGGTGCACATGGAGCATGACAAAAGACGTGATGCAGGCCATAGCAAAGCTCAGCCGAGTGTGGTGACGGAAACGAGAGGAAAGTCCAAGATGAGCACAACAGTGTGGTAGGTGTGACAAGGCCCATACTAGAGCTTGACTGGGCTTGTCGGCAGAGACAAGTCCATGGCATAGACTGAGCAGCGGTAGAGGCGTGATGCGGGCTGTACTAAAGCTTCGTTGATTGTGGCAGCGAAACCGAGGCCATACTGCAGGCCGAGCACGACAATGAAGGCCCATTGCAAGCTGGAGCGGAGCTCAACCAAGTGCCTTGACAGATTTGATGGCTTGTTGTAGGTCGAGTCCGGCAACGGTGGCTTGATGTGATAAGAGTAATATGATTGTTTTTTCATCTCACTACTACAGACAGCCCTATCACAGACGGTTCGGAACCGTCATCACAGACGGTTCCTGAACCGTCAGTGTTTAGGTGTCAGTGATAGTTGGTGGTTATCACAGACGGTTCCCGAGCCGTCTGTGATAACTCACATTACAGACGGTCTTTATTACTAACCGTCTGTGATAGGCGAGTCCTATCACAGACGGTTAGTAATAAAGACCGTCTGTGGTATACACAATATCACAGACAGTTTTTATTACTAACCGTCTGTGATATTGTGTATATCACAGACGGTTAGTAGTAAAGGCCGTCTGTGATATCATTCACACCACAGACGGCACTCTTTGAAACCGTCTGTGATAATAAATATTACAGACGGTTTTTAACAACGAATCGTCTATGATACCAAGTGCATCATCCATTTTATTTGTTGTTTTTTGGCTAGCCTCAAGATATGCTAGCCATGCCCTCTGAAAGCAAGCAAGCAAGCAGGTTACAGATAAATAACAGATATAAGTTAATTGCAACTCATAGTAAATTACAACAAAATTCGATACACAGATGAATGTAACAAACGGCCAGCAGATCACATACATATATAGAATGAAAATCGTTACACAAAATCTGACAAATGAATTCAATTGAAGGAATTGTTTGATTTGTACAATTGAATCCAATGTTTCAACATCTAATTATCACCATTGCCGGCGTGGAACTCTCCCCTCTAATTATCCTGATGTTCATATCGACCAAGTCACGCCTTGCGTTAACACCATCCTTTGTTTTATCAGGAATGTTCAGTACGAGACCAATCAAACTGTCACATACATTCTTCTCTAGGTGCATGACATCGATGCAATTGCGAACTTCTAAGTGCTCCCAATAAGGCAAGTCCCAAAATATTGACCTCTTTTTCCACATATTCTTCCACAATTTACGTCCCTTTCCAAACACAACATTTATATCCTTGACCATATCATACACCTCTTTCCCGCTAAAAGGTCTTGGTACTGAGTCATCCTCTTTTTCCGTCAAATTGTTTCTTCATCTTGCGGTATGGGTGATACTTTGGAAGGAACCTACGGTGACGCATGTACACAGTTTTTCGCGAGTTGTTCAACCACACACTCTCAGTATAATCTAAGCAGTGCGGACACGATTTGGCTCCTTTTATACTCAACCCTGACAGGTTACCAAGGGCAGGAAAATCATTAATGGTGCAGAACAACATGGCGCGTAGAGTGAAGTTCTCTCGTTTGTCCGCATCCCATACATGTACCCCTTCATTCCACGGTATTGTAAGATCTTCCACCAATGGGGCTAGGAACATATCAATATCGTTGCCAGGTTGCTTCGGCCCTTGGATAAGTAGTGACATCAAAATATATTTCCGCTTCATACACAGCCAAGGAGGAAGGTTGTACATGCACAGAGTCACGGGCCAGGTGCTACGTCGGCTGCTCATGTTACCAAAAGGATTCATTCCATCTGTACTCAACCCAAACCTTATATTTCTCGGTTCCACACCGAAATCTACAAACATCCTATCGATGTTCCTCCACTGGGCAGAATCAGCAACATGTCTTATCATTCCGTCTTTCTTACGCTGCTCGCAGTGCCAACGCATCAATCTTGCATCCTTGCGGTTTGCAAATAAACGCTTCAAACGGGGGATTACAGGAAGATACCACATCACCTTAGCAGGAGGTCCTTACTTCACCTCGATGCCCTTCCCATCATCAGAGTCATTTTTACGCTTGTATCGGGATGCTTTGCACACCGGACAAACATGTAAGCTAGCATACTCTTTACGGTACAGGATACAATCATTCTAACATGCATGTATTCTTTCTACTTTCATTCCTAATGGACAAAGAATCTTCTTGGCTTGGTAGGTGGTTCTCGGCAACACATTTCCCGTTGGAAGCATGTCCACTAGGAGACCTAATAATGCTGTGAAACTCTTGTCGGACCAACCATTGCTTGCCTTCAATTTTAGCAGTTCTAGAACTGATGACAACCTCGTGTATTGCGGCTTGCAGCCCGGGAACAAAGGTTTCTCCGAGTCCTCCATCAAGCCCTCGAATTTACCAAACTCTCTCTCACTATAGTTCCCTTCTGCATCACGTAACATCTGATCCAGATTGTCATCCTGCGACCTATCCTCATGATCGAAAGAACAGTCCACAACTGGCATATCGTTGTCTCCCTCGACTATGTCATAACTACCTTCTTGTGTACTCTTCTCTTCACCATGACTGGTCCAATATTTGTACCCTTTTCTGAAACCCCTTCGAATCAAGTGAGGTTCAATCTGCGCTGAGTTGCTAAACATCTTGAGATTATCACAATCAATACATGGGCAATACATATATTTCATCCCCTTCTTCAACATATCCAGCTCGGCCGCCCTTCTAAAAGCAGACACGCCAGTAATGTACTCTTCACTCACACGGTTCTCAATATACATCCAGTTTCGGTCCATCTACGCTACACAAGTGACAAATGGGTGTCAAAAATAATTATTACCCCTACTACTAACCTCTGATCAGATCACTAAGAATGTTAAGTAATTGAGTACTAATCTCTGATCAGATCACTAAGAATGTTAAGTAATTGAGTATACTAACCTCTGATCAGATCACTAAGAAGACGGTGATTTTTTTTCACCCCCAACTCCCTAAAGCCGGTCGCCTTGCTCCACCGATGCAGCGCAATGAAGACAGATCGGTGTCGACATCCTTCAAGCAAGTACGCCAAGTAATTAATACTACGTAGAATATCACAGACGGTTCCAACCACAAACGGTCTGTGAAAATGATATATCACAGACGGTTCGTATTAATAACCGTCTGTGAATTATCACAGACGGTTATTAATATTAACCGTCTGTGATACAAACAATATCACAGATGGTTCAAATTAATAACCGTCTGTGATTGTTGCCTATCATAGACGGTTCGCATAAATACCCGTCTGTGATAGTCTAAACTATCACAGACGGTGTTTTATAAAAAACCGTCTGTGATACTAAACAATCACAGACGGTTCATAACAATGACTGTCTGTGATATACACAATATCACAGACGGTTAATAACAACAGTCGTCTGTGATATATCACAGACGGCTCAGTATTTGAAACCGTATGTGATATATATATCTCAGACGGCTTGTAACAACGAACCGTCTGTGATAGAAATTGCAGCATAGCATAGCATCCGAGGCACATCCGAGGCCTGCTGCTGTGTCTTGAGGAATGCCAAGAGCTGGTCTTCAGATGTGGCATTCCTCAAGACACAGCAGCAGGCCTCGGATGCTATGCTATGCTGCGAATTGGCATTCTCCACTCCGACAATCCTTCTTTTTCCCGCAAAATTCAAGGCAATTTTATTACAAAATTTCAAAAAAAGACATTCCCAGATTCTTCGGTGAGCCGCCGACATAGCCGACTTCTTCGTTGAGCGACTATCCATCTGCTTCTTCCCACTTCTTTTCTTCATCTCTGGTCTCTGGATCATGTACGCCAGTAGCGATGATTCAGTTAGCTGAATCATCGCTACTGGCATACGTGATCCAGAGACCAGAGATGAAGAAAAGAAGTGGGAAGAAACAGATGGATAGTCGCTCAACGAAGAAGTCAGCTATGTCGGCTGCTCACCGAAGAATCTGGGAATGCCTTTTTTTTGAAATTTTGTAATAAAATTGTCTTGAATTTTGCGGGAAAAAGAAGGATTGTCGGAGTGGACATCACATCTCGGCAGTAGTCGGCATCGTCGAGGAACATGCAAATACAGAGGCAAGCACGACAACACATTTAGATCTATTACAGGATAACAAGCTAGTGAACTCTTCATGGAACGACGGTGCGGGTGAACAAGACACACTTACCACACTTACATTCATATATGCTCACAATGGATGAACTCACGCGTGACTAGTACCGGTGGAAAGGTAGATGGGGCGTTATTTATAAGGGCCAAGCAGAGGGAGGAACTACTGCCTGCCATTCGATGTGGAGAGAATGGACGGGTGAGATCGAAATCCTGGATATACGCCAATTATTGGTGACACGTGATTATCACACGCCAATTATTGGTAATATGTGATTATCACAGACGGTTATTAACGCGAACCGTGTGTGATAATAAATATCACAGACGGTTCTTAATACGAGCCGTCTGTGATGTTTCAGTTATCACAGACGATTCTTAATACGAGCCGTCTATGATGTTTCAGTTATCACAGACGGTTCGTATTAATAACGGTCTGTGATATTAATATCAGACGAACGGTCTGTGATATTAATATCAGAATATGAACGGTTTGTGATATTAATAGCAGAGATGGTTTGAAATACGAAGCGTCTGCGTTAATGCTTAAATATGCGCGCCCTAATCCTGCTCTTCTACACACTATGCTCTCCCTGATCATAATAGCAGAGATGGTTTGAAATACGAAGTGTCTGCGTTAATGCTTATATATGCGCGCCCTAATCCTTCTACACACTATGCTCTCCCTGATCATCTTCTTCATCACCAGATTTCTCAATAATGACATCTAAAATTCTTTTGATCTCCTTCCTCTCATCTATCCATCATGAGTTGTTCGGACGCAACCTTACACAGGCGGCCAAAAATTTACGTCTGGAGCAGCTCCTCCGGTCATGCCCTGCTCTCCTTCCTCGACTCGCTTCCATCCGTCAGCTGGACCTCATCATCCGTCGTCGACGGAGGTGTCTCATTGCCACTCAGGATAGGGAAACCGCCCTCAGCCTCGTTCTTCTCTACAATGTGCGCAAAGCGGAGGAAGATCTTGCGGCAGTGCAGACACACTTGGATAAACTTGCCGATCAAGCAGAATGGGCCGATAATGCGGAAGCGCATCTTGACATCCTGTTTCAGATTATGGAACATGCTAATGATCATTTGCCCATGCTTGAGGAGGAAGTCGAGAAGGCAAGGACAATCTTGACGGCATTCGAGAACACAGCGGCTGATCCTCCAACTCCAGAAGTCGACGAAGAAGCATATGAAGCCCAGAAGATTCAAATCTGGGAATGTCTTTTTTTTTTGCACTTTTGTAATAAAATTACCTTGAGTTTGACTCTCGTCTCTATAGATTCTGTAGTTTAAACGATACCACAGACGGTTCGTATAACTAACCGTCTGTGAACTTTCACAGACGGTTAGTAATACGAACCGTCTGTGATCTCTAAAATTATCACAGACGGTTCCAGTTAATAACCATCTGTGACATTTTTACAGACGGTTATTAACAGAAACCGTCTGTGATAATTTTAGACATCACAGACGGTTCGTGTTAATAACCGTCTGTGAACTTTCACAGACGGTTAGTAAAACGAACCGTCTGTGATGTCTCATTTATCACAGACCGTTCGTGTTAATAACCGTCTGTGAAAATATCACCGACGGTTGCCAGTATAAACTGTCTGTGACAGTTTAATCACAGACGGTTCCGTATGAACCGTCTGTGATGTAGCCGTCCAGTATAGCCTCTTCTGTAGTAGTGTGATCTGTTGCAACACATGGATATTTAGCTAGTATTCTAGAGATATTGGGGGCTTGATTCCCTTTGCTTAAAAAAGACAAATTGGAAGAAAAAAAAACAAAGAATAAAGACATTATCTGAAAACGTGATCAAATGATCGTTCCAGAGATATGCTGCGTACGTGGCTTCGCTTTCTCTTAAATTAATCTTTGTTAAATTCCCGTTCACGCGAGATGTGCATATATATATGCAGTGCTGCTGGTGCCAATTCAACTAGTTATAACTTGGCACTAACCATCCATGCGAGCATGCAAATTGAGTTATCTCCAGTATCGATCGTATCGTAGCTCATAGCGCAGTTCCCCTATCTAAAGATGAAACCCGACTTCAACTTCAGTAGCTCACATTGCAACCAAACAATATACCCCTATGTGTACAACCTCACGTCCTCCTACACCGACCAGAGAAATGAGGCCTCCATGATGGCCACCTCCGTCGTCATGTTCGTGCTCGCCGCACTCTTCTTCAACCTCAACCTATTCAGCCGCTTCTCCGACGTGAGCGCCATCCTCAACCCCAGCGTCCGCCTCTTCCTCTCTACCTCGCTTTCCCTCTTCCTGCCCGTCATGTCCTACCTCTTCTCCGAGGCCAAGAACGAAGGTGCCGCCACGACTGCGTCCAACCAGCAGAAAACCGAGCTTTCGCTGCGAGCTCGGACAATCCTCATGTGGATGCTTCTCGTGGAGCTCCTCCGCAAGAAGGTGGAGGCCATCCTGGTCAACGTCGGCATGCAGTCGTACTCCGGCACCATCGACCGCGCTGCCCGCATCGCTTGGCTGGGCTACCTCGTCTTCTTCAACCTCGGAAGCACCGGCAAGAAGGCAATCTACGGCATCTTATGGGTCCTCGCCGCTGCCAAGTTGGTGCAAAGGGTCGCCATAAACGAGCTGCTCAAGCGTTCCTTCGCCTACGGCAAGAACGCCCAGCTTCTAAACTCATACATGGCCCAGATGCTACAGCAAGCTCAAGAGCACGTACCGGATGGATCGGAGCTGTTGAAGAGATGCAATTATGCCGTAATGGGAGAAGAGGATTTGGAGAGGAAGGCCGGCCCGCGGGGCTACCATCTCGAGCTGAAGGAGACCATCGCCAACACGGACGCGAACGCCGACGCCGATTCCACCACTGTCACGGTTGGCAGGATTTGGAGGCTCGCATACGCCGAGAAAGACGACGGGCTCCTCAAGAAGGACCCCAGGCTCAAGAGGCTATGCCTCTCCTTTGCACTCTACAAGCTGCTGCGCCGGTGGTTCGAGGATCTCCCCATCACCGACGCGGAAACTCGCAACTGCCGGCACCTCATCTTTAAAGGCCTGTGCGAGAAGGAGGCTGGGGAGCAAGACGCGGAAGTTGCACTGTTCCAGGTGTTCAACGAGGAGCTCCAGTTCCTCTGCGAGTACTATCACTCCGTTCTGCCCGTCGTGCTTGCCAACCCCTTCTTCTTTGTACTCAACTACATCTTGTTCCCCATTGTTGTGTGGGCCTTGTGCATCCTGACCATCATCCTCTGCGGCAACGGGAACGTATTCTACGCGTTCCAAAGCATCGCAAGTGACAACTACACCGTATCAACCGGCATAATGAGGATGGCTGTATGCCTCCTAAGAAGAATTGCCCATTCGCCGGAGGCGCTCTTCTCAACCGTCGACCTAGGCATCACCCTCCTGCTCCTGCTCACCTTCCTCTACGAGGAGGTGTGGGAGTTCCTCGTCTTCATCCTCTCCAACTGGCTCATGGTGTCGCTGATCTGCGACTACACCGCCGAGCCCCGCTGGCGCGACAGCCCCGTTCTAAGAGGGATTATCCGCCGCATCCTGTGGGTACGAAACAAGATGAGCCACCCCAACCTCTGCTTCAAGCAGTTCTCCATGCTGGGTTTCTGCCGGCAGTTCTCCCTGACACTGCCTACTAAGGCAGTGCCCAAGGAAGTGAAGAAGTCCATCATGAAATATCTGGTGGACCTGGTGGCTCAGGCTCAAATCGATGACCATGCCGCCGATGCACCGCCAGTACCTCTCAGGCTCAGCAACGGCTGGTTTACGCTGCAGTTGGAGAAGCACCGCCAGTACCGCGACCAGCTCTCGTGGGCGTGCAAGAGCGAGAGCGTCGCCGAGGTCATTCTCACCTGGCACATCGCCACTAGCCTCTTGGAGGAGACATACCCACTGCAGAAGCATACACCACCACCACCAGAACCTAAGCGCAAGGTGGCGTCGACGTTGTCCAAGTACTGCGCTTACTTGGTGGCCTTGTCTCCGGAGCTGCTCCCCGACGATAAGGACGGGACGGAGCGCACGTACAAGGACATAGAGGAGGAGTTGAAGAAGGAGATGAAGTGTTGGAGGTACTACCTGTCGCGACAAGGCACCCGGTACGACAAGCTGATGGAGATGGCACGACAGCAGAAGGCAGCGGAGGCGACGACGGTGGCGCGGAAGGGGGCGAGGTTGGGAAAGATCCTGATCGACGAGGCCCGGGAGAATGACTCGCGTGTGCGAGTGTGGGAGCTCCTGGCCGACCTTTGGACGGAGGTCATGGTCTACGTGGCGCCGTCGAGCGGCGAGGTTCACGCGAAGGCGCACAAGGAGGCATTGGCGAAGGGCGGCGAGTTCATCACCGTGCTCTGGGCGCTGGCCACGCACACCGGCATAACCAGGCCGGCCAATGCACCGTGGAAGCCTGCACCTGCACCTGCATGTGTATAGGATCGGGCTCGATCGTTCCGTTTGCGTGCATAATTTGCAGTAGTCCTTGATGGAGTGTTGGGTGTGTGCTTGCGTGTGTTTCGAAGAGAGGCTGCACTTGGCATCGTGGTGTGCTTGATGCAGGAAGTTTGCTTGTTTCCGTGGTCCATTTTCTTTTACTTGGCGAGGGAGGGAGACTCGTCTGGTGTGGTGTGTTTGGGCCTTTGCGCCAGTGAATTTGCTTTGTTGCCTTTCCAGCAGCGTGTATTGTAGTAAGTGTATGTCCATATAACATTCGACTGTTTTTTAGACAAAAACAGTCAGATTGATCTAGGGCGTTAGATCTCCATCTAACGGATCCACCCATACAAACCCCCCTCCAAAAAAATGACCCCCTCCAAAAAAATGATCTAGGGCGTTGGATCTCCATCTAACAACTCAAAATATAACTGTTTTTGTCCTAAAAAATAGTTGAATGTTGTATAGACACTCCCTACCTGTGGATGAATGGATGGATCATGGATGGCCGTCTCATCCCTCCATCGATTCTGCCTTCCCACTTCTTCCTTCCGACGAACTCGTGGCTCCGCTCCTCCACGCGCACAGGCCGCCGCACCGACACCACCTCGGCCGTGCAGAGCTCCATCCACGCCAACTCTGCCATCTTTCTCGCCAACTTCCGTCAACGCATATGGACCACGGTTAATTGTACGTCACACACATGAAACTACTACTACATGAGTGTCGTACACGATTTTATCGATCCAGACTCGACCCAATTTTATCAATTCAGACTCCTTTATGATTCCATCACTCTATTGCATAGATCAGTAGATAGTGCACACAGATATACTGCTGAATCAACTCATACATTATATAAACCATACCATTCATTAATTTACATATCAGAGTTTAAATAACTCATATTACCTAGAGTTTACATAACGAGCCAATCAGACCAAATATTTACATTACAAAAGCTAAAGTGGAAATGAAAAGCAAAATATGAAGGCACACTTTATCACAGGCAAGCGACTGGGAGTAAAGGATGGCTTACTACTTTTCAGGAGTCTAGATAATAGATATACACATAATCACTATCAAAATATACCTATCTGAGAGAAGAACTAAACTGCTAGAGAGTGACCTAATCTCCACAGTCATCTTTGTCATCTAGTCCCGATGCGGCGTAGTGGCCTTAATCCACAAGTTCTGAGTTATTTTAGTGAGCAAGTATGATCATAAATAACTGTGCTCCACGAGCCAACACAGAATGCAATAATATGGATATACATGGTTAACAAAGGATGGCTCAGTTCTTTTATTTGCTAAATGCCTTAGCTAATAGTTATAGTAAGTAGAAATTTATAAGATTTCGCATTTTTAACTAAACCATATTTTCTAAACAATGTGAAGGAATACAATAATAATAGTGGTGCAGGTTCCATTCACCTGTTACACGGTTTCATTCGCTATATACTATTTTTGATGTTTGGATTCTATCCATCCTTTATAATTATTGGGTTCTATCCATCTAAGGGAAATCAATACTCCAGGTTCTATCCACCCATCACGTTTTTTATCCCACCCACAAAGTCTCTTTTTGAAACATGTACTAACTCGAATAAGTTCTCATGCTTGTATATGACCTAGCGAAAGTGCTACAATATGTAACAAGATGGGCATGATTGATATTTTCGATCCATGTTAAAGGGGAGTGTTGAGTATATTAGAGATAATCTTGTAAGGGCCTAATTACACTTTTGTGCCTGCTATAACTAAAGGGTGTGCAGTCTTGTGGTACAACACACAATAACTCCTGAATTCTTCAACTCTCAAACCATTAACCCAAACAAGATGAAACTTGGTACAAGTCCTTCCTAGGATGTCAAAAACCTATTCCAATCATGGCTCATAAAGATCAATACTAAAGTTCTAACCTTTATACAAAACAAGAAAAGTTACACCAAAACCAAGCAAAAGAGAGAAACATCGATCTACTCTTGCTTGTGAGTTTTTAATGATCTAGATGACCTTAGATGGGTTCTCACATATAATAAAAAGTTATATCACAACATGAACTCTAGCCAAAATTCTCTCAAGGTCAAAACCCCAATATCACATCTCTCTTGAGTAAAACTGAGCAATTACAAGAACTTTCCATTGAAAGTGCCTAGATGAATGGGATATGATCTCCAAGAGATATGTCCACCTCTTACATGTCCTTGGTATTAAGAGAAATCAAGAGGAGATGAAATTCAAACAAAAAAGCAAATAAAAAACACAAAGAGAAATCTATGTCATAACTCACTTAGACGAAGTTTGGATATTTATTTTACTTTGAGAGGAATATTTTACAGTCACTCCCTCATAGAGAACAGAGCTCTAACCCTAGAGTACACACACACATACAAAGTTTTCAATACAAAGAAACCCTAACTTCACAAGAGAGATATCCTCTCAACATACAAAAAAGGTTTATACAGTGGAGTCTCCTCGCCTAATATCAAACCCTAGCAACCATCAACCCTTAATGGATAGAACCATTTACAAATAAAGAAAAAATAACCCACACTCAAATGGGTTTTACACATACACACGATTGCATGCTTTTCAAGTGTAACTTCCACATGGCTCTAAATAGCTCGATAAGACGCTCCATCATAATATGTGACATAAACTACTTAGGCCGTCACCACGGTTTCACAAACTATCTTTCTACCTGGTATCAAATAATTTCCTCAATTGCCACCCATGGCCTTCATGGTGCTTCTCCTCGATGAAACCTCCACATTAAGTTCGTGATGCCCAATGACTTGCCGCCAAGATCGTACGCATGCTCCAAGGAACGTCATCACTTGAAATGCTCAAGTTCAATGGCACACTACATGCTTACACTTGCCTTATCATGATTCTTGTCTTTCTTCCGTACTTCTTCGCTTGAGATGATGCTCCACTAAGACTTACAGGACACGTCATGGACTCAGGGCACCTCTCCTAGCCTTGGTCTTGGCGTTGACCACAACAATCATCAACTGTCCTACACATAAAAAAACAATCTTTCCAAGCACAAGTGGCGTGCACTTGACTCTCATCAACACAATCAATGCAATAATGCACCACTTGACATCCAAGTCAAGTTTCCCATAATGCATAGACTCCCGCCATGACTAATTAATACCTACATGGACTCACACCATGACTAACTCCATCGAAACCAACACAACTCACTCAAATCAGCACTGCCTAGTCTGACTGCCAACCAACAACCAGTCAAATCGGAACAGATCAACTTCTCCCGGTAACAGGGGACCAGTCTGACCGTGGCACCCATGCCGGTCAGACCACTCGAAAACTTCCAGTGAAACCACTACGCATGGCCGGTCAGACCTCTCACGGGTCAGGCTACTTCGCAGGCCAGTTAGACTGTTGCCCATCTAATAGTAAAGACCCGAGAGTAAATGACACAAAATCAAACTCATACTTCAACAACGAAGTACAAATACAGTCAAATATTCATCACACAAATATAGGGTAACTCCACGTGGTCTCACAGTCACCACGAAGGCCACCACGTATAGCCACCGGAGCCTTGAGGCCTTGCCGCCGCCGTCGCTGCCCTATCCAACCCACTTAATCTCGATGGCATAACAGTGCATGGTCACTTCATATCCACATGTCTGTTTATAGTACACATCGATATATGTATGTACGCAACATTTCAATCATGTTTATGAACAGTAAAAAAGGAATTAATACGCGTATAATTAAGACGTGACCGGCCTAGCCAAGTTGAGTGAGTGAGAAGCAGCCCAAGAGAAAGAGGCCTTACAATACGCGTGCGTGCGTGGGATTGGAGCAGCTAAAGATGGAGTGCATGATTTTCAAAAAGAGAATATTATTGAGTGCTTTGCTTACTTCGATTATTCGTATTCTCGTGCAAGTGGCCCAATTAAACCGGTGGAGTATGCAGCAATTAGCTAGCACCACTGATCAGATCTTCTGATGTGGTGCATGCAAACGATCTCCTTAATTTTGTCGACTGTACGTTGCAGTTGCACATACATGCAAACAATCATACACAGCTACATACACACGGGTATATATCCATATGCATGTATGATATCCGGCCGGGACGGAAGAAATATTCGCTCGTGCGTACGCGCGTGCAGTTTCTGGTCGCTCATGGCACAATTCTGAACTATATAACTCCAATATGTGCACAGTTTCTGGAGTACTAGCAAAGATCGATAGGAGCTTAACGGATTGCCATGGCGAACAGTACTGTCCTGGTTCCAAGTGGATGGAGCCCGAGGCAGTACATCCTGGCGGCGATGGCCGGGACCCTCGTCGCCAGCACCATCATCATCGTCGCCTCCGTCCTCCTCAGCCCAACGGAGATCCATTTCTCCGTCACCGACGCCAGGAGCCGCACTTCCTGCAACGGCAAGGGGGTGCTACTCAACTTCACCCTCGCCGCCGTCAACCCCAGCAGCCGCGCCGGGGTGCAGTACCGTGACATCATCGTCGACCTGATGCTGTACACCGCCAAAGGGAGGACGGAGGCGATCCTGGCGAGGGTCGTCAACGCGACCGTCCCGTTCTACCAGTCGCCGATGAGCACGACGAGCATGAGCGTGTCGGTATTCCTGGCGCCGGACTTCGCGCGCCGGAACTTTGGCATCTGCCAGGGAAACGGCAGCGGCAGCGCTCCTACGATGACCGTGGTGGTGATCGCCGAGGTGCGGTTCAAGGTCGGGGTGGCCTACTCCCGGCCGTTCGACGTCAAGGTGTCGTGCCCGTCCATCGACTTCTTCAATCATAAGAACCCCTCTGCTACGAGGGTCAATTGCGTTTGAGCGACAAAATGTCGTGCATGCATGTATCGATTTGTGTTGTTCTTTGTTATGCAGTAGTGATGTGTAAGTGTGAATGAATGCATGCGAGAGTCGTCACCAGTTCACCACTCCACCGATACCCTTTGTGACCATAATTAACAAGGAAGCCGCAACCTCGATGCTTGTAGGAGATTTCAAGCTCACGGATCTCTCAATCACCCCTGTACGAGTCTAGTTTTTCTTTCACTGTGGTGATCACCTCCTGCCCACCAGTTTGCCTTCGCCCCCTCCTTACTCTCATTTTGAATCAATAGAAGGGAGGTCTCTTACCGGCTTTAAAAAAAGGGTATATCTAGATATCATCCGAATGTTTTTTTCTTAACAATCATCTAGATTTGAGACCGTTGGATTAGAGATCCAACAGCCCCTTTTTTAGGAGGGGGAGATTTTTTTTGAAGGGGGTGGAGGAAGAATTCATGACCATTAGATCTCTAATCCAATGATCATAAATCTGAATAATAATTAAAAAAATATCCAAATAATATTTATCAACACCCTTAAAAGTTAAAACAATGATGTGTCTGATTTCTGTGTCTCCCACCTGGCCAACGCTACTTGTTAGGTAGGTCTGTACATAACGTCAGTTCGGGATTGGCACGCTCTGCCTTACTTCGTTGAAGGCACAAATGCACAGTGGTTTTCAAGCACTAATGGCAAGGACCTGACATTTATTAAGTTGCATATAATAATCAATTTATCTAAAAACCTAAAAACCTAAGCTGATAAGGAAAAATAAACAATTTACTTATAATTTAACACACCCCTCGTGTGTAAACTCTCTCAAGTCAAAAATGTGAAATAGAAGTGAGCTATAATAATTTTTTAATTACGCCAGCCGGGTCCTTAACTCAGGACCTCTTGCTTCTAATATCATATTGAGTTACATACACTAATCAGTTCTCCAAAAAAACTAAATTAATGAGAAAAAGTGGACAATTCCCTATTCTATCCTGTTGCAATTTGTACTGTTGTCATCATTCTGTTGCAGTAGATCTGATCCATTCATTTCTTAATCGAATGGCTCTAAATCACCTAAATACAAAACGGTGTGTCTCAGCCGGTCAGCCCTTTAACGTGGCATGGGACCTGGGATATACACATAACCTGTGGATCTATAGATATCTTTACTATTATAAAAATATGAGTTGGTAGTCGTCGGTCCGTTTTTCCTCCTTTCTTCTCAGCTATCCAATCAAAAATCGACCATCCAGATTCACATGTAGGTAGTTCTTCCGCTCCTCGTAGAAAAGGTCGGGCCGATGCGTGGGCCACCCTCCTCCTCTTCTCTCCCCCCGCATCCACCGGTCCGTGGTTGAAGTTGAAGGGCCGCGGTCGAAGTCGAAGGTTCGTGGTCGAAGTCCAAGCCGTGGTCGAAGGGGACAGTGGTTGAAGGGGTAGTGGTCGAAGTCAAAGGACTATGGATGAAGTCAGTCCGCGGTCAAAGTCGAAGGGCCATGGACGAAAGGGGTCGTGGTTGACGTCGGGGCTGTGGTCAAAGGGGGCTGTGGTTGAGGGGCCGTGGCTAAAGTCGAATATCCATGGTCGAAGTCGATGCCATGATCAAAGGGGATGGTGGTCGAAGGGGGAAGTGGTCGATGTCGAAGGGTCATGGTCAACGAAGAGGACAGTGGTCGAAGTCGAAACCGTGGTCGACGTCGAAAGGTTGTGGTCGAAGGGAACAGTGGTCGAAGGGGCAATGGTTGAAGTCGAAGATCCGTGGTCGAAATCGAAGATCTGTGGTTGAAATCGAAGCCGTGGTTGAAGGGGGCTGTGGTCGAAGGGGGGTAGTGGTCGACGTTGAAGGGCCGTGGTAATTAAAGGAGACAGTGGTCAAAGTTGATGTTGTGGTCGACGTCGAAGGGCCATGGTCTAAGGGGATAGTGGTCAACGTCGAAGGGCCGTGGTCGAGGGGACAGTGGTCGAAGGGGACGGTGGTCAAAGGGGGAAGTGGTCGACGTCGAAGAGCCGTAGTTATCGAAGGGCCGTGGTCGAAGAGGACAGTGGTCGAAAGGGGAAGTGGTCGACGTCGAAGGGCCATAGTCGAAGGGGATAGTGGTCGAAGGGGGGCAGTGGTCGAAGTCAAAGATCCGTGGTCATCATTGAAGCCGTGGTCAAAGAGGGAAGTGGTTGACATCGAAGAGCCGTGGTCAAAGGAGACAGTGGTTGAGGGAACAATAGTCGAAGTCGAAGGAGGCAGTACTCGAAGTCGCGGTCATGGTCGTAGATGTAGCACCTTTGGATGTGGTCGTAGCAGTTATGGTTGTAGTCATAGCGCCAACCCGGAGGGCACCTGCTGGTTCGTCCACAACCTCCGCCAATTCGAGTTCCCCTCTAGTTGGATATCACATCACCTACCCCAGGTCACCCCTGAGATCAAGCTCCCCACCCTCGATGGCAAGACCCACAAGGTCTCGTACTCTCTATGGATTGTAACATGCTTTTGACCATGAGGTGTGATCGACGACTTCCGATTTACGACCACGAGTGCTGGTCGATGTGTTCTGTAACATCCTAGATTTCGAGAATTCAAAAATGTGGAGTTTTTAAAATTTTTCTTGCATTTTGCTAGCACACCAATTTCTTTTGAATGTTTATTTGAAATCTTTTTGAGTTTTATACCGTACAAGTTAATGACCAGGATTACTCCTAAATACAAATAATAATATTGTAAATTATAAAACGGAAAGTGCCGTTACAAACCATGGAATTAAAATGTCTACACCTTGAATTCAAATTCTAGTCAATAAGATAATATCCAAACTAGAAACTTAGGTATTACATAATGGACAGTAAAATTTGAAATCCAATTAAAGAAGTAATGGCTAAAGGAATATTAACAATTCACATTTTTATTGGTTGGAAAATTTAAACCTAAATTTATGCAAGAACTGAAACTAATAATCTTGAATGTGAAATAAAAATTCAGCTTCCCAGTTTATCATCCATATTTCCCCTATTTTCCAAAATCATGGCTGCAGCCTTTTTCTACTCTTCCTTTACCCTCTCTTCCTCTTACGTGCGGGCCCCACCCCTTCCCTCTCTCCTCTCTTTTTCCCTACGCACGGGCCGGCCCCCTTCCGCCTTCTCTCGCTGCCGCGCGGGACCGCTTCCCCCTCTCTCTCTTTCTTCTCTTCCTTTTTCCCCCAGGCGCTGCGCTCACTTTTCTTTTCTCCTCCTCCCTCCTCCCTTCTGCGGCCGAGCTCCTCCCACGTCTCCTTCCTCTCTTCTTCCCCGAGCGCCAGCTCCCTTCTTTCTCTATTCCTTACTCCTCCCTTCTCCTGTGGACGAGCGTCCTCCACGTCGCCCTTCCTTTCTCTCTGCTCTGTGCGAATCCTGCCGAATCTCTGCCGCGCCGCCTCCTCTCTGCTCTGCACGCGCTGCTCGACCGTCGCTTCAGCCGCGCCGAGCCTAGTGCCTCCGCCGAGCGCTGCGCCGGGTCCTTACCTGGCGGTTCTTCCCCCTCTCGCGCGATAAAGAGCAGCACGACCCCTTCCCTTTCTCCCCGTGCCGCTCCCCTCCCTTTACACCGGCTCCTTGCCCCTTTCTTCGGTTCACCGCCGCCTCCGCCAGACTCCCCACGGCCGCATCGCTGGCAGCCCCAACCAGTGAGCCCCGAGCCATTCCAAGCCCCTCCATGAGGTCGCCTCACCTCTCTCCTGCTAGTACCCGGTGCTATTGGACTCTCATGCCCTATAGGCCGCCAGCGACTGCATCTTCCCCAACTCCGGTGCCTCGGTCTTTCCGTCGATTCGCAGGGCCTCAACCCGATTACCGGCGCATGGGGCTCCCCCAGAAATGACTGAGGTTATTCCCGGCGCCGCCCTGTGCTTTTGTTCCCCCGCAACAAGCTGTCCATGGTGGCTCCCATTGCACCGCCGCCCGTGCTCGCCGCCGGCCCGCTACAGCGCCCCCTTGCCGGAGCCGCCACCACCGGGAGCATCCCCTCAACGCCCTGGAGCTTCCCCGACCGCCGGCCACGGCTCCCCGCCACCCCAGCTCGCCGGCGCCGTGCGCTCGCTTGCACCACCGAAGGCCCTCGTCGCCGGCTCGCCTAAGTTCTTCCCCCGCTCAACAAACGCCGCGGTAAGACTCCCCTTAACCCCCTGTAGCTCATGCCCCTCTCCGATTTCTCCCACCCCCACCACGGTGGCGCCGCCACATTTGCCCTCTCCCTACTCCGGTCGCCGCGAGTCCATGCTGGCCGCCCACGGCACCTTTCTGGCCGGAGACGCAACCCCCCAGGCTTCCTTCTCTTCCCCACGGCGCAATTTTCTGGTTTCTACCCCCTCCCCAGCCACCAGCCGCCGCCGGCGAATTCACCACCGAGGATCGCCGGAGGTGCTCTGTTTTGCCCCCAGCAGTGGCATGAATATAGTCACTAGTTCCCTTCATGCAATCAGTAGATGGGCAATAGACCAATGGTCAGCCGAGCCAGGCATTAGTCTGCAGATCGAGTGTTCGAATTCCCCTTTTTGTGTATTTTGTTTTTCACTGTCTTAGCTCATTTCAATTATGAAATATGTAGGAAATAAATTAAGGGAGCTAAGATAATTAAATTGGGATCACCAGAAATTTATATATGCATCAGACATGAATTACAAGACTATGAACAAATAAGAGATTAAGGGAAATAATTAAGAGAAGTTTAAATAATTAAATGGAATGTAAGCTAAAGTAGAAGTTTAATTAGAAATAGTGGCAAAATATAGTTCCATATTTACAAACAATAATCCAAGGCTTCCAAGGTGAATAATATCCAATCAAGGGGCATGAGCTAAACAAAATATTAAAAGTATTTGGATAGAGTGTCCATCTAAATTAGAAGGCTTTCAAAATATATATACATATATACTAAAATAGTTAGAAAATGGGGATGATATGTAATATTGGTAAAAACGTTTGTGCTTAACATATGCCCTATTAACAACGTAGACACTATCATTAGCACACTGTCGATCATAAAATCTTAACCGATAGCTTTAAAGTAGCAACAATAACGAGAGATAATCATGAGCAGTAGGTTCGGTTAGTCATAAGAGAAATTAAGGTTAAATTGTGTCTAGTGGTAAGTAAAGGGATAAGATATCAATATCAGTAATTTCCATAGCAACTCCAAATTTAAGGGGGCATATTAATATATAGGCCCAAAATATAAGCGTATATATAATGGCCATGGGTCATCCATAATTAAAATAGTCTTGCTAATATGTAATAGGGTGTCCAATGATACTAGGCATAGCTAGGAACAGTATTTATATACGAGTTGCATTTAGAACCTAGGGTGGTTAGTAGGTCGCCCTAGAATAGCTAAGTGGTCTTGGGTCGATGAGATAGAGATCAGCTGGTGGTAGCCATTTAAATGATAATGACCAAATAAGTAGTCCCATGTGCTGATAAATTAGGGTGTTAATCATTTAATTAGTACATTGATTAATTGAAAGTAAAACTCACCTAAGATATCACAGTGTGAAATACCACAAACCCAAGCTCTGATATTTACATGATAAGTTAAATTAATATATACCCTGAGCGCGACTCATGACCTAATTCTTAAAAGATAACCTTGGCACACGATACATCGCATCTCCCGACAACTCGTGCACCTGTTCACAAGACTAACTTGCCTCATGGGACTCCCTAAGTAGATGCAAAAGTAATAAAAGAATTTACTAAATAAAAGGTCGAACCACGATATTCTAAAATCGGCTCTGTCTAGCCATCCTCGCGTTTTAAGCAGAATATCATCAAGAATATTCTTTCATTATAAACCCTCCTTGGATCTTCCCTAGCCAATCATCACTTCGCTCCAACCTCTTTGACCCCGTCAAATACTCCGTGCCCAGCCAATCTCAAATCACCCGTTTAATCATAATAAAAGCTAATCAAGTTCAATTGGATTTATTTGGAGCTTTTGAGTTATTTGCAATTGTTTGGGTTCAGTTGTTTGTCGCGCAATTAGAAACCGGAGTCCTGAAGATTCCACGGATCGAGCGTGGTCAGAGCGAAGTGAAGATAAGGAGTATAAGCTCAAGAGAAAGCATCGTGTGAGCTCAAGACCGCGGTAAACCATGCCAGGCGAGTCAATACTTTGATCATATTGAACCTACATTTCCTGCAAATTACTTTGATTTAAATTATCAAATTGCATGCTGTTATTTTATATGCAAATACATGCTTAATTTAATATTCCAGTTATATGCCCATTGCTTACCTTGATTAATATTACACCACCCTTGGGATATTTGAATTGTGAACCTTGTCGCCCTAGCAAAACTTATAATAGTAACCTTTTGAAAATAAGTCCGTAATTATATGCCATGCTTAGTATTGCTTAGATACTCATGGGCGCGAGAGCGCCCAAGCATCACTTTTAATCCTGAGAAAAATTGGTTGGGCAGTCATGGTGGTAATGACTGATGTATGTTGAATATGGTTATTTTATATTCCCAAAAACTTCAAGTTGCTTAATTATCTGGGCGGATTGGTTCGAGGGTGTGGTGCAGGTGAAGCACAAAGTGGGTAGTGGTAGACCGCCCAGATACCAATAAGGACTGAATCTTGTCATGATCTCCCAATGTACAACAAGTACAACCACAAGCTGGCAAAGTGTAGGCAGGGCTAACTAATTTGCATCGACTTAGTAAGAGTTGCGCCGGTGTGAACACGGGCGGGTAGAGGATGGCCACATCCTCCGACGTGATGGCGCAAGAGGGGGCTTCTGGAAGGGTGGTCGTACCCGGAAGAAGTGGAAACCTTAGCGGGCGTAACTCTGCTAGGAAAAATGCATTGTAAAGGTCCTGTGATGGTCTACTCAACCGCATGGCTAAGGAATCATGTGGGGCAACGAGTGGATTTATCTCTTGTGGGTAAAGTGTGCAAACTCTGCAGAGTCTAAAACTATTCGAATAGCCGTGCCCACGGTCAAGGGCGGACATGGGAACTTAACCAGATATAGTTCTATTTCAAAATGTTTTGTGGGTGGGATGAAAAAGTGGAGGGCAACGGAAAGCCCTGATTTGAGTTGTCCTGGGTGTCGTCCCAGTGGTAAGTTAAGCGGCTATAACGCTGAAAGATGTTATACGGTGTGATGCCATATGTATGGAAAGATTATGGTGATATTAGGCATATGGTGTGATGCCATATGTATGGAAAATCATGTTAACATTCCTTGAACATTATGCTTTGTTCCAAAGCTGCTAGGTCTCAGGAAATTTTATGTATTGTATTTCAAATAGTGGCATTTCTATTCTTACAAAATAAAATATGGGAAGAATAAATGGAGTCCTAAGAAAAGAAAATGGTTGTTTATGGTAAATGCATAAAGAAGTTGGTGGATTCATGTTGACCATAATAAGGATAATGATAGTGTGGATTTTGGAAAGACAAATTGGTGGAGCCTAAATGAATATATATAGGCTAGATAGATGATTCAAATAATCTTTGTCGAATTAGAGAGTATAAAAGTAATTGTTGGACTACAACACTGATACTTAGTATAAATTCTTGGAAGATGTTGACAATGATGGGATTAATATGATTTGATCAAATATTAGATGGATAATTTGAACCTTGGGAATTGGAGGTATGAAAATAACTATGGGAGATTTATCTTGATCAATGATAATTTTGGTGGATATATATTAGTGAATCATAGACCTGATCAAGGATATTCTTGGTGGATATTTATTAGAGAATTCTAGATCTGATCAATGACATTTTTGGTGGATGTATACTAGTGATTCGTAGACTTGACCAATGATATTCTTGGTGAAGGTACAATAGTGAAGTAGTTAGAGATGGATTATAAGGTGATAAGTGGAATAGCAAATTATGGTTGTGGATCAGTAACAAAAAGGATTGGACTGTTAGGGATTAGAATACAAAAGATATTGGTGGATTAAATAAGTGATATTAGATAAATAATGTCACTAGCTGTTTAGAATTGTAGACAGCAATCAATTTGGAAAGAGTATGTTTGGTGGAATACCTAAATGATGTCGCTCTCAGTTTAGAGTATTAGACAGTAATCAATATAGAAGGAATCAGGTCGGTGGATTAGTTAAATGATGTCACTCGCTGTTTGGAGTTCTAGACGGCAATAAATATAGAAGGGGTATAATCGGTGGAATAAATGGATAATGTTACTTGCTGTTTGGAGTGTTAGACAGCAACCAATACATAAAGAATATGATCGGTGGACTGAATAGAGGATGACACATGTTGTTTGGAGTTTAAAGAGCACTCAATAGAGGAAGTGTAATTTCGGTGGATTAAGTCAATTATGGCAATCGCTGTTGGGAGTCTTAGACAGCAGTTAATAAAGAGCGTGAGTAATTGGTGGATTAAGTCAATGATGTCATTTGCGGTGAGGAGTCTTTAGGTCACAAAAATAACAATATGATATAATAATAGAAATGCTACTAAACGCGTTTTATGGCAAATAAAATAACCCGAGCCTCTCCTTTGTTTAGCCATGCATACTATTTATTTGCATTCTGTGTATTGGCTCGCGGAGCACGGGGTCGGAGTGCTCACGCTCGCTTTTGCGATAAAATACAGAATCAGGAATCAAATCACCTCGCCTCAGCAACAAGATTGGACAAGCTGGCAAAGAAGATGAAGATGTCAAGAGCTAGGTCGCGCACCTCCAGTTGGCTGCCTGTGGGCATGTCCTGAAGGTCCCACCTGTGTGCTCGTTCTTCCGCTGCTGCAATTTACTGATTTCGGCCTAATCGGCCCATGAGTAAGTCTATTACTGTATGTACGCTTCCGCATGATATGTATTTTGATATTCATTACTGTAACTGTGAGCACTATCTACTGATTCAGGGAATAGTGCAGTAAAATCACAGTGGATTCCGGATTGTAATATCTGGGTCCTTACAGCGATGGTATCAGAGCATATCGACTGCAGGTCGTGACCTAGTTAGCCTGGCCGTTAGTTTCATGATTAGAATTATTTCTTCAATACCTATTTCCGCAAATATAAGCTATATTGCTCATTCTTATCTTTCTTAGACGATTCTCTCTCGTCTATATGCTGCCCTAGCCATTTTTATGTCTAAAAGCTCTCTTACCCCGAATTCAAAAGTGATAGTACAAGAGTGAGTGCTGATATCGATCAAATTACCCCCAAATACTTCCCTCTTCTTTCTATTGATTAAAAAGGAAAATTTTGGCCCTCATCTCGTACCCTTACTCCAAAAATTTAAGGTTAGGAACGTCGAAGATGGTCATGAAGATAAGTGGTCTCATTTTAAACAGACTATGTATATGGACCATGCGCCCTCTTATGTGTGTCCCCGAGTAGACGGTGAATTGTTGCAAGATTCTATTTGGACCCTGTGCGCTGTCTTCTTGCCCTCGGGCGTCCTATTTCGCAGTCACGGAAAAAGCTTGCTTTTGAAAAATTTGTGTGGTTTTGTGTCAAGCTCAGCCCTTTGGGTGTGCTCTTTTAAAAATTAACATGGGTTAGACCACCTTATCTCCATGGCTCAATTCTTACCTCATGCTATTCCCTCTCACCTCCTGCTGAAAACCCCATCGGGTCCGCAAAAGCAAGGTGCTAGATAGCCAAAACCAAGGAGATCAAAGATGAGTGAAGCTTCCACAACCTTCCAAACCACAGGCGTCAATCGGCACAAGAACCAAGATTCGAGACGTCGTCCTACCAACATTCTTTCCTTACCTACCTAGAGAGCCCATAGATCAATTTACCGCCAACCGTAATGACAATCGTCATTTATTTAAGGGGGGTAGTACTAAGAGACAGAACTGCCAAAGAACTACTGCGATGTACATCCTTGGGACTGCAACAACCTGGACTCAAAGCTAATCGAACCAGTACAAGAAGACTTGCAAGACCAGGAGCCTTGCAATGATAAGGACAAAAGACCACCATATAGATATGTCCATCGTCACCTTCGCATTCCTAAGGCCCTGTACCCCCTAGGGCACAGATCATTGCTACTCATCTATCAATATGAAATTCTACAACCATATGTCCAAAAGGCGATGCAATTACTCCGTTCCACGATAACGTGAAGACACCAACATCAAGAGCAAGTATTTGGAAGTCTACGACCTATCCAGGAGAACCAGGTTTCTCTCTTCCCTTTTTGCTTCTCCAAGTGTTAACCCCTACTGTGCAGATTTTCATCTCTCGATGGAGCTAAGGAACTATACGTCGAGCAACACCCCAGAAACCCCATTGCTAGCCAAAATAACCCCACTTCCTTTCTTTCTATTCTATCGGAATCTCGGGGTCGAGATTCTTTTTAAGGGGGGTAGGTTTGTAACATCCTAGATTTCGAGAATTCAAAAATGTGGAGTTTTTAAAATTTTTCTTGCATTTTGCTAGCACACCAATTTCTTTTGAATGTTTATTTGAAATCTTTTTGAGTTTTATACCGTACAAGTTAATGACCAGGATTACTCCTAAATACAAATAATAATATTGTAAATTATAAAACGGAAAGTGCCGTTACAAACCATGGAATTAAAATGTCTACACCTTGAATTCAAATTCTAGTCAATAAGATAATATCCAAACTAGAAACTTAGGTATTACATAATGGACAGTAAAATTTGAAATCCAATTAAAGAAGTAATGGCTAAAGGAATATTAACAATTCACATTTTTATTGGTTGGAAAATTTAAACCTAAATTTATGCAAGAACTGAAACTAATAATCTTGAATGTGAAATAAAAATTCAGCTTCCCAGTTTATCATCCATATTTCCCCTATTTTCCAAAATCATGGCTGCAGCCTTTTTCTACTCTTCCTTTACCCTCTCTTCCTCTTACGTGCGGGCCCCACCCCTTCCCTCTCTCCTCTCTTTTTCCCTACGCACGGGCCGGCCCCCTTCCGCCTTCTCTCGCTGCCGCGCGGGACCGCTTCCCCCTCTCTCTCTTTCTTCTCTTCCTTTTTCCCCCAGGCGCTGCGCTCACTTTTCTTTTCTCCTCCTCCCTCCTCCCTTCTGCGGCCGAGCTCCTCCCACGTCTCCTTCCTCTCTTCTTCCCCGAGCGCCAGCTCCCTTCTTTCTCTATTCCTTACTCCTCCCTTCTCCTGTGGACGAGCGTCCTCCACGTCGCCCTTCCTTTCTCTCTGCTCTGTGCGAATCCTGCCGAATCTCTGCCGCGCCGCCTCCTCTCTGCTCTGCACGCGCTGCTCGACCGTCACTTCAGCCGCGCCGAGCCTAGTGCCTCCGCCGAGCGCTGCGCCGGGTCCTTACCTGGCGGTTCTTCCCCCTCTCGCGCGATAAAGAGCAGCACGACCCCTTCCCTTTCTCCCCGTGCCGCTCCCCTCCCTTTACACCGGCTCCTTGCCCCTTTCTTCGGTTCACCGCCGCCTCCGCCAGACTCCCCACGGCCGCATCGCTGGCAGCCCCAACCAGTGAGCCCCGAGCCATTCCAAGCCCCTCCATGAGGTCGCCTCACCTCTCTCCTGCTAGTACCCGGTGCTATTGGACTCTCATGCCCTATAGGCCGCCAGCGACTGCATCTTCCCCAACTCCGGTGCCTCGGTCTTTCCGTCGATTCGCAGGGCCTCAACCCGATTACCGGCGCATGGGGCTCCCCCAGAAATGACTGAGGTTATTCCCGGCGCCGCCCTGTGCTTTTGTTCCCCCGCAACAAGCTGTCCATGGTGGCTCCCATTGCACCGCCGCCCGTGCTCGCCGCCGGCCCGCTACAGCGCCCCCTTGCCGGAGCCGCCACCACCGGGAGCATCCCCTCAACGCCCTGGAGCTTCCCCGACCGCCGGCCACGGCTCCCCGCCACCCCAGCTCGCCGGCGCCGTGCGCTCGCTTGCACCACCGAAGGCCCTCGTCGCCGGCTCGCCTAAGTTCTTCCCCCGCTCAACAAACGCCGCGGTAAGACTCCCCTTAACCCCCTGTAGCTCATGCCCCTCTCCGATTTCTCCCACCCCCACCACGGTGGCGCCGCCACATTTGCCCTCTCCCTACTCCGGTCGCCGCGAGTCCATGCTGGCCGCCCACGGCACCTTTCTGGCCGGAGACGCAACCCCCCAGGCTTCCTTCTCTTCCCCACGGCGCAATTTTCTGGTTTCTACCCCCTCCCCAGCCACCAGCCGCCGCCGGCGAATTCACCACCGAGGATCGCCGGAGGTGCTCTGTTTTGCCCCCAGCAGTGGCATGAATATAGTCACTAGTTCCCTTCATGCAATCAGTAGATGGGCAATAGACCAATGGTCAGCCGAGCCAGGCATTAGTCTGCAGATCGAGTGTTCGAATTCCCCTTTTTGTGTATTTTGTTTTTCACTGTCTTAGCTCATTTCAATTATGAAATATGTAGGAAATAAATTAAGGGAGCTAAGATAATTAAATTGGGATCACCAGAAATTTATATATGCATCAGACATGAATTACAAGACTATGAACAAATAAGAGATTAAGGGAAATAATTAAGAGAAGTTTAAATAATTAAATGGAATGTAAGCTAAAGTAGAAGTTTAATTAGAAATAGTGGCAAAATATAGTTCCATATTTACAAACAATAATCCAAGGCTTCCAAGGTGAATAATATCCAATCAAGGGGCATGAGCTAAACAAAATATTAAAAGTATTTGGATAGAGTGTCCATCTAAATTAGAAGGCTTTCAAAATATATATACATATATACTAAAATAGTTAGAAAATGGGGATGATATGTAATATTGGTAAAAACGTTTGTGCTTAACATATGCCCTATTAACAACGTAGACACTATCATTAGCACACTGTCGATCATAAAATCTTAACCGATAGCTTTAAAGTAGCAACAATAACGAGAGATAATCATGAGCAGTAGGTTCGGTTAGTCATAAGAGAAATTAAGGTTAAATTGTGTCTAGTGGTAAGTAAAGGGATAAGATATCAATATCAGTAATTTCCATAGCAACTCCAAATTTAAGGGGGCATATTAATATATAGGCCCAAAATATAAGCGTATATATAATGGCCATGGGTCATCCATAATTAAAATAGTCTTGCTAATATGTAATAGGGTGTCCAATGATACTAGGCATAGCTAGGAACAGTATTTATATACGAGTTGCATTTAGAACCTAGGGTGGTTAGTAGGTCGCCCTAGAATAGCTAAGTGGTCTTGGGTCGATGAGATAGAGATCAGCTGGTGGTAGCCATTTAAATGATAATGACCAAATAAGTAGTCCCATGTGCTGATAAATTAGGGTGTTAATCATTTAATTAGTACATTGATTAATTGAAAGTAAAACTCACCTAAGATATCACAGTGTGAAATACCACAAACCCAAGCTCTGATATTTACATGATAAGTTAAATTAATATATACCCTGAGCGCGACTCATGACCTAATTCTTAAAAGATAACCTTGGCACACGATACATCGCATCTCCCGACAACTCGTGCACCTGTTCACAAGACTAACTTGCCTCATGGGACTCCCTAAGTAGATGCAAAAGTAATAAAAGAATTTACTAAATAAAAGGTCGAACCACGATATTCTAAAATCGGCTCTGTCTAGCCATCCTCGCGTTTTAAGCAGAATATCATCAAGAATATTCTTTCATTATAAACCCTCCTTGGATCTTCCCTAGCCAATCATCACTTCGCTCCAACCTCTTTGACCCCGTCAAATACTCCGTGCCCAGCCAATCTCAAATCACCCGTTTAATCATAATAAAAGCTAATCAAGTTCAATTGGATTTATTTGGAGCTTTTGAGTTATTTGCAATTGTTTGGGTTCAGTTGTTTGTCGCGCAATTAGAAACCGGAGTCCTGAAGATTCCACGGATCGAGCGTGGTCAGAGCGAAGTG
This sequence comes from Dendrocalamus latiflorus, assembly GCA_017311315.1. Classification (NCBI taxonomy): domain Eukaryota; kingdom Viridiplantae; phylum Streptophyta; class Magnoliopsida; order Poales; family Poaceae; genus Dendrocalamus; species Dendrocalamus latiflorus. The sequence continues at coordinate 1,288,272 of CM029659.1, forward strand.
AAGATAAGGAGTATAAGCTCAAGAGAAAGCATCGTGTGAGCTCAAGACCGCGGTAAACCATGCCAGGCGAGTCAATACTTTGATCATATTGAACCTACATTTCCTGCAAATTACTTTGATTTAAATTATCAAATTGCATGCTGTTATTTTATATGCAAATACATGCTTAATTTAATATTCCAGTTATATGCCCATTGCTTACCTTGATTAATATTACACCACCCTTGGGATATTTGAATTGTGAACCTTGTCGCCCTAGCAAAACTTATAATAGTAACCTTTTGAAAATAAGTCCGTAATTATATGCCATGCTTAGTATTGCTTAGATACTCATGGGCGCGAGAGCGCCCAAGCATCACTTTTAATCCTGAGAAAAATTGGTTGGGCAGTCATGGTGGTAATGACTGATGTATGTTGAATATGGTTATTTTATATTCCCAAAAACTTCAAGTTGCTTAATTATCTGGGCGGATTGGTTCGAGGGTGTGGTGCAGGTGAAGCACAAAGTGGGTAGTGGTAGACCGCCCAGATACCAATAAGGACTGAATCTTGTCATGATCTCCCAATGTACAACAAGTACAACCACAAGCTGGCAAAGTGTAGGCAGGGCTAACTAATTTGCATCGACTTAGTAAGAGTTGCGCCGGTGTGAACACGGGCGGGTAGAGGATGGCCACATCCTCCGACGTGATGGCGCAAGAGGGGGCTTCTGGAAGGGTGGTCGTACCCGGAAGAAGTGGAAACCTTAGCGGGCGTAACTCTGCTAGGAAAAATGCATTGTAAAGGTCCTGTGATGGTCTACTCAACCGCATGGCTAAGGAATCATGTGGGGCAACGAGTGGATTTATCTCTTGTGGGTAAAGTGTGCAAACTCTGCAGAGTCTAAAACTATTCGAATAGCCGTGCCCACGGTCAAGGGCGGACATGGGAACTTAACCAGATATAGTTCTATTTCAAAATGTTTTGTGGGTGGGATGAAAAAGTGGAGGGCAACGGAAAGCCCTGATTTGAGTTGTCCTGGGTGTCGTCCCAGTGGTAAGTTAAGCGGCTATAACGCTGAAAGATGTTATACGGTGTGATGCCATATGTATGGAAAGATTATGGTGATATTAGGCATATGGTGTGATGCCATATGTATGGAAAATCATGTTAACATTCCTTGAACATTATGCTTTGTTCCAAAGCTGCTAGGTCTCAGGAAATTTTATGTATTGTATTTCAAATAGTGGCATTTCTATTCTTACAAAATAAAATATGGGAAGAATAAATGGAGTCCTAAGAAAAGAAAATGGTTGTTTATGGTAAATGCATAAAGAAGTTGGTGGATTCATGTTGACCATAATAAGGATAATGATAGTGTGGATTTTGGAAAGACAAATTGGTGGAGCCTAAATGAATATATATAGGCTAGATAGATGATTCAAATAATCTTTGTCGAATTAGAGAGTATAAAAGTAATTGTTGGACTACAACACTGATACTTAGTATAAATTCTTGGAAGATGTTGACAATGATGGGATTAATATGATTTGATCAAATATTAGATGGATAATTTGAACCTTGGGAATTGGAGGTATGAAAATAACTATGGGAGATTTATCTTGATCAATGATAATTTTGGTGGATATATATTAGTGAATCATAGACCTGATCAAGGATATTCTTGGTGGATATTTATTAGAGAATTCTAGATCTGATCAATGACATTTTTGGTGGATGTATACTAGTGATTCGTAGACTTGACCAATGATATTCTTGGTGAAGGTACAATAGTGAAGTAGTTAGAGATGGATTATAAGGTGATAAGTGGAATAGCAAATTATGGTTGTGGATCAGTAACAAAAAGGATTGGACTGTTAGGGATTAGAATACAAAAGATATTGGTGGATTAAATAAGTGATATTAGATAAATAATGTCACTAGCTGTTTAGAATTGTAGACAGCAATCAATTTGGAAAGAGTATGTTTGGTGGAATACCTAAATGATGTCGCTCTCAGTTTAGAGTATTAGACAGTAATCAATATAGAAGGAATCAGGTCGGTGGATTAGTTAAATGATGTCACTCGCTGTTTGGAGTTCTAGACGGCAATAAATATAGAAGGGGTATAATCGGTGGAATAAATGGATAATGTTACTTGCTGTTTGGAGTGTTAGACAGCAACCAATACATAAAGAATATGATCGGTGGACTGAATAGAGGATGACACATGTTGTTTGGAGTTTAAAGAGCACTCAATAGAGGAAGTGTAATTTCGGTGGATTAAGTCAATTATGGCAATCGCTGTTGGGAGTCTTAGACAGCAGTTAATAAAGAGCGTGAGTAATTGGTGGATTAAGTCAATGATGTCATTTGCGGTGAGGAGTCTTTAGGTCACAAAAATAACAATATGATATAATAATAGAAATGCTACTAAACGCGTTTTATGGCAAATAAAATAACCCAAGCCTCTCCTTTGTTTAGCCATGCATACTATTTATTTGCATTCTGTGTATTGGCTCGCGGAGCACGGGGTCGGAGTGCTCACGCTCGCTTTTGCGATAAAATACAGAATCAGGAATCAAATCACCTCGCCTCAGCAACAAGATTGGACAAGCTGGCAAAGAAGATGAAGATGTCAAGAGCTAGGTCGCGCACCTCCAGTTGGCTGCCTGTGGGCATGTCCTGAAGGTCCCACCTGTGTGCTCGTTCTTCCGCTGCTGCAATTTACTGATTTCGGCCTAATCGGCCCATGAGTAAGTCTATTACTGTATGTACGCTTCCGCATGATATGTATTTTGATATTCATTACTGTAACTGTGAGCACTATCTACTGATTCAGGGAATAGTGCAGTAAAATCACAGTGGATTCCGGATTGTAATATCTGGGTCCTTACATGTTCCAACTTTCGACCATAAGGTGTGATCGATGTCTTTTGACTTACAACCACGAGTGCTGGTCGAAGTCGAAGATTTATGGTCGAAGTCGAAGCCGTGGTCGAAAGGAGCCGTGGTCAAAGGGGGAAGCGGTCGACGTCGAAGGGACGTAATCAAACGGGACAATGGTTGAAGGGGACAGTGGTTGAAGTCGAAGGGGGGTAGTGGTCGAAGTCAGGGCCGTGGTCGAAGTCGACGCCATGGTCGAAATCGGGGCCGTGGTCGAAGGGGGCCATGGTTAAAGGGGTATGTGGTCGATGTCAAAGGGATATGGTCGAAATCGGGGTCGAGCGGTTGGCACCGGCAGTCGGGCGATAGGGCACAAGCGTACCGGAGGCCTGCCAACGTACGACCATCAGCGATGGTTGACTGCTCCCAACCTACGATCACACGCGATGATCAACGGCTTCTAACTTACGACCACGAGGTGTGATCAACGATTTCTAATTTACAACCATGAGCACTAGTCAATGTGTTTCGACTTACAACCATGAGGTGTGGTCAATGTCTTTCAACTTACGACCGTGAGCGTTGGTCGATGTGTTCCGACTTACGACCACGAGGTATCCTCGATGGCTTCCGACTTGCAACCACGAACAATGGTCGTCGGCTTTCGATATACGACCATGAGCCATTATCGAAGGCTCTCGATTTAGGACCACGATCAATTGTCGACCGCTCCCGACCTAGGATCATGCACGATGGTCGACGGCTTCCGACTTACGATGACGAGGTGTGCTCGAGGGCTCCCGACCTACAACCACGAGGTGTGGTTGATGTCTTCCGACTTATGACGACGAGGTGTGATCGACGGCTTCCGACTTACTTGACGGATTTAAAAAATTTTAGAACATGTTTGTATGCATATTCTAAAAATTTGTACCACCCGTGACTTTTAAAACATGTAGTATGATAAATTTTAAAAATTCGTAGCAACGCACGGACATTCAGCTAGTTTTTTGGAAAGAGGTGGATCTACATATATCGATCTTGTTATAAGCCCTTTCCAGCAAATTATACGAAAGGTCAGTATAGAACTAGCTTCCGAATGTGAAACTGCATGGGACCTCCCCTTTCGGAAATTCCTGGCGCAACTAGCTTACAGATGACAGAAGTTATATCCCTGCAGAATCGATTCAAGCCTAACCTGCAAGTGTGTGGTGTCCTTTTCCCTTTTGTTTCTTTTTTTTTACTAACCGGCCATACTTAGTGATCATCCATATATGCAGGATGCCAGTAAGTAACTGCTAATGGCTTCGACCTTGGCAGTGAACTTTTTCACCATTTCTTTGCCCCGTTGGACCTCACCCCCTCTCTCCTTTGCAACTCTCTCTCTCTCACACTGTGGTGTGTTGTTGCCATGGACACCGTCGCCGCCACAGCTGTCCTCCGATGTCTCGCCGTTCCACAGTCTCTTCGTGGCCGCCGACCTCGCCATCACGTTCCTGGTGTCCCCGTGGAGCTGTTCACCATTATTTTCCGTGGCTGTTTGCTAGGCCGCCGCTGTAGTCGTGGTTGGTGCCGCTGTTCGCCACCGCCGTCCTCATGCCGCCACCGCTAGGTTCGCCTCGACTCCAGCTTCCCGTTCCGCTCACTCGCTTGGTACCCTTGTGTCTGCAGCCGGCGCTCACGAGCTCGCCGTCGGGCTCGCCCGCCTTCCCCTGCTCTCTCTCTCTCTCTCTCTCTGGTGGGACCCCCGTGGTTAATGAGCAGGTTAACACTAATGACGTCCCTAGCAGCTAGATTAGGCTAGTTAATCTTGTTTAGTACTAATAAGTACCTGACATGCAGGCCCCACCTTAGATCTGCACCCTCCTTTTAGTGATGACGCAATAATTTTGTGTTTTCCAGTAGAAACAATATTAGAAAATAAAATAGAACTTTGAAACCCTAGCCAAACAGTCTCCAGCTCTTTTCTTTGGATTTTCTCTCTTGGTAAAACTTCAATTAGCTCGTTCTCCCTCATACGAACTCTAAATTAAGTAAAATTTATTTTTAATTTTTTAAAAATAATTAAATTTCATAATCTACAAAAAAATTTAATTTTCTATATGCTTGAATTTATTTGGTATTTATTTATGTTTCTGAGCTTTTCTCTTTAGATACTAATGTGTCGAAAACTTTTGAAGTCTGTCCACAAGAAGAACCTATGTTCAACGAGCAAGGAAAGCACCCATTTGACCATGTTGATCCTATATTTCAATGTTATATATTTTATTTGCTCTAACTATTACGCATGCAATTATTTTGGTAAATCATTATGTTATGTTTTGGATTTAGTTAATGCCTACTTGTTGCATTATCCTTCCTTGAGAAATTGATTCACCTTACTATTGTTACCTTAGAAATATTATCCACTATCACTAGGAATATTGGTGAAAATTTTAGAATGGTATTTGTATCACATGCTTAGCCATTGTTAAAACAATAATGGTCAACTTGGTAAAAATTTGATAAAATCTCATTTTGGGCTATGGTTAAATGTTTTTAGCAAATCTAGATAGAAGGGTTACCTCTAGTATTTTGGTTAGAAAAACAAAACTGAAAATGATTTGGCTTGGGTAAGTGGTTGTAGAGACCGGTGTAGTTAGCACGAGATCATGGTTTGTGGTAGTCTTACCCGAGGCACTTAAAGACCGAACTTGGTATTGTTGACCCAAGCATTACAGTACAACCACATGCCCCATAAATGGGTGGGCCTAGTAGAATAATTTGCAAAACCTCAACTTTGGTTTCATCATGTGTTGAATGTGGGTGTCAGTTAGACATGTAATTCCCATATGCGTGCAAATGGGGGCTTCCGACTGGGTGGATAGAACCCTTTGGCGATGAACCTTAGAGGGTGGAATCGGGTTGAGATGAGACGTTGTAAAGGTTTTGTTAAGATATCTTACCTTACAACAAAGGAAGTGTGATAATCACGTGGCAAAATGAGATGATCATGTCTTGTGGGTAAAGTTGAACATCCTCTACAGAATGAGATCTCAATCTATTCAAAAAGTGGTGTCCTCGGTCATAGACATCGCTTAGTAATACCACACTTAATTAGAATTTATGGTTTCTAAAATGGTTCTGGAAATAGTAGGGGTGAATGGAACCCTTACTTGAAAAGCTTTGATTCGGTATAAATGGTCAGAATCCATGCTAGAAATGGGCATTGGCTTGCCACATACTTATACCTCTTATTACTTGTTATTATGCTTATATATTACTTTTTATCACTGTCAAAGGATCTTACAAATTGCAAGTTACAAATTACTATGTCTATTAGAAAAAAAAACTCGCTTTGTGCAAAATAAACTAGATAGGACAGTCACCCTTGTCTCACCTTACCCACTATATAAACTTTGCTTTTAAAGTTTTACGAAGTATAATTTTGTACTCATAGTTGTGTATTGAATACTATCAAATTAAGAGAGAATATCCCTTGGATGGCTACTTTTATGCTACATGATATAGTGACAATGATGCCGATTATTAGGAGTGAACTCCCATCAGTTGCCTATGAGCTGAGACAAATCACTTGAGCCCATTATTCTTCCTTATCGTTTATTTCCTCTGCAAGTGCTTTTCTGTGCGAACATCTAGACGATCAACCCCTTTTGAGTAAAACTCAATCGTGTAAACCTATGTAGAATTACTTAATATTATGTGCTACTTTATTTTATTTTATCATGTATGGATGTAATGTAATAATATGATACATATAATGTGTGTGCGCACGCGCTAGTTACTGATCATAGAATTAGTAAGTTCAGGATTAATTTTCTTGGTCTGACATGTGGATAATTCGTGGCCGTAAGGGTATGTGTTTTCTGTAGTGTAGGAGCTAGTTACTAGTTATCCATTTTAAACGTAAAGAGCGAAAAGGCGTATTCATGAATGGGGTGTGAAAACAAAAGTAGGCCTCATTAGTGCCTCATCATATGGTCCCAAAAGTCAGACAGATTAAAAAATTGGAGCCATTCGATCAGGCGAAGGACCTGAGATAAACACATACCCTGTGGATCTATATATGCTTTTTGAAAAGAGGTCGATCTGTACATATCGATCTTGTTATAAGCCCTTTTCCAGCAAATTATTCGAAAGGACAGTATAGAACTAGCTTCCAAATGTGAAACTGTGCATGGGACCTCTCCTTTCAGAGATTCCTGCTCAACAAGCTTACAGATGACAAAAGTTATGTCCCTGCAGAATCGATTCAAGCCTAATCTGAAAGTGTGTGGTGTCCTTTTCTGCTTCTGGTTCTTATTTTTTGACTAAAACCTACTGCTTTCTTTTTACCTTTAGTGAAAGATAAAATTCACCCATATCCTAATGAACGGGGCTTTCCTGTCCCCAGCTCCCTGTTCTCTTCAATCTGGACGGTTCACAGTTGATCCAACGGCTAAGTTTTTATATTTTCACCATTTACCCATTTTCATCTCAAATTTTAAAATAAAAATATGTTAATCCATAATAAATAATAAAAATACAGAAAAATAAATTTTATTTTTCTGTATTTTTATTATTTATTATGGATTAACATATTTTTATTTTTAAATTTGAGATGAAAATAGGCAAATGATGAAAATATAAAAACTTTATAGCCGTTGGATCAGCTGTGAACGGTCGATATTGAAGGGAGCAGGGAAGCTCCGTATGAGCCCAAACGAAGTCCTATGGGAAAGAACCGAGGGTCCGAGAGAATAAGTGCCAAAGACAACGACAGGAGAACTGAAAGAGAACCTTCCCATGCACGCGATGCTGCATGTCCACACGCGAGCATTCTCTGCCTTTTTATGCGCGCATTCATGGCCATGGCATGGCGGCCAACTCGACCGGCCATACTTAGTGATCATCCATATATGCAGGATGCGAGTAAGTAGCTGCTAATAGCTTAAGCTAGCAGGATGGGCATCCTCGACGACATCCGTAGCAGTAGTTACAACGCGAGCTGCGAGCATACCACCGGCCTTGTGTGGAACCTCACCTCCTCCTACACCGACCAGAGCAATGAGGCCTCCATGGTGTCCGCCTCCGTCATCATGTTCATCCTCGCCTGCCTCTTCTTCAACCTTAATCTCTTCGGCGGCCTCTCCGACGTCAGCGCCATCCTCGACCCCAAAGTGCGCCTCTACCTCTCCTCGGCGCTCTCCCTCTTCCTCCCCGTCATGTCCTACCTCTTCTCCGAAGCCAAGAACGCCGGCCTGGTGTGCTCCAAGGACTCCGCCAAGAGGGTCGCCGCTGAGCTCTCGCTGCGAGCCCGGCTGATCCTCGTCTGGATGCTCCTCGTGGAGCTCCTCCGCAAGAAGGTGGAGGTGATCCGCATGAGGGGGATGTCCGGCACCATCGAGCGTGCCGGCCGCGTCGCTTGGCTGGGCAGCCTCGTTTTCTTCAACCTGAAAGGCGCCGGCCGGAAGGCGCTGTTCGGCATCCTCTGGCTCCTCTGCGCTGTCAAGCTGGTGCAGAGAATCGCCTACACTGAGGTTGGGAAGCGTTCCTTCGCCTACGGCAAGAACGCCCGTCTGATCACCTCCTACATGGCTCAAATGCTAGAAAAAAATCAGCAAGAGCACCAAGTCCAGGGAGATGGAGACGAGCTACTGAAGAGGTGCAAGTACGTGGTGATGGGCGAGGAGAAGCTGGTGCTTGAAGCCAGCCCAGCCGGCTACAGGCTCGCCGATGACACGTACCTCAGCAAGATCCAGGCCATCCCGGCTGCCGACGAGTTCGCCAAAGACGTCGAGGCCGTCGTCACTGTCGGGAAAATCTGGGAGCTTGCAGAGAGAGATCATTGGCTCTTCACCTACCACGACCAAGATCGGCGGCTGAGGAGGCTCTGCCTCTCCTTTGCACTCTTCAAGCTGCTACGGCGGAGGTTCGAGCACCTGCCGGCAATGACCGAGATGGAGATCCGCAATTGTAGGGACCTCATCTTCAAAGGCTTGTACAACAAAGGCGCCAACGATGGCGCCGAAGACAAAGCGGAGGCACTGTTCCAAGTGTTGAACGACGAGGCAAACTTCCTCAGCGAGTACTACCACTCCGTTGTCCCGGTCGTTTTCGCAAGTCCGTTCTTCTTGCTCGCCAACTACTTCCTACTACCGGTCATCGTGCTGGTCCTATGCCTCGTGATCATCGTTCTCTGTGGAAACGGTGACGTGATCTTCGCCTTCCGTAGCATGGAAAGCGATAACTACACTATATCATTCGGTGTAAAAAAGATGGTCAAGTGCCTCTTGAGCAGAGTCCTCACATCACCGCCGGTCTTCTTCTCCACCATTGACTTCGCCGTCACCTTGCTCCTCATCCTCATATTGGTATACGAGGAAGTATGGGAGTTCTTCGTGTTCCTGCTCTCCAACTGGTTCGTAGTGTCCCTGCTCTGCGGGTACACTGCCAGACCCCACTGGCGCGATAGCCGCATCTTCAGCTGGGCCATCCGTCGCATCTTATGGGTAAGGAGCAAGATGTTCCACCCAGACTTCAGCTTCAAGCAATTATCTGTGCTGAGGTTTTGCTGGCTCACACTGATGCTGCCATCCTCACTCTTCCTGACACTACCGATCCTGCGGACCGTGCCTGTGCCGAAGGAAGTGAAGCGTTCCATCGCGGAGTACTTAGCGACGTCGTTGTACGACCGTGACGGCAACGACACCGCTCTTACTCTTAGCAACGGCAGGTCTGCACTTGCAGAACACAGAGAGCTCCTGCTGTTCTGCGAGAGCGATAGCGCCGCCGAGGTCATCCTCACCTGGCACATCGCCACCAGCCTCCTGGAGGTGAAGTATCCACCGCAGAGTAACGTGGCAACGAGCCTGTCCAAGTACTGCGCTTACTTGGTGGCCTTCCACCCAGAGCTGCTCCCTGACAACCAGGATAGCACGGAGAGCGTGTTCGAGGCCATGAAGGATGAGATGAGTCACGTCCTTGGGTTCTGGGGCTACTACCTGCCATCGTTGGGGCGCAGCCGGTACGACAAGATCATGGCTTTTGCACAGCGGCTGAGCAAGGCGCCGGGAATGGTGCCCACCACCGTGGTGCAGAAGGGCGCGACGTTGGGGCGCGCGCTGGTGGAGAAAGCCTCCGGCGCGGAAGGTTCGGAGGGGACGTGGAAGCTACTGGCCGATCTTTGGGTGCAGCTCGTCTTGTACGTGGCGCCGTCGAGCGACGAGGACTGCGTGATGGGGCACCAGAAGGTGCTGGCGCAGGGCGGCGAGTTCATCACCGTGCTCTGGGCGCTGGCCGCGCACACCGGCATCGACCGCGCGGCTAATACGCCGCCGGTGGCCGTACCCATCGAACGCGTCCAGGGAATGACTTCTGATGTTTGTGTGTAGAGCTATGGATCGACGGAGCCCTCGGTCTCCATGTGTGCTTTGTTTGGCGTGCTAGCGTAGTAGCTTCACAGTATGTATGTATGTATGTATGTATGTATGTATGTATGTATGTATGTATGTATGTATGTATGTATGTATGTATGTATGTATGTATGTATGTATGTATGTATGTATGTATGTATGTATGTATGTATGTATGTATGTATGTATGTATGTATGTATGTACGGTTTGCTTGCGCGCGGCCTCCTCTTTTCGGTTGCTTGAGGATCAGGTGGGCTGGCGTGCAGCGGTGCGGCGTGGAATTTCGGCTCTGCCTCAATGCTGCTCGGGCCGTGCGGCGCTCTATTCCTATGAGGCCGCAACGTCTCACAACTTGGCCGGCAAACAGGGCTGTTTTCCCTTACGGGTTGGGAGTCTTGGGAGGGTTTGTTTCTTGTACAGGTGCAGCACGTATTTCTAGTTTGTTTTTGACCCCGTTCTCTCTCCCATAATAAAAAAAAGAGAAATACTTCTATATTTTCCTCTCTAATAACAGTAACACTAATATCAAAATATATAAAAGATAAGTAACATCTAATTATCATTCATCGTATAGTAACACTTAGGTGCATTTGTGTCGCCGCTAGGTGATTCTCGGACAACAGCACTGTGTTCCTACGGAGGGTGCAAAGATCAAGCACACCATGGACTAAGACGTGCCAGCCGATTCGATCAAAAATCGGTGAAGAGATAGGAAACCGGCGAGGTCACTGATAGCATGATAATTTATTGATAAAGATCAACACATCGATGTGAAGTAATATTAATCATCGTCGAATTACCTAAGATAGATTGGATCTAGTACTGGCTAAAACTAGAGGCTAGGTAAAGATACATGTAAGAGAAATTTTGGTTTGTCGATGACAATTTTTGTAGAGAGACCTAGGTCTTCTTTCACGGCCTACCGCGAACGAAAGCCTCCGTGCGTCGACCTGACGCTCTGATCTCCTAGACGTATCTTCTTTGCTGCTCACGTTACGGAGTTTTAGCTTCCTTCTAGTACATCAGGAATCAGATAGCGACTCGTATTCGGCTTCCTTTTTTGTTACACGGGCCAGCCCATGGAACCAACTTAGGCAACAAGACGGGCGTTTACCTAGCCAACACTTAGATCCGGCTCTACCCAAACTTTTTTTGTTCACCCCAACATTACCCACTTGTTCACCCCGAGGAAGCAAGTGCTGGCTCTGCAGGCTTCGGCGCTTCTGGAGGTTTAGTAGAGGGGGGTTTGGAGGGGCTGTTGTGCAAGCTCAAGTCGCAGGGGAGGTTTCAGGAGGAGTGTTCGGCTGGGGTTGAGAGTCATGGCCAGGACAGCATGCTGGAGGAGTTGAGCCCAGAAGGTCTGGCGGCTTCGGTAGGGGCGGGTGTGTTGGGCTTGGCTTCTGGCTCGGTGAGGGTGTTGGGCACGCCTGGCAAACCGGGAGCAGAGTTTGAAGAAGAGCAGGAGGGGAGTTTGTTCGAGTCTGAAGGTAAGGTGGAGGCGGCCGGTTTGATTCGGGAGGTGGTGGTTTCTCCTTCAAGGGCTAGCCCGCGCTTGGCGGGAGTGTCCGATGAGCACGTCTTGAGGCGGGCGGTGGTGCGCAACTTGGAGAATATGCAAGGTAACATCTCAGTTAATTCTTTTTGCTCCTTTCCTTTGTCTGATGCTGTTTCGAAGGTTAGTAAGCTGGGGGTTTTGGCTGCTAGTGGTAGTGAAGGTTTGTTTTCAGCAGTTAATAGTTTGCTTTGTTCGGAGAAGTCTAGAGTTTCGGATAGAATAGCGAAGTGCAGTGATGGCTCTTGGAGTAGTGCCAGTGATTCGGATAGTTTAGAGGACCTAGAGCTGGAGGCAGTTAAGCGCCTGTGGGGGGAATTGGGGGATGAAGTGTTAGAGGATGATAGCTATCACCTAAGATGTGAGGCTAGGGCCGTCGCTAAAAAGTACAAGTCCAACGCTAAGTCGTTCGAGAAAAGGACTTGGAAAAAAAAAGAGTTAGAGTTTCGAATTGTCGTTCTTCATGAAAGGAATTTTCTGGAATAGCAGAGGTCTTAAGGACTTGGCTAAATTAAGATTTTTATTCGAAATCTCCAGAGAGCAAAGCTTAGACTTTATTGCTCTTTTGGAAACCAGGAAGAAAGAGTTCTCGCCAAAGAAACTTAATAAACTTTGTGGGGGAAGGGATTTTATCTGGCATTGGACCGAGCCGCATGGGAGATCTGGGGGTATTCTGTTGGGAGTGAATGTGGATATGTTTGATATTGGCAGTATAGCGGAAGGGGATTTCTTTGTGAAATTCCATCTTAGAAATAAAAAAGATGGGTTTCAATGGATTTTGGTGGCGGTCTATGGGGCTGCGCAACCAGAATTCAAGGAAAGCTTTCTTGCCGAACTGGTTCAAGCTTGTACTAGGAAACATTGCCAATGATGATCGGAGGGGATTTCAACATCATCCGTAATCCGAGTGAGAAAAATAATGACAAGTTTGATGGAAAATGGCCTTTCCTTTTAAATGCGATCATAGATAGCTTAAATTTAAGGGAAATTGTTATGTCTGGAAGATACTTTACTTGGGCTAATTCCCGGAGAGTCCCAACTTTTGAAAAGCTAGATAGAATCTTAGTGAGCACGGAATGGGAACAAAAGTTCCCTCTCTCTGCGGTAAAGGCTCTGGGTAGAGATCTTTTGGATCACACTCCGCTCTTACTTAGTACGGGCGAAGGGACTCAGGGTAAGGGTCGACCGCTGTTCAAGTTTGAACTCGGTTGGCTCCTACGTGAGGGTTTCTTCGACTTGGTGTCTAAGGTTTGGAAAGCGGAAAAAAAGGGGGTGTCGTCTCTTCAAAGGTGGCAGAATAAAATCAGAAGGTTGAGACAATTCTTACGGGGTTGGGCAATGAACGAGAAGGGAGCTTGTAAAAAAGAAAAACAGGAGCTGGTTAGGATTGCGGATAAGCTTGATAAAAAAGCGGAAACACAGCTTTTGTCTCAGCATGAAGTGGTCCTGATGCAAGTGGTGAAACAAGGAATAGCACATTTGTTTCGAGAGGAGGAGATTAAATGGTTCCAAAGGGCTAAGACCACTGAGCTCCTGCAGGGTGACGACAACACAAAGTATTTCCATATGGTTGCAAATGGTAAAAGAAGAAAAACTAGAATTTTGCGGCTAGAACAAGCAGAAGGGGTGATTGAGGGAGATGATAAGCTGGAGAATTTTATTACAAAGTATTATAAAAATCTCTTTGGATCGTCACGGAAAAGTAGTCTGGTCCTTGATGAAACGTACAAAGATGATATTCCACAGGTTTCTGAAACAGAGAATAGGGTCCTTATGGATGCTTTCTCTGAAAAGGAAATTAGAGAGGCCATCTTTCAAATGAAACACAATAAAGCCCCGGGTCCTGATGGATTTCCGGTCGAGTTCTACCAGGTATTTTGGAGTCTAATAAAAGATGACCTTATGGCCATGTTTAAGGATTTCCACAATAATAGACTTCCTCTGTATAGCCTTAATTTTGGGATAATAACTCTTCTTCCAAAACAAAAAGAGGTTAAGCAAATTCAGCAATATAGACCAATCTGTATGCTTAATGTCAGTTTCAAGATCTTTACTAAAGTGTTGGCCAATAGGATCACAGGGGTTGCGAGCAAGGTGATTAGACCTTCCCAGACGGCATTTATTCCGGGAAGGAATATTTTGGAAGGTGCAGTTGTGTTGCATGAAACGTTACATGAGTTAAACAAAGAAAAAATGGGTGGGGTTATTCTCAAACTAGATTTTGAGAAGGCCTATGATAAAGTGAGCTGGTCCTTTCTGCAGCAGGTTCTGAGGTTAAAAGGATTTTCGACAACTTGGTGCAAATGGATCGAAACTGTAGTAAAGGGAGGCAGCGTAGGGGTCAAAGTGAATGAGAACATGGGCCATTTTTTCAGACGAGTAAAGGTTTGAGGCAAGGGGATCCTCTTTCGCCTATTCTTTTCAATCTAGTGGCTGATATGTTGGCGATCCTTTTAGAAAGGGCCAAAGACAGTGGGCAGATCAGGGGCTTAGTGCCTCATTTGGTAGATGACGGTTTGTCAATTCTCCAGTACGCGGATGATACTATTCTTTTTTTGGAAGATGATTTCGAAGAGGCGAAGAACCTAAAATTAGTTTTAAGTGCTTTCCAGGAGTTGTCAGGTCTAAAAATAAACTTCCATAAAAGTGAAGTAGTTTGCTTTGGGAGCGCTAAGGTTAAAAGTAATGATTACGTTGAGCTTTTTGGGTGCAAGGAGGGATCTCTGCCTTTTAGGTACCTAGGTCTTCCTATGCATTACCGAAAAGTCTTGAACAAGGATTGGAGGGAGGTAGAGGAAAGGTTTCAGAAGAAGCTTAGTAGTTGGAAAAGCAAATTGTTGTCAGTGGGAGGTAGACTCGTTTTAATCAATTCAGTTTTGTCGAGTCTCCCGATGTTTATGATGTCCTTTTTCAAGATCCCTAAAGGTGTCCTTAAGAAATTGGATTATTATCGATCCAGATTTTTCTGGCAAAATGATGGGCATAAAAAGAAATACAGATTGGCTAGATGGGGTATCCTTAGTCAGCCGAAGTGTGTGGGGGGGTTTGGGTATTTTAAACCTGGAATTGCAGAATTGTTGTTTGTTAAGCAAGTGGCTGGTTAAGTTATTAAATGAGGACGGCCTTTGGCAGAGCATGCCGAAGAGAAAATATTTGAAAGGCAAGACTTTATCTCAAACGATTAAGCAACCAGGAGTTTCTCATTTTTGGAGTAGTCTTTTGGAGGTCAAAGACCTTCTTCTAGCAAGGAGTAGTTTCAAGGTTAACAATGGTCAACAAGCGAGATTTTGGGAGGATATTTGGATTGGGAAGGAAGCGCTAATGAGGAGGTTCTCCAATTTGTATAGAATTGTGAGGAATAAGAATGTGACGGTTGCTCAGGTGCTTAGCACAACACCACTAAATGTTTCTTTTAGAAGAGCATTGGTTGGTGATAACCGGACGGCATGGTTTAAGTTGGTGCTTTTGATAGTGCAAGTTTCATTGAATGAGCAAGATGATGTTCTAGTGTGGAACTTGCATAAGAGTGGTACTTTTTTGGTCCGTTCCCTGTACAGAGATCTCATGATTAGAGATACCATGCCAGGAAAAAATCTTTTCTGGAAAGCAAAGATACCGCTCAAAATCAAAGTCCTTTGGTTTTTTAAAAAAGGAGTTATTTTAACAAAAGATAATCTTGCAAAAAAACAGTGGCAGGGAAGTATCAAATGCTGTTTTTGCTCCTCTAATGAAAGCATTCAGCATCTCTTTTTTGAGTGCCATGTGGCTCGGGCTTTTTGGAATGTGGTAGTCATTAGTTTTGGAGGTCGACCACCTACTAACGTTGGAACGTTGTTTGGTTCTTGGCTTTCAAGCTTTGCGTTGAAGCTTAGAAATTAGATTCTTGTGGGAGTAGCGGCTTTTTGCTGGGCACTGTGGTTGAATAGAAATGATGCCGTTTTCAAAAAGACCAATACTCACTCTTTTGTGCAGGTTATTTTCAGGGGGACTTACTGAATCAGAAGCTGGTCGCAACTATCTAAAGAGGAAACGAGAAGTGCACTCTTAATTGGATGCAAAAGACTTGAGTGGGTGGTGATGGAGCTTTTTAGCAAGTTTGGGTGGAGTACTGGTTTTAGGTTAGAGGATTAAGTCCTTTTGTCTTTTGGTCGGTGCTTAAGAGGTTTTGTTTCACCGATATGGTGGTGTGTGGTCTGATCTGTTTGGTGCTTAAGAGGTTTTGTATCACCGTTATGGTGGAGTGTGGACTGTTTTTCTGTTTTGTTGTTTTTGTTTGGTTGTAGTCATTCAAATGGAATGATCAAGGTCGGAATATTGATATTCCGTTTTCTAAAAAAAAGTTGAGTCCTTTTTGCATTAGAGAATACAGAGAAAAGATGCAAGCCGTTTTTTTTTTAAGATCAAGGGAGGATTTCATTACCAAGCAGTTGCGCAACAAAAAAAAAACCTACGTACGTGTGATTGAGTGATTGTTCGTGTTCTCCTGCAGGTGATTGTGTAGTTTGTGTCCACTCTTGCGTGCGTGCGTGTGTATATCTCCACCTGATCCTGTGCCAACATTTGGTATCTGATCTTTGGGTGGTGATCTGCTGATGCCCAAGATCATGCCGAGAGATGCTAGCTGGAGATATGTCGAAGTTGGCGACAAAGGAGGGAGGGAAGTGTGTCTCTCCACTATATATCCACTGCTTGGGGTTTGAAGATGAAAGTATATACGCGTGCACAGGGTGTATGGGAAGCTGTTGAGCCGGCAGATCCCAAGGAGAAGGTCGACAAATGCGTGGATCACATGGCGCTCGCAGCCATCTATCAAGGTATCATAGAAAAAATAATTCCGAACGGAGGAGTATATTGGATGCTCCTTAATTTCCCACTCTAATTAAGACCGGCAAGTCCTAACTACACGTGTATTAATTTGTTGATTACTGTATATATACATGTACACGTATGTACTACGTACGTATTAAGAATGCGTACATATATCGATTGGCTAGATGAGAGCAAATGTCTATAAATAGATGATACTAGTAGGTCAATCGATATATGAAGTGGATTTCATTCGTGCCGTGCTACTGATCCCATATATAGCTTAGTATCCAGCTAGCTGTTGTTTGTACGCGATGCATATGGCGGCCGACGGCGGCAAGACTGTCAGTTTCCGGTGGCTATACGTTGCGCGCTGCGCGGTGGCCTCCGTAGTCACCGTGCTCGCCGTCGTGGTCATCGTCCGTGCCGTCGTCGTGATGCTCCGTCCGGAGAAGCTCCAGCTCAAGGTCGCCGACGGCTACGTGACCGCGGACAGGATCGCGTCGATGCCGCCGCCGGCCGTCTCTTTTTTGTTCACTCTCAGGGCCTTCAACCCCAGCGGCCGCGCCTTCATGGATTACACCAAGGTCACCGTCCGGATCATCGACAACAACGCGTCGGCGGTGGCGGCGACGATTGCCAAATTCAACTTGCCCCAGGAAATACCCGTGGCGCAGCAGATGGCGCACGACGCGCTCGTGAAGGTGTCGCTGACGCCAGGGGAAGACGTGCCCCTGCGCTATGTGCAGGCGCTGTTCGACGGGGGAAGCGTCAGAGCGGAGATGGAGTTGGATGGCTTCCTCATCAGCCATATCATGAAGGGGGCCAGCAGGCGCGACATCCGCACCACGTACTACTGCTGGCCGGTGACCATCGCCGTCGGCGGCGCCTCCTCGTCGACGTCGGACGACATCAGCGACACGTCGTGCCTCGACAAGTCCGAGGCGCCGGCTTTTGTGTGACAGGCCGGCGAAAGTTAATGGAAAACCTGTGACGCTAGCTGCATCGATCAGTTAATGCTAGCTATCTACCAGTACTACGTGTATGCAGTAGTTAGTACTGATCCTCCAAAATCATCTAGGAGTGCCGTTTGCATTGCATGATCAGTGATGTGATTCCTCACTAAAGCCTTCCAGTGTGCATGGAAAACGCATCATTTACTGGACTACCCGCGATCTCTTAACTTTGCCCTGGAATATTATTATGCTATAATTAGGGACATTAATCCGCAGTCGGATCTTCAGGATACGTCACTCCTGCCTCCGTCATCTGGCGCGGAGAGCAACACAAACTCCAAAAGAAGACTGGCCGGATAGTAATAAAGGCCACATGATCCAGTTGCTGCCATGCATGGAGGCAGGCAGGCAGGCCCAGACAGCCAGCAGGTAGTACTGTGCATGCGTCGGTCGATGAGTAATTAGAGATGGGTGACGCATGCAGAAAACGAGGGCGCGCATGCAGAGAGTAGTGGAAGGAATCATTTGTACGCCGGAGTTATGGGGGAAGGACGCTTGGTAGGTGGACGATACGGCCCTGCCATTTTAAAGTGCATGTGATCCTGAGATGATCTGAGTCAGGTCTGTGTTTTGGACACGTTCGTCGAGCTATTTAGACGTGATAACAGCGGACGTACCTAAGAGCAAGGCTAATAATACAGCCTTCAGCTGGCTGTATGGATACTTACAGCCCACTTATCAGCCTACTCATATAGTAGTTACAGTCAGCTGAAGGTTGTATGATCTACCCCTTCCTCTCACAAAGTTTCTTGGTTCTTGTGCTTCAGCTGGCTGTAAGCTTACAACCCACCTCTCTTCTCTCTCCTCCTCTCTCTCCTCCACCTCAGCATACAGCCAGCTTACAGCCTCTTATAATACTTGCTCTAAGGGCATCTCCAATGGTCTGAGTCAGCTAGCTATATGCATGTACACATCAGCATATATCCTATGTGAAGGAAAAAGAGTATGCAAAAAAAACCGAGCCAGCTCTTCCTTAGAGCAAGTACAATAGTATAGCCAACTAGTGGCTATAACATTTGTCCATTTCATCTATAGCCTTCAAAAAAAATAGTTCATACAATAAGGTAGCTATTACAATAACTATTTGGCCCCACGTGTAAGAGAGTGAAATGCATATTTTTACGTGCTATAGCTAGCTGTAATTTAGTAGCCAGCTTCCTTCTCTCTCTTCCTTTCTCTCTCTGCCATGTAAGATTTTGTTGATATTATATTTGCTATAGCCTGCTGACTAAGCCTGGCATCTCCAATGGTTCTAGCTAGCAACTAACTATAAGAGCAAGTTTAATAGTACAGATAGCTGCTACCTCCAATACATTTCCATGTCATCAAAAGATAATGATGCAGTCAACTCATACAATAAGCTGGCTATAAGTTGTCTCCACAAGAGCTCTCAATCATTTAATACATACATGGGTATTGATAATTTAATACATGCATGGGTATAGCAATTAGTTCTATGGGTACATGCATGGATAATGCCTCTTTTCCTGTGCTATAACCTGACTCTTGCATGGGAGTCGGCTTGGCTCTCTCTCTCTCTCCTTTTCTCTCCCCTCCACATAGGACTATGCTGACATGGATTCCCTTATAGCTAGCACAGTCAGCCTTATTAAACTTGCTCTAAGACTTCCACATCATTTATATAGTACACACTAAAGCTAGCATTCTAAAGAACTATCTATAAGGATAGCTATTTGATGCTTACATGCACACACAGAATTTATAGAGGCTGCCTCGTTTGGCGTTATAGACTAGTGCTTAAGGAAGAGCTGGCTCGGTTTTTTTTGCATACTCTCTTTCCTCCACATAGGATATATGCTGATGTGTACATGCATATAGCTAGCTGACTCAGACCATTGGAGATGCCCTAAATTGTACCTGCTCTTAAGCACTAGTCTATAACGCAAAACGAGGCAGTCTCTATAAATGATAGTCATTTTCTGTGTGTGCATGTAAGCATCAAATAGCTATCCTTATAGATAGTTCTTTAGAATGCTAGATTTAGTGTGTACTATATAAATGATGTGAAAGTCTTATAGTTAGTTGCTAGCTAGAACCATTGGAGATGCCCTAACAGATATTTGGCTTTCATTTCCGATTAGGACTCTCTATGTGTACATATGTAGGCACTCATATTAATATGTACTGATGTATTTTAAAATTTATGATGTTTGATGTGTATATCTTCATATATCTATAAAAAATATATTTGAGATATTAAACTTTGAAAAAAATTATATTCAACTCCAGTTTAATTACTTCGAGCTACTTCCATGGTATATACTCGTATCAAATTCAAAAGTAGTTTAAACTAGTTTAAATTGAGTTCAAAATTCATTTACCATAAATATATGAAGGGTATCAAATATTTTCATACCTAAATTCGAAAAAAATTATCAATTATACACGTGTATCGGATGGTTCTTGATGTGGGTACCTAGACACCTAGGTTAAATGCGCCGAAATTTTATGTGTTTATAATCTCTCTTTTTTATGGAAAACAGTAGAAGAGACTCTTACTGTGCTAAATTAAATAATAATAATATACAAGGGGGAAAAGAGACAAATAGAAGGAAAGGGAAACCAAAAAGCAGAACAAACTATAGCGAGTTAACCCAGGTAGAGAGACTAGCACGGAGAGCAGGCTTGATTCGGAGCATCAGAAGAGACACTTCCAATTTGAGATGAGAGAACCAATCTACCAGGGAATGGCTTTGCTGTCTAAAGATAAGCTCATTTCGTATTTTTCAAATCGTCCGAGTTGCTAGGAAAATTTTCCCCATGAAGAGCAGGCCATTGTAGAATGATTTGGAATTAAGGACTTTTATTGGGGTATCGGGTTGGGATTCCACTGAAACCCAATTGTATTCTTGAGAGACCATGCGGTCGTGACTCCATGTGAATGATGAGTATTTGACGTTGGTCTAGGTGAGTCGAGTTTGGTTTGCGTAGTTCGGAGTCGAGTCGTTGCATGGCGCAGTCGGGCTCGGTCGGACTTGGTCATTCCTGGTCGTATGGGTTTATGTTCATATTTCGATGATTCGACAGGTTTGGACTTCATTATGGTAAGTATTATGGTATTTACGCTTTCATGTATCGAGCGGTGCTATTTGATGTGTTCTTTGTCTGTGTGGCTGCAGGACATCGGGTGGAGTCATGGCGAGACACGTGGACTGGACTAGGCACAGGTGGCGCTGACGTCAGAACGATCAGGATGTGTCGAAGACGACGTAGACTCGAGGTGGTTGCGAGGCGTGCGAGACAAGGAGCGTGGAAGCTTCCCGGAAGGTGCAGGAGGGGCGAATCGGGAAATTCGCGAGGCTGCACAAGCAGGAGCGGGCGCCGTTGGATTTAGCAGGCGTAACGGGGCGGAGACCCGTTAGCCAAGGCTATAAATAGGATTGAGGGGTTGCATGCCCACTTGAGCATTTTGGAGGGAATTAGGGTTAGCTCTAGTCAAAAGAGGCTTTAAGAGGTGGTTTTCCTTTAGTTTTTAGTGGTTGGAGAGGCAGAGTGGTGCTCCCTCTGTCCCCTACGATGGTTTCTAGATAGAACAGAGTGTTCTTCCTCCTTCCTAAGCATGTATGGGTTGTGTTCTTGAGAGGGAGAGGATTGTGTAGAGAGTCTTGTAATCACTTCCTTGTTCTAATGTCCATGCGTATGGGGACGTAGCTCTCTGTAATCTTTGTGATTGAAATGAAAAATCTGAAGTTCCTCTCTGTTCTTGCTTCTGTTCCTTCGATGCTCTTTTTGGTGGATTTGTGATATTTTCGTTTTCTTTTTGTTTCTTGTTGGAAAGGCCCAAAATGGGTTGCTATGACATGGTAGATGCTCAAAAGCCATTTGGCTAGTAAATCTTCATAGCAAACCAAGTTTAATTTCAGATTTAAGTTTTTGGGCTCCTCTGTTCATGTTTTTGGCCTTCTAGGGTTTTGATGCCATTCTTGATTCCCTTGGAGAAATGGCATGAAATTTGATCTGAATTATCCCATAGCTATTGCTAACATATCCTCAAAGTTTCATGGCCATAGGATCAAGGGTTTAGGAGAATTTTGGCCTTTTTGGTTCAGCTCGTGCAAAATTTCAGAATTGTGTCTTTTCTAGGGTTTTGAGTTAAATCTTGTTTCCCTTTGCAAGTTGACTTGAAACTTGGTATCCAGAGTCTCAAGACTATCTATGAGATATCTGGAAAGTCTCATTAGCAAAGGATTTGAGACCATGGAGAAATTTGGGTTTTTGAGTGCTCCTCTCTGAATATTTTCAGATTTCAGACCTTTCTTCATTTTGGGGCTGTTCTTAATTCCCTTTTCGAAAATTGACGAAACTTGGCATGCAGATTCCTTTGGCTATTGAGTAGCTATCCTCAAAGTTTCGTGGCCAAAGGTTCAAGGATTGAGTGGGAATTTAAGTTTTTGTAGCTGCTGCCAGTAACTTTCAGTTTCTTGTGCAAATCTGAATTTCCTCTTGTTGAGTTGGATTTTTGTGGTCTCTTAGGTTCCTTGGGCTGGTATAATCATTTCCTAGTTATACTGGACCAAGAGAACAAATGAAAGTCTCAATTCCTTTGGTTTTGTGAAGCTTCAAGCCTTATCTTCTGAAAAATCAGATTTTTGGATTGTTTGCCCGAGGGACGGTCTGATTTGTGCTTGTCGTGGGTTGAGTTTTTCGAGAGTGTATAGCGTCATTCACCCCCCTCTGTCGCTATTTCGGTCCAACAATTGGTATCAGAGCCGGTTAGCTCTAATCAATAGATCTTAACCGGTCTCAAGAGCCATGGCGACAGACAAGTACTCGACCAAGCCGCCTGTTTTTGATGGCATGGATTACCCCTTCTGGAAGAGCCGAATGGAGACATACATCCAGGCTCAGGGGTATGCCATCTGGCGCAAGGTCAAGATCCGGTTTGCTGTTCCTGCCGATGAGAACATCAATGTCAATAACATGACTGATGTTGAGGCAAATGCTAAGGCAAGGAACATCATTATCCAGGGCCTGAGTCGTAGCGAGTTTGACCGCATCTCTCATCTTTCGTCCGCCTTCGATATTTGGGAGACCCTCGATGCTTACCATGAGGGCACCACCCAAATAAAGATGGTGCGACAGGACCAGTTCAAGCGTTAGTACAACAAGTTCGAAATGCACGCTGGCGAGTCCTTAGATGAGTGCTTTGCGCGATTTCACAAGATCTTGAGTAACCTCCGAGCGGTCGGTCTCACATACCCCGACTCGGACAACGCTCGTCAGATGCTCGCTGCACTCGATCTTCGTGTTTGGGAGATGAAAGTGACCACCATCAAAGACACGACAGACCTCTCGACCCTGACTCTTGACGCGCTGTACTCGCGCCTCAAGACTCACGAGATTGACGTTGTCTCTCGTCGGTCGAAGTCACAGTCGATGGATTTGGTCACCGATCCCAGTTCTGCTTCTGGTCTCTCTTCTGATTCTTCTTGCGGTTTTTCCCTCGCTGCTCTCTGTGACATAACTGATGATCAGTTAGAGCAGCTTGCGGATGATCAGCTGGCCCTCCTAGCCTGAAGGTTTTCACATGCCTACAAGGGTAGGAGAGACAGAAAGAGAGGAGGACCCGTGATTTGCTTCGAGTGTGGTGGCCCCAACCACATTCGGGCAAACTGCCCCAAGCTGGAGAAGGGCAAGAACGACTACGGCGGTTCGAGCAAGATCGACTACACCGACAAGAACCGCAACAAGAACCTCGTGCAAAATTTCAGAATTGTGTCTTTTCTAGGGTTTTGAGTTAAATCTTGTTTCCCTTTGCAAGTTGACTTGAAACTTGGTATCCAGAGTCTCAAGACTATCTATGAGATATCTGGAAAGTCTCATTAGCAAAGGATTTGAGACCATGGAGAAATTTGGGTTTTTGAGTGCTCCTCTCTGAATATTTTCAGATTTCAGACCTTTCTGCATTTTGGGGCTGTTCTTAATTCCCTTTTCGAAAATTGACGAAACTTGGCATGCAGATTCCTTTGGCTATTGAGTAGCTATCCTCAAAGTTTCGTGGCCAAAGGTTCAAGGATTGAGTGAGAATTTAAGTTTTTGTAGCTGCTGCCAGTAACTTTCAGTTTCTTGTGCAAATCTGAATTTCCTCTTGTTGAGTTGGATTTTTGTGGTCTCTTAGGTTCCTTGGGCTGGTATAATCATTTCCTAGTTATACTGGACCAAGAGAACAAATGAAAGTCTCAATTCCTTTGGTTTTGTGAAGCTTCAAGCCTTATCTTCTGAAAAATCAGATTTCTGGATTGTTTGCCCGAGGGACGGTCTGATTTGTGCTTGTCGTGGGTTGAGTTTTTCGAGAGTGTATAGCGTCATTCACCCCCCTCTGTCGCTATTTCGGTTCAACAATTCTAGCATTGTCATAAGAAAGAGCACTGGAAGAAGAGGTGATTGATATTCTCTGTAATCTGGTCATCGCATAGAACACATTGTATATCACCATCAATGTTTTTTGACCTTTATATATTTGTGATTTTTTGCAAAGATTTTTTACGTAAAATTCGTGTTTCATCTTCTTCTTATCATCACTTTTTGTCGTTTTATAACAACGTGGGAAAAACAGGACCCTCTAATTAATGTTGGCCAAGCCTGACACAAGAACACAGCAATGGTAGTAACTCGCGCCAACCAACCCAAACATAGCCCTAGCATGCAGTGATACAGAGGAAGATACAAAGGACAAAGGAGTACTTCTTCCAATTAATTAATAGTGCTCAATGAGCATAGACTATAGACGATGGACTTTGTTTTGTATGCTAAAAATTACCAGTGGCAGACTAGAAAAACAGCGCCAATATTAGCTACTAGCATAGCTTATTTGCAAACGCTTCTTTCTGGAGGGAGAAGAAAATGCAGATCGCCTGTGTGTTTTGAAACAAAAATTCTAGCATTAACGAACCGACCAAGGTGTCTTCATGCATGGTAAGGAAGTCCAAATGAAGAGTTTATTTCAAGAATACTCAACTATAAATAAGCTAGCCGGCAAATATTTGTTCTAC
Organism: Dendrocalamus latiflorus; assembly: GCA_017311315.1. Taxonomy (NCBI): domain Eukaryota; kingdom Viridiplantae; phylum Streptophyta; class Magnoliopsida; order Poales; family Poaceae; genus Dendrocalamus; species Dendrocalamus latiflorus. Next base: position 1,312,918 of record CM029659.1, read on the forward strand.
GTATTGTCTTGTTTATTGGACATTAATCGTCTATAGATGACCGATAGGCTCATGGAAGTCTTGCTAATAGTAAAATCTCATGGAAAAAATATCGAGGTAAGACCCTCGCAGCTTGAGAGCATATATATAAACCAACTCCAGCATTGTCTACAATTCAAGGAATCAGCTATAGCAACAACAAAGCTAACCATGACTAGCATTCTCCAGCTCGTAGTGGTAGTACTCATCTCGTCCATTGGTTCCTCCATTGGTCGTGGCCATGGCCATGGCCATGGAGGAGACGAACGCGAGCACTACATGGTCGTGGAGACCGGCTATCTGGAGCCCAAAGCCATCTGCTCTGGCCTCAAGGGTGCGTGTACGTGCATCATGCAACTATAGCATCCTTGCATGCGTGCGTGTGCGCGAGCTGCATGTGGCTGCATGCATGAAATTAACGTGTCAACATTGATTAATTCCCCCTAATTTTACAATGTACTTCTGATTGATCCGTGTAATGTTTGGCAGCGATGCCGTCCGGCAACGGCACTTGGGTGCCGTTGCACCGCCCGTACGGCCCGTGCTCGCCGGTGGCGTCCACGAGCACGCCGTCCTTGATGGACATGCTCCGCTGGGACCAGCTCCACACCGAGAGTATCCGGAGGAAGGCCACCGCCGGCGGTGAGGACGTGCTCGAGCCAGCTAAGCCGCACGTCGAGATGACGCAAGTGGACTACAAGCTCCAGGGGAGTTTCGGCATCGGCACCGGCGGCGGCGGATCAACCGGCTCAGTAAGCTCAGCCGCCATCCATCCATGCATCTGGTGTCCACAATATTGTCAAACTCTTACGTACGCCTACAAATTAACTAGATCTGGTTTGATTCGTTAGGCAGCTCTGGGGCTTGACCCGACGGCGACCGACGACCCCATCGTGTCCCAGACAATGGCCATCGACACGAGCATCGACGTCCCGTGGATCCAGTGCCTGCCGTGCCCCATCCCGCTGTGCTACCCCCAACGGAACATGTTCTTCGATCCCAACAGGTCAAGCACCTCCGCGCCCGTCCCCTGCGGCTCCCCCGCCTGCGCGGCGCTCGGCCGCTACGGCGGTGGCTGCTCCAACAACCAGTGCCAGTACATCATCGACTACGGCGACGGCAGGGCGACCGCCGGGACGTACATGACCGACGTGCTGACGCTCAACCCCAGCACCGTCATCATGAACTTCCGGTTCGGGTGCAGCCACGTCGTGCGGGGCGAGTTCAGCGAGCAGACCTCCGGGACCATGTCGCTCGGCGGCGGCCGGCAGTCGCTCCTGTCGCAGACGGCAGGGACATTCGGCAACGCCTTCTCGTACTGCGTCCCGCAGCCGAGCGCCTCCGGCTTCCTCTCGCTCGGCGGGCCGACCGACGCCTCCTCGAGCTTCGCGAGGACGCCGTTGATCAGGAACGTCAACATCAACCCGACCTTCTACCTCGTGCGCCTCCAGGGCATCACCGTGGCCGGGCGGCGGCTCAACGTGCCGCCCATCGTCTTCAACGGCGGCTCGATAATGGACTCGAGCGTGATCATCACGCAGCTGCCGCCGACGGCGTACCGAGCGCTGCGGCTGGCGTTCAGGAACGCCATGAGGGCGTACCCGCTGACGTCCGGGAAGGCCAGCCTCGACACCTGTTACGACTTCATGGGTTTCACGAACGTGACGGTGCCCGAGGTGTCCCTGCTGTTCGACCGCGGCGCCGTCGTGCAGCTCGACCCGCTGGCGTTCATGATCGAGGGATGCCTCGCCTTCACGCCCACCACCAGCGACTTCTCCGTCGGGTTCATCGGCAACGTGCAGCAGCAGACGCACGAGGTGCTGTACGATGTCGGTGGCGGGGACGTGGGGTTCCGCCGTGGCGCGTGCTGAGCGTACGCACGAGCGCATGCATGCAAGCAGAGAGCTAGCGCGCGGCGGCCGGTCGTCGGTGGTAGCTAATTGTGTGGTGAGATGATCCTAGTTAATTAGGGCCAGTTAGATCAAAGGTGCTGCTTATTTGGGCTAAAAAAATAACTTATGACTGAATTTCTCTGTAGCCGGTTGAAAATTGCATTGTATCTGATGTTGATTTATTTTGCGTAATTAAATTTAAAAAATAAAAAATAGAAAAAACATGTCAACTCATCATGGACAATGCAAATGAATACGAGAAAAAAGGAACTGGTAAAAAAGCTAAAAAAAAGTCAAAAAGTTAGAAAAAGATGAAATTTAGAAATAGTAAAAAATAAATCAGAAGCTAAAAGCTCAATTCAAAATGAGTGAGACCTAAGTCATGCTTGGCTTGCACTTCAATTAGGATGTTGCACCTCTGTCTTAGTAGCTCGTTGTCCTATGTCTTGCAACCGAATTGTGTAGCACACGAACGTCCCACCCATGCCATTCAACATCTAAATCGTACATCCAATTTGCAACCCGTTGTGCCTTTTCATGCGGATGATTACTGTGACGCAGCGAATTCAATTGGTTATCCCACATCCGTCGATGCTATTTATTGATCACAAACTGTCGGATTGACTAAGGACACCTCTCTCTCTATATAAGAGGAAAATTCCCACGTTAATCCGAAAAAGAAAAAAATATAGAAATCAAGCTTTGTAAAATTTTCGTAATTTTTAGAACTTGTTTGACATGTTTAAAAATTCCACAAAGCTGCGAACCAAATACGCTTTCTTCAATTAACCCTTTCCACTTTCCATCTCACAAAGACATAATCTTGAAAATGCACCTTCTCTTTGTCTGTTTAAACTCCCTTTATTGACGAGTGGGACACACCGAGTCAGTGCGTTAGATGGCGTTGTCTACCTCGCGCCCCCGCTAGGTCCGCCATGGCAGGGCTGATGCCACTGGATTTTGACACCACGTCTGTGGTTTCTGGCTCACCTGCCTGCACGCACCTACCCACCACATCACCACGCTGAGTCCCTAGCTCCTTGTCCTCTTCCCTTTGTCCGCTCGGCGGAGCGAAACACTTGTTCACGATTTCTCGCCACGGCCACGCGAGACGCACTCCTTCTCCCCACGAAATCTCTCGCCTATTTAACCTCCTCACCACGTCATTCTTCCTCAGCTCACCCCTCTGTCTCTTGCACACATTCTCTGACTTCCCTCCTTGAATCGCCGAGAAACGGAACATCGTTTGTGATGCCAACAAGCATGCCACCGCATCCCAGCAACTCCGGTGAGCTTCTCCCCTCTCTGACTGCATCATAGCGTGTCTCATCTTCCCTCTGAGCTTCATGTTCACTTAATTACTTTGCTGTGTAGTGAATGTCTTCGAATGAATCAACGACCTAGACGAGTTCAATAAGGCATTCATGAAGCAAGATATCATATTGAACTACCTAAAGGCCCTTGAGGTGTTTAGCCATTGGACACATCCCGCAATTGAGAGCAGCGGCAAAAACAAGGGAAAGGGACCAACGGATAGACCTTCCACACCGAGCAAGGGAAAAGGACTAACGGATGGGCCTTCCCCACCGTACAAGCGTGCGAGTGACTTCCCTGAACCTCATTGTGAATGGGTGATCTGTGATGGACACGTACCTCCAATCATTCGGTGTCGTTACGGTGTGCAGACCAAGATCTAGATAACCCACGGAGGCACCCAAGGCTGGATCTATGAATACTACTCCTCGTATCCATCTGTAAGTCATGTATCGAGATTTCTATTCTACCTCTATCAAACACTACTAAGGTGATTGACCTTGCCAGAGAAAAGCGAGGTGAACATGGGAAAGCTGGATGATGAACGAGGACTAGGACTTTTACTGGTATGGGCCTATTGAAATTGCTGAGTGGGACAAAATGAAACATGAAGTAGAAAAGTGGAGATAGCGAGAATACGAGGAGGGTTGTAGGAAGCGGCGCAAGCAACTCCTTAAAGAAGTTAGGAGAGCCCACAGGAGTAGAAGATATGCCTGCATGCCTAACTTCATTTCCATTCGTCCTATATTTTTATTGGATTTTGTTAAATATCATCCGGATGTTTTTTTCTTAACTATCATCCAGATTTATGACCGTTGGATTAGAGATCCAATGGCCATGAATTCTCCCCACCCCCTTGAATTTTACTCCCTCTCTCTTGAAAAAAATCTCCCCTTTCAAAAACAAGTGACCTCTTGATCTATAATCCAAGTGTCACAAATTTGGATGATAGTTAGGAAAAAAATATCCAGATGATGCCTAGACACTCCCATTTTTATTTCCAAAAGGCGTCTCATTGAATCGAAGTAGTAGTTTGGGTCCATGGTCGGTACATCTTGCCATTTGTATCATACAAATAGCGAGGTAAAAATATGTTCCCAATCAAACCTGGACGCCATGTAACTTCTACATTCATTATGAACTCTTCTATTGGACTCAAAATCTTATCTTCACCACTCTATGTCCCCCTCAAACTGACAAAAGGCTATTTATGTTATTGTTCCCCTTAGTTCTCGTTTAAACTTAACCTTGCAAAATATTGGTTCGATAGATCACATATTAATATCTGACCTACCACGGTGGAGTAACGCTAGAGATGATACACGTTGCCTCTTTGTCCTCCCGCGCTGAAGATGGCTGCGATCATTGTGGCTTCGCTACAGTGCTGGAGGCTTATTTGGCACTATTCATAAGTTTTGTCTTTTTCTGAATTTTTGACTTTTTGTTGAGCTTTTTTGCCGGTTCTTTTTTTCCCGTATTTGTTTGTATTATACGTAATGGGCTAACATATTTTTTATTTTTAAATTTTTTTAAATTTAATTATGCTAAATAAGCCTCTATCAGCTACAGTGTTTTTTTCAGCCAGCTATAGTGTTTTCAGCCATAAGCCACGAGCTTTTCAGCCGAACCGATCACCCCAAGAGCTATTTTTGTAAACTCGCTCGTCCTAGTCTATATTTAAAAAAATTCCAAGCATTGAAAAACTTCTTACTTCACGTACGTTACTGCATATAGTTAATGCTGCGTGCTCGCTGGTCACTCGGTAGGTGCCCTGCGAATCCGATGCTGGGTTACTGGGCACACATGGCTCGGCTGCAGCTACTAGAGCTAGCTACTGTCCGCTGCCATCCGACTGAGAGACCGGCAATAATGGTGGTGCTGATTTGCCATTAAAAATTTAAGCTTAAGGCTAATAATACAACTTTCAGCTGACTATATGGATATTTACAACCCACTTATCAACCCATTCATATAGTAGTTTACAGCCAGCTGAAGGCTGTATGACCCACCCATTTCTCTCATAAAGTTTCTTGGTTCTTGTGCTTCAGCTGGCTGTAAACTTACAGCCCACCTCTCTTCTCTCTCCTCCTCTCTCTCCTCCACCTCAGCATACAGCCTACTAACAACCTCTTATTATACTTGCTCTAAGTAGAATGGCTGAATATGTATTATATTTGTTAGTAGTTTTTTAGCATAATGAAATTTAAAAAATTGAAAGAATAAAAAATTATATCATCACAAGCAATACAAATGAATAAAGACAAAAAAGCAAAAAAAGACTAAAAATAACTTTAAAAAAGACAAAATTGGGATGCTAAGAAGCCGTGCGTACGATATTGACTATGTTAAAGTATAAATTGGCAATATTAGAAAGAATATGATGATATAAAAATAACAGTGAAAGTGTTTCGTTAAGGACAATAAAAAAATCAAACTGAACTGTATTGCGAGACGGATGATCAGTAATTGTACATCAATCTGCACCTGTGACGAATAGGATTTGAACTCATTAATTCCGTTTGGTTTTATTTGATCTACGCACTACATGTGGACCAAACTAGGGCAAATTCATCAAGTCTTGGTACTACTAGCTCACAGTAGTCACATGGTTGCATGGATGCTAGCTGTTCGGGCTTCAGGCTCACTGCGCACCTTACCTGTTTCCCTGCATGGATGATAGAATCAAATCCATCTTCCCAACCCATTTCAACCTATCTTCAACCCAAGAGCACAGTAGTACACTGATGACAAGAGGATCACCATTCACGGAAAATTTAATCATTTGCCACTCCTATGAGTAGGGTGGCAACAGATTTGCCATCCTGGTCCGTTGTCAGTGACTCAGGCGGCCCCACGTGTAAGTGACAGAGTGAATTGGCCAATCTTAAGAGTGGCAAAAAGTTGAATCCCCATTCACATGCTATGTACGTTACGAAGCTTGCTTAGTGTTCATATCTCCAACTAAGTTCTTTTTTTAAAAAAAATACTAAATGCAATATAATCCAAAATAATTCAGTAATTATGAAGCCGACCAAAAGCTCCATTGCAAAAAAAAAATCCAAAATTCAAACAGATTATAGAAATTTCATAAAAATGATTAAAAAGGGAAAAAAGGAAAATACAAATAATTTTGGTTTTTATTACTATATAGGAGAAATTTTGGTTTTTATTACTATATAGGAATTATAACTTGCTCGAAATGAGCAATTACAAGGGAAAATACTATATGCCCTAATGCAGATTGGTCATGCTGTTGTTCTTTGTCTCTCCTGTCTTCTCCCAAGTAAGGCTTAAATAGCGCCAAAGAGACGTTAGTTGTTGGTATGAACATGTGTCTTGTCGATTCCTCTCGTCCGCATGTGTAAGTGGTTGATGACAGTGAGAGAAGTCTGATAATAACCGGTGATCAATTGTTGCCCCTGAAGGAGATCCCTAGGAAACAACCATAGGGCGGTTGTTATCAGAGACACTAAACTAAACATGGAGTGGTCGTGGAAAGGGAACGCATGTGATCCGCTCCTTAACCGCACAAGGCATCGCCCCAGAGGAGGCCCAAATGTCAGGTCATAAAGCATCCGAATAGTAGCTAGTTGGACAAATGAACATTGATTCTCCAACCAAGGATACTTGGGATTTATTACAGCATAAGCTATTATAACATCTGCTATAGGCTTTGATTACACATGAAAGTGACCCTTCGAATGGATTATTTAGTCAGTGTTCGTTCTAGATACTCTGTTTTGCATAAAGTTAGCGGGATTAACTAACTTGCGTGCCTAGCCGGCCCGATCTTCGTTCCATGCTCCCCGTGCACGCATGCTCAAATCCTTCGTGCCAATGGCGCATGCATGCATGCATGCAGAGGAACTATGAAGTGGGCCGGCTAAAATTGGGCCGCCGCTAGACGGTGCGTCGCGCGTTTCTGGGCCGCACGTACTTGTGGCCCTCTTAAGATCATCAGGTGGCAGCCTATCTGTTTCGGAGACATCCGAATAAAAAAAGGTGACAAATGCACCCTTGAATTTTGCAAAAAAAGTGAAAGAATAAGAAGTTTACTGGGTAAGAATGGCAGTTTACCGATTATGCCCGCATGGATCAAAATGTAAAAAAAAAAACCATTATGAAAGCAGCTTGATTAGTGCTTGTTATATCAGTAAGTACCAACTGATCGATGATTATCTTTTCACAAGAATCATGTCAGACTTCCACCAATGGCAATTAAAAACCGAAAAGAAAACCCTACTCATTTCCAACCCTTAACAAAAAGCGAAGGCTCTCCATCAGCCTTGGCATCGCTACCTTCGTTTTTCCACTTTCTTTTTGCAAGCGCATAATAACTTTAGGGAGTGTCTAGATATCACTTGAATTTTTTCTTCTTAAATATTATCTAAATTTGTGACTCTTGGATTAGAAATCAAGAGTCTCCTTGTTTTTAAAGAGAGGGGATTTTTTCAAGGGGGAGGAGATAGAATTCAAGGGGAGGGAGGAGAATTTATGGCTATTGGATCTGTAATCTAATGGTTCTCAATCTGGATGATAATTAGGAAGAAAATAACCAGATGATGTTTAACAAAACCTATAACTTTATTTCTCTAGTCTTAGCATTATGGGCTTCCGTGTTCCAGGACAAGACTTTGCAATATTTAAACTTTTTGTTTATTCAGGATGATCCCTTCGAACACAATACCATAATCTACAAACATAGAAAAATTTCCCCGAAGCTTCCATGCGAGCTGCATAGTTGGGCCGAGATTCCATCTTGGAACGGATTCGGTCTTTCGTATGTTGTACCTGCATGGTTCAGTTTGCTGCTGCTTTTTACATCTTTAGCTTCAACGTGTGCCCAGCTCATATATGTATACGTATATGAATCATGGCCATGGATGAAGATTTTTTTCTCTTTTTTTATTAGCGTGAGAATTCTTACCTATTTTTCTAGATTAACGTAAAAATTTCTAACTTTATACCTTTAGGATCAATGTGGGAGCTCTGAAAGAAGCCTCAAATTAGCATAGATATAAATAGACAGATACATAGATGTGCACCGCATTTTGCAGACGTGTATTGGAATTTCCGACACTACTCATCATTGAGAGTTGAGACTAGATAGAAAACTGACTCGTGTTCCCCATGAACTATGCATTTAGCTTGAATTATTTTTCACATGATTTATATATGTTTGTATAGTTATGTCTACCATAATACGATTAGCCAGTTGTTACTTGTTAAGCCATGTCGTTGGTACGACTTAGAAACATCTCCGATTGAATATGGAGATTACCAAGGATGTGAAGGGATGTTAGCAGAAGCACATAACTACTAAGTAATTTAATATGAGTGTTATAAAATTTAGACAGTAAATTTAGAATCACTTTGATCAGGACCCAAGGCTGACGGTGGGCCGGCCCAGCCAAGATTTGCATGGTTCGCTCAGGCCACCTATTTCGAGGCCTTTTATGATCATCAGGTTCTAGCCTAGCTTTCTGCTTCGGAGACATCCGAATTAAAAATGTGACAAATGCACCCTTGATTTTTGCAGAAAGTAAAAGTTCAAAGTTTACTGAATAAGAATGTTGTCTCCGAATTAAAAATGTGACAAGTTTACTGAATAAGAATGTCATTTTACTGATTATGCCCGCATTGACTAGAATGTAAAAAAACAATATGAAAGCAGCTGGATAAATACTTGTTATATCAGTACGTATGAGCTGATCGATGATTATCTTTTCATAAGAATCATGTCAAACTTCCACCACTGGCCATTAAAAGCCGAAAAGAAAACCCTACTCATTTCCCACCCTTTACAAAAAGCGAAGGCTCCATCTGCCTTGGCATCGATACCTTCGTTTTTCCACTTTTTTTTTAAGCACGTAATAAGAGTTTAGGTGCTCCGGCATCTGCTAATCAATCTCCGGCCCTTCAAAAGTGTTCCATCAACCTTGGTTCCACCTACCACATCTTTCGTCTTTTGAAATTAATCAAACTAATCATCAATTTGTGCATCCGTACGGGCTGCATGTATGCTTCAAGTTATTGTATTAGTGTTAAAGAACACATGCACTACTCTAACCGAATTACTCCCTTCATTATTTTTTACTTATAAAATTTGACGTCAATAAATTTAAAACTATCCAAATTAACTGTATGAAAGTTATATCATTAGATTTGTTATTAAAAAATTTTCAAAAAATTATAATTTTAATAGTATATCTCAATTTAAAGTTATTAAAAGTGATAGTCAAAGTCGCATATCGAAGACTATAAAAAGTCGAAAACATCAAGTAAAAAAAGAATAGTAGGAATAGCATAAATGTACACTTCACTCACACGGTTCTCAACGAATAGCCAGATTCGATCCATCTATGCTACACATGTAATAAATTAGTGTCAAATTGGATTATTAATGCTACTATAGCTAGTTATAGCCTAATACTTACGCATAATTGTCATTCACCTTATAATAAATTACCCATATCTAAATTAAGTAGCTAATTATGTACTATTCGTACAAAGCAATATATATATAAAGTAAGAATATATTGAAATAAACTAGGAGTAGTGACCCATTTTTAAATTAGAGCAAAGTAGCAAACAAACTAGATCTAAACCTAGCTATCATCTCTCTTTATTACAAGACATATAATTAGAAGCAAATACTAACCTCTAATCACTAAGAACAAATCAATCTACAAGCTAGATCTACAAGCGATATGTTTTTACCAAACTCTCCAAAGCCGGCCGGCGGCCTCCTTCAATGCGGACCCCGCTGGCTACGCGTTTAATAATGTGGCGTATCCCAGACACGTCTAACCGTGAACTGTCTGTGATACATAATTATCACAAATGGTTTGTATAAATAACTGTTTGTGAACTATCACATACAATTCTAATGAAAAACCGTCTATGATGTCTGCAATTATCATAGATGATTCATATTAATTACCGTATGTGAACTATCACAAACGGTTATTAGTAAGAACTGTCTGCGATAGTTGCGTATCACAGACGGTATATGGTCACGTTTATAAAACTATCTGTGATAATTACAGCACAGACGGTTCTCCATAAACCGTCTGTGATGGGGCGTCTAGTATAATTTGTTTTGTAGTAGTTTATTTTCCTTTATCTTATTCGGATACATTTAGTCATGCCGTAATGTATAAAATTCTAAAAAAATCGTAAAATATTCGTAAATTCACGATTAAATTAACTCGAATAAACGTGGTAAATTTAGGTCATATAAAATTTTTAAAAAATTACACAATAACTATAACTATATCAAAAGGCTTCACATAAAATTTTGTAATCTTTGAAGCTCGTTAGCTCATACAAATGTCAAAATTGTATGCATTTTTGTGCAATATTTACAATGGATAAAATTACTCAAAAATTATATTTCAAGTACATTGTGTTGGAAGGCTGTACGTAAATTTTCGTAATTTTTTAGCTCATTTGATATACTTAAAAATTTAAACAAGTACTAAACAAAAAAATTATGGCAGGTGATTAAGCCGGCTACGTCTCCTCACTGGGCGACAGGCTGCCTACCGTCTCCCCACCGGGCAGCAGGCTGCCTATTGTCTGTTGGCGGAGCGGCAGGCGCCTGCCGCTGGCGGCCCCACCCACGCGTCGCCTAGCCGGCACTGCCGCCCGCACTTCAGACAGCAAAATTAATATTTCTGTAAATACGATGCGTATACTACTAATTTTATAAATATGTCGCTAATAGTGCCAAATCCGCTAAAAAAGTCAATACTTGTGTGTTGGCCTGTGCCTAACGTAGCAAAGCCGGAATTCCATCGGTGATTGTGTGCCGCAAAGAATACTGGCCACGCACTCCGATTTGAGCTCCCCGTAGCTTCCATGCGAGCTGCATAGTTGGGCTGAGATTCCATCTTGGAACCGATCCGGTGTCTCCGTGGCCCCTTTTATGATCATAGGTTGCAGCCTTTCTGTTCCGGAGACATCCGAATTGGAAAAGTGACAAATGCACCCTTGATTTTTGCAAAAAAAGAGAGTAGAAGTTCGAATTTTACTGAGTAAGAATGGCACTTTACTGATTATGCCAGCATTGATCAAAATGTAAAAAAAAAAAACACATTATGAAAGCAGCTGGATATATACTTGTCATATCAGTACGTACGAACTGATCGATGATTATCTTTTCATAAGAATCATATCAAACTTCCACCACATGCCATTAAAAAACCGAAAAGAAAACCTTTACATCGCTACCTTCGTTTTTCCACTTTTGTTTTTTGCAAGCGCATAATAAGAGTTCAGGTGCTCCGGCATCTGCTAATCAATCTCCGGCCCTTAAAAAAAATGTTCCATCAACCTTTGTTCTACCTACCAGATCTTTTCTTCTTTTGAAATTAATCAGACTAATCATCAACCATGTGCATTCACAAGGACAGCATATATGCTTCAAGTTATTTTATTAGTGTCAAAAGAACACATGCACTACTCCTAACCGAATTACTCCCTTATTTTTTATTTTTATGAAAGTTATATTATTAGATTTATTATTAAAAATACTTTCATAAAGCTATAATTTTATTAGTACAATCTTATTTTAAAGTTATTAAAAGTAATAGTCAAAATCGCATCTCTAAGACCGTAAAAAATAAAAAAAAACGTCAAGTAAAAAAAGAACAAAGAGAGTAGCATAAAAACTTGAGAATCATAACCTTTTACTTATTTTAGAGATATTAAACTTTATTTCTATAATCTTAGCATTATGGGCTTCCATGTTCCAGTGAAAATTTCTCTATTTTTTGGCCATGGATGATAAGGACCAACGCTTTAGATTTTCTTTTTTTCTCTTATTAACGTGAGAATTTCTAGCTATTTTTCTAGATTAATGGGAAAATTTTTAGCTTTTTACTCCTACAATTAATATAAGACTTCAAGAGAAGCCTCAAATTAGTATAGGTATATCTAGATATATAGACAGATAGATACATAGATGTGGGCTGCTTTGTGCAGACATGTGCATCGGCGTATCCGACAGTATTCATTGAGACTAGATGGAAAACCGGCTCGTGTTCTGTAACACTCCGGCTTAACAAAAGTCCAGAATGTCACCTACAACTACAATTGCTATCAATTTTACCATCAAATAAGAATTACCATCAACTAGACCTCAGTTATAAATCTACAACATAATCATAAACATAGATATGATAACACTAAAGGAATCAATAACTGATATTAAGATGAGCCAATTATAAATTTAATCCAAGTAAACCTTGACAAGTAGCAACAATGTAATATCAATAAGTTCTAAAGGGAATTATTGTTTATCTAAGAGCTGCATGAATAGTATAAATTTATTTCTAACAATGTATAATTGGACACTAAGTGAATGAAGAAACTATAACGATACAAGATCAATCGTGTGCAACTTCCAGCTAGGGGTGGCAACGAGCCGAGCCAAGCCTGGCTCGGCTCGGCTCGTGAAAGCTTGGTGGAATGGAGGCTCGGCTTGGTTAGGATATCAAGCTTTTTTGTGGGCTCGGTTCGGCTCGTGGTGCGGCTCGAGCCAGCTCGAGCCGGCTCGCGAGCCAACAAAAACCAACAGAGAAGACAGTGGGGAACCGACGGCCAAGAAGACGAAGGCACGGCAAGCCGACGGGAGCAAGGCGACAGTAACGGGCTGACGGCAGCAGGAGAACCGCAAGCCAGCGACCGCAAGCAAGCGACCGCAACCAGCCCAAGTGCCCAACCCTAAATCCCTAATCCCTTCTCGCCACCAATCCATCAACCACCAGTAAAGGTAAACCCCACAAGATTCACATCAACATACTACATTCATCCAGTATAGCCAACATTGAACTAGAAACCATAAGCCATTCATCCTCAGTAAAGCACATGGGACCAAGCCAAGCATATCACCAGAGGTAGAAGAGGGGAGAAGAGGTTTACCGAATAGGGCGGCGACTGCGTGCGATAGATCGGGGTGAGAGATGGGGAAAAAGCACCAGATCGACCGGATCTGGCCGGGGTTCACCAGGCGGCGCTGAGAAGCAAGGAGGCGCGGGAGGCGGCGCCAAGCGGCAAGGAGGGAGAGGTCGGACCGTGACTCACCAAGTAGCGCCGACGGGCAAGGAGGCGCAGGAGAGGGGGAAGATCGACCGGATCTGGCCGGGGTTCACCAGGCGGCGCTGAGAAGCAAGGAGGCGCGGGAGGCGACGCAGCGGCGTGAGGAGCCGAGGCGCGGCGACGGGTTGAAAGGAGTCCGGGAAGGAGAGAGAGAGGGCCGAGCGTAGGGGAGTGCGGAGGCCGGAGTAGAGGCTGGCGCGGAGGTGGAGGAACCGAAGAGAGGCGCCGGCCGCCGGGGCAAGGAAATAGGGAGAGGGGAGCAGGGGCGCGCGGCGTGAGACGGAGAGAGAGAGCCGAGTGAGTGGGGCCGTGGGGGTCTGGGGTGGGGAGCCCGGGAGCCCGGGACTCAGGAGGATGAGGATTGAGGAGGCATCGGGGCATCGGGCCACCCGCCATCGGCAGTTGGGCCGAGCCTTAGTTGGCTCGCGAGCTGGCTCGGGCTCGGCTCGTTTAGACCCCGAGCTTTTTTGCTGGCTCGGCTCGGCTCGTTTTATCCACGAGCCGAGCCAAGCCTTCACGAGCCCGAGCCGAGCCCGAGCTGGCTCACGAGCCCGAGCTTTTTTGCCAGCCCTACTTCCAGCCCATGCATTTTTCCCATATCTAAATTAAGTAGCTAGTTATGTACTATTCATAAAAAGCAATATATATATATATATATATATATATATATATATATATATATATATATATATATATATAAAGTAAGAATATATTGAAATAAACTAGGAGTAGTGACCCATTTTTAAATTAGAGCAAAGTAGCAAACAAACTAGATCTAAACCTAGCTATCATCTCTCTTTATTACAAGACATATAATTAGAAGCAAATACTAACCTCTAATCACTAAGAACAAATCGATCTACAAGCTAGATCTACAAGCGATATGTTTTTACCAAACTCTCCAAAGCCGGCCGGCGGCCTCCTTCAATGCGGACCCCGCTGGCTACGCGTTTAATAATGTGGCGTATCCCAGACACGTCTAACCGTGAACTGTCTGTGATACATAATTATCACAAATAGTTTGTATAAATAACTGTTTGTGAACTATCACATACAATTCTAATGAAAAACCGTCTGTGATGTCTGCAATTATCATAGATGATTCATATTAATTACCGTATGTGAACTATCACAAACGGTTATTAGTAAGAACTGTCTGCGATAGTTGCGTATCACAGACGGTATATGGTCACGTTTATAAAACTATCTGTGATAATTACAGCACAGACGGTTCTCCATAAACCGTCTGTGATGGGGCGTCCAGTATAGTTTGTTTTGTAGTAGTGTTTATATATTCCAATTTTTACAAGAATCCTGATATAGTTTTTTTGATACGTTTAAGTTAAGCCAAAAATAATATTAATGATGGATTTGAATCCCGATATGCCTGGATGGTTCAGTTTGTTGATTCCTTTTTCATCTTTAGCTTCAATGTGTGCCCAGCTCATATAAGGCATGTTAGTTTTTTCTTCTTTGTCTTATTTGGATACATGTAGTCATGCATACAAAAGTACGTATATGAATCATGGCCATGGATGATAAGGACCAATGCTTTAGATTTTTCTCTTTTCCTTCAATTAATATAAGAATTTCTAGCTATTTTTTAGATTGACGTAGAGGTTTCTAGCTTTTAAACTGTAGGATTAACGTGGGGCTCCTAAAGAAGCCTCAAATTAGTACCGCTTTGCGCAGACATGTGTATCGGAGTATCCGACGGTACTCATCATCGAGACTAATAGAAAACTGGCTCGTGTTCCGCATGAACTATATATTAAGCTCGAATTATTCTTCACTTGATTTATACATGTTTGTAAAGTTATGTCTACCTTACTAAGATTAACCAGTTGTTACTTGTTAGGCTAACTGTAGTCTGTTTCGAACGAGAAGCTGCGGATGTCCGTGATTAGCAATTTCTATTTCAGTTAGTGCAAGTGCAACTAGTTTAGCATAAAGTCGTGATTAATTTGTGTGAGATTATCTCTCCTTGTACACAAGTGTGAGATTATCAAAGTTTGCAAGGGCTTGCATGGAAAATGAAGAGAAATGTATACGAAAATGACCAAACGAGACATGTTCATATTGGTCGTGATTGTAGACTTTCGGCTGAAAATAAATAATAGTAACTGAAAAACTTAAGTTTTGGAAGGAAGGGTCGAGCGCTAGGGAAAGTGAGGAAGAGATACATGCATAAGACGGGAGCGAGGGAAGTAAGGTGTGTGATGCTTTTGTGACCCCTGTCTTATCTTCTAAGCGAGATGAGAGTGAGAGAAGTAAAAAAAAATATTTTAGAAAATCGAGAGTTCGTAATAACTTGTGCAGAGCCAATATAGACGGCCGGAAAACGACCTAAATAGGTGTGGCGATCTGAGCCACAGAGTCAGTCAGCTATAAATGGCTTGTCATAAATGGCCAACCTCTCCACACTCGTCTCCTTCGACTCTCTAAATCGGCCATTTATGAACAAGAACAAGAGCACAAACACCTCGTGCTTCTAGGTAGCTCTCGCGTTCACTGAACAAGAGCACAAACACCTCGTGCTGCAACTTACATGAACAAGAGCACAAACACCCAACCGTGGGCACTGTTGCAAACTTAACTGCAGCTGGACCAAGTCCATCGAAAATTAAGATACGTTCTGGCTTAGTTTGGCAATAAAGTACAAATAAAACTAAATTAAATAATTACTTTGTTCAAGTTTTGTAATATCTCAAAAATAGTTTTTAAGGACTTATGTGTAATTAGTGTGAAAGAAGTCGTGAGAAGAGGATATTGGAATTTTTAGAGTGGAGTCGGTGGCTGTTTTGTGTCGTGGTGCATGCGTCAAACCACGCGGAAATTTCAGTGGAGGCCCGGTTGAAAGAAAGAGCAAATAGTGGAGAAGATTTCGAGGGAGTGAAGGGAATTTGTGTGATCCGGGTTTTTGTCTTATGGGTGACGTACGACTTGATTATTTCCTCTATTTTATTTATTTAATTAGAGATTAAAAATCTAGATAAGAGGGAAATGTTGTTCGTGTTTATTAGGGGAAATAGATTACCAAGTCCATTGAAAATTAAGGTACGTTCTGGCTTGAGTTTGGTAATAAAGTACAAATAAAACTAAATTAAATAATTACTTTGTTCAGGTTTATATGTATCTTTGAGTTAGTTTAATATCTGAAAGACTAATTAGGAGATGGGGAGGGTCTATTTATCAGTTGTCTAAAAATTTGTTAAAAATCAATCACCTTTCAATAGCTTGAATTGCTCTAAGATTTGTGCAAGACTGCCACCCACCTTCCTCCTCCTAGCCCATGTCCACAGGGCCGCCGCCGCCGCCCACGGCAGTGCTTCTGCCGACCCCGTCCACCCTCTAAAGCACAGGGCACCAGTGAACCCTAACTCGCCATTGCCACTGGCCGGAGAAGAAAGCAACAAACTCCCGAGCACGAACCTCTGCGCCGATTCAGAGGTGAGAAAAATCGATCGAGATTTCTAAAATTTTCAGACAACTGGGAATTAACAATCCCTTTAGATTATAGATAACCCAAATTATTTTGTTCCTAGCTAGGTTATACTGCAAAACAAAAAAAAATGCTGAGATGATTTTGGAAACAATCATTAAACTCCTTAACTTATTTGAAACGACCAAACTCTTAACTTGGACAATATGGAGAACAAAATCTCCATGTTCACATATACAGAAGCTTGAGGTACACACATACGGGTTATAAGCCGGATTCACCTCTCACGTGCATCGTCAGCCATCATGGACGTGCCGATTGGCTTATTTAACAAACTAGCTCATCCTGGTCATCGTCTCCCAATGACTATGAGCTAGCTTGTACAAATTATATATGGACCAAACAGGCCCTAGCTAGATAATTACTTGCTTATTACGCCGGTATATATATAGCTAGCTAGACGACCACTTGAGAGCAGCCTAGCCACGTGCTCAGCACGCACCGCGGCGGAACCCCACGGCCTCGCCGGCGACATCGTACAACACCTCGAGCGTCTGCTGCTGAACGTTGCCGATGATCCCGGGGACGCGGTCGTCGCTGCTGGAGGCGAACGCGAGGCAGTTGTCGAATAAGACCCCCGACGGGTCCAGCTCCACGTCGGCGTTCCGGTCGAACACCAGCGCGATTCTCGGCAGCCTGATGCTGCGGACGCCCCTGAAGTCGAAGCACGTGTCGAGGTGGCCCTTGGGTGCAGCCGCGCGGTACATCTTCATGTTGTCCCTGAACGCCGAGCGCAGCGCCTGGTACGCCGTCGGCGGCAGCCGAGTGATGATCGTGCGGGAGTCCATCACCGAGCCGGCGGCGAAGACAGTGGGTGGCACGTTGAGCTGCTGCCCGGCGACGGTGATGGCTTGGAGGCGCACGATGTAGAACGTCGGGACCTGCTTGTTCCTGAGCATGGGCGTCACCACGAACCTCGAGGACGTGACGCGCGGCACGCCGAGCGTGAAGAACCCGTGGTAGCTCGGCGTCGGCGGGAGGCAGTAGGAGAAGACATTGCCGTAGGTCCCCGCTGTCTGCGACACCAGCGACTGCGGGCCGCCACCGAGCGCCATGATTCCGGCGGTCTTGTTGCTGAAGCTGCCCTGCTCGGCGTGGCTGCACCCGAACCGGAACGTGCTGACCACCGCGGTGGGGGTCAGCGTCAGCACGTCGGAGATGTACGCGCCCATCGTCCACGAGCCATCAGGGTACCGGACACGGTACTGGCACTGGGAGTTGAAGCAGCCATTGGCGTAAGGCCCGAGCTGCCTGCAGGTGGGAGAGTTGCAGGAGAAGGCGGCGGATGTGCCCGACCTGGTGGGATCGTACAAGACGTCCGTCTGAGGGTGGCACAGCGGGACTGGGCACGGGGCGCACTGCACCCACGGCACGTCGCTGGCCGTGTCAAGCACCATTGTCTGCTTCACTCCGGGCAGGCGCCGGCCGGTCGCGGCCGGATCGATGCTTAGCTCAGAGCCCTAATTATTTTGCATCAAACATTTACGGATCAGGTAAGGTTATTACTTCCCGAACGTAGCAATTAAACGCGGGCGCAGGGCATATAAAATGTACACTTTACCTGTGACGCGTCAGTGCCGAGATTGGCGGCCACGTTGGGTCCATAGGATACCTGGGTACTCTCGGATGGCAAGATTGGCGGCTCGTTTTGCTGGGGGCCATTGCCGGAGAGCTTCCCTTGGATGTAGTCGGCGCGGTGTTGGTCCCATCGGAGCATGTCAACCACCGGCGGCGTACTGTCCGCGGAGTGAGCCGCCGCCGCCGCCGAGCACGGACCATGAGGACGACTCAGCGGCACCCAGCTGGTAAGGTTGGCGGATGGATTCACTGCATGCATGCATGCATGCCAAACATTACACATTAATTACTCACAAAATTATAGTAACATGCATGGAGATGCTATATGCATGCACGTTATATCGATCATGAACACATGCAAGTAAATGTGGATGCTAATATGATGCTTAATTTCACGTCTGTACGCACCCTTGAAGCCAGAGCAGACGGCTTTTGGCTTCAGTGAGCTAGCTTCCACGATGATGTAGTTGAGTTCATCTGCATGGACAGTGGGAGAAGAACCAGACACGAGGACAAGTAGCACTAACAGAGGTACAACGGGAACCATAGCTAGCTAGCTACACTTGTGTTCGGACGTACGTGCGTGTGTAGTACGTGTAGCTAATGCTTTGACGTTGCCGAGCCTTCCAGCTGACTATATATATAGGCCGTGCCGGGTGCCACTTGGGCTTCGGGCTCCGTACACACACACACACTCTCTCTCTCTCTCTCTCTCTCTCTCTCTCTCTGAGAATGGACTGCGTACAAATTTGGTTTCTCTACTTTCAAAACAAAACTACAACGTTATTTATTGATTTATTTACTATGTAGCTAGCAGTGCTCCCTCCAGTAAGCAAATCGTTTGCTTTGGTCACCAAAATTTATCATCGTATTTTGGGTTATGAAAGTGTAACGGCATGAATATACTTTTTATGACAAATTTACCCCTATAATTTTTGCACATATCCAAACTATAGATTTTAGATAATATCATTGGTCGAAATTAAGGAGATTTGACGACAAGCATTCTAGTGCAACTTCACTTTTGTAAACGGAGGGAGTAATAGTATGCATTGAAACATGCGAGGTGTGATCTTTCTAGACATGCGTAGTATTCTCAATATATGGTACTACTACTTGTTCTGGCTGGAAGGAGACTAGAAACTATTAATTGAACCGAGTAATGCATGAGAACACTCAATTATTATGCATAACTAAGCAGTATAGAATTGATGAGATGTTTTACGAATTTGTTTTTTTTATCTAAACGCAACCCTTATATTTGTCATTCAATTGCACTGACAATCACTAATCATACCACACGTACGTACCATGTAAATGCTCAAAACTACATAGATAGTCAGAAACTGTTGTTTGCGAATTTACAGAATAATTTGGGTACGTCGAAAATTGTGCCCGCTCCTTGTAGAATCAGTAGGTTCCTGGGCTACTTAGGTAGTCTGCATGCATACGCTAATCGCTAGTTCCCCTTTTGATTTGTAAACTTAATTCAGTTACTTTAACTCAAGTGATCCACGTATACAAACACGATCAAAGAAAGGACACTTGGCTACTTTAAGTTCCAGAGAGAGAGAGAGAGAGAGAGAGAGATCTGGCTAATCCTTGGCCCGTAAGAAAAGAATATAATTACATATATTTTTTTAAAAAAAGAACAAATTCCATAAGCCTGTGATTGGTAACACCTTTTCTTTTCTTCTTTGTTTTTAACATTTTGTGGACTTCCCCTGCACCACACGCAATAGTGCAGGCCCCTCGCAAAAGAAGTCTCCAGCATCATGATTGTGTTGTTTTTCGTGATTATTACATTTGTGCCCGTGAATTAATATTTGTCGTTCAGGCTTTTGCAGACGGACGTAATCTACCTTAATACTTAATACTAACCACGGTGAGGATGGCAAGCCCAGGGAGCTGCCGTACGTTAAATCCACCAGTGTGGCGTTGAGGATCTGCACCCCCGGCTCGATTAATTTAGAGGGGGCCATAGAAAAATTCGGCTCTGGCAAGGCAGCAAGGGAGACGATAGATCCGAGCTCGCTGGTGCACGTTGGCTTCCCATCGCCGGATCCGGCCTACCCGCCGGCAGATCTGGTGGCGCCGCCGCCGCCTGTGTCGCCCGACAGAGAGGAGTGAGAGAGAGAGAGAGAGGGCGGAGATCAGTCAGTGAGGAGAGAGAGTGACAGGGGAGGGGAGGCGGGGTTCTTTTGCTGTGCGGGGAGTCAGGCTTTCCATGGTGCCCTGTCAGCTGCGTAGAAAAAAATTCGCAATGGCTCCATTAACACTAACCTCTGCTTTCCTGTCAGCTAATTTCGTTGGCGATGAACCACTACATGTTGTGGACGGTGTGGATAAGGGGGCAGCTACCCCTGCGCGCATAGGAGCATTTCCAAGTGCAGATGTACTACACATGCATAATGCATTGGGAGCGAGAAAAGAAAACCCTAGAAATCGGTAGCTCCTATTAGCATCTCTATTAATTATGGATCAAATATGCTTAGATATGAGAAAATTACGATCATTTGAACACAATGCAAACATATAATACACCAAATGTCACCCACATTTTACATCATTTTTCATCGACGTCTCCAAGCAACAGACTGAACATTGATTTCACGTCACCCCATACGGCTGAATATAATCGAGAAAAACGGATACGTAAGTACGTACTACCACATTTGAATGTATGCGCACTGACGAAACCAGAAAATTAAAATGATATCAATCATTATTCCATCCCTCGCAAAAAGAAAAAAACATTATTCCATGAAAAAACGCTCGCGCATCTGCAGCCGGCCGCTGGCCGCGCGCATGTCATGTAATGGCGCAGGGCGAATTCTCCGTGCACCGTACGTCGCCAGCCGTGTCCAGATCAGAGGAATCGCCGCCGACGGTGAGGCCCGAGCAGCAGTAGATGGCTTGGCGACCAGTGTTGTTGTGCCCGGAATATAGTTCGACGGTGAGTGTGCCGTTAAGCCACATCACCGCGTGAGGAATGCTGCTCCCGTCATAGAGCATGTCGAAGTAGGGCTTCTGGTACGGAAGAGTCATATTGCGTAGCGGTCGCACCTGAACATTCGTGTCCAAAGTCGACAGCTGATCCACGGCCATGTCGTGCACACCGAAGGCGAGGAAATTCTCCGCCGGTGACGTTGATGCGTTCTTGCTGCCGTGGAGTTTGCCGATGATGCCGGTGTAGTAAATGCGGACGCGGCCGCTGGGGTTGATGGCCCGGAGGGTGAAATGGAAAGTCAAATTCAGGTACCCCGCCGGCAAATTGCTTCGCTCCGCGGATACGAAGCCTCTGTCGACGACCCTGAGAACGAGAGGCTCCGGGCGGAGAACCACGACGATGGCTTCCGCGATGACCGTGAGGATGAGCACGGTCACCACGAAGGCCAGCGCGTAGCGTGCCGCGTCGAGCCATCGGAACGTTGATTTCTCGCCGACGACGTCGTCGTCTGCTGGCGCCATACCTACTAATAAACTTCAGCTAATTTGCTGCAGCTAGCTAGCGTTCTAAACACTACCGTAGCCCCACCCTAGCGAGCCTTACACACCCTGCAGCCTCCACACATCGGATATATATGTATGTGTTCTAGTAAACGAAGTAAGTATTACTACTCCATTCGGTGGCACGTTATGTGCACGCCTGATGCATGTGCAGCGAGCGATAATACCACCGATACGATACGGTATACGTATATGTTTACTTGTTGGTGCTTCTCTTGTAGCATGAGCGACAGCCGATATTGTGTCGACTTTTGAGTTGGTGTTCGGAAAGAAAGCCAACTAGCAGGGAATGCACCTAGTATAGCTAGGGAGCAAAAGAAAGAGGGCGGGGGCAATGAGAATTTCGAGTGCTTTAGGCCTATTTTATCCGACTTATGAAACTGACTTTTGATTTTTACTACAGTAATTAATTTTTAAACAGAGTATTTTTTAAAACAGGGTCTACAAATTAATTATAGTACACATTAAAAATCATCATCTATAATAACCAAAATTGTATGTGAGTATCTTTCCCTTCTTAATCTCTATCACATACAGTCAAAAATCAAATTTTCAACCAAAACAAATAAGCCAAAGCTACAAAGAACATGCCTCAGTTGTTTTCTTGGAAATGGTGCATATATCGACGCTCCAAACTGTCGATCGGTCCAAGTCAGAAATGCATGGTATCACGGCTCTCCCAGTACTTTAAAGCCGTATCATAAGCTTGCCATGTCATTTAGTAACAGCACAGCGTACACATTAATTTCCATAGCTACTAGTTAGAGATCCGTGCGTTACAACAAAGTCATAAAAATAGTGAGATAAAACATACTGCCTGACCAACTTCACACATCAAATATTGGAGAGCAAGCAACAGAGAAAGAAGGGTGGCCAAAATGCGCAAGGAGATGGGGAAAGTGGAGGGGTGGACGGTTGTATCTGAGAAAGAGAAAGAGGAGGAGAGAGACGAATGGTCTAGATCAAATCGAATGGCTGTAGACAGGGGAGAGAAGAACGCACCAACCATCAACTCCTCTTTATATAATAGTAGAGATATCCCCGTATTCTTTTATCTCTCCCCACTGCCGCAACCGCACCCCCACCACGAACAGTCCACCAGGCGCCTCGCTCACACAACCACCGGGACAGACATCTCTCCTCACCGCCTCCGCCTCCCACTTCCTGTGTCTCCCCCTCATCCGTTGCTTCCGCCCTCCACTTCCTCCGGCTTGATCGGGGCTGGTGGCTCCTGGATTTGAGTGCGTCGTAGAGGCCCGACGTGAGACGGCGGTGAGGTTGTGCGCCGCGGTGACCTGACGCGAGACGGTGGTGAGGCACGCGTCGTGGTGGTGGGGCGGCCACAACGGACATGAGTTTGGGCGCAGTTCGTCGTGGAGACCAAGCGGTGGTGCACAGTTGTTTGGTGTGGAGTCGGGCGACGTTCCCGCACTGGTGGAGACCGGAGACAAGGGTGGTGCTCTAACTAGCTTTTGATTGAAAGTTTTGGTCGTGGGGATTTTAATTGAAATTGTACTGTAACGACTATTAGTTCTTTCTAAAAAAATAAGAAAAAAATTAAAAATTAAAAAAGGTTATATCGTCACAGACAATGTAAAAGAATAAAGAGAGAAAAGGCAAAAAAATCAAACAAACTAAAAAAGCTAAAATAAAGCGAAATTATAAGTCAATACATTTCAAATGACTTACGGCTTAAATAAGTTAAAAATTAAAGAGCCAAAAGCTAAAACGCGGAGCCAAGATCCTCCCTCTCCCTTCTTTAATTTTCCTCTGCATCACCTCTTTTTTCTACATGGACTTGCATAGAAACGAGTCACGGTGGATGTAACGCCCTAGGGTTCAAATCGGCTCAGACCTAACCACATTCTGGATAAGCCACGACACGTAGCAACCTGCTTGCGCTTTCGTCCTCGCTTCGCGTAAAACGGTTAACCAGAGGTGCTACCATTGGAACTTCTAGGCTTATATGTAAGTGCTTCTCAAGATAAGCTAGCAAGGTAGGACTAACTTAGAAATTCATGTGCACACACATATGGTAACATGGACCGGGGTGTCACGGTGGAGCACTGGGAGTGTAGGTTGCTTCGTTACGTTTGGAAGGGAAAGGCCTGTTACCTCTTAGGAGGATCTCCTTTCCGCTTTAAGATCCGTGCGTATGGGCACATGTCTGTATTTTATCCCCTTTCTATCTTTTTCTAAACACCATGTATCCTCTCACCCGTCTCTCTCCCTCCTCTCTCCCGTCTCTCTCCTCCGACCGACACCGTAGCGGATGCACCCGCCCTGAGACTATAGCGGCGGGTCGCTCGTCCTGCTCCCCGCCGGAAACGAGCCGCGCCGGAGCCGCTCGTCCGCCTCCCCGTATTGCTAGGGAGCAAAAGAAAAGAAAGCGGGAGGTAATTAACGAGAGCGCGTTAGTTGCTTTCTCGGAATCAGTCTTAACTCCCTAAAACATATACGCTAAGTGTATGGAGTATAGTTCATGCATGTGTGCGCGCGGGTCGGTCACGTGCGTATAGCACCTATGGCACATGCATATATGCTCGGATATATCTAGCTAATTAATTAAGCTTGTTGGAAGCAGTACCTACCTTAATTTAATCCTGGCTGGTCATTCACCTGCGTACGTACCGTGTCTCCCATCAAACCATGAAACGCCAAGCATTACATCCTAGCGGGCGTTTGTTCTACTTGGTTAATTATAAGGATTAATGCATGCGTACGTTGGCTCTTTTGCTAATTCTTCTTCCGATATTGCCATTGCGTTATTGTTTAATGGCCAAGATTGATCCATCAACTTCGATCGATAACTCAATATCGCATGCACGCATGCTTAACTAGCAATGGCGTCGGAGAATTAACGTAGATCGATCACGAAATACGTAGCACTGTAGCAGTCTAGCAGGAGCTGCCTAATTATTCCTAGTCCTAGTCAGGAAAACTCTTTCGTTTGGAAAAAAAATTCGCCGGCCAGCGATATAGATTAATTAGGTATATGTTATAGTTGCATGAGAAATACAACTCTTTTTTAATCATAAGCATTAGAATTATATGATGCAAAGTTGTATGATGAAACAAATCTATTTTCAAATAAAAGCATATGTTTTGTACTAGTTAGTTGCACATTTGCGCAGGAAATTTGGCTAGTTATATTGTTAAAACAGAGGGAAAAAAACCACTACGTTTGATCTGAAGGTTTAAAAAACTTCCATGTTAATCGGTGGAGAAAGAAAAAGATCTATACGGTCAATTCTGGTGAATCTAGATTATAATGATGCAGATTTATGAAATATATATTAGAGTTGTTACAGTTGTATAAAAAACAATATATAAGCATATAATATAGTTTTGCTTGTTATATATATATATATATATATATATATATATATATATATATATATATATATATATATATATATATATATATATATATATATATATATATATATATATATATAGGACGCTGAAATGGGACACCTAGGTGCCCAGACACCTAGGCTCCCTGCCGTTAGATTGCTTTTAGATACGTGCTAGAGCAATGGTATGTATGGTATGTAATGTATTAGGCATGCTAAATCAATCGTGGAAGGAAAGTCTTAATCATGGATGGAAAGTCTCAATCACACTAGCACGCATCTAAAAGCAATCCAAAGGTAGGGAGACTAGGTGTCCAGACACCTAGGTGCCCCTGTTATTTATACTATATATATATATATATATATATGCAATAATTAATGACTAGCCAGATTTCCCACGCAACTACGTGGCTACATACTACAATATATATATATATATATATATATATATATATATATATATATATATATATATATATATATATATATATATATATATATATATTGTAGTATGTAGCCACGTAGTTGCGTGGGAAATCTGGCTAGTCATTAATTATTGCATATATATGGACCTCAAGCTTGCTTGAATCATGGGCAAACACGCGCTACCTGATTGGTCCGACGGACACACTCTAAATAGATCATCATGGTTAATTTGCCGATCTAATTAATTATTGTTTTCGGATTAGATAGCTGGAGCAATCATTATCTTCTTTTCATCGCAGCAAGTTAGCATCCCAATTGCAAACAACCTGTTTTGGATGGAGAACCTGGGTCCTGTGCTTTAATTTGAGAACCATGGTGCTTCTTGTTTAGTGCAAAAGCTAAAGCCAGCAGGAGATTCCAAAGAAACTGGATATAATTAATCGTTGTTTAGTGCTTTTTTTATCACATCAAGTTAGCATCCCAAACAACTTGTTGTGGATGGAGCGATCTTTATCTCCTTGTTTATAGTAGTATAATATCTCAACTTCCAAAGGAGATTCCGACGTCTCTGTCCGGCTGTCCTAAACTCCTATAGTAGTACTAAATTAAGAGAAGGAAGAAAGGACATGCATGAAAACTCACGTTATCAAAATTCAAGCAACCATGCATGCCACGTGCCCGACGCATCCACTACCGACGCGCGCTGGTTTTGACGCAAAAGCAAAACCCTCCCACGCACGGGATGCTGTTCTCGTTTCCGGAGGTGAGCTTGCATGATATGCTTATGCATGCGTGGCGTCTCGTGGCCAAGCAAATTAGCCATACATAAACTAAACATCATCTATTCTGGATAGGCTACACACATAGCAACCCGCTTACGCTTTCGTTCTCGCTTCACGCAAAACGGTTAACTGGGGGTGCTATCATTGAAACTCCTAGACTTATATGTAAGTGCTACTCAAGGTAAGCTAGCAAGGTGAGACTAACCCAGAAATTCATGTGCACACACACATGGGCCAGGGTGTCACACAAGCACCACCGCTGTTGGTCGAATTTCTCAGGGAGTCTAGACGAATGATGAACGACAATCTTTACGATCACACACGCGAACACGAGTAAGCACAGATAGATTCCTTTTTCAATGCGCTGCAAATTGCGATGCGTCTATATCCTTTTCTTCTTTCTTATATAGAAAAGCAACAACAAGACTTCGAAACTAATGCGGCAAACCACGCTAAGAATCCGACACGGAAACAACCGACTTTCTTTTTTACGACCACTCTGAATACCACTTATGACTGCTACAATGTTCTTATGACTTACAACTGTTACAGTGTTCTTACGACTGCTACAGTCCTTACGACTTACGACTACTACAGAGTTTGAACGTGGTCGTAGGTAGCCATGGTCGTAGAACGTGGTCATAAATTCGACTAGACCTGAAGAGCAACTAGCTTAACTCTATCAATCTCCTCCTTAAACTTATTGTCTTCCGTGGATGTTCTGCACACCGATCTTCTCCCTCATCTTCGTGAACTTCATTCTTCTGAGCGACTTGGTTAGGATGTCCGCGAGTTAGTCTTTTGTGCAAACATGCTTAGTCTTTTGTGCAAACATGCTGCACTTCTATCACCCCTGATTCCACACATTCTCTTATGCAATGAAATCGAGTATCGATATGTTTGCTTCTCTCATGATAGAATGGGTTTCTGCACAACATGGTAGAATGGGTTTCTGCACAACATAATTGCAAACTGGTTGTCAATCTTCAAGGTTACCTTTTTACCTTCGTCTTCAATATGTTAGCCAACAATCGTCCCAACCATACCCTTTTACATGCTGCCGCACAAGCTGCAATGTACTCTGATTCACATGAGGATAAAACGACCACCTTCTGCTTCTACGAAAACCAATTGATCGGGTTCGACCCAAGGAAAAACAATATGCCCGAAGTACTTTTCCGGTCATCTATATCCCCGGCTAGATCACTGCTTGAGTAACTGATCAGCCCTAAACCTTCTTCCTTCTTCTCGTAGATACACCCTAATTCACCATCCCTTTTATATACCTCAGGATGCATTTTACTGCACCCATATATTCTATTGACGAATTCTCCATGTACTTGCACCCATATATTCTATTGACGAATTCTCCATGTACCTGCTCACCATACCAACCGAGAACGTCAAATCCAATCGTGTGTAGTAAGTATCTCAAGTTTTTGATCACGCTTCTGTACAGAGTATTATCTATGAAAAGGTTTGTGTTGTCTTTGCTCATCTTCAGGTGGGGTTCCATCAGAGTTTGCGTTGGATTGCAATCCTTCATGCCGCATTTGTCCAACACCTTTGTTGCGTATGCGGACTGGCTGAGAGTAACCTTTTTGGGACTTTAATGTACTTCAATACCTAAGTAGTAGTTGAGTAACCCGAGGTCACTCATGCTAAATAATTTCTTCATATGGCATTTGAAGCTATTGATCTTCTCGATACTCTCTCCAGTGATAATCAAATTATCCACATAAACTCCAACTCACAAACTCCTTTTTCCTTAGCTTCATTTGTACACTGCATATTCTAGAGGACATTGTTCAAAATCAAGTGCCACCGGAGATTTATCCTTGCGAGCCCGAAAGTTGAGAGGAAAACGCCGACCTACATGTACATATATGTTCATGATGTTCGCATGTGTGCTTCGCCCTGCAGGTTGATATCACTGGTTGCTGTATGTGTATTGAGTACTTTTACGTACGGAAGAGAGTTTGCTTGTTTGATTTATTTCTCCCCCTCAAGTCTCTAGCTCCTTCAAGAGGGAGGAGACGTGTGTATGTAAGGTGTTTAATGTTGGTTGGTTATTTTGTTTCCGGCTACAAAGTATACTATTGTAACTTAGGGATTTGTCATTTCTTTTTTAGAAAGAATACCACTTGCACAACCGTCAGTTTAAGAGATCGTTTAACGCAAGAGGACTGTTCAGAAAAATCTGATTCCAAAACTAGCTAATCTATCTTTACCAGGCAGCAGTGATGAAAAAAAGGTTTTCAGCTACTGGTTGGATGATTCTGCCTGCCTGCGCGCGGCTCGGCGGCTACGGCAGTAGTTGCTGGCGGTCACTTCCGATTCCTGCGAGTGGACTCTGGCACATCACGCACGCTGACTGTAACGCCATAGAGTTTAAACTAGTTTATGTCTAATCCTATTTTGGATAGGTCATGCATACGTAGCAACCCGTTTACACTTTTATCCTCGCTTCGCGCAAAACGGTTAACTGGACGTGCTACCATTGGAACTTCTAAGCTTATATGTAAGTCACTACTACAGAAAGCCTAATAGTAGACGCCTCATCACAGACGGTTTTGTGAAACCGTCTCTAATGAGCACTATTACAGACGGTTGTAATTTGGAGGACGTCTGTGGTATTTGTGGCGGGAAAATGGATTATCACAGACGGTTATTAACTATGAACCGTCTGTGATACGTTTGTATCACAGACGGTCTGTATTAAAAACCGTCTGTGATAACCTTGTTATCACAGACGGTTAATAATTAAAAACCGTCTGTGATAATTCACAGACGGTTTTTTATTAAAAACCATCTGTGATAATGTCAGTAGGCATTTATTGCGCTGCTCAGACCGCATCTGTCTTCATTTCGATCCAGATCTAGCCACTGCTGCGCACTTTTTCACTCGGGAGGAAGCTAGGCGATTTCAGGCCTTGTTAATTTGGTGGGAAGAGGCAGAGATTGAGCTTTGAAGATTCATACTTTGCTGGTTGTTCTAGATATGGTTAGTAATGCAATTTATTTTTTTCTTTAATTGCATTACAATTTAGTTCTAAGTAATCCATGAGTGGTTATTGAAGATGGTTAATTTGCAAAATTGTTGGTTATATAATAGCTGTTGTGTTTGTAATATGAATCTAGCAAATAAAGTCTCAATATAATAAATGTGGCCGGTATATATGTAGTTATAATTAGTTAATCTAGATTTTAATACTAAGTTGTTATATATGTACGTAACGTAGGACCGAAGCTGGATGTATGCCGCGAGCCGTGTGAGTGAAGAGTACATTAATGGCGTTTCTGCTTTTATAAGAGCTGCCGAGGAGGATATGTTGAATAAGGGGGCGATATATATGTGCTGTCCATGCACTGACTGCGAGAATGTGAAGATGTTTAAGAACCGAGGGCAAATTGAATCGCACTTGATTCGGAGGGGTTTCAAAAAGGATTATACGTGTTGGACCAGTCATGGCGAAGTGAATGATCATATGCCGCCGGATGACATCGCCGGTGAAGTGAATGATATGCCCCCGGATGACATCGCCTGTGAACTGAATGACATGCCGCCGGCTGATGTCGATTGTGGGTTGGATTCGGATAGGTTGCACGATGATAATCTGGATCAGATGCTTCGCGATGTTGAAGAGAACTATGATGAGAGAGAGTATGTTAAATTCCGTGGCTTGATGGAGGACTCAGAGAAACCTTTGTACACGGGATGCAAGTACACGAGGTTGTTGGCCGTGCTTGAACTGTTGAAATTGAAGGCAAGCAACGGTTGGTCGGACAAGAGTTTCACGGCGCTGCTAGGTCTTTTAGCGGACATGCTTCCGGATGGAAATGAGTTGCCTAAAACCACGTATAAAACCAAGAAAGTTCTTTGTCCGTTGGGAATGGAAGTAGAAAGAATACATGCATGCCCGAACGATTGTATCCTCTACCGTAAAGAGTATGCAAACATGCATGTATGTCCGGTGTGCAACGCATCCCGATACAAACGTAACAATCAATCAGTTGATGGCGAGGGAACAGAGGCGAAGAAAGGACCTCCTGCTAAGGTGACATGGTATTTTCCTATAATTCCCCGTTTGAAAAGGTTTTTTGCAAATCCAAAGGAGGCAAAACTGCTGCGTTGGCACTCGGAGGAGCGCAAGAAGGATGGAATGATAAGACACCTTGCTGATTCCGCGCAGTGGAGAAACATCGATAGGAGTTTTGCAGAGTTCGGTGCAGAACCAAGGAATATAAGGTTTGGACTGAGTACAGATGGAATGAATCCTTTCAGTAGCATGAGCAGCCGACATAGCACATGGCCCGTGACTCTCTGCATCTATAACCTTCCTCCTTGGTTGTGTATGAAGCGAAAGTATATTTTGCTGTGGTTATTGGTGTTGTCTTAATAACTACAGTCGCAAAGGCTTATCACAGACGGTTTTAAACTTAGAACCGTCTGTGATATCAATAAAACAGACGGTTCTAAGTTTAAAACCGTCTGTGATAATATGACTATCACAGACGGTTATACACTTAGAACCGTCTGTGATATTTATACTATCACAGGCGGTTTTAGACTTGGAACCGTCTGTGATATTAATATCACAGACGGTTTTTGAGTTAGAACCGTCTGTGATAACCTCCCTATATATACCCTCTGGCTAGGGTTTTCCCTGTGCGCTGCGCAGTTATTCGATCTAGATCCAAGTAAATCCCGAGCCCGTCGTCGCCTCCGCCTCCCCGAACCCTCGTCGGCCGCCTCCTCGAGCCCCTCGCCGGCCGCCTCCGTCGAGCCCCTCGTCGCCTCCGCCTCCTCGAGCCCCTCGTCGCCTCCGCCTCCCCGAACCCTCGTCGACCGCCTCCCCGAGCCCCTCGCCGGCCGCCTTCGTCGAGCCCCTCGTCGCCTCGGCCTCCCCGAGCCCCTCGCCGGCCGCCTTCGTCGAGCCCCTCGTTGCCTCGGCCTCCCCGAGCCCCTCGTCGACCGCCTCCGTCGACCCCCTCGTCGCCTCCGCCTCCCCGAACCCTCGTCGACCGCCTCCCCGAGCCCCTCGCCGGCCGCCTCCGTCGAGCCCCTCGCCGGCCACCTCCCCTCGATTACCGACTGCATTGTGAGCACTTTCTGTGATGGACTAGGGTTTACTGCAGTAGCTTAATTAGTTTGCTATTTGGTACATTAATTGTTTACTACAGTTGCTCGATGATGATAAAATCATATACTGAGATTGGTTCATTCAGTGCTTGAGCTCTAATAGCTGTCGGTTCATGCAGTTTTCAGGTTATAGCATGTTATTAAATTGATCTGTTCGGATTTAATCTTGACAAGTTAAAAGACTGAATTATTGGGCAAAGTTAACTTGTGTGGTCTTGATCTGTATGAATACTGTTGTTTGAATATATGCATGCTAAATATATCTTGATCTTGAGATTTTAGAGTTTGTATCTAGAGCTCAAAATACTGAATTCATTATTTGGCATAACCAATCAAGGAAGAGTATATGATTTAGTAGCGGGACGGCCAAGATTAATCTTGTGCAACCCTACAATTTGAGAGCACATATTCATGTTGAGACTGTTATTGATTCTATTATTGATGCTTGTTGCTTCATATTGCTACCATTATATATGTATATATGTAGGTATGTATATGTATATATGTAGGTATGTATATGTATATGTATGTATATACACATATAGTATGTAGTATATAGTATAGGCACATAACCCCTCTCTGTGTCCACATCACCCCCTCCCTTCTCCCCCTTCCCTCTCTGTGCCTACGAACTGCAAGCTCCAAGTGAGATATGGCGCCATTCCCTTGTACGCTGCTTGGGGCCAGGCATATTCGTCTGGTAACGGGGCCATGGTGCACGGCCAAGCTTTAGCGCCAGGCTTCGCAAAAGTTAATGTGGATGGTGTGTATGTCAATTTTGAGGTGGTCCCGCTACCGAAGCCCCCCAACGACGAGATCGTGACTCTAGGACAGGCCATTGGAACATTCATCCAGTGGCCCAAAAGCGACATCTTCCTGGAGGCTTCTTCACCGGTGGCAGGACCAGAGCAACATGCACTGGTGCCATCTCCAGTACAAGACCAGTTGGTTCCACCACCGGATACTACAACGGTGCTATCTCCACGGGCCCTATTCTCGCCAGAGCAACTTGCACCGCTGCTACCTTCAAAGTCGACTTCCGTGAAGTCGACCCATAGCCGAGGCAGCAAGGCCAGCAAGGGCAAAGCAAAGAAGACCAATGATGATCTTCCGTACCACCCTTTGGCCCGCAAATTCGTGCTTGGCGAGCCGTTGCTCGAGCAAAAAGCCCTCCAAAAGCTACCATATAGTTGCATGCAATTGCACACGTGGTATATGCAGCAGTCCAATAAGCCAGAGGGAGAACGGACTTCAAGTATCACTGTCAAATTCTCCGAGGAAGATTTACACCACAATCTTCAAGAGTGTACATTCGTGGTCGCCTTTGAGGATTTATTCGAGCTGTTCATGCTCAACGCTCTTGACGTCTCAATCGTTCGATGCTGGACGCTGTAAGTGTGTACAATCACAGTCTCCGTTAATGTCATACCGATAAATGCCATATCTAATTTTTTGCTTTCGTGTGTATATATATAGACACATGCTGATTAAAGCTAGAGTATCGAACTCATCAGCTGGTTTCTTGGACCCACAATTGGTCGCCAAGACTACCATCGACGTGGAGGCATCCCTCGTCGAGAGGTACATTGCATCAGGCCTGCTGAGTTGTCGCAATAAGGACTATGTACTTATGCCCTTCAATCAGAGCTTTCATTGGATTTTAATAGTAATTGTACCAAAATGGAACAAGGTATATTACCTTGATTCCCTAAGTAAGAATAAAATGGACTTCACAATTGTCGGCCAAGTAATCGATAGGTAAGCACATATTCCCCATACATATCTACATTGTACTCTTTCTTTCCTTCCGAATGATTAAGGTTAACCTTTTCGAATTACGTAGGGCGTTCGCGATGTACATTGAAAAGGGAGGTGACTCGAAGCGCGGGGCCAACGGCCTGCTGACACATGTTCGAGATTTTAAGGTATTCGCTATTTCACATTAATTAATCCTATGCAACAGATGGTACTAATGCCTTTTGAACTAACACATTCCATTTTTTGCAGTGCCACCAGCAGCAGCCGGGCAACACATGTGGATACTACGTTTGCCAACATATGGAACTACTCCTCGATTCCTCGAGGGTCACCAATCGCAAGGTTTGTCACTCTTCCCATAATTACTTCATACTTATCACGTTACATATATATGTACATTGATATTCCTATCGACAGGCTGTATCAATCCCGTCAACTGCATTGAAACAGTCTGAGCTTCGAGAGGTTCAATCAGAGTTAGCGTTCTTTTTGCTGACTCAAGTCATACAGCCAGAAGGACGGTTCCACTGCGCACACTGATTTCCTATTGGTCTTATCACTAAGTGTAAATGCAGTGTAGATCTTTTGTAACTGTGCATTTGTTAATGGATATTTCAGTTCAATTCAATTAATTGATTTGCGAAATGGATGCATGCTTTATGTCTGTGAGATGAAGTGCGATGTCAATTGGATGTTTTATGTCTGCGAAATGTACCTGAAAGCAAATGAGATGTGTGAATTGTATGTTTTTTGTCTGTGATTATCTGCTTGTTTCAGAGGGCATGGCTAGCATTTCCTGAGGCTAGCCAATAAACAGAAATAGATTTTGGTTTAGGAGGAAGGAATATCACAGACGGTTTTTAAGTAAAAACCGTCTGTGATATGTATCACAGACGGTTTTTCATTAAAAACGGTCTGTGATTATTAGATATCACAGACGGTTTTTAATTAAAAACCGTCTGTGATATCTGATAATCACAGACGGTTTTTAATTAAAAACCGTCTGTGATATCTAATAATCACAGACGGTTCGAAAACCGTCTGTGATAACCTTCGATCATCACTGACCCATAAATTCAGACGGTTCAGAAAACCGTCTGTGATGACGTTTCTGAACCGTCTGTAATGTCGATTTCTGTAGTAGTGAGTGTTTCTCAAATTAAGCTAGCAAGATGCGATTAACCCACATGCTCATATGCATACACACATATGAGCCATGGGCCAGGGTGTCACATACACCCTCTCAAAGGACTTGACGTTTTCGTCGGACCAACATACCCACACTGGGGCAAATGATAAGGATCTCCCCTCTTGGCACACGTACGTGCGTTCAGTGCCAGCACATATGCCATGCCGTATGTCCACTCCAGACCCACACGCGCTATGCGTCATATACCCACGCCCCTGACCCGCACGTGCCCATGTAACAGCGAGAGTTGGCTCTGATACCATTTGTAACGCCCTAGGGTCCAAACCGGCTTAGGCCTAACCCCATTCTGGATAAGCCACGCACACGTAGCAATCTACTTGCACTTTTGTCTTCGTTTCGCGCAAAACGGTTAACCGGAGGTGTTACCACTGGAACTCCTAGGTTTATATATAAGTGCTTCTCAAATTAAGTTAACAAGATAAAACTAACTTACATTTTTATATATACATATATATATGAGGCATCATGACCAGGGTGTCACACCGACGCCCACCCCGCCATCTGCCACTGCCATGCAAATTGCTGAGTCCATGAGATGATCTTAGTGGACAGCACACTGCAAATTGCTAGAACTGTGTGCAGTGCATCCCCCTTGGGTAATATTGACACTGACAGGTGGGGTTCTAAGTGGGATTTTTCAGAAGCGCATACTGAACTAGTCCCACTCACGTCACGTGTGCAACCACTGATTTGCTTTATTCGAATTCCTTGTTGTCATCAATCCAATCCAAACCACACGCAAAATAACGAGTTCAAAAAAAAAATGAAAAACCACGCGCAATAGTATAGTGCAGCATCAACTTTTGTCTAGCTCGTCGGATTTGTGCACGCGCAGTCAGCACGCGCCACGCCGGAATCCCACGGCTCCACCGCCGACGTCGTACAGCACCTCGAGCGTCCTCTGCTGCACGTTGCCGATGATACCAGGTGCGCTGTCGTCGCCGGTGGACGTAAACGCGAGGCAGCTCTGCACGATGATGCCCGACGGGTCGAGCTCCACGGCCGCGCCCCGGTCGAACACCAGAGCAACGCGGGGCAACGTGACGTCGCTGAAACCACTCAGGTTGAAGCACGTGTCGAGGATGCTCCTTGGGCGCGCAGGTGGGTACATCTTCATCTCGCTCCTGAACGCCACCCGCAGCGCGCGGTACGCCGTCGGCGGCAGCCGCGTGATGATCGTGCCCGAGTCCATGACTGAGCCGGCAGAGAACACCGACGGAGGCACGTCCAGCCGCCGCCCGGCCACGGTGATGGCTTGGAGGAGCACGAGGTGGAATGTGGGGACATTCCTGATTCTGTACATGGGCGTCACCGCGTACCTCGAGGAGGAGATGCGCGGCACACCGAGTGTCAAGAACCCAGTGTGGCTCGGCGTCGGCGGGAGGCAGTACGAGAAGGCCTTCTCCCCAGTCTGCGACACGAGCGACTGCGTGTCGCCGCCGAGCCCCACGAGCCCGTCGGTTAGATCGGTACTACCCTGCTCGACCTCGACGTGGCTGCAGCCGAACTGGAAGTTGTTGACCACGTCGGAGGAGGTCAGCGTCAGCCTGTCGGAGCTGTACGTCCCGGTGGTGTTGGAGCCGTCGCCGTACTTGACAATGTACTGGCACAGCGAGGAGTTAGAGCAGCCATTGGCGTAGTTAACACCAAGCCGCGCGCAGGCAGCAGAGCCGCAGGAGAAGGGCGAGTAGGTGGACGACTTGCCCGGGTCGAAGAAGGCGTCCTTCTGCGGGTGGCATGCCGGGACGGGGCACGGACGACACTGCACCCACGAGACGTCGCTGCCGGTGTCGATGTGCACGGTCTGGGTGACCGCCGGCGTGCCAAGGCCCACGGTGATGACGTACTCCAAGGACCTCAATGAGGAGCCTAGGGTGGTTGGGACTGTCACGTCGGAGGACCGGCGCTCACCTTCTCCTGATGCAGTGCCGTTCTTGGAGAGCTTCCTGCGGATGTCGTCGGCGCGAAGTTGGTCCCGGCGGAGCGTGTCGGCCATGGAGTTCTTTCTCTCGTCTGAGTGGAACGGCGAGCACGGGCCGCGCCGGTGGTACAACGGTAACCAGGTGCGGTTGGAGGACGGAATCACTGCGAAGCAGATCGAGGAGTTACAACGGCCAATGCATGCAAATACAGTATGTGCACGTACCCCTGAGCCCGGAGCAGGCGGCTTTTGGCCTTGGCGAGCTCGTCGCCACGATCAGATAGTTGTGTCGGCCATGACCTCCTGCACGAGCAGTTGGAGAGAAACTAGCAGGCAGGAGAAGAAGCAACATCGGCAGAACTGCGGGAACCATGCCCGATCGATCGATCACTTGATTGTTCATTGCTTACAGTTCGCATGCAATGCTGGACTGGATTAACTTGTTCATTTCATATATCAGCTTTTAAGTTGCTACAAACTAGCTAGCTTCCTCGCGATATATATATTAGTTGCCGAGGCACGCTACGTTACGTACCACTTGGGCAACTCCAACTATTGTACCTGACAATTTTAGCACACGAACAAGCTAGTAACATTGGCCTTGGATTGCTGGTTGCTTTAATTCTGTTCTTCTGAAAGCTGACACTAGTTTACGTGTACAGATAACCTGGGGTCCATAAAACAGGACAGGTTCCATCAACTTTGGATCTGTCCTAATCTTCCTTCTTTCGAAATTAGATATGCTTTGATGTATGTTTGCATAGCCATCTTGCCGACAGCCTGCAATAGCTGAGCTTGCTTGCATGGGTCAATATCCATCGAAAGGTCTCACTTGAACATATGGGCATCGCAGTGGCAGAGCTTGTGCACAAATCAAGGGATACTAGCTATAATTATAATGGATTGCATAAGAAAGAGGTGTCCATTTCAAGTCCGAGCAATTGCCAGGTCAGAAATCCAATACTTTCTCCACCATATATACCCAATGCAGGTGCATCATACTATATATTGGAACATCTCAATTCTCAGAAGACGTTTTCAACTTTTTGTAGGCAAATATGTTTGGTACGTACTTCGTCCATGACCATCTCAAGATAAACCACAGGTCGAGAGAGTGCTGTTCTCACTTCTTAACTCTTACATCAGCCGTGATTTCCTTAGAACTAGTCGAATCCCGCGCAATTGCTCCGCTAGCTATTACAATGCCTTAAAAAAAGGTGTTCTATTTGTTATATACCTCCAATACTTATACTACATGGCTGGAAATACAAATACAATTTTAATAGGTTCCATATATATACATCTGGTTGATCT
This sequence comes from Dendrocalamus latiflorus, assembly GCA_017311315.1. Taxonomy (NCBI): domain Eukaryota; kingdom Viridiplantae; phylum Streptophyta; class Magnoliopsida; order Poales; family Poaceae; genus Dendrocalamus; species Dendrocalamus latiflorus. Next base: position 1,350,746 of record CM029659.1, read on the forward strand.
GTACTATTATAAATTTGAATCCATCACAATCGACGATGTAGATTATTTTCTTTTTTTTCTCTAATTAATGTATTAATTTCAAGCTTTTAAAAGCCAACGTGGTGACTCTTTTTCTATAGTTTTAATAAAATAATTAGTGGAGTGGTCCGCACATTTGCGCGGCAAACTTTGTTATATTTATTGGTATCAAAGAATACAACTCACTGGGCTTAAGAATATTTTTTATATAATATCAGTGGTTATATAGGTCTTTTTAAGATAAACATTTAGAATGATAATAAAATTTTTAAGCCTAAACATATATTGAGGAAGCATGGTTGAATGATATAGTTTGACTCAAAGAAAATTAATTTGAGCCTACTACATTGTATGGACTTAGAAACATAATATTCAAATACACCTGTTCGCACACGAACACGTCACCGTGTGCCCCCGGCGTCGAGCGCGATACGCAGGACACGTCGCCGGAGGAGTCTCGCCGGGAGCGCGATACGCAGGACTCGCCGGTGAGAGCTCTTGAGACCCGACACCCCACGCGCCCGGGAGGGACCCCGTCAGGGCGAGCGGCGGCGATGGGCTGTCCTAGGTCGGCCTGACCGCCCCTAGGACCTTGTGATTCGTTATCGCGACGGAGTAAACGACGACGAAGGACAAGAAGCAAAATAGGGCAGAGGAAAAAATAGTAGATTGCAAAATAATATAGTAGATGAGTTTCGATTGTGTGTTGTCAATCGGCCGTAACCCCTACATACATATATATAGGGGAAGCTGGTCCTAGCTTCTTTTGGAAATAACAGTATTCGAATCGGATCAGAGTCCAGACCGAATAAAACTTATCTTAGCTTATTCGGTTGCAATTTTACCACACGGCAGAGATCGTTTCTTGATCCTTTCCAAACTGCTGCCCGCGCGTGCATGCTGCTCCTATTGATCTTCTTTTACGCACAATTGATCTGTATGCAATACATGCATGTAGTATTTGCTTCCTTTGCACGCAAGCTCTTTAACCTACCAAATGTTGTGAAGTTTCATGACTTCCCAAGATCGTTTATGACCGGTCAGCGCTGCTTACGACCGATCCCGAGTGCTCTTGATGCCGTACGACCACTCCAAAAACATCCCTTTGACCATGCTCACTTCCTTCAACATGGTCGGAATCGCTTCTGGCACGTACTGGTCTTCTCGACTTGGTCGCTGCTCCTTACGACCGCCTTCACCGTGGTCGTAGCCTTCTCTACGTGGTCGAACCCTTTACGATGACCGGTCAGCGTCTCTTATGACCACCCAGGACCGTTTACGACTGGTTAGAGTCGTTTACGACCGGTTAGAACTGTTTATGACCGGTTCTGGATGCTTACGACCAGTTCCGATCCTTCTATTGCTTTACCGATCAACTTTCCTTCGTGATCGTAAACTTACTGTAGCAGTTTACGACCGCTCTGTGATCGAAACCCTCTATGATCACGCAGAGATGTTGGCGATCACTGTTCACCGTGGTCGAACATTCTTTCGACCACGTTCGCTCCCTTCAACGTTTTTCATGACTTCCCAAGATCGTTTATGACCGGTCAGCGCTGCTTACAACCGATCCCGAGTGCTCTTGATGCCGTACGACCACTCCAAAAACATCCCTTTGACCATGCTCACTTCCTTCAACATGGTCGGAATCGCTTCTGGCACGTACTGGTCTTCTCGACTTGGTCGCTGCTCCTTACGACCGCCTTTACCGTGGTCGTAGCCTTCTCTGCGTGGTCGAACCCTTTACGATGACCGGTCAGCGTCTCTTACGACCTCCCAGGACCGTTTACGACTGGTTAGAGTCGTTTACGACCGGTTAGAACTGTTTATGACCGGTTCTTGATGCTTACGACCAGTTCCGATCCTTCTATTGCTTTACCGATCAACTTTCCTTCGTGATCGTAAACTTACTGTAGCAGTTTACGACCGCTCCTCTGTATCGCTGCGCTTTCCTTCCTTCAGCCGCTCGAAAAACTGTGATCGAAACCCTCTATGATCACGCAGAGATGTTGGCGATCACTGTTCACCGTGGTCGAACATTCTTTCGACCACGTTTGCTCTCTTCAACGTGGTCGGAGTCGCTTCCGACGATCACGTACTAGTCTTCTCGACTTGGTCGCTGCTCCTTACGACCGCCTTAACCGTGGTCGTAGCCTTCTCTGCATGGTCGAACCCTTCACGATGACTTGTCAGCGTCACTTACGACCGATCCCGAGTGCTCATGATGCCGCACGACCATTCCAAAAACACCCCCTTCGACCATGCTCATTTCCTTCAACATGGTCGTAATCGCTTCCGGCACGTACTGGTCTTCTAGGCGTAGTCGTAACTTGTTTCAACCACCTTTAGTTCTTTCTTCGAGTCGTGATCGTAAGTCGACATAGTCGTAGATTTACCGTAGCTTGCCATTGTCGTAGGATTTTATGATCATTTCCGACTTTCGACTTGCTTTGCCGTGGTCGTAACTGCTCACGACCATGATATATGCACAACCTTCCCTTGTTAACCTGCTTTTGGCTTTACGATGATTGTGATTCCAAGCCAAATTTGATTATCAACAACACCTTCATGGAAAAATAGCTTGTTTCAAACCCTATATGTTCGACACTAATCCCAAGTAGTCTCTGCAATACTCCCTCGTTCTTTTTTTATTTGACGTTTATATATATATATATATATATATATATATATATATATATATATATATATATATATATATATTGATATAATAATAATATTATAATATTATAAGAATATTTTTGTTTATAAATCTAATTATATAATTTTTATATAGACAAAGACGTGACCATGATGTTGGGAAAATTGCTAATAAAGTCATGCATGATTGGGGTCGGGAATTAATTGAGAAAACAAACGCAGATGAAAGGCAGAAGAAGAGGAGCGGACATTGTATCTAAGCACCTGCCGAGACGGCGAGCCTGCTGAATCGCGATGGGGGCGCGGTCGTGAGGCACATCGACCGGATGTGACCTTGCCGGCGGCGACACCTTCCTCGTCGGTCCTCATCGGTTGTGGATTAGGCAGCGGATGCGACGGTGAGACCTTCGTCGATGCCGCAAGCAACCCACACATAGTTCCAAGGTCCTCGTGCAAAGTTTGCTCTGGATTTATGGGCGAAGCTGCAAGATCGAAGATGTTGGAAGCCACAGCCCGGCAGAACGCTCCGAACTTACAACATCCTGGCCTGTGGTGTTTGGAACAGTTGATTTGCTCTTCCTCACTTTTCCCTTCTCTTCTCTCTCTTAATCTTTTCCTGTTACTGCTCGTATTATTTTCCTTGGCTCGCGTGTGCTGTCGAGAGAGCATGCAGAGTAGACAGCGGCAGAGGTGGGCATTGGGCCGTGCCGTGCCGGCACGGCCCGGGCCCACCGTGCTTCGTGCCTTTTCGTGCTGTATCGGCTCGGCCCAGTCATCCTGTCGTGCCGTGCCGTGCCGGCCCACCTCGCCTCCAGCCAGGCCCAAGCATGGCCCAAAGCCCACCGTGCCGGCGTTCGTGCCGTGCCAGCCCAAGCCCAGCCCAAAGTAACTATACACGACGAAAACGACGGCGACAATGGTAGCGGACTAGCGGTGGCCGCCATCTTCCTTTCTCTCATACCCGCCTCATTAAAAACCTAGTTAAAATTCTATACTATTGTCTCATGCCATTCTACCTCTGAGCTTGGTCATCTAGTCCAATAGCATGCATATCTTGGTGCAAATCGGACTCTGACGTACGTGGACATCTAGCTCATCGTCCGGCAATCTAGCATAGGGCTGCCCAACTAGTCAAATAAAAAAGCTCAACCAGAGTCATAAGTGCAATTTACTATAGTTAAGAAATCAATTTAAATAGTTTCTCGAACAATTAGTAACTACTTGGAATACACGCACCAATAACAGACAATCTCTATTTACAAAATGGTTAATCGTAACATATATGGGGGTGGTTATCTCATCAAATGCTCGAATTAAAAAGGCAATTGGTGAAGGCAGCTATGTTAGAATTAGAATCGCATGTAGTAGTAATTTGCTTACATAAAATAAAATCACAATGGGGTGAGTTATGTTATAAAAATTATAAATATATGTTAGAATATGTTGATTTGATTGATCTTCTTCTCCAGCAGTTCAACCCTACTGATTTTACGCGAAGAAGCAAGAGAGCCGCGAGGATGCAACCTAGGGTTTGGTAGTGACCTAAGGAGGAGCAACATTGAAAATACTCATTATTTTTGTATGATAATGTTTCTTAAGAAAGAATAAGAAAACACACCTTATATCACAAGTGAAAAAATGAAGAACAAGAAAAGACACCTCATATCACAAGTGCAAAAATAAACTTGGCCTAAATCAGAATATATCTCAATCACTTTTTTCAGTCATTGGATAAAAGAACCGAGTGTGCTAGTGCTGACATTTATATGCATAATAAAAGAACCGTTGATATTCTAAACATTGCATTCGAAATGTAAACGTTAACGACCGTTCTCTCAGAACAAAAAATTTTTACTCTCCTACTTTTTACTTACTTTTCCACTTTTTTTCAGTACACGTATATACCGTCCCCGCTCTCTACTAGTACTCCTAATTCTACAGCCCCGTTCCCCACAGGCCACAGCCTCCCACGCGGCCACGCCCCCAATTCTTCGGCTCCCCTACAACCGCCGCCGCCCCTCCCCCGCCTCCCCTGCCACCGCCCCTCCCCCACCTCCTACGCCCTCTCCGCCTCCACCGCGGTCCCCGTCTCCCTCCGCCTCCGCCGCCTCCCCGGCCCCTCCGCCTTCCCCGTCGCCGCCCCCCTCCGCCCCCCGCCTCCCCCGCCCCTCTGCCTCCCCCACCGCCGCCCACCGCCCCCTACGCCTCCGTCGCCTCCCCCGCCACCGCCCCTCCTCCGCCCCCACCGCCGCCCCCGGCCCCCACCCCTCCACCCCCCGCCTCCCCCGCCCCCCGACTCCGCCGCCGCCCCCCTCCGCCTCACCCGCCGCCGCCCCCCCCCCCCTCCGCCTCCCCTGCGTGACAGGTCCATGAGCCGACCCTGCATGGTTCTACCTCCACATCACCTGCCAGTTCTCCGGCTACATCCTCGGTGTCGCCGGCTGAGGCCATCACGTGGGTGATCGTCCTGCGGCGGCGCAAGCGTGACGCCGACAAGTCGCACCGCGGCGCCAATGGACACAACGGCGCAGGTTGGCAGCACCAGCAGGGTGTATAATCAGATGTATTCATGTATGTGTGCATTGCACTATGCGTGTAGCTTTGCTGCGATGTGGTGTTGTTTTGAGACATGTTGTATCTTTCCCCTCTTCTTACTGCTTCTGTAGAGGTTCTATGACATCTGTGTAGAGGCGACGGCGCGACGGCCGTGGTGGAGCGGCGAGGCCGCCCGGGCCGGCGTGCCCACCGTGCCACCCGTGCCGTGCCGTGCCGCCCACCGGGCCGGCTATCCAGGCCCAGCCCGACCCGCCGTTCGTGCCGGGCCTGCACGGCCCGCCACGTGTCGGGTCGTGCCGTGCTTGGGCCGTGCCGGGCCGGCCGTGCTTTGGGCGGGCCCAAAAAAGCCCGGCCCGATGCCCAGCTCTAGACAGCAGCAACTACACCATGCATGCAGCGTATACAGCAGCCTGTCACAGCTGCATGCAGCCATGCAAAGCCACAGCAACCAGCGACGCAGCAGCATTAACTTTGCAAAACTAGTCGGCAGGCCACATGCATAGGCGAGCAGCGCTGGGGCGCAGCTTGCGCTGGCGTGTTATTCAAACATAAATTAGTATTAGCTTTTTATTATTGAACTAAGTTAAAAAAATATATAATAATCTTTTTTATGAAAAAAAAATTGACCTCACCAATCGTAGTGGTGACCAATGAGCCGTGCCGAGCCGGAATAGCATGGGCCGAGTCGGTAGTACCAAAGTGCAATCAGTGGTACTTTTAATTTTCCTGATTTTCTCTAAAATTTTAGAGGATTGTGTTTGCTTGTTTGATGTTGGTTTCTCATCCTAATCTTCATGGCTATGTAGCTATCAGAATAATGGATTTGGAATACCTATGAGAAAATTAGAAAGCACCATTTACCATCCTCTGTTATCATATTCCATCTTTTAGCTTCGTTCCGTTTGGAAGGGAAAGGCCTTTTACCTCTTAGGAGGATCTCCTTTCTGCTTTAAGATCCGTGCGTATGGGTACATCTCTGTATTTTATCCCCTTTCTTTTTTCTAAACACCATGTATCCTCTCCCTCCTCTCTCCCATCTCTCTCTTCTCCGGCCGACACCGTAGCCGCTGCACCCGCCCTGAGACTGGCGGCGGGTGGTTCGTCCTTCTCCCCGCCGGAGCCGCCGGAACCATTATAGCTAGGGAGCAAAAGAAAATAGAGCGGCAGGTAATTAACGAGAGCGCGTTAGTTGCTTTCTCAGAAATTGTGCACATACGCTCCAAGTGTAGGTTGCTAGCTTCATTACGTTTGGAACTGTATGGAGTATAGTACATGCATGCATGTGTGCACGCGGGTCGGTCATGTGCGTATAGCACCTATGACACATGCATATATGCTCGGATATATCTAGCTAATTAAGCTTGTACGTTGGAAGTAGTACCCACTCTTTAATCCTGACTGGTCATTTACCTACGTACGTACCATGTCTCCCATCAAACCATGAAACGCCAAGCATTACATCCTAGCAGCTCTCGGCAGACAAGATTTCGGTTGTTTGTTCTACTTGGTTAATTATGAGGATTAATGCATTCGTACGTTGGCTCTTTTGCTAATTCTTCTTTCGATTCTGCCATTGCGTTATTCAGGGGCGGAGCCAGGATCCAGACAAGAGGGGGGCCAACCCGCCAAGGCACCTGCGTCATGGGCCCTTAGCGTCGTGTGTCGGCAAAATTAAACATACACATATATAATTAAACATACGCATATATATTGTCATATAAATTCAATTATAACACATATGGCAAAATAATGTAGCATACGTCTAGTAACACAAAAGAAATGTACTTTCGTTACATCTCCACAAACTTGAATTTGTTACATCTCCACTAACTTGAATTTAGCACGACGATTACCAACTAGATCATAAGATTTGATAATATCATTGGAATTAATCTTGGCTGCCAATTCCTTTTCAATATAAACTATCATGTAGCTTCGCAAAAAGCCATCTCCCATTTTAGTCCTAGTATGTGTCTTGGCAAGTTTCACGGCTGAAAAGACTCTCTCAGTGGTCGCTGTTGATACTAGAAGAGTTATGACTAATCTTAGTAATCTATCGACCATTGGATAAATAGAATTTTTACCTAATCTCACTAGTCCCTTTGTTAGATCAACAAGTGATGGCAATGTATTTAGCTCTGGATGGTTGCATACAGGGGGTCTAATTGACTAACTGACTGTGATTAAAGGTGATTAAAGAGTCATAGTAATATATCTAGTGGACCATTGGGGGGGGGGGGCAGGCCCCTGCCCGCCCCCCCCCCCCCTGTCTCCGCCCCTGGCGTTATTGTTTAATGACCAAGATTGATCCATCATCCTCGATCTATAACTCAATATCGCATGCACGCATGCTTAACTAGCAATGGCGTTGGATAATTAACGTAGATCGATCATGAAATACGTAGCACTGTAGCAGTCTAGCAGGAGCGCTTCCTAATTATTCCTAGTCCTAGTCAAGGAAAACTCTTTAATTTCGTTTGGAAAAATATTCACCAGCCAGCGAAAGGGACAAAATTTCGTTCCAAAATTCGAACAAAATTTTCAAACACATTTGAATTCTTTTCCGAAATTTGGTCAAAATTTGGCTAATTTTTGTAACCAGGTCAAAATTCAAATGAAAATAAATTTATTTGACCGGATTGGTTTTACTTTGGAGGGTACTGAAATGGATTAAAAAAACAACATTTTGGTGAAATTTTGACAAAAATTTGAACCCTGGTCCTAGTTCGCTTCAAGATAGCTTGCTGTAAATTAGATCGATTTCCCTCTATATCAGCCACCCGGATGTTCTTAAAAAAAGCAATACGTTAGAATTTCTACATCTGGCCCAGACAGTAATAAAAGTTGGAATGTATGTATCCGGACATATGGAAAGAGTTTTACACCATATATCTTGGCATATCCAAATTATAATGGTTCGTGGAACTAATGGTGGCTACAAATTTTGGTAAAATGGAAATTTTAAAAAATTATATCATTACTCAAGAGAAAAAGAGAGAGAAGAATCTACTCCACTTTTATTGTCGGACAAGATTATAAGGGTAAAGGTCAATCAGATATGAATATTACAGTAGTTATAGTTATATAATAAATGTAATTATATTTTGAATCACATGTATAAGAGTTGTATAACAAATATAAATGTATCTACAAATATAAACGTATGTATTGCAGTATCTATCCCCACAATCGGACCATCAATTCAGCTAGTTATTAAAACAAAGACACAAAAAAGTCACTACGTTCACTTCAAAGGGATAGAAATTCCCACGTTAATAGAAGGAAAAAAGAGAAATATGTACGCAACTTACTTTGGTTGGTCCAGATTATAATGATATATATTAACTAGGTATATGTTATAATTGCATAAGAAATAAAACTCTTTTTGACTCATAAGCATTAGAGTTGTATGACGAAACAAATCTATTTTCAAATAAAAGCATATGTGTTGTACTAGCTAACTGCACATTCGCGCTGGAAATTCGGCTCGTTATATTATTAAAACAGAGGAAAAAAAACCACCACGTTCGATATCAAGATTTTAAAAACATCCACGTTAATCGGTGGAGAACAGTCGATTCTGGTAAATCCAAATTATAATGATACAGATTTATAAAATATATATTAGAATTACTACAGTTGTATAAGAAACATTATATAAGCATGTACAACTCTATTTCAATTAAATACATATATTGTAGTATGTAGCCACGTAGTTGCGCGTCGGAAATCTGGCTAGTCATATTAATTATTGCATATATATGGACCTAAAGCTTGCTTGAATCATGGGCAAACACGCGCTACCTGATTGGTCCGACGGACACACTCAAAATAGACAATCATGGTTAATTTGCCGATCTAATTAATCGTTACTTCCGGATTAGATAGCTGGAGCAATCATTATCTTCTTTTTATCACAGCAAGCTAAGTTAGCATCCCAAACAACTTGTTGAGGATGGAGAACCTGGGTCCTGTGCTTTAATTTGGGAACCATGGTGCATCTTGTTTAGTGCAAAAGCTAAAGCAGGAGATTCCAAAGAAACTGGATATAATTAATCGTTGTTTAGTGCTTTTTATCACATCAAGTTAGCATCTCAAACAACTTGTTGTGGATGGAGCGATCTTTATCTCCTTGTTTAGTAGTATAATATCTCAACTTCCAAAGGAGATTCCGACGTCCCTGTCCTATAGTAGTACTAAATTAAGAAAGGAGTTTTCATGTTTTTTTAATAGTGATTTATATAATTTTTAAAGTATTATAAATGATGAATAGATATTATTTATTTTAAAATTAATACTAATTTAGTAGAGAGAAAAGTATAGTATCCTGCTCCGAAAGAAAAGGAAGAAAGGGCATGCATGAAAACTCACGTTATATCAAAACAGTTTTGCTATTGTACAAGTGATTGAAATTTTTTATCTTTCAGTCACCTGAAATTGCACTCTCAATCAACTGAAATTGCAGCCCCCCTAAAAAAAACAGCTGCAACTTTAGGTGATTCACTCAATCAACTAAAATTGCAGCCCTCCTCCAAAAAAAATATGTGCAACTTCAGGTGATTCAAAGTGCAACTTTAGGTGACTGAAAGATAAAAAAAATTACCTAAACTAATTCAAGCAACCATATCAAAATTCAAGCAACCAAGCATGCCACGTGGCCGACGCATCCACTACCAACGCGCGCTGGTTTTGACGCAAAAGCAAACCCTCCCATGCACGCGATGCTGTTCTCGTTTCCGAAGGTGAGCTTGCATGAATGGTTATAAGCATGCATGCGTGGCGTCTTGTGGCCAAGCCAATTAGCCATACCTAAACTAAGGGAAACACCATCCATTCTACAAATATTGTAGTTATATCTGCAGTTAGCCGGCCAGCTAGCTGGAAGTCCAGGAGGATGGGCTACAACATTACCATCCCATCAATGTGTAACCAATTCAGTATTAACTCATACTTTGCCAACCTTACATCCTCCTCCTACACCGACCAGCGCAATGAGTCCTCCATGGTGTCCGCCTCCGTCATCATGTTCGTCCTCGCCGGGCTCTTCTTCAACCTCAACCTCTTCAGCGGCCTTTCCGACGTCAGCGCCATCCTGGACCCCAAGGTCCGCCTCGTCCTCTCCTCGGCGCTCTCCCTCTTCCTCCCCGTCATGTCCTACCTCTTCTCCGAGGCCAAGAACGCCGGCACGGGGTACTCAAGCGCCACCGCAAGCGCCGGTCCGAAGGACTTCTCGCTGCGAGCCGGGCTGATCCTCTTGTGGATGCTTCTTGTCGAGCTCCTCCGCAAGAAGGTGGACGAGATCCGCATGCGGGGTTACTCAGGCACCATCCAACGCGCCGGCCGCGTTGTTTGGCTGGGAAGCCTCGTCTTCTTCAACATCCGGAGTATCGGGCGGAAGGCGGTGTTCGGCGTCCTCTGGATCCTTTGCGCCACCAAGGTGGTGCAAAGGATCGCCTTTACCGAGGTCGGGAAGCGTTCCTACGTCCATGGCAAGAACGCCCGGCTTATTACCTCGTACATGGCTCAGATGCTTGAAACAGATCAGCAAGAGATCCATGTGAGCGCGGGTGCCGGTGATGTGGAGCATGCTGTTCAAGGTGGACACGAGCTGTTGAAGAGGTGCAAGTACATCGTGATGGGAGAAGAGAAGCTGGTGAGGGAAGCCACCGCAGACGGCTATGAGCTGAACGAGATCACCCCTAACGACAACATTGTCACTGTCGGCAAAGTCTGGGAGCTCGCTGATCAGAGAGACCAGCTCTTCACCACCTTTGATGGAGATCAACGCCTCAGGAGACTTTGCCTCTCCTTTGCTCTCTTCAAGCTGCTCCGTCGAAGGTTCGAGCACCTGCCGGCCATGACTAAGGAGGAAGCCCGCGACTGCCGGGACCTCATCTTCAAAGACCTGTACAGCAATGGTGAAGGCTCGGCGGAGACAATATTCCAAGTGATGAACGACGAGGTCAACTTCCTCAGCGAGTACTACCACTCTGTTGTCCCCGTCGTCCTTGCGAGCCCCTTCTTCTTCCTCTCCAACTACTTTCTGCTCCCCGTGGTCGTATTTGGCCTGTGCCTCATGACCATTATTCTCTGCGGCAATGGCGATCTGCGCTATGCATTCAGCAGCATCAAAACAGACAACTACATTCTACAGTCTGGCTTAACCAAAATGACCGTATGCCTCCTGACCAGAGCCGTCCACTCGCCTTCTGCCTTCTTCTCCATAGTAGACCTTTCCATCACTTATCTTCTATTCATCATCTTCTTCTACGAGGAAGTGTGGGAGTTCCTCGTTTTTCTACTCTCCAACTGGTTCTTGGTGTCGCGGCTATGTAACTACTCGGCCAAACCCCACTGGCGTGAGAGCCCCACCTTTAGTGGCGCCTTCCGTCGCATCCTGTGGCTACGGAGCAAGATGGGCCATCCTATCCTTAGCTTCAAGCAGTTTTCTGTGTTGAACCTTCGCTGGCCGCCCCTCTTTGGGCTGCCGGCCATGCTCTCCTTGATGGTGCGAAGCGTGCCCGTGCCGATCACAGTGAAGCATTCCATCATGGAATACCTTGTGGCACAGGTCGACCATGGCGGTGCATACGCTACCCGTCTTACCAATGGCAAGTCTGCACTGGAGAGAAACAACCTTGCACATCAAGATCTCTTGAGGGCATGCGGGAGCGATAGTGTCGCCGAGGTCATCCTCACATGGCACATCGCCACCAGCCTCTTGGAGGTGAAGTGCCCCCCTCACCCTCAGATCAAGGAGGAAGCAACCCTGAGAAGGGTGGCGACCAGCTTGTCCAAGTACTGCGCTTACCTGGTGGCCTTCCACCCGGAGCTACTGCCCGACAACCCTGACAAGACGGAGCGCGTCTTCGAGGCCATGAAGGAGGAGCTGAACGGTAGGCTTGGGTGCTGGGAGTACTACGTCTCGCGGCGGCGAGCCCGGGTCGACAAGATCATGGAAACCACGGGCTGGATGGAGAAGAAAGTGGTGCGGAATGGCGCGACGCTGGCGCATTCGTTACTGCGAGAGGTTAACAGCTACTCGGGAAGAATGTGGAAGGTGTTGGCCGATGTCTGGACGGAGCTCATCGTCTACGTGGCGCCGTCGAACGACGAGGAGCGCGTGAAGGGGCATGAGAATGTGCTGGTGCAAGGAGGCGAGTTCGTCACCGTGCTTTGGGCCCTGACCGCGCATGCCGGCATTTCTCGCCCGGCGAACAGATCGACGCTGCAGGGTTGTAACGACCCACGTCGTTAATTAACCCTAATTAGCAAATTAAGACATTAAGTAGGATTAATTACTTAAATGATAATATAAAAATACGAGGGAATTTAAAATTTTCTACGTAATCGTATAAATTGGAATCAATGAGCGATAACGTAATGCGTTGTTTTTTTTTCCATTTCATTAACGAGGATGAATATCAAACTGTATAGACTGAAATAAGGAACAAAAATTCAATTACTCGACAAATAGAAACTTTCAAGTCAATTAAAATATATATAACAGTCCGTAGTACACCAGTAGTTAATTACAATGGTGTAGGGTAAAATCAATAACATACATTGATCGATAATGAGAACTCATATCAAGTCCAATAAAAATATTACAATTTGCATTACATAATAGCGACAATCCGTATTACAACAAATATACAATTCCATATCTCAACCAAATAACCATCTCAACAATTAAGAGTTTGCAATACAATGGTATTCCGTCAGAAAGTATATTTATACAAACCAGTTCTGAACATAGGAATCCAACCAAGGCAAAGACCAGGTGAGCACAAATCATTCCAGCCAAACCCACAACAGAGAAACCACCTGTCAAAGCCCTCACCATGCAAATATCCACCGCAGTGAACCAGATAGCACCGGGCCAGAGCAGCCACGCCCAGAGGGCATCAACAGCCAACAAAGCCTCACAGGCAAGCCATCCAAACAAATATCCCACATAGCATACCAGTAGTCAAACCGAGAGAATAGAGCACAGAGGGACAAAGCTAGGTAAGGTAACATTCCCCAACTCTTCCAGCCAATCCCCAGACCGCGAAGGAGTCCCAGCCGAGTGGAGCCGAAGGTCCAGGGAGTGAAGCAGCGACAAGCCGAAGGAAGATGGGGACATGACGGCCACGGGAGAACCGCAAGCCAGCAACCATCATCCACCACGCCAGCCAGCATCAAGCATCAATCACAGCCAACCGGCCACCACCCCAACCCCAGACCCTAGCATCCCGCACAAGCACCAGTGCAGGTAAACCCCAAAAGCCCAACATCTATGCAATGCCATTATCCCATTCCATCCAACATAGGTTAGCGAGTAGCAACCATAAGCATTCATCCACAATAGAACACATGAACCATAAGCATATCACCGGAAGTAGCAGAGGAGAGAAGAGGGTTACCGCGAGGGCGGCGGCTGCGGGAGTCACGGCCGAGCCACCGGTTCACCGCCGCCAGTACTCCCCCGGCGCATGGCGACGGCTCACCGGCGAGGACGGCCACGGTCACCCGCCTCCCAAAACTAAACCCTAGGCAAACCTCAAAATGTTAGTAAATTACAAAAGTAAATCAAGCTAGAAATGGGGAAAAAAGGGGGGAAAGCATCTGTTTTGGCCAGATCTGGCCGGAGATCCCCAAGCGGCGCCGGCCATCCCGGCGGGAACGGCCGGCCGGCCAGAGGAGGCGTCGGCGGGGAGCCGGCGTGAGGGGGAGCAGCACCGAGGCAGAGGCGCCGAGGCGCGGGCGCGAGAGAGAGGCGGCGCATGAGGGGAGCCGGACCGGGCGGCAGCGCTGAGACCCGAAGGCGGAGGAGAGGCGGCGCGGCGTCGGCGTCGGCGTCGGCGTGGAGAGAGAGGCCGAGAGAGAGAGAGAGAGAGAGCCGGCGGAGCGGGCGAGAAAAAAAGGAGGGGGCGTCGGTGGGGGGAAAAGAAAGAAGGGGCTGAGGCGTCGGCCGAAGGCCAGGGAAAAAGGGGGCCCAGATAGAAGAGAAGAATAGGAAAAGAAAGGAAAAGGGAGAAGAAGAGGAAGAAGAAAAGGAAAAAGAGAGAAAAATAAAAAGGTGAAAGATTAAAATGTGCATTTAGGAATTTTGTATTCGACTATTAATTGTATAAACTTGATAGAGATTCTTTTAGGACTTAAATGAAAGCCTAGAAAGTCGCAAGTATATCTAGCAAGATTAGTTTAACTACTTAAACAATAGCATCTCTTCGACGCCATAGATTAAGTTAGAAGTCTAGGATAATTCTTAAGTTCTTATAATAAATGTAATAATGTCGATGGATTAAAACTGGTACGCAGGTGGATTAAAATTTGTGTATCGTCGTTTAAACTATTTTAAGGTAAATTTAACTATTCGGACAATTTGATTAATAGCATTTAAATTATAGAAATCCACCTTTGGTTATTTAAGGTCATTGGAACAAGTTAACCGGGTCCGATGATTTAAAAAGAAGCGAGTCGATTAAACTCATACGCATACGGATTTAATTAGAGTACTATAGTCTAAGACCATTTTGATTGCAGATTTAAATACCCAGATAAATTGATTAGGTCCATCTAAATAGTAGAAGACCAGTAATCAATATTTACGATGATTAGAATAAATGTATTGCCATCTGTAAAATAAAGTTGTAGCATGTACCAATTTAATTGATGCATTGTTAATTAAATCATTCAAGATTATAGCTAAATACTTAATTAGCCGGGATAGTGTTAAATCATAGAATTTTCCTAGTAAACATTATTGGATCCTAAAAATAAACTAATTGATGCCGTGGCTGAAAATTGCACGCATGCGGAGCAAACGATCATAATATCATTTAGATCATTATATTACGCATTTAAATGCCCAGCTAAATTTTGTTAGTCGAATATAAACTGTGGAAATCCACTAATAACTATTCTAAATTATTAGAATAAATTAATAGCTGTTAGAAGATTTAGAACTGGTCATGACGACTAGAATAACCTGTACCAAATTAAAATAGTAAGCCAGGATTTAGAAGTTGTGCCGCCAATTAAACTGGTACGTAGTAATTTAAATAGCATAAGCCGTAGCAATTCGCATCTAGCTAAAATAAAACTTGGAGATCGTGCGAAGACGCTTTAGTATAATTTAATTAATAGTACTAGGAATTAATAAAAATGTTGGGCATGCCTACTAGATCAACCATATCTCAGGACGCTAGTGCGATGATGTCGAGTGACGAGTAGTGTACCGAAATTAACCTTGATTACCATGATCGGATTAAATTAATCAAAGTCTTACCTTAGGAGCACAAGCACATCGACACCTCATATGTTATTATATTTTCGTAAATTAAGTCGTAGTCGACGTATTTAATTGCAGGCAACAACCAAGCTACGGGAACGACTTCACCTGATCCTAATTGAATCCGAATATATGGTTAAAGTTCAGGCAAGCATTCCTTTGATCAAAGCTTCTGAGTATATTTCGTAAAATAAGTATTTTGTATTAATCTAGTATCACCCTGCATGAAATAAATAAAAGATTATTTAAATCGAGAATTGGCAAGAGATAAGAGAAAAGAAATGAATGGCAACTGATGGAGCAGTTGGCCATTAAAGTTAAGTAAGAAGGTGGGCAGAGGTTGCCAGGGCAGGTCATGAGTGGGAAGGTGTGGGACCTCTGCATAAGCATAGAATATAAGGAATTACCAACTTCGTCCGTGTGAACAGACCGTACCAAACCGTATCAGCCAACATCCCGTTTTTACGGACAGATTAGTAGCTCTATCAAAGTGTTATATTCTCCACATGGGTAAGTATTTATTAAGCCGTTGGGAGAACCCACACGATCCGGGCCAGCACTTGGGTGCCGGGTGGGGGACCCCGTGGAGGAACCCACAAGATCCGGGCCAGCAACTGGGTGCCGGGTGGGGACCTCCACCACCGCAGGAACCCACACGATCCGGGCCAGAACTGGGGTGCCGGGTGGGGGATGCAAGGCGCATATATTAGCGCGGGTGGAGGTTGGGGTAGGACGAGGTCCGTGGGCGCCGAGCGAGGGTGAGAAACCATCTCGGGCCGCCCCAACCAACAACTATATCGAGGTCGGTGGGCGCCAGGCGAGGGTGAGAAACCACCCTGGGCTGCCGGCTAAGAATAGTTGGGTGGAGATATAATTACTGAGATAGATGCAAACGTACTGTACTCTGGTCTGGGCGCCGCATCTAAGGAATTGCGGAAATCCCTAAGCCACCAGGATCAAGAGTGGTGTTGGGTAAAGTGATACAAGCTTGCGCAATGCTATCCAAATCATGAATTCATGCCTGTCTCCGGGAAAGGAGAATTACGGAAACTTATGGGGGGGTTTTGCTGTTCATGCGTATGTTCAGTAGTTTTCTAATTAATAAATCGGACTGCTTTTAAAACCAACAAACCTTATTTGCTATAAGTCATGGAAATGACAGGGATGATGAAAAAAAAAGAGTGTTAAGAATGAACACGAGACTAAAGAGAGGAATTGAGATTCCTACACGTGTAAATGATGGGCATTTTATGCATTTTGTATTATAACGCTTGCTGAGTACGTCTGTACTCACCGTTGCTATAATCCCCCCTTTGCTTAGGAGCATGTCAGATCAGAGGATGGCTAAGATCAGGAGAAAGCTACCTGGATGGAATACTGGGGACTCGGAGTACAATGGGTATAAGGTGGACATTCCGTGTGATCGTTATTGAATAGGAAGTAGTTAGAATATTTTGTCTAAAGATTGTAATATTTAAGCCCTTGAGGCTTTGTAATAACTTTAGCCCTGCGTGGCGATATTCTTGTAATATCATATTGTGTCTCTAATTATTGTTCTGCTGCAATACTCTGATAGGCTTATTATTCGTTAGAGCGATGTTTTATCGGCTAAAACGAATAATAATCCGTTGACTAGCGTTTTTACCCCATGGTAGAAATGCGGGTCGTCACAGGTGGTATCAGAGCAATGGTTGGAGGGCCACGTAAATAATTAGATATGGTTTTTGACTTAAGGATGTTGTTCTTGCTATATGGCAATATGTATTCTTTAATATTTCTCATCTGTATGTCATTTCTTATTTGGTCAGCTCTAGGCTTCGGAATTGTTACTTTTACACCACCCGATATATCAAAATTGGGAGTGGGTAGCGAAATGGGGAATGATGACAATAATAGTTGTGAAGATCTAAATTAGGGTACTAGTTCTTTCCATCGGTAACTGTGTTAATCTATAAAAAAAAAATTTCTAGTAGTAATTAGTCAACCCTATAATTTTAATCATGAGCTTAACATTTAATTTAATTTTGCTGCAATCAGATATTCTGCATTTACATTATCGCATTTCAGTCAATGTATGATTGCTATCTTGTTGTCTCATCCGTAGCGACATAGGCTCAACTGTAGCGACATAGGACAATTTAGGACAAATATTAGTAGTTACAATGGTTTAGAAGTGAACCAAAACTCTGAGACCCTTATCTTTTCGCTCTTGCAACTAAACGAATGTATCCGCCATCACGAATTTTAATAGAGGCAACCAAAGAAAGGAAAAATTTTAACTATTCCTGATGGCAGATGAACCAAAATAACATTGACTTCTCTCACTTCTGCATATGAGATTTCCCGGACGAGTGGTCCGTGGCGCTCCCGAACGCGTAAGTTTCGGGCGTACTCAGGAACGAAGTCCTGGGCGTACTCAGGGATGAGCCCTGAGCGTGGTTCCAAACGCGAAAGTTTTGGGCGATCCTGAGAGCGAGTTCTCAGGCGTGCCTGGGCACGGAGATCCAGGGTAGTGTAGGTTCGCACTCAGAGGCAAGCTCTGAGCGTGGTCCCAAACGCGAAAGATTTGGGCGGTCTCGAGAGCGAGTTCTCGGGCGTAGCTGGGCACGTAGTCCCAGTGTAGTGTAGGAGTTGATTCTTTTTGGCATCTCTATGTTTCTTGGATTTTATTTGCCTAATGTGTATGCTGCAATGAGAAGACCAACCTTAGAGGGGAAGTAATGCTGCTTTCTACTACTTGAACGTAAATAAATTCTCATCTACTTGCATGCTGAACACTTATAAGAAAACCTGGGTCTACAACTTGAATAAAATTTTGTTCGTACCTATTGTAACAATTTGCTGTAGGAAATTTGATAATATCATGATATGCAGGTATTTTCAAAATTATAAATGTATGAATTAATTACAACTTAAAGTAATATGACTAAGTGTATAATGAATCATCGAATTAAAACAAGTGAAAATCTAGCGCCTAGCCGTAGTATAGGAAAAACGCTCAATTCTTTATTATTTTTAAAAGTCGGTTATATAGAATTACCAGGATTACTAGACGTAGACGAGTTGTTACGAGATCGACTGCAGGTGACATATCCACCACCATCCATTTTCTTTTACAGAACACGTAACTTAGAGTGAGACGTCCTTAGAACGTAATTGAAAAAAAAAATGACGCTAACTATTTTGCAACTCAAGACTGGTAGACTGTTTAGCTGTAAAGCCTTTATTTCACCAAATAAATCTGTTCCTAGTAATCTATCCCTAGATACTCCGAGAAACTTGTTACTTGCTTAATTCTTTCCCTCTTGGAGCGTATGGTCAGACCTACAGCGGATATCTATACCTACCTACGTTTCCCGTTATAATTCGGATTGGAAGCATTCCGAAGTTCTAAGCCTACAGCTGCTACGAGATTAATCACCCCATTCTCCGTGAATCGTTTTAAAGCAGCCCCCGAACAATTATTATCCATGTTTGGTGCAATTCCCCACGTTCATGAATATATGATTTCAGGAACTTTTGTCATAGTCTCCGGAGCATCACATTGACCATGAACTTTAAAAAAAAAATACAAATGGAAACTGTTTCAGCATGACATTAGGAAATAAGTATTTTCACAAAACCTCTTTGCATCATTCTATATAAATATTTCTTGCACCATAGTGTTTAAAGCTTTCGGAAAACTCTTTCATGCATTCCATGAGGACATATATTATGAATAGGGGGAAATGTCCACTCTTTCAATATCATCGATATATCATCCACTGAATCCCAAAACCGTATGGCAATACCTATCCCTGTATGTAGCGAATAAATCTCTAGGCCTGCCTAGTAACCTAGGGAAACCTGTTCAATTCCGAAGAGCTAAACTACGTCTAAAAAGCTAGTATCGTAAACATAGAATTTAAGTCCAAAATTTCAAACACCATAATGCCATCCGAATAGGGAGTAACAATATTAACCAAACAGGAAATACCCAGCCCTTAGATAGCCCAAGTACCAAGTCAGGAAACAAGGATAATGCTGATCTAATATCACATCTTCCTGCCGCAAGACGACATTTCAACCCAGTTGCTTTAAGCAACACTGCTTCTTTGAACCACCCTGCCGAACTATCACCAATAGCACTTCAGTAGACCAGCTAAAGGAATCAAGGGGTAGCTAAAGAATTAAGGAGGGAAGGGGCATTGGTTAGAAAAAGGAAAGTATTAACTGGTGCAATATAGAATAGATTGAACGATTTTCCTACCTTAACATGAATTATAATTCCGATCCTAAGGTTACCAAATCACTAGTAACAATAATTGATAACCTGTAGCTTGATATCAAATTTCAACGTTGGCATGTGAGGAGTCAACAAGCGATATAAGCATAGGAGGTGTATCTACCAAAAGGCGGAATAAATAGGAATATCTAAAAGCACGCTTCGTAAAGGATCAATAAGAGACCTACCACAACCTTCTTCAGCCAGTTTCGATTTCGAGGACGAAATCATTTTTAAGGAGGGAAGTTTGTAACGACCCACGTCGTTAATTAACCCTAATTAGCAAATTAGGACATTAAGTAGGATTAATTACTTAAATGATAATATAAAAATACGAGGGAATTTAAAATTTTCTACGTAATCGTATAAATTGGAATCAATGAGCGATAACGTAATGCGTTGTTTTTTTTTCCATTTCATTAACGAGGATGAATATCAAACTGTATAGACTGAAATAAGGAACAAAAATTCAATTACTCGACAAATAGAAACTTTCAAGTCAATTAAAATATATATAACAGTCCGTAGTACACCAGTAGTTAATTACAATGGTGTAGGGTAAAATCAATAACATACATTGATCGATAATGAGAACTCATATCAAGTCCAATAAAAATATTACAATTTGCATTACATAATAGCGACAATCCGTATTACAACAAATATACAATTCCATATCTCAACCAAATAACCATCTCAACAATTAAGAGTTTGCAATACAATGGTATTCCGTCAGAAAGTATATTTATACAAACCAGTTCTGAACATAGGAATCCAACCAAGGCAAAGACCAGGTGAGCACAAATCATTCCAGCCAAACCCACAACAGAGAAACCACCTGTCAAAGCCCTCACCATGCAAATATCCACCGCAGTGAACCAGATAGCACCGGGCCAGAGCAGCCACGCCCAGAGGGCATCAACAGCCAACAAAGCCTCACAGGCAAGCCATCCAAACAAATATCCCACATAGCATACCAGTAGTCAAACCGAGAGAATAGAGCACAGAGGGACAAAGCTAGGTAAGGTAACATTCCCCAACTCTTCCAGCCAATCCCCAGACCGCGAAGGAGTCCCAGCCGAGTGGAGCCGAAGGTCCAAGGAGTGAAGCAGCGACAAGCCGAAGGAAGATGGGGACATGACGGCCACGGGAGAACCGCAAGCCAGCAACCATCATCCACCACGCCAGCCAGCATCAAGCATCAATCACAGCCAACCGGCCACCACCCCAACCCCAGACCCTAGCATCCCGCACAAGCACCAGTGCAGGTAAACCCCAAAAGCCCAACATCTATGCAATGCCATTATCCCATTCCATCCAACATAGGTTAGCGAGTAGCAACCATAAGCATTCATCCACAATAGAACACATGAACCATAAGCATATCACCGGAAGTAGCAGAGGAGAGAAGAGGGTTACCGCGAGGGCGGCGGCTGCGGGAGTCACGGCCGAGCCACCGGTTCACCGCCGCCAGTACTCCCCCGGCGCATGGCGACGGCTCACCGGCGAGGACGGCCACGGTCACCCGCCTCCCAAAACTAAACCCTAGGCA
The DNA here is from genome assembly GCA_017311315.1 of Dendrocalamus latiflorus. NCBI lineage: Eukaryota > Viridiplantae > Streptophyta > Magnoliopsida > Poales > Poaceae > Dendrocalamus > Dendrocalamus latiflorus. The sequence goes on from CM029659.1 coordinate 1,372,073, forward strand.
AACCTCAAAATGTTAGTAAATTACAAAAGTAAATCAAGCTAGAAATGGGGAAAAAAGGGGGGGAAAGCATCTGTTTTGGCCAGATCTGGCCGGAGATCCCCAAGCGGCGCCGGCCATCCCGGCGGGAACGGCCGGCCGGCCAGAGGAGGCGTCGGCGGGGAGCCGGCGTGAGGGGGAGCAGCACCGAGGCAGAGGCGCCGAGGCGCGGGCGCGAGAGAGAGGCGGCGCATGAGGGGAGCCGGACCGGGCGGCAGCGCTGAGACCCGAAGGCGGAGGAGAGGCGGCGCGGCGTCGGCGTCGGCGTCGGCGTGGAGAGAGAGGCCGAGAGAGAGAGAGAGAGAGAGCCGGCGGAGCGGGCGAGAAAAAAAGGAGGGGGCGTCGGTGGGGGGAAAAGAAAGAAGGGGCTGAGGCGTCGGCCGAAGGCCAGGGAAAAAGGGGGCCCAGATAGAAGAGAAGAATAGGAAAAGAAAGGAAAAGGGAGAAGAAGAGGAAGAAGAAAAGGAAAAAGAGAGAAAAATAAAAAGGTGAAAGATTAAAATGTGCATTTAGGAATTTTGTATTCGACTATTAATTGTATAAACTTGATAGAGATTCTTTTAGGACTTAAATGAAAGCCTAGAAAGTCGCAAGTATATCTAGCAAGATTAGTTTAACTACTTAAACAATAGCATCTCTTCGACGCCATAGATTAAGTTAGAAGTCTAGGATAATTCTTAAGTTCTTATAATAAATGTAATAATGTCGATGGATTAAAACTGGTACGCAGGTGGATTAAAATTTGTGTATCGTCGTTTAAACTATTTTAAGGTAAATTTAACTATTCGGACAATTTGATTAATAGCATTTAAATTATAGAAATCCACCTTTGGTTATTTAAGGTCATTGGAACAAGTTAACCGGGTCCGATGATTTAAAAAGAAGCGAGTCGATTAAACTCATACGCATACGGATTTAATTAGAGTACTATAGTCTAAGACCATTTTGATTGCAGATTTAAATACCCAGATAAATTGATTAGGTCCATCTAAATAGTAGAAGACCAGTAATCAATATTTACGATGATTAGAATAAATGTATTGCCATCTGTAAAATAAAGTTGTAGCATGTACCAATTTAATTGATGCATTGTTAATTAAATCATTCAAGATTATAGCTAAATACTTAATTAGCCGGGATAGTGTTAAATCATAGAATTTTCCTAGTAAACATTATTGGATCCTAAAAATAAACTAATTGATGCCGTGGCTGAAAATTGCACGCATGCGGAGCAAACGATCATAATATCATTTAGATCATTATATTACGCGTTTAAATGCCCAGCTAAATTTTGTTAGTCGAATATAAACTGTGGAAATCCACTAATAACTATTCTAAATTATTAGAATAAATTAATAGCTGTTAGAAGATTTAGAACTGGTCATGACGACTAGAATAACCTGTACCAAATTAAAATAGTAAGCCAGGATTTAGAAGTTGTGCCGCCAATTAAACTGGTACGTAGTAATTTAAATAGCATAAGCCGTAGCAATTCGCATCTAGCTAAAATAAAACTTGGAGATCGTGCGAAGACGCTTTAGTATAATTTAATTAATAGTACTAGGAATTAATAAAAACGTTGGGCATGCCTACTAGATCAACCATATCTCAGGACGCTAGTGCGATGATGTCGAGTGACGAGTAGTGTACCGAAATTAACCTTGATTACCACGATCGGATTAAATTAATCAAAGTCTTACCTTAGGAGCACAAGCACATCGACACCTCATATGTTATTATATTTTCGTAAATTAAGTCGTAGTCGACGTATTTAATTGCAGGCAACAACCAAGCTACGGGAACGACTTCACCTGATCCTAATTGAATCCGAATATATGGTTAAAGTTCAGGCAAGCATTCCTTTGATCAAAGCTTCTGAGTATATTTCGTAAAATAAGTATTTTGTATTAATCTAGTATCACCCTGCATGAAATAAATAAAAGATTATTTAAATCGAGAATTGGCAAGAGATAAGAGAAAAGAAATGAATGGCAACTGATGGAGCAGTTGGCCATTAAAGTTAAGTAAGAAGGTGGGCAGAGGTTGCCAGGGCAGGTCATGAGTGGGAAGGTGTGGGACCTCTGCATAAGCATAGAATATAAGGAATTACCAACTTCGTCCGTGTGAACAGACCGTACCAAACCGTATCAGCCAACATCCCGTTTTTACGGACAGATTAGTAGCTCTATCAAAGTGTTATATTCTCCACATGGGTAAGTATTTATTAAGCCGTTGGGAGAACCCACACGATCCGGGCCAGCACTTGGGTGCCGGGTGGGGGACCCCGTGGAGGAACCCACAAGATCCGGGCCAGCAACTGGGTGCCGGGTGGGGACCTCCACCACCGCAGGAACCCACACGATCCGGGCCAGAACTGGGGTGCCGGGTGGGGGATGCAAGGCGCATATATTAGCGCGGGTGGAGGTTGGGGTAGGACGAGGTCCGTGGGCGCCGAGCGAGGGTGAGAAACCATCTCGGGCCGCCCCAACCAACAACTATATCGAGGTCGGTGGGCGCCAGGCGAGGGTGAGAAACCACCCTGGGCTGCCGGCTAAGAATAGTTGGGTGGAGATATAATTACTGAGATAGATGCAAACGTACTGTACTCTGGTCTGGGCGCCGCATCTAAGGAATTGCGGAAATCCCTAAGCCACCAGGATCAAGAGTGGTGTTGGGTAAAGTGATACAAGCTTGCGCAATGCTATCCAAATCATGAATTCATGCCTGTCTCCGGGAAAGGAGAATTACGGAAACTTATGGGGGGGTTTTGCTGTTCATGCGTATGTTCAGTAGTTTTCTAATTAATAAATCGGACTGCTTTTAAAACCAACAAACCTTATTTGCTATAAGTCATGGAAATGACAGGGATGATGAAAAAAAAAGAGTGTTAAGAATGAACACGAGACTAAAGAGAGGAATTGAGATTCCTACACGTGTAAATGATGGGCATTTTATGCATTTTGTATTATAACGCTTGCTGAGTACGTCTGTACTCACCGTTGCTATAATCCCCCCTTTGCTTAGGAGCATGTCAGATCAGAGGATGGCTAAGATCAGGAGAAAGCTACCTGGATGGAATACTGGGGACTCGGAGTACAATGGGTATAAGGTGGACATTCCGTGTGATCGTTATTGAATAGGAAGTAGTTAGAATATTTTGTCTAAAGATTGTAATATTTAAGCCCTTGAGGCTTTGTAATAACTTTAGCCCTGCGTGGCGATATTCTTGTAATATCATATTGTGTCTCTAATTATTGTTCTGCTGCAATACTCTGATAGACTTATTATTCGTTAGAGCGATGTTTTATCGGCTAAAACGAATAATAATCCGTTGACTAGCGTTTTTACCCCATGGTAGAAATGCGGGTCGTCACAAGGGTGGTCATCCCGAAACTTGACGGGAAAACGCCGACCTACGTATGCATGCATGCATGCATGTGCATGAAGTTTCCATGTGTGCTTCGCCCTGCAGGTTGATGTCACCGGTTGCTGTGTGTGTATTGAGTGCTTTACGTGCGGAGGAGAGTTTGCATGTTTGATTTATTTTTCCCCCTCGTGTGTATTGAGTGCTTTTACGGGCGGAAGAGAGTTTGCTTGTTTGATTTATTTTCGGGAGTGACTATTGCTCAGGTGACTATTTTTTCTTTTTATCTTCAGTTACTTTTTTATACTGTAATTTTAGATAACTGAGAGTGCAACTTTAGGTGACTAAGAGATAAAAAAATTTCAGTCAACTGTGCAATAAGCAAAACCGTTTATTTCCCCCCCCCCCTCAAGTCTCCAGCTCCTTCCAGAGGGAGGAGACGCGTGTACGTAAGGTGTTTAATGTTGGTTGGTTATTTTGTTTCCGGCTACAAAGTATACTTTTGTAACTTAGGGATTTGCCATTTGTTTTTTAGACAGAATACCACCTGCACAACCGTCAGTTTAAGAGATCGTTTAACGCAAGAGGACTGTTCAGAAAAATCTGATTCCAAAACTAGCTAATCTATCTTTACCAGGCAGCAGTGACGACAAGAAGGTTTTCAGCTACTAGTTGGATGATTCTGCCTGCCTGCCTGCGCGCGACTCGGCGGCTACGGCAGTGGTTGCTGGCACAACGCGGACGCTGACGCCCACCCCGTGGTCCGCTGGTGAGGAACTTGACCCTCATTCGTTCGCCGAGCGGCCTCATGTTTTCTGTGTTCCGCCCTGCGATTTGGGCGGGTTTTTGTGCCGCGCAGTGCTTGCCGGGCCACACATCTGCCACTGCCATGCATCGCAGGCTGTGTATGTCCATGAGATAATAATCCTAGTGGACAGCACACTGCAATTTGCTAGTACTGTGTGCAGTGCATCCCCCTTGAGTAATATTGGCAAATACTACTATTCATACGTACGGAGAAAAAGATTTTTATGGGCCAGCCACTCCACTTGTCCCACCTATCTCACTCTCCCCTTATTCTCTCCCCGGGAGCGCCCATCCCCGTGAAAGGCTCTTGCCTCCTAATTACCTCCGCATCCTGAGTAGCGTTCCTCATCTTAAATTCACAGTCTTTCATGATTAGATTTCACATACAGACTAACTACTATCCGATCTAATCTACGACCGTACACATGAGGTGCCTAGGGTGGTTGGGACTGTCACGTCGGAGGACCGGCGCTCCCCTTCTCCTGATGCAGTGCCGTTCTTGGAGAGCTTCCTGCGGATGTCGTCGGCGCGGAGTTGGTCCCGGCGGAGCGTGTCGGCCATGGAGGCCTTGCTCTTGGCGGAGTGGAACGGCGAGCACGGGCCGTACCGGTGGTACAACGGTAACCAGGTGCGGTTGGAGGACGGAATCACTGCGAAGCAGATCGAGGAGTTTACAACGGCCAATGCATGCAAATACAGTATGTATGTACGTACCCCTGAGCCCGGAGCAGGGGGCTTTTGGCCTTAGCGAAACGTCTCACTTGAACATATCGGCAGTTGAGTGGTAGTTATATTCATTTGTATGCATTGATTCTCTTTGTAAATTTCATATCTTCATCGTTATAGTTTTTAGAATATGGTTTAGACAATAGCAAATGTTAATTTGGGTATAATACATGTAACATCCCAGTTTTTAGAGTCTTATTAAAGCTTTTAAAATAAAAATAACAATTTGGATTTTTCTTGAATTAATTAAAGCTTAATTTGAATTATCTAAAATTTAAAAGATTTAACATGAGTAAAGTAAACATCAATTAAATTATTTGGGTTCCTTGTGATGCAAGAAAACTTTCTATATTTTCTTAGATTTTTTAAAGTTTATTTGCTATTTATTTTAGCTCAATTTGAATTAATCTATTCTCTGAAATTCGGAAAAACCCTGGAAATCCGAAATTGGCTTTCGAGCCGAGTTTCCTTTTTCCCCGACCCATTTCCCTTCCGGCCTGCCCCACCTCGCCAACACCCCCGTGCACGCCGCCATCTTCTTCCTTCGGCCCAAGGCCTCTCCTGTCCCACGTCGACTCGATCCACCAGCCCAGTTGCTCTCCTTCTCTCGTACCAGTGGGACCCGCCCATCAGCCTCCGTATATCTGTCCATGAGATAATCTTGACACTGACAGGTGGGGTTCTAAGTGGGATTTTTCAGAAGCGCATGCTGAACTAGTCCCACTCACGTCACGTGTGCAACCACTGCTTTGCTTTATTCGAAATCCTTGTTATCATCAATCCAAACCAAACCACACGCAAAATAATGATTTTCTGCGGGTGGCATGCCGGGACAGGGCACGGGCGGCACTGCACCCACGAGACGTCGCTGCCGGTGTCGATGTGCACGGTCTGGGTGACCGCCGGCGTGCCTAGGCCCACGGTGATGACGTACTCCAAGGACCCTAATGAGGTGTTTGGCTCAGGGACGAAATCCATTACGCACACACAGTGGTTAAAAACACGTACAAACAGCTCTGCTTTAATTTAAGACACACGAGTTTGCGCTGCGTCAATTCGTCACCTGCTTTTCCATTTTCTTATCTATTTATAGACTCTGATTATAAGCGTACAGGCCAAAACTACCCAACTCTTCTGGCCACAATCTTCATGACTCGCACACTCTTCACTATCCATACGACTTGCTCCACTAACCATCACACTCGGTTTAGTGGACACAACCAGTCACATACAGACTAACTGCTATCTGGTCTGGTCTACGATCGCACACAATCCTTCAGGTTCTCTTTGAGTTCTCCTTCGAGTCCTTCGACCATGTCTTGTCGACAATGGTGCCTCGACCATGCCTCACGACCACAGCTACTCGATGCCTTCGACCACGGTGCCTTCGACTGCTTTACCTACCACGGCTTATCGACCACCATTTTTGATCACACAGGTCTTCCGACTGACTGGTTCACTATAGCTTACGAGTACCGACCATCGACTATTGTAGCTATGACCACTGCAGCTATGATCACATCATCGTCATTGTCAGTCTCACACCGACTTCTCGCAGCAACATCGCACTGCCGTTGGCGCCGGTATCACATTGACTCTTCCTCACAGCAGTCTCACACCGCCACCTCCACATCGTATGGAGTCTGCCACTACATCGCCTCCGGCCTCCACTCATGGAGTCTGCCGTTGGTGTGCCCGTCGTCGCCACACCACGGCGATCATGTCGCCGCCACTAGTGTGCACGTCATGTGCGATTTTGGCACACTGCACTGGCCTTGCCATGCCCGCGCGGACCTTTGTCGCCGTTCTCTTGAGCGCACGGTGCTGCAGCCGAGCACCTACGCACCTCCACCCAACGCGCACCGCTACGCATGCGATCACACCAACCAGCGAGTCATCGCCAAGCAGCTTCTCCTCGCACCTCGCTCTGATATCAATTGTTGGCCCAGGGGCGAAACCTCACGTGCACAAACGGTGGTCAAAAACACACACAAATACCTCTGCTGTAAGATTGAGGAGGCCGACTAGAGGGGGGTGAATAGGAGGTTTTTTAAAATTTTCGTCTAATTCTAATTAGCAATTTTAAACTTGATGGATAGATAGAGCAAGATAACACTAACACTACTAATCAACCTAGTGAGGTTCAAACAATCACTAGCACAAGTAATCGACTAAGAGCAATAACGAATAGTAGAGAACAACAATTGCTACTCTAACTAAGCAAGCAATCAAGTAATATGAATGAAGAGCGTTGCTTGAATGAAAATGATCACAAGAGAGCAAACCACAATTGACATGATTACTTTTTACCGTGGTGATCGGAGACTTGCCGGTCTCCCCTAGTCCACGTTGAGGTAAGCCCGAACAAATCGGACCGGCTCCACGAATGAGCCTAAACACCTCGATCACTGTTTGTAGCTCTTTCTCTCTCCGGGTAGGCGAGCTCCAAGCCTTCACAATCTTCCGGGCCTTCTCACAATCTTCTTGAGAAGATCACCGGACCTCCGCCAAGCCGTCTAGGTGCCGGCAAGCACCAAGAGAATAGACCACTGCGGCTTGATCTCACTCAAGTGCTCAATGGATCAACTAGAATGAAATGCACTTGAATTTTGGGTCAACTACCTCAAATGAATGCACAAGTGAGTGAATGAGGTGTGAGAGGTTGCACTAGGCTCAAATGTTTTCAATGGAGGTTCAACAACACATATAAGTTCTGGTGGGGGTGTATTTATACCCTCACCAACCTCAAATAGCCGTTACAATAAACAATCCTGAAAATTCAGGAAATCCGGAACTACCGCAAGCAAAACCGCGGTACTTCCGGACTCTCGCTGACCGGTCAGAACGGCTATGTCAGAGAGTCAGAAGTAACCGTTGGTCAATGAGTGCGGTACTACCGCCGTTGAAAACGCGGTACTTCCGGACGTCCGAAAGTTCCGCTCCAAGACCCGGTACTTCCGATCTCAGCGAGTTTAAGTTTTATCTCAGCGCTCTCTGGAAATAAAGTTCCGCACAGGTATCCGGAACTTCCGCACATGCGGTAGTTCCGCAGGTCAAATCGCGGTACTTCCGTTTTTCGAGGGGCTAAGTTAAACTCCGGGCGCTCTCTGGAAATAAAGTTCCGCTCGGGTGCTCGGTACTACCGGCCATCCGGTAGTTCCGCAGGTCAACCCGCGGTACTTCCGTTTTCCGAGAGACTAAGTCTGAGTCCGGGCGCTCTCTGGAAAAAACGTTCCGCCCGGGCGCCCGGTACTACCGGACCTGCGGTAGTTCCGCCCAATGTACACCGGAACTACCGGATTTTCTGACAATGCACAGATTTGATTTGATTTTAATTTCTAAGTGCATGCATGATCCTAAATTGATCCAAAGGGCACATTTGAACATGATCAAGCAATCACCATGATCCCTCTTAATAGTACGGCGTCTATCCTATAATCCGGTCTTCCAACCTAACTCCAAGACCGGTAAAATAAAATAGATACCTAAACTATTTAACTTGTCGCCCTAGAGATCTTTGAATCTTCATGGGATATTTTGTGAGCCTCTTTCTTTGCCATTTGAACTTATCCTTTCAAACACTTAATGCACACATTAGTCCCATATTCACATAAATTCATTAATTACCAAAACTAATATTTTTAGGGGCCTAGATGCTTTCAATCTTCCCCTTTTTGGTAATTGATGACAACAAGAGCAATTTATGAGAAGAATTTAAGATTTGGATATACTCCTAGTTTGCAAGATGTATATCACAAGGTCTTTGAAATTTTAGCAGTTTAGAACATGGGGAAATTTTGCATTTTAGAAACTAATAAGAAAGAGCTCCCCCTAAACATGTGCATCAAATTTTATAAGAATTTATATGAATTCTAAAAGTAAAAACAGGCATGAAGCACATCATAGCACATTTACTAAAATTCAAAGATACGCAATAGACAAGTAAATAAGCATTGCATTAAGGGCATGACATGGTTCATTACAATGCATTAGAAATTAAAAAACCAAACATCCACAGAGTTTAAACCACACATTAAGCATTACATGGTTCATTTCACCATACATTATTACAAAGCCAAATAGATAGATAGGACTTAAACTTATCCTTGCTACAATTTCTCCCCCTTTGGCATCGAAGTACCAAAAAGAGGGGCTAGTCCTGAGCTGCACTGGGAGAAGGAGGACCATGGCGACGAGTGCGACGACCATAGCGAACTGGAGAAGGCGGATGAACTGCACTCTCCAAGGATGATACACGATCACCAAGAGAAGACACAGTGGAGATCAAGACATCCTGGTGCTCCTCAAGTCTGAGTATGGCGGAGTAAATCTGGGATAGCGACACATCGCCCTCGCCCTGGGGAGGAACAGCTGCTGCCTGAGGCTGAGGCTGAGGCTGTGCACGAGGACGAGCAGGAGCAGGAACAGGAGCCTCTGCGCGAGGCTTGTAGGGCTTGTGTGGAGAGCAGAGTGCTCCTCGGTATCCGATCTTGCGGATGATCAAAGCCATAATGAATGGTGCAAAGTTAATTCTTTTTTGTTTGTCATTCTTATTGGCGTCAATCCCCCTAATGATAAGATCCACCACATCAAACGTCTGGCCGCGCATAATGTAGTCAATCACATTCCAAGCATGGCCACGAATAGCATCATAATTTCCACTCTTTGGAAGAATGGTGTGGTTGATGATCCTGTTGACAAGGCTGGGAATAGGAAGCAGTCCAATGGTTGTCCCTAGCACTTTTTCAGCTGTCGGGTCATAATACTCCGAGTATGCAGCAATGGGAAGAGCACGCTTGCTGAACACCTTCTCATAGGCACTGGTTTCCGTCCCAAGTGCCAACTCAAACTCGTGCTTGGTGCATTCCACAAGTTGCGTTCCAGTCATCCAACACAATTGCTCGAAATTTGGAGAGATGTACAAGGTAGCATAAAACTGCCGAATCATATTGTCCATGTAGTTGCACTTGAACGCAACAATATGATGGATCTCGGCTTGCTGAAAAAGCTGATAAGCACCGCTAAACTTGTCAATCTGTGACAAATGATCCCAATCCACATACTTGTGTGCAGCAAACTTGCGAGCAGGACCATACATCTCTCGGTACACCTTCTCTTGAAACTTGGAATGAAACTCGGGGTTCTTAGAGTCGCGAGGGCGGACGTACTGACTGCGACGACGAAGAATGGCATAGTCCTCATTTGTGATCTTTGAAAGGTCTATCTCTTCATCTGCAGTTACCTCAGGCATCTCCTCGTCCGAAACCTCATACTCCTCGCTCTCATGCGAGGCCTCGGATCCGCTCTCATGGGAGCCGTCGGAGTCACTCTCAGAGTCCGCGGTGGTCGGAAGAGCGGGAGTCGAGGAGGATTGTCCCGGAGCTCCATAAGACTTGTGAGAGACATTCTTCATCCTCGGCATCTTCAATGACATATTAGGATATTTATTGTAAGAGGTAGAATAAGCAAAAGTAGGTTTGAAATTGAAAGCAATGAATTTCTGCTGTTCCAGGAAAAACGGAAGTACCGGCGGCAAAACTGCGGAAGTTCCGGGAAATCCGGTAGTTCCGGCATTAAACATGCGGAACTTCCGGGACCCCGGTAGTTCCGGCCGCTCGACCGGTAGTTCCGGTTTTTCTGGACATTTCTAGGGCATGATAAAAATTGAATCTTTTTGGAGTATTTCTTGGATTGAATCCAATGCATGTGTCTGTAAACATCTAAATACCCCAAATATACAGATTTGCCCAAGAAAATTTCAGCAAAAATCATCACATTTCAAATTTAACCTAAACTCCACCTAGGGTTCTAAGAACAAGATAAAGGAAGATTTTGATCTGATTTACCTTGTGAAGTCGAAGGAGGAGAACCCTGGGAGTGAAAGGAATCGCCCAAAAAACGAAGAACTCCCCTCGGATTCAAAGATCGGGAGAGGAGAGAGGTTCTTGGGAGAGAGAGGGTGGAGGAGAGGAAGAGGAGGCCCTCTACGGTTTTGGGAGTGGGAGAGGAGAGAGAGTGATTGAGAAACGGTAGGAGTTAAGGGAGGAGTAAAGGCAGTCGACGGTTTTGGAAACCGCAACAAATCCCGCAAAAGGCGGTAGTACCGCGCGTAACACGCCGGTAGTACCGTGTTCACAGAAATTCCGGAAGTTCCGCGGATTACACTGCGGTAGTTCCGGTTTTTCTGTCAGGAGCGGAAGTACCGCACAAAAACTTGCGGTAGTTCCGGATTTTCTGGAACTTTTCAGGATTTGACTTTTAGAACTGGAAATTTTGCAAATGATCCCAAGTTTTGCATCCAACTAAAGTCATTTAGGATCATTATGCATCAATTGAGCTAATGCTATATTTTGAAACTAATTTTTATGAATTTAAACGAATTTTTGACCAAAAGAGGGGAAAATCCAACAAAAATCCATATGAGCACAACAAATGAGCAGAAATGGATGAAATGAGATTTCAAGCTACATTTGAGTAGTCTATGACATTTAATTCATTCCTCAATTTGCAAAAGCGGCTTTCATCTAATGGTTTGGTGAAAATGTCCGCTAGTTGATTTTCGGTTCGGATGTGGCTAATTTCAATATCTCCCTTGCTCACATGATCTCTCAAGAAATGGTGGCGTATATCTATATGCTTGGTTCTTGAGTGTAGAACGAGATTGTTGGATATTTTGATAGCACTATCATTATCACACAAAAGAGGCATTTTATCAAATTTAATCCCATAATCCAACAATGTTTGCCTCATCCAAAGCAATTGAGCACAACAACTTCCCGCGGAAATATATTCAGCTTCGGCGGTTGAAAGTGTTACGGAATTTTGTTTCTTGGATGACCAACACACTAGAGATCTTCCTAGAAATTGGCAACTACCCGAGGTGCTTTTTCTATCCACTTTGCATCCCGCATAATCGGAATCCGAATATCCAATTAATTCAAATTTTGCACCTTTGGGATACCAAAGCCCTATGCTTGAGGAATGCTTTAAATATCTTAGAATCCTCTTTACGGCCACTAAATGACACTCTTTTGGAGAAGCTTGAAAACGTGCACACATGCATACACTAAACATAATGTCGGGCCTAGATGCAGTAAGATAAAACAAACTACCAATCATGGATCTATAAAGCTTTAAATCTACCGACTTACCTTCTTCGTTGAGGTCTAGATGCCCGTTTGTTGCCATGGGTGTTTTGATGGGTTTGGCTTCTTCCATTCCGAATCTTTTGAGTAGATCATTCACATACTTTGTTTGGCTTATAAACGTTCCATCTTTAAGTTGTTTGATTTGAAGTCCAAGGAAGTAGCTTAGCTCACCAATCATTGGCATCTCAAATTCCCTAGACATCATCTCACTAAATTCTTTGCAAAAGTCTTGATTAGTAGAACCAAATATAATATCATCAATATAGATTTGACATACAAAAAAATCATCACCAATATTTTTTGTGAATAGAGTTGTATCTACTTTACCAATTTTAAAGCCTTTTAATACAAGAAAGTTACGAAGGCGCTCATACCAAGCTCTAGGAGCTTGCTTTAAACCATATAGCGCCTTTGATAATCTATACACATGATTAGAGTATTTAGCATCTTCAAATCCCGGGGGTTGTTGCACATATACTAATTCGGAAATTGTACCATTAAGAAATGCACTTTTGACATCCATTTGAAACAATTTAATGTCAAAGCATGATGCAAAAGCAAGCAAGATTCTAATTGATTCAAGTCTAGCAACGGGCGCAAAAGTCTCATCATAATCTAAGCCCTCGACTTGAGTATAATCTTGAGCTACTAACCTTGCTTTATTTCTTACCACAATTCGGTTCTCATCTTGTTTGTTCCGGAAGACCCATTTTGTGCCAATGACATTGTGCTCCTTGGGTCTTTCCACCAAAGTCCAAACATCGTTTTGAGCAAAGTTATTCAACTCTTCATGCATAGCATTTATCCAATCCGGGTCATCTAGTGCTTCTTCTACACGCTTAGGTTCAAGTGAAGATACAAAAGAATAGTGTTCACAAAATGAAGCTACTCTAGAGCGAGTTTGAACACCCTTACTTACGTCACCCAATATTTGGTCAATTGGATGATCCTTGGCTATTGCATTGTGAATCTTGAAAATATTTTGCGGTTGATCCTTTTCTTCATCCTCTATAACTTGAACATCGTTTGTTGTGGAAGAAGAGGGTGGTTCCACTTGTCTAGATGAGCTTGGTGATGTTGGATCCTCTTTTGGCTTGATTTCTCCGATTTGCATGTTCTCCATTGCCTTGCGAAGACTTTCATCATCTACATCATCCAAGTTCTCATGCTCTTCTTGAGAGCCGTTAGTTTCATCAAATTGAACATCACATGATTCTTCCACTAAACCCGAATTTTTATTAAAGACCCTATAGGCTTTACTATTTGAGGAATACTCTAAAAGGAAACCTTCATCACATCGACTTTGAAATTTTGAGAGCCGAACACTTTTCCTTAGAATATAGCATTTGCAACCAAATACTCTAAAGTAAGAGATGTTTGGTCTCCTTCCAACAAGAAGCTCATAGGAAGTCTTTTTCAAGAGTCGATGTAAATAGAGACAATTTATGACATGACATGCGGTGTTAATAGCTTCCGCCCAAAACTTGTCGGAAGTACTATATTCATCAAGCATTGTCCTAGCCATTTCAATTAATGTTCGATTTTTCCTCTCTACAACTCCATTTTGCTCCGGAGTGTAGGTTGTGGAAAGTTCATGCTTTATTCCAAGTTCATCACAAAAGTCTTCAACTTTTGTATTTTTGAACTCGGAACCATTGTCACTTCTAATTTTCTTTATTTTAAAATCAAATTCATTTTGGGCCCTTTTTGAAAAACTTTTGAAAATCCCGGAGGTTTCACTTTTGTCATTTAGGAAGAAGACCCATGTATATCTAGAGTAATCATCCACAATGACTAAACAATAGCTATTAACTCCAATGCTCTTATAGGTTGTTGGCCCGAACAAATCCATATGTAAGAGCTCTAATGGCCTAGAAGTCGACATGATACTTTTGGAAGGATGAGAATTAGCGACTTGTTTTCCGGCTTGACAAGCACTACAAAGTCGATTGTCCTCAAACTTCACATCCTTCAAGCCAACTACTAAGTCATGCTTAAAAAGCTTTTTAAGTTGAATCATTCCCACATGACCTAGCCTTCTATGCCACAACCAACCCAACGAAGTTTTTGCAATTAAACAAGTTTTTAAACAAGACTCATTTGAAGAAAAATCTACCAAATAAAGATTCCCAAATCTAAAGCCTTTGAAGACTAATTCATTATTATTATCTTTTGAGATTACAACATTTTCTTTTGAGAATGAGCATGTTAAGCCTAGATCACATATTTGAGCAACGGATAGCAAATTGAAATTTAGTGATTCAACTAGAGATACATTAAAAATTAAAAGGTCGTTTGAGATAGCGATTTTACCGAATCCCAATACCTTTCCTTTGCTATTATCTCCAAATGTGATCTTGTCATTGCTTCCATTCTCAAAGGTGGTGAACATCTTCCGGTCTCCGGTCATGTGTTGGGTGCAACCGCTATCCAACACCCAATGCCTTCCACCGGTTTTGTAGTTCACCTACAAAAGAAAATCAAGTTCTTTTAGGTACCCAAATTTGTTTGTGTCCTTGGAGGTTAGTGACCAAGATCTTGGGTACCCAAATAGATTTCTTTTTAGCACCCAAAATCGAGGTGCCAATGAAATGAGCAATAACATTTCCATTTGTAGATTTTCTAAGCATATAACACGAATCATATAAACCAATGGAATACATGTTATTCTTAGAACAATCAATTTGCATATGTCCAATACACCGGTATTTTGTGCAATACTTACCATTTTCCTTTACAAACCTTGGAGGCTTGTATACCGGCTTCTTACCCTTTTGGGGAACATATCCAAGTCACTCTTTGTTAAAGGAGCATCTTTGATCACTTAGTAACTTATCAAGGGTTTCTTTTCCCTTGTAAGCCCTCTCTAAACTTTTGTTTAATTTTAGCACTTGTTCTTTTAAATTTTTGTTCTCATTAGCAATAACATCATCATGAACAAGATTTAAAGCATTTCTAGAATCTGCACTTGATGAACAAGGTATGGCAAATAAATCATCACAACAAGTAGATATACTAGACTTTGAAATTTCTATACATTTCATTCAAGATATTGCAAGTAACTCCAATGCTAGTACTAGATTTGTGATTTTCTTGGAGAAGCAAACCATGAGCTTCCTTTAGCTCCTCATAAGAGTCTTTGAGAGAGATGTGTTCTCTTTTTAAGACCTTAAACTTTGATTTTTCTTTTTCAAGAAATTCATTCAATTCAACTAGCATATTCATCAAGTCATCATATGAAGGCTCATCATCATCAAGCAAATTTACCTTTTCTCCTTTAGCCATAAGGCATGTAGGAGTGGAGAATAGTGATGGAGCCTCCTTGATGGCAATGCCCACAAGCCCTTTCTTCTTGGGAGATTCGTCATCGCTTGAGTCGGAGTCCGAATACTCCTCTTCGGAGTCCCACTCACCAATATGGGCTTCATTTTTGCCATCCGTGTGAAGCTTCTTGAAAAGCTTCTTCTTGCCGTTGTAGTTCTTCTTCTTTGATGACTTCTCCTTGTCATCCTTCTTTGTTGGACATTGAGAGGCAATGTGCCCCTTCTCATCACATTCATAGCAACGAATGTTGCTAAACTTCTTATTGGAGGAAGAATGCCATTTCTTGGTCTTCTCATGGCTTGTGCTCTGAAATGAGCGTCTTCTCATGAATTTCTTCATTCTTCTTACTAGAAGCGCAAATTCTTCTTCGGAGTCCTCCTCATCATCTTCTTCGGATTCTTCACTCATCACCGCTTTAGCCTTGAAAGCGGTAATCTTCTTATTCTTGGAAGAAGATTGTTCCAAGAGCTCTTCCTTGTCTTTCTTGTAGAGCTCGTTGGTGATGAGGTTGCCCAACAATTGTGTTGGTGTCATTCTTGCCAACTCCGGTGAGTTGAGGAAGAAAGTCACCAACACTTCATATTTCTCCGGCAAGGCCCTAAGCATCTTTCGAACAATATCAAGATCGGAAAGGTTAGTTCCAAGGCCCTTAAGCTCATTCACAATGTTGTTGAGCCTTGAGTACATCTCATTGATGTCTTCATGGGGCAACATTGTGAATGTCTCATATTTGATCCTAAGCCAATGCAATTTGGCCTCCTTGACCGTGGATGTCCCTTCGTGTATTTCCGAAAGGGTAGTCAAAATAGCATGAGCCGTCTCAAGATTGCTCACCCTATTGAACTCATCCGCGTTCAAGGCTCCAAATAGAGCATTAATAGCTTGGGCGTCTAAATGAGCATTACGCCCGTCTTGGTCCGTTGGGTGATCCGGATCAAGAGCCATAACGTAACCCTCATTTACGACTTTCCAAATTTGAGGACTCATGGCCTTTAAATAAATAGACATCCTAATTTTTCAATAAGCATAATTTGAGCCATCAAAGAGAGGTGCATTTCCTATTGCTATACCCTCACTAGCCATCCTTTTCTCTCTAGACGGTTAAGTCTAAAATTAAGAGACCAAGCTCTGATACCACTTGTAAGATCGAGGAGGCCGACTAGAGGGGGGTGAATAGGAGGTTTTTTAAAATTTTCGTCTAATTGTAATTAGCAATTTTAAACTTGATGGATAGATAGAGCAAGATAACACTAACACTACTAATCAACCTAGTGAGGTTCAAACAATCACTAGCACAAGTAATCGACTAAGAGCAATAACGAATAGTAGAGAACAACAATTGCTACTCTAACTAAGCAAGCAATCAAGTAATATGAATGAAGAGCGTTGCTTGAATGAAAATGATCACAAGAGAGCAAACCACAATTGACACGATTACTTTTTACCGTGGTGATCGGAGACTTGCCGGTCTCCCCTAGTCCACGTTGAGGTAAGCCCGAACAAATCGGACCGGCTCCACGAATGAGCCTAAACACCTCGATCACTGTTTGTAGCTCTTTCCCTCTCCGGGTAGGCGAGCTCCAAGCCTTCACAATCTTCCGGACCTTCTCACAATCTTCTTGAGAAGATCACCAGACCTCCGCCAAGCCGTCTAGGTGCCGGCAAGCACCAAGAGAATAGACCACTGCGGCTTGATCTCACTCAAGTGCTCAATGGATCAACTAGAATGAAATGCACTTGAATTTTGGGTCAACTACCTCAAATGAATGCACAAGTGAGTGAATGAGGTGTGAGAGGTTGCACTAGGCTCAAATGTTTTCAATGGAGGTTCAACAACACATACAAGTTCTGGTGGGGGTGTATTTATACCCTCACCAACCTCAAATAGCCGTTACAATAAACAATCCTGAAAATTCAGGAAATCCGGAACTACCGCAAGCAAAACCGCGGTACTTCCGGACTCTCGCTGACCGGTCAGAACGGCTATGTCAGAGAGTCAGAAGTAACCGTTGGTCAATGAGTGCGGTACTACCGCCGTTGAAAACGCGGTACTTCCGGACGTCTGGAAGTTCCGCTCCAAGACCCAGTACTTCCGATCTCAGCGAGTTTAAGTTTTATCTCAGCGCTCTGTGGAAATAAAGTTCCGCACAGGTATCCGGAACTTCCGCACATGCGGTAGTTCCGCAGGTCAAACCGCGGTACTTCCGTTTTCCGAGAGGCTAAGTTAAACTCCGGGCGCTCTCTGGAAATAAAGTTCCGCTTGGGTGCCCGGTACTACCGGCCATCCGGTAGTTCCGCAGGTCAACCCGCGGTACTTCCGTTTTCCGAGAGACTAAGTCTGAGTCCGGGCGCTCTCTGGAAAAAACGTTCCGCCCGGGCGCCCGGTACTACCGGACCTGCGGTAGTTCCGCCCAATGTACACCGGAACTACCGGATTTTCTGACAATGCACATATTTGATTTGATTTTAATTTCTAAGTGCATGCATGATCCTAAATTGATCCAAAGGGCACATTTGAACATGATCAAGCAATCACCATGATCCCTCTTAATAGTACGGCGTCTATCCTATAATCCGGTCTTCCAACCTAACTCCAAGACCGGTAAAATAAAATAGATACCTAAACTATTTAACTTGTCGCCCTAGAGATTTTTGAATCTTCATGGGATATTTTGTGAGCCTCTTTCTTTGCCATTTGAACTTATCCTTTCAAACACTTAATGCACACATTAGTCCCATATTCACATAAATTCATTAATTACCAAAACTAATATTTTTAGGGGCCTAGATGCTTTCATCTGCTCCAACTCAAGACACACGAGTTTGTGCTGCATTAATATACATCTTGCCTTTCCATTTTCTCATCTATTTTGTAGACTCTGATTACAAGCATATAGGCTAAAACTACCCAACTCTTCTGATCACGATCTCTATGACTCGCACACTTCCCACTACTCGTACGACTGGCTCTATTAACCATATCACACTCGGTTTAGTGGACACGACCAGCACAATTCCAAATTTTACTAGGAGACAAATACAATAAACCAGTAATGCAAAACTTACTACTAACAGCAGTATATTCGTCATACTTCAGAATATACGCAAGAAAAAATATAGTAACAAAGCCGAACGAATACGCGAACGACTTACTTTTGAGCTTGATGAAGAATAGGAAGCAGCACGGGCTTGATGTAGTGCAAAATATAGATGATGCGGTGAAGCGAGCAGACGCGTAGATGCGCTGCCCAGAAACCTTATTGCCGCCCTATGCAGGAACTCTCTGCGGCAACGTTTCGGAGATAGTCGCTCTCCCTCTTGCAGGTACACGCCGGGAAGAAAGGTCGGCGAGATTCAGACAGCACAGCACAACAGCATAAGCTCGCAGAGAAGAAAGTAGAGGAAGAATGGAGGTGGAAAACTCTCTGTTTCTTCCTGGACATCTCTAGGCTCTTTTAAGGGCACTGCAGTTATTCACTAGTAACTGCTACGTTTAAACAGAATTATTCACTGATAACTGTTTCATCAAATCACAAATTAAGCAGTGTAAACTCACTTGTAACTGCTTCATCAAATCACATTATGATATTTAAGCAGTATTATGACCAGTTAAAAATATGAGAGGTGATGCATAGTTTAGCAAAAATAAGATGGACTTGGTCTGCCAAGTGCCACGGCACGCTACGAGAGTCGCAAGTCACAAGATTTTTACGCGAAAATGCGCGAATACGCGCGCGCGTGTGCGTGATTAGCCAAAGCTCTCCTCATGCCATCTCTATCCATATTCGAGGAGTGGTGATGACTTCACCTTATAAATTGGTCTCCTCCACCTTAGTTTAGCAAATGGTACTAAACCATGTATGCTTTAGAATTAAGGAAATGAGCCATATTCATACAGACTAATTTCTAACAATTCCCCACCAATTCTAAAACAAGAAATAAAAAGATATCAAAGAAATTGTGCTGAAGTACGGTTAATATACCAGTCTTTTAGTGTAAGTCCCGTACGTGTTGAACTTGTAGATAGAATAACAAGATTTATCTTCTCACAGCTGATAAATGGACTATGCCTTGATTCACAGCTTTTCATGATCAGATGTCACATACAGACTAACTGCTATCTGATCTAATTTACGACCGTACACTTGAGGTGCCAAGGGTGGTTGGGACTGTCACGTCAGAGGACTAGCGCTCCCCTTCTCCTGATGCAGTGCCGTTCTTGGAGAGCTTCCTGTGGATGTCGTCGGCGCGGAGTTGGTCCTGGCGGAGCGTGTCGGCCATGGAGGTCTTGCTCTTGGCGGAGTGGAACGACGAGCACGGGCCGTACCGGTGGTACAACGGTAACCAAGTGCGGTTGGAGCAGGGGCGGACCCACAGGGTATGCCGGGTGGGCCACGGCATACCCTTAGGCCCAACCGATCCCTCCCAATAAAAAAGGGTGCTTCAGAATTGTTAGACATGGCCACTGCATGCCCTGCCCATTTGAAGGTAGCAGCTCTCCCAAATCGATGCAGGTTCCATATGTTCACGTGCCTGTGTTCAAAGACAGACCACCCCCCATTTGCTGCAGCTACTCCTCCCTGCATTGGTTTGTGGCTTCGTGCAGTGCATCTGTCTGTGAGCTTAGGGCATGCTCAACAGTTCGCCCTTTTACATTATCTCTAAACTAGTCTACATCATCTCTCTATAGTGTAAGTGATAATAACTCTAATAAATTATCTTTTAAAACTGAACATAATACTATTTTATAATTTTATCAACTATCAATCCACATACCTACCTCACACCTCCCTCCACCTCACTGTACCTCCCCACCCTCGCTGAGTTCCTCCCACCATCGGCCAGCAGTGCCGTCCTCCCTCACGATCGCCATCTCTACCTCACCACCACCAACCGTCGATCTATGCCTACCCTTCACTTCCCACCTCACTATTGTCTCCTCCCCCCACCGCGTCGGCCTCCGCCTCCTTGCCATCCTCCCGCGCCTCCCTCTCCTCTCCTCTCCTCTCCGTCACCCAGTCTCCCTCCCTGTTGCCTTCTCTCCCCTCCCCGTTGCCCACTCTCTCCCTCCCCTTCGCCCTCTCCCCAGCGCTTTTGGCCGCCACCCTCTCCAAGCTCGCTGCCATTGACTCGGCCAAATCCGGCTTGTCGACATCTGGATCTGGTCAAATCAGACTCCATCGAGTCAGGTCCAGTCAAATTAAGCGTTTCACTGGTTGCCCTCATGTTCGTCACCATCGCGACCGTTTGTCACCATTGTATCCTTTGGCCGCCACCGCCGTCGTCAAGCCAGTCACGCTTGCGTTCATTGCCGTCGCTGCCTAGTGGTGGTTACGGTGTAAATTTTACAATTATTTACCGAATTGGCAAATGATTTTACCGAATTGCATATGAAAATTTTGGTACGGTATACCCTTTGGTAAAATCCTGAGTCCGCCACTGGGTTGGAGGACGGAATCACTGCGAAGCAGATCGAGGAGTTACAATGGCCAATGCATGCAAATACAGTATGTACGTACCCCTGAGCCCGGAGCAGGCGGCTTTTGGCCTTAGCGAGCTCTCGTTGCCACGAGCAGATAGTTGTGTCGGTCATGACCTCCTGCACGAGCAGTGGAGAGAAACTAGCAGGCAGGAGAAGAAGTAACATTGGCAGAACTGCGGGAACCATGCCCGATCGATCGATCACTTGATTGTTCCTTGCTTACAGTTCGCATGCAATGCTGGACTGGATTAACTTGTTCATATATCAGCTTTTAAGTTGCTACAAACTAGCTAGCTTCCTCGCGATATATATTGGTTGCAGTCATATAAAGTATTCTTGCTTAGCCTGAATAATTGGATTACCTTCATCACTACTATTGCTTCAATTAAACGGTAAGAGTTGTTCCATTCAATATCGTCATGTTTATATTTAGTTTAATATTTTATAAAAGTTTGGTTATTATATTGTTGCTAATAGTTGTTAAATATGGTTTAATTTAAAAAGAAATAGAGTTAATAGTGATATTCTAGACACACGTCGCACCAATGTGTTACACAACTAAATTTGAATCATAAAATACAACATTGTCCTTTCCTCCCCAAACTTTGGACCATGTCTACTGCTTTGTGCCTTCACGAAAAGAATAGGTTCCAGTGGCCTTGGATTGCTGGTTGCTTTAATTTTGTTCTTTTGACAGCTGACACTATTTTACGTGTACAGATAACCCGGGGCCCATAAAAACAGGACCGGTTCCATTAACTTTGGATCTGTACTAATCTTCCTTCTTTCGAAATTAGTTATGTATCTCTAAATATGTCTAAATGATTTTCAGAAGAGAAATCAAACGCCAATGGAGATGCATTAAAAAGTTTTAAAATTTTCATATTTTTGAATATTCGATTTTTGGGATTTTACACTACTTTTTCCTAAAAAGTATATTCACTATCCAGTTTTCTGACGTTGTCACAACGTATCATGCTCACTGATTTTTTCCAATGAAATGTTATGTTTTCTTAGGATGTATTTTGGTTTTTTTCAAAAGAGATGTCTTTTAACTTCTATGCGCGAATCCCCAGAAGTCACTATCTTTAGGGCATGTACAACCCACAGACGGAGGGTCGTCTGTAAGAGCCTAGAATCTAACATACAGACAGCTAAAAAGACAAATCCTACAATGGAGAGTCTGTTTCACTGTCTGCAAGCTGTTTAATGCTTTGCATGTAGCCAAGATCAATCATGAACACTATTTTGTATACCATTGTGTTGCTATTTGATAGAAAACGAATCAAGCTTAAATAAGATGAACATGATTACAATATTTTTTAAAAAATCATCAATATAAAAGTATCAACTACGGGGTCAGCTATTTGTGCACCAGCCTGGAAAGAGGATAAAAAGGAGCTTGTTAAGCAGGAGCACAAACAATTGAGAATGAGCCAATGGCCAAAATGCTCTCTCCAAAAGAATATGCTAATGTCATCACCTTTCTTAAAATAAGGTTGTTTGCCCTGTAAATTGCCATCTCCCCTGAGGTTGCACTATGATAAGGATTGCCTTTTGGAACCTTCAGCAAGGCATATCAGAGTAAAAAAAACCAAATACATAATACACAATGGAAAAAGCCAACTACTTTAAAGTAACTTAAGCATGACGGTTGGCACAGAATCTTTATATATAGATGGCATCTTCAGAAGTGTGGAGGATTTGTAGTTTTCAACGTGTAACAAAAAGGGCAAATTTGTAGGTTAAGTAAGACCTGAACATAAGGTAAGCAGCAGTAGTACAATATATATAATCAAAAGGGCATAAAGTTAATTATCTACCAATATCATTCTTTAGATTCAAATATACTGATCTATCCAAAGATTAAAAACATGAAAACATGGTGTTAGGCCCTTACACTTTGGCACAAGTAATACCTCTAACACCTGTACACCAACAAACGATAATAGGAAATACAATATGAATTAATATGAATTAGTAATACCTCTAACACCTGTACACCTGTACACCTGTACACCAACAAACGATGCCGCAATGACCATACTTTTTAGAACTGTACTCATCATATTTTCAGAACTGTAACAGCTATTTTCAGAACTGAAACGACTATTTTCAGAACTAATCTTTGTGGCTATTTTCAGAACTGAAACGACCATGGCTACATTTCCAACCAAGGCACTAATCTTTGTGGTATTGTGGATGACACTACACTTTTGAGCTCATAATCCTTTTAAGTTATTTCAGTTAAAATTACTAGTTCAAGACTTGTCCTCATTTCTGACACAAAAACTCTGTTTTGAATCCTGTTCTTAACTTTTTGGAAGGAAAATCCCATTCTCGATTAACTAATCTATTCAAGTGAAATTGATTCACTAAACTTCTACTACCTAATTCAAGCTCTCTAAAAGCATAGGCACATATTTATAGCAACCCAACTACCTCTTTCCTCCTTCCTTGATGTTTTCCTGCTGCTTCTCCTTGGCTTCACCTGCAGAAATACAAATCATTTTGCTGCTGCAGAAAAGAAGTAATAGCAGTGAAAACAAGAGGAAAGAATCCACCTTATGCCCTATTATTTTGATGCTTGAGTCCCTCGCTTGCATCCTGTTGCTCCTTGCTCCTCCTTCCCTAACCAGCAGCTAAATTAGTAGACACGATTTAAGAGTAAGAAGTAGACAATACTGCTAAGGCATAAAACTCAATTCATACTGACCAAGGATATATTCAGATATTAAATTAACACAGTACACAGTACAGAGTTGTGGCTCCTAGGCTATGATGCTGCTCCCGCATTTCTTCCTACCACCTTACATGTGTATTCTGCATCTCTAGTTACCTCAATGTGAAGATAAATAGGCACAATTGTGGGGTAAATTCAAGTTGGATCACCGTTTGGAATCAAAAGCACTAATTCAAAGTTCCCATAATTTTTTACCCTCGCGTGTTCCCCACCCCTGTGCTGCACAGTCAGCCAGATTGTTTGCTAACCTTGAGAGTACATGAAACCTTGAACCAAATCTTCAGAAGCAGCAGTAGCACTCATTCAGCCTAAAAAGAGCGTATCGTGGAACAGCAACTCCCTTTAGTGGCATGTGCACCCGTCAATCCGCAAGAAGAAACGGGACGAATGCAATAGTGCTAGGAACGCAAGACAACTTGTGCAAACCGAGCAACAAATTCCTCTTGCGTGGGCAAGAAATCAAGAATGGTATTCACCGAGGAATGCACCAAAGCCGTAGAAGGGGAAGCCCAGCCCTAAACCTGTACGACGACGCCTTCTCCGCCGTCGCCGTCTCCTCCATCGGTGGATGGATCGGCCCTTCCTTGCTAGAGATCTCCCGGCGAGGCGCACGGGGGTGGATGGATGGGGGATCGGATTCTCTCCTTGGATCTCCGTGGAGGAAGCCGCCATGGCTGCGACCAACAGGAATGAGTGCTGTCGCCGCGCCGTGGCCACGACCAAGCGAGATGGTGCCGCCGCAGCACCGTTGCCGCGACCGAAGGAGATGGGGATTGTCGTCTCGCCGTTGCCGCCGCGACCAACGATGGGTGGGGATTTTGGCGCGTAGCTCGGATTCTCCCGCGCGCCGCAGCCGGATCCGCGCCTCGTCGCTTGGAGGCGACGACCCTGTACAACGCGCCCTCCTCGTCGCTTGGAACCTAGGAGCACGAGCCATCATCGTCGCCTCGCAAGACGACGACCTCGCCCTGCTCCCAGCTCGCGAAGGGCTTTTTTGCAAAAAGTGCGATATACAGACGGCTTGTGTCGACGCGTTGTACATGCCCTTATCGCTTAAACAATTCGCAATAAATTGGCAAATAGATGAGCAAAAAAAATGCCTAGAGCGAGCAATTGAACGGTAAAATGACTTATAGAAGTGCTAAAAAACCAAAACTACTAAAGAGGTATTTATGTGGGCGTTTAATTGGATTATTTTCTTTTATTTGTCCATTAATCAGAGAGTAAGTACTAATTAAATATTTGGATTACCGCGTAATGGTAGGGCTATTTGGCTAGTTTATATATGACATGATTTGTGGTCAAGTTGCCGAAGAACACGCACACAAAATAAAAGAAGACACGTTGTGGTCCGTAGAGCATATATCTCTTTATTGGTACCTTATTTGATGCATGTACAACGAGCCCACTGCCCCCTCTTTATGTAGGGAAGGGGTTCTCCCCTCTCAGTAGAAGTAATATGAGATTAAATTATGCTAATAGACATTATGCCCCTAATGGACATGTTTAGGTAAAATGTCCGTATGATTGGGCCAGACGGACGGATCGATATATCGTCAGTTTAAACAAATAAATTATATAGTAGTGGAGAATTTTCTCTTTTTCCGCGAAGCTTAAACGACCTTCCCCTTTGAATTGTTTTGAGAAGCCTATGATGTGTGCATGCATACAGAAAGATGTAGATCAGAAGAGATCTTTTGGGAAGCCTCATTTGTGAGACTTGCTGGAGAAACTAGCGAGCATGAGGCATCTCTAAATAGATCGAATGAGCAGTAGTGATGAAACTTGGAACAGATGCCGCGCGCGCCTAAGGGAGAAGTGCCTTCAACAAGAAAAAAGCCGTTAGCTACACCGAGTGACCACGAACGATCGACTGGCTGACGGTGGAGACTGGTACGATTAAAGACTAAAGTGCGTATACTCTGCCTTCCGTAAGCTTCAGATAGCTTTAAGTGGTCCGCGCGTATAATATCAATGAATGAAATACGTTGTCTACTACTTTAATCACTAGTCTCATGCACGGGCTACGTGTTTTCGCTATGTTTTGTTTTTGCACATTCAGTACTAAGTGTACAGAATTTGTAATAGCAATTTTTTGCTCTAAATGTTAGGTGGTTTAAATCTTGAAAGTTCAAATTTTACATTGCATATTCTCTATGGATTAGTACGTGTGTAATTTTGATTCCAAATTTCACATATTTGGATGCCAAACTTTTCTATATTTTGGAATTTATATATATTTGGATACTAAAAATATTTTAGTTGAAAATAGTTTGAGAACATTGCTGTCGTGAATATATATTGGGCAGCATAGTTGTAGTTTGGATTTTTGACTATTTTAATTGTCAACGCTTATTTTTTCTGCTTTACTTCAGAGATAATATTAGATACAATACTTTCCTTGAGATTAATATGCCAAGGAAATATAAAGTCAGGTGTCTATAATTAAAGAACACACATTTGATGCATGCATATCTTCAAATATTTTCATTTTGAATTTATATTTTATTATAATTTCACACTTTTTGGAAATTTAATATTCTAATTTACATATAATTGAATATCACATTTTTTAATGTCTAAATACTGTGACCTACTGTCCACACCATACTGTTCTTGCCATTATTTGCTGAATAGCATGAAAGAAAGGTACACAAATGATGTAGATAGCTGGATAAGCGTTAAGTTTCGATAAAATGGAGCCTTGCTTGAAAAATTGAGTCACTATTTTTTCCCTAAAACTATATTCACTACCACATTTCTAATGTTATCACAAAGTATCATGCTCGCTGATTTTTTTGGGTTATCCTTCAGTTATGTTTTCTTAAGATGTATTTTGGTTTTTTTCAAAAAAGATGTATTTTAACTTTGAACTTTTCTAAGCATCCCTATGGTTCTATTAGCAGCAATATATAATAATTCCAAAATACTGTGATAGTATATAATTAGTTTTGTCAATGTTTTAATATCAATCTTACGTATGATTTGTTTGGATTCGGATATTCTCTCAATAGACCTAGAGTATGCCCATGCAAAGTAAAGACACGGGAATCTTTATCTAGGTTCAGGCCTTCTCCCGAGAGAATAATAACTCTACGTCTTGTGTAATTAATAATTGCTAGAAAAAGAATTACAATAGAGAATCATGCAAATGGTCAGCCCCCTCCTTTTTCTCCTCTTTCCTTTAACGTTAATCTTTATATAGCTAGCGAAGCAGCGGCCGTTGTTCCGCGACAGAAGACACCTTAACGTTTTAGATGATAACCGTCTGACGAAAGTTACTGTCAAAGAGATATAAAAGGCCATTCATCATATAGCGGTTGTTGTTAGAGAGAGATCGTGTGTAGTTAATGGATAAACACATGTTCTAACCGCCTTATCAGATGAACCGATGATGTAGTTCATCGTCGTAGACAGTTTGGTTAGAGATATATTTGTCATAGGAATTCCCATGAATAAAGAATGGTTGCAGTAAGACTTACATTGCGTGGTCTTACAAGGACTTACGACTAGAGGAGTAGTCGCAGTAGGACTTATGACTATTTGATCGTAGAAAGACTTACAACCAAGGGGGTATAGTTGTAGTAAGACTTACGACTACGTGGTCGTAGAAGGACTTATGACCAAGGAATAATCCAGTAAGTCTTACGACTATGTGGTCGTAAAAGAACTTACGACTATATGATCGTAGAAGAGCTTACGACGATCATACTATATTTACCTCTTATCGATAAGGGGTATATTCAAAGAATATAATCCTCGTCAAGTCTAATGCGCCTAAATTGTTTCTTAATACAAAATAAATTGTAACAAGTCTTGCCGTGTAAATTGTTTAGGCCATACAGCAAGTTAAGTTAATATTAAAGAAAGAAAAGAAGAATCGGCCTGCTCCGTGAGATATGCAAAAGAAGAACGTGCATGCAAACTTTCGTGCCACTGATGTGT
The DNA here is from genome assembly GCA_017311315.1 of Dendrocalamus latiflorus. Taxonomy (NCBI): domain Eukaryota; kingdom Viridiplantae; phylum Streptophyta; class Magnoliopsida; order Poales; family Poaceae; genus Dendrocalamus; species Dendrocalamus latiflorus. Next base: position 1,399,648 of record CM029659.1, read on the forward strand.
GAGCCACGTTGGTGCATGCATGTCATCTGGTAACAGCCTCAGCAATGCATTTGTGTATGACATGTGGGTCCAGATGGTTAGGTCGGGCTATTCATTACGGAGTTGCAAATTTTTTGAAAAATTAATCTCTTAAAAGTGCAACTACCCAGGATCATCGCTTAAAATTGTAGCAAACTAATAGTTTTGCCAGTAAAGTTGCGGTTTTGCAAAATTTACTTAATTATTTTCTTGAGCAACACAACAGAAGGAGTAAAACGACTTTGCACTAGCCTTTTCTCTCCTTAGCCCGCAAATCATATTTTATCGGTTAAAGTGTCTTTTGGTAAAATACCACGAAAGTGTAATGCCCTATAGCAAAACCATAAATTGGAATTGTTTTGCGCAAATACTACTAATTTGTGATGTCCCACAGCCAATTTTGCCTAAAGGTAAAATCTAGCTGGAATTATTGAAGATAACCGTGACTAACTAGTTCCATACACAAAGTGCAGGGTAACCTGTACCACCCGGCCTATTTGTAGTGGCCTATATGTGGAGTTGTGTGGGGGCCAGGATCGATAATCCCACATTGAAGGTCTAAAACGAGTTGTGCTATAGCATGTAATGTTTGTTGAGTTCAAATGCCATCACTACTCCTATATTAACCTTTTTACGCGAAGTCGTGAGCGGTGTATTATGGATGCATAGGGCCGTACGTCTCACGAGGTGGCTGGGCTTTGAACGGGTTCTAAAATTTGGGTACTCGAGTCTTGTATGTCTACTTTGGAAAGATCCAAGATAAATTGGTAGTGGTACTAATTTAGACCTAGCTAATGATCAGTAGTTCTTTTGTCTGAAGGACTGTATGGATAATTAAATCATTCAATTGATCTTGGGTCAAATTAAGTTATCGACTGCCTACCACGAGTACGCCGCGCATGGTCGTCGATCTATATATAGGACGACTTGGCAGCATAATGAAAGCATCCGTCCAGGGGTACTTCTAGGCTTCCAGCACACCATTGCATACACGCGTTAGCTAAACACACAAGTAGCTAGAAATGATTTCTGTTCTACCGTTATCGTTGCTGCTTCTCTTCTTTAGTTCGACATCTCTCATTGCCCATGCAGGAGTGGATGAGGTCAACTATATTGTCGTCGCAACTAGCTCGCTGAAACCGAAGGCCGTCTGCTCCGGGCTCAGGGGTATATATACATGTCACTCTATTGATCGATCACCGTGTACGTAATCTAACGTTAATTTGACAAAAACAATTTTACGTGTAGTGAGTCCATCGCCCAACCTTACCAACTGGGTACCATTGAATCGCCCGCATGGCCCGTGCTCGGCGGCGCACCCCAAGGACAGTGCGCCGCCGTCCGTGCTCGACATGCTCCGGTGGGACCAACACCGCGCCGACTACATCCAAGGGAAGTTCTCCGGCAAGGACAAGAAACCTCTACGATTCATGAAAGCGGAAGACACCCAGACCGAAGGCCCCAGCATTACAACCAGCCTCGGCACACACTCAACGGTACGTAAAGCACATATATATGCCCTACCTTAATTTTCTACAGTTTTGCTATTGCACAGGCGACTGAAATTTTTTTATGTTTCAGTCACCTGAAATTGCACTCTCAATGAACTAAAATTGCAGTCCCCCTTAAAAAAAAACAGCTGCAACTTTAGGTGATTCAGAGTGCAACTTCAGGTGCTCTCAATCAACTAAAATTGCAGCTCCCCTCCAAAAAAACATATGCAACTTTAGGTGATTCAAAGTGCAACTTTAGGTGACTGAAAGTTAAAAAAAATTCAGTCGCCTGTGCAGTAGTCTATCCCATTTTCTATCATGTATCGATCTGTATGATTAACGTAAACTTTAATTAACATTTAGATTTGGTTAATTACCTGATTCGTACATTTGATGCAAAACAATTAGGACTCTGAGCTAAGCATTGATCCGGCCGCGACCGGCCGGCGCCTGCCCGGAGTGAAGCAGACAATGTTGCTTGACACGGCCAGCGACGTGCCGTGGGTGCAGTGCGCCCCGTGCCCAGTCCCGCCGTGCCACCCTCAGACGGACGTCTTGTACGATCCCACCAGGTCGGGCACATCCGCCGCCTTCTCCTGCAACTCTCCCACCTGCAGGCAGCTCGGGCCTTATGCCAATGGCTGCATCAACTCCCAGTGCGAGTACCGCGTCCAGTACCCTGATGGCTCGTCGACGATGGGCACGTACATCTCCGACGTGCTGACGCTGACCCCCACTGCGGTAGTCAGCAAGTTCCAATTCGGGTGCAGCCACGCCGAGCAGGGCAGCTTCAGCAACAAAACTGCCGGAATCATGGCTCTCGGCGGGGGCGCACAGTCGCTAGTGTCCCAGACCAAGGGGACCTACGGCCACATCTTCTCCTACTGCGTCCCGCCGACGCCGAGCTACCATGGCTTCTTCACACTTGGTGCGCCGAGAATCTCCTCCTCAAGTTTCGTGGTGACGCCCATGCTCAGGAACAACCAGGTCCCGACGTTCTACTTCGTGCGCCTCCAGGCCATCACTGTCGCCGGCCAGATGCTCAACGTGCCTCCCACAGTGTTCGCCGCCGGCTCGGTGCTAGACTCCCGCACGGTCATCACTCGCCTGCCGCCGACGGCGTACCAGGCGCTGCGCACGGCGTTCAAGGACAACATGAAGATGTACCGTCCGGCTGCGCCGAAAGGCATGCTGGACACTTGCTATGACTTCAACGGCGTGCCCAGCTTCACGCTGCCGAGAATCGCGCTGGTGTTCGACCGGAATGCTGCCGTGGAACTGGACCGATCGGGGATCCTGTTCGAGGGCTGCCTCGCGTTCACCTCCAACAGCGATGACCGCGTCCCCGGGATCATCGGCTATGTGCAGCAGCAGACGCTAGAGGTGCTGTACGATGTCGGTGGCGGGGCCGTGGGATTCCGCCGCGGCGCATGCTAGTTTGGCTGCTCTCAAGCGCACGCTAAAGGCTTAAAGCTACCTACCTACTGGCATTTTGGCCCAGGAATGGGGCCCATATATATATATATATATATATATATATATATATATATATATATATATATATATATATATATATATATATATATATATAGCCCTATATGTAGGACCTGTTTGGTCTATATACGTGTATGCGTGTTCTGCAAACTTGCATCATAGGGAGATGAGCTAGTTTGTTACTCCTACCTAAATAAGCCCAGTTAACATGTTGTAATCTGGCTCATAAGCCCATAGGCACGAGCTTATAAGCTCTGTTTGTACTATATCTAAGCTTCTGTACGAAATGAAGCTTAAGAGTTATATATATTGGACGCCCTTGTTTGAATGAGAACTCTATGACCATCCATGAACTGATCAAATGTTGATATGTTTTTTCTTTTTGAAGAGGCAACGGAAGGTTTTAGGCCCTCCTGAAAATTTTCATTGCTGTAGTAAAAATGTTTACAACAAAAGTTAACAGGAGAGATAAGCATCCTGCAAGGCAGGTACCTCCGAGGATCAAGAGCAAATATAGAAGAAAGAAGCTTAAATTTTCAGGTAACTGCGCCTACAACGTGAGTACACATATCAAATGTTGATATGTTGTTGAGCCATCCATATCAATCCGTATTGAAAATAATAAATATAACAAAAGTGCTATACATCATTCGACTACATTTTTGGAGAAAAATTAGTCAAATTTCATACTGTTCGATTTGCACCATGATTCATGCTCCCGCCCACCCTCATCTTCATCTCTAGTGAAGATCTAGGGAGGCTCCCGTCATCTTGTTCTCTGGCCGCCGCTACCACCAGCGCCTTCAATAGAGGCTCCAAGTTAGGGCTAGGGTTCACTGGTTAGGGTTGAGATTCACCGGTAGCCACCGGCTTAGAGGGATGCTAGGGTGGCCGTGGGCGGTAGCAGCGGCGATGTGTCGAGGCAACAACTGCCTCGTCGACCGCAGGATTGGAGGAGGATGGTGTGTGGTGGAGGTGGCGGGAGTGGCAAGAGCCGGAGGCAATTAGGAGGCGGCGGGCAGCGCTGGCGAATTTGATGGTAGTAGCTACAAGAGACGGGGAAGAAGAGCGGCAGCGGTGGTGGCGGAAGGTTGAGATGCAGCAAAGGAGGACAGGAGGTGGGGGAGGGACTTGACGGAGGGCCTTACCGGCATCAGAGGTGACGTCGGTGAGGTGGCGCGCTCGGTGGGGAGGGTGGGAGGCGGCGTCTGACCGTCTGTAGAGAGCAGGTGGGATTAGGGTTTGGATGTTGGTTTATATTAGAGATAAGTAAGAGATCTAGGCATCGGATCTCAACCCAAAGGTCAAAAATTCGACTGATTTTGGGCCAAAAACAGTCAATTAATGTGTAGACAGATCCATTAATGTTGGCAAAAATCATCTAGCATATGGAGTACTTTGATTTTGTGAATGGACATCAACAACGAAATATTTTTCCTTATGTATCAGGAAATTTTTGACAATGTGTAAAGATTACCTTGTCTAGGTCCTCAGATCGAAGAATTTTGAGCCAAAACATTTCTTAATTTTTTGAGCATATCTCTGCTAAAACCTGTTCATTTTCCCACTATAATGCATGTGTGGCTCCCCCATTTTCCCATTTATTCTAATTTTGTTTTGTATTATACTCCATGAAATCAAAAATATTTCTAAGACTCCGTACAGTCAAACTACTTTAACTTTGACCAACAATACCTTTACAAATATTTACATCAGTCATATGAAAATGATACTTTCATAATATTATAATTTAGTTATATTTTAAAATATATTACATTAGAAATTGATGGTGAAAGTTATATTTTGAAAACCATGTGAATGTCCAAAATGACACTTTTGTCTGAAGGATGTAGTGTTGTGTGGTTCTAGTTCAAATTTACTTACACCGAGTGCCGTTATGGGATATGTTGGATCCAGAGAGGCATTCTCACCCGAAAGGAAGAGGTAACACTTGTGGTGAGAGACTTCCACACATTTAAATATGGTTGATAGCTCTGCACAATCAATATGGAACTATTGTAACAATCTCCTTCTACATACGTACATTGGTGCCCTCAACCCTTAACAACATATGGCCTGTCATGCCTTCACACATTAGAGTACGTCCCTGGGTTGGAGATGTTAAAACTCAGCTTCATATAACTCGTAGCATCAAAAATATCCTTCTCAAGCAAAAATCTAGCCTTTGAGGTACACAACCAATATGGGACTATATATTTGAACAAATCTAATATCAAGAATATCACTAGCACCCTGCTAAAACATTAAATGCAAGATTTTACCCCTATTAATGCCACTCATTGACATGAAGCATAACAATTATATAAATTTAGATAAAACCCACAAGAATCGCGCGCTCGTCCATCGACTAGTTTTATGTAAGTTGGATTTTATGTAAGTTGCACCAATGTGGGCCCATCGACTAGTTTTTCTAAAAAGCTTAATTTCGGAGACTTTGAAGAGAAGGTTAATTAGCACCTCCAAGGTGGCGACAGCTTACATATAAGCACCATATGCAATTGTGATATGGAAGAGCTCTAGATGCCAAACAAGTCGGACAAACCAGTCAGGGCAAAAGTAGGAGATATGTTCAACAATATAGGAAACGCATAACCAAATAAGATGTGGCAAATATTGTATATTGTGGCAGTGAAACATTTAGGTACGGGGGTTGAGGTTACGAGTTCAAGTCGCACCGTAAGCGCGTGTAGTTCCAACTAGCGTGTTCTCTGTGTTTTTCTTTTGCCACTGATTACGTATCTTTCTTCTATCTATTCTATCACCTTTATCTTTCTTTCTTCATCTTTATTAATTGCAGGCTCCTCTAAAGCCTCATGTTAACTCTAACATGTGCATATTAATCGGAGAAAAAGAAAAAAATTAAAAATTCACATATCTTTGTTAATTGGAGGCTCCTCTAAAGCCCCACGTTAACTCTAACATGTGCATATTAATCGGAGAAAAAGAAAACAACTAAAAATTGACATATTAATCGGTAAAAGAAAAGATCTCGATCATCCAATTTATGTAACTTGTGTAGCCTGTTGTAAAACCGAGGGCAAAAAGGGAATTTCCCATATTGATAAAGAGAGAGAAAGGGGGCCCACCCGTCGGTGGGCCAGACTAGAGATAAGGTGGGGAGGACGTCTCCTCCCTACCCATCCGAGCACCAAGAAGAGCAGGGGTCAGGCGAAGAGGAGGATGGCGGCGGAGGGCCTCGGCTCGACGCGGATTTTGCAGCGCGTCCTTCTTCCCCGCAAGACTCGCTCTCTCCTCCCCGCGCGCCCTCCCATGCTTCTTCCCCCGTGCGGCTCGGTCATCCTGCAAGGCCGGGTCTTCGTGTGCGAGACGGAGGCGGACGGCGCAGGTGGCTGGCTCAGGCTTCGGCCCGGCCATTGGAGGCGCCGCGCAACCCCTCCTTCGGCTCGGGCTTCCTTGAGGTACCCGAAAGTACAGTGAACTTCTCTCTCTCTCTTTGAGTCTTTGCTTGTGGTGTTTAACGACGGTGGTTCCCTGGTGCTCTCCGGCGAGGTGCTTGGCCGGTGTAGGATCAAGGATACCGACTAGAGGGGGGGTGAATAGGAGGTTTTTAAATTTTTCTTGTTAACTTGATTAATTCTTTACAAATTAAATGACAAGAAGGTAAAGCAATTAATCCTGTGCAATTCTAGGCAATGATATAGCAACTCTAGCTCTAAGCAATTAAATGATCACAATGAAGCAAATAAACTAGAGCAAAAGAGACAAGAGACACAACCGATGTTTTTACCGTGGTGATCGGAAACTTGCCGGTTTCCCCTAATCCACGTTGAGGTAAGCCCGAACGAATCGGACCGGCTCCACGAATTGAGCCAAACACCTCGATCACTAGTGTAGCTCTTCCCCGCTCCGGGTAGGCGAGCTCCAACCTTCACAATTTGCCGGGTCTTCTCACAGTCTTCTTGAGAAGATCACCGAGCCAACCTTCACCGGATCGTCCAAGTGCCGGCAAGCACTAAGAGTAAAAGATCCCGGTGTTCGCTTGAATGCAACTCTAGTGCCAAAACAGTTTGCAATTGAATTCTAGCACTAAATGCTCAACCACCTCACTTTGGTGTGCAAAAGAGAATTGAGGTGAAGTGAATGCTCTAGGGCTTGAGAAATATGCAATAAGTCTCTAAAAAATGCCCTGGTGCAGTGGTGGGGGTATTTATAGCCTCCACCAACCAAAACTAGCCGTTTGGCACAATTTCCCGCAAAAATCAGGATGAGCGGTACTACCGCCCTTCTTGGGGCCGGTACTACCGCTCCCAAATCTTGCGTCAGAACGGCTCTGTCAGACGTGAGCAGTCACTACAAGAAATGTGTCATTTTTTGACGTATTTAGCATGACAACAGGTCATAATGTCATTATATCATCCGGTTTATGACATTATGTTTTAGGCATTTCGACTTAGTGACAATAAAAAATTGTATGTCACAAAAAATGTCATACAACTAGTCCAATTCCATCCAGTGACGGTATTTGCTATGTCATAAGGACTAATTTATGAATGTCATAAATCTATGACAGAGGTTGTGTGTCACAAATTATTTTATTGAATTATTTTAAATATTCTTATCCATGTTGGCATGTCTTATTGCCACGTGATCGGGTGGGCCCATATACCATTTTTTCTTTTATTTTTTCGCATAATATCTCAACCGAGTAAAGGGGACGACTGACATGCGTTATTTTTACATATATTTACCCGCCATTTTACCGTCGTATTCGTCGCATTTTGGGACTAATTATCATTATTTACACGCTTTTCTATATTTAATTGCTCAAAATGGACCATTTTACATTTTTCTATATTTTTCCGCAGGCCGACGCGATCTAGGCGCATAAACGACAAATCTGGACTGCTCCATATAGATGTATGGGTCGTCTCGAACGCATAAGATCTGTTCGCGAAGAAAACGGAGTTTTCAAGGACCAGAATGGAAGAAAACAAATTGGAGAAGGACCTAATTGTAAACCCTACAAACTGGGAGGACAAAATTGCAAAATGCCAAAAATCCCCATCTCCCATCAAAAGCCAGCGCCGCCGTCTGGGATTAGCTTGAGCCCGGTTCCCATCTCTTCTTCTTCCCCTCCGATTGCTTCTCCCCCTTCCTTCTCTTGCTCCGGTCGCCGCCGTGGCCGGGCCAAACGCGGCGGCGCACCACCCATCTCACCGCCACCAGCGCCTCCTGTCTCCACCTCGCCTCCCTTCACCGGCCACACCGCCGCCTTGCTCTCCACCGCCCCTCCTTCTCCATCCGAGCACCGCCGCCTCACCGCATCCACGTCCGCCCCTCTATTCGCCGGCGTGGCACCCATTTCTGCCTTCCTCCACCGCTCTCGGCCGCTCCCCTTCTCCACCTTCGCCCCTGTGCTCTCCCCTTCTCCAACCGTGCGCCGCCTCCCTGCATCTTCCCCACATTCGACCGCTCCCATCTAGTCCACCGCCCTCTACTCCCCACCGCGTCAATACTTCGCCATCACCTGCTCTCGCCACCGCGCCGCCAAACCTCCCGTGCGCCGCCACCTTCTCCCCCTTCTACTCTCAACTCCTTCCGGCCACCACTTCTCCACCTCTCCCCGTCCGCATATACCGGCCATCTTCCCGCTCCTCTCCGGATCGCCACCGCGCCATCCTACTCCGCCTCCCCGTGCTTCTCCTCCTCCCACTACTCCGGCCGTCTCCCTTCTTCTCACATCCGGACCCGGCATCTTCATCTTCCCTTGCCCCCTACTGCTTCTCTCCTCCCCCGATCCATCTTCATCTACGGCCGCCGCCTGCATTCCGACGACACCTCTGCTGCGACCGTAGCACCGCCCTCTGCTACTCCACGGAACCGACGACTTCTTCACTGCATCCCTTTCAACGCCGCCGCCGGCCGCCACCTCTTCACCGACACCGACGGCGACAACTTCCTCTACTGCTACAACTCCCCTCGGTCTAGCTCAATTCTTCTACTTCTCTCTTTGTTGTTCATCATACATTGCTCAAATTGACTGCGAATTGATTGCTGTGATGGATGTGAACTGTGATGGATGCTTGTGATGTTGCCATGATAATTTGATCCAGAATTACTTAATGTTAATGTAGTCGGCAGCTTAATTCTAGAATTTCTGTGTGATCTGTGATGTGTGCATGAGGTCAGTGGAGATGATATTGTCCCATGTTCTGTTATTGTTTCACCAAGAAATCCAATTATTATTAGAGCACCAGCCAAGCCACCAGAAACAAAAGATATGAATTTTGCCATGATAGAAATCAGTGGAGTTGGAAATTGCCTCAAGTAATTCAAAGAATGCACAGCACTGCTAAAAGCCATCAACCGCAGCTATAAACCATCAGGCATAGCAAAAAAGAATACATCCTAAAGCTAATTACATATTATCTATAGGCCTCAGCAGGCACACATTGCTTGCAGCTAGAGCTAATATGAGGCTGGTGAATGCCATAGACATTGAGAAAGGGAGGCCAGAGAGGTCAAAGATTCATTTAAATCATTCGTAGTAGTAATAATTGCATAAGAATAATGAGTTCTGCCAGAAAAGATACCTCATTATACTCCCTAAAATTCAACCTTGATAAGTTTGACCATCTTCTAGATGATGCTGTACTGGAAAACTAGAGTTATAGTTTGATGGCATGTTAGAACATATTAATTAGGCTCTCCCATGGCTGTTGCTACTATAAAATCTACTAGTATGTCTTTGCATTGATCCTCTGCCACATTCCTTGTTCAATAGTTGTATTTTTTAGCTGCTACTTTGCTGTACTAAAATCTGAATATGGTGTCTTGCATTTGTTTGCTGCCACTTTGCTGTACTAAAATGCTATTCATTTGCAAATAACTCTTCACATGCTTTTAGTTATTTAATTTTCTGTTTGTATGTAATTTCAGAAGTAAACCAAATATAAGGATGCGCCACTAACTGCGATTGATCTTTTCAAGGACACCCACTGCAGCAGCAAGTCAGGTTATAGTGAGAATGCGAAGGATGCCATTGTGAGTACCTTTCCCTATCTTCTCTGGTACTATGATGAACAACAGTAGGGATAGAAACCTGAATTTTTTTGTGCTATTGCTGCTAGGCTCAAATGGAGGCCTATGTTGCTCAACCAACACAAGAAGGGCATGATCCGAAGACTCCTATTCAAGCTGTAGCTCATGTTCTGCCAAAATCAACTTTTCTTCGCAATGTTGGCATGCAGTCCGCAGCAATGAAGAGAAATGCCAAAGTTGCTGCAATGAATGATCGTGTACATGAGCTTGAGAGTGAATTGCATGCCGAGAAGTTAGGAGCATCAGAACTTCGATCATAGTTGGAGAATCTGCAGAAGCAAGTAGAGGATCAAAAAGATGCAGCAAAGAAGCATGAAGAAGAAACTGAGAAGCTGAAGCAGCAAGGAAGTGAGAACCAAGGCTTCCTTCGTTCGTTGTTTGGCAGCAAGTATGCATCACCTGATGCTCAGCAGTAAGCTCTCAAACTCAATTAGGCTCTAGATGATGTTTTGGTGACATCTGTGACTGTGAGGCTGTGGATGCTATTTTGGTGATCGACTTTAACTTCCAACAGAAACCTAGTGTGGATGTAGATGCTTTTTTGATGTGGTCATCTGTGATTGAGGTTGTAGATGCCATGTGTGGTGAATTTGGCAAGCTCCAACAGCAACCTGAAATTTGAGACTTTGAGACTTGGTCTGGATGTGTGCTGAATTGGGTGATGGATGTAATGATATTTGATAGTTAATTTAACACTTGTGGACTGGTTATGATATGCAATCATATTTCCATATGCTGTTGGTTGATTTGAATCTGATTTTTGTATGGGCTGAAAGAAATTATATGGGCTGAATTGTGTGTGCTGAAAAAATATATGGGCTGAATTGTGCGGGCTAAAAAAACTGTATGGGCTGCAATCATAAAAAAATTGTATGGGCCAAAAAAATCTAAAACCAAATAATGGGCCAGGAAGAAACAACCCAAATAATGGTTGTGACCCATGAAGAGGCTGCCTGCTACGTGTGCTTTAACAGGCCAAAATTCATTTTATGACATTTTTATATTCTGCCATGTCAGCGCAACGTCAGTTTTTGATCTTACGTGGCATTTGCCCATGTGGCAAAGCCTAGGATTTTGTGACAACAAATGAATGTCATAAACCTCTGTGACACTAAAAGCCAATGTCATAGATTTGTGACATGAACTATACAGACGTCACATAATAAATTTGTGACACGTGTTTTTTTGACATTACGATTTTCGTCAACCGAATGTCACAAATCTTGAATTGTGACATGAATTCCATATATTATGACAAAAATAAAATGTCAATAAATGACACATTTCTTGTAGTGAGTGACCGTTGGATTTGGCGGCGCGGTACTACCGCCGTTGATATTTGCGGTACTACCGCTCTCCGGTAGTTCCGCAAGGTCGACGCGGTACTACCGCTCTGGCCAAAATCCGAAAGGTCCTCAAAATGTCGCTCTCTGGAAATTACATTCCGCTCGAATCTCCGGATCTTCCGGAATCCGGAAGTACCGCTTGAGTATGCGGTACTACCGCTAACAGCGGTAGTACCGACGTTGAAACGGCTGGTACTTCCGTTCCGCGAAGATTCAACCAGGTTCGAGGGGCGCTCTCTGGAAAAAAGGATCCGCTCCGGAAACGGAGCTACCGCTTTGCGGTACTACCGCATTTGGGCACGGTACTACCGCTTACCGGTAGTACCGACGTTGAAATGTGCGGTACTACCGTTTTTCCAGACAGGGCACAGACTTGATTTTAAATTGGATTTTCATGAATGCAAGTTTCAAAAGATAATCCAAATGGCACTAGATATTTGCTATCAAGTTATTAGCCAAGATCCCTCTTGATGGTACGATCATCTAACCTATAATCCGGTCTTCCACCATTCACCTAAGACTGGTAAAATTCAAAAGGGGTCCTACTCTAAGTATACCTTTGTCTTGAGCCACCTTTGATCTTTACACGCATCCTTTGGCTTGCATCTTGTCGCTCATGTGGGTACTAACCCTTCTTATGCTCATAAAACACGTTAGTCCCATATTCACATAATTTCATTAATTACCAAAATCATTTTTAGGGGCCTAGATGCTTTCAATCTCCCCCTTTTTGGTAATTGATGACAACCCAAATTTTGAGAGATGAATAATTGAATATATCAAGTTGTTTGACACAAATTGTATATTATATGTGGATTTTTTAAAAGAATTAATAGTTCTCATGCAATAAGATATGTTTTAGAACAAATGAACTATTTTCATTTTAGAGTCCAAGAAGGAGTGAGACTCCCCCTACGCATGTGCATGGATAAAAATTTTACAACAATTCATGCAAGATGCACAAGACAAAGTTATGATATCAAATGTGAGAAGATAAACAATTTAGCAACAACAGGAGAACACATATGATCATAAAGGTTCATTACATTAAAAGGTTCATTACATCCAATCACCACACATGACATAGATAGCCACAGAAAAGTTTTATGACAAGACATAATAGATAAGCCCATAGGTCCAAAAGTAATCTAGTCCAATCCATTCTCCCCCTTTGGCATCAAGTACCAAAAAAAAAAAGAGATCAACCCTGAGAAGGCGAAGGAGGGGGTTGGGTAGTACGACGGCGGCGAGCATAATGACGAGGCGAGGGAGAGCGCTCCAGATCTGCAACCCGACCATCTAGCGAGGTCAATCTGTTGTCAATGGAGTCGAGACGCTCATCCACCCTATCCATCCTGGAGTTGATAGACGAGAAACCCTCAAGCACAGAAGAGTAGATCTGCTGAAGAGTGGGCTGGCCAGGCTCCTGAGACTGAGTGGCTGCTCCTGCTGCTGCTGCTCCTGCTGCTCCAGAGGATGAGCCTGCCCCCTGATCTGTCGTCTGACGAGCTCGAATAGCAGTGGGAATGGGAGGCTCTGGTCTTGGCTTGTATCTCTTATGCACTCCACCCCGTCCTCCACGAAAGTGAAACTTGGTGTCAATCAGTGCCATGATGTAGGGCGCGTAGTTGATACGCTTGTTGCGATCATTTTTGGATGAGACTATCTCCCGCATGATCACATCCACAACGTCAAACTTCGCCCCTTTCATGATGTAGTCAATGATGTTCCAAACATGGCCCCGAATGGCATCATAGTTGCCACCTTTAGGAAGAATAGTATGGTTGATGATGCGGTTGATTAGACTAGGGATTGGAAGCAGTCCAACGTTCTTACCTAGCGTAAACTTCTCAGCTGAGTTGTAAAAAGGATATACGTCATTAGTGTCAAAAGCAGGCTTATCATGAACCTTCTCATAGGCGCTCAGCTCTGCTCTTATGGCCAACTCAAACTCGTGCTTGGTGGCATCCAACCTCGTGCATACAGTCATCCATCTCATGTGCTGAAGATTAGGAGAAACATGCACAGTGGCGTAGAACTGGCGGATCATCTCCTCATTATAGTCCCTCTTCAAAGCCACTAGCTCATGAATGCCTGCCTCCCGAAAGAGTCTGTATGTCCCGTTGTATTTGTCAATGCCGTCTATATGATCCCAGTCAACATATTTGTGATCGGCAAACTGGCGATCTGGACCATACAGCTCGTCGAACACCTTCTCCTGAAACTTGGAGTGAAATTTTGGATTGTTGGAGTTGGAGGGCAGCAAGTACTGGTTGGTGTGTCGAAGGCGAGCATACTCATCGGGCGAGATTTTCCTGAGATCAATCTCAAGATTCTCTCTGTCGGCTAGGTCCTCCTCAGAGGGTTCCATGGGGGAACTCTCGCGTAAGGACTGCTCAGACTCGGTCTCAGAGTCTGACTCGGACTCTGGAAGAGGAGCCTTGCCCTTGTCTTGGGCAGCCTTCTGCACGGCCTCAGATGGAGGAAGAGCAGGAGTTTACCCTGAGAAGGCGAAGGAGGGGGTTGGGTAGTACGACGGCGGCGAGCATAATGACGAGGCGAGGGAGAGCGCTCCAGATCTGCAACCCGACCATCTAGCGAGGTCAATCTGTTGTCAATGGAGTCGAGACGCTCATCCACCCTATCCATCCTGGAGTTGATAGACGAGAAACCCTCAAGCACAGAAGAGTAGATCTGCTGAAGAGTGGGCTGGCCAGGCTCCTGAGACTGAGTGGCTGCTCCTGCTGCTGCTGCTCCTGCTGCTCCAGAGGATGAGCCTGCCCCCTGATCTGTCGTCTGACGAGCTCGAATAGCAGTGGGAATGGGAGGCTCTGGTCTTGGCTTGTATCTCTTATGCACTCCACCCCGTCCTCCACGAAAGTGAAACTTGGTGTCAATCAGTGCCATGATGTAGGGCGCGTAGTTGATACGCTTGTTGCGATCATTTTTGGATGAGACTATCTCCCGCATGATCACATCCACAACGTCAAACTTCGCCCCTTTCATGATGTAGTCAATGATGTTCCAAACATGGCCCCGAATGGCATCATAGTTGCCACCTTTAGGAAGAATAGTATGGTTGATGATGCGGTTGATTAGACTAGGGATTGGAAGCAGTCCAACGTTCTTACCTAGCGTAAACTTCTCAGCTGAGTTGTAAAAAGGATATACGTCATTAGTGTCAAAAGCAGGCTTATCATGAACCTTCTCATAGGCGCTCAGCTCTGCTCTTATGGCCAACTCAAACTCGTGCTTGGTGGCATCCAACCTCGTGCATACAGTCATCCATCTCATGTGCTGAAGATTAGGAGAAACATGCACAGTGGCGTAGAACTGGCGGATCATCTCCTCATTATAGTCCCTCTTCAAAGCCACTAGCTCATGAATGCCTGCCTCCCGAAAGAGTCTGTATGTCCCGTTGTATTTGTCAATGCCGTCTATATGATCCCAGTCAACATATTTGTGATCGGCAAACTGGCGATCTGGACCATACAGCTCGTCGAACACCTTCTCCTGAAACTTGGAGTGAAATTTTGGATTGTTGGAGTTGGAGGGCAGCAAGTACTGGTTGGTGTGTCGAAGGCGAGCATACTCATCGGGCGAGATTTTCCTGAGATCAATCTCAAGATTCTCTCTGTCGGCTAGGTCCTCCTCAGAGGGTTCCATGGGGGAACTCTCGCGTAAGGACTGCTCAGACTCGGTCTCAGAGTCTGACTCGGACTCTGGAAGAGGAGCCTTGCCCTTGTCTTGGGCAGCCTTCTGCACGGCCTCAGATGGAGGAAGAGCAGGAGTTTCAGAAGAATCCCCTGAAATATAGGACTTCTTGCTCGCGGCTCTTGTTCTAGGCATCTTGAAACAAGAAGAATAGATTATGAGATTTTAGGAAATATAGCCAAACCAGATTGAAAAGAAATTAATTGGATTTGCTAAGCTGTCAGGCAAAAACGGTAGTACCGCCGTTCTGAGCCGGTAGTACCGCTAAGCGGTAGTACCGCACCAGTCGGGCGGTAGTTCCGCTTCCTGGCAGATTCTAGGGTTCTTGAAATGTGACTGGATCTTTGGTGTTTTCTTGGATTGAATCCATGGAATAGGTTTGTATATACCTTTAAACACCAAATATACGCAGTTTCCCTAGAAGTAATTTGCAAAACCAACTGCATTTCAATTTAACCTAAAGTAAGACCTAGGGTTCACCAAAGAGAGTCAAAACGAGATTTTTGATTCGAAATACCTTGAGGATCGGAGGAGTTGAACCCTGTGGAATTGATTTGAGTCGAAGAAACGAAGGAAACACCCCTGGATCCGAAGATTTGAGGTGCGGATTTGGGTGGTTTTTGAGAGAGAGAGAGAGAGAGACGATGTACGGGCTTGAGCGGAAGTGGAGAGGAAGTACCGGAGAGAGGAAAAAAAGGTGGGGGCCAGCAGAGGAAAACCCTTGGGTTTGGCAGTTGCTCCCCCTTAAATGCAGGTCCGGTAGTACCGCAGATGCGGCCGGTAGTACCGCTAAACGGTAGTACCGCTTCCTCGCCCGGAAGTACCGCTTCCCGGAAGTAACGCAGGAGACATCGGTAGTTCCGATTATTTTGGGATTTCTCAGAATTTGAACTTTAAGACTATAGATACAAATGATCCCTAGTTTTTGCAATCAACTAAAGTCAATAAGGATCATTATGCATTAATTATAGCAAAGTATTATATTTTAAATAATTTTACCTTTCTCCTTTTGAAAATCAAATTCTTTTGCACAAAAGTACAAGTACAAACAACCTTTCAAGCTTCCTCAAATAAGCATGCATTTAAATTTGCCATAATTTTATGCAATATTTGAGTAATCCAAGACATTTAATTCACTCCTAAGCTTACAAAAACGATTTTCATCCAATGGCTTGGTGAAGATATCCGCTAATTGGTCTTCGGTCCGGATGTGACTTATGCAAATATCTCCCTTGCCTACATGGTCCCTCAAGAAGTGGTGGCGTATATCTATATGCTTGGTTCTTGAATGTTGGACCGGGTTGTTGGATATTTTCACAGCACTTTCATTGTCACACAATAAAGGCATTTTATTAAAGTTTATTCCATAATCCAATAATGTTTGCCTCATCCATAATAATTGAGCACAACAACTCCCGGCGGAAACATATTCGGCTTCGGCGGTGGAAAGTGCTACGGAATTTTGTTTCTTTGAGGACCAAGACACTAGAGATCTACCTAGAAATTGGCAACTTTCCGAAGTGCTTTTTCTATCCACTTTGCAACCCGCATAATCGGAATCCGAATATCCAATTAAATCGAATTTAGCACCTTTGGGATACCAAAGCCCTATATTTTGAGAGTGTTTCAAATATCTTAATATTCTCTTTACGGCTTTTAAATGACACTCTTTTGGTGAAGCTTGAAAACGAGCACACATGCATACACTAAATATGATGTCGGGCCTAGATGCGGTAATATAAAGCAAGCTACCAATCATAGATCTATAGAGCTTTGAATCTACCGACTTACCTCCTTCGTCGAGGTCTAGATGCCCGTTTGTTGCCATTGGTGTCTTGATGGGCTTTGCATCTTCCATGCCAAACTTCTTGAAGAGATCTTTAGTGTACTTTGTTTGGCTTATGAAAGTCCCATCTTTGTGTTGTTTGATTTGGAGTCCAAGAAAATAGCTTAATTCTCCTATCATGGACATCTCAAACTCCCTAGACATCATATCACCAAACTCTTCGCAAAAATCTCGGTTAGTTGAACCAAATATAATGTCATCAACATAAATTTGGCAAACAAAGAAATCATCGCCAATGATTTTTGTGAATAGGGTAGTATCTACTTTACCAATTTTAAATCCTTTTGAAACAAGGAAATTTCTAAGGCGTTCATACCAAGCTCTAGGAGCTTGTTTTAAACCATACAATGCCTTTGAAAGTTTATAAACATGATTAGGATATTTAGGATCTTCGAACCCCGGAGGTTGTTCAACAAACACAAGTTCGGAGATTGTTCCATTTAAGAACGCACTTTTAACATCCATTTGAAACAATTTAATATCAAAGCTAGATGCAAAGGCAAGCAAGATTCTAATTGACTCGAGTCTAGCAACGGGTGCAAATGTTTCATCATAGTCTAACCCTTCGACTTGCGTATAGCCCTGAGCTACTAACCTTGCCTTGTTTCTTACCACAATGCCGCTCTCATCTTGTTTGTTTCGGAAAACCCATTTGGTGCCAATCACATTGTGCTCTTCGGGTCTTTCCACCAAGGTCCATACTTCATTTTGAGCAAAATTATTCAATTCTTCGTGCATTGCATTTACCCAGTCCAGATCATCTAGAGCTTCATCTACAAGTTTAGGCTCAAGAGAAGAAACAAAAGAGTAATGTTCACAAAATGAAGCTACTCTAGAGCGAGTTTGAACACTCTTACTCACATCACCCAATATTTGATCTATTGGATGATCCTTGGCAATTGCATTGTGGATCTTGATGTTGTTTTGTTGTTGATTCTTCTGCTCATCTTCAACAACTTGAATATTGCTTGGAGTAGACGATGTGGGTGGCTCTACTTGTCTTGATGAGCTTGGTGAAGATGGATCTTCCTTTGGCTTGATATCTCCAATTTGCATGTTTTCCATAGCTTTGCGCAATCCTTCATCACCTACATCATCCAAGTTCTCTTGCTCTTCTTGAGAGCCATTAGTTTCATCAAATTGTACATCACATGATTCTACAACTGAGCCCGAATTTTTATTAAACACTCTATATGCTTTGCTATTTGAAAAATAACCTAATAGGAAACCTTCATCACAACGACTTTGAAATTTAGAGAGCCGAACACCCTTTCTTAAAATGTAGCATTTGCAACCAAATACTCTAAAATAAGAAATATTCGGTTTTCTTCCAACAAGAAGTTCATAGGAAGTCTTTTTCAAGAGTCGATGTAAATAAAGGCGATTTATGGCATGACAAGCGGTGTTAATAGCTTCCGCCCAAAACTTGTCGGAAGTGTTATATTCATCAAGCATTGTCCTAGCCATTTCAATTAATGTGCGATTTTTCCTTTCTACAACTCCATTTTGTTCCGGAGTGTAGGTTGTGGAGAGTTCGTGCTTTATTCCTAGTTCATCACAAAAATCTTCAACTTTTGTGTTTTTGAACTCGGAACCATTATCACTCCTAATTTTCTTCATTTTAAAATCAAATTCATTTTGGGCCCTTTTTGAAAAACTTTTGAAAATTTCGGAGGTTTCACTCTTGTCATTTAGGAAGAAGACCCATGTATATCTAGAGTAATCATCCACAATGACTAAACAATAGTTATTTCCCCCGATGCTCTTATAGGTTGTTGGCCCAAACAAATCCATATGTAAGAGCTCCAATGGTCTAGAGGTTGACATGATACTTTTGGAAGGGTGAGAACTAGCGACTTGCTTTCCGGCTTGACAAGCACTACAAAGTCGATTTTTCTCAAACTTCACATCTTTCAAGCCAATCACTAGATCATGTTTGAAAAGTTTTTTAAGTTGCACCATACCCACATGACCTAGTCTCCTATGCCATAACCAACCCAGAGAGGTTTTTTCAATTAAACAAGTTTTTAAACATGCATCATTTGAAGTGAAATCTACTAAATAAAGATTTCTAAAACGAAAGCCTTTGAAAACAAGTTCATTATTATTATCTTTTGAGATGATTACATTTTCTTTAGAGAAAGAGCAAGTTAAGCCTAAATCACATAATTGAGCAACGGATAGCAAGTTAAAGTTTAATGTTTCAACTAAGGATACATTAGAAATGGAAAGGTCGTTTGAGATAGCAATTTTACCCAATCCTAATACCTTTCCTTTGCTATTATCTCCAAATGTGATCTTGTCATTGCTTCCACCCTCAAATGTGGTGAACATCTTCCGGTCTCCGGTCATGTGTTGAGTGCAACCGCTATCCAACACCCAATGCCTTCCACCGGTTTTGTAGTTCACCTACAAAAGAAAGTTAAGCTCTTTTAGGTACCCAAATTTGTTTGGGTCCTTGGAGGTTAGTGACCAAGGTTTTGGGTACCCAAATGGATTTCTTTTTAGCACCCAAAATCGAGGTGCCAATGAAATGAGCAACAACATTTCCATTTTTAGATTTTCTAAGCATATAACAAGAATCATATAGACCGATGGAATGCATGTTATTCTTAGAACAATCATCTTGGGCATGTCCAACACACCGGCATTTTGTGCAATACTTACCATTCTTCTTTACAAACCTTGGAGGCTTGTATACCGGCTCCTTACCTTTCTTGGGAATATACCCAAGTCCTTCCTTGTTAAAAGAACATCTTTGCCCGATTAGCAACTTATCAAGGGTATCCTTTCCCTTGTAAGCTCTTTCTAAGCTTTTATTCAATTTTAGCACTTGTTCTTTTAAGTTCTTGTTTTCAATAGCAAGTTCATTATCATTGACAAGATTTAAGGCATTCCTAGAGTCAATACTAGATGAACAAGGCATGGCAAGTAGATCATCACAACATGTAGATATGCTAGATTTTGAAATTTCTATACTAGGCATTTCATTCAAAATGTCACAAGTTATACCAATGCTAGCACAAGACATCTTTTGATTTCCTTGGAGAAGCAAGTCATGAGCTTCCTTTAGCTCCTCATAGGATTTTTGAAGGGATATATGTTCCCTCTTCAAAACCTTGAATTTTGACTTTTCTTTTCCAAGAAATTCATTTAATTCTACCAACATGTCCATCAAATCATCATAAGAGGGCTCATTGTCATCTAGAGTTTTTACCTTCTCCCCTTTTGCCATAAGACATGTGGGAGTGGAAAATAGCGATGGAGCTTCCTTGATGGCGATGCCGACAAGTCCCTTCTTCTTGGGCGACTCATCCTCACTTGAGTCGGATTCGGAATATTCCGCATCGGAATCCCACTCACCGATGTGGGCTTCATTCTTGCCATCCTTGTGAAGCTTCTTAAAAAGCTTCTTCTTGCCTTGATAGCCTTTCTTCTTGGATGACTTCTCCTTGTCATCCTTCTTTGTGGGACATTGAGAGGCTATATGCCCCTTCTCGTCACACTCATAGCAACGGATGTTGCTATACTTCTTGTTGGAGGAGAATTGCCACTTCTTGCCTTTGTCATAGCTTCCTCCTCGATTTGAGCGTCTTCTCATGAACTTGTTCATCCTTCTCACAAGAAGGGCAAGTTCTTCTTCGGAGTCTTCTTCTTCTTCATCATCGGACTCTTCACCTGCCACCGCCTTTGCCTTGAAGGCAGTGATCTTCTTTCCTTTGGAGGTAGATTGCTCCAAAAGTTCCTCCTTGTCCTTCTTGTACAACTCATTGGTAATTAGATTACCCAAGAGTTGTGTTGGCGTCATCCTAGCCAACTCCGGTGAGTTGAGGAAGAGTGTCACCAACATCTCGTACTTCTCCGGTAGAGCCCTAAGCATCTTTCTCACAATATCAAGATCGGAGAGGTTAGTTCCAAGGCCTTTGAGCTCATTCACAATGTTGTTTAGCCGTGTGTACATCTCATTGATGTCCTCATGGGGCAACATTATGAATGTCTCATACTTAATCCTAAGCCGATGCAATTTTGCTTCCTTAACCGTGGATGTCCCTTCGTGAATTTCCGAGAGGGTAGTCCAAATAGCGTGAGCCGTCTCAAGATTGCTCACTCTATTGAATTCATCCGCGTTTAAAGCTCCAAAAAGAGCATTCATGGCTTGGGCATCTAAATGAGTGTTACGCCCATCTTGTTCCGTCGGATTGTCGGGATCAAGTGGCATGACGTAACCATCATTTACGATTTTCCAAATGTTAGGACTCATGGCCTTTAAATAGATTGACATTCTAATCTTCCAATAAGCATAATTTGAGCCATCAAATAGAGGTGCCTTTCCTACCGCAATCCCCTCACTAGCCATCCTTTTCTCTCTAGACGGTTAAGTCTAAATATGAGAGACCAAGCTCTGATACCACTTGTAGGATCAAGGATACCGACTAGAGGGGGGTGAATAGGAGGTTTTTAAATTTTTCTTGTTAACTTGATTAATTCTTTACAAATTAAATGACAAGAAGGTAAAGCAATTAATCCTGTGCAATTCTAGGCAATGATATAGCAACTCTAGCTCTAAGCAATTAAATGATCACAATGAAGCAAATAAACTAGAGCAAAAGAGACAAGAGACACAACCGATGTTTTTACCGTGGTGATCGGAAACTTGCCGGTTTCCCCTAATCCACGTTGAGGTAAGCCCGAACGAATCGGACCGGCTCCACGAATTGAGCCAAACACCTCGATCACTAGTGTAGCTCTTCCCCGCTCCGGGTAGGCGAGCTCCAACCTTCACAATTTGCCGGGTCTTCTCACAGTCTTCTTGAGAAGATCACCGAGCCAACCTTCACCGGATCGTCCAAGTGCCGGCAAGCACTAAGAGTAAAAGATCCCGGTGTTCGCTTGAATGCAACTCTAGTGCCAAAACAGTTTGCAATTGAATTCTAGCACTAAATGCTCAACCACCTCACTTTGGTGTGCAAAAGAGAATTGAGGTGAAGTGAATGCTCTAGGGCTTGAGAAATATGCAATAAGTCTCTAAAAAATGCCCTGGTGCAGTGGTGGGGGTATTTATAGCCTCCACCAACCAAAACTAGCCGTTTGGCACAATTTCCCGCAAAAATCAGGATGAGCGGTACTACCGCCCTTCTTGGGGCCGGTACTACCGCTCCCAAATCTTGCGTCAGAACGGCTCTGTCAGACGTGAGCAGTGACCGTTGGATTTGGCGGCGCGGTACTACCGCCGTTGATATTTGCGGTACTACCGCTCTCCGGTAGTTCCGCAAGGTCGACGCGGTACTACCGCTCTGGCCAAAATCCGAAAGGTCCTCAAAATGTCGCTCTCTGGAAATTACATTCCGCTCGAATCTCCGGATCTTCCGGAATCCGGAAGTACCGCTTGAGTATGCGGTACTACCGCTAACAGCGGTAGTACCGACGTTGAAACGGCCGGTACTTCCGTTCCGCGAAGATTCAACCAGGTTCGAGGGGCGCTCTCTGGAAAAAAGGATCCGCTCCGGAAACGGAGCTACCGCTTTGCGGTACTACCGCATTTGGGCACGGTACTACCGCTTACCGGTAGTACCGACGTTGAAATGTGCGGTACTACCGTTTTTCCAGACAGGGCACAGACTTGATTTTAAATTGGATTTTCATGAATGCAAGTTTCAAAAGATAATCCAAATGGCACTAGATATTTGCTATCAAGTTATTAGCCAAGATCCCTCTTGATGGTACGATCATCTAACCTATAATCCGGTCTTCCACCATTCACCTAAGACCGGTAAAATTCAAAAGGGGTCCTACTCTAAGTATACCTTTGTCTTGAGCCACCTTTGATCTTTACACGCATCCTTTGGCTTGCATCTTGTCGCTCATGTGGGTACTAACCCTTCTCATGCTCATAAAACACGTTAGTCCCATATTCGCATAATTTCATTAATTACCAAAATCATTTTTAGGGGCCTAGATGCTTTCAGCCGGCTCCTCCCCTGCGCTTGTGCGGCAATCCTCTACCTCGACTCGCCGGTGTGGACATTACTTCGGCGAGAGGGCTTTGTATCTCCGTGTATCACGGTGGTGTGAGGGCAATAGGTTTTCTGGGACAGCGCGCAAGCGTGCCTAGCCCGTGATCTTCTCGGCGATTTCGAGTATTACCGGTTTTGTGAGTAAATCAGTCACTTGTATTTGTAACCTTTGTGTGCTGTGCTAGCTTGTTGATCTTTCATACATTATCTAGCACTGGGAGACTTAGATTGCAATGGGATTGGATTGTTGCTCGATGATATATGAAATCATATTCTGAGATTGGTAGATTTAATCTTTGAGCTCTAATTGCTGTCACTTGCTGTCATTAGAATCATGCTCATATTCTGTGATTACTGTTATTTGTGAGCTTTAGACAAAATATATTGTATATGTGTGATTTGGTTGGAGCTGTCTTTAGCTTGTAGAAAATTCTACATATCTGCTGCAGATCTGTTAGAAGTCATATTTTGCTAATTAAGTTTGATTTAGTTACTGCAAAAAGATATCTTATATGTGTTTGAACTTGCTTTAGCTGATCCTTGGTTGTAGACCGAATGCACACATGTGGAGAATATATTGTTTAAATTGAGAGTGTACAGTTTAAGAGCTCAAAGATTGAATGCTAATTTGGTTTAACCAATCGATGAAAAGTTTATGATTTAGTAGCGGGACGGCCAAGATTAATCTTGTGCAACCCTACATTTTGAGAGCACAAATTAACCAATTAAAACTTGAGCTTGTTGCTAGTCTTAATTGGAAAATGCCTTTTACATTGACATACATATTCATGTTTAGAAAGTTATTGCTTCTATTAGTGAATATGTGGTATACTTTGAATGATATGTTCAATTCATATGGTTCCATACATGCTATATTTATATCTTTGCTTATACCGCAAATATTACAACATTCCAGAAAACCTATCTTTAAAGAAATGGCTTCCTCATCTGATGTCGTAAAACCTGAAGTTTTTATGGAGTCAATTTCAAGCGCTGGCAGGCTAGAGCAAAACTTTGGCTGACTGATCTTAAGCTCTTCTAGGTCATTTCAAATCCACCGGCGTTTCCGCTGGAGATCCTTGAAACGATGAGATGGGAAGAAGCTAATAACGCAGTCTTAGCCCGTTTGCTGGCCATCCTGTCTAGTCGTTTGTTTGACATATATGTCAACTTCACAAATGCCAAGCAACTTTGGGATGAGCTCGATGAGAAATACTCCGAAGGAGATAATGGAAATGAGTCCTTTATTACGGCCAACTACTTGAACTACAAGATGGTTGAGGGGCGGTCGGTAATGGAGCAGCTCCACGAGTTTCAACTCTATGTACGTGACTTAAGTCAGTACGACTGCACCCTGCCAGAGAGGTTCCAAGTGAATGTCATCCTGGCTAAGTTACTGCCTTCGTGGCGTGACTTTGTGACCATTCGGAGACATATGGAGGAGCGCTTGACACTTAATGAGCTGTCAGCCGCTATCAATGTCGAAGAGCGTGCTAGAGCCGGTGACGGCACGGGTAAGGCTCAAGTTCAAGCTCATCAGGTGGAAGTTAAAAGAACTGGAGGCCCTGGGAAATCCAAATTCAAGAGTCAACCCCAAGTCAAGCTCCAACCAAAGAAAATGAAGAAGAAAAAGGAGGACATCGTCTGCTTTGTTTGTGGTGAGGCTGGCCATAAAGCCAATCATTGCCGTAACCGAAAGGGCAGAGGTCCATCTCCGGGTCAGCACAAGAGCCGCAAGGCTGAAGTGAATGTCGCGCTGGCTAGCACCAGCTCGGAAGAGTACGTACCTATGGCCTTTATGGCAAGTCCATCTATGGATTGGTGGATTGATTCCTGTTTATTGGTTAGCCTCATGAAATGCTAACCATGCCCTCTGAAACAAGCAGATGAACAAGTATATGTATACGTACAATTCACATTTCAATTCATTTGACAAACATAAAACATCCAATTCACATCACATTTCATTTCACAAACATAAAGCATCCATTTCGCAAATCAATTAGTTCAAATGAAACAAAATATCCATTAACAAATACACAATTACAAAAGATGTACATTGCATTTGCACTTAGATGGTAACATTGCATTTTTTATTGCTCTATCACTCCGGAATTGAGGTTTCACAAAAGGAACAGATACATAATCAACGAACCTGTCAGGCTGCACAAGCTATACTTGGATGGTGCATGATTACCATTCAATTATTGCTTGAGCAGCTGACAAGTTCGTTGATTATGGATCCGTTCCTTTCGCGAGACCTCGATTCCGGAGTGATAAGAGCAATAAAAAATCATGGTGCGTAGTGGAACTCTCCTTATGACTTTATGACTGCAGCCAGCAGAAAGTACACCAACTCTCCTCGAATTCTTGAAAGATCAGACTGTTTCAATACAGTTGACGGGATGGACGCAGCCTATCGATAGGAATATCAATGTGTGTATATATATGTAACGTGATAAGTATGAAGTAATTATGGGAAGATTGACAAACCTTAGAATTGGTGATCCTCGAGGAATCGAGGAGTAGTTCCATATGGTGGCAAACGTAGAAGCCACATGTGTTGCCCGGTGGCTGCTGGTGGCACTGCAAAAAATGGAATGTGTTAATGCAAGAGGCATTACTACCAACTGTTGCATAGGATTAATTATTAATTAATGTGTAATAGCGAATACCTTAAAATCTCGAGCATGTGTCAGGCCTTTGGCCCCTTGCATCGAGACACCTCCATTTGCAATGTACATCGCGAACGCCCTACGTGATTCGAAAAAGTTAACCTTAGTCATTCGGAAGGAAAAAAAAGAGTACAATATAGGTATGTATGGAGAACATATATTTACCTATCGATTACTTGGCTGACAATTGTCAAGTCCATTTTATTCTTACTTAGGGAATCAAGATAATATACCTTGTTCCATTTTGGTACAATTACTATTAAAATCCAATGATAGTTCTGATTGTAGGGCATAAGTACATAGTCCTTATTACGGTTAGCCAGCAGTCCTGCTGCAATGTACCTCTCGACGAAGGGTGTATCCTCTTCGATGGTATACCTGGCGACAAGTGTGGGTCCAAGAAACCAACCGATGATGATTTGGACGATCTAACTTTAGTCATCATGTATCTATATTTATACACAGGAAAGCAACAAATTATATATGACATTTATCGGTATGACATGAACGGAGACTGTGATTGTACACACTTACAGCGTCCAGCGTCGAATGAGTGAGACGTCGAGAGCGTTGAGCGTGAAAAGATCGAATAAATCCTCAAAGGTGACTACGAAGACACACTCATGAATACTATGTTGTAAATCAGTCGGCGCGAATTTGACAGTGATACTTGAGGTCCGTTCTCCCTCTGGCTTATTGGATTGCTCCATATACTACTTGTGCAATTGCTGGCAACTATATGCAAGGGGTTGGAGGCCCTTTTGCTCGAGCAACAGCTCGCCAAGCACGAATTTGCGGGCCAATGGCAGGTATGGGATATCATCATTGATCTTCTTTGCTTTGCCTTTGCTGCCCTTGCTGCCTCGGCTGTTGGTCGACTTTATGGTAGTCGACTGTAAAGGTAGCACCAGTGCAAGTTGCTCTGGTGAGAATAGCACCCGTGGAGATAGCACCGGTGCAGCTAGCGGTGGTGGAGACAAGTCTTGTAGTGGAGATGGCACCAGTGCATGTAGCTCTAGTTCGCACTGCCCTTCTGGTCCTACCATCGGTGAAGAAGCCTCCAGGGAGATGTCACTTTTGGGCCACTGGATGAATGTTCCAATGGCGTGCCCTAGAGTCACGATCCCGTCGTTGGGGGGCTTTGGTAGCGAGACGACCTCAAAATTGACATGCACACCATCCACATTAACTTTTGCGAAGCCTGGCGCTAAAGCTTGACCGTGCACCATGGCCCCGATGTCATTCACTTCACCGGCGATGTCATCCGGCGGCATATGATCATTCACTTCGCCATGACTGGTCCAACACGTATAACCCTTTTTGAAACCCCTCCGAATCAAGTGCACTTCAATTTGCCCTCGGTTCTTAAACATCTTTAAATTCTCACAGTCAGTGCATGGATAGTACATATATTCCACCCCCTTATTCAACATATCCTCCTCGGCAGCTCTTGTAAAAGCAGACACGCCATTAATGTACTGTTCACTCACACGGCTCGCGGCATACATCCAGCTTCGGTCCTACGTTATGTATATATATATAACAACTTAGTATTAAAAATTAAATTAATTAATTATTACTACATATATACCGGCCACATGCATTGAGGCTTAATTTGCTAGCTCAATTCATATTATAAACACAACAGCTATTATATAACCAACAATTTTGCAAACCATCTTCAATAACACACACTAATTACTTAGATCTAAATTGTAATGCAAAGAAAAATAAATTCCATTACTAACCATATCTAGAGCAACTAGGAAAGTATGAATCTTCAAAGCTCAATCTCTGCCTCCTCCCACCAAATTAACTCGCCCGAAATTTCCTAGCTTGCCTCCTGAGTGAAAGAGTGCGCAGCACCGGCTAGATCTGGATCGAAATGAAGATAGATGCGGTCTGAGCAGCGCAATAAATGCCTAGTGCCATTATCACAGACGGTTTTGTATTAAAAACCGTCTGTGAAAATCCTGAGATTATCACAGACGGTTTTTTATAAAAATCGTCTGTGATACGAAAATATCACAGAAGGTTCATCGGTAAGAACCATCTGTGATACTCATTTCTCCGATGCAACCAACACAGACGGTGTCCAAATTAAAACCGTCTGTGTTAGTTTCGATCACAGACGATTTTGTCAAGCCGTCTGTGATTGGCCATCTAGTATTATGCTTTCTGTAGTAGTGTAATGCTCAAGTACACAGTGTATTAAAGTATTAGGAATACGTTACCACCTCTTACCCTCTCCGGATTTCTCTCTCTCTCTCTATGGATGCATTTGTGCATAATATAAATAAGTACTAGATTATTACATCCTACATTATGTTAGAAACATAATTGGAGTATATTTTCCCTTAATCTACAACTAGAATTTCCATATATTACATATCTTTAACGAATTTTCCGTATTAATGGAGAAAACAAGTACTGTAATCCATCACCAAAATTCATGACCATTATATATTAATGTCTTTGAATAAATCTTACATAATAAATTGATACAAATTTCAACCTGAACAACACATATTATGTTTAACTGTATGTACATATTTCGATCGAATTTGGATACGTAAGAAATATTAAATTATGAGCCAAAATTTTGAAAAAATAACAAAAAATATATGTAAATTTGGAATACAAAATTCCAATATAAATCTTGACATACAATTATATAAACTTGAAATTAGGAATTGAAAATGCGATATTCAAATATATGTAAATTAGAATATTAAATTTCCAAAAAGTGTGAAATTACAATAAAATATAAATTCAAAATGAAAATATTTGAAGATATGTATGTTTCAAATGTGTGTTCTTTAATTAATAGACACCTGAATTTATATTTCCTTGGCATATTAATCTCAATGAAAGTACTGTATCTAATATTATCTCTAAGGTAAAACAGAAAAAATAACCTTTGACAATTAAAATAGTAAAAAAAAATCCAAACTACAACTGTGCTATTCACAACAGCAATGGGCTCAAACTATTTTCAACTAAAATATTTTTAGTATCCAAATATATATAAATTCCAAAATATAGAAAAGTTTGCATCCAAATATGTACTATAAATTTGGAATCAAAATTACACACGTATACTAATCTAAAGAGAATGTACGACGTAAAATTTGAATTTTCGATATTTAAACCACCTAACATTTCGAACAAAAAAATTGCTATTAAAAGTTCTATACAATTAGTAGTAGACAGCGTGTTTCATTCATTGATTTTATACGCGCGGACCACTTAAAGCTATCTGAAGCTTGCGGAAGGCAGGTTGCATGCATGCACTTTAATCGGAGACGTCGAACTAGCCACGTTCTGATTAAAAAAATGTGATATTCAAATATATGTAAATTAGAATATTAAATTTCCAAAAAGTGTGAAATTGTAATAAAATATAAATTCAAAATGAAAATATTTGAAGATATGCATGCTTCAAATGTGTGTTCTTTAATTATAGACACCTGACTTTATATTTCCTTGGCATATTAATCTCAAAGAAAGTATTGTATCTAATATTATCTCTGAGGTAAAGCCGTGCCGCCCGTGCCCGCCGTGCCGTGCTGTGCTACCCACCGTGCCGGTTTTTCAGGCCCAGCCTGGCCCACCGTTTATGCTGGGCCAGCATGGCCCGTCACGTGTCGATTCGAGCCATGTTGGGCTGGTCATGCTTCAGGCTGACCCAAAAAAGAACACCCAAGTCCCAGCTCTACGGACCACACTACAAATGGGCGTAATATTTTTGCTTTTTAGTCCAAAATTTGAAAGTTTTTTACATATGGACCCCTGGAAAAAAGTTTTGCAAAAATGGACCCTTCTCTCGGTGCCAAATCATATAGCGCCCATGGTACATGTCACGGCGCCATATGATTTGGCGCCGTTAATTGACACGTCGGAGCCAGGGTGGCATAACACGGCGCCAATTAACACGGTGCTGTAATATGTATATACGACGCTAAAGGTTGTGGCGCCGAGTGTTGACTTAGCCACTCAAACGTGGTCGCCGTGCCTTGCGTCCACCTAGCTCGGCGCCAAACATGCGAGCGCCGTACGTAGCTTACACGGCGCCATACCGTTTGGCGTCGACCTGTGCAAATACAGCGCCGAAGTGTTTGGCGCCAAATGAGGCGCCAAACACTCTGGCGCCGTATTTACACAGGTCGACGCCGAACGGTATGGCGCCGTACACCTGACAAAAAAACAGCAAAACAACAAGCTTTTGTGTAAAACATATGCACATACAGACATACACATACATTCACACATGAAACATCTGAAAACCTAAATAACAACATCGTATGACATAAGTCTCACAATACCAATAAGTCTCAAAATACCACTTAACTATACAAAGTCTCAAAATATGACATAAGTCTGAAAATATCACATGTCTATAAAAAAAGTCTCAAAACATCACTGCCTCTTGGCCTTCCCCTTGCCCTTGCCTAGAGCATCACTCCCTGGAGTATACGTGCTCGGGGGACGAGCCGAACGACGAGGCCGCTGCGAAGCCTGAGTAGATGGCGCGTCAGGCATCTGCGACATCCCAATCTCGTCGTGGGTAGATGCCTCCTCGTCCTCGTGCTCCTCCTCGACGTCGTCACCCTGCTCCTCCTCTACGTCGTCACCCTACTCCGCGTCGTCGTCGTCGCCCTGACTAAAAGTCGGAGTGCGTGACGAGCTCCTCGTGGACTGGCGCCTGCTGACGTGTGATGACGACGCTGCATCGGCTGAGCGCTGGGAGGCCGGTGGTACGATCACGTCTGAGCGTGCGCGGCAACCACACCGACCTACCGCCCGACTGAGACGACGTCGAAGTCTCTGCAAGTAATGATATGTCACAATTGTATACATGCTGAATGGATCTAACTTAACAAACTATCTTCGTACCTGCAGGAGGTCCCTCAGGCGGCGGCTCTCGCTGTCCAGGTCACCAACTGGGTGGTTGAGAGCCTCGTCGATGTCCCGCACCGAGGTTTGGAGAGAAGTCCCCTAAAGAAATAAGGAAAACACAAGTAAGTGCGAGATAAACGTATAGAACCAAAGTATTACAAATATCATGCTTTCCGTACCACTCGATCGAGAATCGGAGCGGCCTCGACCACTGTGCCCTCCCTCGCACGCCTGTCGTACGCAGTGTTCTCGTCCTCGGACGAAGCGAGGTCCGCGTAGTCGACATCGGTCCACTGCTGCCTCAGCCTGTAGCGCGTGGCAGTGTGGTACCAGGACAAGTAACCCCGGAAGCTGGCGTTACTGTGGGGGGTACTGTCCGGCTCGCAGTTGTCCTCCATCTTCCTCCACCACTGCACGTACTCTCGGTGGTGATCAGCGAAGTCCGTCACCTTTCGTTAGCGGACCCTGTCGAACCTGTACATATAGCAGATGTCAACAATAGTTGTTAGTACGAACCAAAAGAATTTTAAATTGTTACTTACTTGTGCAACTCAACAGAAGTCGACATCCCCTCTGGGGGGAAGAACTGCACGAGGCCGAACTGCCGCGCAACTCTGTGAGGGAGGTGAATCTCCACGGCATAGAAGCAGATCAGCGGACACCTCATCCTCCAAATATGGGAGTCCCTGCGGCACATGGTGCTGAGCGGTAGCGCTAGAACCTGTGGCTCGGAGTAAGGCTCCCAGGTCACCTAGTAAGAGAACACACGATTAGCCGTGTACAAAAACCAAGAACTGTAGAATAAATAAATGCAGTACCAATTTCTTACCATCGTGGGAGACAAAGTGTCAAACTCGTTGCTGAAATCCACGTACGCCCGCTGAGTAATCGCGAACGGGACTGACACTGTATCCCACAGGTACGCAACAGTGGGGCCGAGGTCATCCACACCCAGTGGATGCCAAGGCTGCGCCTGCAACACTCGAGGGCGCCCCACTGGAATGCGTGTCCACATCCACACCTAGCAAGCGAACATACGGGCAGACACACGATTAGCCATGCACAAAAACAAAGAACTGTAGGAAAAATAAATGCATTACCACACCTGCAGGAGGAAGACGCATCCACTGAGCGTCGACGAGGGGGCCTTGCGTCTGCAGGCCTCGCAAAGCTGGCGGTAGAGGAATGCGAGGACCGCCGAGCCCCAGCTGAACTGTCTAGCGTCCCCCCAGTCCTGGAGGCAGTGGATGTACATCCACGAAGCGGCATCCCCCGTGGCGTCCGGGAACAGCACTGCCCCGAACATGTGCAGGACCCAGGCGCGGCAGTGGTAGGTCACCGTGGCGTCGTCCGCGGCAGCAGGGCATTCGCCAAAGGTACTCCGCAACCATCTAAGGTGGACCCCCGAGACGCGGCCTCGCCTGGCATTATCTGGGGCAGGAGGCAATGGCGTGCCCAGGAAGGCCTCCACACGTGCCCTCCAGCCCTCAGACACCGCCGGGCCGATCACCGGCTGTCCCCTGATGGGAAGTCCA
The DNA here is from genome assembly GCA_017311315.1 of Dendrocalamus latiflorus. NCBI lineage: Eukaryota > Viridiplantae > Streptophyta > Magnoliopsida > Poales > Poaceae > Dendrocalamus > Dendrocalamus latiflorus. The sequence goes on from CM029659.1 coordinate 1,431,765, forward strand.
AGTATCATCGCCACGTCCTGCAGCGTGACGGTCATCTCCCCACAGGGAAGGTGGAACGTGTGTGTCTCTGGCCTCCACCTGTTAGTAGTATAAGGAGAAAAGAATTAGTTACGTGCGTAAGAATATAGAAGCGAAAACAAATAGACCCGATAGAGAAAATGCACCTGTCGACAAGTGCGGTCAAAGCTGCGGGGTTGAAGACCGGCATGCCCCGCCGTAATAGGTTAGCGACCGTGTGAAGCCCAGCACGGCGCAGCAGTGGGGTATAGCGGTCGTCGTAGCGCATCAACTGGAACCCATCATGGGTTCGAGGGCGAAGTATGGGTATCTCCTGAAAATTGCTATAAAAGTTAGCTGCGTGACCATCAAGTTGAACACATGTACATTTCGACCACACACGTACCTGGCCGTCCTCTGTGAGCCTGCCGCGGTGCTCCCTCTCGTAGTACTCGTCTAGCAGCCGGTATCTCGCCATCCTGTGATAAATTTTAGAATTCAATGGTTAAGAAATATTCAAATAAGAAATTTATAAAACATGATTTATAAATAAAAATAATAATCAAATTGAATTATGAAATTGGAATCAACATGAATAATAATTGGAATCAAATTGATTTACCCTTGGTTAAATACATGTCAACAAAGATTAGTAAGTTAATTATGGTAAATAATTTAAATATTAGGTCACTAATATTAACTGTAAATACCGACATATATTTATCAAAGACATTATTGATATATATATATATATCATTGACAATAAGTTGTCTTTGCCACTTGAATTAGAATGCAAATCTAAATTAGAGGTGGTGGTAAAAAAATAATTTTGTAAACAATAATCAAAGCTACTAAGGGTTAGGTGGACATACAATCTTGCCCATGTTGACATGAAATCATCCTATTTGGTATATGAAACCCTAAAAACCTAAAACCGAACACAACCATGTATAAATAATAATCAAACCCTAAAACCTATCCAAATACACAATACTTCTCTTACATTACGCAAATCCATTGCAAACGTAACCTAAAATCGCTCATAATTGAACTAATTTCATCTAGGGATTCAAATCTTGCCCTACGAAATGTACCTCAAATAATCCATATCTATTGCAAAAAATGAAGGGAGGGGAGAGAGTTTACCTTGCTTGCCCGATTTGGAAGCAAAATCGCGAGATTAATCGGTGGATTTGAGAGGATTTAGAGGGGGGATAGAGGGGGGCGGCGGCGGTTTACTGTTAGAACAGAGGAGCAGTGAGGGGGAGCTGGGGGGCCAGGGGACGCGCTGGGGCTTAAGTCCCGAAGCACGGCGCCACGGCCTTTAGCGCCGTAAATACATATCACGGAGCCGTGGGTCTTGGCGCCGTGATATGCCACCCTGGCTCCGACGTGTCAATTCACGGCGCCAAAGAATATGGCGCCGTGACATGTACCATGGGCGCCATATGATTTGGCGCCGAGAGAAGGGTCCATTTTTGCAAAACTTTTCTCTAGGGGTCCATATGTAAAAAACTTTCAATTTTTGGGCTAAAAAGCAAAAATTTTACCAAATGGGCCGGGTGGTACAGGTTATACTGCACTTTGTGTATGGAACTAGTTAGTCACGGTTATCTTCAATAATCCCAGCTACATTTTACCTTTAGGCAAAATTGGCTGTGGGACATCGCAATTTGGTAGCATTTGTCACAAAACACTTTCAATTTGCGGTTTTGCTATAGGGTATTACACTTTCGTGGTATTTTGCCAAAAGACATTTTAGCCAATAAAATATGATTTACAGGCTAAAGAGGAAAGAAAAGGCTAGTGCAACGTTGTATTACTCCTTCCGTTGCATTGCTCAAGAAAATAATTGAGTAAATTTCATGAAACCGCAACTTTACTGACAAAACTATTAGTTTGCTACAATTTTAAGCAAGGATTTTGGGTAGCTGCACCTTTAAGAGTTTGCTCAATGAAAATATTTGAAGATATGCATGCATCAAATGTGTGTTCTTTAATTATAGACACCTGACTTTATATTTCCTTGGCATATTAATCTCAAGGAAAGTATTGTATCTAATATTATCTCTGAGGTAAAGCAGAAAAAAATAACCGTTGACAATTAACACAGTCAAAAATCCAAACTACAACTATGCTGCCCAATATATATTCACGGCAGCAATGGGCTCAAACTATTTTCAACTAAAATATTTTTAGTATCCAAATATATATAAATTCCAAAATATAGAAAAGTTTGGCATCCAAATATGTAAAATTTGGAATCAAAGTTACACACGTACTAATCCATAGAGAATATGCAATGTAAAATTTGAACTTTCAAGATTTAAACCACCTAACATTTAGAGCAAAAAATTGCTATTACAAATTCTGTACACTTAGTACGAAATGTGCAAAAACAAAACATAGCGAAAACACGTAGCCCGTGCATAAGACTAGTGCTAGTGATTAAAGTAGTAGACAACGTATTTCATTCATTGATATTATACGCGCGGACCACTTAAAGCTATCTGAAGCTTACGGAAGGCAGAGGAGGCACTTTAGTCTTTAATCGTAGAGACGTCGTACCACTTTAGTCCCCACCGTCAGCCAGTCGATCGTTCGTGGGCACTCGGTGTAGCTGTCGTTAGCTACATGTAGGGGTGAAAACGGATCGGATATTTCCCGACCGACCGATCACCGAATCCGAGTCGGATCGAATTCGGATAGTCATATCGGATAACTATCGGATTCGGAGTCGGATTCGGATAGTTGCTTTCGGATACGGATTCAGATTCGGGAGCGGACTATCCGACGGATACGGATACTATCCAGAATTTTATCGGATAATACCCGGATATATTTTTCGGATATCCGGCCCATCAGCCAAATCATCATTTTCAGCCCATCAGCCCATTAGCAAATCCAAATAAATTCCCACAAATCCAATAAATGCAAATAACTCCAAAAAATTCCAGAAAATGCACAAAAAATATTATAAATCTAGGAGAACTTAGGGAAATAACATAAACTATTTTTAGCTTTTAGAAAATAGTTAAAATAAGTTTTTTTGCTCTTGGCTTTCAAATAAAATCTAGAAAAATCCAAATAAATTTCAACAAATCCAATAAAATATGGGATATTCCATCAAGAAAAAAAGAAGATAAGCTAAAAAAGGTTCAGCCATATGAAACTCCGAGCCTATGTTATCCGCCTATATTATCTGTTTCCGAGCCGAATCCGTTATATATCCGTCCCGACGGTGCCGTATTCGAAACTCCGAATATTCCGAATTCGTATTCGTATCCGGTCTTATCGTATTCGACTCCGAATCCGAAAAAAATATGGGTTAGGATACGGTTTAAGCAATATCCGACCGAATCCGATCCGTTTACACCCCTAGCTACATGTATTAGGGTTTGCTTTTTGGCTTTTTTCTTTTTGAAGGCACTTCTCCCTTTGGCGCGCGCGGCATCTGTTCCAAGTTTCATCACTACTGCTCATTCGATCGATACATCTGACGCACAAAAGCCTCGCCAACGTCTTACTTAAGACATGCAGTTCGATCTATTTAATATAGATGCCTCATGCTCGCTAGTTTCTCCAGCAAGCTTCCCAAAAGATCTCTTCTGATCTACGTCTTTCTGTATGCATATATCATACGCTTCTCAAAACAATTCATTGTACCTGCATCAAAAGGTACCAATAAATAAAGAGATAAATGCTCTACGGACCACAAATCTCGTGTCTTCTTTTATTTTGTGTGCTTGTTCTTCGGCAACTTGACCACAAATCATGTCATATAAACTAGCCAAATAGCCCTAGCTACCATTACGCGGTAATCCAAATATTTAATTAGTATTTACTCTCTGATTAATGGACAATTAAATGCTCACACACTACTACAGAAAACCACATTACAGACGGTTCAGAAACGTCATCACAGACGGTTTTCTGAACCGTCTGAAATTATGGGTCAGTGATAATCCAAGTTATCACAGACGGTTTTTGAACCGTCTGTGATTATGCGATATCACAGACGGTTTTGTACTTAGAACCGTCTGTGATATTGATATCACAGACGGTTCTAAGTTCAGAACCGTCTATGATAAGCCTTTGCGACTGCAGTTATTAAGGCAACACCAATAACCATAGCTGCATTCATATCCACCACCAAACAGCTGCATTCATATACAACACCAACCAGCTGCATTCATATCAACCATCACATGTACATCACACATATACATTTTGTCACACATTTTCACATATACATGTCAAATTAAAATTGAGTACATCACACATTTTCACATATACATGTCAAAATTGATTACATTACACATTTTCACATATACATCTCAAACTTGCTTATTTCCTTTAAAAATTAGCCCTTCATCATGATCAATGCGTACGTAACTAGTTTCGTCACGTTGTTCATCGTCGACCCTTATGCCATTTCCAAAAGGAGGTAACTCGTCAAATTGATTGTATTCCTCCTCGTCCACTACATTCTCCACTCCGACAATTCTCCTTTTTCCATGAAGAACTACATTGCGTTTCTTATTTGCCGGGTCGGTTACATAGAAAACTTGAACCACTTGATTGGCGAGTACGAATGGTTCGTCTTTGTACCCGACACGTTGGAGGTCCACGGTCGTGACACCGTACTTGTCAACCTTCACCTGTGGGAGATGCACCCAACGGCAGCGAAATAAGGGGATCTTGAAAACCACATAGTCGAGCTCCCAAATCTCTTCTATAAAGCCATAGTACGAGTTTCTCGACCCATCGGTACTGAATGCATCTATGCGGACACCGCTGTTCTGGTTAGTGCTCTTGACATCCTGAGACTGCGTATAGAATGTGTACCCATTTATATCATATCCTTGCCATGTCATAACTGTAAATGTCGGCCCTTTTGCCAACCATGTCAACGTCTCACTCGGCGAGCTCCTAGCGATTTGCTCCTTCAACCATTGGTTGAACCAACGGTTGTGTTGCCTCATGATCCAAACATCCGTCCGCTCTGGATTTTGTTGCCGAAGCACATCCTTGTGCTGGTCCACATAAGGCGCCACTTCAGTCATGTGTTGCAACACCGTGAAATGGGCTTGAGTATACGTGTCCATATCTGGGGTGATTGCTTTCCTTCCGCTAGTTCCGAGACCCTTCAGTCTCCCCTCATGACGAGATTGAGGGACACCTATCGGTTGAATCTGAGCCATATAATCGACACAAAACTCAATGACCTCTTCGCTTGCATAACCTTCGACGATGCTGCCCTCCGGCCGAGAACGATTCCGTACGTAGGACTTGAGAATTCCCATGAACCTCTCAAATGGGTACATGCTACGTAGGAATACGGACCCGCACATTTTTATCTCCCACACAACGTGAACAATGAGATGGACCATGATATCGAAAAACGAAGGAGGGAAATACATTTCGAGGTGACATAGAGTCATCACCACCTCGTCCTGCAGAGCATCTAGTCCTTCGGGATCGATGACCTTCTGAGCAATTGTGTTAAAGAAATAACATAGCCTCATGATTGTCTCTCGGACTTTGATCGGCAAAATATTTCTAATTGCAATAGGGAGCATCTGTGTCATCAGCACATGACAATCATGAGACTTCATACCATTTAACTTCAAATCTTGCATCGAAACAAGTTTCTTCACGTTGCCCGAGTAACCAGACGGAACTTTGACACCATGCAAGCACTGGCACAGTTCTGTTTTCTCAGCCTTGGACAGAGTGTAACACGCAGGGGGAAGGTATGTTCGTCCATTATCAGTGCATGTAGGAGCTAACTCAGGCCTGATGTCCATGTCAGCCAAGTCAAGCCGTGCGTTAACGCCGTCCTTTGTTTTATCACGGATGTTCAGTAAGAGACCAATCAAGCTGTCGCACACATTCTTTTCTACGTGCATGACGTCGATGCAGTGCCGAACATCTAGGTACTCCCAATAAGGTAAGTCCCAAAATATTGATCTCTTCTTCCAGGTGTTCTTCTCATGAGCCCTCAATTTACGTGCCTTTCCGAGGACAACATCTAAATCCTTAACCATATCATAAACCTCGTGTCCCCTTAAATGCCTTGGAGCTGAACCGTCTTCCTTCTCTCCGTCAAATTGTTTCTTCATCTTGCGGTATGGGTGAGCCCTCCGAAGGAACCGGCGGTGACGCATGTAGACGGTTTTGCGTGAGTGTCTCAGCCACACACTCTCGGTACCATCTAAATAGTGAGTACAAGCTTTGGCACCTTTTGTACTATGGCCCGATAGGTTACCAAGGGCAGGATAATCATTTATGGTGCAGAACAATAAGGAGCGCAGAGTGAAGTTCTCTCGTTTGTATGCATCCCATACCTGTACCCCTTCGTTCCACAGTACTTTTAGATCTTCCACCAACGGTGCTAGGAACACATCGATATCATTCCCAGGTTGTTTTGGCCCTTGGATAAGTATCGACAGCAAAATGTACTTTCGCTTCATACACAACCAAGGAGGAAGGTTATAGATGCAGAGAGTCACGGGCCATGTGCTATGTCGGCTGCTCATGCTACTGAAAGGATTCATTCCATCTGTACTCAGTCCAAACCTTATATTCCTTGGTTTTGCACCGAACTCTGCAAAACTCCTATCGATGTTTCTCCACTGCGCGGAATCAGCAAGGTGTCTTATCATTCCATCCTTCTTGCGCTCCTCCGAGTGCCAACGCAGCAGTTTTGCATCCTTTGGATTTGCAAAAAACCTTCTCAAACGAGGAATTATAGGAAAATACCATGCCACCTTAGCAGGAGGTCCTTTCTTCGCCTCTGTTCCCTCGCCATCATCTGATTGATTGTTACGTTTGTGTCGGGATGCGTTGCACACCGGACATACATGCATATTTGCATACTCTTTACGGTAGAGGATACAGTCGTTCGGGCATGCATGTATTCTTTCTACTTCCATTCCCAACGGACAAAGAACCTTCTTGGCTTTATACGTGATTTTAGGCAACTCATTTCCCTCCGGAAGCATGTCCGCTAAAAGACCTAGCAGCGCCGTGAAACTCTTGTCGGACCAACCGTTGCTTGCCTTCAATTTCAACAGTTCAAGCATGGCCGACAACCTCGTGTACTTGCAGCCCGTGTACAAAGGTTTCTCTGAGTCCTCCATCAAGCCACGGAATTTAACATACTCTCTCTCATCATAGTTCTCTTCTACATCGCGAAGCATCTGATCCAGATTATCATCGTGCAACCTATCCGAATCCGAGCCACAATCGACATCAATCGGCGCCATGTCATTCACTTCACCGGCGATGTCATCCGGGGGTATATCATTCACTTCACCGGCGATGTCATCCGGGGGCATATCATTCACTTCACCGGCGATGTCATCCGGCGGCATATGATCATTCACTTCGCCATGACTGGTCCAACACGTATAATCCTTTTTGAAACCCCTCCGAATCAAGTGCGCTACAATTTGCCCTCGGTTCTTAAACATCTTCAAATTCTCGTAGTCAGTGCATGGACAGCACATATATTCCACCCCCTTATTCAACATATCCTCCTCGGCGGCTCTTATAAAAGCAGAAACACCATTAATGTACTCTTCACTCACACGGCTCGCGGCATACATCCAGCTTCGGTCCTACGTTACGTACATATATAACAACTTAGTATTAATTATAATCTAGATTAACTACTTATAACTACATATATACCGGCCACATTTATTATATTGAGACTTAATTTCCTAGCTCAATTCATATTATAAACACAATAGCTATTATATAACCAACAATTTTGCAAATTAACCATCTTCAATAACACTCATGGATTATTTAGACCTAAATTGTAATGCAATTAAAGAAAAAATAAGTTTATTCATTACTAACCATATCTAGATCAGCAACCAGGAAACTCTGAATTAATTTTCAAAGCTCAATCTCTGCCTCTTCCCACCAAATTAACTGTCGTGAAATCGCCTGGCTTCCTCCCAAGTGAAAAAGTGCGCAGCAGTGGCTAGATCTGGATCGAAATGAAGACAGATGCGGTCTGAGCAGCGCAATAAATGCCTTAGAGCCATTATCACAGACGGTTTTTAACTAAAAACCGTCCGTGATAATCTGGCATTATCACAGACGGTTCTTAATATCGACCGACCGTCTGTGATAATCCATTTTCCCGCCACAAATACCACAGACGGCCTCCAAATTACAACCGTCTGTAATGATGTTCATCAGAGACGGTTTCACAAAACCGTCTGTGATGAGGCGTCTACTATGAGGCTTTCTGTAGTAGTGACATAAATACCTAAGCTCTTTAGTAGTTTTGGTTTTTTTTAGCACTTCTATAAGTCATTTTACCGTTCAATTGCTCGCTCTAGGCATTTTTTTGCTCATCTATTTGCCTATTTATTGCGAATTGTTTAAGCGATAAAGATAGTGACTTCTGGGGATTCGTGCATAGAAGTTAAAAGACATCTCTTTTGAAAAAACCAAAATACATCCTAAGCATGTCCAATGGTGATTTATGAGCTAGCTCTAAACATATTATTTCATATTTTAATAGAAGAGAGAGAAAAGCTAGCTCTTGATCAAGAGTTAGTCTCATACACACATTTCAAGATTATATGAGGATGTCATGTGGGACTATTCATGTTATAAGCTATGTGCTAAAAGTTAATATCATTGGAGAAGTTATCTTAGAGTTAGTAACTAACTCATACCATTGTACATGCCCTAAGAAAACATAACATTTGATTGAAAAAAATCAGTGAGCATGATACGTTGTGACAATGTCAGAAAACTGGATAGTGAATATACTTTTTAGGAAAAAAATAGTGTAAAATCCCAAAAATCGGATATTCAAAAATATGAAAATTTTAAAACTTTTTAATGCATCTTGATTGGCATTTTATTTTTCTTCTGAAAATTATTTAGAGATATTTTGGAAAATGTGTAATGCAAAGTAACTCAAGAAAAGGTATACAATTAACAAATCAGATTAGGATAAGAGGCCGAATCTAAAAAGATAGTCCATAAAGTATCACAAGAGAATTTACAGTGAAAATAAGTTATAACAAAAGTTGAAATTCAAGGGCGCTTTGAAATGAAACTAAATTTTGAATGCAAATTTAATTCGTTAAAACAAAACCTGGATTTGAGCAAGAATTAAAAGAAGGAAATTTTGAACAGAAAATTGAATTCGAAAGAGAGAATAAAATAAAATAATGAAAATTATGCACTCTTCAAAATTTTGACAAGAGAAATTCAAATCAGAACTCAAATTCCAAACCAAAATTGATATTTAAATAAAAAGGGAAAACTTCAGAATGGGCTAGCCTATTTCTCTCTCTCTCCTAGCTTAGTTGGCCCAACCCAACCCAAGCCCAGCACCATTTCATTTCTCTCTCCTCCCTCTCTCTGCTTCCCTTGCTTTCGGCCAAGCCGGCCCAGCAGTGCACCCGTGCTCCCGCCGGCCCATGCACCCGACCGTGCACTGTGCCATGCGTCCCGAGCTCGCGTCACGCCGAATGCGCCTGGCCCCCTTCTTCCTCGATCGCGCCAGCGCCGTCGAGCTCGCATTTTTAGAACGTAGGCTCCTTTTCCGAAAATTCTTGTTCGAAAAGTTTTTTATGAGTTCAAAGTTTATTTCTACAAAGTTTAAAAGTATTTCAATTTGGTTTGAAAAAGTTATGTCCTTTTCTCTCTTTGCTCAAAAGCTGAAAATTCAGAGTTTTGCATGATTTGGAGCTGATTGTGATTTTTGTATCTTTAAGTGAGCTCATAATCTGAAAAAGCTGCAATTATGTCTTTTGCTTCTCTATTATTGATCTATATTGACAAATTTTCTCAGACTCATTTGACATTTGTATGTCAGTTTTTCAGCTAATTTTTGAAGCCCAATTGGAATATCAACATCTAAAAATCTGCAACTTCAATTGGAGTGTGGTTCAAATGCCAAAAGGGGGAGAACTCTAAACTGAAACATCAATTGGAATGACAAGCCTTCATGGAGATATAAAGAGTAAGATTATTTGAATGTGTTTCAAATATCTTTTCCTTTCATTACGTCAAATTCCCTCTTGGTCATGTGTATTTACTTTCATACTCATTATGACCAAAATTAATGTTAAATCAAAGGTATCAAGCTCCATATATTTGAAAGTCTCTATTTTGTCCTAACCCTCTTCCTTGCCTTTTTGGTGATCAATGTCAAAAGGGGAAGAATTATGAATAATAGTATTGTTACAATGTAAAATGCCAAAAGGGGGGGGGGAAATAGGAGAATAATAAAATGCCAAAAGGGGGAAATAGGAGGATAGCAAAATACCAAAAGGAGGATAAAAACATTGTTGTTAAATTCAAAGTTAAACTTGAACAATGCCAAAAAGGGAATGTTAAAAATAATGCTAAAAGGGGGAGTGACTTCACCAACAGTCTTTAATTCCTATCATATGTTCATTTTTATCCAAATGCTATTATTGTTAATGGATTTGTCATTCATCACTAAAAAGGAGGAGATTATAAGTTCAAGTTCCATTAAGTTGGTTTTGGTGATAATGACAAATGTAATTATAAAACCAATATGTTTATTAGTTATAATATTGCCTGGTCTCATTTTGGATGAAATTAATGACAAATAGTTTTGGATATATTGACAAATCTAATTGTGGGACAAACTTATTTATTGATTATAATCTCTAAGTCTCACTTAGATGAAAAAGTGAAAATCATGGAGATATGAATTCTACATCATATTCTTATATTTTAATGCATTTCCTGGATCCAAAATATAAATTGACCTCAATCAATAGTTTAACTTGAATATGTACATATGTTTCCCTTATACATTCTTGTATGCACATATTTAGGGAAGTTCACTTTATGTTTTGTTGTTTCATTAGTATTGATCCATGTTCCTCTTTTCACATATTAAGGATCTTTACTTTGAAACATATCCCTTGAGTATATATAGCTTGTGTAGTTCGTATATACTTATGATTGATTTAAATTAAATCAATTGCAATCGGGTTGTCATATAGTTGCTCCATTATGTGTTAATGATTGGAGGATTAATGACAATCGAATGAGAACTTTGCTGGTAATTAATCCCATCCATACATTCCTTGAACCATTTTATAAAACATAACACTGCTAAGATGGAGGATTCACTAAGTCGTCCATGACAGTGGATACATCTATTTGAATAGTTTTAAACTCTGCAGAGGTTGTATATTTTACCCATACAACATAAACATCTTATCATATTATACATATCACGCGATACAATTGGTACCCAATATGATAGTTCATAACGAAGCTTTTACGTCACCGGTCCTAGCAACTACCACGCTATGATTCCCTTCTTAGAACGGGAAGTGCCCTCCAACATCCCAGACTCATATGGTGTGTTAGTAAACCTTCCTTCCCGGTAAGGTCCTTCTGAACATTAGCCTAATTTTACCTACAATTTACCACGTGGTAAAATTGCTAGAATCATGTAACTTATTATGCTAAGACATTTCCATAAAGGCACGTATGGTTGTGCATTGCATGTTAGCTCTAACTACACCATAAGCTCGGTTCTTAGTGACTCGGGCGAGACATCCATAAACCACAGTCTCATGCTAATCGCACCGGTCTGCACAACAACTCATCCAAGTCTAGAACATATTTTTCATTTTATTTGCTAACTAAAATACCAGATATATCTCCTCTGGACCATTTCTTACATATCTCCTATTTTGAACATTTTGATCAATTTTTAACCTAGTATATCTAGTACCACTATGAGCATGGCTAAACACAAAAACCAGCAGGCTAAATAGAAAGGTAAGGCCCGCCCTAACTGGCTACAGTAGTAACAAATGATGATGTAGTCACTCTCAGAGTGCTAGATTATCTTCCGTGAGGATTTTGTTTTGGTAAGTTTCGACGCGAAAAATTTACATTTGTCTTCTGTTCGCGCCTTCCAAATTATTCCGGTATTATATAGGCTTCCTAGCTTCCTGGAAATTGAGTGAGATATGTTGATACAGCAGTGTATTCACCGTGAACAGTCCAAAGCCAGACAATGGGATCCGGTGTGGTGTCTGGTTGCAGTTGAATGTCACGCAACATGATCCAAAGTGCCACAAAACTGATCCTCTAATTGCTTAGAATTGGAGCTTTTGCCCCTGAGGGCTCTGACCCATTTGTTGTTGTCCAGCTCGTCATGAACTAATCTGTTTTTTTCTCCTGGTTAAGCTGAGAAGGTTCTGGTTATCAGCCTATCACTCTATTATTTCCTTCCCGTGTTACAGGTTTTAGCCATGCAATGCGAGGGAGAAAAACTAGAGATTATTGATGACTTTTAGTAGTAGTATTATGGATCGAATAATAAGCTTAGATGAGAAAATCGCATTAAATTTGCACATGCAAAATTAGAATACGCACCAACATTAATTAATTATAATCATCGACATCGCCGGTCGGCCGGCTGGCCTCCAACCCACGCTTAATTGAATAATAGAGAAAAGGAAATTAATCACAAACTACATTTGAACACATGAACGAAACGAGTTTTTTTTTTCAAACAAAAAAAATTAGAAACGAGTTTTATTTTCAATAGAAAGGTGAAATCATCATCCACACATAAAGAAGCAGCTGGCCGTAGGTCATGAAATTCTAACTGCTGCCGGGCGGCGTATCCGCGCATATTGTTGCGTCGTCAGCCTTGTTCTCGGAGGAGTCACCGGCTATGGTGAGGGGCCAGCAGTAGTAGAAGGTTTGGACACCAGTCGTGTTGTGCCCGGAGTATATCTCGCTGGTGAGGGTGCCATTCAGCCACAGCATCGCGTCAGGAATGCTGCTGCTGTTGTTGTAGTAGAACATGTTGAACACATACTCTTCGATATTGAACTCAATACTGGCTGGCACCTGTTCATGCGATTGCACCATCAACTGCTGCCCCACGGCTATGTCATTCAACTCGAAGATGAGGAAAGAGTTGTCCTGTGACGTTGATTCGTTCATGCCTTGGAAGAACCCCTTGATGTTGGTGTAGTACACGCGGACGCGGCCGCTCGGGTTGATGGCCTGGAGGGTGAAACGGAAGGTCAACTCTGGCTTCAGCGACGGCGATTGTCTTCGCTCCACGGATACGTAGCCTCCGGTGACCCTGAAAATGAGCTTCTCGGGGCGAAAAACCACGACGATGGCGTACGCGGTGACCGTGACGATGAGCACGGTCACCGCGAAAGCCAGCGCGTAGCGTGCCGCGTCGATGCACCGGATTGTTGATTTCTCGCCGACCTTGTCTGCCGCCATGCGTGATTAATTTGGGGCAGCGCCTTCTGTGTCTATATTACATGCATAGCATATATGATCACTTCACCTGTCTATTTATACACCGTTTGCCTCTAAACAGGGGCGGACTCAGTAGGTAGTCCATATAGGCCTAGGACTACCCTGCAATAGTGCAACTTGGCCCCAAAAATACCCGGTGCCCTAACCCAAAAACTCTCCGCCAGGCGCCTAGCTTCCCTCGGTGACAATCCCTCCGCCTCTGCCTCTGCCAGGCGCCAGGCTCCCTCCGCCTCCGCCTCGGCGCCTCCGCAATTTGGCCGGCTCCCTCCACCTCCGCCTCTGCCAGGCTCCCTCCGCCTCCGCCTCCGCCTCCGCCAGGCTCCCTCCGCCTCCGCCTCCGGCGCGGGAAGGGCGAGGCCGAGTTCGACGAGAAGGCGTGGACTAAGGTTACTAACCGATGCTTCACTACGCCCTAACTATCCGATGCTTAGTTTCATTGGTTTCTTGTTGTTAGTTTGTTACTATGAGAATGGATTAGTGTAATAGATTGCTCTTTGTGCTGAATTGGTGTACAAGCATTGGATTATTGTGTTCAGGCTTTCAGGGAAGCTGAATTGGAGCAGGCTTTCAGGGAAGCTGAATTGGAGCATGTTTAGGCAATATGTTTTGCAATTAGGACTTAAATTTTTACTCTAGTTTTACCTCACAATTTCAAATTGTCGCATTTGCAGCAATGAACAATCAAACCACATGTGATGGCCATATGCGCATTGGTAAATTGCATGATGGATATAATTGTTTCGAGCTTGGATTTCATATATAGTTGGCACAAGGGAAATGTGGATGTTTACATCTTACGATGCTAGACAAAATTTCCAGTAGTCAATGTCGCAAATCAGTATAGTGCAAAAACCGATTCTGTTAGTGTTACTGATGTAATGATCCTTATCTTCAGTGCCATCCAGAGTGCCACCGTCTTCACTGCCTCAGTGCTTACTTTCTTGAACCTATTTTTTGACCTCCCTGCTATCAGATATTTGCATTGCATGCTTTAAGAAGTTAGAGAAAAATCCCCTTCTAGCTATGCAAATTTTCTATTTATGTAAGACCTTATATTACATTTGAACAATTTATATTATCAGTTATGCAAATTTCGAACTTATTTGTTGAATTTAAGGTATTATGAGACCTTTTAGATATATTATGTTTTTTACCGACCCGTTTACCGAATTTTTGTACGTATTAGATTATACCAATATTGGATAATTATGTTTTAGTTAGGCATACCCTGGATTCAAATCCTGGGTCCGCCACTACCTCTAAATTAAGATCGATGTACGTGTACTCACATACAGTACGTACATACATATATGCGTGCGCATATATATACTTGTCTTGTATACTAAGGGCCTGTTTGGGAGAGCTCCACCAGCTCCAGATTCACGAAAAACAGATTCAGATCCACTTTTCCAAGCCAAACACCTCCAGCTCCAGCAGCTCCACCGTGAATCTGCTCCACCAAAACCATGGATCTGGCTCCAGATCCACCAAATCCATGGAGCACCTCAAGGGGTGCTCCACGAAAACTTGTTTCGTATCTACTCGTGGAGTTAGGTGGTAATTACCCACCAATGCCATTACACACCCCTCCCAACCGTTTTTTCTTTTTTCTATTCGGCTTCTTCCTCCACCGACGCTCCCCCGCCTCCTCCCGGCCTCCGCCTCCCCCGCCTCCTCCCGGCCTCCGCCTCCCCCGCCTCCTCCCGGCTCCGACCGCGTCCGCCTCCTCCCGGCCTCCGCCTCCCCCGCCTCCGACCGCCTCCTCCCGGCCTCCGCCTCCGCCTCCCCCGCCTTCTCCCGGCTGCGTCCGCGTCCGCCTCCCCCGCCTCCTCCCGGCCTCCGCCTCCGACGCCTCCTCCCGATCTCCGCCTCCCCCGCCTCCGACGCCTCCTCCCGGTCTCCGCCTCCGACGCCTCCGACCGGCCTCCGCCAACCCCGCCTCCTCCCGGCCTCCGCCTCCGACGCCTCCTCCCGGTCTCCGCCTCCGACGCCTCCGACCGGCCTCCTCTCGGTCTCCGCCTCCCCGGCCTCCTCTCGGTCTCCGCCTCCCCCGCCTCCTCCCGGCCTCCGCCTCCCCCGCCTCCGACCGGCCTCCGCCTCCCCGCCTCCGACCGGTCTCCGCCTCCCCGGCCTCCTCTCGGTCTCCGCCTCCCCCGCCTCCTCCCGGCCCCCGCCTCCTCTCGGTCTCCGCCTCCGACCGGCCTCCGCCTCCCCCGCCTCCGACCGCCTCCTCCCGGCCGCCGCGTCCGCCGCGCCTCGCCTGCGCCGCCCGGGGCCGCGCCCGCCGGCCGCTGCCGCGCCTGACGCGTGGGGCCAGGTGGTTTTTTTTTTCATTTTGCCCCTGACGCGTGGGGCCCAGGTGTAAGTGAGATAGAGAGGGAGGTGGAGCTGTACCAAACACTTTGACGAATCCCAGATCCACCATGGAGCTGCTCCACGGTGAATCCAGCTCCAGATCCATGTTTTTCGTGAATCTGAAGTTGGTGGAGCTCTCCCAAACAGGCCCTAAGACACACGAGATATCCTCCAAAAGGAGAAAAAAAAGGAGATGTGATTCTGCTTTGAGTTAGTGAGAAGCAAATATGACAGGAGAATAACTAGCTGGAGCCCGGAATATGGGCGGAGCTTCATGTAGGTGTCAGACTGGAAAATCAATCACGAATCTAAGTGTTTACTATACTAGCCATAATCAGTAGCTAACACGTATGTGTACATCGTTGCATCACTTTCATATATAATTAAATAGAACAGAGTAACACATAATAATAATAATCACTCATACATAAGTCTATTAGATGGAATTTTACACAAAAGAGACCGACTGACCAAAAGTTCACATAGAGGGTATTTACAGCAGAAATAAAAGGTAAATAAAGAATAACAGCCCAAATGATTTGCCTTATTCCCACAAACAACCGATTGAGGTTAACACCTAGTAATCGTCATTGTCATCGCCAAATTTTACGGCACAAAAGTACCCAACCAAGGGATCTTCTTTCTCTTTATCTGATAGTATCCAACAAGCAACCGTGAGTACAAAATATACTCCGTAAGACTTACATCAAATGCTATTAGCTACATATTTAGCTTTGTCAAAGGAAAGCTATTATATCTTGTTTTATTGCTCAAAGCAAATTTTGCTTTTACAACATAAATAGTAGATTGCAAGAGGCATTGTAATTATAATTAATCATATCATAATTACATAGTGTAAGTCCCTATTACCTACAACAAACAACCTCTCAAGTATGGACTCTACCCATCCATACTGAGCTCAAAGCTTTTCAAATATGAATTCCATCCGCCCATACCATTTTTCCAAAACTATTTTGAAACTAGAAAAATCTAATCAAGTGTGGTATCACCGAGCAATGTCTATGACTAGGGACACGACTATTCGAATAGATTGAGATCTCACTCTGCAGAAAATGTACAAGTTTACCCACAAGAGATAATCGATCGGCTCATGATGTTGGCCATTATACGCTTCCATCAGCTTGTGAGTAAGTGATTATCATAAGGACTTTCCCATACATCATCCCAACCTGATTCTGCCAGCTAAGGTTTCATTGCCAAAGGACACCCGCCCAATCAAAAGCCCCCCTCTTATGCCGTGTGCAAATAGTTGTCATCACCGACACCTACATTCATTTCAATGGCAAAACAAAAATTGAGATATTGCAATTACTTAGCCAAGTACATCTCATTCTGGAACATATGATTGTACTAGAATGCTTGGATCAATAGCACTAATGTTTGGTCTTTAGTTGACTTGGGCAAGACTCAGTGTCTACAAAACACTTGCCCAAGTCTCAATCTTTTATTTTTAGTTTTCTGTCAAATTAATTCAAAAGTACTCCCTGTCCAAAATGTGCCAAGGTTTTTCAAGAGTTTACATGATTATTCCAGACATTTTCTTATCAATTTGTATAACACCAGAAGGATGGTGGAGCTTAGGCAAGCTCGAGAATGGAGAGAGGAGGTCATGGCAAAGCTCTAGGAGGTGACGACGGTTGAAGAGGCGGACCGAGTCGATCGTGTGATGGAGGAAAACGATGAGGGTCCTCAGCCGTGCAATGGCGTCGGTGAAGGAGGGCAAAGGAGTGAATATTGAGAGAGGGAAAGGGCATTTGGGGTGGTTGTGTTGCAAGAGAAGGTGGCTCGAGGACCAATGGTCATAAGAGTCAAGTCGACAACATGCAAGTGTGGCGGTGCAAAACAGAGCAGTGGCGGTGATGACATAAACAACAACTAGACGATAAGGCAAAGAGCACATAGGGACCAGGAGCTCACCATGAAATTGATGATGGGGTCGATGATGACGGAGGTGGTCAAAGATGACTGGACAATGGTGAACAAAAATAGCAGTGATGAGGCCTACGGTGTCAGTGGTCCTAGGCGAAGGAAAGGCTATAAAGAGGAATGCATTAGCTTGCATGCAAGCAAGAGTTGGTGCACATGAAAGGAATTGGTCGAGGGCTCAATAGAGTAGCAAAGGGCGACGAAGACAATGATGGTGGCTGGAGACATGGAAGAAGCATGGCTTCAAAGGTCTATTGCCTATGCAAAGAAGTTAAGTGTGGGATTTGCATAAAAGGAGGGTGGAACACAATATGATGTGAATGGCTTAGGGCAAACCTTAGTTGAGCGCTGGAATGCGGCAGCTTGAGATGGTGCGCTCATTGAACTTGGGGAAGACGGCTTAGCCTCGGCTTCACAGGGCACCAACTGTGATATAAACCGAGAGGAAAGCATTAGAGAGGTGCAAAACAAACTTTGACACGAATGCTGAGGGAGAGGAAGCTCACCAGCATCAATGGAGGCTTGGAGCAGGCTCATCGGCGCCGATAGCAATGCTCATGTTTCCGTTGAATCAAAGAGCAAGGTGCTCGAGTGTTTGTGAAAATGGAACAAGGGGCGAGCTAGGAGGACGGTGATGTGGTTGGATGGCTTAAGTACAAACAAGAAAGGCATGAGAGAGTGACGATAAAATGGCAGACGCGACGAGAACTCGTGGTGCATGCTCTTTCTCCACCCGAATAGACAAAAGGAGGCGACAAGACGACTTGATGGCATTGGGGCAGTGCGAGGCAGAGGCGTCAGCTGTGCCAAGCATTCAAAACCATAGGCGACTCAGTTGGAAACAGTGGGCTAGTGTAGTGATGGCATTAGCTGTGAATAGGCGCAAGCGGTGAGGTCTGCAACACGAGGTCTCTACCACCAATCAGCGACATGGTGTGATGAGGGCATCGAATGACATGGCATGGCACAAGGAGCTCATCCATGATGTCGGGCTGCGTGAGGAGGTGGAAGATGAGCTCTGGCGCGTGGGCTGGGCTTATCAGCAACAGAGGGGGGGAAGGGAGAGGAGGCAGGCTTGGCGGAGACGCCTTCGTGAGGAGAAAATAGGAAGGAGGCGGCCGGCTGGGGTTGGCGCGTGGGCTAGAATAGGAATGGACCAGGCTAAGAGAGAAGAATTTAGCCCATGGATGGAATTGGATTTTCAAATAGCTTGCTAATTGATTTTAG
Organism: Dendrocalamus latiflorus; assembly: GCA_017311315.1. Classification (NCBI taxonomy): domain Eukaryota; kingdom Viridiplantae; phylum Streptophyta; class Magnoliopsida; order Poales; family Poaceae; genus Dendrocalamus; species Dendrocalamus latiflorus. The sequence goes on from CM029659.1 coordinate 1,450,620, forward strand.
TTGCATAAACAATTTATAATTTTAAAAATTAGCAAACCAACTCCAAAAATTATGAAACTTTTTGGGCAGGTACCGTGGATTATTTAAACTCAAATAAATTATCTATAGGTTTAGATCTGGTTTTAATTATTTTTAGAAAATCATTTTCAGCAACAGAAAATAAGAAAAACCATTTTCATTAATGCATAATTTCTGAAATTTTATGAAAAATGCACAAATGCTAATTTTGGAAATATTTAAATAGCTTTTAAGAATTTTGGAATGTTGCGGTAGGGCAGAGGTCTCCATGGCCCCTTCATTTGCAACCAATTTCTTATGCAAACACTAATTTTCACCATTTCCACTCCTTACAAAAATATTAATTTAAGTATGTGTCTTTTAGCTTGGCCTCTCGATGTTCCTCTTCAAGCTCCGCCACTGGCCTGGAACCTGCGGGGGAGAGCAAAAGACAGACAAATTAAAAAGTGGAGGCTGGAGAGAGCAAAAGATGAAGACAGCGGAGAGGGGACGGATTAGGAAGTGCAATTAGTTTGCTCGATTAATAGTAGTACTTTATTCGAATTCGTGCATGCAGGCAGCAGCATCTACAGGGCAATAATGTGTGCATGCATACACGTTCGTACAAGTTACGAACTATTCGCTGGTCCACGCACGTTCTTAGTAATTGTTACCGACACACATTTTGTCACGTAAAATAGTCGGCTAAGATAGTTCGGAATTAAGCATGGTCAAAGGAATTAGGATAGAGTCAAGGTTTCGAAATACAGTGTGGACCATGCTAGAAACATCTAGAAAAGCCGACTAAGGAAAGATTGATGTGGAAAAGGGGATCGTCAAAGGGCGATTGAAGATTTGAAGATAGACAGACTCTGTCAAAGTAAAAATTGAACTGATACGAAGAAAAAGATTTAAGATAGAATATAAGATTGATGAGTTGGTTGTTTTAGATAGAATCTAACCTTTACTACTTTTTCGTATCTAATTTTCATACGTATAAGGAGTGGTTTGTAGCTAGTAGATATCAATTTTCATCTGTAATTTAATTTTGATATTATTTTGTATCAACGTGTTGATGAATCTTTGTGTTATGTCTATCTACTTATCATCAATTTTGCTGATTTGATGAAAAATCGGTCGCATATTACATGTGCTGTCAGAAAGTACCCTCCGTAGACACGCGGTGCTATCAGGTGGCAACAGTAATGATGCGCGCGTACACCCATTAGCTTACTGCACGCATATATATATGCTCGGAAATATAGCAAGCTACTTCTGTTTAGCGTGCTAATTCGATACTTTGCACTTCGATTCTAGCTAGCTAGCTAACGTACCATGCCTATGGTTGATCAGAGCAAGTCATGGAATACCAAGAATTACATTCTGGCAGCTCTCGGCGGAACCCTCGCCGCCACCGCCGTCGTCATCATCGTCTCCGTCATCATGTGCCCCGCGCACATCGGTTTCTCCATCACCCACACCTCGCTCAGCAACTCCAGCAGCGGCACCGGTGCGTACCTGAACCTCACCGTCGCCGCCAACAGCTCCAGCCAGCGGCGTGCCGCGGTGAAGTACCAGAGCGTATTCGTCGACGTGAAGAACAGCACGAGCGCCGTGGAGGAGACCACGCACGCCCACGTCGAGACGACGTTGCCGACCAAGTACCTGCCGGGCGGGAGTTGGGCAAGCATCAACGCGTCGATTTTCCTGACGGCGGACTTGGTTCAGAGCTTCGCCAGCCGCCCGATGGACGTGTTGGTGACAGCGCAGGTGCGATTCAAGATCGGCCTGGCCCGCACCAGGCTGTACAACGTCAAGGTGTCTTGCCCTCAAGTCCTCTTCCCCGAGCTCGGTAATGAAACGAGCTCGCCAGTCCGCTGTAATGGTTAACATAATAGCTAGGCAGCGTGTATCTGTTGATCTGTGTCGTGTTGTGTGTGCTGCGATTATGTTAATTTCTTCCCGTACATCGTCTGCAGTTCTGCACTGCTAGCTAGTGGTTTCTCATACTTTGGTTGTTTATGTTTTACTCCTTATAATGATTGCATTGATTCCTTAGCTTCGTCTGCATGTTACAACATTTTCAATTTGCGTTGATGGACGACAGGATCGATGGGCCATCAATTAACTTGTATATTTGTTATGCTTGTATAGGGTTTAGGGTTTAGGGTTTAAACCGTGTATTTTTTTAAAGTAGAGTCAATAGAAAAATTATAGTAAAAAGTATACTGAATTCAACTGTACCGGCCAAAATCGCATATGACTATTTTCCTCTGTGTACAGCCTCTCACGAATAGCCAAAATTCAAATATTTAAGCCATAAGTCATAAATCATCAGCCCAAAAGAACCCACCTATTGTATGAGCATTGGCTAGAAATTCCCATGAAGTATATTGAACTAGCCAAATTCTCTATGCAATTACGTGGCTAGATATTACAATGTCTCTAAAAATATATAGTGTTATATTTGTTATTCAACTTTAATACTTTTATATGATAGCAAATATAATTGCATTTCTTATACTACTGATATATGATTGAAAATACATCTTATTAATATCCATCGTTATAATCTGGACCCATCATAATCGATAGTGTAGATCTTTCTATTTTTTTCTCCGATTAACGTGGTAATTTCGAGCCCTAGAGAGTGAACGTGGTGACTTCTTTTTCTTCTACTTTAATAATGTGAGACCATGTGGAGATCATCCCATGTGTGTGGTAAGTATTTTGCTATGCTTGCATTTTGTTATCGAAGTTTAAGTTTGATTCTATGCCATTTGCTCTTGGGTCTTTGTTGCCAGGTGGGCAATAGTCTGATTGGCCTACAGTGACGGTCTGACCGGTGAGAGGTCTGACCGGAGGTTGTCAGACAGTCTAACCGGCATGTGTATTGTGGTCAGACCGGTCCCCTATTACCGAGAGGAGTAAGCTAGTTCGTGGCAATTTGACTGGCTGTTAGTTGGCAGTTAGACTGGTCAGTGCTAAGTTGAGTTAGTTTCGGTTGTGTTAGTCATAGTGGAAGTCTATGCAAGTGTTAGTCATGATGTGAGTCCATGCAAGTGTTAGTCATAGCAGGAGTTTATGCATTATGGGAATCTTGACGTAGGTGTTGTCATCGGTATGAGACCGGACAACAAACTTAGAAGCACCCTCGATCGGATGCGAAGACCACCGAGGATGTGGAGGGACTCAAGTAGAAGCACCCAAATGACCCAAGTGTATTCAATATGAGTGTCTAGGATTACACGATGGCCTCCTCCCTCCCATTACAAGGGTCTATTTATAGAGGGGGAGAAAGAGGCGAGTGAAGTTACAAATATGTTCTCGAGGCCTAGTTTACTCCTAGAAGTATCTACATCAGTTGCCCTATGCGGGCCTCCCCACGTCCGAGACTTTGGGGTTGGTTCATGGTTAGCTTCGAAATCCATCTGGGGTTGGCCCAAGACCTTGCCCGGGGTTGGCCCTAGACCCCTCAAGGGTTGGTCTTGTAAACCTCACCAAAGTAGACTTAGGGACTTAGCTCGGTATAGACCTTCCAACGGGTGTTGTTGCTCTAAAGTGATCGTGGGCCCAAGGTAGTGCAGAGATCCTTCCTCAACAATAGCCCCTTGTCGATCCAAGTGTTTGTCAACCACTTGCTCGGGTTGGCACACCAACTTGCAAAAGGGGTTGGCGCACTACCTCGGGTCAACGATCCCATTGGTGACCTACAATGTATTATGACAATGTGTTAAAATATCTTAATCCTCACATGAACTTCAGATAATAGGTCTTGCCTGCGCCTTTGAGTTGGGTTCCTTTGGTGTTCACTAAAGGGCCATTGCTCTGCTCGGTCCATTTTGGATCGTATTGGGGAGTTCACCGTCGCACCGAAGGACGTGGAATCATGAACAGTTATGGAGTCAAGCATCGACTGCCTAGATATTGAACTCACACAGAGGCGCAGGGTTAGGACTTGGCCTAAAGAAGTGCCCCGTGAAGCCCCGAGACTAGCTTGATGAGGTCTGACCTTCGAGATAAGGGAACACACGCTAAGCTATTGTCTGCTCGACCCATCGAGGCATGGTGCTAGAGACTTAGAAGCACGCCACATGTTCGGCTCATGGGGGCATGGCGCACGAAGTAAGGAGTGCCTGACGCAAGACTACGCTTTGCCGAGGGATGGTCATCGAGGCTTATTACACTGCACTAAGGTGACATGCTAGAACTTATCGACGTAAAGCGACCAATCCAAAGGGCGCGCATAACTAAGGAGATGTTGATAAATCGAGCTGAGCTTAGTCGAGGGAATACCCTACATGTCAAGTCATATCAGATGGAGGCGAAGCTATCACGGAGCGCTGCCCCTTGCTAGGCAAACTAACTCAATGACTAGGAGTGCTCTAGGGCATGAAGTACTAGGGACTGATGAGCAGTCTGTGAGGCGAGGAGGTGTGTACCGAAGCTCCTATTAGCCGACTCCTGGAGGGGTCACCCGTGGTGCAAGTGGATGTGCCCTTGAAGTGTCGGATACCCAACTCATCTTTAAGTGTGACCTTGTAAGGAGTTCTCAATTCACTGAGGGCTGGCCTTCGAGGTGGGGAGGTGTGAACCCCGAACGCAAGGTGGTCGATTCGTCAAAGCCTACATGGCCGACTCATTGAGGCATTGACTACGAGTCATGGAGTACTCCACATGTTGGGGTGTGGCCCTCGATGGAAGGAGGTGATCTGGTTCTCCTTCGGTTATCCATAGAGCTAGAGAAAATTCATGGTTGAGGAGGCGCAATCGAGGAGAAGTGAAGTTCAGTTGGGGAAGCCATAAAGACCGATCGAACCATGTTAAGATTAAGCCATCGCTCTTAAGATACTCGAAAAGCTTCGTCGATGCACTGGAAGGGCTGAGTTAGCAGGTGTAGTGAACCACCTTCTCAGGAGTGACGTCAATCTTGTCTTTGGTGCAAAGTGGATCTGGTCTAGGGGCCAAGTTAAGCCCAAATAGCAGTAGTGGTGATGGAGTCGATCTGGGCTAGGATGGTGGCATGATGGTCATTAAGAATGGATGATGGCGCACATCTCCCATTGAAAAAACTTGGCGCTAAGGACTCATTTCATGCGAGGAGTAATGTTGGCTCGTGTGCCAACTTGTGCAGCACAAAGCTAGGATACCTAAAGTTTATCCTATGACCGCGGCCTTCTCTGACAAGAATGTAAAAGGGCTATAACTACACTTGTTCTTTTCACACGGCTTGCACCGTTGTTGCTTGCCTAATCAGAATAAATTCTACTTGCTACTCTTTACTAGTGGTATCCCCCTACCCTGTCTCCCATCAGAAAGACTTGGCATTTGGGATGAATCTCATGAGCGGCACTTCACTTGGGGAGGTGGGAACGTTGTTGTCTCCTATCAGAAAAACTTGGCACTAGGACGAAGCTCGCAAGCGGCTACTTCACTTAGGGAGGCGAGAACGTTGTTGTCTCGTATCAGAAAAAATTTGGTGCTCGAGATGAAGCTCGTGAGTAGCACTTTGCTTGGGGAGGTAAAAACATCACCATCTCCTATCGGAAAAAATTTGGCATTCGAGACGAAGCTCGCGAGCAGCTACTTCGCTTGGGAAGGCAAGAATTGTCTCCCATCAAAAAACTTAGCACGTGGGTTAGGATTTTTAAGCTTAGGGTTTCTAATGATGAACCCCCCTGAAACCCTAACTAGTACACGGATCTTAAGGTGTGCTCTAATTGGCTCAAAATATGGTAGATTCTTCTTGATAAAATGTAATACTAATTTGGGAGCGACTGCACATCATTAGACTATTTTCCACCCACAAATCAGTCAATTTTTTTACCATTGGATTTGCCCAGATCCAACTCCCTCTCTCTATATACTCCCACCCTGTACAACTGCAGCCCTAACACCACCGCCACTCCACACGCACCCGCCACCGCCCATCATGTTGCCTCCCCACTGCCTTACTGTCATCATCCCTGACACCAACGTGCCTCCTCCACTGCCACTGCCACCTCTCGCGCCTGTCAACGCCCACTGCCTCCTCCTCTGTCGCAGCACCTCCTTCCTTGTTTCCGACGGCTGCGAAGGCGTTGGATCCGCCACCTCCTATATCCGGGTCCTAGTGAACCCTAATCCAGTGAACCACCACCCTAACTCGCCGCCGTTGGAGACGAGGAAGACGCCGCCCTAAAGCACGAAACTCCAAGCATACTGTAAGAACAGAAATTCAACTGATTTCACAGAAAAAATCATGCGACAAATTTTTAGCATTTTCGCACTTAGTTTTTAGCAAATATGTTAAAATATACTATACCTACATATTCGAATGCAAATTTAATACACACTAATTGGGAAAATTATAAGTCTAAAATTGTTTTATGGGTATGGATTATATATAATAGAATACCTAGCTTTTGCAATAAGCTAACACACTACATATTTGCTTACCAGTACATATAGACTAGAGCTAACCTCGTACTCCCTCCATCCAAATTTATAGGGCATATTTTCTCTTGACACATAAATCAATAAGTACATTGGAAATGACTAGATTAATCTTAATTATTTTTTCTAAGTACTATATTAAATACATGCATGTAGAGAATACAAAATAAAGGTAGATATTTATTATAGGCATAGAGGGACCAACATGCTTCTTTTGCATTGGAATACTTCCTCTGTTCTTTTTTTACTTGACTTTTTTACCTTTTAGATCTTCAAGATGCGACTTTGACTGCTACTTTTATAACTTTACGCTAAGATATACTAATAAAATTATAATATTATGAAAGTATTTTTAACGACATATATAATGATGTAATTTTCGTATAGCCAATCTAGATAGTTTTAAATCTATTAGTTGTCAAACTTTAGAAAGTTTAACAACACGAATTCTAGAAAGTCAAGTAAAAAAAGGATGGAGTATGAAATACGTTCTATATTTGTAGACAAGACCATTCAAAAAATACGCTATATATTTTTGGACGAAGGGAGTAATTGATTTTTGGAGATTGTATTTATAGGCTTACTTGTGCTTTATTAAGTATAATTAAGTCACGTATTTAAACCATTGGGTCAAAATCAGAATCAGACAGACACGTCTCACGAAACTAATGCAAATTAAGGCCAAGAAAATTGTATCAGAGTTAACAAAATATCAGGCAACTTACAAATAGCAAATCTGATTTTAACCGTAATGTTACGTAGATGTCTGCATCACGTTGCAGTGCTGAGTAATTATCAATTCACTTTTAAGTAAAGATTGAATGCTGAGATCAGAATCTAGTCCGTCCGGGAAAAAAAAACTGATTCCTGGCAGTGAGCTACTTCCTCTGATTCCAGCATTTTTTTGAGAGAACAAAAGAGCTTAAATCAATCAGATGGTCCAGCTTCCTATAGAACCTGCTAAGGAGGATATGATTCCTCTCATTTGGGAGTATCTAGCCCCACTTTTATAGAACTCTCGTTAAGGAGGATAAGATTCCTCTCATTTGGAACAATCTTACAGGTGAAAAAAGTTCTTGCTGATTTAGACGCAGGGTTCTGTACTTTCTCTTTGGTGCTAAAATTAAAGCAACTTTCCAACGGAGATTATCAATGATGTTCTTGGGTAAAGAAAAGAAAACGAATAAATACCAAAGACACATGAAACACAAGCTTTCGAGTGATCAAGAGCGACCAATCATGCCGTGCCCACTGCATCCACAACGTATTTCAATTTACATCATGCTACAGGGATGCAATCAGATTAGATTTGATCAGATAACGTTCATCCTATATCTTATTTTATATTTTTATTCTTAGAATTAGAGTCATATATAGATAGTAGTTGATACGAATACGAATGTATATAGCGCCAGTAATGAATGTAGAGCGAATACAAATTAAATTCTGTACAGTAGCGAATTTTGAGGATAGAATTCCTGCTTCCTATAGCGATCAAGGATAGGATTCCTGATAACCTCGATCGGATGCTCCTGCTTCCTATAGCGATCGAGGATAGGATTCCTCTCATGTGGAACTATCTGGTTCAACTTATACAAAGCTTGTTAAGGAGGATAGGATTCCTCTCATCTATCTATCTATTATACTATTAAAATAATAGGGAAAAGTCACCACGTTCGTTCTTAAAAGCTAGTAATTACCACGTTAATCAAAGAAAAAAGAGAAAGATTTAGCCATCCATCTGGTAGACCCAAGTAATAATTGCTTAGATTAAAAAAAGAGTCAACGTTAAGTACAACAAAAAAATTAACTAAAAATAAAAGAGAAAGATCTAGCCATCTATCTATCTAGTGCACCCAAGTTACAACGGTTTATATTAAAAGAAAGAGTTCATGTCAAGTAAATAAAAACTAACTAAAATTTGAAATAATACATAAAATAAAATTAGCAATTTGGTTTCCATACGAACTTCAAAGAAAAACTGAAAATTGAAATAAAAATTAGTAGTTGGATTTATACACGAATTTTAGCCCAAAACTGAAAATCAGAATAACAATAAAATTAAATTAATAATTTGATTTAGATTAAAAAAGATTCTATGTCAAGTATAATAAAAAGTAACTAAAATTAGGAATAAAAACAAAAGAAAATTAGCAGTTTGATTTCCATACAAACTTCAAAGGAAAAAAAAATAAGATTTGGAATAAAATTGAATGAAAATTAGTGGTTAGATTTGTATATGAATTCTAAACTAAAACTGTCAGAATAGAAATAAAATACAAATTTGACTTAGATTAAAAGAAACATTATGTACCATGTTACAATAAAACATAACTGAAATTTAGAATAAATTTTTTTAAAAAGTAGCAATTTTATTTCCATACGAACCTCAAAGTAAAACTAAAAATCAGAATAAAAATTAGTCGTTGGATTTCTATGTGAATTAGTCGTCAGATTATGTATATGAATTTCCTGAAGTTTGAAATAGAAAATAAATAAACTTACCAATTTAATTTAGATTAAAAGAAAGAGTTTATGGCAAGTACACTAAAAATAACTGATATTCATAATAGAAAATAAAAGAAAATTATCAATTTGTTTCCCATACAAACTTCAAAGTAAATATGAAATTTGGAATAAAAATTAATGAAAATAAATAGTTGGATTTGCATATGAATTCCAACCTAAAACTGAAATTCGGAATAAAAATAAAATAAAATAGCAATTTGATTTCTATAAAATTCCTAAATAGCTTTCATTCGGAATAAAAATGAAATGAAAAATACAAGTTGGATTTGTATACTATTGTAACTTAAAACTATTAAAAATACTCCATGTCATGTACAATCCAACAATATTCAATTTTGGGATGAAAATCAATGGGAAATTAGCAATTTGATTTTTCATATGAATTCCAAATTAAAATCCCTAAATATATAAAATTCAGAATAAAATGAAATGAAAATCCCCAAATGTATTTGTATACAAATTCCAATATCAAACTGAAAAACTCCATGTCATATGAAATCCAAAAATATGCAAATTCAAAAGAAGCCACCACGTTTGCTCTTAAGGACTAAATTACTACGTTAATTGGTGAAAAAAGAGAAAGATATATATTGTAGATTTTTTATGGATCCAGATTATAACAATGTAGATCTAAAGATATAGATAAATAGATATTAAAGTTGTAGAAGTAATAAGTGTGCTAGCTGCAAATAAGATCAACCTCTATCATAAAAAGAGAACCTATGTACGTCTCCTCGCGACCACAACAAAAAAAGCATGGCAACATGCAAGGAAAAAAAGATCCGTCGTCTCTAGGACGGAAGAAAAAGGAGAGAGAAGATTGCCATCGGAGTTGTGCCAACTTGCATTTATGGTAGGTAATCGTAAGCTTTTATTTTCAAAAAAAAACATGCATGGGTGTCACTATTTGCTAATTATCCAATCTATAGGAACCCTCACATTGTTTACAAAGCTAAATGCATACGAAAAATGGCTAAACTTTCATGTGGACACAAAAGGTTCTCTCATGTCAATGAATGCAGACATCCCAGTACAGTAATGTGATCAATTTCGCCCACCCCCCCCCCCCCCCCCCCCCCCCCCCCCCGCCGAGGATAAATTTTGTTCGTCAAACAATTGGTTGTTTGCTGAAAGCCATTCTTTAGGTGAGTTTTTTATACATATCTTCCCACGTGAATAGGAGGAAAAGGAGAAAACATCTAGCCGTCTATCTGACGGACCTAAATTATAATGACTTAAATTAAAAAATAGTCCATGTCAAATACAGTAAAAAAATGAAATTTAGAACAAAAAATAACTAAAAATTAGTAGTTGGATTTGTAGATACATTCTAACCTAAAAACTAAACCTCAGAATAAAAAAATATTTGAAAATTAGTAATTAAATTTGTAAGCTAAAAACTGAAATTCTCAATAAAAAATAAAATAAAATTAGCAATTTAATTTCCATACAAACTCCAAAGTAAAATCGACAACTAGCTTAAATTCATAACAAAATTAAAATTAAAAATACCAGTTGCATTTGTATACGGTTCCAACCTATAACTATGTTTAAAAAATCCATGTCATGAATAATCCAACAATATGCAAATTTGGAATAAAAATAAAAGAAAGTTAGTGATTTTATTTTTTATATTAAAATGATAGAAAAAGAAGCCAACACATCCGCTGACAAAGGCTAGAAATTCTCACATTAATCAAAGGAAAAAAAGAAAAGGATCTAACCATCCATCTGGCGGACCCAAACTATAACACCTTAGATAAAAAAAATAGAATATGTCAAGTACAATAAAAATAACTAAAATTATTAGTTAAAAACTAAAATAAAATTTATAATTTGATTTCCATAAGAACTTCAAAGTAAACCTAAAATCCTGAATAAATTTAAATGAAAATTAGTAGTTAGATTTGTATACAAATTCCAACCAAAAACTGTAATATGGAATAAAAATAAAATAAAATTAGCAATTTGAGTTTCCATACGAACTCCAAAGTGCAATTCCTAAATATCTTAAATTCGGAATAAAAAAATGAAATGCAGATATCGATAATTTGGATTAAAATTGAAATTAAAAATACAAGTTGGATATGTATATGATTCCAATCTAAAACTAATTAAAAGAACTCCATGCCATGTACAATCAAACATATGCACAATTGGAATAAAAATCAAAGGAAAATTAATGATTTGATTTTTATATAATTCCAAATCAAAATCCCAACATATCTAAAATTCAGAGTAAAAGTGAAACAAAAATTACCAATTGTATTTGTATATAATTCCAACCTAAAATGGAAAAAAACTACGTGTCATATAAAACACAAAAAATATGCAAATCCAAAATAAGTCACCACGTTTGCCCTCAACGGGTAGAAATTATCACGTTAATTTGTGGAAAAAGAAAAATCTACGTCGTTGATTCTTGTGGGTCCAGATTCTACTGGTGCAAATTAAACAAAAATATGTTTGAATACCATGATGACTAACGAATATAGCTCTGATTTTAAGCTAGGAATTGCAGTGTACACCTAAATAATATAAAATATCCAACAAATTAATCCAGAGAAAAAAAAGACTTCATGTGTAACCTGTCGCTCTCATGCCATAGAAAGATGTGGGTTAATACCAATGAAGACTAAATTGGCCTCACCTACCCAACCGTAACATGCATACCTTCGGCTATCTATGTGTGGCCTATGGTCTTTCTTTCGATCTCGATAGAAGTGGTATTTAGGGACACAAAACAAAAGAATCGAGGTTAGCAAGCCCAAGAAGACACCAACAGATTATGGAAAGATTAATTATTTCGTTGATGCTCATGCATGCAATGGACCGAATACAAGACAAAGTCTATCTATAATTTGATGAAAGCATAAAAGGAAATAATGGCAACACAACTGCAGCAAAGCGATGCTTGATGTTGTGGCCCTCAATGTCAGTATCTTCTCTCGCTGCAACTTGTTGTCCATACTATACTGGTCTTGCCATTTTTCGTCGACTTGGGACCAAAGCATAAAAGAAAGGTACATAAATGATGTAGAGAACCGGAAAAGTGATAAGTTTTGACAAAAACAGCTTTGCCTAAAAAATTGAGTCACTATTTTCCCTAAAAGCATATTCACTACCATGTTTCTGATGTTGTCACAACGTATTAGGTTCATTGAATTTTTTTTCTATCAAAGGTTATCCTTCAATTATTAATTTTAAAGATGTATTTTGGTTTTTCTCTTTAAAGAACGATGTATTTTAGCTTCAACCTTTTCTTAGCATTTACAATACTTCTAAAGCACCTAGCAACAGTATATAATATTTTCAAAGCACTTCAATAATATATAATTAGTCTAAAGCATCTAAATTATCCTTTAGGGCAAAACAAATTCTAACAAATCTAGCCACGCAATTAGGAACTATCTTACAGGTGACAAAAGTGATATCCTCACAGATCGAATTAGATGTGGGGTTCTGTTCTCAGTGATTTTTCTTTGGGACCAGGGGTGAAACTAGGCTCAAACCAAACCCCGGGCTGGGCCAACTGGTTTTGAGTCGATATGGGCTTTCATTCTTAGCCTTTCACACCTAAGTCAATATTCTCCATGGGTTTTGGTTTCCAGTTCTCGGGTTATAGCTCACCTAGTCTGAAGCCTGATTTCATCCCTGTTTGAGACTAAAATTGAAGTAACTATTTAGAGGATATTCGCAGTGTTGTCCTACGGTAAAAGATCAAAACAAAAAGAATCAATACAAAGAGAATCAATACCAAACAGCGACGTACCAATCATGGCATGCACAATGCATCTGACATGACTTTCGATTTACATCACAGCGCTCAGCGCGCTTTCGGTACCAGATCGAGCAAACCAACCTTGCCATGGACGCGATGCCTATATCCTCGTTGGATCGTGAGCTTGCACGCCATGTTTATATGCACGCAAGGCGCGCGGCGCCAACTAAACCAGCCATCCTACGCATGCAACTAGCATGATCCATGCAGACAAACTAAGCTCGTATTAACAATAGCTGCGCTAGTAGCTAGTACGTAGAAGGATGATGAGCTACTCCAGCAACCCAAATGTGAGCAAAATCGACTGAGATTTGTTGAAATTTCAGTTGAATGAGAGTTAGCAATCCCGTTACTAATTCACTTTTAAGTAAAAATTAAATGTTGAGGTCAGAATCTAGTAGTCAGCCACTTCCTGTCTCCAGCTTTCTTGGAGAGAACAAAAGAGCTTAAATATGAGTGAGATTTTTCATCCATGTTAATATCTTCTTTTCCATACTATTGTACTAGCACGCATCTAAAAGCAATCCAAAGGCAGAAAGGTTTAGTGCCCGGGTACCATGGTATCCCATTTCAACGTTATATATATATATATATATATATATAGAGAGAGAGAGAGAGAGAGAGAGAGAGAGAGAGAGAGAGCTTGATAAGGAGGATAGGATTCCTCCCATTCCGACCTATCTTATAGGTGACAAAAGAGACATTCTTGATCGAATTAGATGCAGGGTTTTGTTCCTAGTATATATAGAATTTGATAAGGAGGATCGGATTCCTCCCATTCGGACCTATCTTATAGGTGACAAAAGATACATTCTTGCAGATCGAATTAGATGCAGGGTTCTGTTCCTAGTAGTGCTTTTTTCTTTGGTGCTTAAAGCAACTTTTCAAAGCAACTGTTCCTACTCACACACAGCTCTGCTCATGTGTAGCTCATCGCTGCCGCTACGCTCCCCGAAGGCCAGAGCCCTATCGTTGTCGACGACCAACGGGCACCAGAGAGGAAAAGGTAAACCAAAGAAGTCATCGAGCCAAGTCTTGATCCCGTGCTTCCCAATCTGTAGATTTTTTTTTTGATTTTTCTCATTCGCATTGCTTCAGCTTAACTATGAAATAGCAGTAGATTCATAGGGGCGTTGGCGTCGAAGCTGGCACAACTACAGTCCAATGTGTGAGAGGCGATAAGGTTGGTAGTCGAGAACGAGTGCACGTACCACAAGACGCTCATGAAGAGGAATAAGCAATACGTCGTCAACCCGCCCACCATCGGGATGGTTTTTAAGGTAGTTATAGATTGTAGTATATAGATTAGTCTAGGACACCAAAAAGTAAATTGCTCTTTTTTTTGCCTTCGGGTTTAAAAGAATGATCCCATGAATCAAAATTCAAAAGGGAGTTACAGGAGTTATGTTCAATCCTAACAAATTAAGGAATAGCATAGGTAAATAATACTTAAATAATTACTTAGTTACATACATTAAATTTTTTATATTATATCATTTGAACTTATTTTAGAACGAGCGGTCTTAAGTTTGCACCTCCCTCGTCAAATTCCTAGCTCCGGCGCACTAGCAGAGGGATGAAACATTTCCGTGGACGCGATGCCTATACTCTCCTTGGATCGTAAGCTTGCACGCCATGTTTATATGTATGCGAGACGCGCGGCCGGCGCCAACTAAACCAGCCATACACTGCACATGCAACTAGCTAGTATCCATGCAATGCAAGCAAAGAACGTTCATATTCGTATAGTAGCTGATCTTAGTAGCTACTAGCTAGGTAGAACGATGATCTACTCCGACAGTACTGCTGGTCATATCTCACAATTCTGCAACCAATCCAAAAATGTTAACAGCTACGTCGCCAACCTCACGTCCTCCTACACCGACAAGAGCAATGAGGCATCAATGGTGTCGGCCTCCATCATCATGTTCGTCCTCGCCGGCCTCTTCTTCAACCTCAACCTCTTCAGCGGCCTCTCCGACGTCAGCGCCATCCTCGACCCCAAAGTCCGCCTCCTCCTCACCTCGGCGCTCTCCCTCTTCCTCCCCGTCATGTCCTACCTCTTCTCGGAGGCCAAGAGCGCCGGAGCGGGGTACAAGATCTCCGCGGGACCCATCTCGCCACCTGACCTCTCGCTGCGGGCCGGAGTGATCCTTGTGTGGATGCTTCTCGTGGAGCTCCTCCGCAAGAAGGTGGACGAGATCCGCATGCGGGGGTACTCGGGCACCATCCAGCGTGCCGGCCGCGTTGTTTGGCTGGGGAGCCTTGTCTTCTTCAACATCCGGAGCGCCGGGCGGAAGGCGGTGTTCGGCGTCCTCTGGGTCCTTTGCGCCTCCAAGCTGGTGCAAAGGATCGCCTTTGCTGAGGTTGGGAAGCGTTCCTACGCCTATGGCAAGAACGCCCGGCTTCTCTCCTCCTACATGTCTAAGATACTAGGACAAGATCAACAAGAGCGCGCGACCAATGTCAACCAAGATGGAGACGGCATGTTAAAGAGGTGCAAGTACATCGTGATGGGAGAAGAAGAGTTGATTATTGAAGCTACCGCCGATGGCTACGAGCTGAAGGATATCTCCTCTGGTGATACCATCGTCACCGTCGGTAAAATATGGGAGCTCGCCGGTCAGAATGATCGTGTCTTCACCGACATTGATAAAGATCAACGGCTCAGGAGGTTGTGCCTCTCCTTTGCACTCTTTAAGCTGCTGCGACGAAGGTTCGAGCACCTACCGGTGATGGCCAAGGCGGAAACCCGTGAGTGCCGTAACCTCATCTTCAATGGCCTATACAACAACAAGGAAGACACGGCGGAGGCACTGTTCCAAATGATGAACAACGAGGTCAACTTCCTGAGCGAGTACTATCACTCCGTCATACCCGTCGTCCTTGCCAGCCCTTTCTTCTTTCTCGCCAACTACTTCCTGCTCCCTATAGTAGTATTAGTCCTGTGCCTCATGACTGTCATTCTCTGCGGTAACGGCGACGTAGGCTTCGCCTTCAGTAGCATCAAAACAGACAACTTCGCTATATCGTCAGGCATAATCAACACAACCGTATGCCTCCTTACAGAAATCTTCAAGTCACCCCCTGCATTCTTCACAATGGTTGACTTTTTCGTCACCTTCCTCCTCTTCATCATCTTCTTCTACGAGGAAATATGGGAGTTCATTGTCTTTCTGCTCTCAAACTGGTTCATGGTGTCACTGCTCTGCAACTACACGGCCAAACCCCATTGGCGCCATAGCCCCACCTTCAGTGGGACTGTCCGGCGCATCCTGTGGCTGCGAAGCAAGATGGGCCAACCTATCCTTAGCTTCAAGCAACTCTCTGTGCTGAACCTTCGTTGGCCGCTCACCCTTGGCCTGCCAACCATGCTGTCACTGTTGCTGCGGACTAACCCCGTGCCAAGTAAGGTGAAGCATTCCATTATGGAATCCCTTGTGGCACATTGCCGCGACGGCTACAATGCCCCCCTCAGCAACGGCAAGTCTGCGCTTGTGGCGCAAACCGAGCTCTTGTGGGCGTGCGAGAGCGAGAGCGTCGCCGAGGTCTTCCTCACCTGGCACATCGCCACGAGCGCCATGGAGGTGGAGTGCCCGCCCAAGAGCGAGAGCAAGGACTCGAGCAGGGTGGCGACGAGGCTGTCCAACTACTGTGCCTACCTGGTGGCCTTCCACCCGGAGCTGCTCCCCGACAACCAGGACAAGGCGGAGCGCGTCTTCGAGGACATGAAGAAGGAGTTGAAGCGTACGCTCGGTTGCTGCGGCTACCACTTCTCGCGGCGACGCACACGGGTCGACAAGATTCTGGCGGCGGCACCGGCAGCTGCGGACTGGAAGGGAAAGGGAGTGGTGCACAACGGTGCAAAGCTGGGGAATTTGCTCAAGACCGAAGCTAAGAAGGGTGACATCAATTTGGAAAGGACGTGGAAGTTACTGGCCGACGTTTGGACGGAGCTCGTCATCTACGTGGCTCCGTCGAGCGACGAGGAGCGTGTGATGGGCCATGAGAAGGTGCTGGTGCAAGGAGGCGAGTTCATCACCGTGCTCTGGGCTCTGGCCACTCACACCGGCATAACCCGGCCGGCCAAAAGTTCGACCTCCGGTGATGATCCCGAATGTTGAGAGGAAAACGCGGCCTGCCGGTGAACGATGCTTAATTTGCATGTGTATAGTTTGGCTTGCAGCTTTGTAATGTTTGTGTGATTGTGTCGTTGCATGCGTGTGGGTCTGTGAAGCTTTGGCGTGCTATAGCTTCATGGAGTTTGCTTGTATTTTCCGTTTTGATTTCACCGACTCTCGACTACGTGTTGGGTGTTTATTTAACTAACATTTCCCTCTTTTCTTTATGCTACAAATTAACTAGGGTAAAATATGGGTATTGTAATGTCAGGTATGCATGTAGGAAAGCCTAATTATTTGAACAAAAACAAAACGAGAGCATGAAGTTAAGGCCCTGTTTGGATCCCTTGGGCTAACAACTAGTTGCTAAACTTTAGCCCTTAAGGATCCAAACAGGAGGGCTAATGGGTGGGCTAAAGTTTAGCCAAAGCCCCAACTAGTTGTTAGCCAACTAGTCCATCAAACCCAGCTAATGAGGGCTAAAGGACCAGCCGGATGGAAAAAAGACGTTGATACCCACGCCAACCCTCCCAGACCACCATGCATAGGGGTATAACAGACTTTGCACTGAGATAGTAGCACTTATTAGTCCTTGGATCCAAATAGGACTGGGCTAATCTTTAGCCAGCTAACTACTAGTCAGCTAACAACTAGTCCTAGCTAACAACTAGTCCTAGTCCATCCAAACAGGCCATAAGAACCACAAGTGCTATTTTTGGGAAGGGTATGTATAGGCATCACCCAGATGTTTTCTTTCTAACTATCATCCAGTTTTGAGACCGTTGAATTAGAGATCCAACGGCTCTTTTTTTGGAGGGGGGAGTTTTTTTTTTTTTTTTGAGGAGGGGGAGATTTTTTTTGGAGGGGTGGGAATGAAGCTGTGCTTGATTATGCATGGCTCCTAAACCCCCTCCCAACCATCCATAAAATCTCTCTAAATTTAGTCAAACTACACCGAACCAAAAAAAAACTCTCTATAAATACAGAGCATTCCATTGCCAAACCACCTCCACATTCAAAATCTCCTCTCCTCCTCCGACCGCCTCCTAGCTCCTCCGCCAACCAATAAACCGGCCGCCGCCGCAACCGCCACAGCAGCCGGGGCAACCATGGGAGCCTGCGCAACCAAGCCCAAGACGCTCGAGGGGAAGGCCCCCATCGAGACTTCCAAGGTTGCACCTGAGACCACCGTCTCCACTGATCAGGTGATGACATACATAAATCAACATTGCTGCGTACGTACTACTACTTCGTACGTGCATATGAATTTTTTTCTTGATCTGAACTAAATGTACGTGGTATATATGTAGGTTGCGGCTGATCAGACACTTGAGAAGGTGGTGGAGGAGGCCAAGGAGGAGCCGGCAGCGGCGGAGGTGCCCGCCGACGTCGCCGATCAGAAGGCTGAGGTGACTACTCCCGAGGCGAACAACAAGGAGGAGGAAGTCGAAGAGAAGATCGTCGAGGAGGAGAAGCCTTCAGCCCCTGTTGAGGAGAAGACCGCCGCCGTCGAGGAGACTGCGGAGGTGAAGAACGCCGACGAGGAGGAGAAGGAGAAGCCATCGTCCATCCATTCATGTGAGCGGGCTCCTTGATTGACTTGCATGCATGCACTTGTCTAGAGTTGGCATATACACAGTTTCCCGGGAGAATGATGAACCGTGTAATCTTTTGATGTCTCCCGTTTTTCCTCCACGGGGTCTTAATTAATAAACAACAAGGGCTTATTGAACATCTTCAAACAAATTTTCTGCTTTGGTATATATGTGCTCATTGACATGGAGAGTATGTGCTCGTTCACATGATCACAAATGGACACATCCCACGTGACATCTAGTAAAAAGATCGAGCAATACAAACAGTATTGGCAGGTTAGGGTGAAAACAAATCAGATACGGACAGATAATGGTCTTGCTATATTCGTGCTGATGCAAATATGGATACCTTGTATACGAATATGAATAGGAATAATATCGAATACAAATACAGAGCGAATAAGGTCACAAATATTTCTCGAAACATAAAAACCCTTTAAAATATATGCACAAATGAACAAAAGAATATAAATAGTTTATTTGATTAAAATATTCATGAAACCTTCATATAAGCTAAGGTTCCTTCCCTAACTCTGTTTATTGATGTATATGTTAATGTACAATAGGCTACTAAAGTATCATGTAAATAGATTGGGCTAAAATAAAAGATACATGCTGCAGATATCCGGCCCCTGAATATCCGGATAATCTGAATCGGCATTCAACGGATAGTGAGCTACCGAATCCGTATTCGTATCCGACAAAAAAACTCCATATTCGTTTCCAATCCTATACTATCCGACAAATATTCGAGCCAATAGAATTCATATTCCAAAATAGTCTAGATCGGTCAGAAACTATCCAATCCATTTTCACCTCTACTGATAGGTGCATAGATAAGTAGCAGTACACTATTCCCTCCGATTCTAAATGTAAATCGTTCAGAACATTAACGCAGTCTCAAAGGTGACACTTTGACTATCAAAATATGTGAAAATATGCTATTTCAAATAAAAATAATTATATATTATGAAAGTTTATTTAATTAATGATGGATCTAGCTACTCTCTTCGGTCACAAATATATGTCGTTTTGGACATCGACACAGTAGTACAATTATTTATTATGATATATTTATAAAACTCAATAAAATTATAGTATTATAAAAATACTTTCAAGACGAATCTATACATATGATTTTCATGTATTCAATCTAAATATTTAAAAAGATATTAATAATTAAAGTTTCAAAATTTTAATTGCATGCATTCTAAAACAATATGTATTTATGACTAGATGGAGAAGTAATGCTAATTTTATGTTGTCAATCTTAATAATTCTTTATATATTAATAATCAAACATAAAAATATTTGACCGGAACAAATCTAAAACGACTTCCATTTGAAATCGAAGGAGTACACAGCATGCATAGAGTCGATCCGTTCACTAAACTGCACTCGTTAAGATCGAGCTTAATTTAACTACATCGCAAAAAAGATCCGAGTTTAGTTTGATCTCTTTGCCCCAACTTAACAAAAAAAAAAGTAAGACCATCTCAAGTTGCTGGTGTTTTTTTTAGAGGAGAGCTGTAATTTCAGTTGATTGAGAGTACAACTTTAGGTGATTGAAAGATAAAAAAAATTCCAGTTGTAGCAAAGCTGAAAAAATAAAGATCGATGTGTAGTTCTTTTATGGAGGAAGATTGATGTGTAGTTTTGATTCACACGTCTCGCTGCCTTTTCGATTCGCAATGTTAATACTACTCAAATTAAACAACACAAGAGCCGAACTAAAACCTAAACGGAGATCGAGGGGGAAGGGAGACAAATCACTGTACTGTAGTTCCGGGCGCGCGGCAGCCCGATCTGTCATCCCGCATCTGCTCTGCGGCCCACCGAGTCTCCGAGCCCGGCGTGCCTGCGTTCGTAGCGAGCGGCCCAGAGCCACGGCCCACGGACTAGGATGGGCGAGGACATGGGGCTTATTCTTTTTATATTATTTTAGCTTATAATTTATAATTTTTTTGAACAAACAATAGGTACGGTTTCTTCGTTATCGTTTCAAAGCGGTTTATCAGAATAGTTTTTTTAGAAATGACTTATGTTCTTTCGATTCGTTCGTCTAAACACTCGCACTAGAACCAAAAGTCATAAGCCGCGGCCAAAAGAACATGCCTAGATTGCTTGCTACATGGTACGCAACGCGGCCAGCGCCAACGAGGTTAGCAGTCAAAACGCACTGGTTATCAATAGGTTCTTTCTGGCTATGCTTCATAGTTTTTAGCCCTAACACGAGCGCTTGTACAAGCAAACCAAATGTCGATAAATCTGATTTTTGGCCTAGCATGAGTGCTTGGCAAATAAATCAAATACCGATAAATTATTTTGATAAACTGTTTCAAAAATATAAGAAATTTTTTTAATTTATTTGCTCGAGAAATCGTAAGATGGAAGGAATGGGCGTATGTCACAAGAACCGGCTCTCCGTAGACGGCTTGGGCCGTCAGGCCCAATTATACGCCTCCGCCGAAAGGTAGCCCTGGCAGGCACTCCTAGCCCTAGGTCCAGGACTCTCTGCTCGCCTTTTCTTCTCGCATCGCTCCTCCATCCATCAGAAGAAGAAAGGAAGAAGCGAACATGATCTACCGCAAGTGGTCCCTGCTCTCGTCGACGGTGGTCATCTGGGGCAGCGTCGCCACCGCCGGCCTCGCCGGGGTCTTCCTCTTCGGCGGCAAGGTACCACCATACTCTTCTTACCTCCCCAGCCCCAGTCGCCCATGAGCCATGCCTGCGCCATTGTTTCCCCGCATCTGTATCCTATATTCTTTTCCTACGGTCTCGTATGTGTGTAATATTTTGGTTTGGTTTGGTTGTCTCGTGCGCTTGTCCTTGTTAGATTTGTTGTACTAAGCATGGATCCGCCTGTTCATCTCTCAGTGGGGATTGACGTGCCGACCCCATTTAGGAATCTAGATTTAGCGGGCACATTTGGTTGTAAAAGGCGCTATTGCCTGCTGGATGAGATTTTTCTGTTGAGTTTAGGGCCACCAGAGACATGAAACTGCCTGCTGGTTTAAGGCAGATGTAGTTAAGGGTTGCCATGTACTCATGTGGGTGATTAGTGTGTGTCTCGACTTCTGGAGAGGTCGAGTGTTGTTGATTTGGGATCATTTTTGTTGCGCCTTCTGTCTTGCAGAACGAATTGTTTCATTTCAACTCATGCCGTAGCGCTGCAGTATTTGTTAGTTGTTTGAGAAGTCCTTGGTATACTGACCAGCTCATTAGCGCCTCTAGTGCTCTTGAATTTTGACTTCTTGTTTCCTTAGGGACTGTAGTATGCAAGACTAGATTGTGCTGTACAATCTTTGCATTTCCATCTGTTGTTTTTTTCCCAGTGGCGGCGGATACAGAACAAAAACAACGAGGGTGCACCATGTATAACCAAATGGGTGTGGCCGTGTGGGTGCACTCGGCTTGCGCCTCCGGGGGCAGATTTAAGTGGACCCGGCACCCTCCTACTGCCATAACATGGATCCGCCCATGTTTTTTTTTCTTTGGATATCTGAGATATTTTGGTGAAGTTGAGTAACCACTTCATTTTACAGAGATCAATGAATTTTTCTTTTAGTGGGTGGATAATTTAGTGGCTCCTCAGGTCATGCGCCATGCAAGACTAGATTATGTTGTGCAACTTGAACATTTGATGCTGGTGATTGGGTTATAATCTGACCTTGTTCAGTGATTTGATGGGAGACTAACAATGCACTACAAACTAGAGTATTTGGACGTTGAGAACCAAGAACAGCTATTAGATGTGTGAATGCTGGTAGTTCACTTATGTCATTCAGTTTGTACTTCATACTCGGGTATTGTTCTTTTGTTAGATGCTTGTATCTGTTTGAATATCTGAAGATCAGAAATAGTCATTGTATGTATATTATTTTGTCAGATTAGATGCTCCTCTATTTAGCTTTTTGAGCCTGCAAGGTTTCCATTATAGGAAAAGGCTTGGTTTGCCCATTTGTAATGACGCCAAAGTTAGTGAACATCGAGTAGCCACCTATTTTCATGGAATGTAAAAATCATGAATTGATTGTTAGAATAGACATTATAATGCACTACAGGGTACCAAACAACGCGGTCTCAAGCACAGTGATCTTTTTGGTGTGCAAAAAGGGATGGTTCGGCAGACAAAGAAGTTGTTTGATGAGCTTTGGAGGGGGTTCATGCCAAGCTTGCTGACATACAATGTGGTTTTTTGGGGCTGTACATAAACAGAGAGTTTTGGGATACTGGGTGGATGTGGAATGACATATTTTAGCAAGTATATCAGCCAAATGTCACTACTTATGAGACCTTGGTTAAGGGATTCTGCAAAGTGGGGAAGGCAGATCAAGTGGTTGCTATCTTTGAAGAGATGAGCAAGAAGTGCACCCCAAGCATGTGCCATGTTTTTGTTGATAATCTCTCTGAGACGAAACATGAGGAGATTGTTGGCTAATATCTTGAAACCACTTCTTTGAGGGGTCATGATTTCTTGGGTAGGAATTACTGGGAAATCTTTGTTGGGAAAGTGGTCAATAGATGTGGTACTTGTAACAAGCATATTGATATAGTACTAGGTTTTGTAACCACGAAATGAGTAGATGATGGCTGGAACTTTTTATGCCTTCTGGTGATTTCCTCAAGGCATTTGATGTCATCAGTCTTCAGCAGATAAGTTACCAGGCGATCAGGATGTATATAGATTTGAATAGTGATGGATTGGCTGAGTGGGTAAGGAATGGAAGATTGCCCATATCAACAGAGGTGACCAGCCTATACATGCCTTACCATGACAAAGTTGCTATTGGTAGTTTGTCAGATTAGATTCCCCTCTATTTTAGATGTTTGAGACCGCGGAATTTCTGGTATATCTCCCTTTCCAGCAGAATGGATCTCTTTGCCCATGTGTAATAATCCCATCGTTAATAAACATATGTTTTGGAGTTTAGTAGTTGTCTATTTTGGTTGAAATGCTGAGTGCCTACGCATTGCATGTTAGCATAGGCATCTTAATACTCTACATTGTAGAGGTTGTCAGGTAAGATGGCACATGTATCTTGGTTATTTCTAATTTGGTATGGTTTTGTGTCATATTCATGTTTTTTTTTTGTTGCTGTCCATATAAATTATTTTGTTTTCCAGCTCTTGCTTTTGATATTGATAATTGTGTAATTATGAGGGCTTAATTGATAGTTGGGCACAAGATTGAGTTATCTATCAATACTGTTGAAGTTTCCCTTTTAAAAAAAATAAAATCATGTGGTAGACCTGTTGATTTGTTATATCATCCAATATTTGAGAAGCAGTTAGATATTAATTCCACTTGTTCCTTACTTTGAACCTCTATATTTCATTCTTAATCTTGTTTATATCAGTGTAGACTTAGATATGCACGTTTCTTCTTGAGAAACTAAAATTTTATTTTGAGACACTGCCTCAAGTGAGTCTTTCTATGGTATACTATTGCAGTTAATGGATGAAAAATTGCAATGATTACTTTTCAAGTGAATCTCTCTGATGATTAGACAATTCATCTGATGATTAGACAGACAATTCATGTATTTTGTGCTTGTCAGATTACTTATGTGCTCATCTCATCTCAACCCTTTGTTTGTTTAGTTTGCATGCTAACTGCATGTTGATTGTAACCATCCTTTCTTGCATGTTGGCACTTGGCAGGAGAAATTCCAGGACTATCTTTGCCGTGAAGGTGAGAGGCTGAGGAAGCAGGACAGAGCCGCAATGGCCAAGAACTAGCGAAAAGCCTGACCCAATTTCGACGGCACAACATGTTAATTAGACATGGGATGTGTTTCTCTGTAATAGAACACATTTTCTCCTAGAAAGCGATCCCTCCAATGGCTTTGGCTTTCCGGAACCAACTGCCTCCGTAATAAATACATGATCGTTCCCAAGTCCAGTGTTTTTCCTTGGAACATGAGTGTGCCTAATGTCCCGAACTCCCGATTTGCTGCTGCGATTTAGCTGAGTTTGGGTATGGTGCTGTTCTAGAATTTTTCTAGTAAACCCAACGAGTCAGAATGACAGCCCCTCTATTATTTTTTATCTAGCTTGGCTTATTATTTCTACCTAATAATCAGCAGGGTGGAGTGCTTACTGCTAACGCGAGGTCAAATGTTTCGTGTCATGTGTGCTGTCGATTACTACATCAGATGAATTGTGATTCGATCTTTTAAAAAACTTGTGTGGATATTTTTGCTCGGCGTGCGGAGCCGAGATAAGAGATCTGTTCTTTTCGGTTTTTAAAAGCAGTTGTTCGGCTTTTTTATATTAATTAATTTTTAAATAAAGTATCTTTTTAAATTAGGGTCTACTAAGTTAATTACAGTACATACTATACCGAATTTATTTATATGAGCAATAATTGTATATGAGTTTTTGTTACTTGGTAATCTTTCGTACAAATAGTTTAAAAGTCATAAGCTGTAATTAAAAGTTATAAGTTTCAGCTAAAAAGAACGGACCGTTATAGCATGCGCGCACGAGCGGCCCGTCGTATTCCAGCGCCGTACCTGTCTGGGTACGAGCAGATGAGCAGTGCCGTTGCGCGCGGCCGGCGACAACGGTCATGCTCGACGAGACACCGTCGCTGCTGACGACGACGAAGCCTAACTAGGGGTGTAAACGGATCGGATTCGGTCGGATATTGCTTAAACCGTATCCTAATCCATATTTTTTTCGGATTCGGAGTCGAATACGGTAAGACCGGATACGAATACGAATTCGGAATATTCGGAGTTTCGAATACGATACCGTCGGGACGGATATATAACGAATTCGGCTCGGAAACAGATAATATAGGCGGATAATACAGATGATTACAGTTCCAAAAGGTACAGTTTCACTAGTAAAAAGCTGCAGTCAACACTCAATACTAAATCAAAGGTGGATTCTTACCAACGATCCCAGTGAATGAAACATGAGGATCCGAGAGATATATATCATATATTCATATGGCTGAACCTTTTTTAGCATATCTTCTTTTTTTCTTGATGGAAATAGCTGCTTTAGCACATAATCTAGGTAGCAGAGTGACAGGGATTGAATTCGGTCGGATATTACTCATTCCATATCATATCCCATATTTTATTGGATTTGTTGAAATTTATTTGGATTTTTTAGATTTTATTTTTAAGCCAAGAGCAAAAAAACTTATTTTAACTATTTTCTAAAAGCTAAAAATAGTTTATGTTATTTCCCTAAGTTCTCCTAGATTTATAGTATTTTTTGTGCATTTTCTGGAATTTTTTTGGTGTTATTTGCATTTATTGAATTTGTTGGAATTTATTTGGATTTGTTAATGGGCTGATGGGCTGAAAATGATGATTTGGCTGATGAGCCGGATATCCGAAAACTATATCCAGGTATTATCCGATAAAATTCCGTATAGTATCCGTATTCGTCGGACCGAATCCGAATCCGTATCCGAAAACAACTATCCGAATCCGATAATTATCCGATATGACTATCCGAATTCGATCCGACTCGAATTCGGCGGTCAGTCGGTCGGTCGGTCGGGCGGGAAATATCCGATCCATTTTCACCCCTAAGCCTAACTAACCGACCATTAATCAGCCCAGGTAAAGAATACGACCGACCACAAAAGCAGTAACTGGCCCATACGAAGCAAAATGTGAAATTCTTGGCCCGTGATAACTTCAGCGAATCTCGCCGACGATTTTAGGCCCGAAGCGATGAAATTCTCGACCCATCTAGCGCTAATTATGTTTAGGTTGAGCAATTTTTCGGCCCAAACAGTCCATGTAGGCCTAGTAGAAAATCGGCCCGTTTAGCCCGACGAGAAAAAGTGCATGCCCATTAACGTTCGATCTGTGGAACATTTTGGGCCCATGTAGACCCAAATTCAGCTAGTCTTCCGTTCGGCCCAAATTTTGAAACAGCGCTGGAAATATACGGCCCATTTTCATTCAATCTTCGCAATATTTAGGCCCATATAAGCCCATATAGGCCTAAGCTGAAGCTCCTGCCATTTAGGCCCAACCGGGGAAATACAGCCCATTAACGACAATCTGTGGAACTATTTGACCCATACCAAGCCCATGTAGGCCCAAACTATACACTCGTCCGTTTAGAACTTGAAAATTCATCTAGGCCCATTCACGTTAATATGTGGAACTTTATGGCCCATTTAGGCCCAAGCTAGGAAATTCCTTGTGGGCCACAAGAAAGCTAATAACGAACAAATGTAAAGCGCATTACGGCCCAAGAAAGAAACACGCGCAAGAGCATTTTGACAAGGCAAAGAACGCCGCCATTCGACCGAAGAAAGCTAGCTAAACGTGACGAAAATACAAAGTAAATCTACGTTTCGCTTGCTTAGGCCTACGCCTAATTAAGGGCCTAACGAATACTGGAGGGCCTAATTAAGGGCCACCACGGCCCCATGCCTATGGCCCATTACAAACGACGAGTCCTCTCCAATCAGGATAAATATAATAAAATTACAAGACGAAAAAAAGATAGGTAAAGCGTCGACATTCAGTTCATCCCGGCTATTCTTTTTAGAAAAAAACACTAATGAAGTAGTGAAAAGTTGAATTGATCAATGGAAATGTGGCTACAGCTTGGGAATGCTATTGGATCTTCTATGAAGAGCCAAATGAATGGAAGACATATCAAACACCACACCAAAATTTGTAGACTGCAAACGTATAGATTAAAATGTCATATAATCCCGTTCCATTTTTTGAAGTCATGTTCACCCGGAGCAAGGTTATGTGGCCACCATATAATTTCTCACATGTAATGGAAGACTTACTCAGTAAGCATATTTTCTCAATTATTTTATAGTACTTTCCATTATTGTTTCTGTCCCTAAGAATTGAAAGCAAAATTATTCAAATCATTGTAAAAATATCGACAGAGTGAGGAATGGTAATTCGGGGAGCTCAATTGTTTTGACAAACTTTTACCACACAAGGTTGCTTTGGCCACAAGGCCACAGGCCCACAGAGAATCACTGCCTTATCTACAAATGCACTGCTGAGTAATTTCTCAGTTGTAAGCCTGTGCTGAAGAAATCTAAAATAGCTAATATGATGAGCAATGTATCAATATGGCATGACAAATCCCTATCTGTATAGTTGACACAGCAGCAGGCACCTTTTCTTGAATCCTGAACACGGTTGAAACCACAACCTAATCAATAGTGCAATGCAGGTTTTGAGTTCCTACCAAGAATGTATTTACCAGTATGCCTGAGAACCACAAAATCACACAAAGCCTCCATTGCATTCTAGAACACATGGGTATGAGCCAATTAATGTCTAAACCAAGAAAGCCAAATCTCCCAACACATCTACAACGTGCAAAATTACCAAACTTATGGATTTTTGGTGTGGCTTTGGCAATTGGCACTGCTGCATGGGGGGAAATGTTTTTAGCAAAAAAGGAATAACGATATAGTATTTCCCCACAATTGTAATGTAACCTTGCTGTATTACATTAATCATGATCAATTGTGAAAAGAATATGTCGTCGAATGCAAGATCGGGCAGTACACTTATAAGCACCTCTGTCAGATTCAAGGACCATCAAGAATGTGAAGAGACTCAACGAGAATCACACACAAATGGATGAACAAATATATTGCATATGAGTGTCTAGAATTACAAATAATAGAGTAAGAGGAGGAGGTGATGTGAAATTACAAGTTTGCTCTCAGAACCTAACTTACTCCTAAGAGTTTCATCCTTCATGCTAAGTGGGTCCTGTCGCGTACGAGGGACTACGGGGCCGACCCACGGATCTCGCTCGGGGTTGCTTCTGGACCCATCCGAGGCTGAATTCTGGACAAGAAGCAACTCCATCCGACGCTGAACTCCGGACCTTATCCGGAGTTGGTCTGCAGACCTCGTCCAAGGTGGATTCCCCGATGTGTGACACTACGCCAAAGTTGTCATGACACACTTTGGCGTGCCTTACCTTGCCGAAGTTATCGTCGGCTCAAGGTAGCGCGGGGACCCTTCCTCCAACATAATATATAATTTTCTTCTATTGTGTGGCTACAAATAAATAAATGAAGAAGACTGATTTGACAACAGGGTAGCAACTTTCCCATCAAAAGGCATGTTCTAGGCTGCTTGCCCCTGTTAATATAGGTAATGTTTATCCATTTGTCCATTCCATCGCTTTTCTTGCATACGTTCCCAGTAATATTAGGCTCAGGGAAACACAATAACCTGATTATTTCTCTGTAGAAGTCCATTGACATTAAATTCCTTGACAAAATTCTCATAACAAATAAGAAGTTCCATCCATAGTCTCTGCAACTCATGGTTATACATCTAACACTAAATCGAGATGCTTGTTTAAAGTATCACTTGTATTTAGCACTTTCCTGATAAAGATTTCCCAAGAATCACCACCCAAGAAATCTGGACCACTTAAAGCTGCAGTTTCAAGGATTTTGCAAACAGTATCCTCATGTCTCGGCTCAGTTAGGCTATCAACCAGAACTTGGTAAAGAAGCTTGCTTGGGGTGCACCCTTTGGTCAACATCTCCTTAAAGATTGCAGCTCCTTCATCTGGCTTCCCCATTTTGCAGAATCCATTGATCAAGGACTCATAAGTCATGGCGTTTGGTTCATATCCTCGCTCAACCATGTCATCCCACACCCGTCCAGCCTCCTGTAACTCCCCATTTGCACATAGTCCTGAAATAAGTGAGTTATATGTTAGCAGGTTTGGCATGAACCCCCTCTCAAGCTCATCAAACAGTTTCCTCGCCTCCCGAACCATTCCATTCCTGCACAACCAATAGATCAATGTGCTCATGACTGTATTATCTGGTGCCACATTCTTCTTCAGCATCCATCTCCACATTTGGTGCGCCTCCTCCGCCTTTCCGTCCTGGCATAGCACATCAATCACCTTAGCACCCAGCGTAGTGTCCGGCAAGTATCCTGCCCCCAGCATTTCTCGCATCAAATCACGCGCCTCAACAGATTTTCTCTCCTTGCAGCACGCCTCGATCACCACTGAATATGTAACCTCATTCGGCTGCACGCCAGCTGCCTCCATCTCATCCATAACCCTGGTGGCATCATGTAACTTCCCGCACTGGCAATACCCATCGATGAGCACCGTGTAGATCGTAGCATCAGGCCTACGCCCACTGGTGATTATATCATCAAAGAGCCTCTGTGCACCCTTAAGATCCCCCTTCCCACAGTACGCGGTGAGAACTGTGGTGTACGTGACGACATCCGGGACGATCCCCCAGCCAGGCATTTCATCAAGAACCTTGAGCGCAGCATCGAGGTCGCCGATGCCTACAAGACCCTTGAGCAGGATGTTGCAGGAGACAAGGTTCGGGGTGATGTAGAGCTTGGTGGGCGCGGCGCGGAAGAGAGCGGCGGCGAGGCGGAGGCGGCGTGCGGAGACGAGGGAGTGAAGGAGGGCGTTGAAGGAGCGGACGGAGGGGCGGGAGTTGAAGGACGGGAGGGAGAGGAAGAGGCGGAGGGAGGGGAGGGGCGGGAGCGAGCGGAGGAGGGGCAGGAAGGGGCGGTCGGAGAAGGCGGGGAGGTTGGCGGCGCGGAGGGCGGAGAGGACGGGGGGCAGGAGGTCCGGGGAGCCGGGGAGGCGGGAAAGGACGGTGGCGAAGACGGGGAGCGAGGGGGACAGCGGCGGGGCGGCGTGGAAGAGCGCGTGGCGGAAGGCGAGGACGGCGAGGTGAGGCGTCGGGAGGCGGAGGAGGAGGCGCGCGAGGCTGCGCGCGGTGAGGCGGCGCGGCCAGGGCTGAACGGGCGGGGTGACGGTGTAGTGGGAGGAGGGGAGGGTTGTGGGGAGCTCGGCCAGGTGCGCGAGCGGCACGGTGGTTTTGGCGGCCGGCGCGGGGGCGGCGGAGAAGGCGCGGGCGGGAGGGGTCGTCCAGCGCCGCGCGGGCATGGCGCAGCAGTTGCGATCGGCGGCGGGTTGGTACTTGGGTTGGGGGTGGGGGCTGACCTTGTTTGGAGTTCGGCCCACATGTCAGCCATAATATTAAACATCACCCTCGTCCCGACTCCGCGCCGTCAAATTCGTCGACGGCAGCGAACCTCCTGGTGGTGGCCGGCGTTGACTCGTGGACCATCGCCGGCGAGCCGATCGATCGACCGCGTCTTCGATTTCGACGAGGTCTGCGAAATTTCCGTTTTGCTGTTTGAATTTGATCTAGGGATTTTTGTTTTGGTTGGTTGTGTCTTTTTTTTAGAGTAGAAATAGAAATGCAGTATTTGTGCTTGTTTGCTGAACCGGCTGAAGACTGTCCCGCTCGGTTAGGCTAAAAAATAGTGACTTATGGCTAGGGGTGCAAACGGGTCGGATTCGGACGGATATTGTTGTTACCATATCCTAACCCATATTTTTTTCTCCGGATTCGGTACCAATCGGTTTCGGTGTCGGATCGGTCGGGATTAACCCGTTTGTAAGGAATGCATGCAGTACAGCAAATAGAGTAGGAGGACGTACTGTCAAGAACTTGATGTTACTACTTAATAGCTGATGTGGAAGATTTTATTTTACCATTGCAAAAGAAAATGAAACGTCAAATAGTAGTACTAACCTGAAATCAAACTTGAAGACGTATCGGATTCGGACGGATATTGCTGTTACCATATCCTAACCCATATTTTTTCTCCGGATTCGGTACCAATCGGATTCGGTGCCGGATCGGTCGGGATTAACCCGACCCGTTTGCACCCCTACTTATGGCTGAAATTGTACCGTAGCTGGTTGAAATTACACTGTAGCTAAATGTAACTTATTTGGCATAATTAAATTTAAAAATTTTAAAAATAGAAAAAATATGTTAACTCATCACGGACAACGCAAACGAATACGGGAAAAAAAGAACTGGCAAAAAAGCTCAAAAAAAGTCAAAAGTTCAGAAAAAGATAAAATTTATAAATAGTGAAAAATAAGTTAGAAGCTAGAAGTTTAAGCCGAAATGAGCGACGGTTAGTAGGGTTTGGAGGGGTGGTGTTTTTTTTAACTATATTGCGAGCCACCGTGCAGCGACTACTCAAATAGCAGTTGGTCTGGCCAAAACAAGGAGGAAAAAGAATAGACAAAGTCATTATGGATCTTTCTAAGAATTTGAAAGATACCATGAAATAACACCAATTTCTCATTTTTACATGGTTTGAAAACAAACATTGATTATTGACATGCTTGTTCAATTTCTCCCCAGGGCTCCTCAAGTATACACTGGGCATCCCTCGACAACTATACCTTCAGCAGTGGGGCAAGAAGCCAGAGGACATCCATCTAAATCATTGCCCCACCAGTTCAAACTGATGTTCTCCAAACCTAGGCATAAGTAAATCAAGACTGCCATGAATGCCAAACCAGCATCCAGTGCCCCTGAAAGCAGATAATTGTGTCGCTCCCACCAGTCTCGTCGATATTTGTAGACAACATAACCTGACAAAAACCCAACAAGTATCCATGTGGTGTAGTTGACTGCAGTTGCAGGCGGCATCTGGCCGGTGGCACCAATCAGCACGGGCATGTTGATGAGTAAGATCCAGTTCTGGCCTGGGAATGCCTTGTGTGCAAACCAGACAAGGAGAGGGGCAATAGCTCCCCCCAAGAAGAACCAGTTCACCGCCGAGTAAGTCCCTAAGTCCCCAAATATTCTGCGTGGACTAATAAGACCCCATATGACCGATGCATCATAGAACACATGATCTCCTGGGCAGGTCCAAGGGCTGTCTGCTGGGAGGAGCTCAGTGTTGCAGATGTTGGGGACTGTCTCCATCAGCCACCATGCTGTTCCGATGTATACAAATGCTGCAATCAAAGTTCCCACCACCTGCCATGTTCCAAGAAGTTGCTTGATGACACAATACAACAGGACCATGTGTGTACTTGTGTAGGAGAAATGGCAGATAAAACTATATGGCTAGTAGAGCTTGCCTGAGCCATAAACATGGTCCTTGGGGGAATCTTCATGTAGTGACCCAGCTTAAAATCTTGCAGAAACGCCAGAGCTTGGCTCATGCTGATGTAGCCATATACCTTGAAACACATATTTGCAACTGGTCGTCCAGGGTACAAGTACCCCATGATGTACTCTGTGATGATGTTCAAACCTGGAGTCTGCGTACAACGGAAGAAGATGAAGTGCTGAACTAGTGCTCTACAGCTGCATGTCATAATATGCACAAGGTGCTAAATCCATACCTGGTTCGTTGTTGCCGTGATTATCCCGATTGGGAGGGTGAAGAAAAACGCAAGGGCACATGCAAGCAAAACACCCCACCAGGGCAGCTGGAGTTGCTCAATGTAGTATTCACAAGCAAATATGGTGACGGCAATGTTAGCAATAAGGATGCAGATGAACCACCACTCAGGGACCAGCTTGTATCTCCTCATAAGTTTTGTATGTATGTCCATCTTTTTTCCTTGAAAAGCTGATTTACTTAACTGCCAAATTTCACTGGAGACAAGCACCATGATTCTTAGCTGCATTGTTTAATTATTTGCACAACAGACACTGGCAAATTTCAGAGGAAATTACCTTCCGTGAAAGAGGAGAACATGAATGATTGTTGCGGTAAGGGATGCGAAACCAACACCATACGTGACAGCAAAGAAAGTGCTGAGGTATAGTGGACCATTCTTCTCATAGGCCTTTGTATCGAAATGGAAATTGGAGTCCACAATGCTTGAGATATTGTACTTTTGCCCAGTTGAGGTGAAGAGACCATCAGAAAAGATGGGGAAGTTTTGTGCCTTGTAGAAATTAAACCAGTAAGCAATGGGGGTGATTATGTACATGATGATGAAGAAGCCGGCAGCAACATTTGCAGTGGCAAACCAGGGGCTAGCAAGAGGGCTCCCGAGGTAGGAGGAGACAGTTGACCAGTCGAGACCGATTGCGCCAATGCCAAGGCCACTGAGACCTGAGCCGAGCTGTTGGGCAAGCACAGATTGGGGGAAGACCCAACAGATCCAGGAGAGGGAGGTGAGCATCTGGAATAGGTAGCCTGGGAAGACGTAGTATGCGAAGCTGCAGACGAATGCCACCATGAAGAACTGGTTACGAGTCAAGCCACCTTTGCTCCGTCCGCCCTTCTCATGAAGCGCCCTAATGAGCAGATGCATTGTAAATGTCTTAGTTCGTTTAAGGGAATGTGAATGTGCAAGTTCGTTGTCTTTTCAAAGGTTATTTTACTGCCATGTTGAGGAAGAAATGGTAGAAGCGAAAAATTGTCCATTTTCATTCTACATTGTCTGAATCTTTGTATCTCACACAAATCTTCGTTTTAATCCTATTGTGCCTGTTAGCTCACTGTCTTTCCTTGAGGTTGACAGAGACTCATGATAGTAGTAAAAGATCCTGAAATTCACCCCCTTCGTATCCTTCTCTTGTTCTGGTTTGCTTGTGCAATTGATGATTAAAGTTGCTGTCCGCCCAAAAGAAAGAACAAATTTGGTTGAATTGGTGGACCCTTTTCTGTTCGCCCTTTTTATATCTCTAGGCAGAGGTTTTGGAATGAAACATGTATGTCAACATTTACGTACATTGCTGATGGTTCAAAATTCCAGAATGGAATCAATGGTAAGAATTCTCAAAGTTTAGCAGCAATGATATGTAGGGTATATATTTCATGAAAGGCGCATAAATAAAATTTGAATTAAGTTTGCAGTAAGGCCACGCGGTTAGCTAGGAGGATGGAATTTCCTTTAATTTTGTTCATGTCTTATTTTTAGAGAAGGATGTGAATGCAAGACGACTAGTCGTTTTCAGAACTGTCGCCATGGGAAAATTTCTAACAGCAGCACTGTGTCCCTATAGAGAATGCTCTATAGCAACATATAAAATGTGCCAGTCGATTTTTCAGCAAATCAGCAAAGTCGAAGATAGGTAAATATGTACAAAACGTCGATGCGATGCAACAACGGACAGAAACGAAATTGTTAGATTGTGCTTCAAGTCTCCCTCTTCATATTGGCAGGTTGTGCCGATGTATTAGCATTGGCCTATGAATTAGCTTGAAATCCGGCCACAACTCCATCAGTATGTCCATCTATTTATTTGATAGTCAGACATGTTGGTGCCATCAGCAGTGTGGCTAATGCAGCCTGATGTAGATGGGATCTAGAAGATTCCAACTGACTATTCTTAATGAGATTCCTTACACAATTCAGTTTATTGGAAGAAAACATAGTATATCGTGGTAATTCCGAAATCGATGTAAAAAAACATCTCCGACAAAGCTGCGAGTTTCTATAATAAAACTTTTATGCGAGCATAAAAGAGAGAATCAAAAGTACTCAAGAACATCGAAAAGTTGTTGATAAGAGATTGATGCATAGATAGATTGATAAGATCAGTAAGCTCGCCTTGGGTAACTTGATATATTCTTAGGAAAGTTATTGGAATCGAAACTAGAATCAGCGAATTCTATGAAATCAGTGGAATCATTGGAGTAGCAGTTGGTATCAGATCCTTTGCACTAGAGAGAGCTTCCCCACTAAGAACGATTTGACCATCAAGCTTCTTGACAAAACAATGCCAAAATCATCTCGTCAATTCCTCCATCTTCTGAGCATGCACTTCCTTAGAAGGTTCTCCAACTCTAGAAGAATCAAATTTTCTTTAGTGACATTGAAAATTACCCAACGGTTTTCCAGGATCCAATGAATCTTCATTAAGCTTTAATGGCATCTTGATTTTGATCTGACAATTTGGGTCCCACCAAGTGTGCCAAAAGTGTGTTGCCACCGAAAAAATTCCTGACAGTAGCACTGCGTCCCTATAAAGGGTGCTCTCTAATAGCATATGTGTGGTGTTAGCCAATTTTCTAGCAAATCAGCAAAGTGGATGATACATAAACCTGAATGAAAATCGATCCTGAATGAAACGTCGATGTGAAGCAATAACGAATAGAAACGAAATCTCAAAACAGTGGATAGGTGTAATTTATAGATTGATCAACACGTTGATGTGAAGTAATATTGATCAAAGTCGAATTACGAAGATAAGATTCTATTAGCTACGGTCTACTCCTAAGGTACAGAAAAGTATATGTAAATATATAGTAAAGGTTAGCGTGTGCACATTTTTTGTTAGTCGGTACATGGTATTTATATCCTAAATAGTCGCCTCAATATTGGATTGTGCTTCAAGTCTCCTCCTTCGTATCGGCTCAATCTTTCCTTGATAGAGTCTCCGGATAGAGTTTCCGTCTGCCTTCAAATCTTCTCATTTCCAATCTTCTTTTAACGATTTCCTTATTCACATCTATCTTTCCTTAGTCCACATCTTCTGGAGGCTCCCTAATGTGGCCGATGCTTGATTCTAATTTTTGGCAAATTCTGATCTTTCTTTAAAATCATGTAACTGTCAAAAATATTTTTGTCTGAAACAAGATTACTCAACAACATTCAACCAACAACAACTCACTACTAGTAATACTGTACATGTTAATTACCAACTGGAACGAGTTGCCGTGTTAGTGGTTGGCCGTCGCGTTCTCTTTCAGTTTCAGCAAGAAAACAACACGAGGGCAGGGCATATATCAGCACGTTTCTCATTTCGTCTAACTCTGAATCTAGTTCAGTACTGATGTGTGCTTTAGCAGAGCAAGCTAATCATGTGAGTGGTTGGCCGGCCTGGCATTCCTTCTTAATTAGAGTTTGCTCTCCTCTTCTTATTACATCAAGCACACAACTGTAAGTTGAACATGGATATATCATTGCCATGTGGGCCATGCACGCTCATGGATCATCCTTTCTTTTGTTTTCATCATTTGATTTTCTTATAGGCCCCAGACTACTACTTCAACCAATCAAATTGCGGTCTCCTCCATTCATGCTTGGATTGGGTGTAAGCAAGGCCAACCTGACGTGGTCGTGACATCTAATTTGCATCGATCGCTTGCCATAATGCTAGTCCTACTCAAAAAAAAAAATCAAAACAGCTGCGTGCAAGCATACACAACACACATCCGCATTGTTTAATTACAGGCATTAATGAAGCACTAGAAAGTCATCGATCAAATGTGAAAAGTTTTAAATTATATTTAATCAATCAAAGATGGGCTAACTAATTAAGCAATATATTTGTGAGGGGTGCTTCCATACTTTACTCTCTAACAAAAGTAGCATTAATCTCAAAGCAAATGAAGAGATAAGTAATATCTATCCACTATTCATTATGCTTTAAGAATTATGCAAATCACTACACCCTCCAGCTCATAAAAATAAGTCATTTTGGACATCAACACGGTCTTCAAAATATAACTTTGACTACTAATTACTATTATAATATATTTATAAAACCTATAAAATTATAATATTATGAAAGTATTTTTCGAGATAAATTTATGCATATGATTTTCATATATCTAATCTAAATATTTAAACAGATATCAATAGCCAAAGTTTCTAAAGTTTGACCATACGTATTTCAAAACAACTTGTTTTTGTGATCAGAATGGAGTATTAAGAAAAGTATAGAAATATCTCCCTACATTTATATATGTTTGAGGGTTGCTCATACCTAAACAAGGAGACCTGCACGAGGTTGGACGGCCACCACATCGCCGCCGGCTCCACCAGATACCGCCGGAATATCCCCGCCCAACCGAAACCCAGCACCTGGTACACGCACGATCGAGCAATTTAGATGGCAACGGAACAGAACAGGACGGAAACAAACGCTAGCTAGCGATGAGACCAAAAGATAGAATTTTGGACGCTTTTGGCACTGTTGCTACCCGAAATTCCGAAAATAGCCTCTTCGGAAACGAAATTCCAACTCTAGCCCCCACCTGACCGCACCATTTAACCGCGTCGCGACACGTGTCCAATGGTGCGGCCGGGGAGCGCACCACACCTGAGTGGTGCGGTCCCCGACCGCACCACTCACTCTGATGTGACCATGTGGTGCGGTCGGGGAGCGCACCACTCCGGTGTGGTGCGGTCCCCGACCGCACCATTGACACGTGTCACACTCCCGTTAAGTGGTGCGGTCAACAGGGTGCTAGAATTGGAATTTTGTTCTCCTCAGCGCCATTTTTGGTATTTTCGGGTAGCAACAGTGTCAAAAACGTCCAAAATTCCAAAAGATAGGGGCACTCTTGCCATGTAAGCTGCCAGCAACACAGTGGCACACAGTACGCGTGTACGTGTTGGTAGCTAGGAGAAGTAATTGTCCACCTGGGTGGTCAGGACGACGAGGAGGGAGACGAAGAAGGAGATGTGCTTGCCGTAGAAGACGCGGACGGCGGTGATGACGTGGATGGCGTAGACAGTGCCGGCGCCGGAGTTGGCGAAGATGGTGATGAGCACGTGCTCCTTGACGTTGAAGGGCCCCGGGTTGAGGGTGAACTCCCACGGCCGGCCGCGGAAGAAGGCGCGCTCCGGCAGCGCGGCGGCCATGAGCCGGCCGAGCGGCACCACGGCGATCTGCGCCGAGATGGCCGTGATGGTGAGTGGCTCCTTGCGGTACCAGAAGAACTGGTTGAGGAAGGACAGCACCGCGCACGACGCCGTTCCCAGCACCCACATCCGGAACGTCAGCACCGGCGTCTCCGGGTCGTCCCCCACCGGCACCGTCAGCGCCACCTGCTCGATCGGCGAGTTCTCCACCTCCTCCTCCTCCTCCCCTTCTCCTCCATGCTCCGGCGAGCTGCGCGACGTCGATGGTCGCACTGCACGACGAGGAGGACATCAATTAATCAGCAACGTACGGTGCATGGAAGCTGCTAGTAACCGAAACAGTTGAGATGCATGATGAGATCGGTCTTGTTGCATGAGCTTACAGAGTGGGGAGGTGATCTGGTCGCCATGGCGGTGCTCCTGATCTTCCTCTTCTTGGCCATGTTCTCGGCCTTGTTCTTGGTGTTGAGAGGATGCCATGGCTGGGGGATGTGTCGTGTGCGCTGCCTGCCTGGCCTTTTTGGGCCCTATAGTTCAGCTGTTCCTACCTCTGCATTTTTATGGGGAAAGGGACGTCTGTGCAAATATCTGCGTCAGCGTTGATAGCTTATCGGACTATCGGTTGGGCGTCTCACCTTGGAATGATGAGATCCACCACGCTACACACGCACGCTCAGTGCCGGAGCCAGGATTTAGTTACACCCTGGGCTCAGTGGTAGAATAATTTAGGCTATCTAGATTGGATCATGAAAATGTTATCCAGACTAGACTAAATTTACCTCGAGCTATACACTAGATATTTTTCCACACCTCAGACTGAAACCTACCCTGCCGGGGTGTGGCTCCACCCCTGCGCACGCTATTTCTGAAATGAATACTCGATGCTCAACAGCTCAAGGATTAGCTAGGACGAGTCATGAACTGATTATATACTAGCTGCCTACCATGGAGGATAGTACATTGCTAATCAAAGGATCGAAACATAGGCTAAATGCTTCAGGTTTGAGGTGAGTCATTCAAGAGAAATCCATTTGCCAGTATGCAATATGCATTGGAGCGGTAGGTGAGCGCTTCACACCCGGATATCTGGATATGCAGATTGTGAAGCAACACCGGGTATTTATTTATGTATTTAGACGTGCTGAATTATGGAAGAACCGCTTCTGTATATGTTGTTCTTCTTCGATCCCTCTCTGCCTCTCTTTTTTTTTATTTCATGGCGTGTTCTCTGCCTCTCTTCTTTTTGTATAATGTATGCAACGTGCTTCACGTCTGATGGGATCCGAGAGATGATGTGATTTCCTTTTTAGAAGTCGAAAATGGTGTGGAAATTGGTATGTATTACCTGATTTTATTAGCAAGGAAATCAGGTGATTACTTCATTTGCGATCCTCGGGCGTAATTACATAGCCTGAGTCGATATTTATACCATTCCAGGTGCATTTCTTTTTTCTTCCCTCCAAACAACACACCAGGCGATGAGGATATGACATGCATGGTCTCATAAAACCTAACAACAACCAACGTCTTGTTCTTCTCTTCTAGCTCTTTACTTTCACGAAATGCTAATCTGAAAAATCAAAGGTTGTCTCGGGCTAACTCTCCTAATATGTGGCGAAATGGTCACTCCCCTCCCTGGAGAGGGATCCATTACAGCGAAAATTTGACAAGTAAGAATTCAGAAAATCAAAACATGGTTTCTGATATTTGTTTGAGGTGGATGTTTCTGATTTTTGTTGATTGATCAGCTTACTCGATTATTTAGTTTGAGAGAGAGAGCTAAGATTCTTCTCCTCTGAACCTCTGTCTTGAAACAAATCATCATGACGACACCCGGCCTTCAGAGTTCCCATCCCATCTCACCTTAAATGTACGTTGTGAGCTATACTTCAGAGTTCAGACATACATACATAGGATGATATGCATATAATTCATGCAATTAAACATCAAGTACAGTTTATTTGTTCCATAGATTCCAGACACCTCAATCTTGAGCCAAGCAGAGTTACATTACATCCCACGCTTTAGATCAGAAAGGAGAGGAAAACAAAATTAAGTAGCTATCAAATGAACGAGTGTGGCAAGAATCAAATGAATATGCCCTTTTGGACGGTTCCTCCTCGCCAGCAGGGCGAAAGGGAATCTCAACCAGAATAACCAATCACAAAGGAGCAGTATTGAATCAAGAAAACCAACTTGAGTGTACAAATCAACATCCCCAAATTATTGGTCCCTGCCAGAATTGACAAGAGAGGACAGCAATGCAGGCCTCACGGTGAGATGAGCTGGATCAGGGACAGGCAAGAAGAGATCCTACTACTGTTGTAACTGTTGTCCAAGAGCCTCGATTATGTGCTTACGCTGCCCTGCCCTGGGTAAGTGAGCTCGTCTTCAGCTTCATCACTTGATTCTACGATATTTACATCGACAGTAAACCGTCGATCAAGATCAAATGGGAAGAAAATATTTGTCAACTAAATCAGAATCAAACTAGAGCAGAAAACTTCAACTAAGCTGGAGTTCTGCTCCGACGTACCCCAGTCCCTTTTACAGCAGGTCAAGAACGTATTGGATCGCTCATATTGCCCTAACCCTTTCCGACCCCTGTTTTCAGACAGATAACCGAAGGCATATTGCCCTAATCTGTAAGCCTGTGTAACCAAGCGAACCAGGAACCAGAAACGCCGGCTCCACAGCAAGCATCCAAGAACTCAATCGAATGTTCGGAGGTCACGGAGCCGTGGCCGGAGAAGAGGAAAGGGTTGGCGGCGGCGGCGGAGGACATGACGACGCGCGTGAGCCAACGAGGCAAGTAAATTTGCAGAATGATACCTGTGGAAGTTATATATTTGCCAAGGGAGAAAGCGAGTGCCTACACGGACGGTCAAGATCGTCGCGATACTGGATCGCGCCGAAAATCTGTGATCCAATCGTGACCGTCCAATTATCGCTTAACGGTTAGATCCTTAATACTGGGCTCCTGGGCGAACTATGCAACCCATCCACGTAGATCCTAGCCGTCCATCCACGAACGAACGGTTTAACTGGTTACGAGGCCCGGCCGCGCGGAATAGGTGCGACCCAGCACGCGTTCTTTTCCCATGGAGGAAGCGAAGCGGCTGCACGCGCGCGCCCTCCGCCGCGGCGTGCGCCGCCTGCAGCCGCTGCTCCTCCGCGTCCTTGCCGCCGGCGACCACCGCTACGCCGCTCTCCTCCTCGGCTCCTACCCGTCGCCCCCCTCTGCGCCGCTCTACAACCACCTCCTCCACGCGCTCACCTCGCTCCGCCGCCCCCACCCCCTCCTCCTCCCCATCTTCTCCCGCCTCCACCGCCTCCGCCTCCTCACCCCGCTATCCTTCACCTTGCTATTCTCCTCTTCCTCCTCCGCGGCCTCCTCCTCGTCCATTCCGTTCTTCCTCTGCTCCCACGCCCTACTGATCAAGTCCGGCCACTTCGCATCAGGCGATCCCTTCCTCGCCTCCGCCGTCGTCTCCTTCTACTCCAAGAACCGCCTCCTGTATGAAGCCAGGCTGGTTTTCGACGAAATGCCGCGCAGGTACACGGCCGTGTACAATGCGCTGCTCTCGGCATACGCGAGGGGCGGCCTCGTCGACTCGGCGGAGAAGCTGTTCGAGGAAATGCCTGAGAGGAACGTGGTTTCTTGGACTGCAATGGTGTCCGGGTACGCGCAGAATGGGCGGCATGAGGAGGCGGTGGAGACGTTCTTGGAGATGTGGGAGAGGGCAGGGGTGCAGCCGAATGAGCTGACAGTGAGCAGTGTGCTGCCCGCGTGCGCGGCTGTTGGGGCGATGGAGCTGGGGATGAAGGTGGAGGAGTATGCAAGGGGGAAAGGCCACCTGGAGCATGTGTACGTGGCAAATGCATTAGTGGAGATGTACGCCAAGTGCGGCAGCATTCGGCAAGCTTGGCAGGTGTTTCATGGGATTGATCGGCGGCGGGATCTCTGTTCTTGGAACTCAATGATCATGGCATTTGCCGTTCATGGCCTGTGGAGAGAGGCCCTTGGCTTGTTTCATAAGTTGAGGGTGAGGATTTCTTGCTTGAATAGTCTTGGTACTCTGTTTTTTCACCAACTCATAGCATTTGCATGCAACCTGTTTGCAAGGATAGCAGATAGCACTTTGGCAGAGGGAAATTAAACATGTTTGGTAGCATAGAACTAGTAATCAGTAACCTTAAAATCGTATCGCCAACTGTGACATTTCAATATGCATTACATATTTGTTGTTGTGAAACTATAAACTGATTTTACTATGTTTAGATGACAGGGGTCAAACCAGATGGTATTACATTCGTTGGAGTCATATTGGCT
The DNA here is from genome assembly GCA_017311315.1 of Dendrocalamus latiflorus. Taxonomy (NCBI): domain Eukaryota; kingdom Viridiplantae; phylum Streptophyta; class Magnoliopsida; order Poales; family Poaceae; genus Dendrocalamus; species Dendrocalamus latiflorus. The sequence goes on from CM029659.1 coordinate 1,492,812, forward strand.
TGTACTCATGGAGGCTTGGTGAATGAAGGCAAGCTGCTCTTCAACTCGATGGAAGCAGAGTTTGGTCTTAGCCCAAGAATTGAGCACTATGGTTGCATGGTTGATCTGCTTGGGCGTGCTGGTCTCTTGAAAGAAGCTTACAGTCTGATAGTGAGCATGCCAGTGGAGCCTGATGCTGTCATTTGGGGAGCCTTGCTCGGTGCTTGCAGCTTCCATGGCAACGTAGAACTAGCGGAAATAGCTGTGAACAAACTTATCTATCTCGAGCCACAAAACACGGCAAACCTAGTGATCCTTTCAAACATATACGCGTCATCTGGCAGATGGGACGGTGTTTCCCAGGTCTGGAAGTCACTGAAGGAAAAAGACCACAAGAAATCAGCTGGGTACAGCTTCATTGAGTTAGATGGCAGGATGCATAAATTCCTAGTTGAGGATAAGTCGCATCCAAGATTTGAGGTGGTATACAAAACCCTTGATAGTGTCACAATGACCATGAAGCTTGTCGACTTGGAAAATCTGGAAAAAGTGGAAGGCTAGTTTTCTGTCACCACCTGCTGTAGCATTTCACCACCTATAGATGAGAAGAAACTACGATAAAGTTGTCTGAGATTATGTTAGTGATATGCCCTAAAGGTAATCATATAGATAATTGTATCACTTCTATGTTTATAATCTTTCGAATAATATGTTATTTTGTCCCTTGAATAGTCTTTCATATTGATCAACAAGTATATAACTTGTTCATGGAAATCTTTATTCATGTTTTAATGTTATTCTAAATTATTCGTAATCTTATATCATTATGTGAGCCAATTATGATTTACATATCAGCACATGTATTAATTGATGATCATGCTTCACGGATTATATATATAGGATATCAAATCAATAATTGTCGTTGCGCTTAAGTCTGTCTGGATCATTCTAGTTATTACTGCATGTTTCAATTACGAGATATGACAAATGGATGTCAAAATGGATTTTCTAACTGGAAACATAAGTGAAGATGTGTACATGACACAACCTGAGGGTTTTGTCGATCCTCAAAATGCTAGAAAGATATGCAAGTTTTAGAAATCTATCTATAGACTAAAGCAAGCTTCTTGGAGTTGGGACATTTATTTTGATAAGATAGTTGAAGGGTTTGGCTTCATAAGAATGAAGAAGAGCTTTGTGTTTACAAAAAGACTAATAGGAGCGCACTTATTTTTTTGGTCCTATATGTCGATGATATATTATTTATCGTAAATGATATTCCTATACTTAAATATGTCTAGTCTTCATTAAGGGATAGTTTCTCTATGAAAGACTTAGGAGAGGCAGCATATATTTTGGACATAAAGATTTATAGAGATAGAACTAAAATGCTAATTGGATTAAGCTATGTACAATGACAAAGTGTTGAAGCGGTTCAACATGTAGGATTCCAAAACGGGTTTCTTGCCTATGTCACATGGTATTAGTCTTAGTAAGTCTCAGTGTCCTTTGACATCAGATGAGCGAGACCGAATAAGCAAAATTTTATATGCTTCCGCCATTGGATCTATCATGTATACCATACTTTGTACATGCTCAGATGTGTCATGTGCTCTAAGCGTTACGAGCAGATATCAATCAGATCCAGGTGAAGATCACTGGATAGCTGTAAAAAAACATTCTGAAATATTGAGAAGGACTAGGGATGTGTTCCTTATTTATGGAGGTGAGGAAGAGCTAGTCGTAAATGGTTACACTGATGCTAGTTTCTAAACTGATAAAGATGATTTTTTTATCACAATCTAGATTTGTGTTTTGTCTTAATGGAAGAGTAGTGAGATAGAAAAGTTTCAAACAAGAGACGATTGCCAATTCTACAATAGAGGCTGAGTATATTGTAGCTTCCGAAGTTGCAAAGGAGGCCGTTTTGATAAAGAAGTTTATCTCTGAGCTGGGTGTAGTCTAGTGTTTCTAGTCTAATAAATCTCTATTGTGATAATAGTAGAGCCATTGCGCAAGCCAAGGAACCTAGATAACATAAAAAATCCAAGCACATATTTAGCGTTTTCACCCCATTCGTAAGATTGTAGATAGAGATGATGTTAAGATATACAAAGTGCACACAAATTTAAATATTGTTTATCCGTTGACAAAACCTCTTCCACAACCAAAACGTGAGGCGCACACAAGGGCTATGGGTAATAGAGGTATTAGATACTTGCATGATTGACTTTAGTGTAAGTGGAAGATTGTTAGTGATATGCCTTAAGGGCAATCATGGAGATAATTGTATCACTTTTATATTTATGATCTTTTGAATAATATGTTATTTTATCCCTTAAATAAATGTCTTTCATATTGATCAACAAATATGTGATTTATTTATGGAACTTTTTATTCATATTTTGATGTTATTCTAAATTATCCCTGATCTTATATCATTATATGAGATAATTAAAATTTACAGATCAGCACATGTATTGATTGATGATCATGTTTTACGGATCATGGATATGGGATATCAAATCAATAATGTGGACACATGTTAGGGAACATGATATTGAATTGACCCACCATGAGACACTGTAGAAATTGTTATATTCTTAAGTGTTATCAGTTGGTCTTATATATAGTGTATGTACGATCCTTAGACATGAGATCGTCATTATTTCCTACATGTGTAATAAGTTCACTCAGGGATTACCAAACACTACTTCGTGACTGGGTGGTTATAAATGTAGCTTTCATATTTACTATGAAACACATAGAGGAATATGAGCAATCAAGATGGAATTTGCCTTTCCTATATATAACAGGAGAGTTATCTCTTAGTCCCTTGATATGATTGGATTAAAAAAATGCATGACCATGTCGAATGTGGTTGAGGAGTTAATCACAACTGAGTAATCCACTACAGGTTCGAGTGAAGAATCGAGCTATCATAGAATGGCACGCTTCTCGCCTTCAATTCGATGTGATATCATGAGGCAAAGAGATCAGTACATAAGTACTATATAGGTTCGTTCGATATCATCTTTATGTATGTTGGGAGTCATTATGTCCTGCTAGGGACCTCTACTGACTTATAGATTGGAAATGAGTTTTTGGCCCATGACCAAACATACATGAATCTACATGGTCACACACTTAATGGGTTAGAATGATAAAGGTCCATATGATAGTTTTCGAGTGAGATTCGATCTCTACTCGTATCGATTAAGGATCCGATTAGAGGGTATGTAAAGAAAGATGCGGGGCTGAGGGGGTATCCCAAAAACACACCTATCAAAACCCTAGCCACCAACTCTCATAACCCCTGTCATGCGCACTGGTACTAGCAAACCGACGCAAGGTGTTCCATCCCTGGACGTGTAGATTTTGGTAGAGGCGCTGCTACGACTGCGGAGCTGATCGGGATGATCGCGAAAGGGAGACAGTTGATCGGAGGATGATCGATTACTTTCACTACACTAACATACTCTTCATTGAATCGGCTGTTTTAACTTTACTTTCGTTGTACTGCGCGTCTAATGGTAATGATCTATGGTCTCTTACTCGCATGACTTTCTGGTTTATGCGATTAAAAATTTTAATTTGTGTTAGCGTAACTTATCCGTATCCCAACAGATTGCTCATGAACTGCTTGCTCTGATCTTCCGTATTAAATTGACCTGCGAAGGGATGCATCAAGGTGGCAACAAAAGAGGTCACGAATCAAGTGGATGCTTAGAACCGCCTGTACATCATCACGGTTCTCTAAAGAAACTGTGATAAAGCTGTAAATGGCTATTTCTGTTGTGCGGGATATTCAGACGTGCTAGACTTCCAGGCAGAATGCAGGCATAGCATATAGTTTCCAGATATACCCCAAGAAGGGTTTGTGCATAGTGAAATCTATATCTAATAACAAGACTGAACGATAAGCTAATGAACAGAAATTACAGCGGTATATTTAAGGTAAGTTTATGTGCTTCACTCCTGCCACATTATCTATGCTTCCGGCTTTCCTGCATTCGTCTAAATTCCTTACTAAGTTGTTATTTGTTATGGCTGCTCACTATGACATGGAAGAGACTTCTGAAAGCCTGAAGGCTATGGGACTCTGTGTGAGATTGCTCGGATGCATGCTGCAGCCATGCAGGAATGCATAGTGTCATCGTTTTGCCCATTGTGCTCCTGGTTCCCCTTTGCATCCGCTTTTCAGCCGTGGCCTGGAGATCTTCCTCATCTTGGCTCGGAACAGTGCAAATTGCGGACATGATAAGTATCAGTTGTTCTCAATCCGCCTGTATATTTTGTACATTCTTGGAATCACTGTGGACAACTTGGTTCCCCTGTTGTAGCATCCGATGGTGCTTGAGACAAACCTGCAACTTTTTAAATGCGCTGTGTACATCAATCTAAATGTTGAAAATGACTACTGCCCAAGGTGTGAACCTGCAAGCACGAACAAGCAGAAAGATATGCTCAGATAGGACACTCCAGAAGATAGTGGTCAACGTTCAGATAGGCATGCGATTGCGAAAAACAAATTCATCCAGGTCAATTTCACAATTAGGAATATAATTATTGAAGCATAAGACACTCGACATGACTTGCAGCTTGCAAGCACTGACGAGTGACGATGATACAGAAGTTTCTTTTACTTTCTGTCACTGTTCCTCTGGTTGGAACAATTCCCAATATGATTATTTGCTAGCATGTGGAGAATTGGTTGATTCAAGTAACGTGTGTTTTATGACCATTGATAGCATATTGCAATCAAGAGCTGCTTATTGTCAAAAAAAAAATTAAGAGCTGCCAATTGGGAGCTTGTTTTGCGTGGATAGTATCTTCAGAAACCAAACTGGATAGGTTGGAGGGAGACATTGGAAGAAGAACATGGCAATCTGTTAGACTATATGGTTTGGTGTAGAATATCTTGTTGATGAATAATTGACAATGGTTAATTTATGATGAATAATTGATGATGTTGCTTACTGTTACTTGAGATGTGTTGCGTGAGTGTGGACTGATGTTGGTCAAATTGGGACAAATTTGTACTAGAAAAATATTCTTTGATCTTTGCATGTGCAGGTTGAGCATGAAAGCGATTATGGTCGGTGACGAGGTCGGAGGACGATCGACTATTTCCACTACACCAATGTGCTCTTCGTTAAATCAGCTGCTTCAACTTTACTTCCACTGCACTACGCATCTAGTGGTAACGATATATGATATTTTACTCCCATAGCTTTCTGATTTACGCGGTAGAAAATTTAATTTTTGTTAGCGTAGCTTATCCATATCCCAACAGATTGCTCATGAACTACTTGCTCTGATCAGAAATTCATTCAGAAATAAAATCGATTGCTCATGAGCTATCATAATTCAGAAATAAAAATCAGAGCTATTAGAGAAAAATTTTGGGCGGCGCTTTTTTCTTCGGATCGATTGCCGACGTCTCGATTCGGTGTGCATTCGTGAACGCGTGCGTCGACGAATCCAATCGCCGTGACTCTTGGGATAGGGGCTGTTACTCCTCCATCTTTCGCGTGCAGAGCGCCGGCAGGAAGACGTCCCATCGTCGGTCAAAGGCAAAGCACCACGCCACAGCAGCTGATCCAGCAGCCAGGCGAGGGAGGGCTGTTCGGGTCCTGTTGCTGGTCCCGTCAGAACCAAGGATCGGAGAAAAACAGCAACGAGCGGCTGAGGCTTTTTGCTGGAGAATTTATTGAGCAGACAGCCATGTTTGATGTTTCTGAGTTCGGATGGTTGTGAGCGGCGGCCAAGAACTTGTTGATCGAAGTATTATGCAGGGCCATGAGAAAGCAATAGTAGCACATGGCTGTCCGTAGATAGTACTGAGTAATACTGTGCTATTGTAGTTATCTCCAACCAATAGAAAAAGAAAAAAAGAAAACACACTATCTTGTCTCTCTCAAATTAAATTAAGAAAACGAAGCTAAAATCAATTTGTCAATGCCAACGGCCTCCATTACTTAATGATTGACCTGACACCAAGTCTTTGGCCTTTCTTGGCGCCCAATCTTCTTGTGTCGACACTGAAACGATCCAAGTGGGAAATTTCGTTGGATGGAACCGACACGAAGATTTCTTTGACGTCGACATCAACTAATGACGCTGCCAGACTACTGCTAAATGGATAGCTACCTAATAATGTAAAGATAATTCAGTGTCTGGTTGGAACCTGCCAAGATTCCAAAATTTATACCACTGGTATATCTTGAGCAGATCACCACTGACTAGCTAAAATTTTATGTGTTGGAACATGGTCTAAGGGGCATTTGTATTAGTTTTTGCTCATAGCTTTTGGCTGTGATTTATAGATTTTGACTAAAAATAAATAGTATTAGGTAAAAGAAGTGTTTTTTTGAAGGAGAGAGCGAACGGTGCCAAAAGTGAGAGAAAGATACGTGCGCATGACAGAAGCAAGAGGAGTAAAGTGCGTGATGCCCCGTGACCCTCTACTTTATCCCCAGAGTAAGACGGTAGCGAGAGGAGTGAAGAAGTCGTTTCGAGAAACCAGACGTTCATATTGGCTTTTTTAAGCAGAATTTAGCTTTTGCTTTGCCACCAAATCGAGTTCCATACTTCCATGTACGAACTGACTCATTCAAGTGATACAGTTGCCATGAAGCAAATAATTAAGCCAAAAATATGTGATGATCATTGTCGTCCGAAGACTGCAAGTCATCGCCGATGGTGCAAACAGCGACGTTGTTTCTGAACCAACCGTGAAGTCATTAAGGTGAGGTCAGGCCGTCGGTGACAAGTGACAACCTTTGATTGTCATGCCACCGTTCACAATTAGAACTAGTAAAAGTTTTAAGAATTATAGCTAAAGAGGTGTTTTTTGTATTAATGATCCATCTCTATGTTTATTTGTCATCATCGAAGAAGACCTTGACTTAACAAAGTTAAAAGGAATTGTTCACAAGATGATCCAATCTCTGTCTCTCTTCCTTTCCTTCTCTGAAAGTTGGGATGCAATGGCAACGGAGTCATGCAAAAAAAGGATTAGATGTGATACATTGCAAAGTATAGCGAAAAAGTTCGTGTGTGAGTTATTCTAAGTAAAACAAAGCATTCTACATCAGTAAGTTTATTTGGTGAAACCTTTTCATGTCACCTCTGAATAGATGAGAAACCAAGATTCAGTTGGTACAAAGGCAAAGTATTCTCCAGAATGAAGAGACAAGATGCACTCACTATAACAAGGAATTAGCAACAAATATCTGATTTCACAAGCAAAAGGGCAAGGCACATGTAGAGATCAGGGCAAATAGAAATTATCAAACAGTAATTACATAGGTTGAAGCAGTAACGGTAAGTCAATAACTGTAATAGTTAGGCTCCAGTCTAGTCCCCTTCACTTGACACTACTACTAGATATTAAAAACACATGCACACACAGAGAGAGCGACTTGCGTATATAAATACTTAGGAAGCCAACCACCCTCTCATTAACAAAGCATCCATCCAACCTTGAAAAGGTGAGAGGAGAGGACAAGAGGAGAGGAGAAAGAAGGTAAGGTAGAGCAAGCATCCCTTGCCGGCCTGTTCTTGTTTCATCTTCCCTTCCTCCCTTTATTTTCTTCATCAGAACTCCTGCAAAGTTACTTGTTTTGAACTTCAATTCTGCTCTTTGTTTCATCGATCTTCTGTTTTTTCCTTCTTGGAAGTTGCAAGTATCTTTTGCTATTGTTGGTTCTTGAGTGCCTTCTGCAGTTTCTTTCATGCAGAGCTACTCTGAATACTTCATAGGGATATGAGAGAACGATAAAGAGAACGTCTCTTCAGTTTTTCCCAAATAGGATTATTGCTGTTAGATGTAGAAGAGGTTAAATCATGGAAGGTTGCATATTATTCTTGGCTAGAACTTTCTTGATGCTAATTACTTATGGGAGATGGTGTGCCATGACCTGTAGGTAACTGGTTCTTGCCTCACATTTCTCAAGTTGTCATGGCTACTGTGGGGCAGCCTAACGCCATGCGAAGGATCACCGTGCAGTACGTGAACCCACCTGCCTGCGGCACCGAAGAAGCAAACTTTGATGGTTTAGACAACGATCATCTCGAGTTTGTGATTGGTGATGTTCTTCAAGATCAGGTATATATATGCTTGATCTTACCGTTCATTATGAACAGACTGTTTCTTTCAGGCTTGTGGCGTGAGCTTTAGCATAGAACATCTGTATGCCATGATACTATGCTGTTGATTTGGCTTTTCGGTTCAATTTTGTTCAGCACACTTAAAAACTTTTTTGTGAAACTTTTTTAGGAGAGTCTGTATCAATCTATCTTGGATGACACATACAACAATCATACCAGAGGTGCACGAACAACTGCACCATCTGATAATGCACACTACTACTATCATGGGGAAAGTAGCACTAGTGCAGCAGCAACTTCGAGAACTTCAGGTATCGATGAACAGATTGCGTCCGACTTCGAATACGCTAGGCAGCTGCAGGAGATGGAGAATATGACTATTGAAACACCTCCGGATGAAGAAGACGGTATGCACTTCTCATGATAAAATTCGCCTAAGCGTACATAATGCTACAGTCGTTGAGATTTTGTACTTTTCACACTGATGATCGTATTTGTATTGGTGTTGGCTTAATTCAGATATAAGCTGCGTAGCCTCTCCATCTGACACCGATGATGATGTCGATAACGAACAAGAGGTGGTTATACGGCTTGATTCAAATTAAATCTTTCTAAGTAAATAACTCTCTGCATATATGAAGTAAAGACTCCAATAATTGGCTCGCAGGCTGCCAGGCAGGACGATGGTGGTGATGATGATCCAGATAGCATGACATATGAGGTTTGTGATGTATGAATGTTTCAGAAAAAAAAACTGCTGTAACATGTGAAGATTGTGAACAAATTAGACATATAGTGGAGTAATGTATCTTCACACAAAAATATTGCTGATTCCTATCCTTCTGTGTAATCTAGCAAAGGCAGGCACTTGTGGAATCAGTAGGAAGTGAGGACAGAGGTTTATCTGATCAGCTTATATCCTATTTGGTGACATCGAAGTACAAATCAGGCTTTTTCTCAAGAAAGGCAAACCATGAAGTGTAAGTCTACATTTTCGATCACATATGAAGTTGTTAAAGATGATAATTCCCAGCATTTTACTGATGAAGTTGCGAAATCTCCATCCTATCACTGATGATTTATTTTCGCTCTGAATGCAGTTGTCCTATATGTCTGTCAACTTTCAGAAACCGAGAAAAACTCATAACGTTGCCCTGCAAACATAATTACCACGCAGGTTGTGTTGCTAAATGGCTCAAGATCGACAAGGTAAACGTTTACGGATTTTTACCATTCATCGAAGCTTAGATTAACATTGATATTACTTTCCACTTCAGATCGTTGCTATTAACCTCTTTCGGCTTTTCCAAACTAAAAACTTTTTATGGCCTTGTGCAGTGGATTTTCTGACACCTTTTGTTTTATGAAACAGACCTGCCCAGTATGCAAATATGAAGTGTTTGGACCTTCCTAGTTCCTAGCATGGGATCGGTTGACCATCGAAGCTGACAGATGATGAGACGATTCGCTGGGTGCATCGTCGACTCATCAGTGACATGGAAAAGCGCAACAAAAAAAAAGGAAAATTCGAGAGAGAAAAAAAAGGAAAACCAAAAATAATACTAGATGGAAATGGTTCGTCTCGTCATGATTCCTGATGGTGTTTTTCCCCTGTAATTTTTGGCACGTACAAGTCTACAGATGCTTCATTAGCTTATATATATTCTTAGAGGTTTTCTTTATTCTTCGTGTCATGCGGTCATGCCTTCACCCGGTGCTCTAGCACAATGCTACACTTCTCTTGGATACTCGTACTTATGATGGGTTTTCGAACAAGTGACAAGTCGTTCAAATTAACTATCAGGAAGGTTGCATCACACTTAAAACTTGAATCGATTACGATGCGCGTTACCACTTGAATCGATTACCCCTGGCCGTTCCCAGTGCCGAAGCTTCCATACTTATGAGGTTTAGAAAAGAGGATTTTTTAGACAGTCTTTTCTCTGCTTTGCAGAGAGGCTGTTTCGAATTCGCAACCACCAGCGCACAATGCACAATAGAGAGACTCCACCAATGCCACCAGACCCACACTTCTATCATGCGTGTTACCCTGAGGATAAGAAACACAATTGGCATGCTACGAAATTGAGAAAGATAAGAGAGAGAATTATAATAATCACAGCATGTCATTCAGTGGTATGACCCTGATACGCTAATAGCTCTGGGTTGCACTGCTCTCAGATTTCCAAGCCAACTCACAATCAAACATTAATTAAGTTATATCAGTATATGATCAACAGAAACTGTTCCAAACGGCAAACAAAAACTGAAAAAAGAGAAGAAATTAGAATCTACGGCGACTTCCCATCGCCACTAACAGGCCAAGCACAGGCGGTTGTCTCAGACGCATGCAAGTGAACTCACAGGGAAGTGAAACGATTATGTACTCTGTCACATGTTCCACGAGTATCCACCTCCCTGCTCCCCCATGAACAGCCCGCTTTCCACCAGTTCATTATTAATAAGATGGTCGAGCTCATCCATTTCATGCATAGACTCGGCCTTCAGAGTCGCGGCATTGCCGCCAGAAGCAGCAGCTGGATTGCTGCTTACTGACTTGAAACTGTTACTTCTGCTGGGGACAATGCCGGCTCCACTGTTGATCACATCGCTAGGCCCGGTTGTACCCATTGGAGTGGCACCCTTTGCCGCACCGTTATTGATATGCAGTGTCTGCTCTCCACTAGCAGCGCTGCTGGTGATAGCAGCTCCTGATGCGAGACCACTGTTTACATTGGGCGCCACAGGAGGTCGTTGCTGCGCCAAAGCACGGTTGTTAGTATTCTTGACTTCTTGCAGCAGCTGATGAATAACATGCTGCTGGTATTGTGGACTCACACCCAAACCCTGGAGATGGTTCTGCTGGGGCATAGGATGATGAAATGCCGCGGGATGTTGGAATTGCGCAAGCTGCACCGGGTTAGGTCCACGGAAGGATCTAGTTGCTTCCAGCTGAATGCCATTGTGCATTGCTGAAGGACCTTTAAAGACACTCGACGCCTCTTGCTGAAGCAAACTCTGATTTGCACTTGAGCTTCGAAGTATATTTTGGTAATTGTTTAGTGCTGCAGCATTCTGCGGATTATTACCGATGGCTCCAACACCAGGAGCCTCGTTATTCACATGGGTGCTCATTTCTGGTTTGACCCCCATGACTTTGAGGTTGCTCTGGTCATTAGGAAGGCCGGCAGCTGCCATGAGTTGATTTGCCTCATGCATATTCTGTACTGGAAGCTTTGGTATATTTTGCTTGGGATAGTTCTTCAGGCCCTCTGCAGATGAACAGGCAGAATGTTAAACATTTAAACTACGCTACAGGTCAATGGAGCAAAGCAGGAAGGGCTGCACCATGATCATCAAAACATTGATGGATTTTCCAGACAAAAAATTAAAGGAAAAAGGAGATGCGTTTTTGCTGTTATCGCCTCCTAAATTGCTATGCTGCCCTATTGCTTTGCTGTTATCAGCAGCAAAAACAATTTAGCAACAGAGATCTCATATAATATGTTTAGCTTCGACCTATTTGTTCACATCAATACCAATTTGTCATTCCATCAATATAGTTCACTATACACACCTCTCATTAGTTCAAAAACAAATGTGTTTACCAAGTGGTATCACAACTAAATTTGCATGATATTGGCTGGGTTTGGCCCAGCTATGGTTCGAATGTAGTTTCTAATACTGTAGGTTTTTCTTATACAATAGAGCTCGCATTAGGACTTCCAACTTTTTAAAAGAAAACATGAAATGTAATGCTTAATCCTACCATTTTCATGCAAACTATGGACAAAACATTGGTTACGAAGAAACTTTTTAGAAAACCTTTGCAAAATAATTGAGCACCTAGTTGAACACTGCAGACACTGATTGGTGAATGTGCATTATCATACCTATGGGACCAAGCTTGTTCTTGTGGCTGAACTCAATTAAGTCCTTCATGTGATTCACCACCTCTGATATCTACAAGTGACACATAATCAATCAACACGCTGGATACACAAGTATATATGGAAGCATACAGAGCAGAAACTAATAATTAAGGAATATCTCAGGAGGAGTTTCTGGATAATATTGAAGAAAATGTAAGTAATACAAGGGGAACTTTAATTACCTGCAAGCAGCGAACATATCTTTTAGAGAGCCCATGTTCATTTAAGGTATTGTGCTCTAGATTTTTTGCTAGCTGTCGTGATGCTGTCACAAACCTAACAGTACAAAAATAATAATGTCCTCACATCGATTAGAATAATGGAAAACAGGTTAACTCTAGACACAATCAAATGCGTTTTTTATGATTTATCATGCCAAAAAAGCACAAGAAAACAATTATTACAGTACTGGAGGCATAATAGGTTCACTAACATGTTGCAAATGGTTTGTGCATCATTGTTTGATACCCCAGCAGGCCCACTTTCAGTGGCAGCTGTGTGGTATTTCTGGGCAACTTGCAACAGATGAGTAACCTGAAAAAAGGGGGATCATGCATATAATATAAGATATCAAGGTGTTAACCGATATTAAGGTAAAACAGGGTTACAGGGAATATGAACTTGAGGAATGGCCCTAAAAAATACAAATTAGACAAGGACCGTCATGATTCATGACTTAAAATTTGATCTTCTCTAGTGTTATCTGTGTGCAGCTATCTGGAACTCCAGCATATAAATCAGAAAATGGACAAGAAACCAAACAGCTCTGAGAGGAGTAAGATGGTTAAAACATGAGGGTTTTCACACCCCCAATTACCCAGGATCAGCAAATGTCCATCCAACTAAGTTACCCCTTATAATACTTTTTTTGCAAGGAACCCCTTATAATAATTAGATTTATAACAAATAGACAACTATCACCTAAAAGGTGCAAAGCGTGTTATATCTATGTGGGCAACAGCTAATCCACTATTTACAGTCTTTTAACCGAAGTTTAATCAAATAAAACAGGAACAGCATGCTGGTCTAAGAACTCCACCTGTGGTGTTAGAAACCTGCGAGTGATATACTCGTCATGTCGCCGTGAACAAAACTCCCAGGACATGATCTGCATAATTTCACAGGCAATCAGTAGATAAGAATGATTCTCAATGACCTCCACAAATGGTCCAAAAATATGGACACCCAAAAATTGCTTTGGCATGTGCAAGCTATAACTAAGCAGCGTACCTTTAGTTCTGGTGTGAATATAATTCTCAATTGCCCCTCATGTGTAACATGTAGATGTTCATAAATGCTCTTTTGAACAACTTTCATATGCTCCAGCAGCAGTAGTCCATTGGGCAACCGGAATTCATTGGGCATGTCAAGGAATAGGTATTCATCAATAACACCATGGTCAAATCTAATTTGACAGAGTCTAGGAAGTATTTCATAGGTAGCCTCTGTCAAATGGAAATTACTGAGTAAGCTCAAATACATACATTGAAATTAAATTACAGAAAAGAAAAAATAAACCAGGATTTATGAGAATAACAACTTATATTACAAGAAGGCAAGGAGCAAATCGGAAAGCTTCCCAAAAAAAGAGATGTCAAGGAATGCATCCATTTTAGAGTAATAGTACTTGCAAAGTGCACAGTGGATAACATAAACTACGCTTGATGTGGAGGAAATGCAATGCCCAAACCATGCATCACTCAGATACCACCAAGTCATTCCAAGAAAATATTCTTCATTTGTGACTGTCTGAACAATTATTCCTGATGATAAGGTGTTCTGTACTGGTCCAGAGGGTAGAACTTTATTTGGGTAACATAACTTCATAAGATATTTTTATTTGCACTCTTAATGCTTACTTGCTTATGCACAAAGTAACATTGCGATTTGTGATGTTACAATATTATGTACTTGCATATTTGTTCTAGCCTGAAATGAAAAGGTATTCTGTAAAGCACAAGACATGTGCCAAGAATATTGAGTCTGGTTAATATATGAGTAACCTTAAAAGAATTTAAGCAAATCATCTTCGACAAGCAGTCATGAAGAGGAACTGAGAAGCATTTAATGTTTTAACAAATGAAAGAAGCATCATGGACATAGATTCCCAGGTTGTCAGAAATCAACTAACCAAATCCTTTCCCAGCATGCGTATTACAAATGTCACAACGCCATGTATCCTGTAACATGGAGAAAATAAGATTGTGTGAAGTGTAAGTATGATTTTACAGACATTATGCGACTAGTGCTTAAAAAAATCAGGTTTAGGCAGCGATTAATCGGAGCCTAGACGCTTGTCGGTGGGTGGCCACCGCGATTTCGTGGAAGACGGCGGTCTTGGCGGTCAAAGTTGGTCCTAGGCAGCCTCAGCGCCCTTAGGCGCGGCGGATTTAAGCGGGTTAGGCGGTCGATTTGTGAGGTCGAGCAAACAAAGGAGGGGAGGAGGGGAGCTGAGGAAGTGAAGATGGATGCAAAGAAGGACGAGGGTGTGGCAGAGGAGGCTCCGGTGGTACCGGCTGTGAAGCAGAGCAAGCGGCAGCGGCGCCCTGTGTGAAGCATAGGAGGTGGCGGCGCTGGCTGGGAAGAATCAGAGGAAGGAGAAGGAAGAGGAAGATGGGCTTGCCCTAATTCATTTGCAAAGGACTCATTTGGGGCAGTATGGGCCAGATGGGCTGCACCGAACAATTTATAATAGAAGGGATGCTGCCCTGAAAGCAAACCCTACCCTATCTCCTATCCTATCCTCTCCCTCGCTCACGAGGCCAAACGCCACGGCGGCCAAGCGCAGCGGCACGATGCACCTCATCCCCATCGCCGCTGGCCGGGCCCACGTCGCCGCCGGCCGCATATGCTTGCTGCCGCCTTTCCCGCCTCCATGCCATCGACAACCTGTAGAGGGAGCTACGCGGCCGCTCCTCTCCTCTCCCCTGCACTCCAGCAGTTCTGTGCCATCAATGGTGCTCATTGCTCTGCTTCAAGCCTCCTCCCCATGGCCTGAGGGACTGCCACTGCTCACCCCTCCCCTACCCTCCCCCCTCCCCTCCCTTGTTTGCTAGTAGGGTCTACTAGTAACTAGCTTTTAAACGGAGTATTTTTTTAAGATAGGGTCTACTAGTTAATTGTAGTACAGATTTTACTGACTTCATTTATATTGGCAAAAACCGCACGTGAGTTTCTGTTACTCTGTAATCTCTCGTACAAACAGCCCAAAAGCCACAAGCCGCAGCCAAAAGCCACAAGTCGTAGCCAAAAAGAATAGGCCCTATAAAAGATTAACTATTGCAGGGTACAATAGAAAAAATTTCCCACATAAGCTACACCTACAAATTTTGCTTCTCAATATCATCAAAAGATACTTGATAATCCTAGCAGCCCTTTAAGGGGATCCTAATCAATATTGTTTTAAACATCAAGCTGAAAGCGATGTTAGACCAGGAACGTGAAGAATATCCAAAATGTACAAACACAGGTAAAATGCAAGTGTGATGAACTGACCGGAGCTGTCTGTGGAATGGCACCTGAGGAATTCCCTCTTTTCTCATATGATGACACACACCATCTTTCTCTTGCTCGTGGTGCAAAATATTCATCAATCAGCTTCCTCCAGTATGTTATGGGATTATTCTACAAGACATTATTTGAGTAAATTGTACTGCCAAGAATGTGTATCTTGTAATAATCAGTGTATGCAATGAAGAAACTCACCTCTGGCCGATGACGCTTGTGATACAAATACTGCATTAACCTTCGAGAACAGAGCCCACTCTCCACAGGAGTCCTTACAGGTCCAGCTAGCTGCATTCCAGGCTGTGCTAGCGGTGGCCTCAACTGTGGTTGCCGAGGTATGCCAACTTGAGATTGTTGAATCTGAGGAAACGGTTGCAACAACTGATGCTGCTGCTGTTGTTGAATCTGTGCCAGTTTATGCTGCCGGATCAAGGCTTGAAGCTGTGGATTCTGTTGGCCCTGGAGATAATGAGAACTCTGGCCTTGGAGCAGCTGCTGAATCAACTGGTGTTGCAGGATATCATCTTGCCTAATATCAATCCTTGACTTCTTCTGAGCATGCAATGCACCGCCAGCCTCAGTGACAGGTTGTGATGTTACACTAGATGACCTCCGCTTCTGCACCTGCTGCTCTTGGGGTGGACTTTGCTGCATGATGGAGCCATCAATGACTGACGAGCCAGAGATGTTATTGGATGAAAATGACATCGGGGAGGCAGGAAGGCGCATGAATGAATCAGCATTCATGCTTGTACTTGGCTGCAACTGGGCACCTCCGGAGAGTGATGAGTTAGCATCCGTCACCAAAGAGCTAACACCAATGCTCGGCCCAGAGGAATTCATAGTGCTAATTGGAATACTACCATTCATGTCCCTGGGAACAATTCCAAGGTTGGAGCGTGGGGCCCCAGACATGGAGGTTACCAGGGTTGAGTTCCAATCATCACCTGAGAAGAATCCTGTATAAAGGAAAAGAACATTACTGGAAATTACTGATGAAAATCTTCAAATATTTTTGGTGGGAACTGTAAATAGTGGGTAATTATCAGTAAAGACTTTGAGGCCATGCAAGCCAAATATGCAAGGGACTTCGAAACTTTGTCGTCATAAAATATCTCAAAGCAATCGGCTGATAAACCAACAGCCCAACGATGTCCTAATTCTATGTCTCAACGGTAGGCTCAGCCTTGTTTTTCAGCACATTAGAAGATCAAATTAACAGACACCAAAATGCAAGTGCAGATCTGATCTACAACTGGTGAAATACATAAACTTGAACCATGGTGTTTGAAACACAAACGAAGATCCATCAAAAGGGAGGCAAAATATTCTCCAATCTCCATTTGGATATCGAACATTAACCTATGCTAGTAGCTTCATTTCATGTGTTTATTCTCCTTCTCCAGCAGAAATTAATTTTCCTTTTGGTTCAACATGCAGGCTGTACTTATGTGGTACACACTGATTAAACCTAGTTAGGTTCATCAGTCAAAATTCCTCTTTTTGTTAAAATTAGCTGAGTGATAGCATTCTAATTCAACAAGAAAGAGCCATAGACCCAAATATCTTCACAAACAGATCAAACTAAGAATAAACAGGAAATAAAAAGCATTTACTTTTTTTCCACAAATGAGCTAACTTCACAGCACAAGCCCCAGGCAGACACAAATTAGGCCCAAAACAAGAAACCAAGAAAGGAAGAGTTGCATATCATAAAACCTTATAATAGCATTTAGCCCAAGAAAACGAGAAATTCAGACCGTCCCATAGCTGATCAAAGCTACCCCTAACTACAGACACAGCGCATCTCTCATCGAAGATGCACTGAATTTGGAAGTAAAAAAGTTCCTACTTTTTAGCTTCCACAGCCGGTGGACTCCTCCAAGGCTATAAATTTCCAACACAAGATAGAATCTTTTTTTTGTCTATCTTAGCTTTGATCAAGCCTTCCTCCTTAATCGGAGCAGTTAAGTGACTCTTAAGCCCCTAATCTTTTGCGTCCAACTTTACACGCGCAAGTTATTACGACAAACTTTACTCTTATAATATCCTGTGGCAAAATGCACATGAATGAAAACTAATATTTAAACACCCCCCCCCCCCCCAAAAAAAAGCAAGAACAAGGAGAAGCTGAAATCAAAAGAATACAAAAGGCAGATCCTACAAATACCACCCCAACAATTAAAATCCTAGAATAAGAATCCCCTACAATAATAGAAGAGCTACAGATGATGGCCGAACACCAATGTTGACCATCCATGCTCAGCAATGTCCCCCGGGAAGAAAATAACGGAGATAAATTCTAAGAAACTAACGAAATGGTGGTGGTCGGGGCAGCATGCGATGGTTCGCTTCCCTACCAGGGGAATCGAGCGCAAAGACTGAGTGAAGAAGATTTGGGTGGATGACGTGGTGTCTGGGAGTAAATTTGGGGAAGACGCAAGACAAAAAAGATTAGGTGATGCCGTGAGCAGCAGCAGCAGAATAGCAAGATAAAAATCCCCAAATGTTTGCTCTCCACTAGCGGATAGAACCCTAGTCAAAACGCACCGGGAACCAAATCGAGAAACCGAGCAAAAAGATTCAAGAGCACAAGCAAGAACAGAATTTCCGCCTCAAACCCCAGAATTCGGGCGCTGCATTGGAGGAATCGGCACCCATCTACTCCCAAAAATCCTTCAATACTCCCAACCCAAACCCAACCATAAATCCCCAAAACATGGGGGGAAAAAATAAGACACGTTACTTCGGAGCGTCCGAGCAACCAAGCAATCCAGCAATCAATCGCGTGCGAAAATCTCACCTCGCGAGCTCGACCACTCAATCGCTCGCCTCCCCCTTGCTCCTCCTCCCCGTACTACCACCGCTTCTACTTATTTATTTATTTATTCCCCTCCTCCCCTTCTCCTCTCCTCTCCTTGCGCTCTGCGTGTAGGCGGCGGCGTCGCCGACGAGCGGCCGGTTAAAGAGATTCGCGGCGCCCGTAGCGGGGTGACCGGAGGCAGGCCGTCGCCCGGCCCGCTTTGACTGCCCTTGACCGGTCACCGTGGGTCCCGCTGGGGCGCCTCCAGCCGTCCGATCGGGGCGGAATCGCATCGTGAGGTCGACATTTACACGCGGACGCGTATGATTGGTCGCGGGTGGGGACGGGAAACCGGGAGAGGGGAGGCCGGCTCCTCGCTACGCGCACGCGGCGGGAGTACACGAGATGGTGAGCGGGGGCGGTGGGGCCGGGACGTCAGTGACGGGGAGGCCAACTGCGAGGGGAAGCTTTGAGGATCTGGCGCGGCTGCGCGCACGCGGGTAGCGCAGAGTGGGCCCCCCATGTGCTGCGGGCCCGGCATGTAAGCGACGCGTTGCGCCGAACGGGTCTGTTTGCTGGTGCGTGGAGAAATAGGAGGGGTCTTTTCCAGAGAAAGCAAGGCACATATACTTTGAGAACTGTTACTGACCGGTGGGTTACGGAGTTGCATGGCCCACATGTCGGTCACAAGTAACCTGCGAGCGGGTATGAGGATCAGTGTTTCTAAGATTGGCGAAGTCCCTGCCCTTTTCTTTTCTAGTACCCGAGTCAGTACACACTGTTTGTCCAGGGGAAGATTTGCTCCGTGCACGCGAACAGCTACACGCAGCGAGCTTCGCTTTTCTTCCTGTGGGGCCAGCAGGCCGCTTGAGTTTGGCTAGTATGCTAGGCTGGATTATTGTAGGGTTTCCTTTAGCTGATTATTGTGGTTTACATACTGAAAACATAATCATAGGATTGGCAGATTTTCTTAATGAAGAAAGCGAAAAGCAAGAAAAAAAAAGATATTCGCAATCAATAGCAATTGATGATTATTGAACATGTGTTTTCTTTTTGTTTTGTGGAATAAAGGTGCTATAACGATTTTGCTGAAATGTTTCTACATCGATGGAATTCACGTATCCTAATTTATGAAAATATTCAGGTATATATCTCGACGAAAATACTCAAATTTATCGTCTTATTGTTAATACTTTATTGTACGGTTAGTACTGTTACTGTGCTGCATATGAACTATTTAGGCTCCGTTTGGCACAGCTCCACCACCGGCTCCTGGAGCTGTTTGGAGTCGTTTTGTGCCAAACGGGGTACAACAAAATAGCTCCACCCAAGGAGTCCCTTAAAACATGCTGAGACAAAAGATATGTACGAGATGGAGCTGAAAAAAGTAGCTCCACCCGGCTCCATCCGCAGGCCCGCATGCCACTGCCCTTGTACTTTCGTGAATTTACGCGATCTGCCACCGGCTCTTCTATTCTCCCGTTCCCGTTCCTTTGTTCGGTCTTCTCGTCTTTGACCGTGAAGGGAGCGCCACCGCCATTAAATATTGGTTGCTAATACTTTGTGTTATTTTAAATTTTAAATTTTGTTTGAATTCAAATTTACTCGGATGAAAAATCATGTAGAAACATACAGCTCTTGATGTTACTACAAGCCAAATAGACAGGGGTATATTGAACAATTGACATCTCTCAACCATGCATGATAAAAACAGGTGGAGCTGTTTTGCCAAACAGCCTACCAAAGCAGCTCCAGCTCCACCGGTGGAGCTGTTCGTGGAGCTGAAGCAAAAAAAACAGCTCCACTTGTGAAGTGGAGCCGTGCCAAACGGGGCCTTAGGGGGTGTTTGGGACTGCTCCAAAAACTCTGCTCCACGAATTCTACCGTGGAGCAGCTCCACAAAAATCTAGAGTTTGTGGAGCACCCCTTTAGGTGCTCTAACAACTCCACCTTTTTTTCCTCGAACAGAGTGCGTGGAGCTGAACCTGTTTAGCTAAAAAACATAGAGCGGAGCTGAAAAACGTGGAGTGGAGCAGTCCCAAACACCCCCTTAATGTTACACTTTTTTTCCGGCGTAATGTTACTCCTTTGTCCATAGACCAACAGCATATATCACACATGGATAACCGGATGTATAGGTACGAGAAAGTATGTTCATATATATTTACATCTCTATTGCTAATCTGTAGATTCGCGCATGATACTACAATTAGTGCTGTCTGTGGATTTTGTCCATAACACAGTACTGTAGTTTGCAACCCTAGAGAATAATTTTAGGCTTTTTGACCTGTTAACTAATTAACTTAAGATGTATATGACATGTTCCCAAACCAAAATGAGTGTAGTTGCCGCTTGCCGGTCGAAGAAGAAAGAACTTGCGATTGGAATTGTGATCGAGTACATTCCGGGTAACCCTTGTTATAGTCCAACCAAGGCACCCCTGGTTAGCCAATTACGCGTACAATGTCATTTGGCCGTATAAAGATACATCTTTGGCGAGGAAGGAGTTTTTGTATATATATGACGATGTTTGTATCTATATTTATGAAAATGATAGTATACAGAGTGTATTAGTAAAGATAGTATACGGAGTGTTTTGGTAAAAATAACGTTTATACCGTCCGGTGGCCAGTAGCAACACCGCAAAACAGACATGTGGGGTCTACCATCGACAGCAGGCAGTCTGTCGTCCTATGAGCAGACAGCAGGGAGCCTCCTGCCCTGCCACTAGACAACATGCCTCCCGCCTCGCCATCTGACCCACCAAATGGCCTGCCATCCCATGGCCAGACGGCAAGTGGCCAGCTTAATTATCTGCTAGTATTTTTTGTATATTACTTGTTTGAATTTTTCAATATAACAAATAGGCTCAAAAAATTACAAAATTTTATGTGCAGCCTCTTGACATAACGTGCTTAACTGTGTAATTTTTTTTGGTAATTTTATCCGCTGTGAATGTTGCTCAAAAATTTATATAATTTTGATATTTGTAGGAGTTGTTACATATAGCAAACGAGCTCCAATATTACGAAATTTTATGTGAAGTCTTCCAACATAGTCATAGTAATTGTGCAATTTTTTGAGAATTTTATGTACTTCAAATTTGCCACGTTAATTAATGTTAATTTAATCGTGAAATTAGCAATGTTCAGGCATCTTTTGCAATGTCTAACCTCTATCGTTCGCACATATGTCGGCCCATTGCTGCTATCTTTTTTCCCACTGTGTCCTTCGCATAATTATCACTATGTCCATGTCGTCCCCCCTCGCGTGCTCTGTCATCCGCACTAATGTCGTTATGTTCATACCATCTCCACTCGTCTGCTCCCTCATCTGCACATTTTTCAATGTTACCATGCCACCCCCCTCGCCCGAAGTTCTGCTCATCGACAAGGAGTTCTTAATTTGCGGGGTGAGTGCACTGGGTTCTGTTTTCCCTCGGCCATAAATACGAACCTCTCGCAGTTCGTTATCACTTATTTCAGTCGCTCATCGCAGACGCTCATTCTCGCGGTCGTGGCTCAAAATTAAGAGTGTGTAGCTCATTATTTTGAGAAGCCAGTGCATAGCTTATTAAGGACGCGGCAGGAGGATACGACAATGATGATTGCTTCTCCCGAAAGGCAGATAAATTTTTATCGCATGTTTCCGACATTATTCTCGTAGTCCTAGGTAATTAGTACTATTTAGTTAGTTGCAATTAATATAGTTTGTATTTCAAAGTAAGTAGGTCGTAGTAATTTAGATATGGTGGTGGAGTGGAGATGGTGCATGCGGATTCTGATTTGCCTTGAATGGGACATTGAGTGGAGGGTGATGTTTCTTGTTGCGCTAGTCGTTGGGGAGTTGTTCCCGCTGCGCTAGTCATTGGGATAAAATTTCCGTACAACTATGGGTCCTTCTTTAGAAGGGTTAAACCCATGGGTCGAGATGGTAAAGGGGCAGGGTATTGTAAAGACCTCGTGGTGATCTCCTTGATCTATATGTCTAAGAAAATATGTGGAATATAACGAGTTGATTGTTTCTTATGGGTAAAGTGTATGACCTTTGCAAAGTGAAAACTGTTTGAATAGTCGTGCTCACGGTCATGGGCAGACATAGGAACTTACTCGAGTTAGTATCTATTTCCAAAATTTTGTGGGTGGAATAAAAACTTATCCGGTAGAAGTAGCCCTGAATTTTTTATTTGCCTGAATGGATGTAGCCCAGTGGTTTATAATGGGTGGACGTAGCCCTGATAGCAAAAGCTAGCATTAGTGGATGAAACCTTCACTACTAATAATATTATACACTCTTTGCTAAAATATGGTTTGGTAAAAATGTTAATGTAACACTCTGGCTTAATAAAAACTCAAGATGTCACATAAAAACTACTATCGCTATCAATTTTAACCAATAAACAAGCAATGCCAATAACTAGACTTCAAGATTAAACATTTAGCATCACATTGAACATAAATTTTAACAACATTGTAAACCATAAACTAAGCTTAATACGAACCATCAATAACCAATATGAATCCTAAACAAGTCTAAATTAAGTAAAGCATCAAGTAGCCACATTATGAACTATAAAACTAAGGGAAACCATAAATTGTCTAGTCAACGCTATGGAAACTACTAAATTACTCGGTGAAGTGATGAACTATAAGTGTACAATAAAACATGTTCTACATCCACCCATGCATGTCACCTTAAACGATCACTTAAAAATAACAATTAAGTAAATGTGAGTCTACGACTCAGCAAGTACAAGCAGAACAACAAATGAATCCACATCATTTTAACAATTTAAATCCATTTACTATTAGCTCAAATTTCACATCTCATTCTCATCAATTATCATCCACATATTTCAATATCTCATCTCAATTTGTTTCAATGCAATGCAATGTTTATGATCAAGTCTCATTCTTCTTCTGTAGCTCATACCAGTATAGCGGAGGACACACCCGTTGATATCACCTTCTACCTCCATCCCATGAAGGTGCCTACCGAAGTAGGTCTTTCATTCATCCCATGAAGATGTCTATCTCCGTAGGTCTTACTTAAGAGTACGCTGGAATAGCCAAGTAGCTTTACTCATAGCTTTTGACTTTCTCAATGTCCTAACTCATAATGCATATGTCATGTCATCAATGCCATTTTCCATTATTTTACCACATAGCACATTTGTCATCAAATTAATATCATACTGAATAAAATAAAAATTAAAATTATTGCATGACATGAATAATTCAATAATAGTGATCATTTATTAATCATCATATATCATTCTACTAAACACTTGCCTTTCTAGTTGCGACGATCAGTTTGATTAGGAGATGATAACACACCTGAATTTACGCTTTCTACAGCAATTACTCACTCTCAAAATGGGCCATAGTAATACAAGGCAACAAATAAATGACAATGCCCCTACACGCTCTCCAAACTCGTAACTTCCCCCTTTATCAGACAGTCAACCCCCCTGTTTTAGGTGGTGATCGGTTCGGCTGAAAGCCTCATGGTTTATGGCTGAAAACACTGTAGCTGGCTGAAAAAAGATCTGTAGCTGACAGAGGCTTATTTACCATAATTAAATTTAAAAAAATTTAAAAATAGAAAAAACATATTAGCTCATCACGTATAATGTAAACAAATACGAGGAAAAAAAGAACCGGTAAAAAAAACTCAAAAAAAGCCAAAAGTTCAGAAAAAGACGAAATTTATGAATAGTGCAAAAATAAGCTGAAGCCAGAAGCTGAAGCCATATTGATCAGGGCCTTAGTGCCCCTACAATAGATTATCTTTTTATATGTCTATAGACAATTTCTCTATAATATAATATATCTTATTTCTCGTGTTACTATCAAATATTGTACAAGATAATATAATTCTCTATACTTATTCTCTCTTTTCTACGTCGTCTTGTACTACATGGTGTACATGGCATAAGACAAGATGGGGCCATGGACTTGGCCGAGTAGAGTTCCTTCCGCTCGGATCCGCAGCTCGCATGATCCGTGAATTAATCCCAGCCTGTTGTTGGAGGCTGAAGTATACGCAGCGAACTGGACCGATCGGCGGCCTGGGTTGCTGCAGAAGTTCTTCATTTTCTTGGGCTTAGGGCCTTGGCTAGACCAGGATGGCCGTCTGCATGCCAGGCCCATTTCTAAATCCGGTGGGCAAAAATGCCAGGCCTGTCCTGTCGTCGTGTTAAATTTAGACTCTTTTTTTTTCTGTCGGTTACAATTTTTAGTTTAACTTATTAGTCTAATAAATAGTAATTATTTAAAGAAATAAAAACCGCTGGAAACACAAAAAGAACAAGGCCTTAGTTGGCCCGGTCAAGCGGTCTTGTCATTTTGTTTGGCCCTGTTCTGTTAGACTGCGGTCGATGACTTTTAGCTATACTTTTTGAAATAGTGGTAAACGACAGAGATACTGACGTGAACTGCCACAAGTAGACGAGATTAAAAAGCTGTTTAAAGAAGTCATTTGGTTTATTTCGACTTTCGAAGAAATCATAACTAAAAAGCCACATCAAATATCTAAAAAGACGGATCCTTGGACACAATGTCTAAGTCAGAATCCGGATCACTGGTCCGGAGCCATCTTCTGTTTCAAAAGCAACTTCTGTGGTGGATGGATCACCCTGCGGTGTCGACAAATCGCAGCCATGCTTGTTGTTTTGGGATCCACTAGAAAGTTCATAAGTGCACTTTAGAGTTTAGATCCACACTGACTGTCCTGCATCCATTCCTACCTGTAAGTGGAAATTCGGCCGGTACGTGAACATCAGTTTTTAACTTCCACTGTGACTCACATTTTAACATCTTTTAGTGGCTTATATTATACCATGAGCTTATTATGCCCTTAAATTCTCTCTTTTTCCCCTGCCTGATAATTGAGAGTCAGTTTGCAATCGTTGTGCAATGCTTATTTATCAAAACTACTGTAAACGAGATTACCATAATTTACAATCCACCATGGAGCCCAGTTCCTACTGAATCTTTGATTTTTGCTCGGGATCTTCAGACTTCTGACTTCTGACTAACCCCCCGCTCCAAAGTCTAACGCTGAAGCTGTACGCCAATTCTAGTGCCTGAAACTCGTGCGTCCAGTGGTCAATTCCATGAACCAGGCTTTCGTTGGTCACCATGATCTCTGACTAGAATGCTTCTCTTCAGTTTTCACTACCACTTCAGAGAGAAAAAAGAACAACTCGATCGAGAGAGAGAGAGAGAGAGACTTGGAACAGTACAGGCCTGCACATGATCACTTGTAAACACACTGAACTGCAGGCAGAGCACATGGTTGGACTCACTAAACCGATCCTGATCGATCTGCTTTATATTAAAGAGATGACACGAACTACCAGACGTACTACTATAATTTCCTTGCTGCTTAATAATAATAATAATGCAAATGGCACTTCCAAGCAACTGTGCCAATGATTAATTAGTAGTATACTCCAACGATCGCACACCAACTGCTGCTAGTATCATGCATGAATCATGATGATGAAACCGCGAAATTCTGTCAGGTTTATGCGTGTACGCGTCAGATAGTATAGGACAAGCTCTCGCAATGATTTGAACCGACACTCCTGGTCAGTTCAAACTTCTCCAAGATCATTCAAGATCTCCCTGATTTAATTAGTACATGATAGCGTATATACGAAATGATGGTGTTACTTTTCTTTCGCTTTTCCTCCCATATGGACTAGGCATCCAACCTGTCCCCTAATTAAGCCATTCGGATTCTTAAGAGATACAAAGGCATGGTGTGTTTGCATGGACGGCATGCTCAGGTGCTCTATGCGCGCGCAAGCTTCGTTCTCTCAGAAACTCTCCTCATCCCTGCGTGCGTTCGCTCGGTTTGGCCTGGGGGTGGGGGTGGCATGATAGGGAAGCGGCGAACGCGGCTTCCTTGCTTCTCTTTTTCTTTCCCCCATCGGCGTGACGTCCATCTAGGACCACTCTAGATCCACTAGCAAAGAGCAAGTGATCCTGAATGGATGCCATATTTACGAAAACAAGAGACTTTATGACAAGAGGTTTAAGTTGGTTTGAGAAATCGGCTATGATTGAAGATACTTGATATTTTTGTAAAGATTTCACTTTCACAAAAATAGAGGCATGTGTTGACACCAGATTTTGGTAGGCAAAATAGTGGCCAAAAGTATTTTCGACATATGACGTAATTATAAGGAAAGATCGGGATCTGTCAAAAATCAGTGTCAAGCATTGGCCACACTAAGAAGCCTCTAGAAGATACTGACTAAGGAAAAGTAGATGCAAAGAAGGAAATTGTCAACAGAAGATTGAAAGCGAGAAGATTTGAAGATAGACACAGACTTATCCAAGGAAAGGTTGAGCCGACACGAAGAGGAGGACTTAAGCACAATCCAAGATTGAGCTGGTTGTTATAGGCTATCAAAACCCTATACTGATTAACGGAAAAACACGCACTCGCTAACCTTTACTAACTTTTTGCATCTACTTTTTTTGTACCTTAAGAGTTGGCCATAACTAGTAGGATGTTATCTTCGTAATTTGACTTTGATAAATAATACTTCGCATTGATATGTTGATCAATCTGTGAGTTACACATATCCCATGTTTCGAGATTTCATTCATGTTTGCTATTGTTTCACATCGATGTTTCGTACAAGATCAACTTTTGTTAAGATTTACCTATTGTCGACTTTATCGATTTGCTAGAAAATCAACTGACACGTTGTGTACGCTGCTAGAGAGCACCCACTATAGGAACATAGTTGTGTTATTAGGAATTTTCCGGCAGCAATAATACTATTTGCATTGGTGTTGGTTAGCAGATATGACATGCTTTTGAGCAAGGGCGGAACTACTTAGTGGGTCTTGGTGTCACAGGACACCGGTTCAAAAAAATTTCGCAGGGATTAGCACTTTCAGTCCATGTGTGAACCCCTAGGTTAAACTCAGTGCATCCAATTTTTTCCTTGAAATCCAATGAAGGGAGCACTAAAAGCCCAAATCCCCAGTAGTTAGTAGCAGTTTATGAGAAATATCCGCTTTCCTCAGTCCATGAGGCAACTACAACAAGCAAAGCCAGTCTTTGAGCCAGTGTAAGAGGGAGGACCGCAACAGGCTACGGCGTCCATTTGATAATTCTGAAGCATGTCACATCACAACAGCCTTCAACGCTTGTTCGTCTCGCATGGTTGGGCCGAAGATGTGCACCACGTTCGTTGCACAACCGCACTCAGCTAGGTAATGACTGGTCGCTGGAGAATGGGAGAAATCGGTGCTACCAGCTGTCCTCGCCTACCATCTTACTGTGACATCGCCTGGTCCCTATTGCCTCACGCCCTCGCCGACCGCAGAAAGTATTTCTATATTATTATTAGGGTTTTTATTTTGGTAAGTATTTCTATGACTACTTCATTATCATCATATATTGTCATCAGTTATATTAAAGTATTGATGATAAAAATTATCGAACGTATTACTTTTTAGCATAATAATATTATATATATATATATATATGGGAACGTATCCAATGCTAATGCACTATTCGGTGCTAACATGTGAACTTCGGATTTGGACCATCGGATGTACCTCAAACGGCCTGGATCTTTGAAGGTAGAAGCATCCAAGCCACTTAAACGTTTTTGCAAAAAACTCCCTACCGGTTCGGTAGATTTTTTTTCCGCCCACGCCTCTGATCCCCACCCCCGCGCCGTTCCGCCTGCCTCAACTCCTGGAAAATCGCCTCCCCCTCCCGTTCCCGTCTGCTCGCCGCCCCCTCCACCCTAGAAGCCCGACGATGCGCCGCCCTCTACCACTGAGCCGCCGCCGCCTCCATACCTGCATCTCCCGCGCCTCCCCACTCGCGTCGCCGGCCGCCGTCTCGCTCCGACCTCCGCGCCTCCCCCCTCTCCACCAGGACCGGCGACGCCCCTGCATCCCGCACTGAACCACCCCGCCGCACTGAACCATCTCGGCACCAACGAGCCCTCCAGTCGCCAAATCAATCGAGTCACCATCGTGCCCCCTGCCGCCTTGCCCCTCCGCGCCGCCGTCAACCCTCCCCGTCACCAAGTCAATCGACGTCGCCTCTCCCAGCCTCAACTGACGCTGACAATG
Source organism: Dendrocalamus latiflorus (assembly GCA_017311315.1). Lineage (NCBI taxonomy): Eukaryota > Viridiplantae > Streptophyta > Magnoliopsida > Poales > Poaceae > Dendrocalamus > Dendrocalamus latiflorus. Next base: position 1,521,263 of record CM029659.1, read on the forward strand.
TGATTGAGGAATTACGAGGTCATGCAGTGTTAGTTTGAGGAATTGTCATGTAAATGTGGTTTGTGAATTGAATTGAGATTCCTATCATGGTGTAGCTGAAAATCAAGCCTACTACTAAGGGAATTGGAGGCCACAATTTTGTTGTTCTGATCGTTTACTGTCAGTCTGAAAATTTACAATGAAGTCAAGCCTACTACTGAGGGAAGGCAAGGCCACAATTTTGTCATTCAAACTTTGTATGTCAGTCAAGGCTACTCCTGATGTAAATCATTGTTAATCATTGTATGTCAGTCTGAAAATACAAATTTTGTATGTCAGTCAGCCAAATGCAATTTTGTCTGTATTCATTATCTTGAGGTGATTGATGGAGTGTTCCGGTGATGGTTTGCTGTGGTATATATCACTGAGTTTGCAGGGAGTAGCAAGTCAAGATTCCAGATCGGTCGGGAATTTTGACGTGCATGTGAACAAGTTATCTGTGGGAACATGTGGTGGATAATTTTGGTGATGCTTGCTGGTGTGGGGAAATGTTGTGTTGCTTTAATTTGGGCCTGCTCTGTGTACCAAACCCAAGGTTGCAGATCATATTGTAGAGGCAATTTGTGTTTACCAATTTGATTGGAGGAGCAGTTTAGCACATAACCGTCAAAATTTTACAATTTGATGTCAATATTTTAGGTATTGTTAAAACCTCAAACCGGAAAATGCTTTCAGTAGCTGGTACTTAATTAGGAAAAAAAATGTAATTAGAACTGTTTCAACCAGATTTTGGCTGAACAGACAAAACCAGCCAGGGTTGCTGGCCAGACCAGCCTCAGTCAATAATCGCAATCGCAATGTGCATTTTGCTTCGAAATTGGGAGTGCTGACTAGATTTTTCTTGCATGTTGTTATAGCATAATATGTTAGTACATACAAAATGAATAGCTAAGATTCTAAGTGCTATGCAGGCCTTGGCCTCTCTGTAGCTTAATTTGCGTATTGTCATGGAGTATTCAGCATTCCATCGGCCAATACAAGTGTATTTGGTCAGAGCTCTGTGATTATCTTCATTCTGAATGAAATCGTTGTCTGATGTAATAAACATTCATTCACAAATTGGTCGGGCAGACAAAATTGCGATCATTAAGTTTGAATAACAAAATTGTGGCCTTGACTTCCATTGCATTTGGCTGACTGACATACAAAATTTGTATTTTCAGACTGACATACAAAATCCTCAATCACATTGTCTTGGCTTCAGTTGAGGCTGGGAGAGGCGACGTCGATTGACTTGGTGACGGGGAGGGTTGACGGCGGCGCGGAGGGGCAAGGCAGCAGGGGGCACGATGGCGACTCGATTGATTTGGCGACTGGAGGGCTCGTTGGTGCCGAGATGGTTCAGTGCGGCGGGGTGGTTCAGTGCGGGATGCAGGGGCGTCGCCGGTCCTGGTGGAGAGGGGGGAGGCGCGGAGGTCGGAGCGAGGCGAGTGCGGGAGGGGCGGGAGGTAGGGGACGCCGGCGGCGATGAACCCTAGAGGCGCCGGGTTGGATGCGGAGGTCGGAGCGAGACGGCGGCCGGCGACGCGAGTGGGGAGGCGCGGGCGATGCAGGTATGGAGGCGGCGGCGGCTCAGTGGTAGAGGGCGGCGCATCGTCGGGCTTCTAGGGTGGAGGGGGCGGCGAGCAGACGGGAACGGGAGGGGGAGGCGATTTTCCAGGAGTTGAGGCAGGCGGAACGGCGCAGGGGTGGGGATCAGAGGCGTGGGCGGAAAAAAAAATCTACCGAACCGGTAGGGAGTTTTTTGCAAAAACGTTTAAGTGGCTTGGATGCTTCCACCTTCAAAGATCCAGGCCGTTTGAGGTACATCCGATGGTCCAAATCCGAAGTTCACATGTTAGCACCGAATAGTGCATTAGCACTGGATACGTTCCCTATATATATATATATATATATATATATATATATATATATATATATAAATATAAAGACGAAGTGGTGAACGTTAGTCATTTTTGTTGTAGTTCCATCCTGTTTTTGAGCTTGGAGTGTGTTGGTGCAGCTGATGGGAATATTCATCCATGATGCGGAACACGGGTGAAACGACAAGCCATGGAGGAGGAGGAGGAAGAAGAAGAAAACGCAACAGGACTGCAACAACCTTTGCCTTCGTGCCTTCAAATTGGAAAATTGCTTGTCTAGTTCCAAACTCTTGATGTGCTTGATTTAGCATCAAGTTATGTATATACTTGTATCGTATCAGCATTCCACATTAATTAATGGTTCGTTTGGTCGTGCAGGATCCGAATTGCGCCAACAAATTTAGCATTACCTACATGGAATGGAAGCATCATGCTAACAGGCGCACTACTGGCAAATTTCTTCACTTCAGAAAATCCGGTCTGCATATGCGAAAGCCAACAAAAATGTGTCAAAATAATCTGGATGGAAAATGCATACCAGGATAAATTATTTAATTTCGGAAACAAAGGGTAGGTTTGGCCCTGACAAGTTACATAAGGCACAAACTAATCCTGTAAAATATGACAATATGCAGTGCTAGAGCACAGACTGCGTACGGGATTGTGGCCCTCTTTTTTTTTGTTTTTAAAAACAAAAAGACATTTTTTTATAGAAACTAGTTTTCAAACGAAGTGTCTTTTAAGACATACTTTATAGGTTAATTATAGTATACACTACAATAACTTTATTTACATCGATCAAAATCGCACACGAGTCTCTATCTCTTCATACTCTCTCTTACAAATGATCAAAAGTCGCTGTCAAAAAAAATAGACCCTCTATTGACAGACTTTTCTCTCTCTCTCTTGCTTCAGAAACTAAAAGAAAGGAAGGAAGGAATCGAAGAAAGGAACAGAAAAGGAGAAAGCAAAAGCCAAAATGGGGAATTTAAAACGTGGTTTGGTTGGTTGTGTTGGAATCGGATGCCTGTCTTTTTGTAATACTACTACTACTGCTCCAGCGAGGAGACGCGGTTCGTTGCAGCGTCTTTTTCCGCGGTCAACGCACGCAAGCCCCGTGGGTGGACGGCGAGACGAGAGGCTGGCATGGGCATGGCATGGCGAACCCACCGCGCGACGCTCCCGGCTGTCGGTGGAGCTCAGACTGTCAGCTTGCGCTGCCTGCCTGCGTGTTTCAGGCTGCGAGTCGCCAAAAATAATAGGAGCACCATTGTTTGTTCTATCTACATTCATTTTTTTCTGAGGTAATTGCCATTCATCTCCTATTCGCTAAGAATTTTTGTAGAGACATGAGCCCTCACGAATGCTCTAGGCCCGGCTCAAAAGAACTTTTTTTCTGAGTGGTTTATAGCTGAAAAAATATTGTATCTGACAGAAGTTTAACTAGTGCGTCCATGTTGTAACGACTATCGGCGGCACGATGCATAACATGCTGCTTATTTTTTCCCCCAAAAAAAAAATGCTTCGTGACTGTTTGGAACGTATGGATTTTACAGGACGCGGTATGAGTTCCGCGGGAATCCTGACGAACAGTTTGGATGGAGCATAGAAGCGCTGCTTTTTTTTCTATGAAAATAAATGACAATGGTTGTGTTTTCTAAGAGCATATTTTGTCAGATGAATGTATTGTATAGATTTCCCAAGGGCTTGAGAGCAGCTGCTAACAGTCTAATAGCACTATGGTACAATCTTTAGATGTACTTGTACTGTTGAGAGTAGCGGCCATTCATTAAAGATTGACCTGACCTGGTTGCAATGGCTTGTTTTCTGATTAGATATTAGATCCCACTGCTTACTTTCCGTGCTCTATTATTGGGGAATTAATGGTCATGGAGATCATTATTTTGCATTTTCTTTTATCATGAAACTTCAATCCATGACGATTTTTCGTAATAAAAGCAAGCACCAACAGGAGGATCAGCCCACACGGTTTTTCTTCGGCTACGTCTTATGGCTACGACTGATAGCTTTTAGCCCGAGTATGAGTGTTTGTGCAAATGAACCGAATACCAATTAATCGTTTTAAAAAAACTATCCTGATAAACCGCTTCGAAGATAGCGAAGAAACTGTCCATTTATTTATTTAAAAAAATCACAAATTATAAACTATAAACCATAAGTTTTTTAAAAAAACTGGACTACAGACTGCATACTGGCTAACGTTGTCTCTTAGCTGATCGATATGTACACTATCGCTACACTTGTGTAGAATACTATCTCCAATATTAGACTTCACATTTGAGCGTTACAATAAAGGATGGGTCAAAATATCAATTTTGATCAATCATGTTTGGCCTGCTTCGCTGTATGTATCACATAAAGCCAGGAGCAGCTTGCACAGCCGGTAGCCTGGTACCAGTACACCAGGTTATACTCTAATTAATCTCAAAAACCAAAATATAGAAGGTAGTCCAGGTACTGACCAATATACCCATTCAAAAATTTCAAAAGCTTAGTACCAGTACTGCTATTGTTTTGCTGCAACAACAATCTGTGATCAGCTCTGATCTGGTGTCTGAACCATTACACTTTTTGACCCATAAAACATGAACTTTACACATATGATTCAGAATCTTACTGCTAGTCCTGGTGTAGCTTTTGCTGCAGCAACAAATCCATGGTTCACAATTTCGTCTGAAATGGGGGGCAATTTCAGAAATTTTGCCCCTTTCATTACCCTCCGAAACAAGGATGATTCGGTCAAATTTGGCCCTATTTAAAGTTTATCCAAATTTCATCCAAAATTTTGTTAAATTTCATCAAAATTCAAATGATGTCTGAAAATTTCATCCGAAATTTCGTCGCTTTCGTTCCTTTCGCTGCCTAGTGAAAATTTTTCAATCTGTGATATTTTTTCCTGAACAAATCTGCGATCAAAGTCTGGAGTCTGAAGCTGGTGAAGAGTACTCTTTAATTTGACAGATAAAAGATGAATTTTCACGCACACGATCTATTCCTCTGTGCAAGTAATTAACTTGAGCTTTTTTCTATCATCCTCTGATCTCCTTATTTATTTCCCCACCTGGCAAGCGAAGCCTTTCTATGCTGACCACTATTACTGTTGGACAAGTCAAATTAATACAGCAATTTTGGTTCGAGTTGTTGGAGCTAACGCAAATTATGTTCCCGTGATTATTTCAGCTGCATGCGTCGCGTATTCCCATCTGGTCGATCAGCTGCTGAGCTAGACTATACTACTAGTAACTGTTTTAAAAGTGGTCGTTACATGATCACCTTTTCTTTTCTTTTCTTTTTTTCTTTTTTTCCCTTACAAGTACTCCGGCTTAAATAAAAATCTATCAGGAGATGGTTGAGACGTTACGTCGGCAACCACAACGCATCGCGAATCAAACAGGGAGATGCGTGTGCCATCTAACCAAACGAAAACGAATCAAAGCCTGAACATGCATCTTCCAAATTCTTAATCCCAAACATCGTTTTATTTTAGGCAGATAGTAGTCTCTGTTTTTTTTGGGTTTCGGTCGATATAAATAAATTTGATATAGTATACACTACAGTTAATTTATAGACCTTATTTTGAACGATACTCTGTTTAAAACTTATAAAAAACCAAACAGAAAAAGCCCTATAACGGAGGCAAGGAGGAAGCAGAAACATATTAGAAAAAATACACGTAAATAGATAAACAAATATTAGGCTTGTTATTTTTGGCTGAGGTTTATGACTACGGCTTGTGGCTTTTAGGTTGTTCATATAAGAGATTATAGAGTAATAAAAACTCACGTGCAGTTTTTGCCAATATAAATGAAGTCGATACAGCATATACTACAATTATCTAGTAGATCTTATCTTAAAAACGCTTTATTTAAAAACTAATTATTATAAAAAAAATCAAAAACTGAAAAAAAACATGGCCATTAACCTTCTTGCAGCGGAAGGATTTCTGCTAAGCTGGGCTACTTCCGTATGTTTTTTGCGGGCTTTGGCCAATCGATCGGCGCCACGTGTACGCGGTGGTGCAGCCTTAGGCCCCGTTTGGCACAGCTCTAGCTCCGAGATCTATGCTGAATCTGTAGTTTGTTGACTAAATTAAAGTGATTTAAGTATTTTTATTTAATATATAATATAAATAAAATGAGTCATGTAAATGCACTTAACATGCCTGTAACTCTAGATACAGGATTTCCTAGAGCTACAGATGACCAGCTCTAGGAAATCTACAGATTTTCTAGAGCTAGAGCTCTGCCAAACAGGGCCTCAGTGCTCGTTTCGCCGGAGCCGTCGGATCATCATCGTACGGGCCGAGACGGCCCTAGCTCGCAACGTGCGATGTATGTGGCCTCTCCTTTCTCCTCCTACAGTTGCATCAAATCAAGCTTGTCATCACTCATGAATGAATGCAAAATATGAAAAATGTATTACATAATGGTTTGCATTTTTTAAATCTCCCTTTGGATTTGATAATGTATTTGTCATGTGGCCAGTGGCCTGTATTCTATTTGGCGTATATATACGCCTTGTCCACGCGTTTGTTCCCTCATCAACCTCACCATTATTATTTCTTCCTCCTCTCCTCTCCTCTCCTCTTCGCCGTCCATCTCCTCCTCCTCCTCTTCTTCTCCGATCCCCACTGCCTTGATATTCGGGCGCGCAGAAGCTTTGTGCTTTGCTCCCCGGGGGTTTGCTTTTCCGGCATTGTTCTTGCCTTGCCGTCGCGGCCGGCCTCCCTCAAAGATCCAACCTTTACAGCTGCAAAGCGCGCAAAGCAGTAGCTAGGCAGGAGACACCAAGCATGTTGGGAGCGAGCCCCAAGGCCAAGAAAGGCGCCACGGTCAAGGTCGGATCGATGAAGAATTCTCCGGTGGCCGGCGCCGGTGCCACCGCGCCGGCGGGAGGGAGGGCGCCGGCGGAGGAGGTGTGGGAGGTCCGGCCGGGCGGCATGCTGGTGCAGAAGAGGGGCGCGGCGCCGGAGGACGAGCCCGTCAATGTGAAGCCGGTGCCGACCATCCGCGTCAAGGTGAAGCACGCCGGCGTCACCCACGAGATCTACATCAACTCGCAGGCGTCGTTCGGTCAGTGCCCGCCCGCGGCGAGAGAATTCGATCAATTCGCTAATGCGGCTGCCAGCTAGTATCTGAATTGCATATCTCTGTTTGGACCGATGCAGGGGAGCTGAAGAAGATGGTGGCGGAGCGGACGGGGCTGCACCCGGACGACCAGAAGGTGATGTACAAGGACAAGGAGAGGGACTCCAAGGCGTTCCTGGACATGGCCGGCGTCAAGGACCGGTCCAAGCTCGTCGTCGTCGAGGACCCCGAGGCCCGCGCGCGGCGCCTCATCGGGGAGCGCCGCAACGGCCACCTCGAGAAGGCCGCCAAGGCCGTCGCCGCCGTCGCCGCCGAGGTCGACAAGCTCGCCCCCAAGGTACGCACATCATACGTTGCCATAATGCCATCCATGATGAGCTATCGAGCTTGGTAGCGCGCGCTTCAAAGACTGGTCTTTTTTTCCGAGCCGAGGGAACAGAGGAGTTGACCAGACGGTTCTTCCAATTGGCAGGTGGCGGCGCTGGACGCGTCGGTGCGGAAGGGGGAGAAGGTGGCGGAGAACGACGTGGTGCAGATGACGGAGCTGCTCATGAACGAGCTGCTCAAGCTCGACGCGGTGGTCGCCGACGGCGACGTCAAGGCCCAGAGGCGGATGCAGGTGAGCATCCATTCATTAATTCACAGCACTGCCTTCTCCACTACCACTTCACTGTTCACTCCATCAATTTGGTTGGTTTCATCAAACATTTTAGGCTCTTTAAATGGCGTGGTTAATTGAACCTGACCGACTGTTCCTGCTGCAGGTGAAGCGCGTGCAGAAGTACGTGGAGACGCTCGACGCCGTGATAGTCAAGAACGCCGCCATCGCGCGCAAATCCAGCGAGAAGCTCGCCAAGCAGGAGCCGCCGCCGCCGCCGAGGCACCAGCAGCAGCAGCAGCAATCTCATCATCACCATCAGTATCAGCAGCAGCCGGCGCAAACGCGGTGGGAGACGTTCGACCTGCTGTCGTCGCTGCCGTCGACGTCGTCGGCCTCCTCGACGACCACCGTCAGCTCCACGGCGTCGTCCGGCGCGACGCCGACAACAAACCGGCTCGACTGGATGCTGTTCTGAGGAAGACATGACCAACGCAAACGCAAAAGCAAAAGGCGAATGCAGCAAAGCCTGTGCGCCAAGAATTGCACCCCATTGTCCGGAAATCTAATACGATGTGGGTGCCGTGATGAGATGATGATTGAGTTGGGTTATGTGCTTAATCAGTCTGGTTGGCCACGTTACATGGTACTGCCGCCTCTAGTTCATCGATGTGAGAGTATTTTTCATTACTTTTCTCTTCTTCTTTCTTCTTGTTCATCAAATGTTCGATTTTTTTGTGTGCATATTCTGAGGGAGGGTGGGGAGTTGATTAGGGGAGCAAGTGTATTCAGATTGGGAATAAAAGTCAAAAGGGTTGTGTCCAGTTGGAGTTCGAAGAAAGGAAATCAAAATTACCCATGGCTACGCATAAACCAGTACTGCAATACATACCATTCTCTCATGAGGGGACTGGAGACTGTGGATGAAGATTTTTTTTTGTGTTATAATAATAATAAAAAATGTTTTTTTGTTTGTTGGTTGGCGCCTACCTGTCAGGTTTGATTCCTTTCGGAAAGGAATAGGGGAGGGTTGGTGTGCGCTTCGATTCTTTATTGCCGTGCCACATGGTGTGGCATTGCGTCCCATCTGTGCATACGAATCCGAGCTGTTTGTTTAGGTAGAAGGGAGAAAAGAAACATTTTTTGTGCTATGATCAGCTAAATCAGCAATCTTAGGTGGCATTCGGCTCCGGCTTTTGATTTTCAGCTAAAATTGTATAGTAATAGCTGTTAATTTGTTTCTAAAAAATTAAAAAAATTATTATATTGTTATGAACAATAAAAAAATATAGGAAATAAAGAAAAGTATAAAAAGTCAAAATAAATCGAAATTAAAAACTAATGCGTTCCAAGTGGTTTTTGACTTAAATAAACTGGAAGCTAAAATAGTCAGAAACTGAAGCTGTTTGGAGCTCCTCTGTGAACGCTACAGTGCAACTGCTGGCTTAAATAACATTGTAGCAATTTTTTTAGATCTAATCATCTGCCACTGTTGCTGCGATCACGGAGAGGACCAATTTTGTAAAATCGTGTGTCCGACAGTTAGATTTGAAAAAAAAAGTCGATAGTGTTATGTAGTGTTATATATACGATAGATTCGAAGTTTTGTTGCAATACTATTCCTACCATAAATTTGGCTACAATGAAACGAGAGCATTGATTGATTAATTAGCTCGTTGCTGTTGTAGTGTCGGTATGAGGGAGTGCATGTGTGCGGTGTATCATTCTGGTGGTTGAGTGGAGAATTATGGATGCTCGCTCCCCTCCCTGTCGCATTTGCTGGCTAGAGAGATATGTCTTCCTAATCCTAATGTCACTGACTATAAATAAGGGAAATTTGGATATATGCTATTGCTTAGTGTATGTTTTTTTTATAGATATGTCACTTCTAAGTGAAGTCGCTTCGAGGAATACGATTACGGAGGATTAGACCAGTATTTCCGCTAAATAGGCACCCTGTATTTGCCCATGTATTTCTTTTCCTTCAAAGTTGGCGGTTTTTGACTTTTGCTACAGTACCTAACTTTCAAACGGGGTATTTTCTCAAGATGTGGTCTACAAGTTAAACGATGTACATGTTAAAAGCTCAACATATGTACCATCTAAAATCGCAAATGGGTATCTATCCCTCCGTAATCTATACCGTAAACAGTCAAAATTCAAAAATTTTAGTTAAAAGTTATAAATCGCAGCTATTGCCAAACAGGCCGAGTGGATGCAGCTGTTTGGCTGCAGCTGCAAGTTGCACGCGTTTCCCATCTCCTCTCGAGCAGGCGAGCAACATGGAACCTAGGCCATGGATGCGTGCATGGAGACCTGAGCGCCCACCAAACAGAGATCCATCACCCCTGCACCTCCCTTCCGTCCAGCCGCCGCCGCCGCCGCACCCACTCTCGACCTCCCTTCCGTCCGCCGCCGCCGCTGCCGCACGAGCTCCTTCCAATCTGCTGCTATGGAGCGTACGTAGTTAGGCGATTAGGGCACGTACAACGCCATTTAAGATGCTGTCTATGTAGCGCAGGCCGAGAAAATTCATCCGACGTGGCACCAATTAAATGAAGAAAGAGAGAGCGGTCGTCGTCTCGCGAGACGCCGGCTCCGGCTCGTTGTCCAATAGCTCAACGCCGTCTCACCTCGCGTTGTACCATCCGTTTCGAGTCGACGCCGCTCCGCCTCGATCCGGTGCGGAAGGCCGAAGGAATTCTCTGAACGATGCATGAAAGATTAGTATATCGTAGTTCAATTCATCTTGCTATGTGCTAGAAGGTTCAGGTGGCCGGAGTAGCTGTAGACACCTCAGTTCATTTTACCAGCAATGATTTTTATGTATTCATCATATATAAGTATCTTTTCTGGTCCGGAAATGCTGTATCCAATTAGTCGAAGCTACATAGCAAATTATTTTTGTTGAAAGTTCATTGATTTATGGACAATGCTATTATATTATATTATATTATATTATATTATATTATATTATATTATATTATATTATATTATATTGATATATCCTATATATTGATGGTTATAAAGAAAATTTGTAGTTACATTCATCTTTTTTATGGGTGATATCTTTTGTACCATGAAGCAACGTAATGGTATACATAGATCTTATTCATACTTGATCATAGTTGTATGCATGCATTAAATAGTCTGTAGACAGTTAAATAGACGATCCACTGTAAAGCTGTCTGTTTAGCTGTCTGCGTGCACGTTCCCATAAACTTAGAGCAAGTCCAATAAAAGAGCCAAGTGTTTGGCTATAAGTCAAGTTATAAGAGCCAAGCTATACAATAATCTGTCTTCTATTTGTCTACAAAAGATTTTTTTATTATTATGTGGTACCATGTCTCACATTCTCTTTCCTACTCCTCCTCACATACATTTATTATCTGGACCCACCACTGCATAGGCTCCCGTGTGCAGCTTGTTGCTTGCATGAGAGCCAAGCTCTCCTCTCTCTCCTCTCTTCTCTCCTCCACATCAGCAAAAATGCTGACTAGCTTGGCTATAAGACCATTGTTGTACTTGCTCTTATAGACAACATACTTTCTGTGGGTTGTACATAGAAGCCCAATTTGAGATTCTTCTCCATCTAGCGCTTGCATCTATAATAACAGCATGGATCTTTTAGATATGTGTTATATTAATTTTTACTTCTAATTTAAATACGTAGTTTTTTTTGAGGTGGTTTCACTTCACTGCTCCTCTCGCTTTTCTAGGCTGTTATGGCAGTGTCGCGTCGTGTCTCGTGATACTTTGTTGGTTCTGTGATTACTGTTCGTTCGGGAATCTGCATACCCCTCCCTTGGCTTTCTGTAGCCCCCGCATTTGGCGATCGAGATTTGCCATGATTGTCAGGCACGAGATTAGGGCATCTCCAATGGTCTGAGTCAGCTAGTTATATGCATGTACATATCAGCATATATCCTATGTGGAGGAAAGAGAGTATGCAAAAAAATCGAGCCAGCTCTTCCTTAAGCACTAGTCTATAACGCCAAACGAGTCAGCCTCTATAAATTCTGTGTGTGCATGTAAGTATTAAATAGCTATCCTTATAGATAGTTCTTTAGAATGCTAGCTTTAGTGTGTACTATATAGATGATGTGGAAGTCTTATAGTTAGTTGCTAGCTATAACCATTGGAGATGCTCTTAACAGCCAGCAGTCACAGTTAGGGTACTCCCAATGCAGACACTACCATGATTTCTATGTCTATTTATTACCTTTCTATTTATTGAACTTTGCTGATGTGGCAGTATATTTATTGAAGAAAGAGAGACGAAGAGCAAGAAATCGTTTCTAAAGAAGAAACGGTGTCTTCGCTTCAATCGAAGCCGAAGAAACCACGCCCGTGCGCGTTGGGGAAGTCCTCCGTGGTTTCCATCAGATCCCGTGCGCCTTCCCCTTCCCTCCCCATCGCTGCCGCCCTGATCCCTTCCCGCGCGCTCCCGCGTCCTCCTCGTGCGCGCCCCCGACCCCGCTCCCGCGCGCTCTCTGCGGCGGCGTTCCCGCGCGCGGCCCCATCCCATCGCGCGCGCGGTCTCCTCGGAGCATCTGCGCGCGGCTCCGTCCCCTCCCGCGTCGGCTGCAGAAAAGGCTTGTGATGCTTGGATTGTTGAGGTGGGTTCGATGCCTGATAGCCCAGCTAAGTTCCTTGCATTCTTGATGGGTTGCTATCAGCAAACTCTTTAAAATTTAACGACCTGCTTCCAGCATTTTGTTTGGTCTGGATAGATCCGCTTTTCTATTGGATTTGTTATGATATATCCATACTTGTGTAGAATATGGCAAGCATCTATTTCTGTATATACAACATATTTTGATATTTTCTATTGTTGTACTGCCGGGCACCGTCTCTTTTCAAGAGATCACAGACTTACTAGGAGTATATGTTAATAATTGAAAACGTCCTCATTATATTAACAAATTTACTATTTTTTGGAAGAACGTACATTAACAAATTTACTATTTTTTGGAAGACCGTACTGCTAGAATTCTCAAGTTTACAAATTTGAAGTAGTGAGGAGTGGTCTGGTAAAGCAACCAGATCTTATCATACTGAAACTCTGTAAGATTTCTGATGTTTATCAGTTATGCTGTGATCAGTTTGAGGATTTATCTGACAGATCGTGTTTTGAAGTTTATTTGAACCTTATTTGAGAAATGATCAAGTGTTTTCTGATTTGATTACATTAGATCTGACATGATTTTACTTGTGCCAATCATTTCAAATTAACAGGTCTTTCAGATTTCATCAGCCAGTCTCTCTCAGCATGGGTGAACCAAACGGCAATGACAATGCGATGGTGCATGATAGTGAGATGGTCCATGGTAACGAGATGATCCATGGTAACGAGATGGTCCATGGTAGTGAGATGATTGAAATTAACAACATGATTGAAGTTAGCGACATGATCCACGGTAATGAGATGGTTCAAGTTAACGACATGGTCAATGGTGATGAGATGGCCCATGGTAATGAGTTGGTCAATGCTGAGGTGGCATCCTGTATGATGTTCCTGTCAGTCATGCATCCTGTATGCGTCTAGAACGTGATATTGATGATGCATTGTTGTTGAGATATGCAGGGTGGATCACATGGTAATATGCCACAGCTGATCAGCTATCTTTGTGTTGCATATTAAATTTCTTTATCTATAGAAACTACTATTAGAAACTATGCATTGGGAGGATGGTTTCTTGTTGTGAGGTCTTCGAGGTATAGAAACTATGGGTAGTTTCTGCATTGGGAGTGCCCTTAGGTGCCTACAAACCCTTTGTTTCTTGAGAAATGGTAAAGAGCATTCGACTATTTTTAAAGATAAAATTAATCAGATTTTGAAGGTCGGCTCTCCGGAAAGCAACCGGCCGGCCGGACGGCCACCCTCCGGACCGACGCACCGCTGCTGCTTGCATGGGTGAGACATGGGTGTCCTGCTGCTGGCACGGCACCTAACTCTTGACTACCGACTGTTAATCTCGTGCCTAACAATCACGGCAAAACTCGATCGATCGCCAAATGCAGGGGTTACAGAAAAGCCAAGGGAGGGGAGGGGGATTCCCGAACGAACAGCAATCACAGAACCAACAAAGCGTCATGATAAAGCAAGACACGACGCCACACTGCCATAGCAGCCCAGAACAGCAATCGCGGAACTGCAGATCGATCCGGGCTCCGAGCGGCGACACTCGATCGGCGGCAGCACGACGCGACAGAGGAGCAGCAAGCAGCGCCCAGCGCAGCGCAGCGCAGCGAAAAAGCGAGGGCTGCGCCGCTGCAGGGGACAGCCGATCTGATGCCAAAAGGAGATGTTCTACTAAGATGCCGGTGGCAGTGAGACATGGGTTCCAGATGCTCGGCAGGCAGGCAGGCACCTCCAGGGAATGCGCATATGCATGGCTCATCGACAAACATGCTTCGCAGATCTGTTCGTTCGCCGCTAAATCTAGATCCCACAGTGCTCGGGAATTATTGGCGTACTGCTGCACCTCAGGTCTCAGGCAGCCACTGGTTTCAACGCTCGCCCTGTAATTCGCCATGCATCGTGTTCCAGGCTTCAGGAGCTCGGAGTGCTACCGCAAGCTAGTACTGTGGCTATCAGATGCTTCTGTTTATCGATGGCCTAGGATGAACGAGTGAAACAAAGGTGAGAAGTCCGATCCTTTTTCCATGGCAATTAAACTGGGTTGTGTCAAGCTGTTAACCCCTGTTCCTCGTTCGACTGTCAATTTCGAGGGAGAGACAGGGATTATAGGTCGGACCATGGCCCGGTTAGGAGAGAGGATTAGAGAATCGGCGACGAACGGCAGCGTCTGGGCCGTAATCCCACGGGAAAGATGCAAAAACCGAGCCGTTTTACCCATCGAGGCCGTGTTTTGCTCATTCCGGTGTGCGATCACCTACCCACGCGTGCTCGTCTTGGTCAGCCTTTAAGGGTGTGTTTGGTTCATGGATGGAGGTTGTATGTATATCCTGACTGAGTGGATGCAGGCTGAGTGAAATCGTATTTCAGAAAAAGAAGATGTTTGGTGAGGTTGCATGAGCGGATGCAAAAAAACTGAGATGCTGTTTGGTTGCCTGTATGAGCGGATGCAGTCTACCAAACCTGAGAGGCTGACACGTGGGACTGCATAAGATCCACTGCATCAACCCATCCAGAATGGCCAGTGAAGCTCATTTTGAGCGTATCCACCCATCCAGGATGAGGGCGTATTTTTGCATCCGCTCATGCAGGCTGTATCCACTCATACAGGCAACCAAACAGGCTCTTTCTCAGATTATATGGATCCACTCAGCCAGGACGAAGGAGATTCAGGCAACCAAACACACCCTAAGTTGCTGTTTATGACATCTGGCCCCACCAAGTTGTTGAAACCTATCCGGATTTGCTACATCTAAATCTCACGCGGCCCCACAGGTAGTAGTTTGTACCTATAAACCGCGTCCTTGAATTAGCTGAACGGTTGGAAGATACATTAGCCAAACCACGTGTAGCATCTAAATAACCTCTCGCATTAGATTTCCATATTGCCTGACATAAAGGCTCTCTTCCAAATAATAATGGTTTCTCTTCTCAGTTTTAGATATCAAAAGTCCTTTGAAACACATTGATTTTTTAATATAATTTTTTCCTCGTTTTTTCTTTGTATTATCCGTGGAGATATAATTTAAAAAAACTGACAATTACTACAATACTATTTCAGCCAAAAACCATAATACTTTAGAACATGACCAAAGTGTTTTGTATTGTGCTGAACTGAGCAGGTAGCGCTCCGTGTCACCTCGTATAACCTCTAAAATTGTTTCGGTTCTACATAGCCAGGGTCCTACTATACATATATCTAAACTACCCAAGATGATTCAAAGCATTAGTTAATAGTATATTTTGATACTATCCGTGTTCGTCTCACTTATTCGTTTGCGATGCAATATTTGAAGCCCAAAATAAATATATCTAGGCAACCCAACTTTGTTTTTTTTCCTGTCATGAGGTTCATTGGCATGATCAGACGGCCAAAAGCTAATTGTAAAAATCATAAAAAAGCTTTTTTTAATATAAAAAAGACACGTCTAAACTCTCCATCCGCTGGTTCGACCGGCGCTTCGCCGTAATTTCAGGAATCACGCCAGGAGGCTTTTTTACAAAACCGGAGATACGGGCCTCTCGGGCCTCCTTAATTCCATCTGTTTTATACAAGGTAATATAAGATTCTGTTTGTATTAGTTTCTAAAAGCTGTTTTTTTACAGTAACTGATTTTTTATAGTATTTATCTTTTAAGCGAAGTATCATTTTAAGACGAGTTCTAAGTGGCTTCATTTATATCGTTTAAAGTTGCATGCGAGTCTCTCTCTAAGTTCTTACTATTTATAAACTAAAATTAAAATTAAAAAATTAATATAAATACGTCCTTGGGCTGGTTGGTGCAGTTGGGGAGCTTGCCACCCTAGCATGAACTGCGGAGAGAAGTCCTGCACTGCCACAAGCCCAACACGTTTCCCGGTGCGCCTAGCGTTTTATCCGCGCAGCGCAGTACCCAAAGGAAGACGAGCTGGCCGAATTTTTTCTATTTTAGCCCTTTTTTCGAAAAATATTCACATTTAGACCCCTGGTAGTTTTAATTCCGTTTTTGGACCCAGAGCTCGGCGCCATGGTCTACGGCGCCGAGGTAACACATCTCGGCGCCGTGGTCCACGGCGCCGAGATGCCAGGCCCGCACCAGCGTGGCGGCCAACGTGGCGCCGACGTGGCAGGACCTCGGCGCCACCAGTCACGGCGCCGAGCTCGGCGCCATGGATCTTGGCGCCGAGCAGTGGCCACCGCGCCCGGCCTTCTCTTTTCTCCCTCTGTCTCTTTCATTCATTCGCGTTCATTTCTCCATCTCTGCCTCCCCGCCGCCGCCGCCGCCCGCGTCCCCCCCGACGCCGCCTCCCCTCCAAGACCGGGCGCCTTCCCAGCCGCCCCATCCACGCCGCCGGCCGCCTCCCCTCGAAGATCGGGCGCCTCCCCGCCCGCCCCATCCACGCCGCCGGCCGCCTCCCCTCCAAGACCGGGCGCCTCCCCGCCCGCCCGCCCGCGTCCCCCCCCCCACTGCCGCCTCCCCTCCAAGACCGGGCGTCTCGAAGCCCGCCTCCCCGCCCGCCCCATCGACGCCGCAGGCCACCTCCCCGCCGCGGCCGTCCGCCCGCCCCATCGACGCCGCCGGCCGCCTCCCCGCCGCGGCCGCCTCCCCGCCGGCCCCATCCAAGCCCGCCTCCCCGCCGGCCGCCTCCAAGCCCGCCGGAAGGTAGCAACATTTCCATTTTGGTAGTTTTTTCTTTTAAATTTTTGGAAATGGTATCTGTTTAGGTTGGTTTACTGCATTACATTGTTAGTTTACATTGCATTACATTGTTAGTTTACTGCTGTATATTTGATACTCTATTTGGGGCAAACAGTAGGAAATTTTGGCAACTCATTGGCATATGGGAATGGCATGTTCATACATCTTGTGGTCAATCTCATTCGGAATCAACGTCGATGGATTTAACAGCCATTGTAGTGCTAGTATTGTAGGAATCATACCAATGAAGCTATAATCTGTACGTATGCTTCAGTAGAACAAGGAAATGGTATCTTTTTTAGGTTGGTACTCTACTTGTTATGTCATGTTATGTAGCAGTGCTTTCCGGTATGTGTGTATGACTATTGTTGCGGACTTGTGAACGGAATGTAGGTGGTAATTTTACTATTGCCGCGAGTGCAGTGCCTCATGGGCTGCATGTATGCAGGAACCAGTAGATATAAAATATTTCGAAGGGAGTCTCTAGTTCTGTATGCCTCTTCTGACCAACTACCTAATTCTATACATTGTTTGTTCTGTATGAACTAGATGGACAACCTAGTGACCCTATATCATGGAGGCAGTGTGACAAGTGATGATTATGGAAATGTTCAATTTGTTGAAATGCAAAGGGTGCCTCTAATATTCGGTGATCGGCCGTCGTTTAGTGAGTTGGTTGCTAGGGCTCGGGAGAAGCTACATTGTCATGCAAACGAGGAGAGCATCACAGTTGAGGGGTTACTTCACTTCGGTTCGAAAGACCTAGTTCTCAGGCGGTTGATCTTAATTGGTTCAGAGGATGAGTGGGACCAATATGTCAAATTGGTTATGAGGAATGAGTTAAAATGTTTGGACGTTGTTGTGCGGAAGGTGTCCATTGATCCCACCCCTCACGGTATCATCTGCAATACATAACGAATTTTCAAAACATACGTCGTATTTTTTGCTCTCTATAAATAAATAACTAACTATATTACATAATATTACTATCATTAAATAATCCAAATGAAAAATACAACTAATAATTCATTTTGCGAAAAAAAGGCTGATCGGTGCAAACCCTAAACAGCGGCGGGGACAGAGGGAGGAGGATGCGAATGAACGAAGCCCGCGTGCTCGGTGCTGTTTCAGAAACCACATGTTCGGCGCCACGAGTCACGGCGCCGAGGTCGGCGCCACGAGTCACGGCGCCGAGGTCGGCGCCACGAGTCACGGCGCCGAGCTGCCTGCCACGTCGGCGCCACGACGGCCGCTACGCTGGCGCGGGGCTCGCACCTCGGCGCCGTGGTGCACGGCGCCGAGACGTGTTATCTCGGCGCCGTGACCCACGGCGCCGAGCTCTGGGTCCAAAAACGGAATTAAAACTACCAGGGGTCTAAATGTGAATATTTTTCAAAAAAAGGGCTAAAATACAAAAAATGCGGACGAGCTGGGGTGCTGTTCCCTGTCCCAATCGACCGATCGCCCATAAAACAAGAACTCGTGTGGGTTGCGGCGATTTTCTTGATCCAAGCAGCAGCCGCCGCCGCCGGCGTCGAAGCCGATCTAAAGCTCGAATCGCCCCCCTCTCCCATCCGCAGGTACGAGGACGGACCCGATTTTTCGCTCATCAGCTAAATCTTCTTCTTCCTGGCCGCGGTTAGCCTGCGCGTTTCTTGCCAACCTGCTGCCCAAACAATTGTCGAGTCCGTAGGACAACAAAGACCTTCTCCTGGGATTCCTTTCTCTCTGCTTGATTTGTTCTGGCGGGGTCGTTGATGCGCGACGCGATCGTAGGAGTGGTTTTTTTGGGAGTTGGGGTTGTATTTGGGGGGAAAGGTCCGATTTTGCCCTTTGTCCCCGTCATCTCCGGCCACCGTCGTGCCCCACTGACGAACCCTCCATCGCCACCGCACCGCCTCGCCGCCTCCGCCCTAAGCTCTGGTGACCCAGACGAGCGTTCCCACCGCCTGTGAAACGGACACCTTCCTGTCCTCTCCCGCCGAGGCCGAGTGTTGCCCCTCTTATCACATCTGATCCTGCCGGCAACCCCTGCGAAGACACTGCTGCCTGTGAGCTCTTGTCTAGCCGATTTCTGTCTCCTTGGCTCCAATAGAGTCGCCGCAGCCGAGCTCCCCTGCTTCCTCCCAGACGTGTCGTCGCCGTTGACGACCACTTCTCCCCTCACCCTGCTCATCTCTGGTGACCGCCGCCAACGCCAATCGCCAATTACCCTGAACTCCTCTTCTCCAGTCTAGCTGCTGCCCCGGTCTTCCTCAACTCTAGCCTGCGCCAAGCCTGGGAAGTGAAGGGCGTCGTAGAAAGAGAGGGCCAAGGAGGTCCACCATAGACGGCTACGGCCATCACTGCCCAGGGTGTACCTGAGATGGCGGCGGGCCGGTGGAAGAAAAAGGGCAATATCCTCCGAATAAAGAATCATGTCTGGCTGGGAGTGGCGTTCATGTACTTTCATCTTTTTGAGTCGCATTCTCCAAACTGTCATCTTTTACATGCATCTACAAATGCCAGCTACAGCAGTCTGCTGGTCCTTGCATTCTACTAATTTGACTTACTCCATTCAGCCAAATTTCAATCGCATGTCATTGAGTTAATCTTTGCGCTCATTTCAACAACATATGTGAGTGAAATCACATGGAATCTAATCGAATGTATTTGGTAAAGGAAATATGAACTCTTACCTCTTGCTGAGTAGAACCTGTTGTTTGTCAACAGCCAAATGAGCAACCTTATTCTGCAAATCCCCAAACATAAAACCCCTTATTATGCAAGTACCATTTTGTTAACTCAACTGCAAGTAATGATTTAGTCAACTGAAATATGAACTCTTACCTCTTGCTGAGTAGAACCTGTTGTTTGTCAACAGCCAAATGAGCAACCTTATTCTGCAAATCCCCAAACATAAAACCCCTTATTATGCAAGTACCATTTTGTTAACTCAACTGCAAGTAATGATTTAGTCAATAGTTGTTAAGCCACAATTGTGTAAAGTTTTAATGGGCATTTTCTCCCTGTATCAATATGCAGCAGAGATCATTGAGCCCAGATTGATTTCGGATTTAAGTTCTTTGTTTATGCTTCAATCGCATGCCTGCTTTTTTCATGATAATGTCCATCGATTTACTGCTATAATTTTGTCCCAACATCACTTATGCAGTTACTGAATATACATTATGAGCTCGCTGGAGAGCGTGAGAGGAGATCTTGCTCTGGTTATTTTATACTTAAACAAGGCTGAAGCCAGAGATAAGATTTGTAGAGCTATACAATATGGATCGAAGTTTCTGAGTAATGGAGAACCAGGACCTGCACAGAATGTTGACAAGTCAACTAGTCTAGCTCGGAAAGTTTTCCGACTTTTTAAGGTAGTTTTTAATCTTTTGTGTAGTATAGTTTGCAAATTGGAAGCTATTAGCTCCTTATATCTTGACATGATCTATGGCATCGGTATAAAATGTTTTGCAGTTTGTTAATGATCTGCATGCTTTGATTAGTCCTCCTGCCAAAGGAACTCCACTTCCACTGATTTTACTTGGAAAGGTATGCTGAAGCTTGTATTATACTGGGAGCTCAATCGGCTGAAGAAAGGTTTATAATTTTCTAACTTTGCTTTATGTCCTCCTCAGTCGAAGAATGCACTGCTATCAACTTTCCTCTTTCTTGACCAAATTGTGTGGGCTGGGAGGACAGGAATATACAAGGTTTCAATTTCTTTTCACGTCACCGTACAAGAAAAAACAATACATTAGTGTTGCCCTACTGTCTCTGCTAAAAAGAAAACCATACAATAAAATGGATTAGTTACGAAGTGACAAACAAAATATGGACAATATTCCTATTGTTTATGCAGAACAAGGAGCGAGCAGAGTTTCTCGGCAGGATAGCATTTTATTGCTTCCTAGGCTCTAACACCTGTACTACCATTATTGAGGTATGATGTTTTCTGTCTTAGCCATCTAAAAGCTACTCTGTTCTGGTGTCTATATGGTTTTGTACATATTTATGTTTTTTTACTGTGAGGAAATAACATTTGATTTGTGCTATATCCTAGCTAGCTGAGCTTCAACGGCTATCCATATCAATGAAGAAGTTAGAGAAGGAGCTTAAACACCAAGAGCTGTATAAGGTACTATTTATACGATTATAGGGTCTGTAATGCGACCATTTTCCATATTTCTTTTTTTGATGCATTCTATTGTATTGATAATGCCAGAACGAGCAATATCGGCTGAAACTGCAGAAGTCCAACGAGAGGCTTCTCGCTCTCATCAAATCGAGCCTTGACATAGTTGTTGCCGTGGGGCTACTGCAACTGGCCCCGAAAAAAGTTACTCCTCGTGTCACAGGGGCTTTTGGATTTGCTAGCTCGCTCATCGCTTGTTATCAGGTATGTCTTGTCATTTGTTTAGAGCCACCCAAAACCCGAAACTTGAATTTCTGTTCTTTATTTCGATGACAGTTGCTTCCAGCCTCAGCCAAATCCAAGTGATCTACCTCAGGGCAGCCGGTGCATCAGCTGGCAGTTGCTATTGATCCCATCGTGGCCGATAAGAAAAAAAAAAAAAACTGGACAAAACTGCCCGTGTAGCATATAACTGGATTATCCTGCGAGCTGGCGTTACCTATGGTCATCGTGCCGCTTTATTGTTTTTTCTTGACTTGATTATATACTTTGTGGTTGTAAGATCAAGGGGACTACTGAAGTTGTAGTTTTAGGTGCAGTGCTTGTCAACAAATAAGAGCATTTCATATGGGATTGTGACACTTTGGCCGTTGGGTGCCACTGATTACGTTCGAAGCACTGCACATTTACCTTTTACTTGTTGCTATGCTACCATTTTTCATACGTGAACCATGCGTAATCGGATGTTTTAATCGATGGTAAAGATGCCTCCTGAGATGAGCTCATGGACCGTGCTTGCATCTGAAGCTTGTGCGCCTACCACACGCCGCCTGCCTTGACCCTTTGAGGCTTCAGTATCCTGCAGGGTGTAGGGTGGGCCGTCGTTGGTCGTCCAGTGAAGCTGCGGATTTTAGTATGTGTTTGGTTCATGGGACCATGGGGGATGGGATGGGATGGGGTGGTCCTCATTCCAGAGCTGTTTGGTTCAGAGTCAGGTGGGATGGGGGATATCCCTCTAGGGAATATTCTGTGGATATACTCTCAAATTGGGGGTGCTCCTATCCCCCAAAAATGAGGGGATGGTGAGGGATGAAGTGGGACGAGTGGCTGACAGGTAGACTCCGCATGTCAGATTGTCATCCTAAACCTTTTGTCCCTAAACCAAACAGAAAACAGGGACCGTCCCGTCCCTAAAAAATGGGTTGGATCCATCCCGTCCCACCATGACTCTGAACCAAACACACCCTTAGGGTCTGTACTTTTTAGCTGCGTTTTGTGGCTTTTTAACTGTTTATATGAGAGATTACAGAGTAACATGTTTTGTCAATATAAATGAAGTCAGTAAAATATTTTTTCATCCAAAATAAACTCAAATCTACAATTTGATGGTAATAGACACTATACCTAATTTATTTATCTCATCCAAAATCACACACAAGAATTATTTCTTACGAAGATCTATATTTAAAATTTTAAGCTAAAAGTCGTAGAACATCTTCCAATGACACTGACAGGCGCACCAAGGACAAACATTTTCCATTGATCTACTATAACAGCAAGGCATATATCATCAGGTCCAAGTTACATTCTACCACTGACACACTCACCCGATCACCTCATCGGCGGCTTGCATCGCAGCGCAGCGCAACGCAGGCAGGCAGAGACCACCGCGACATTCCCACAGCTCGCAATCGCATCGCGCGAACGAACAGCACTAGCAGACGAGCGAGGCTCGGAGGGAGTGCGTCGCGGACAGATGCGTGCACGACGCCCAGCGTATCACGGACTCGGCGACCGCCGCGTCCAGGCGCTCCCGCTCGCCGGCCCCGATGGTGTGGTTCCTTCTGCTACTGATGCCGCCGGTGGCCCGCAACGGGTTTGCCCTCGTCGCCCTTAGGGCCTCTGCCATCCTCGGAACCGAGGAAGAAACAATACCCGCCACCGCATCGCAAGGAGCCTTCTCGCCCAAGGTGTCACCTGACGCCGATGGCTCAGCGCCATTAGATTCCTGTGCGCAGAAGAAGGAAAAGCTCGGCATCGATGCGATGGGCGATGGAAAGACGACGTTGCTGGGTTCGAAGATGCCACCGAATGAGAACCCGGAGGTGGCGCAAGACGGAGCGTCGTCGGCAAATGCAGAGAAGGAAGATCTGCAAGCGAATGTGGGAGAGCACACGTCTTCCGACAGGCTTTCGCAGGCGATCGGGCGACCGGTGTTGAAGCTCACATCGCGGCTGCGTGATGCCAGCGGCGTGGAGAAGGAGCATGAGCCAGGGTCCTCTCTTCTGAGGCTGATCTCATGGCAATGGCCACAGGAATCTTGCAATTGGTCCGCGTGTTCTTGTATCCAGGAATGCTCTGCACATGAGCAGTTGTTTAGCTAATAAACTCCACATGGTGACCAACTATCCAATAGGGGGGAGGAATCATGAACAGCTGATCTGCACAATAAGGTCTGGAAATGATGCAATGCAATGACACCCAAACAAGATTCCACGAAGGGTGACCGAATGAACCAGCAAAACTAAAATGACAAACCTACAATACACACCAAGGAACCACGAAAAGCCAGAAGCATTTAAAATTTATCTGTGCCTTAGTGGATCTACCAGAACATGACCCTACAGAAAATGTGGTGCAACTCAACTTTTTTTCCCCAGTCATGCAAATTTAAATTAGGATAACCACGAACCTGAGCTGGCGCTAGCTCACTACTTAGCAGCGAAGCTTTATTAATTTATTCAATTGTTAAACAAGGCTAAACTTGCCGGGCACATTTTGATTGATCTCTACATCTGGCTGACAATTAAGTTGCATGAATGTATAATTAGGAATCAAAGATCAATTCTAAGTCTTCACATGATGCTAATGATATATGAATGAAAGATGAACTCATGTCTCACCTAGAACTTGCTTGGCTGTGAGCCTCTGTCTAGGATCACGCCGCAGCATCCCGGTGATCAGCTTCTTGGCTGAATCAGAAACCCTATCCCAGGGATCAGAAGGGAACCGCAGCTCTGTCGACCTGATACACTCAAAAATCTTCGACTTGGTTTTCCCCCAAAATGGCGGGATGCCACTCAGAAGGATGTAAAGGATAACCCCGGCGCTCCACACATCAGCAGCCTCATTGTACCCACCGGAAAGCACCTCTGGCGCAATGTAAAATGGGCTTCCCACAGTGCCACTCAAGCTTCGACCTGACAAAACCCAAACCCCAACTTAGCTTCCAAAGACTAGTCTTGACAAATTGCAGCCACAGAACTGATCAGATTCCAACTGTACCAGGCGGGATATAGGTGGCGAGGCCAAAGTCCGCAAGTTTGATCGGCGAGGAGGGTGATTTGCTGACAAGGAGGATGTTCTCCGGCTTCAGGTCCCGGTGCACAATCCCTTTGCTATGACAGTGTGCCACAACCTCCATAAGGTACCTGAAGAGCATGGCGGCCTCGTGCTCTGAGAAGCGCCAGCGCTCCTCAAGTCGGTGGAAGAGCTCCCCGCCGGCACATAGCTCCATGACCAGGTGCACAAACTCCTCGTCCTCGTACACCGCCTTGAGGTCGACGACGTTCGGGTGGCCCGAGAGGCGTGCCATAACCTCGATCTCGAGCTTGACGCCCCGTACGTCGTCGGAGGACACGAGGCGGTCCTTGGCGATGGACTTGCAGGCCAGCGCCTCGCCGGTGACCATGTCGGAGCACGACCGGATGACGCCGAACTGGCCCCACCCGAGCTGGGGCCCCAGCGCGTAGCGGTTCTCGAGGCACGAGACGTGCGCCGCCTCCAGTATGGCGCCGCGCAGCCCCGGCGCCTTGTACGAGTTGTACTTGGCGTCGGCACAGTCGTCGCCGCCGCCAGCACCGGCGGCCATCGCCCGGAGGTCCCACACGCTGGAATCCGACGAAACCTCCGCTAAATCACCCCGCCCTAAGCGAGGCTGTAGCCTCCCAAATCTTGCGGCCTTAGTGCCGTTCCTCCATGGTCATTCCCTCGGCAACTGAATCTGCGGCGACGAACAAAGTAAGAAAGGAAAGCCATGACTACCCAAAAACCCAAGCTTTCGCTCTCGAAACCCCAAAATTCAAAATCCCCACCACGGGGGCGCGCAGCCCCAGTCGGCGGACGCGCCGGAGGCGGAATCCGCAGGCGAGCTCCCGAGCAAGGAGCGAGCGAGCTCGATCGGGCGAGAGGCCGCGCAGATCGAGCGGCGCTCGCTCGAGACAGCCTCAAAAGTCAAAACGGCAGAAGAAAACGCCGTGTTTTGCCTCGAGAAAGCAGGGAGGGGAGGGAGCGACTCACCCACGTTGCTCCGGCAGCGGAGGAGGCCGAGCGGAGTTGCCGGCGGCGAGGTCAGCTCCCCCCCAACTCGTCGCATTCGGCCGCGCAGAGAGAGCGAGCGAGCTCACCGCGTTGTTTTGTTCCGTTGGTGGGGATCCCCAAGCTTTGGTAGGAGTGGTAGAAAGGGAATCGAGTTAGTACCCGATAATTAGGTCATTAATTACTCTCAGAAAAACAATATATTGCTAATCATATGGTTTGGTTTTGATTTTGTATTTTAGGTTTTTTTTGCCTTTTGGTGGTAGGTTTGGAGGCTTGCTCTTGCTTGGTTTTGCATTGTTTTAATTTGGTTAATTAGGAGGGGAGGGGTTTGAATTGTTCTAGACTCTGCTTGGTTGGGCTAAAAAGCTGTGGCTTATGGCTGAAAATGCGTTGAAGTTGACTGAAATTTCAATATAGCTGAAGGTGACTTATTTGACGTAATTAAATATAAAAAATTTAAAAATAGAAAAAATTTGTTAACTCATCTCGGATAACGCAAATGAATACAGGAAAAAATGAACCGGCAATTAGCTCAAAAAGCGAAAAAATCTGAAAAAAACGAAATTTGTGAATAGTGAAAAAAATCCAGAAGCTGAAGCTGAAACGAGGTTGGTTTCAAATTAGGTGTAGCGGTTAGAGCAGGGTCTTGCATTCCTTTTTTTTTTTGTTCAGACTAATCTGTATGTTTTTGGATTTGGTTTTTGTGATACTTACCGTTAATTACTGCACATGCGCCTTGTACTTCTTTTCAATTACCTTATGTGATTGTCCCTCCAAGCATGTCAATGCTGTTTTTTTTTATAAAAAAACCTGTAATGAAATGTTTTAGAGCACAGTTATGGCACAAAAAGAGTCCCCAAATGATGCAAATGCAAAGTGGAACCAGAAAAGCTTTTGAAATTCCCTTGATTAATTTATTAGCATGAAAGAAGATGGCGATATGCTAGTGTGTGTGTTGATTGGCATCTTTGCTGGATTGGTTTAAGATGCAAGACAAGTTGCGCCTCTAGTGGGGCTTCAAATTGTTGTTCCTTACTAAGCGACGTCATGGCCTGCTTTTCCTAAGTTTGTCATTTGTGTTTTTTGTGTGGCAAGTGATTGCTAGAGATGATATATTAAAAATAACAAAATATATTATTTTATTTATACAAGGTAGAATTTTAATATAGAATGTGTACTTTATATAGATTTAGATAAAATATGTATTCATACATTATGATTTGTATTTTGAAGCTATATTTTACGAAAATATATGGTAATTTTTCTTGTGGGGACGTGCCTGCGGTGATAATCACCGTAGGGAAGGGGAAACCCCCTCCATAGAGTAGCGAGGATGGGCTGTTAGTTGACGGGGCGGAGATGGGGCTGAAGATACGGGCACAGAGAACTCGATAAATATAACAACGTATACTATTTTATTTATATAATATAGATTTTTAATAAAGATTGTGTACTTTTACATAGATTTAAATAAAATATGTATTTATATATTATAGTTTATATTTTGAAGCTATAATTCACATAAACCGCGATGCAGGACTGCCGTCGCCATCCCTACGATGAGATGGCTCGTTTGCTTTGCTCGCCATCTGAGCTGAGCCTGCGGACATTGCGGTCTCAGAACGAACAGGTAAATACTCCCTGTCCGAGCTGGCAACATGACCCCTTTTTATTTTTTTGACAGGTTTGCACAGCGTTTCAGTTGAACTAATTTCGAAAATCTGACCTTGTACTGCAAAAATTAAAACTTTTCTTTCCGGTCTCCCTCATGTGCCTCGCTACTATTTGTTGGGAATCAACTCCTCTGACGTAACTTCCCTCTGACGTTGGGTCACTGCGCGTGGGCCCCCTCGCCGCGTGGCCCCACGCGTCAAGGAGAAAAAAAAAGAGCTGCTGCTTAGCGCTTAGCTTCAACGTACTGGCACTTGTTCTTCGTGGAGAACAATTTGGTCGACGGCGATGATGCTATCGTTGGTCGGGATCCAAAGTGGAGCAACATAATTAGCGATTTCTTTAAAAAAAAAACCACTCACTAACAGAATCTGGGAGCCAGGGTGCGTGGCTCAGCACCAGCCACGCCACTAGCAGAATGCTTTAGGGCCTGTTTTTTTAGGTTTAACTTATTAATATAATAAATAGTGATTATTAAAAAAATTAAAATCGAAAAATGCTGAAAACTTGAAAAGAATAAGACCTCAAACCCACGAGGCTTTCCGTGCGCGGGAAAAAATTGGCATCATCTGAGTGATCACCCTACTTCTTACGTCCCGCTCATTTTGCTTTGAGCTTCTGACATATTTTTCACTATTCATAAATTTCGTCTTTTTCTGAACTTTCGAATTTTTTTGAGCTTTTTTGCCAGTTCTTTTTCCCCGTATTCGTTTGTGTTGTCCGTGTTGAGCTAACATATTTTTTCTAGTTTTATTTTTTTAATTTAATTATACCAAAAAAACTACCTTTAGGTACAGTGTAATATTAGTAAACTATAGTGCAATTTCAGCCATAAGCCATTAATTTTCAGTCTAACTGAGCGGGGCGTTAAGCTGCTTGAAAAAAGTTAAGTTTCTTTCTTTTATGGAGTAAGCAATTGCGCTGTGTATACGTGGAAATTTTTAGTTCAAACAAATCGTATAGCATAGCCGATACTTTACATTGTTCTCGCCACTACCCTATACCAGTGGCGACGCAGACCGAATTTTTTTTGTATTTTAGCCTTTTTTTTGAAAAATATTCACATTTAGACCCCTGGTAGTTTTAATTCCGTTTTTGGACCCAGATCTCGGCGCCGTGACCCACGGCGCCGAGCTAACACGTCTCGGCGCCGTGGACCACGGCGCCGAGGTCCCAGACCCGCGCCAGCGTGGCGGCCGACGTGGCAGGCAGCTCGGCGCCGTGGCTCGTGGCGCCGAGCTCGGCGCCGTGGCTCGTGGCGCCGAGCATGCGGCTTCTGAAACGGCACCGAGCCCGCGGGCCTCGTTCATTCGCAACTCCTCCCTGTCCCCGCCGCCGCCTCCCGTCCCCTCCCTGCACTCGCGTCCTCCCCGCCGCGGCCGCCGGCCTCCCCTCGTCGACCGCCTCGGCCGCCCGTCGTCCCCGCCGCGGCCGCCCGCACGCCTCCCCTCCCCGCACGCGCGTCCTCCTCGCCGCGGCCGCCCGTCCGAGGTCCTCCCCGCCGCGGCCACCCGTCCTCCCCGCCGCGGCCGCCCGCGCGCCTCCCCTCCCCGCACGCGCGTCCTCGGCCGGCCGCCTGTCCGACGTGCTTCCCGCCCGGCCGTCCTCCCCGCCGCTGCTGTCGAGAGGCCCCAGAGCGACCGCTACAAGTGCCTCAAGGTGATGACTTCTCCTCCAAAATGTTCGTTCTAGGCGCTCAGATGTGATGTCGAGGATATTTTTAGCTAGT
Source organism: Dendrocalamus latiflorus (assembly GCA_017311315.1). Classification (NCBI taxonomy): domain Eukaryota; kingdom Viridiplantae; phylum Streptophyta; class Magnoliopsida; order Poales; family Poaceae; genus Dendrocalamus; species Dendrocalamus latiflorus. The sequence continues at coordinate 1,550,031 of CM029659.1, forward strand.
TTTTGAGGATGTGATGTCGAGTGGGCTGATGTGTGGTGCTATGAATGTCTAATGTGTGGTGCTATGAATGTCGAGTAGGCTGTTTATCCCTTATTTATCAGTGTCGCTTGGGCAATGGTGCCGTAGAATGGAAGGATTGTGTGGCGTATTGGAGTCGGCGATATGGCTCGTTATAAGTCAAGTTGATTATTTTGCGACCAGAGGACTAGTGCTATAGAAATGTGTTGTGTTGTTGTGATGTAATTGACTATGCAATTTAGTTTGTGCTATAGAAATGTTTACTATAATTAAATAATTCAAATAAAAAATACACCTAGTAATTCATTTTGCGAAAAAATGGCTGATCGGTGCAAACCCTAAACAGCCGAGTGTCTGCAGGCGTAGCAGGGAGCTCGGCGCCACGGGCCACGGCGCCGAGCTCGGCGCCACGAGCCACGGCGCCGAGCTACCTGCCACGTCGGCCGCCACGCTGGCGCGGGTCTGGGACCTTGGCGCCGTGGTCCACGGCGCCGAGACGTGTTAGCTCGGCGTCGTGGGTCACGGCGCCGAGATCTGGGTCCAAAAACGGAATTAAAACTACCAGAAGTCTAAATGTGAATATTTTTCAAAAAAAAAGAGGCTAAAATACAAAAAAATTCGGCGACGCAGAAGCCCCAGTGATTCCCCACTAATCCCATTAAAATTATAGTAGAAACAGCGTACGATACTTTATAAATAAGTAACGACCCTTGTGTTCTGGTAAGAGTGTTATTCCACGGAACACGTATGCAATTCACCGGGAACAATTTCATGATGAAAAACTAATCAGTAAAAAGCAAGGGCATATCTGAAACGCATGAATTTCAAAGAAATTTATACTCCCTCTGATTTCAAGTGTAGGTCATTTTAAAATGTGTCTGTCAAACATGTTTAGGTTTGACCACCAATATATAAAGAACCGGTAAGACTGATAATATAAAATTGATATTACTAGATCCATCATGAAATATACATTCATAATGTATAATTATTTTATTTTAAACAACATATTCTTATAAAAAAATGATGATCAAAATGTTCCCCGGAGATTGTGCCAGTGTTCGAAATAACCTATATTTGGAACCGGGAGGAATATAAAACAGTATAATTATATGAATTCCTACGTTCCAATCGTAGTGTAAGGTGAGGGCAGGTAATATATTGCTTACAGATATTTTCAGCAACTTTTGCACTAGTTGAAGCTGGAGGACATTTGGGTGTGCGTATGATTGAAGTACATGCGGCAAGCGATAGCGTTGACATTGCCGCTAGATTAGGAGTGAGTTTTTTTAGACTGTAGGTTTAACTTTTGATTTTTCGTGAGAAACAGTACGAATAGAAAAAAAGCTGCATGTGATTTTTACCAATACAGCTGAACTCAGTACAATATATACTATAATCTACATATAGACTCTACCTTAAAAAAACATACCATTTAAAACTTAATTACTGTAGTAACAGAAACTAGGTCCCGTTTGGCACAGCTCCACCACCGGCTCCTGAAACTGTTTGGAGCTGCTTTGTGCCAAACGGGGTACAACAAAATAGCTCCACCCAAGGAGTCCCTTAAAACCTGCTGAGACAAAAGTAACTCCTTGGGTGGAGCTGAAAAAAGTAGCTTCACCCAGCTCCACTTGTGAAGTAAAAAAAACAGCTCCACTTGTGAAGTAGAGCCGTGCCAAACGAGCCTAAAGGTAGAGGCAAAGTAAAAAAAACACTCACCCTAGATTTTTGAGGTTCAATAAGCCCTAGCTATATATTTCAGTCAACCCAGGTCTAACTGATGGTGGGTGGCGATTGATTGTGGTTCAACAAGACAACAGGAGCACACAGGAAGGATAACTGGGGCAGTGGAGATGTGGAGAGGGAAGGGAGTTTTTAGGGTTTCATATGAATCATAATGCAATCCAGTGCTATAATATTTCTCAAATTAAGATCCATTCAACTCAATTTTTGGCTTCTGGCTTATAGCTTCTATAAATTGGAAGTTGTTTTTTGGTTTTCTACAGTAACTAGCTTTCAAATGGAGTGTATTTTTAAGGTGGAGTCTATAAATTAATAGGAATTTGGTGTTTCTGCCCCTGTTCTCGACTGCAAATGTGATTTTACCCCCACTTTTTTAACTTTGTGATTTTGCCCTCGCGATTTTGAAATGAAGACTCCGTTTACCCCTGTTTTGTGAGACCGTTAAGACTGGAGGATTAAATGGTAAAAAAAAGATGCCCACGCGAAAAGACAAGGATGCCCCCACTCCCTCTCTCGCGTCTCCGCCCCCCTCGGCCCCTCCGCCGCTCCACCCTGCACTGGGACGCCGCCGCCTCCTTCTTCGCCCCGCCCCTCCGTCCCCCACCAGGCTGTCGGCCTCCTCCGCCCCCACCAGGCCGTCGGCCTCCTCCTCCGCCCCCAGATCCGCCGCCTCCTCTTCCTCCTCCTCCGCCCCCACCAGGCCGCCGGCCTCCTCCTCCGCCCCCAGATCCGCCGCCTCCTCTTCCTCCTCCTCTGCCCCCACCAGGCCGCCCGCCTCCTCCTCCGCCCCCAAATCCACCGCCTCCTCCTCCGCCCCCATCCGTCCGCCAGCCTCCTTCTCCTCCTTCATCCGCCTCAGCCCTCAGCGCCTCCGCCCTCCGCCGCTCCACCCTGCACTGGGACGTCGCCGCCTCCATCTTCGCCCCGCCCTTCCGCTCCCGCCGCTGCCGCGTGCCCCCTCCGGCCGCGGCTCTGCCCGTGAAGTCCCGCGCCCGCGCTGGCCTCCCTCTTTCTGCTCCCGGCCGACGACAGCGCTCCGGCCGAGCCGCCGCCCCGCCGCCACCATCCTCCAGATTGAGCCGCCGCCCCCACCCGCCGAGACACCGGATCCAGCCGCCATCCTCCAGAGCTCTGTTGGTAATGGTAGCAATGGTTACTTGTGACTTGTGAAATTTCCATCATACACATTATTGTATTGCAGTTTAATGCTCCAAGGTCTGGAGCACATGCTATAACATTGTGGTTTATCTACGTTAAATATGTCCTTTTGGCTTGTTAGAATTATACCAAGTGAACTTGTTAAGAGCAAGGTTTACCAAAAGTTTGTCATCCCAGAACAAAAATGTGAAACTGTCAATTTGATTATGCGTAAGTAATTTCTGTTGCAATGCCTATGCCTAGTGCTGCTTCATTTTGTATCATATCTTTTGGACTTAATAATCTATCTAAATTGTGTATGTTAAAATCTATCTAAGTAATGCGTGCAGCTCTCAAGTTAGACAAGTTCTAAATTCAAGATGGCACATGTATAGGTACTATGGTCCCTGCTGCCTTTTCCACTAACAGCATATGGATGCTCTCCTGGGTTGCCTATCTGGTTTTTGGAGCAGTCATTTGCTATCTGCCGAACCACCAAAATGTAGCCTTTTCAATATAAAAAAGAACATTTAATGGTTCTACATTTAATGGTTGAATGTGATGTTTGCAAAATTTGACAAATTTTGTCCAGATATATATTAATAAAACGAATACATAAATTTGTGTCTAATTCTGTTGACAACATCCCTACCAAATATGTCAAAACTTCAATTTCGAAATAGGGGTAAAATCACAAAGTTCTCTAACAAAACAGGGGTAAAATTACATGGGCAAACTTGTCTATTCGTGCAAAAGTTAACACCGTTAACTAGCTTTAACGGAATAGGGGCAGACTCTCCCTTCAGTTCAAAAACACAGGGGTAAAATCACAAAGTTTAAAAAATGAGGGTAAAATCACCATTTCGTTTGAAAACGAGGGCATGAACGCTTAAGCCCCTAAATTAATTGTATCACACATTGTAGCGACTTTATTTATTTCGACCAAAATCATATGTAAACTTCTATTACTTTACTTTTATAAATAGCCTAAAAACTATAAACTGTAGTCATAATTCATAAACCCAAGGAAAAAACCCTAAGGGCTTGTTAAAGGTTCGTACACATAGCCGGATGGCTCGTAGAATCAATCAGGGCCGTTCACGCCTTGTGCGATGTTGACAGGACCGGTGGTGTGATCCAACCATCCAAAAAGGGAAAAAAGGTCGCCGGATTCGTTCCTCCTCCCACACGCCATTCCACCTCCACCTCCACTGCGCCACACACACTCTCTCTCTCTCCCTCGCTTCCCCTCCTAGACGAATCCAGAACCTTCCGGAGCCATGGCCGACGCGTACTGGAGGTACGCCGACGCGCGCCAGCCGCTGCCTCCCTCCGCCGCGGCCGCCGGGGCGCCCGCCCCCATGGCGGCCCCGCCGGCCGCCTCGCAGGTGGCGGCGGGCGCGGCCTCCGGGCAGCCCCTCAAGCGCCCCCGCCCTGCAGACTTCTCCGGTTCGTCTCCCCCTCTCGCAACTCCCTCGATTCGATGTCCTCTCGTCCTTTGCGTTGCTCTGCTCGTTCGATCTGTGCGTGGGCGCGGCGGTTTAGGGTTTTAGCGCGTGCTGTCGCAATGCGCGTATGGTTTGCTACGGCCTGGCTTACGTTGAGGCTGAGATCACGCGAGCATAGGTTTACGTCTCGTTGCTCTCCTTCGAGCTGATTTCTGTAACATCGGAGTGGACTCACATGGTAAATTGCATCGATCTCCCAATTTACTGGTGCTTCCGCGTGAGGGCTAGTGTGGGATTTTCCGTGCTCCTTTTCGATTTAGTGTGCATCATTTAATACTTACGTTTTCCCTATATCATCGGACATGTCTAATTTAGTTGTTAAATGATATACGATGCAGTGTGCAGAGTTTAGATTCGATTGCTTGGTGTTAATTGTGATAGCAAGCTGTACTCTAGTGAACATTTTATTGATTAGTCGTGTTGCAATAGGAGGCATGGGAGTTTTCTATGTCTCACTGGCTGTAGTATATCTCTGCAACTAATATCTGAGCCCGGTATACAAAACACACAGCTTGAGACAGCATTCTCCGTAATTCCTTAGCTGCATATAAACGTTCCGCGAAAAACTGTGATACATTGAGGCCCATATTTACTGCTAGTTTCTTTTCCTTGCATAGATGTGCCTGGTGCTCCTGAGATGGCTGGCTATTACCCTCGTGCTGAAGAAAGGGCAGGATATCGTGCTGCCAGAGATACCGAGGCTCTTAATGCTTCCTATGAACGCTTTCTACGTACTGGGGTATCAACCACTCGTTTTTTGGATAATCATTTTTAAACAACAATCCCAGCTAACATTTTAGTTGAACTTCAGCAAATTCAATCCTATGGTGCTGGACCTGCTGGTGAATCTATTAGGCCTGCCGCAGGAGGCAATGCTGGCTACCCAGTTGATGATCGCCCAATGATGGCTATGGGGGGTATGGATGGCAGAAATATTGGTTTTGGTAGTGGAATGCCAGAGCCTCCCCTTCCCCCAGATGCCTCAAACACCTTATTCATTGAAGGCATTCCTACTGATTGTGCATGCCGAGAAGTTTCTCGTATCCTTAAACCCTATACCTTTCCTGTCACTCTCATTTTAAACCTTCATTTTCTTAAGCTGCGTGTGTGGTCATTCATAATATCCCCCCATCCTTTAGCCGTTGGTCCTTCACTTTGTTCCCCAGATATCTTCCGACCATTTGTTGGTTTTCGTGAGGTGAGGCTTGTAAACAAGGAACCAAGACATGTAAGTGAACTAGTTGATGTTTGTCAGGCCTTGCCTCTCATTTGATTTCCATTCAACCATCCAACTTCTTTTCTCTTTACAGCCTGGTGGTGATCCAATTCTCCTCTGTTTTGTCGATTTTGCTAATGCTGCTCAAGCTGCTATTGCCATGGATGCTTTGCAAGGTGAAATCGATGAACTTGACATGTATAGATACTTTCTTAATTATAGCCTGTTGACAGTGACACTAAATCTTTTATCAGTTTTAGTTCTGGAACTACTTTTGGTTGCATGGAGTCAATGTAGCTCTTTTCTTGTTCCTCAAGTTGACAACTGTGACTACACTGTGTGCTGGTGTTGGCCTTATCAGCATCCAATTTCCATGAGTTTCTCATTTTATATCCTGTATTGTTCTGAACTAGCGTTTTTTCATTCCTTTTCCCTGGAATGCTAGTTATCTCTTAGTTCTACATGCATAAATTCGGATCCTTTGCGTTTCAAGATCCACATGGTTGTTTGTGAGGAATGTTAGTTTGGATCCTTTAGACAAAAGCCAACGCTACCAGTTTGTGTGGTAGAACAGCAGAATATAATTCTTTACGAAAGTCGCTATCCTTTATTTTGTTCTGGAGGTATTGGCCAACCAATTGAAAGTGAGTTCTGGAAAACTTTTGTGTACATTTTTTTTTATTATCTGAATATTTTGCTTCGCATAGTCAGCCTAGTGGTCATTGGTGATTCACTTGGTGGTAGATGATGTTCATGTGATAATGCTCCTCTAGATTATATTACGTTGACTAGGAACTAGGCCTGTGCCTAAATACTCTACGACAGAAAATGGTGTGGACATTCACCATCTGTCGTTACAACAAGATCGTGGCTCACCGGTACTCTTGGATAGTAAATTGCCCTTCATCTGATCACCATTTTAGCAAGCTATACCAAGCCCTGATGAGTATGGTCCATTAATCATGCTTGCCACCCTATTCTGATTGCCCTATTCTAGATATGTGTCTGATAGGCAGCCACTTAGGTCTTGTAAAAGGGATCGTTGTCCATGATCTCTCCAGGCATTCGTTACCAATTTCTTGAGAATGATAGAAGTAATCCAGTTAGTCTACATGTCAAATATGTTAAAGTAATGTATGAAATGTACGCCTGCGAGGAGTCTGCCGTGGTGTCTTGCAGAGACATTTAAATTACATGGTAGTTCTGAAGGTCTCTTACAAGAAGATGGTAAACAAACTATTTTTCAGTATGCTATTATGCATTATATAGTGGCCATTCTGAGACAAGGTGTTGCTGTCTTTTGGCCACCTGGTTGGAATTACTTAGACACATCTTCAACGGGGTGTTGTTCCTACCTGTGTCGAGCTGTTCGTTAATTTGTTTATTGTCTAGACGCCAATGTTTGCACGCAGCATTGTCACGTAATAAATCATAAAAATGCATGGTTGATTTTGCAGGCTATAAGTTTGATGAACATGATCGCAATTCGCCCCATTTGCGGCTGCAGTTTGCTCGTTTTACGGGTCCAAGGGGGGCTTCTGGACCAGGTGGTGGTCGTATTAGGCGTTAAGTTGTTGTTTTGTTGCCAGGTGATTCACGAATCTGCTCGCTATACACATTCGTTGGATTCACTTGACCACAAGTTCTTGGGCTATGAGCCTATGATAATGATAATTAATTGATTTTTTATCACCTTCTTGTAGGCCCAATCACATCGAACGTCCAAGTGAGATGGTGTTAGTTTGATTGTCGTTCCAGATATATTTCCCCATAGTACTAGAACCGCTAGCTTGTGCCTTCTGTTGTTCCACCTTTGGTACCTTGGTCTTGCAAGTTGGTTTTTTCTGACCGATGAACTTGTTAAACATGAAAGCTGAAAAGGCTTCCTGCAGACGGTGATGCCTATGGCAGGCTATGTTTGAGACATAGTGAATTGTATGTCGAGACAGTTTTGCCGATTAATGCATGTTGGAGTAAGGAATTTTGATCGGCATCGTACATTTAGAACTTACATATTCCCCGTCGTTGCATGATGGTTTTTATACTTTGTAAGTACGTATTTGATGCATATTTAGCATGCAAATGTAGTTTTGCGTGTACTTTAATTAGCAGGCCGCTTTACAGGCACAGTTGCTCAGGGCACTCACAATGGTCCTACATAAGTAATGTCTATAGTATTAACTAGCCTCATAGGCGCGGCGCAACGCCGCGCCAGCCACCGTGTGTACCGAAGTAAAAGAGGCGATGATCTGCGAGAAGTTTTTTAAAAAAAACCGAGGGCACATGCGTATTTTTGAAAAAACTAAAGGGCTTTTTCGTAAAAAAATTGAGGACCCGTATGTAACGAAACGAGGACCCGTACGCAATTTAGAAAACCGCGGGGCGCTATCATGCAAATTGGAGGGGTGTTTTCAGAAAAAAAAAGAGCTGCAAAAAAACTGCCAGGGACCTTTTCACGAGGAAAAAGGATCTCTACGTAATTTCTGGGAAGTACAGGGAAATGCCCTCCCCGGCCGTACGGGAATTCCCCCGCCACGCGCCGGCCGGGGCGCGCGCGGGGGCGACGTGGCCGAGCGGGCTGCGGGGAAGTCCCCCGGAATTAATAGCTGAGTATTAGCATGTCATGTAGGATTAGTGTTGAGGTGGATGGGAAATTAATGAAGAAAGAGAGGGAAAGTTTCTTATGTAAGACATTGCTTGGGTACACAATTCAACATGAAACATTAGCTAAGATATTTATTAGGGAGGGAAGGGATGAACTATATTACAAGGTTGTGCTACTGCACTAATCGATGCATTGGAGAGGAAATTATAAATAAATATTAAATTATATTATTGATTAGGTGAGTCAAATGATAGACATATAGTGCATTGAAAAGATGATAAGATGATATCTAGTCTGATGTCTATATGAGGTGACAGCTCAAATTGTGTAGCTATTGTGGTAATTCTTTGGAAAATGACGAATGGTTTCTTCGAAGTACTGGATGTTCATCTTAGGTTTTCATGATCCGAAAAAAGGAAACCCTTTGAACATGGTGCGTATGGACGTACGTGCGTGTTCGTTCTGGAAGCAGCGGAGGGGCTCGTCTCTGCCAGGAAGCAGCCGCTCGTGCTCGCCACCACCCAGCGCCTCCACCCACTCCCACTGCCTGCAGCAGCGGCTCTCGCCTGAATCATCGATCGATCACACCCGATATCCATTCATCTATCCATAAAATATTGAGATTGTTAATTTGAGTGACATCCTGTCCTGTGATCATCATGCCCTCGTATTTATATTGTTTTGTCATTTGGAGCCAAGAGGAGCAGAGTATCATCGATTATATATCATACGCTCGCTCGCTTAAGTAATGTGTACCGTAATCAATCATATCATGCACTCATGAGTGGCATCTCTCTAATTGCAAGGTTCTGAAGTTGCATATATATATATATATATCCAAATTTGCCTTTATATGTTATACAAGTTGGGCGTCACGCAACAAGCCAACAACAAGTGCAGGCAATTTTGGTTGCCAACAGCCTTATTTATTGAACAAACGGTTCTCAAGTGGGGGTGGTATGACCATGTATCTCAGAAACAATTCTGGTGCATGCTGTGAATGAACACCGAAGGCTGCCTCATGGTTCAGGCTGCATCTTCTCGCATTCTTCTCTTATCGACTCAAAGAGGATGGACGAAAGGTACCTCTCGCCAAAGCTCGGAAACACAACCTGGAGAAACGTGCCAAAAGAATGTAACCATACGTATGTATACCAATTATCTAGGTGCATTCGGCATCCATACTTCATGTAATGATATGCGAAACCACTATTGTCATTTGTGACAAAAAAAAAAAAGATGTTTCCAAAGAGTTCTACTTCTAGCAGAGATAGCAATGCCGTACTTAGTACTTACCACTACCAGCTTTCCAGCATTTTCTGGTCTCTTGGCAACCTTTATGGCAGCAGCAGCAGCTGCCCCAGATGAGATCCCGACCTGCACAATATCCACATAGCTTCAAATGACACAGGAACAAGATTCTCGGTTTCATTTCGAAAACAACGATGAGCTTGCCTGCAGATCTAAAATTACCAAGTGTGATATTCATGGAAGACAGATTTTATTAGTTCCTAACTTCCTATACATTCATTCCATCACACATTTTGCTAGGCATTTCCAACTGCAATACTTTGTGTATATACTTCTGCAGGGGCGGAGACAAGGGGGGCTGGCAATCATGGATGTGTATACCCCTATCGAGTACTAATGAGTGTATTAGATTAAGTTGCTAAGTACGTGCATATTAGGGACCTTTTAATGAAATCTGACGGTAACAATTCACATGACTCCAAGTTAATATAGCCTTGAGCATGCGTACTGATACTTTAATATAAATATTTCCATATTTAATTTTAAGCTGTAGATAACGCCATTGATTAAACAACAGCATGATGTTTCGATTATTTGCATTCCTCTTCGTGTCTTTTTCTTGAATCACAGTAACTTGAATTGAGCTACAGCTGCAACCAACAGGCAAGAAATCCATGTCATGGCGTTGTGGCAAGGAACTAAAGCGCAGGGGTGAGGTATTGGCTTTTGAAATGAAATTGCAGTGAAGTTTAGTTCTAATTAAAATTTAACAAACATGATTTGCCTAATAGTCGTAGAGATAAATTTAAGTTAATATATTTGTAGTTTAATTTCTTTTGTATTGGCTCAACATATGTTCCTATGTTGTTTTGTCCATACTCCATACTATGTTGGAAACTAATAACATTGTTATGTTATAATTTTTTTATGCCTTTGTTGTTTACTTGACCTCGGCCCCCTATGCCCAATTTCTGGCTCCGCCCCTGTACTTCTGATATCAAGTTAGATAGACTAAGAGAAGCCTATGGTCTCACACACAAAAGAGAAGGCTTTTAGTACTTAACCACTGACCCACTATTGTTAGGGAAAAAGAAAGAAGTAAACTAGCTCAAAGATGGTGCCTATAAACTGATTCTATCTAGATCTATAAAGAAGTCTGGTTCTTTCACTTAAATAGCAAGCTACCAGCATGTTGTGACTCATGATTTGCCTGCTTTCATTAACATAAGAACGCTTGCAACTCAAGCACAATATCCCAAAAAGAATGACACATCAATATAATGCAGTAGACACAAAAAATGCATCAAGATGTGAAATTGAATACCAGCAATCCTTCCTGAAGAGCCAACTGTTTTGCTGTCTCAACAGCCTCATCACTTGATATCTGCAACATAAACAGCACGCAATCAGAGATAAACATACGAAAACGGAACCCCACAAGTCCACGACAATCCTAACAACTCTACTGTATCAGGCAGAGGCGCAGAGCAAAAGGTTGTGATGATTGGCCCAAGCAAAGATCCCATCCACAAAACCGAAGCCGTTACTATAATAGAACCAGCAAATGCAATTGCTCTATGCAAAGTATAGTCAAATAACTGACACAGTTCAGCTGATTTGAAGAAAATATACAGCCTTCCTTTCTTTCTTGCTTTTGTTCTAAAAAAGTCATATTATACTGAAGAATAGATAAGACTGGAAAAAGCACAGACCTCAATTACTTCATCGAGAACCTCGCTATCCAAGTTCCTTGGAACAAATCCTGCCCCAATGCCTTGAATCTTATGTGGGCCTACACAAGTGGGGTAACAGTTGTAAGGGAAAAAACAAAAGTTTGACAAACTCGTAAGGTAGTCTGATCACAAACATACCAGGTTTTCCACCAGAGAGTATGTTACTTTCAGAAGGCTCAATACCAATAACCTATAAAAAGATAACTGTATAAGGACTATAAGATGCATACAACAGAGCAGATTTTGTTTGGGCGGAATTTAAAGAAACCTTAATTTCAGGATTATTCTCCTTCAGGAAACGGCCAGCACCAGATATTGTTCCACCTGTTCCAATTCCACCAATGAATATATCCACCTTCCCTTTTGAATCCTCCCAGATTTCTGGTCCAGTAGTCTCATAATGTATCTGATCGATATGAATAAAGACCACCATTGGGCAAGTAGGTCAGAAAATGAGTGCACATAAAGATAGACATGCAGCTAGCTCTCTCTGTTACCTTTGGGTTGGCAGGGTTGTCAAACTGCTGAAGCATGTATGCATTGGGTGTCTTACGTAAAATCTCTGTAGCCTTATCTACAGCCCCTTTCATCCCTTTAGCAGCCTCCGTTAGGACGAGTTCAGCGCCAAAAGCTTTGAGCAGAACTCTTCTCTCCATGCTCATTGATGCGGGCATTGTCAATATCAACTTATATCCTCTTGAAGCAGCAATAAAGGCAAGACCAATGCCTGTATTTCCACTTGTTGGTTCCACCAAAACACTCTGAGCATAGAACAGAAAATAATATGTCATGCAAGGTATGGCCCGTATGGGCACTGAGCTAAAGCAATAAAATGAGGGCAAATAAAGAATGGCATGTTGTTGTCAAAATTAAATGTCCTCACATTTGCTTAGGACTTGTTTCAGTGATGAGGTGAAAAGCATATAGGATTGCACTCCTACCAAAATTTAAAAGTATATAAATGGATCTACCTTTAGGATAATCGGGAGTTTTGGCATAATATTTGCACTTCTTCCCTATTTTATCAAACATCCATAAATAACATGTGTCCGCCTATGCCCTAGGAAGCACCGATATGGCTCCAAACTGCCGTACGCATGTCCAATGTGTATCTGATACGGCGATACGTTCCGATACATGGCAATATGGTATCGGCGGAGTATCGGCGGATTTCGGACAAAAAAAAAAGAGAAAATACCCCCAATACGTGTCCGATACGGCACGATACGCGAGCGATATGTATGGCCCAATTGAATCCGGCCCAAGCAGAGGAGACGGCCCAGCCGGCCAATCCAACAGAGGAGGAGCGGTGACAATATATCTCACGCCCAGCCGTCCGAGCCACCGAACCCTAATCCTCCTTGCTCGCGTCGTCCTCCTCGCTCGCCGCCACTGCCCAGAGGCCACCGGCCAGTTGCTGCCTAGAGGTCCTCTGCTCGCACCGCCTGGACATCCGCCGCTCCCTCGCTACCACCTCTCCCGTCGCTCCCTCACTGCTCGCCACCTCTCCGCCCCCTCCATATCTGCCACCTCTCCCGCCGCTTGCCACCTCTTCGGCCCCTCTAGGTCCACCGCCTCTCCCGCCGCTCACCACCTCTCTGGCCCCTTCAGGTCTGCCGCCGCCACCTCTCCGGCCCCTCCAGGTCTACCGCCACCACCTCTGATGGCAGTTCAATTTATAGTTTATGACTATTACCATTTCTTTGAAGCTCAGTCTGCACTTTGCATGTGCATATACACACTTATGACTCACCAAGATTGTCTCGGAAAATATGGTCTAAAAGTTGTACTCTTCTTTTGGTCTAGCAAATGGCTTGGTCACAGCGAACTTGTTAGGTCTAACTCTTTATGAGAAGCAGAAAAGAGAAGTGATCCTCACTTGTCTAATTTGTTTCTCTGAACCATTGATTTCATATTTGCCTGCTTTGTGCATTAAGACTGTAGATTCAACAGTTCAGAAGTTGAGATCAATCACATAGGCAAGCACAGGTGTCTTCACATTTCCAGACCAATCTTCGTATCAGAATGTGCATATGTGGATCAGTAGGCGATATTGTTACTATTCTAGGCTTTTTGCTAGTTGCTCTCACTAGGAAGTTGAAACTTATATTATTTTTGTTCTACTGCTGTTGACACATACACTTCTCTTATCATTTATAAATGCCATTATGCGTCCTTTAAGTAGTTGGTGAGTCCCATGTATGTTGCACTTTGCAAAAACCAATAATGGCATCTGATCATTTTGAAACTGTGCCTCTTGCTATTTTAGGAGATGGATCCAATTGATCTAAACACCAAGCTACTGTGGAAGCATGTTGATATTCTGGAGAGATTTATAGGTGGAGGAGGAAATGTGCGATCCAAATGCAAGTATTGTGGATGGAAATACTATGGAAGCTTCTGTAGAGTTAAAGCACACTTGCTTAAAATATCGAATGCTGGAATTAGAATATGCCCAAAGATGACAAAAACTATCCTTCAGCAACTTCAGAGTGAAGATGATGAGGCTGGAGAAGAAAAGTATGATTCAATTCATCAAGGTAATCTCAGTTTCTCCCTCTCTCGTAGCCTGTTTACAATTTTTTATTTTCATACACACACACACACTTGCCGTATCGACGTATCCTTATTTTTGGAAAATATCGTATTGCCATATCGCCATACGCGTATCAGGGCATCCTAGCCTATGTCATCCTAGTTTTTGGGCATGGCGTGGCATTTGGGATCCTTGGATATGTATTGGTGTCTGTCTAGGTGAACGAACAAGTCTGTGGGGGAATTACTAAGCATACACTGTTATCATATAAGTGCAGGCAGTCTGTCCCTTCCTCTCTTAGTAATAATTAGGAAGGAGACGTAAAATATGAAAGAAGTCAACAAGTGCTTATGCATACAAACAAAAGAAATTGTGATTCACCTTTCCGGGAGTTATCAAGCCCTTCTGTTCAGCATCAGATATCATACTGTATCCTATCCTGAAACGAAATCGGTTGGGAACTGTTTAGCTCGTACGATAAAGTCGGTCGATCCATCAAGGGAAGGGAAGGGAAGGGAAGGGATGGAAGAAGAAGTGAAGTGTTAACCTGTCCTTGACACTGCAACAGGGCTCCATAATCTCGAGCTTAGCAGCGACATTGGCGACACAGCCCTTGACGATGTTGTTGAGATATACCATTGGTGTCTTGCCGATGAGCTGCGATTAGATAATAAATCCTCAAACAGGTGCTGAGTACAGTAGAGTGCATTCGTTGCTCAACTCCTGAGAGGTGATGTATTGTCTCCAAACGTTGTTGTGTCGATTTCATTTTTGTTCTTGTTATGATTTTGTCAGCGAGTGTGTGAGAGAGAGAGACTATGATGACATAAATTTTTGCAGGGAAAAAATCTACGATTATCTGGAGCCTGTAGTAGTGTTACCTGGGTGACGTCGCCGGCGATGTTGAGGCCCTCTACCTCGGCGGCGACGGCGTGACACCTCCAGGAGGAGCTGCTCTTCTCGAGGACGCCATGGCCACGGTGGTGGAGCTGGGGCGTGAGGGCGAGCTGGGAGTTGGGGATTTTGCGCGCGAGTGGTGGTAGGAGGAGGGCCTGTCGTGGCTGCGCCTGCCACCGGGTGGGGAAGAGGCAGGACGACACGAATTGGGTCTGGGATGAGGCGGTGGCGGCGGCGGGCGACGACCAAGGCGCCATTTTCCCCCTTACTTGCTTGTCCCCTGTGCTTTGAGGGGATGGACGGATGGATGAAGCGAGCAGCTGTGCCTCTGCGTGAGGCCTCGGCCATTAGGGTTATTATCAAGTACTGTGGGCCACGCAAGGCTCCCCGGATGGCGTCCGGCTCCGTTGGCATATATGCTTCCTACTAGGCCTGTCCTTTTGTCTTTTTAATTTCTCCTAAAATTAAAATAAATGAGATGATCCACTGCAGCCTAAAAAACGCAGACAAAAACCATTAGTCGCAGGTGAAAGTCATCGGCTGCATCACAAAAGAACATGGCTAATAAATTTAAGAAGCTTCTGAAATAACCCAAAAAATTCAAAAAATTTAAATTTTCTTGGATTTTATTTGAATTCAAAAAATGGCAAAATTGAGAAATTTTCTTGGGATTTCTTCTTTCCCTTTCGGTTGTTCCGCTACCCCTTGCTTTGGTGCCTTTTTTCTTCCTGCTTTCTCCCTTATGCTCGCTGCAACCCACCTGCTTGCCCTTAGCCGTTGCCAGCCACGCACATCGCCAGCTCGCCACCCGTTCACTGCTGCCACAATCCGACAATGCCTGCACAACGCTGCCACCTCTTCGACCGTGCCTTGAATGCCCATCACCTCACCTTTTGGCCACACGTCGTGCTCTGCCACTGCCGACTTCACCACCACCATCTCGACTGTTGCTTGGCCGACACGCGCCCAAGACCATTATGTGCCCTGCCAGCATTTACACCTACGCTAGAGAGACGCAGTTCGCCCAAGACACTAGCGCTGTTGCCAGCAACGCCGTTGAAGCTCCTCATTTGCTAGAACCACCATACACACGCTGCCTCCGCCATGGACCGCTCCACTGCTGCCATCACCTCTCACGACCTATAAAGCCAATCCCAGCCTTAGCTAGCCCACACTAGTGACCAATCCAAGCCTTAGCTAGCCCACACTAGTGACCAATCACATGCCCAAGCCTCTCCTCTCCCAACTCTGGCAGACAACCACTGCCAACGTCGTGCCCTACACTGGTGAGCCCCCAACTCGAATTCTTTGCTGTGTCAACCAAAATCCAATTCCTCGACATCTTAGCACCACTTGGCCACTGCAAACCTAACCCAAACCTCATCGAGCCCTCCCATGGCCTCTAGATCGTTGGCGTCGTGCACCATCGCTGTCCAAGCTAGGTCGGTGTGGATAGCCATGCGTTGGCCAAGCCAACCCAAACCATCACTGCCATTAGCTCCCTCATTTACCATAGATGTTTAAACCATCTTGACCACCGTCGGAACCTCATTGGAGCGCCGTTGTGCCATGGCCCAGCTCCAGTGAACTCCTTTCATGATATGCTGTCTCCAGTGTCCCTCTAGCCTTGCCCATATCAAAAAGGGAACCCCTAGACTTCTTTGACCCTGTCCGCACCACCACTCACCGCTGTTGACTACCGTTAGTGTGCAATTGCCATCATCGCTGTGCACCCATGCTTGAGCATCCATGGCACCAACAAAGCTGACTAGGCTTTAAGCCTGGTAAGCCATGCGCCTTGGCTGGCTGAGTCAGTCCAAGGCCAATGCGAGCCTAGTCAGGTAGTTGGGGGTAGGCCCAATAGTAGTAGCCTAGCACTGTTTCGACCCAATCCATCTCTTCGTCCTTGCTAATACCAAAAATAAAACCCCTAGACTTTCTTGACCCTGTCGGCACCACCGCTTGCTGCTGTTGACTACCACTTGTACATAATTGTTGCCATTGTCATGCGCCCTAGCTCGGGCATCCATGGCACCAACAGGGTCGACCATGCTTTAAGCCTGGCAAGCCACACGCCTGGGTCGGCCAAGTCAGCCCAAGGCCAACGCAAGCCTAGTTAACCAATTGGGCTAGGCCCAATAGTAGCACCCAAGATTGCTCTGACCCAATTCATTACTATTCATCACCTGAGCCCAACATTGTTTAGCTCAATTAGCCCACACAAATCCATTACTATTCACTCAACCCAACCTGTTAGGAATAGTATCAACCTGTTACTATTCACCTAACCTGTTACTATTTACCAAAAATCCGTAAATCATATTTATACCTAGTTTAATTATTTCGAGCCCGTCTAACCCATTTTCAACTTCGTTCGACCCAACCAAACTTAGTTTAAGCCCCATCCACCCAAACTCACCTTCTTTTATAACTATTTCTGGATATTTTATCGTTTTTGTTCCTAACTTGCATTCTGTAAAGTAGAAAATTATTTGTATTCGTTCTTTTATGCTTGCATCTGGATTTGACTAGTTGGCCAACGAAGAAGCTACTTGAGCAATTAAGGTGGATGGTGTAAATCTAAAGGATACAGAGAAATAATCAAAGACTCTGGATAAAAAGGTAGATCATATGTTTTTAATTATGCTGATCCTATATTATTTAATTATCAGTACTTTTTATTATTATTATGCATTGTTATTTATTTAAAACAATTATTTAGAATGACATGATAATTACTTAAGTTCTACCATTGAAAAGTTATGCTTTACTTGAAGGCTATATTCACCTTGACAACCTTAATAATAATAAATTATTGTATAATGAATTATTAGTAGATTAGACAATTAAATATTTTACACTACTAAGTTGTTTCGGTGTTTTGCCGATAGATTTTAAAATGGTACTAAGGTTAAGAATGACTCATGGAAAACTACTAGATGGTTAGAGTCCATGACCTTATTCTAGAGTGAAGGTTTTGGTATGTTCCACCACTAGGTTTGTGATGACGGAAAAATGGGTGTGAACCCGCGTCCGCGTCATTAGAGACAAGTTAATTAAATTTAATTGAAAAATGAGATAAAGGAATCAGATATTGCGGGTCCATTACTTCCAGAATTAATACATTTGCATAAAAATTCTATTAATTACATGTCTTTGCGAGAAAACCCCTGATTAAGAATTCCAACATAAACATTACGACAGATTACAACATATGGCTATTACAAAAAATATAAAAGAAAAGGTCTTCAATCTTGGTGTTGCTGATTGATGCTTGCTCGGGGGGTTATTTCAATTATATTTATATTATTGTGGGTGAACAATTGAAGCATTGTGATTGGTTCTGGCAGCGGAGAACCTCCATGCGAGTGCTATTTGTCTTGATCTTTACCAGGCTAATCAACAAGCAAGGTAACCAATTAATGGACCATGCATGCATGCAACCTTAGTATAGACGTGGGCTTAATAGTTTTCATTTCTTTAGCATTTTTTCTTTGCTAACAAAGACTGCCGAAACCTCTATTTCTTGGACTACAGCACACGAGCATGCAGGTCATGTGGGCGTACATGGTTGTTTGCATGGAATTTATTTTTAGCTTTTCTGTGTATTATCACCATTTTAATAATTAATTTCAATAATTTGAGAACATAATTAATCCCTTCATGAATGCTGCAACTTATTTTGCTAAAAGATTTTAACTCTTGCGTGCATACGTAAGCTAGCTTAAGGAAGCCATACATTTGTCTCCTTTTTTTACGTGGGGAATATGTATGCCAAACTCGATTTTTTATTGATTTAAGCTATAAAAAGGCCTCATTTGGATATTGACCCCTATGTCTTCTAAGTATTTCAGTTATATTCATATTATTTTGGCTAACACGTCATAGTTTTTAATTTTGATGAACTTATGAGGGTAGCCTGATTAGAGTTTAGTTTTTTTAAAATATTTTATTATTGCTAGCGTGACACAAATTTTAGGCACGTAGTGTAATTTGAGTGTTTCATTATTTTGTTTTACTTTTATTTTGCTCCGCCTTGTATTACTACTAGTATTGCATAGCGCTTGCAAATATTAAGCGTTTGCACGTAGCGTAACCGAGGCGAAGTTTATTTCTTTAACATTTGTATTGCTACATGCCATATATTTTAGGCATGTAGCGTATTAGAAGTATGTCATCATTTTATATTTTTTTATTGTTTTGCCCCACCTTGTATTACTACTAGCATTGCATAGCGCTTACAAATGTTGAACGCTTGCATGTAGCGTAACCAGGGCGAAGTTTATTTTTTTTATATTTGTTCATGCATTTATATTTATTTATTTATTTTGCAGCATAAACCCACCCTAATTTGTATCCATTTTAGGGGACCGAATTGAGGGGATGGGGGTTTTAATCTCCTCACTCTCGGTTTGTATCCATTTGTAGGGGGGCCGAACCTAAGAGACGAGGGATCGAGCCCTTGTTCTTTGGGTTTGTATCCACCTAACGGGACCGAACCAAGAAGATAAGGTCTTCATGCCTCGACTCGATTTGTATCCATTTGTAGGGGACCGAACCTAAGAGACGAGGGATCAAACCCTCGTTCTTTGGGTTTGTATCTGTAACGCCCCCGTTTCTAGGGGCGCGTACGGACACGGCATTCCGTAACTATTCACGCATGAACAGTTATGGAGTGTCACGCAAGAGTATACCATCGCATGCTTACAACAAAAGTCTAGAATATATTTCACATAAGGATTAACATCCAGGTTTTTGACAGCGGGGCGTGCAAGCCCAAAGCATAATTACATTACAAAAGACTTCCAGGATCCACTTCGAGCGCGGTGAAGACCTAAAGCCACGGGTCCTCGTCGACGAAGAAATCCTCAGGGACGTCCTCGACGGGAAGTCCTTCACCAGAGTCTTGATCCTCTAAAGAGGGGATTAAGCAAGCCGTGAGCCAAACAACCGGCTCAGCAAGCCCCGAAGGGACTCTATCTTACTACATGCACGGAACATCAAAGGAAAAGAGTATACTTGGTTTATTAACTTTGAGTGGATGCAGTTTTATTTGCAAACATTTTGGTAAGACGGACCCAAAACTACTTCTTAAGATCTCAGGGGTTTTTCATAAAGAGTTAATTATCCAACCTACTCAAGTTAAGCATTTACAAAACTACTTAAGCTTCGCTGCTGGAATCACCCAAGTGACACAGCTCCATTAACCGGGCGCACGGCGTATTCGAATACCATTTATTTGACTCTGCAGAGTTTGCTCAGCTTTACCCACACGATCCCTTAACTCCCGCTAAAGAGTTAAGAAAGCCAGGTCGTTTCACTGCTCAATTCTTTATATAGGCTCTACACGGTAGCATCCACTTGGGTCTGGCTCACACACACACACACCCACAAGACGAGAAAACAAACGTTCGCTTTGAGTGAACTCTACCGTTGTTAGGCATCCGCAGCACGGACTACCTAACCTCACTGCTTAACCTCCTCCACCGCCACACCTGTAGAGTTTCAATCGAGTCGAGCAGCTACTAGACCAGTGTTGACAAGTCAACTCCTGAGGTTGAGCGATCACTGTGACATTTGCTCAGCGTAAGGGTTTCAGTCCTTATATTTTCACATGGTCCGCAACCTCGCCAGGCCCGCGACCCAACCTAGGGTAAGCGGTGGGCGAAGACCGACTCGCGGTTTCCCACAACACCCTTACCCTCACTCCAAACCTAGGGTAAGAGATGGGCGAAGCCCGTCTCGCGGCCCTTCCCCAACCCTTACCCTACCTTGTGCACGCCGGCACTCTCCGCTCTAAGATACGGTGTCCCATACCACCCTACCTTAGAGACGGGTTTTCCAAATTCTATTGGCCCGCAGCCACAACCTTATCAGTGTAAGACTTTTGCATGATAATAATAACCTACAGTTATCTAGACTAACAGATAATTATTTCTAGGGTTTCAATGGCATGGCTACAAATCAAACATGACATTTAGCGGTGGTAGGTTTAACTATATCACATGTCATTCTAAATATTTTATTTTACTTTAAACTAACATTTCACAACTAGCATAATGCAAATAATATAATAACATAATTAAATCACATGGGTTGCAACATGATCAAAGGATTTGGGACTTGCCGTCAATCCGGACGATTTCAGCTAGCTCGAACGATGAAATGCCTGGATCCTGAGCCTGCTCTTGAACTTCCTGAAGCTCCGACACTAGCGCAAAACACATAAAATAATTAAATCCAGCGTGCAACTAATCAAGCGAGGAGAAATTAAACTAATTAAAAAGGAGTAAAATGCATAAATCCTTCAAATAGAATTTTAGGAATTTATCTGGGATGAATCTGTGGAAGTGGAGGCCAAAAATGGGTCCAGGATATTATTTGGAGCAAAGTGGTGAAATTTGAGAATTTTTGGGATTTTCTGTGATTTTCTAGGATTTATTTGGATTTTCTGGGATTTTAGAAATTGGAAAAGTCTCTGAAAATTTGTGTGAACAGTACTAGGCCGGCACAGCGCTACAGCGCGGCCTGGCACTGTGCGGCCCGCGCGGTCGAAGGCCAGCGCGGCCCACAGGCGCGCGCGTGCGCGCGGGAACGGAGCGGCCCGAGGGAGGCAGCCCAGTAGCGTGCGCCCGAGCGGGCTAGATGGCCGCCGCGTGGTCGGCGCGAGCGGCGGGGATGCGGGGCGGATCGAAGGCTCGGATGACGCGAGCGGAGATCGGACGGCGGCGAAGTGGGGATGCGGGCGAAGCGGTACGGGAGATCGGGCGGCCTCCGTTAGAAGGCGCCAGGGAGGAGGGACGGCGGGGATAGCGCCACGCCGTCGTCTTCTTCCTCCAGCTGCGCGCGGGCGACAGAGGGGCGGGGGTGGCGGAGCTGCTGTGCTCCGGCGACGTCGATGGCTCCCGAGGGCAAAGAGGGGTACCATCGGGTAGGGCTTGGCTTGCGGGGCCCATTTTGGGCAGCCGGGAGGCGAGGGGATCAGCGGAGAGGGCGGGGGACAGAAGGGGGAGGTTCGGGTGTTTGGCGGCGAGGGAGGTCACCGGCGGCGGGAGAGTCCAATCGACGGCGACTACACGATCAGTGGAGCTAGGAGCTTACATTGGCAGTGGCGGTAGGAGCTGGGAAGCGGCGAGGTGAGCTGGCCACGGGAGGGTGGTTTCGCCGGCGGGGAGCTTCGGTGCTAGGGCTCCTCGGGCGAGTACCTGTCCAAATAAGGTTACCAACGTGATCAGCACACCGAGGAGGTGCTCTGGTGAGACGCAATTGAAGAATGGGAGAGGGGAGGGGGAGATTGGTTCCCGGGGCTCCACTGGCGCAGGGGAGACTGGCGGCAGTGCTTGGGGCGACGGGGGCTCAATCAGCAGCTCGAGGAGGAGCTCAGGAGTGGTGGGATGTGAATGGGAGGGGTGGAGACGCTCGGGAAGCAAAGGGGAAGCGAGGAGCAGAGGTGGGGGTTTTATACCCGAGCGGAGGGGGAGCGAGGCGTGGAGGAGAAGGCAAAGGGCGAGCTCCGGGGCCGACAGGAGGGAACGGGAGTGGTTGAGGGCGTCTCCTCCGCAGGACGGGGCGGTGACCGGATGACGCACGACCCTGTAGCGGTTTAAAGGCGAGGCGACAGGGGCAGGTGAGCTCAGGCACGGGCGGAGGCGCGTCCGCGCGCGGGAGGAGGAGGCGCGGCGACTGCCAGGTGGGGCCGGAGCTGAGGCGGGGCGACGTGGCGCGAGGGCGTCCACCCCTTTCGGACAGCGGCTGTCGGGACGGCGGAGGCGGTCCGAGATCGGGGCGCGGGCGCAGGGCAGAGCGGCGCGGGCGCAACGCGCAGCGCTAGCGCGCGTGCGCGGGGAGAAGGCGGGGAGCGGGCGCGGCGCCAGCGGGAGAGAGAGGACGGCGAGGGCGCCGGGGCGAAGGGAGAGGCGGAAGGGGAGGCGACGCCAACGGGGCAAGGAAAACGGAACGGCCGAAAAGGAAAGCGCATTCCGGGGAAAATTTCCAAAAAGGGAAAGTTTCCAGAATTCACTAAAAAATGCAGCAAAAATAATGAAAATTTTTGGTTTTGAATTTTGGGGACTTTTCAGTATCCGCCTAACGGGACCGAACCAAGGGGGCAAAAAGTATAAAAGAAAGAAAAAAAAGCAAAGGGATAGAGGAAGAAGAAAGCTTCTTAATTCATACCACCATGGCTACATCTAAGGATGAAGAGACGGGGCGAGTGTCTCGCCTTTTCTTCAAAACACCTGCCTATTCTCCCTCTATCTTTCTCTAAAGATCTTTATCCTGCTCTCAAGTGTTTGCTGAAGCCTTTCTTTTCTCTCCAAATGGCCAGCCTATCCCCTCTTTCTTTCCTCCAAAAGTCCCCTCAGATTCCCCACTTTTCTATACCATTACCCCTTATTTATAGAGCAAGGATAAGGGGTGGTTCATAAAGAGAAGTTATGGTAACTTCTTACTTTAATTTTCTTTTCCTATTATTTTTTTTGCTATTGCTACAAGCCTCTACACACGCACAAGCATGCAAGTGAGTAGGCTAACGTGCTGGACGTGGGCTCCTGGCTCCTCCTAATTCATGCATGCAACCACTTTCTTTACTACATGGGGAAAGTACTCTTTGACGGCCATGTGGGCCATTAGTTCCTTCATGCAAACGTATTTGGCTTGATTATGCATGCATGCGAGCTCTTAATTTGGACTGAGTCTTTTCTTGTGCGTGCGTGTGGCCCCAGTTTGGTAGTGGCAACCTCTTTTTTTTTAATTTATGGAGAGGGCAATTAAGTCTTATAAATATTTTGATTTGCCTTTATGCATGCATATAGCACGTGAGCGTATATGGCTATTGGCATGGAATTTTTTTAGGTATGTCATCTAACTATATCAGTTTATTCGAGCAACATTTGTTCTCCGAATGACTTAAAAAATTAAACACGAGACTTTCACTTGCACCACGAACATGCCATAAAATTTCGCCACTCGATTGTAATATGTAGCACACACAAAAAATCTTGGAAGACAGATTTGTGCTTTGCGTACGTCATCCGGCCGTATATCCTATTCGAGTGAGTATATGTGCTCCGAATGAGCTGAAAATTTGACGTGAACTTTTCACTTGCCCTACAATCATACCGTAGAAATTCGCCACTCAAATGTAATATGTAGCACACACAAAAAATCTTGGAAGACGGATTTGTGCTTTGCGTACGTCATCCGGCCGTATTATCCTATTCGAGTGAATATATGTGCTCCGAATGAGCTGAAAATTTGACGTGAACTTTTCACTTGCCCTACAATTATACCGTAGAAATTCGTCACTCAAATGTAATATGTATGGCAAGCAAAAAATCTTGGAAGGTAACATGCTGTAAAAATTCCGGATAAAATCGGTGTCAACAGTTTGTTATTGGTTGCCTCACTTGGAAAGAGTAAGGACTAAAACCTTATATTGAGTAAAGGACACAGAAATTACAGAAAAAGGAAAAAAACCATATTAAAAAGCTAATTTGTTCACAACGGCTTCAACCTTCTTGGAGCTAGACTGCACAAGTACGAATATACAAGGTAGACATCAGCCGACATTGGTAGTAGTCGGGGCTAAGGGGTCAGGACTCAGGTGTACCAAAAATTTGCAGATTTTACACTTTCATACAGAGATCCCGCTTTAAACGGTTTCAGCTTTTGACTTTCAATATTTCTTATTTTATTATTATTATTTCTTATTTTTAATTTAGAAAAACTAACAACTACTACAATGCAATTGTAACAAAAAATCTATGGTAAAGCCAAAGCCATAACTTTTAAGCTATTTGGAACACTACTAGAGTAAAGTCATCTACAATGTTCATCCAAACCTGTGACAACTTTTGCTTTTTGGTCTTTAGCTTAGGTGCCAGCCACCACACTAACCAATGCTAGATCACAATTTCCTAGAACAAGTGCACCTATGGGTGTGTTCATTTTTTGTTACGACTTAGGACTTATGAATGTGGTTTATAGTTTTTAGTTCTAGTACGAGCGTTTATGTAAACGAGCCGAATACCAATAAGCTAATAAATCGCTTCAAAAAGCTATCTAGGAAATTGAAAAATTGATAGCGTTTGTATGAAATAACTGAATACCGATAAACCGCTTCAAAAAGTTATCTAGGAAACCGATGCTAGCTAAGGGCATGTGCAATAGTCTGTCTCTTAAGGTTATCTCCAATCATTTCACCTCACCTAAAGACAACATTAGGGACAACAGCTCCAACAATAAATTATTTCCCTAACTATTTTATACTATTTTCACCATAACTTTCTGACTCATAACTTCTCACTATTTGTATTGGTTTATAGGTTCAAGTCATCTATTATATGAGGGAGCATATTATCTCTTCTCACATTCTCTCTCCTTTATATAGTATTCTATTTATTTTAATATAACTAAATAACAATCAAGATAACACTATCAGAGATATTCTAAGGAAAAATGATTTATTCATCATATACCCTTCTCATAGATGGAAATTCAGGATTTACCCTCCTGGCCCACGTGTCAGTGACTTATGATGACCCCACATGTCATTGATGTGGGAGGGTAAATCCTGAAATCCCCAATTCAAGGGAGGGTATATGATGAAGATTCCCAAGGAAAAATCATAAACCCAGCTGTAAGCGAAAATAGGGAGGACGAGAGAGTGTGGTGGAAGGAAATGGTGTGCCTTTTATTTAATTCGGTGAGAGAAGAATATGCTTACATAGCTGGGTCCCATCCTAGTGAGAAGATGCTTAGAAGGCAAACGAATAAAACAATGTGGCAGTGAGTGACAAATCCGCCGCCTACTATTTGGATGGCCTATCATAATGGATAGAAAAAGCAGACTCCCCAGCAAAAAGCTAATGTGTTTTTATTAAACATCATTTGGATGTTTTATTTTTAATTATTATTTAGATTTATAACTATTGAATTAAAAATTTAATGGCCATAAATTCTCCTCTCTCTCTTTGAATTCCTCCCCCTTCTTAGAGCATGTACAATGGTATGAGCTAGTTACTAGCTCTAAGATAACTTCTCCAATGATATTAACTTTTAGCACATAGCTCATAACATGAATAGTCCCACATGACATCCCCATATAATCTTGGAATGTGTGTATAAGACTAGCTCTTGATCAAAAGCTAGCTTTTCTCTCTCTTCTATTAAAATATGTAATAATATGTTTAGAGCTAACTCATAAATCACCATTGGACATGCCCTTATTGAAAAAAAAATCTCCCCCTAAAAAAATAAGATATCTCTTGATCTCTAATCTAAAGATCATAAATTTAAATGATAATTAAGCATCTAGGTGATGTCTAGACATTTCCAAAACTAATTGGTTTGATAGGGGTTTAGGGAGGCCAAGAGTCAAGGCACACGTCCCGACACCTCCCAAGTCACAAACATGGCGTCCTCCCACCAAGATCTACAAGAACAGGGCCGAGAAGACGAACACGACGACCACCACCATGACAACCAAATCACCTCTCCGCTTTGTAAGCGCAGCAAAGAACTCATCATCTCAATTGTTTTCTAGCTGTGGAGCAGTACGTCAGTGCTGGAAGATGGCTAAAGATTGCAGCAATCACTGTTCCGTTGCTTAATTTCTCTCACGAATGCAGTGCAGCAATCGATGTCGCGCAGCTCGCCGGAGGAAGGGGAAGAGGACGCGGTGGAGGAGAACTCGCCGGTCGAGCAGGTGGCGCTGACGGTGCCGGTGGGGGACGACCCGACGACGCCGGTGCTGACGTTCCGGATGTGGGTGCTCGGCACGGCCTCCTGCGTCTTGCTGTCCTTCCTCAACACCTTCTTCTGGTACCGCAAGGAGCCGCTCGAGATCACGGCCATCTCGGCGCAGATCGCCGTCGTGCCGCTCGGCCGCCTCATGGCCGCCGCGCTGCCGGAGCGCGTCTTCTTCCGCGGCCGGCCGTGGGAGTTCACACTCAACCCGGGCCCCTTCAACGTCAAGGAGCACGTGCTCATCACCATCTTCGCCAACGCCGGCGCCGGCAGCGTCTTTGCCATTAACGTCATCACCGCCGTCCGCGTCTTCTACGGCAAGCACATCTCCTTCTTCGTCTCCCTCCTCGTCGTCCTCACCAGCCAGGTAGGTGGTATTCATGCACGTACTGGACTACGCCGTTCAAGACGGCGGGTGCATGAATTGCTACTCCATCATGTAGGTGCTGGGTTTCGGTTGGGCTGGGATATTCCGGCGGTATCTGGTGGAGCCGGCGGCGATGTGGTGGCCGTCCAACCTTGTGCAGGTCTCCCTGTTCAGGTACGTATGTCCAAATCTGTAATAAGTAACTTTCCGCCAGCAATACATCTTTGATTATTTACAGGTTAGCTTGCTTATCTTTGATTACTTTAGAGGGGTAGAATTGGCATTTGTAACTTTCGACCAGTAATCCATCTTGGATTATTTAGGTAGCTTAGCTAAAAGAGAGGGTTGGCATCCCCGCTCGGTTAGGCTGAAAAACTATGGTTTATGGCTGAAATTACACTGTAGTGATTGAAATTTCACTGTAGCTGAAGGTGGCTTATTTGGTGTAATTAAATCTAAAAAAATTTAAATAGAAAAAATATGCTAGCTCAACACGGACAACACAAACGAATACGAGAAAAAAGAACCGACAAAAAAGCTAAAAAAACAAAAAGTTTATAAAAAAACGAAATTTATAAATAATAAAAAATAAGCTAAAAGTTAAAAACTAAAGCTGAAATGAGCGGGCAAGTAACTCCTCACCAGTAATATGTCTCCAGTTTTTCCTTATGTTCAACAAGCGAACAGCTTATTGCTTATAAATTATAATTAATGGATTTGTACGACTAGCCTTAATAAACAAGTAAAAGATGATATGAAGTGACACATATTAAAAAACATTCTCAAACCACCATACGCTGTTGCATTCTTATTTAATAAAAAGTGCGTATCATTACATGGATATAGTTTCTTATAGGATACCCATGACACCCACTAAAGACATATATTATCATGCCGAGTTATTCCAGCAAACGATTTCGTGTGGTGGTGAGTCATGTGTCAGCACTTCTTTGAATATTGACCAAGGTACCACAAAACAGAATTGAGTAAAGCAAGTGCCCAAGTTGCAAGTAGGTAAGGACGCTACTGAATGCTACCATATGAACATATCGTCCGTCCTGAGTGCTGGTTCCATCATTTTCATGCGTAACAAGAAGATATATTAATATTGACATGATATATTGTCGCAAAAAGTAGATGTTAGCATGCATGTCCCACACGACACTAACTTCTGCATCACACACTATAAAGCGGGAAGAAATGGCTTGCCAGGATAAAAACCAACAGCGACTTTATCCTTATGTGTGATCAGGGCCACAATCAGAACGAAAATGAACAGGATTTACCGTTTCACTATATATAAAAGACGTGCTTTTTTATATTTTTTTATTTCTACTTTTGGCTCTTAGTTCTTTTACTTTTCTGAAGGTCAAAAAACCAAATGTCGAAATATAGCAGCTTCTTAAAGCGGATTCTTCAAACAGCTTTACAAGCACAGAACCATATGTGTCATCTACGTCGGCGTTTCCATCATCCGTTATCATGTCAAAAAGTACATACAAAAGCTATTAGTCACAGCCCAAAAGAACACCCCATAATTATATGTATAATTTTGCCTTCAATTTGCAACGAAGGTGGTGGTTATTTTAATTTCTAAAAACTCAAATTGAACCGCTAATTTCGGACCTTACAATTTGACAAAACCAACTAACAACCATAACATTTAAATTATAACTCATAAATTCAATCCATTTGCTTAAATAAACTGAAATAATCGAGAGACATTTAGTAATACCCTATGTCGATTTAATACTTAATCCATGTCACTAAGTGCTCGGCGAGATGATTGATAGATGATAACGACCCGAAGATGCGGTAGCCAGTGGATTGTAGCCTAGGCCTCCGGGCTCTGACAACCGACAGCTTTGAGCCTGCACATGTTGTCGGACCAAAATGCAATCTTGTGCTTTTACCAGTTCCTCGTGAACTAAGGACCACAGTTAGTAAATGCAGGGATAAAGTGGTGACTTTAGAAATTAGCAAGCATGTCCATAAGAACAGAAACCGTACATGTTTATCAAATATAACCATATATACTGCCTCAGCAAATTTAGCAATTTTTTTCCGGAAATGTTAGTACATGAAATCATGGAAACAATTTGTTGGAATGACACTTTTAAGTCATCAGACAATAAAATGAGTTTTGATGTGCTGATGAACAAATTCATCTCGATTTTTTTTATTATGCACACTGATGAGTGGGCCCAACAGACACACTGGACCTGCTTGCCTTACACACATCAAGTTGGCAGTATACTACCTTTTTTCCTCCCTGAATCATAAGACAGATATATAAATTTCCATAAAATGGTGAAATAACTTACAGATTCGTAATGCATATGCTGCTCATCAGGGCACTTCATGAAAAGGAACGAAGGAGCAAAGGTGGCATGACGCGCAATCAGTTCTTCATGGTGGCTTTCGTGTGCAGCTTCGCCTATTACATCTTCCCAGGCTACCTATTCCAGATGCTCACTTCCCTCTCCTGGATCTGTTGGGTCTTTCCCAACTCTGTGCTCGCCCAACAGCTTGGCTCAGGCCTCCACGGCCTTGGCATTGGTGCAATTGGACTCGACTGGTCATCCATCTGCTCATACCTCGGAAGCCCTCTCGCTAGCCCCTGGTTTGCCACTGCCAACATTGCCGCCGGCTTCTTCATCTACATGTACATAATCACACCCATCTCCTACTGGTTTAATATCTACAAGGCACAGAACTTCCCCATCTTTTCAGATGGTCTCTTCACGGCGACCGGTCAGAAGTACGACATCTCTAGCATTACGGACTCACATTTCCAATTTGATACAAAGGCCTATGAGAAGCATGGGCCACTACACATCAGCACGTTCTTTGCTGTCAGCTATGGTCTTGGTTTTGCATGCCTTACCGCAACGCTTGTCCACGTTCTCCTTTTCCATGGAAGGTATGTTTTGCTAACTATGTACCCCTCTTGGTCTATTATTGTGCAAAACTAGATATGCAGCTGAAATTGCAACGCTTGTGCCCAGTGAAATCTGGCAGTTAAGCAAATCAGCTTTCCAGGAGAAAAAGATGGACATACATACAAAGCTTATGAGGAGATACAAGCCTGTCCCTGAATGGTGGTTCATCTGCATCCTTTTCGCCAGTGTTGCAATCACCATGTTTGCTTGTGAGTACTACATTGAGCAACTGCAGTTACCCTGGTGGGGGGTACTGCTGGCATGTGCCCTTGCCATTTTCTACACTCTTCCAATTGGAATTATCACAGCAACAACCAACCAGGTATGGGCTTCAAACATGAATAGATATGCATACTACGGCTTACAGCTGTAGAAGCAGCAATTCAGCTCATTATATCATATGTGACAGACTCCAGGCTTGAATATCATCACGGAGTACACCATGGGGTACTTATATCCTGGACGACCTGTTGCAAACATGTGTTTCAAGGTATATGGCTACATTGGTCCACGTCAAGCTCTAGCGTTTTTGCAAGATTTTAAGCTGGGCCACTACATGAAGATTCCCCCAAGGACTATGTTTATGGCTCAGGTCAGCTACACTAGCCACATGAATACTAGTCATTACTTGTACAAAATGAGAACAGGCACATTTTCTCATTGTATTAATTGTGTCCCTAAAAGTCAGTTACCGAAAATAACAGGTTGTTGGCACTTTGATAGCAGCATTTGTATACCTTGGAACAGCATGGTGGCTCATGGACACAATCCCCAATATATGCAACACCGAGCTTCTCCCAGCAGGCAGCCCTTGGACCTGCCCTTATGATCATTTATTCTACGATGCATCAGTCATATGGGGCCTTATTAGCCCACGCAGAATATTTGGTGATTTAGGCACTTACTCTGCTGTGAACTGGTTCTTCTTGGGTGGTGCCATTGCTCCCCTCCTTGTCTGGCTTGCACACAAGGCATTCCCAGGACAAAAATGGATCCTACTTGTCAACATGCCTGTGCTGCTTAGTGGAATCAGCCAGATGCCTCCTGCCACTGCAGTCAACTACACGGCATGGATATTTGTTGCGTCTTTGTCGGGTCATGTGGTCTATAAGTACCGGCGCGATTGGTGGGAGAGACACAATTATCTGCTTTCAGGTGCCCTTGATGCTGGTTTGGCATTCATGGCTGTCTTGATCTATTTATTCCTAGGACTAGAGAACAACAGTTTGAACTGGTGGGGCAATGACTTAGATGGATGTCCTCTGGCTTCTTGCCCCACTGCAAAGGGTATAATTGTAGAGGGGTGTCCATTGCATAATTGACAATCTTCTCACCCACGGCAGCCCTTGGAATAAAACTGAATTATCTTAAAGAACATGCAAAGATCAATGAAGCATGAAGATGCACGGATGAGAGGTTTTGTTGTTGTGTGATATTCGTCAAATTTTAAGAAAGATTTAAAGCATTCAAGACGAAGGTGGGGAAAAGGTACAAATGCACTTAGAAAGGAGGTTGAAGGGTGCATTGAAGTACAAAAAAAGACAAGGTACTTGGTGCATGACTCGATTATTTATGGCAATAATTTCTTAGTTGTGCATAAACAAATAGAAATGTATTTAAGGTAACAGTTGAGCTGCAATTAGCAATAAGCTGGAATAACAGTAACTATTAAATTAATAGGAATACCCATCATACAAATCAATAGCTAAAATCTGACAGATGCACGTCATTCCAGTTACCTGTAAAAATAATATTAGGATTCTACATTTTCCTTTTATCATTACATGAATCTTGCATATATTGGGGATTGCCTTAAAGGGAAAAAAGAACAATAAGCATTTCCTAACTACTGTGAATATGCACTCTTGTACGTTACCTGGATATGTGTACATCAATCATGATAAAGCACAGACACCCATTAGTATTTCACTGCATAGCATAACTAATAGTGATTTGTCGTGAGATGGCATTTTTTTGCTGTTGGCCCATCGGTACCCCATTATTCTAAATGTGTCATCTATGCACATCAGGATCAATGCAGGATGGCTAGTCTTACTAGGAAAATATCAGTGAACAGGTGATTCTTCAAATAAAAACCGTGGAGTTGTGGTTCGAGTACGAATTGTACTTACCTCTTGCAGAATATCCCGCATCATTGAGCCTGACTCGATAGATTTTCCGTCTTTACAGCACACCTCCATTGTCACCTAATATAGGGATTTTCAGGTGCAATTTAACCCCATTCAGCCGCACCCCAGCCAGCTCCATCGCACGCATGTCTGCATCCGATCAATGAGCACAAGACCGCATTCGCATGCTAATCTCTGGCCACAAGCAACAGCATCATCAGTGAGTTGCCACGCACAATTAAGACCTCCCGTCCCAGAGTGGTCGGCAAGCGCCATTGTGCAACGAAGCGACAAGTAACATCCCCAGCCGGCCAGGCATTTCATCGAACATCCTGAGAGCGACTCTACATGAGATCGAGGCCGGCAGCTACGAGCAACACGTGCGGGATGTTGCATTGCTGGGGCCTGGGGACCGAGGTTGGTGGTGATGCTCTGATGATGCAGAGCGCCTGGGCTTGGTTGGCGCGGAGCGGAAGAGGGCGGCGGAGAGGAGCGAGTGGGGGTAGGACGCCGAGTCGAAGGAGGAGCGAGCGGTGGGGCGGGAGAAGAAGGAGCGCCTTGTGGTAGGCGGCGGCGCGGAGAGTAGGGAGGACCCGGGGGCGCAGGAGTTGGAGAGGATGACGGAGCGTGGAGGGGCGGCACGGTTTCCTTCGGCAGACGGCGTAGGGCAGCCTGAGTTGACGACGGGTGGTCGAGAAGGTGCGTGGAGATTATGGTCCAACAGCCATGGTTTTTTCTCGTAGAGTGAGGTTTGTGCCAACTAACTGAATATCCATAATTTATTTTAAAAAAAATATTCCAATAAAACGATATAAAAAGATGATAAAAAAAATCATCATTTTTATTTATTCGAAGAAAACCATAAGCTAAAAATAGTGAAGCCTTTGTCTTTTGGTTTCTCGAAAAATCGAAACAAACGGAGTGTTTCTTAAAGTTAAACGGTTTTTCATATCTAAAACATTATGTATCGCCCATATCAGTATCTCCATCATTTGCTACTGTATAAAAACGCAAATAAAAGCCGTTTGGACGACAAACAAAAACAGGCAGCCCGCAGCGCACTTACCCTCAACACATTGGCTCCGAAACAGGCACTACTGACTGAACTGAATGACCCTGGTTAAGTGATGGTTGAGAGGCGATCATAAGTTCATCACATTGGCTTCTCTTCTTCTACCAGGACCAAGAAAACGCGACGTCGCATCAGATAGTAGCTCATCTTAACACGGTTTACAGTAGCTTCAGAGATCACACGTCCACGAAAAGGCAGCAAGTTTCAAGTTGCAGAATAAATTCAGCCATAATATCCAGTATATCCTGAGAGCACGAAAGAAGAACATACTACCCAACAACATCCAGCTTCCTTGTTCAGGATTTCAGCAGCAATGGACAATCAAACACGATTTACTCGGGCCATAGCATAATGTTCACATTTTTAGCTCCAGTGTCCGGCTACAAGATTAAGAAGCATCCACACTTCATCAGTACTAACTGTGAGCTCTCCAATCAGTCACAGCCCATATCTAGAGATCAAAATGACAAGGTAGGCACCCAAGAACCTTCGAATCACAAAAGCAAGTTTTAGTAATTGATAAAGGAAAAGCTACAATTCAAGACCCCGACCAGAATACCATCCAACAAAAGCGTTCCATACGATACGTCTTTTTTTTCTGCCCCCTGCTCAACACATTACATTTCAGACGAGATACGATCTTCCGCATGAAGGATGAAATAGCATATGATTCCATTTCATTCTGGCTCAGAACAAAGAATGACTGAACGAATGGCATGTAATGTAATGTAATGTATAACAACTGGAGACATCAGTGTACGCTGTGAGCTGCCCCTGCCAATCTACAACTCCTTTTGCTTCTTCTAACTGCAGCTAATTTTTGCAGGGAGCTGCTCAGCAGCCAAAAGAATAAAGAATTACATCTAATAACAATTGATTGAATCTTTCCTCCTATCACTGTAAAACAAAAGAGAAACTGCATCTTTCTTTCTTCTTTTTTTCTTCTTCTTCTGAATGTATAAAAGAATGGTCGGACTGTATGAACTAACGAATCTTTAACGACAAAAGAACCACTGAAAAAAGGGCCCGTTCTTTCGTCACTTGACCTCCACTTAGCTTTGCTGAGAATGTGATGCTGCGGTGGACGCGGACACCGTGCTGCCTCCTCCTGCACCCTCGCTGGCCGGCGTCCATGCCGTCACGGTGTACAGCGCCTGGTCCAGCCACCGGAGCGTGAGCCCCTCTCCGTCGCCCTGAGCCTGCACGCTGTACTTGCCCGGCGCGAACATCCTTGCGATCATGCGCCCCTGCATCGCCTCGCGGTCGCCGATGCCCGCGTTCTTGAACCCGCCGTCCTCCATGCGCCGCCGCCACCCCGCGAAGCTCTCGTGCCGCTCGAACCGGTCCGCGCCCTCGAACGCCACCGCGTTGCGGATCTCCCGAGCGAACATCTCCTCAGCCTTGGCCCTCGCCGGGCTGGCGTCCGATAGCCCGGCAGCGTCCACCGCGTCGAACGCCGCGGCGTAGTACCGCAGCGCGCCAGCGAACCGCGCTACCCACCGCCCGGAGTTGAGCCTGCCCTCGTGCTCGCCGAGGAGGACGATGGCGGCGCCCGTGCTGCGCGCCAGCCCGAGGAAGTCGACGAGCGCGCCGCCGGTCTCGTCTCGGAGCAGGCGGTGCATGGTGAGGACGCAGTTCACGGCGATGCACTCGCCGCGCTTGACGTGGAGCATCCATAGCCTGACGTCCTCCAGCCGGTCCAGCACGGCGTGGAACTCGAAAGCGAGGCCGAGAGCGGCGGCGACGCGTCCCAGCCGCGCGCCGGTCTCTTGCAGCTCCTGCCTCGACTCGCCGATGCCGGTGATCCGCACATGCGCCGGGGGCTCCGGCCGCGCGGCCAGGCTCTGCAGCAGGCTCGGCCACTGGAGCCCCTGCTTGATGTCGAAGTCGATGACGTGGACGCGCTCGTGCCCCTCGAAGGTGCGCAGGAGCCGCTCGTTGAGCGTGAAGTGCAGGAACCTCGGGATGGGAGTGATGCCGTTGAGTATCCGCAGCGCCATGGCGTCGTCGTCGTTGATGGCGTCGTCGGTGAGCTCCCGTGGCGGGCTGATGTCGAACACGTGCGGCCACATCCGCACCACGCGGAGCGCGAGCGCCTCGGCGAAGTAGGCGGCCACGCGGTGCATCGGAGTGGGCCCCGCCGGCGAAGCCGTCTCGCCGAGCCGCGCCAGGTAGTAGTTGGCGGCGTCGTGGTTGCAGGCAGCGAGGGAGTCGGCGCACGCGGTGAGCGCGCCCACGAGCTCCAGCGCCTCCCGCTCCATCACCCCAGGCGCCGTCACACCGTTCCTCTCGTGGACCTCGAGCGGCGGCGGTGGAATTGCCGACGAGCCGCCGTCCGTGCCCGACGAGGTCGATGAGTGGGACGGCGACTTGCTGTACTCCTCCTTCTTGGTCGAGGCCAGCGACGGCCCAGCGGCCATGCCGTGGGGGAACGCGGCGGCGCTGGGCACCAAGAAGACCTTCTCCTCCTCCGCCTCATCTCCTTCTCCTACTGCAGTCGCTTGCATTGTCCCTGCAATGGATTGATGGAACCATACCTCATCGCCGTCGCCGCCCATCCTCGTCCGCTTGGCGCGAACAATGGGGCCGTACTCCTCAACCGCTTCCTCCTCATGCGCCCGCTTAACAGCTCTGTTCCTTTCCCAGACGCCGCCGCCATTGCCGCTGGGCTCAGGTCTGGCGCCCCAGGACACGGCCTGGGTGACCGGCGGCGCCGGGTGAGTCCTGAAGGAGCAGGTGGTGCTGCTCCTGGCGTCGCCCGCCACACGCGGGGCGGCGCCGTCGCCGCGGTTGCTCCGCTTGGAGAAGCCGCAGGGGAGGATGTCGAAGTGCTGCGCGGTGCTCATCTGATGCCTCGACGAGAACGAGCAACCAGCCAACATCCCGGAGACACGTCACGGCCGGATGCGACGTGCCTGCAAGAGACCTCTTCTCTACGTCTTCCTCCTCTCTCTGTCTTCTTCTTCCTCCTCTGTTTCTCACTGCTACCTCTCTCTCTCTAGTCCCTGCTCTCTCTCTTTGCTATCTGGCTACTCCTCAAGCTTCTGTGAGGTGGTGTATAGGAATCGATCGATGTACAAAGAAAGAGGAGTTAAAAACAGAGGATCTTGTTTCTTGGAAAGAATTTGGTCAGTTCCCTTTGGGCAAAAAAAAAAAAAAGAGTGAAAAAGGGGAAGAAAAAAGAATGTAATGTTTGTGAGATGGCTGTGTGTATGTTATGCTGTATATGCAGGAAAGAATGGAGTTTTGTAGAATGCTTGGTACAAAAGAATCAAAGAATAGGACCTAAGAACAAATGGACTCAAACATCTAGCAAGATCCGACGCGGCAGAGCATGCCGGGGCTGCTCACCCTCTGCAGAGCCCGCACGGCCTCCTCATCCGCGACGACGGCGAAACCCAGAGAACGGCAAGCGGCAAACCCCGCCACCTCCATTGTTAGGGGGAAAAACGAAAAAAAAAACAAAAGGAAGAAACTTTTTTCCAAGAAATCAAAGAACAGTGCACGACACTAGGACCTCTAACTTCTAAGATGGATGCAACTTTGGATGCAATGCAATGGCGATGGAGATGTGTTTGTTCCTAGCTACGCCCTAATGGATGATGCTACTACCCTTCTTCTTCTTCTTCTTCTTCTTCTTCTTCTTCTTCCTCTATCCTACTGCTGCTGCTGCTGCTACTCTTCTTACCTTACCATTACCACCACTCTCCTCTCTCTCTGCTCTCTCTCTCTCTCTTCCTGTGGTGTGAGGGGGAAGGGAAGGGAAAAAGCCCGGGCAAAGAACGGTTTTGACGGTGTGGCGGCGGAAATCCCGAGGCGCTGCGTCCACCGCCGCCCGCGCCGTCGAATCGGGACTGGACGGCCGTGGGGGGTGGTCCGGGATGTGACCGTTGCTGCCCCCGCGCTTTTGGTCAATGTGACCGTTGCGGCGTGGAGTGGAGACGGGGTCAGCTGCGCCGCACGTGACCTGGCTCGATGCCCCCGTCCCTTCTTGTTACCGTTGGGCTCCCCACACCGCCCACGTGGCGCCCGTGAGGCCAGGCTCTCTCGTTGACACGTGGGACCCACGTGACGGACGTGGCGGATGGGATCCCGTTACCGCCGTGCCGACTGTACCTCGCTGCGCGGGGAACTCTGCACGTGTGTCCACGTGTCTGCTGATGCAGCACACGCATGCGTGCCTCGTGTTCCCTTAAATGCATGATTCGGTTGCTTGATGAGTTGGCATTTAGGGAAGCCATTTTGGTAAATGACAAAATACAAAGGTGGGTTTGCACAACTGCGGCAAATGCTAGCATTGAGCCAGTTCTTTCGAGTTTGTGTGAGAGAGTACGGAGAGAGATATTTACGTGTGATTTTGGCTGATAAAGATAAAGTCTGTCGATGTTTTAATATTAATCTTACGTATGATTAGTTTGGATTCGGGGATTCTCTCAGAAGACTAAACTATGGTTATGCGGAACAGAGACACGGGTATTTTAATCCAGTTCAGGTCTTCTTCTAGGATAATAACAACCCTACGTCCTGTGTGATTACTAATCAGAAGCAATGATTACAATCGAGTGATGCGAAAAAAGATAGCTTGCACTCCCTCTAACTTGGCTTCCCCTCCACCACCTTATCAGACGCCTCCACGATAAGGCAAGACGTCGCTAGATAAGTCGATCAGGGGCGAGGTTCTCGTAGAAAGGTTTGTGACCACAGGATGGTCGTAGGACAACTTATGAGTGCACAGTAGTAAAAGAACTTACGACTGAGTGGTCGTAGAAGGATTTACGACCATGGAGTAGTCGTAGGAGGACTTACGAGTACACAATCATAGAGGAACTTACGTCTGAGTGGTCGTAGAAGGACTTACGAGTACACGGTCATGGAAGAACTTATAACTGAGTGGTCGTAGAAGGACTTACGACTTCGTGGTCGCAGAAAAGCTTACGGCGGAGTAGATGTAGGAAGACTTACGACTATCGTATAAATCTTTTTCCTTATCGATAAAGGGTATACTCGGAGGATACAATGATATAATAATTTGAGAATTATTTTATCCTCGTCAAAGTCGCTACAATATCTATTACAATCGACTTATAGACTCCGATTTAAAATAACACTATATTTAAAAACTAATTACTGTAGAAAAATCAAAAGCCACATACTAGAAGTGCAAAAGAAGAAGCCCTTATTACTTGTGAGAGCGCTCTGCTATAAGTTGAAACGCTTGGTTTTTTTGCTAGACATTGAAATGGTTGGTTTACACAACTAGTACAAGCCGTGCTAGCTGCTAACTGATGATAGCATTACCTCTATAAGCTCTGCTATATGTTTAATCCTACGTTGAAATGGTTAATCACAGTACAGACTATGTTAACGGCTGACATTAGCTGTACGACATCTGCTATACATTGCAATGTTTGGCTTACATAAATGTTATAGACCATGCTAACATTAACTGCAGGAACTCCGTTATACGTTGAAATAGTTGGCTACAGTTAATGCCATGCTAATGATACCATTACTTACACAAGATCTGCTATCGGTGCACACGTCGACCAGACCGGTTTTCCCTCCGCTGCAGCC
Organism: Dendrocalamus latiflorus; assembly: GCA_017311315.1. NCBI lineage: Eukaryota > Viridiplantae > Streptophyta > Magnoliopsida > Poales > Poaceae > Dendrocalamus > Dendrocalamus latiflorus. Next base: position 1,588,510 of record CM029659.1, read on the forward strand.
TACTATCGGTGCTTCGCGCTAGCTGTAAAGAGCGCAAAGTCAACTTAAGCTAATTAAACAGACTGCCGAACGACAGGCTTTGACCGCCGGACCAATAGTTACAGCTTTGTTTTAATACGAGTAGAAAGACAAGGTGCAGTGCATGGCTGCATCACTGTAAGAGCAAGTTTAATAAGGCTGACTGTGCTAACTATAAGGGAATCCATGTCAGCGGCTCCCATGCAAGAGTCAGGCTATAGCACAGGAAAAGAGACGTTATCCATGCATGTACCAATAGAACTAACTGCTATACCCATGCATGTATTAAATGACCAATACCCATGTATGTATTAAATGATTGAGAGCTCTTGTAGAGACAACTTATAGCCAACTTATTGTATGAGTTGGCTGCATCTTACCTTTTGATGACATGGAAATGTATTGGAGGTAGCAGCTATCTATACTATTAAACTTGCTGAGCAAGTTTAATAAGGCTGACTGTGCTAGCTACAAGGGAATCCATGTCAGCATAGTCATATATGGAGGGGAGAGAGAGCCAAGCCGACTCACATGCAAGAGTCAGGCTATAGCACAGGAAAAGATGCATTATCCATGCATGTACCCATAGAACTAATTGCTATACCCATGCATGTATTAAATTATCAATACCCATGTATGTATTAAATGATTGAGAGCTCTTGTGGAGACAACTTATAGCCAGCTTATTGTATGAGTTGACTGCATCATTATCTTTTGATGACATGGAAATGTATTGGAGGTAGCAGCTATCTGTACTATTAAACTTGCTCTAAGGGCATCTCCAATGGTCTGAGTCAGCTAGCTATATGCATGTACACATCAGCATATATCCTATGTGGAGGAAAGAGAGTATGCAAAAAAATCGAACCAGCTCTTCCTTAAGCACTAGTCTATAACGCAAAACGAGGCAGCCTCTATAAATGATAGTCCTTTTCTGTGTGTGCATGTAAGCATCAAATAGCTATCCTTATAGATAGTTCTTTAGAATGCTAGCTTTAGTGTGTACTATATAAATAATGTGGAAGTCTTATAGTTAGTTGCTAGCTATAACCATTGGAGATGCCCTAAGTTGTGCAATGGTTGGTTGGTATCATAGTTACACAATTATTCATACACAAAGCAGGTGCTCATTTGGGCTTTTTTTTGGTGGCTTAGAGCAAGTATAATAAGAGGCTGTTAGTAGGCTGTATGCTAAGGTGGAGGAGAGAGAGGAGGAGAGAAGAGAGGTGGGCTGTAAGTTTACAGCTAGCTGAAGCACAAGAACCAAGAAACTTTGTGAGAGAAAGGGGTGGGTCATATAGCCTTTAGCTGGTTGTAAATTACTATATGAATAGGCTGATAAGTGGGCTATAAATATCCATACAGCCAGCTAAAGGCTGTATTATTAGCCTGCTCTTATGGCTGAAAAACACTGTAACTGGCTGAAAAAACACTGTAACTGACAGAGGCTTATTTAGCATAATTAAATTTAAAAAAAATAAAAAAATAAAAAAAATTATTTTTACTATACTAAATTAGCGTAGTCAGGCACTACTATATACATATTCTGAACGGTTCATTTCTCAAACCATACATACGAACTAGTACGAACACAGGGGATTTATCCACAAGTGCAGTTCCTAGGGTCCACACCCAACCACTAGTACCACCCATAAACAAAAGTCATTCATACACGATGGATTTCCGTCATAGTACTATGCTTATTTACTGTTTACTATGCTTATTTACCATTAACAATAAATGAGCTGTCTTAATTTGCTGTATTAAACCCTGGCGCGAGCTTGAAATCTTCAAAGCTCATCCTGCAAGACAAAATGTACGTAGTTTAGGTAGCATATATCGCTGCATATGTACGTGTAAACAGGGGCGGATCCAGCGGTGGGGCGGGGGGCTCGAGCCCCCTTACCGCCGGACCTTTGGAGCCCCCCTAAATTTTTAGCCATAGATGTATAATGTAGAAGGGGCTGAGGTCGAGCTGAAGGTACTTCAGCCCCTCCAAAAAAATTTTCTGGATCCGCCACTGCGTGTAAATTCAGCTTAATTAGATAACCGGAGGAGGTGTCAACTTTGCTAATCTAGTGAGAATGTAGCCGTTGCAGGCTTACGGCTGGCTTGCATCCGTAGAGACGTATAGCCGTAACGGTTTTAGTTTCTAATTTCATGCACTTCTTGATCTACGGTCTACGGCCATGCACAGGGCCGTTTCTGTCATCTTGGAGGTCCTGGGACATAATAAAAGTAAGAGCCTTCATTTTAATATAAATATATAACTATATATTTTTATATTAGTTGTAAAAGGTAAAGTTCAATACAGTAACCATTAGACGGTACGTCACAAAATACAAAGTACTTATTGACAACATTAAGCTTAGTACATTATAAAATACAAAGTACTTATTGTTGACAAAATGCATGTATACATACTAATATACATGGGCTAGGGACCTCAAGTTTTTGTGGACCCTAGACGGTCTCCCTTGCTGCCTAGGCCAGGGCGGGCCCTGGCCATGCAAGTTAATGGCATAGCACATTGAGCTTAATTTATCGCTTAATATCGTGTATACCAGTACATGTTTTCTTCATTACCTTGGGCTCATTATATATTGGCCGGTATTTCACCACTCGGGTCCATATAGACGTCTGCATGCACTACTGTTTTTCTCACGTACATCAGTTATTGGATGCAACTTTTATCTTCCAAACATTGCTATTTTTTCATCTGTTATTACATTTTAGCATAAGCCTGTACTATACTTATGATAATGACTTGATATTTTAGAGGAGACAACTGAACAGTTGGTTTATGTAACTTCTAGTTCTTTGGTTTAGAAGATATATGCCACAACCTGCGAAGCTCATCTGGAGATCCTTTATTTGGGACTTGGCCTTTTCTCTCTGTTGTTAGCAGATAATTAAATGGAATCAGTCGCTTCCTAAGTAACTTCTGTTTGCTGTGCTGTGAAGATATGAAGGCAAACTAATCCCAAGCCTTCCATCGAAGCTTGTACCAAAACGAAGTGATTCTACTTTAATTATACAACGGTCTACTTTCTTTCATATGGGGGCTCTAGGACGCACAGATGCGAGGGTAAGGTGCGTACTGATGCAAGCAATAAGCCCGTAATGGCTACACTCTAGATTCAAGAACTCTGGATTAAGCAATAAGCAATATTGAGAGGTAAGGCTTCCAGATGACACTTTGATTATTAATTTTTTTTAAATATATTATTTTAAATAAAAATAATTATACATTGTGAAAGCATATTTCGTGATGGATATAGTAATACCAATTTCATGTTCAAACTTAAAAATGCTTGACTGGCACAGATTGTAAAATAACTTACATTTGGAATCAGAGGTAGTATAGAACTATGCGAACATATGACCAAGTGACCAACCACACATTTTTTTTATACAATTTTACCTACAGATCGATCCGAGTATCACATAAGTTATCTTTTAAACCATTTTGTATTGTTCACTTTGTTGATCAGTTGATTACATTTTCCATGTTTTGAAAATAATTTATTCTGAAATTTATTAGACCACACATTTGTATTTTAATCATTTGGCACTCTACGCGATACATGTGAATACATCTCGCGAAATCGGTCATGTATGTGACGTTTCATATGACAGCAATAATATTAATCTAAATATAAGAAAAACACACGAAGCTGCTCGTGCAATGTTGTCACATATTTGCATGTCACCTCGCATGTGCTGCCTAATTAGCTATGCCTGATCCATAGTATTATGCTTCCATATTAACAATTCATACATTACAAATATATTGTTTCCTTTTAGGCTAAATGTCCAAATAAACATGGCATTAATTCATATTTAATAGCCATGGGTGGTCTATTACCACCTAAGAGGTAATAGGTCACCATGTTCAATCTGGACCATTGGATCAAACTAGATGGACAGTTAACAACAAAGTGGGAGTACATTAAAAAAATCTCCACAATTAACTTTAAAGATAGTGTGATTTTCTTCATGCTGTTGTTATTTCACGGTCATGCTAGTTGATGGCATCGCTCATGTTTTTGTAAAGAATTTTTTCCTTTTTTTTTTTTGAAGAAACATTGTTGGTTGAACTGAAGTTTTGGTCTCTTGGCTTCCTGCAGCCTCACTATATATTGCTAGACCTTTGCACCATTTTCCCTCTTCTTTTATCAGGCCATAGGATGTATCTATGACTATACCATCCAGCTAGGCAACCCTACTTTTTTTTTTGAGCTGCTGCATTTCGATGAAACTTATGCTGTGCCATGTCATGAGATTTTAGAGCAAACTGACATCTGATATATATATATATATATATATATATATATATATATATATATATATATATATATATATATATAGAGAGAGAGAGAGAGAGAGAGAGAGAGAGAGAGAGAGAGAGAGAGGGGAAAATTACGTAATGCACCATGGTGCCTAGGCACCAACATCCGATACACGTGTATGATTGATAATTTTTTTGAGTTTGGGTATGAAAATGTTTTATACCCTTGATATATTTATGGTAAGTTAGTTTTGAACTCAGTTCAAACTAGTTTGAACTACTTTTGAGTTCAATGCAACTACAGTGAGTATATACCATAAAAATATTTCAAACTAATTAAACTGAAGTTGAATTTAAATTTTTTCGGAGTTTGATATCTCAAATATACTTTTTTATGGGTATATGAAGATACCCACATCAAACGTTGCGAATCTCGAAGCAAATCAACGGGTATTGATATTGGTGCCTAGGCACCATGGTGCATGAAACACTCGTCCTATAGAGGAAAATTAATATATATATATATATATATATATATATATATATATATATATATATATATATATATATATATATATATATATATATATATATATATATATATATATATATATATATTGCTAGACCTTTGCACCATTTTCCCTCTTCTTTATCAGGCCATAGGATGTATCTATGACTATACCATCCAGCTAGGCAACCCTACTTTTTTTTTGAGCTGCTGCATTTCGATGAAACTTATGCTGTGCCATGTCATGAGATTTTAGAGCAAACTGACATCTGATATATATGTTGACAAATTGCAAGGGGGTTGAATTGGGAATGCATGCAAGATTTTAGCCAAACAGTTTTGTTGCTGAACATGTAAGCCGGCACAGGTCGGACTTCACTAACGATTGCTGAAAGCGTAGCAGCGAGTGAAGAGCTTGCGTTTTTGAGTGTATGGTTTAGATGTCTATTGATTTAATTTGGTCAATAGGGTAGGTTTATGGAGGAGGGCCGGGGGAAACTGGCTCTTTCTCCTTCCGTACGTTCTGCGTTCTAAGGGCATCTGTAGTGTATGAAAATAGAGGATCTTAAGTCATCTTAAGGTCAACCTTATACATTACAGGGATGACCTTAAGCAGGCTATAAGCAAAAAAGGCTTAAGGCTGGTTCTCAAGCTAAAGACCTGGCCACAAGCATTAAAATACAATTTTTCTTTATCTGCCAAGTGGGACCGTCTTAAGACCTCTTGGGTTATATACACTATGGAGTCAGCCTTAAGGTTTAGATAGGGCCCACCTTAAGACCCCTTGGGTTATATACACTACAGATGCCCTAAGGCTGTGATCAAAAGGGCTTATTTTTAGTGCCTTATGGCTGAAAAGCACTGTAGCTGACTGAAAAAGCACTGTAGTTGACATAGGCTTATTTAGCATAATTAAATTTAAAAATAGAAAAAACATATTAGCCCATCACGTATAATGCAAACAAATATGGAGAAAAAGAACCGGCAAAAAAGCTCAAAAAAGTCAAAAGTTCAGAAAAAGACGAAATTTATGAATAGTGAAAAATAAGTCAGAAGCCAGAAGCTGAAGCCGAAACGAGCGGGGCGGTATTAAATTTGCACTCCCTCGAGAAAAAGCTTGGGTGCACCAATATTTAGTATTTGATTTTGAGGTGAACGGAAAACACCTTTTTTTTATTTTTTATGCTCTCATTTGACTCTTTTAACCAGCATAATAAAATGTTTGAGTTCTAGTAAAAACATTAGAGTTCTTCCTCTTCGATTACTCAGTGAGATAGCACATTCGGTGACGCTAATGCATTTGGTGTCTTCCGCACCTTAATTTTAGGCACAATAGATGCAAACCTAACACTACTGTCTTTGCTTGCTTTTTTTTACAGTAGTAATAAACTTATGCTGTGCAAAGAGGAATGTTTTTGCCTTTTAATTGGCCAGAGTGATGCGCAGCTAGTGCATTGCTATGCAGATGGATGGTCTGTAACCGTTTGATCAAAATCCAAGGGGATACATCCCGAACGGGATCGAACGACACGCCATATATAAGCAAGGCAAGGTAAACCCTAAACCTTCACGTCGACCACGTCTCGAAAAAGAAAGCCTTCGGGTCTGTTCTTTTCGGCTGCAGCTTATGGCTTTTGGCTGAAATTTTTGAATTTTGGCTATTTACGGTACAGATTACGGAGAGGCAGATACTTACTTGCGATTTTGGCTGATACAGATGTTGGGCTTTTAACGTGTAGATCGTTTAACTTGTAGACCCCGTCTTGAGAAAAAAAATACTCCGTTTGAAAGTTAGGTACTGTAGCAGAAGTCAAAAGCCGATTTAAAAAGCCCAAAAGAACAGGCCCGCCGTCGCCTCCGCTGGAGCTGGAGAAGGTTTCACGATGGCGATGAGCTTTACCTCTTCTCCTCCGCTCTGAAGTCGATCGAACTTTCCGTGTATTGCGTCCTCCCGCATGATTACCCCTTATTTTTGTTTGTATCATTCGAATTTCCGACCTTGTGATCTGCTTGGCGATTCGTGATCCGGTGAGCTCGTCGTCCTCCTCCTCTCTGGCACCATCATCTCCTGCCACCGTCAGGTTAGGGTTTGGGTTCACTACGCCCAGATTTAGAGAGAGGCCTAGGCGGCTGGAGCGCCGCCGGCTTGGCGGCCGGTGGTGGACGAGGTTGGCCAACGAGTGCGTGATGGGGTGGAGGAGGAGGCGGCAGCAGCAGCAGGGTAGAAGGGTGTGGGGCGGGCCTCGCATGCGTAGAGTGTGTGCATCATTTGTGACCTAGTTCAAAATTTTTCATGGTGCATGCTGCGAAATGGTTACTTTGTTCCCATTAAATCTTGAGGTAAACAATGATTCATTAATTTCCAGCTGTTATCTATTCTTGAATAATATTTGTAACAAGTATGTTTCCATTCGATGAACAAACCACTTTATCAATGCTCAAACCCACGTCTACTACTATGTTCGTAGGGATTTTTGGCCTCATGTGTTTATTTCAAGTGTTGACAAGCCGTATGCCCCTGAATGGCTTCATGTTATACTTAATACCCTCCCATGCACATTTTTGCCTTTTGGACCAGCTGCAATTTGTTTAGCACTGTGTGCTAAAAAGGATAACCGTCTTGTTGGTTGTTCAGTTGGCGTCATCCTCATTGAGTATATGTACATTGTGGTCCTTGGGGGTCATGACAGTGGCAAGGTCAGGCGCAAACATGTTTGCAGTTGGCGGTTTTACTCTTACCCTTCTTGTTACTATAAAGCTGATATGGAGAGCTATGCCAGATTACCCTCAGGTTGGGATTTTCTTACCTTTTATAATTCATATTCTTTAATTAGATGTGAGCTCTAATTCTAGATTTTCTGTAATATGTAGTGCTTGTCCCACCATCAGCTTGCCGCTGCTGCAGCAGCTAATGGTGATGATGATGCAGTTGCTGGGGTTGCTGCTTGGGATGGATGACTATCTTAAATTTTTCCAAGGTTGGAATTCATAATTTTCTCCTATTTTTTGTAATTCATTCATGCTTTTCAATTAGCTGTGAGTTCGATTTTAATTTAGAGTTTCTGCCTTTCTTTAATGTGTAGTGGTTTGTCAATGGAGGAGCTGAAGCTGAAAATGAGGTTCCTACGGCTACTGGACCCGTAAATGCTGGTGCTGGACATGTGAATACTGGAGCTGAAGCTGAAAATGAGGTTCCTACGGCTGCTGGACCCGTAAATGCTGGTGCTGGACATGTGAATGCTGGAGCTGAAGCTGAAAATGAGGTTCCTACGGCTGCTGGACCCGTAAATGCTGGTGCTGGACATGTGAATGTTGGAGCTGTAAATGAGGTTCCTACGGCTGCTGGACCCGTAAATGCTAGTGCTGGACATGTGAATGCTGGAGCTGAGAATGTTCATGAGGAGTCTCCTGCGGCTGTTGGACCTATGAACCCAGAGAATATGGTGTAGCCTCAGATTCTACTCCACTTCACATTGGATCCTTAGGAGGGTTTCATCTGATTCATAAGGGATTGGGGGCAGTGGTTGGATTGTTGGATGGGCATCGGACGGCCGAAAATTCGAATGATTTTTTATTCCCAAAGCATTCGCATGATGGATAGACACACCCTTTCATAGAATTTTTCATGAAGCGATCATTTGTGACCTAGTTCAATTTTTTTCCTGGTGCATGCTGTGAAATGGTTACTTTGTTCCCATTAAATCTTGAGGTAAAAACATGATTCGTTAATTTCCAGTTGTTATTTATTCTTGAATAATAGTTGTAACAAGTATGTTTCCATTCGATGAACAAACCACTTTATTAATGCTCAAACCCACGTCTATTGATATGTTCGCAGGGATTTCTAGCCTCATGTGTTTACTTCAAGTGTTGACAAGCCGTATACCCCTGAATGGCTTCATGTTATACTTAATACCCTCCCATGCACATTTTTGCCTTTTGGAGCGGCTGCAATTTGTCTAGCACTATGTGCTGAAAGGAAGAATCGTCTTGTTGGTTGTTCAGCTGGCGCCATCCTCATTGAGTATATGTACATTGTGGTCCTTAGGGGGTCATGACAGCGGCAAGGTCATGCGCAAACATGTTTGCAGTTGGCGGTGTTCCTCTTACCCTTCTTGTTGTTGTAATGATGATATGGAGAGCTATGCCAGATTCCCCTCAAGTTGGGATTTTCTTACCTTTTGTAATTCATATTCTTTAATTAGATGTGAGCTCTAATTCTAGATTTTCTGTAATATGTAGTGCTTGTCCCGCCATCAGCTTGCTACTGATGCAGCTAATGGTGATGATGATGAAGTTGCTGGGGTTGGCTACTTGGGATGGATGAATATCTTAAATTTTTTTCCAAGGTTGGAATTCATAATTTGTTCCTATTTTTTGTAATTCATTTATGCTCTTCAATTAGCTGTGAGTTCGATTTTAATTTAGAGTTTCTGCCTTTCTTTAATGTGTAGTGGTTTGTCAATGGAGGAGCTGGAGCTGAAAATGAGGATCCTGTGGCTGCTGGACCTGTGAATGCTGGTGCTGGACATGTGAATGCTGGAGCTGAGAATGTTCATGAGGAGTCTCCTGCGGCCATTGGACCTGTGAACCCAGAGAATATTGTGTAGCCTTAGATTCTACTCCACTTCACATTGAATCCTTGGGAGGGTTTCATCTGATTCATAAGGGATTGGGGGCAGTCGGTAGATTGTTGGATAGGTATCAGACGGCCAAAAATTCGAATGATTTTTTATTCCCAAAGCATTCACATGATGGATAGACACACCCTTTCATAGAATTTTTCATGAAGCGGTCATTTGTGACCTAGTTCAAATTTTTTCATGGTGCATGCTGTGAAATGGTTACTTTGTTCCCATTAAATCTTGAGGTAAAAACATGATTCGTTAATTTCCAGTTGTTATTTATTCTTGAATAATAGTTGTAACAAGTATGTTTCCATTCGATGAACAAACCACTTTATCAATGCTCAAACCCACGTCTACTACAATGTTCGTAGGGATTTTTGGCCTCATGTGTTTATTTCAAGTGTTGACAAGCCGTATGCCCCTGAATGGCTTCATGTTATACTTAATACCCTCCTATGCACATTTTTGCCTTTTGGACCAGCTGCAATTTGTTTAGCACTGTGTGCTAAAAAGGATAACCGTCTTGTTGGTTGTTCAGCTGGCGTCATCCTCATTGAGTATATGTACATTGTGGTCCTTGGGGGGTCATGACAGTGGCAAGGTCAGGCGCAAACATGTTTGCAGTTGGCGGTTTTACTCTTACCCTTCTTGTTACTATAAAGCTGATATGGAGAGCTATGCCAGATTACCCTCAGGTTGGGATTTTCTTACCTTTTATAATTCATATTCTTTAATTAGATGTGAGCTCTAATTCTAGATTTTCTGTAATATGTAGTGCTTGTCCCACCATCAGCTTGCCGCTGCTGCAGCAGCTAATGGTGATGATGATGCAGTTGCTGGGGTTGCTGCTTGGGATGGATGACTATCTTAAATTTTTCCAAGGTTGGAATTCATAATTTTCTCCTATTTTTTGTAACTCATTCATGCTTTTCAATTAGCTGTGAGTTCGATTTTAATTTAGAGTTTCTGCCTTTCTTTAATGTGTAGTGATTTGTCAATGGAGGAGCTGAAGCTGAAAATGAGGTTCCTACGGCTGCTGGACCCATAAATGCTGGTGCTGGACATGTGAATGCTGGAGCTGAAGCTGAAAATGAGGTTCCTACGGCTGCTGGACCCGTAAATGCTGGTGCTGGACGTGTGAATGCTGGAGCTGAGAATGTTCATGAGGAGTCTCCTGCGGCTGTTGGACCTATGAACCCAGAGAATATGGTGTAGCCTCAGATTCTACTCCACTTCACATTGGATCCTTAGGAGGGTTTCATCTGATTCATAAGGGATTGGGGGCAGTGGTTGGATTGTTGGATGGGCATCGGACGGCCGAAAATTCGAATGATTTTTTATTCCCAAAGCATTCGCATGATGGATAGACACACCCTTTCATAGAATTTTTCATGAAGCGATCATTTGTGACCTAGTTCAATTTTTTTCATGGTGCATGCTGTGAAATGGTTACTTTGTTCCCATTAAATCTTGAGGTAAAAACATGATTCGTTAATTTCCAGTTGTTATTTATTCTTGAATAATAGTTGTAACAAGTATGTTTCCATTCGATGAACAAACCACTTTATTAATGCTCAAACCCACGTCTATTGATATGTTCGCAGGGATTTCTAGCCTCATGTGTTTACTTCAAGTGTTGACAAGCCGTATACCCCTGAATGGCTTCATGTTATACTTAATACCCTCCCATGCACATTTTTGCCTTTTGGAGCGGCTGCAATTTGTCTAGCACTATGTGCTGAAAGGAAGAACCGTCTTGTTGGTTGTTCAGCTGGCGCCATCCTCATTGAGTATATGTACATTGTGGTCCTTAGGGGGTCATGACAGCGGCAAGGTCAAGCGCAAACATGTTTGCAGTTGGCGGTGTTCCTCTTACCCTTCTTGTTGTTGTAATGATGATATGGAGAGCTATGCCAGATTCCCCTCAGGTTGGGATTTTCTTACCTTTTGTAATTCATATTCTTTAATTAGATGTGAGCTCTAATTCTAGATTTTCTGTAATATGTAGTGCTTGTCCCGCCATCAGCTTGCTACTGATGCAGCTAATGGTAATGATGATGAAGTTGCTGGGGTTGGCTACTTGGGATGGATGAATATCTTAAATTTTTTTCCAAGGTTGGAATTCATAATTTGTTCCTATTTTTGTAATTCATTTATGCTCTTCAATTAGCTGTGAGTTCGATTTTAATTTAGAGTTTCCGGCTTTTCTTTAATGTGTAGTGGTTTGTCAATGGAGGAGCTGGAGCTGAAAATGAGGATCCTGTGGCTGCTGGACCTGTGAATGCTGGTGCTGGACATGTGAATGCTGGAGCTGAGAATGTTCATGAGGAGTCTCTTGCGGCAGTTGGACCTGTGAACCCAGAGAATATTGTGTAGCCTCAGATTCTACTCCACTTCACATTGAATCCTTGGGAGGGTTTCATCTGATTCATAAGGGATTGGGGGCAGTCGGTAGATTGTTGGATAGGTATCAGACGGCCAAAAATTCGAATGATTTTTTATTCCCAAAGCATTCACATGATGGATAGACACACCCTTTCATAGAATTTTTCATGAAGCGATCATTTGTGACCTAGTTCAAAATTTTTCATGGTGTATGCTGCAAAATGGTTACTTTGTTCCCATTAAATCTTGAGGTAAAAAATGATTCATTAATTTCCAACTGTTATTTATTATTGAATAATAGTTGTAACAAGTATGTTTCCATTCGATGAATAGACCACTTCATCAATGCTCAAACCCACGTCTATTGCTATGTTCGTGTGGATTTCTAGCCTCATGTGTTTACTTCAAGTGTTGACAAGCCGTATACCCCTGAATGGCTTCATGTTATACTTAATACCCTCCCATGCACATTTTTGCCTTTTGGAGCAGCTGCAATTTGTCTAGCACTATGTGCTGAAAAGGAGATCTGTCTTTTTGGTTGTTCAGCTGGCACCATCCTCATTGAGTATATGTACATTGTGGTCCTTGGGTGGTCATGACAGTGGCAAGGTCAGGCACAAACATGTTTGCAATTGGCGGTTTTACTCTTACCCTTCTTGTTGCTATAATGCTGATATGGAGAGCTATACCAGATTGCCCTCAGGTTGGGAATTTCTTACCTTTTGTAATTCATATTCTTTAATTAGATGTAAGCTCTAATTCTAGATTTTCTGTAATATGTAGTGCTTGTCCTGCCATCAGCTTGCTGATGTAGCAGCTAATCGTGATGATGATGCAGTTGCTGGGGTTGGCTGCTTGGGATGGATGACTGTCTTAAATTTTCCCAAGGTTGGAATTCATAATTTGCTCCTATTTTTTGTAATTCATTCATGCTCTTCAATTAGCTGTGAGTTCGATTTTAATTTAGAGTTTATGCCTTTCTTTAATGTGTAGTGGTTTGTCCATGGAGGAGCTGGAGCTGAAAATGAGGTTCATACGGCTGCTGGACCTATGAATGCTGGTGCTGGACATGTGAATGCTGGAGCTGAGAATGTTCATGAGGAGTCTCCTACGGCTGTTGGACCTGTGAACCCAGAGAATATTGTGTAGCCTCAGATTTTACTCCGCTTCACATTGAATTCTTGGGAGGGAGATTTTGGTATCTTATCTATGCTATCAAGTTTTTGTACTAACTGATGGATGGTTTAAGAACATGAATGTTGCCATAAAGTTTTTAATTTTTAGTCTGTTGTTAGCTCAGGTTGACAAGTTCCTTACCGGTTTTGTAATTGTATGCGAGAGAATTGGGCATGAACACCCCAAATGAAGCTTGTAACAAACCAATGCCTCTCAATTATCCTACAAGCTTTCACACGGCATGGCATTCAGTAGTTATATGCAAGCTCATATGGTGACAAGAAAACCAGGGGCACCGTATACAATTCAAATCTATAAGAAAAAGAACGAGATGATACTGTTCTTCAGCATCAGCTGCATCCAAGTGACATGGCCTTCGCTCCTTCCCTATCTTCCCCTTGTACTTCACTGGCCTTGACCCTTGTTGAATAACAGATTCCAAAGTCCAGACAATACTGCAGTGCATCCGGAAAGCATTATCCTCTCTGAGCGATACTACAAGCTCTTAGCTCCCTACGAAAGTGCCAAGGAGGAACGCGTACCAAAGGAGTTCATGATTCCAACCATCCTGATAAAATTTAGATCCCTACATAGCAACGAACATTCCAATTTCCAACATTAGGAAATTACTATCAAATAATTCGATCTTGTGAATCCTACAAACTCTACACAAGAATGTGCATTGTGTACAGCATAATAGCACATGTCACACATGGAGTCCTAATTTCTCTCAGTTTCATTGATTTTTGCCTTAAGGCTTCGATCTGATGTTGTTCACCAAAGCGGAGAATGGAAGCGTGATGGCCGTGGTAGCCTAGCAGAGGGGAGGTGATGTCATATAAGCATATCAGAGGGGCAGTTTACTGACGGTGACGCTGCATAAAGGGGTCGATTAGGGGAGGCCCCTTTTCCATTGTTCGACTCAACTTCCCCTGGTTCTCAAGGCAACTAAGATTCTCAGACCCCTAATTTATCTTGATTCTGTAATATTTGTCTTGATTATTCCATAGTTCATAATTTATCCTAGTTTCTACAATTATGATATTTTTGTTAATTCAGTGTGATAACAATGGTGTGCTTATGTAGTTTCTTAACACGTGCAAACGAGGGGCATATCTTCTAAACTTAGTGCATTGTAATTAGGAGGAATCTAAAGCTACGAGGCTGCAAAAGAAGAGTCAAGAAAGAAATCAAAGTCTTGTGTTCCTTTTGCATGTACTGTATATATGCTTTTCCCTTATGCATTTTAGCATTCTTTACGAGGTAAGGATACCTCTGGAAGTACTATATGTGCTATTTTGACTACTGTATTTTGGCATTTTTAATAGGACCTTACATGAAACACTAACAGACCTATTATATAATTTAATATGGTTTTGAATTGATGCACTATTTCGTTTAGCTCCATATTGTTGTACAGCAACATAGGCATCATTATCTGAAATGTTATCACATCAATGGAAAATGTTTCTCTAGAACGCCGTAGAACTTGAAATCTTTTCTATTTTCTTGACCAAAGATCAAGTACTTTCTCCTGTAATATGTTAATGTAACAAAAGTTTCTCCTGAAATATGTTAACGTAACAAGGTTTCATTTTTGTAGGTACAACGCCAACTGCTGATGAACAAGTAATGTGATGATTCAATGAGATAAGATAAACATGATATAATCATGATGAACAAGTAATGTGCTGATTCAATGAGGTAAGACAAACATGATACAGTCATTTATGTCAGTACACTGAATATAACCATGCCAGCATTAGAATTTAACAGTTAAAACTACTGTGTCTTTGTTCAGTTTTTTACTAAGCAAGAATTTAGATTGGTAGAAAGGTATTCCTCAACACCACTCTCGTTGCCTGTCTATCTCTTTATATGTAACAGCCTAATCCTGATATTGCAATTATTCTATGTCAGGCCATCATGATATTTTTCCAGTGAATTGGCTTATGAAGGTCACTATCTATCTCAAGGGCAAACCTACCATTGTTTCCTTGTGTACTTCAAATTATTTGCCATCTTGTGCTGCATTAAACTATTTTTCCTCTCAAATGTTAACTACGGAAGGAGGAGAATTTAATATAATTGTCCGTAGCGGCTGTTCTGCCTATACATATCCTTTCCCTGAAGAAGTGCACATCAATCAAAAGATAAGTTTATAAGGGGCTCTTTCCTATGTAGACATCACTTGCTTATTGTCAATAGAAATGTGGATATGTGCCGGTATTGACAAAATAAGAAGCTTGAGTAAATCCTATATCTTAAGACTTCCACAATCTCTTATTCACTTAGTTGTTTTACAACTGACAAAATATGTGTGTGTGTGTGGAAGCCTTTTACATACTCCTGAGAAAACATACTCTCATTTCCAATATATCACTTAAATGACTATTTTATACCTCTTTATCACTTTCAGTATACATAAATACTAATTCTAAGATACTCCAATGCGACTTGGTTGAAAATTTTTTATTGGTCTCCTTTATTTTTGCTATATACAGTTTTCCATATATAAAAGGAGTACATACACAAATTATGCCATAAAAAGTGGATTTTGATAAAAATTTTCATGAAACTCACTTTGGAGTTTATTATAATTATTATTAGAGTTTGTGTGTGTGTATATGGCTGCACTATTCTGCGCCTATGCGCACTGTGCATATCGGAAAATTACAAACATGAAGAGTTACTAACAGTTTTATAGTGTTATAATTGACAGTAACTCTATACGTATTTAACAGTAACTTCACTCATAGGCAGGGCAATAACTTTCCGGTGCACATTTTACACCTGCGCGCAGACTAGTGTGTGTGTGTGTTGCTAGAACATCTGTTGCAGTGCAATTGCATTGTACCAGATTAACATGGGCAATATATTTTCCTCAATTGTTCTACTTTACATCCTTAAATATGTCTTAAGTTTTATACATGTTTTTCCTTGTATTTTTGTAAAGCTAAACAGGCACACAACTTCTGCGCCTGGGACCAAAGTACTTTATTTCACTGTACAATTTTCCCCCGATATTTCCAAGTGATCATTTAACAAGTTGTTCGCGGTTATTTCTCTCTTCTTTTTTTTTTTTGTTGCCCGGGGGGGGGGGGGGGGGGATGGAGAAGGTGCAAGTTACCTTCACTGCATTTGTCACGAAGTAAAGATCTTCTCATGGTATGGAAGCCAGAAGATGATGGCCCTGTTGGTGCTAGTTGATTTAGGAAGATGTTAGTGCTGGTAAATTTAAAAAGATTCAACATCAGCCGAGATGTTCACATTATAATGCTAAGATGTATTTGTCATGACAATGTACAAAAGTTCATGCAACGATTACAGTGTACATGCAGAAAGATACAATTTGTACTTATAAATGAAATTAATTGTTACATTTCACTTTCTATTGCCATCAAATCTACTTTGTATATTGTACATTGTATGAGTTTTAATGATTATGATGAGTACATTTACAAGCGCTGTAAAGAATTGTGAGCGGCTCATTCACTGAAAATAGCAATGCATAAAATTACTGCTATAACTTAAATATATGTTTTATATATGAGTTGTTACCTAGCAAGGCTCTTTGTTACCAACTCTTATATATGTGTTGTTTTGCATACTGCAATTCAAAAAGGTGTCTGCGGGAAGATCACCAAATCATGTGACAGTAGAGAAATAAGCACGATCAATGCCCAAAACTGAGGCGATAAACATCTCGGCCTCACATCCACACGCCCAAATTGAGTTTAATTCTAATTCCTGTACTTCTGTCCCTTACCAATGGTTCTTGGCGCGTTCAGCCTCCCTCTTCTGGAATCTGGATGCGTGCGTGCAGCTAGCTTCCTTTTGCGCCTCGTACTCGTGCGTTGCCCGATGCGCGGCCTCGTTGTTCCCGCCGGCAAGACCCCACTGGCCGCAGGGCCCACGCCGCCTCCTCCCGCAGCGCCTCCGGCGGCCGGAATCGCCATCTTTCGCCGATCGGGACCTGGATGGGGGAACGAGAAAGTGAAGAGGGGGCTGGGCTGGCCGGGCCGGTGCGCCTGTGGGATAGAGTGGCGGGTTCGGGTTTACATGGGCCGACCCAAAGCCCAATAACCCGAGAGCAGCCCAATACAGAGGGCACCCAACGTGAAGCTGGCGGCGTCCCATGGGCTTTGAGCTATAGAAATCATACAAACCTGAATGAAAGTACAATTAACTTACAAACCGGCAAGATCATGCAGCCATGTTGGCACAAAAACATCAGCAACAACATTTCGATCAATGCGAAGGGTTTGCGTGCACAATATTTCTAGGATGTTGCCAGTCGGTAGCTAGACGGGGTGCATTCCAGCCACCAAAACTGAGGTGAAAACCTATAAGAAAGAAGAAACACAGCCTATTTCTAACTCCAATTCGTATCAGAGATGCTATTAATTCCAGGATGAGCTTGTTCAGAACGTTGCAGGTAGGCTAGGCTGCAGGCCGTGCTCATGCCCAGTCACCAACTTTGGCAATAGCAATCAGCCCACTAACCCTGCAGCTTATGGCTTATGATTTTAAAGTTATTCGTAAATAAAAGTACAGAGTAACATGCACTCGCATATAGTTTTAGCCAATATAAATAAAATCGCTACAGTATAAATTGCAATCAATTTATAGAATCCATAAAAAATACTTTATTTAAAAATTAATTACTAAAAAAACTAAAAACTAAGAAGGCTTCTTCCTCTAGCTGTCCTGCCACTTCCCTCCCACTGAATCACCTTTCAAGCAACACATTTGACAGAGAGAGAGAGAGAGAGAGAGAGAGAGAGAGAGAATAATCATACGCGTACATTCACAAACTTCCTTAAACTACTAGTACTAAATAGCTAGCATCAGCATCAGCAGAGCAGAGGAGTCCAAGAAAGAAAGCGCCATGCTACCCACCCTGAAGCTCCCGCTCCCCACCGTGGCCGCCGTCGCGGCGCTCTGCGTCGCCTCCTACCTCCTCGCCGCGTGGACGCACCCGGCGCCGCCGCCCCTGCCCACCGCCTCCCTCCTCCTCCCTTGCAATACCCGGCAGCAGACACCGGCGGCACCCGGCTCCTCCTCGAACGCCACCGTCCTCGACTTCTCCATCCACCACGGCGCCTCCGACGCTGACACGGCCGTCGCGACGGCGCCGGCGCGCCGCGTCCCGGCGTGCGACGCGCGGTACTCGGAGCACACGCCGTGCGAGGGCCAGCCGTGGTCGCTGCGGCACCCGCGGAAGCGGCTCGAGTACCGGGAGCGGCACTGCCCGCGCCGGGCGGAGCAGCGGCTGCGGTGCCTGATCCCCGCGCCGGCGGGGTACCGCGCGCCGCTCCGGTGGCCGCAGAGCCGCGACGCGGCGTGGTACGCCAACGCGCCGCACGAGGAGCTGGTGGCCGAGAAGGGGGTGCAGAACTGGATCAGGAGGGAGGGCGACGTGCTCCGGTTCCCCGGCGGCGGGACCATGTTCCCGCACGGCGCGGGCCGGTACGTCGACGACATCGCTGCCGCCGGAGTGCCGGTGGGCGCCGGCGGCGCCGTCAGGACGGCCTTGGACACCGGCTGCGGGGTCAGTTGCTTTCTCCTTACGTTACACGTTGGCCTGCCATTACTCCCTAGCTTAACTGCTTAATTAGGGTTTTGTCTCGTGATCAAATCATCAAATCGTGATGATTATAGATGGAGAGAAAGAAACTCCAAATACTAAAAATGAAAATGAAAATAGAACCGAAAAGATAACGGCGCGGGACGTGATACCGGATGACGCCCGATGCCATTACGAAATAAAAAGGACAAAAAAATTAAAAGGGGAAGGAAAAAAGACAAAACTGGGGGCGAGGGTGATACCGGTTTCGGCCGGCGTCGTAGGTAGACTATATTGGTATTCGTATTTACAAACGAATATAAAGTTAAATATTTTTGAATATGAATCGAATATATATATATATATATTACTTCATCGATTACCGGCAGGTTACCAGAAAAAACCGGTCACTATTTGAAAATCAAAATTTGAATTTTGAGATATTTTAAAACCAGTAATCGGGAACACCGGCCGGCAACCGGAAAAAACCGGTCAAAATTCGAAAATAAAAAATTAATACCAGCCGGTTTTTTCGATTACCGGTCTCCACCGGTAAAAACGGTAACCGGCCGGTAACTATTGGGATTTTGAACCCTAGTTTGCAACTTTTGTGCTCTGTATCTATTTGTGCGTGAATGCGGCAAATTGGATGATTTTATTGGAGCCCCCGGATTCGTCGTCGTTAATTTCATCCATGGTCGATGAGACATTGGATGCGTTGTCGTCGTGAGAATTAAGGCGACAGCGGGCTGTATCTCTAAATCTCCATCTCATCCTCATCCAATTCGCTGGAGTACGTTTTCACCTACATCTGCAGATCACATTGGAGAAATGAAGATGCATTGGTGACGTTGTATACATAGGAAAAAGGAGATGACAACGTAGAGTGCAGATTACGATGCAATGATGCGTGCATCACCACAAAAGAGCCCATTTTGGTCTTCGAAAGCCAGCAAATTAAGCTTGGCTAGCTGTCTCTTGTAAGGTTCTGCCTCCCAACTGCCTATATGTCAGATCAGTATGCTTGCTGGGGCTTATATGTCGGTGAGTACTCAGCTGTGTATCATCCTCGGATGGTAGAGGCTGGAACTTAGTTCCATTATCTAAAAAAATATGTCGGTGAGTGAGGCGCATGGCTGCTTGTAGGATTCCCCAAATTGCAATCAGTGAAATTCTTTGACAAAACCCCTTATTAAAATTTTTCATACTGGTATACCAAAACATTGAACATGCATCTCTGATTGGGTAAACGGCTAGTGGATGGCCATGTAGTACCGAATGTCGCCTTCTCCAGTACTTTCCTAGCTTTATCTGTTGTTAATTACTGAATTGAAAAGGTCGATTGAAAGTTTAGAATTACTAAATGCAGTGCATATATGCTTCAGATCAAGTAGCATAAGGTTGTATATTAGCGAAAAACTAAATAATTTCCACTGCACCAAGCCATTAAGTATTACCTGGATCAACATCTGGATGTGGATCTGAGCTGATTTAGATCAGCAAGTACTCTAGCTACATCATGTTGGAGTTAGTGAGGTGAAGAGATTTATATAATAACGGAAGTAATTGACGATAGGTCTTAATCGATGAGTGACAGTTCGGTGGTCGATGGATTGAAACAAGACAAGTGTGCACATGGATCTGTGTACTGATTGGGCTTGCATGGTTGGTTGGATAAGAAAGTTCTCCTGCTCCACCTAACCAGATGACAGGTAGCTTTCTCTGCTTTATCTGAATACAACTGTGCATCTGGAGTTAGCCTTGCACTTCCCTACCTTGCTACTGTAACTCTGTAAGCTCACCTACTGTGCTCAAAATGCAAATGTTCCCAAGATGATTGATGCAATCCAAAAGTTTCAGTTATGAGCGAATGTCCAAGAAGTGGAACTTTATATCTTATTTTTCTGTTGCTTTAATAGTGTTTCTTGAGCTTCTTTAAAAAATCTGTTTCTTGACTGACTGCAACTGTGGTGTATGATGAGTGTAAGCCATGTAAAAGAACAATAACTAGTTCATAACCATCTTCATCTTGCCGGACAAAGCAACAGTGCTAAATGCAGATGACATGAGTCACAGCATACGCACTGTGACAAGCTAATGTATCTAGTCTGAACTCTGAACCAGGTGGCAAGCTGGGGAGCTTACCTCCTGTCCCGTGACGTCCTGCCAATGTCGTTCGCGCCAAAGGACACCCACGAGGCGCAGGTGCTCTTCGCCCTCGAGCGCGGCGTCCCCGCCATGCTCGGAATCATGGCGACCAAGCGGCTTCCCTACCCGGCCCGCGCCTTCGACATGGCGCACTGCTCGCGCTGCCTCATCCCCTGGAATAAGTACAGTACGTGCAACCCTCAGTCAATTCTCCTACACAAAGGTTTGACGATGACTCCGAACTTCTACTGATGCCATCTGAACAATGATCAGATGGTCTGTACATGATCGAGATCGACCGGGTTCTCAAGCCCGGCGGCTACTGGATACTGTCCGGGCCGCCGGTTAACTGGCAGAAACATTTCAAGGGGTGGAAGAGGACGCCGGAGGACCTGAGCTCCGAGCAGGCTGACATCGAGGCCATTGCCAAGAGACTCTGCTGGACCAAGGTGCAGCAGAAGGGTGACATTGCAGTTTGGCAGAAGCCAATCAACCATGTCAGCTGCAAGGCTGATGGAAGTGAGCTCGGATCATTAAATTTCTGCAATGCTAGCCAAGACCGTGATGCTGGCTGGTATGTTCCTGACTTGAAAGTATCCAAACATGGATTCTTTTCACATCAAAATGCAATATTTCCGATTCAATAATCTCTTGCAAAAAAAAATTGTTTCTGAAAACTTTCGGAAGTGAATTGGTGGTCCCAAAGGTTTCAAAATGAACCGGCCGGTCAAAGAAATGGCATGAATTCGCTGATGATCATTCTTGTTCTTTGGGAAACCTGGAAAGAACGGAATAGAAAGATTTTTCAAAATCAAAGTCCTGAGGTTTCCGGAATACTGGCAATCATCAAGGATGAGGGTCGTGCATGGATCATCAGTGGTGCATCAAAGCTGAATGCACTGCTACCGGAAGGAAATCAAATCCTCGTGACTTGGGCTCCTGCTTGCTTGTTCTCGGTAGTCGCCGGTTATAGCTGTAGAGGCGATACTGTATAGTATCCTTTTGTTTTCGTTGTGTTGTTTCCAGTACCCTTTCATTCTTTAATGAAATAATAGCAGAGCTTCTGCTATTCCCTCCAAAAAAAAATCTTTCGGAAGTAACTGATAAAGTAACATCTGAAAAAATGACTCTTAAGGTATGTGAAAATGGAAGAATGCATCACTCCCCTACCAGACGTGTCTGGGCCAGGAGATGTTGCCGGAGGGGAGGTGAAGAGGTGGCCGGAGAGGCTGACGGCGCCGCCACCGAGAATCGCCAGCGGCAGCCTGGGAGGAATCACGGTGGACGCGTTCTACAAGGATGCTGAACTGTGGAGGAGGCGAGTGCACCGGTACAAGTCCGTCAGCAACGGGCTGGCGGAGAAAGGCCGGTACCGGAATCTGCTCGACATGAACGCCGGCCTCGGCGGGTTCGCGGCGGCGCTCATCTACGACCCTGTCTGGGTCATGAACGTCGTGCCGACGACTGCCGATGCCAACACGCTCGGTGTGATATACGAGCGAGGGCTAATTGGAACGTACCAAGATTGGTAAGCTTGTTACTACAAAATCTTGACAAGTTGGAGAACAGCATTTACTGCTCAATTCTTCAGTACAGCACCATAGTTTCAGTGAGAAGATTACCGGTTTCAGTATGTGAAAATTTTGCAGGTGTGAGGCAATGTCAACTTATCCTAGGGCGTATGATCTCATCCATGCTAACTCTCTGTTCACATTGTACAAAGACAGGTACTGCATTTAGTTTCTCTCTCGTTCTGAACTATGCAGCAGCTTCAGACTTTTAAACAACTTTTAGCTTTTAGTTTCTCTCCGCATCACTATTCATTATATTAATAAGTCGTAGTCAAAAGTTATAAACCATAGCCTAAAAGAACAGGCTCAAAAGATTGCTGTAGCTTACCTGTGCCTGTTCTGAATGTCAGATGTGAAATGGAAGACATTTTGCTTGAGATGGACCGCATACTGAGGCCGGAAGGCACGGCGATATTCCGGGACGACGTCGACGCCCTGGTGAAGATCAAGAACCTCGCCGACGGGATGAGATGGGACAGCCGGATCGTCGACCATGAGGACGGCCCAATGCAGAGGGAGAAGATCCTTGTGGCCGTCAAGTCCTACTGGACAGCTGCTGGTAGTTGAAGGCTAATGGCAGGCTCTAGATGGGAGGACATTGGAGGCAGGCGCTATCAGATAATTTTAGTATTCTTCTTTCGCTTTCTTGCCATAGGTTTTTCTTTACTTTTCTTTCACAAGCTATATTATTGTACAACTGTGCCAAGTGTTGGATCGATTCACTAAAAGGTGAGCTCCACCGCCGGCAGTCGAGGGGGACGGGACGGGCGGAGAACGAGAGGAAGGGGTCGGAAACATTTTAGATCCATGAGGCTTGAACTTCCTTTCGTCTGAGTTGAGCTCGCGGATTGAACTTCATTTGGTAAACTTTATAACCTATAGTTCACTTCAGACGAACAATACAACACATATCTAGGGGACAAACAGGCCAATTCTTTGCAGCAATAAGTACGCCGAAAACCAAATAACAGGCTTGTTTGATAGCGGCCTGATGCACATCGACATAAGGGCATGTTCTTTTAGAACACGGTTTACAACTTATTAACTTAATAAACAGTGATTGTCGAGAGAAACAAAAAAACACTGAAAAAAAAACAAAGCCATAGTTTCCAGTTGAGAAGCAAACTACAATTGCAGACAGACAGAGGAACAGTGATGATCAAGACATCCTTAATACAATCTAGAAGTTTGTGTAGTAATCGCAGTATCGTACATACGAAAGAAATGAACAGACCTAACTCGGTACATACCCAACAAAAGAACAAAGGAAAAGACATCAAACATCTCTCAAAAGGACCCACCATCTTCGAGAGCCGATTATAAAATAATAATACACAAGGAAAAGACGAGCCGAGATGAGAAATGTGTACATTACAAAGGCAACTGGGTACATCCATGTCCGTGGCCAACCGATATTTCTCCGTTTTCACCTTCAAGATTTGTCATGGTCGCTAATTTACACCGATGGTAACTCCCCAGCTCTTCGAGAAAGCAGTTTGGAGGATCATATACATTGCTAACCAAACTATCACTGGGGAACAAATGTGCTGTTTAATTCGTTAGGCTTCGCTTACAGGGCAAACCACAAATCAATTTGAGAGCTGAAACCTTCCTGTTGGTTTCCTCTTTCGCCAACCCTGAACAAGGTTATGAATAAAATAAGCAAGCTCGCATTTTCCAGATTTTGATGCGAATAGACTGAATACATCAGAATAATGGACTTACAAATATTGCATAGTAAAAGAGAGTGAGTATGGCAAGAGCAACAAAGCCATACTGGAAAACATTGTACCTGCATATTCAGATGTTCAAAATCAGAGCAATTAAAAAGTTTGACACTGATATCCGCAATAATGGCACATTCAACCATTCAAGCAACAACTGCAGACTGATATTCTGATATTTCTACTGACTTCATGCTAGTTCAAGACTTACTTGTAGAGATACTTAATTCCACGAAGAGACTGCAGTGTGTGGCCAAAGATCTCCTGAGCTGCAGTTGCTTGTGAATAGTAAGCAAAAGCTGTGGCGCAGAACTGAATCACACTGCATAAAAAACATGTATGAAAATTTAATTGAGAGGGCTTCTTAGAGAACAAGAAATATAATGCAGCAAATTAATAGGTACTCGTTGCAGGGTTCATGCATTTGTTAAGGTAGGGAAACATAGTCAAATCAAATCAACAAAATTAATGTTCATGCAGAAGACGTTTTTCATCTACACTAACATTGGGAAACATAGTCAATCAAACCAACAAAATTAATGTTCATGCAGAAGACGTTTTCCATCTACACTAACATGCTAGAACATAGGCCCAAGCCAAGCTAGGTCCATGCTACATTTTTGTTGCTTTCGGAATGTGTGCTTCCAAGTATCACAATATTACTGACTAATGGAGGACACTATTGCCCTGATGTCATCAGTGGAAACAACTTCAGAGAAATACAACAGCCTACAGTAAATAGCCAACTACTCTCTGATCACTGTGAAAATGTAAGTTACAGCCTTCAACACTTCATCATAAGTTAAAATAAAACATGCACATATAAAAGTAAGCCTCGGTAGCATACCTGATGGAGCAAAGTAGGATGAGTCCAACGTTAAACAGGAAAGAGTTCATCAAAGTTCCTCCCCATCTGAAATAAGTTAAATGGGTTGTTAATGAATGCCAAAAAAAGAGAGCAAATAAAAGAGTGTCAGGGGATGAGTCAACTACTTCATTGGGTGAATGGTGATGAAAACTAATTTCAGGCCAAGCATCATTTCCCCAGCAATCACAGCAATGAGGAGATAGAAGCAGAAGAATGCAAAGGCAGAAGTCCCAAGCAGACCTAGTACAGAAAAAAGAAGATTGATAGGACTATTCTCATCAAAAGGGTTAAGTTGAGAACAATATCAAGGACCAGAAATGTACCCCAAACTCCATCCAACTTTATGAAGATTTCATTCAGGAAAGCAGATAGAGGAGGATCAATCAACAAGTATATGATGATATGCGCAACCCAAGCAATCGATACAATTAACCTGAGAGAACAAATCACTATCAGAAGAATGCCCTTGGGGATAGGTTGGAGTAATAGAAATACATTTCAGAGATTAAAACATATTTACACTTACCCAACAACGCCGAATATAAGTTTTCCAATGTAACCAAGAACCGTCAAAGCCCAGGTAGCCTCAGCCTGCACCATAATGGATGTCAAGACAGAGCAACTAACAACCATGAAAACCAATGAACATGACAATTCACATTCAGTTACCTTTTCTCCTTGAGGGTACATCTCTTCTAGAGCCTTCATGTCATCTTCTAGAAGTAACAACTCCTGATGATTAAAAGAGCAAAGTTAAACATAATAGCATAATAGAACATAGCAGAAATAGTCCATAGTAAACAGAGAATACTAAAAAATAACATGCGGCATGCAAATGGACACCAACTCAATGGTAAATTGACAACTACATAAAATTATAAAATGCAATGGCTTCTTACTCCACACAAATCCTAAAATATAAGTTTGTTCACTGTGTAAGGCTAAACACAATTAATAGCTTCAAACCATATCATGACATTTGAAGGGCATGCACACCTTTTCAACAGCCTTCACGTTTTTGCGCCATTTTCTGCCCTTGTTCCCACTTCTCTCTTCTTGGTGAAGGGCTTCAGCTGCTTTCTTTAGCTCCCTAGCCTTCTTACCCAATTCAGTTGCTTCCTGCAGGAAACAATTCAATCTCAAGATCGATACCCAAAAATCTGATCCTTATGTGTGGAGGCAAACATTCTTCATGATTAAAATGAAGCATATGAGAATATACACACCTTTATATATTGTGAGCGTGTAATGACAGCTTTTGGACGCCGGACAAATGAGAATACAAGTCCCAATGGAAGGCAAGCAATGCCGACACCACCAAATATCTACCAAATAAAGAGCAATAGTTAACAAAAGGAAAGGCAAAAGTGTACAGAAAGATGCCAGCATGATTGCAGCAGCATTGGGTGATGGAAGAACACATGGTTCAAATAGTTTCTAGTACAGCTTACACCGTCTAAAAGACGCAACATGAAAAACGACAGCCTATTGCATGCAGGCTATAGCTTATACAAAAGCAGTGATGAAGCAAATCGTGAAGATAGGTAAAACTCACAGTGAAAAGCACAGATCCAACAATAGTAGCAAGGGCAACCACATATTCAGGGAAGGTAGTGCGCATTGTCCAGGTTGTTTGAGAGGAAGCAGGTGCAGTAAAAGCTGAACACTGAACAAAAACAATCCATAAAGAAATTCAGTCGCCTGATAAAATACAAGAAATAGTGAACTACAAGAAGTTAACAAATAGTCTAACCATCTTGCTGTGGGGCACCAAAGACTAAAAGAAGGGGGGAAGTAAATATGCATTTAAATCAAAACATGCTTCTGTTGGCGTTTAAGAGCAAATAACATCATTAACACAGGAAAGCGTAATTCCATTAATGGGTTAACCTGCTGGGTCAATGGACTGATGCAAGGTTGACCACTTGAGAATCCAGCGAACGAGTTTGGAAACGTCTCAACTGATGAAGAAAGGTGCCTGACAGTGAAATCCACTTTACCAACAAGTCCTGTAGCAACAAAATGAAAGTGCAGTCAGGTAAGTGAAATCATCACAAACTGTAAGAAGCCAACATTATTGGAGGCATGGTTAATGTCTGGACATGTTATAAAAATGTAGTTATGTTCATCCCCTCATCTACTACTTGATGAGAGTAAGATAGGTGTTGATAAGAAGCTCGAGTTGTGGAGGAAGACCTTAGAATTGAAGGGCTTGAGACTTAGTAGAACTAAAACTGAGTATATGAGGTGCAATTTCAGCGGTGTCAGGGCAGATGATGGAAATGCTAGACTGGACGGACAAGTAGTGACTAAGAAAGACAAGTTTCGTTATTTGGGTTAAATGCTACAATGGGACTGGGAGAATGATGAAGACATGTGCCATAGGATAAGAGCGGGGTGGGTGAAATGACGCCAAGCATCTGGTGCCTCATGTGACAAAAAAGTCCTTCAAAAGTTAAAAGGTAAGTTCTATAAGACAATGATTCGACCCACGATGCTATATGGAGCAGAATGTTGGGCTACTAAAATACAACATATACAGAAAATGAATGTAGCAGAGATGAGGATGCTGCAATGAATCTATGGTCGCCTTGTATCCGCAATAATGATATACATGATAGGGTGGGGTAGCACCAATTAAAGAGAAGCTTGTCCAACATCGCTTGATATGGTTTAAACATCTCCAACGGAGGCCTCCTGAGGTATCAGTGCGTAGTGGAATTTTAAGACGTACTGAAAACATAAGAAGAGGCAAAGATCGACCAAGACCGACGTGGGTGGAAGCAGTTAAAAGAAACTTGAGGAATTGGAATGTATCTAAGCGGTAAGGCGGCTCGGGGGGTCAAGGCGTCGCCCCCGCCTTGCCGTTTGTCCGCCTTAGAGCAACTCCAACCGGTTCTTTATCCTGCTCTTCATTGTATATTTACCTAATATGACTCAAGAAATGGACTCCAACCGGTTCTTTATCCTCCTCTTCATTTTTATCGAGTCGCTATTTTCTCCCGGCCGCTAGCTAGATTTGGCGAGCGCCTCCTCACTCGCTTCTCAAATAGCTAGGCCATTGGAATGCTAACTCAAATAGAGAGCTGAAAATAATAGCTAGCCTCTTCATCCTAGGAAATAGAGAGAGAGAAATGACTAATGGGATGGAGTTGCTCTTAGGTCTAAGTGAAGGCAGGAAGAAGGCGGCGGAAGAGGTGGGCTAGGTTTACCTCATGTCCTCGCGCCACCTTGGCCTCCAGGGCGCCGACGAGCAGCCTCCGCCTCCAGGGCGCCGTCGAGCCGCCGACGCCGCCGTTCACCATCCACCTTGCCGGATCTGACCGCCCGCAACATTACAAGAAGGAGGGAGGCAGCGGCCGGGAGTGAGGGAGGGAGGCGGCGGCCGGGAGTGAGGGAGGAGGGAGGGAGGCGGCGGCCGGGAGTGAGGGAGGAGGGAGGCGGCGGCGGCCGGGAGTGAGGGAGGAGCGAGGAGGCGGCCGCTGGGGTGAGGGGTATTAGGGTTTGGAATGCGGGAGGAGCGAGGAGGCGGCGGCTGGGGTGAGGGTTATTAGGTTAGGTTAGTTTACATTTGAGTCCCTAGCGATTTACGAAATTACAATTAAGTCCTTTTAGGTCCTTCAACTCTTCAGATTTCTTCTAATTTAGTCCTCAGAACTCCGTTTTCTTCGCCTTATGATGTTTATAAGGCATCGCCTCGCCTCACGCCTTACCGCTTAAAAGGTGTGAGGGGGGTGGGTCGCCTTACCTCGCCTTATCGCCTTAATAACCTTGATCTAAAGTTAACTTTGAATAGGGGCGCATGAAAGTTAGCGATTCACATATCGGAATCACAAAAAAGTTAGGGGCAGTGTTTTAGGCTCTCGGTTTAGATAACAGGATGTACGGCTTAAGGTTTTAGCATTGTAGGTTTTATTTCAGGGCTCTCATCTCTTTGATCTTAAGAATATTTCATTCCTAGCCTACCCTAACTTGTTTGGGACAAAAGTCTTTGTTGTTATTGTTGTTCATCCCTACAGTTAAAAACACACGGTATTCCTTGCAGCAAAAAAAATCGCCTATGTATGGATCATTTGCAAGCCCTCCTATGTCATAACTGCAGCGTTCACAAGATTTGATTGACAAAACGACCCGAGTTCACAAAACAGTGAGAAAGGTCTATCTGATGGAAGAAAGAAACATGGATGCTGTCCCACCATTGCAAAAACGAGCAGGACAAGTCGATGTGTTGCTGTCTAAGTTCCCTAGCTTAAGAAACAGCCAAATGTGAAGCTACAACAACTAAAATTGTGGAGAAGGAAACAATTTATAGGTCTAATGGGCACCAGAGATACATAGGAAGGAATCCGCAAAGCAGCAACAAGATGAGCTCGGTTTCAGATCTGACCACTACCGGGCGTACAGCATTTATTAGTCACGAATAGATAGCGTGAAAGCTCAGAGCTTGAGGCTGGTCGCTCCAATTCAGGCCGAAATGCAAAGCAAGACACGTAGCCACCCTCAAGATTCAGGTAAAACGGACCACATCGCGGACTCGAATCGATCTAAAATCTTGAGAATTCAAAAGGAGATTAAGGGGGCAAAACAAAAAGGGGGAAACGCTGATACGCACCGTATAGGATGCCGAGGATGAGGCCGCAAACCACCGCAGACGCGACGACCCACATGAGGGCGGTTCTGAGCCTCTTCCCCACGGACCTGCAGCAAGACGGACAAAATCAGCGAAAAAAATCCCACATTTCTAACAGGGCGCAGCAAAGGGGAGGAGGGATAAGAGGTAGAGGAACTCGTACTTGTCCTGGTCGCCCTCGTAGTAGAACATGGCGAACGGTATTACGAGGAAGACGAGGACGGCGTCGGCGATGTAAACGGCGAGCCAGAGCGTCTTCATGGGGAGCGTGAGGCTGCACGCGCCGCTGTATATAGCGCGGCGGCAGGCCTGGCGATTGGCGACGTCGGCGGGGAGCATGAGGATGGAGAGGACGGCGACGGTGATGCCGAGGACGACGACGAGCTTGGGGAAGTAGGCCTGGTTGGCGTCGTCGGGGTGCTGGTAGTTGACGAGCAGGTAGACGCTGACGAGCAGCACGAGCACGCTCACCACCGCCGCCACGATCACCAGCGCCACGTTGAAGTCCCCCATAGTCAGATCTCCGGGAGGGACTGCGCCCCGCTTGGAAAAGCTAGGGTTTGGGCTGGGGGAACCTGCTCCGGCGCCGGCGTGCGGGATCTGGGGGCGGCGATTCGGAGGGAGAGAGGTTTGGGGGTGGAGCGGCGGGGTGGGTTGACGACGCCGGCGAGGGGAAAGGGGAGGGCTAGGCCCAGGCTGGACGACCCGGCCGGGGCTCGCTCTGCTCAGCCTCCCTCAGCCAGTTGGGTTCGAGAATTTCAGGCTGGTTGGCGGGGTCGGTGTGGGTGTTTTCGCCGGGCCGGCCGGGAGGTGATTTCTGGGGTGCCAACGGCTGCTGATCGCCACGCGTACCGCCTTCCGGTCTCTCCAACCCCTGGCGGGAGGCCCAAGGCCAGCGGTTGGTATCCGCGAGGCTGCCGTATACATATTACATTATAGCATATCACGTTCCAACATAAGATATTATTATAAAATATTATCGTCAAAATAAAAAATAAAAATAATGCTTGAAATCATAAGAAAATTAAAACTTAGAGTACTTTCTTAGAGAACCAACGAAAACTGAAATAAATGTTTTAAATATAAGACCAGTCCATTTCTAACCAAATGAATAAAGAATAAGATAACAAAAATAGCGGCAAGACACGATGCTAAAAACTTGAGTGTTCCCCACTCATGCATGTTGCTATAACTTCACCGGCTTTTTACTTGAAATTGGAAAGACCAAGCGTTAGATTTGAAAATCTCAGCAAGTACCTAACGTCATAACAATGTGAGTAAAGAACGAGCAATCCCAATAATTAATTGACACAAGTTAATACAATATGACTAGGTTACCGAAAACACTGGTAAAAGTCGGAGATAGAGGTAACAGAAATAGTGAAATTAAGGATAATCGTTATTTAGTAAGTTATGGCAATAACATTAGCGATTACTTCCCACATATCTGATTATACGAAAAGTCAAGCATAATATTGTCCTCGACTGTATAACCGCATGTAGGGTATAATATCCTGAGTAACGAAAGTATACGGCCCCCGTACATTACCAGGTGAGTAGAAATCTCTCATATATGTGGGTAACCCCAGGCCAGATAACTGTTATATTGTTAATATATTATATGGTGTGAATTTCAAGGGACTAAGAGAAGGCTAAGATAATGTTATGAAAAGTGAAAGAATTTGCTAATATTGAAAATGGAGAAACATGATTCCCGATATGAGGGTGACATGGAATGATAATATGGTGATAGTAATATAGGAATTATTCTAACGAGGTATTATAATATAGCTCATACAAGGTTATCAACCATTCAAGTTTTATTATGTGATAAGTGATTATTACTCAGATTAACAGGTCTAATATATACATCCTTCATGGTTCACATACAACATTATACAATAAATGGATCGTGTATTAAAAAAACTAAAATATAGCAGCCCTAATGTCAAAAGAGTGCTAATAATTTAAATACAAGTTAAAATATGTTCATATGCTATCCCTATTAACAATTTAAGCATGAATTCCCAAACACTAATTAAAAGCATGAGTTCTAAAACATTATTACCAGAATATTCTAATAAACCTAAAAGCATATAAAACAAGATAACCTAGAACATCACGGTATGAATACAATATTAGAAGTCTATAACTAGACAAGTATTAATAATATGATAACAATCAGGCAACCATTAGTGATGCGATAATAACTAGGTAAGATTTAGTGATATGCTAATAGCCAAGTAACTTTAGTGGTATAATATTAGTCAGTTAACTTTGATGATATGATATTAGCTAGATAACTTTAGTGATATGATATTAACCAGGTAACTTTAATAATATGATAATAGCTAAGCAAGTATGAGTGATATGATAATTGTACTCAATGGCATGGTGACAAGTAATCCGAAAACATGTGGTATGCAAAATGGAAAGATCACAGCCGCAAGGTACTTGCCCTGAGCACACTCGGCGAACACACTGCACAAATGATCTAAAATGCGCAACTACACAGACGCTCCCTCAATAGTTGCGTGAGAACCTACACGGTGGAACGAGGTGAATCAGACGAGGGTTATGATAAAATTGTGAAAAGGACAGCAAGAGATTGTTCGACTGGAAGAAAACGTGTTAACTAGGATTTAGCCGTGTGAATCGCCGTTCGGTTGGACGGACGATGTTCGGTCAAAAGAATAACGTTCCTCCATGCGAATTAGCACAACCCCTGTGCGAATCACGTTCACACCACGTGACCGTGAATGGGCCACTCGGCCACCATCGCTGCTGCCGCCCAAGCCACGACCGCTCACGGCAACATGGCCAAGCGACCGCGCCGCCTTCTGTGGCCACCTCCACCGTGTGCCTACTCCACTGGCCGCCAACGCCGCCGATGGCCTGTCGTGCCCACCGCTAGCCTACGTTGAGCCGCTGTAGCCATAGGGCGCCGCCCACATGCCTTGTGCCCGCCTTGCGCCAACGCCGCCCTCGGCTAGCCGCGGCGCCATCGACGCTGCCTCCGCCGACAGTCGCCTGGCTCGCCGCCCACACAGTAGAGAGAGAGTATAAGGAGATGGGAAGGAGGAGACCTGAGGAAAAAATAGCAGATGACGGCTGCGGTTGGTTTGGGGAAAAGGTTTACCACTTTTTAATGTGCCCTTAGCCCGGACTAGAGTTAATTAGGGTTTGCTTTTAGTGGCCCCTTTCAAGGAAATTCGTGATGCTACATAATCTAGTGGCATCAACTTTATATTGTCAATCTAGGTAATCCTTTATATGACATAAATATGTTTGAACAACATGGGTCTTAAAACGACTTATATTTTAGGATTAATTCTTTACATGCCATTAACATATTGCGAAGTCCCTAATTGAATCATTGACATATGGGGTCGGGCCTATACATCAGGGAGACAATAACTCAATAAGTGATATATAAGGTGGTGAGACAAACTTTCAATAGTACGTAAGGAATTCACCCTATATTTTGCACACGGGGTAATGGAATTTCGGGATTCTCAATTGAAAAGAACAACATGGACCGGGCACATGACAAAAGTATGGGGACTAAAAGTAACAGTAAAAAAAATAGAGACAACATCGATCTTTCTTATATAGGTTGATACACGAACGTATCACATTGCCTCATGGACTATATTGCCACAATGGAAGCTGTTGAGAACTGTTTAGCACTGTACTGCCCATCGCATGTGGATGTCTCTTTGAACCACAGCCATGACCTTGCAATGGCATTGGGATGCCAAGACGGATGTCCAAGGTTGCTACAATTAGTTGTTGGCTGCGGTTTCAGACTAAAAGTTGAATTCGCACCGTAGCGGTTATTAGTTTTATTTAAGCCATTCAATTAAAGAAAAAATAAAAAAAGAGAAAAACACCATTACATCTCAAAATATCGTTATATCGCCATAGACAATGAAAAGAAAAAAGCACAAAAAAAAGCAAAAAAAGACCAAAACACTAAAATTAAAAACCGAGGCATTCCCAAAAGTTAGAAGTATAAACAGTTTGGAGCGGGTCTTTTTCTTAGATTGGTTGTTCCCTCACGCACGGATCAAAAAAATATAAAACAATCATAATATAGCAAGAGTGCCTTCAGAAATTTAGAATGTTTCTTCATCTGAACACAAGTAAGAACTAGATAGATGCTCATTACTTCTGTCCGAAGGCAGTAGCAAATTCTTTCGGCAGCTACAGTAGTACTCCAGTAGTTATTCAGAGGCACGAGCGGTTAGAACGAATAATCTTCTTTCCCGGATACTTTACCTCATGCAGATTACTACCTCACTAGTCGGTACTCGGTACCAAGTATAACGCTGTGAAATGCTGACATTGTCTGTGCGTTAGACTTCACCTCTGATCCTCCAAAACGCGATGGCAAATTGACAACAAAGGCGGCGCGTTCGCAGAGCTACTTTTTCTCCATCGGTATGTCAGACGGGGAAAAACGAGCTAAGAAAGAAACCCTGCGATCCGCGACTTCCGTTCCGACGATGCGTGAGGAAGACGATGGCGGCGTGCTGCTGGAGCTTGAGCTGAGCATGCTGAGGAAGACGATGGCGGCGTGCATGGAGACATGCCGTCACGAGCCTCTCCACCTCTGCATTGAAGTGGACAGAGTCAATATTTATTTCGAAAGGGACAGAGTCACAAGAATCAACGCTTGATTTAACCAACTCATATGCTGATATGTCTGTATTTGCAAATCGAGATCGAAATTTGAATAAAAAATAGGAAGACCATGGTCCATGTAGAACGAATGCTCTCAAAAAGAAAAGCGAAGAAAATAAATTTCCTCTGAATGTACTACTTAAAAGAGAAGGTTAGTGATGGTAGTTCATCCGTCTCTTCTAACTCCCCTTATACCTCCCTATAAAATCTCTAACAAAAACAAAAAAACAAATTTACTAAAAACAAATTTCACTATTCTAAAAATTCTCTAACAAAAAAAAACAACAGAGCTCTACCGTGCGCGCCAGAGCCAAGAGCACAGAGGCACGACGCGGCCGAGTGTGTGGGTGGGTAAGCCGATCCCGACAATATCAACTCAATATAATAGAATAATATGATTTTATCCATAACAAAGCACGTACATTTGGCTAGTAAAAGAGAAGAAATTGAGTTGGAAAAGAACCTGTCCAGATCCAACGGCTGGGAAAAATTGAAGGCTTAGGACCTGTTTGGCAGAGCTCCACCAACTCCAGATCCACCAAAAACAGCTCCACTCCACGAATTTTTACCCAAACGCTCCAGCTCCACAAAATCTGGATCCACCAAAATACTGAATCTAGTTCCAGATTCATGAAATCCATGGAACACCTCAAGGGGTGCTCCACGAAACCTTGTTTCGTACCTACTCGTGGAGTTGGGTGGTAATTACCCACCTTTTGCCACTGGTTACACACCCCATCCCATACCACCATAAAACTCATGGGCAAAACAGGCTATTCCCACCAAAAACTCAGTTTCGTGGATCTGGAGCTGCTGTGTAAGCCAAACAGTTTTGTCTAGCTTTATGGTGGGATCCCAAATTCACGGTGGAGCTATTTTTGATGGATCTGCTGCTCCAGATTCATTTTTTCAGTGGTGGGGCCCTTAATCCAACGGTTAGCTCAATTTCGCGGGGACGGCTACTCC
Source organism: Dendrocalamus latiflorus (assembly GCA_017311315.1). NCBI lineage: Eukaryota > Viridiplantae > Streptophyta > Magnoliopsida > Poales > Poaceae > Dendrocalamus > Dendrocalamus latiflorus. Next base: position 1,623,678 of record CM029659.1, read on the forward strand.
GCCTTTCTTCTCCGTTGCGTAGGGTCTAGTCGGCGCGGGCACCATCCAAGCCGCCGTCCTGTCCTCCCTCCCTCCAATTTCCTAAAATCCTAGCACTCGCCGCCACCCCGACGGCGCCGTCGACGAGGACGGCGAGCGCGAAGTAGGGTCCCGGCGCTCGCGGAGATGGCGGCGAGCAACGGCGCAGGGACGCTCAGGTCCACCTCCATCAATGGCGTCAAGCTCTATTCCCTCACCGGCAACCGCTACGTCGCCCGCGGGTTCCTCGTCAAGAAGAAACGCGTCCTCCGCAAGGATGAAGGCACCCGCCTCACCTCCACCAAATCTCTACATTTGTTTCGGGATTTTTGGGGAAGCTTTCTTTCTTTTTTTTTTGATGTATCGTGTTGTTGTTGTTTGGTTTTTAATAGTACCAGCGGAGGATGGATTTGATCCATGACCTGAGGTTCGAGACCGCCACCACCAAGATCAAGGTGACGCCCGATGAGCAGTATGTGATCGCCTCAGGTATGCGAGCTTGCTTGCACAAGTCTTGGTTTTTGTGTTGGTTTTTTGGTGTTGTTGTGATCAGGTATACCCAGAAAGACGTTAAAGTAACATAGCTCTGAAGAATATGTTACATTGATACAGCGCAATGTTACTTTATCAAATGCTGACAGAACGAGTGGCCAACTCAATAGAGATTATGTGTAGGTATATATGCCTCCCAACACCCAAGCAACACCTGCAGTTGAGCTTCCATCGTTCCTTCACTCAGTGCTTCAGAACTTAGAAGGGTTAGCCTGGTTGAGCGAAGCGAGGATGAAAGCTCAATTTCTGGGTGTGGGTTGGGTATTGGGGCATTACACTCTCGTTTTGTATAGGTATCACTGCCTCAAACCTTAGTAGGACCTCAGCTTGAGCTTGGTTTGAAGTTGGAGCTAAAAACCTTTTTATCAAACACTAATGTGATGATGCATGGAGTAGGTTGCATTTATGAATGCAATGTCAATCCAACTTTGGATCGCTGTGCTTGTGAAAAGTTGTTTTAGACACGTTCCATGTAATTCACACTTTATGACTTTTAGCTTTACAAATCTACTGGTTGGTTTATGTTTATGTTTATGTTTAGCTTAATGTTTCAATATTGCCACTTTGGCCTGATCATTTACATACTGTAAGTTAATGGCATGCTTACATCTCTTGTGTGCCATGAATATACCCCCCACAAGTTAAGGTCTATGAATTGAAGGAACTGTCAATGAAGTTTGAGAGGCACATGATTTCAGAAATTATAAATTTCCAGGTACCCCCTAAATCCTAATGAAGCATACACCTTTTGTACTACTGAACAATGTTTTTTAATATTCCATTCTAGAAGATAGAAGTCAGAGACTTCAGACTTGTGTGTCACTTTATAGTCTGTGGATTAAGTAACTGCTTAACAAAATAGATTGTTATCTTAAGTGCATCTCTGTTTAATACCGTTCTATATTTAGCTTGCATTCCATTTGTCTCATCAACTTCAGCTATATATACATCCCCAACATGTTTTGTGTGCAGGATCGAGACGTCGTCTAAGTACATTATTTGTCTCCACTTCACCACTACTCTAGACTTCTATCTAGAGGATGGTTTTCTACTTTTCCAAGGAAAGGAATGAGTAACTGTGGGAGGGGATGGTGAAGGAGAACCATGGCTTGTTATCTAGTGTCAAGGGAGGTGGTTTTTATGTGTTACTTTTTTTGATCATGTTTTTTGTTGGTACAGCTAGTGGAGGGTTTCAGAGGGTCTATGGGGGTTTTGGTTATGGTGATAGAAACCAAGAAGGAGAAGATATCTTGAGGGGGTTTTGGTTATGGTGATAGGAACCAAGAAGGAGAAGATATCTTGAACTTTGCCGTAACCTATGACCTCATGATAGCTAACACTTTGTTTAGAAAGAGACATTTTCATTTAGTTACCTTTGCCAATGGTCAGTATTCTAGTCAAATCGATTTTGTCCTTGTTAGAAGGGAGGGCAAACGAGCTTGTATAGATTGTAAGGTTAAACCTAGAGAGTGTGTTGTCCATCAGTATAAGTTGGTAGTCTCTGACTTTCTGTTTTAGAATACAAGTTTGACAGGCTTAGGTCGCTAAAGCCACGAGGATGAAGTTGTGAAAACTCAAAGGGGATGCCTCACAAACGTTTAAGGAGAGGATGATCGAGGAAGAGATATGGAACCTGGGAGAAGCGAATGGTACGTGGTCGAAGATGGCCCTTGATGCTTATGCAGCTAGCTATATTGCTGTTTCTCCTTGATGCTTATGCAGCTATATGGCTGTTTCTTTTAAATCGTAAACAGTAAAGCTTCTATATCCACATTCTTGCTAGTGCTATTTATAACCTATTTCCTTTGGATTTGTATGTACTGTACAAAATTGGTCCTCATTCACATCTACCTCTGTATGAGAAACTCAGTGTGGACTGTGGAGAGATTCAGCTATAATTAACACATTTAGTGTATCATAACATCTGGCAGTGGCCACAACTCTCCAGCTTGAATCATGTCCTAATTGTGCTTTTCAATCATGAATGATTTTCTTAATCATTCCTAAATTGCTTATCATGTGTGATTTTCTAATGCCATCAATCTTATGGACAAGACTTTAAAATTGATGAACAATGAAAAGAATACCTTGCACTTCATCCTCAAGCGTCCACAAAGGAGCCTCGCCTACTCGAGGAACATTTTGAGAGTGTTAGTGAAGATGAGGAACAGCCAGATGCTAGCCCATCTGTTGCATCAGCAGAGTCTGACAGTGACAATGACATGCATAATACAAAGCGTATAAGGTGAAATCTTATATCATTTTGTTTAGGGTGAATTGCACATTTGCCACTGGTGTTTTCCGTTTTTCTTTCTCACATATGCAAATTATCCTGTGCTGTCCTTCTTGGAGTGCCAGTTTTTTTTAATCAATCTCTGAAAGCCTCCGGGGGTGTCAGTGTTTGCTCACTCCAATACCTAGCATGCATATCAAACCCACTGGTTAACAAATATAAGTACTGAACTGTTAGTAACTGCATTCTAAAACATGATGTATTATTAAAGCCATGTCGGACTTGTTGAAACTGAACATTGTTCTGTTTGCTAGTAAGTGTTATACCATGCCGTTTTAATTTGTATCAATGAGAGGATTGGTGCAGCTGACACATGATGCCTACAAGGTGCATCTTGGTTCTTAACTAGATCATCTTCCTTTGGGTCAATCATTGGATACTGGGTATATATTTCCAATTTTTAAGCAATAGCAGCACATATTTACATGAAGCTTATTAACTTAATTTCCAAAAGCTGCATTTCTCATATATACAGTTGTCTGGCTTTTTCTCCGTTGCATTTCCAAATTAGTGGCTGGACTTTGTCATATGTACTGAGTATGCTATCCGTTGATACATCAGAATTGTACTAATCATTTCCTGCCTTTCAGGTTGTATGAAGTCAAGGATGATCGTCATGCTGAGGCATATTTGAGTAGTGTTTCCCTTGCCAATGAGGGCGCGCTGCCCCTTGGGGACAGGATAGCTGCACTGGAAAGGCAACGGAACTCGAATACACTTGATGAGGTTAAGTATGGACCCGGTGGCTCAAGGAGGTTTCATTCATCGCTAGAAGCTCAAGAAGGCGCCATGAAGAAGAACCCAATGATGAAGAGCCCAAGGATTTCAAGAGGAGAGGTGTACAATCCCTGGGGTTGAAGCAGGGCAAAGCTGAGTTCTATTTCTTTGGTGGAAATCGTGGCAGAGGTAAAGGTGGTCGAGGCAGAGGAGGCTGCGGCGGAGGCGGAGGGAGGGGCGGAGGCAGAGGCAGAGGCAGGGGCAGGGGGTGAGCATCCTCTGGTTTCAAGGTACATCACCATCATACTGCCCATTTGCTGCTCCCCCATGGTTGTGCTGACCTTAAGATGATGATATTTTGATGGGAATTCACTCACACAAGAGTGCTTGTAACATTTTATTTGGTTAAAACACCGGGATGGTGAGATCAATTGCAACTGTGAGGTTAATTTAACAGCCTCCTAGTACACGCAGTGTAATTTCCTGATCACTGTAAAATGTATGCCTCTACAAAATGTATTTTAGGTGAGAGAGCTTGGATACCGTGGATACTCACACAAGATTATGGCTTATGATTTCTCTAGAAAAAATTAATATGATGGTTTCTTTGTCGTCATTTTGAAGCGACTTATTAGGATAATTTTTTCGAAGTGATTTATTGATATTTGGTTTGTTCGTATAAATATTCGTGTTAGAGCTAAAAGCTACTGGCTGCAGCAAAAAAGAACCCTTAGGGTATCTCCAATGATTCTAGCTAGCAACTAACTAGAAGACTTCCACATCATTTATATAGTACACACTAAAGTTAGCATTCTAAGAGCATCTCCAAGAGATACTCTATATGGCTCTTAATATTTAAATTTTAGAGTTGAAGGGTAAAAAGTAGCTCCAACAGATTCCCAAATAGACTCCCAAAAATAGAACACACCCAAAAAATGGGCTCTCGCTCTCTACTTATAGAGGATGATCTAGGCTCCCAATACTGTTTTTCTGGTTTAGGGTATCTGTTGGAGGGAATGATTATTTTGGGACCTTATATCGTGATTAGGATCTGTAAAAAGAGATTTAGGGTGTGAATTTATTGGGCATCTCTTGGAGATGCTCTAAAGAACTATTTATAAGGATAGCTATTTGATGCTTACATGCACACATAGAAAAGGACTATCATTTATAGATGCTGCTTCGTTTTGCGTTATAGACTAGTGCTTAAGGAAGAGCTGATTCGTTTTTTTTTTTTGCATACTCTCTTTCCTCCACATAGTATATATGCTGATGTGTACATACATATATCTAGCTGACTCAGACCATTGGAGATGCCCTTGGTTGGAATTTTAGTGTCTTCTTGACTAGCCTTCTGCTACAACTTGCAGTTATTGCCCCTAAAAGTAGACGTAACATGCTGTAATTTCTATATGATTCAGTGTGTTCGAACGCCGAATGCCTCGGTATGATTCTAAACAGCTTCAACTTGAGGATTATTTTGGTTTTCATTTTATTTAAATGAGAAGCCACTTAGAATATATTGGCTTTTAATTTCGATTTATTTTAGTTTTGTGGTTTTTTGTCGTTTTTTCTTCTTATTTTTTTGTATTATCCAGGACGATATAATAGTTTTTTTAATCAGTTGGAGTGGCGCCTAAGAATTGAAATATAAACACTGTACTGTGCTAATTTATGATGCACGGACACGGATACGTCGACTCGACACGACACCGACACGGGAATTCACCGTTTTCCCAAAAACACCGATACGGTGACACAGCTATATATATTTAAATAATAAATTATATATATATATATATATTATTTTTTATGTTTCCACATGCTTATTAAATTGAAATAATGTAAATTGTAAACTTGTAATTTGTAAAGTGTAATTTTCTCTCTAGCACTAGAATTAGCGGCTTCCATTTTTCTAGAATGATGAAACAAGCAATCAAGCACAAGTTTGCTAAATGCCTAAATATATATTGCTAGCTTACTGCAGTTTGCATCTCAACTCTAAATGCTAAAACAGAGAAGCGGGGAGATGATACCTCGGTGGAGCGGGGACGCCGGCGGCGCGTGGGAGAAAGTCGGCAGCGCACGGGAGAAAGCCGACGGGCGGCGGTGAGGTGCGGGAGCCGGCGGGAGTAGGCGGCGAGGTGCGGGAGCCGGCGGGAGCAGGCGGCGGCGAGGTGCGGGAGCCGGCGGGAGCGGGTGGCGGCGAGGTGCAGGAGCGGGCGGCGACAAGATGCGGGAGCCGACGGGAGCGGGCGGCGGCGCGAGCGGCTGATGCGGAGAAGCGAAGAAGCGTGAGCGTGCGAGCACGATGGGAATGAGGCGCTCGGTATCCGGGGCGGGAGGTTATGGGCCGGCTGTGTCCTGGGCTATTCCTGGGCCGGTTGTGTCCAGGCCGTGTCCGACTCGTATATTTAGTGTATCCGACACGTGTTGAGAATTTTAATAATTAAAATTAATTCTAAAATCGCCTGATACGTCGCCGACACGTGTCCAAGATGTATCTGTGTCGTATCCGTGTCCGACACGTGTCAGACAGACACGGATACGACGGTTTTGAGGCGTGTCCGTGCTACATAGGTGCTAATAGTGAGCAATGCTCTTCCTGCATAATCAGAAAACTATGTTCAGCCGGAGTATATAAAAGCTGTTGAAAGTCACAGTTGACTTGCAATGGTGTCGACAAACAAGCCTAGGGTTTACTTGGAACTGCATGAAATTTACAATAATTATATATCATACGGAAGCCCAGGGTTTACTTAGACAGTAGGAAATTTACAAGAATTATATATCATTCGTTGAATTCCTCGTTTGAAATTAGGCCAGGTGCTCCAGCACTATACCTGAAGCAAAATTATGCTAACTAATCGAGAGGTTACGTGGCAGTATGGACAGTACACGTTACGACGTACGTCGGGCTTCCGTACTTTTTTAAGTGAGATCTATAAGTTAATTATTATAAAAATTTCTCTGTAGATTAAAATTATATATAGATGCCGCTCTTAATCCGAATTCAAAAGATATAAAACGCCGTAAAAAAAAGTGGCCCCGGACTGTCAGCCTCCTAGCTCTCACGTCCCTAGATTTCCCCGACCAAATCCACGCAAAACCCTTTCGCATAAACCCTTCCCCTCCAGTGGATCACTCGCCGCCGCCGGCGGTATCTCACTGGCCAGCTCTCTCTTCCTCTAATCGAAACGGGGTTTTTTTTGCTTGTTCCGATTTTCCGATCCGTCGTGGTGTAGGTAGCCGTCGTGATGCTTTCCTTGTCGAGGGCGCTCGGGAGGCGGCTCTTCTCCTCCTCCTCCTCCGCCGCCGCCTCGACGTCGGCGGTGAGGAAGGCGCAGAACCCACTCGAGGAGTTCTTCGAGGTGGAGAGGAGCACCGAGGAGGACAAGCCCCCTCCCCACTACGGTATCCATACATCTGTCGCTCCCAATTTCTTGTAGCCTGGATGTGTTGTGGTTCACAGATTTGCAACGGATCGGCGTGAAATGTTCGCCGATAGATCATAGTTAGCGCAGATGGGTGTGGAACCCAACCCAATCTGTTGGAGAGCGTGCCTTAGATTGTAGCGCCCCCTGTTATTAGTTCAGATTAGCCAAGAATCGCGCATTTACACTTGCTCTGCTCTACGGCCAAGTACGCCGCCGAGTTGTTGTTTAAGAAACTAGCGACGCCGCGTACTTGGCCTACAATCTGTGTCTGAATCTATAGCCTGTTAAGTGTAATCCCCTTCTCGTAGAACCAGTGTACAGATACCATCTGTTGAAGATGGTACTGGATGATTGTATGTGTGCTCTAGTTGCTTCCTGCAATACACATATTAGACATATCATAAGATAATGGTTTACAAGAAATTCCAAATCTTATCAAATAGCAATTGAGCTTGTTTGTTTTGGTGTTAGTTATATACTACTGCTTGTTTACAATTGATGCTTAGCATGTCAGCATTTAGTTCGAGTTTCTTTGGTTGCAATGAGGCAATACTCAAATGTTTGTTTGCTACGGATTTAACCATAGATGAGTTGGTGTTTATTTATGGTCATGTTGTAGCTGTAGCATTTTCTATTTGGTCCGGATGTTTAGGTACGAAGTTTGTTGCTATGAGCAAATAAAGTTGCTCACCAGTATCCTTGTCAACAGAGCTTATCAGTGTTGCTGTTTGTTTCATTAATTGGTAGGTCGTAGTTGGAAGGCTTCTGAATTACGCCTAAAATCCTGGGACGACCTTCAGAAGCTATGGTATGTCCTTCTAAAGGAAAAGAACATGCTTATGACTCAACGCCAGATGCTACATGCAGAGAACATGCGTTTCCCAAACCCGGAGCGCATTTCCAAGGTATGTGTACTGCCACCTAACACCATTTCACAAACAAGTCACTACGAACTACGCAGTACTATTTTCGTTCTCAGTTCTGCATAACCATGTCCATGTGCAACAGAATTTTAAGGAGTTCCAAATTAATCAAATAACTATGCCATACTTTTTTTGTAAGATGTTCTCATTCAATCTGTGGATGGTAAGCCATGCCCACTGCAAATCAAAATATCGTATTCCTATACCCCAATGTCTTGGTTTGATCGCACATTTCTTACACTTGAAATTTCACTTGCACATTATTGCTTGTTACTATCAACTCTAATTGGCTCTAGTTTCATAGTGGATTAAAAAACAGGGATAACATTGGTTGTTCTCCTGGTCCTGTCAAGTTACTTCAAGAAGTGCTAATCTAAGTTACAGTGTTTCTATTTTCATTATTTTGTTCTTTACTTTTCTTGATTCTGACAGCTGAACCATGTAAACAAGATGTTGTGCGCCTGTTTGTGTGTTATGAAATATCGGTTTTCATAATAAAGTAAATTACAGAAATATTGTTAATTCCCTTGCATATATAAATAAATAGCTATATGAACATGCCTGAATCCAACTTTCTTAGCAGAATTACAGAAGAAATTATGAAATCATGGGCACCTTGTGCAAAGTGACCTCACGTTGCAAAGCAACTCAAAACATTAAAAAAAAAACTAAAACAAAAATGCAGTGGCGGGGTTCAACGTAGGTTCAACTTGGCCACATCACCTTCTTTAATGTTATTTTGCATAACTTTGTTTCACATTTAGCGCTGTATACCAACTTTGTATGAAAGAACAAAAAAACAGTCGGTCAACAATATACTGATGATCTGTTTGTTCTGGAGATGTGACCTGCTTGTTAGGATAATATTTCCTCCTATGGTTATTGTCGATGCGACTTAAAATTTCTCGTCAGTGTGCGCATGGGTGTATTTTTGTTGGTCAACAATATATTGATGATCTATTTGATCTGGAGATCTGGAAATATTATTGTCAGTCACAATATAGTGATGATCTATTTGATCTGGAGGTATGACCTGCTTCCTAGAATAATAATTCCTCCTATGGTTATTGTCGATGCAACTTAAAATTTCTCATCAGTGTGCTCATCAGCGTATTTTTCATGGCATATTTTCTGTTCCTCAAGCAGTACTTGAACCATTGCATCATTGCTTCTTTACATAATTTCAGGTAAAGAAATCAATGTGTCGAATAAAGCATGTCTTGACTGAGAGGGCCGTAGCAGAACCTGATCCAAGGAGGTCTGCGGAAATGAAGCGGATGATCAATGCCCTTTGATCAACTTCCGTGCTTAATGTTTGGAACTATTGGTTGAAAGGATGAGTATTAGCAAGATTTGCTTCTTTCTGTTGTATGTTTATCTCAGAAGCGCTATAAGACCGGGCCTTTTGATATCCATGGAACACCCGCAGCAAACCTGCAATCCATGGAACACTCGCAGCAAACCTGCAATCGGCATTAATGATCTCAGATCCAATAATTTTGATGTCATCCAGTTGTTATAGTACAATGTGAGATGCATGGCATATTTGAGACGAACAGTCAGAATTTAAAAATTTAAACCATAAGTGATCACAAAGCGATATTTATTTAACGTGAAGCGCATCAACAAGACTATTGCTCACTGTAGCATTGTAGCGTTAGGATTTGTTCCAAAAATAAGAATGACATGTCTAAAAAATTATGGAAGAACCTAAATAACAAATGTTATAGCAAAACTGGAGAAGAAAGTAACATATTTTTTTTATTTAGAAGGTCCTAAACTCATTTAGAAAAAATCCATCTACATCTATATATAAAAAAAGGGGAAAAGCGACTTGGATTGTGACTCCTCAAAAGAAAGTCAGTCCATCCCACGGATGCACAGGAGGGCAATTAATGATGATATCTCAATTTTTATGACTACTCGTTGGTTTTCAAGAAATTAGGTAAGCGTTAAGCAAAGTATTTCTCCATTGCTTCTATGGGTCTTTGTCTCATTAATTTAAAATATGGTATTAACCACGATGCACGCAGATAGTTTACAAAGACAATTTGAGCTAAATGCTCAAGAGCATTGTGAAGAATTCTATTGTTAAGGAAAATGCCTCAAAATAAACAAATCTAAAGAACCCAATATAACTATTACATTATTAATACAAATAAAAAAAGCCATCATGTTAGCTCGTAAGGAATAGAAATTTACCACGTTAATCGGAATAAAAAGGAAAACAACTGCATCTTATAATGGTGGGTCTGAACTATAACATCACAGATTAATCAGGTGTATGTTAGTGCTGCTACATTTGTATAAGAAATACAACTTTGCTTTTAATCATAAGCATAAAAGGTGCATAATGAGTGCAACTTTATTTCAACTATTTTCAATTATAAGCATATGTATTGTACTATATAGCTCAATTGCATGAGGAATTGGGCTAATTCAGTAATATTAAATCGGAAAAGTCTAATTATCATGTACACTTGCTATTGTAAATAATACGGTATAACCATATGTTTGTATTTAATTTTAACATAATAAAGCATAATTAAATAACATTTTAAACAGTATATAAATGACAGAAATTACATATAAGAATGTAATTCTACCATGTCATTTATACAAGAGCATAAACTTAGAGCATGAAACATAATGGATGCTAAATGGTGCATATTTCTCAGTTTCATATCAAAGCATTCAATTATAACAACCTAAAGCTCAGTTTTAATTGATGTTATGCTTTCTGAAGTAAAGTTGCACAAGACTTAAAACTTGGCCTTCTCAATACTTTGTCAATACTCTTTATCAAGTGACAAGACGATTAAAGATTAAAATTTGAGCTCTAATCAATGCATTCTCTATCACTAAAGTTTTGTGTATACAACTGATAACCCTTTCTAAACTTCGGTATAACAAATGGTCTAAAGCAAAGACTGTAAAGCAATAACTCAAGATGATTAGTTAAATGATAACATAATCACAGACTTCAAGTCATTAAAAGAGAATATCACTTCTATTCAGATCTAAAATCAGAATAATAGCTACTGCATGTCAGGTAATCATAGAGCAATGAGATCGGACTGGCTGACCTAAATAGGAACTCAAAGAGCTATGCAACAGACAACAGAAAGCAACACAGATTGAGCTCAATTTTAATCTAACTGTTCAGAATTCAGATCACTTTCAGTCTTTGACAAATTTCATCATAGATCTTTAAACCGAGCCCACAAGCAAACAATGTCTCCCAGTACTAGAGCATATATCAAAGATTAATGAACTAGCACAGCTCACAATATTTGTAAATAAAAGAACCCAAATACTCACGGTGCAGACGACACTCAAAGCCTTCGAGAAGTGAATCAAACCGGTGGAAGCAAAATCACCAACAAAAACCGTGCAAGGCACACCCGTAGGTATTGACCCAGAAAACCTAGTGCCCATCTGTGCGGCATCGCGATAGAGGAGCGTGGTAGACGGAGATACAATGCCTTCTTCACCGTTCAGGACAATCCAAATCAACGAAGTCAAGGTACACAAGAACACCGAAGTGCACCGGTCGGATGCACTTTGTCACAGAGCACCAGAACCAACGAACTCACCACCAATAGTCCATAAATCAACGCGGTGGAGCAGCAGCTCCAAGAACCCAAGATCGAAGCCAAATCAGAAAGAACCAAGAAGGAGATTTGGAGGAGTTACTGTTTTTCGCCACACGGTCTGCACAAGAGATCCACCTCCCTTTATAGGAGGAGGAGCTCACGCGGTTGCTGCCAACGGCCGGTGGCTTAGATTTGGAGGAGTTACTATTTTTCGCCACAAGGTTTGCACGAGAGATTCACCTCCCTATATAAGAGGAGGAGGAGGAGGAGCTCACGCGGCTGCTGCCAACGGCCGGCGCCGAAGCCGCCAGCGCCTCCAGCGCCGCCCTCCTCTCTCCGAAACTGCCGCCCCCCTCAAGCCCCAGTCGAACAAACAGAAAATTGATCATTTGCCACTTTGAAGAGTGGGCTTCGCAAAATTGCCATTTTCAAAATTGGCTTCGCAAAAATGCCATGCAGTACATTTATCTCTTGATTACCATGCCATTTGAGCCATTTAACTCATTTAATATTTTTTTCTAATTTTAGGGGCTGTAAAAGACCTTTCTACCCTTGTTAAGTTTACCCGGATACCCGGCTGAGTCCCTTCGGAGGCGATCAGCTCCCCAAGCGAGCAGCTCCCGGACACAGGCAAGTTACCACCGCGAGTAGCAAGATGCAGCAACGTGCCCCCGGGGAAGCTGCGAACGTACAGACAGCAACATGCATGAGAATTTTGCGACTTCATGCAGCCTCCAGCCGCAACAGCACCGTCGAATTCATACATACCCGTATGAGCCTGTGGGAGCCGAGACGATGGCGCCGTTCTCCAGTAGCAGGTGCACGCACTCCGGCCGCCCCTGCCTCGCCGCCAGATGCAGCGGCGTCGCCCCGTGCTCGTCCCTCACGTTCACGAACCGCGCGAAACCCCTGCCATCGCAACCAATCAGCCAATGGGCTTGCATCTTCTCCTCTATTAGCAGTTAATCATAGAATGCACATCATCAGCAAGGACCAAGGATCTCACCATGAATCGGCGATCGGCGCGGTCTGCGCGACGGAGAGGATGGCCTGGAGGCAGTCGGCGTGGCCGTAGTACGCCGCGTGGTGGAGGCAGGTCCTCGCGTGCACCGAATCAAACATCAAGATCTGATGCCCAAATCAAGCAGTATAGCGCACAAACGACAGAGTTACATACATATGTACATACAGAAAGGAACTCAGAGAATTGAGATGGGTCAAAGTTTGTGGCTTTGCTCTCACATTAGCGCCGGCTTGGAGGAGCCTGGGCACGCACTCGATCTTGCCATGCATGGCCGACAGCATCAACGGAGTCTGCAGGGGAATCATCAGACATACGCAAATGTAGAAGGATAAGATTTTTAGTTTTTGCTCGGCAAAACCGAAGAAACGAGGCAAAAAATCGAAGGAACGAACTATCGTCTCACCTGCTTGTTCCGATTCAGCACGTCCGGGTGCACCCCGCGATCCAAGAACATGGCGAGTGCCTGTGATGTCAAGAAATCAAAAGGCTGAGACAATTTGTGAAACAGAGACAAACAGCAGGTGCAGTAGTGGGGCAGTGCGAAGTACCTCGAGGCGGCCATTGGCAGCGGCGATGTGGAGCGCGGTGAGGCGGTCGTAGATGGTGGCGCGGCGGGCGAGCGCGGGGTCGGCGGTCGTCCAGGGCGTCGAGGTCGTCGAGCTGCGCCGCGCGGAAGAAGTCGTGCTCGTCGCCGTCGCGGCTGCAGCTCAGGCCGTGCGCGGTAGGTAATGACAATTTTTATTTGTGATTTTTTTCTTCTTTTTTGTTTGTTTAATGAGATTAGGCGGTCAACGGCGCAAGATAGATGGCTCATTGGCCCGACCCATCTGATCACGAGCGAGTGGGCAAGCTTGAGGGTAGAAAGGTCTTTTTTAGCCTCTGAAATTAGAAAAAAATATTAAATGAGTTAAATGGCTCAAATGGCATAGTAATCAAGAGGTAAATGTATTGCATGGCATTTTTGCGAAGCCAATTTTGAAAGTGGCAATTTTACGAAACCCACTCTTCAAAGTGGTAAATGATCAATTTTCTCGTCGAACAAAAGAAGCAGCCACGAGTTGGAGACTCCGCCTCTAATCTTATCTCAATGCGAAGTGCCACTGATTAGGTGGGCCCACCATATTTTCTTTTTCCATTTGAGAAATTCCTGTATTACCCTTGTAACACCAACACTTGCACTATCATTACAATCTGTATTCCACCACGAAAGATAAGGTGGATGATACTATTTTGAATGTGCACAAGTGGATAAATTATTCTAAATTATTTCATATAATTTCTGCGCATGACTTGGAAGCCTTTAAAAGAGAGACCGAAAATTAATGTCGCTGCATGCCAAACCCTGTCATATATCCTACCCACTATTTTTATTCATCAAGAATCACATGTTTTTTCTAAAACAAATTAGAGGAAATAGATACATGCATTATTAGTAATCAGTGCAGATTAAAACCTTTACTGGTAGTGAAAATCTACTGTTAGGCTATGAACAAATATATCTATAAAAAGGAGGATACGAAATGGATTGGGTTTAAAATAACAACTTCACAGAGGGTAAGGTTGCAAAATTCGTAAAGTCATCAACGGGCCTGTTTTTTTCCTCCGAAGCTGGCGACTGTTGGCTTTTGGTACAGTACCAAACTTTCAAACAGAGTATTTTTTAAGACGGGATCTACAAATTAAACTATGTACATGTTAAAAGCCCAACATCTGTACCAGCCAAAATCGTAAGTGAGTATCTCTTTCTCCGTAATCTGTACCGTAAACACCAAAATTAAAAAATTTTAGCCAAAAGATATAAACCGTAACCGTTACCAAACAGACCCATCATCGTAGCAGAATTATTTGCGCACAAGGCATGAGGACCTACTCATTGTTTTGCTCTGGGAATATCTACCCTTTCTTAAGTCAACAGAACACAGTTTCTCGCAGGAATTTAACATCCTAACCACAGCAAACTCACACCCAAAGGTGTTGGATTCTTGCAAGGAAAAAGAATCGCTGCGCATAAACGCCTTGTCCACACCAACCTTCTGCACCTACCCCCGTCTGTGGACACTGACAAGGTGACCTAATCTTAGTATATCTGTATATCCTCTAAGAAATATATATATATATATATATATATATATATATATATATATATATATATATATATATATATATATATATATATGGCCCCGATCGGTTGTGCTTCAGCTTCAGGCTTCCGGCTTATTTTTCACTATTCATAAATTTCGTCTTTCTCTGAACTTTTGGTTTTTTGTTGAGCTTTTTTGCCGGTTGTTTTTTCCCGTATGTGTTTGTATTATACGTAATAGGCTAACATATGTTTTATATTTTTAAATTTAATTATGCTAAATAAGCCTCTGTCAGCTATAGTGTTTTTTTCAGCCATCTACAATGTTTTCAGCCATAAGCTATAAAAAAAAAGCCCAACTGATCACCCTCTATATATGATAATTTCCGTATCAACTAAATGTTTGCAGTAACACATAGAATTGTAATAAAAGAAGATACAATACGATTAACCGGAATAACAAGACAAAACAAAAGTACACACCTAGCAGTGCTGCTACAGAGCACACCTCTACCTCTATCCAAATGAAATGTAACGCTACCAAATGGCTAAGGGACTGTTTGGATCCACCCAGATTTTAAGAATCTGGCTTTTGGAAACTGGGTGGGATCCAAACATACCAGTTTTTGGGGCAGTTTTTAAAATCTACCTACCCAGATTCTTAAAAACCAAGAAGATGTTGATACCCAGCTTTTGCTAGTTTTTTTTGCACAAATACCCATTTACCCTCATTAAAGATCACGCGCAGACGCTTCCAATCATAAATGTAAGGGTATAATAGTCTATTAGCACCAATCATAAATGAAACCAGCTTTTAAAAACTAGGGGATCCAAACACCCCATCAGTTTTTGCTTAGAAACCAGCTTTTAAAAACTAAAAGTATTAGCTGGTTTTTAAGAATCTGAAACTGATCCAAACAGGGCCTAAGTAAGACAACGCATACGATTTCTCCAGAGAGACACGTAGGTTTTTGGGGGCGGCAGCTGGCAAGGCACCGAGGCCTAGAAAGCGCAAACGTGTATATAACAAACGGGTGCAGCGTAGCGGTGTACACGTAGCAGATGACTCTGCGCATGCGTGGGCTTGTGCGATTGCTTTTTTTTTTTTTGATATGTCGCTTGTGCGATTGCTGATATGATATTACATGGCACCCTGAATTATTTCTGGGGGGTGGGGCCCATTCGGTAGCTTCCATCGGCGTGTCATTCGTCTTGCCCGGGACGGGCACGGCTGTCTACGTGGAGTTCATGGATAATGGACCCGTTCTTATGCTATAGTTTATAATGCTTCTGTCGCATTTGCACTATCTTTGATGTAGCTAAAATTACAACTGAATGAAACAAAACAAGTAATATCCTATAAACACAATGCACCTCATGTAGGGTGGGTCTTCATTTTTGTTGGCGTATACGGTTAAAATGCGGATATGGACAAATTCTATGCTCATCTAACTTAGAAGTTTCTTAATAGTATTAAAAAAAATTAACAGATGCAGGGAAGGGTATGGTCTACGTCTCAATCATATTTGGGAGGTAAGAAAAGGACAAACACCTGCGGTAATTTTCACTTTTTAAGTCGTGTGAGTCAGTGGATCTGCCGTAGCAACGAAGTACTTTACCAGCTGAAGTACAACTTGTAAGCAGCGGTAAAGCAACTTTCGAAAACCAAAACCGTGGATTCCCCTTACATTCGGAAAAAAACAAAAATATATGGTTTATGATGGACGGCAAATGGCCCTATTTGACGGCCAGAGGTGGATCTACACCCCGGACAGAGTAGGTTTCACTCTGGGGTGTGAAAAAAAAATCTAGTGTACAGTCCGGATAAATTCAATCCAGTCTGGTTAATATTTTCATGATCCAGTCTAGATAGTCTAGATCATTCCACTATAAAACTTGAGATATAACTAAATTCTGGTTGCGCCACTGTTGACGACCACATTTTTGTCAAGGCCAGCGGCCAACCAATTCCGCCGGACCTAAATCTTTTTTAGTCTGAGGCAGCCAGGCAGGACGGCAGCGGTTGTGCCAACTTCGTAGCTGGTTTTGGCTCAAGCGCACACATGTCTGCTGCTCTTCCAGCAGCAGCAGCAGCATAAGGGCCTGTTTGGTTCATGACCAGAAGTTGCCTAGCCACAAGTTAGGCGTGCCACAGTTTTTAGGTAGCTGTTTGGTTCACTGACGTAACTGTGGCATGCCACACTTTCTTAGCACCCGACCCCACACGTCATAGACTCAGTTTCTTGCCAAACTTTGCCACAAGTGTGGCTTCGATTTTGTTAGCCACACTTTCTGTGGCAGCCACATATTGCCTAAGTTTAGGCATGGCAAAGTTAGGCACAAACCAAACAGGCCCTAAGCCTAGGAGACGTTCCTGCCACAAGTCTCACTCGGCACATGGTTCCTGGTCCTGCAGACAGCTGCTACCAATTTGCAACTTGCTTTCGTGTGAATTGACGTCTGAATCTGCAGGTAACCACTTGGTAAATGGCCAAGAACAGCCAGGACGTTTTGGCAGTAACCGCAGGCGACCACCGGCAAAACGACGGGCAATTTTCCCAGGGAACTACTGGGATTCTGGTCCATTCACAAATTTTTCACGGACCTACCAGCGAACTCCTGTATTGTACTGCTACAGGAAGCGGCTGCTAAAAAGGGTACTAGAAATTGACAACGAAAGTGAAGCCTTTCTCTTTATTTTATTTGCAAGGGCACTCACGTGGGATTTTGATGTCGATACAGAATTTACTATAATTAATTATAGACTCTGTTTAAAAATATTCAATTTAAAAGTTAGTTACTGTAGCATAAGTCAGAAGCCGAAAGATACAGCCCATAGACCTCCATTTCATTGAGAAGGCCTTGTACAATTTTTCTACCAAAAGTTAGGCAGAAATTATTTTACTAGCTAGCAGCAGGGCCTGTTAATTTGGATGACGGGAATTTGGTTAGGATTTATTTAAAACCTAAACTAAGAGGTTTACCTCTTCTCCTCGTATGAGGTTTTCACTTGAGTACATCCTTCTTTACTCTAAATTGACTCCTAATGCAGTATTCTTACTTTCTTTTATGCTACAATCATAAAGGAGACCCTTACGGTGTAAGGTTGGCAACGGGCCAAGGATCCTAGGGAGGCCCTTACCTCCCCACCTCAATTCCCACCAGCCTGTCCCACCTCGGCCTTGTCAGCCTTCTTGGGGGACCTACCCCCGGTCCCCGTGGGGCCCTGCGGGGAGGATGACCCACGTCCCCACTCCACTAGCTTAGCGGGCCCATCCTTGCTCCCCCGTAGGAGGAGATTGCCCCCCGCCACCGATGGGAAATTCCCGATAGGGCTCGTCCAGTAGTGGAAATTGCCATCCCTGCTACCATGTAACATAATTAAATTAATAGGGAATATATACAAGAGCTAAAAGAAAGGATGTACAACGCTCACAACATCATCATTATACCACATCATCTTTGAAACTTTAGCCATCATTGAATGAAATTAAAATATCAACCAGTGTATCTTAAACATCTTTTAGTTGAAAGGTGGAAGTTCTGTGAAACCGAATGCATTGTTTTGTGTGAATTGACATCTGAATCTGCAGGTAACCATTTTCACTTGAGTACATCCTTCTTTACTCTAAACTGACTCCTAATGCAGTATTCTTACTTTCTTTTACGTTGCAATCATAAGGGAGACCCCTTCGGTGTAAGGTTGGCAACGGGCCAGGGATCCTAGGAAAGCCCTACCTCCCTGCCCCGATCCCCACCAGCTTATCCCACCTTGGCCTTAGCCTTCTCGGGGGACCCACCCCAGTCCCCGTAAGGATCCAACCCTATGGGGAACTCTGCGGGGATTAAAAATAGGTTAAAATTTTTAATAAATAATAATATAACTTTATTTATTAATTTATAATTATTTATGCATATTTTTTTAATAAAATATAGCTTCAAAATATATATTCTAGTATATAGATTCAAGTTTTAGTCCAAATATATAAGAAAAGAATACAATCTTCCACATTAAAAACTATAATGTATTATTTTGAAAATATTTTTTATTTTTACCGGGCCCCCATGGGGCCTTGCGAGGAGGATGACCCACGTACCCACCCCACTAGCTTAGCGGGCCCATCCCTGTTCCCCCTGCGGGAGGAGATTGCCCCACGCCACCGATGGGAAATTACATCTCTATAGACAACAAAAAGAAAAAGAAGAAAAATAAAAAAACTTAAATTAGAAACTGATGCATTCTAAGTAACTTCTAGTTTAACAAACCAAAAAACAGTAAACACAGAAATTGAACACATGTGAAACGGGCCTTAGGCCCTGTTTGTTTCCACTTAAGATTATTATAATCTATATTATAAATCATAAGTGGAAACAAACAGCCCAGATTATAAGGTAACCTATTATAATCTAATAGCCCAGATTATTGTAATCTAATAAGCTTAAAAAAGAAGCTTATTTCAGCTTATAGATCCACTTTTATCTTAATGACCATAAAACTTTAGAAATATTACCCACATTTGCCATTCATCCAACCTCCAACTCCCGTACCTCTCTCTCCCAGGGCATTGTAGTCTTTAAACATTCGAATACAACAATTCATAACTCTGATAATCCAGGCTACCAAACACCTGACAGTTTATTTCCCACCAGGTTATTATAAGCTAGTTTATATAATCCTCACCTATAAGCTAGATTATAATAATCTTAAGTGGAAATAAACAGGGTCTTAATCAGTGATGGCATGCATGTGTAACAGTGGGTGCTAGCTAGCTTGTACCCGGTGAGTTAATGCCAGGGGTTGGCAGGTTCGTGCACTGAATGTTGCAATAAAAGTTCACGTCAAAATAGCACATCTATTTCTGAGGCGACCGACAGCCCTACGTCTCATAATCACCAAATGCCCAGGAATGTTTGTGCAAAACAGACCACATAACTCATTAATACGCTGTTGCCCAGCTACCCTCGTACCAAGATATCAGAGAGAATAAAAATCTCTCATGAGCATATAGAACTAGAAGAGAAATGCAGCACGACCCAGCAGCGGCAGCAGCAATATATATGCAGTTGTTACATAGCCCAGCTCAACAGAATCGCTAGCTTTTGCCAACAACAACCCCGGCGACTCTCCCTGCCGGCCTCTAAACCCTTCACGCTTGCGGCGCGTGCAGTAGCTCGCTAAAGCAAGCGGATCCTCGACTCCACCGATTTCGAGCTTGCAAGTGGTGGAGCGGTCGACAGCGGCCGGCGACGGGCGTACGTACGTACATGGGCAACTCCCTGGGGTGCGCCGGCCTCGGCGAGCGGCTGGCGGCGGCGGCGAGGGACGGCGAAGCGGCGGAGGCGCGCCGGCTGCTGGCGGCGAACCCAGGGCTCGCACGGTGCAACACCTTCGCCAACCTCAACTCGCCGCTCCACCTTGCCGCGGCCAAAGGCCACCACGAGGTACGCACGCACGCACGCTTGCCTGCTTCTGTACGCATGTGTATACAGGGCGGATGCAACGTAATTCATGGTATTCATTTGAATACTTAAAATTTTTGATAAAAATCTATTATATACAAAGTATAATACATATATATACTAATAGTTTGGGACAAAATGATTTATTGTTGTTGTTGTAATTTCTTAAATATATTATTTAAGATGTATTTAGTATAAATAAATATACTTTAATTTTTACTATTGTGATTCTTTATATTTTTTATTAAATAATTTTTTTGAAACTTTAAATATATATCCTGAAATTCCTGGGCCGCCATGTATACGTTTGTTGCACTCGTTCGCGCGTCCCAGCACGTGTTCTCATCAGCCGCGCGCGCCCTCGCTGATCGTCTGATCAAAGCTACACGGTCGATGTGCTCTTTAAAATTCTACTGGTGCAACAAGGCACCCTTATCTACCTGCTGGCTCTTGCTATACACGTATGTGTGTGTATATATATGTGTATATATAGGATTTTTTATCACATATATACATGTGTGTGTGTATAGGATTTTTTTTTCACATATATACATGTATGTGTGTATATATAGGGTTTTTTTAGACACGTAAGTAATTGACGTCTTCTCCATAGCTTAACCAGATGGATGCGTGAGGTGACAGGAAACCAACTTGAGTCTGTCCTTCACCTTGGCAAGCAACACAGCTCTTTGGTTTGCGGTAAAAGTCACCATTAGAGAGACGCAACATTATTCATACGCAAGTGGCGCGCGCACGTAATCGAAATTGTGGGTTACTGTCATGCTGATGTGCGGATTTGTGAGCTGTAATGGTAGTAGACACCAACTTTTGACTCGATTTCTTTTCGAGTTGATGGGAGGTGCAATTATAGAGACAGTGACACAAAAATCAAATCCTAATGTACTGCTATTAATCTTAATTTTAGGAAGGAACAAAAAACTCTGATCTGATTTTCGCAAGGAAAAATAAATTATTTAGGCTTATAAACATGCAAATCATTACAGATTAATTTCTCTTGGGCTTGTTTGTGGCTAGTGATACGTTTACAAAATTATCAGGATAATTAGATAATACTCACAAGTTGCTCTCCATGCATGCTTATCGTACAGCCTGGCTGCTGCCATGTTTTTAGTCTGTGATCAATATGATTTTTTTTGAGTGATTTATGGCTGAAAAGCACTGTAGCTAGCTGAAAAAACACTTTAGCTGACAGAGACTTATTTAACATAATTAAATTTTAAAAATAAAGAAAATATATTAGTCCATCATGTATAATGCAAACAAATACGAGAAAAAAGAATCGGCAAAAAAGCTCAAAAAAAAGACAAAAGTTCAAAAAAAGACGAAATTTATGAATAGTGAAAAATAAGTCAGAAGCTGAAACCGAAACAAGTGGGGCGTTAAGGCCGTCGCATCCGAACACCATCAAAAGAGAATGGACGCGCGTGCGTACGCCTTGGACAATTCAAACGAAAATGAGCTCCTCGCTGTTCTAGAAAAGAGGGAAAAAATGCATTGATCGTAAACAGTTGGGAGATTTGCTGCTCTCTTACTGATAATCCACATGTTCTTATCAGTCTTAACCAACTCACTGTGCCCAGATCGCTGCGTTGCTGCTGGAGAATGAAGCGGACGTCGATGCGAGGAACATCTACGGGCAGGTGAGTGAGTGAACAGTGCCTGGATTGCACCACTGATCAGTTCTCTGAATCACACGAGTTATTTCGATCTCAAACCTACTGTATATGTCATTCATTGCTGCTGACTCGCTGGAAGAACTCATCAATGCAATGCTGCTCGTATATTTCATATGCAAATTGATTCAAGACGCCGTTGATGCAAGCCTGCCGCTTCGGTCACTGGGACGTGGTTCAGACTCTGCTGGTTTTCAGATGCAATGTACGGTAAATTAACTTCTGGTGGTCACCTTTCAAGCTATTGGTCATATGGTTCTTGCAGATTAATTGCGTACTGTGACGATTAGCCTACAAGGTTTTTTTTTACTTG
Source organism: Dendrocalamus latiflorus (assembly GCA_017311315.1). Lineage (NCBI taxonomy): Eukaryota > Viridiplantae > Streptophyta > Magnoliopsida > Poales > Poaceae > Dendrocalamus > Dendrocalamus latiflorus. The sequence continues at coordinate 1,645,785 of CM029659.1, forward strand.
TGATTTTTACTGAATTTACTGAAGGTGTCGAGGACGGACAACCTCAGTAGCCGGACGGCCCTGCATTTCGCGGCGGCCGGAGGGCACGTGAAGTGCGTGCGGCTACTGCTGGCGGACGCCGGCGGCGACAGAGACGGGTAAGCATTGGGTTCGGGTGGAGCATTTCCATTGGCACTGATTTTCCCGTGATGGCCAGATAAGGTAGCCTTGATCGTTGCTTAATTAATTTGCAGGTTCGTGAACAAGGCGGACAATGGCGGCGTGACGGCGCTCCACCTCGCCGCGCTTCACGGCCACGTCGAGTGCGTCCACCTGCTCATCGACGAGCACTCCAGCCTCGCCGCGCAGACGCTTCCCACCGTCGCGTCGCCGATGGGCTCGATCGGAGCCGGGAGCACGCCCCTGCACTACGCCGCTTGCGGGGGCGAGGTCAAGTGCTGCCAGGCAAGTTCTTGTCTGAACTCTGATCATGTCTGTGATCATTACAACATTCTTTTCTCCTTCATCGAACGACACACAATGTGCTGCTCTTGTTCAGATCCTTGTGTCAAGAGGAGCAGATAGAACAGCCGTCAACTGCAACGGGTAACTTAGCTTTCTTCTTCCCCTCCGTCTCCGATGCCTTCAGATTAAGCACCAATGCTCGAATTGGAGACTCATTGCTGCAAGAATTTTGTTAGTCAGGTGGCTTCCGCTCGACGTCGCGAGGATCTGGGGCTGCAACTGGCTTGAACACGTGCTCTCTCCAAAGTCGCTTCTGCCGATACCCAAGTTTCCTCCGTCCGGTTACCTCTCCCTGCCACTCACCAGCCTTCTTAGCATTGCAAGGTACTCACTACTGGTTCCAAAATCTATAGTACCTCTTAACACATTTGAGTTTTTTCAGTCCCTTCCAATTAAGATTTGCGTGGCTGGTGAGCTTGCAGGGAGTACGGTCTGAACTCGTCGTTAGAGTATTCAGATGGGATTGATGAAGGCGATGCCTGTGCAGTCTGCCTGGAAAGACCCTGCAATGTTGCTGCCGAAGGTTTGTTCATACATAGTATAATCCTTCAGACTCGCACAACATGGAACAGTAGCTGCATTGCAACGTGTATGGCAATTGACAAATAATCATGTCATGAGAGGAGGCTAATGCTCGTCCCCTCCTCAAATCTGCAGTCTGCGGGCATGAACTATGCGTAAAATGCGCACTCAATCTCTGTTCAGTGACCAAGGCCTACGAGGTGCCCGGGATCGCCGGCTCAATCCCGTGCCCCCTCTGCCGGAGCGGGGTCGCTTCCTTCAGAAAAACCGCGGCCTCTGTACCCGACGATCCTGACCTGAACCTTTGCTGCAATTCCGTCCGCTGCATGGAGTGCAGCGGTGACGACCATGAGGCTTCCGACCTGGAGAAGAATTCTGTGAGCTCCTGCCGGTCTTCGAACTGCCAGAGCTACGGCGACGGCGTGAATTCAGAAGCCATCCTTCCCCTGTACTGTGCTCCTTTCACTTCCTCTGCCATCTTGCCAGAGTTGCAGCTTGAAATTAGCCAGCCATAGAGAAGTTGGCTCAGTAGAAATATGCGCACACACAGATGACAGCAGTTTACTTTTTGAGGAGCAAATGTACGTACATACATACCGACCATTTTCTGTTGTGTTGCTGATGACTTGATGCTAACTGCATTGGCATCTCCAGGTGGTGCACACGGACAGTTTTAGCTCACCAGGAATGGTGATGTTGTGGATAGTTTATTGGTGTTAAATAGTTAGGATAGTTATATTTTCACTGTTGTTTAGTATTACTATTAGTATGTGTTTTCACTGTCATTTAGTATTCTCATTAATACTGATGTTTCCACTAGATATAGTACTTAATATTCACACGTGAGAGTGTTCGCACTCATATATTTTATATAAATAGATTATCAATAGAAGACAAATGTGTGCCAATTACAAATCATTCTCTTGATATCTTCTGACATGGTATCAGAACCTACTCTTCCCATCCAATGATAACATCTGCAAATAGCCTAGTATCGTCAATTTCAAGATCGCTAGGCACTCAAGCCATCGGCCTGATATCCACTGGTCACCCATCCTTTGGTAATTCTATCATGTGAAGCTGTCTTATGACACCTACCTGTTGTGGAAGGTGTAGGTACTTTTTGTCCTTTGTGGCACACAGTGGCTTGGTCCCGTAGTAGGACCGATCGGGCATCGCCCCATTTAATCGCAGCATCAACAGAAGATGAAGCCTCACATGTTCCTAATTCTACATATACCGTCAGGCTCCAATGAGATCAGGCATGCCTAAGTCTGCTACTATTCACTCTCTCATCGGAGGTGTTAGGGCAGGTGTTATTTATATCATCATCAGCTACAGCATGGAATACCTTAGAGCGCAAGTTTGTGACTCAATCTAGCGCACGTATTGTGCAAATCTGATGGCAATTGGCTACGCTTCAGAAACAGGACATGACGATGATCGACTATTTCAATAAACTCAAGAGCCTTATTGATGGGCTCGCCGCCACCAGCAAACCACTCGATAAGGATGTCATCATTTATCTTCTCACCAGCCTCGATAGCTCTAGCTCCCACAATGCGCTAGTGACATCTATCACCACCCGAATGGAGCCAATTGCCCTCACCAATCTCTACTCACACATGCTAGACTATGAGATACGGGGCATGGTGATTTAAGGCAATCAAGGAAGGCGTGGGCGAGGCAGTGGTGATGGACATGGACAGTACTAGTACCAAGGTACCAATTACGGCAAACATCATGGCGGTGACAATTATCATGACAAAAACAAAGGGTTCGATAATCAGCCTGTTTGCCAATTGTGTGGAAAGATCTGCCATGTAGCTTTTCAATGCCTCAAGCATTTTGATCATGCGTTCTAGCAGGAGGAGTACATGGTGGCAAAATATTACCATAGGATCAGGGTTTGACACGTTCTGGTACACGGATACTAGGGCGACTGATCATATCACGGAAGAATTGAACAAGCTGACAATACACGAGCGATACTCTGACAAAGATCAGATTCACACAGCAAATAGTTCAGGTATGCCAATTGCTTGTATTAGTTCTTCTAAAATTCATACGTCACGTAACCCTTATTTCTAAACAATATTCTTCATGTTTCACACATAAAATATGTTAAATATTCATAAACTCACGGCTGATAATAATGTCTATCTTGAATTTCATCTTAATTATTTTTTTTATTAAAGATCGTACTTCGAAGAAGAAGGTACTCCTTCGCGGTCCCAGTGAGGATGGCTTATACCTTAGTCCTAGTAGTGTTCGGCTACATCTAAAAAGGTCTTCTCTGTCATCAAACACAGTCACGAATGGTGGCATTGCCATTTAGACTATCCCCCATCTTCTATGGTAGATCAAATCCTTCAGCACCACTGTTTATCTTTTTTAAAAGTCTAACGAAAACTCTGCTTGTGATGCTCGTCGACGCGGCGTGCAGCCGAGCGGAGGGCTTGAAGCGGGGAGATGGGCGTGGCCAACCGAACAGCCCACAAAAACGGCACGGAGGAAAGCAAGGGGGAGGCGGCCCGCCGATGCGCGCGGCGTCGGCTGCCGACTCATGGTGCCAGGCCCACGTACGGCCCAAGTGGTGGTGATGGGCTCACAGCGCTCGAGCAACGCACGGCACGACGCACCGGCCCATGTGGTTTCACGAGAACGCGCGGGTGGTTTCGGCACACGCATGCCGTGCGTGCCAGCCGCTGGGCGGGCTTGCGGGCGGGCTCGGCGGGCCGGTTCGCGTTTTCTCCAAAGATTCTCTCTACCTTTCCTGTCATCTTCTAAACTCTCCTGGTTGCGCGTTGGACTGATTCGACTCCCAATCAAATTTCAAAAGAAGATAAAAATCGATTCCCAATCGAAGAGCACCGTACGCACAAGTTCTTTTTAGTCTTTACACGCGTAATTGAGCAGAAACGTATGCTTCTCGTCGTTCCGAAAGGTTGAGCATTCCGAAACGTGTGCAAAAAGGAACTCTCTCTTCCAAGCCGGGAAGCATGTCATCGGTATTTACGATAGCTGAGCAAGCTAGCAGAGGTTGACCATGGCCAAAATTCTCGACAAGACCAACCAAATGTGCCAACGAACACATAATTAACTAGCTACTGTTTAAAATATGGCAATATTTTAATTCTAAAGTTTAATAGAAAATAAATATAGTAAAAAAATGATGCAATAAACAAACCTAACAATAAGCTACTCATTGTACTTCAGAAAATATACAAGAAAAATATTATAATAAAGTCGATCGATCGTACGAATGACTTACAGTTGGGCTTGATGAAGGGTGAGTTCTTTTCGACTCTGGTTGATGCCTTTTGGCTTTAGTGCAAGCACTTTGTGCGAACGAACTGAATACCGATAAACCGCTTCGAAAAGACTACCCCAATAAGCTATTTCAAAACCACGGTGGAGAAGTTGTCTCGTTTGTTTGTTGGAGAAAAATCATGAGCCATAAGCTGGTAGCATAGGCTCCATTTAGTACAAAACGTAAATAAAGCAGCGAAGCAAGCAGTTACGAAGACATGCGCTGCCCAGAAACCTTATTGTCTTCCCGTGCAGATGTTCTTTGTGGCAACGACTTGGAGATACTGCCCACCCTCCTTTCTGGTGCACGTCAAGGAGGAAGGTCAACACGATTCAACTGCTTAACACTACAACATACCTCTCCAACGAGGAGAAAGAAGAATGTTAAAGAAATTTGGTTGTACTTAGGTATGGACGTTTCCATGTCCTTATAAAGACGAGTGACAATCGCTCACTAGTAACTGACGATATTAACTCTATTTAAACCAATTAACTTACTAGTAACTGATGTTTAAATCACATGTAGTCAGAATAAACAAGAGATGTAATGCTTGATTTAGTAAAATAAAAGATGAATTTAATGTGCTAGGAGACACGCTATGACACAGCATGGTCGTTTGTCGTATACCACAAGTCGCACGATTTTTCACACGAAAATATGCAAATACACATACGCGTGTGCTTAGCTAAAGTCCTTCTCGTACCATCTTATGCCATGTGCCATATGTTTCAAGTAGTAACAACAACCCTACTTGATTAGATAATATGGTACTAAATATTATGCTTCTAAATTTCCTAAAGAAATAGGTCTCAATTTATAGTGCAATGTCCAACAATTGCATCGTTGATTTCACAATCAAGTAGCAGCCATTTACAATCAGCACATATGTCCCACACTTGACTCTGGAACACGAACCTTCCTTAAACTAGCTAGATATACATGCCGGCCCCGTCCCACATCCAGGCACTTATGTAGCTGCAAGGAAGGAAGGTTAGCCGGATCAGGAGCGCACTCATCTCTTCTTCCCCATCATTTCTCTATCAAACAGTTGAACAGACACGGACGACGGCACGGGCCAGTGTTTCCGCCCGCGGTTTGACTAACCCATTACCATCTCTTTCCGGCCGCTATGGATCTCGTCGCGAATCGCGAAAAAGTCTAAACCCCGCGGCTGGTCGCACGTACCAAGCAAGCGCGGAAAAATCCACCGTTTTTCCACGGCTAGTCGCCGCCTCCTCCTCAGCTGCTCCGCCCTCACCGCGACGTCTCCCCCCACGCCCACGGCATCCCCACCACGGCCGCAGACGCGGACGCCCCGGAGACCGGGATGCCCATCGCCACGCGGCACCACCCCGGCTGCACCTCCGGCGATGCTGCTGCCGCGAGGCGCGCGTCGACGTCGCCGAGCACCCGCACGGCTAGGTGCACGACGCCGCGGCTGGCCGGCCCCTCGCCGCGCCGCGGGCACCGCAGCGAGTAGCTGAGCCTGCGCAGCGCGCGCGGCGGGCGGAGGCCGTCGAGGAGGTCGGCGGCCGGGATCCTGCACCAGCCCAGCTCCGTCGCGCCGACGAGCCAGCAGCTCGCCTCCGAGAGCACCGCCACGTGCACGTCGTCGCGGCCCTCAAGGAACTCCGCGCCCACGGGGACGACGAGCGTGTCGTTCCACTGGTACTCGCCGCCGCCGGAGGCCCCAGCTGCCACGGCCGTGCTGGAGGCGGACGCCACGGACGACACCGTGACGTAGGGCCGCAGCCGGCGGGGCAGCGGCGAGTAGGACGGCGGCAGGCGGAGCGACTCCGCGGACAGGACGGTCACCTCCAGCGCGACGCCTCCATCGCCGCCGTTCTTGGGCATGAACCGGAACGACGACATCGCGTTGCGTGCACGCGCATACAATCGCTCACGGCAAGTGGTCGACGGCGTTCGCGGCGAGGAAAAGGGAGCTGGCTCCCTGCCGGTTTATATCCATGTGTGGTTTGAAGGATTCATCTCGCGGGCATTGGAAGGTAAGAGGGAGGTGGGAGGAGGAAGAGGAGCAGCTTCTTGCATGGAGCGCGCGAAACCGCAGAGAAAGTTAGCGCGCGCGAGGCTTCGCTTCGCTTTCAGAGTTGCGGCTCGCGTAATTGGCGCGCATTCTTGGCGTCTTCGTGCTGCCTACGTGGCACCCGCGATGGAGTCTAAATCAGTTTGTTAATCCGATCGGTCTCGTAAAAGTTTTTGAACGGGACTGGTGTTTGGTTCGTGCTACGCGGAGCGGAACGGATCAAAATCAAACCGTGAGAATTCCAAACAGGAACGAACGCCTGAATCCTCGTGGAATTGGAAAGTATGTATGTACTCCGTATGACTTTTCCTGTGGCTGCGTCACCTAACGGCGTAGAGTTATTTTTTAACTGTATTGTTTGGTACATACGTCCGATTATACCAGGTGCTGGTCCAACTAAGAACTCACAGCCTTGAATCCAAGTAGTTTGCCCAGTCTACATACCGTAGATACTTATTTTGTTATCCACGTCATATCTCCTGAACCACCCATTCCACCGCCTCATGATGCTTTTGTCCTCCTGCATTCTTTCTCTCTCTCCCTCTAATACATCTTCACTTTCTCCACCACATCAACTCATATTACTTCGTACACCCTCCGAGCTCCCTTCTCCCCTTGTGTAGTACACATCATCCACTCAACCGCACACAATTGCTCCTCTACCCCCACCCCGCTCTCTCAAGGTTGGTGAGCATGTGTGTGAGAGGTCCGACCGTGTTCAACCACTTCCGACCGCGCTCAGACTTCGTCCGACCGTATTCGACCTCAAACGACCGCGTCCAACTGCCATCCAACCACGTTCGACCGCCTCACAACGTGGTCGAAGTCCGCCGACTTCCCAATGTGGTCGTGGTCGAAGTCTGCCTACTTTTGACCGCAACGATTGAATCTACGACTTTCGACCGCTTCCTGCGATAACGTGGTTGTAAATCAGTTGCTGGCTTCCGACCACGGCCAACGTGATCGTAAGCCCTTCCAACCGCGACCAACGTGGTCGTAGTGGCTTTCGACCATAGCCAATGTGGTCATAGAGGCTTTCGACTACGGCCAACGAGGTCGTAAACGCCACAACATGGTCGTAGACATTGAACTCGACTTCCGACCACGGCCAACGTGATCGTAAAGCCTTTCAACCACGGCTAATGTGGTCGTAAAGCCTTTTGCCTACTTCTGACCACGGCCAACGTGGTTATAAACCCTTCGGCTGGTTTCCGACCACGGCCAAAGTGGTCGTAGACCCTTCGGCTGGCTTCCGACTTCCGACTAAGAGGTCGTAAACTCTCCTGCTGCCATCCGACCACAGCCAACATGGTCGTAAACATTGCTGCTGTCTTTCGACCACGGCCAATGTGGTCGTAAATCTGTCTGGGGGCTTCCGACCATGGCCAACGTGGTCGAAACGACTTCCGACCACGGCATGGAGCTACGACTTGGCAGAAAACACACAAATCAAACTCAATCTTTCTAAAACAAGTGTCAATTACTCATCACAAACGTGGAGTCACCTCCACATGGTCTTTCAGAAGCGTTTATCGATATTCGATTTATTCATACAAGCGATTGCACTAGGGCTAAATGAAGCGTCCTATCGATATTTGATTTGTTCATATAAACGCTTATACTAGAGCTAAAAATCATAAGTCGTAGTTATAAGTCGCAGCCGAAAAACCACCCTTCTCTGCAGGATATCTGAGATGTCATGCTGGTATTTGGAACGCAAGAAATTTTCTGGTTTATCAGGGGAAAAAAATCATGCGGGCCTCTCTGTCTTGACACAAGGAAACGGTCCCGGCCCAGAGACGTCCCCAGTTTGTTTGGGCTGGGTGATTGGGCCATCCAATCAAGGGCTAAGCGGTTGCTGGATCGAGGGCTCATATCAAGCCCAGCCCAAGACACAGGGAACCGGAGGAACATGCCCACCTCCTCCGTCGTCTTCTCTGCTCTGCCCCGACTAGAGGCCGACACGTGTCCCTCCTTCTTAATCTCGATCCCGAGCCGAGGCGAGACCCAGCGGATCAGCGATCCAGGGAAGGTAGAGGCCATGGGCTTCTGGGTGACCACGCTCATCTTCCTCCTCGCCGGCGTCGCCGCCTCCCTCTTCTCGCTCCTCTGCTGCAACCGCGGGCCCTCCACCAACCTGTACGTGCGCTCGCCCCTCTCCTCTTGATTCGCTCCTGCTAGCTCTTGATCCGGTGTAGTATGTTTGGGAAGCCCGTGGCGATTTGGTATTCGGCCTAGGGGTTTGGAATCCGGCGGGTATATTTGGGCGGATTTTACACCCCCCCGGATCGCCATGGTTTTTGCGGGTTTTGATCTAGATTCAGGTCGAATGATTAGGTCTAGAGCTTATTTATTTGAGATCCGTTGATGAATGTTCCTCTCGTAAGATGAATTTGGTACCCAAGCTTGGTTCTTTACTGCTAGTTCGAGTAGCTGAGTTGCTTAAATCAAGCAACCAACGGGACTAAATTGGCACGAACTGGGTAAACAAGGACCAAACATACAATTTTCTCGTGGAAATCGTAACACCAGTTGGTGGTTAATCTTGTAGAACCGTTGAGGGTCAATATGAAGTGTAGAACTGTATAGGGCTATTAGGTCAAATCTCTAAGGGTAGTGTCCGTTCTCATTAGAACTTTGACATTGTATAGCCTTGTGTTAATTTGTATGTGTTAACTCAAAAATATGTGCTGATTTTTCTTCCTGCCTGCAGGCAATCCTTATTTAGCATAGTGTTTATCATTATAGGATGCATTTCTAGTCTGTTCAGTTTATGTGATGGCTGTTGCTATTGATTACTACAGCGGGTGCACCTATGTGCTCTCAGGGACTAATATCCACATGGTTCAGCTTCTTTATTACGCACTCTTTTTTGTTTGACTTATATTCCAATTTTCACCCAATGTTCGCAAGATTTCATCCATGTTTTGTGGTTGTGTTTCAATTCTGATATTACTTTCTTTCCATCATTACATTTTGTTTTAAACTTTGGAGTATTTAAATCTTTAGCTTTGTTATACGTCCTTCAATTTGAAGCTAACTTATATATGCCCAATAATTTTTGACACTATATTGAATTAACTTTTGGTGATTCTTGTTATGCAGATTCCATTTGACCTTGGTTATTACAGCTACAGTTTGCTGTTGGATGATGTAAGTTCTGATCCATTTTTTTAATTTACATCTTTGGTTTCTTTACCCAGTTTAGATTATTCAGAAAATATTACTCCAATAATCGGTTTTTGCTTGCTTGCATGTCAAAATTACTGTTGCTACCATAACAAGTAGAGCACAAATATCAAACCAGCATGCTACCTGGCATCTTATGGATATATCCTATTTTGAATCGAACTAGGATGCCATTCTTGCATTGACTATATGTATTCTTGCAAGGTCAAGATGTCTGTCAGACTTCTGCCAAATGTGAAGCAATGATCAATAATTCTAGTAAATATACAGCACGTGGGTTTAGTTGTAACTTGTAACTGATATTGACATATAGTTTTTCTCCACTGTTTCTTTTACTCTGCATGCATGCAATGTAAATTGTATTAATCAGGCTAGCAATATGATGCGTCGAGGAGTTTATTATGCATTCAGTTTTAGTGCAAAGAATCCTCGTCTCATTTAACAAGGTAGAGAACTATGGAGTATTTAAATAAGAAAATAAAAATATTTATTTGGTGAGTGACAACTTCATTCTTTTGAATAACTCTGGATTTCCCCCTCACTATCTGCTTAGTTGTTTTGCAATTTTATTATGGATAGTTTATTGTGATTTGGTGAAAGAGGTAAGAGGCATAGCTCACAATTTCTTGCTGCTCCTTTTTAAGATTTGGCATCTGGGTCTCTTTGTTTTAGCTCCTACACCCATGATGATTTCACCATCCTTGCATATCTTCAGTTTTTGCTTGATCAGCCCCACCAGATTTTTTTAGAATATGAAGAACATTAACTAGGAAAAATCTGAATTTATTTTCAACATATAAGAATGCCACTCCCAATACCTAGGTCCTTGTGGACACTGGCACCGCTGGAGTCCCACTGCCTCACCTGCCTGACAAGTGATAACCGTGTTGCCACCCTACTCCATGGACGCCAATCATGTAACACCAGCCAGTCAGTAACAATCCCAGCCTCCCAGGACTACAGGAGCAAGCATGTCTTGTCATCTATGCTTGTTGATGTATCTAGTCAGGTGCATACGTGCGGCAGCTAGATCTCCTCCAAGAAGACAATGCTGTGCAATGTTAGTTTCACATTTAATTTAGGATGGCCATAAGAGTTTCTCAAACTTCCAGAGTAACTAGTTTGATCATTTGAAAGAGAAATATCGATTAATTCCTCTAGCTAGCATAAAAAATGGATTTTTCTGGGATCATTTAGGCTTGATGCAACCCATGAGGCTTGTGTTCCTAATAGATTGATGGGCCACCCAAACAGCTAGACCCAGTACCCACACCTTAGTCATTTAGCCTTATTGATTGTGACATCTTGCTTTATCAAGCATGATGTTATTGTACTGACTAGTTGGAAGGGTCTGATTCTAAGCTTGTCAGATTAAACAACTCATGAAAAAAGTTGTAGCTACCTATGCCTTTGGGTACTGGAATCTTCGCTGTTGTTCGCTTAGTGCTGTAGAAGTGTAGAGCAAGAAGATGATATTTTGAGTGACTGGGAGAGGAGAGGAGTTAGGGCACAGGTTTTGCAGGTTGATGAAGTGACTTGCAGTGCCTCCATTCGCTAGGAACTTCAGAATTTCGCTACTTCATTTAAATTCTATTACATCATTTCCCGTATTAAAAAAATTGGTCAAGTCCGTGCTGCATGTCTCAGTTCTGTTTTGTTAACCATCCGGTAATGTTTCTCTGCAGGTGGGCAATCGTCTATCTTTCGCAGCTGAAGCCTTTGATCAACCCCATCCTAAGCGGGGAGTGACCTGTGTGTTTAAAAATTTAAAATCCAGTCATGCTGTATCATTATTCAGTTGAGAACTTTTATATATTTTGGCACAACTGAAATGAAGTACTTGCTGTGAGATTTTGCTACTCTTCCTCCAGATAGTCGCGGAGGCACGCTGTGATTAGTGTATGCAATTGTATTATATACACAATAATTCTATATCCATGCTGCCCCACTGTTATTATCTGAACGCCTCATCGCGGGTCACCGACGTTGTTCGTTCAGAGTTTTCCTGAAATGGCTACCTACCTTCTGAATTGGAAGTATGGAACACAAGCTGCCTGACATACTGTGGTGTTTCTGTGGATGCAGCCTACATTCTAGATCAGACTGGGTGGTTATTATTTTTTGGTCTCTGTTGTATTGGACTATTTTCGGTTTGTTGAAAGGGGTTTGGTGTTGTAGGTAATAATACATTTCTGCTTTGCTGAATTTGTGGTGATTTAGCTGGGAGCAGTTTAATTGCTCTGTGACTTTTCCTTTTCGGTGTTCCAGCGTCCTTCCAATCTCTGTACTAATTGTTTGCTGTGCTTGAGCAATTGCCAAACCTAAATGAGATCTCGTAAACTTACGAATTGACGGATTTATAGATAGGAAAAGTTTCACGTACGAAATTGCCATTACAAACTTGTTATGGATTCCATGCAATTGCTAACGAATTAAATTGAATTATGGCTTTTCAAAAAAAGAAGAAAGAATTGCATGCGTAGATACGGTCGATGTCAACCCTGAACCCACAGGGTCTGAACATGGGCCGTAGCAGGAAAGAATCCTTGTTGCCCAAACGAGCCCAGATCTGAAGACCAAAATGCCCAGCCCAAATCAGGCCATTCCCACTCCCCGTCTCTGCGAACTGCGTCCCAGGCACCCAGATCCATGCCGCTGATCGATCCACCCACCTCCGGCCACCGGCGATGGCCGTGTCCCTCCCCGTCCCGCCGGCCCCCCTCCACGCCACCGCGGCGCTCGCCGCCGTCCCCCACCTCCTCCACCTCCCCTCCCTCCTCCTCTACTCCCTCCACACCTACATCCACCCGGACGCCGTCCCCTCCACCACCCCCCGCGCCGTCCTCCGCCCGCCCAACTCCGGCTCCGGACCCTCCAAGCGCGGCGGCGCGCTGGCATCCGCCTTCTACGAGGTCTCCAACTCCGCGCAGCTCTACTGCCTCCGCCTGTCACGGCACGCTCGCCTCCCGCCCCCACTTTGCCGACTTCCACCTCGCCCTCCTCCCGCTCGCGCTCCTCCTCCCGGCCTCCGCAGCCTCCCGGCTCGCGCCGCTGCTCCTGGTCGCCTTCCTCTTCGTCGCGCTCCTCCGCCTCGTCATGCTCCCCTCCCCGCGCCCCGCCCACCTCGCTTCAGCGCTCGGCGCGTTCCTCGTCGCCACGCTGCTCTCCTCCGGCTCCTTCGCCGGCGCGCTCGCCTCCCTCGCCGCGCCCCCGCCTCGCGCTTCGCGCGCGCTTTCTGGCTCCGCACCGATAAGCCCCGCACCGGGCTCGCCGTCCTCTTCGCCAGCCCGGCTTCTCCTCCACATTGCTGTCCTCGTCTCGTCTGCGGCTTCGATTCTCCAATGCTGCGGGTTCTTGGACGGACCGGGACTGGAGGTGAGGCTGCTCGCCGCCGCGGCGGGGCTACAGCTGTTGGCCGCGCGGGCTGCCGTGCAGATGTACCTCAATGAGGCCGTGTTCTGCTGGTACAAGCGGCTGCACGTGAGCCGCGCGCCGGACACGGAGTACGGCCGCGCCAAGGTGTTCCTGCACAACCACCACACCTGTGCGGTGGCCACGCAGCTCGTCGCGCCACCGCTGCTCGTGCTGTCGCCGCTGGCACTGGGGCGGGTGCAAGGCAAGGACTTCTTCGAGGGCGTGCAGGGGCTGGACTGGCTTGTTGATTGGTCAGTTGCCATGAAGGAGGCGGCATTGCTTGCGGCCCGTTGGGTTGTGGCAGTGTGGTCGGCAGTGACTCTGGGCACGCTCGTGTGCTACAAACGTGGATGGTTGTTTGTCTTGTGATCAATTCTTTCTAGCTTGTTTTCTGCCTGATGGACTCAGACGGAGTTGTATTTGTTAGTGTGAGATTCCACGCTGGTTTGCCAGAATTTTGGTATCATGGCAAAGTTTTTGGTGCTGGATCCTTTTCTAAAATTTTGTTGTCTCTATTATTTACTTTGGGGGCGCCCCCGGGGGGGGGGGGGCAATTTCAGATGTTTAGCAGAGATTTGTTCACAATCAGAAACTGACTGGTCAGTCACCCTGTTGTACTCCCACTGTACCCTCTTTCATGGATATCAACCAATCAATTTCCCAATTGGAGTGAATATATTGAAGAGTATATCTTGTTATAAACTTATCTGACTGTAAGTGATTCCGTGAGTAATTCACTGCTTCCGATTCAAGAAAGCAAATTGCTTTTGCTTTTGCGTGTTTCTTCTCAATTTGTTGCTCTTGGAACTTACTATGTACCTTGAATGGTAAACTGTAATGCTAGCCATACTGAAAAAGCGAAAACTCTTTGGCCATTGGTGCAATAACCTTATAGCCATCTTGATGTGAAATTGCCACATTACTTTCAAATCCTCATGTTTTAAGATAGCTTGTCATGACTGCACAATTGCACATTGCAATGGTTGTGTTCCATTATTTGTTCTAGTTCTTTGATTATGCAACTAGCAACTTCATGATCTGATTGCACTGTTTCTGTAATTAAGAAAAAATAATTTTCCCCACCTATATGTAACAATTCTAGAGCCTATTGCACTGCACATCTAATACAATGTTCATATACAAAGAAGCAGCAGTCCTAACTCATAAGCAAGGATTCAAAAACCGGTTATGGGGAAAGTATCGGACCCTGGCCGATACCGGTTACTGGTAGTAACCGATTTTCTATTGGATGGTTTCAATTATAAACTCAAATTTTGAATTTGGCCGGTTACCGTCCGAAATTACGGTTCATTAATATATATTCAAATTTTAAATTTAGGGCTTTTTTGGATTTTTTTACCGGTCCGGGCCAATACGACTGGTAACGAGCCGGTTACCAACGATTTTTTTTATCCTTGCTCATAAGAGTCATGGGAAGTACTTTCGTTTGGGCTTCCAAGTTCATATCTTGTTTGCAGTTAAGCATTCAGATATGTGCCTAGTCCTTGAGATCTTAATAATTTTGGAGGTTTTGAATTTCCCATGAAACTGGTGCTCATTCTGTTCTGAATTCAGACTTTGAGTGTACTGACCTTTTCAGGATCTTGATTGCCATTCTTCACTTCCCTAACACATCTACCTTACAAATATTCTTCTCTTGTGGACATTCCAGGTGCACAATTGGTAGATTTCAATCTGTGCTTTCTGTTTGTACTGAATGCTGATTACTTCTATCCTTATTTTCTAATCAGCTAATCCAGCTTGCCACCCTGCGTGATAATCCTCTACGGGATAAGTGTCTGTCTAGATTAATCAAAATCTATGCTTACTCTTTTTTTGAATAAAACAGTGAATTTGGTTTGCCATCTCATAAATTAATTTTGTGATGTCGAAGAACACGTGATATTTGTAACTTTATTATTTTCAGCTTATATTCATGAACTGATTTCTAGCAATATCTACTATCGTTGAGAATTTGAGGTACATCAACATGTGGAACACTGGACTTTTGGATGCATTACATCGGGCAACTGAATTTGTGTGGTGTAAACACACAATTGAAGCAATCAATTTTTGTCATATCCTGAATTATTTGTGAAGTAAGAGAGCATGCTCACAAGTTTACAGTGAATGATTTTGGATTTCTGATTTCATCTCCTTAGATACAGATCAGTATCATTTTGTGGCAATGTGCAGCAGTAATCAGGCATCAGGTTGCTACTATCATCCATGTTGGGTTTCTTTTAAATTGAAGTTATGTATCACTTGACCATGCTGTGTTATTTCTTCAGTTGTATTTGGAGGAATAGTCAGCTTCACTTTATTAAAAATATTAAAAGCATCCATCTTTATTAATAATTGCAAATTGGTTAGATAAGTACTTGCATTGCACAAGTGGTACTTTACCTGACTTCAGTATCCTTCACACACTTTTGCAAGATTGATCATGCCTTCACCGCCTGTAGTGTGCTGAGGGTTTGCAGAGAGTCTAAGATAGCCTTCATGATCGTCTCATGTCTTTCACTTGAAAACATCCAGTACTTTACCTCTTTTGCAGCTCTCAGAAAATTCTTTGAAGATTTTTGAATTTTCTGAATTTTGCACGAATTTCTCACTAATTTTGCGAAATTTGCACAAATACTACTGGATTTTTCACAGCTAAACAGAGATAAGAGAGTAAGGTTTGAGGTGTGGAAAATAGAGGCCGAATACCCCCCTTATTTATAGAAAAAATTTCAGATTTTTTGCTATTTTTCTGAATTTTTTAGCCTCAACGATAAAAAATGATATGTTTAGCCGGGCCGGACCGTGCCGGCACAGCCCGTTTATTACCGTTGGCGGGCCCGGCCAGCCTGTCGTGCTACGCTGTCAACCCAGGCATGATCTGTTAAGAAAACAGGCCGTGTCGTGTTTGAGCTGGGCTAACAGTACTAGGTAGTGGGCTGGTATGGTTGGGAATCGGCTGCCATCGCAAAACTCTGTATGACCAGCCCTGTAGCACCGAGTCGAGGAAGACCATAACTTAGAAACCAAACAGGGCGAGCCCAACCCTTTTGCCCCTGCCTCATGAAGAGAAACCAACGCCTTCTTATTACTCGAAGCCCACGGCCTAGTAAAGCCTAGGCCCAAGCAGCCTGAAGCGGCGAGCGTGTAGTGCGAGGTGAGCTGCTCCTCGCGCCGCCAAAACCCTCAAAGCCCCGAGGCGCCGGCGAGGGAGAGGGAGGCGGAGATGGCGACGCGGGTGAAGGACGTGGCGCGGCGGTCGAGCAAGAAGTACGTGGAGGAGGCTCTGTACCGGCGGCTGTTCCGGCGGGGGTCGACGCCGCAGGCCGTGCGGGAGGAGGTGGATTGCTTCCTCGACAGCCGGAAGCGCGCGTTCAAGTGGGAGGTCGGCGTCTGCGTCCGCCGGCTCCGACGTAACGCCCTCTACCGCCCCGCTCTCAAGGCCCGATCCTTTTCTCTCTCCTCTGTTTGTGTGATCTTTCGGTCTCGGTTTGTGCTTCGTGATGCCGCGGTTGTTGTTAGATCTGGTGATGGTAGTGTAATCATGGAAGGGAATAGATCCTGTGAGATGTTATTCACTGATATGATGCATTTTATTGTGTCGACAAGATGAAAATTTCCTAGACATCACTTCGTTTACACAAGTAGAATGCTTAATTTGATTGTGTGCGAATGTTAAATGTGCCAAGTGACAATAGCAGGTTTGGATACGGTGAAATGCTGATAGTTTCGCTCATCTCTGTCCTCCCTCTATTCAGTGCTGTTTTAAGCCAAGAGGGTAGGTTAATCATCAGTGGTTCAGCTTTGTGAAATAGTACTCACCTACTCGGCGGTGTAAATTTCATATTATTATGTTGATATTTGCGAGTCATGTTTTCTTGAGTTTGGATGGACCTGTAGTATTGGTTACTGAAATACTGCAAATGTTAGATTACTTAGTTCAAATAGTTAATTTGACAAACAATGGAGGTGCATTTTACTGCTCAACGAACATCTTTTCTGAGTTACAGCTAATCTGTTCATTAGTATGCTTCACTGTATTGATGATGTTTCATCTGAGGTTTTATGAATTAACTACTACATGTTCTGTGCTGCCAAGAAGAAATTTGGACCACCATTTTCTTGTTTTTCTTCATCACGTAATTAGTTTCTTGTGATATTTCCACTTGGTACTGCCTTGTTCTGAATGAGCAAGGTTTTACATTGTCGTTTGAGTTTTGGTATGAGTCAGTGTAGTTAATGTTTCCATTGCATTATTTTATACTACTTTTTTTGTCTCTCGGCTGATCTTTTGGCTTCTTTTAGGTTAAACTGTATAATTGACATTATGGATTGTCAAATTCTATATTTCGTTATCATATTCAACCTTTTGCATCTTAGTACTATGAACTATCAAGAATATAACGTGTAGGGTATACAATGAAATTATACGGTTGTACCAGTTGTAAATTGTAATGTGTCATACCATATACCTCAATGTAACAGTTACTCCCTCCATTTGACAATATTTATCCATGGCCCACCATACGCATAAACTAAGAAAACACTAAATCTAAAAAAAGTTAATGAGAAATGACTATACATACTGCTATTAAATGACATACTAGAACAACTTAATCTCTTTCAAAGCAGTTAAATAGTGATAGAGAGTGGAAACATTGCAATTACTGCATTTTTTATTTCCTCAATGGACAAACATTTGAAACGAAAACTCCTGAGGCCACGGAAGAACATTGTGTAATGGAGGGGATAAATATGACCACATGACATTTTGGCGGTAATTTTGCTCTTCGCGCAAGCACAGAATTTTCCAACTTATTTGCTTGCTTGGCGCTAGCTGGTGAGTTGCTTTTAGCTCCTCATACGAAGTTGAAGATTCTAATTTTGCTGCAAGCTCTGATCTGAATATCCCCCAAAACTTGCAATGGCATGTGAATGTGTATGTACATGCTGGTACGAGATTGGGTCCCTCGTATTCATGCTATTACTGTGTGATCCTAAAAGATTTTCGACATCTAGCAGTTATTTCTCTTTGAAATGAATTGATTTCATTCTGGTGTATTTTGTGCCAAATGAAGCAGAACATAAAATGCCTATAGTATACCCAGATGGAGATCACTATATAATTTTGAATCTTGCATATCTGCTTGTGATGCTTCTGACTTCTGAAATTTTATATAATTTTGAATCTTGCATATCTGCTTGTGATGGCTCTGACTTCTGAAATTGAGATATATCTTTCAAGTAAGTTTAAATGGTTTCTTGTACTCTTCTTATTTGTTTGTTTATACAGCTTTCTGAAGTTATGGCCAGAAGAGGCATGAATCCTACAGTCAGTGATCAAGCAATCCGCCTGGATCTTGTTGCCAAATCAAGAGGCATTGCTGCTGCTGAGAAGTACTTCCTGGACCTCCCAGAAACTTCCAAAACTCATCTCACTTATGGTGCTCTTCTCAATTGTTATTGCAAAGAGCTAATGACTGAGAAGGCTGAGGCCCTTATGGAAAAAATGAAGGAGCTCAACTCTGCTTTCACTGCCATGTCCTATAACAGCTTAATGACGCTATACACTAAGGTCAACCAACCTGAGAAGGTCCCCAGCATCATCCAGGACATGAAGGCCGATGATGTATTGCCAGATATCTATACTTATAATGTTTGGATGAGGGCACTTGCAGCTCGTGAGGACATACCAGGGGTTGAGAGGGTGATTGAAGAGATGAAACGGGATGGTCGAGTTGCTCCTGATTGGACAACATACAGTAACCTGGCTTCCATATATGTTGATGCTGGACTGTTTGAGAAGGCAGAATCTGCTCTTAAGGAGCTAGAGAAGCGGAACAGTAGCAATGATCTTGAAGCCTACCAGTTCCTCATTACATTGTTTGGGCGAACACAAAATTTAGTGGAAGTTCATCGTGTTTGGCGGTCATTGAAGCGGAATAATCCTAGAATGGCAAACATGAGCTATCTTAACATGATTCAAGTTTTGGCGAACTTGAATGATCTGCCTGCTGCCGAGGCCTGTTTCAAAGAGTGGGAAGCCCGGCACATCCATCCACCCAAGACTAACACAAAGGACTCTGGAACAACTTCTACGATGGAGCTGGAATCTTCAACTAATGCATCTAATAATGAGTCTGATGTCAAGGGAACCAAGGACAAGGGCATGGAAGATCTTGAACTGAAGCATCCTAAATACGACATCAGGGTTGCAAATGCTATGATCAAAGCATATATTACAGAGGGTATGTTTGACAAGGCTGTTGCTCTCAAGAAGCGTGCCAAGATGCGCGGTGGAAGACTTAATGCTAAGACGTGGGAAATTTTTATGGAATATTATCTCAAGGCAGGGGATCTCAAGATGGCTCATTGGTGCGCCAACCGTGCAATCAAGAAGGGACACAGCAGTGGTAGGATTTGGGTGCCATCACGTGATGTGACTGAGACCTTGATGGGCTACTTTGAGAAGAATAAAGATGTAGATGGAGCTGAGAAATTTGTCGAGGTATTAAAGAAGGTGCAAAAGGATTTGGGCGCTGTGGTGTTTGAACCACTGGTACGAACATATGCAGCCGCTGGGAAGAAGCTCCCTGGGATGCGACACCGCCTAAAGATTGAAAATTTGGAAGTCAGCGAGGAAACTGCCAAGTTGCTTGATTCTATCTGTGTCGATCAATAAATAGGCTTCTCATTTTGATTCTTCTTAATAACAACAGGATGCTTGCGAATATCCAACTATTTGTTATTTTGTTCCGCAAAAATCTGTAATACCAGTATGTACTATGGAATTTAGCCAACTTTTCTTCTGGTTCATCGGCAGCTTCTACCAACAAAAACCCTGGACATGAATTGCTCAGTTCAAAATCTTGTACCTTTCAGTTCTCGAGCTTGTTCACCCATTGTCGACGGGTTGAACAATCTATTTTTTTCCCTGTTCGAATCAAATATTGGTGTCCTGTGCTGTACTGTTCTGACTGCACTGCACTGCCTTTGGATTGCATGGTAGATTATGTGTCATGTCAGAAGAACTTCTGTGCAAGTAATAAAATTGGTGCTGATGCTGCGTTTGAGCTGCAGAAGACGCAAGGCCATTCTGTGTAATCTTACGCGAACAATTGAAGCACTTGTTGGGAGCAAACCAGTGGGAGAGTGGGAGGGACTGAAGGGGGAACTGTGAGATCAAGTAGTAGAATTATTTAGGATTTTTCAGCCTCTTTGTTGAAATCTACTTTTGAGATTTCAAACTTCGTTAATATCGTGGAATTAGAGACACTTTTAAAAATTTAATTGAAATACGGATACGATGCGGTTTTTCTTTGAACAAGATACAAAGAACAGGGAATGTGCTCCCTGTTAAGGCACGGCGCTTAAGAACTTCTCGTGCCGTCGTCTCATTGTAAACGATTTATGATTCATGTCGATAAATCAGGATAGTTTTTCCCGAGTGGATGCCATGCCTAAATTTCGTACTAATTGGTTATATCGGTCGTCAGGTAGTTCAGGAGTTGGTAGCAATTAGCTGATAATGAAGATTATCTTACCTGTAGGGCATGTTATGCGCATGTCGGTACCCAGGAGTTCAGCTAATCTTATCCCGTCCGTCGTCTCATGCAGCCACCGGTTCAGGTCAGGTAACCATCCTACACTCTTGACCACGGTGCACGGGGCCATATCAATGCGTCGATCAGCTACAGAAGTACAGAGATTTCGATTCCTTGGCAGATCATAGGACCCCATGAAAGGATGACATGTCGGCTGACACGTCAGCAGATAAGAAGGACGGCAGCAAAGCAAATGGCAATGGCAATGGCATGTGTGTGCACACAGCATGTTGATATTGCAGTATAGTTCTGGAGTATTCTTATTATTTAACTATTTTAAAAATTATTTATTCACAACTCCTGGCTAATTTATTCACACCACCACATGGTAAGTGACACTTCTTACCATGCGCACTGGTGTGCAATAGCGAAACAGTACTGCCACATTACTTGTGGTGGAGTGGCGGGATTTGGGCACGCCATGGTAACTAGCATGACAGTGTTGTCTTGCCACCATAAGTGGTTCTGTAATTAAAAAGCTGAAATTTAGAAAAAAAAAGTTTGAGAAGAGTTATTTAATAAAAATAGATTAAAAACATTAAATAATAAAAAATGGAACAGGTAGTAGCAACTGGACAACTGGTGCATCATCACCTTGGTATGCTCGCACATGATGGCAGGGCGCCACCCTATAAGCTGATGAGATCGAATAGGAAAAGATGCTCTCAAGTTGGCATAAACTATGGTGCACGGTTGGCTCTCTTGCGTCAGGGAAACCTAGAAGATCAAACATGAACAGAACCTGCACTTCTGCGGTGCAGACTCTTCTTTTCTTCAGAAAAGTAAAATAATACTCCATGAACTGCAGACAGAGGAAGAGACAGACATCTGTATTGGGATCTATGCCCCTGTGTGCATTGCAGCACATTCCCCTGATTCTACGTGATGAGAATTACTCCTACGACATTCATAGTAGTGACACTGCTGCTGCTAGTTACTCCAATTATGTATCATCCCAATTATCAAATATCAATTTACATTGAGCTTGCAAAACTTGAGCAATCAAATCTCTCGTCTTCTTAGATTATACAGCAGTGTACGTAGGCAGGCCTCGCTCTAACTAGCTCTTTTAGTTTATGATTGAAATTGCGCTGTAATGAATGTTCATTTTTTCGAGAAAAATAAAGAGAAAATAGGGGGAAATAAATAATCTATTATACTGTCATGAACAATACAAAAAGAATAAGGGAAAAAGGACAAAAATATCCAAAAAAAGATAAAATTAGAAGTTAGTGTGTTTCAAGTACCTTTTTATTTAAATAAACCGAAACCTAAAATAAAATAAAAACTGAAGCCATTTAGAACGGACATAATGTTTCTCTATTTCCTGCTCCATATTATATATATATATATATACACATACATACATACACACACATTCTGAAATTGCTTTGTTTTCTCTGGCAGGTAGGTGTGTTATTTTGGAGCCAATCGTCTCCATTCAGGTGAAGGAAAAACAAAAAAGAGAAGAAAAGAAACATGTCTCTCATCTTTTTATCACCGCTGCCCACTTGCAGCGTCTCATCGAGTGATTAGCTGGCCGTCCGGGTCGCCCGGCACGAAGATGCCCACTTGCAGAGCAGGACACGTCAGCGCGTGGTGGGAAGGAGCATATCGCCGCCATTACTCGCTTGCTTTTTCTTCAACAACCATGATCCACTTAGCGGCGAGGAACAAAATCGAAAGTAGACTCAATGAAGAAGATTGTTATAAATAGAGTATTAACAAAATCGAGGGTGGATTTAAAGAACTAAATTAGATTGTTATAAATAGAGTATTTTACCTTTGTATAATTCAAATTCAGAGTATAAATTTAGAGCAATTACATTTCATGTAAGATTTATTATCTTATAAAAGTATGTTCCAATTCTTTGCTGAACCGTAAATTTGCAGCCTGGCCTTTTAGCTTCAAAAACAACGCAGGAAGATAGATTTAAAATCATAATGTCACGCAGGAAGGAATTCCTGAAGTCAGATTACTACCACTACCACCAGTGACTAGCAACATCTCATTCGATTTCTAAGACTTTATTTTTTAGATTATTTCACAGACTGAGTTTGATGGTCATGAAATGGATGAAACAACAAAGTACACAACAATTGACTTCAATTCATTCTCAGAATCCTCTAGCAATCTCTATAGGAACCTCCTTCCCGAATCTCTCACATACGGAACCAACAGGCCACAAGCGCAATGTGAACAGCCACCCCGACCAAAAGGTCAGCGGCGTACAGCTCAAACTCCGCCCAAAAATCCTCATCCTCTCCTGCACCTCCGCAAACGTCGCGCAGCACGAGTCAATCACGACCGCATGCATCGAACCCAAAACCACAACATTTTTAACAACTATAGGAACTATAATCTAAGCCCCTCCGACTCTGATCAGACAAAACAGCAGACCAATCGCACACCCGGACCCCAAGTGACCAAGCCAGCTCCCCCCACCGAATCCAATCGCTGCCTCGGTAGTGCCTCCCCTAGTCCCCTCTTCTCTTGCTCGCCACCAGTCGAATGTCGCCCCCCTATCTATCACCCCTCATGGCCCGCAACGTGTCCCTGCTCGCCTCCTCACCTCAGTTGCCAGTGCTAGCTCCTCGCCGGCCCAGGTGCCTCAAACACGGTTCGGCTGTTGCTGCCACACCGAGATCTGCTCGGTGCCTCGGCCACCGTGGTAGTCACCTGACAGCAGCGGTGTGGAGTTGATACGTGGGTTTGCCAACTTGCCACCATGCGGCTCCCTACCTGCCGTCCTGCCACCAGACGGTAGGTAATTAAGCCTACCTATCTTAATTAGTTGATGACTGAAATGGTCGAGTAGCCTTGGTCGATGGCTGAAGTGGTCGAATAGTTGTGGTGGGACGGCTAGAGTGGTCGACTGGCCGAGGTGGTCGAATGGCCGTGGTGGGACGACTGAAGTGGTCGGATGGACGAGGTGATCGAATCTACAGTAGTCAGAGATACAATAGCTGGTCGATAGGCTTTAAATGGTCAAAAGCTATAGAGTGCAAAGAGTAGTTGTGACTCAAAAGTGATCGAGAGCGGTCGGAGTGGCCGTGGTCGTGAACGATCGTGGTCGAATACGGCAGTGGTCAGGATAATATGGTCGAAGGTTGGGAAAGCGGCTGCGACTGGAACTACTAATTAAGACAGGTAATTAAACCGGCTTAATTACTTGCTATTTGGTGGTAGAGCGGCAGGTAGGGGGCCGCACGGTGGCCGGGCGGCAGGTCCATGTGTCAGCTCCACACTAATGTCGCCCGGTGACCAATCGGCAGAAGTGTCATTTTTGTCATTTCTGCGTGACTATGTCTTTTTTTTTTTTTTGCAAATACGAGTTCAAAATATGCCAAAAGTGCCAAAAACTCCATATGCATGAAGGTGCTCCCTACCTCTCTTATCTCCCATGCGTCTGTCGGTCTACGCGTGGTGCATCTCTGGTCGCTTGTGTGCCTGTGGCCTAGGGTGGCTGGTGGATCAACTAATCTCTACTAGGCAGGCTCGCCAATCTTGAGATTGTTCGGGGCGGACCGGAGTGTAGACTGAACTTGACGAAGCCTACTCGGTGGCTTCATCTCTGGATTCAGTCACACCAGAAAGCTCCATTGATCCGATAATTTCTAACACGCGTGTGATGCAGTTCTGTAGTGTACGTGGTCTATTCACTGCTGTTGTAATTTTCCTTGATTGCGCCCACGTTGCTTCCGCCATAGGACCCGCTGGGTCCCTATACACACCAAAGACAACACTATCTATGTGATGCACCTGTTGGTGCTTGATGCGAAGCAATGAACATAATATGAACGCAATAGCTTGGCTTAATTTTTCCGGCGACTCAAAGCACCCCACTTTTCTATTTCTTTTCTCTTTCTCTCGTTTACTTCTTGCGCTTCTTCCTTTACATTGCTTGCTCTGATTCATGACTGCATGACCCTTGTTAAAGCCAACTAACACACTGACCCATTCATGTATTCGTACACAGACTTGTACACGGCATTTACATGGGAAAAACTAGGAAACAAACTCGGCTATACTCACGTGGAACTTACTCGTATACGGACTCAAAAACTAGAAACAAGATTAATTCTAACAATCATCTCCATAATCTTGTTTCTCTATCTTGATCATGTTGATATTCTCTCTTGCTTCCACTTCATTCTTTTACCTGCACTCCCGTGCGTCGTTCCTTCCTGAGCTATCACTGCCCTACCGCCCGCGCTTGCTCCATCCTGAGCCTCACATAATCTAACGCTCGCCGCGTCTTGCACCTAGACTTAACTCGTCCTTCCTTGTGTGCCTGCCTGAACTGGAGCACCTACTGCATAGCCGTATTGGCTTTGCCATTACTTGAGTCTCCCACTCTTCTCTCTTAGACCAAGTCTGCCGCTTTCCCGTGTATATATCAGTTGAGGCTACACCGCCCCTAACTCCTATCTCCAACACTTTCCACGTTCCCTCTGCAAAACCACAGAAAACTGCATCAACATGTACTCCAGGTCTTTCTCTTGGACCTTGTGCACTTTTTCTACCTGGAGGCCCACCGTCTTGACTTCCTGTGTTAGCTACACTTGCACGTGCGCTGCACGCGCCTCCGGAGGTGCTGCCCACAGCTACATGCATGCCTGCGTCATGAGGCACACCGCCTTGACTCGAGCCATCACGTTCAATGCTGTCGCCCAACTCTTCCAGGCTGCTCTCTAGACAAACTGATTTACAAGTTTTCAAAGAAATTTTGTACAAACGATTTGACTGATGAAATTATGACATAATAAAAAAATATAGTGCGTGATAACATACGAAAGTACAAAGTGGTTGATAGTAGCGGCCGATAGAAGTGGCTTATAGAAATTAGGGTGTTTGTATTGTTATTGGCTCTTAAAATTTAGAAGCCAAAGTTAATAGAAATGGACCCTAAGTTCACTACAAATAAACACTAAATCTATGAAATTTTTAATGTTATTAAAACATCTATGTATATCCCACTTTCTCAGAATTAAGACTTATATTACGGGTCGGACCGGATGGAGCATTCGTGGCGTCGTTTTCGTCGGCCAAGTTTGTCTCCAATAGCTCAATTCTCAACCGTTAAACAAGCAGATCGAAGAAGAGCGAGCAATTGATATATATTGCCGTCGCTGTCCCGGTGAGCAAGTTGGCTTCGTACGTTTGCGAGGCAAAGGGTAATAGGGGGGAATGATTGAGCGGTGGTTGAGCTTGAGCATTCGGCTAATGACCCGATTGACGTTTCGACGAAAAGGCTTTGTCTGCGACATGTGCTTGTTTATAGCGTGATGTTGAAACTGTGTTTATTGTGGTCGGCGTCGATTGGCGGCTAATCATCGCGGCGAATGATCGATCGAGCGCGTAATTAACGGAGAAATTATATAGGGTACCTCGACTTTAGAGGTGAATGTTTCACAAGGTGATTATTCAACATAGAGCATGCGTTACCTACTACTCCACTAATACAACTCATTTCAGCCACAAATACATATTATTTTAGATATTAGCATGATCCCTAAAACGCTACTAATAATATTATAAAAAATTTCTACTATAATATATTTATAAAAATTAATAATATTATAAAACTACTTTTCGAGATAAATCTATACATATAATTTATATATATATATAAAATAACAGGGGCACCATGGTGTCTAGGCTCTATGATCGAGATTTTCCATCCATGATTAAGAGTTTCAATCCATGATTGATCAAAGTGAGTACTACTACTAATAATTTTGTTGCCATTCATTAATTCATGGTTGATTTGATGGCCCACATGTATGTCAACAAAAGGTTTAAGAGTGCAACAGTGATGAAGCTAGGAATGCATACAAGATAGGTGTAAATGTAATTAACCCTTCATGTCATTTGAGAACGTCGAATTAGGAAGAAACAATGACAAATACTTGTAGCAAGCTGTAAGTGATAGCCAGTTTAAGTTTCTTTTTTTTTGGTACACTGTTCATGAATGATGAGGTTGAGCTGCAGGTGCGATTACCGGCAAGAATTAATCCATACGAGGGAGTCTCTGCATGTATGTATGCACGGTTGGTGGAGGAGAGGGAGCAGAGACTCAGGCTGAGGGAGATGGCTAGAATCGTCCAAGACTTATGGGTGCTAACAGCTAGAAACATCTAAAAAAATGGAGTGTTACAATTTTTTTGTTTCTTTGGGAAAGGAGATATGTAGTGGACAAGTGGAGCCAGGCGATAAGAAAAGCTCAAGACTCATGAGTTACTTGAGCTCGACTCGTTTCAGATTTGATTTAAGCTCCAAACGAGCCAAGCTTGAGTCTGATCTTAGGCTCATGAGCTTTTACCGAACCAAGTTAGAATAGCTCGACAGGGCTCGGCCCAAATGCAGCCTAACCTAAAATCTCCCCCCCCCTCAGGCCCAGACTCTCCACAAACCAAGTCTTCGCTCCGTCTGGCCACTCCTCCCGCAAGGCAACAACCCGCACTCCCATGTCTGGGATCTAGGCCTCCTTGTCGTCGGTGTCCAGATCTGGGCCTTCTTTATCGTCAGCGTCTAGATCCAAGCCTCCTTTGTCCAGATAAGGATTGAGCCTTAGTGATGGCGACGGCGGCTAGGTGGCAGCGATGGCAATGGCAGCAGCTCGGAGGCTGCGGCTACGACGGTGACGGCGCTGATACAGGTTAGCTCAATATTCTCTTTTCCTCATCCATCTCCCCTCCCTCCCTTCCGACCACCTCTCCTCTCACCATCCTATCCGAAAGGCCGTCAGCTGTCTCTGCTCCTGCTCTCCACCGGTTGCCACCTCTCCTGTGTTACAGAGTCTTACCAAGTCTAGCTCAAAGCTCGACAGCCAACTCAGGTTCGCTTGAGTTCAATTTGAGCTTGTATCGAGCTCAAGTAGACTAGGCTAGCTCTTTACAGCCCTAAGTGAACCTAGCTCTACCTGACTGCAAAAGTACTTTATGATAAGGAACACAAGAGTTAGCAAACACCAAGAGGAGGTAAGTACAAAAGGCAAGGCAACAATAGCTGCACAATGAGAGCGAAAGCACAGTAGAACACTGTACATTCTAGTGCGTACAAGAGTTAATGTTAATGCGCTTCTTCAGGAGCTAGAGCTACCAACCGTTGCAGCGGGAATGGGGGCGGCGAGAGCCACGTGTCATGGTGACGTGGACTCCTCGGAAATTGCAATTTAGCAAAGCTAGTGAAGCCATGGATTTGGCTGTGTGGACGAGAGAGATGAACAAAAATGCAAATGCGCAACCATACGGAGACAGGCCGACCCAGCCACTGCCAGCCTCGCGCGCCTTCTCCCTCTCCCCTTAGCTCACTGGAATTTTTTTGCCCCTTGGAAGAATTTATTTACAGAATTAACTCTAGACATAATTTTTTTTATGAAAGTAGCCCCCAGACGCAGCTGACCGGTGCACCAGGCACCTGGCCCCGCCGAGGAGTGTGCCAGGAAGGCTGGTGCTGCTGGTGCGCACGTCAGGCCAGTGCAAACGCCTAGTCATCAGTCGTTTTGTGATAATTTCAATTTTACGTCACGTCATGATAAGTTCGTCTGATATGGCTGCAAAGCTTGCGATGGCTTACTTCGCAGCACTCTTGTTTTGGAAGCACCGCCCCACAAGCAAGTTGTCCGTGTCAAAGGCCCACAAAGGGTCGTGGTCCTGTGGCAGAACTAGAGAAGAGACCGCTTGCAAATCCAACTAATTGGCCATATAGTCCATGTATGTGGAAACAATGCCACCCACGGTGCCACCCTCGTTGCCTGCTTCATCCTCACTAGATTGCAAGTCGAAATCCTCCTCGTTTTCGGCATCTGTCCCCTAAAAAATACAGCAAATTATCTCATTGCAGTCAATGTGAGCGCCCCATCAATTACCGACATCTTCGTTCAATTGGATGCCTACAGAATCTTTGTCAACTAGAGCTTCCTCCTCGACGACCTGCGCTTCTTGGGGGCAACTCTTCTGTCGACAATGAATAAAAGAGGGGGACAAGATCATTCCTACCCGCTTACATGTCGGCCACCCTGCAGGAATTACCACGGTTAACATAATAGACATACATCATGGGCCACCGAAAAGGTTGGAGATGAAGGATTGCTAGCCATCTCCATGTAATGCTCCCACATGGCACTGCTAGTAAGTTTTACAATATCCTACACGATTTGTCCCTGGGGTGTGATCATGCTAGCGGTCACTATTTCTACTATTATCTTATTTCTTGTCACGTCCCTATTGAACAATTGTCGAATGCATTGGTGTAGCTTGACCAAAGGCACGTGCACTAGGCTAGAAATAGTTAGTACAACGCACTCACAACTAGATAGATCAAGTCCAAATAGACCACCACACACAACCTCATCACCGTGGAACACGAACAATTTATCCATTCCTACGAAAATACCACAATAGTAAATCGTTATTCCACCTTAAAAAATGTACATATGATACTAAAATTAACTTACTGATAATAGGGGAGCATCCGTGCAACGCACGCATGAAATACTGCATATAGAAACATATATACCATCATTACCTACGTCATCAAATAGTGCTCCAAAAGAATAATACAATAAAAAATCAACTAATACTGCAGATTAGTATCATCGATATGTGACGAAGTAATATGTGAACGGGGGAGCGCCGCTATTTGAGAGAGAGCGCTACGAGCAATGCGGAAGAAGGAGGCAGGGAAGGAATGCAAGGGTGAGTTTCGCTACGCTCTCGTGCGCTTAAAGGACCATGTGAACAGACAATGAATGACATCGACAAGACATGACACGATGTAAAGTTGAAATTATCATAAAATGACTAATGACTGGGCGTTCACACTGGCCTGACGTGTGCGCCAACAACATCAGCCTTCCTGACGCGCTGGCTGGCCGCGCCAAGCGACCTTGTGTGCTCCCCAACCGTGCTAGGCGTCTGGTGCACCGGTCAGCCGCGTCTGGGGGCTACTTTCACAAGAAAATCATGTCCAAAGCCATTTCTGCAAATACGCTTGGCGCGCCGGCCAGCCACGTTTAGGGCTACTTTCACAAAAAAAATCGTGCACAGGGCCATATCTGCAAATAAATTCTTCCAGGGGCCAAAAAACAATTCGGCTCGCCGCGGCGGCTACCTCCTCCTCGCCTATAAATACCCATCCACCGCTTCGTACCTCCCCCTTCCGCTATTCCCCTTGGCCACTTCCTCTCTCGTCCACGAGCGCTCCCACGCCGCCTGCTCCGCTCCGATCCGATCTGCCCTGCTCCGCTCTGCTGGTCGACGCGCCCGCACTTGGGAGAGGTAATGGCGAGGCTCACCGAACCGATTTGTTTAGCTCACCCAACCGAGATAAACTGGGTCCAACCTACAAAAGGGCATGCACACAGCTGCATGCCCTTTTGTAGGTTGGACCCAGTTTATATCCAGCCTGAACTTCGAGTTGTCATTTTAATAACTTTCTCCCCTCAGTTCTTGAAAAACTGCAGACAGTTTGTCGGATAGATTTTCAAATTATAGATTTTAATATATTTGCCTGGGATGCTGATGCTAAGTGGGCTTACTGTTGACTGCATGGTGCGTTTGAGTTGATATAAACAAATTTAAGTAGATCGATTACCGCGATTGGTTGAGATAGTTGTAATTCAGTACGTGCAGAGGGACTTCTGTGCCTTGTCAGAATGCAACATGAAATCATTTTCGTGACCGTCCAAGTTCATCTGTGGGTTTTATGATTGGTCAAATATGTTAGGTCTATGGAAAAGGACCAGAGAATCCGGTTGTGGATGTAACTGCATGCATGTATCGCTCAATAGTGAGAACAGAGTACTATATGAATATACATAATATCATCACAAAAAAATTTGAATATACATAATAAAAGGTGCTTTTGGATATATTCAGTGTGCAGTAGACCATTCACTGAAATGATCATCACAGCAGACTAACTGAATTGTCAATCACACATATTTTTATGGAACTAAATTAGGCATATTTTGAGGAACTATCCTGAGATTATGAATAATATCTTTGTTGGGGATTTCCCATCCCTTTGATCGCCTTACTAAGTTCGTCCTTTGTTCCATTTAAAAAGGCCACACCATTTCTGAGTTTTCTAAGGTGGTGTTTGGTTTAGGGGATATCCTAAGATGAGATGGAGCCAATCCTTTTTTGTAGTGTTTGATTTATAGTATTTGATGAAGTGGGTTGAACCTAAAAGAAGAGATACCATGAAAAAATGGGTTGAAACCATCCGCCCAAATCGAGCGAACGGCTGCAACCCACTTTTTCTCCTCGCGCGGCTCTGCCCTATCGTCACCCCCGCCACCCCGCATTCACCCGCGCGCAGCTTTTCCCCATCTCCCCCGCCGCCCGCGCCCTTCCCCCATCGCCCCCGCCGCCCGCGCCCTTCCCCCATCTCCCCCCGCCGCCGGCGCCGCCCTGCCCTTCCCCCATCTCCCCCCGCCGCCGCCGCCCGCGCCCTTCCCCCATCGCCCCCGCCGCTCGCGCCCTTCCCCCATCGCCCCGCCCCGCGCCGCTCTGCCCTTCTCCCCCCCGCCGTCCGCGCCGCTCTGCCCTTCCCCATCTCCCCCCGCCGCCCGCGCCGCTCTGCCCTTCAGCGCGTCCTCCCCGCCGTCGGCCTCCTCTCCACTGCCGGCGCGTCCTCCCCGCCATCCTCCAGCTCGTCCTCCTCTCCGCTGCCGTCGGCCTCCTCTCCACTGCCGGCCGGATCCCTGCCGTCCTCCAGCGCGTCCTCCCCGCCGTCGGCCTCCCCTGCTGTGCACTGGTATTGACTCTGGTTGATTTGTGTTGGTATTGACTCTGCTGTGCACTGGTATCTCCACTGCCGCCAGAGAACCTGTGTTGATTTGTTTGCAGTAAATACTTGTGATGTGTTGATATATTGTTGATCTGTAGATGGAAAAGAGGACCAAGATTTAGCATGTGTTGATATATTGTACCACTAGACAATGAATTGTGGTCTAATTATGTATGGGTTGAAGAGTACTGTTGTATGTACTAGACAATGAATTGTGGTTTAGCCATATGTAAGGTTTAATATTGCAATTACTACTGAAAAATTGCAAATGAGTATATTTAGATCTGTCTTATACTTGTGCGTATGAAAATTAAGTTGGTAAGGAGGTAATCCTACCAAATTCATGGGAAGGTGAGTATATGCAGCTATCCTACTCTATCCCTCCATCCAAACAAGAGGTGGGATCACTAGATCCCATTCTATCCCTCCATCCAAACAAAAAACAGGGACTAACCCATCCCTGCAACCAAACAAAAAGTGAGATTATCCCATCCCACATATCTGGGATGGAGCTATCCCCTCCCACCAAGTCCCCAATCCAAACACCGCCTAAGAATTTCTCATAGTTGGTGTGTCTGCCCCGCACAATTTGCCTGCACAAGGCACTGAGATAAACTAAGCGCAGCTCATTTGTTCAGAATGAGATTCTTTCTGAACTTTGGGCTTGTTCTTTTTGGCTGTGGCTTGTGGCTTTTGGCTGCGACTTGTAACTTTTGGTTTGTTTGTGTGAGAGATTACAGAGTAACAGAAACTCACGTGCGGTTTTTGCCGATATAAATGAGTTGGTAAAATATGTACTACAATTAACTAGTTGATCCTATCTTGAAAAAAAATACTCCGTTTAAAAGCTAGTTACTGTAAAAAAGCCGAAAAGCAGCTTTTAGAAGCCGAAAAGAACAGGGACATTTGTACATCAACAACCTTCTTGCATTTTATGGCAGTGCATCTCAGCAATTATATTAAATATTTGGTATTTCCAGTTGTGCCACTGACACATGCCTACATTTCTCGGCAGATTAACATTTCCGAGTCAAGATGGTTAACTTTGGGAAAAAATTGATGGCCGATCAAATTCCAGAATGGAAAGGGTATGCTTCAGGGCCTTTTTTCCCACACTTTTGTGTACTTATGTTAGTTATATACCAATCTATTCTCTAAACATCATCAGTCTTCCATACCTCTCCTATTGGTAGTTTACATTAACTGCTTCTGAGGAAACATATATAAGTTTTCTTAAATCACAACCAAACAACCATATTACC
The DNA here is from genome assembly GCA_017311315.1 of Dendrocalamus latiflorus. Lineage (NCBI taxonomy): Eukaryota > Viridiplantae > Streptophyta > Magnoliopsida > Poales > Poaceae > Dendrocalamus > Dendrocalamus latiflorus. The sequence goes on from CM029659.1 coordinate 1,678,441, forward strand.
TGGTTATGAAGCATTGAAATTGTTGAACCTTTGATTGGCTACACCTTAGAAATTTGTTCTTTGATGTAATATAGTGCAGCGTTGAGCTGTGCCTATCTCCTTGGTGTTAAGATTGCACATTTATGTCCTTAGTTACCAAACTTTTAGCTTTGCCTTCCTTATGTCAATGTTTTCAGGTACTATATAAATTACAAGCTGATGAAGAAGAAAGTAAAACAATATGGGCAACAGCTCCAACAGGGTGAGAAAGATCGTCGCCGGGTTCTCAAGGATTTCTCGAAGATGCTTGATGATCAGGTAATGCTGAGGATAGATGTCTGTGCAAACTCATTATTTCATTCTCCCTGATCTGCTTTAACTTGCATACTTTAGCTTCTCTGTGGATATTTAACTTGCTGACTGTAGCATCAACATGGTGAGCATGCATACTCTATATGTCGGTGTTTAAACACATATGTTCATATCAAATTTTCCACATGTGACCTCAGTCACTGAAGGAACTCAATAGGCGTGCACTTACGTGTTCGGCAATGCCCCGCCGTGTATGTAAATGACTTGTTCAAAGACTTGTACATATCTGGCATGATGCTAAGGCATATTATTAAAAGCTCATGAGTCAACCTATTTATCAATGACTTGTTCAAGAACCTACCATTTTGTGTTTTTCTCGAATTGCCGCTTTCTATCTGTAATTCATGTGCATGCATGTTGGATTTTTTAGGCCATGTTAATTCATCTGGCATCTTCCTTGGACTGATGTTGATGTGAGAAATTTCAAGAAATTGATCCTACTGAAATCTATGTTCTGTTTATTCAGATTGAGAAGATTGTCCTATTTCTGTTGGAACAACAAGGAATGTTGGCAAGCAGGATAGAGAGGTTAGGAAAGCAAAGGGCAATACTAGCAGAACAGCCAGATATATCTGGCATTGCTGAGTTGCGAGAAGCTTATAGAGAAGTTGGTGTGGATCTTATCAAACTTCTCAAATTTGTTGATCTGAATGCAACTGGCATTCGTAAAATTTTGAAGAAGTTTGATAAGCGCTTTGGTTATAGATTTACTGATTACTATGTGACAAGCAGATCAAATCACCCATATTCTCAGCTACAGCAGGTCTTCAAGCATGTGGTAATGTACTACTCCAGATTTAAGTATTATTCAATTCTTTGTTTTCTCGTACACTTCATTTGTATTGTATATACTGTACTTGTATCTATGGACCTGCGGTCTTGCTTTTCCTTTTGCTTGAAGCATTCCATGGAATATACATTGGTATATCTTACCACCTGTTTTATGCAACCAGGGTATAGGAGCTGTTGTAGGAGCTTTGTCACGTAACCTTGCTGACCTTCAGGAGCGTGAAGGAAGTTACTTGTCTATTTATGATCAGCCATCTTCTGCTCTTAAGGTCTATTTATTTTCTTTGCTGCTCTCCTGATAACTAAATTGATAATATTTTTCTTTTCATCCAGTAGAGTTGTTGCTATGCTTAAAGACCTCCTTATCGGGCTGTTCTTGAACCATTGCAGGACCCAATCATTGACATGATAAATTCATCGGTGGATAAGCTGACACGCTCAACTAATTTTCTTCGGTTTTTGGGGCAACATGCCCTAATCGTGGATGAGGAGTCTCCTAGTACTGCAGGGGAGGAAGAAATAGAAGATCACAAATACCATTTCATGTCCCTTATGTTGAACTTGGTGAACACATTTCTTTACATGGTCAACACATACATCATTGTGCCTACTGCAGATGACTACTCAGTGAGCCTTGGGGCTGCCTCTACTGTTTGTGGTGTTGTTATTGGTTCTATGGCTGTTGCACAAATATTTTCCTCAGTATACTTCAGTGCATGGTCCAACAAGTCATATTTCAAACCACTTGTTTTCAGCAGTATTGTTCTTTTCTTGGGTAATGTATGCTATGCAATGGCTTATGATATGAAGTCCCTGACAGTCCTTATTATTGGCCGCCTACTATGTGGGTAAGTATCTTTTTGTAGAAGCGTTGTTCACAGTACTGAGTACTGACTACTGAGCATTCGTTCATTTCAGCTGTATGTTTTCTTAAATTTATCCTATCATATTTGCTTTAAGTGTATGGTAATCCTACCTTTTCTTGCGTAAATGTTTTACTTTGCCTGCTCTATATTCTAGTGGAACATCAAACATTTTCCACAACATACCATCCATGATACCTTGTCATATTGTTGGCTGCATCCATAGCAGGAAAATAAGTTCTTGAGTGGCTAGTTTCCTTTTATTCTCAATAATGTTTATAAGAAACATTCACATACAATTGCAAAGATCTTGTATCATTTTTATATGTAGGAGATGTATGCTGTTTGGTGCGATTAAGTTTCAATGGTATCATGATTTCCTGTGTCCTTTGTTCTGACACTCAAAAAATCTTGTACTAATATCCTGCATGCCAGTTAACTATCTTTTGAGCACTCTTCTATGGTTTCATGTTTTAATGAATGTTATTATTGTGATGCAGGATGGGTTCTGCAAGAGCTGTCAATCGCCGGTACATTAGTGATTGTGTGCCTGCAAGGATACGTATGCAAGCTTCAGCAGGATTTGTCAGTGCAAGTGCACTTGGCATGGCTTGTGGGCCAGCAATAGCTGGTTTACTTCAGTGGAGATTTAAGATCTACATGGTTACATTCAATCAATCAACTCTACCTGGTTGGGTGATGGCATTTGCATGGTTACTGTACCTAATTTGGCTATGGGTCTCGTTCAAGGAACCAAATCGTGCCACTGATGTGAACGATACCCGACAAAATCCTGCTTCTGGTAAGTCCAACATCTAATATGCTGGTGCCTTCATTACCTCTTGGATCATGCATTATTAAAATAAATGTCTTATCCATCTTCTTGATTTAATTGAATGTTCATCATGATGACAGGACAAAGGGTGGATATCAAACAGCTAGAAAACGGACTTGCACAACCATTACTCAGAGATTCAGGAAGCAAACAAAACGAAGATGAAGATGAGGAAGATGATAGTGAAGAAGCCACAGAAGATTCTCGCAAACCTGCAACTTCGATTGGTTCAGCATACAGATTGCTTACTCCGTCAGTAAAGGTATCACGTTTAAGCTAAATTATCCACTGGTTGCTTGATTTGCTTGTGTAGCTGTTTTTCTGAGACTTTATTTGGATTTACAGCAAGTGGTGAGGGGTTGAAAGTATGTTAAATATTTGTTCAGTTTCTCTAGCGTCTTTACTTTTAAAGATGATCTTCAAGTAGGTTTCTTTCCTGATTTTCCCCCCAAGTAATAGAGGAAACACGTCATTAACTTGATGTTGTGCATCTTTAAGAGCAACTCCAGCAGTAACCCTCAAATCAGGGCCCCTACTTTTGATTTGAGGGCTCCTCCTATTTTTGAGGGCCCAGTTTTTTTGCATCTACTCCAACAGCACCCCTCAAATCTAAGCCCTCAAATCCATTCCACTACACACTGACACATGGGACCCACTCCTCAAATCCGGTCGGAGGCGAGCGGAGGCCCCGGGCGAGCGGGGGATTTTGGCGGCGACGGCGACGGGCGGAGGCGTCGGGCGAGGCGTCGGGCGTGGCGGCGGGCGTGGCGGCAGGCGAGCGGAGGCGGCGGGCGAGCGGAGGAGTCGGGCGCGGAAGCGGCAGAGGCGGGGGATTTTGGTGGCGGCGGAGGAGTCGGGCGAGGCGGGGGGGGGGGGGGGGGGCGAGCGGAAGCGGAGGAGTCGGGCGAGACGGGGGGCGAGCAGAAGCGGCGGATTTTGGGGGGGCGCGGGGGAAGTTTCACTGAGCGGGAAAAAAACCAAAGGATGAGAGCCAGGAGAGAGTCCCTAGGAATGAGGGCTTGGAGACCTCATTTGAGGGGTCTCCTATTTTTGAGAGCCAAGTAAGGGCCTGTTGGAGCTGAGTTTTTTGCTCTGACTCTCAAATTTGAGTTTGAGAGGCCAAGTAGGAGCCCTGCTGGAGTTGCTCTAAGGAGCACAGTTAGCCTCGTGATCTAAAAGATAGTACTAGGTGGTTTTGATTTGCCCAGGTTGCCTCTATTTTAAAAAGACACCGTGTCCTTGACAAGTTTTTCTTTAAGGAGGTACTGCAACCGTTTGGGAAGTGTGATTTCCCCCCAAAGAAACAAAATCCAGTAGGATATTTACGCACAGGGACTCCTGGTGCGCAATCCCCTTGGTTTAGCTTTACACGAGGATTTTGGGATTTCAACCCTACATTGCGCAGACCTGCCGTAGAGTGAATTCTCCTCTCTTTTTTTTTTTGGGGGGGGGGGGCAATTCTACTTATTCAAGCAATGCCTGCAATCATTATTTTTCACTTCTGGACATATTAGACTCATGTGCTTTTGCTCATGTAGGTCCAATTGTTGATATACTTCATGCTCAAATACGCGATGGAGATTTTACTTTCTGAGTCAAGTGTTATTACCAATCACTATTTCAATTGGAATACAAGCGCAGTGGCAATATTTCTAGCCATTCTTGGCTTGACGGTACTTCCTATTAATGCTGTTGTTGGGACATACATCAGCAACATGTTTGAGGACAGGTTTGTGAATCTCATGCTCCAGTAGTGGCATTGCTTGAGCCCTTCCCTTTTTTTGGATTACCATAAGTCCATAAGTGGAGCGAGGGGCATTCTTAGCATCTTGATCTCCTTTCCAAAACGATTTTCTGCCACTTGTTATATAGACTATACTGTTCCAACTGATTTTCAGATGTAGACCTCTTTACCAAAGTGATTGATGTTTTCACAGGCAACTGTTGATGGCTTCTCAAATTGCATTGCTAGTAGGCATTATTTTCAGCTTCAAAATTACGAGTACATACTCTGTTATCCAGTATGTTGGCTCAGCGCTCATCACATTTGTGTCTGCTGAGGTTCTTGAAGGTAAGGAATCAATTTTTATCCGAAATACCATTTCAATATTTCAGGGTATCATTGGAAACCCTTTCCAGAAGAAAATAATACTAGTATCACTAGAGACACGGAGGATTCATGTACCCAACCAAGAAATAATTGCTGCCGCCGGCTTGTTATTACATTCTGTTCCTGCTAAACACAAGTTTAGACGAAAAACGAGCTTCTGGGCGAATACTTCTGTGATATATGTCTACCTCGCATTCTCGCATTGAGAGGAGTATCCTGATCTTACTGGCGAATGCAGGCGTCAATCTCTCCCTCCTGTCGAGCGTGATGTCGTCGCGCCTCTCGCGTGGCACGTACAACGGCGGGCTCCTCTCTACGGAGGCCGGGACCTTGGCCAGGGTGGTCGCTGACTGCACGATTACCGCGGCGGGGTACCTGGGCGTCGGGAGGCTCCTCAACGTCACCCTGCTGCCGTCCCTGGTGATCTGCGCCGCGTCGATCGCGTCGACCTTCCTAACGTACAACTCGCTCTTCTGATGGCGAGGATTCGACCGCCGTCCCATGCATGATGTATCTGCTGCTATTATCATCCGCTGTTCCAGATTGGAACGCTAGCTAGCTGCTATGGACTGTCGTTGCCCGAAGGGACAATCATATGTTGATCCATTTGACTGGTGTAATCCTCGCAGAAGAAGCGGACATTCTTTCTTTTTTTGCCCTGCAAAATTTTGATCGGTTTTGATCATTGATCCCCCTTAGCTCTCTTGTTTGACCGTATCATGTCGATGGAATCAAATGTGGTTGTGCTCAATCTTGAGCGAACACTCGTATATTACTCGTCATACGTTATTAATGTACAGTCGCAGGCTCTACATCGATGTAGCTACGTACCATATCTTGGCTACTTGCTGCTTCCAGACTTTCAGATGGCCTCGATCAGTCACCATTGCACCTCGCTAGAGCCTCACTAGAGGGATGCGTATCGGCTATCGAACTTGGCCGGTTGCTGCCACGTCCATGATGAACAGCTCTCTCTCTCTCTCTCTCTCTCTCTCTGATATGAACAGTTTTCTCTTTACTACCAGCAAACAAACCATTTTTGTTAGATGATCATTTTTTTGTGAGACGAGATGATAAATACTTGAGGCTTCCCAAACGAGAAGGTTAAGTTTCCCGTTTTTTAACCGCGCTGCTAGCTGATTGAGAAACTTTGTCAAACAGCGTTTTGGACTGAAGAATAAAGCATAGAGAGACTCTGGCAATTTCCCTGTTGGGGCAGGACCGATCTCCCTCACGGAGAACTGGGGCGGGTCCCGCGATGCTAGCGGGCTAGTCACTCCCCCTCCCCGCGGGACCAGAGAGGATCCGATAAAAATAAATAAATATTTATAATAGATCATAGTTTTTAATATAGTGGATTGTATTTTTTCTTGTATGCTTAGACTAAAACTTGAATATATAATAAATCATAGTTTTTAATAAAGTGGATTGTATTTTTTCTTGTATACTTAGACTAAAACTTGAATATATATATATATATATATATATATATATATATATATATATATATATATACACACACTAATTACTCCCAAGTGTAGTTACTCCCACTAGATCTACCGCTTGCTCTGCTCCAAGATCCGTGCGGCCTTGTTAATTATTTGGAGCGTATGCCACCCGATTATATTTTGGAATCTGACCCGTAGGGAACAACAACTCCTATAATCATGGGATCCTCTCGGTTTGAATGTGTGTCAGTTGACCATACTTCTTTTCAAATACTTTCCTTCGTGTATATCCTATTTTCCTAGTGAGTGCGCTCTTTTTAAATATCTGCAGTATAGTTTTGTTTCTCTTATGTGTATATACGGGCTTCCGAATATACTTCTTTTCCAAGCATTTGTATTATATTTCTTTGATATCTTGTCAATATACCCTTTTTCATCGTGAGTCGTGGCATACTTATTTTTAATTCCTGGCAAATCTACATACCCACTTTCATTACGAACATACAAAGACTAGTTTGGACGTCCGTCGTGTGATTAGGTTGTCTAATTTGCAAGGGCGGACAATTAATAAAAAAACTGATGCATATAGACGAGAGCCGGTACCAATCAACATACTCCGTGAGTACATTCGTACTAACATACTCTCAAGGTATACATACTACCTAAGTACATGTACTAACATACTACACTAAGTACATGTAACAAATACTCCTTTAGGTATACATACTCCCTGAGTACATTCGTACTAACATACTCTCAAGGTATACATACTACCTAAGTACATGTACTAACATACTACACTAAGTACATGTAACAAATACTCCTTTAGGTATACATACTCCCTGAGTACATTCGTACTAACATACTCTCAAGGTATACATACTACCTAAGTACATGTACTAACATACTACACTAAGTACATGTAACAAATACTCCTTTAGGTATACATACTCTGCACGTACATATGCACGTATGATTGGTTAGAGCCATCTTGCTATGCCTATGTTCGTCTACACGAAACCCATGTAAATATGTTGTTTCATACTCCAGCCGATCATAGCTTGCTGCGCCTACTTCGTCTACACGATAGGTGGTATGTCAATGCACAACGATCTCGGGAAACCAGCAAGAAGTTAGTCAATTTCTTACGGCAATCAGGCGATGCGATACTTACGGCAGTATTTACTGCGGCCTGTTGTCAGGTTATGCCTTTGTAGCATACACGGGTTGTCTAAGTCTTTAAATCAACCCAATAACCCAACTCATCTGGTGGTATCCCGAGACATACGAACGGTAGATACTATGGGTGTAACTACACCCGGGTATAGTAAATAGGCTTCCTATATATATATGCTACAATATATATTTTTAAAAAGTACCTAAATAATTATAAAGTAATAAATAAAGTCATTATTATTTTTAAAATAATTTAATCTTTTTTAAATCCCCGCAGGGTCGGGTCCCTACGGTAACCAAGGACACGAGACGATCTCCCCGTTTAGCCTAATGGGGCCAGAGCGGGGATTGGGCAGGGTTGTGGGGCCCTCCCCTGGGACCCCCTTGGCCCCGTTGCCACCCCTAGACCTATGCGTACAAAGTGTTAACCAGGAAATAAATATTCGCACCAACAAATCGACCACTAGGAAAGCCGTAGCCATCGGTCACAACTTTGTCCATCCGTTGCTGCGTCGAGCAACAATTTCTAGAAGTAATTTTAGGGTTGTTTAGTTTTTTTCCCTTCTTTTCTAGACTAAGTTGTTTTAGTTTTGTTCTTCTCTAGTGAGTTCTTACGTAGATTTTCTCTACCTGGGATGAATTTAACCAGATCAACTCATGTGGATAACAATGATGCTGCCTATGCTATAGATCAAGACCAGATCACGTTGGGCATAAGTAAATCTCGTCTGATTTTCTTTTGACCAGTAACAATGCTATCCAATTATGCAATTATGATGTTGTTGAATATCCTGAGTATCTAGCGAGGAAGATAAAAAAGAAATCTAGCACATTCATCGACTCAAAGACTTGATAGTAACATGTTATCCATTCAATGTAAAAGTTGATTGCTTGTGTATTTTATCTTCTCACTTCTCCTCCGCTTCTCCTCACCAAATTTTCCCTTAAAAATAAAAGGCTCAGCCGACTACCTCTCCGAGCTCCTATTTTCGGTTGTAATGCCACGGTTCACTGCATAAGGCATTCTTATCATAAGAGTGTCTTATACAGTGTCATCGTTGTGACACAATGGTGATGCTGCTACCGCCGACCTCTCCTTTATCGCGGTGATATATCTCCCACTCCTCCCCTCTCTTCCTTGATGCTTAGATATGAAATTACAAAATTGTTGGATGGCTAGGGTTTTAGCCATGTAAATCTTGTCTCCCTAAACTTGCATCGCCGGTGATCTATCCCCCACCACTTTACTTTGAGAACTTGCATTTTACTTTCTTGCTCCCTAAATTTGTCTTCATTTGCACCGTAGCTCGTTTTCTCCGTTTACTAGCAGAATTTGCTGATGTGGCACACATGACTGCTAACGGACTAGACGCCTACAACCACGGCTTACAACCGCGTGCCTATGACCACAGCTTATGACCACGGATTACGACCGTGCATCTACGACCATGGCATATCAGAGCAACAAAACAATATCTATAACCTAAACAACGAGCCACCAAAGACATGACACCAATCATAAATATGTCTGATTTGGTTCATCTACATTCTTTAATTCATTGTTTTATAAGGAGGCCTATTTATAAGGACACGAGAACGCAATCTAGTTAAGAACCTCTGTGATAGTCTATTATCATAGACGGCTCTTAACTAGAACTGTCTGTGATAATAGACTATCACAGATGGTTCTTAACTAGAAATGTTGTAATATTGGACTATCACAGACGATTCTTAACTAGAACTGTTGTAATATTGGACTATCACAGACGATTCTTAACTAGAACTGTTTGTGTTGTAACTTATCACAGACGGTTGAAGAGTCGTCTGTGATGACCACCTATTATCACAGACACATAAATTCAGATGGGCCAGAAACTATTTGTGATGATAGTTTTGAACCTTCTGTGATGACCGTTTCTGTGGTAGTGCACTGTTTTATTGTGTGCTTGCTAAGTTATCGGACTCATCCTTGTTTATTTGTTGGTTTTTAGGTGAGTATTGAAAACGACATGCATGAAAGAGAGTAGCATATATATATTCTCACGTACAAGTAGTAATTCGCACATCACCTTCAGGTAATGTATTTAATGATTTGATTAGATAGCTAATGTTAAAATAGTATGTTGTTTATCGTGTCTCTAAGATGTAAATAGAGTAGTTGTTGTCTAAATCTATCAACAATGGTTGTAAACGATAATGTTTTGAATGGTGATAGCATCCTGAGCTCAGAGGATAAGCGGCTCAATGCGACCATGCAAAGACGGACACATGTGGCCGGTGTGCACCGATATCAGGGAAAGATGCAATTCATCTATCGCCGACGGTGCATACTAACGACGACCCTAGCTTGGATTCTCCATATCGACGCGAATAGGATCGATAAAGTTGCAGGGTCGAAGGAATCGCGGGGAAGCATATCCATGGTACAAACCCTGGCGCGATATTTGCTGTGCATCTCACTATCTCTCACCCCCACGGCATATGCCGCTAGCTTAATTAGCTCGATCGATTCGTGGACGACTGCTATCCCAAGCGACAGCTTGAGGCCGGTCGCACTATAAGAGGAGCGCAATGGTTGCCAAGACGAAGGCAAGCGAGCAAGAATAGCGGAGGAGAGAGAGAGAGGGAGATGGAAGTACTAGCTAGTTGAAGACAGTAGTAGGCAGCTCTCCTCTGACAGGCGATCGATGAATATTGGGTAGAGACTAAAGCTGTGCATTTGTATGCATGCATGCAAATACTCTTCGTCTTCGAGTGCATGCCTAGCTAGAATTAAGTCTAGCATACCATGGCCTCGTGAGTTTCCCCTTCCATACTTTGCATGCATGCATGTAGCTGCATGCACTGCAGTGCTTGCTCGCGTGTTAGAAATCTCATGTAAGCCAAGGAGGACAGGTTTCTTAATTAGTTGGAGGCTGCACCCTGCAGTGCGTGTCATGTACTAGCTATATATATATACTGCCATGCATGCAGATTTTAGCTCCATGCATGTAAGCTCCGCACATATAAACTTTGCAGTAGACTATATATATGCTTGCGCGCGCGTAGTGCACCTGTGCAACGCTGCGAGCGCAATCCGAGATATATCTATAGAGGGATCGATGCCAAGTTACATATGATATGTGTGCTGTGTCTGCGTGCATGCATGAATGCGCATGTACACCGGCATGCGTTTGCGTTGGGTTAACCAGCTGGCTTGGCCTTCATTTCATCGGACGACCTGCCAAAGGAGAGTTGCCCTACTACTGTCCTCAGCTCACAAAAAGTCGATCGATCGATGGAGCAGCACTGCATTGATTCATGATATTTGGATCGATCAACGAGCTCCCAACAAGAGTCGATAAGCTGGAAGTACGCATCACAGCCATGCACAAACATGTCAGGTGAACTTTCTCTCCGTACGATACTATACCTCTGATTTATATTGGGCACTGATTGAATGCTAGGTGAAGGATCAGCTAGCTAGCCTGAAAGTGAGTTCAGTTTTAGTCCATGTTGAACTAAACTATTTCTTGCAGTAGCGGCTAAGATTTTCCACTGATGAGCTCGAGTGGTGATCAGTTCGGCTTAAAAGCTTATGGCTTATGGCTGAAAGCACTGTAGCTGACTGAAAAAAACACTGTAGCTGACAGATGCTTATTTAGCATAATTAAATTTAAAAAAATTTAAAAATATAAAAAATATGTTAGCCCATTACGTATAATACAAACAAATACGTGAAAAAAGAACCGGCAAAAAAGCTCAACAAAAAGCCAAAAGTTCAGAAAAAGACAAAATTTATGAATAGTGAAAAATAAGCTGAAAGTCAGAAGTTTAAGCCCAACCGATCACTGTTATAATTGTTAAAGTGAGTCGTACTAGCTAGATTGCTCGCCTAGCTTTTTTCTTTGACTTGAGCTCTGTGGGTGGAGTGCAGTACCGGAAGCACTTTGTGGCTGCACGCACTGTCTCTGCCGTTCACGTGTGCTCTGAGCTGGTGCTCCCTTATATCTAGAGCTGGAACTTGAGCCGGGCTTTTTTGGACTAGCCCGAAGCACGGCCGGCACGGCACGTGGCGGGCCATGCCGGCACGGCACGAACGGTGGGCCGGGCCGGGCCTGGAAAACCAGCCCGGTGGGCGGCACGGCACGGCAGATCGTGCCGTGCTTGGGCCGGCACGACACGGGCGGGCACGGGCGGCACGACGGGCATGCCGGCGCCAGCGGCCGGGCCGCCTCCGCCTCTACCTCGCCTCCCCCAGTCCGGCAGTCCCCCCTCCCGTCGACATCTCTCACGGTCATCCCAGATCCCAGATTCCCCACAAGCCATCACACATCACAGAGCAGAGGGGGAAGGAGGTGTACCGGTCACCAGAGCTCGGACAGTCGGACGAATGGACGATGGTCGTAGGAGGAAGAGCGGTGTGGCCGCAGCGGCTCCAGCGTGAAGACGCCCGGCGACGGCGGCTCAGTCGCCGCCCGGCCATTCGCCGCTAGTATGCTCGCTCACTGTCGGAGTAGTCAAGGTCGCCGTCGCCGTCGCCGTCGCTCGGAGAAACTGTAGGCTGGGGGAGGAGGGGTGCGGCGGCGGGGAGGGGCGGTGGGGAGGGGCGGTGGGGGAGATCTGGGGAGGAGGGGGGCGGCGGGGAAGGAGGGGGCGACGGCAGGAGAAGGGGTGCGGCGGCGGGGAGGGGGCAGTGGGGGAGATCCGGGGAGGAGGGGCGGCGGGGGAGGAGGGGGGCGGCGGCGGGGAGGGGCCGGTGGGGGAGATCCGGGGAGGAGGGGCGGCGGGGAAGGAGGGGGGCGGCGGGTAGGGGGCGGCCGGGCGAGGAGGGGGCAGCCGAGGAGATCTAGGGAGGAGGGGCGGCGGGGGAGGATGAGAAGGAGGGGGCGGTCGGGCGAGGAATGGGTGGCGGGAGAGATCTGGGAAGGAGGGGGCCGAGGGAGGCGCCAGATATTGGGGGAGGAATGAGGTTTGGCCGGCGGCGGAGGATTTCAGGGTTAGGGTTTTAGATTTTTTGCGATTTAGTCCTTCATTTTTTCTAAAATCTATGAATAGCTTTTTATCTATTTTAATTTCTTCTATTCTAGCCCTCGTAAATTCTAATTTCATCGCGAAAAGATCCTACACATCCGCTATGACATGTACATCTGTACGGAGCAGTCCTTAGAATGCCAAATTTGAAGATTGAGTTAGGTTTTGGAGATGTGAATGTGTGATATGTATATATATGAGATGAGGAGAAAGATAAGGATTGTTGGATCTTAATGTAATGAATGAAAAAAGTGACTGAGATATGCTGTGATTTAGGCCGAGTTCATTTTTGCACTTGTGATATGAGGTGTCTTTTGTTGTTCTTCATTTTTGCACTTGTGATATAAAGTGTCTTTTATTGTTCTTTCTTAAGAAATATCATCATACAAAAATAATGAGTATTTTCGATGTTGCTTCTCCTTAGGTATTATAATTTGACAATATAGCTCACCCCCATTGTGATTTTATTTTATGTAAGCAAATTACTACTACATGCGCTTCTAATTCTAACATAGCTCTCTTCACCGACTGCCTTTTTAATTCGAGCATTTGATGAGATAACCACCCCACGTATGTTATAATTAACCATTATGTAAACAAAGATAGACTGTTATTGATGTGTGTATTCCAAGTAGTTACTAAATGTTCTAGAAACTATTTAAAATTGATTTCTTAACTATAGTAAGCTGCACTCATGACTCTCCTTGAGCTTTTTTATTTGACTAGTTGGGCAGCCCTATGCTAGATTGTCGGGCGATGAGTTAGATGTCCACGTACGCCACAGTCCAATTTACACCAAGATTTGCATATCATTGGACTAGATGACTAAGTTTGGAGATGGAATGGCATGAGACAATAATATCGAATTTTAAGTAGGTTTTTAATAAGGCGGGTACAAGAGAAAGGAATATGGTGGCCACCGCTATCATTGTCGCCGTCAATTTCGTCGTGTATAGTTACTTTGGGCTGAGCTTGGGCTGGCACGGCACGAACGCCGGCACGGTGGGCTTTGGGCCGTGCTGGGGCCTGACCGAAAGCGAGGCGGGCCGGCACGGCACGGCACGACGAGATGACTGGGCCGAGCCGGCACGGCACGAAGCGGCACGAAGCACGGTGGGTTCGGGCCGTGCCGGCACGGCCCGGCCCAATTCCCACCTCTACTTATATCTCCTTCACGTTATTGTTGAACTATGAGTCCTACTAGCTAAGATTGCTCGCCTAGCTTTTTTCTTCGACTTGGGCTCTATGGGTGGAGCGGAAATGTCGTACTACTGTTGCTTGTGGCTACAGCGAATATCCAGGCCCTTCCCCTTCCATCAAGATTCGTGTGCCAGCTCTACTCTCTCGCACGCTCGGCTTGGCATGCACCATCTCTCTCTATTGACGCTCCTCCTTTGGTGGTGCCACCTTGCGCCTCGTCGTTGCCGCACCGCCAAAAACCCCGCCGGGAGCTTGCTCTTGCCCCCGCTGGAAACCCCGCGCTGCCACCAGAAATCTCAGGATTTGGTGGGGTTTCGGTGGTAGGGTTAATATCATTTGGTGGGTTCAGTAGCAATGGCGGCTCAAGGGAGGAGGGGAGGTGGTGCTTGCCGGAGCCGAGAGAGGTAATGAGGGGAGAAAAAGGACAGAGAAAAGGGAGCACAAATCTCGGAGCACATGCGGATGGCGGAGATAGCTCATGTAGGGAAAAATTGGTTCCATAGCATCCAAAGCTGTCGACTTTAGTAAAATAGCATTGAAAATTCTGCTATATTTTAATACCACCCAAGAGATGTCACTGTTTGTTTTTATACCGCTTCTGTCCAATTCCATGTATCTGCCCATTGTACCCCTCCTCCCCTGTTCTCCAACCGTGCTCCCTACTGCTTCGGCTTCCTAGCTTCGTTCTAACTCCGATGGGGCTCAGGGAAGAACAGGATTCAGAAGCTCAATGGCGAGGATCTATGCAACAGCATCTAGTACCACCCATGCACATCGTGCTGGTCTTAATGGCTGAGAGGGATGGCGCTTCGGACTTGGACGCCATACTCGATCGCCATCTATAGAGTGCTTCTGCAATCATTAAAGCAGCCAAGCAGGTCACTGCTCCCTAGATATAAGATGTGCTATTTTTGGTCCTAGCCTCATGAACATGTGAAACCTTTCCCTTTCTTTTTATTTCATTTATTGTTGTTGTTTCTTGCCTAATTTTTAATCTTTTCTTTTGAGCTCGAAAGGGATGAATAGGCTTCGAGAACTCACCAACGACACCCGCGGTGGTCGGATTTGGAGAAGCATCGTGTAACGTCCCATTTTGGGAAATTGCTTGTTATCTAAAAAATTTCAAACCGAGTTTGAATTCAAATGGTTCAACCAATTTCCAGTTGAATTTTCAAATTTCAAAGAAAATTTTCAAGCTATCAGACCTTCCTTGGTCTTGGCCCAATCCATCTCTTCCTTTCTCTATATCTCGGGCCTAGTCCATTTGACCCTTGGCCCAGCATGAAACGGCCTGCGATCGAACACGCTCTGGACATGCTCCGCGTGTGCCCACATCTTGCCATGTGCGCCTGCGCCAGTGCGCATTGCACCACACGTGCTAGGGCACTGCTCCACTCCTTTCCTTCGCGTGTTCCTAGATTCGCGCTACGACGCGCCTGAGCCACCTCCTCTCAGCTGCTCCACCACCCCCTTGCGCCCAATGCCTGACCACCACCTCCCTTTCTCTCGTCGCACCATTGCGCCGTTGAGCCACCTCATCCTATCGTGTCCTTGCTGCGTCGCCTTAAGTCATGTGCCAGGTTATGCTCACTTTGGCAATACTCCACTCCCCGTTGCTTTTTTCTCCGTCAGTGTCACTGCCACACCCGCAGAACACCATCGTGGCACCCAACGGCACCTCACCCTCCCCATGACTATGAAGCTCATGGATCACTTCCTTGCACCTTCAGCCACCTCCCCTCACCATCAATCGAGTCTGAAAGCCCTCGAGCTCCCTTTCGTTCTCACCATCGACCATTTTGCCACCCTGAGAAATCTCGAGTTTTGCAGCAACTCCGTTCAATTGGTCACGCCTGGAGCTTTGTGTGGAACCCCCCTAAGGATGATCCTGACTACACCAAGCTTCTTCTTCCCCTCTAGCGGGCCCTCCACGTCGCCCACCTCACTGTCACTTGGCTTCTCATGCCAGCTCATTGCGCTTGTCCCTAAGTGTCATCTTCACTTCCGGTGAGCTTTCCTCCCCTCTAGTAGCTCCCCTCGCCTCGAATCGAGCTTTAGTGCCTCATAGTGCCTTGAAGTCGTGCTCTGATTAGCCACCACCGCTGAGCTCGCCACCAGTAGCCCTAGGTTCCAAATCATCCCACACCACCTCACCTAGGGGTTTACATAGCACTGAGAAACCCGTTTTGGGCATCGCCTCCGACCACTACCCTTCTTCTCACTGGCGGGGAGTTTCGCCTCTCCTCAATGGGAGAAGGACTGTAGCATCGTCATTAGTCTAAACCATGCGTAATTAGTGCTTAACAATCTTGCTTAGTGTTCGCTAATCCGTCACTATCAGGTGGACGCTCCTTGATTAGTTAAAGCCATGACTTGCTGACATGTGGACCCGGCAGATTTTAAAAATCATTTTAACCTGGTTTCATAAATCGTAGCCACTGACAAGGGGGCAGGTGCTACTGTTTACACAGTACGATCGACCTATCAGTCCCTCAGACTTTCCTTTTAGAAAATAAATCCATTTTAATTTAAAATCCAGTGGGACCCAGCTGTTAGCCTTAGTAAGAATTTTTCAGTAGAAAATTAATTCAAAAAGTTAAATCAAATCTATGGGCCCCCCGTGTCAGTGAGAGTAACCACTCTTCTCTTTCTTTTTCTTGAATTAATTTCTAATTTAAAATTCAAATGGTTCATTCTCACTCACTTTAACTCCAAATTTAATGAAATTTATTTCTAAATTTTTCTAAACTCAATATCTATCTATTGGAAATGGTTTTGTTCAATTTGGAGTTTATTTGATTTTTATTTTAAATTTATTTGTGGTACTCACATGCTTATTTTGCTTTTCATTGCATTCGTTCGAATAGAGTACAAGGACGCCTAGGAGCCACGATTTGAGCAAGCTGAAGAATTCCAAGATCACTCTGCTTGTGAGCTAGCTAAGTCAATACTTTGATCATATTGAATCTATATTTTATGCAAATTCATATTCATGTAAATTATCAAATTGCATGCTTCATTTATTATGCAAATGTATGTTAAAACTTAAGGTAGTTACGTGCCTACTTGATAGTGTAGTAGCATTATAACATCCTTTAAGCACTTGATTCACTTAATCCTTATCACAATAGATGATTAAATGGTAACCTGACTAGCTATAGTTGTACTTAAGCGTCATGCTAGTCTTACTTAAGTACCGGAATATTAACTTGCTATAATCATCATTTTTAATCATGAAACTTGTTTTAAACGGTCATTAAAGGAAAATGGCTTATGTATTTGAGATAATATAGTTTTGTGCTTCCTAAAACCTTAAAACTTGATGTTACCATATCTGGATGGATGGTATGATTGTTGGTGCGGATGTAGCATGAGAAATAGTAGTATGTGGTATGTACCACCCAGATAATTTTAAGAACTTAATCATGTGATGACCTCCCGATGTAAAATAGTACAACCATGAGTCTATAATAGGTACAACCTGACTAAATAATTTGTATCTACCAATGCAGGTTGTACTATTGGAGTGACCCACGAGTCGTCTTGCAGTTTTAAGCCATCATGGACACGGGTCATGTCGCTGGCGTAAGCTGCCGTATGGCGCAAGAGGGGGTCTGGGTGTGGTGGACATAGCCACCCTCAGGTGAAACCTTAGCGGGTGTGACTTACACTGGGGGATACATTGTAAAGACTTTGTGATGATTTCCTTGATTCACATGTCCAAGAAAATATGTGAAATATACAGTCTCTGCAGAGTATAAACTATTCGAACAGTCGTGCCCACGGTCAAGGGCGGGTATGGGAACTTACTCGAGTTAGCTTATATTTCAAAAACCTTTGTGGGTGGAATAAAAACTCGTCGGGTGGATGTAACCCTGAATTTATTTTCCCCTGGTGGATGTAACCTAGTGATGAATATAGGTGGATGTAACCCAGTGATGAATATGGGTGGATGTCACCTTAGTAATCGAAAATTAGCATATCGTAGATGGAGTCATGAATAGGTGGTTGAAACCTGCACCGTTATTAATATTGCACACCTTTACTCTCTTTAATAAAATATAGTATGGTTAAAATGCTAAGTCATAGGACTTTCTAATTATCAGTAATTCACACATATTGCCTTTAACAAATAAAAGAACCCATGCCATCCTTGTTAAAGTCTTGCATGTATAAATATTGTATTTTTGTGTGTTGGCTCATGGAGCATTGTTGCTTGTGCTCATCCTCGCTCACAAAATCCCTTGGAGTCTGTGAACCAAGGGCACTACGAGTACTACAATGTTTCAGGAGCTGATGGTGAAAAATATGAAGGAGAGTAGATTAGTCCCTAATAGTCTAGATCTCACCCTAGTCTGGCTAGCTAAGATAGTGTTCGTGTGCACCAATATTATCCAAATCTCTGGTTAATATCGGTTGCACATAAACCTTTCCTAGTCGTTTGCCTATGGTGAGATGTGCCTCCCTCTTTTGCTTCCGCTACCCATGGCAGAACCAGCACAAAAATGATGCGGGAGCCTCATGCTCTATGCGTGTACTTATGACACATCTATCAATAATATAGTAGATAGTAATGCATTCTAAATTTTATATCTTTGGACTCGCTATAGTCAAGCCAATTGCTATACTGATCAAACTATACAGGATTAAATCTTCTATTTTTCTTCCTAAACATTGTATATGGAAAATCATATGTGCGAGGTTGGCAAGGCCCATTATCCAAGTAATTTGTTCTTGCCACATCTTTCTGATTGAGGAGATAGCCTTATATTCTTTTCCTTTTCCCTAGATCAAACTGAATCTCCTCTTCCCAATTGATTTCTGGATATTCTGTATTCGTAGCATTTGCATTTGAATCTAGTGCCTTTCTTTTTAGAAATAGCTCCATGACTACAGACTACGTACCATAGAGAGATCAAAATTACTGAAAGTTAAAACACACTTAATTAGATATTGAAACACATTGAAAAATTCGCTAATTCAATTATTGCAAAATCGAAATAGGGCATTCTAATATTAAAACCCTGACCCACAAATATTTTAAGGATCATAGAATTGAAACTCTAAAATCTAAATCACAAAATTTAGTACTTATTTTGGTCGACTGATCATTACTTCGTTAGATATGAAGATCATTGGACATTGAACTTTGAAAGCTAGGAGCCAGGACGAGATGATGAGTGGACGACCTCGCCTATTGCTGTGACCGTCGGCCATACTACATACAACATACATACATACATACATACATACATAGAGATTTATTCCATTTGCATGTGCGCGCAATGAGATTAACACAACGAGAAATCTAACCATATCATCTAACGCACGTAGGCGTAGGCGAGAAGCGGCCAGCGTGCTCCCGTATGACGACAACTCCGGCGCTAGGCTCGTCACCGCTGTAGATGAAAGGTTGCGTGCCGTGTGAGGAATAGGGGAAGGTAGGTTAAGCGTTGCATGGACTTGACGTTGGCTACTTGGTTGGCTTGGGGCTGGTACTGGCTTGGAACTTGGGCTGGCGTTGGATTGGGGTTGGATCAGCTGGTGACCCACGCTTGATCGGTTCAAGTAGCCCTTGTTATTTTGTTCTCTTTTCATGGTTGGTTAATATGTTATGTCATACCAACTTCAACTTACACGTATTTTTT
This sequence comes from Dendrocalamus latiflorus, assembly GCA_017311315.1. Lineage (NCBI taxonomy): Eukaryota > Viridiplantae > Streptophyta > Magnoliopsida > Poales > Poaceae > Dendrocalamus > Dendrocalamus latiflorus. The sequence goes on from CM029659.1 coordinate 1,697,874, forward strand.
GGGAGTATCTTACTTTTTCAACGTTTTGCATGTTTTTATTTTCTTTTCTGCCCTATTTGTCAATGTGTTTAAGAATTCTTTCTTTTAGATAGATGTAGTCCTTGGCATGTGGAGCACTAATTTTGCCATGTGAGGCATACACTGTGTAAACTTAGGCTCTAAACAACAAAAAGTAATATCGGTCCGGGGGCATGTGCCCCCCTTGCTGCAACGTGCATCCGCCCCTGTCCGCTACGCTTTCGTATTTTATGTAATGTATCATTTGGCCTAATTGACTTTATTGTAAACTTGACTCGATGCAATCTATTTAAACTCTGGTATTGTCATATTATTGTATAGTACAGTTTACGTCTTGTATGAAATGATTCAGCGATATATCTATGAATACTATCTATTGATCTAGATAATAGTGCAATGGTATTCACAGAGAATTTTGGATTGGCTAAATCTGGGTCTAACACAATGCCGCCATTGGGGGGCTGAGGATGTCGCCATGGTATATCTGTGCAGCGGCGGCTCATCCAGAGGCTGAGCTCTCGGGCTAAGACAAGAGCAACTAGCGTGAATCCAACTTTGCTGTATTGGTGTGACTCAAGGACAATATCGGAACTTTAGAAGGAAACTATTGCGAGGTGGTCGCATCCGGCGGGCCAAGGTTGGTGGCTACCGAATCTGGGCAGAGGAAGATCGGCGGCGGCCGGATCCGGGCGCAGGCAGCCTAGGCGACGTCGGGGTGGTCGACACATGGAGGCGTCGGGATCCAACGGCTGAGGAGGAGGTGGCCACAGGAGAGGGAGCAGTGGCCGAGCGCCTCCCCTCCAGATCCAGGTAAGGCAGCGTTGGGGAGGCAAGATCCGATCGCGTCCAGGCCAGTGGCGGCCGAATCCGGCTAGGTGGCGCTGATGGAGACAATCGGATCTGGAGTGGGGACGGCTGGATTCGCGACGACGCAAATGAGGCATGGCCGGATCCGGGGGGCGCCGGCCCGGCGCGGGCTAGCTCGGCTGGATCCGGCACGGAGGCCCTCAAATCTCGGCGGGGTGAGGGCAGCGACCGCCGAATCCAGGGTTGGCGGCGGTGGGGAGGCCTCCTGGAGGTGGCGCGGCGCAGAGGAGCGCGCAAGCGATGGCGACACGCGAGGGAGAAGAGGGAATGCGGCTTGTTCTTTGTAACTTCTAAAAAGCGGGTTTTGAATTTTGTTATGTTACTTAACTATTAAACAGAGTAATTTTTTTTAAAAAAAATATAAGTTAATTATAGAATACGTTAAAAACCCAATATCTATACTAACAAAAATCATAAGCAAATATCTTACTGTAATCTCTATTACAAACAGATTAAAATTTAAAAATTATATATATAAAAAAGAACAGGGCTGCAGTGGCGGACGGCGACGGAGGCCTAGGAGACACTGGGCACGAGTAGTCGCCGCTGCCATCTGTCGCGAAGCAACTGCTATTTGGTTGGGCCTTAAGCCCAATTAATACGGCCCGTTTAAGCCCAATTAATATGGCCCGTATAAGATAATGGCCCAGGAGTAGTTGGTTCTCTAACCTCGCTGAGCCGCAGAATCGAGCAGTCGAGGCGGCTGCGACCAATCACCAAACCAGCGAGCGAGCGAGCGGCGGCGGAGGAGATGACGGGGAAGGGGCAGCGGCGGAGGGAGAAGAACTACCGGGCGGCGCACGGCGGGGACACGCGCCTGCCCCCACCGCCCAAGCAGCGGGAGCTCGACGCGCTCCCGTCCAAGCTCCGCCGCCTCATCGCCTTCCAGAACAAGCAGAGCAGCAGCGCCAACGCCGACGCCTCCTCAGGTGCGCTCCCCTTACTCCTCAACTACAGCAATAGAAATCTGCTATTTTCCTACTCCCTGACCTTTTGCGCATGGTGATGGTGGTGGTTGCCCAGTAGGGAATCCCGGGAAGCAAGGTGATGACGGCGCGGGGAAGAACAAGGGCGGGAAAGAGAAGGTAATACGGGATAACTAGTTTTTTTAGCAAGCATAAGCCAATTTCCATGGAAGAATGAAAGAACAGAGTACAAGTCTTGCAATCTGCCTTACTCGAAAATAAGCATCTCCACTCAGGAAATGCCGAATCGAAATGCAGTGCAGGATAGAACAGAATCCATTATAACAGCGTAGAATATAATGGAATTCGGCTCGTTTCCTGGTTAAAGATGCTATCTTTAACAAGCACGTTTCCCTAATGTCGCCCTTCACTCGTTCTGTTCACCTGATTCACAGTGTTACGTTGGCTCTTGATATTGTTTTGCTATCTGCGTAAACAAGAGCAGTCTGTTAAAATACGACGTATTAGCTTCAGCGCTATGCACCTTTCTTTAGCAGTGATTGCTTCTCTTGGATTTTTTTTTCATTGTCTGTGATGTTCATGCAGAAATCTAAGAAGCAGGCCTTGGAGCCACCTGCTGATGCCAAGGCAGCAAAGATTAGAGGCGAGGATGGACCGGTTTCTGATGAGAACATGAATGCCAATGGGAGCAAGGGGAAGCGGAAGCGAGGGAAGGCTATGGATCTTCGTTTCAAAGAATTGGATGAAAACATCTCGGTTTCAAAGAAGGAGAAAAGGAAGAAGTAAGTTGTCTTAAGTATTTGATATGTGCTTGTTTGTTTGACTTGTCATATTTAATCATGTAGCTTTTGCATCCATCCATTTGGATTCTTTGTTGCCTCATGTAAAACAAAAATCCTTTTTCAAGTGATGCTAAGCTAACCTTCTTTCTTTTGAGAGTTTGACACATATTCAAGTAATTAGTAAACACCTGCTGGTTGTTTCCTGAGGAAACCTCCATGATCTCTCATTAAGGTGTAAACAAGGAATAACATTTCTTGTACCATGTATTTCAGACACCTGGATGAAAAGAAAAAGAAGCGCAAGGGCAGTAAGGTGGAGACTCTTCTGGATTTCCCTGGTCGTGAAAAAGTCAAATTTGGTGAAATTGTCAATGCTCCACCAAAGTTGTCATTCCCGAAGGTACCTTCCCTTCTCCACATCCCTCTATATGAACTCCTTTCACTTAATGTGTTTGTTTTAAATGTATGGCTTTACTTTTGAAGGTGAAGAGTCCTTTAGATGTTTCTCGCGAGTGGCTAAGAAAAGAGGCGATTGAGAATTACAGAAATATCAAAGGCTGGACATCAAGGCCTGGACAACAGCTTCCGACTCTAGCTGAAAACACATCCTTGTAACCATATTTTTTATCTGCATATTGTATCATTAATGAACTTTGCTGAAATCAGAGTACCTTATGGTACAGGTTCTGTACCCTCTTCTCTTGTAGGCAATTTTGAAAAGAAAAAAACATTGCTATTTTGGTTCCAAGCCAAAAGCCGAAGCCGAGTTGATCAGGGCAATTGGCCCTGATCAACTCGGCTTTTGGCTTCTGGCTTATTTTTCACTATTCATAAGTTTCGTCTTTTTCTGAACTTTTGGCTTTTTGTTGAGCTTTTTTGCCGGTTCTTTTTTTCCCGTATTTGTTTGTATTATACGCAATGGGCTAACATATTTTTTTTATTTTTAAATTTTTTGAAATTTAATTATGCTAAATAAGCCTCTGTCAGCTACAGTGCTTTTTTCAGCCATAAGCCATGAGGCTTTCAGCCGAACCGATCACCACCATAGTATTCTTGGTAATGGGTATTATGCGATTAAGATGTACTGATTATTCGATCTGTAGTTTTACAGTGTGTTGGCCATATTTGGCTTCATGGTTTTGCAATGGTATTTGGAGCATAAACGAACTCATTAAGTACCTTACTTTTACCTTGCAAATTGTCACGTACTTTGTTGTTCTTATGTAAGTACTTGGCATGATTTTGCACTACTTGCCTGAAGGAGCAGCTGTTGGAAATGCATATTTCCAATACAGTAACAAAGCATGCAGTAGCTTGTTCGGGTGCTCAAGCTGAAATTTTTCAGGGAAATGCAACAAATGAAGGCCTTTATCGATGTGGAGAGTAGACATTGTTTTGTATGTTGAATCCTTGGATTCATCCTCCAGTTTGAACTTGAAGAAATGAATCAGGGTAGCAGCCATGATCCTCATCTGCCTGTATGCAAATTCTTTACCCAAGCAGATACAAGGGCCCGCCTGATCATGGAAAGAAGATTTGTTAAATGCCAATGGTTATCTGAAGGAAAATGAAATTAGCTTCGTTGTGTCATTTAAATTGAGAGCTGAGGTTGACACATGCGATCTTTCTTTTCATTAAGGTACATGTAGCCACTTGATGTTAGTAGCAGTACTCATTCTGAAAGGACAGCTATGATTTATCACAACTAGCAATTAGGTAGCATGGTGGTTTCCTACTTCAGTTGGAACCCAATGTCGTAGACTTAATTTTCTGCTTTAGCAACGTAATCCCAGATTTAAATACCACTAGTTGCTCCTGTTTGTGTGTTTTTTTCTTTCAAATTCTTGGTAAGGATCTGGGCTGTGCCTACCATGGACCTAATTTGACGAGAGTTGGCCTTGTTAGTAAAATTATAGGCCCTATAAACAAGTGATGAGATGATTTCCCCCAGTATTACTTACATTGAAAGAAACATGCTTGTAAGGACTCTCTTGCTGGAACACTCCATTCACAAGCCATCTTTCAGGCCTGAATTCGTCAGCATCCTGACCCCAAAGGTATGTCATCCTCCCCATGGCATAAATCATGTAGTTCACTCCATCTCCTTGTACTACGCTATAGCCATTAGGTAGTACGTCATCTTCATCTGCCATCTTACCATCCTGCAAATCATGCTCCGTGTTCTGAACCCAGCACCGTCATTGCTTGCCTGCGATTGCAGAGCTCGGTGACGCAGCGGTTTACGCTGGAGCAAACTCCAGAGCGCCAGTAGAGCCGTACTAAACCCTGCGTGGAATCTGGAGCAAGAGATGAAGCATGTGTTTGTGATGCTAGTATAGTTTACTGCTGCATTTTGATCCGAGTCTTACCAGCATAATAAAAAGTAGCTCTCGTGTGTGTTATCCGAGATTACTCATATGGTTTCGTCGGTGGACAATGGACAGACTATTGGATCAAACTCTGTTTTGCAGCAGTTACGTGACTCAAGTCAGTCAGTTCCACACTGGACAGAGGAGACCCAGGCTGGCTATACTTCCCAGACATTGCCCTGCATGTTTTTTGTACTTCTGACTAGCGACGAGAACAACGAAATTCAGAGGCAATTCTCCAGCTAAAACAAAAATTAACCCTCACAAAATCAACATAATCACCGACGTCCCGCGGTGCAAGATGGCTCGTGCACAATTCAATGGAACAATTTCTTTGCCGGTTTGCCCCCATGAGAACCGATGCACAATTCAACAAATAGTGGGAGACTGGGAGTGGCCAATAATTTACATGTTACACACTACAACAGCAGGAGCTTTCACTAAATCGAAACAGCAGCTCCAAGCGCCAATCGTACTTTTGGGGGGCATGATGTCTTTCTGCCTGCCTCACTGCTCCAGATGACCTACATTGAACCAAAAGATTTCGATATCAATAGATATAATATCGGAATATGGTGTTCAGCAGGCCATGAGGACAATGCCGTATTACCTGACCAATGGCTGCAAGACCAGAATGAGCTACCGTAGAGTTTTTGTCATTCTACTCCTCCAATAATACACCCCAAATCATCCTGAAGGCACGCACGCACGCACAAGTGGTAGTTATTTTCTTCTTTGCTTGTTGCAGACTTGCAGTAAATAGCAAACAATGTAGGTATCTAATATATATTATTTTTACCAGAACAAGGACAAGAACAGGAGGACAATGAGACCAATTATCTTAAAAAGACGGCGCTTCTTCTCCCGACCAAGTTGATTAAATATCTCCGTCACATCTACAAGATGCTGCCGCCGTTGGTACCTACAAATACCACAAAAAGTATGCTAATTCATGACATGCTCTGGAAGCAAATTAGGTTGTTCGATGTTTCAAGTAATTTAGTACCCAATGGATGGTTACAACCTAAACCACCTCAGCTGGTTCTTTGAAAACTGGCCAGTTTAGGGACCATAATATAGAGCATTTTGTGAACAATTCAACTCAAAGTATTCTTTAGGGAAAACTACAGTAACTAAATCAATGTCACGGTATTCTTTAGGGAAAAAGTGAAAACGAAATCTGCAAAACTTGCAAGGCCTACCAAGGCTTACCCTAAGCTGCCAAAAACAGATAGGCATCCGACCAGTTACCCAGTCAAGTTGCCAACCGATCTTTCTTTATTATTATTATTATTATTATTATTATTATTATTATTATTATTATTATTATTATTATTATTATTATTATTTCGTTACACACAGGTTAACTTCAAGCATCAGCAACAGAAACCTAGTGGTATGGGATGGTATCAGTTTTGGCAACCTTAGGTAGTGTGTATCACTCTTTCTTATTGTTTCTTTCTTACAAAAAAAATCCTAAAAAGACAAGGGATGTTCTGAGTTAAGTTTTGATGGGAGAATAATACATTGACAAAAGTATAACTCCTAGAAAGTTGTGTTTTTTCTGACAGCCATTGCTTGCTATAATTCTGATATTTGCGGGCATCAACATGTGTATATATGTGCCATTAATATGGTGATTGGTTGAACAAAATTATAAATTAGCATTCACGGATAATTTACATTGTAGATAACCACCAAAGTCACATGATATATATTCCGCCTGGACAAAAACCATTTATCATTTCTATTGTAAGTTCGAACACCTCATCCAACTCAAAACCACCCTAAATTCAGGCTAGAATCTTTAAACCTGATTTCACATACTATGCTAACATGCTTACTGGCAAATTATAATAAGTTCGTCACTCAACTGCTTCCCTGACATGATTAAATTTGAGTATATACTGTTAGACCTAGTCCATTCATCAGGTAAGTTATCTGGGCACACGTAGTGAAAGTTTTCAAGGGTACAGCCACAGGATGTGTTCTTAGGTTAACTGTAGGGTATAATTTGCGCATTCTTATCAGACATTCCTATAGAAAAATTACCATACATAGAAGTATCAATATTATTACCTAGTTTGTTCAACTAAACCAAGGTGCACACCTATTTAATAGTTGAATAGCAACATCAAGTTTTAAGAAAAACTGTGCAACAAGAGGCCAAGTACCTAACTAAAAGTTCAGAATGTATCCACTATGTAAAACCATGGTTCTAAGTAAGTTTTGCAAATAAGATAAGATGCATGTTCAGAATTTATCAAATTTTTAGGAAAAGCTGTGCAACAAGAGGCCAAGCACCTAACTAAAAGTTCAGAATTTATCAACTATGTAAAACCATGGTTCTAAGTAAGTTTTGTGGATAAGATAAGATGCATGTTCAGAATTATTTTCCCTATGTAAAACCATGTTCACCTAAATAACATGCATATTGGAATGCATATGCCGCTTTACTCAATGCTGATAAGACACTAAAAGTTTGTGTAGCAATTCGTGCTAGCTAGCTCGCACGTGTGTGTGTGTGTGTCTATATCTGTGTGTGTGCATGCGCGCGCGTCTATACATACATACATACGTACGTACGTACGTACGTACATACATACATACATACATACATACATACATACATACATATATATGTGTGTGTGCGTGCGTGCGCGCGTATATATGTGTGTGTACATATATATGTATATGTATATGCGCATATATATACACAGCCGGAACCAACTAATTGGGCCTGGTGTCATAGGACACTGAATCTAAAAAAAAACTTAGCAGGGACTAGCACCTTCAATCCATATGTGAACCCTCCAGTCTAAACTCAATACATCCAGTTGTTTTCTTGAAGTCTAACGAAAGGAGCACTAATGGCCCAAATACTTTCTTAGAATTTCGAGAAAGCCATTCCACTAAGTAGGCTAGACGCTCTCTTTGATCATTCCTAGTAGCTAATAGCAGTCTACGAGGAGCCTCCGCTTCCTCATCCCATGAGGCAACTACAGCAGGCTAAGCTAGCGCTTGAACCAGCCTAAGATGGGGGACCGCAACAAGTCACGACGTCCATTTGATCGATCCTTAATCGCGTCACCTCGCAGTAGGACTGTTCGTTCGGTTTTTTCGGTTTATACGGTTTGTTCGGTAAATACGGTTTTAGTAATTCGGTAAAATACGGTATTTTATAGAATACGGCGTGGTATCGGTAAATACCATTTTATTTCGGTATGGTATCGGTAAATACCAATTTTACCAAAGTTTGCGCGAATTGTTAAACGTTAATATCTAATTCTCCATAACTCCATTCCATTCCAAAATCCAGATTGACTGGTAGCCACTACCCATTCACTAGCGCCCATCACATATATAGAAGAAGACAAGCACAAGTCCAATTTCAGATCAAAGCACACACACATGCATGCATGCATGTATAGCCTGTGTGGAATCCTCACTGTACGCACGTACCACGTACACACATATATATTGAGTCTTGAGAGCAGCCTGTATGATATATGGCATTTGTCATGTACTAATGGGCTGATGGGCTGAACCGCAGCGCTCCGCTCAAGTCCAACGAACAGCCAACGCAGAAGCCGCAGAGCGAACTGACGAATCGGGTTTTTTGGTTTTAACTCAGTTTATACCGAAAATACCGAATAGATGAAATACCAATTTTTCAGATACCGAACCGAATACCGAATACCGGTCAAACCGAGTTGACCGGTACGGTTCGGTTTTTTTGGTTCGGTTTTTTCGGTTCGGTGCGAAAATGCACAGCCCTGCCTCGCAGTAGCCCTCAACGTCTCTTCGTCTCGCATGGTCGGCCAGTAGATGTGCACCATGTCCGCTACACAGCCGCACCCAGCCAGACAACGACCGGTCACTGGAGAACGAGAGAAATTGGCACCACCAGCCGCACTCACCTGCTATCTTGCCACGGCGCCACCTGGTCCCTGTTGGCTCACGCCGTCGCCGGCCGAAGGAAGTTTAGGTCCACTTCTCGCCGCCCGAAGGAAGTTTAGGTCCAATTTGTTTCAAGAACAGGGGCTAAATTTGTGAGTTGGGGTTTCAATGTGATGATTGTTGATTGATTTTTGTCAAAATGTAGGGTTGAGACTTGGTATTTTAATTTTAAGTTTTGGAATACCGGCCTAGCTCATTGCAAATCGGAGGCAAAATTATAGTATTTGACCACAATATCTAATAAGTAAGCTACTGAACGTATTTTTCTATTATATTATTCTTCAATTATTGAACATATAAATATCTAATTGACTTTTTCAATTAATTGGTGATGATTTCATGAATGATATACTTATTTGCTATGTAGAGAAACACGAATTGATGAAATTTATCAATGATATTGTGGTTCGTCGCTTTATAAACTTGAAAGAATGTAAACACTAAAAGGTTATGCATTAACTTACATTTGATCATTTTACCTTTTTTACTTGAAAACTTTAAGTACTTTTGTTCTCTTTTAACATGCCATTGAGGTCAGATGATGTATTTTACCAAGGCCGACCAGTCTGTGGTTTTGTTCTTAATTCCTTCAGTTTGCTGCAACTAACCAATATTATTATCAAACTTTTTTATTTTGGTAAGTATTTCGATCACTATTTCTTATCATACACTGTCATCGCTTATGTTGAAGTATTGATGCTAAAAATTGCCGGACATTACTATTTAGCACAATATTGTTTGAAAATTATATATGTTGTTGTATGTATAATGAGATGGTGAACCCTGATCATTTTCGTTCAGTTCCACCCCTATATATATACATATACATCTATATGTATATACACATGCATATACATGTGCATGTATATACATATGTGTGTGTGTATAGCATTAAGGTATATCAAAATATTGCAAAAAAAAAGTCATATACCTTGAATCATGAAACAATCTGCAGTACATTATGCGTAAAGTACAAAGTTTACAGTTAGAAGTAGGAGACCCAGGCCCTTATCATTAATAATTTAATCTAAAAACTTGTAATATAACAGTCTAACAGCACAAAAAAAAAGGTTGTATCGGTCTTGAGCACCCATTTCCACATTTTCTTTTGGTTCTCATGTATGAGACATGGAGGGCAGTACCAATTTCAACTTCCAGTTAATCTGTTTACACTAAGCATGGTAGGTTGACGATTTAGAAGCTAATGTTTAATCAACAAGACACTTGCAGACTTTTCATTAATTCCAGCCTGCAGTATCACATCAATTGTTTTAAAAGTTAAAACGCAGATAGAAAACATGAAGCACTTACAGTGTAAAATTATAGTAGACCATTGGGACAGAAAGTAAGAACATTGCCCAATTCCCAGATATGAGGAACAACGCACTTACAAGTGCTTGTAATACAAATTCTGGCATAACCACTTTATTTATTCGAGAGGATGAATCAAATGGGTTGATATAGTCAAACTCCAGATCTGCCAAGCACATCAACTGCAAAGAAAATGGTAGAACTAAATCATCAGAAATAATTTTTGTCTAAGTTTGCTTTTCAGTTAAAACGTGAGAAAAAACCATGGAAATCCCTACTGAAGCTAGGATGAATTATCCAGTTCACGTAAAATAAAATCAGTCCAATTAAACATTTAAGCAAGAACACTAGGAAATTTGGGACGCCAAAAGAACTTTACAAGTAAAATTAATGGATATATATCAAGATTTTTTCCTTTCCCCTACAAAAGTGTTAAAAGCTAGTTTGATAATCAAAGCATATGAATATATATGAAAAATATTTCATCTCCCAAGAATGGCACATCTAAGCACTAAAGAAGTAAGGAAGTTGCAGCTCGAACCAACAGATTTCTAGAAAACACAAAATGAAGTTGGGAAAGGTTATGGCAAGCTTGATACTTCATCCAATCTAAGGACAAAGGTCAGGAACCATTAACCAACATCGAAGCAATGAATATTCACGTCAAACAAACTGCAAACATATTCTAGCGTTCCACTATGGCGCTCTCAATTTGCTGCATTATAGACTAACAAGTAGGAAATAAGGAGGATTTTGTATAGCATTGCATCCCATAGCTCTACCCATTACCCAATAGCAATAAGAGTTTTTTATACTAATAGCAATACGAGTTTGATCGAACATTTGGTAAATAAATAGCAACACAACAGAACATTCCATAACCTTATAAAGATTGAAGTTTTAACTGAACACACTCTGCAAAAAAATATTTAACAGAGCATCTAAGGTGTCTATGAACCAAAAAAAGGCTATCGACTACTCTGAAAAAATTGTAGGGCAAGTATGTATGAACAGAAAATAATTTGCACAAGGCTAGAAAGGGCTGAGTGTGACTTTGGAGTACAATTCCATCAAAGGTCGCAACTTTAAAACGTAACCAACGCAAAAACTGGAAAAAGAATTGGACATCTGGATACAGATATCGCACATTAACCAGTACCAGCACTAGAACGCAACATTTCAAGCAACCGATTCCTTGGCCCTTCTCCACTGGCCAAATAGACGCTCCAAAACCCACAAATTTGGAATTACGAGCCGCTCTAAACCCTGAATTATTGGAAAATTCGACTCAAACGACACACAAATTCGCAACCCTCTCCTTACAAAGAGTCGCCTAAATTTCGTAGGGAAGAAGACCAGGTCAAGATCGCATCCAGAACCAGGCGCGGCTGGAGGACCGGAGCAGATCGCAAGCGGCGATGCGGGGGGGCGGGCGCGCCGGCGCTCACCTGGTAGATGACGAGCACGATGAGCGCGACGAGGAGGAAGAACGCGGTGAGCCACACGAACACCATCTCCCCGACGTGCGCAGCTCTCTCTCTAGGGCAGGCGTCGCCGGAACCTAACCGAACACCGTGGCGCCGACGGCGGCGCCGGCGGCGAGGTGTTCGGTGTTTTTTATGCGAGGAATGAGTGGAACGCGTGGCCTGCACTCTCTCTCTCTCTTGGTGGGTGGGCCGGGGAGGGGAAGCGAGGCATGGTATTGGCCCATCCAACCCAGCACGATCGGACGGACAGGATCGCGCGCAATATTCGCGATCCAAGGGTCCTAACGCATCCACGTCGCCCCCAACCCAATGCAGCAGTGCTCGAGGTGGCTTCCACTTGCTTGCGTTCCCCGTCCCGGTCGTCGCCAACAACCCCGACGCCCACGCAAACCTCCCCAACCCGACCAAATCGCGCACCCAAAAATTCCCCAAAAAAAATCTCCGTATCGAATCCCGATGCTTCCGAGTCCCGCATCGCTTCCCGTCGTCGGCGCATGAGCTTCCTCCGCGCGCTTGCGGATTCCTTGTCCTCGCTGCTATTCTCGTCGCGCGGGGCGCCGCCCATGGACGCGGCGGCGCCGTCGGCGGCTGCGGTGGTGGGGCAGCGCGTGGCAGTGAAGCTCAAGGGCTACTTCGAGCTGGCCAAGGAGGAGATCGACAAGGCCGTGCGCGCCGAGGAGTGGGGGCTCCCCGACGACGCAGAAGCGCACTACCGCAGCGCCCTCCGCGTCATGCTGGAGGCCAAGGCCGCGCGTGTCCCCGACGCCGTCTCATCCAGGTGCGCACGCCCGACTTCCCTTTCTCTTCCCCGACGCGGTTAGGGTTTGCGATTGCTAACTGATAAGTGCGGTGGCTGTGTTTGCTTGCAGCGAGATGGGACAGGTGAGGGTGTACCAGGAGAAGATCGCCAAGTGGCAGGCGCAGGTCGAGGAGCGGCTCAGGGTGCTTGGCCAGAGGAGTGGTGAGGCTCTCCATTCCCTTTTCTCGTCAATTTTCCTGCGTTGCGATGTGCAGCTGTAAAGCTCGTGAAATGTGGTCAGCTATGTGCACTTTCTGCGTCTAGAAACATTAGGGGAAGCTAAAAATACCTATAGGCCATACGCCCATACCCGTGATTCATTGTGTTGTTTGTGTGAGTTTAGGGATTAGTACCCGTACAAAGAACTTTTGTAGCTTGTATGGTTCGATTAGTGAATTGTGTTTTCTGTTAATAGTTTAATATTTTAAGTTTCGATTTGTCGGTTGCTCTGGTTGGTCCTAGGTACATAATTAAAGGAAGTCTTGAGTTGCTTTTTCTTTTGTTTTGGGTCATGTGCACAAAGTTTTGCCTGCTTCAATTGTGGACTGTAGTTCACTGGGAGTTAACTTTGTGTTATCTTGTCTTGTTTTGCAGGAGCAGCTGCACCAGTGCCGAAGAAGGTATAAGTTTCTAGAATTGAAGTTGTACATGTGGTAATGCTGTCATGTTTTGCCTGATAACTTGAATTGTTTACTTGGTTTTGAATCTTAGTTGCTTATGTTAGTTGTTTGCAACTAACATAAATAATGCATTCTGATCTGTCTTATACCTAGGTTCTTAGTGAAATCAAGCAGGCGTGTATTATAGTCGAACAATTGTTGCCTGTTGTTTTCTTCCTTCCTGATCGACAATATTTTACTGATATGTTGATTTAGTACGCGGCATGCTAGTTTATCCATACAAATATGTTTGCTATGGATATTCTCTTCTTATGAGTTCTTGTGATTTTCAATAATCAAACATTAGCCATAAATGCTAAAACATCAAAATGGAATTAGAAGTGTTATTCTTTACTTGTTTGGGTTCAACAGTTTGTTTTTAACAGCGCGTGTTGAGCAAAATAATCTATTTTAAGAAAAAGAAAGCAAGCTAGGTTACATAGTTATATGTTGAGGTTCTCAATTATGTCTTTTCTTATTTCCACAGGTTGTTGCGAACAATCCTATCAATAGGACTGAGAGACCGGCATCAAGTAGCTTGCATAAGTCCACTTTGCAGCCTAGCCCTACCTTTAACAGAGGTGGTCAAGCATCTGCTCGTCAGAAGAATAGCAGTGGAGGTTCCAAACCTGTGCAAAGAGCTGGTGGAAACTATGATGACAAGCTTGTTGAAATGATAAATACGACCATCGTAGATAGAAGTCCTGCTGTTAAATGGGATGATGTTGGTATGCAACGATTAATTTGTTTTCTGTACTCTAGCCCAAGCCCAACATTTATTACAAAATCCTTGTTCTCTGGTTTGATTTGTAGCTGGTCTTGACAAGGCAAAGCAAGCACTCATGGAAATGGTTATCTTACCTACTAAGCGAAGGGATTTATTCACTGGTCTTCGGAGACCTGCTAGGGGTAAACTTCTTCATGCTGAGAGTTTCCCTTCTGCAGATATTTCCTAATAATAGTCATCTTATGTAAAATTCATAACCATCCTTTAGGGCTGCTTCTCTTTGGTCCTCCGGGAAATGGGAAAACAATGCTTGCCAAAGCTGTAGCATCAGAATCTGAAGCAACATTTTTTAATGTTTCGGCTTCTTCATTGACATCAAAGTGGGTATGTGGTTATCCCTCCATTTGTTAAACTGTCTGATCTTATATAGTTCCCTAGTCTGAAACAACCTTATTTTCATTGGCAAAACAGGTAGGGGAGGCTGAAAAGCTTGTCCGGACACTTTTCATGGTTGCTGTTGATAGACAACCATCTGTTATTTTCATGGATGAGGTCCTGGTTACAAACCCTTCCTGTGGTAACCACTTGTAGTTAGATTTTGCTTGACTCCATTTTTTCTATAAAATCTTTCTTATTAATGGAGCCCATCAACATTATTTGGGACCATGCAATTATTAGACATGACAAAATTGGTTGTTTGTCATATTTTAAAAATAGTTTGGTTTTTGAAACATTGATCCATTTGAACCATGCAATTATTAGGCATGGAAATACATGTTCTGCATCACCACTTGTTTTCCTAAACTTAGCACAAAATAGAGGAATGCATTAAACATTGTACTGTGCTCGTAGGCTTATGCGCAACGTTGTTGGTAATACTTCCTATGGTGGTCTTTTTTATTTCGAACTTGTTTTGTATGTTATGGGATTTTGGGATGCTTACCTGCTCAGGACATTGATTTGATACAGCAAGAAATATTTAGTTTTTTTCTTCTGATTATGCAATCTTTCGTCCAAATATTGTACCAAAAACTAAATGTTTGATTGCAAGGCATTTCTTTTCATTCAAATCCTTCTAGAAGTTGAGATCAGCACGTAGATGTATTCTGCATTCCTGCTAGCTCAGTCAGTAGAGGATCTTAAAATGTATTTTCTTTAGCTGATTTTTTAATGGATTCTCTCTTATTTTAATTGTAAGAGTGGAATCTGAGGCTTCTTGTTGTTTATGCTGACTGCATTTGTCTATGCAGATTGATAGCGTCATGTCTACAAGGTTAGCTAATGAGAATGACGCTAGCAGGCGATTGAAATCTGAATTCCTTATCCAATTTGATGGGGTTACTTCAAACCCGGATGATTTAGTAATTGTTGTAGGTTAGCATCTCTATCTTTTGTAATTTGCTTGATTCTGGTTAGCTTTCGCACCATGCTTGGTTATAGTGAAAATATTGATGATATAGCTATTGTATGTGTAACTGTTAGTCGCAATCATATAGTAATACTGAATCCCCATGATATAAACCTTTCTTTGATAAGGAGAGTAATTTGTTGGCATGCAATGCCTTAGCTTTTCTTCGCTGCTGCTGTTTTGTTATTCAATATCCAGTGTATTAATTCGGTCTATTATTTCTTGTCCCTCAGTGTATAAAGTCACATTTGAGTGTTGAAACTTGCAAGCAAATGACCCTCAGACCCGATGCTTAGTATATGATTTCTATTATTTCAGCAGCCGGGCCTGTTTGATATGGCTGCGGCTTATGGATTTTGGCTGAAATTTTTGAATTTTAGCTGTTTGCGACAGAGATTATGTAGAGAGATATACTCGCTTGCGATTTTAGTTGATACAGATGTTGGGCTTTTAACGTGTACTACAATTAACTTATAGACCCCGTTTTAAGAAAATACTCCGTTTAAAAGTTAGGTACTGTAGTAAAAGTCAAAAGCCGCTTTTAGAAGCCGTAAAAAACAGGTCTTTAGTTAGGACTTAGGACTGTGTTTCTCAGGAGTGGCAGTCCAGACATTTCTGAAACAATTTCTAGCATTATAGTCACTCTAGTTTGTGATCTTGACTGCTATATAATTTTTACCCATTGCAATTCATGGATGAAGACAGATTTTCTCACCTAGGTATATTTAAAAAACCTGGGGCACACAACAGTTTCCTTGCAATCTTTTTTCTAATACTAAATTCTCTGTTTTATTATTTGTATCTTCTGTTGACGAAAATCCTTTGGTTAGGGGCTACTAATAAACCACAAGAGTTGGATGATGCTGTTCTTCGAAGACTGGTAAGATTGGTCCTATATATTTCTTGCATCTAGGGTTTCAAAAACCCAATACAAGATTACTGCTGCTGTTTTATTTTGGATTCATATTTCTTGCATCTAGGGGTTCAAAAACCCAACACAAGAGTATGTGCTGCTTGGTGGCTGCCTGGCTGGTACCAGACTACCAGTTCCTGAGTCCTGACACAGCTTTGCCCCTCAGGGTGCTGTGGTAACTGGATAATTGGTCGGGAACTGGACTGAAAGTGTGCCAGTTTTCTCTGGTTATAACTTACAAGAGCAGCTTGTTATGGTCACCAAGTTTTTTTAGGGAAAAAGCGAAATCTATCACTAAATAATGTATTTACGTTCACAAAAAAGAAAAATCAAAGGCTGACTACTGTGCCTATCATTTTGGTAACGCAACACAGCCGTTCATATATAGAATGTTATTATGATTTATAGTAGTTAGTGCATGAGTTTGGTTGGGGTGGTGGGGGGGGGTGGTGGGGGGTTGGAACTCGGAACATTAGTGGATTTCTTTTATGTACTGAATTTCCAGTGCTTTTCTTACAATTATTTTGGGTTAGTTTTGTTCTTATTTGGTGAATGTCATCCTATTGAATCTTATAAACAGGTAAAAAGAATATATGTGCCACTACCTGATCCAAATGTACGGATGTTACTTCTGAAAAATCAGCTCAAAGGACAATCATTCAAATTGTCCAGTAAGTAACTGCTTTCCTTATTATGCTTTAAGTGTTGGACACATGCTCTGTTCAGTTGTGTCAGGGCTTCTCTTGCTACCTTCTTTTGTACAAATATTCATTTTTTTTTTTGTGTTCATCTCCATTGCAAAAGTCCATTAACCAAGTAGGAAACTAGGAGTCTTGGAAAAAAGTGTTTTCATGATTATACTTTATAAAATGGATTACCGGAGACCATACGCAAATTATATTGCGACCCTTTTTTCCTCTTTGATCCCAACCTGACCAATGTATCTTAATTTCATGTTTCTTTCAATGATTCCAAAATAGTTTTTTAAAAACTAGAATTTGCCTATATTTCTAGGTCCAGAAATCGCAATTTCTCCCCGAAAGTTTGGAATCTCGTAGGACGGCTTATTTGGAAATTAGCTTTATTGTTCGTCGCATGAAACCTGGACATCGTCTGTTATGTTCTGTGTGATGTAGATATAGTTGTATAGGGAATAGTTATCGGATAGTGTCACTGTGGACATACGAGTTCGCAGGAACCTGGAAATTTCACTTTTGCATTATGTAGTATGTAGCTTGTGGTTGTTGTATATGTAGCACCACTAACTTTAAGACAGGCCAAAAAAAGCACCACTCTAACATTAGCCAACATCCGAATCTGGAACTGTTTCCTTACAGGTAATGATTTTCAAAGACTTGCTGTGGAGACTGAAGGTAATTTTATTTTCTTGTATATGCTCATTTTGAAAAGATGATGTGGTCCTTCGTACTGAAATAAATATGCTCCTAGGATATTCTGGGAGTGACCTGAGAGCCCTGTGTGAGGAAGCTGCAATGATGCCAATCAGAGAGCTTGGTCCACAGAATATTCTTACTGTTAAAGCAAATCAGGTATTTGTTCTGCATTTCTGAACTTTGGATATTGAGTTGTCAGTTTTTGCTATTTAAAATTTAAATGAAAACTTTGAAATAAGCACTGTATTTTCAAGTTTTTCATGGTCAAGGACGAATGTAAATTACCATTTTTTTTTGTTTGCCGTATTGTAGTTGCGGCCTTTGAAATACGAAGATTTCAAGAGTGCAATGACTGTGATTAGGCCAAGCTTGCAGAAGAGCAAATGGGACGAGCTGGAGAAATGGAACGAGGAGTTTGGTTCAAGCTGACAATAACGCGCGCTGTTGGTCAGACAGTTTTAGTTTGGTCCGTATATCATTTCCACACCATAGTTTAATGGTTTGCAAGTGGTCAAACGCTCATCCATTCATCCAGTTAGATATAGAGAGAAGGTATCTCTCTTTCCAATTTGAAACAATGTAAATGTTGTAAGAAAACCCTATAGCTCATAAGATCGGGGGGAAATTACAGATGAACTCATGGTGTATGTAAATCAAGGCCTGTAAGGCCAACACTCGGTTTCCATTGCCTGCGTCACTTTCTTTACCCCTGAACTAAACCGCCTCTTCTGCGCCTTGCAGGTAAGAGAGTCGAAACGATCAATTCCTAAGACATTACACGCAGCCAGCCAACAATCCTGCTTACAACAGAAACCGAAACCTGAACAAACCAAAGCTCGATTGGATGGCCGTATGAATGGCCTGCAGCTGCAGCAGCCAAGGCCGACGAGGCCTAACCATTTCGGAGGAATCCGAACAAGCGACGGCAACAATGCTTGACGCAACCCCATTCCCATTTGACAGCACTGGAAAAGGCGCGACGCATGTGCCGGCGCCCAGAACTGGATCTCGCAGGCGGCACCGGTGGTCCACCGTCGTACGCCCCGATCATGAGCATACGTACAGAAGCTCCTGCCAAGTGCCGAGCAGAGGACAACGCCCCGCTGCTAGGTCAGTACTACTGCTACCCTGGTAGTTGCATGCCGCACCACTACGAGGCTCTAGTGCTCCGCGTACGATTGATTCCTCATGCGATCCTCGCGAACAGCCGGATGACACGTGAGCCTCGGCACAGTGAAGAGCTAAAGCTTCCAGAACTAAGGCTGTCCTGCATCATGTGCGAGTGCAACAAATCAAGCAGAGATCATCAATGCAATAATAATGGCCTTGGATTCCTGCTTAGGTGAGCTGAGTCCTGGCATACATGCATGCATTAGGAAAGCAAGCGAAGTTTGTTGGTTTGGTGCATGGTGATCAGAACTGAAACAGATCCCTCTTTCCTCTCGCTCTGCAGCGCTTGGGCAGGATGATCAGGGAGGGGGTGAGTCGGCCTGCCTAGCTGCAAAATACCTAGTGCTGGGGAATGGCAGTGGTGAACTGATTGAATGGTGAATCGTGATTCTATTGTGCCGTGGCCTGTGGTGGTGGGTCCACGTGTGTGGCTGTGCACGACTGGTGGGTGGGCCCGGTGGTTTGGCTCAGAATGTTCCTCCCTACAGGCCCTTGTTCGTGGTGGAATTCAGGTTCAGCCAGGAACCAATTGGAGCTGGAATTATGCTGATTCGTCCGCGTGGATGCATTTGCATACTCACGGAGGAAATTAAGCTTCCTGCAAACAGTGTCAGGGGATTACTGTATGCTATGCTTGCTGGACAGGTTATCATCATCACGTTCTCTCAATGCCTCGCCCGCTGCCCGGATTACAAGGTACGTATTAGTACTGTAGTACCATTTCACACAGTAAGTGCATGATTACTCTAGCCTAACGACATGGCTGCACCAATCACGGAATTGCTTAAACAATTGAGATTTGTTTTGTAGCCAACCCATGTGTTTCCGGTACCTACTCTAGACAACTGCTACTACATTCACCATCCGTATTATCATGACACAGAATTGTGTACAAGTTGCTGTTTTATATATGCCTAGACGGCTAGACATGGCCTAATAGATGGTGATTATTTGGGTTTTTTTTGTGGCTTATGACTGAAAAGGTCTAATAGGTGGTGATCATTTGGGTTTTTTTGTGGCTTATGGCTGAAAAGCACTGTACCTGGCAGAGACTTATTTAGCATAATTAAATTAAAAATATATAATATAAAAAATATGTTAGCCTATTACGTATAATACAAACAAATACGGGAAAAAAAGAACTGGCAAAAAAGCTCAGAAAAAGACGAAATTTATAAATAGTGAAAAATAAGCCGGAAACTGAAGCCAAAACGATCACAGCGCATCACAACAAAGAATACTGGCTAGCTAATCTTCAAATATCCATCCAAAATGCAGCATCTGATGAAATCTTGAATCCCATGGACACAGACAGGTGAGGTGATTTTTTTTTCTATTTTTTTTCTAGCATCGACTCCATAGTCTATCACCATGTACTGTGCTCTACCAGTTGCTAGCTTGCCAACCCCCCGTAAAATGGTAGCACCAGCTTTAGGCAGCTTTTGCGGATGGCTTTGGTTGAACTGTTAGCTTTTGATCGATTCATTTAAATTAAAAAAAAAGAGGAATAATAAATTCATTATATCTCTAAAAATAATACAAAAAATTACGTTTATAAATCAAAAGCCGTTTTGAACTGTCGTTATTCACCCAGGGTACCGGTACGACGCCGACCGTGGCCCACAGGGAAGCCACTTACTTTTCGCACCTACAAGCCTCACATCCTAGTTATACTAGCTGAGCAAGTAGCCAGTAGCTCGCACGCACAAACGAACAAAGATGCACAAGGCTAGCTCATGTCAGCGCCAAGCCTATTCCACGATGGATCGAGAATCCGCCCGAAGAAATGCCTCAGATTTGGAGGCACCGATGAATGGATGGATGGGGTGCAAGAGGACTCACATCCCATCACTCCTTTTCTCTTCGCCCATCTAGCCTTCCCTGCACCGACTCAAGCTTATAGCTTTAAATTTCTAACTAAAAGTATACAGTAGCAACAATTATTTTTTTTAAAATATATATAAATAAATAACCATTATATTGTTATAAGCAATAAAAAAAGCTAAAATAAGTCGAAATTAGAAAACGACTCGT
Organism: Dendrocalamus latiflorus; assembly: GCA_017311315.1. Lineage (NCBI taxonomy): Eukaryota > Viridiplantae > Streptophyta > Magnoliopsida > Poales > Poaceae > Dendrocalamus > Dendrocalamus latiflorus. Next base: position 1,718,698 of record CM029659.1, read on the forward strand.
TCTAAGTAAGTTCTGTTTTAAATAAATCACAAATTAAAATAAATCAAAAACTAAAATTGTTTATATCAGGACCAAAATTGAAAGAAACCTCCGTGCTCCCTCTGTAGGGCCATGCGAGTGCCCCTCACAATACTCTAGTGGCACACCCTAGTAGTCTAGCTCGAAAATGCTAGCATGAAAGAGCGCCCGGGGTAGTAGGAGTAGAGAGGATTCTCAGGGCCTGTTCTTTATCTCAAAAGCTAGTAGCTTTTAGCTTTTAGCTTTTGCTACAGTACTTAACTTTCAAACGGAGTATTTTCTTAAGACGGGGTCTGCAAGTTAAACGATCTACACGTTAAAAACCCAACATCTGTACCAACCAAAATCGTAAGTGAGTATCTGTCTCTCCGTAATATGTACCGTAAACAGCCAAAATTCAAAATTTTCAGCCAAAATCCGTAAGCCGCAGCCGAAAAAGCAGGCCCTGAACTCATAGGCATATGGGTGAGCCAGTGGTCTATCATATTATTATTATCCATATATGTATTTCACACTTAAAGTTGACAGAATCGAATACGAGCGGACATCGGTTTTTTATGTGTCTAACCTAGATTTTTCCCTTGATACAGAAATAAGTGGTGGACTACAGATTTTAGTTGCTTGCAATAAGCTTACATGCAAAAATAACAGAACACTCATGTACAATCAGCATCAACCGTGACCATAACCCATGAAAGGAACAAGTTTTTCACATCAACAAACGCAGATCACCTTAGGCTCCAGTATTTTTCACCTTGTTGGCCTTATCTCTTCTCCTCGCCAATACCAAACCTTATCTCTCCCTGTTTCTGGGGTTGCCACCACCGTGCTGTGCTCTGCCTTCACATGGCCTGTGCCAGCAATAATATGACCTCTGGACCCAGTAATGGGGCATCAGTACTGTGCCACACACCTGCACTGCTCCCTTCCTCTTGCACCGTTTTCGTTGGCCTCCCCTTTTGCAAACTCAACGCTCAACTTCTGAAATATAGAAAGCTTTGCCATCTCACAGCATGCAGGCAGGCTTCTTTCTTTTCTTTTGCCTAGACATGGAGTAGCTTTGCATTGTGTGGTCATGGTGTGGCCCATTCTCTTTGTTGTAGGGATGCTTTGTTTATACTCTGTAGTCTATGTGCAAAAACTGCAACATGTGCTCATGTTGGCTTCTGCTTTAGAAACCAATGCGAACACCATAGTTTCTATCAGCCACTACTATTTATCAACTACTTTTTACTTTTACATATTGTATATCATAATTACGTAAGTTGTATGACGGTCCGAATGTTGTAGCGTCTTTTGTTGCACTATCTGTTTTATATAATATATTACTATTCGTCGTATGGCATGCATGTATGCGAGAGACAATTGCCAAAAAGAAAGAAAGAACAACAGAACACGTGTATGTAACATACAATCTGAGAGAGAGAGAGGGACAGAGAGAGAGAGAGAGTTCTTTTTGGATGCTACATGTTTCTTCCATCATTCTTCGTTTGGGGTGGAGAGAGGGAGTAAAGGAGAGCTACCCATCACGGATTCTATGATGGGTTCAATCAATCCATCCTCATGCATGGTCCTAGTTTATACATACATACCATTAATAATACGAACCACAAAGCTATGCGAGGAGAGAGTACACTACTGCTTACACCTGCACCTGCATTATCCACCGTAGACTGAGCTGCAGTTCCCTTAGTCTGTTTCATGCACAAGAGGAGGAAGAAGAAAACATGAAAAGAAAGAAGAAAGAGAAGGCCAATCACCATTCATTTCCCATGGTTTTGTGTGTACAGAAAGAAGAAAAAACTGCATGAGTTGATCATTGATGGGACCTGTGATTTGGCACAAAAACAGACCCTACATGTATCTGCATACAACTGTTGCAGGACAGTAGCATTCCTTGTGTGTGCACATTGTACTCATTGTGCTCCAAAATTACAAGGACTCGTTTCAGAGCATGTACAGTAAGCTAAAGAATCCTCACCCTCCTTTGTTGATTACATATATGTTTCAATAAAAAAAAATTCAATCATGCATTTGGATTTGGTCGAACACTTAATGCAGTTCATAGTATATATCCTCTTTTATCTCAGGCTGCCGAGGAGTGAACAGTCAGCCGTTCAGAGTTCAGAACATTGGAGGGATGCCTGAAACCTTCCAAAGAATTGCCATTAGACCCAGACAAGATAGAAATTTTTGCTACTGTTGCTGTTGTTGGTCCCCTACCACACGCATGCATCTCTCCAACATTGCCACAGCTACTCAGATTACCAAAACTGGTGCAATTCGTACCCAGTTCAGATCCATGCAGAGCAAATGATCTGATCTGATCATCTCTTCATGCAGTTAGTTCCTGGAAAGAAAAAAATGAAAACAAAATCAAGCAAGAACAGGAGATGCATGCAGATTGCAAGAGGAGATCAAGAAGAGCCGCGTGCATGTTCCAGTGTAGTACTCTCTCACTGCAATGGTGTTCCATTGCATTGCAATCTCCGCAATGGCAGCAACCTTTTGACTAGTCCAGAATTAGGCACGCAACTATTGTCCCATGTGTCGTGGCTGGCTTATGATGCTGTGAGCAGTTTTACACTTGTGACCTGCTGCTATGATTGCTTACCTCCCTGAAAAATTTTCAAATTTGGTTCTCAGACAGTAGTTTTTACAAATATAGTCCTCTCGTTGAGCTCGGTGAGTACTTGCCAGCTTGACAAGACACCGATCAGCCAATTAGTGCTAATTATATTTAATTAACGCTAATCCTAACTAGTGCTAATCAACGGCAGTGCTGTCGAGCTTCTGTAGCTCGGTAGCACCTGCCGAGCTCCTGTAGCGCAGCAGACAACACGTGTCACTTGCTGCCGCTGCCGAGTTAGGGGAAGAAACTAGATTTACAAATATAAACATTTAGGGACCAAATTTAAAAAAAGCTACGGTGTCATTTGTATGAGCAACGGCTGCACGCCTGACTGCGTGATTGTTACTACACGGTAGTTACAAAGGTGCACCACCTTTGCACAATTCTGGCATAAACTTTCAGACAGAGCAAGGGCATTGATTCATTGAAGGCAAGATTTGATGCATCTTTCTGGGCCTTGCAAATCACAGCTTAGAGAGAGAGAGAGAGAGAGGCTTTGGAATGTTCATATTTGTTTGGTTGCGGTGTGTGTATGCACTGTGCACTGTGCATCTGCTGCCTTGCCTGTGTGGTTGCCCTCTGTATATATTTTTTTCCCTGTATTGATTTGCTCCCCTGTTTTTTCTCCTCCTCTTTTCTTCTCTTTCTTGCCTTTGCATGACACACATGGTTCACAGGAGGATAGGGCACTACTACTAGGCCTTGTTGTGATGCAGGAGCAGGATTGCAAATACACACTAGCTGTGGACTGTGGTGGCGAAGGCTGCAAAGTCTCAGCATAAATCTGAGAGGTTGCTTCGTCTGAGTCCAAGCTAGCTGTGTTATGACTTGTGCATGAGTCTCTCTCTCTCTCTCTCTCTCTCTCTCTCTCTCTCTCTGTCTCTCTGTGAATGTGTGTAAGTAAATGTATATGCACTGTTGCTCCTTGAGCCCTTGCTCTGTCTCACCTCTAGCCTACAAGTAGCCAGCCATTCATGCTTTGGGGTGTTCAAAGGAGGAGGCTACATCACAAGCAAATCATGCATGGGTCAGCTGAAGGCCAGCCAGAAATGAAAACAAAAGGGTGTGTATAGGTATCACCCGGATGTCATTCAAATTTCGGACCGTTGGATTAGAAATCCAACGGCTTCTTATTTTTGGAGGGGGGAGATTTTTTTTTGGAGGGGGAATTTTTTTTGGAGGGGGCGGGGAGAATTCGTGACCGTTGGATCTCTAATCCAAGGGTCACAAATCTAGATGATAGTTAGAAAGAAAACATCCGGATGATGTTTATCAATACCCAAATAAAAAGAGTATTGATAAACATCATCCGGATGTTTTCTTTCTAACTATCATCTAGATTTATGACCGTTGAATTAGAGATCCAACGGTCACGAATTCTTAAGACTCGCGCAGACGTACGTTTTGGCACATCTGCTATGCATAGAAAGCCACTAGAGCTGTTACATCCTACAAATCTCGGATAACTCTTTCCTGTTTGGTGAAAAAAATCAACGTTTTAAATAAACCAACATATATAGAAGAAACTTGTATCAATGTCGGTATCAAGTATGAACAATCTATATCATCAAATTGTGATTAATCCATTACGTACACTTCATCTTCATTGCCCTCTGATTTAACACGTCACTTTTGGCCAATGCATGAAACTAGGCTCGACTCTCGGATCCTGCAGTCGATCCAGTGCATAATATCTGATTCGAATCGATCAATGAATGGATTAATTATGTGCCTACGCTTGCATATATAGGGCATATTCATATTGGCTTTTGCTAATGGTTTTTGGATGTGTTTAATGAATAGTAATGGCTGATAAAAGCGATTGATGAATAATAGTGACTGATGAATATTAATGCATTATATAAGAAAAACGGTATAACGAAAAACACTATAACATTCGGACCGCCATACGACTTACGGAATTGTGATATGATAAAATACAAAATACATTACAACATGTGAAAATGAAAAGTAGTAACTGATAGAAGTTGGAGTGTTCATATTGGCTTTTACTTCTAGAGTCAAAAATAAAAACCAATAGAAATAGATCTAGTCAAAACTAAAAAACCAACATGAATAAGCCTATAGGCTACTTACCATCAGTCTGAAGCCTTGCATACTGCAGCACACATACACATATACACATTGTACACAATAACCTATATGTCTGTGCATGATGCAGAGCCCTTTGCTGCAGGCTGCAGCCACATATACATATCGATCATGTAGCAAGTGTGAACCATGCGCACTGCGTGCAGCAGATAACAGTAGTTAATTAGTTATACTTAGCTGTAGGCTGTAGGCATGAAGGCAATGGCTGCCTGCCTGTGCATTCTGATACATATGCAGATGCAGGCACATATGTGTAGTTGCAGGCTGACATAGAGAGAGCAGTAGATGCACGCCGCACACAGAGACAGAGCTCTATGTTTGTGTATGGTGTTGATGGCCTTAATTGGAGTATTTCTTGTGTACGAACGAGTATAGTTGCAACTGCATGCATGCTTGCCCCAGGAGCTACTGATTGAGCAGCACAGCTCAAGTTTTGGAGGGACATCAAAAATTACTCGTACATTTTTTAAACAAGACGTTGATATGTTCGAGGCAGCCTAATTGCAGAGCAAAACATTTGAAGGCGCGTTTGGAACGTAAGAATTTTATGGGAGTTAGTTTTGCGGAAATTTTACATAAATAATTAAATTAATTCGTGTAGGGATTAGGAATTTTCCCGTGTTCTAAACAAGGCGTAAGAGTACGTAGCCTAATTACATGTACAGTTTTTCTATGAGTTCCTAGATCTCCGCAAAAGCTTCAAACAAACCACATGCCTACACATCCAATAATTAGCATGCATCTCGATGTGCTCTTGTGGATAAACCTGTAACACGCCAGCCCTTTTCTGGGCATAAAGTGCTATTATCTACTCTATGATGCTATCAATTCTAATTTTTGCTGTTGATCTTGCACAACAACTCCTCTATTTAAATCTTAACCAAACGACAATCAACATACACTTGACACTAAGCGCAGCAGAAGTATAAATTTACAACTACCAAAAGGTACTCATACTATACAAGGTTAAACATTTCTATTATGACATGCTTTTAACATTAACTATCTGGCCTGCCATCAAAGTCTAAATATGTCAACTATAGGTAATATGTGAATTACTATTGCACGTTGAACAACTGTGCTACTCTTGTCGTACATGTCGCCTTCAATAGATAACTAAAAAACAATAAAACAAGGGTGAGTCCGAAGATTTAATAAGCACACGATAAATCGGTGTAGTTAGCACAGTAATCAAGTAAATCACATGTTTATTAATTGTAACTCAAAATCTCTATACTACATTTCGGTCTCCTGTTCATTTCCTGCAAATGCAATACAATGCCATGCCATGCATCTCCATGTAGTTTATACCGGTATAGTGGAGTGATTTCACTCGTCGGTGGAACCCCTTTACCTCTATCCTGTGGAGGTGTCTACCGAAGTAGGTCTTTTTCTCTACTCCCACGGAGGCGCCTACCGAAGCATGTCTTTTTTCTCCATTCCTGGAAGTGCCTGCAAGGCTTGATCTTCCCATCGTCGTGGGAGGACTGCCGGAGTAGATCCTTCGAATGAGTGCAATGCATGATGCAGCATTTTTCAAATGTTGATATTTAGTTATAAGCATCATCTCATAATATATTGTAAAACATGGTATAGGAGAATGAACACAATCCTGCATTACAACCACTATTTCATCATACACTTGCCTGGTTATTTCTATGGATGATACGTAAAGGATGCCAAACCATGACCTCCACCTGTAAGCATCACTTGAGCTCTCAACACACATTGCAATTTACACAAGCATGCAAATAATATCGGTTCTATGCGTACAGACAACCGATAACGTTCCTACGCGCAAACCCGATACCAATAGCCTCTCTCTCACTGGACACCTTTCCGATGCCCCTGTGCCCACGATCATAATTTAAGGATCATGCTATCTATACTTGCGAATAAATCTTATTTGTACACGCATAACCTTTTTCTCTTTTGTTCTTTTCTTTCTCTCTCCTATTTTTCTTTTATTTTTATCTCTTCTTCTTTTCTTTTCTTTTCCTTCTCTTATCTTTCTTTTCCTCGCTGTTTCTTTTCTTACCCGGTCAGCTCTCTCTCATTTTTTCCTTTTCTCTTCTCTTTGTCCTGGCTCCGCCTCTCCATTCGCCCGATCTAGATCTCCCCCCTCGGGCTCCTCCTCGGGCAATGGCGCCCCCATCGCCGGTTCCCATGCTACGCCTACTCCCCTCGGCTCAACTTCTGGCCGTGGCGCCACCGGCCTCGTGTTGCCTATCGGCTTCCCTGCATCAGCTTGTGGGCTCAACCCCAGCCGTCACCCTGGCTCCGGTCGCTACTGGCTCCTCTCTACAACAACTTCTCCGGCCCCTCATCGACTCTGGTTCTACGCGCCATCACCGGTCACCCTAAGTTAGCCCTATGTCAGGGCTATTACCCGCCGGCTCCGATCCATCTCCTCATCCTCCCCCTTTGCTTCTATTCTGTTCTATTTCTCTAACATTGGCTAGTACTCTATGTGATAATGCTAGGTGCTCTAGTGATGCTATGCCATCCAGTTGCTTACATGTTGACTATGGCTGATGCATAATTTACTTGTGAGAATTGGATGCTATGGCTGAGAATAGATGGGGCTACCTTTTATCGATGGATTGTCGGGTTGCTTTGGGATGATGGAGGCTTGGTGTCGGCGGTCGCTTCCTTGGTCGGTTACGTGCCGACTGGGCTGTGGACAGCCTCCTCCTATGGTATATCTTGCGGCTTGCCTCCTGGCTCCTGTCGGCTCGTCTTGATTTTGGTCTTGTGGTGGGCGACGGTTTGTGGCTGTGGGGTTCTTGGATATTGACTCGAATGGGGGAAGGAGAAGATGCTTTGGCCTGCTGGTGCCATGGACTTTCTTCTCCCTTCTCTTCTAGTCGGCTGGTTTTAGGGCTCTACCTTGCTGTGCCTGCTCGATTGCCTTGTTGTCTCCTCTGGAGCTGTGGCACCCAGAAGTGTTGTGCTGTTTTTTACTGTGGCCGTGTGGGCTGCATGTGGGTATTTGGGATAGTTGGCTGGTTGCTATTGTCTTAGTAACCAAATGGGGTTTTGCTTCTCTTGCTTGCTTTGCTGGCTTTGGCCTTTATCACTATGCTGTGCTGTGCCATCTCTTCTATTCTATTCGGCTGTTTTGCTGGCTCTTTTTTCCCCACGGGTATTACAAAACCCCAGTGTTCGCCAAAGCGCCTAGATGCTAGATTCTGGGTAGCCACCCTGATTTCAGCATAATCAGCTCGCTGGGTGCTAGCTCCACCTATGCGGGAGCCAACACAGAGAGAGGGAAGGTGGGTGGGAGAAGTGGTAGCCATGTCCATTGAAGACCCAGGAGGTTGGAGCAGTATTCGGAGGAGGATCAAGGAAGATAACTTGAGTTTATTAAGTTTTATGCATCAACTAGTTCACCAAAATTTTAAGCTGACCAGAAAATATGGTTAATATGCTTCAAGTCTCCTCATTATGTCCAGACTCCACCACGCAAACACGTGGGCTCGAAGTATGCCGCATTTTTTTTAATATTGCACTAGCTAGATCTTGAGCTTAATATCTTTTAACTTTGTTACCATATTGAGTTGTATGTACTAATTAGCTGATCCAAAACTTATTCTGATAAGAAAATATGTGCAATTCAAGAGGGTCGGTCAGGTCGAGAGTCGTGCGGCCTTGGGTGTGCCTCCATTTTGCTTTGGCCCACTAGTGCCGACCTAGCTAGACCAAAATCTAAACTCTAGCCGATTCATACACACTTCACACTAGCAGCTGAGTTCGTGTGGGCGCCGGCCGAGCGGAGCGGGAGCAACGATGCGGGCGGCGACCGAGCGGCACGAGTGGCAGCGACGGGTTCGTGCTGGCGGGTGGTTCGTCGACGCTGCCGCTCGCTGTCGTCCTGCTGCCAGTGTTGGCGTGAACGCCATTACTGTTGCTGCTGTTTGTCTTTTCTTCGTTTGAAAATTTCTTCTCCTCGTTCTCACTCTTCTTGTAGTCGGAGGCTTTGAGCAGGTGTCTGGATGAGATTGTTGCCTGCTTCCTCGGCCCACTCCTCTGGTATGCTTTGCTGTGACGGCTGCCGCTTGCTGTTGTCACTGTTTGGCCGCCAAGGCGGGCTAGACGCTAGACTGTCACCCTCTTCCCCGAACACCGCCTCAGGGAACACCGATAAACCCTAGCTAGCTAGCAATTATCCCGGCCGGGGACACATGGTCTACCAAGACCACCTACCATTATTGATTAGCCAGTCACAGCGCTCACGTACGTACGTACGTACATACCCTCATGCCTTCTTATCTCCCTCGCTCCTAGCTAAAGCTAGCTTGATGAGCCATGGTCGACAGGCCGTACGGTACTCGGCTGGCCATGCAGGCTCGGTGCCTCGCTGGCTACCTCATCACCGGTGTGCCCTGGCCCGGTGGTCACAGCGCACAACTGCGGCATCATCCGCCTCGTACAAGGATACCCGGGCCCACCAAGCAGCCAGCCAATCGACGTCGATCTCTGTAACACCCCCATTTCTGGGAGTATTATAAAATCCTCGCAACTGCCCAGGACTGTTCAGCTGCGAGTTACATCAATCGAGTGTATAACATTGCCAACACATGCTTAAGACAAAAGCCAGGTTTATTACAATATAAGGGCGTAAAAGCCAAGTTTTACATTACAGAACAAAAGAATGTCACAGGCACGCCTGAGCGGAGAACGACCCTAATTCTACGCTTCATTGATCTCGTACCGTACCACCTCATCGTCTTCTCTCGCATCCTCAAAATTTGTTGTTTCTGTTTATGTTTTTAGCAAGCATGAGTACTACCACTTGTACTCAACAAGTCACACGGAGCTTAATAATAATTTCATGCATGGTATATCAAGTAAAAGGGGAATTAAGTCTATTATTTTATGTGGATGCAGTTTTAGTTGGAACCATTTGAAAACCTTTAAAATGTACTTCATCAAAGTAAAGGGGGGGTTTCAAGCTTGATTATCATTACTCACTATTACCAAACCATTCCAAAACTACTTATGCCTTGATACTGGATTCACCCACTAAACACAGCTTCGTTTACCGGAAGCACGGCGTATTCGAATACCATTAGTCATGACTTTGCAAAGCTGCCCTGCTTTACCCACAAGATTCCTTAACTCCGCGCTAATGAGTTAAGAAAACAAGGATGTTCACTGCTCAATTCTTTGTGTAGACTCCGCCCAGTAGGTGTTTAATCTCGACAAGCTCGGATGACCCCACGGATCTCGTCCGACTCATCGCAGTCCTACAGTTGTATGGTTAACCACCTCCCATACGGACTCACCCTCTGTCTCCCCCTTTCCAGTTGCAGAGGTTCAATTGAAGTTGAGCAGTTACTAAGCCAGGTTTGACTAAGTCAAGTTTGACCAAGTCAACGCTTGTGGTTGGGCGGATACTATGTCCGTTACTCAGCATAAGGGTCTAGTCCTTACATTTTAACTGAGGCATCAACCACACACGAACCCAAATTCAGTACACCCTGTACTGCCACCAATCCACAACCAGCCTCCACCCTAGGATAAGGTCTTCGGATCCATCTCTGCGATCCTCATTTATCCTATTCCCAACTTTCCAAAATTCTAGACCAATACCAAACCTTAACAGTATAAGGATTCAATGTGGTCCTAAACTACCATGACATTAATGATCTTATATTTTATGTTACTAGGTCTTGTCAAGGTGAATGTGGCCATCAAGTTAAACGGCGCTTTTCGGGTGGTAGGACATAACTAGTATCATGTCATTCTAAGCATTTGTTATACATAAAATAACAGTGCACAAATAACATAATGAAAATACAAATAAATAAATAATTTAGGGAATGTAGGATCAACATGTTCAAAAATATGTGTGACTTGCCTTGCGGATCTTCGATTTCGCTTATTTCGTATTTTTCAGTGGGCCAGGTCTGGACTTGAGCTTTTCCCTCCTGCTCTTGTGAAATCTCAACTTCGTAAACTAACGTAAAGCAAATAACACAAATTAATTCCATGCTCGAAGGAATGAGCGAGGAATAAAGGAAATAAAAGAATAAAGAAAAATCCGAAAAACTCCATTAAAATGGGAATGTTGGGTTATAGGAGGGCTGTACTGGGGAAATGGGCCTTGGATTTGGGTTGGCGGGCTCGAAACGAATCCGGGGAGTATAAATATGCATTTTTGGGTTCGGGTCAAGTACTGTTCATTGGGCTCGGTGCACTGTTCCTCGGGCTCGGGTTGGCCGCAACGGGCGCAGGGCGAGTTGGCTCGGTCGAGCTGCGTCGCCTCAGGCACGGTCGGTGGCAACGGGCGCGGGCGGCTTGGCTCGGGTCGGGCGTGAGCGAATGGGTCTGGCGGGGACGCGTCGCGGCGGTCCGGGTCGAACGCGTCGGGTGCGGCCGGGCGGCGCGAGCGGGCGCGCCAGGCGCGGGGACGGGTGCGGTCGGGCGCGGAGGAAGCGGCTCGGCCCAGCCGAGTCGGGGCGGCGGTCGGATGAACAGTGCCCAGGGGCACTGTTCTTCTTCCCCAGCTCATTCCCGCGCGCACGAGAGAGCAGAGGAATGGGCAGCGAGTGGCGGCGGAGCTCCGGTGATTTGCGACGCGAACCGAGGGTATGGACGGGTTCCTGGGAGTGAGAGGAGTCCGTTTTTGGTGGTTGGGCGGCCGGCGGAGGCGGCGTTCGCCGGCGGTAAGCCTCTCTCTCTCGGCCATTTTTGAAAACTAGGGCAACTGGGAAGGTCTTGAGGCAAGGGGGCTGGTCCTAGGGCATCAGTGGGGATGGTGTAAGCTCGGAGAGGGGTTGGCCGAAGCTCGGGCAGCTCGAGTTGGCCTGGCCACGGCGGCCGTGGGCGGCGGTGAGGTGGTGAACGGCGCCGGGGAAGGGGAGGGATTGGGAGGCTAGGGCAAGAGTTGGGGATGGTTCCTAGGGCTATGGAGACGCTACAAGCGAATGCAATTGGGTTGTAGATGACCGGAGGTAGGACTTTGAATTAGGGTTCCAATTTGGGGATTTCTCAGAATTACCGACAACGGGGAGGAGTGCGGAGACTTGGGACGTTTGGGGAGCTTCAGGGAGATAGTTGGGTTCGAAAGGAGGGGTTAGGGTGGCTTAAATAGGAGCGAAAGGCGGTTGGCACCGGGGATGGGCGGGGAGATATTTGGCGGCGGCGTTGCCACACCTCACGGCCGTACCGGAGGTGGTCAGGGCGGGGTGTACGACTCCCTAACAGGCAGGGCTAGGCTGGCAGGCGCTCGAAATCGCGAGAGAGGCCGGGACGACTTGGAGGCGAAGGAAGGCCAAGGCGGCGGCAAAACCGGGCACGGAAGCGACGGGAACCACCGGCGGCGGCAGACAGCGGTGCAGGCGCATTTATGGGCGGGGTACGGCGGCTGACAAGTGGGCGGTAGCTGGCAGAGGTGAGCGGGGACGGAAAGGCGCGGGAACGTCGGCAGCGACAAAAATCAGGAGCGGCGGCGGCTTTTTCAGGCGGTGAACAGTAACCGCGCGGGAAAATCCCATTCCCGCCGTTATCACGCCGTGCTGACAGGGATTAAGGGCTGGGTTGCTTTGAGATTGGTGCAAATTAGGGCTGTGAAGGAGATTGGCAAAAGGGAATTGGGAATTCAAGTCAAATTTTGATTTTGACAAAAATTTTGGTTGTTTCAACCTCCTCCCGGCGGCCGCGCCGACCCGGCCGCATCGCGGCGATCCCGCCGTTAATCGGCGATGCGGTTTGACGCGCGCTCTTAACCCCGCTTTAACCCAACCTAAACCCCTCCGGCGACGGGAACACTGACAGGTGGGCCCAAACTCCCCTACTGCTGACGCCGAGCCGCTCCGTTACGCACTGACAGGTGGGCGCCCACGACTCCTGAGCCCACATGTCATTGCCCCGGAGGCGCGCGGCGCGACGGGCCAAACACCACAGAGCCGTTCAAATTAACAAATGAAAAACCACTGCCCCTACACGTACCCCTCCCCACTGGGCCCACTCTCAGGTGGCCCCACGTCAGCCTTAACCCCTCTCCTCCTCTCGCGCCACCACCGTCACCATGGTCACGGACTCCTCCGTGTATCTAAGAGCATGCTTATAGCTTTTGATTTCGGTTTGTACATTTGTGGCTGTTTATATGAGAGATTACAGAGTAACAGACGTACGATTTTTGCCGATATAAATGAAGTCGATACAGTATGTATTACAATTAATCGATAGATCTTATCTTGAAAAGATATTCCGTTTAAAAGTTAATTACTATAGAAAAACCAAAAAACAACTTTTAAAAGCTGAAAAGAACATGGCCTAATTCTCTTTTGGAGCTCGACAAATAACATGTATTCTAACTTGGCAAAAGAGAGTACAGAGCAGCTCAACAGCCAAACTACCCAAGCTTGGCAGCCATGCACATGATTCGTCCGTGCTTAAACATGCCTTAACTAATTAAGCATGCATTATTGGTTAGCTCAAGTATGCTTTAACTGATTAAGTCCTCCTGTCGAGCTCCATTAACACGATAAGGAAGCTCTACTAGCTTAGTAGGTAGCTGCTATGGTGTGGTGTATATGAGACATGTGCCACCTATGGCTGTGTGGAGAGACAAAAAATAAAAATTCGTGCGTCTTTCGACGGGATTTGGAAAAAAAAAAGTTACTGTAGTGTCACGTACGTAAACTACCGACTCCAGGCCACCACCCCCGTCTCTGACCTCTGCAGCGCAGCGGCTGCCCCCCGAAAGCAACGACAGTCACGTCGCTATCGCCGGCACCACCACAAAACTTCACACGCCGACCCCCGTCTCCTACCCACTACCCATCAGATGTCATGGTGGTAGTGTGGTAACTTGCTCGGGGGTGTCGTGTGGGTTGATTGATTCACTAGTAGGAGAAAGGAAGGAAGGGAGGAAAGGTGGTGGCTTTGGTCTGGGAGGGTGTAGGTTTCTTGCTTCTTGGAATGGCGGCGAGGGTGCCGTTGCCGTGGTGGGCGGTGATGGTTGTGGTTCTTGGGGTGGCGGTGGAGGGGGGAGGAGGGGGAGGGGAGGGGAAGGCGCTGATGGCGGTCAAGGGGGGGTTCGGCAACGCGGCGAACGCGCTCGTGGACTGGGACGGCGGCCGCGACCACTGCGCCTGGCGTGGGGTCGTCTGCGACAACGCCTCCTTCGCCATCGTCGCTCTGTACGTTACTCTCTCCTATCTGATTCTGACTCCTTGTTGTGCCTGCCTGCTTGCCTGGTTTTGTGCTTCGTGTGATTTTCTTTTCCTAACCTTTTTTCAGTGTGCATTCCTCCGTGCTTTGTGTGATTTCCTCGACGTGTTCTAGCGTTGCTACATGAGCACTTGTTCTTTCCTTCTTTTTCCTTCCATATCTATCCCACGAGCTGACGAGCATTTCGATCAGGAGCAAATCACTGTAACAGTTCTGTTTCACTCGTGCAGTTTTTTTTTAATGCAAACGAAACTCTATCGCTGTGAATGTTTTTGTTCTTCAAATGGCGTTGCTTGCTGTAGCATATCTCGAAAAGAAACGGATTTTTCTTGGGGGATTGTTTAGTGGGGAAAAGGATCCTCCGTTATCTTGTTTGTTCTGCTCAAAAGATTCCTTGTGACGAGTGTTTTCTGTGGAAAAACAGGAACCTGTCAAATCTTAACCTCGGAGGGGAGATCTCGCCGGCTATAGGAGAGCTCAAGAACCTACAGTTCGTGTGAGTACTGAACTACCGATGAGTAGGAGTACTATTTCCTCTTTCTTTGCATCTGCTTATGATTTTGTGCATTTGACTACACCTGCACTCCTCTCTCTCTCTTATTAATCCTGCACTTCTACGTCTGATTTGACCCCTCATGTCATGATGTGACACAGTTCTTTAGTATTATACTTTAAGCCACCACTCCCCTGGATTTGCTTGCTGATTAGTTTACTTGTGCCCTAATGATTTGCTTGTGCAGGGATCTCAAGGGGAACAAGCTCACAGGCGAAATCCCAGATGAGATTGGGGACTGTCTCTCCTTAAAATATTTGTACTTTCCCTAATCTAAGTCTTCTTTTATAGTGTTAACCTTTTCTTACGCCTCTCTTGTTATTTTTTAATTGGGCTCTGCTTCTGCTTGTCTTTGCAGGGATTTGTCTGGTAACTTGCTGTACGGAGACATCCCCTTCTCCATCTCCAAGCTCAAGCAGCTTGAGGAGCTGTAAGCACTGCATTCTTGTTTCTTGCCTGGCTTTTAGCATAGTTATAACCTTTTTGAGATATGGTCATTTTTCATCCATCTTCGGGATATTTTAGGGTTGTATCTATTTAAGTTTAGGATTATCTTGTGTACATTTTAGTCTATGATACAGAAATGTGTAACTGGTTTTGAGTTTTGTTTCTTTGTGGTTGATGGGTTGTTGCCTTGTTTTTTAATGGTTTTAGGATGCTTGGGTTATGATATTTCTCTCTCTCTTTTATGGATGCAGGATTTTGAAGAACAACCAGCTCACGGGACCCATCCCTTCCACATTGTCCCAAATCCCAAATCTCAAGACCTTGTGAGCTTCTTAGTACCTTTCTTTATCCGTGACTCTTCACTTCTTGTGGGATTCTTGCAGAAACTTGGTGATCTGACTTCTGTTTGTTTTACCTACCCTTTTGTGTTACAACGTGCATACCACGGGAAAAATATTTTTTGTGACACTTTTTTTTTTGTACCACGGGAAAAATATTTTTTGTGACACTTTTTTTTTGTACCTTATGTAGTTCTTGGTAATGAAATTTCCATGTATTCTCTTGGAATAGGGATCTGGCGCAGAACCAGCTTACAGGCGACATCCCAAGGCTCATCTACTGGAATGAAGTTCTGCAATACCTGTAAGTACCATACAACATGTCATTTTTTTTATCACTAATTCACTTGGTATTGAAGTAAGATATTCCCAGATAATAACATTTTTGTTCTCTTGATCTTCAGAGGCTTGAGGGGTAACTCACTGACTGGAACCTTGTCACCTGACATGTGCCAACTAACTGGCCTTTGGTACTTGTAAGTCTTATGCTCCCTTGAAGGTGCTGCTTCATACCATGCAGCTTGATCTTATTGACATTTTTTTCTTCCACATCTGCAGTGATGTAAGGGGAAACAATCTCACAGGAACCATTCCAGAGAGCATAGGGAATTGCACTAGCTTTGAGATTCTGTATGTTGCTTGTTAAGATTCTATTGATACTTTTGGCGCTCACAAGTTAAGAATACTATGATGCGAGCTTCTTATGTGGAACGCAGGGACATTTCGTATAACCAAATCTCTGGTGAAATACCTTACAACATAGGTTTCCTTCAAGTAGCCACACTGTAAGTCTTCCTGATTTCGCACAAATCTTCTATACAGACTTTATCCATATTCGTGCAATATACTGTTTCATTCACAATCAGTCTTCAGTTGACATATCTTCTCATGCATATCGATGCTTACTTCCAGCCCTTATGCTTAATCTTTGCATTAAATGTTTCATAGGTCACTTCAAGGAAATAGACTGGCTGGGAAAATTCCAGAAGTGATTGGCCTCATGCAGGCTCTTGCTGTTCTGTGAGTCAAACATGACACTTCAATCCACATAGGTGTTAGTTGCTATATTATTCGATAATGAATTTTTATATCCAAATTTTGTTCTCAGTGACCTGAGCGAAAATGAATTGGTAGGGCCCAT
This sequence comes from Dendrocalamus latiflorus, assembly GCA_017311315.1. Taxonomy (NCBI): domain Eukaryota; kingdom Viridiplantae; phylum Streptophyta; class Magnoliopsida; order Poales; family Poaceae; genus Dendrocalamus; species Dendrocalamus latiflorus. Next base: position 1,735,122 of record CM029659.1, read on the forward strand.
TCCTCCGATACTTGGCAACCTATCCTACACTGGCAAACTGTTAGTATCATCAGCTAGACCTTTTTTTCACTGAAACAATATTATTTTCTTGTCTTAACACTTTCTGGCACCTTTCTTTTTTCAGATACTTACATGGCAACAAACTTACTGGACACGTGCCGCCAGAACTTGGGAACATGACTAAACTTAGCTACCTGTAAGTGACTGTTCTGTTTTGTTGATAACTTGTACTCCAATTGATCTGAAACACTATATGAGGTTTAGAACTTGTTCCTTCTAGGCAACTGAATGACAATGAATTAGTGGGCGCAATTCCAGCAGAGCTTGGCAAACTTGAAGAGCTATTTGAATTGTAAGGACAGGTCATCTCTAGATATTAATGTTTGTTTCAATCTGTGCGATTCTTGACACAATGTATTTTTGTCTAGAAATCTTGCCAACAACAATCTTGAGGGTCCTATTCCCGCAAACATCAGTTCTTGCACTGCTCTAAACAAATTGTAAGTTAGTGAGCACGTATTCATCTTAGTGTTTAACAGAACAATTTTGCACTCTCCATGCTTAATCATGTTTCTTTCATCCTCAGCAATGTTTATGGCAATAGACTGAACGGTTCTATCCCTGCTGGTTTCCAGAAGTTGGAGAGTTTGACTTACTTGTGAGTACTCGCGCTTGTAGCAGTTTGCTTACATTTATTTCTTAGTTCACATTAAAGAATTATTGTGTTTGGGCAGGATCTAATGTGTTATTCTTGTTTAAAAATATATAAAATTACAGAAACCTATCTTCAAACAATTTCAAAGGCCAAATTCCTTCTGAACTTGGTCGCATCGTCAACTTGGACACACTGTAAGGAGACTCTTCTAGCTATATTTAGTCACATTGCAGCCACTTTATTTTAAGGGCCGAAACCTTGTTCCTTCGTTTTTGTCATAGGGATCTTTCCTACAATGAATTTTCTGGACCAGTTCCTGCTACTATTGGTGATCTTGAGCATCTTCTTGAATTGTATGCTGAGGACCAGCCTCGTAAAATTCATATTTTCTTTCTTATGGCCATTATTGCCTAATTTTCAAAATTGTGCATGTAGGAATTTGAGTAAAAACCATCTCAATGGGTCTGTGCCTGCCGAGTTTGGAAACTTGAGAAGCGTCCAAGTAATGTAAGGGGGCACCCTTGTGATGTGTGTATTTGTATTCTGTTAGTTGTCATCTTGTGATCATGATTTATCTTAACTAATCTTTAAATGCACAGCGATATATCCAACAACAACTTGTCCAGTTATCTCCCTGAAGAACTAGGACAATTGCAGAATCTTGATAGTTTGTGAGTTCTCTTTCATCATAATATTAGTATTAACTTTGAAAATCACCTAAACGCAATTTACCGAGCTTTGGTTTTATCATGTAGGATTCTTAACAACAACAATTTGGTTGGGGAGATCCCTGCTCAGTTGGCTAACTGCTTCAGCTTAAATACCCTGTAAGTTTTGTGTGCCAGCTATCCTGGAGCATTGGTGATGACTTCGCTAGCATTATTTAATGCACGATTTTCATTTCAGGAATTTGTCGTACAACAACTTTTCTGGACATGTCCCATTGGCAAAGAACTTCTCAAAATTCCCGATGGAAAGGTATTAGATGACTCCATCTACGATCTTTTATATCCTTTTATTACTATCTTATAGGTGCTGATAGTAACCAATACGTAAATGCAGCTTCTTGGGTAATCCAATGCTGTATGTTTACTGCGAAGACTCCAGCTGTGGAAACTCTCATGGATCAAAAGGTATCAGACAAGTCATAAGCTAATAGTTAGCTTGCCACTCCATTTGCTTCTAAACTCAAGTCTACAGTTTCTGCGTTCCAGTTAATATTTCTCGGACGGCGATTGCTTGCATTATCTTAGGCTTCATCATATTACTCTGTGTCATGCTATTGGCAATATATAGAACAAATCAACCACAGCCACTTCTCAAAGCATCTGACAAGCCAGTGCAAGGTTTGTGTATATCTCATCCCTTGAATTGTAATATATGCCAGAACAATATCCTGACATAATGGCATTCATATCAACTTTTCTTAATCATGTTCAGGACCTCCCAAGCTAGTAATCCTCCAAATGGACATGGCTATCCATACATATGAAGACATTATGAGGCTGACAGAGAATTTGAGTGAAAAATACATCATTGGCTATGGCGCATCAAGTACTGTGTATAAATGTGTGCTCAAGAGCGGCAAGGCCATTGCTGTCAAGCGGCTTTACAGTCAGTATAACCATAGCCTCCGTGAGTTTGAGACAGAACTAGAGACAATCGGTAGCATTCGGCACAGGAATCTTGTCAGCCTTCATGGCTTCTCACTCTCTCCTCATGGAAACCTACTCTTCTATGATTACATGGAAAATGGTTCCTTGTGGGATGTTCTTCACGGTTAGGACTTATGACATTTGATTGACATTGTGTTATTTCATGCATTTATAGGTCTTATTTAGCATATCACTCATGATCTATGATCTATTTCAGGTCCATCAAAGAAAGTGAAACTTGATTGGGACACACGACTGAAGATCGCAGTCGGTGCTGCACAAGGGCTGGCCTATCTTCACCATGACTGCAACCCTCGCATAATCCACAGAGATGTCAAGTCCTCTAACATCCTGCTCGACGAAAACTTTGAAGCACATCTCTCAGATTTCGGCATTGCCAAATGTGTCCCATCTGCCAAGTCCTATGCGTCCACTTATGTGCTAGGAACCATCGGCTACATTGATCCAGAGTATGCCCGGACGTCGAGGCTGAATGAGAAATCTGATGTATACAGCTTTGGCATCGTTCTTCTGGAGTTGCTCACAGGGAAGAAGGCCGTCGACAACGAATCGAACTTGCATCAATTGGTAAGCCACCCACACTGAACTCCTTAGATCAGATTCTTGCCATCCTTTTTTTTACATTGTGCAAGGCAGTCATTAGACGAATGCAACGCAATGATCTTTTATTACGTCACGCAAGTCAGACAGTAACAGCTGTAAACTCCATTCTATTCCAGAGCTTTTTACTGTCATCTGTTGGAATGGTTTGCATGACTGGATCTTGTCTCCACGTGTAGATACTCTCAAAAGCTGATGACGACACTGTCATGGAGGCAGTGGACTCCGAGGTGTCGGTGACGTGCACAGACATGGGCCTCGTCCGGAAGGCCTTCCAGCTCGCTCTGCTGTGCAGCAAGAGACACCCCTCCGACCGGCCAACCATGCACGAGGTCGCGAGGGTGCTGCTCTCGCTCCTGCCGGCCCCCGCCGTGAAGCCTCCTTACATGACGGCCTCGAAAGCCGTCGACTACACGCGCTACCTGGCCACGACGACCGACATGAAGCACGACGTGGCTGACATCGGCGACAACAGCTCCTCCGACGAGCAATGGTTCGTGCGGTTCGGCGAGGTCATATCCAAGCACACAATGTGATCTCTGTCCCTCTCTACTCTAGGGCCCCAAGATTTTCTCCTCCCCAGGTAGAGCTGGAAGCTAGAAGCATAGTAGCACAGTGCAGGAAATAGGCGTAGGATTTGAAGTAGACTAATGGTGTCATCGCTCTTCATTTCTTCTTCTTCATCTTGACGTTGATTGTAGAATTGTCAAAACGGAAGATATTACTGTCGTTAGGATCGCAGTGTGGTTCTTGGTATTCAAGAGTGGATCAGATCAGGGATGCCTCGTGAGAGCCTTCAAAGCCCCCATTTATGAGTTGTGATCAGAGTCAGAGATCATGAGTTAGTTCTTGGATCCTGGGAACGTATTGAATTGAACCATGCATCCTGTTTCGCCAGGATTGTGCAATGTAAATGCCCTTTTTTTTACGGTATTTATGAGTTGCTCTGCCCCTCTGCTGCTGTCCGGGTGGTTGCTGCTGCCTCTGTCTGCATCTCTGATGCGTGGCTGAGCTGTATTTATGTCTGTTTCGCTGTCCTGCTTGTTTATCAGATATGGAGTAGCTGGCATCTCTTACAATGGTATCATCATAGCTCCTGCCTCTGCTGCTCCTGGGCATGTTACACTGAACTACAGTGAACTTTTGCATTGAATGGGTGAAAAATTTTCTTCTAATCCTTGTGATCCTATAAATCTTTGCTGCAAGATGAAGGTAACTTCATCTGCTACAAGATGGGAGTAATGAGTCTGAAACTCTGAATGCATCGTACAGTAAATAGAACAAGCAAGAGACACTCCTGACAGTGGGCTTCTATCGGTGTGTCAAACGCTTTCCCTTGTACACAGGTCCGGCCGGGCGATCTCATTTTCATGCAGGGCGAGCGAGCTCTCCTCTTCTCGTCTGGTAGTCGATGGCAGTTCTGCAGCTGCAAGCAATTGTCCTTTCAGTGCGCTCTGGTTTGACCCTGATGCGACGTGCCAGCGGCGGCAGCAGGTACCTTGATTGAGCTGAGGCCTGAAGCCTTCTGATTCCGTAGTAGCAGTAACAGAGGCTGCCATGCAGCTGATAACGAACACACCATGACACCACTGGCATCTCCTCTGGAGGTAGGGTCAGGTGTTCCCAGCCCTCTCATGTCAAAGCGAAGCCAAAGCAGGCCTGCCCTTCTCCTTCCATTCAGCCGGCGACCGGCCACAGTGCTCCTACACTGCACAGTCTCAGGCAGCGCCAGCCAGCTCGAGTTGAGATCTTTTCGGGGCTGTTTGGTTGCCTGCATCGGGGTGACTCGCACCAGCGCATGCAGGGAGATGGTGTTTAGTTGCCTGCATCGGGGTGAGAGCCTGCACGAGCGGATGCAAAAAATCAACTGGAGCCAGGCTGAGGACCTTCTCTACTCAGCCTGGTCACGCTCATGCAGCTGCATCAGCTCATACAGGCAACCAAACAGAGCCTTCATGCATGCGGTTCACGGCAGGGGCCCCAAGCAGTAGCAGTTGGCGCATGGCTGCGTCTGCACGCATGCATCACACATCGCGATTCACATGCATGCCAGTGAGGGAAGGCTGGAGGCCAAGATCGGAGCTCGGTTGTGCTGCCCATCCGATCGGCTCCAAATCTGAAGAATGTTGAAGCGATGCCATGCAACCGCTTTGTCAGATGGGTCGAGGTCCACGGGAGCAGCTCCTACGCCTCCGTGCGACACGACGCAGGAGCAGCGTTCAAATTTCCGGTATATAGTTATATACCGATGAAAACTGGTAACCGAAAAAACTGACCGGTAACAATTTTTATTTTTGAATTTTGATATTTTTTTCGGTTATCGGTTTCAAAACATCCCAAAATTTAAGTTTTGATTTTCAAACTGTGACTGGTTTTTTACCAGTTTTTTCGGTAACCAGCCAGTTAGCGTTATCGGCCGCTGATCGGGATTTCTCCCGGTTATGGGTTTTGGAACCTTGCGCAGGAGGGAGGGCAAGTAAGCTTTATTCGTGATGGGACAAACCACAAACCAGTGTGCGATGATGCGCCCAGCTTGAGATCTCATGGTCTTGTGTCCGGGGCCCGGCCGGCTCGAGCCTGACCGCTCGCTAGTCGCTCCCTAAGCAACAGCGCCAGCACTGTTCCGCTTCGACTGTGAAGCAGCCACTGCAGAGAGATTCCTGGTGCTGCCATCAACAGCAACAACATTATTTCCACTGATACATGGTGAGTCGCTCCCCCCCCCCCCCCCCCCAACTATGCGCTATGGCTTTGTTTCTCTAGCTGTACAAAAAAAGATCCCCGCCATGGCTGCGAGCAGCTAAGAAATTATGTTAAGCTGCCCGGCAGCGACAGCTATGCAACAGGCTGAGACGGGGAAAATTGTCTGGCTGGCCTCAGGGATCAACCAGCTATGTGATGCCGGACACACACCTCAGCGGTGCCTTGATGTCAAATAATGTATCGCCTCATCTTGTTAAATGAAGGAAAGGAGATGAGCTCCCTTGTAAGCCCTACTGTTCAAAACAGACGCTTAGCCTACAAGATGGAGGAGGACACTGTCAACATACTAGCTTAATTACAGTGTGTCATCGATATGATGAAGAAATCATATTTCTGTAATGTCGATGTACTAGGTTAATTATATCGCTGTCGATATGAACAAGAAACTAATGATGTGAATAATGCGAAGCGGCAGGCCGAGCATGAGACGCAGAGCAAGAAAATCTTGGCATATATATTGGAAATTCAAAATAAATATTTACCTTTGTGCAGGTGGAGAAATGGGGAATCTGAATCAGTCATTGTCAAAGACAACTATATATGGTATATCCTGACTAAGTCGGTCTGAAAAGGGAAAAAGTTGGAAGGGTGTCATCCTTTTTTAGGAAAAAAAATAGAAGCAACATATAACTATTTTACACAGTATTTGAAAATATTACTTACCAGAGCTAGCACTGAATGCTACCTATCATGTTCTCTTTGCAATCCTTACAATGAAATAAAAGTGATCTTTGAGCACTTTGAATTAAGACGGAAGGGAAGTGCAGACAAGAAACGAAAGGAAAACCAGGAGAGAATCTCAGACAAGAAACGAAAGGAAAACCAGGAAAGAACCTTGGTAGTGATATAATTTGGAAGTTCACTGGCCTGATGATCTATGCCACGGCGTGCTTCAGCAGTTAAAGAAAGCTGCCAAAACGAAATCATAAACGTCAGAGTAAATAATTTAAAGGCAATCCATTTCTATTCTATCAGTACAAACCTTGTTAAAGAGTTCAGATAATGGAGCCTGCTTGCCCTTCCGGCTTGTTGACAAGTTGAATTCCTAGTATTGTCAACCAGAAATTGTGGATATTTTGATAAATGAGGGACTGTAACCAGAGAGAGAGAGAGAGAGAGAGAGAGAGAGGAATATCACTACAAAGCTACCTTAGGCACTGTTGTATTCCTTTTGGCACTTCGAAATACACCAACATCTCCTTTGCTTGCTAATATCTATTTAAAGGAAAAAATACAAGATTCATTGGCCAAACTATATGATTGGAACATTCCTATAGTTAATCTATAGTTGTTCCTTATGGAACTATGGTAGATAATTCCATGTTCTATCTGATCAATGTAAAAGCCAATAACACCAAGAACATGTAATAATCATCGAGATATCAGTTCAATAGGACACTATGCAATAACGGCCCAGGCTAGTAGAAAATATAAGCTTCAAAGTTAAAATGTAGCTCACAATAAATATAAGATCTATCCATGACAGCTACCTTTTTATTGAGTGGCCGAGCTTTAAATTTAAACAGGTCATCTCTACAGTCTTCTGGCTTTTTATCAACGCTGTTAGCAGACAACAGAGAAAACAGACATAAGTCAAGTTCTGTTACTAAAAAACAGTAGAGATGGATATTATTTCATTCCCGAATTTCCAGTGTTTTGGCAAAATCATGGGTACTGCGCAGAGTGAACACCAGAAGAATCTTACAGGTTATCTTTTTCTAGATCAAGACTAACTCATGCCTTGACAAATACTAGTAACATAAGGGAAATTATCACAAGACCTCATAGTAGGCAACATGTTTGACTTCCTATTTGACTATGAGATAGTATAGATTAGAATTTAGGTAAATAGTAGTGGAACTGGAACCAAAGCGGTACATATGAAACAAGCCTTACTTGTGAAGATGCCTTGCACGATTAGATGTACACACTGGCATACTTGACCCAACATTTTCATGTTGTACATTTGCATGCTGATGGTCAGTGGCCCGAAAAGGTTGCACGACCTGCTTGAGAACAACTTTTCAATGTTGACTGGAAACAATCTATACAACTACACAAGAAAGAGGAAAAAAACATTACATGGTGCAAGCAAATTCAATAGCTCTCCACCTAAGGGCTCGTCTGGATAGCAAGGGATTGGGAGGGAAATTGTTCCCTGTCAATCCAAAGGGATTGGACCTAATCCCCATCCATCCAAGCAAGGCCTAAATGTGGAAGAGCTTGTTCTAGTACAACAGACCGATTCAACTGCCAGGGAAAAAATAGGAGCAAATGAAACAGCTTTAGCCCTGGAATTAGATGCAAAATGGGGTACAAGGACAAATAACGGAAAGCCAAAGCTAATTTACAAGCAATAATATACAATCGCAATGATTTACCCAATCATATCCTCTGCAGAACCTTATTAATTATTTGTTTCTTGGCAACAAAACCACAGCCGAACTGTTGAACTATCAGCCTCCAAGAGACAATGCAATTGGGGAGTATATCTCCACTAAGAATATGTTCATGGCTTCATGGGTGCTACTGTTCTTCATTATTTTAGGTAAGTGCAACTATCCCATGATTGTTGAAATATCTCCAAAGAAAAATGTTTATCACTCCTCCCAAAACTAAAAACCTTGGAATGTGCCAGTTGTTGTGGTTGGTGGTTGTGAATGGGTCTAAAGACCGGGAATAGGGCAGTCGCCCTCATCTAACCGCCAGGCGCCAGCAGGGCTCTTCCCTGATGAGGTAGAGAGGCCCCCAGACTTAGTTGAAGAAGAGGGCGGTATACTAAGAACTTTGTTTATTCATTGCTTGATTATGAATGATACGGCTCCTTTCTTTATATAGATGAGGTTAGTCCCTAACAATATGAAAACTAATACAATCTAATGTAACCAATCAACTAAAGATAATATCATATCCATACTATCTAAATATAAAGATATGTATTTATTTATTCCTAATATGAAGATATACATCTAATTATTCCTAATACAAAATAATATGTCTAATTGTTCCTAATATGAAGATATGCATCTAATCATTCCTAATCTAACCGCTACAGTGAACGTGTTATTGTTCATGTGCTACAGTATGTACGGTATTGTTCATGTGCTACAGTGCACGCCTCGCTAGATCCTGAGCCATAACATTACACCCCTTGCAGTGAGACAACTCGTTCTCAAGCTGTCAGGTGACGGCCATAGTTGAAGTCCTTCATAACCCCATGTCGACAAGAGCCGTGGCGCCGACGGCTAGTCATGTGGAAGAGAGAGTGCAATACTCCGATGGACAACAATGAGGACTGCGGTCCCTTGGTATGACTTGACGTTACAGGAGGCACCAATGGTATGGACAAGCTGTGCAGGGCAGCAATGACACTCTTCTTGCTGGTGCAGGGAAGAACGTGACGTCGTTGCGGTCCTAACACCCGCCATGCCCCACATTTACGAAGGCACGGCACCGGCTAGCCACATGGAGAGGACCGCCGATGGACAGCGGCAACCTTCCTCCTCGGCGAAGGCACCAGAGGTGTAGCCAAAGATAGCAAAGCCTGGAAAGAAGTCGTCATTGGTGAAGATGGTAGCAGGACCAACGCTGATGACAGCGATGGGGACGGTGATGACAGCGCCACCATTGTAGTGGCAGGCGTCGCCTCTTGCTGCTCCTCTATCTTGGACATGGTCTCAACCGGCGATGATGTCAACTCAGAAACTATAGCAACATGCTGCACCTTCTCCATCTTGGTCATGAACTCTTTCGCCATCAAGTTGGCACAGATTTCAGCGGAGAATAACTCGGCATCGGAAGCCACAGTAGTTGGCTCGGTGGAGACTTGACGTGGTGAAGACGGCACGATGGTGATGACAAAACGGAGGTTGACGTGTTTAACAAAACTTGGCCATGGCTGTACATCGAGTGCACACTCCAGTTGCCGGTACCATAAGGCAGCATTCCCCATCAGGTTGTGCGATACCAACCACTTCTTCTCTTCCTCCATTATCTGCTACTCCTTGAAGAATTGCTCAAAGCGATTCAACCAAGGTTGCAGATCTTCCTTGCCGTCAAAGGTCAAAAGCCCTAGGTAGTGGAATCGTGAAGCTCGGGCCTTCATAGGATCGAAACCCCTGCTGCTTGCCATGGATGGTGTGTTAAAGGTAATGCTAGAGATAAGGGCTAGTATAGAAGTTCTGTACAGGTTTGTCCTGACTGGATCCTTCCGTAAGAGATAAGTCTTTGTTTGTAATCTGCGGCAGATGATATGATTGGAAAGTCCTGATTAGAGATAGAATAGATTGATTCAGTTTCCTCTGTTAGAGATATGTTCCCAGGACTTCCTAATCTATCTCTGCAGCATATTGTATTCTGTGGCGGTTTAGCCATCTATATAAACACGCAGGGATCGGTGGTGGTCCTTACCCCAAAACATTAGGTGTTACATGGTATCAGAGCCTCTCCTCATGGCGAGCTCTTCCACCCTAATGGCCGCCGCCACCCTAGGTCATCCTGTGACCGAGAAACTTACCAAGTCCAACTACACGCTGTGGAGAGCGCAGATTCTCCCAGCGATTCGAGGTGCAAGACTTGTCGGCTATTTGGATGGATCGGCAACAGCACCAGCAGAAGAAATCGTCACCAAAGATGGCGAGAAGGAGACCAAAGTCTTCAATCCGGCGTATGACCAGTGGCTCGAAAAGGATCAACAGGTCCTGGGCTACTTGCTCTCCTCTCTTTCCCGAGAGATTCTTACCCATGTTGCCTCCAAGAAGACTGCTGCAGAAGTCTGGAAGGCTATTGAGCAGATGTTTACTGCTCAAACTCGTGCGCAAGCCATCAACACACGTATTGCCCTAGCCACCACAAAGAAGGGTCATATGACGGTTGCCGAGTATGTTGGGAAGATGAAGGCTCTTGGAGATGACATGGCAGCCGCCGGAAAGTCTCTGGATGATGAAGAACTCGTGTCCTACATCCTCGCTGGACTCGATCTGGAATACAACTCAGTTGTAACCAATGTCACTGGACGACCCGATACAATCTCCGTTGGTGAGCTTTACTCTCAACTCCTCAGTTTCGAACAGAGATTGAATCTTTTGCAGAGCAACCAATACCAGCCATCCATCAACTCTGTGATGCGTGGACAAAGTGGCTTCCAGCGTGGCCGTGGAGGACGCAATGGAGGCCGAGGGCGCAACAATGGCAATCGTGGTCGAGGTGCAGCATTCGGCAATACAAACCGAGGGACTGCAGACTCAAATTCCCGACCCATCTGCCAACTTTGCAAGAAGGGGCACACTGCTCCAGCCTGCTGGCACCGTTTCGACGAAAACTATGTTCCTGAAGAGAAAAGTGCAGCAGCAACAATGAATTCCTATGGCGTTGACACAAACTGATATACTGATACCGGTGCAACAGATCATATCACGAGTGAGCTTGATAAGCTGGCCGTTCGTGAGAAGTATACTGCTGGAGATCAGATTCACACGGCAAATGGAGCAGGTATGGATATTCATCACATTGGTCATACTATTGTTCGTGCCCCCTCTCATAATCTGTACCTCAACAACATCCTTCATGTCCCTAGTGCTAAGAAGAATTTAGTTTCAGTTCATCGTCTTGCTTCGGATAACCAAGTGTTTCTTGAATTTCACCCTACTTTCTTCTTGATTAAGGACCAGATCACGAAGAAAGTTCTTCTCAAAGGCAAATGTGAGCGAGGTCTTTATCCTCTCTCATCCACACCCTTGACTGATATCAGCAAACAGATCTTTGGAGCAATAAAATCGCCATCCTCTTCACGGTGGCACAATCGCCTTGGCCATCCAGCGTCCACAATAGTGCAGCAGACTGTTAGGCTAAATAATCTTCCGTGTTCCCCAAAATTCAATAAAGAAACTGTGTGTAACGCTTGTCAATAAGCGAAAAGTCATCAATTACCTTTTACCAAGTCTTCTAGTGTCTCTAAGTCTCCTCTAGAACTAGTTTTTTCAGATGTTTGGGGTCCAGCATGTGAATCTGTTGGAAGAAACAAGTTCTATGTCACCTTCATTGATGATTATAGCAAATTTGTGTGGATTTACTTGCTTCGTTACAAATCTGAAGTCTTCCAAAAGTTTCATGAGTTTCAGCAATTGGTTGAACGATTGTTTGATAAAAGGATCATTTCCATTCAAACAGATTGGGGTGGTGAATATGAGAAGCTTAACCCCTTCTTTCGGCAAAAAGGCATATCTCATAGAGTGTCTTGTCCTCATACCCATCAACAAAACGGTGCTGCTGAAAGAAAACATCGGCACATCGTTGAAGTTGGTCTCTCTTTTAGCTCATGCATCTATGCCGCTCAAGTTCTGGGACGAAGCTTTTGCTACAGCCACATATTTGATTAATAGAACTCCTAGCAAACTTCTGCAGTTTTCAACTCCTTTGGAACGACTTTTTCAAACCAAACCTGATTATGAAACTCTTCATGTCTTTGGTTGTGCTTGTTGGCCTAACTTGCGACCATATAACACTCGCAAACTCCAATTCCGCTCCAAACAGTGTGTCTTTTTAGGCTATAGCAATATGCACAAGGGTTTCAAATGTCTTGATATTCAAACTGGCCGAATCTATATCTCTCGCGATGTTGTTTTTGATGAAGAGGTCTTTCCTTTTGCAAAGCTCCATCCAAATGCCAGTGCTCGTATTCGATCTGAAATTCTTCTTTCTCCTGATCTTTTTGGCACTATTGATCATGGGGGTGAGCAGTCTAATGATCAATGTGATGCTTATCCTGATAATATTACTGCCTGTGATGATTGCCCTGATAATAATACTGTCTCTACTAATTCTCCTGATCAACAGTATGTGCAGCAGCAGAATGAGCAGCCGGCAAATGAACAGCCGACTGTGCAGCAGCAGATTGAACAGCAGGTGTCATGTGGTAATCTGCGTCACCAGCAGCAGCCTGAGACTCTGAGACAACAGCAGCAATCTGTGCAGCAAGAAGTACCAGTGCTCAAGCCACCTATCACCCAGGTGTATAGTCGGCGTGTAAGAGTTTCATCACACACACATGCATCTTCTGATCCTCTGGAAAGTCTGCCGCAACCCTCTGAAATGGTGTCAGCTCATGAACAAGTTACTGAAGATCTCCCTGACAGTCCTGAGTTGGTGGAAGATGTGATCTCTTCTCAACATCGTCCCATTACTCGCCTTCAGCAAGGTATTGTAAAACCGGTGATATTCACAGATGGTCGAATAAAGTACACTGATGGGAGAATCAAATATGGTTTTCTTGCTGCGAATGGTGAACCACAAAATTTGGAAGAAGCTATGCAGTCTGAAAACTAGAAGAAAGCAATGGATGAAGAGTATACGGCATTGTTGAACAACAAGACATGGCATCTTGTGCATCCTAAGAAAGGAATAAATCTAATTGATTGTAAATGGGTATACAAAGTGAAGAGGAAAGCTGATGGGACAATCGATAGATACAAAGCTCGGTTAGTGGCCAAGGGTTTTAAACAAAGGTATGGAATTGATTATGAGGACACTTTTAGTCCAGTAGTCAAAGCTGCTTCAATCAGACTTGTTTTGTCAATTGCAATTTCTAGAGGGTGGAATCTTCGCCAACTTGATGTAAAGAATGCGTTCCTTCATGGCGTTCTTGAGGAGGATGTATTCATGAGGCAGCCGCCAGGGTATGAAGATAAGAAAATGAAAGATCATGTGTGCAAATTAGACAAATCATTATATGGATTGAAGCAAGCTCCCAGAGCCTGGTATTCAAGACTAAGTGAAAAGTTGCTTCAACTTGATTTTCAGCCGTCAAGAGCTGATACATCTCTCTTCTTTTATAGAAAAGGTGATGTGACCATATTTATGCTCATCTATGTAGATGATATAATTGTGGCTAGCTCATCAACCAAAGCCACACAAGCTCTTCTCAAAGATCTTCAAGGTGAGTTTCCATTAAAAGATTTAGGAGATCTACATTACTTTCTTGGAATTGAAGTAAAGAAGATAGATAATGGAATTCTCGTAACACAAGCAAAATACACTACTGATTTGTTAAAAAGAGTCCAGATGCAGACATGTAAACCAATGAATACTCCTATGTCCACCATTGAGAAACTATCATTGGAAGGAGAAAAGTTAAGTCCTGAGGATAGTACAAGGTACAGAAGTATAGTTGGAGCCTTGCAATATCTAACTTTGACAAGACCAGACATTTCCTTCTCAGTAAATAAAGTATGTCAGTATCTACATGCACCAACAACTGCACATTGGACAGCAGCTAAGAGAATACTCAGGTACTTGCAACATACTATGGGCTATGGTTTGAAGATTACTAAATCTCCTTCTATGTTAGTTTCAGGATTTTCTGATGCAGATTGGGTTGGATGTGTAGATGATAGAAAATCTACTGGAGGTTTTGCCATTTTTCTAGGAACCAATCTTGTGTCCTGGAATGCAAAGAAACAACCTACAGTTTCCAGATCTAGCACAGAAGCTGAGTACAAAGCAATGGCTAATTGTACAGCAGAGATAATGTGGATCCAAACTTTTCTAAAAGAGTTGGGAATTTCTAGTCCTCCTGCAGCTCGACTATGGTGTGATAATCTTGGAGCAACTTATCTTTCTGCTAATCCAGTTTTCCATGCTCGAACTAAACATATTGAGGTTGATTATCATTTTGTTAGAGAAAGAGTAAGTCAAAAATTGCTTGATATTAAGCTTATCTCCACAGGAGATCAGATTGCAGATGGCTTCACTAAAGCTCTACGTATTCAACGCCTCAAGGATTTTAGAAGCAATCTCAACTTGATAAAGTTGTGATTGAGAGGGGATGTTAAAGGTAATGCTAGAGATAAGGGCTAGTATAGAAGTTCTGTACAGGTTTGTCCTGACTGGATCCTTCCGTAAGAGATAAGTCTTTGTTTGTAATCTGCGGTAGATGATATGATTGGAAAGTCCTGATTAGAGATAGAATAGATTGATTCAGTTTCCTCTGTTAGAGATATGTTCCCAGGACTTCCTAATCTATCTCTGCAGCATATTGTATTCTGTGGCGGTTTAGCCATCTATATAAACACGCAGGGATCGGTGGTGGTCCTTACCCCCAAAACATTAGGTTTTACATGGTGGAGCAGCAATTGGCTCTGATACCAAATGTTGTGGTCAGTGGTTGGGTACGGGTCCAAATACCAGGGATAAGGCACTCGACCTCACCTAACCATCAGCAGGGCTCTTCGCTAATGAGGTAAAGAGGATCTGAGGCTTAGTTGAAGAAGAGAGAGAGAGACTAGAAAATTTGTTTATTCATTGCTTGATTATAAATGTTGCGGCTCCTCTCTTTATATAGATGAGGTTAGCCCCTAACGATATGGAAACCAACACAATCTAATGCAACCAATCAAATAAAGATAATATCATACCTATACTCTTTAAATATAAAAATATACATCTATCTATTCCTAATATGAAGATATACATCTAATTATTCCTAATACGAATATATGCATCTAATCGTTCCTAATTTGACCTCTACAATGTACGTGGTACTGTTCAAGTGCTACAGTATATACAGTATTGTTCATGTGCTACAGTGCACGCCTCGCCGGGTCCTGGGCCATAACACCAGTACATGTTAATTGGCAGGATTTGGTAGAGTTTGCTAATCTATTTGCAAGTGTCCTACTGATATGATTCATAAGTAGGTCATGGATGTCAAAAATCAAGTGCAAATGATATTCATAACCACTTAAGGAACTAGACAATGTATATTCGATAGTTTGATAACCCACCAAGGCTCTAAAAATTGGTAACAGGTACTCGAACGTCGCCCCACCAAGTAGTGGTTATATAGTATAATCAGTCTATTATGCAGCATAACCAGCTAAAAGAGAGGGGCACCTGTTACTTATATACGGCCTAGTACCATTTTTAGAACATTGTAACCCACCTTTCTAGTTGATGCCGCTTGCGTCGTAGAAGCAGATTGCACATCCCATTTATTTAGCTGCTTTGAATTAGTTGGCCTGAAATTTTCAGATAAAGCCATAAAGGTGTGTGAATTATCATAGCAGAAGTACCTTATGCTCAGGCATCAAAACAGAATAGCAAGTGAAAATGACTTTACACTGCTCTTAGAATCCTTGACCTCTCTGCTCTTAGCTTCGTTGCCAACTCAGGTTCTCTAGGAATTGTAATCTTTAATTTGGGTAGACCAGTGGCACGATCGTAATTACTATTCATAAGGCACTGTGTCATCCATGATAAAAATGTCATCAAGCAAAATATGAGGCACACCTCATAGAAACAATATTGAAATTAGCACAATGGTCATGTTTCTCAATATAATAGCAATACCATTATAGGACAGTTTAAGACACAGTTCAACAGGTATGAGCTTATGACTGGTTGCACAAGTGGATCATACATTTTTAAAAAAACAACAAACGCCATAGGTATGCTATTGAAAACCCAAAATAAAGTTGTCTGAGAGAACTAGAAAGTATGACACCTGAAAGATGATCCAGGAAATAAAGTCTTTTCATAAGTCAATGTAATGGCATGCTTTGAGGGTGCTTTTACCTTTTCATGAGTCTTATGAATCAACTCAAATTGGTTTGTAGCAACGACCTGTACCATAAGCAAATAGCTTCAGTAAATAACAAACAACATAGTTATGCAACAAAAGTAATATCAACTGGCACCTTTTGGTCTCAGAAACATCTCGAGATAACAAGCAAGAGTTCAACCATCAAGACTAGAGGCACAACATCTACATAGAATTCTCTAGGCATCTATTAGATTTCAGGTAACAAAATTTCAACAGCAATAATACTACATTTACCAATAACAAGTATCACAGAATGTTAGTTCAAGTCACAAATTACTTTATACTGTTCATGCTTCCAGTAACAAACTAAGCAATAGTTCATCCCGGATTTAGAAGTAGCAAGGAGCTTAAATGTCAATTTCTAGTTTCTACGGAGAGAAAACTAGGATTGCAGCAAAACTTCTAGCAAATTGCAAGCATAATAGCATGTGATGTAGATATGCAATAGAGAACTCAAACTGCACTTTCACACTGACAAAATACCAAACCATCTCGCATGGAACTCATGATTTTTTCCTGTGCCAATACTGAAGCTCCCAAGTAAAGACTATAGCCTAGAGATGCCTAAGTTTGCTAAACATTTTTGCCAAACTTGCCATGGCCAAGAAAATTGGAGCCACAAGCTAGCATGGTTAAGGGAATCTTGCCACAACTTATTGTGCCTATGACGTGTGGGACCTAGCCAAAAAAATGGCATGTTTAACTTGTGGCTAGGAACCAAAAACCAGCCTAACTTGGTCAAACTTGCCTAAGGTACTTGCAGCAAAGTGTGGCAACATTTTGGCTTCCAACCAAACAAGCCCTAAAGACAAATGACCAGCACTTGTAGGGGAAGAACACTGGGAAAGTTTTTGTACTAATATTGAAGCTCACAAGTAAAGAAAAATGACACTACCACTTGGTAGGGGAAAACACTAGAAATTTGGTGCCTGCTACTTTTGCTGTGCTAAGTGCAAAAGGAGCTGCAGTTGCCACTTGCCATGACCGAAGTAGAAATAACGCTGACAAGCTCCCGTGCTGGAAGGCTTCTCTCATGAACAGGGCGGGCCGTGCCACGTTAGTCCGGTTTGTTCTCTCCGCCATGCCGGTTTATTTGTTAATTGCCATCAGCGTTCCGAAGTGGTTCATCAAGGCGGTGGACAAAATCAGAAGAGGATTCGTTTGGCAGGGTAAGGAAAAGGCTAATGGAGGTTGTTGTCCAGTGGCTTGGGATAAGGTCATGAGACCGTTGGATCTTGGAGGCTTAGGCATCCCCAACTTGGAGGTGATGGCCTGGGCCCTACAAATCAGGTGGCTATGGTTTAAAAAGACCAGAGCTGATCGGCTATGGACTGACCTTGAGCTTCCCTCGCATCCTAACTCGATAGCTCTTTTTGCCATCGCAGTCTCTACGGAGATAGGGAATGGAAACAACACTCTTTTCTGGACTGATCGTTGGCTGCATGGTTGCTCGATTGAAAATCTTGCGCCGACAGTTTTTGCTTGTGTCTCTCCAAGAATCCGCAAGAGCCGGACTGTGGCTGAAGCTCTTAACAACATGGATTGGACCAGGGACATTCAAGGAGGCCTGTCTTGGGCTGGTTTTGGAGATTTTCTTCGGTTATGGGATTGCCTCATGGAAATTGCGTTATCTGACCAAGAGGATCGCCACTCTTGGAGACTAGATGCAAGCGGATGTTATTCTTCCAAATCTGCCTATAAAGCTTACTTCTTTGGCGTTGTGACCTTTGAGCCTTGGCGTCGGTTATGGAAGACTTGGGCCCCGGCCAAATGCAAAATGTTCTTGTGGTTGGCAATCCGAAACAGATGTTGGACAGCGGATAGACTAGCTAAGAGGGGCCTCTCTCATCCAGATAATTGCCCCCTTTGCGATCAAGAAGATGAGACGGTTCAACATCTTTTAACAACTTGTGTTATGGCAAGACAAGTTTGGTTCAGATTGTTCAATCCATTGGACCTAGCAGATTCAGTCCCCCGACAAGACGAACGGAGCTTTGCAGATTGGTGGCGTAAGACGATGAGAAGAGTTAAAAAGGAGCACAAGAAAGGAGTGAACACTCTAATTATTCTCGGCGCCTGGATTTTATGGAAACTGAGAGACAATGGTTTTGGGGAAATTGTGAATGAATTAATGGGAGCAAAGGCTCGAGTACATATAGGCAGGGATGTTCACGGGAATAGGAAATAATCCTATCTGAGAAGATCCTTGCCTATTATAACCAACAAACCAAACCAGGGGGAGGCGCACAAGGCAACATGCCTGTGCAGCCGCACCACCCTAAACCCAAGGGTCCTGCCTAGTATAGCACACGCTAACACCCCCCCGCAGTCGAATCGTCAGCCACTGCACACGTTGAGGCTGGTCCTGAATTCTGTAAAAATGGTGGAAGGTAGGCCCTTGGTGAAGACGTCCGCATACTGTGATGTAGTAGGCACATGTAGGACGCGAACAGCACCAGCGGCAACTCGTTCTCTGACAAAATGGAGATCAATCTCGATGTGCTTGGTGCGTTGATGCTGGATGGGGTTGGAAGACATGTAGACGGCGCTGATGTTGTCGCAATACACCAGCGTAGCTCGCCGGAGGGGGGCGTGAAGCTCCAGGAGGAGCTGGCGCAGCCAGGTAGCCTCGGCAACTCCATTAGCCACTGCGCGATACTCAGCTTCAGCACTGGACCGAGAGACAGTGTTCTGACGCTTGGATGACCAGGGGACGAGACTGTCGCCGAGGAACACAGCATAGCCCGAGGTGGACTTGCGCGTATCGGGACAACCAGCCCAATCAGCATCAGTGTAGACCACAAGATCCGTCGCTGAGGATGGTCGCAGCATAAGACCCATGTCAAGAGTGCCACGAATGTACCGAAGAATCCGCTTCAGTGCAGAAAGGTGCGGCTCCCTGGGATCATGCATGTGAAGGCATACTTGCTGCACAGCGTAGCCGATGTCTGGCCGAGTGAAGGTCAGCCACTCCAAGGCACCGGCGAGGCTGCGGAAGTCAGAGACATCGGAGACTGGGGCACCATCTGCAGCCGCAACCTTGGGGCTGGTGTCCACTGGCGTCAAGCACGGTTTGCACTCGGACATGCCGGCGCGATCAAGGAGCTCCATCATGTACTGCTTCTGAGAAAGAAGAAGACCATCGCCAGAGCGCTGAACATGCATACCGAGGAAGTGGTGCAGCTCACCGAGGTCCTTCATGGAGAACTCCTGTTGCAGGGCCGAAATGATCCAGCGGAGGAGTGTTGATGAAGAGGCCGTAAGGACGATGTCATCGACATAAAGCAGCAGATATGCGAGGTCGGATCCGCGACGGTAGACGAAGAGCGACGTGTCTGACTTGGCCTCAACGAAACCAAGGGAAGTCAGATGCGTGGCGATCCTGGTGAACCACGCACGAGGGGCCTACTTCAACCCGTAGAGAGACTTGTTCAGACGACAAATAAAGTCTGGGTGAGCAGGATCCTCGAAGCCGGACGGCTGTGCGCAGTACACTGTCTCTGAGAGGGTGCCATGTAGGAACGCATTCTTCACATCAAGTTGGTGCACGGGCCAGTAGCGAGAGAGAGCGAGAGAGTATTGTGCGGACTGTAGCTGGCTTCACCACTGGGCTGAACGTCTCTGAAAAATCCACGCCAGGGCGCTGGGTGAAACCCCGAAGAACCCAGCGCGCCTTGTACCGCTCTAAGGTCCCGTCAGCATGGAACTTATGCTTGAAGATCCATTTGCCCGTCACGACATTGGCATGTGGCGGACGGGGCACAAGATCCCAAGTGTGGTTCTGCAGAAGGGCGGCGTGCTCGTCTTCCATTGCAGCACGCCAGCTCGGGTCGGCGAGTGCGCTGCGATAGGTCTTCGGCACTGGAGACAGGGGAACAGCATGGAAGAGCGCCGGAACGCGGAACCCGCTCTTAGCGCGCGTCGCCATAGAGTGCTGGTTGGTCACCGGTGGAACGGCAACAGCACCCTTGGGAAGCACCCTTGGCGGAGCAGGCTGTGCTGATGACGAAGGCGGTGCAGGCACAGCGGGCGGGCGTTCCCGGCGTGCGTAGACGTTGGTGATGACACGCTCGGGAAGAGGCGGGAAGCCAGGTGGCGACCCACGAACGGGGGACGCAGCAGGCGATGACGGCGTGGCCGCGCGTGGCACGGGGAAAAGGACCGTCGGTGCCGCGCGTGGCGCGGGTGACGCTGGTGTAGGGGAGGAGGCCGCGCGTGGCGCGGGTGACGACGACGTTGGGGCCGCGCGTGGCGCGGGTGAAGGCGAAGTCGGGGCCGCGCGTGGTGCGGAGGATGGTGCCGGGGTCCCCAGGGAGCGTCGTCCCGGGGGAACGTAGAGCGCAGGCGACGGGGGGAGGACGACAGGGTCCTCTGGCGCAGCCACAGTGGGGCTGAGGGCACCTGCAGCGGGCACCAAGACACCGGGGTCGGCGGGATGTGTTCCTGCAGGCAAAAACTTGTGCGATGGACCAATAGGAACAGGCACAGCGTCAGGAGCATCAAGAAACTCGAAGTCGGCAGGAGGGGGGGTCCATCGCGATCAGCAAACGGAAAGGCAGTTTCATCGAAGATGACATGCCTTGAGATGATGATGCGATTGGAGGAGAGGTCAAGACAGCGGTATCCTTTATGATGGTCAGAATAGCCAAGGAAGACACACAGGACAGACCTAGGGGCGAGTTTGTGAGGAGCTGTGGCAGACTGGTTCGGATAACACTTGCAGCCAAAAACCCGTAGATGATCATACGCCGGTGGTGTGCCATATAGAGCAAGATGCGGCGTAGAGAAAGCGAGGGTCTTGGTGGGCAAGATGTTAAGCAGAGCCGTCGCGGTGGAGAGCGCCTCAATCCAGTAAGAGGGGGCATGGAGGCTTGGAACAGCAGGGAGCGAACAACATTATTGATCGATCGAATGATGCGTTCAGCTTTACCGTTCTGTGCCGAGGTGTAAGGGCAGGACATGCGAAGATGGATGCCCCGAGTGAGGAAGAAAGTACGGGCGCTGGAGTTGTCAAACTCGCGCCCGTTGTCGCACTGAACAGCCTTCACGGTGGCGCCGAACTGGGTGGAGGCGTAGGCAATGAAGTTGGCGAGCGTGCTGAAAGTGTCAGATTTAACACGTAGAGGAAAAGTCCACAGATAGTGCGTGCAATCATCAAGAATGACCAAATAATATTTATAACCGGACACACTGACGACCGGGGATGTCCAGAGATCACAATGTATAAGATCAAACTTATTAGACGCATGAGATGCGGACGCATGGAAGGGCAAGCGAACGTGGCGCCATAACTGACAAGCATGACATAAATCGGAGCAATCCTCTATATGAAAGGAAACACTAGACGCAAGCTTCGACAGAGCTTCATGGCCAGGGTGACCGAGACGACGATGCCACAAGGGGGAGGCAGCCTTGGCGACAAGAGACTGTGCTGGAGGGAGGCGCAAAGGGTACAGGGCCCCGGAGCTATTGCACCTGACGATCACGTTCCGAGTTTGCAGATCCTTCACAGAACAACCAGCAGGGTCAAACTCAACAGAGCAATTGTTATCGATAGTAAACTGGCGAACTGAGATGAGATTCTTAATAATTTGTGGAGACACAAGGACATTATTAAGAAATAAAGAATGAGGTAATTCAGTAGAGCCAGTGCCAACTACGGGAAGCATGGAACCATTACCGACAACAATGGATGAATGAGTAGGATACCGCTGAGAAAAAATATGTGAAAGATTGCTGGAAGAGGATGTCATGTGAGAAGTAGCACCTGAGTCAAAAGTCCACTCGGCGGACGGGGGATGATTCAACGTTGCCGTGCTGAAAGCGGAGGCCAGTGACTGAGTGTCCCAGGAGGGCAGACCGGCCATGGGGTTGTAGTACCCTGGCGGCGCCCAGTGGCCGGCCCCCTCGGTCGGCGCAGGGACCGCAGGTGGCTGCTGCTGCGCGACGAAGGCGTGCTGCTGGGGACGAGGCTGAGGAATTGGCGCCAGTGGGGGACGAGCGCCGGGCCACATGTGGATGGTGCCCGTCCACGGGTTGTAGACGGACGGCCAGGGGGCAGCCGGTGGCGCTGCAGTCTTGGCGCCAGACTGCTGCGGCTGGGGCGCGCCGGTTTGCTGCTGCTGGCCGCCCGTCGGTGGGCGCTGGCCGTTGGGCGGCCCTCCGCCGCCGCCGCCGCCGCCACGCTTGCTGCGGCGGCTGTTGTTCTTGTAGCCGTTCCCGTGGCCGGCCCCCCCGGAGTTGGAACCGGACTGCTGTGGGGACGGCTGTGAGGACTTGGTGGTGGCAGCGAGGGCAGCAGCCGGGGAAGGCTGCCGATACTCCAGGGTGAGGTCGTCACGCGCGTCGAGGAAGGAGGGGAAGGGCCGGGCGCGACGAAGCAGGGCGCCGACGTGGGTGAAGCGCTCGTTGAGGCCTCGGATCACGTTGAGGACGAGGGTGCGGTCGGTGACGACTTCCCCGAGGGCGGTGAGATCGTCGGCCATCTTCTTGAGGCGGCGGCAGTACTCGGCGACGGAGAGGTCGCCCTGGACGAAGTTGCGGAACCGCGTCTCGAGCTGGATGGCGCGTATCTCCCGGTTGCTGAGGAACTGAGACTCAACGACGAGCCAAGCGTCCCTGGCGGTGGAGCCCTGGGAGGAGATGATCTCGGTGAGATCGTCGGAGAGGGTGCCGATGATCCAGGATTGGACTGCTGAATAAGTCTCTGTACTGTGGTCTTTGTGGGGCTGTGGTAGTTTTTGTCTTTTGGCTGTGGTAGTTTTTGTCTTTTGACTGCTTTTAGGACAGCATCTGCTTTTAGGACAGCATCTGCTTTTGCTTTAGGACAGCATCTCCTTTTAGGACAGCATCTGTTTTTAGGACAGCATCTGCTTTTAGGACAGCATCTGCTTTTAGGACAGCATCTGCTTTTAGGACAGCATCTGCTTTAGGACAGCATATTGACCGCTTTAGGACAGCATCTAGGATAGCATCTTAGCATATGCTTGGCTGGTTCTCAGCCTATAAGTATGTATCTCCAACCCCTCAGGTTGGCATGGCATTGTGTGAGCAATAAACAAGAAGAAAATTGCCCCATCTCCTAGTGTCATCCTCTCCATGAGAGTTAGGATCTTGCTATCACCAAGAGCAAGAGTCCAGCGACTAACAAGTGGTATCAGAGCCTTAGTATCCTGTAGCCTGAGCATCTCCTGCTCATCTCCTTCTCCGGCCTCACAGCAGCCCCAGCCGGTAGCAGCAGCAGCTCCGGCTGTCCCCGCTCACTCCTCTCCGGAGACGGGCAGCAGCTCGTCAGAAGCAGTCCTCTCTCCACGCAACAGCCCCCCAGTAGCGCGCCATGTCCGCAGGGCAGTCTCAGCGCTCGGTCGCCTCGAGCATGCGGCGTCAGCAGACGGCCGAGCTCGCCGCGGCAGAGCAGCGCAAGCGAGCGGCGGTAGAGACCGCTGCGGCGGCGGAAAGGGCGTCAAGGCTGGCAGCGGCGGAGCTGGCAGCAGCCAGAGCGGAGGTGGAAGCGGCGGCGGCGGCAGATGCAGCGCGTGCGGCAGCAGCAGAGGTCAAGGCTCTGCGCGGCAGCAACAGCAGCTCCGGCTCTGTTGATGACAGCGCCGACGCGGACCCTCAGCTGATGGAGAGGGAGGCAGCGCAAGGGCGAACGGCGCAATGGGCAGCCGCGCACGCGCAAGAGCGCGGCGGCAGCCCAGACAGGCGCGGACGCGCCGGCGGCGCTCCTGAAGGAGGCGCGCACGGCGGTGGCGCTCCTGGAGGAGGCGCGCACGGCGGTGGTGCTCCTGGAGGAGGCACGCACGGCGACGGCGTACGGGTCGACGGAGAGCGCGGCCCTCACAGGCAACGCGGCTCTCTCTCCCCGGTTCGGTACCGTGGTCACCACGAGTACCAGGCTGTCGTCAGGGACGTCGGCCCCGGCGGCGGGTGGCCTACCCTCACCAAGACCAACTATGTCGAGTGGTCTGCGGTGATGAGGGTAAGGCTCCAGGTGCGACATATGTGGGATGCAGTCCGGTACGGCGACGTCGACTACGACCAGGATCGACGGGCGCTGGATGCTCTCATCGCTGCAGTCCCGCCCGAGATGCAGTTCTCGCTTACCAACAAGCGGACTGCCAAAGAGGCTTGGGACGCCATCGCTGCAGCACGCATCGGCAGCGACCGCGCCCGCAAGTCTACATTGCAGGCACTACGCACGGAGTGGGAGAGCCTGGCCTTCAAGCCAGGTGAAGACATTGATGACTTTGCTCTCCGTCTCAACACTCTGCTGCAGAAGTTGGTGCAGTTCGGTGACGACACCTACAACGAGGAGAGAGCTGTGGAGAAGCTCTTCCGCTGTGTCCCCGAGAAGTACAAGCAGATGGCTCGCTCGATCGGGTCTCTGCTGGACCTTTCCACGATGACCATCGAGGAGGCGTTGGGTCGCCTCAAGGTCGTCGACATCGATGAGCCACAGAGCCTCTCGGGACCCGTCACCATTGGCGGGAAGCCCCTCCTCACTCGGGAGCAGTGGGCTGCCGGCCAAGGTGACAGGAAGAAGGGGGAGCCTTCTTCCACGACAGGCGGCCGCAAGCATGGCAAGCGCGGCAAGCCACGCAAAGACGCCCAGGCAGGGGCGCGAGGAGGCGCCCAGGGCGGCGATGCTGGCAAGCAAAAGCCGGCACGAGACGACTCTTGCCACAACTGTGGCAAGCTTGGTCATTGGGCCAGGGAGTGTCGACAACCACGACGCGGCCAGGCCCACGTCGCACAAGCGGAGGAGGAGCAGCCGGTCCTGTTCATTGCTCATGCGAGCATCGAACTACCTCCAGCGGCACCGGCCGCAGTGGCTCTCCTCCATCTTGACGAGCCAAAAGCACACGCCCTCCTCGGCGACAGTCCCGTCAATGACAAGACCGACGGGTGGTGCCTCGACACCGGCGCCACCCACCACATGACCGGGCGGCGGGAGTTCTTCTCCGAGCTCGACTCAGGCGTTCGAGGCACCGTCAAGTTCGGCGATGCCTCCGCCGTGGAGATCAAGGGCGTCGGCTCTGTCGTCTTCGTCGCCAAGACTGGCGAGCACCGGTTGCTCACCGGCGTCTACTACATCCCCGATCTGCGGAACTCCATCATCAGCTTGGGACAGCTGGATGAGAACGGCTCGCGTGTCGAGATCGAGCACGGGGTGCTGCGGATTTGGGATCTTCGACGCCGCCTTCTTGCCAAGGTAACCAGAGGCGCAAATCGACTCTACACTCTTCACGTGCAGGTGGCACAACCCATCTGTCTCGCTGCTCGTCGGGACGACGAGGCGTGGCAGTGGCACGAGCGCTTTGGGCACCTCCACTTCGAGGCCCTGAAGCGGCTCAGTGCCACGGAAATGGTGCGAGGCCTGCCGTGCCTTGACCATGTGGAGCAGCTCTGCGACGTCTGCGTGTTGACAAAGCAGAGGCGACTCCCCTTTCCCCAGCAGGCGAGTTTCCGAGCCAAGGAGAGGCTCGAGCTCGTGCACGGGGACTTGTGTGGCCCGGTGACACCGGCCACACCAGGAGGACGACGCTACTTCCTGCTGCTCGTCGACGACCTCTCCCGCTACATGTGGGTGATGGTCCTCGGCAGCAAGGGAGAGGCTGCGGACGCCATCAGGCGCACGCAGGCTGTTGCGGAGGCAGAGTGCGGCCGCAAGCTGCGCGTGCTGCGCACAGACAACGGCGGCGAATTCACGGCGGCTGAATTCGCGTCGTACTGCGCTGATGAGGGCATTCAGCGCCACTACTCCGCGCCGTACAGCCCGCAGCAGAACGGCGTCGTCGAGCGGCGCAACCAGACGGTTGTGGGGATGGCTCGGGCCCTCCTCAAGCAGAGGGGGATGCCGGCTGTCTTCTGGGGAGAAGCGGTGGTGACGGCCGTCTACATCCTCAACCGCTCGCCTACCAAGGCGCTCGACGGCAGGACGCCGTACGAGGCTTGGCATGGGCGCAAGCCGGCGGTCTCCCACTTGCGGGTCTTCGGCTCCCTCGCGTTCGCCAAGGAGCTTGGCCACATCGGCAAGCTTGACGACAGGAGCACTCCGGGAGTGTTCATCGGCTACGCGGAGGGCTCGAAGGCCTACCGCATCCTCGACCCTGTCACACAGCGCGTCCGCATCTCGCGTGACGCTGTGTTCGACGAAGGGCGAGGCTGGACGTGGGACAAGGCGGTGGACGACGGTTCGACTTCGACTCTCAGGGACTTTGTTGTCGACTACGTCCACTTCGAGAGAGCCGGGGGAGCTAGCAGCTCGTCTTCACCGAGCTCGTCCACCTCGACACCTTGCTCGCCACCAGCTCCGGCGAGTGCTCCACCACTTTCGGCACCGGCTACGCCCCACTCTTCACCACCGGCTCACCACTCTCCTGCACCGGCGGCCACACCATCGGGATCGGCCCCAACAGCTTCGGTCCACGACGAGCAGCGCACGGTGGAGTTCGCTACTCCACTGTCTCACGACGAGGATCGCGTCGACGCCTACCACGACGGCGAGACTCTGCGCTACCGTACCGTGGACGACCTCCTCGGCGAGCAGCCGGTCCCTGGACTGGCGCAGCGCGACTTTGAGGCGGAGTTGCACCTCGCACAGGACGACGGCGAGCCCCGTTCCTTCGCCGAGGCGGAGAGAGACGAGGCATGGCGTGCCGCGATGCAGCAGGAGATGGACGCCGTCGAGCGGAACCGGACGTGGGAGCTGGCGGATCTTCCTGCCGGTCACCGCGCGATCACCCTTAAGTGGGTGTTCAAGCTGAAGCGGGATGAAGCCGGCACCATCGTCAAGCACAAGGCTCGCTTGGTGGCACGAGGCTTCGTGCAGCAGGAGGGGGTCGACTTCGATGACGCCTTCGCACCCGTCGCGCGCATGGAGTCCGTTCGTCTTCTCCTCGCACTTGCAGCCCAGGAGGATTGGCGCGTCCATCACATGGACGTCAAGTCCGCCTTCCTCAACGGCGATTTGAAGGAGGAGGTCTACGTCCGCCAACCGCCGGGATTCGTCATCCCCGGCAAGGAGGGCAAGGTTCTCCGCCTGCGCAAGGCCCTCTACGGCTTGCGGCAGGCACCACGAGCCTGGAATGCTAAGCTGGACTCCACCCTCAAGCAAATGGGGTTCCAGCAGAGCGCACACGAGGCTGCGGTCTACCGGCGGGGCAAAGGCGGCAACGCCCTGCTGGTGGGCGTCTACGTCGACGACCTGGTGATCACCGGCTCCAAGGAGGCCGAGGTCGAGGCGTTCAAGGCGGAGATGAAGACCGTCTTCCAGATGAGCGACCTGGGGCTCCTCTCCTTCTACCTGGGGATAGAGGTCCACCAGGACAGCTCCGGTATCTCCCTTCGTCAGACCGCCTACGCCAAGCGCACCGTCGAGCTGGGCGGGCTCACCGACTGCAACCCAGCCCACACTCCAATGGAGGAAAGGCTGAAGCTAAGCCGCGACAGCACGGCGGAGGAGGTGGACGCGACGCAGTACCGGCGCATCGTGGGCAGCCTTCGCTACCTCGTCCACACGCGTCCAGATTTGGCGTTCGCCGTCGGCTACGTCAGTCGGTTCATGCAGCGACCGACGACGGAGCATCAGCAGGCCGTGAAGAGGATCCTCCGCTACGTTGCGGGCACCTCCGACTACGGCTTGCACTACCCGAGGTGTCCCGGCGCGGCGCACTTCATCGGGTACAGCGACAGCGACCACGCAGGCGACATCGACACCAGCAAGAGCACAAGCGGGATTCTCTTCTTCCTCGGCAAGTGCCTCGTTAGCTGGCAGTCAGTCAAGCAGCAGGTGGTGGCCCTGTCCAGCTGTGAGGCCGAGTACATAGCGGCTTCCACCGCTTCGACTCAGGCCCTTTGGCTCGCTCGACTGCTTGGTGATCTCCTCGGCGGGGACACTGAAGCAGTGGAGCTCAGGGTGGACAGCAAGTCCGCCCTAGCCCTGGCAAAGAACCCCGTTTTTCATGAACGGAGCAAGCACATCCGGGTGAAGTACCATTTCATCCGAGGCTGCTTGGATGAAGGAAGCATCAAGGCAAGCTACATCAACACCACGGATCAGCTTGCGGATTTGCTCACCAAGCCTCTTGGAAGGATCAAGTTCCTTGAGCTCTGCTCCAAGATCAGGATGGTTCAACCCTCCCACAAGACGACGCACAAGACTTAGGGGGAGAATGCTGAATAAGTCTCTGTACTGTGGTCTTTGTGGGGCTGTGGTAGTTTTTGTCTTTTGGCTGTGGTAGTTTTTGTCTTTTGACTGCTTTTAGGACAGCATCTGCTTTTGCTTTAGGACAGCATCTCCTTTTAGGACAGCATCTGTTTTTAGGACAGCATCTGCTTTTAGGACAGCATCTGCTTTTAGGACAGCATCTGCTTTAGGACAGCATATTGACCGCTTTAGGACAGCATCTAGGATAGCATCTTAGCATATGCTTGGCTGGTTCTCAGCCTATAAGTATGTATCTCCAACCCCTCAGGTTGGCATGGCATTGTGTGAGCAATAAACAAGAAGAAAATTGCCCCATCTCCTAGTGTCATCCTCTCCATGAGAGTTAGGATCTTGCTATCACCAAGAGCAAGAGTCCAGCGACTAACATGGACCACGCAGTCCATCCGCTCCCAGTCCGGCGAGGGGACCGGGTTGTCGAGGCGTACGTGATCCTGGAGGGAGAACTTGCCGAGAGTCAGCAGGAATTGGTCACGCCAGCGATTGAAGTTACCCGAGTCGACGTCGAGAACGATGGAGATGAGGTTGCGGATGTTGGAGACGGCGACCGCCTGAGCGTGAAGGTTCAAGAGGGCCGCGGCCTCCTGGAGGAGCATCGCGGTGTGCAGATCGACCGGCGCTGCTGCGGGTGCAGCCGCCGGCCGGGAAGGCTGGGAGGCGGCGGCGGCCGTCGCGCGCTCCTTGGCCGCGCGTTCCTGGGCGGCGTTGAAGCGGGCGATGGCGGCGTCGCGGGCTGCAGCGGCAGCCGTCGCTTCCTCGTCAGCCTCGGTCGCACGAGCAAGGGCCGAATCGTGCATCTCCTGGTGCTGCGTGGCGAGGGCGTTGGCCTTCTCCAGGGCCGCCCGCCGGGCAAGCTCGTCCTGTTGGACGGAGGAGACAGAGGGGGCGGACGGATCGGTGATAGCATCGTCGCCGTTCTTCTGGAGGTCACCCGCCTTGGGCGACTCGGGAGCCATGTCGCCTGGGGAGGGAGAGACGCCGCTCGGCAGGGAAGCCGGCGCGCAGGCGCTGCACGGCGAGGGGCCGGCGCGCTAGGTTAGCGGAAGCGAGGAAATCCGAGGAGAATCCCAGACTCGTGATACCATGAGAGACAATGGTTTTGGGGAAATTGTGAATGAATTAATGGGAGCAAAGGCTCGAGTACATATAGGCAGGGATGTTCACGGGAATAGGAAATAATCCTATCTGAGAAGATCCTTGCCTATTATAACCAACTAACCAAACCAGGGGGAGGCGCACAAGGCAACATGCCTGTGCAGCCGCACCACCCTAAACCCAAGGGTCCTGCCTAGTATAGCACACGCTAACAGAAACACAGGAATGCTTGTGTGTTTGAGGGGGCTTCTCCTTCGGTTAACACGATTTGGAGTGAGCTGAAGGACGAGCATAGCCTTTGGTGCATGGCTGGGGCGAAGAATCTACAAGGGCTAGGTCTTGCGTTTGCAACCTTTGTCTGTTAGGGCTAGGTCGAGTTGTGTTTGGTCGCTTTTTGTTTGTTTCTTGAGGCTGTGTAAAGCCTCGCTCATATTTGGTCCCCGTATGAGTGAGGATCCTGTAGAGGACCCCCCCCCCCCTTCCCTCTAATGAAATGAAATGCAGCTCTCCTGCGTTTTCAAAAAAAAAGTAGAAATAACCATTGTAAATTAATTCAGACAAAATCTGATCACGTAGTTATTGTGTGGTCTCAATAATAGAGAGAAAGTTTCTCCCAAAATTAAATAGTATAGTGCATTCAAAACTAAACCAAAAACTACACTTTATCTTATATTAAAGATCATCTCCGTCAAAAATTTTGGCAAATTCACGCCAACAAGAGAAAGCGATAATATACCTTGTTGAGATGCCCTCTCTCTAATCTCTGCCTTTTAGTAGCTTGGTAAGTGTAATCATTGGAGCTCATGGTACTTCTCTCGCTTCTCACTCCAATCGACTTTTTACTCCTGAAAACACAGGAAATTGATATCCACATGGTATTCAAAAGCATGAAGACAACAATTGTTTACCTTACATTTCATAAAAATCAATGCAGTACAAAGGTCAAACTAAAAGGAAAGGTGGTGATGTCCAAGAAAGCATGAGGAGAAAGATAATAAAAAATGGAAAACAAGAGCTAGAACCGCTTCCAATAATGTTTGAATCCACATACTGACATATACTGTTATGGCAAGTGTTTAATGACAAGCTTTTAAGAATGTATGATTAGTTTAATCAAGAAGTACAGCTAAATAAACCAAATGAGAAGCACAGACATATAAAATTGCAATTGTGGCAGGATAAACTTAAAATTCCAAATCAGATGATGGCTCATAAAGCCATCCCCCCCCCCCCCCCTCCCCAAAAAAAATGTTATTTCCAATTCTTTTGTTGTCAGCCCCAGAAAAGCAGTTAGCATTAGGCATAGCATTACATACTGCATGGCACTCTTCACTTCAAGTTGCCTGTTTTGCCTGGCTAATTGACTGGCTGTAGGCCTCATCAACGTGGACTCCCTCAAGAAATTTCCCTTCACAATAGTTTGAGTGACAGGTTTTCGTTCATTTTCTGATACTCCATAGCATGGTATCCATCCTGTTTTACATAAAAATACAACAAAACAATTACTTTTCATAAAAAAAAAACTGGGGAAAAGGCAGAAACATGGAAGGCTAAATAACATGCTCAATTTTGGCCAGAAGCTAGTTTAAAAGTAAATAGAGAAATGAGCTCAAGAATAAATTGGTAATTATTTCTCATCAAACAAATAAATTTGATGGGTCAGGGACTCACAGCTCTATTTGATGGCTTATATTTAAAATTTGTGTATGTTGCCAAGCTAGGCAGAAGTATGTCGTGAAACAGGTTGATTTTTTGCATTCAAGAATGTTGGAGCTCCTTGAGTTTTCAACTAGTATGATGAAATGCTTATAGAACGATGAACAGCATAGTGATCAAGTTGTAGGATATGTAATGCTCAGGATTAACAGTAATACGAAAAATATAAACAGGATCGAAAACGCACGGACACAAACATTAATAGGAAACGATGAACAACATAGTGATCAAGTTGTAGGATATGTAATGCTCAGGATTAACAGTAATACGAAAAATATAAACAGGAGCGAAAACGCACGGACACAAACATTAATAGGAAACATTAGCCTCATAAACATATAGCATAATTTGTATGTAGGAGATAACTGAATGACAAAACAAATTAACAGAATAGAAATGCAATAGAAAAACGTGCTTCAGAAAACCTAGTGCTAGCATTTAGCTTATCAGGACCTTCATTTGGTACATGTGACCGATGGATACTTTGTTCAGCACCACTGGAACATTCTTGTGAAGATTTAGAGCAGTGCACAGCATCTATATCTGCAATGCTTCTTAGGCTTCGCAACCCAAGATCTTCTGCCAACATCTTAGCAATTAAAGCTATAGAAACAGAAGAGAAAAGGTTAGTGATATTAACTAGACATCAAAGGACAATTAAAAAGAAAAGATGGAAATTTTGAGGCTTCAAGAGCAAAATAAACTAATAAAGTAACACATAATGTTTCCATATAGATCAACTATCAGCAAATATCATTATAGTAATTGCGGTAATGCACATGTTTAACCCATTTTTCATCATTGGGTGTTTGCGCTAGCTGATATGGAAAGTTACTTACTAGCTAGTGTTGCAATTATAAATCTCCCTACCAAGCAATAATGATAGTTTTACCCTCTTGCTCATTTTGTAGATATTAGAACTATGGAAATAACCAAAAAATTTTGTTTCAAATTAATATAAAAGGCTACAAGTTTTAACACAATTAGCTGTTAGTCATATTTTTGCCCATAATATAGCAACCCAGGAAGATGTTTCACCTCCCACACTGTTATTTGTGCACCATGTAAATTTGAGCAATTCTAGTAATACTAGGAAAGTGTAGAAAAACATAACTCTCCCAGCTTACACAAGTTTTATCTACTATTCACTATTGATGTTTCCAGGTGCTTGCACTCTGGGACAGAAACACTCAATTACTTGCAACTAACCAAAGTTAGATGTAGTCACATGTTCCAAATGCCTATTAGCTGTGGATATCTATACATGACTCATACTTCCCATCCAACAAAGTACTGCAGACAAATCAAGCAGCCACGCTCATCAAAGCCACCTAAAAGCCCATTGCGGTGCTGCCCCATCTATATTTATTTTTGCTACGACACCTAAAGAGAGCTTAGTATGCATTCTCTAGCAACCAACTTCTCAAGCGCATGAGCTTTCCTTATGAAATTGTAAAACATGGGCGTGTGAGTGATATGCCAAATGTGAACTACGATACCCTTTTCAACATTTCATTTCATCAGGCTTTGAATTGAGGATAATTCCATAGCTCATTTCTTCTTTTGTCAGTATAATAAGCTAATCTCTTTGTGGCTGACCATCAAGCTCTACATATTTACGCCAATCGCACAACTAGAAACAGGGAAACCTTTGCCCAAAAAGCATCCAACATCCATTTGAACTCTGAAGTGATGAATACTAACCCGGATTGATGACCCTTTTTCTTTTGCGAGGAATTGATGACATTTGACCAATATAGTCCAACATTGACAAAAACCCTAACTTTTCACAATTTCCTGAAGCATGCTGGTCTGAAAATGTCGACAAATGCATCTTCTCCGCACCATAATTGCCCCCAGTGCGCAGAAAAATTCTACAAGTGGCTGTGCATTCTGTGCCTAAAAGAACGTCCAAATTCGTACTCCGAAACTATCTCCGATCAGTCGTGCACGGCCGCACGGGATAACACAATAAATGCTAATGATTAACACAAAAATCTCAGGGAATGGCGATGCGATTCCACTCCCTAAATCCACCAAATCCCCCCACACAACCTCTACCATAACATACAAAAACATGAAGGCTCAAACGGCACATTTCAAGCGCAAACCGATCGATTCGAACGAGCACTCCCATTCCCGTAGAACCCGAGCCCCTCCCCGAATCAGCCGTCCCTCCATGCAGAAAATAAAACGAGAAATTTCGAGGCGAGGGATGGAGGGACACGCACGAGAGGGCGGGTAGCTGGGGGCGGAGGCGAACCACAGCTGCGCCGCCGCCGCCTCCACCGGCGACTCCTCCTGGGCGAGGTCGAACCACCTGGGCGCGTCGTACTCGTACTCCAGGTCGACCTCGAACCACCTAACCTCCATCACCATCACCCCCTCCCCTTCCCCCTCCTCAGCGTCCGGCTCCTCGAACCCCCCGTGGTCCCCGCCGCCGCCGGAGGAGGAGGCATCGCGCATCTCCTCGTCGTCGCCTTCCATGGCGCGGTGGGGCCGTCAGGGCTAGCGTTTGAGCCGGGGAGGGGTGGGGCAGGGCGGCGGATCGGAGGTGGTGGTGGGGTATTTAAAGGTGGCCGGTGAAGAGGAGGAGGAGGTGGCGGCGGAAGGCCGAGGAAATTTGAACTGCGGGGTCAGGACTGGAGGAGCTCGGCCCGGGCCGGATTTGACCCGGGGATCATTCGCAAGCAGGCCCCTGCATTTTCTTGTTTTTGCTTTAACGAACTGATGGGATGGGCAGACACTTTTGCCATACCGTATCGTGCGCAGCTCTGTTGCCGGAAACGATCGCCTGACGACGTGGCAGAGTTATCAGCAATTGCTGAGCTTGGTATTTTACTTCTCCATTTCATCTTCTTCTACGGATAGCATTTAGAAGTCTCCGTGATTTGATAGTAGGAACTGGCTAAATAGCATTTGAAAAGCCCCAAAAATTCAAACCAGAAAATTTGTGATTTTTGCTGCATTTTTGAGTGAAAATCTGAAACTTTCCCTTTTGGGAAAGTCCTGCTGTTTTCCGCTTTCCCTTTTCGGCTAACTGCCACCTCTTCTTGCTGGCGCCCTCTCCTTTCCCGCCTCCCCCTCCTCTCTGGCGCCCGCCCCCTTCTCTTCTCCTGCTGGCGCCCGCCTCCTCCCCGCTTTCCCTCGCGCGTGCGCAGCACCCGTGCCCGAGCTCGTCGCTCCCGCACGGCCGCACCGCCTGCGCCTCCCTCGGATCCTCCCTCTGCGCCCCGACGTCGGCCGGCAGAGCTTCCGCGCCACGTGGCGCTGCCCGCCTGCGCCCGACCCCACTTGCCAGAGGCCGCCTCCTCCCTCGCCTGCGCGCGGACGCGCCTCCGCCATGCCCGCCGCCCACCTGCTCCCATCGCGTCGCCTTTAAGCCGCCGCAGGGCCTGGCGTCACCCCCATTGCGCGGAAGAGACCCTCCACCAGCCCCCGTCCACCTCTGTTGACTCCCGGCGCCGCGCCCGTTCCTTCTCCCCGAAGGCTCCCTCTCCTCCCCCTCGGATTCCCCCTCTCTCCACCGAGCTTAAAAGCCCCTCTCTGCCTCCCTCCCATTCCTTTGATTTCCAGAGCTCCCCACCGCTCCCATTCGCTTCCCACTGCTCCCGTGCACCTCCCCAAGCTACCGATTGATTCCCCGTCGCCTCAATCGCCGCCGCCATCGCCCCCTGCGCCGGTGACACCGCAGAGTGGATCTCCCTCCTCCTCCCTCCATTTCCCGATTGATTCCACCCAGAGCTTCTCCATTACTTCCTAACCTCATTGGTACCCTTGTTTGGCCAGGTGGAGCCCTGTGGAGCGCCGCCGCCGAAGCTCACCGCCGCCCCTACCGTGCGCCCGTGGCCAGCCCTCCTCGACGCTCCTCAGCTAACCCCGCCGCCACTAATGTGAGCCTCGAGTCTCCGAGACCGTGAAACCACCGCCGATTCGACCCCTACCGGCTCCGGTGACCCCTCCACCGCCGGAGAGCCGAAACCTCCCCCATCTGCCTCCCGCTCTCTCCGTGGGTTCCCTCACCCTCCAACGCCCCAAAATGGGCTCACCGTAGTGGGCTCTCCCCATTGGCACCTTCCGTTACCACCGGCAAGCTCCCTAACGCCCGGTCCGCCATCGCCACCGTAACCACCGCCCGGGAGCACTGTAGCAGCGAGAGGAGGAAGACGACTCCCCTCGCCGCGACGTGGCCCCATCTCATCCGCCCGTCTGCCCCGTTGCCGTTTAACGTGAGCCATCGGATGGAATCTCGCCGCAGCCGCCGGATCTTCATAAAAGCACTGCCTCTCCTCCGTCCGATCCGCCCCGTACCGATTCGCCGCCTCCCCGCATCCCCGCCGTCCGTGCGGGCCACGCGTCCGCCATCCCAATCGGGTGGGCGCGCTGGGTTGGGCCGTGGCCTCCCGGCCTGCGTCGCCGCGCGCGCTCTCCCGTGGGCCGCGCGGTTTGAACGCCCAAGCGGGCCGTTTTCTCTCCCGGGCCGCACTGTAGCAAGCGGCCGGGCCAGTTACTGTTCATCCCGAATATCCCCGATTTATGAATTTCCAAAATCCCAGAAAATCCAAATAAATCCCAGAAAATCACAGAAAATCTCAAAAATTCCCAAATTTCACCACTTTGCTCCAAATATTATTCCAGACCCTCTGGTGAAATCCTTTTCCACAATTTCATCCTAGAAAAATTCCTAAAATCCATTTGGAGTGTTTATGCATTTTATTTCTTTTTAATTAGATTATTTTTCCTCGCTTGTTTAGTTGCAAGCCGGATTTACTTATTTAAATTGTTTGCGCTAGTATCGGAGATCCCGGAGATTCAAGAGCAGGCTCAAGATCCAGGTGCTTCGACGTTCGAGCTCGCAGAAATCATCCGGATAGACGGCAAGTCCCAAATCCTTTGATCATATTGTATCCCATAATGTTTAAATATGTTAATACATTATTTGCATTGAGCTAGTTCTGAAATGTTAGTTCTAAAATAAAAATAAAATGTTTAGAATGACATGTGATATAGTTAGTCCTACCACCGTTAAATGCCATGATTAAATTGTAGCCCTGCCTTTGAAGCCCTAGAAATAATTATCTGGTATTCTAGAGAATCGTAGGATATTATTATCATGCAAAGTGTTACACTGTTAAGGTTGTGGCTGCGGGCCAATAGATTTTGGAAAACCCGACTCTAGGGCAGGGTAGTATGGGATGCCGTGCCCTAGGGCGGAGTATGTCGACATGTAAGATAGGGTAAGGGGGGCTGTGGTGCGCCGCGAGACGGTTTTCGCCCGCCTCTTACCCTGGGTTGCAGGTTGCGGACCTGGCCGGGGTTGCGGACTCCGGGGGAAAAAATATAAGGACTAGAACCTTACGCTGAGCAATTGACATGGTGACCGCTCAACCACAGGAGTTGACTTGTCAACACTGGTTTAGTAGCTGCTCAACTCGATTGAAACTCTACAGGTGTTGTGGAGAAGGTGTTTGGGTAACAAAGGTTAGGCAGACCGTGATTGGGTGCCTAACAACGGTAGAGTTCACTCGAAGCGGCACCGTTTTCTTTTTCTTGTGTGTGTGTGTGTGAGCGAGCCAGACCCGAGTGAATTCTACCGGGTAGAGCCTATATAAAGAGTTGAGCAGTGAAACGACCTGGCTTTCTTAACTCTGTCGCGGGAGTTAAGGGATCGTGTGGGTAAAGCTGAGCAAACTCTGCAGAGTCTAATAAATGGTATTCGAATACGCCGTGCTCCCGGTTATTGGAGCTGTGTCACTTGGGTGATTCCAGCAGCAAAGCTTAAGTAGTTTTGTACATACTTTAACTTGATTAGTTGGTTAATGAACTCTTCGTGAAAACCCCTGAGTTCTTGAGGAGTAGTTTTGGGTCCGTTTTCTAAAAATGTTTGCAAATAAAACTGCATCCACTCAAAGTTAATAAACCAAATATACTCCCTTCCTTTGATGTTCCGTGCATGTAATAAGTTAGGGTCCCTTTGGGACTTGCTGAGCCGGATGATTGGCTCACGGCTTGCTTTTGCCCTTCTTTAGAGGATCAAGACGAAGGTGAAGGTCTCCCCGTTGAGGAAGCCCCAGAAGGTCTCTTCTTCGACAAGGACCCGTGGCTTTAGGTCTTGGCCGCGCTCGAGCGGATTCTGGTGTTTTTGTGATGTAAGTATACTTTGGGCTTGCACGCCCCGCTGTTGAAAAATGGATGTTAATCCGTATGTGAAATATATGCTGGACTTTTGTCGTAAGCATGCGATGGTATACTCTTGCGCGACACTTCATAACTGTTCATGCGTGAATAGTTGCGAGGTGCCGTGTCCGTACGCGCCCCTGGAAACGGGGGCGTTACAAGAAGTGGTATCAGAGCAGGCTCTTGACCGTAGGTTGAGACCTAAGGCAAATTAGGAAGTGATTTTATCGCAAAACTTAATTTAAGCCATAAAAAGGGTTTACGAAAAATATAAGTATTACTGCTGTCTTTTTCCTCTCTTGTTGCTACCTTATCTCTCTTAGTTTACTCCTGCTTAAGTTTTACTTCGGCAAAATGTTTATTGTTTTCCTTGTCTAGCTTCAAAATTTCGTTTCTCGGCAGCTGGAGGAGTAGCCGTCGTTCGCTAGACTAGACTGACCCTGAGTAGTAGTGGTGCTTTTGTAATGTAAAGCAGGTGAAATCATGAACCCTAAGAGGTTTGTGTGCCACTTGCATATTGTAAATATATGTTCATTATCCTTGTATATTGTTTGCTTAATTATCAGTAATCCCTCTCAATTCAAAGCTTTCTCCTGTCCCCTTTCGCTCTCGTTCTTACCTTTTTCATCCTATACTTACCTTGAAAATTCAATGTCTTACTTATCTACTCCTGTTCTCCAAAGCCGCTGCAAAGCTGATCTCAAATTCCCAATTGGCAGATGGATCCAACACAGCAGAGTGGTCAGACCAACAGGCAGGGTGCACCTGCCACAGATCAAGCCCAGATGTCAGAAAAGCCAAGAGAATCACTATCACAGTTTATTGTCAAGGTGACACCCGAAGAGTCAGTGACAGCGTCAAGCGCAACTGCATTGAAGTTTATAGCCTTCCTGCAAACTCAACCCCCGATATTCCCTTCAACAACAGGGTCACTGAATGCAGATGACTGGTTACAAGATATTGAGAGAAGAATGAATACTATCCAGTGTACAAATAAGGAGAAGGTTATCTTTGCCACCTATCAGTTGTCCGAGCCCGCAATTACATGGTGGAATGCTATCGAGTGGATGCACCCAAATAAGGAAGACATTACCTGGGAAGACTTTGTGAAGAGATTTCGCCAAGCCTGCATTCCTCCTGAAGTTATCGCAGGAAAATATCAGGATTTTCTCGATCTTCAACAAGGAGAGAACTCCATCACAGCATATCTACAGCAGTTCCATCAGTTATCCCAGTATGCTCAAGAAGAGATTGATACTGAAGCCGGAAGGATGGAGTGCTTTATGAAAGGCCTACGACCTAGTATGAGACAACGCCTTCAGTCCATGAAGTTTTCAAGCCTATTAAGCCTAGTTGATCGAGCTCTCCAATTAGAAGAAAGACCAGGTTACGTGAAAGTTATGAAACGAAAGCAGCCTTCGCCTCCTTCACCAACGGCTTGTTTTCACTGTGAACGGGATGGACATTACCGCTGCCAATGCCCACTGAAGTCCTTACCTACAGAAGAAGCTAGAAAGCAAGCAAAGAGGCAGACATCAACATCACGTCCGCCACCGATGGAAGAAGAAGAATCCTACCCTGAGAAGACCCAGTCTGAACAGTCTCAGCAGTATGCCACTCCCTCACCACTCGCCATCAAGTGCCTCACCTGCGGTGGCAAGCATCTTACTAGCAGCTGTCCACGAAGGACAGACGCATGCTTCCATTGTGGAGAGAATGGACACTACAAGCATCAATGTCCCAGGAGGAGTCTGTCATCAGAAGCAGCTAAACTCCAAGCCCAAAACCAGCATACAGTCAAGAAAATATGAGCTAGGCAGAACAGGAAATGAGATGATGTACTTTTGGTTATCCTTTTGTAAACCAGTTGGAAGAACTTAATGGTTTGTCTGTAAATTACTTTAACTAAGGCTTGTGGCAAGACTATGAAAATGTATGAAAACCATCTGTGTAAAATGTAATGGATGAGAAGTTCATGTTGCAATGAAGTTGATCCTAACGGACCCAGACATATATGTGGCCCTGGTACTGCATAATTCAGCTAAGTGTGAACCTGTAGCATATACCCAATGATGATATGCCGGTACAAGTGAGAAGGAGTCAAAGTCAATCCAGCAGAGGTTAAAGCAGATTTACTGCAGCCAGATATGCAAGGGCTAGATGCCATTTGGGCATGAACTGACTAGCCAAGAATAAAGGCAAGGTAGATTGTGAGATCAAAACAGTATCATTGGTAACCCTTGAAGGTCAG
Source organism: Dendrocalamus latiflorus (assembly GCA_017311315.1). Lineage (NCBI taxonomy): Eukaryota > Viridiplantae > Streptophyta > Magnoliopsida > Poales > Poaceae > Dendrocalamus > Dendrocalamus latiflorus. Next base: position 1,774,881 of record CM029659.1, read on the forward strand.
AAAATGGTAAGAAAAAAAAAACGAGAAGTATTGAAGGATGCAAGAAAGCGCATGATCAACATGCTAGCAGTCACACCAGATCAAGTGCAAGAATACCCTGATGTATTTCCAGAGTAATTGCCAGGCAGATCCCCTGACAGACAAGTAGAAGTTGTTATAGAATTGATCCCAGGCACAAAACCAGTTGCCAAAGTATCAGTACAGAATGTCAGTCAGTGAATTAAAAGAGCTCAAGAGACAGTTAGATGAACTGCAAGAGAAAGAGTTTATTCGACCAAGTGTTTCGCCTTGGTCAGCCTCAGCCTTGTTTGTGAAAAAGAAGAATGGCGAACTGAGAATGTGCGTGGATTACAGAGGTTGGAATGCTGTCACCATCAAGAACAAGTATCCCCTCCCCAAAAATTGATGATTTGTTTGATCAACTCAAAGGTGCCAAAGAATTCTCTAAGATCGACTTGCGCTCGGGTTACCATCAGCTCAAGATCCGAGAGCAAGATCGAGAGAAGACAGCTTTCATCACCAGATATGGATTATATGAGTTCACTGTCGTTCCCTTGGGTTTAACCAATGTGCCAGCATATTTCATGAACCTTATGAATCTGGTGCATAGGGACAAATTGGATCGATTTGTGATTGTCTTCATTGACAATATTCTGATTTACTCCAAGAATGAAGAAGAGCACAAGGAGCACTTGCACATAGCTTTGACCAGATTGAGAGAACACCAGTTGTATGCCAAGTTCGACAGATACAGTTTTTGACTGAAATAAATTGCTTTCTTGGGTCACATTATATCAGAAGATAGAGTCAGGGTTGACCCAGAAAAGATAGTCGCAGTTATGGAACGGAAACAGTCCAAGACAGTGACAGAAGTGAGGAGCTTTCTTGGATTGGCAGGCTATTATCGCCAATTCATAGAAGGATTCTCCAAGATTTCCGTCCACTCACTCAACTACTGAGGAAAGACGGGCCATTCACATGGACATATGCTTGTGAAGCGAGTTTTCAGCTGTTGAAGACCAAGTTGACAACAACACCAGTGTTGATTTTGCCCAACCCAGAGAAAGAATTTCAAAGCTATTGTGACGCTTCAAAGCAGGGTTTGGGATATATGCTGACGCAAAACAGGGAAGTTGTTGCCTATGTATCCAGACAACTGAAGCCACATGAAGAGAATTACCCCACACACACAATTTAGAACTGGCAGCTGTGGTGCATGCATTCAAAATTTGGCGGCACTACCTGCTAGGGAATTGTTGTGAGATGTCCTCAGAGCACAAGAACTTGAAATACTTGTTCACACAGCCAGAGTTGAATATGAGACAGCGGAGATGGCTAGAGTTGAATGAAGACTATGACATTGATCTCCAATATCGACCGAGCAAAGCAAATGTAGTGGCCGATACCCTTAGACAAAAGACTCATCCAAGCAAAGTCAGCACAACAGAGTACCCACCAGAGTTGCAATGAGATATCCTACGGCTAAATTGGGTGATCACTGAACAAGGCAGTATGGCAGCGTTGGGACTCCAACCATTGCTGACAGATCAGATGAAAACAGCACAAGATGAAGGAAGAAGTAGCAGAGTACGTAGCTAAATGTGATGTTTGCCAACAGATCAAGATAGATCACCAGAAGCCATCGGGATTGTTGCAACCTTTGCCAATACCCGAATGGAAATGGGATAGTATCGGCATGGACTTCATTACTGGACTTCTCAAGACTCGTGAGGGATATGATGTTATCTGGGTCATTGTCGATAGATTGACCAAGGTGACTTATTTCCTCCCGATTAAGCAAACCTATGGGAAGGATAAACTTGTCGAACTGTATTTGACCAGAATAGTGACATTACATGGAGTTCCCAAGAAAATTGTGTCAGATAGAGGAGTACAATTTACCTCCAAGTTTTGGGGGAAATTGCGAAAGCTATGGGCACCGATTTGAACTTCAGCTCAGCATATCACCCATAGACAGATGTACAGACAGAGAAAACCAGCCAGATTGTAGAAGATATGTCGAGAGCTTGTGCAATCGTATATGGTGCAGCATAGAAAACCTGCTTACCATTTGCTCAGTTCTTATACAACAACAGCTATCAAGCCAGCATCCAAAAGGCACCGTTTGAAGCACTTAATGACAGAAAATGCAGAACCCCTCTGAATTGGACAGAAACAGGAGAGCGACAACTTATTGGTCCCCAGATTGTTCAAGATGCAGAAACACATGTCAGAATTATCAGAGATAGACTCAAGATTGCCCAAGACCGACAGAAGAGCTATGCAGATAACCGCAGGAAAGACTTGAGCTTCGAAGTTGGAAACTTCGTCTATATCAAGGTCACACCATTCAAAATAGTCAAGAGATTTCAAGTCAAGGGCAAATTAGCACCAAGATATGTGGGACCATTTGAAAAATTGGACGAGTTGGGGAAGTAGCTTATCAAGTGCAGCCCCGCCCAACTTATCCAGAATCCTCAACGTGTTCCACGTATCTCAGCTTCGAAAGTGTCTACGATAGCCAACAGACGAAGTGCCATTGTCAGATATTGAATTACGAGATGACTGCACAGGTGCTGAAGAACCACTACAAATCCTTCAGACGTCAGAAAGGCAGCTCAGAAACAAAAATGTCAGATTTTGCAGAGTACAGTGGAAGAATCACACAGCGGACGAGACCACCTGGGAACGAGAGTCAGACTTGCAGCGAGATTTTTCCCAACTTACTCCCTGGACCAAGTTAATCTCGGGGTCGAGATTCTTTTAAGGGGGGTAGGTTGAAAAGCCCCAAAAATTCAAACCAGAAAATTTGTGATTTTTGCTGCATTTTTGAGTGAAAATCTGAAACTTTCCCTTTTGGGAAAGTCCTGCTGTTTTCCGCTTTCCCTTTTCGGCTAACTGCCACCTCTTCTTGCTGGCGCCCTCTCCTTTCCCGCCTCCCCCTCCTCTCTGGCGCCCGCCCCCTTCTCTTCTCCTGCTGGCGCCCGCCTCCTCCCCGCTTTCCCTCGCGCGTGCGCAGCACCCGTGCCCGAGCTCGTCGCTCCCGCACGGCCGCACCGCCTGCGCCTCCCTCGGATCCTCCCTCTGCGCCCCGACGTCGGCCGGCAGAGCTTCCGCGCCACGTGGCGCTGCCCGCCTGCGCCCGACCCCACTTGCCAGAGGCCGCCTCCTCCCTCGCCTGCGCGCGGACGCGCCTCCGCCATGCCCGCCGCCCACCTGCTCCCATCGCGTCGCCTTTAAGCCGCCGCAGGGCCTGGCGTCACCCCCATTGCGCGGAAGAGACCCTCCACCAGCCCCCGTCCACCTCTGTTGACTCCCGGCGCCGCGCCCGTTCCTTCTCCCCGAAGGCTCCCTCTCCTCCCCCTCGGATTCCCCCTCTCTCCACCGAGCTTAAAAGCCCCTCTCTGCCTCCCTCCCATTCCTTTGATTTCCAGAGCTCCCCACCGCTCCCATTCGCTTCCCACTGCTCCCGTGCACCTCCCCAAGCTACCGATTGATTCCCCGTCGCCTCAATCGCCGCCGCCATCGCCCCCTGCGCCGGTGACACCGCAGAGTGGATCTCCCTCCTCCTCCCTCCATTTCCCGATTGATTCCACCCAGAGCTTCTCCATTACTTCCTAACCTCATTGGTACCCTTGTTTGGCCAGGTGGAGCCCTGTGGAGCGCCGCCGCCGAAGCTCACCGCCGCCCCTACCGTGCGCCCGTGGCCAGCCCTCCTCGACGCTCCTCAGCTAACCCCGCCGCCACTAATGTGAGCCTCGAGTCTCCGAGACCGTGAAACCACCGCCGATTCGACCCCTACCGGCTCCGGTGACCCCTCCACCGCCGGAGAGCCGAAACCTCCCCCATCTGCCTCCCGCTCTCTCCGTGGGTTCCCTCACCCTCCAACGCCCCAAAATGGGCTCACCGTAGTGGGCTCTCCCCATTGGCACCTTCCGTTACCACCGGCAAGCTCCCTAACGCCCGGTCCGCCATCGCCACCGTAACCACCGCCCGGGAGCACTGTAGCAGCGAGAGGAGGAAGACGACTCCCCTCGCCGCGACGTGGCCCCATCTCATCCGCCCGTCTGCCCCGTTGCCGTTTAACGTGAGCCATCGGATGGAATCTCGCCGCAGCCGCCGGATCTTCATAAAAGCACTGCCTCTCCTCCGTCCGATCCGCCCCGTACCGATTCGCCGCCTCCCCGCATCCCCGCCGTCCGCGCGGGCCACGCGTCCGCCATCCCAATCGGGTGGGCGCGCTGGGTTGGGCCGTGGCCTCCCGGCCTGCGTCGCCGCGCGCGCGCTCTCCCGTGGGCCGCGCGGTTTGAACGCCCAAGCGGGCCGTTTTCTCTCCCGGGCCGCACTGTAGCAAGCGGCCGGGCCAGTTACTGTTCATCCCGAATATCCCCGATTTATGAATTTCCAAAATCCCAGAAAATCCAAATAAATCCCAGAAAATCACAGAAAATCTCAAAAATTCCCAAATTTCACCACTTTGCTCCAAATATTATTCCAGACCCTCTGGTGAAATCCTTTTCCACAATTTCATCCTAGAAAAATTCCTAAAATCCATTTGGAGTGTTTATGCATTTTATTTCTTTTTAATTAGATTATTTTTCCTCGCTTGTTTAGTTGCAAGCCGGATTTACTTATTTAAATTGTTTGCGCTAGTATCGGAGATCCCGGAGATTCAAGAGCAGGCTCAAGATCCAGGTGCTTCGACGTTCGAGCTCGCAGAAATCATCCGGATAGACGGCAAGTCCCAAATCCTTTGATCATATTGTATCCCATAATGTTTAAATATGTTAATACATTATTTGCATTGAGCTAGTTCTGAAATGTTAGTTCTAAAATAAAAATAAAATGTTTAGAATGACATGTGATATAGTTAGTCCTACCACCGTTAAATGCCATGATTAAATTGTAGCCCTGCCTTTGAAGCCCTAGAAATAATTATCTGGTATTCTAGAGAATCGTAGGATATTATTATCATGCAAAGTGTTACACTGTTAAGGTTGTGGCTGCGGGCCAATAGATTTTGGAAAACCCGACTCTAGGGCAGGGTAGTATGGGATGCCGTGCCCTAGGGCGGAGTATGTCGACATGTAAGATAGGGTAAGGGGGGCTGTGGTGCGCCGCGAGACGGTTTTCGCCCGCCTCTTACCCTGGGTTGCAGGTTGCGGACCTGGCCGGGGTTGCGGACTCCGGGGGAAAAAATATAAGGACTAGAACCTTACGCTGAGCAATTGACATGGTGACCGCTCAACCACAGGAGTTGACTTGTCAACACTGGTTTAGTAGCTGCTCAACTCGATTGAAACTCTACAGGTGTTGTGGAGAAGGTGTTTGGGTAACAAAGGTTAGGCAGACCGTGATTGGGTGCCTAACAACGGTAGAGTTCACTCGAAGCGGCACCGTTTTCTTTTTCTTGTGTGTGTGTGTGTGAGCGAGCCAGACCCGAGTGAATTCTACCGGGTAGAGCCTATATAAAGAGTTGAGCAGTGAAACGACCTGGCTTTCTTAACTCTGTCGCGGGAGTTAAGGGATCGTGTGGGTAAAGCTGAGCAAACTCTGCAGAGTCTAATAAATGGTATTCGAATACGCCGTGCTCCCGGTTATTGGAGCTGTGTCACTTGGGTGATTCCAGCAGCAAAGCTTAAGTAGTTTTGTACATACTTTAACTTGATTAGTTGGTTAATGAACTCTTCGTGAAAACCCCTGAGTTCTTGAGGAGTAGTTTTGGGTCCGTTTTCTAAAAATGTTTGCAAATAAAACTGCATCCACTCAAAGTTAATAAACCAAATATACTCCCTTCCTTTGATGTTCCGTGCATGTAATAAGTTAGGGTCCCTTTGGGACTTGCTGAGCCGGATGATTGGCTCACGGCTTGCTTTTGCCCTTCTTTAGAGGATCAAGACGAAGGTGAAGGTCTCCCCGTTGAGGAAGCCCCAGAAGGTCTCTTCTTCGACAAGGACCCGTGGCTTTAGGTCTTGGCCGCGCTCGAGCGGATTCTGGTGTTTTTGTGATGTAAGTATACTTTGGGCTTGCACGCCCCGCTGTTGAAAAATGGATGTTAATCCGTATGTGAAATATATGCTGGACTTTTGTCGTAAGCATGCGATGGTATACTCTTGCGCGACACTTCATAACTGTTCATGCGTGAATAGTTGCGAGGTGCCGTGTCCGTACGCGCCCCTGGAAACGGGGGCGTTACAGCATTCAAGTGTTTCTTTCTCTCTATATATAAAAGACTACAGCTGCTACCCATCATAATACACGCCGGATCAATTCTTCTCTACATATTTTTTAAATTTTCACCCAATTTTGCCACCAAACCAAATGCATCGGTTCAGGTTCAAACTCGAAGACTCTTTGAACCGGAAACGGTTCAGGAAATGAGATGCTTGGGAACATACGATGCCAAAGGAAACACCGGTATTTCGAGTGTCGCCTGCCTTTGTCCCTTGTGGTTGTGGTGCCGTCTAGCAAGTTTTCAGAACTATCATGTCCGGTAGCCACGCTTGTCAGTGCAGTTGACGCTTGCAGAACACACGCACGCACCCGGCGTCAGAACGCACAAGTGTACACGCATCTTTTGGAGTCGCTCCTCTCTGAAGGGGAAAAAAAACAAGGCCATGCGGCCCATGCCTACGCAGTCCTGTGTTTATTGCAATGAAACAAACAAGCGTAGGAGAAGGATTACTACTAGTACAAGCGTATAAATTTCCTACTGAATTTCGTACGGATATATTGGACGTGCTGCGCATGCAGCAGATCAGGATGCCTACGACTAGTAGTACCAACGTGCTTGCGTGGGTGCATGGACGCACGGAGTTTTTGGCATATATACCGCCTGTTGTACCTGTATTCATAAAAATAACTATATATATATATATATATATATATATATATATATATATATATATATATATATATATATATATATATATGAGAATAACAAAAATGGTATTTTCGGACGGTGGCTCCTTGGAGCAGGCACGTAGACTATCGAAGCCCAGCCACCGTACAACGAGCGCCTGCCACCCAGCCACCAGGCCATTATGCGGCACATGGCCTACCGCCCCTCCACCATACGGCAGGTAATTAGCCGGTTTAATTATCTACCTAAATTAGTATTTTTTATATATCATATTTGTTTGAATTTTTAAATATAACAAATGAGATCAAAAAATACAAAATTTTATGTACATCCTCCCGACACAATGTACTTCATTGTATAATGCTTTACCAATTTTATCCACTCTGAATGTTGCTCAAAATTTTATACAATTATGGTATTTGTAAGAGTTGTTACATATAGCAAACGAGTTTCAAAAATTACGAAATTTTATGTGAAGCCTCTCGAGATAGTCAAACTAATTAATTTTTTTAGAATTTTATATGCTCTGAATTTGTCATGTTAATGTAATCATAATTAGCAATATGCGATGCTTATTTCACGATTAAATTAACATGTTAAATTTAGAGTACATAAAATTCTAAAAAAATACAAAATCAGATCAACTGTGTCGAGAGATCGCACATAAAATTTTGTAATTTTTGGATCTCGTTTGCTATATGTAACAATTCCTACAAATATCATAATCGTATAAATTTTTGAACAACATTTAGAGTGGATAAAATTGTGAAAAAAAATTACACCATGAATTACTTGTGTTAGAAGGTTGCACATAAAGTTTCATAATTTTTTGAGCACATTTGATATATTTAAAAATTTAAGCAAATATTACATATAAAATACTAATTTAGGCGGGAATTAAGCCGGCTTAATTACCTGTCGTATGGTCGAGAGGCGGCAGGCCATTTGCCACATGGTGGCGGGGCGGCAGGTGCACGGCCGCACGGTGGCCGGGCTCCGGTAGTCTACATGTCAGCTGCAAGGCGTTGTCGCCTGGTGACTAGGCGGCAGAAGTGACACCTTTGTCATTCTCGCACGTATACAACTATTTTTTGCAAATACGGATTCAAAACACGCTATATGTGCCAAAAAATTCTGGATGCACTGAGCTGTAGATACACATGCAGTTGACGTGCTGTTGCTACTACTGTCGCTTGGTTAAGGACGTGTTCAAATTGAGTTTTTGATGACTTTTTTATTATAACTTATAGTTTTTAAATGAAAAAATAAATAATAGTGACTAAAAAAATAAATTTAAGAGGGATGATGCGAGCTGTGGAGAAAGTAAGAGAGGGATACGTGCGCGTGACAGGAGCGAGAGGAGTTTAGTGCATGATGTACCCATGATCCTATGTCTTATCTCCAGAGCGAGATGATAGAAAGATGAGTGCAAAAATCGCTTCGAGAAGTCGGGTGTTCGTATTTGCTTTTCGGAGTGTTTGTGTTGGCTTTTGTTGATAGCTTCGGCCGTGACTTTTTTTTAACTGAAAATGAATAGTAATGGTTGAAAAAAGTGGTTTTTAAAATGAGGAGGTGAGCGGTGCAAAAAAAGAGAGAAGAGATGTGTATGTGTGACGAGAGTAAGATGAGTGTGATGCACCCGTGACCTATTGTCTTATCCTCGGAGTGAGACGATAATAAGAGGGGTGGAGAAGCCGGTTCGAGAAGTTGGTTGTTCGTTTTGGCTTTTTGACTTTTCTAAGCAAAAGTTAAAAATATAAATCAATACAAATTTGACCTTTGACTTTTTACATAGAAGATAGAAATAGAAATCTACGCCAACATACCTTAAACTTAAAAAAGGCCGGCCGCGCCAAGACGCCGCTCGGTTGAGTGCCCGATCTGGTGAAGCGCTCGTACGATCGGCCGCGCTGACGACGAGTTTCCCGTCTTAACATGGCTGCCTGCGCATGACGCGCCGCCGGTCGATGGCCCTTCAATGGGATTAGATACGCACGCATTCAGTAGCTTCCAGCAGTTCCCGTCGTTGGCATTGGACTGACATCGCGTGGCGACGGACACCCTAGATGCATTAAAAACGTTTGACAATTTGTTTGTGCGCGTATAAAATTCATGTCAAACGCTTACTACCTTAGAAGCATAACTGGTCCCGTAATTGCTACTAGTAAGACTGGCTCACATGATTCTTCTAACTTCTTTTCAAATGCGCACACGAATGGATTTTGTAAACCTCTACAAAAGGAGCTTGAATAAGACTGCAATGAAAGAAGAAGTAAAAGATCGCGGAGTGCAGTTCCGACGGCCCAACAGTTCTCTTGTGCCTTTTGAGAGGCAGCGGTCCAGGAGATAATTGGGCCGAATTTGTCATGATGTTTAGATTCGAGCCCACATACGGGAGTGAGAGCAGCTCAGGAGCTTTTCCAAAATGAAACGCAACACTGGCTGTGGAGTGGAGTTGCTTCTCTGCGACTCAATTTTCGCCCCTCGCGTGCTTTATCCTTGCGTCAAGAAATCCATTTAAATTTATAGGCCTTTCCCTAACAAGCTTAAGCTTTTGCTTCTGGCTTTTGACTTCTCGTTTATAGATTTTTAATTTTGTCCTTTTTAGCTTTTTTATTTTTTCCCCTTTATTTATTTGCATTATCTATGATAATATAATTTTTTTTAAAATTTAATTACGCTAAAAAATTAACAGTAAATATAGGATATTTTTAGTCGCTACAAGGAAAAAAAAACTAGGCTAAACTCAGAGCATCTCCAACAGTGACTTATGAGCTAGCTCTAAGCATATTATTTCATATTTTAATAGAAGAGAGAGAAAAGTTATCTCTTGATCAAGAGCTAGTCTCATACACACATTCCAAGATTATGTGAGAGTGTCATATAAGGCTATTTATGTTATGAGCTATGTGCTATAGTTAGTACTATTGGAGAAGTTGTCTTAGAGCTAGTAACTAGCTCATACTGTTGGAGATGCCCTCATAAGCCCAAATCCTAATCAGACGCCAGGATAGCTTTCCCCTAGAACGCGAGAAAAAAGAGGCAAAAGTGACTGAGACTCCAGATGCTCGTTCCTTGTTTCTATTGGTCTTTCCTTTTTGTAAAGGGAAAGGGAAAGAAGATCGAGCTAGCTGCTGCCACTGACGGACTGACAAGAGAATAATTTTCTATCCAGACTTCACACCCTTTTTCAGCTTTCCTTAGCAATGACTTGGTTTTCCTCTCATATCCATGGTTTGATCTTCAGCACTGCTTAGCTCTGTCCAGCCAATCTCATACAACCTTTTATTCAGGTGTGTTTGGCCGTTTGCACCATTTACAGATCAACAACTGCTGCAAGCCATCAGTCTTTTTTTTCCCGTCACCATTTGACTCTGAGAGTGAGAAAATCGGAGGCCACAAGCATGCACATCCAGATCCAGGTGGACCAACGGATAACGCAGACAAGAGTTCAAACCAAGCGTTGGTGATCGTATCGTCCGTCCCGAGCGAACCACGGCCACACACGGACGGATCCTCGCGCGAGGTTCTTTTCCTTGGAAATTAACGGCTTTTAGTTTTTCTAATCTAATCTAAACTAATAATCCACCAGTTCAAATTATCCTACATCCACCCAACAATTACCTGCTCCACAGTCATGACCTTAACTACGTTCACACCACAATATGCACCCATAATTACACCATCCTAAAAACGTCCGCACCAGATTAACTCTCATCCATTCTCTCTCCTTACCCAACCATATCCGACGGTCACCCTTCAATGGATCTGCAATACCCCTCCACCCCGCGCCCCCACTCGACCTGCGCTGCCCCCTCCCTCCTCCTCCCCCACGCCTCCCCCGCGCCTCCCCCTCCTCCCCCGCGCCTCCCCTCCCTCCGCCTCCCCCATCCTCCCCCGCGCCTCCCCTCCCTCCGCCTCCCCCCTTCCTCCCCGCCCCAGCCTTAACCCTAGCCCCGCTTTCCCCTCCTCCCCGCGCCGCTCGCCGCCACCCTGCCCCGCGCCTCCTCCCCTGATTTCTCCCTCGCCTCCTCCCCCGCCCTCCGCGCCGCCGCCCCCTCCCCCGCCATGCGCTCCGCCGCCGCCCCGCGCCGCCGCCGCCGCCTCCTCCCCCCGCCCCGCGCCGATGACCAGAGCGACGGTCCACGTGAGGCGGCAGCGGTCTCGGGAGGAAGACGGCGGCCGCAACGACCGCGAGCGGCCGGATCGAGCTCGGTGCGAAGTTCCCCGAGATGGCGGCGGCCCAATCCAGATCGGATCTGGCCCGGAGGCAGCCAGATCCGTGCGGTGCCAGACCGGCGGCGGCCAGATCCGAGGCGGCGGCGGCCGGATCCGGGGGTGACGGAGCGCGGTGGCCTGGATCCGGCGGGAGGTGGCATATGGAGCAGCGACGGTGGGCTTGTCTGGAGACGACGCAGCGGCAGCGTCGTCGAGCAGCCCAACAAGATGGCACGGACGCGGTCGACGGCAACGCGAGCGCAGGCGGGCGTGGGCAATGACGGTCGCGTGCGATACAGCGCCGGCGGCCAGGAAGAGGTGGCCGCCCCCGGGAGAGGAGATCGATCCGCCGTCGCCTCCTCCCCCGCTCCTCCGCGCCGCCCTCGCCTCTTCCTCCCATCCCGCGCCGCTGCTGCCTCCTCCTCCGCCATTCCCTCCGCTTCCCCCGTCCTCCACCGCACCGCCGCTCCCCCATCTCCACCTCTCCCCCGCGCCTCCGCTCCCCCCGTCGTCCCCTCCGCCGCCACTCCTCCCACCCCATTAAAACCCTAACCCTAACCCAAACCTCCCCTCCCCTCGCTTCGCCACGCCACCATGGCTGCGGCGGCCGCCGCCGCCACCTCGCGCCTTCTTCGCCGTCACCGCAACCCCCCCACCCCTAGCTGCCGCCGCCGCCTCCTCCGCGCCGCGATCTCCTCCTTCCGCGTGCTCCCCCAGCAGCCCGAGCTCTCCCCTCCCCCGCCCGCCGCCGCCTCCTCCGCCCCGCTCCCACCGAACCCCAGCCCCTTCGCGGTGCCTCCACCCCGTGATACCCGTCTCCACTCGAGCGCGTCCTCCGCGCCCAATCCACCAAGGAGGCATCTGTCCCCTCCTCCATCAGCGCCAAAATCCTCCGCGAGGCGCTCAAGCAACAGCAGGAGGAGATCCTCGCCGACTCCCGCGACCAGCGCCCCTTCGCCGCCGCCGCCGCCCAATCAACATCATCCGCCACCGCCCTGTTTGTGCAGAAGGGCGGCCTCCTGTCAAGTTGGACAGCAGCATTATTGAGCTTTACAAAGGGTATGTGGCCGCGTCCTTGTTTCCTGTTAAAAGTAGTTTTTCATGTTTTTACTTAGTACGAAATTTGTCATATGCAAGCCTGCGGCATTTTTTAAGGGAATTTTACTGCCACTCTGTCAGGTAACCCTCTTTACAGTAAAGAGTTACTTAGAACACATAGCATATCCATTTCCTTTGTAATGTGCAATCTGGGCCATTAGTATCTCACAGTTTCTTTTGGATGGTGCATGAGCCATTATTATCTCTCAGTTTCTTTTGGATGGTGCATGATTGCATTTCTTACCCAGTTACGTTATGTTGTTAAAATTCTAGCAAGCTCCATGCCCAACCCAACAATCTGTGATTCAAAGGAGCTGTATCGTCAATCATGTAACCATAAGGCATTGAACAACAGCTATTTCCTCTTTCATCTACTATGTCTACCGGGTCTCACTTGCCTTTTGTCACTCCATAATCGCATATGATGACTGCAGGAAAGGAATTGCACTCTACGTGAAGCAGTAATTATTGGTAGTATTATCCAGAAAGTCACCATTCCTCCACTCCATGCAAGGTTAGCTGAATATAGTATAAGATTCATGTCTAAGATGGTTGTGGAGTTGATGTCTTATCTCTACTTGACATTTTGATGCAGTGCAGCATTAATGAAACTAGCAGAGATGGAGTATTGTGGCACTACTAGGTAAACTGTGGCACCTTGAAGTCTCTATTCTCATTATGCATAGAATTTAAGATTTCCATAATTTTGGCCAATAAAGTTTTATTTTTGTGACTAAGAAATATGTTTTTTGGTCAGTGAACATTACCAGTTGAATGACATTTCTTTTCGTACATATCAACTGTTGATATAGTATACGGATTATAGTTGATTAACTGTTACATGATGCAGAAAAACTACAATACTCTTTACTTTACCTCTCCTTTTGCCTATGTTTGTCTGCAAATTTATATAATGTTTTCTAGGATGATGTGAATTTATATCTTCTTTTAAATATATAGTTGTTACTTGTCCTAATATTTTTTAATAGCTTATTATTACCTTGAGCATGCTGTAACCTAATCTATCTCTTGCAGTTACTTTATCAAGCTATTTCTAGATAAGAAATACGCTTTGCCGTACCGTGTGCTTGATGCAGTTTTTGCTCATTTCATGCGGTTTCTTGATGAACAGAGGATCATGCCTGTTATATGGCATCAATCACTGCTTCACAGTACTGAAAGCATCCATGTCTCATGCCCTGTCTCTTGAGTGAATGGCAAGCCAAGGATTCACAGTACTGAAAGCATCCATGTTTCTTTTGACTTTGATTAGTTAAATTTACTTGGTTATTTCAATTTCATAAGTCTATTAGTACTTTGAGTTTGATGTCCATCAGCTTACAAGATTTTGCTATCATTTATAGCCTGCCTTATCCATTGCAGCTATGATTGGTGATGTGAATTGGTAATTGCCTTACAAACATATACTCATGCATTTCATTTCTTTTCTGTTGTTGGTATCATTTACTGTGTAGACAAGGTTGATGATGGAAATGAGATATATGCTATCTCATGGGGCAGCAGAGTCTTCCGTTAGGTTACTTAGAAAAATATGGACTTCTCGATATTTTACTGCCTTTTCAGGTAACTTGAGCAATGTGATCCTGGTTGTGACCAATTCCATCTTTGGGTTTACTCATCTACTGAATGCTTATTTTAGACCTACTTCTTATAATTTGGTTTATTTCTGATGCTTTCTATGTTGGGTATTATATATTAGCAGTACAATATATATATTTACTTGACAATTACTTCATATTGATACCCTTTTGGAATTTCTATTGCCATGTATAAGTAGAGCCTATCTGGTTATCCTTCCCATTAGTTAATGCGATATTTGAATTTTAAGATTAGGGCTTAATATGTTATCTCATGCTGTGGATTTTTCATATGCAGAAACTATTGGCTAATCTTGATAGATTACTCTCTGCTGACCGACCATGTCATTGCTCTTTGTGGTAAGAAATTTTAAATGCCCGTTTGTGCATATTTTTGCCTGGCTGTGCTTCGTATTCTACTCACGTTACAAAAAGGGCAATAACATTACTCAGCATTCCTTTGTACTGGCTGGTAGTACATATATGTACTTCTCAAGAAGTACTTGGTACTAGATATACCAACAATGAGCCAAGCCGGAAGTATAGCTGATTAGGCTTGCACTGACCTTGGTGATGCAGACCTATAGTGGTTCTTTTTTATTATTTCTGTAGGAATCATCCGTGCAGTCATACTTTGGAAAAAGATAATATGTAGTCATACTTTGGAAAAAGATAATATGTAGGAGTATTGTTCTTCTAGCGTTTGACATTAGACAGATTGTATGGATTAGAAGTATTACTTTGTGTGTAAAACCGTAAGATAATATGTAGTCATACTTCCAAGTCTTCATTCCCCTGGGCAAAAACCGTAAGATTTGCAGGCTTGCAGCGTCTTTTTTCTTGGGTAATAAACTGTGTTTGCCTTTCTGGAGATACGTTTACTTACACCTACAATAAAATTCTGTGCAGCAACGTTGCGGGATTCATTCATGTCACATATGTTGACATCCAAAGGTACACCAAGAAACCAACATCTGTGTGTGGATTCTTTGTGTTTACGTGGGACTAACATTCTTCATTTCAGGAAGAAGCTGACATACATTGCGCCTTGCCCAGGAGATTTGCCAAGCAGGCTGTTAATTGCGAGCTCGTTAACATGGTACGAGGCTTGATCGTTTTTGGCTTGTATTACCGAGTGCTGGAGAGAATCTTGTTGGATTAATTTTTCTTAATGAATCTTAATGAATCTGATTGTTCGTTTTATTTTTTACAAATTTTATTTTGTTTTGTATTTTACCGTAGCGTTAGCACGGGTACTATACTAGTACTTACAGTACTTAACTTTTAAATAAAGTATTTTCTCACAATAGGATCTACAAGTTAAGTTAAATAACGTACACATTAAAAATTCAATATATGTACCAGCCAAAATCACAAGTAAACATCTCTCTCTGCAATATATATCATAAACAGCCAAAATCCAAAATTTTTAATCAAAAATCATAAGGCACCGTCGCGGCCAAACAGACCCTTTCTCTTCTGGCTTTCCGGAGACAACAACGCCGAACGGCAAGGGCAAGGAACGGACTTGCCCGGTACAGGGCGTGCTCTGCTGCCGCTCTTCTCTGGCCGTCTTGGACCGTCCGCTTGTCTCCGCTTTTTAAGGGAAAGTGTGGACCTTCTTCGTTACTGTAGGATTGTATGACACAATCAGAGAGAGGTGAATGATTGTCTTCACTTTTACTACCTAAAAATAAAACACAGAGAAACAAAAGAGAAGCAATCTGGATTACCGAACAGAGACAATCGATCACAGCTACTGCTCATACGTGGTAGTAAGCTTCTGTCGCCCGACTGCTCTGAATTACCGAACAACAGTAGCTAGCTGCTTGTACGTGGTCGTAGAGGCTCTGTCGCTTAACTGCTCGTTACGACCGTTCGTCTCAAATGCTCGTTACTACCACTCTTTACGACCGCTCGTTACGACAAGACGTTACGACCGTTCGTCTCAAATGCTGGTTACTACCACAATTTATTTACTAATTATGAATTAATTTTATTAAGCTTTATAACTCATGGCTTAAGACTAATACTACCCCCTATTATAGCGGGGGGATTCCCCGCCCCCCCGCTCGGCCACGTCCCCCGCCCGCGCGCGCTGGCCGCCGCGTGGCGGGGGGATTCCTGTACGGCCAGGGGAGGGATTTTCCTCCTGTTTTCCGGAATTTACGTACAGGTCCTTTTTCTTCGCGAACAGGTCCTTTTTTCTCGCGAACAGGTCCTGGCGGGTTTTTTTGCGGCGGATTTTTCTGAAAAACCCCCTCCAATTTGCAGGATGGCGCCCCGCGGTTTTCTAAATTGCGTACGGGTCCTCATTTCATTACATACGGGTCCTCAATTTTTACGAAAAAACCCTTTAACTTTTTCGAAAATACGCATGTACCCTCGATTTTTTTAAAAAAAACTCCTCACAAATTATCGCCTCTTTTACTTCGGTACCCACGGTGGCTGGCGCGGCGTGTCGCCGCGCCTATGCTGCTAGTTGAAACTACGGAGCGTTACATTGATTATCTATCGCCTTTAATGGACTGACTGATACAATCTGGTCATGGTTGGGAGTTGGAAGAACCGGGAAAGCTCTAGGTGGTGCTTGTCTGGGTTTGAAAGCTCTGAGTTATAATTTATTTTATATTGTAGCGATCAAAAGTAAACTGTGATTGCTGATAGTTTTTCAGTATAATTAAAATTTATTTTTTTTAAAAAAAATAAAAAGTTATATTATCATGAACAATAAAAAAATAAAATAAAGAAAAGTCGTATTACTGAAAAAAGATAAAAAGTAAAAGGTTAGAAGCGAGAAACGGAAGGCTCGACCTTGTCCAGTAGTGGCACGGGTACGTGTAGGCCCACGGCTCGTGAGGCCTATGTGTCAGTGAATCAACATCACCTGACTTACGCCAGAGAATCCGGGCGGTAGTGGCACACCGGAAACGGTAAAGAGCAGAGCCCGGCGTAAAGCGGAATGTCCGCCACACCCGAGATGTGAGCTGTAGCCCAAACCAACGGAATTACCGCCGTCGTCAGAACCGGCGGCCTCCCCTCTCCTCTCCTCTATCTGCTCGGCCACCGCACCACCGAGCCAGTTGGAGTTGGCCCCCCACACCACTCGCCCTCGCTCGCTTCCCTCCCAAACCCCCAAATCCCTCCCTCCCCACCCAACCAATCCCTCCCAGCCACGCGCGGCACGGCCTATGCACGGGCGCCGCGCGCCCGCCGCCACCACGACGCGCCTCCCCCTCCCATGAAGAGGAGGGACGACGCGGCGGAATCACGCGACAAGGGCCGTGCGCGGCCGCGCGCGGACGGGGGGATGCGCATCGTGGTGCCGCTGCAGGGGGTGGTGCAGGGCCGCGGCGGGCTGGTGCTCGGCTCCCTCATCCCCTGCGCCCTCTTCTACTTCCTCCAGCTCTACATCAAGCGCAAACGCCCCCCGCCTTCCGGATCCCCCGCCTCCGACGCGTCGCTGAACCAACGCCCCTTCCTCCCCCCGCGCGCGCTCCCCGCCCTCTCTGCCCGCGGCGCCGTCGTCCGCGCCGGGGACGAGGACTCCCTCTACTACGCCGGCCTCCGCCGCTGCGCCGACGACGCGTACCACCCGGTCTCCAACCCCGCCGGCATCATCCAGCTCGGCCTCGCGGAGAACCACGTAATTAACTAATTATCCCTTCATGTGTTGTTCTCGAAACCAGTAGAGATAGATCGACCATTGATGTGGTGGTGGTGGTGGTCTTGGTGGTGCAGCTGTCGCTGGATTTGGTGGGGAGATGGATGGAGGAGCACGCGGGGGAGGCGCTGATGCTGGGCGGAGGGGACGAGGAGGAGAGGGAGCTCAGCATCAGGGGGCTCGCCACGTACCAGCCGTACGACGGGATACTTGCCTTGAAGATGGTAAGCCAACCGAATCCATTCGCCCCAATTCCATCCATCCATCCATAAAAATACCCAATTCTCTCAGCAAGATACGTCCCAACCCCGGCAAAAAAAATGCTACGAAAATGTTATGCTGTTGAATCCCCTTGGTGTCATCCATAAAAGCAGCCAATTTTAAGAGCTGGCGCCGGTTTGATATTTAGAGAGTTCTTTTGCTACTGCAGTCACCCATTTTCCCAGTGACACTGTTTCATAAAAAAATTATTATGCCGTGCAGCAGTGTAATAATTTGTTTCTCTCACATAAAATTAGATTTTTTTAGTTTTTCCTTATGAAAATGTTTGTTTGGCATTGGTAATGTTAAGTGACTGTATTGATTTGGTGAGTGTGGTCCTGGCCATAGTGAGTAGAGAGCTCAATTAAAGAACAGTGTCCTATTGATTGTTGAATTGTCATGCCAATTCCCACTGAACGTAGTGGCGAAGCCTGTTGTGGAATATGATTGTGGACATAGCGCGGTGCAATTTTGTTTCCTGTTGCTTTTGACTTTTTGTGGCCATATATATCTTATCTGTAATAAATATGTGTCAAAGAGTCACCATTTCTTTTCCTTTTTATTCTCGCTGTCATTTTTAGTTGTGATGGCTGCAATTGTGCCATCTGTCATATCTTGACTAAAACTTGAAAAGGCCTCATCGTCTTGATCGGCTTGTTCCTAAAACAACAAAGATTTTAAGAGTTTTAGTTCCATGTTCCTGTGCTTTTCGCTTCTATGAATCTGTGTGAATTTGAAGCGAGATTTTATGCCATACCATACTGCTAGATGGGTCACACTTTGCAGTTTAATGGTGAATGATATGCTGCTAAAACAGTGAGTATACAATCGAAGTTGATAAAATACGATGGCTATGTTTATTGGATGCTTAAATTCACATGTCCAAAGCACTTTTATTTTAGAGGTGGAGCTATTTTCTTTCCTTGTTTATTTTCTGTTTATGCTCGTGGCCTTTTAGTGTGTGATGTTTCAATGAAACTGGACTGCCCACCTCGTTTTGGTGATTCTATTTCAAGACTAATGCCGAAATGATAGCAACACTGAAAAAATATATATGATTCTGGTAATTTTAGTGAGAAAGAAAACTTCATATATGATGAGGTTTATACTGTCGACCTATGGAATATGTTACTGTCAGTCATTAAATTTGAATCAGTGCAGCATATGCTAATATGAACATTGCAAGATCTGTACTGTATCTTGCTTATGATTTTACCTTGCCCTGTCTTGTGCTTCATGATCCATCATTGTCCAAAATCTGTATATCCTTTATAGCTTCAATGTTTCTCTGGATGAACTTTGGAAAATCATAGTAATGAGTTTCTTGGGGGCACCAGTCATGGAGAAATTATCCTGAGATGTCATTCTGTTTGTTTTCCACATCAAAAGTACTTGTTCAATGTTAGCTAGATATTTGGTCGTGAAGTTAGGTACAAGAAGCTCTACATCTTCATTTTTTAAGTCTAGTTTGAATCTGGTGCCAGATACTCAAACTAGTTTCCATGAGTTTACAAATTTTTTTTGATGGGGTAATTTCCCAGTATGAACTGATCGATTTCACTTTCAGGCTCTTGCTGGATTTATGAGGCAAATCATGCAAGAATCAGTATCCTTTGATCCATCTCAAATGGTAATTACCTCTGGTGCAACTCCTGCAATGGAAATACTGAGTTTCTGTGTTGCTGATCCAGGAAACGCATTTCTTGTTCCATCGCCATACTACCCTGGGTACTTTTATCTTCCTCATTCTCTAGGTGCAGTTGTATGCATGATTTGGTCTTGAAAGGGTAGTACTGACTTTGTCAATTTATCTCTGCAGGTGGGACAGGGACATAAGATGGCGAACTGGTGTTGAGTTGATACCTGTTCCTTGCCGTAGCACCGAGAACTTTAACATTAGTATCACTCCTCTAGAAATAGCTTACAATCAGGCAAAGAAGCAAGGAGTAAGGGTTCGTGGGGTTCTCATCTCTAACCCTTCCAACCCTACAGGAAGCTTTGTGCCCAAGCAAACTCTGCTCGATCTTCTAGAGTTTGCTACAGAGAAGAACATACACTTAATTTCTGATGAAGTATTTGCTGGCTCAACGTTTGGAAGTGGTAAATTTGTCAGTGTGGCAGAGGTGGTGGGTGAGCTAGAAGAATTTGATAGAGGCAGGGTTCACATAATATATGGACTCTCAAAAGACCTATCTCTTGCGGGGTTTCGAGTTGGAGTGATATATTCCTATAATGAAAGTATTGTGGCCGCAGCTGCTAAGATTGCTAGATTCTCATCTGTGTCAACTCCGACACAACGTCTGCTTGTTGCCATGCTTTCAGACCAGAAGTTCATTTCAAATTACCTGAAGATTAATAGGGAGAGACTCCAGAAGATGTACCTTTTGTTCGTTGATGCTTTGGAACAAGTGGGCATCGAGTGCTTCAAGAGCAGTGGAGGATTCTATTGCTGGGCAGACATGAGCCAGTTCATCCGGTCTTACAGCGAGAAAGGAGAGCGCGAGCTTTGGGATAGGTTGTTGGGGGAGGCAAAGGTCAATGTTACTCCAGGCTCGTCTTGCCATTGCATTGAGCCTGGATGGTTTAGGTGTTGTTTCACAACTTTGAGCGAGCAGGATGTTCCTGTGGTGGTGGAAAGGCTCAGGAAGGTTATAGATAGCCACAAATCATACCGTTGAAACACTAAAGATCTCCTTGTAAGCTATCAGAATAAGTATTTTCGCCAGGTGCCCCACAGATAATGCAGGGGCGCACAGGGGAAAAAAAGGCCATAACACAATCTGTTTTGATCAGAGGAATTCTACCTTCGTCTTTAGTCTTTACCATGGGAAGTTGGGAACGGACAGTTGGTAGAAGCAGTCGCGCGTCCTTGATCGGTGGAATGAAGAATGGGAATCTGGAAACATGTTCATATTGGTCATATCTTATCTGTTCCAGATGAATCCCGGCGCTGCAGCTCTTTGGAAGGTTATTGTTTGTTGATGCTTCCCCTGTAGGCGCTTCGGGAGGTAAATTGCTCGTCTGATGATAGGTTGAGTCAAGCCTTGTGTTCATTCACTCATTCACACTTGTTATATTTCCCCCCCTTTTTTTCTTCTGGTGATTTGGTTCTTTTTTCTTCTGGTGATTTGTCATTTGTAAAGCAGTTCCTGCATGTGCCAGGGTTTTGGACGCAGCGCATTATGTTCTCATCAAAACTATTTACTTATTTTGGAAAAATTGGATATATGTTACCCCTCAGTCCTCATATTGGCACTCTATGATTAGCCATTCCTTCCGTTGTAATTGTTTATTTGCGTCTGGTTCCATCTAATTATCTAGGATTTGCCACTACAGACAATTTTGCCGCTGCCCCTTCTTCCTCCAACTCCTCTCTTTCTCCATCACCGGCTATGGCCACCGCCGCCATCTTTCTTACCGGCGACCCCACACCAAATCCACCCAACCTCACTAGCTATGGTCAATGCCCTCTGTCTGCAATCTCCACCTGAGCGTCATCGTCACCAGCTTTTGCCCCGCCTGCAACGGGAGTGTTTTGCCGGACTTCGACCATGGTGACGGAGAAGACCGTCAGATTCGTCGGATTGAGGAGGGGACAAGGTGAAGAAACCGGCGAGCGTCGAAGGCGGTGACGTGGCAAGCTATCGACGATGAGAAGACTGAAGACCACAGTCTACAATGGATTTGGCTCGTTAACCCCGTCGTCGTCGTCCCTTGCATTGGATCCGGCGCCCTGCACCCCACCGACCCCAGACCTAGCTACCCCGATCACGTAGCCACATGGTCACCGGCCTCGGATCCGCTGCGTCCCACCACCATCGTCGTTGTCCCATCATGTGGTGCAGCTCCGACGGTTGTCATAGCTAGAACAATGGAGGCAGTGGTGGAGCGGCCATGGTCGAGTGAGGAGAGAGGAATTGAGAGGAGGTAGAAGATGGAGAGGCAAAATAGTTAAGGGAGTGTCTAGACATCACTCATCACTCATGTTTTCTTTCTAACTATTATCTAAATTTTTTACCATTGAATTAAAGATTAAGAGACTCCTTGTTTTTTAAAGGGGAGATTTTTTTCGAGGAGGAGTGAGAATTCATAGCTATTAGATCTTTAATCCAACAGTTCTAAATTTAGATGATAATTAGGAAAAAATATCCGGATGATATTTATATGTTGCCTTACTGACTTGTGATTGCTCATGTTTGCTCTTGCCTTGTTCTGGGAGGGAGGAGGTTCTCTCAGCTATAGGCATATGATATGATCTACCTGAATGTTATTGCAGGAACATAATAATAGTCTTCTGAGCGTTTGCTCGGTGCTTGCTGCCTGCAGACTTGCATTTGCCGTTTCTGATTTCTGAATTGCATGGTTTTTTACCGTGTAGTTGGCCACGCTGTTGACCAACCGTGCAGTGCGTTGTTGGTTCTCCGTGACATGATTTATCCATTGCAGCTTCTTTTCATTACGAGCTTCTTTACCCTCTTGGCTTGCTTCTCCCTTCTCTACTACGTAAGTAGTACTTGTTTGGAAAGCAGAAATTTTACGTAAGTAGTACAACTGTACAAGCAACAAAATGTTGACATGGACAGAGCACCTTACGTTCACGGCGGCCTCAGATTCAGTCACACATCCAGAGTTCAGAAAGGGAGAACCTACAACACAATGAACACAAAACTCTTACCTACATCCACTAGAAACCAATAGCATTACAAAGATGACACCCCGGCATGGCCTTAGGGAATGCAGCAGAAGCAACCTTTGCCTGATCTTCCCCCTTTCCAGCTTGAATCGTGCAGGCATCAATGGTTGCGGAGCTACCGGATGGTGATGTACCTGTTTGTGCCGTGCTTAGCCCAGTGGTCCCTGAGGTCCACCGGCGTCGAGAGATCGTGGCCTTCGGCCGCTAGCCGGCTGAGCAGCTTTGTGAATGCGCCCCCACTCATCTTCCTTCCCCCGATGCGAGCGTGTCGCTTGTTGGGCATCACTGGAAGTGGGTACATGGAGATGCTCATGGTGCAGCAGGACGACTGCCACCCGCCACTCCCCCACTTGTAGCATTGACGGAGCTTCCCTGTGCACGAGCAGACAGGGGCAGGCATTGTCGACTCATCGAATGCGACCTGGTTCAGACCAAGGTCTTGGTCCTTCCACTCGTTCTTCATCACAGAGACACAGGCTGAATCTTCCCCGCCGCCAGACATCCCAGCATTCTTCCAATCGCCAGTGGCTTTCTTGGTTTTCCGGAGCACACCTGACGGCCTCTTCAATGGAGAGGCCTGGCCATTATTTTTCTTCGGCCTCTTTGCCCTTCCGATATTCCCCGGAGCTGTCGAGATAGGGCATGCTTCCGATATGCGCATTTCTCTCACATGATCATATGGAGAATCTGTTATTTGTAGTGGCGATGATTGAACATGAGAAAGCTGGTCATGGTGGTGGATGCTCTTCGTTCCGCTGAGAGATCCTTGGGGAAATCCATTCCCGTTATTCACATTCAATCCGTTTGTATGGGCCAGCTCAAGAGCAGCCAGGGCATTGTCTCGTTCCACGATTGCAGCATTCCGTTCAGCCATTGCAGCATCCCGCTGGGTAAAGGCCATATCTCGCTCAGCTATGGCAGCTTTCTTCTCAGCCAGAGCATGGTCTCTTTCTCGGATGGCACTGTCCCTCTCATTCATCAGAGCCAGGATATTCATACTGTGGTGGTCCTTTAGCTGCCTTTGAGGCATCATCCACTGAAACACAGGGCAGATATCACAAGGTCCACATTCTGTCAGAGATCAATTCTTTATAGTAATAAGTATCTTCAGAAAAAAAACATGTTTTCAATGCATAGTGGTAGACTGTGAGCTAGAATTTTGGGGTGTGTGATCTATGCTAAAAAGCAGTACATGTAAAGTTCCACACTGCACATTTCTACTATTTTTTTAGTGTTTGCAATACGTGTTAATACAACTATTGGGCTCAACAGAAAGAGTTCCATAGTCTCTACAAATTATTAGGCTTGGTTATTATTCCAATCCCACCACTTGCTGGATAGCTACATAGCACAAGAAAACAAAGAGCAGAAAAGAACAAAAGAGGCTTGCAATATCTATTGTCTTAGAATAACAGGGTGTCACCTGGAACAAGTAAAATTTCCCAAATTCAGCTTGGGCATTCTCCATTTAGAACAACTTCAGGCACAGTATGGACATTACCAAGGAGACAACAAGTCATGGGTGATGCATGCTGGCCAACATACTTAATTTGCAAGTGACAATCTCTATACGAGAAATTTTAATTATTGTAGTTATAAAGTTATATCTACAGCACTAAGACCATCTGGAGCACTGTAGGTGTGGGGGATATATTATTGAGACAAAGAAGTTGCTACAAGGTTCAATATTTCTCTGTTCTTGAAGATCGTGGTATCGAGAGAACCACATTATTGCATCCACGATAATACATTCCGACATGAAAAACAGCACATGCAACACAGGTTTCAACACATTATGTTCACAATAATATAGCAGATACGAACAGCAGTATAGCAACTGTCAAGGACGATTAATTATGTTGCTCCAAAACAACTTGCTTGTCATAAACCCTCAAGAATTGCAAGTCTTTCACTTGTTTTTCTGAAAAGGCAACAAAGTGAGCAAAATGCACTATCATCACAACTAGCCTATGTAGAAATCCTAACTGGTCAGCATATTTACATTTTAGCTAACTGTTGCTGTAGGGATTGTGTACTTCATTTGTGGTTACCATTTGTCATGCAGTATGTTGTGGTAAGGGTCCGAGGGCCGAGGGTAGGACGCTCGCCCTCATCTAGCCACTGGCAGGGCTCTTCCTAACGTAGTAGAGAGGCTCTGAGACTTAACTTTAGAAGAAGTGGGAGATTAGAGATTTTTTTGATTGTTCATTACTTGGTTATGAACGGCGTGGCTCCTCTATATAGATAAGGTTAACCCCTAACAATATAGAAACTAACACAACCTA
This sequence comes from Dendrocalamus latiflorus, assembly GCA_017311315.1. Classification (NCBI taxonomy): domain Eukaryota; kingdom Viridiplantae; phylum Streptophyta; class Magnoliopsida; order Poales; family Poaceae; genus Dendrocalamus; species Dendrocalamus latiflorus. The sequence goes on from CM029659.1 coordinate 1,799,560, forward strand.
ATGCAACTAATCAACTAAAGATAATATCATATCTATAGTATTTAAATATTAAAATATATATTCCTAATATAAAGATATGTATCTAATCATTCATAATACGAAGATATGCATTCAATCCTTCCTAATGTGACCGCTACAGTGCCATGCGGTACCATCCATATGCTACAGTACCCACGGTACGGGTCGTCCGTCTGCTATAGTGCCTCACCGGATTATAGGCCATAACATAGTACTGTTAAGATGTACAGCTGGTGCCGCCAACCTTATCTTTGCATGTGTTTGTATCATCAGACTTTTAGCTTTCTAATAAAGCATGGCTAATTTGCCTGATCTGAAAAAGCATATGCACATTTCAGGTGCTCATCTTCTGCATACAATCCGATTGTACATCCTTAGTGAAGGTTCGTTACAGTACAATTCTCACTGGCAAAAAAATACTTGAATAAATGTTTTGTGCCATATTTAGTCGCACAGTGTATCTTTTGTGTCAATGCAACATGTATACATCTAAAATCATGCATAAGAATCCTCCACGATGAATTACACAAACCTGAGTATGAACTGCTTGGCACGGCCTTTGCCTCCCATTTTCTCTGTGTCCAAGGTTGTCCATTATTACATTTGCTTGCAGCCAGGAAAATCGGGCAACTATGAAATTACCTGAAAAATAACGAGAGAAAAAAGTAATGATGCAGCAGATGTTATTCCAGGGAAATTATGTGCTAAAGAGTAACATAGCTAGATTGGCTTGTTGCTAGCTTGCAGCTCTAGAGACATCCCAAATAACAAATAACGGGACGAAGGAGAGGAAAGCGAAAGGGGAATCAGTATAGAGTAGAGAGGAATGCCTTTCGCAGTCATGTAGCAGTTTCAAACTGATAGATATATGAGAAGAAAAGGCATCAGTAAAACTGGGGAATGAGGAGTATCTACACATGTATGGGTCCAGTAATCACCAAGGCATAGTTTGCTTGATGAGTAAGAGCAGGCAACTAGTCAGTTATTATCTATCCAAAAGCATTAGAAGAGGAAAATTTATTCATTGTCTGAACCAAAGCCGCAATATAGATTCCCAAAACCTCAGACTCAAAAGTACCACATAATTTTGCAGCTGAATACACTAGTACCTCACCTCTTGGCTCTAGCTGCTTCCTATTTTTAACCCAAGGTATGTTCAAATGCATGCAGTGTCTAGTTCTAGGAACAGTAGCATGGCATGCCATCTATAGTTCTCTACTAATTTTTTTATCCTAAATACTCAGTTACTCGCCAAGAATTCTGAGGCTTAACAAGCTAGCATGGCATGTGCAGAAAGAAATTGGCTATACTAGAATGCAAAAAAGTGATTCATCCTTCTCCCTGAAGGCATAAGAGCTTATCGCAAACCTTAATCCTACAATAAACTGATTTCATGTGGTAATGCAAATATTATTTCAGCATGCATGTATCATAGGTGTGCCAACAAATGAAGAGTAGCTAGATTATTCTGTCAGTTCAGTAATCACTAAGCCGCTGCCTGATTGACCAAGTATGAGGGGACAGCAAGTCAGTTACCATCCTTCAAAATATTGGGTGAGGAAGAGTTATTGACTTATAACCCTTAAATCCGGTGCTCAAATAGCCACACCGAAACCTCGCAAAATCATTGGCCAAAACCTCGCAGACTCAGTTCACACATAATTTTCCAATTGAAACCAGCAGTACCCTATCTCTAGTCGCTTCCTACTTTGCGCACGAGGTTGGATCAAGTGTGTGGCACAACATCACGACCACTAGGTAGGCAGACCTCTTAAGAGCAACTCCAGCAGGGCCCCTACTTGACCCCTCAAACCTCATATTTGAGGGCTTGAGGCAAAAATAGAGGTCCAGCAGGGCCCCTACTAGAGCCCTTAAATTTGAGGAGCCCCTCAAATCCCCCCTTCAGCCCTCATTCCCAGGGGCCCCCTACTCTGGCTCTCATTCTTCTGTTTTTTCCCGCCTCGGTGAAAAATCCCCGCCTCCGCCCGTCCTCCTCCCTCCCACTCCGCCAGTCGCCTCCCTCCTTGCTTCTTCCCCCGCCGCCGCGCCCTCCCCTGCCGTCCCCGCCTCCCCCGCCGCCCCCTTCCCCTTCCCCGGCGCCTCCGCCCCCTCCACCGCCCCTCCCCCGCCGTCCCCTTCCCCGGCGCCTCCGCCCCCTCCACCGGCGCCTCCGCCCGCTCCACCGCCGCCTCCGCCCCCGACTCCCCGCCTTCCCCTGCCGTCCCCGCCTCCGCCCCTCCCCCGCCGTCCCCTTCCCCGGCGCCTCCGCCCCCTCCACTGCAAGATCCGACACCCGCGCCTCCAATCGCCAAGAATCGTGTCCAAGATGCGGGCGGCCACTCGCCGGCGGCAGCAGTGGGGCGGATGCGGCGGGGGCGGAGGGCGCAGCCGGGCGGAGAGGAGGAGGAGGTAGCTGGCGAGCAGAAAGCGGGGAGTGAGGCGAGGATTCAGCGGGAGCAGCTCGTGGTCGTGGCCGTCGCGGCCGTCGTCGCGATGGGAAGGGAGGGGCGAGCTGCCAGGCGGCAGCGGCGGCCGGCGGTCCCGCGCGGTCGGGGCGAGCACGGCCTGTGGCCGGAGCCGGTTCGGCGGCGGGCGAGGAGGCGGCGCACGGCGCATGCGGGGAGCCGAGGCCGGTGGTGAACCGGGAGGCGGCGCACGGCTCATGCGGGCAGCCGAGGCGACGCCACATGGCGCGTGGAGGCGGCTACGGCGGCCGCCGGGGCGGCCCAGTCGGCGGCGACGCGGTGCGTTGGAGTTGGACTGAGGGAGAGGGACAGAATGAGGAGTGGGTCCCATGTGCAGTGGAATGGATTTGAGGGCTTAAATTTGAGAAGTGTTGTTGGAGCAGATGTAAAAAAACAGGGCCCTCAAAAGTAGGGGGAGCTCTCAAATGAAAAGTAGGGGCCCTGTTTTGAGTAGTACTGCTGGAGTTGCTCTAATAGACAGTAATGCTCAACTCATCAGAAATTTTGGGGAGTTCACAAGCCAGCAGCAGCAGAGCACCAAAATCCGATTCTACCAACTCCCACTGGAAGCAACAGCGCTTCAAACGCTCAAATGTCTCAATGCGCATGCTCGATTCACGCCACCAAATGATCGCATCAAGCACGAACACTACTACTACTACAGTACTACTATACCAATAGTACTAGTAGTGCAAATACCCACACATGCGCATGTGTACACAAGCGCGGAAGCAAACCAACTTGGCCGCACGCCCCCTTCCTACTTGCTCCCAATTGATTAGACCAGGAACCCAAAACAGATGCGGAAAAAACACAGAAACCCAAAACGGAAATCGCTAAACCCTAGATCACCGAGCAACGCCACCACCAAAAGCCGAGCGGATTCGCGGGGCGAATCCCGTGATCCGCCGCACTTATCCAATGCAGCCTATCTCTCTCACACACAGAGGGAGAGAAAATTTTGGGGGAACAGCCTCTAGTTTATTGTTTAGAGGACAGAGAGGGCGAGAGGAAGACGCCAAGAGAGAGACAGAGAAAAGAAGAGAGTTACTATACACTATCAGCAGCAACTCCTCCCCTTCTAGAGGCTTCCATGCGGGGAGGAGAGGTGAAGCCCGCGCGCCAGCGGGATGGGATGGGGGACCCCGCCGCCGGCGAGGAGCCACGGCCAACAGCGGCGGTGGTGCGGGGCCGAGGTAGGGGTTAAAGCTAGTTGTCACCACCGCCACCACCACAGTTTCTCTGCCCTTTTTTTTCCTCGTGTTGGTGGGGTTGGGGAGCAAGGGGCAGCAGCGGCGGCATCGATCGCCTGCGACCGCGGGAAGAGGAGGCGAGTGGTAGGGGGGGTGTGGCCAACGGTTCAGAGGGAGACGAAACGAGGGTGTGCGGGTGCCGGTAGATGTGGCCGTGATTATTTTCAGCTGCCGATGTTTTTTTTTACGGTGGTTGATTTTTCCTGGGATGGGTAATGGATGGTAGAGATATTGATATGAATAATATATAGACTAGCGTGTTTGAGAAACTATTTATAGAAGCAACTTTAAAAAATCATTTGAAGAAATTGTCTTATTTATTTTAACTTTCAGAGGGAAATGCTACTTTCTCTCTTGTGTTGCATAACGGAACATGATTGTTGCACCTTAGGTTGTGCCTCCGCAACTGGGCCTCACTTGGGATGGAAACAGATACAATACCGTCGGACAATGGTCCAAGTGTATTGCGTACTACTCACTTTGTTGAAGTTTATAAGACATATTTTCTCCTGGTGTATAGACCAAGGAGACAGTAAAAATAACTTGATTACTCTTAATTATTATCTCTAAGTATTGTATTCAATGCATGCATGTAGAGAATAGCAAGTAAAACTGTATATTTATTAGGGTTATAAAGCGAACATCACACTAACTTTGCATTGGAACATAAAATACGCTCTATATTTATGGACAAAATCGTTCAAACAAATATGCCTTATAAACTTGGACAGAAAGAGTACCATTTTATCTTTTTTACTCCGTTTTTCTTTTTTTCCCTTTTCTTTTGTATTATCCAACAGTGTGTTTATTTTTCCCTATTTTTTGTTTTTCTTTAATTAAATAATTTAAAAAAAACTAACATCCATTGCTATATTATTTCAATCAAAATTCACGGCACATTTGGTAAGGGACGAATCACGCCACTTTGGGACAAATCCTGTGTACCACCACCAGGTGTTATCATTGCCCGTCTCTGCCGCACAGCAGCAGTACATGTTACTGCTGCTAATCCTCGGTACCGAATGGATGTCGACACGGCTACTGCTTTGGATACGAAATTTTTTATTTATTTTGCCCCCATTATGGTAAGTTAATTTGAAAATTGACCCTATATACCACAAAATTGGAAATATAGCCCTTTAGCTAGCGCGGAAAGACCCGAAAGTGACGCATGGCGTGTACCACGCTACCCAGGCGCACTAGGAACCTACCACTGCAGAACCCCTGCACAACGCGGCACTGCTCAGCCGGGTGAGGTAGGGCCCATGCGAGGCACTGCCCTCCCATGCCACAGCATCATGGCCCGCATGGCCACGCGTTGGCCGTTCTGTCCGTGCATTGCCTCCTCCCCTCGCGCTCCTGTGTTGTGGCACCTGGCCATCCTCGCACACATGTCGGCGACTCAGTTCGCTCCGGCACTAGCCCCACACTCGCTGCCTCTTCCTGTGCGTAATAAAATTCATGGATCACCCCCCCCCCCCCATTTCATCTAGAGGTAGGAGAGACCGAGAGAGGGAGAGAAGGGAGGAATAGAATGGAAATTCGAAATTTTAAGTGGTTTTGATTTGGAATTTGAAGTTTGCGCAGTTGTGAAAGCTGTACATGCATATGATTAGCATGTAATTAGCTAAATGGTATATTGTTAGTGTAGAAAAGTAGTAGTTAGCCTTGTGTATTTGATGTATGCCTGTAATTAACTTAGAAGACATAGTGTTGTTAGTATCATTAAGTACTTATTAGTCACGATAATTATGTACATGATTTTGCTTATGCTTAGATAAATGAGTTTGCACGCAAAACAAAATTATTACAATTAGTGTGTTAGAAAATAATTATTATGTAATGTGTAGGTTGTTATTTTGTACATGTCGCCTAAATGTTATAAATTTAAAAAATGTGAAACATTATTAGTTGAAAGTACATGGACTTTTTTATGGAAAAAGTCAAAAATCATTAGTCGGACACTAGTTTTGACAAGTCCTGCAAAAGTCGGAAATTTGAAAATTTTGAAGCATTTTTAGCTGGATGTACACAGACGATTTGATAGAAAAAATATTTAGCGCATTACGTAATGTGTAGGGTGTTAATTTTTACATGTCCTGTAAAAGTCAGGGATTTTGAAACTTAGAAACATTATTAGCTGTAATACACAGACCGCTTGATGGGAAAAATAAAAAAATTCTTAGTGTATTAAATCCATACGCAGCTAAAGTGGAATTGTAAATGTTGAAAACTCTGCCCTAACCCAGTAGTACCTTTCCCGCAGGATGCGGACCCCTATTTGACCCACTAGGTTGACGATATGCTCACGACTCAGTATGACATCTACAATGACTTCTTCGCACCCCCCTACCACACAGCCCTCGTACTACGCCCTTTGAGATGTACGTCGCTCCCCAGGTAGGCTCACATTCCTTGAGAATCAGCTACGTCGTCAAACCAAGCGATGGATGAATGTATCATGAGCTTATGTATGTTGTCTTATGTACCGTTGTGTTCTTATCTATACTCCTCTGTATAATGTATGTCTGTATAGAGTATATCCATACCTTGAGCTTAATAGATGGTTACAAGTTGTTACTATCGCTTTGACGTTTTTGGATAACAATAATTTGTACGGATCACTCCATTGTTATTACCCAACAAGAGAGCTGTGTGCAGCGATGTGAGCCAACGAGATAGCTTTTCGCGGTGACGTAACGCAACACTGCTCAAAGCTACTCATCGGGGCAGATGCTTCATGGATGCAAATTTGCACAAACCAATTTGCACTTCAGTCATGTATGGATGAGAATTTTGTAACGCACTAAGAATTTTTAATTTTTTTCCCATCCAGTAGTCTATGTACTTATAGCTAATAATGTTTCTGAGTTTTGAAAATTCAAACTTTTACTTGACATGTAAAAATTAATACCCTACACATTGCGTGGTAATTATTTTATAACACGCTAAATATTTTCTCCTGTCAAATCGTCTATGTACTTTCAGCTAAAAATGCTTTATATTTTTGAAATTTCTAACTTTTGTGGGACATGTCAAAATTAGCACCGTACACATTACATATTAATTATTTCGGAACACATGAAGTATTTTTAATCTTTTTCGTCAAATAGTATGTGTACTTCGAGCTAATTATGTTTTACATTTTTGAAATTTCTGACCTTTAGGACAGATACAAATTAACACACTATACATTGTGTAACAATTATTTTCTGACGCGCTATTGATTTTTGATTTTTTTTTTGTCAAAAAGTTTGTGTACTTCCAACTAATAATATTTCACATTTTCAAAAAATTTGACATTTATGTGACACGTACAAAATAACAACCTACACATTGCATAATAATTATTTTCTAACGCACTAATTGTAATAATTTTGTTTGCATACAGACTCATTTAGCTAAACATAAGCAAAATCATACACGTAATTACCATGACTAACAAGTAATTAACGACACTAACACTATGTCTTCTAAGTTAACTATGGTCATAGACCAAATACATAAGAGTAACTGCTATTTTTCTACACTAACAAGATATCATTTTAGTTAATTACATATCAATCACATTGCTAAAACTATAATTGTATATAGATAAAAATTACCTGTTCTTCATGCTAACAAACCGATCTACAACTTTCACAACTATATAAACATCAAATTTCAAGTCAAAACCACTTAAAATTTTAAATTTCTACTCCCTCCTCTCTCTCTCTCTCCCCTGCCTCTCTGGATGAAATGGTGTCGGGGGACCAACCCGGGGATTTTATTCACGGGAGGGCGACACCTGGCATCTCCAATGATATGAGTCAGCTAGCTATATGCCCTATGGCCTTGCCACGACCAGGGGGAGCAGCATCTCGGTGGGGCCCGTCACGTGCCGCGCCCGGCCGAGCAACGCCGCGGTGGCAGGTGCCCGCCATCTCCGGACAGAACCAATTTTATGGCGCACAGGACCAATTTTCACATTAAATAAATAAACAAAATTCTTTGGACGCCAGTCTGCGTTGGCGCCATCGATCCACGCCGTTCCCATCCATCCATCCATCCACCGAACTCGGCGCGGCTCACCAAGCCCCCCACTTGCTTGCGTTTTTGCTTTCGCTCGTGCGTGCCACGCGCACTAAAGCCTTCCTCTCCACTTTCAGTACTTGTTTTCGGAGTTGGGAGGCTGCATCCTCTTGCTCTGCTCCCGCAGTGTGATCCATTTCTATTGTATTGCCATGAGTCATCCTCTGGACTACTTATGTAATTCAAGATTTCAAGTAGAGCAATCAAAATCAGCATACAAGAACAGAACATAAGAACACGATCACACGACGAAGATACTTACAAGCTCCAGTCTTATTAACCCTGCTTGTCAATATACTACAGTCAACTCTTCTTCCCGACCAAACCAAAAACTAGCAGCAGCAGCAGCTGAAAAAGTGAGCGCCCTTATTGCCGGAGACACAGGTGGTACTTACAACACACAAGAGGAACAGAGCGCTCGATCGATCAGACGACGACCACCATGACACTACTCGTACTAGTAGCAAGTAGCAAGCACCACTACGCTATACAGCACACGCACGTCGCGACGGCATCAGGCGCTGGCCTTCTTGGCCGCCACGGCGGTGCGGATCGACCTGGGCTGCTTCGGCTGCGCCGGCGCCGGCGCGGCCTTCTTCGCCCTCTTCGCGCGCGCCGGGCGGGCCGGGGCCACCGCCTTCTTCGCCTCCTTGGGCGCCGACGGCTTCTTGGCGGACCGCCTCCTCTTGGCCTTGGCCACCGCCGCCGCCGCCGCCGCCTTCTCCTCGGCCTCGGCGAGCTTGAACGAGGCCTTAACCTTGACGAGCCTGCCCTTGGCGGCGAAGTTCCGGAGCCGCACGGCCAACACCTTACGGTAGTTGGCCGGGAGCACCTCCTTGTGCTGCTCCCCCATGTACTTGGCGATCGCGTACGGGCTCGACCCCGTCTTGCCGTCCAGCGCCAGGATCGCCTCCTTGATCATCTGATCACACAGCCACCCACCGCAATTCCATCTCACAATTCAAGGCAACTCACGTATTGAGTCATAGCAAGCTACGAACCAGGATCTTTTCCTCACCTCGAAGTAGGGAGGGTGTTGCGGCCCCGCCGACCTGGGCTTCCTCGGCTTCTTGGCCTTCTCCCGCTCCCCCTCCACCTCCGTCTTCTTCGCCTCCGCCTTCCCCTCCTCTGCACCCATGGCCTCCTTCACATCGGCCACCTTCTCCGGCAACGCCCGCGCCTCTCCGGCGCCAACCGCCGCAGCTTCCTCGGTCGCCATGGCACTGATCACCACTACTTTGTGCTACTTGTGGCGTGCCGATGTGCGGATTCGAGGCGCGCAGTTTATACCGGTGAGCGGGGCGCTCCCATTGGCCGGACGCCTCCGCACGCGGATCGGGATCCACGACGGCGAAATCCCGTGCGTACACGTGCCCGCGCGGTGCGGCCGGGTGGCTCCTGGAGCTTGTCGACTTCCTCGCCGCTGCGGCGGGAGGTTCCACGACCAAGGAGTGTGTTTTTCGGGTGTTTTTTGGGTGGACGAATTTGGGGCCGATTTGGGGGTTTGAATTCAGGGTTTGGTTTGGGAGTTTTTGTTTGGGTTGAAATTGGGAGCTGGATGGGTGCTGGGGAATTTGAATTTTCGGGAATGGTTCGTGTTTTGGGGAGAATTTTGGGGTTCTGTGAGGTGGTGTGTATTTGTGCCTGTTTTGGTAGGGGTCTTGATGCTTGGGTCAGCCAGATGGCAACGGGTAAATACCCATCAGGTATTGCCATTCCATACCCGTACCCGCTAGGTGTAAATTTACCCGTCGGTTTATCCGTATCCGCACGCGGGTAGGAAAATTTACCCATACCCGTACCCGTGCGGGTATTACTACCCGACGGGTAACCCGTACCCGCAAGCATACCCGGTTCAACACATAAGAATATCATCAATTTAGACATTCATTAATCATACATGCCAAGCACAAAAACGTCTAATGATCAAAATTAGTACATCACATAAACATACTTGACATAGCCATATCAACATATGACAACACAAATAAACAATAAACAACAAGTAGATAATAAAATTAACATTTGAGTGGGATGTCTAGTTGTCTAATGCGGGTATTCATTACCCGTGAGTAGGCGGGTATGGGTAGTATATACCCACACCCGCACCCGCCTACCCGGCGGGTAGAGGATTTCTCCAAATAACATACCCATGGGTACATAAAATTTTTCATACCCGTCTCTTTATCAGGTAAAACCCGTCGGGTATTCGGGTATCGGGTACCCATTGCCATCTCAGGCCTCAATACCGAGCAAGAATCCATGTCGTCGTCGTATATTCCATGTATGTTTATCACTAGAAGTTGGTAAGAAAGAAAGGAACAATAGTGGTCGAATAAAAAGAAGCATGTATATTACTTTGAATAAATTGTAGTGAAGGATTTTTGTGCTGTTTACGTGTACCAACAAGACTGTGTTCTGGTTTATACTGCGAATAATTAATTCTTTTTGTAAGATGGTGAATGAGGTACATCTTTTCCCTACGAAAGCATGAACGGGTGCTTAATATTCTGGTAAGCAATAATCCTGTAAGCAATAATCTAGTCCTATTCTTTTGGGCTGAGGTTGAGAGGTTTTGGTTGTGACGATGCACATGCCAACAAGTTTGAGAAGTCATTTAGAGAAACGACTTCAAGACACCGTTTGAAGAAACCGCACATTTGTTTTGGCTTTCAGATACTAGAATATTCTATTTCAAGAAGCAATCCAAAATGACATGTGAAATAGAATACCATTATGTATTTCATTTCAAGTATCAATCCTGAATATATTCCATTTCAAGAAGCAATCCGGAACAACCTCCGGAATAGAACACCAGAATATTTTATTGCAAGAGCCAATCCGAAATTAAATATTCAATTTCATGAACCAATGACCTCCTGAATAGAATACCGGATTATTCATATTTCAATAACCAATCTAAATGACTCCAAAATATTTCATTTCATAAACCAATCCCCAAGTGACCTCCGAAATATTCCATTTCAAGGACTCAGTCCGGAATGACCACCGAAAATATTCCGTTTCTGAAACCAGCCCGGAATGACGTGAGGCAGCGAAATGGAATTGCAATTGACAACCACGGCCCAAAGTCGAAACCCGATTGACAGCTTGGCCCAAAACTTAACCCGCACCGAGTCTGAATTCTGAAACCGACCCAGTTTACGCAATTGGCCTACTTAAAAAAAGATAACCATCACGAGCGTGTTGCACGTGCCTCCCCTATTCCCCTCACGTCGACTCATAGTTTCCTCCTGGCTGCACCGAACTCGAAATAGACTTGGCATCGAAGCGACGAGCATCCTAGGAAAAATCAACGGTTAGAATACAACTCGGCAACGGCCAGAGAATAAAAAGCGGAAGCGAACACGCAACGACCCACAAGAAACTAGAACGTGCCGCCGCCGAGAATCCGTCGCCCACACGGCACCACCGCGGCAGCATCACGGGCTACAGGCTTCAGAATTATCACGGTGTACACCAACAACTGGTTGCGATTAGTTGGAAACAATAGCAATAATAATAGCGTTTTAACATCTGTCTGATTAGACGCAGCTCAAAAGAACAGCACATAAGTGTTGTAACCATCCATATTTTCACACTAACCCTATGACAGCTAATTAGACCTAAAACCGAAAGGCAATCAACAAGTTGGTGACGTCATCTTCTATCTTCCTTCCATTTGCTTCGATGCGCGGCGGCGGCGGCGAAGGGACCCCTTAAGCGCGCTCGCCACGGATGCGGCGGGCGAGCTGGATGTCCTTGGGCATGATGGTGACGCGCTTGGCGTGGATGGCGCAGAGGTTGGTGTCCTCGAACAGCCCGACGAGGTAGGCCTCCGCCGCCTCCTGGAGCGCCAGCACCGCGTGGCTCTGGAACCGGAGGTCCGTCTTGAAGTCCTGCGCGATCTCGCGGACGAGGCGCTGGAACGGAAGCTTGCGGATCAGCAGCTCCGTGCTCTTCTGGTACTTGCGGATCTCGCGCAGCGCCACCGTCCCTGGCCTGTAGCGGTGGGGCTTCTTCACGCCGCCGGTTGTCGGTGCCGACTTCCTCGCGGCCTGCAACGCGGATCAAAAACACAGCTCAGCGAAAACGTCGCGAGAAGACAACCGCAGATCGGACACAACAGAGAACACGGGGCGAGAGGCGACGAGACACACCTTGGTGGCGAGCTGCTTCCTGGGGGCCTTGCCGCCGGTGGACTTGCGCGCGGTCTGCTTCGTACGGGCCATATCCTCAACTCAGCGGCTCCCTCTCCTCGGAACTTGACTTCGGCGGATTTGGGGAACTCGGAACTCGACGACGCCCGAACAGACACGAAAGGCGAGTATAGTGGGCGAAAAGGCAGGAGGTGAGGCTGATTTTATAGGCGTGGTGTGGGTGAGGGGGGCAGGAGACGTGCGGACCGAGGCGGTTTCTTGAGACCGTTTGCGCAAGGGTTTCGGGATCGTTGATCCGATCCGACGGCTGGGGCTCGCGAGGAGAAAGCACACGATCCGCGTGCTCGTCGCTGGTTGGTCGGGAGCAGGAGGCGCGGATCGGTACTCAGGTCGGTTCGGGGTTTCTATCTCGCCAGGGCGTTTTCGTCTAGGCATACGGCAGCGGTTTTTACCCATATAAATAAAATCGGTACAGTATGTACTATAATTAATTAATAGATTTTATCTTAAAAAAATACTCCGTTTAAAAGTTAGTTACTGTAGAAAAGCCAAAAGCCGAAAAAAAACAGGTATAACCCTTGACTTATCTTTACAGTAAAATATAAACGAGAGAAGTAAAAAACTATTTTAAGAAATCAAATGCTCATATTTATTTCTATCTTCTCCAAACAAAAATCAATACGAACTGATCTTTTATTCGACATTTTTAATTTTGTCATTCGTAGAATACAACCTTTTTAAGATTATGAGTACAATAAGGATGTACCCATCCACGCACGCACACAACCCCTACACACTCATACACAACCACGTGAGTGCGTTCAATGCACATGTTTGAGACGAGACGAAGACCGAAGAATCTCCAAAGCGTGGGTATGCATTTTGACCACTAAATATACCCATATGTGCGTGTACTCAGAGGTCACTATTCATATAAATAGTACCGAATGGGGGTACTATTCACGTGAACAGTGTCCCCTCCCGAAAATGCAGCACTGCGAGTCGACCCTGGGCTAGCAAGCAGCCCACTAGTTGACTTGATCCGATGTAGAACTTTAATTATTACTTTTTACATCTGCACATTTAGATATACTAATAAAATTTAAATATTATGAAAATATTTTTAACTATAAATCTCACGATATAATTTTCGTATAGCAAATCTCATGATATAATTATATTAATTAGCTAGTTTTAAATATATTAGCAGTCAAGTAAAAACGGATGTAGTAGGACATAGTAGGGTTGGGTTATGACTTTTGGCTTATAATTTTTGAATTCTGACTATTCGCGATAGAGTACGAAGAGAAAAACAGTCATTGCGATTTTGGTTGGTATAGCTGAAGTCGGTACAATACTATCACAATAGACTTATAGACCCCACCTCCAAAAGATGTACTATTTAAAAGCTACTTACTATAGTAAAAATATAAACATGAAGCCCAAAAACGCCTAACCACGTGTTCTCTCTAGAATCAGCCCTCCTTTCCTTAGTAGGGAAAAAGCTCCTTAGAGGACGAGTGGTTGCCTCGTTCAAGAGGTGAGGGTGTTCTATACATTCACCTAGGGTTGATATCTGAGTAAAAGCCAGATTTAATTATTTATGGACCCGTGTTTACAAGAATAATAGTTATTTCACCGGAATTACCAAAATATTCTATTCATCGTATGGCCACCTCACGACGTCGACATGGGGACGACATGTGACGGAGCCACACGACCACCGTGCAGCTACCTCTATGCCGCACGCCACCAGGCGTCAGCTAATTAGTTGACTTAATTAGCTGCTTAATAATTAGTTTATGTGTACTGCTTATTTAAAATTTTGAATATAGAAAATGAGTTTAAAAATTTACAAAATTTTATGTGCGGTCTCTCGACATAGATATTTTTTATTAATTTATAAGACGCAATGTAAAATTGATTCTTAATAAAATTTAAATAGGTTCTTTTAGATTTAAAGTCGGTTTATGCTTATACTGTTTACAATAACTAGCTTTTAAATGGTGCGTTTTTTCCAGACGGTGTCAATAGGAAAAATTGTAGTTAAAAATATACTGAGTTTAGCTGTACCAACTAAAATCATATACAACTATTTTTTATATATTTCTTTATATAAATAATCAGAATTTAAATATTTAAGTAATAAACCACCATAAACTATCAGGCTAAAATTCTTTCGTGAAAGCCCGGCTGCTAACAGCCCATCGACCTCCCCCCGAAAAAAAATCAGTGCTCAAAGAGCATTCGCTGCCGAACTCGATCGTTCCTCCAGCTCCTTCGTGGCCGCCACCGAAGCTTCCAGAACTCTCTAATCTCAGGAGCCCGACATGGCCAGCCCCGAGAAGCCGCGCCGCCGCCGTGCGCCAGACCCCATCGCGGTGCTCCGCGGCCATCGCGCCGCCGTCAACGACGTCTGCTTCCACCCCTCCCTCCCGCTCCTCTTCTCTGGGTACTCCCCCACACCCCAAACCCTAAACCCTCTCTGATCCTCCACATGTGATTTTGTTGTGTGTAATGTCTGCTCCTTGGTTTTTGGTTTTGCTCATCCAGCGCGGCCGATGGGGAGCTCAGGGTTTGGGACACCGCGAGGCACCGCACCGTCTCCTCGGTCTGGTAACTTCTGCTTCTACAGCTACGAGTGGCTCATTTTTGGGCGATTTGATGCGATGGCATGTGATTTTGTAGGGCTCATGGCGGGTCGGCTGGGGTGTATTCGGTCACTGCTGGCGCCGGACTTGGAAACAATATAGTTAGGTGAGCGAATAAAGGCGAATTTTGCCAGGAGCTGCCGATTGTAAGATATCTAAAAATTAGCTCATTCTAGGATGCAATCGCACCTGGATATATAAGAAGTTTCCGTAGTTATTATTGCTATAAACATGTAATAGCTATATACAGTACAATTTAGTTGAATCAGTGTTAAATTTCAGGATTGAGCCACAGTTGCAGAACATAGCTTTGTAGAATCGGTTTTGTACTGGAAGTAGGATTGAACTTCTTAGGTAAAAAAAATATGACGAAACCATCTATCTGTTTTTCATTTCTAGACAACTTTAGCACATTGTAGAATGTAGATGGAAGTGATTTTGGTTTGTGGCTTATTATTTTGAGCGGAGTGATTCTTTCTCATTGCGATGATTTTGGTTGGATTTTGATCAATACCTATGTTTCTAATGTTGACACAGTCAGGGCAGGGATGGGTCTTGCAAATGCTGGGTGATTGAAGAAGCTGGGCTATCGCGGTATGGCTAATTGCACATGCAGTCTACTAAAGTTGGATTGGGTATTTCGTTTGAATGCAACATGCAAAGGGTTGTCATATGTCCTTTTTTAAAAAGAAAGTCGAGATCTGTTTACGTCAAACATAAGCTGGGACATGATTAGTAGGAAATATGCTGGGACATGATTAGTAGGAAATATGTTCCCACTAACGTAAATGCAAGGAGAACACACATGTACACATAGACAAAGGATGTTTGAAATACCAGAAGCCATACAGCTCATCAAGAGAAGTCTTTACAAGACAGCTTCTATCCCTGAATGCAGAACAACTATCATTATGTTTCAAGCCTATCAATTATCATCCCCGGTATCAACTGCAACCATATTCTGTGTCCATTCTTTGGTCTTTGCCCACCACAATGTTCAGCTGCCTTGTTAATTTGAGTCCAGTCCCTCTTTCTGTCACTCTCATCCTGCTTCAAGCCTCTATATCAGAGCAGAAGCGTAATAATTTATCCAGAAGTATCACTATTATTTTAGGATTCTCGTTCTCAAATATGATTAAAGTTCTCCAACTACCATGTTGGTCAGGTTAACAATGATGCTATTGATCTTATGGTCAAACTCAGTGTAAACTCCCATGGTATCAACTAGCAACGAGCAAGATATGGATACCAGTCCGACTACCATTTCATCATTATTAAGTTATTCATGTTTTCAGAGAGTCTAATTCATCCTGATTATGGCTTGTTGGGAAGGCACGTCCCATATGCTTCTGAAGAACTTATGGCCCTTTTTTTTGTTTTTAGACTGATGTTGCGCTGTAGCAATACGATTTCTTATTTGTATATCAATGGTGATGAATAAGTCCCTGTACTGTGGTCTTTGTGGGGCTGTGGTAGTTTTTGCTTTTTGACTGCTTTAGGACAGCATCTGCTTTTAGGACAGCATCTGCTTTTGCTTTAGGACAGCATCTGCTTTAGGACAGCATCTAGGATAGCATCTTAGCATATGCTTGGCTGGTTCTCAGCCTATAAATTTGTATCCCCAACCCCTCAGGTTGGCATGGCATTGTGTGAGAAATAAAAAAGAGAAAATTGCCCCATCCCCAAGTGTCATCCTCTCGATGAGAGTAAGGATCTTGCTATCACCAACAGCAAGACTCCAGCGAGTAACAAGTGGTATCAGAGCCTTAGTATCCTGTAGCCTGAGCATCTCCTGCTCATCTCCTTCTCCGGCCTCGCAGCAGCCCCAGCCGGTAGCAGCAGCAGCTCCGGCTGTCCCCGCTCACTCCTCTCCGGAGACGGGCAGCAGCTCGCCAGAAGCAGCCCTCTCTCCACGCAACAGCCCCCCAGTAGCGCGCCATGTCCGTAGGGCAGTCTCAGCGCTCGGTCGCCTCGAGCATGCGGCGTCAGCAGACGGCCGAGCTCGTCGCGGCAGAGCAGCGCGAGCGAGCGGCGGCAGAGACCGCTGCGGCGGCGGAAAGGGCGTCAAGGCTGGCAGCGGCGGAGCTGGCAGCAGCCAGGGCGGAGGTGGAAGCAGCGGCGGCGGCAGATGCAGCGCGTGCGGCAGCAGCAGAGGTCAAGGCTCTGCGCGGCAGCAACAGCAGCTCCGGCTCTGTTGATGACAGCGCCGACGCGGACCCTCAGCTGCTGGAGAGGGAGGCAGCGCAAGGGCGAACGGCGCAATGGGCAGCCGCGCACGCCCACGAGCGCGGCGACAGCCCAGACAGGCGCGGACGCGCCGGCGGCGCTCCTGAAGGTGGCGCACACGGCGGTGGCGCTCCTGGACGAGGCACGCACGGCGGCGGCGTACGGGTCGACGGAGAACGCGGCCCTCACAGGCAACGCGGCTCTCTCTCCCCGGTTCGGTACCATGGTCACCACGAGTACCAGGCTGTCGTCAGGGACGTCGGCCCCGGCGGCGGGTGACCTACCCTCACCAAAACCAACTACGTCGAGTGGGCTGCGGTGATGAGGGTGAAGCTCCAGGTGCGGCATATGTGGGATGCAGTCCGGTACGGCGACGTCGACTACGACCAGGATCGACGGGCGCTGGATGCTCTCATCGCCGCAGTCCTGCCCGAGATGCAGTTCTCGCTTACCAACAAGCGGACTGCCAAAGAGGCTTGGGACGCCATCGCTGCAGCACGCATCGGCAGCGACCGCGCCCGCAAGTCTACACTGCAGGCACTACGCACGGAGTGGGAGCACCTGGCCTTCAAGCCAGGTGAGGACGTTGATGACTTTGCTCTCCGTCTCAACACTCTGTTGCAGAAGTTGGTGCAGTTCGGTGACGATACCTACGGCGAAGAGAGAGCTGTGGAGAAGCTCTTCCGCTGCGTCCCCGAGAAGTACAAGCAGATGGCCCGCTCGATCGGGTCTCTGCTGGACCTCTCCACGATGACCATCGAGGAGGCGCTGGGTCGCCTCAAGGTCGTCGACATCGATGAGCCACAGCGCCTCTCGGGACCCGTCACCATTGGCGGGAAGCTCCTCCTCACTCGGGAGCAGTGGGCTGCCGGCCAAGGTGACAGGAAGAAGGGGGAGCCTTCTTCCGCGGCAGGCGGTCGCAAGCATGGCAAGCGCGGTAAGCCGCGCAAAGACGCCCAGGCAGGGGCACGAGGAGGCGCCCAGGGCGGCGATGCTGGCAAGCAAAAGCCGGCACGAGACGACTCTTGCCACAACTGCGGCAAGCTTGGTCATTGGGCCAAGGAGTGTCGACAGGCACGACGCGGCCAGGCCCACGTCGCGCAAGCGGAGGAGGAGGAGCAGCCGGTCCTGTTCATTGCTCATGCGAGCATCGAACTACCTCCAGCGGCACCGAAGCAGTGGCTCTCCTCCACCTTGACGAGCCAAAAACACACGCCTTCCTCGGCGACAGTTCCGGCAATGACAAGACCGACGGGTGGTGCCTCGACACCGGCGCCACCCACCACATGACCGGGCGGCGGGAGTTCTTCTCCGAGCTCGACTCAGGCGTTCGAGGCACCGTCAAGTTCGGCGACGCCTCCGCCGTGGAGATCAAGGGCGTCGGCTCTGTCGTCTTCGTCGCCAAGACTGGCGAGCACCGGCTGCTCACCGGCGTCTACTACATCCCCGATCTGCGGAACTCCATCATCAGTTTGGGACAGCTGGATGAGAACGGCTCGCGTGTCGAGATCGAGCACGGGGTGCTGCGGATTTGGGATCTTCGACGCCGCCTTCTTGCCAAGGTAACCAGAGGCGCAAATCGACTCTACACTCTTCACGTGCAGGTGGCACAACCCCTCTGTCTCGCAGCTCGTCGGGACGACGAGGCGTGGCAGTGGCACGAGCGCTTTGGGCACCTTCACTTCGAGGCCCTGAAGCGGCTCAGTGCCACGGAAATGGTGCGAGGCCTGCCGTGCCTTGACCATGTGGAGCAGCTCTGCGACGTCTGCGTGTTGACGAAGCAGAGGCGACTCCCCTTTCCCCAGCAGGCAAGTTTCCGAGCCAAGGAGAGGCTCGAGCTCGTGCACGGGGACTTGTGTGGCCCGGTGACACCGGCCACACCGGGAGGACGACGCTACTTCCTGCTGCTCGTCGACGACCTCTCCCGCTACATGTGGGTGATGGTCCTCTGCAGCAAGGGAGAGGCTGCGGACGCCATCAGGCGCACGCAGGCTGCTGCGGAGGCGGAGTGCGGCCGCAAGCTGCGCGTGCTGCGCACAGACAACGGCGGCGAATTCACGGCGGCTGAATTTGCGTCGTACTGCGCTGATGAGGGCATTCAGCGCCACTACTCCGCGCCGTACAGCCCGCAGCAGAACGGCGTCGTCGAGCGGCGCAACCAGACGGTTGTGGGGATGGCTCGGGCCCTCCTCAAGCAGAGGGGGATGCCGGCTGTCTTCTGGGGAGAGGCGGTGGTGACGGCCGTCTACATCCTCAACCGCTCGCCTACCAAGGCGCTCGACGGCAGGACGCCGTACGAGGCTTGGCATGAGCGCAAGCCGGCGGTCTCCCACTTGCGGGTCTTCGGCTCCGTCGCGTTCGCCAAGGAGCTTGGCCACATCGGCAAGCTCGACGACAGGAGCACTCCGGGAGTGTTCATCGGCTACGCGGAGGGCTCGAAGGCCTACCGCATCCTCGACCCTATCACACAGCGCGTCCGCATCTCGCGTGACGCTGTGTTCGACGAAGGGCGTGGCTGGACGTGGGACAAGGCGGTGGACGACGGTTCGACTTCGACTCTCAGGGACTTTGTTGTCGACTACGTCCACTTCGAGAGAGCCGGGGGAGCTAGCAGCTCGTCTTCACCGAGCTCGTCCACCTCGACACCTTGCTCGCCACCAGCTCCGGCGAGTGCTCCACCACCTTCGGCACCGGCTACGCCCCACTCTTCACCACTGGCTCACCACTCTCCTGCACCGGCGGCCACACCACCGGGATCGGCCCCAACAGTTTCGGTCCACGACGAGCAGCGCATGGTGAGTTCGCTACTCCGCTGTCCCACGACGAGGACCGCGTCGACGCCTACCACGACGACGAGCCTCTGCGCTATCGTACCATGGACAACATCCTCGGCGAGCTGCCCGTCCCTGGACTGGCGCAGCGCGACTGCGTGGCGGAGCTGCACTTGGCATGCGACGACGGCGAGCCCCGCTCCTTCGCTGAGGCGGAGGGAGACGTGGCGTGGCGTGTCGCGATGAAGCAGGAGATGGACGCCGTCGAGCGGAACCGGACGTGGGAGCTGGCGGATCTTCCTGCCGGTCACCGCGCGATCACCCTTAAGTGGGTGTTCAAGCTGAAGCGGGATGAAGCCGGCGCCATCGTCAAGCACAAGGCTCGCTTGGTGGCACGAGGCTTCGTGCAGCAGGAGGGGGTCGACTTCGATGACGCCTTCGCACCCGTCGCACGGATGGAGTCCGTGCGACTCCTTGCGCTAGCTGCCCAGGAAGGCTGGCGTGTTCATCACATGGATGTCAAGTCGGCATTTCTTAACGGCGACTTGAAGGAGGAGGTCTACGTGCATCAGCCGCCGGGATTTGCGATCCCCGGCAAGGAGGGCAAGGTGCTCCGCCTGCGCAAGGCCCTCTATGGCTTGCGACAGGCACCGAGGGCGTGGAACGCCAAGTTGGACTCCACGCTGAAAGGGATGGGCTTCGAGCAAAGTCCGCACGAGGCGGCCATCTACCGGCGGGGCAGTGGAGAAAATGCCCTGCTGGTGGGTGTCTACGTCGACGACCTGGTGATCACTGGCACCAAGGATGCGGAGGTGGCGGCATTCAAGGAAGAGATGAAGACCACCTTCCAGATGAGTGACCTGGGGCCTCTCTCCTTCTACTTAGGGATCGAGGTGCACCAGGATGATTCCGGGATCACGCTTCGACAGACCGCCTACGCCAAGCGCGTCGTTGAGCTAGCTGGGCTCACCGACTGCAACCCAGCTCTCACTCCGATGGAGGAGAGGCTGAAGCTGAGCCGCGATAGCACGACGGAGGAGGTGGACGCTACGCAGTACCGGCGTCTTGTGGGGAGCCTTCGCTACCTCGCTCACACACGACCGGACTTGGCATTCTCCGTCGGCTACGTTAGTCGGTTCATGCAACGACCGACGACGGAGCATCAGCAGGCTGTGAAGAGGATCATCCGCTACGTTGCGGGGACTCTTGACCACGGCCTCCATTACCCGAGGTGTCCCGGCGCGGCACACTTCGTCGGGTACAGCGACAGCGACCACGCGGGCGACATCGACACCAGCAAGAGCACAAGCGGGATTCTCTTCTTCCTCGGAAAGTGTCTCGTTCACTGGCAGTCAGTCAAGCAGTAGGTGGTGGCTCTGTCCAGCTGTGAGGCCGAGTACATAGCGGCTTCCACCGCTTCGACTCAGGCACTCTGGCTCGCTCGACTGCTTGGTGATCTCCTCGGCAGGGACACTGAAGCAGTGGAGCTCAGGGTGGACAGCAAGTCCGCTCTAGCCCTGGCAAAGAACCCCGTTTTTCATGAACGGAGCAAGCACATCCGGGTGAAGTACCATTTCATCCGAGGCTGCTTGGATGAAGGAAGCATCAAGACAAGCTACATCAACACCACGGATCAGCTTGCGGATCTGCTCACCAAGCCTCTTGGAAGGATCAAGTTCCTTGAGCTTTGCTCCAAGATCAGGATGGTTCAACCCTCCCACAAGACGACGCACAAGACTTAGGGGGAGAATGATGAATAAGTACCTGTACTGTGGTCTTTGTGGGGCTGTGGTAGTTTTTGCTTTTTGACTGCTTTAGGACAGCATCTGCTTTTAGGACAGCATCTGCTTTTGCTTTAGGACAGCATCTGCTTTTAGGACAGCATCTGCTTTAGGACAGCATATTGACCGCTTTAGGACAGCATCTAGGATAGCATCTTAGCATATGCTTGGCTGGTTCTCAGCCTATAAATTTGTATCCCCAACCCCTCAGGTTGGCATGACATTGTGTGAGAAATAAACAAGAGAAAATTGCCCCATCCCCAAGTGTCATCCTCTCGATGAGAGTAAGGATCTTGCTATCACCAACAGCAAGACTCCAGCGAGTAACAAATGGCCTTCATCTGTAAAATGTAGTAGTAAAATTTTGAAGAACTTCTACAGATTAGCCAGGTGAATTATAGAATCAGGAATTCTCTTGTTTCCTATATATTTTTTTCACTCCCCATGATTGGTCTAGATGTGTGCCTCTCCAGTTTTTGTTGAGGAAAGCCAATATATATGAGGTTCACAAGGGAATCTGGTGGAATACATGCTTCTTAGCAGGCTTTGTGTTTCATGCGGGGTATGCCTTGTATGAATTTCTATGGAGTGTAAATCCAATTTCTTGGGTTCTTGTAGGAGGCCCATATTTACAATCAAAACAAGTACATACCATTTCTGCAAGATGTCACTGGTTAAGTCTCCCTGTTCTACACATTGCACACAACCTGGCTTGAGCTGCTCAACTAGCGACGTTGAGCCACAAAGACCAGTTATTGAAGAAAATACAGGATTGCATGGCGTAAATGCTGCAGAGGGATCCCAAGAATATGAACAAGGTAATGTTCAACCATTTCAGCATCCTGTCACTTTTAAAGACTGCAGATAGCCTCGCAATCCCCATTGTAAAGAAAATGGTGTCAGATAACTCTTTGCTGTCTCTTTCTTTATTATTAACTTTATTATGGATTATCTAGGCATTGCCTTTAATGGACAAAATGTAATGACAATCGCTGGTCAAGAACCTTCTCAGGTTAGTTCCAAACCTATCCTGCCTTTTGGGCAAACGTGATGAATCACATATGAAATGCTTCATGTCAGATAATGCTTGGATGACCTGATGCAATAGAGCAGAACTGGCTGAACTCCTTTTCTTTTGGAGTTGTTTACTTAATTTATTACCTCTGTTTTCATGATGTAACTTCAAAACAAAATCTACAGGTTGAACTTTGGGACATTTTAAATGCAAGGAAGATAATGAGCTTGCCTCAAACATGCAGTGCTAATATGACAGATCACCCTACCAAGAAAAGTGGTTCGTCTTCACCACTCCAGCTGTAGTTGTTTTGTCTTATGCAAAATATCAAGCGTAGGTTGAATCTAGTATCCAGTTGTGGTAGTGATTTGATGTTTTGCTTAGTAGGACCTTCAAGTATTTATACTCTTGGGTAGCCCCCACTATGTTTGCTGGTGTCATTTTTTGTCTACTATATTGTTGGTTTTTCAAGACAGTGTTGGAGGAAGCAGAAACTTGGTGATAGTATTAAGAAGCCGCAATAGTGGACATTGTTATAGGCTGGTTGCTGGTATTGTATCGGGACAAGGATATCTTGGCTTTGCCTTGGATGATAAGATTTCCTGGGCATTGCTCTATATCATTTCTGTATTTGGCTTGAAAAGATTATTTATTAGTTATAATTCTACTTGCTTCCGTAATATGGAGTGCACTCAAGCTATCGTAGCCACCCTGGGGATGCTTAGCCAAATCTAGCAGAAAATTATTAACTCCTGCCATTATCCCAGAAATGTATGCTTTGCAATTTGACCAAACCTCTCTTAACATCACTGAAGCAAGGCTGTATAAATGTGGTTTAGGTGAAACCCTCTTCCATAATTTTCGTTGAAAAAGCCCCTCTTCCATAATATGAGACGAGATGTATCTTGTTCATTTCTTTGCTGTTGTAGCTTGCTTGCTTAATACAAAATAAAATAGTGCATTGCATCTATTATTTTGTTTACAGCTATTGAATGGGTATAGTGCTATTTTCATCTGCAGGACAGTTGTAAATCTCCCTTTAAATTGTTCAAAGACATTTATTTGCCTTATTATTTATTCTAATCCTTGAAAACTTTAATTATGTTGATTGTAGGTCTATGCATGGCTGTGCAAGCTTTCATCCTATGTGAATCTGGAGGCTTTGTAAATGTATTGTCGAGGTTAATACCCAAATAAACTTTTTGCAAGCCCAATATGTTTGTAAAATTATACTAGGTCAAATTCTTATTGCAAATATAGTGATGCTGTGATGTGAAGTGTATGCATGATTCTCTACAGAGTACAGAATCTTTCCTGTTTCATAATGTTAACCATTATTGCATGTCTTCCAATGGATTTGTGCAGCACATATTTAAGTGGTATTGCTCATGCATGTTCAATTGATCAGTTCACATGTAAAGAGTTGAAGTAACATACTTTTGTAATTGAATTAATTGTGTTTTGAAACAACAAAACAAGTTTCAATTACTTAATTCTCCAGTAATATGCAAAGAAGATAAATAAATCCATTGGTTGAAGCGAGCGGGCATACATACTTCAAGGGTTCAAGCATTAGTATGAGCGAGTTGCTAACCAGTCAAATAATGAGTTTTGGTAGTATCTCATTCTTGACTAGACCGTCAGAACTTCCATGATTCATTCTATTGCTATCAACACTTCCATGATTCATTCTTTGGCTGCCAGCTAAGTACTTGATCTAATAAAGAACCATATCCAATGCATCTGGGGTTGGTCACAGTGACTTCTATATTTTATTCACAACAGAAAGCTTTTTCTCTTGTTCATTTTTTGTTTAACAGTATTCCTTTGCTTAAACACCAGTTGAATTGTTCTCATTGAAGTTATGTCAAAATTTCCAGTTCAAATAATAGGTCATTTTTTAAAAAATAAAACTCGGTTTTATGGCTAATAGTTATGAAGATGGAAGCACTCTTTGGTGGGATGTACGGAAACCTGGGTTACCTTTATCTTCAGTGAAATATCATTCAGAATCAGGTCTCATGCTATCCCCTCTCAATTTTAATTTTTAGTTGATTAACTTACCTTCTCCAATAATAGTTATGTTTGTCTTCCTTTGTAAGAATGAAACAATGTATGATCTAATAAGGTGCAGGTGTGCAGCTTTATCCATTGCTATTGATGGGTTATGCAATGGTGGAATCTCAGGAGGTGCTGATAATAAAATAGCCATGTTCACTCTTGATCATCAAAAGGTGTGCCCTCAAATCATTCTGTTTTTTTTGTTTCCTGCTACATATGAAAATTTATCCTTATCATGAAAGGCTCATGCTGTGCGTAAAAATTGTTACTATATACTTGTGGCACACTGCGAACCCGAGTTTACTTTGTATGCCTTGCTGATTTCCATGTTATGTCCTTTTCAATGTAGCACTAGTAATTTTCTCCAAGGATATGCAAGCACAATCATACATCGAGGAAGTGCTTATAATAATTTATCATTACATAGGAGACATATGCAAGAACTAAGGATCTGTTCCCAGTGGGAAGGAGTGGGGGGCAGCACTCTGGTTCGGGATTGAGTCGCAGCTGCCCTGCTACTTTGATAAAGGAGGGATTGGTTCCGAGAAAAAAACCAGATTTTTTTTAAAAAAAAAACTTTGGCAGCCTTTTATGCTTAGCCAGGGGTGCGTAAAAATCAATCCAGGTTGGAAAAAAGTAGAAACATACGTTTTTCAAGTTATCTAAGGATACCTTTTCATTCATTAATTTTTCTATAACAAATGACCGTGCAATATCATGAATGATATGTTGTTATCGTTTTTACAAGGTTCATGAGTGCTTCCATCCTAAATGATGCTGATGATGACAGCTCTGTTGAAAGTTATGTTTATCAGTTTTTTGTACCCGGATGCAGGCCTAGATTTGGAGCGTTATATCTATGTGATAACTGATATGTACTAAGGAAAATCAAGCATCTCTTGATCTACCTCATATTAATTCGGATTCAATAGCTTGACACAGCTAGCATGTCATCTACTCTGATTGCTGAATCTCATCATATCACAAGCAGGGAGGGAGCTCCACATATAGACC
The DNA here is from genome assembly GCA_017311315.1 of Dendrocalamus latiflorus. Taxonomy (NCBI): domain Eukaryota; kingdom Viridiplantae; phylum Streptophyta; class Magnoliopsida; order Poales; family Poaceae; genus Dendrocalamus; species Dendrocalamus latiflorus. Next base: position 1,825,046 of record CM029659.1, read on the forward strand.
AAGTTACTTTTAATTGGTTAAAATTTTCTGGAGTTTTTGCTCTTTCTAGTGACAACAATCAAAATATTCTGCAGTTCATCACAAACATCATCATCACGGGACAATGTACTGTTTTTGTTCTTTCGCAGTGCTTGCAATTGCATTTGTTAACCATGACTTCTGAATTTTTTAATACATCATGTTGTATTGATGTACTGGCATTTTTTCTATTATGATTACAGGGTACGTTTACTCTTAGGAAAGAAATAGAACTTGAGCGGCCGGGTATAGCAGGTACAGCTATTCGTCCAGATAACAAGATTACAGCAACTGCTGGTTGGGATCATAGGTTTGTTTTCCCATTCTTGGCCTTTCTCGTTGACCAGGGATGCTAATATAACCTATTTTTATTGGCTTCCTAAATCAACTTGCCCAAGTCAGTAATTGCATCTGATTTGATGAGAGTATTAGTACTGCATTGCTATTTAGTGGTAAGCAAATATATACCTGAATTGAGAGTAAAATTAATCAAATCAAAACAATGGCTCCTTGTGATTTTGGGTGCTACTAAAAGGATTTGGTAATCATGCCCTCTAGTTGTTTATCTAAGTTTGCAATTGTTGCGTTTGTGTAATCTTTCGGGTGTTTTACATCATTGCAGGATCCGAGTGTACAACTACAATAAAGGAAATGCTCTAGCAGTGTTAAAGTATCACAGTGCTTCGGTATGCAGCTTCCTTCTAATTGCACTCATTTCCTTGTCATATCGTGTCTTTGTTGTTGAGCTCAGGGCATTGATCTTAATTTTACCTCCCTAAGCTAGTCTGGAAATTCAAGAAGGCAGGACTTTTCGATTATCTTGTTTACCTTAATTGGAATATATTTGTACGTGTTCCTATAGGGCATGAGATTTATAATCAGCTCAATTACTCCTTCACATTCACTTAGCCAAATTCTGTGGAACATGCATTTTTTACGCTTCTTTTTTGCTTGCAGTGTAATGCGGTGACTTTCTCATCTGACTGCAAACTGATGGCTTCCTGCTCGGCAGATACTACGGTTGCATTTTGGGAGCTATATCCTCCCAAAACACCTAGCAAAGTTGACATCACAACGACAGATGAGGCCTCCAGTTAATTTAGTCAGGCCTTCCTGTGGTGTAATGTAGACGAGTGAACAACCATGTGTGCGCTTTCGCTGCTAATCTGGGGGCGTGACTCGTTTGGTGAACTAGTGTTATGTAAATTATCGGGCGTTGAAATTTCAAAGTTACGACAGATAAATGACAGTTAGGTTATGGTGTATTTTATTATATTTTTTTGTCACTATTTTGATGTTGAATGTTAAGGAAGAGAGAGCCCAATTCTGATGAATATCGCACGTTCACATTCTTCTGGGCAAAGAAAGGAAGGCCCCGTTTGGCACAGCTCTAACTCCAAGATCTATGCTGGATTTGTAGTTTGTTGACTAAATTAAAGTGATTTAAATATTTTTATTTAATATATAATATAAATGAAATGAGTCATGTAAATGCACTTAACATGCGGATTTCCTAGAGCTACAGATGACCAGCTTTACCAAACGGGGCCGAATTCTGTGGGATGGGCCTTCAACCCCTTCCCCTATGGCCCCTCTTCGGATTTTGCCACATGGTGCCGTGAATCTCAAGGCTACCTTATAGCACAAGGAGCCAAATACCAAACCCCAGCAAGGGCATGTTCTTTTGTAGCTTTTGGCTTTTTTACAGTAACTAACTTTTAAACGAGTATCTTTTTAAGATAGTTAATTATAGTATATACTATACCGACTTCATTTATATCGGCAAAAGCCGCATGTGAATTTCAGTTACTCTGTAATCTCTTCCTATGGTGAGCTTGTCTAAAATTCACTGATTATAGGCCCTTGGTTTATGGTTTTTGGCTGTGGCTTTTGCCATAGGAAAAAAAGTTGATTTCTGAAGCAGCAAATACTCTGTAATTTTTTTCCTATGGTGAGCTTCCTGTTGGTGTACCATAGGAAGAAGAGTTGATTGCTGAAGCTAGCTCATCATACGAAGAGATTACAGAGTAAAATAAATTTACGTACGGTTTTTTGTCGATATAAATGAAGTTGGTATAGTGTACACTATAACTAACTCGTAGATTTTATCTTAAAAATATACTTTATTTAAAAACTAGTTACAGTAAAAAGCACAAATAGAAGTCAAAACCTAAAAAAACAGGCTCAGTGATTGCTCAGAGAAGGAAAAACACTGAAAAGCTAAAACAGGTGCCCAGGCCGAAGCATCGTCCGGCCTCAGATTTGGTGCACGAATTAGAGCAACTCCAGCAGAGCCCTCAAACAAACCCCTAAACCAAAATTTGAGGGCTGGGGACAAAAACATAGGTCCAGCAGGGCCCCTACTCAGGCCCTCAAAAGTAGAAGGCCCTCAAATTCACCCATCAAGCCCTCATTCCTGGGGACTTTGGAGGAGGCCCTACTTTTAAGGGCCTGAGTAGGGGCCCTGCTGGACCTGTGTTTTTGTCCTCAGCTCTCAAATTTTGGTTTAGGACGATGAATTAGGATGAATTTGAGCGCCCTAATTTGAGAGTTGCTGTTGGAGTAGATGCAAAAAATCAAGCTCTCAAATGTTATGAAAGCCCTCAAATCAAAAATAAGGGCCTTGATTTAAGGGCTCCTGCTGGAGATGCTCTTATACGGTCCACATGGCCACGTGCCCGGATTGCTGGGCCGCACGCCCATGCGACACGCACCGGCTGACGCACCGCCGCCGCCGCCAGCCCGTCAAGCCGCCGCCCGCGATCCTGCCCGATTCCGGTGCCGTCCTTGCCCGTGTCCACCTGGGCCGAAATCCTGGGGAATCCGGCCCTCTTTGTCGGCCGCATCGCTTCTGTTCACCACCGCGTCTTCCTTCATCTTCCATCAGCGTACAACCTTCGGCTTGTTTTCTCCTTAAATTCAAGCATCGTCACATCACTACTGCTACTTGCTACACGTCTTTTCAGCGAGTCATGTTTCTTTCTGAAACCACGGGTCAAACGATTTTTTTTTTTTGCCTTTGATTTTAGTGTGTGGACGCCAACGAAAATCTCATCAACTCTGTGAGAACTGCACGCTAAATTATATTATCCTCTTCGTTTTTCAATTGGGAGATGAGGTTGTAGTAGGTGTAGAATGCTTCAACAGTTGAACGACACAAAAGCAGCCTCTGAACCTCCTCCCTCCTCTCAAAGCACCCATTCGCTACAACACCATATATCTGCTGCGTCGCCCTCCCCCAACCTAACTGCCACAACCGTCGCTGCCACCGTCCTCCGGTTCTGCCCACCACCATCCTACCCTTTCCATTGCCCCCGCCGCCGCCCACCGTCGAGCCACCGCCTCCTCCTGACCTCCTTCTATACCCGGAGGGAAGGGTGAATATGTAGCAGGGAACCGGATATGGCGGCGGACGCGAGTGAGGGGATGACGATGGCAAGGAGAGAGGAAGCGACGGACGGGAGCGAGAAGGAGCATGAGAGGGAGGGAGCGGCAGGAGAGGAGAGAGCGATGATGCTTTGGGAGAGAAGAGCATGAGAGAGAGAGGGGAGGTATACCGTCGAACAGTAAACCGTTCTATAGTGTTCGATAGTTTTCTTTTTAAAAAAATGCACTGATGTCTATCAAAAAAGAAAGGGAGAAGGGGGAAATGCATTGATAAGAAGCAGAAATTCTAGTCGATTTCATCCTCACTTTTCTTAAATCTCTAGTCGAACATACAATACAACAACAGGAATTAATGCCCCTATGTTTACATGCATCCTGTTCTGCGGTGAATATTGAGGTATGGTATGGCGGCTAAATCTAGGCCTTGCAAACTAAGATTATCCTAGGTCTAAGAACGCTTAGGACAGGACATGCAAAACCACATAGAGCACTAAAATATTTCGGTCAAATGCTTGGCGTTTCATCTATCGCCGAACACGTCTTGCTCGAATCATCCACAGCTTACCTTACATTAGACTGGTCAGGCGATGTGCATGTGAGTTCACATTTAATGCATCCACTTTCTTTTCGTTCTGTAGCCGTCCTTTGATCATCTTAAGGATAAATTCAGACGAAACCTACGTAATTATCACATTGCTTCGTTGCTTGCTTGAGCACGAAATGCAAGTATACGACAGAGTAATGGACAGCAATCAAAACTCTAACTACAGGGGGTTCTTTTTTACTGTCACTTAAGAATTTTAGTTTAAAATTTTAAGTTCTGACTGTTCGTTAGACAGAGTACGAGATAGAGATACTCGTATGAAATTTTAGTTGATATAGATGAACCCGGGATAGTATTTACTATAATCGACTTATAGACCCCGTCTTGAAAAGACATTCTATTTAAAAGCTAGACACTGTAGAAAGCTAAGCCATAAGCCTAGGTAGTGCTCATTTGAGCTTAAATTTGTAGGTTTTGGCTTTTTCACTATTTAACGCTTTTTTACTGTAGCTGTTAGTAGCTTTTTCAGCGTAATTAAATTTAAAATTTTTAAAATAGAAAAACAGGTTATCCTATCATGAACAATGCCAAAAAAATACAAAAAATGTAAAAAAACCCCAAATAAAAGCCAAAAAGCAAAAAAAGACAAAACTAAAAAAACTAAAAGTTAGAAACCAAAATCCAAAAGCTGAAGCCCAAATGAACAGGAAGAACCCACACGATGTATTTGCTGATGTTGCTGTCTCTATCTCTCTAACTCTAATCCTCTTATACCTAGAAAACACATCGCTAATAAAGTATAAGTTGTTGTTGCAACGGTGTGGCCAAAATTCCTCTAGCTCATCATCATTTAAACCATGTATATGTAGGGGTGAAAACAGATTGAATAGTTTTCGACCGATTCAGACAAAAACGAATTCGGATTGTCTCGGATTGGATTTTCTTTGGATAATCTTGGATTGGAAACGAATACGAATTTTTGTCAGAAACGTATATGAATACAGTAGACTTGATATCCATCGAATATAAATACGGATTATCTGGATAATACGAAGCCAGATATCCGGGATTTCGGTCCAGTAGCCAAGCCAGCCAACGGCCCATCACTTTGATCCGCTGCACTGCATCCTCTGCTTCAATCACATCTTCTCTGGGACTTTCAGCTATTGCACTACCATATTCTCCGATTAGACCGAGCTACTTCTACTCATACGAGTCGAGCTATGTCTACATGCCATAGTATTGTGTCACCAATTGTTGGTCCATGGGCCTTGTAATGAATGGGTTGAAGACGCAACACTATGGCATGTAGACGCAATACCATGACATGAAGACGCAACACCATGGCATGTAGATTGTAACATCCAAAATTTTGGATATTCAAAAATATATAATTTTAAAAATATTTCTTGCGTTTTGCTGGTGTTCAAAATTTCATTTTGAGCTTTTATTTGAACTTCTTGAGTTTCGTGTCATGTAAAATAAAACACTAAGAAATAATACCCCAAAATTTTATAAACAATGAAGGTGTAACAAAAAAAAGGGGGAAATCTAAGCATTGCACACAGATTAAAGTTAAGTATTAAATAATGACACTAAGAATTGGAGTTTCAATTTACCTAGGTAAAAGGAAAATGTCAAAAAGAATATTCCCAACTTTAAGTCTCAAAATAATAATAATAATCGAAGCGCAGATTAAGATTCAAATTTTAAGTGCACTTCAAAACTTAAAATCAATAAACCCTAATGTATAAATTAAACTGTAAATTAAAATTAAAATTAAAAAAAAACCGGATTATAAAATATGCCTAACCCTTCCTTCCTTTTCTCACTTTTAATCCTCTCCCCCACTCTCTTCCGCGCGGGCCCTGCACCCTTTCCTCTCTTCCCCTTCTTTTCCCTCTGCCAGCGGGCCGACCCTTTTTCCTTGCCGACCGCGCCGTCCAGAACCCCCCACGCAGGCGCCCCTTCTTCCTTCCTCTTTCCCTCCTCCTCCCTTCTTCCATGGACAGGTTGCTTCCACGTCGCCCTTCCCTCTCTCAGCTCTGCGCCGAACCGTCGCCATCGCCAGCGTCCAGTCGCGTCCGCTCCCTGCTCTGCGCCACTCCTGACATGCGCCGAGCCCCGCGCCTCCGCGCCCGAGCCCGCGTGGCGCCATGCCCGGTGGTCCTTCCCCTGCTTCGCCCGGTCCTCCGCCCAATCCCTCGTCGCCTCCGCCCGGTTCTCCGTGCCTCTCTCGCCCTCTGCGCCTACAAGAGCCCCGCTTCCTTTCCCCCTTGCTCCCCGCGCCACTCCCATCCTTTTTTCCCTACCCCTTCCTCCCCATTTCCGCCCGTGCGCCAGCCGCCTGCGCCTCCACGCCGTCCCGGCCGCTCCGGCCATCTTCCCATAAACCGACCGCGTCACGGCGAGCTCCCGGAGTCCTTCTCCCTCCTCCCGCGAGTAATTGGACTCCGGTGGCTCGAGCTTGCCGCAGCAGCGCTCTTCCTCGCCTCCGGCCGAAACCACCGCCTCCAGTGCCGCTCCCTCCTCGGCGAGTTTATCCTCGATTCCTAAGAGCAGGAGCACCTCCAAGCCACCACGAACCTCCTCCAACCGACGCCGGAGCTCCTCCCCCACCCCAGCTCGCTGGCACCGTGAGCCTGCCCGCGCTGCCGTAGGCCGTCGTCGGTAGCTCGCCTCAGCCCCTCTCCCGCCCGGCCAACCTCATGGTAAGCATGCCCCCACCTCCCTCATGCTCATGCGCACCTCATTTTCCCCTCCCTTTCACTCCAGCGCCACCGCCCCGTTTTCACCTCGCTGCCGACAGCTCAAGCCGACGCCGGCCGATTTCGACACCGCCACTGCCCGTGTAGACACCGCCAGGAGCTTCCTCATTCATGTGGGGGGCTCGTTTTGCTGGTCGTCGGCGTCTCCCTGGTCATCCCTCGCCAGCGACAGCACCGCCGGCCGTGCACAGCCGCCTCCTCTGTTTCAGTCAGTTGAAGACTTCGTTTTGGGTCGATCCCAATGTTTTAACTCCCATCTCGTTCACCAATAGGGGCAGCGCCCAGCTGGTCGGTCGAGCCGCTCGTCGCAAACAATAGGACCCAGGTTCGATTCTCCTCTTTACACATTTTTATTTGTATTGTTGTTAACCCATTTTTGCTAGACAATAATTAGAAAATAAATCAAGAAAGCTAAGATGATTGATTTAAAATCAAATAAAATTTATATATGCGCTAGAATGTGAAGCTTATATGCATAAGAGCGATTAAGTGATTGAGAGAAATAGTTTAGTATTAGCTCACTAATATTTAAATGATTGAAATTTAAGTTAAAGATTTCCTAGTATACAATTGAATAGACCATGGAAATAATTAGCGACCATCCAAACTATAATCCATGTAAAGACAAGTTTATATCTATCAAATCTTTTATTAAGAAAATTAATTTAGATTCAAATACAAATTTACCTACACCTCAAATATAGAGTCATGTGCATATGATCAATTAAGTGCTGAAGGAAATAATTAGGTAAAGTTTAAATAATCGATTGGAATGAAAGTTTAAGCATAAGTTTAATTAGAAGTAGTGGCGAAAATATAACTCCATATATTTGCAAACAATAATCGAAGGCCCCTAAAGAGAATAAAACCCAATAAAGAGGCATAAATTAAACGAAATATTAAAAGTAATTGAAATAAAATATCCCTCTGAATTAGAGACTTATCTAGGCATATATATAAAAATACAAAGGCATAGTTGGAAAGCGCAGATGACATGTAGGTAGCCCTAGTAAATGTGTCAGTACAAATTTTGTATTCGTCGTAGACCATATTAGAAATAAAGACACCATCATTAACATACTACCGATCATGAAGTTCGAGTAGTAACGATGAAGAAATATAATCATATGTAGCAAGCAATCAGTCATAAATGAGTTAGTATTGAATTATGTCAGATGCTAAGGGATAACATATCAATATCAGTTAATTCCCAGAGCATCTTCAAATTAAAAGGGTCATATCATAACATAGGTATCGAAGTATAGTAACCCTGGATCCTCGGGCATCGAAATAATCTCAACAGTAAACAACTCAAAGAAACATGTAATGTTATATGACCAATAATCGCAGACGAGTAACAAATAAGAATATACTGAAGATTTCTATTAAATATCGTTGGGATAATTAAGTACTCACGTATGGCACTAGAAGTATCAAACTAATCAATAGGTGCGTACCTCAAATAATCGGTAACTAGAACCCTATAAAATACCATAACCTAAACTGCGAGGAGAACATACCCTAAAGATGAATTTAACTGCACTAAACTCCTACACCAGTCTATAGGCCTAACTTAACTCATGGAACTTCCTTGATAAATATAAAGATAATAAAAAGAAGTTATTAAATAAAAATATCAAGTTATCATATTATACCATTGATCTTGCCTCAAATAACCCAAATCACCCATTAACTCATAATAAAACTTGAATTGAGTTTATTCGGATTTATTTGGATCTTTTGAGTTATTTGCTTTTATTTGGGTTCAGTTATTTGTCGCGTAATTAGAAATTGGGAGTCGTGAAGATTCAGTGGATCCAGCGAGATTAAGCTTGAAGTGAAGATAAAGACCAGAAGCTCAAGAGCAAGCATTGTGTGAGCTCAAGACCGCGGTAAACCGCGCCAGGCGAGTCAATACTTTGATCATGTTGAACCTACATTTTCTGCAAATTACTTTGATTTAAATTATCAAATTGCATGCTGTAGTTTATATGCAAATACATGTTTAATTTACGATTCTAGTTATATGCACATTGTTTACCTTGAATAATATTACCCTCCTTTGGAATATTTGAATGTGTGAACCTTGTCGCCCTAGCAAAATTATAATATTAACCTTTTGAAATTAAGTCCCTAATTATATGCCATGCTTAGTATTGCGTAGATACTCATGGGCGCGAGAGCGCCCAAGCATCACTTTTTAATCCTGAGAAAAATTGGTTGGGCAGTCATGGTGATAATGACTGGTACATTTGATATGATTATTTTACACTCCCAAAATCCCCAACTTGCTTAAATATCTGGGCGGATTGGTTCGAGGGTGTGAGTGTGGTGCAGTGGAAGCACAAAGTGGGTTAGTGGTAGACCGCCCAGATACCACTAAGGACTGAATCTTGTCATGTCAACCCGTGTAAAACAGTACAACCACAAGTCTGTAAAGTACAACTTGGCTAAGTAGACTTATCGAAATCCCGGACTCATCTCACTGGTAGTGGATTGATGGGGTTATGCTATGGCAAGGGGGCCTGAAGGGACACCAGGTAGGGTGAAGTTTCTCAGTCGTACTAGCGCAGAGGGGAGGGGAGCCCGTACGCTAGTAGCAGTGAGAAACATCCCGTGCAATTAGATGGGACCCATCGCAAATGGGAGAAGCCCATATAGTGGGATGAGAGAAAGGACTAGATACTTTGAAAAGTCACTGTGATGGTCTGCTCAACCACACTTCTAAGGAATCGTGTGGGGCAATGAGTTGATTGTCTCTTGTGGTGAAAGTGTACAAACTCTGCAGAGTCAAAACTATTCGAATAGCCGTGCCCACGGTCAAGGGCGGACATGGGAACTTAACCAGATATAGTTCTATTTCAAAATGTTTTGTGGGTGGGATGGAAAAGTGGAGGGCAGTGAAAGGCCCTAGTTTGGAGTTGTCCTGGGTGTCGTCCCAGTGGTAAGTTAAGCGGCTATAACGCTGAAGAAATTGCTATATGGTGCAGATGCCATGTAACGGTGGATGGAATCTGAATCGATATTAATAATGCATTTCCTTGTACATTATGATTTGTTCCAAAATTGCTAAGTCATAGGGCTTTTTAATTAATTGTATTCAAAAGCACTCTACGCAAAATAAAACAGCCCGAGCCTCTCCTTTGTTAAGCTATGCATACTATTTATTTGCATTCTGTGTATTGGCTCGCGGAGCACGGGGTCGGAGTGCTCATGCTCGCTTTTGAGACAAAATTCAGAATCAGGAGTCAAATCACCTCGCTTCAGCAACAAGATTGGACAAGCTGGCCGAGAAGATGAAGATGTCAAGGGCTAGGTCGCGAACCTCCAGTTGGCTGCTTGTGGGCATGTCCTGAAGGTCCCACCTGTGTGCTTCGTTCTTCCGCTGCTGCAATTTATCGATTTCGGCCTAATCGGCCCATGTGTAAGTCTACTATTATATTTACGCTTCCGCATGATATGTATTTTGATATTCATTACTGTAACTGTGAGCACTATCTACTGATCCAGGGAATAGTGCAGTAATCACAGAGGAATCCGGATGTTAATATCTGGGTCCCTACAGCGATGGTATCAGAGCATATCGACTGCAGGCCGTGACCTAGTTAGCCTAGCCGTTAGTTTAATGACTAGAAATATTTCATTAAAATACTACCTCCAAAAATATAAGTTATACTGCTTATTCACATCTCTCTTAGATGATTCTCTCTCATCCGTATGCTACCCTAGCCATCTTACTTCTGAAGCTCTCTTACCCAAATTCAAAGTGATGAAAATCCGATACTTCTCTTGTAAACTTTCTATGAAAGCGCGCTTAGGGTCAAGAGTCATGGTGCTTAACCTTGAAGCTTAATATCAAAGATTGTGTTATTTTTGGAGAAAACAATAGGGTGAAAATTGGAAGAACAAAAGAAAAAGAAAAATTGGTGGAGCCTAACGGAAAGGATTAGAATGAGTAGATGGATGAATTAAGTTATTCTAAAAAAAAGGGAAATATGAAAATAAGTGCGGGAGTACAACATTGATAAATAGCATAATTCTTGGGAGATATTTTACCATGGTGGAATAATGGAAAATGATCGATTGATAGATAAATTGATAGAGTTTTGTGAAATTGGAGAGATGGTAACAATTATCTGAGTACAGGTTTGACTAATAACATTATTCCTGGAAGATGTTCCTAATAAGGAATTAATTCGGAGGTTGTCACTGAAGATTTAGGTGGTTAATAGAGGAGTAATTATGATTTTGTATACAATATTGGATTATTAGGAAGTCCTGATACACATGACACTGGTGGATTTAAAAGCAATAATGTGGGCTAATCATTAGAATTCAGAATTGAGGAGTAGATAGACAATACAGATTCAGATTGATCATTGGAGAAGCAAACTATGGATTTAGATCAATGACACCAGACTGGATTATTAGGAGGTCACGATACGAAAGTCATCAGTGGATCTAAATAAAGCTGGATCTTCATAGGATTGGAAAGCTGATAAAATTGGCAATTGATGAACCCAAGATTGGATTTATAAAGATGTGGAAATTCAGGCACATATAAGGATTTGGTAACCTCGATTCGATTAATAAAATTTTTGCTGGAAAATTTATATATAGGTGGATTTAAAGTAAAGGTATTGGATTTTCATTGGATTGTAGAGTTAATAAGTTGACCAATAGTGGATCCGAGATTTTGATTATACAGTCATGGTGAAAATATGATATTTAATCCACAAATATACGATTGAAAGTCAAAGATTTATGCGAGACTTAGATAACCATGACTAGATTAATGAAATGATGGATGATACAATAGGAGGAGTATGAATGGTGGATCAAATAGAATAAATAATCTCCTTTGCTGTTTGGAGTTTTAGATGGCGGTAATACCATGAACAATTAATGAAGAAAGATAGCCTAAGTGCAGTTTGCAAAAGTCGGAGCTAAATCATAAAGGCCGTTGGATTTTAAGCCTTATGTACCAAAAAAAATCATATGGGAGTGACTTGATTCAATGATGGATAGTTGAGCGTTGGAAGAGATTAGGATACCTAAAAAAAATTCTATTTTGCCACAAGGAGCATAAAAAAATGAGTGCTAAAACCAATGAAACTACCCCAAATACTTTCCACTTCTTTCTATTTATTACAAAAGGAAAAATTTGATTCTCTTCTCATACCCCTACTCCAAATTTTAAGGTTAGGAACGTCGAAGATGATCATGAAGATAAGATGGTCTCGTTTTAGACGGACTGTGCATATGAACCCTGCACCCTCCTATGTGTGCTCCCCGAGTAGACGATGTATTGTTGCACGATTCTATTTGGCCCTGTGCACTGCCTCTTGCCCTCGGGCGTCCTATTTCGCAGTCACAGGAAAAACTTGCTTTTAAAGTTTGTGTGGTTCTGTATCACCCCAGCTTCCGGGGTATCTTCCTTTAAAGTTAAATGGGTTAGAACACCTTATCTCCGCGATTTGATCCTCATCTCATGCTATTTCCTCTCACCTTTTTCTGCAAACCCCATCAGTTCCACTGAAGCAAAGTGATGAATCGCCAAGGATCAAGATTTGACTCTGCCCTGCTAACTTTCTCTCCTTACCTACCCGGAGGACCCACCATGCCTGGAGCTAGAAGAAACGAATAATGACACTCGTCATTTGTTTAAGGGGGGTAGCACTATGAGACAGAAACGTCGAAGGACTACTGCGACACATATTTGGAGTTGCAACAACCTGGGCGTAGAGCTAATCAGACCGGTACGAGGAGATTCGCAAGACCAGAAGTATTCTGGTGATGAGGATTACAAGACATACCTTTAGCTAAAATCGACATGCTTGGCAAAGCTACAGAGTAAGAATAAGATCCCAGTAGAAGTGAAAGACCACCATATAGACATGCCCATCGTCACCTAGGCCCTCTATCCCTAGGGCACAGACCACCTATCAACTTGAAATTCTACAACCATATATCCAATAGGCGATGCAACTACCCCATTCTACGATGACGTGAAGACAACAATGTCAAAGAGCAAGTAATTGGAAGTCCACGACCTATCTAGGAGAACAAGGTATCTCTCTTCCCTTTTGACTTCTCCAAGTGCTAACCCCTGTTGTGCAGATCTTCATTTTTAAGCGGAGCTGAAGAACTATACGTCGAGCAATACCCCGAAACCCATTGCTAGCCAATATAACCCCACCTGCTTCTTTCTACTCTACCGGAATCTCGGGGTCGAGATTCATTTAAGGGGGGTAGGTTTGTAACATCCAAAATTTTGGATATTCAAAAATATATAATTTTAAAAATATTTCTTGCGTTTTGCTGGTGTTCAAAATTTCATTTTGAGCTTTTATTTGAACTTCTTGAGTTTCGTGTCATGTAAAATAAAACACTAAGAAATAATACCCCAAAATTTTATAAACAATGAAGGTGTAACAAAAAAAGGGGGAAATCTAAGCATTGCACACAGATTAAAGTTAAGTATTAAATAATGACACTAAGAATTGGAGTTTCAATTTACCTAGGTAAAAGGAAAATGTCAAAAAGAATATTCCCAACTTTAAGTCTCAAAATAATAATAATAATCGAAGCGCAGATTAAGATTCAAATTTTAAGTGCACTTCAAAACTTAAAATCAATAAACCCTAATGTATAAATTAAACTGTAAATTAAAATTAAAATTAAAAAAACCGGATTATAAAATATGCCTAACCCTTCCTTCCTTTTCTCACTTTTAATCCTCTCCCCCACTCTCTTCCGCGCGGGCCCTGCACCCTTTCCTCTCTTCCCCTTCTTTTCCCTCTGCCAGCGGGCCGACCCTTTTTCCTTGCCGACCGCGCCGTCCAGAACCCCCCATGCAGGCGCCCCTTCTTCCTTCCTCTTTCCCTCCTCCTCCCTTCTTCCATGGACAGGCTGCTTCCACGTCGCCCTTCCCTCTCTCAGCTCTGCGCCGAACCGTCGCCATCGCCAGCGTCCAGTCGCGTCCGCTCCCTGCTCTGCGCCACTCCTGACATGCGCCGAGCCCCGCGCCTCCGCGCCCGAGCCCGCGTGGCGCCATGCCCGGTGGTCCTTCCCCTGCTTCGCCCGGTCCTCCGCCCAGTCCCTCGTCGCCTCCGCCCGGTTCTCCGTGCCTCTCTCGCCCTCTGCGCCTACAAGAGCCCCGCTTCCTTTCCCCCTTGCTCCCCGTGCCACTCCCATCCTTTTTTCCCTACCCCTTCCTCCCCATTTCCGCCCGTGCGCCAGCCGCCTGCGCCTCCACGCCGTCCCGGCCGCTCCGGCCATCTTCCCATAAACCGACCGCGTCACGGCGAGCTCCCGGAGTCCTTCTCCCTCCTCCCGCGAGTAATTGGACTCCGGTGGCTCGAGCATGCCGCAGCAGCGCTCTTCCTCGCCTCCGGCCGAAACCACCGCCTCCAGTGCCGCTCCCTCCTCGGCGAGTTTATCCTCGATTCCTAGGAGCAGGAGCACCTCCAAGCCACCACGAACCTCCTCCAACCGACGCCGGAGCTCCTCCCCCACCCCAGCTCGCTGGCACCGTGAGCCTGCCCGCGCTGCCGTAGGCCGTCGTCGGCAGCTCGCCTCAGCCCCTCTCCCGCCCGGCCAACCTCATGGTAAGCATGCCCCCACCTCCCTCATGCTCATGCGCACCTCATTTTCCCCTCCCTTTCACTCCAGCGCCACCGCCCCGTTTCCACCTCGCTGCCGACAGCTCAAGCCGACGCCGGCCGATTTCGACGCCGCCACTGCCCGTGTAGACACCGCCAGGAGCTTCCTCATTCATGTGGGGGGCTCGTTTTGCTGGTCGTCGGCGTCTCCCTGGTCATCCCTCGCCAGCGACAGCACCGCCGGCCGTGCACAGCCGCCTCCTCTGTTTCAGTCAGTTGAAGACTTCGTTTTGGGTCGATCCCAATGTTTTAACTCCCATCTCGTTCACCAATAGGGGCAGCGCCCAGCTGGTCGGTCGAGCCGCTCGTCGCAAACAATAGGACCCGGGTTTGATTCTCCTCTTTACACATTTTTATTTGTATTGTTGTTAACCCATTTTTGCTAGACAATAATTAGAAAATAAATCAAGAAAGCTAAGATGATTGATTTAAAATCAAATAAAATTTATATATGCGCTAGAATGTGAAGCTTATATGCATAAGAGCGATTAAGTGATTGAGAGAAATAGTTTAGTATTAGCTCACTAATATTTAAATGATTGAAATTTAAGTTAAAGATTTCCTAGTATACAATTGAATAGACCATGGAAATAATTAGCGACCATCCAAACTATAATCCATGTAAAGACAAGTTTATATCTATCAAATCTTTTATTAAGAAAATTAATTTAGATTCAAATACAAATTTACCTACACCTCAAATATAGAGTCATGTGCATATGAGCAATTAAGTGCTGAAGGAAATAATTAGGTAAAGTTTAAATAATCGATTGGAATGAAAGTTTAAGCATAAGTTTAATTAGAAGTAGTGGCGAAAATATAACTCCATATATTTGCAAACAATAATCGAAGCCCCCTAAAGAGAATAAAACCCAATAAAGAGGCATAAATTAAACGAAATATTAAAAGTAATTGAAATAAAATATCCCTCTGAATTAGAGACTTATCTAGGCATATATATAAAAATACAAAGGCATAGTTGGAAAGCGCAGATGACATGTAGGTAGCCCTAGTAAATGTGTCAGTACAAATTTTGTATTCGTCGTAGACCATATTAGAAATAAAGACACCATCATTAACATACTACCGATCATGAAGTTCGAGTAGTAACGATGAAGAAATATAATCATATGTAGCAAGCAATCAGTCATAAATGAGTTAGTATTGAATTATGTCAGATGCTAAGGGATAACATATCAATATCAGTTAATTCCCAGAGCATCTTCAAATTAAAAGGGTCATATCATAACATAGGTATCGAAGTATAGTAACCCTGGATCCTCGGGCATCGAAATAATCTCAACAGTAAACAACTCAAAGAAACATGTAATGTTATATGACCAATAATCGCAGACGAGTAACAAATAAGAATATACTGAAGATTTCTATTAAATATCGTTGGGATAATTAAGTACTCACGTATGGCACTAGAAGTATCAAACTAATCAATAGGTGCGTACCTCAAATAATCGGTAACTAGAACCCTATAAAATACCATAACCTAAACTGCGAGGAGAACATACCCTAAAGATGAATTTAACTGCACTAAACTCCTACACCAGTCTATAGGCCTAACTTAACTCATGGAACTTCCTTGATAAATATAAAGATAATAAAAAGAAGTTATTAAATAAAAATATCAAGTTATCATATTATACCATTGATCTTGCCTCAAATAACCCAAATCACCCATTAACTCATAATAAAACTTGAATTGAGTTTATTCGGATTTATTTGGATCTTTTGAGTTATTTGCTTTTATTTGGGTTCAGTTATTTGTCGCGTAATTAGAAATTGGGAGTCGTGAAGATTCAGTGGATCCAGCGAGATTAAGCTTGAAGTGAAGATAAAGACCAGAAGCTCAAGAGCAAGCATTGTGTGAGCTCAAGACCGCGGTAAACCGCGCCAGGCGAGTCAATACTTTGATCATGTTGAACCTACATTTTCTGCAAATTACTTTGATTTAAATTATCAAATTGCATGCTGTAGTTTATATGCAAATACATGTTTAATTTACGATTCTAGTTATATGCACATTGTTTACCTTGAATAATATTACCCTCCTTTGGAATATTTGAATGTGTGAACCTTGTCGCCCTAGCAAAATTATAATATTAACCTTTTGAAATTAAGTCCCTAATTATATGCCATGCTTAGTATTGCGTAGATACTCATGGGCGCGAGAGCGCCCAAGCATCACTTTTTAATCCTGAGAAAAATTGGTTGGGCAGTCATGGTGATAATGACTGGTACATTTGATATGATTATTTTACACTCCCAAAATCCCCAACTTGCTTAAATATCTGGGCGGATTGGTTCGAGGGTGTGAGTGTGGTGCAGTGGAAGCACAAAGTGGGTTAGTGGTAGACCGCCCAGATACCACTAAGGACTGAATCTTGTCATGTCAACCCGTGTAAAACAGTACAACCACAAGTCTGTAAAGTACAACTTGGCTAAGTAGACTTATCGAAATCCCGGACTCATCTCACTGGTAGTGGATTGATGGGGTTATGCTATGGCAAGGGGGCCTGAAGGGACACCAGGTAGGGTGAAGTTTCTCAGTCGTACTAGCGCAGAGGGGAGGGGAGCCCGTACGCTAGTAGCAGTGAGAAACATCCCGTGCAATTAGATGGGACCCATCGCAAATGGGAGAAGCCCATATAGTGGGATGAGAGAAAGGACTAGATACTTTGAAAAGTCAATGTGATGGTCTGCTCAACCACACTTCTAAGGAATCATGTGGGGCAATGAGTTGATTGTCTCTTGTGGTGAAAGTGTACAAACTCTGCAGAGTCAAAACTATTCGAATAGCCGTGCCCACGGTCAAGGGCGGACATGGGAACTTAACCAGATATAGTTCTATTTCAAAATGTTTTGTGGGTGGGATGGAAAAGTGGAGGGCAGTGAAAGGCCCTAGTTTGGAGTTGTCCTGGGTGTCGTCCCAGTGGTAAGTTAAGCGGCTATAACGCTGAAGAAATTGCTATATGGTGCAGATGCCATGTAACGGTGGATGGAATCTGAATCGATATTAATAATGCATTTCCTTGTACATTATGATTTGTTCCAAAATTGCTAAGTCATAGGGCTTTTTAATTAATTGTATTCAAAAGCACTCTACGCAAAATAAAACAGCCCGAGCCTCTCCTTTGTTAAGCTATGCATACTATTTATTTGCATTCTGTGTATTGGCTCGCGGAGCACGGGGTCGGAGTGCTCATGCTCGCTTTTGCGACAAAATTCAGAATCAGGAGTCAAATCACCTCGCTTCAGCAACAAGATTGGACAAGCTGGCCGAGAAGATGAAGATGTCAAGGGCTAGGTCACGAACCTCCTGTTGGCTGCCTGTGGGCATGTCTTGAAGGTCCCACCTGTGTGCTTCGTTCTTCCGCTGCTGCAATTTATCGATTTCGGCCTAATCGGCCCATGTGTAAGTCTACTATTATATTTACGCTTCCGCATGATATGTATTTTGATATTCATTACTGTAACTGTGAGCACTATCTACTGATCCAGGGAATAGTGCAGTAATCACAGAGGAATCCGGATGTTAATATCTGGGTCCCTACATAGATATAGCTGGGCTTGTATGTGTAGAAGTAGCTTGATCTAATTGGAGAATATGGTAGTGCAGTAGCCGAAAGTCCTCTCAAAGAAGATGTGGTTGATGTAAGGGATGCAGTGAAGCGAGTCGAAGTAGTGGTTGTATCCTTATAGTTGATGTTCTCATCAGCAATGGAGGAGAGATAGATGAAGGAGAGAAAGCCGAGCTGCAAGGGGAGTGGCCGAAGGACAGCACAGGGAGGCTGAAGCCAGGGAGTAGGTGGCGCTGGTGGGAGCCAAAAGGGAGAAAGGCAATGGGGAAAGAAAAGAATAGAGTGGGAAGAGAGAGAAGAGGGAAGGGATAAGGAAATGAATGGCTCTGGCTATTCGGCTGAACAAAGCAAGAAAAAAGAAGAAGAAAGAGATTAAGCACGTGTAGTAACAATCTTCTTCACAATTATTTAATCTTGAGCATTCCGTTGCATGCTAAATTACTCTATAAAATTTTGCTAATCATGTTATATGGCAAAACACCATTAGCAAGCGTTCATGATTATCAAAGATAAAGTAAACGCCGTCAACAGATTAAAATCTTACACGTACATATCACACTGGTATATCGCTATCTAGATCGCTCTGTAGCATTTCCAAGTACCTCTTGTCTTGTTAACATTTCCCTCACGCTAATATTTCATCGTTGAAACAAGTGCCATCAGTGACCTGGGCACTGGGAAGCAGTGAATGCTCATTGCTTACTAGTATGATGGATGACCTGGGTAGTAGTATGCTAAAAATATAAACAATTCATAAATGTTTGCATTAAATAAATTAGTTATATATTTTTGTTAATTTTTGGTATACAATTTAAGGGGTTTTTATGTTTCAAAAAACATTCATCATTGTATTCGTTTTGATTCGTATTAACTCTGTATTTGTATTTGATATTATTTGAATTCGTATTTGTATCTGGGGTATTTGTATTCGTATCTGCATCCGGGAAAAAATGAAAACAAATATGGTAGACCCATTATCCGTATGTATTTGATCTGTTTTCACCCCTATGTACATGTTGTATTCGTTTTACTAAAAAAAAGTCTTGAGTTAGCTTCTGGGAATCTCTGTAGACACATTGATTTCAAGAGCAACATTCACATGTTACTTTGGCCTGTTCATATTAGCTATGGCCAATATTTTTTGGCTGTAGTTGATGACTTTGGAATGAAAATAAATAGTAATAGTTAAAAAAAGTAGTTTCTAAAAGGAGAGACAGACAGTAGGGAAAGTGAGAGAAATACGTGTGAGATGGGAGCGAAAGGAGTGGGGTACGTGATGCGCCTATGACTCCTTGTTTTATCCCTTGAGCGATACGGAAGTGAGAGGATTGGCGAACCTACTTTAAGAAGCTGGATATTTATATCAACTTCTCATAGAAGTCAGAAGAAGAAATCAATACGAAGAGGCCCTTACTAAGCAGCAGGCATTTAGAGGCTAGAAACAGTCAAACACGTCCTATTCTTCTTCTAAACATGTCACATTCGCATGAACTATTCAACCGTTGTTGGCTAGTGGCTTGCCTAACATAGCCTAGAATTGGACTCACCAATCTTCTTGTAACTAATTAGTATATTTTAGTGACAATTGTCATTTTTAAGGAAATACGGCCTCTAAGAGCCTAACCCTGTTTTATTGTAATAGTAACAGGACAAGTCCTAAAGATTACAAAGAAGGTCAAAAAGATAAAAAAAAAATTACAACCATGCCCTACTTCCATGGCATTGCATCTGACTTCATCGGTCGGTGAAGAAAGTTGGAGCACATCATCGGAGTTGTAGCAGTGCGTGTGTGTGTAATTATATGCATACATAATTTCACTTGCAAATTTGGAATCTCACTTCAAAATTCAAATACATAACCATAGGATCAAAATGACATATAGTTCAATCCATGCAATTATCAAAGCATCACAAGTTTCACAACACTGACCTACAATGTTATATGCAATTTTGGAACCGTGCAGGGAAGAGTCAGAAATGTGACACTTCAAAAGTTCAAATACATAACCATAGGATAAATATGAAGACCTCATAAGTACTTGTAGCATTTGTAAGAAAATAATTGCAATTTACATCAACCTATGATGTAAGTACCAGTGAAGAACTAAAAATTATTGCCCAGACATAAGAGCAAATAGAAAGTTGGATAGTGAAGTAGTGCCAGTGAATAACTGAATTTTTTTACTTCTGCAGACAGTGTTATTCGGTCAGTGTAAATGGTGCAGCCAACACTTCACAAACCGAAGCGCAAGTGCTCGACAAATATATCTTGGAGAAACGGAATCGAATAATCCTAATAACCCGAAAGCATTACATCGGCACGATTAGCCCACGATCTAACTGCCGATGGACACCAGGATAATTGTCGAGAAGAGTAAAGAAGATTCTTCAGAGATAGTAGTCAGCTCATCAGGTGTGAAGTCTTTCAGGCATCCTGAGGCAAACGTGATGTGCCCACAGATAGATACCGAAAGACAGCGAATATATGTGGAATGGAACGGAGCATTTGCACGGTGCAGCTTAGCACTCTGCCGCTAACTTCGATGTCCGGCTTAAAACCGTGACACGAGATGGAACGCGGTTTCCTGTTTCCGTCTTTGTGTTTTTGTTCATGTTATCTTATACGTGTCAGCGAACTATTCGTTCTGCTTTAATTTTTGTAGACCTACAATAGTACTCATCTCTTTTAAATTGCTGTCACGTATAAGGGGACATAGAAAAGAGAACATGGAAGCTGTATTCCACAAGATGTGTTCTGCCTGGATAGGTCAGGGTCAGCAGGTGTTGGATCTGGAATCTCAACAGGGCAAACGGCGCATAGGCGAAGAAGAAAGTGCCGAAAGGCAGCCCCCGGCCCCTATCCTGTCCTGCCACCAATCTCGGGTAGATCTGACGGATCCTTCCCGGGATTCGGAACACACCACATGCTGTGGTGTTGTTGTAGCCCGCTGATCGGAAAATGGACGGTCCAGATCGCGCGCAAGAAGCGATAACGAGATTCTGGAATACTCCGTCTATTACGATCCGGGGAAAGCGCGAGCGGAGAGCCCTCCCACGTCAGCCCCGCGCGAGCTCCGCCCGGCGCGTGGCCAGCGATTTTTGCGTACGGTTTGGTGACCTTTTTTGCAAAAAAACCCTACATTTTTATCGTCTCTTTATTTTGGTCCACACGGTAGCTAGCGCGGCGTGCGCCGCGCTTATGCAGCTAGTTAATTTTAGTGGAGGAAAAAATACAGCAGATGCTCTGCACTGCAAGAATCGTCTGTGACCAATGGCAGGTACTGTTGAAGAGGTGTTGGATCATGTACTGTTTGTTCATCTACTGAGCATGGATAATACTACTTGAAGTTGGTCTTGTGGCATGTAGAAGCTTGGTATTGACAACCGCCCCTCTGGTCACAACAATGGAGTAGCCCTGACCTTGTGGCTTGTGTAGTAGTATGATATCTTAGTGTGTGTGTGTGTATGTATGTATGTATGTATGTATGTATGTATGTATGTATGTATGTATGTATGTATGTATGTATGTATGTATGTATGTATGTATGTATGTATGTATGTGCACAGCAATTTCCAATGGTTAAGCCATCATCACTGTTCTCCTCAAGAGTGTGTGGATCACGCCTTCAGTAGGCACCAATCAGAACAAGGAATCGTCAGTAATGTGGAAAAACTAGTACCTCGAGAAGCATATCATTTCTCCTAACCTTAGGTCATGTTTGGAAAGCAGGGAATTCACATAAAACAGTCATTTTCCACGGAACAGAAAGATTCCCCGCGTTTGGCCTTAAGAGATACAGCAACAGGCGCCCGGAGTCCCTGAACGCTGAACCTGAAGAATGCTGCCGCGCCGAGGCATACAAAAATAGTAAACACTTAGCCGCCGGCGGCCGGAGCCGCTCACCTACTCTAGTCCACGTATCCAGGAATCCCTGGCTCGCTCATGAGTTTGGAGAGCTGTTACTGAAATAGTACTATATACACGCCGGCTCATCCTACCTACCAGGGTGACAGGTAACATGCACACAAGGGCAAGTTTTTTTTTCAGGGTAGCAACAGGCAGCTGAGATGAGCGTCGAATGAACAGAATCCGCAGCAACCCACCGCGTGATTGATCGACACCTGGGGTGGTAGCCGTTTCTTTCCCGCCTCTCTCTCCTCTGTTCTTTCCGCCCACACATTCCCAATCTCACCCGCCGCGTAAACCTCTGCAGATACGTAACAGTGTTCGTGTCGCCTTTGGTGACTTGCGTTGCAGAAAGAGAACATTGCAAATCACCTTTTCTTCCTCTTCCAAAAAGTGTTTAAGGACGACAAATGGAAGCACTCCTCCTATTAGAGGCTCCAAGAATCAAACAAAATGATAATCGAAAGAAACTTACTAGTTCCTCCTCTTATTCAGAAAAGAGCGAAACAGTGGACACTGACGCTTGCGAAACAAAAAAGTGGCGCCAAGAACTCCGGCGAAACTACGGCGACGAGACGCCCGACGACCACGACCATGACACGATACAACACTGGGCTGAGATTACCATCGACGACGACTGATTACTGCTGGTAACAGCACCAGTGGACAGACAGGTACAAGGGGAGGAGCAAGCTCGCTTGCACGAACCGAAGAAGCTGGCGCTTCGTTACACGGAGAGCCCGCGCATGAACTCCCACTCATCATCATCCTCCTCGGCGGCGCCGGTTGCCGACCCCTCCGAGTCGCTGCTCATGCCGCTGCTCTCCACGCTGGCCATTGCTGCAGCCTCCGGGCCGAACGCAAGGTACGGCATTGCACCGAACGCTCTGGCGAGGGCGGCGGCCGTGGCGCCATCGGTCCTCTGCTTGAGGACCTCGAACATGACCTCGGGCTCGTGCTGCATCGCGCGGAGCACGTCGGCGCAGGACGGCCCGGGCGCGGCGCGCGTCACGGCGAAGCAGTGGGGGCCGTCGCTCTGCGACACGCGCACCACGCTCGGCCCGCCGAACAGGTTGTGCAGCCCGCCGAGGGCCTCCTGGTAGGCGCCCCCGAGGAACATGCCCAGGTAGTACCCGTGGGTGCCGCGGCTGGGGAGCTCGTGCAGCGGAAGGCTGTGCCTCCCGCCGATGAACTGGTTGACCTTGCCGTCGCTGTCGCAGGTGAGGTCCGCAAGGACACCGTCAATGGCTGGGCGCTCCTGAAGGCGCTGGATCGGAATGATCGGGAAGAGCTGCCCAATGGCCCACATGTCCGGCAGGGAGGTGAACACAGACAGGTTGATGTGGTATGTGCGCGGCGGCTCGGCCGCGCCCATGCCGCGGGCGACGATCTCGCAGAGCCCATCGACAGCAGCAAGGTGCTCAAGGCCAAGAACTCCTTCCTTGAACTGCTCGGCGCAGCGCCGCTTCAGCTGGTCGGCGTACAGAGCACAGGTCTCAAAGTCACCGCGCACCGCGGCCGCCATGAGGTTGCGGTAGTCGGCACGGCAGTCATCGGTGAGCTCATCAAGCAGGTAGGCCGTGGCTGAGTCGATGCGGCCAGGCGCCGAAGCCGAGAAGGCTTCGAACACAAGGACCGAGTGGTGCGACACCAGCGCGCGGCCGCTCTCGCTGCAGATGATGGGGTGCTCCACCCCCTTGCGGTCACAGACGCGGCCAACGGCGGCCACCACGGCCGCCGCGTACTCCTCCAAGCTGTATGCCACTGACATGTCGGTCTGCGCCGAGTGGGTTCCATCGTAGTCAATGCCGAGGCCGCCACCAACATCAATGACTCGCATAGCCGCGCCGAGGCGAGCGAGCTCGCAGTAGATCTGCGCGGCCTCGCCGACGCCATCGGCGAGCAGAGCAGTGGTCGGGATCTGGGAGCCAATGTGGAAGTGCAGGAGCTGGAGGCAATCGAGCATACCAAGGGTCTTGAGCTTGGACACCACGGACAGTATCTGCGCCGCGTTCAGACCGAACTTGCCCTTCTCCCCAGACGTGGAGCCGAAGTGGCCGGCGTGCTTGGTGCGCAGCTTGGCGCGCATGCCGACCACCGGGCGCACGCCGAGGCGGCGGCTAGCCTCGACGACAATGTCGAGCTCCTCCTCCTGCTCGAGCACGATAACCGTGTTGAGCCCCATGGTGAGCGCGATGAGCGCGAGCGAGACGTACTCGTCGTCCTTGTAGCCGTTGCAGATCAGCAGGGCGTCCGGGTTGCCGCGAGCGGCGAGGCAGCCCATGGCGAGCAGCAGCTCCGGCTTGGAGCCGGCCTCCAGGCCGAAGCGGAAGGGCGCGCCGAACTCCACAATGTCCTCCACGACGTATCTATCCTGGTTGCACTTGACCGGGTACACGCCCTGGTACCTCCCACCGTAGCCGGTGGAGCGCACGGCGTAGTCGAACGCCGCGTTGAGGGTGTCCACGCGGTGGCGCAGCACGTCGGGGAACCGCACCAGCAGCGGCAGCCGCAGGCCCAGCCCGCCGCCGGCGCGCGGCCCTGCCGCCTTGGCCACCACCTTGGCCAGGTCGATCTCCTGCCCGGAAAGCGTGGCTGCACCGTGCGGGCGCACGGCGACGTCGCCGTCCTCGTTGACGAAGAAGTAGGGCGCACCCCAGCCGTCCACGTTGTACAGCGCCGCAGAGAGGCCAGCCGACCACGCGGCCGCCTCGGGCTCGGCGGTGGGACCCAGCAGCGGCGCAGGGAAGTGCGACGCGTCGCACGCGAAGGCGTGCGCCACAGGTGAAGCAGCGTCCACAGCGAGTGCAGGCATCTCGTCACAACCGGAGAATCCACAGAAAAAGTTAGCCTTGTTTTTTTTTGTTTATTTGTGCTGTAATTTTGCTGTTTAGATGGCGTTAGCGGCGAAAAATCAGAACCAAAAAAGAATGGTGTGAGGTGGGCGATTGATTAACAACAAGAACAAAAAGAAATCGAAAGATAAAAAAGAATCGAAATCTAGATCTCGATTATTGGGGATGCCAAAACAGGAAGTTTTGGAAGGGGAGGTAGAAGAACTCTAGGACGGGATTTTGGATCCTGTTGTGAGGGAGGGGGCTTTGAAAGCCGCCGAGGCCGGAGCCCCGGCTACCCCCGCAAACGGAGCAGGCGGGGGGAGCGCTCGCGGCGGAGAGGGTATCGTCGCCGGTGGTGGAGCCCGGGCACCCCACGCCGGCGGTCAGGAGAAGGCCTCGGCGAGGAACGGGACGAACAAGACGGGGCGCGGGGAGGAGGCGGCTGCTAGGGCGTGGGAGGCGGCGGCGAGGGTTTGTTAGGAGCGGGAAGGCCAAGCCAATCGGACAAGCAGAGAAACGAAACGAGATAGGGAATGGGCGACTGCGTCGTGACCGAGGCGAGGGTTGCCGCTCGGCGTCGCGCCGCTTTTATAGGGGGGCTCGGCCCGTGGCCCACACCGCCGCGCCGCGCCGCGCCGTTTCTGCCACTCGCCTCCCCCCCTCCCTCCCTCTCCTGTTGGTGCCGAATTTTTTCTATTTTAGCCCTTTTTTCGAAAAATATTCACATTTAGACCTCTGGTAGTTTTAATTCCGTTTTTGGACCCAGAGCTCGGCGCCATGGTCTACGGCGCCGAGGTAACACATCTCGGCGCCGTGGTCCACGGCGCCGAGATGCCAGGCCCGCACCAGCGTGGCGGCCAACGTGGCGCCGACGTGGCAGGACCTCGGCGCCACCAGTCACGGCGCCGAGCTCGGCGCCATGGATCTTGGCGCCGAGCAGTGGCCACCGCGCCCGGCCTTCTCTTTTCTCCCTCTGTCTCTTTCGTTCATTCGCGTTCATTTCTCCATCTCTGCCTCCCCGCCGCCGCCGCCGCCCGCGTCCCCCCCGACGCCGCCTCCCCTCCAAGACCGGGCGCCTTCCCAGCCGCCCCATCCACGCCGCCGGCCGCCTCCCCTCGAAGATCGGGCGCCTCCCCGCCCGCCCCATCCACGCCGCCGGCCGCCTCCCCTCCAAGACCGGGCGCCTCCCCGCCCGCCCGCCCGCGTCCCCCCCCCCCCCCCACTGCCGCCTCCCCTCCAAGACCGGGCGTCTCGAAGCCCGCCTCCCCGCCCGCCCCATCGACGCCGCAGGCCACCTCCCCGCCGCGGCCGTCCGCCCGCCCCATCGACGCCGCCGACCGCCTCCCCGCCGCGGCCGCCTCCCCGCCGGCCCCATCCAAGCCCGCCTCCCCGCCGGCCGCCTCCAAGCCCGCCGGAAGGTAGCAACATTTCCATTTTGGTAGTTTTTTCTTTTAAATTTTTGGAAATGGTATCTGTTTAGGTTGGTTTACTGCATTACATTGTTAGTTTACATTGCATTACATTGTTAGTTTACTGCTGTATATTTGATACTCTATTTGGGGCAAACAGTAGGAAATTTTGGCAACTCATTGGCATATGGGAATGGCATGTTCATACATCTTGTGGTCAATCTCATTCGGAATCAAGGTCGATGGATTTAACAGCCATTGTAGTGCTAGTATTGTAGGAATCATACCAATGAAGCTATAATCTGTACGTATGCTTCAGTAGAACAAGGAAATGGTATTTTTTTTAGGTTGGTACTCTACTTGTTATGTCATGTTATGTAGCAGTGCTTTCCGGTATGTGTGTATGACTATTGTTGCGGACTTGTGAACGGAATGTAGGTGGTAATTTTACTATTGCCGCGAGTGCAGTGCCTCATGGGCTGCATGTATGCAGGAACCAGTAGATATAAAATATTTCGAAGGGAGTCTCTAGTTCTGTATGCCTCTTCTGACCAACTACCTAATTCTATACATTGTTTGTTCTGTATGAACTAGATGGACAACCTAGTGACCCTATATCATGGAGGCAGTGTGACAAGTGATGATTATGGAAATGTTCAATTTGTTGAAATGCAAAGGGTGCCTCTAATATTCGGTGATCGGCCGTCGTTTAGTGAGTTGGTTGCTAGGGCTCGGGAGAAGCTACATTGTCATGCAAACGAGGAGAGCATCACAGTTGAGGGGTTACTTCACTTCGGTTCGAAAGACCTAGTTCTCAGGCGGTTGATCTTAATTGGTTCAGAGGATGAGTGGGACCAATATGTCAAATTGGTTATGAGGAATGAGTTAAAATGTTTGGACGTTGTTGTGCGGAAGGTGTCCATTGATCCCACCCCTCACGGTTATTCACCAGAACTAGGTGATCAGGCACCCTTTGACCCTCCGTTACCGGATCTTGCGGTGGATGTGGAAGAAGTGCCTGAGGTGCCCGATGCTCTATCTTCCCCGAACGAGGTTCAGATTTCTCAACCAGTTCGAGTTGAATGTCGGACTGATGATGTCGTGGCGGCCCCTCAGGAGATGGGATTGACCCAGAATCAGCCCAGTAAGTGTCGAGCAACACTTTAGCCTTTTCCCGTCATTCCTTTGTTTTGTCTCAATCCCATCGTTGTCGTGCTTATGATGCAGGAAACATTCCTGGTAGTGTGGTTGTTCCTCCCGTTGCTTCATCTGGCAACGTTGAAGAAGTCTGCAGGAACTCCAACAGTGTGGATGTTCAAATTGTTGATGATCTACAGCCTTACGAGATCGCAAGGGCCGTTGATTCTGATGATGACCGCCCTTTTGGAGAGCTGACCGAAAGTGATATTGAGCTGATCAGGCGTTATTGCCCTGGCCGGGATCCATCAGTTCATGAATTCAGCGATCTTAGGCATTCTCATGGGGCTTATGCAGAAGGAAGGGATGACGAGTTGCTAGATGCTCCTGAGGCCGGGTCAAGCATGACAATTGAGAAGGGCATAGTGTTTGAGGACTTGTCTGCATTGAAAAGGTGGCTGCAGGAGTATTCAGTGATCCGTAAAAGGCCATTCAAGGTGAGACATTCTTATGTGGAGCGGAGGTACACAGTTGTGTGCGAGAAGGAGACATGCGAATGGAGGGTTTGTGCTAGCAAACAGAAGGTCACGGGAAAGTTCAAGATCACAAAAATCGTTGGCCCACACACTTGTGCCGAAGCAGAGCTCAAACAGAAGCATCGGCAGTTGACCTCTACCATTATTGCCAAGTCACTGTGTCACATAGTAAAGGGAGAACCCAATATGAAGGTGAAGACACTTGCTGGGATGGTTAAGGAGAAATTTGGATACGAGATAAGGTATGGAAAAGCATGGAGGGCAAAGCAACGCATCTGGAAGATGATATATGGGGACTGGGAAGATGGGTACTTGCAGTTGCCAGCACTCTTCAATGCAATCAAAGCGGTTAATCCAGGCATGCATTATGAGTACGTCCCGAAACCAAACGAATGGACTCAAGATGGGATGCAGATATTCTTCCGTGCTTTCTGGTGCTTTGCTCAGTCCATCGAGGCCTTTCGGCATTGTCGTCCCGTCTTCGCTATTGACGGTACGTTTCTTCTTGGCAGGTACCAGGGCACACTTCTGATAGCCATTTCCTGTGACGCAGACAACGCGTTGGTTCCTTTGGCGTTTGCTTTGGTTGAGAGGGAGAACAAAGACAGCTGGGGATGGTTCTTGCGGCTCGTTCGGAGGCACGTGGTCGGCCCTGGTAGGGAGGTTGGTGTCATTTCTGATAGGCACCAGGGCATACTTTCTGCTGTACAGGAGCAGATACCGGGGTATGCAGCTTTGCACCACCGTTGGTGCACTCGGCATCTTGCCGAGAATCTACTCCGTAAGGATGGTGCGAAGGATAACTTTCCTCTGTTCGAGGAGGTCGCTCGAATGCTTGAGGTGAATTTTTTCCAGGAGAAGTTGGAGCAGCTTAATACTGCAACAAACGCAGAAGGTAGACAGTGGTTGACGGGATTGATGAGAGATGTCGACAAATGGACAAGGGCTCATGACGACGGTGGCTGGAGGTACGAGTTTCAGACAAGCAACATGGCCGAATCCTTCAATAGTTTGCTTAGGGGTATACGTGGTATGCCCGTCAATGCTATCGTATCCTTCACCTTTTACAAGCTTGTTGCCTGGTTCAACGAAAGACACGCACATGCAATGGCGCTACAAAGTAAACAAGTGAGATGGGCGCCAAAACCGAAGCGCCACCTTGAAAAAGCAAAGGCTAGGGCTGAGGCACATGAGGTACATTGTTTTGACAACGCCACGGGCACTTATGAGGTTGTAGAAAGGGGTGGTACAACGACCGATGGAGAGCTCCGGCCGACGAGGAGGCATAAAGTTGTCCTTATTGATTTCTCATGCACATGTGGTAAACCGAGGCAGTACCACTTTCCATGTTCTCATTATGTGGCAGCAGCGAGGCATCGCAACTTTGACTACGAGAGCAAGATACCTCGGGAGTTCAGTGTTGACAACCTTGTGCTTACGTGGTCTCCCCGTTTCGAGCCTTACCGGGATGAGGGAGAGTGGCCACCGTACACCGGGCCCAAATACATTGCGGATCCGGGTAGCCGTTGGAACAAACGTGGAACCAGGAAAAGGACGAGACACAAGATGGTTATGGATCAGCTTCCAGGAAGAACGAGGCGAGGGAGATCAACCCCCTTTCTTACTAACCCCGAGCAGAACCAATGTAGCAGATGTGGTAGACTTGGCCACAATTCACGCACATGCCATTGGCCACTTAGTCAGGTGCGAGTGCTTGTTATTCGTTATGTTTCATAGTTCGTGTAGTTATTTTTTCATATGTAATTTGCTATGTTTCTTGTTTAATTTCTTATTCTTTCGATATTGTATGCATGTTCAATATTTTGTTTACTTGTATGTTGGACTGACAAATTCAAATTTTTTTTTAGGATGGCGCAATTCCACCTGCTAGACCCGTACTACGAGGAGAGCCACAGAGGACGGCTTACCGCGGAGGGGAGGGTATTGCCTTCATCACTTCCTGTACAATTTGAGTTTATATTGATGCATTAACTAAAAAAATTGGTGTATTCTATACAGGAGCTGCCCATCCTTCGTCCTCGAACCCATGACGGGTTCCTGGACATGCAGTACGACGAGCGGTACACTCCCTTCCTGGAGAGGGCTGGCCTAGACGCCATCTCTTACCAGGTTCGCCGTGGGTTGCCCACCTTCAACCCCCCGGCCATCACTGCACTGGTTGACAGGTTAAGTGATGAACCATTGCAACTTGCATGTTCATTGTTTATCGGCTATTTGCGCCTCAAATTCTCTGACATGTAGTCCTCTTTTTTGTATCATGTAGGTGGAGACCGGAGACTCACAGCTTCCACCTCCCTTTCGGGGAGATGACTATTACGCTCCAGGACACTCAGAAGATACTTGGTGTCGCCATTCACGGCCGTCCGGTTATCGGGCCGTGCGTGCCTGCAGGTTGGAGAGCCCGAGTAGAGGCCTTCCTCGGGAGAGAGCTTCCTCCTGAGGCAGGCCATCGCAGTTCTGGTGTTCCTATCAGCTGGCTCCGGCAGACTTTTGCAGCGTGTCCTGAGGGTGCGGACGAGCAGACAGTTGCCTACCACTGCAGGTAGGGGTGGATATCGAGCCAACTCGTCGTCTTATCGAGCTTTTTGTAAAATTGACATAGTTTGATCTAACATCATTTTACATATAATTGCAGAGCATGGATCCTGCACTTGTTTGGCTGCGTTCTCTTCCCCGACGGAACGGGAGACAGCGCTTCGTGGATGTACATCCACTGCCTCACGGACTGGGACACGGCGGGGCAGTACAGCTGGGCTTCCGGGGTGTTGGCGTTCCTTTACCGCCACCTCTGCGAGGCGTGTCGTCGGAGTTCGGCGAACTCGACATTAGGTGGTTGCCTGTACCTCCTCCAGCTGTGGATGTGGTGTCGTCTACCGGTTGGTCGTCCTACGGTTTTGCCTGGTCGTCCATGGTTCCCAGAGGTTCCAGTTCGTCGACGTCCGACAGTTGCATATCTTTGGGACCAGGTCTCAGTTCCGTACGCCAGGAAGAAGCGGGCGTACGTAGAGTACATAAACGAGCTAGATGCGCTCACGGCCTCCAGTGTAAGTTAATTACATGTGGTATCGTGATTTTATTTGTTAGTCCTGTACCTTACAAGTAAATTGTTGCTATGCAGGTTAAGTGGGAGCCGTATGCCGAGGAAGAGGTGGTGGACATTCAGTTCAGCGCACTGTGCAGCATAGACGAGGCCCTCTACAGGATGAGGTGCCCCCTTATCTGTTTCTATGCTGTTGAGTATCACCTGCCACATCGAGTTGCACGCCAGTTTGGTATGAGGCAGTTGTGGCCAGCAGCGCCGATCTCCACGTCTGTGGCCTTGCACAAGTAAGTGCCATGCAATTTCAATTCTAACCTTGGATTCCAATTTCACGGTGTTTCTACTAATGTTAACTTTTGGTTTACGTCATGCAGATTTGATCGTCAGCGACAGAAGAAGGTCACAGACTTCGAGCAGCACCACCACGTGTACGTTGAGGAGTGGGGACACTCCCAGGACCACGTGGACGACAACAACGAGCCGCACAGCAACGAGCAGTTCCGGCGGTACCAAGTTTGGTACCAGCGTGCGACGCGGTCCAAGCTTAAGGGCCAATGGACTCAAGATGACTACGCCGACATTGCGTCCTCCGACGACGATGACACGCCCTACGACCAGTCGACTCGCCTTGGGACGCAGGTGGAGATAGCACCAGTCCTGGACCGTGTGGTAATGTTCAATCTCATTGCTTATTTTTCAATAGACCTAAATACCCCTGACATGTAGCAAATTATCCATTCTTTTGTTTGTTTGCAGGGCAAAACCCTGAGGCAGTCCGTACAGGACATAGAGCGTATGTCCAGGACAGTCGGCGACGACGTCAGGA
This sequence comes from Dendrocalamus latiflorus, assembly GCA_017311315.1. NCBI lineage: Eukaryota > Viridiplantae > Streptophyta > Magnoliopsida > Poales > Poaceae > Dendrocalamus > Dendrocalamus latiflorus. Next base: position 1,856,733 of record CM029659.1, read on the forward strand.
TGCGTACCTTCCTGGAGGTAAGCTTCGACAAAGCCACTCACAAAATTAGTACATAATATCTTCGTGTCTTGTTGGTTAACAAAATGTTGGAATGCAGAGGCTCGCATGTCGGCTACGTCGTGCGGCTGCTCGTTGTGGTTGCAGCACAGGCGCGGCGAGGGACGTAGACGTGCCTTCGACACGACTTGCAGACCCGACGCGGCGAGGGTCGTACACGGGACAGAGCTCGTCCCCCACGAGGAGCGACACTTTCCCGTCCCAGGGCGGTGAGGACGAGGACGACGACGAGGTGGAGCAGACTTACGATGAGATAGGCCCGTCTCAGCTCGTAGACGCTCCTTCGACTCAGCCTACACAGCCCGTACGACGCAGACGCCGCCGCGAGCCTAGCCGTTACACTCCAGGCACCGACGCCCTTGGTAAGGGTAAGGGTAAGGCTAGGAGGCAGTGATACGGCCGTGTATGCTTGTGGTTGGGCTTAAAAGTCGTTGTATATATTTTGTAATGAGCTAGGAGGCACTTGGTAAGTGGTTGGACTGAGATGTGTTTGTAATGAGCTAGTTGTTGTATACATGTGTTTATGTTATATTCATTGTGCTTTACAGGAGTAGGCCTGTAGGCCTGTACACATATAGGGGTGTAGGTCTTTGAAAAGGCTACGAACTATGAATTTATTACGAGACTATAGTCTCTGAAAAGCCTACATAGGACCATTTATTGCTACACTTGAATCCAGGAAGAGCGAAAAGATCCTCTCCATGGACTATGCCCACTGCACCGATAACCTGCCTATATGAAGGCCTCATATGTCTTCCATACCACATCTCCTCCTCAAGACATCACAATACTACCACACAACAATGTCTTCCTGGAAGTCCGACCCATTTGGAGTGCCGGAGTGGCATGAGCGCCCGAAGTGCCATTGCGGCTTTAGGACGATGTTGGGAGTCTGGACTGATCGAGTACAACGAGCCAAATACGGCCGTAGGTTCTTCAAGTGTCCTGACCTGGATGACGACTTCGTGGTAACGACCATAACTAAACCATTTCTTTTCCGTTATCGTTTTTCAACTTGATCCATGACATCTACCATGCCACACATAGGCTTGCGGGTTCATGGAATGGGTGGATCGAGTGCCGCCGGCATGGCCAAATAACCGGGCAGTGGAGGTGGAAAACAAAGGACAATACTGTGTCAAGATGACTCAGGCTCGCGAGGTGGAACAACAGATGCGGCTTGAGCAAGAGCGCCGCGTGAGGGTGGACCAAATCCGTCTGCAGGGCAAGGAGGATGAGCTGCAAAGGAGGAAGGAGAAGTTAAGTCTGCGTGAAGCAGCCATCAAGCGTCAGGAGGAAGAGCTTCAAGCTCGTGAGGCGGCTCTCAAGACCAAGAGTGACAGGAAGAAGGATGCAGCGGAGCCATCTTCAGGGCGCGACAGAAAGGGGAAACAACCACGCTACACCCAGTAGACAAGATGTAATAGACTCGGTCCACACGAGAGGTCGTACGAGCAGTTGGGTAGATTAGTCGGATATCATGCTAGCATGTAATAAAATTGTACGCGCCATGTTCGTCCCAACTTCATAAGCTTATTATCTGGGCTTTTCGCATGCAATGATTCCCACGTGTCTTATTATCACTTCCCCTCCTTTCGTCCAATTGTTCCTATCACAGTTGTCATACAAAATAATTCAAAAAAATCCTTCCAATACAACAACATAACATGATCAAAAAATGTTATTGCCAGTTCAACATATTTTTCACGGTCAGCATTGTACAAAAATCACAAATACACTAATCGTTACTTCACACATAACTCGTTCATCAATCCACAAACAGAGGGGATGGGATTGACCCAGAATCATCCCAGTAATTATTTCCCCAAGTGTGTAGTAACAACTGAACAAAAGGAAGAGGAGAGTTGCTTGTATGCCACATGTCGCCTCCCCTCTGTCTTGCCCGCAGCATCTCACGGCCCGCAGAACTTCACACAAAACTCGTTCGTCACGGCCTGCATAATTTTATTTTTCAAAAACCATTACCAACGTACCATAATGTTTTTAAAAAAATCTACACGAATTTTCCTACATGTATCATCTGCAATACATAACGAATTTTCAAAACATACGTCGTATTTTTTGCTCTCTATAAATAAATAACTAACTATATTACATAATATTACTATCATTAAATAATCCAAATGAAAAATACAACTAATAATTCATTTTGCGAAAAAAAAAGGCTGATCGGTGCAAACCCTAAACAGCGGCGGGGACAGAGGGAGGAGGATGCGAATGAACGAAGCCCGCGTGCTCGGTGCTGTTGCAGAAACCACATGCTCGGCGCCACGAGTCACGGCGCCGAGGTCGGCGCCACGAGTCACGGCGCCGAGGTCGGCGCCACGAGTCACGGCGCCGAGCTGCCTGCCACGTCGGCGCCACGACGGCCGCTACGCTGGCGCGGGGCTCGCACCTCGGCGCCGTGGTCCACGGCGCCGAGACGTGTTATCTCGGCGCCGTGACCCACGGCGCCGAGCTCTGGGTCCAAAAACGGAATTAAAACTACCAGGGGTCTAAATGTGAATATTTTTCAAAAAAAGGGCTAAAATACAAAAAATGCGGCCTGTTGGTGGCGTCCGCGACTGCGTAAAAACTGTCCTCTCCGGCGTCCGCGGTGGGTGCGGTTTGACCCTTACTGAAGGGCCCACCCGTCAGTGCAACAAAGCGAGGTTCAGGGAAGGCTCGTGGGTCCAGACTGGGTAGCTGGGTCGTGGGCAGGACCCGTTAACTGCTGCCCGCCCCCTTGGCTCGGCTGGCTCGTGGTGTTCAAGTAACTTATTGATGATCTTTAGCTGGAATTATATTAAGAGAATTTCTTTAAAAAACATTATATCGTCACAAACAAACGATGTAAAAGACTAAAGAGAAAAAAAGAAAATACAAAAAGTTTAAAAACCAAAATTCTTAAAATAAATCAAGATAAAAAAACCTAATATATTTTATGTGTCTACTAACTTAAGTTGTTTGGGTCAGCCCGCCAGCGTCTTCTCTCTCAGTCGGAGAGGTGGTGGTTGACTGTTTCGTCGGGGTCACGTTCTTTGATCCCTGTGTCGGTCTGTTGCGCCAGCAGAAGAGCAACCCCCATCTCGCCCGTCCATTCCACGAATCCGGCGGCCAGGAGCCCCCGAGATCGGACTTCTTCCGCAATTTGTATGCGGTTTATGCGCTCGATCTCTCTCGGATTCGCTGGTGTCGCATTGGCACGGCGGTGGCAACCGGACGATACGGGCCGCGTGGGGCATCGCACTAGCTAGCACGAGCGAGGTGCGTGCGACTCTGTGAATGGGATCGAAGCGGAATTTAGGATTTCGCGACCGCTCGTTCGTTTTTTCGTCAGATTCTTAGGTCTCATTCTAGATAGTTACGGCTTCTATTTTTTTTTTTAGCTTTTAGCTAATTTAAGCTGAATCTATTTAAAACGTATTGGTTTGTAAGATTGGTTTAATTAGGATCCGTTCATATTGATTTTTACTAATGACTTGTGATTTTGATTTATAAATAGTAAAAGCTTGTAGAGAGCTATACGAAGAAAGAGAAACTCACGTGCGTTTTTAACCGGTATAAATGAAGTCACTATATTGTGTATTACAATCAATTAGTAAACCCCACTTTGAAAAGATACTCCATTTGAAAGCTAAGTATTGTAGAAAAATCATTTACTATAGAAAAACAACTTTAAAAGCCAATATGAACAAGATCGGCCTTTTCTTTTTTGTTATTTTCCTCTTCTTATATTCTTTTGTATTGTTTATGATGATATAATATTTTTATTTATTTATTTATTAAAAACTAATTATTATAGTATAATTTTAGTTGAAAATGGAAAGGCAAGGGTATTGGAGCGCCGCTGAAGGGGAAAATGGCATTATCTTGGTGACGAGAAGGGGACAAGGAGCTTTGAATCGTGGGAAAATGGTTTGCTTTTTCCCATATCTCGACTCGGCTGACGAAAATTCCACTTGGTTGGTGGATGCGATTTTTGCCGGATTTTTTTTGCACGGAATGGAATTAAAAACGACGTGCAGATTTATATAAAAAAATACTAATTTACGAATCTTTTACTTTTGTGGCCCCCTTTACGCCTTTTTTTCAAATCTAGCTCTTTGGCAATTTTTTTTACGGATTTGACTTCTTCCGAGTGCGGAAGGAGGAGCGCTGGACGCGTGGCGCATCCTGTGGCCCCGGATCACAAAAAGCATGGGCAAGCGCAAGAGGACACCGGGCGCCACCGGCCACGCCAACCTTCCGCGCGACCAAAGCACATGAAGTGGTCGTACCCCTACACTGCCCACCGGCCTACTTCATGTACTCCTCAAGCTCACGAAGTACTTCATATGCTCCGGTGGCACGGAAGGCTGGCAGGCCTTGTCACCGGCCGCCCCCGATGTCCTCCTGTGCTCACCCCTTACCCTTCCGCTCTTCAGGGCCGTGGGATGCGCCACGTGTCGAACATCCGTTCTTCCATGCTCAGAAGGGTCTAAATCCGTAAAAAAAAAAATTTGCCATGGTGTTAGATTTGCAAAAGAAAAAAAAAGACACATACAAAAGCAAAAGAAAAATTCCTACTTTGCAAAGCACCTTTTTGAAATCAATCATTCGTGTGCGCTCTTTTCCCCCCTCCAGCACACGCGAGGGCTCCACACATCATTTGATTCGATTTGTTGGTATAAAATGAGGGAAATGTTGGAGGCATTAGGAACTGTTTGGAACACGAAAATTTTCTTTATTATTGTGAAAATCTAACTGATTTTCATGAAATTTCTACCAATTCTTGTAAATTTCCTGCATTCCAAATGGCCCTTAAAAGTGAGGCAGATGATAGTTTCAGACTTGTGATCTTAACTAGCGCACCTAAATGGTTCATTTTTTTTTGTTATTTGTACCTTTTTAAAAAAATACGTTAAAATAAACCCTCTCTAGGTTATTATCCAAAAAATGAACCCTGATGAGGATATAATAATGGTTAAATTATTACGTTATTATATTATTCAATAATAACTCCTGTTGGACGGTTATCACCTGAAGTGTTAAGGCGTCTTTTGGCACGGGATAATGACCATCACTTCGCCAACTATATAAAGGTTGACGTCGGATAGAAGATGTATTTGATCGTATCTAGTCCAAGCTAGAAATAGTGCAAGGCATTTCGCATTACTCTCTCAGTTGTAATCAATTCTCTGATCAATAGCCACACAGAAAGTATGGTTGTTATTCTCCCAGGAGAAGTCCCGAACCTGTATAAAAATTTTTCGTGTCTCTCCTCTGCGTGATCGTAGTCCAGGTCTTCAAGAGTTTCCTCCGAATCTAAGAAATCATACGTAAGATCGATATTAAAACACCGACAAACCCTTTTTCATTGTGTGAAATTAATATTGTGGGGAAATGTTTGTTTAATTAAAAAACCAATGGTTTACCACCACGGCACATGGTTTTGCACTCCTGTAATATTACATTTTTGCACGCTACTTTACATTTCCCTATTGGTTTGCGTTATCGATAGAGCCATATTCGGAGAATTCAGAAGGGGATTTCATCGGATTTTCTCAGCCCCTTCGGGAAAATCACGCGTTCCAAATAGAAACCTGAATGTTAGCCGTACGTACTGACAACTAGGCTTAATGAAAACACAATCTGTTAAATACATCAATAAAATCGTATGGTTTGATTTACATATTATCCATATGAAATGTGGCGCATTCTTTTTAGTTGTAGCTGATAGTTTTGATCCTAGAGTAAGTACTTGTGCAAACAAATTAAAAACCGATAAATTGAAAAGCTGTTTTAAAAAGGTGTTTTGATCAGCTATATCTAAACTACGATGGAGAAATTTTATTTATTTATTTAAAAGAATCATAAGTCAGAGCGGTCCATAGCGATTTCACGGGCAGTAACACAGGGCATGTTATTTTCGACTGTGGCTTTTGGTTTTTAGCTGAAATTTTCGAATTTTGGCAGTTTACGGTACAGATTACGGAGAGACAGATACTCACTTGCGATTTTGGCTGATACAGATATTGGGCTTTTAACGTGTAGATCGTTTAACTTGTAGACTCTATTTTAAGAAAATACTATGTTTAAAAGTTAGATATTATAGTAAAAATTAAAAGCCGTTAGCTTCGTAGGAAAAGAAGAGGCAACAGTTCATTTCTGCCCGGGAAAGCAAAGCAAAGGGGAACGGTGCGAGCACGCTGCGATTTGACGGGCTAGCGGGGGGCCGCGCGGAAGAGAAAAGATACCTCCGCTGCCGCTCCGGGGCCTTTTTGGAAGCGACGACTGACGAGCGCTGATTGTTTCTTCTGCTGGTGCGTGGAAAGGATCGACGAGTTGGGCGGTGCGTGCGTCATGGGCGGGGAATCCAGCAGCTCCACCCAGAGCTGTACCGTCCCTGACGGGGGGGAATCCGGCAAGATCCGCGGCAGGACCGCGTCGAGATGCCGCGTGGCTGCAGGTGGGACCGGGCCCCATCCCTCTCCCTCGCCCGCATAATTGCATTGCGCCCGATCGTTCGCAGCCATCCACCTCTCAAATCGAGATCTCTCTTTCTTGACGATGCGCGGTCGATGCTGTTCTCACGAGTGCGCCCCGCCCGGATCACCTCGTCAAAGCCGCCGCTTTCGGCTCGCCCGCCGGAAGAAGAATTCTTCTCTGTTCCGCCGTTGATAAAATGCCGACGAGTCCGGAAATATCGAGATTTTTATCGTTTCGGCCGGGTGCACGCACGGCCTGGATCGGGGCACGTCTGGGTTGGGCGGCGATGCTCTCGCCGGTTCGTCCAGTTCTCGCGTCTGTTCTTTTTTTTAGCGTTTAGCTTTAGTTTTTATCTTTTTTATAATAATTAGTTTTTAAATAAAGTATAGTTTTAAGATAAGATCTACTAGTTAATGTAATATATATTGCACCGATTTTATTTATATCGGTAAAAATCGCACGTGAGTTTCAGTGTCTCACACGAACAGTCCAAAAATCATAAACCGTACCTAAAAGTTGCCTCAGCGAAACAACAGTCCCCTAGATTCTCCTACAGTGACTTGGTGACTGGTGGCGGCTGGCGAGTATACGTCGATCATAGTAGAGCGGTACAGAGCTACCGGACTATTTTGCTGTAGGGTCGTAATCGATCCGCCCATCCGGCGCGAACGCAGCTTGAAGAAAAGTATTCTGTGCATACTCTAGCGTGTAACAGTGCATGAGTTGTCGAGCTCTGAAATTATCTGCGGAGATTCTTCGTGAATATGCCATTCGTGCTTAAGGTGGTGCTCGGTTACACTAATTTTTTATAGATTATGGCTGAATTTTTATTATAACGAGCTGAAATTAGACTATAGCTGATGATGACTTATTTGACATAACTAAATTTAAAAATTTAAAAAAATGGAAAAAACGGGTTAGCCCAGTACGTATAATGAAAACGAATATGGGAAAAAAACTAGCAAAAAAGCTAAAAAAATACATAAAGTCGGAAAAAGACGAAATTTAATAACAGTGAAAAAATAAACTGAAAGGCAGAAACCTAAACCCAAACGAGCGAGGCCTAACTTTGATGGTGTATGGTTGCCATGCACACTCGACGCTCAATAAGAGAGGCCTGTTCTAAATGGCTTCAGTTTCTAATTTATTTTGATTTTTGGATTATTTAAATCAGAAGCCACTCGGAATACATCAAATTCTAATTTTTGTTTATTTTGACTTTTTTGGTTTTTTTCCTTCTATTTTTTTCTCATTTTTCTCAAATCACCCAACTACGTTAATAACCTCTTCTCCTGATGGTTAGATCAACATAATCCAATGGCTATCATTACAAGTTGATCCTGCCATCTAAATATCTACACGTTTATCCAGTTCATTCAATATCCACAAATACAAGTTGGTCTAGCGAATCCCGCTACCTCGCGCATTCGGCTGCCGGGCACCAGAATCCTTTTCAGATTTGTCCTTGTACGGTCTTCTCCTGTCACCAACACCAGCTACACCCGAGCCGTGTGCGCACGCGTCTACCTTGTATAATCCCAGAAAATGTTAAGCCCAGCCCGGTTCGTACGTACACTACATTGTACATTCTATTTGGACGTTAGATGCTGCTAGGTTGCCTGAACCTGGATAGGCCTAGAGAAAATTTTCACGCCGGTGGACGAAGACCTAAAGCAAATGAGAGGAGCGTCATTAGCCGGGACAGTCGGATGATCGGTGGACGGAGCAGACCGGCCCGGTAAGCATGGCGCCACACGCCTCGCCGCGGTGGGTGCGTCGGTTTTGTCCCGTGCCGTCGAGGCCCGGGCGGGGAGGGCGCAACCCGGGGCAGCACGATACGGCACGGCGCATGCGCAGATGCGATCCGGCCAGGCGCCGCGCGCGCGCGGGGCCCCCGAGAGTCCACGCGCGCGAGCGACGTTTCCACGGTCTCGTGGGTGGGGGCCGTCGCGCGTTTCTTCTACCGTCTCTTTCTTTCCCAGCCGGTAGTTTCCTCCACCGTGCTCCGGGAAAGATTTCATGGGTCTGGTACATTTTTCTAGTCCAAGCTACCTTTCGATAGCGCACTCTGGGTCTGTTCTTTTTCTTCGAAGCTGGTAGCTTTTGGCTTTTACTATAATATCTAACTTTCAAACGGAGTATTTTTTCAAGACGGTATCTACCAGTTAAACGATCTACACGTTAAAAATCCAACATCTATACCAACCAAAATCACAAGTGAGTATCTGTCTCTCCGAAATCTATACCATAAATAACCAAAATTAAAAATTTTCAATCGAAAACCATAAGTCACAGTGGTTGACAAACAGACCCTCTACTTGCATGTACGTTGGTTCGCCGGGAGCTTTCAATCTAAGAATACGGCGAAGAAAAACAGATAAAGCCGGATGAGTTTCTTGCTTTCGTATTTTCTTTTCCATCCCTTTGTCGTTTGCTTCCGGATGAAGTGATCGAATCTCTATGGGAAAATATTGCGGAGCTGCGCCATCTTGTAGGGAAAAAATGGATCCATGCCAGGACGTAGTACCTGTATTACGCTTGCCTATTAATTTGTCTATGTGAATATAGTGTAACGACTAGTATAACCCGGATCAGAACAACTGCAGCCAATTACAAAGTTGGTAGTTTGCTATCATTATAATCCACGAGGTGGAATTGTTGGAAAACAGGAGATGATGGCCCCGTCTTTTTTTTGTTGATAATAATGCGGTCTTACTAAAATATTTAGAGATTATTCTAGAATTAACTATGAGCATATAAGTATGATTCCAGCAACAATTTAATGACCGGCATTAATAAAATAATTACTGGGATGGAATTCTCTCTTAAGTTATATAAAAGAGATATAATGCTAAACAAGGTTATGATAAGAAAATAAACAATTAGCATATTGCTCAAATTGTTATTAGATGTTTTGCTCTCAGATATCAACTGGCTCTTGTTTAACACAAGGCCGTCTCACCACAAGTGGTCTCAATTTTCAATAGCAATTAGAGTGACAATTCCTAAAAGTTCTGCTAGATTTTTGAGCTCCACAACTTACCAAATAATCAAGACATCAGTTATAAAATATTGCAAATGACCGAAATGCAATAATAAAACTAATAGTAAGCAAATAATGCTATGGTAATAACAGGACAGCAAGGTATACAATCACCGATAGCTCAAATATCTAGTAGAAAGTTATAAATTATCTCACCAATCCTATTCACGACCAAGTTATAAATGCTATGGAAGATGATCTTTCGCACTTTATTTTACTTCCTTGAGCTAGTGTGAGGTCATCCTCTCAATTGTACATGTGTTGTACCTTGTAAGGAGAAAGGGTCTAGATTGCATGTGTTACATCTAGAGGTGGATTGAGTATCCACTTCAGTTTGTGCATTGGTTCCATACAGTGAGAGTCAAGTAAGGGGCTTGACTTATCACTCTTGGATTTTGTCAAATCCTAAATGACGTTGGAGGCATCGTGCACGGTGATCTTCTCAAGAAGGTTGTGAGAAGACCCAGCGAAGTTGTGAAGATTGGAGCTCACCTATCTGGAGCGAAAAAAGCTACTACTAGTGGATTAAGGTGTTTCGGCTTAATTTATGGAGCTGGTCCAATTCGTTTAGGCTAACATCAATGTGGATTATGAGAGACCAATAAGTCTCCGAATACCGCGATCAAAAGTAACTATGTCAATTGTGGTTTGATTTTTTATGCTTAAATTACATTCAAGTAATTTATATTCATATAGTTAAATTGATTGCATGGCATCTAGGATTGCAAACTTTGACATAGCCTAAGATTGTTGATGCACATAGGTGAACTTAATTTATTTAGCCATTATCTATACTAAACCAATTTGAGTTAAGCTTTCACATTATATACTTGGTTTAGCTAAATAGAAAAGAAATTTAATTGGAAGAGAATTTAAGATCACCTATTCACCCCTCTCTAGTTGGCCTTCTTGATTTTATAGCTTCTCTTTCTCTCTCTGCTCGAGCTCTCTCCTAGTGTACATAATTCTTAATAGGCTACAAGAATTTACATGACATTGGCAAAATTAATTAAGTAATGAAGTATGTGACATACTAATTTAAATGGCAATATACCAATTTTAACGATAAGCGTGAATTTTTAATGTACTCACGACATTAAATTCATTCTTAATTAATTATAAATGTTGTCTAGTAATATTTTGCATTTCCACATGACTAACCAAAAATTTACACTACTCTAACAAGCCACGGGATCATTCCAGTTAAATATTCGCAACGAAATGAATTAAATACACGCATGTTTCTCCTCCCTTTTCTTTTTTTTCTGCTGTCTTCCATCTGGTCTTTCCTCTAAGGGGACTAATTCCTTCCTACCTAATGGAATTAATTTAAATAATCAAAGTTACACTATTCTTTTCTACAACTATAATTTTCTACGGAAGCTAATTTTACACTAAGCAAATTATTTACTTAATACAAAAAATTGACTAAAACATAGCAAAATTTTTACCTTGCAGAAGTAGCGAAACCTCCTCCTCTCCTCTCCTCTCTTCTTTCTTTTCCTTCTCTTCTTTCTCTTTTTCATTCAGCGTGGGCGGATGGAGGTTGCGCTCGTCCGCTTAGCCGAGCGGCCGATTATATATGGCGTCTAATCACTATACCCTTGGGCGACAGGAGGTCTAGTCGCCCAACGGTTGAGCGGCAGGGTCCAGTCGCCCAACCGTTTGGCGACTACATTCATATCGCTCAACAGTCCACCTATTGTCTAGGTGTCTCTCGGCCTTTGGATGACAAGGTCTAGTTGCCTAACGGTTAAACGATGATTGGACACTATTGTCAAAATTAAAACAGGGGTATATTTTTTATTTTCGAATACAAAATAAATTATTAAAAAAAATTTCCGCTCCGGGTGTCATCTTGCTATCGTGTCCGGTTAGCTGGAGCGTCCGGTTTTCTACATTGCATATTTGCGTGGGGACAGATCTGGCCTTCCCTTGTTGATCCAAGGGTCATGGATCTAACACGGCAGGAATTAACCTGCAGTGCGGTGCGGTGCAGGTACGCAGCCACGACCACGAGCCATCCCAGCTGCAGCAGGCCAGCAGCGTTAGTGCTCATTTGCGTATATAAACTTAAGCTTCAGTTTTTTTACTGCAGGGATTAAAAATGTACTATAATTATTATTAACTTTTTAGCATAATTAAATTAAAAAATAAAACTATATTATTACAGACAATAAAAAAAATAAGAAGAAAAAAAAACATATAGCAAAACAAAATTAAGAAGCTAGTGTAGCAGGGCTACTAGAATCGTGCAGGAACATAACGTGAGGCTATGGCTGTAGGCCGTATGGCCGATGGGCATATGTGTAGCATCTGGGATGACAGTACAGGAATCTTTAGCTATGAAAAACAGCAGTTATTAAGCAGTTAGTAGTACTGCTGTTTTGTTGCGGGTCAATTGCTTGGTTCTATCTGCTCAATCTGACTCCCCGTGGAGTTAGCTGATCCGTGAGCAGATTCGTTTGTCTGCTTCACCCGGCCCGGCAGCGACTGCATCCACAGATGATGCGTCCCACCAGGCAGCTGTGCCCAGGGAACGACCCACACCACATCCTTCCAATGCTGCAATAGCGTACTCCTTTCGGGGGCTCCGTATTGTACCGAAATCTTTCTGTAGTCTCAACAGAAAGTTCAAGGCTCCGCTCGGTTAGACTGAAAAGTTTTAGCTTATAACTGAAATTACACTGCAGCGACTGAAATTTCACTGTAACTGAAGGTGACTTATTTGACGTAATTAAATTTAAAAAAAATTAAATTTATAGAAAAATATGCTAGCTCATCACGGATAACGCAAACAAATACGGGAAAAAAGAACCGGTAAAAAGCTCAAAATAGCCAAAAGTTTAGAAAAGATAAAATTTATAAATAGTGAAAAATAAACCAGAAGCCAAAAACTGAAGCTGAAACGAGCGGAACCTAATTGATGGTTTGATGTCTAGTCGAATCAAAAAGAAAAGCTCCATCGCTACTTACAGCGTACAGGTTACGGTGCTTGCTAGTTTTGCGATATCATGGTGCAGGGGGAGACATTTCCACGAAGGCTATTTAGCTGAAAAGTTTAGCACATGTCCACTAACAAAAACCTAAATTTGGTCGCGGCTGCATGTGTAAACTAGTCCAAAAGGGTCACACCTAGTCTGCTATGTGCTTGCTGACGATAGGCTTACCTTGAAACAAACCTCTGTCACAATGCGAACACTATTTAATCCGGGGCTGCTGTCGTAAGAAATGTTTCTAGAAAGACTCTGAAAGTAAACCATCAAACATCAGCAGATAACAAGCCCCAGTTACTCTCCTAGTGGACGTATTAGTCGAAGGCTTAAATTTGCTTCATCTTTTGACATCTTAAAGTGACATCCTTTGGCATTGTAGAATCAGAAAAGGGCGTGCTGTTACCTACTTGCTAATTGATACCTAACTCTCCCTCTCCTTTTCTCTGGATATACCGAATTTGCTATCTCCATGTTGGCTCAGAAAATTTGAACAAGGCCTAACTGACCGAAGAAAGGTGTGCGATGGATCGATGCAAAATGCACTTACCTAAATACGGAGCAACCTATCCTACTTTATCCTGTATCTTAATCCCTGAAGAACCGGGTCGAGTGATCGCGCACTTTCTGTTCTGCTGCGTTGTGTCCTCTGAAGGTCATCGAGGCTGTCGGATTCCATCGCGAAATTTGCACAAGGCACTCCATGTGTATAGTGTCTGGAGATGCATGATCATCGATACAGCACATGGTGCTGCTTCTTCAGCTCACGTTTTCACTTCAGGATCAGCGCAGATGCTGAATGCCTTGAAATCCGTTCTCCACCTGCCAAAACATGTCATGTCAGTGGAGACGCACAAGACAGGCCCAGCGGAGGCATCTCTTGCCATCAAGATAAGAAGAGGATCAGCTGCTGTTCTCTGGGCTGTTCTTTTTGATTAAAAAAATTTAAATTTTAGTTGTTTACGGTACAGATTACGGAGAGATAGATATTCCCTTGCGATTTTGGCTGGTACAGACGTTGAGTTTTTAACTTGTAGACTCCGTCTTGAAAAAATACTCTGTTTGAAAGTTAGATACTATAACAAAAACTAAAAACCATCAGCTTTTGAGATAAAGAATATGCCCTCTGTCCTCTGATGCCTGATGAGCTACACGAAGGGGTGTGGCAGTATTCACGACAGGTGGTGGGTCAGTAGTAGCACTGGGGCAACAAGATTGTACTACAGTGATAATTGATAGATAGCCCTGTAGCCGCTCGTAAACAACGCGAGGCACGGCCTTTTCTAATCGCACGTACGTGCGTGCGTGCTGCGAGCGCCCGTGATCGAATCGGCGGTCACATGCGGCAGAGGCGGAGGCTGCGTTGCGCCGAGCCAGCCGTGCGTTCCGCGCCTGGCGCGTACGGTGCTCCGGATCGTGCGTGCGTGCGTGCGGCACGCAGGGTGAGGCGACGCGGAGATGTGCGGGCGCGGCGGGCTGCATCCGGGGGAAATAAACTCTACGCGAAAAGCCTTGAAGCTTTTGGGTCTGTTTGGCAACGGCTGCGGCTTATAGCTTTTGGTTGAAATTTTTGAATTTTAGCTGTATATGTTACAGATTACGGAGAGATAGATACTCACTTGCGATTTTAGATGGTACAAATGTTGGGCTTTTAACGTGTACATCGTTTAACCTATGGACCCCGTCTTGAGAAAATACTCTGTTTAAAAGTTAGATACTGTAGCAAAAGTCAAAAGCCGCTAGCTTCAGAGGAAAAGAACATGCCCTTTCTCTAGAGTTTTGCCAAATAACAGTCACGGATCTGAAAGTAACTAATCTATCTTCTACAACACTCCTCCATAGATTACGTCATAGTAACTAATCTCTTTTCTCTAATTTTTTTAGCTTTTTTGTCGGTTCTTTTTCCCGTATTCGTTTGTATTGTTCGTAATTACCTAATATTTTTTTATTTTTTAAATTTAATTACGACAAATAAGCCATCATCATGTAATTTCAGTCAACTACAGTGCAATTTCAGCTATAAACTACTTTTCTCAACCGAAATGAGCGGCTTATAATCCTGTTTTTTAGGCTGTAGTTGATGGTTTTTGGTTATAACTGATTTGATAGAAATTGAAATTAAAAGTTAGCTAAAAAGCCAAAATACAGGACATTAGTGTGTGAAGCTTTTACCGGTACCAAGGACTCCTAGTGTCGGTACCAAGTAAAATTCAAGATTGCAGAGCGAGGTATCATGGAAAAGATTCTTGGAACCGGTACCTTAACTTTGCTCTGATTCCAAGCAATTAAAAAAAATACTAACGGGTCCACATGTGAGTGAAATGGGGGAGGGGGTGAGAGAAGGATTGGGAAAAAGAGATAATATTGTATTTATTTGTGGGTCCCACTTTTTAGAGAGAGAGAGGAGGGGTACTAAAACACCGGAGAAAAGGCCGAATTCTTTTGGGTTTAAAGCTGATTTATGATTATACTATAGTAACTAGCTTTTAAACGATGCGTTTTTTAAGATAGAATCAATAGAAAAAATATAGTAAAAAGTGTACTGATTTCAGCTGTACCGGTCAAAATCGTATATAACTATTTCTCTCTATCTCTCACGAACAATCAGAATTTAAATATTTAAACTATAAGCCATTATCTCAAAAAATCAGTGATACATTATTTCTGAGCGTCAGTATAGGTACTACACACTACGGATGTCCTACGCCTAAGATGACCCCGCTAGCCAATTATCCACGGTAGGGCTGAAAACGGTCGGAAACGATCGGTAGGAGATCAAATCACTTTCAATTTCACATTATTTTCTCAAAAACGAAATCGATACGATATTGTCGGAAACAAGAACGGCATCGATATTCCGGTAAATTCGGAAACGAAACTATTCGATCAAAAGTGCATCGATAACGATCGGAAATCATGAAAGCGATATCTAAAATACAATAAACACACCAATCTGCACAACATGACAATAGCTGTATACGTTGACCTAGGTCACATGAAAAATAATACTGTAGTAATGATCCATGTCACAAGAAACAAGACACATATATTATATAGCAATAAAATGACACGACACAAAGCCACAAACCCACAACCACAATTGACATCATGGATTTAATACAATAATACTTAGTTAGGTCTCACAAGCACACAAAGCTAACAACCACATGACATAGGCATAGTCACAAGCTCACAAACTCGAAAGTACTAGTACACTAAAAACTGAAATACTAAACCAAGTTCTTAGTTCGACACGTGGACAGTTGAACTTAACAAAGGATAGGAAGCACTAGCAGGATGGATAGCTGTTTCTATAGCTGAACCTCCGGCATGTCATCATCATCTGCAAGCACATAATCACCGCCTATTTCTGAAAATTCATCCTACAAATTGCAATGGAAATAACGTGTTAGTACTTCAAATGAATTACATGCTACTGCAATACATATCAATATAATTATACCCCAATAAGCAGACTGCTCTTAATGGCTTCAAGAACCTCAAGATCACTAGGCAAAGAAGAAATATTCTTAGAGCCTGAAAATTAAAAGGCAGCTACATGAGTAAAAAGAACATCAAGATATTGTTAATAGAAAGCAACAGATCAGTTTACACTTTTACCTCTTTTAGCTCCAGTTATCCAATCCTTAGTGCAAACAAGTGCTTGTACAATGTCAGGATCAAGGCTGCTTCGATATGGGTCGACGACACGTCCACCGGCACTAAATGCAGATTCAGAAGCCACAGTTGACACTTGCATTGCCAACACATCACGAGCAATCAGGGAGAGGACAGGATATTCATCCTTCTGATTTTTCCACCATGCTAAAATATCAAACGTATTATGGTTGGCTTTAGAAACCTTCAATTGTGGTTCTGCTAAGTACCTCTCCAATTCACTTATTCCTTCATCATTACCACATGCATCACTTTCATAAAGGAAGGAATCAAGCTCATCATCCACACTATCCATAAACTGATCTACAGCTGAAGTTGATGAAACAAGTGTTGTACTCTTGGAAGGTGCGGAAGAAACATAACAATGAAACATATTCCTTAGAACACCATTGAATTTATCAAGTTCAGCTTGGTAGGAATTTCTATATAACTTTCTCAAGTAAAATTCTACAATTCTTCTCTTGAACCTAGGATCAAGTACATTTGCAACAGCAAGGGCAACATTTGACTTCTTCCAGTACTTGTCAAACTTGACACTCATAGCATTTGCCATTTGGCAAAGAGTGGCATCATTACTATTGCACCAATCAGATAGATATAACTTAATCTCACAAAAACCTCTAAAAAACAGGTTTGCTGTTGGATATAGAGTACCAGAAAATATCTCGGTCAGGTCAAAGAATTTTTTCAAGAAAGGAATCATAATGTGGGCCTTCTCCCATTCCTGACTTGAAGGAGCAATACACTCATACCTGCGGCGGTCGATGGAAGTGAGCCTCTCAAATGCAGGCTTGTAATAAAGAGCATCCCTCAACATGAGATATGTAGAATTCCATCTTGTAGAAACATCAAGTGAGAGAGAAGGCTTTGTATCTAGCCCACATTCAGTAGCACACTTCAGGAACTCCTCCCACTGAACCGTAGATCCCTTGACAGCAACTACAAATGATCTAATCTTTTCAGTTGTAGAGCCAATCACACGCATACCATCTCTAACAACCAAATTAAGGATGTGATTGGCACATCTCACATGAAAAAATAGCCCATCACACACTAAAGGACTATGCCTCTTGAGTTCTACAATGACATCCTTAACCGCTACTTCATTTGCCGCTGCATTATCCAAACTTAGAGAGAACATCTTTTTCTCCACATACCACTTCAAAAGACAAGAAGAAAGTGTATATGACAACCTCTCACCAGTATGTCGCCCTTCAACATGGAAGAAATTGACAATCCTCTTCTGAATTTTCCAATCATCATCAACCCAATGAAGAGTAACACACATATAACCCTTGTTCTGGTTGGATGTCCACATATCCATAGTTGCACTAAAGTGACTTTGAACAGTTTTGAAGTATGCATACAACTTATCCTTTTCAGCCAAATAATATTCCATTATTTCCTTTCTAACTGTGACACGAGACTTTAGAGGATAATGTGGACGCAATGATTTGACCCACTCTTGGAAATATTCATGCTCAACCATATTAAAAGGGTACTCATGAACTATCATAGCCTCATAGAACTTTCTCAAGCTAGCTTCTTGATCATACTTGTAAGGTTGGACAACTGCGATGCCAGTATCTTTATCAGTTTTTGTTGTAAGCTGTTGCTGTCCTTTCTTGATGCTGTGATAATTAGCGAGATGGGTCCAAAAACCAGTTGTTCCAAATCTGCTCTCAGCTCTGTGTTTGCTGGTCTTGTTTACACAACCTTTGACATTGCACTTTGCCCAAAGCTGATTTTCCTCCTTGCCATTCACCTTCACTGTTACCCAATACTTGGTGAAGTATTGCCACACTTCAGATGTGCTCTTCTTGGCCCTCTTGTTGGCAGGTTCATTTTCGTCCTCGCCATCACTGCCTGCATCCACATCGATTGGATCAACACCATCTGTTTCAGTGCCACCAGTACTAGTACCACCACTTGGCACTAAACTTCTCTCAGATGAAGGTGCTGATGCAGGTGCTGCAGAAGAAGCAGACATGCCAACATTCTGGCTTGCATTTTCACTTGCAGCTGGCCTTGCACGTTTATGGGATCCTATCACAAACGAAGTGCAAATATTCTCCTATTAGTATAAGATATAAATCTACACAGTGAACACCCACATAAACAGTAGAACACCTTTACCTTACCTAATTGCAATTGTAAACTACAACTTCATAACATCTACACAGCACGACATTTCAAAGCTTCCTGAATAAATTCCAGGAGTACCGGCAGATTCCAAGTAAAAAGTTTGAGCAAGTAAAGGGGATACACAAGCAAGCAAAGCAATTGACGAGCTTAAGTTAATTATGCCAGATAAGATCTCCGAAACACAATACGAGTGCAAGCACATTCTGTAACAAGGTTCGGACACGATGAAACAGGCTATCCATGTCCCTAACTTAATAACCAACAGCTAAACAAGCTCCACCCTCTTTATGTACATTGCATCGAAAGTCTCCCATCAAAGCAAGAGTGCTACACTGGAATCTACTAGTACCAAAGTATGAGACAGAATGATGAAGCAAAGGTGGCATCCATGAATCTTCCATAGGTGGGATAACAAGAACCTTAGCCTGGGCTGGAGATAGAAAAATTAAAAGAGTAAAAACAGAGTAAATCATGTGCAGAAATAAAATTGAGATGAAAAGCTACAAACTGAGCACATATATTTTCTAACAAGCGATGATGATGCAAAGTTAAAAAACGTGTGTATTAACCACAAGGCCTAAACATAATATGGATTCAAGCTCAATCTCTCAAACAGAACTGGAGTAGCATTGCTGTTCAGTTCAGTATCAGGCCATCATCCACAAGTTGGGCAATTAATCATACAAACACAGGCAAAACCAGGAAGTTTGTTTGGTGCTGCCATATGCAGAATCATTGGGGAAACATCACACGCCAGTAGTAATGCAATCAATAGGGGGAAGCTTAATACCAATAATACGTGCCATGGCATTTACACGATACAGGGTATAACCACTAGATTACCAATCATTTATATTTCTTCACAATCACCACTAGATTACCAGAAGAAGTTTGTACGACTAACAAAATACTACTGTGATGTTACTATGCTCAACAACCGCTCCCATATCTTCCTGAACACATCAGGATAATTGACTCCTCACACACAAACCCATATAGATATGACTAATTCGCTTCAAGCAACCAAACAGAACAAAGTATTAAAAGTTCTACCATAGGAGAGGCATTTTCAAATTTACCGGACATCATATTTCATATTTGTCTCAAACTTTTTGTTGCATTTCCATCCATTACAAGGTGGTGTGTTATTGTAGTCAAAATAGGATTATAGAGTATAATCCTCACCAGCTGACAACATAGCATGCCTCATATTCACAAACGGTTTACAAGACGTTTTAGCAAGACACGTTTATAAATTCTAGCATCCAAACATTCAAGAAAGATTTTGGGCAAGCAAACGCATCATACATCAGAGGCACCACCGGCCGAAGAGAGCTCAGCAAGAGCGGCATACACATACAGTAATCTGAAGAAGATGAGCTTACCTGACGAAGCTGAGGCCGCTGCCGAGGTTTGAGAGGCGGCGAGGTCGATAAGGAGTGCTGTCTCTGCCTCCATCACTCGCGCTCGGGGGCCTCGGGGTGTTGCATCCGCCGGCTGATCCGCATCTCCAGCTGGCGCCATCTTCGTCTCAGATGTGGCCGCCGACCGCCTGAAGAAGGAGAAGGATGGCAGCGTGAGTACGAGACTAGAGGCGACCAGCAGCGTGGGAGTGGGAGGCGCTCACACGAGTTAGGGCTGCAGAGGCGGCGGCGAGTCGCAGAGGCGGCGAGTCGCAGAGGCGGCGCCGCGGCGGCGAGTCGCAGAGACGGCGGCGGCGGCGGCTAGGTCTAAGGAGTTAGGGCTGGGGCGCTGGGCGGCTGCCGTGGGGTGGGGTCGTGGGGATCCGAGGCCGCTGGGAGGAGGTGGGGTGCGCCCGCCGTGCTGGACTGCGGGTCCGGGAGAGTGGAGACGGGGTAATGGGCCTGGCCGCCTGGGGGTGCTCTCAGCGCCAGCGGAGATGGGCCTCGCCTGGGGGTGCGGAGACGGGGTAAATACGGTAATTATCGACGGTATATTATCGGATTAATACGGTATTTTCCGAAAACGATCGGAAGAGAGCTAAATCGTTTTCGTTTTCGTTATCGGATTTTTTTACCGTTTTCGTTTCCGTTTTATCGGTTACCGTAACCGTTTCCGTTTAGGGGGAAAAATCGATAATTTTTCAAAAATGATTTTCGGTAACCGAGAATTACCGTTTTCGTTTTCAGCCCTAATCCACGGTCCAACCTTCTCAAAAAAAAAAAGGGTAACGCGAATAGGACCTGGGCTGAGCAGATGGGTTTGTGCCGCCACATCTCACAAGTGAATTCAGCCTAGGCCATTCTTCTCTTCAGGCCCACCCCATTCGGGCTCGAGTGCGCCAAATGGCAGACGCAACAAAGACCACAAGGCCTATTTGATGGCCCAGTTTGGTGTCCTAGGACTCATTACAACCTGTTTGTGCAGCACCCCTACCACCCAGCGCGCGGAGAACCCGCGAAAGGGAAGAGGGCGCGAAAATCCAGGCGACGGCGAGCGCGAGGAGATGACCTCGTCGACGTCCGGCCGCGACGCCGCCACGTCGTACCTCGTATGCCAGCTGTACTGCGTCCACGGCTTGGTCGACGCCCTCTCCTCCGTCCGCTGGAAGCGCCACCAGGTCAGCCCCCCCCCCCCCCACATGTATATGCCGGCGGCGTACGCCATGTCCAAGAACCATCCTGTCCCGATCCGACGTTGCCTTCTCTTTTCTCGTGGGGAAGGACGTGGTGCTGGAGCTGTCGGAGCACGGCATCGTGCTCATCGTGGAGGAGAGCGGCTGCCTCCAGGCCAAGGTCTACCTCAAGCGCGAGGTAAGTGCGCTGCCTGCCCGTCAGGTGTTCGTGTTTATGCCTCGCTGCGCTTGGGCGTTGAATTCTGTGAGGATAGGGTGTTGCAGCAGTTTGAGGAGTACGAGTACGCGGCGGAGGGGAGGCCGCGGTTCGGGCTGAGCCTGGGGCTCCTCGTCGATTGCCTCAACACGTTCTCGGCCCCGGGCCACGCCTCAGCCGTCGAGATCCAGTACCCTGGCCCCGACATGCAGCTTCTCCTCAAGTATGTACTTCTCTGGCTGAGGTGGCTTGTTCATCCTTTTTAGTTACATTTTGAATTGATCAGACATTTGCAGAACTATGGTGGATAATTAGCTAGTTGCTCATCTTGTAGTTGCATTCATGAATTACGATCCTTTTAAAGTTGATCTCATAACTTATTAGACATTTTGATAACCGTGGTGGATAAATAATAGCTAGTTGTTCGTACTTTGGATGGAATACATGACTAGAATGTAATTCGTGTGAAATTCATGTTCAGATGAATTGGAAACTTATGGCTGAGTACATTTTATGATGAGATCAGTGAATCATACTTTGAAGGACATTATAGTACCATCTCAGCCTTGGTAAAAATTCAAGCTCTTGCATTCAGCTCAAGATTCTAAATTAGTTGTGGAGATGAATGTAACTTACGTAATGTAAAATAAAGGAAAAGATGCAAATGCCAGGAGATATTTGTGGGATTTTGCTCATCCGAGGTATCCTGGTAATGTGAGCTCAGGTCAGTGGGCTCCCCAGGTGCATGTATGTATGCAGAAATCAGAACCAGAATCCCAGGTACAATCTCCTGGGATTACCATTTTGAGCATGCAGGGAATACTCCAGTCACTTTTACTGTTAAGGTACTCCCAATACTCTCTCTTTTTTTTTGTGTGTGGCAGTATGCATCAACAGAAGTTTTAACTTTTGGTGCCTCAGAAACACATGATTCACATCCTGAAATTTCAGTCTTCCGCCCTGAAAGAATCAATCAATGACCTTGAGTGGCCAGGTTCCAGCATTCAGATTCAATTGCAACCAGACCCCCCATCAGCAATATTCAAAGGTGAAGGGCATGGTGACTTGCAGGTGTGTAATGAGTTGGTTTCTATTCTTTATGTAGCTTCCAATTGTGTCCGTAACCTACTTCCAGTTACCCCATTTGGCAGATTGAATTCCCCTACTGTGCAAACACCGATCTTCTAATTGCATTCCAGTGTGACCGTGAAGTGTCGTACAGGTAAAACACTTGTGCCTGGAAGCTCTGATGGTATGCTTCTTTGTGCTAACCCTACTGTTTTCTGCAAGGTACAAGTACAAGTTTCTTCGTGCGACTACCTCAAATTTCCCAAGTACTGTCATGAAGGAGAATCGTGGGAGTAAGGTGACAATCGGGAGGGGAGGGATGCTCAAACTCCAGCATATGGTTTCAGTTGTGAGGCCAGGTATGCAATACTTTCGTAATGTTGCTGGGGGCGCTCAACAACCAAGCCGGATTGCTTATATAGAATTCTTTGTAAAGCCAGAAGAAGATGAGAACACTATAAATGATGCCTAGCATTTGTGGTATAGGTTATATTGTTGGGCTTGTGTTATCCATTACGTCTTACTTTATCTTCACCAGTATTCACCAGTTAATTACTAGTTTGAGCTTTGTGCATCTATCTTGTACGGTGATTAGTTGATATTTGTGAAACTGCAGTAAGGTCATAGTATTTTGCCCCTAACTGATGACCTTAGTCGTAAATTCGTACTGCCTCAAATCCTGTTTCTTAGTTACTATTTAGAATTAAGTAGGGATAGGTATCCTTTTGTTCCTTGACCTTTCAAATCAGGTCCATCTTATGCTTTCGACCATCAAATAGCAATAGTTAACCTTTGATTCTGAAACTTTTACCCAAAAGACAACAAAATATCGACCACTCAATAATTTGGCGAACGAAAGTTGGAGGACATAATTTGAAAAATATTAGGCTTGAAATGGAATTGACCCTCCAAATTCATGGATCTGTAAGATATTTGTCCTCAGTTAATTTTGATGACTGTGGTTTTCGCTAAATCATTAGATTTATCAATGGATAATACGGGCCTTAACCACTGCTGATCCAGCCTTGGAAACAAACTGTCATGTTACAACATCACATATTCCCAAAATAAATCCAAAGTTCATAGTGCAAGCTAGTTCAGCTCGTGTCTTTGTCTCATCATAACCTCCCATTGCTATCAACAGGCCCCCAACTAATCTAGCTTAGTACTATAGAAAACCAGGCCACTATTGAACGGCGCATTGATCAATTGCTAGCCATTCCCAGGTGAGAGCTGTGTATCGTCTGTTCTTCTTGTTCCCTCTGCTGTTGTTGCTTGTGTTTATGTTGCACCTCATATGTTATGTGCTTGCTGAATTTGATAAACTTGCACATCACATCAACTGCTTAGTACAACAAGCACTTAAATATACAAAATGTGTGGACTAGCTATTTACTAACAATAAGAGGAATGCCAACTAAGAGAAGCTCTTTTAGCTGAAACAGACAAGGCAAAAGAGAAGTCGGCAGCATTGATTCATCACTGAACAATCTTTATCAGTAAAAGATATATGGAAAAAAGACTACATCCTGTTGGAATCCTGTTTCTTGTAGCTAGTTATGGGGAAGATCTATCTAGTCAAGACCTTAGCTACAAAGAAGGAATGGTGGCTCCAAGGAACCAAAACTGACAGATGGCAAAAGTACGAAACCCTAGTTCTGCTTTACCTTCTCATAGTGCAAGGACTTAGGGACCGCATCAAACCTCCTCTACTTTTTGTAGGCTATTCTTTTGAAGAAAGGTAAAGAAATCTTCTCTAATTATCTATTCATCCTACCTAGTGACAACTCACAAGTGATCACTGTACTAGGCAAAAAGATTGCTAAACTAGCAAAGCCAAGAGATGATTGGCTAGTGGATTATTAAAGCACTAGAGGGTGTGTTTTTGTGTTTACTTGTGAACCGGATGTGCCATTGTCCATTGAGTGGCCCAAAGGATAATTCAGAGGCCTCCAATGAGATATATATTCCGTTCAACAATCTGTTCGATGTACCTAATGGCCTTTCTCTATCCTTGTAACTGTGAAATGGCATTTTGGTGTTACAATATATCCACCCTTGGCGTATATTCGGAAAGGCCCTATTCTGTGGACTGAGCGTGATGGGCTCTCAAAACAAAATAATGAGACATGCCCTGTGAGCACAGTACTAACATAAAGTAGCAGTAACTTTGAGCGTAATAATCTTGTATAGTTTGGGAAACAATTGTGCTCTTTCCATTAAATTACCAACTTTTAAATGAAGTATTTTTTTTCAAAATGAGATCTATAAGTTAATTGTATTACACAGTAAAATCTTATTATCTAGCTAAAATCGCATATAAATATCTCTCTTTGTAATCTCTATCATAAACAGCTAAAATTCAAAAATTTCAATCAAAATCTAAAAGCCACAGCCACAAAAAAACATACCCTATAGTTCATCTTAATGAATTAAAAGTTACATAAAGAGCCAAAAAAATGTATTGGTACGTTCGAAGATTTAGGAGTTTGGAGTACGTGCTTTGATTATGCACACTCGTAGTGTTAACTAAAGTAGTAGTACATGGTTCTAGCCTCTAGATTCCGAGCATGCATAAGGCTATAAGGTGCAAAATACTAAGCACCGTGCCATTTCTGTTCTGTTATACATGCTATGCTAATGCTACAATAGTCAGTCACTTACACTCAACAAATGTCTACCAGTCACCACAATTAGGTACCCTATGTTTAGACGAAAAACAAGTACTCGTAGCTGAAGACAAGCACGGGTTGCGGTTAACATGTCATGTATGGGTAAGGTGGTGATCGGTTCGGCTGAAAAGCTCGTGGCTTATGGCTGAAAACACTGTAGCTGATTGAAAAAAGTACTGTAGCTGACAGAGGCTTATTTACCATAATTAAAATTAAAAAATTTAAAAATAGAAAAAACATATTAGCCCATCACGTATAATGTAAACAAATACGAGGAAAAAAAGAACCGGTAAAAAAACTAAAAAAAGTCAAAAGTTCAGAAAAAGATAAAATTTATGAATAGTGCAAAAATAAGCTGAAGCCAGAAGCTGAAGCCATATTGATCAGGGCCTAAGTATGATCGCATAGCAACCCACTGTACTCCGTCCTGAACTAAACCAATAATCTAGCTACTCCTACTACCTATTCTAACGCAAAAGGGAAAAAAATAAACTTTAATTGCATGGATATCACTAGAGCATGATTTGGCGTGATCCCCTACCGTTCGATTCTGATTTAATGCATATCGCCCCAATACATTGTCCTCGTTTCTAACCCCACGGATGTATTTCCTATGAAATTCCTGTGGGAATCCTATAAATGGACGGCCCCGATCTAAACCTACCTCAAAAACTCTAGTTTGCCAATTCAATGATTCAGCTCTAGGTCTAGATTCTATTTGGAACGCAAGAATTTCTTATAGAAATTGAACTTATTTTCTTTAAAATTTCTACAAACATCCCAGCATTACAAACAGGACATACTCGTGGTATCATGGATCAATATTGTAACTCCATCTTGCTTGTAGGAATGGGGTCCACTTGTCCACTCGATGTGCAGTTTATTACTAGTTGTGACACGTCGTGCTAGCTAGGGCACACTAGCAGGCACACATGCGCGGCTGGTTTTTCTTTCACCTTACTGCTTATGGCTTTAAATTTATACTACAGTAACTAGTTTTAAAAAAGTATGTATCTTTTTAAGATAGATCTATAAGTTAATTGTAGTAAATATTTTACCGATTTTATCTAAACCCGCACACGGATATTTCTCTCTCTGTACTATCTTTTGTGAATAGTTAGCATTTAAAAATTTAAATTATAAAACATAAGTCACCAAACGTGGGCTGCTGGTAAGATGTTTGGTGTACTTTTCCAACGAAGCCTGTGTTAGAAGACCGGACTCTGACCGGACCGAAGTCACCAAACCAAACACAACCTCTTCGGGTGCCATTAATGGCAGACCGACGCCATTATACTTCCAGGATACGCTCCAATGAGCTTGCATCGCTCTGAAGAGAAATAAAAAAGGTCCGGTTCTTTGCCGTGATCCATCACTTATGGCCACCATTCGATATGCCCACTTAATGTGTACATCTTGTTGAATTTCTTCGGAGTTTTTTCACGACCAATTTCTCATAGTAGGCGCGCGCCTGACCAGTGACCATCACTCATGAGTTGTTTGATTTGGAGCCCAACTAGCAGGGCGGTTTCTGTCATCTTAGAGGCTCTAGGGCATGATAAAAGTGAGACCTTTCATTTTAATATAAATATGTAACAATATATTTTATATCAGTTGTAAAAGATAAAGTTCAATACAGTAACCATTAGACAGTACGTCACAAAATATAAAGTACTTATTGGCAACATCAGGCTCAATACATTACAAAATGCAAAGTACTCATTATCGACAAAATACATGTATACATACTAACATATATAGGTTAGAGGCCCAAGTTTTCGTGGGCCCTAGGCGGTCGCCCTTACTGCCTAGGCCCAGGGCTGGCCCTGCCAACTAGCCTTACTGAAATTTGGTGATGCTATAACGAATTGGCCGTTATTTGGTTTAGGTGTGTCTAGGTATCACCTGAATGTTTTCTTCTTAACAATTATTCAGATTTAAGACGGTTGGATTAGAGATCCAACAATCTTTTTTTTGGAGGAGGGGGAGATTTTTTTTTGGAGGGGGTGGGGAGAGAATTCATGGCCGTTGGATCTCTAATCTAATGGTCACAAATCTAGACGATAGTTAGAAAAAAAATATCTAGATGATGTTTATCAACACCCATTTGGTTTAGAGCCGAATTTTGGTAACGCAAAGAAATTTTGGGAATGCCAAATAACCCCTTAATCCCTTTCACCTCACCTAGCTGGTGGTTAATTTGCACTAGATTCATATTCGGTTTATCTCTGCTTCTGCTAGGCCAGTTCGTGGGCACAACCATCGGACCATCTCCATCACCCACCCACATCTTGACGAAACCAGACAACAAAAAAAAAAAAAAGAAGCAATCTGGGCCGATCTACGACGAAGCACAAGTGTAGCTAACCTCTTAGCCCTAACACACTCCTATATCATAATCTCGACAGAGACATGATCATAGAATCGTAGGCTCCTCTGCGAGGTATTTGTGGGACTCAATTCAATCGATTAGGGGATTAAATTAGCGTAAGTCTCACTGTATTTAGCTGCCCTCTTCAATAATTGTACCGGCACCTAGAGATGCAGCACACACTTGTACACCACGGAAGCCAGCACTAATGGCGCTTAAATTAGCCGGCCGGCCGGTGGTGTCGTCCATCTCACCGGCCACCGCCTGTGATCTGCAACGTCCCAATAGTACGCAGGGCGACGAGCGATTCGTCTGCTACTGCTAGTAATGCAAAGACAGCATTGAGCTGCACGTTGAAGTTCATAACAGAAGTACAGAGCGCTTCCCTAAATTGGCCGCGGTTTCTTGGAAGCTCCTCGCCATTAGCTTTCTTTGTGAAGTTGGCATACAATACTAGTACCACATTGTCACTTGATACGAGTAGAGACACCCCAATCTAGGTAGGAGCAGATTTAAATTGCTCTTCATATATGCTTTTTAGCATGTGTGTATGGGACTTGCTGAGTGGACCAAGCAGTGGTTGATCAGTTTGCGCGACGAAAGGTCGCCGGAGCTTTACCATTGGGCGACGGAGTGGGCCTCAGCAAGAAGCGTTCGTTTTCTCCGGCAATCCTGCATGCTCTCCATTGCTCTCTCTCTCTCTCTCTCTTATCTGCAATTTTGGGCTCTTAAATGGAAGGATGTTACGAGGGAGAAGAGAGAGAAAGAGAGTCATTGGCCTCGCTTTTTTAGTTTATGGTATAAACAGGATGATTTTTTCACTGACGTTTTAGAATAACTTATCGAGATAGGTTTTTCAAAATAATTATCGTTATTCGTTTTGTTCATATTACATGCTCTGCTCAATCGGCTTAAGACAAGGGTGGTTAGGTAACACACCAAGGCTTTCGGTGATGCGTGCGCCTGTCTGGCTGTACCCTCTGCCCTACCAATGCCAATGCACGCACCTTGCACACGCGACAGCTACAGTGTGGCGACCCCAGCCAATAACCACTCCTGACTCCTACTTTAAGCAACCAGAAACATGCCAAATTCATCATCCTCTTTAGTAATCTTGATGAAGCTTTAGTACAATAAATTCACACACACATATATAATATATCCGGATTGCTTTTAGATGCGTGTAAGTACAATAATATATAATATATCATGATAGAAAGTCTTAATCATGGATGGAAAGTTTCAATCATGGAGTCTGGGCACCATGATATCCCTATTATTTATACTCTCTCTTTCTCTGTATGTTAGCACGCAAATTCTTAATTGCTTATGCATTCGTTTCTTTGCATGATTTAGGGGGCGAATATAGGGTATCTGCACCCCATGTGAAGGTACAAAAGATAACAAAGAGGAGAGGATAATCTTGTAGGCCGGGTAAAGGTGACTTTTATCATGATTACATTTGCAGCTGAGAGACTTCATGGATCTTTTAGTGGTTAACAAAAGGGAAATTGCTCCTCGTTCCTACAACTCTGAACATGTTTTCAGTTTCCTAATTGAAGTGAACCAATGCATATAATTTCAAAATAAACTTAAAAATCAAATTCTCGCATGAGCAGACAGCTAATGATGGCATGTATATTTAATTGATACGTAGATGCTCTGACAAAAGGCTATGGCTTTGTTGTTAGGTTTTAGCTGATAGCTTTTGGGTGCGATTGATAATTTTTAGTTGTGTTTTTCGATATAGCAGCAGACGGCGAAGACGTTTATAAAGACGACACACATGATTTTAAGCTTAGGAAGCCGTTTATAGAATTCACTTCAAAAAACGTGCCAATTGTTTCAATTTTCAGAGAATCCAAAACAAAAGCCCAAAATCACATGGAGAGCTAGCTAGCAATCAACGTCACCCAAATTAATGTCGCCACCAACAAACAAGAATCGGTTAAGACATGCGTGGTTTCCAGTTTAATCTCCTCGTTTTTTTCGAGAATTTTTTCCAGGTTAATTAGAATGCATGATTTAGCTGGCCGATCCGGCCGCTCTGATCGGTAACCTAGGTCGTATGATAGTTCTCCTGTCCTGTGTATAACTGAAATTAATGTCAGCGTCAGCGAGCACCAACAGGGCCAGCAACAAATGGTCTTGATCAACATCTAAAAATTCTCAAGATCACAACAATTTTATTCTCGCAAGAATTCAAATTGCAAGTTGGCATATGGTAGGTAAATAGATACAACATTTTAGAACATTTTTAGTTGGTGAACAAGCACACAGAGCCTACTCCATAATATCCGAGCCACGTCAGCTAATTTTTATGCGTGCATGGACCGTTATATTAGATACTCGTCCTATCCATCATGTTACATCAGGTGGCGGGAAATCCATGGTTTGTACAAATATCATGAAAGAATTTTTAAATAATCATTTTTGTTATGAATTACAAAAATATGCCTACGATTTTTTTTGCACATTTGGCCTCATGTCGTCCAATCATTGAGCGATTTCGGCTAGTCACCCAACCATTGAGCGACACGTGGTTAAATCGCCAAACGGTTAGATGACTAGTTCATGTCGCCGAACGGTTAGGTGACTTTTCCCCTAATCGCCCAATCGTTGAGCGATGAGAGGGTATTTACCCCTTGCATGGTCGGCGCCTCCCCCATTTGGCCGAGAGAAAGAAAGAAGAAAGAAGGGGGACAAAGGGAGAAGAGAAAGAGAGGGAAGAAGGAGAGGAAAGAAAAGAAAGAGGAGGGGAGGAGGAGATGAGGAAGAGGAGAGGGAGGCGAAGAGAGAGTAGAGGGAGGAGGAATCTGCGCATCGACGATGGTAGGATAACAATCGAAATCATTGAATTTTTAGTTTAGAAACTAACTATAATTTAGTTGATAATAATTGTATTGCTGTTTAGATCACTCTGTTGTGCATTTGAAGGCGCAATTACTTACCTATTGCATTGTAATATTACTTACCTTCCTACCTACGAATCGTTGCTCTCTCAATTTTCTTCATAAAATTCTTCAAAAATTTCTTGTACTACAATAACGTACAACGATCGAAAAATGTTATTGTGACTCTAACATGTTTCACACCATTCATAATGTATGAAAATCACAAATACATCAAACGACATTGTCTATCCTTTTATTTAAAAAAACTACAAACAAAATTCTTAAATGTATTACCTACAAAAATTTCCATTTACTCCCCATAATTATTTCCTTCGGAATAATGTAATAATTACATGATTATTTAAAATCGCTCAGCAGTTGGGCGACTATGAACAAAGTCGCCCTACCGTTGAGCGACTAGGGGCAAAGTCGCCCAACCGTTGGGCGATATGAGCTACTCATGTAACCGTTGAGCGACTAGCCGAAATAGCCCAACGGTTGGGCGATATGAGGTCAAAAGTGCCAAAAAACGAGAAAATCATAGGCATATTTTTGTAATCCTAAATAAAAAAAAGATTATTTAAAAAATTCTATCATGAAACATTCTTTGGCCCCATTTGGTTTCACATGAATTTTATTTAACATAAGAATTTGGACTGAATAGTAATCACATTGCTTTAGCGAGGATCGAGCACCAGCCGATCTGATCAACAGCTAGCAAGAGCCTAAGAAATGCTCAACAGTAGGGAAATCCATCTGCACACACGTCATATTTCATAGTGGGGAGCACCTGATTAATCCCCATTAAAACCGGCAAGGATGAGCTCGTACGTAAGTCGCACCGAGCGCGCCCCGTGTTACCAATTCAATCGTCATCCGCCGACGCCGTCAGCGGCGTCGCCGTCGCCGTCGCCGTCGCCGACCCTCTTCAGGCCGTTGCTCTCAGATGCTAACAAGACCGAAGCGCGTTTCAGTGGCGCTTCAATTCGCTTTCGCCGATTGATTGACGCGGATTCCTAATTATCCGGCTCCGGCCAACTACAACCTTCGTCCACAAATACATCCCGAATTCCCGATGTGTGATTTAGGGAGTACAGGTAGGTGCGCATCTGGGATCATCAATAACTATTTGAGTGTGCGTACGTAGTCGGCTGCGCCATGCTCTCCATCGCTGTGCTTCTTAGCTTTTTGACCCTTTCGGTCAGATTGTAGCTTTCAGATAACCGTGTTTAGCTAGCTCATTAATTTGCTTTCGTGAATTTAGTGATATATATATATATTCCTAAGTTCGATTTCGTTGAACTATTATCGGACTTGATCATACTTTGCTAATGGTTCTACATCTTCAGGGCAGCCTAAATTACACCGGGTAAGATGTTATGCTGGGTAAAGAACGTTCGTGGGTAAGATATGGTTATAAGATGTGTTCAGCGGTTCGTATGTACGAAGTTTGAACACACGCTGTCAATATTGTTGGGCGTCAATCATCATGCCTAATTCTCTAATATTTCTCATGTTGTGCTCTTCTCAAAACTCAATTCCTCCATTCAAATAGGAGTGTAGTACAAATACATCCGATCAGTCAAATCCGGCCGCTCAAATCAATCATGTTTTTTTTTTTTGATATAGACAGAGTTGCACACCAACTTTTATCAGCAAGAAAAGAAGGCCATGGCTGCATCAAACATAGAAACAGTTCAAACAGACAACCAACTGTATGAGCAAAGGGACGAATCCATTCCAATCAGTCACTTCCTCCAGAAGGGAGTACGTAGTTACACTACAGGATGATTCAGCACCTCACCCTGAGACAAGACATAGATCAGTCTTTCGGTGCGATCATTGTAGCTTGCACGCACAAAATACTGTGTTTGATTTAGCTGCATTTCCCTAATATCTTGGCGTAATTCTTGAAAGGCATGTACGAAACCATTCAGGTCCGTAAAGTTCGGGAATTGTTAATGCACAAAAAGTTTGTTACATATGGGCCCGCCCGATCGGGCTGAAAAATAGTAACTTATAACTGAAATTATACTATAGCTGGCTGAAATTACACTGTAATTAAAGCTGACTTATTTGGCGTAATTAAATTTTAAAAAATTTAAAAAATAGAATAAATATGTTAGCTCATCACGAACAACACAAACGAATACGGGAAAAAAGAACCGGCAAAAAAGCTTTAAAAAAGCCAAAAGTTCAGAAAAAGATGAAATTTATGAATAGTAAAAAATAAACCACAACCCAGAAGCTCAAACCGAAATGATCAAGGCAGTCTTCTCCAAACTCCGGCTCAAAACCAAAGTTGAATTCTGATTTGATTGGTCCACACCACTGAAAGACAAAGGGGCCGCTCCAAAAGACTTATTCTTTAGATTTGGGAACACACCATCTTTTTAATTTTGTCTTTTTTAGCTCTTTTTTTTTTTGCCTTTTTGGTCTTTTCTTTTTTTCCTCTTATTCCTTTGTGTTATCTGTGATGATATAACTTTTTTATTTTTAAAATTTAATTATTCATAAAAAGCTAACAAGCGTTACAGTGCATTCTCAACCAGAAACCCGCAGCTAGAAGTCATTTGGAGCACTACAAATATTGATTTAAACTGACCTTGGTGCGTTTGTACCCTTCAATGCAATTTAAATTTCACCCGATTTTGCTACTTTTTGCATAACGCACTCATACAATTTGAGCACCGGCCCCGCCAAGCGAAGTTGGACCATATTATATAATGCATGGTATAGCACAGTTGTGACATCGAGCAAAACTACCCTAGCTAAATATCTGGAAATTAAGGCCCTGTTTGTTTTGGTTTGAGCTTTTGTCTTATTTTTCACTATTCCTAAATTTCATCTTTTTCTAGTTTTTCTGGTTTTTTTTGAGCTTTTTTGCTTGTTCTTTTTTCCATATTCGTTTGCATTGTCCATGATAGGCTAACATATTTTTTAATTTAGTTACGCCAAATAAGCCATAATCAGGTTCAGTATAATTTCAGTCAGCTACAACGCAATTTTAACCGTAAGCCAGCTTATTTCAACCCAACCGAGCGGCACATAATTGAAACTCTGCATTTGGTCTAGTCATAATCAATTGCGATCTATTGCCAAGCCAGCCATTTTTGTCCTTGATTCGTTCTAGCATGGAGGGAATTCTACACATCAAAGTATTCCCAAGACCACATGGAGTTTGCAAAGTTGCTGTCAGTGTAAACGGTCTAACGGGTATGTGGGACCGGTCAGACTGTTGGGCTTTCACGGTTCAACCGTTGGAGGGTTGGTGGCCAGATTAGATTGGGTGAAGTGATCTAACTGGGCGGTGTAGCTTTAGGGAGAGAGTTAGGATTAAAGTTTTCAAGAGAGAAACTTAATGTGTGTGGTCCATTGAGAGGGAGCTCTATTCTCTATGAGTGGAGTGGCTGTAACATTTATCTCCAAGTAAAATAAAGATCTAAATTTCGTTCAAATGAATTTTGCCATAGGTTTCTTCTTCTGCTTTTGATTTGTTTGATTTTCTTATTTGAATTTCCTCCCTTTTGGTCTTGCTATGATTCAGGATGAGCAAGAGGTAGAAGATGAATTTAGATGATCAATTTTCGGGCCTGTTCTAAACGGCTTTTAAAAGCGGTTTTTGACTTTTGCTACAGTACCTATCTTTCAAACGGAACATTTTTTTTTTCAAGATAGGGTCTATAAGTTAATTATAGTACGCGTTGAAAGCCCAACATCTGTACTAGTTAACATCGCATGTGAGTACCTCTCTCTCCATAATCTTTGTCATGAATAGCCAAGGTTAAAAATTTTAGCCAAAAGCTGTAAGCTGTAGCCATATCAAACAAGCCCTTTACCCATCTAATTCACTCATATTGCAAGATTTGATATCAAACCTGATTTTGCTTGTTCTTGGTTCAAATTTATGTTTTCATGGTCTTGATGGCTTTAGTCCGAATCTATACCAAGATTAGCTTGCTATAACATATAGGAGTAGATCTAGACTATCCTCTTGATTAGAAACAGCTCGAGCAAGAATTAATTTGAATTTTATGGTTTTGAGTGTTCTTGAGATATAGATTTAATTTTCTTCAATTTTGTGAGCCTGAGCCCAAAAAACCCTGTGACTCTTGGTTGGTTTGGGTTCCTTTTGCCTTAAAAATTCAGGGATGTTTGGATAAGATTTGAGCAATTTATTGCTATTTGAGTTTTAACCCGAGAGGTTTTTCAGTCTAGAAACAGGGGACCGGTTAGATCAGCCCTAGTCCTGCAGTCAGATCGGTGTGATGCATGCGATCACTTGATGTTTTAGCCCGTTTGTTACTTTTTGTTTCCTTAGCTTGTTGATATTTGTTTTGTGCTTATTTTTGTTATGCATGTGATCTTATTAGCTTCTCATTCAAACGCTCTGATCTTCGTCAGGGGTTCTACGGTATCGTTATCTTGTACCGGCCGGCCTACACCGTCGTCTCTCTCGCTAGTTTTTCTCCCCTCCAAATGTTCCGGCCGGGCGGCTGCGTGGATCTCCGAACGCCGCGTGTTCACGCACGCCATCACCGAAAGGTTGGGACACACTAAAACACACCGTTTCAGCATGCACCTGGGTGCCGTGCTAGCTCCTGTTATCTCGGCCAAGTCTATGTTGCTCATGTGCTATAGTACAAAATCATAATGACATGCGTACATGTACCGACCAATCTGGTTAGTTGGGCAGCATATGTCCGGTACGAGAGTACACACATATATATATAGGAGACCGGCACTGTTGGCCGGTGTAACAGTGTGCTTCAATCTAGGCTGGAAGTCAAATTGTTTTTTGTTTTGCGTGACATATGCGGATTGAGAGAAGTTGCCTGCGCAAAAGTGTCGGCCGATGTCCTAGTTACTCCCTCCATTAAAAAACCGTCGTTTTGGAATACGGTCAAACTTTTAAAAAATTAGCTATCAAGGACTTTTTTTAATAGAAATTATGTGAGATCATGGATTTATCTTAATCTTCATCTCTCTAGATATGTTCTAAGGGCACCCACAATGTGTAATATTCGTATTGCCTCTAAGGTGCTATTTTGTCTCATCACTGTGAGTGTTCTAAGGAGATACACCCGTGTGTGTTCGCGCATGGTTTATGCGTATGTGTCTTCCTTTTAATCGATTTTTTTTGTAAATTTGGCTATTGATAACTTTTTAAATATTTAGATTGGATATATGAAAATCATATGTGCAATTTTATCTCAAAAAATACTTTCATAGTATTATACTTTTACTAATTTTATAAATATATTATAATAAAAATTAGTGATTAAAATTATATTTTAAATACTGTATTGATATCTAAATCATGTGTTTTTATGATCGGAGGTAGTACCTCTATTTGCCGCGTCAAAAAGAATTGAAGACATGTTTGTGACCCATAATTATCTAGGATTTTCAGAGCCAAGGGATAAGTTAAAAGTGTCTTTACATGAATGACTGATCTATCTCCTCAATGGAAGGGATGAAGACAGATAAAACCTGTTGTACTACTAGCTCGGACCTAGGAGTCAGTGACTTGAGTCATCTACAGACACAATCCATATCTCTTTATTGTCCCAACGCTTTTGTCCGTTTCTTCGACAACATCATCAATTTTAACTTCACATGGATGATCGGGGGGCCACCAACAAACCGTGCAATTGTCAGCTTTGCATCCCTGAACTTCCTACGCTCCTGGATCGAAACCCCACTCCTGTATAACCTAATCTCATGTATGCACATATGCACGAGTGCTATTTTCAGTTATACACTAATGTTCTCTATCCAACATGAGCAGAGGCGGACCCTCCATTCGGCCAAGGTCTGACGGCCGTCTGAGTTCTTCCACCAACCAGATTAGACCCCCTTCCCTCACACGAGCTCTTTCGTTAGCCTGGTTAGACCCCCGCTCTGCCTCCAGGCCTCCACCTGCGAGAGAACGCAAGGTGCCGAGGTAGAAGACAACTAGGCACCACCATTCCCTTCTTTGTTCGTGGGCTACGTAGACCAGGACACGAAGTGCCGAGGTATTGGGCTTGGACTGGCCCAATGGAGCTTTAGAAGTATCGAGAATAACGTCAGCGAGCGAGTTGAGGGTCTAGCGAGAAGCCAAGCAGAGAATCAAATCTCAACTCCTAACCCAAGACTCGCGGTGGCAGGCTGAGGCCGACGGCGATCAACGATGACTGGAGTGGCGAGGTGAGGCGTCGACACCACCAAGGCAGAGTGGCGGGGGCGCGACGCCTGGTGGCCAAGGGCACAAATCAAGGGCACGCACCGGTGCAGCGTTGCTCGGGCCTAGGAGCAGGATTGGGAGTAGCCACCAAGGGCCAAGGCCGAGTGGTGAGGGCACAATGGCCAAGGGGCAATGCCGCAAGTTACGGGCGTGTTGGTGGTGGCATGGTGTAGCGGCCAGGGGGCTCGTTCTCCTAGACGTAAATGCCTCATTCTCCTAGACGTAAATGCCTCATTCTCCTAGACGTAATTAGTGTTTTAGTGGTATGCCTTTTGGCTTCTCTTTTTTATGCATCTTTCATTATTTATTATCAACTAATCATGGCACTACTAATCCTTCTCTCTTTGACAGGTTGTTTCTTCTATGTCTCATCTTTTGTTCAAACTGTTATGTTTGATAATTTGGTGGTAAATTGTCGAGTAAGCTTCATTTGTAATGTATTTTCCTATGTCCTATCGTCATCTTCACATGTTCGCATGCGGATTGTAATTGTTAATTATATTTAGTTTCATATACTCTTATTAGTGCGATTGAAATATAGTTTGTGTATGTGTATTCTTTTGCTTTTGGGTAATACTCTTTGGTCCACACTTGCGACTCCGCCCTACCTAAAATTTAATCCTGGGTCCACCACCGAACATATCGTATCTTACCCGGTGTAATTTAGTTATCCCTCTAGGAAAAAAAAGTAATCAATTTGACATATACGATATTACTCTCTTCAGCAAAACCCGACATCTCGGACCTCCTGTCAGTGACATTTGGTGACGGTTTGAATCGTTCGTACGCGTAGCAGAGCTCCCAGCTGTTTTTGCACCCGCATGGCTCGCTGCGGCCGCGCTGTTGTTGAGACATTCATGGCCTAATCTGTCGATCCGCCCATGGCGACGCGGCGGTGTTGGTCCGGGATGTTAAGGACAATGGCCAGGTCAACGTGAGGCAGGGGAGATCGATCGATCCAGCTCCAAGCCGCCATGCGTTGCCAGTAAATGGAGTACCACTCCTGCACATGCCTGAGCAGCTCACCCTGCTCGCCGCTCAGCTCATCTGCCAGTCTGCCACCCACCCCCTGGTGTAATTGCGGCCCCGCTCGGTTGGGCTGAAAAACTGTGGCTTATGGCTGAAATTGCACTGTAGCGGCTGAAATTTCACTGTAGCTGAAAGTGGCTTATTTTGCGTAATTAAATTTAAAAAATTTAAAAATAGAAAAAAACATGCTAGCTCATCACGGACAACGCAAACGAACACTGGAAAAAAAGAACCGGCAAAAAAGCTAAAAAAGCCAAAAGTTCAGAAAAAGATGAAATTTATGAATAGTAAAAAAAATAAGCCAGAAGCCAGAAACTGAAGCCGAAATGAGTAGGACCGGCATTTCATCACCAGTTACATGAGGTGAAAGATTTTAATCTTCGGTTTACAATGCATTTTGTTTGACACTGTTTAGGTTAGCTACATGAAAATTACATGAGTGGTCAGTCATGAAAAATAAATTAGCAATATTGCATTCCCTACCACTAAACATATGCCATTTTAGAATGTGCGCAGTTAAAAACTTTTTTTACTAGTTTTGATCATTAATATGTAAAAAGGGTATCTAGATTGGGTATATGACTACTGGATTCATTATAAATATACTTTTGTAGTATATATATTTCTATGATATATAACAACATATTATAATAGAAATTAGAGTAAATTGTACTTTGCACCAGCTAAATTATATCGAGTTTCACTTTGCACCACGTTTTGCAAATACTTTCACGTAACATAACACCACCTTTTAGCCAAACTTGTTGCAGAAAAGCACCACCCTTGCCTCTCGACCGTCATCTCGGATAGGCTACTAGATAAAAGCGCAGGAAAAACATCTTCAGGAAGTTCTTTGACAACCCTTGCATGTTTTCTGAATGACTCAATAAAGCGATCTTCATCAATGAGAAAACACATTATCCTCTAGGAACTGCGATGAGAAAATGAAAAACTTGCAGATGACACAGCATGAAGGGACAAATACAACAAAATATGAGATGACACCCAATTCTAGATCAAAATAACAACTTTTCACTTAACTAAATAGTGTGTTTTTATAGGATACAACTTATAAAATCAGCATCTTAACATGATAAAGAGGCGAGGGTGGTGTTTTCTGCAACAATTTTGGCCAAAGGTGGCGTCATGTGAAAATATTTGTAAAAGGTGGTGCAAAGTAAAACTCGATACGAATCACCTAGTGCAAAATATAATTTACTCTAGAAATTAATAGTTAAAGTATTACTTTGGTGAATATGTCTAGTGAGGAAGGAAGTATTCTATAGCTTTTATAAAAACCTCGTGACAAGACTAAACATGGGGAGTTGGCCGGAGGGAGTAGCTTGTCAGCGTTATATTCTTCGAACCATGAAGCAATAGCAGAGATTGCAGATATGTATTGCAGACACGAAGAAAATCGACCACATGAAAAACGTGATGTACCTTCTATTTAATTGAAGAAGAATCGATTGCAAATATGTGGCTTGTGGACATTCTTGAGGACCATCGGCCAATTGCAAGTACTGAACTGATCACGTGAATTCAGAGTGATTTGCAAATAAAAAGGGACACCTCCGTATCCGTATGCAGAGAGAACAGCGCTTGCTGCACGTGAAAAATAAGGAAAGCATTAGCCACTGTGCGAAACAGGTAACCGTAGACACGTATTCCTTGTTGTAATTGTAATTAGACCAGCAGGAATGCAAGAGTGCAAAGCATTGTAGCGTGAGAAAATTCAGTACTTGACGCTTCTGCAGGTAACAAGAAAAATGAAGAAAACTGTTGGACCATACGAGAAGTTCTAGGTTTTTATTGTGACAAACTATTGTTAAATTCGAGAAGCTGAAATTTAGATTTTGCAAATTTTCAGTTTTTCAAAAAAAATTCGGCCTAGCGATCTAATCGGCTTGAGAGGCGGTTTGACCGGCTACCAGTCAGATCGGCTGGTGCTACCAGTCTGACCGGCAGCTAGCACCAGCGGTCAGACCGGCTGGTGCTAGTGGTTTGACCGGCCAGGTGGTTTGCTTTGGCTGAAATTTGTGATTTCTGGTTATGATTTGATTTGTTTTGGCCTAGGTCAGTGTTTATATGTTGTATAAAGCATGTTTTAGTTAATGTGGGTCAAGTTATGAAGAACTTGTACTCGGAAATGATTTCTTAGATTTTATATATACAAATGGGCTTGAAGTCAATTATGGTCAATGGCGAGAATTGGAGCTACGCTCATGGAGCAGTCGAGACCCAGAACGATTAAAGATATCAGGTGAGATGGCTGAGCTCAAACATGGCACAAGGAATGCAGAAAATATTGAATAGAAGATTTAGGCGACAAATTATACCATATGGCTTAGTCGGTTCAAGTGAGATATGGTCCGATGGAACTGGAATGGGAGAGACCTACTAACGTGTGGTAAGCCAGTGGTGCACCTCTATGTGGTAGATATGGTGATTGCTTTCAAGGAAGATGAAGACTGGGTCAAGAAAAGATATTTTTCGTAAGATAACCAAATACCAAAAATACCTTGGAGCAAAGTTGCGACGCTTGAGAAAGCGGTTTAGGTCAAGGAAAAGCTGAGAAGATTAAGTTGGATCAAAGGGTAAAGACTTAGCGGATTCAGGCCCATGTGCTTTGAAAAACGTGAATGAGTGTAGTGTATGAGTAAAATCCATGTTGTGTAGGGTTAACATATTTTCCTATATGTGCTATTGGATAGTATCTATTAGGGTTAGATAGGGGCTGGTTATCTCATTTATTTAACGGGTTGGGATAGAGATTTGCAAGTTAACCATCCATCATTCTAGCTAAGTGTTTTAGGGTCAGGATTTGAGAAGTGTAAGTATTGTGGTGTGCTCTCTTGTCCTCCAGTGAAGTAGCTGCAAAACCTTCATCTTCAAATAGCAATAGATCAACTTTGTTCTCCATTCATGGAGTCTCCTTGATTTGGTTGATTTG
This sequence comes from Dendrocalamus latiflorus, assembly GCA_017311315.1. NCBI lineage: Eukaryota > Viridiplantae > Streptophyta > Magnoliopsida > Poales > Poaceae > Dendrocalamus > Dendrocalamus latiflorus. The sequence continues at coordinate 1,897,128 of CM029659.1, forward strand.
CTCTTATTTTTATTGGTTTTGATCTTTTCTTTTTTCTTCTTTATCTTGTTGTGTGTCAAGAACATATAAGTGATGGTGATAATTCTTGAAGATCAATTCCCATCCCTCGAGGCATCATGTCTTGGAAGTTTTTGAAGTTACCCAGTTTTGCTTGGATTTGACTTTAACGTGAGATTTCTTGATCTAAGAGTTTTTGCTTCAAATCTTTGGTAGCTCTTGCTTGCTATGATATGTGAGAATATATCTAGAGCCTTCTTAGTCATTCTCCACCCACAAGCAAATCATATTCTATGTTTTTGGCTTTTGCCCAGTTTTAGTACAACCTTACTTATTCTTAAGAAAGGTATGAACTTTGACAAGGATTCATGCGATTCTTATATGGAATATGTTCCTGAAACCTCAAGTGATGTGTGTGCAAAATCTTATCTCATATGGCCATGTACTTTTGAAATTGCACCAAAGATGGTTTGGATTTATGCTAATTTTCTGTTCTAGAACAGGGGAGCAATGAAACCGCTATGTACCTAACGATCAAACTACCAAGAGGCCGGTTAGGCTGCCTTGTATCTAGCGGTCAGACCGTCGCCTGGTAGCCGGTCAGACCGCCAGGGTTGCTCTCGATTTTTAGAGTTGATTACTTGGGTCTTAGCTTCTAATCTTGATCTTTATAACTCAATAGCTATTAGATTAAAAGATTGAGGAATATTTGAAACAAAATTTTAATGCACTATTTATTCTTTGTTGCTATATCAGTCCTACAAAAACAAATTATCCCCCGAAGAAAACAGAGAATATCTTTGCAGCCGCATGAATTGACTTGTATTCCTTGTAACCCGTAGTTAGGCCAAGAGGTACCACCTGAGTGCAAAGTACTACTATTTATTATTTACAAGTACTTGCTTGACCTGAGGACATGGATCTTTGCAATGCATGCGTGCCATGCTATTCGAGTATGATTTGCACAATGAAGTATGTGAGAAAAAAAAAAGACACAGGCAGACACTGAATCGATCATTCTCATTGGAGGACTACACCAAAGGACACACAACCAAATTTGTTGGGATTAATTAAATATTTTCGCAATTTAGTATAATAAATATTTTTTTCTTACAAGTCTTAGCCTCTGAATTTGTTGGTACTATATGATTTTTCGAATGTGTGGCATCTTACTTTTTGGACTTGTTAGAAGCGACATCTTTACATGAGCTCACTCTATCGTTCTTAGCTCAGCTTCACCGAGAATTCTTTGTTACTATCACAGGTTACTACTCGCCTGTCCTCGGGAGCTTCTATGTTAGATCATGTGATGATCATGTATTTTGTTAATAATGAATAATTGATATTTAATTTTATTGGAATTTATATTTGTGAAAGATCTGATCGATACGCTTCTATGCTTGAGTTTTTAGGTTGGCAAAACGACCACGTCTAGGTTTCGACCACGGATGACAGTCTGATTGGTCTTGTGATGGATGGTCTAATCCGTAGGCCCAAACAACAACTTTCGACCACGGCAGCCTTCGATCACAGTACTTTGATCACGTTGATTTCGACCACATCCGGCTTCAACCATGTCAGACTCCGACCATATCCGACTTCGACCACGTTCGACTTTGACTACATCTGACTTCAACCACGTTTGACTTCGACCACGTCCGACTTTGACCAAGTCCGACTTCGACCAAAGAAAATCGACTACAACAGAATGACCTTAGTTGGTGGAAGATGGTAAGTTAGTACTTTTCAATGGTCGTAGCTATAGTGCTTGTCGACGGTCGTAGCAACAGTGCCTTGTCTATGGTCGTAACTACAGTACTAGTCGATAGTTGTAGGCTTTACTGGTCGGTACTCGATAGTTGTTGACTTTACTAGTCGGTACTCAATGGTCGTAGACTTTACCGATCAGTACTTGATAGTGGTGGACTTTACTAGTCGGTACTCGATAATCGTAGACTTTACTGGTAAGTACTTGATGGTCATAGACTTTACTGGTCGGTACTCATTAGTAGACGACTTTGTGATCGGTACTCGTAGATTTTACGGTCTGATGTTGTTGTCTTAGACTTTTCGATCGGTTGCCGTAGGCCTCGTAATTGGTAGTCTTAGGCTTTTGCGATCGATTGACGTAGGCTTCACGGTTGGTACTCATAGACTTTATGATCGGTTCGAGTGCTTCAATTCTTTCTAACTTTGAGTACTTCGAGTACTCGTGTTAAGCCAGCGGTATGACTGGCTGGTGCATGGTGATCAATGATCGGTGAATAGTATTAAAATGATTTGATACTCGGAAGATAGAAGTACTTGGTGGTCAGATGGTCGTGGTGCTCAGTAGTCGGAAGGACTCGATACTCATTAGTCGAAATGATTTGGTACTCAGTAATTGGAAGGACTTAGTACTTGATAGTCATGGTTTTCGCGATCATGGTCAGCGATCGATTATCGGAGACTTGTGGTATGTGATCGATACTTGTGGATGGTTGTCTGTGCGATACTCGGTGATCAATGGTGTAGGGAATGGTTGAAGATCGGTAGTCGTAGACTTAGCGATTTGGTGTTTTAGTCGTAGCGATCGGTACTCGGTAGTCGGTACTCGATGGTTTGTGGTCGGTAGCGATGCTTGTTTTCCCGAGTGTTTCGAGTGGAGTGATGGTAATTCACAAGTACTTGTTTTTTGTACTCGTTGAGCTAGTGATCGTATTGAGTGGTCAAAGGCTGATTTCTGGATAGTGACGGGATGTGTGGTCGTGGATAACCTGTGTGATGCTGATGGATTGTTAAAGGTGTGTTTCGAGTGTGTGGACTGATGTCAGTCAAGTTGGGAAGAGCTTTTGTCGGGAAAACTTTCTTTAGTCTTTGCATATATAGGTAGGCGTGGAGACGATTATGATCGGTGATAAGAAGAATCGGGACTAGGATGGAGAAATCTGATGTCCAGTCAGTCGAGGATGTCACGCAAGATGGTCGGGCTCACGCTGGAGCACGTGGATATCAAAGGTGGTGATTTGTGGAGAAGCTACGTGCGGTGCAGTCTAGAAGGCTTCGACACGAGTGATGATGATGCGTGATGAAGATACAAGAGGTGCGGTCCTAGTGCCTTCGTCATGTATTGGGTTAGGAGTTGTGGATAGAGTCCATAACTGAAAAAAATTGAGAGAGTTACGGATATAGTCCGTAACTTGGAAGAGATAGAGATTTGAATAAAATTTATGTTAGGAAGGGTTTCGGTTCTCCTGATTTGAGAAAGAGATAGAGTTTTATATTCATATTTGAGATGGATATAGTTTGAACATTAGCCTATAAAAGTAGAGTGAGCCTAAGAGCTAATATGTGGCTTTGAGGAGGCATTTTGTGCTAGAGTTTTTAGGGGTGCCATGAGGACGCTTTGTAGCCACAGAACATGATCCAAAAATAATAGATCAGATCTATTCTAAGAAAAGTTAGTCGGAGTCGGCGACATATTTTCTGAACATCGTTTTCTTATATCTTCGGAGGTGTGCTAACACATCACGGTCTTACGTGTCGCCAGGGCCGGCTCAACGTTTTCAAGGGCCCTAGGGCGAATTCGGCTCTATAGGCCCTTTACTATAATTTTTTTCTACTTATAAAATATACAGTTTAAACTTTATATTGTCTAAAGTGACACAAATCAATAGTTCTAACATGATAAACTAATTAGGTACTAACTAGTTCATAAACCAAATGTAACTAGTAAGAATTAATTTACCTCAAATAGAATCAAGAATTCAGAGATCACGGATGGAGTATTGCGGTCTTGCGGATGGACGGATCACCGATGGAGTATTGCGGATGGAGCAGAACGGATTACGGATGGACGGATCACCTCATCACCAATGGCGATCACGGATGAATCGGATGGAGTATTGCCGTATTACTGCTTTGGAGTCTCGCCTGTCTCGGGCTGCAAGCGACGGCCTCACGCCTCTCGTGCCTGAGTGCCTCACGGCCACGACCCACGATTCCGGCGCAGCGGCAGCGCGCAGGAGCCAGGAGTCTTCACGTTCGGTTCGGCACTTCGCCACTTCTGACTTCGGTGAATCGGTGCGAGTAGCGACGGCGCGGCGGCGGCGTTCTTCTGCCTTCTGGGAAGTGGGATTGTGGGAACTGGGCTCTGCTAGTTCTGGGAACCGCAGCCCCGCACGCATGCATGCAGCCATGCAGGCTTCTGCGTTCTGCCTTCTGGGAACTGCTGTCTGCCGAACTGGGCTCTGGCCGTAGGCCCGTACTCTGGCGGGGGGGGGGGGGGGGGGCCTCCCTAACCCGGGGCCCTAGGCCGGCGCCCCTCCGGCCTACCCCCAGAGCCGGCCCTGCGTGTCGCGAGCTCTATGTCTTCGGTCATCGGCTCAATCCAACCAAGCAGAGCACCGTGTTATCTTCGGCGTATTCTCGTTCGAGCAGCTGAAGCTTTCAAGCGGGGGGAGATTTCGACTACGTGTAAAGGAGATCAAGCGAGCGGTCGTAGCAAGCAATCGAAGTGTTCATCGAGCGCGTGCAAAAGAGTCGAGAGCGAGCAGTCGAACGACTTGCTGTCGAAATCTACATCCGATAATTTAGATTATTTTTCTTCTATTTTGAGATTTATTTTCAAGTATCAAAAAGCGGAGGCAATCATTCGCCCCTTCTCTGATTACGCCATACATCCTCCATTCTAACATTTTAATATCATAGAACATCGAAAATTGTACTAGCTGCAACTTGTAAGTATATCTCACAGCAGTTGTCCAATTGATCGAATTTGATGGTGCATTACAAATATCTAAACCCATGCTGTAACTTGTAACCACTCTCGCAGTGCATTACGAAAATCTGGCGGCTGCGCTGACTTGCTTTCCATTTCCAGCTGGACTGATGGCTAGATGAATGCGAAATTGAGAAGTGTTCAAGTAGTTGTTTGACGAACAGAACACATGGATAGCTGCATTTTTACCATGGGTTCTAGAATACTGGTATGTGTGCCTTTCGGAGAAAAGTAGCCCGTTGGCCTAAAATTTAAAATTCCTATATCGCACACAAAGTATATTGTGTCATTTAACTTTATATTCGTTTTGCACAATTTGTTTTGAGATCACGTAAGATAGAGGTCATTTTGCATTAAAGGGTACAGTTTCGACTTTACGGTGGGCATATAAGGGAGATGTCACTTTGCAATAGCAAGACTAGAGATCCGAAACAATTGCAGTGGTATATAAATTTGTTTCCTATATAAAAGAGGCTCGGAAAGTTGGCCCCTCTAGCAAATTTACGCACTCAACCTTTCAATTATAGCAGTGCTACTGTACTATTTATCGCCTTTTTTCAGATCATTATATTTTTAAAAGAAATAGTGATGCAAACCAGTAATCTCGCAAGCGCCGTTAAGTAGACACCTGAAAAAGGTACTATTCCCCCATTTTTTCTAGTTCGCAGAAAGCCGATGGTATCTATACTTGACACGCGCATGTAATCTTGACCATGCGTACATTCCGCACAGCTCGTGGTTTGCATTTTAAGCTTCTAAAATGAGATGTACGAAGATAGGATAACTCGTACATGTGCTCTCCGAAGATTATTTGACACGTAACACGAAAGGACTTTTTAAAGGATTTGGCACTGCTAGAGACGGTATTTACAAAAGTAATAGTATACGTATCGTATTTGCAAAAATGTTACTTTTACCGTTCGGTGGGCAGGCAGCAGCGCCGGCGAGGCGACGCGTGGGACGGGGGAGGGCTGGGGAGCTGCGACAGACGTCTACCGCCCCACCAGAAGATGGCAGGCAGCCTGCCGCCTGGTGAGGAAACTGCAGTGATTAAGTTGGTTGATTAGCCGGCTTAATTATCGTCCCTAATTTTTTTGCTTAGTAATTATTTGAATTTTGAAATATACCAAATGAGTTCAAAAAATCATACAATTTTAATAATTTATGAGTTTCTACATAAAGCAAACGAGCTCCAAATATTACGAAATTTTATGTGATGCTTCTCAACATAGTCATAATTATTGTATAATTTTCTGAAAATTTTATGTAGTCTAAATTTACCATGTTTATTTGGGTTAATTTAATCGTGAATTTATGAATATTTCACAATTTTTTTAGAATTTTATATATTAGGAATATTTGTATAAGTAAAAGTAAATATAGTAGTAAAAAAATGCACCACACTGGATAGATATGACTCACTCGTCTTAGCCATTGCTACCTCCTCGCCGCATCTGCCTCCCCGTACGTGGCATTGTCTTTCGTTGAATATAAGCATGTCCCGTGAGGTATGTCCGTCGGTCTGTAGATTACATCTTGGGTCGGAGGAGGTATGAAGATCGTTATGTTTGCTCAGTGGCCGGTGGTGGTCCAGTAAGCTCAGGTACAGTAGGTTGGGTCCGGTAAGAGTCGATGTCCTCCAGCTGAGATATGTCGAACTGCGAGCCACCCACAATAATGTCGGGAACAAAGGACTCTAGAGATCTCTCTCGTAGTGCGAAGGAGCTCTTGCCTTGACCATACGACGTGACAACAAATCTGGAGGAGCTCTGCCCATCGAAGTGTCTGAACCCTGGGTATGCTGTGAACGTTGAGCTCTGCCCTGCGTACGCTGCAAACCCTGGCACCGTGTAGTGCTCACTAGAAGCATCTGAGAGGCCCGTATCAGCCACTTGAAAAGATGTCTGAACATCATTAAATTCATAATTAAATTAACCCAAATAAACATGGTAAATTTGGGCCAAATAAAATTCCTAAAACAATACACAATAACTATAATTGTGTTGGGAGGCTTCACAAAAAAATTTGTATTTTTGGAGCTCATTTGCTATATATAAAAACTTGCACAAATATCAAAATTGTATGAATTTTTGAGCAACATTCATAACTGATAAAATTACGCAAAAATTATAATACGAAGCATGTTATGTTTGGAGACTCTACATAAATTTTTGTAATTTTTTGACCTAAGTTGATATATTTAAAATTTTAAAAAAATATTAAACAAAAAAATTAGGCGTCTCCTCACCGGGCGGAAGGTGCCTGCTGCTGGCGCCCCCCCTACGCGTCACCTCGCCGACGCTGCCGTCCGTTCTCTGGGTAGTAAAAGTGATATTTCTCAAATATGATAAGCATACTGCTACTTTTGTAAATACCGTGGCCAACAGTGCCAAATCCGCTAAAAATTCATATGAAAGAAGCTTTGAAAAACAAAACTATACATACTAATAGGTATATGCTCCTTCACTTCTTTCTTAAGTGACTTTCTAGAATCCATGCATTCAAATTTTTTTAAAGTTTAATCCCCATAATATCTCCAAAACTATCTAAATTAACTATGTAAACTATATAATTAGATTTATTATTAAAAATAATTTTATAATACCATAATTTTGTTAGTATGCAATAAGATAACATTGCAAAGAGTAACGATCAAATTCACATCTTATAAACTGTAAAAAAAATCAAAAACATCACTTTAAAAAAGAACAGATGAAGCTCAATTTACCCTGATTCTTTTTATCATGACGCCCCAAACAGTGAAACCTTTTTCCCTCCATTTTCCCTAGCAGGTCTGAGTAAATCGTCGCTCCTCGGTGGATTTCCTTGAAAACTAATAAATGGGATTTAACCCAAATGATCAACTGTTAACCCTGCTGACGAGACGCAAACTAAATGCCGATGGAATCGATGGAATGGTAGCACATGCATAGCAGCCTTTTTACCATGGGTTCTAGAATTACTGGTATGTGTGCCTTTCGGAGAAAAGTAGCCCGTTGGCCTAAAATTTAAAATTCCTATATCGCACACAAAGTATGTTGTGTCATTTAATTTTATATTCGTTTTGCACAATTTGTTGTGAGATCACATAAAGATAGAGGTCACTTTGTATTAAAAGGTATGGTTTCGACTTTACGGTGGCATATAAGAGCGATGTCATTTTGCAATAGTAGATTAGAGATCCGAAACAATTGCAGTGGTATATAATTTTTTTTTCCTATATAAGAGAGGCTTGGAAAGTTGGCCCCTGCAAATTTATGCTCCCAACCTCTGAATTATATAAGCAGTGCTACTGTACTATTTATCGCCTTTTTTCAGATCATTATATTTTTAAAAGAAATAGTGATGCAAACCAGTAATCTCGCAAGCGCCGCTAAGTAGACACCTGAAAACGGTACTATTCCCCCGTTTTTTCTAGTTCGCAGAAAGCCGATGGTATCTATACATGACACGCGCATGTAATCTTGACCATGCGTACATTCCGCACAGCTATTGGTTTGCATTTTAAGCTTCTAAAATGAGATGTACGAAGATAGGATAACTCGTACACGTGCTCTCCGAAGATTATTTGACACGTAACATAAAAGGACTTTTTAGCGGATTTGGCACTGCTAGCGACGGTATTTACAAAAGTAACAGTATACGTATCATATTTGCAGAAATGTTACTTTTACCGTTCGGTGGTGGGTGGCAACGCCATCAAGGCGACGCGGGGGGGGGGGGGTAGGTTGTGGGCGCCTGCCGCCCCATCAGAACATAGCAAGCAGCCTGCCGCCCGATGAGAAGACGGTAGGTGATTAAACTGGCTAATTAGTCAGCTTAATTACTTTCCCTAATTTTTTCGTTCAGTGATTGTTGAATTTTTAAATATACCAAATGAGCTCAAAAAAATGCAAAAAATTATGTACAGTCTCTTGGTATAACGTACTTGACAATTCAATTTTTGGGTAATTTTCTCAGTTGTGAATGTTGCTAAATAATTTATAAAATTTTGATAATTTTATGATTTTTTTGCATATAGAAAACAAGTTTTAAAAATTATAAAATTTATGTGAAACTTTCTGACATAGTTATATTTATTGTGTAGTTTTTTTAGAAATTTTATGTAGTCCAAATTTGCCATATTCATTTGGGTTAATTTAATCATGAATTTACGAATATTTCACGATTTTTTAGAATTTTATACATTATGAATGCTTGTACAAGTAAAAGTAAATATAGTAATAAAAAAATGCATCACACTGGATATGATATGGCTCACCTATCTGAGTCATTGCTACCTTCTCGCCACATCTCCCTCCCCGTACATAGTCTTATCTTTCGTTGAGCATGAGCATGTCCCGTAGGGTACGTCAATCAGTCCAGAGGTTGCATCTCAGATCGGATGAGGTATATAGACCATTCTGTAGGTTGGCAGTGGTCCAATAGGTTTAGGTGTAGTAGATTGGGTCCGGTAAGGGTCGATGTTCTCCTGCTGAGACATGCCAAACTGCGAGCCATCTACAATAATATTGTCAACAAAGGACTCTAGAAATTCCTCTCATGGTGCGAATGAGTTCTCGCCTTGACTGTACGATGTGTCAGCGAAGTCGGAGGAGCTCTGCCTACCGAAGTGTCCAAACTCTAGGTATGTTGTGAACGCTGAGCTCTGTCCTACATACGCTACAAACTCTAGCGCTATGTAGTGCTCTCTAGAAGCATCTAGGAGGCTCGTATCGGCCACTTGAAAAGATACCTAAGCATCATTAAATTCATGATTAAATTAACCCTAAATAAATGTGCCAAATTTGTACCACAATAAATTTTGTAATTTTTGAAGCTCGTTTGATATATATAAAAACTCGTAAAACTATCAAAATTGTATGAATTTTTAAGCAATTTTTACATTGGATAAAATTACCCAAAAAATGCATTATGAAGTACGTTGTGTTGCGAGGCTCTACATAACTTTTTTGTAATTTTTTGAGCTAATTTAGTATATTTAAAAATTTAGATAAGTACTAAATGAAAAAAATTAGGGCAGATAATTAAGCTGGCTTAATCATCTGTCGTCTATTCGGGTGGCAGGCTACTTGCCGTCTTCTCATCGGGCGGCAAGCTACCTGCCATCTGCTGGCAAGGCGACAGGCGCCTGCCACTAGTGCCCCCTCCCCCCCCCCCCCACGAGTCGCCTCATCGGCGCTGCCGCCTGCCCATCAGATAGCGAAAATGGTATTTCTGCAAATACGACACGCATATTGTTATTTTTGTAAATACCATGGTCAACAGTATCAAATCCGCTAAAAATTCACATGAAAGAAGCTATGAAAAACAAAACTATACATACTGATAGGTATATAGAAAGTGACTTCAAAACTATCTAAATTAACTATGTAAAAACTATATCATTAAATTTATTGTTAAAAACAATTTTATAATACCATTATTTTGTTAGTATACGATAAGATAATGTTGCAAAGAGTAACGATTAAATTCACATCTTACCCTGATTTTACCCTGATTTTTTATCATGACGCCCCCAAACAGTGAAACCTTTTCCCCCTCCATTTTCCCTAGCAGGTCTGAGTAAATCGTCGCTCCTCGGTGGATTTCCTTGAAAACTAATAAATGGGATTTAACCCAAATGATCAACTGTTAACCCTGCTGACGAGACGCAAACTAAATGCCGATGGAATCGATGGAATGGTAGCACATGCATAGCCGCATTTTTACCATGGGTTCTAGAATCTTACTGGTATGGGTGCCTTTCGGAGAAAAGTAGCCCGTTGGCCTAAAATTTGAAATTCCTATATCGCACAAAAAGTATATTGTGTCATTTAATTTTATATTCGTTTTGCACAATTTGTTTTGAGATCACGTAAAGATAGAGGTCACTTTCGTTAAAGGGTATGGTTTCAACTTCGCGGTGGCATATAAGAGCAACTCCAGTAGTAGCCCTCAAATCAGGGCCCCTACTTTTGATTTGAGAGCTCCTCCTATTTTTGAGGGCCCAGCTTTTTTACATCTACTTCAACAGCACCCCTCAAATCTAAGCCCTCAAATCCATTCCACTACATACTGACACATGGGACCCACTCCTCAAATCCGGTCGGAGGCGAGCGGGGGATTTTGGCGGCGACGGGCGAGGCGACGGCGACGGGCGGAGGCGTCGGGCGTGGCGACGAGCGATGCGACGGCGACGGGCGGAGGCGTCGGGCGAGGCGACGGCGACAGGCGAATGGGGAGTCGGGCGAGGCGGGGGCGAGCGGAAGCGGGGTATTTTGGCGGCACGCGGGGGACACGGGCGGCGGCGGAGGAGTCGGGCGAGGCGGGGGGCGAGCGGAAGCGGAGGAGTCGGGCGAGACGGGGGGCGAGCAGAAGTGGCGGATTTTGGGGGGGCGCGGTGGATTTTGGGGGGCGCGGGGGAAGTTTCACCGAGCGGGAAAAAAACCGAAGGATGAGAGCCAGGAGAGGGCCCCTAGGAATGAGGGCTTGAAGACCTCATTTGAGAGGCCTCCTATTTTTTAGAGCCAAGTAGGGGCCCTGTTGGAGCTGAATTTTTTGCTTTGGCTCTCAAATTTGAGTTTGAGAGGCCATGTAGGGGCCCTACTGGAGTTGCTCTAAGGGAGATGACACTTTGCAATAACATATTAGAGATTCGAAACAACTGTAGTGGTATATAAATTTTTTTCTCTATAAAAGAGAGGCTTGGAAAGTTGGCCCCTATAGCAAATTACGCACTCAACCTTTGAATTATAAGCAGTGCTACTGTACTATTTATCGCCTTTTTTCAAATTATTATATCTCTAAGCGAAATAGTGATGCAAACTAGTAATCACGCAAGCGCCATTAAGTAGACACCTGAAAAAGGTACTATCTCCCCTTTTTTCAAGTTCGCAAGATCATGTATGTCGATGTTATCGTCACAGGCCAGAGGGTGGAGGTACCACACTTCAAAGGTATAATGGTAAATTTATTTATAACTGGTTAGACCGAGCTCGATAGTGTCGATGTCTCCGCCACATTCGTGTGTCCTCCGCGCTACTTCTGAGGATTTGGCAACCCTGCCGCCCCCTTTGCATCTCCTTTGCACCACAAACAATGGAGGGACACGCACGGTTGTCCCCTTTCCTCATGTCCCATCCCCTCATCCCCACTACGGGCATGGGCTACGGGTTAGTGCCCTTGAGGTCTGGTGGCTCGTGATAGCAATGGGAAGATGGATCCTAGCGTTGAGCTCGACAACGGCCATGGACAGCCTTTAGGTCAATGACACAAAGAGGTAAGGCCACGGCTGCACATCACCTTCCCTCTTCATTTCTTTTTTTATTTTTTGCCCATTTTATTTCAGATTTGCATATGCTCAGATCTCCTCATCCAACATTTCCCTCTAGCCCTTCACATGTTCACATCGGCTAATGTTGCAAACTAGGAACAGAGATAATGTCCCCCTCTTGGGGAAGAGATGCCTGATAGACTGCTAAACTATGATGTCTGATGAAAAATACCTTACTGAATCCATATGAACATGGGTACATTGCACCTCTCATACCCCATTCTGATGAAATTACCATGGATATAAGGCAAGCACTATGCTTTTGGTTTCATTCAATACATGCATACTTGATTACTATGTTCAATTTCATAAGTTTTTTCATTTTGTATTTGTGATGTAATGGTGATAGTATTATCATCAAATTGCTATTGACTTCCTTTATTTGGGGTGTGTAGTGGTGACTTCATTTGGCTTGTCTGATCCTAGGATCCCTGCAGTCGTACAGAATCACATTATGGAAGCTAAATATGATGATTATTCTGCCACAAATCTTGCTCTTGTGAGTTTCGTATAGGACATATATATTTATATAAATTAAACATGCAATAGAAGGGCTTGCTTACTTATTTGCTTTTTTGATTTCAGTTAATGGCTCTCTTATTATTGTCATTATAACTTTGTATTGCCACTTCATTAATGCATCACAAAATTGGCGAAACGGTTGGTTTCTCAATTTCTGCCTGCAACCCGAGCCAAAATTATAGATTGAATACCATGATAAGTATTGATGTTATACGAGAATAATTTCCCCAAATGTTGAGGCTTCGAGTAGGATGAGCATGCACGTGTAATTGCATGTACTCATTTACAACTAGTTTAGTGTGCTTGAATGGCTGACTTGCAGTCAGTTTTTGCAACCATTGTTTGCAAGCTACTACTAATCTTTTGTGGTGCTTGTGGTAAATAACAGGGTCCTCTTCCTATCGGTAGCATCGATGGAAGATACATGATGTCCTTTATAAGATCCTTTTTCCAATAACCAAGTTGAAGAAGTTTGATGACCTCCATCTAGTGTTGCCCAAATTCCTTGATGGGTGATGCCATTTGATGTGATGATATCGAGCTGTGTTGGGCCTTGAACCCTTAATGTGTTGTGGACTTGTGTGAGACCTTACTTTTCAGCATGCTGTTAATGTTGTATGTGTATTGCCTTACTCCTGAGCTTGGGGCAACTAAATGCTTACCTCTGTAGTTGTTGTCACTCTTCCTTAGGCTGTCAGGTGTTATTGAGCTTACCTGTTGGTAGAACCTACAAAAAAATGTATCTAAAAGTTAGAGATAACTTTGAGACCAGTAATGTTTATCCAATGCAGTATCTATCAGAACTTTGCAAATCATTTTATAAGTAAATCTGTGTTGCACTCGCACCAGGTGTTGGCATAGAACTATCTCTCTATATACACTTTGGTATGATTTCCCCTTTGCCTTGTACTAGTATTATGCATTAGTTTGAGTGATTTATGTCGCAAAAAAAGCTGAAAGCTTTTGGACAGACGATGCAATTGTTTGGCGTGCGCATTGAAATTTTGTTGGTGTATTGAAATTAGTGAACCAAGGGATTGGAGTACAACAACTACCAGTGTATTGTGTGTTACGAGTGGAGTGAGTGATATAATATTATGGGCCTTGCAACTTATAGAGTGTTCTTCTCACAGAGCCATGACACCAGGACAATTAGGAATATCACATTAGAGGAGATTGACTATTCGTTCGCCCATTTCAAGAACAAGGCTGTAGTAGTAACATAACACCTTTTAGTGGCATGCCTGACCATCCAATATATCGCCTAATGCCCAGCATAGCGCAATAGCAATAGACAACATTATCACTCTAGTGCTAACCACTGACAAGAAATACCTTGGGCTTAAATAGCACTATGATGTGAAAACAGACACACGAGTCAGCTAAACAACAAATGAGAGGCTCAACTCTACATTACATTATACCCAATAAGAGAAAACATTTCCCACAAACAAAAAATAAAATAAAATAAAGCATTTCTAAGTACAAGCTCTTGTACATATACACCGACTCCTGTAAATTAATGATTAGCAAACGGGCATCAATGTGGTGATCGAAATGATTCTAACGATCTAAGAGGGGTTCCTTCACCATCTTCATCTGTTTGCTTGGAGAGCCAAAGAGCCTATTCTTTTTAGCTTTTGGCTTTTACTTTTGACTTTTCTATAGTAACTAGCTTTTAAACGGAATGCCTTTTTAAGATGGGGTCTACTAGTTAATTGTAGTACATACTGTACCGACTTCATTTATATCGGTAAAAATCGCACGTGACTTTCTGTTACTCTATAATCTCTCGTTCGAATAGCCCAAAAGCCACAAGTCGCAACCAAAAGCCATAAGCCTCAGCCAAAAAGAATAGGCCCAAAATGATGACGACATGCAAATCTAATATAGGGCCTCAAAATTCAAAATATAATCAATTCTCATATCCATGCACTATACATCTTCATGATTCATAAATGAAAAGTTGCAAACACAAGGCAGCAAACCATACAGGACAACCAAGTTGTTCATGGTAATATACCCACATAAAGTGTGCAATATTATTGACTTGCAAAATCTCATGATACATTAGAACACTGGGAATTAGATGAATTAAATTAGTGTATATTCTTGAAATGTGACAATGAAGAGCACAACATGGCATGTGAATGAAAAAGTTTTCAACGACAGGTTTCACTAGTACAAAGCTGTAGTCAACACTCAATATTAAATCAAAGGTGGATCCTTAACAATGATCCTAGCAAATGAAACATGAGGATCCAAGAGAAATACATCATATAGTTGAACCAATTGTAGGTTATCTCCTTTTTTCCTCCAAACATCAATGCTCTTCTAGATGGAAATAGTTGCTTTAGTACATAATCTAGGTAACAGAGTGATAGGAACATCATTAGTTTCATCACCACCAAAACATTCTTGTTCCCTACTATTTTGCTGCAACAATAGATGATAACTCAAGCCAGAACTAGAGACAATTGAAGCAAGGTCAGCTGATAATGATAAAGGCACATGCCAATAGACCTCCTTTTTATCAACAAACTAACTGAATGCCTGTGCGCTGCTATGGATTTTTAAAATTTATCATACTATATGTTTTAAAACTTACTGGTGGTAAAATTTTTTAGAATATGTATACAAACATATTCTAAAAGTTTTTAAATTTGTCAAGTCAAAAGTCGTCGATCACACCTCGTGGTCATAAGTTGGAAGACATTGACCACACCTCATGGTCGTAGGTCGGGAGCCCTCGAGCACACCTCATCGTCGTAAGTCGGAACCCGTTGACCATCGTGTGTGATTGTAGGTCGGGAGCGATCGACCATCACTGGTGGTCGTAAGTTGGCAGCGGTTGACAATTGATCGTGGTCCTAAATCAGGAGCCTTCGACAATGGCTCATGGTCGAACATCAGAAGCCATCGAGGACATCTCGTGGTTGTAAGTCGGAACACATCGACCAACGCTTGTGGTCGTAAGTCGGAAGACATCTGATGAGGCGATGGGGTCCCGATCTTCTGATAGGATGATAACTTCGATTTTTGAGGAGAACGACTTTGACGATGCAGGCTTCTAACCGGCCACGACCAGAACACCAAGCAATCACTAAACCATACTCCGAGTCGTTATCAACCGTGTCAAGAACGCGGTTGACCTGACCACGAAGGTCTATTCCTGCATGCAATCGAAGAACACGCAAGAACAAGATAACAAGCAATCTGAAATTGCAAATATTTAAATTGAATTCACAAAGGTGGGATTCCGCTGAGGTTCTTTACGGTTGGTCTAGTCGACACAAGCGAAGAACAAAAGTTTTCACAATGGAAAAACTAAGCAAACGAAATCCAAGAAAACTAGAAGGGTGCAGTCTCCTTAAATAGGGGAGGAAAAGCCGCACAAAACTAAAACAAATGAGGTGGTACTATTTATGGTACTGTTCATGTGAACAGTAACCATGAACAGTATGGGCCTAGGGGGCGCCTCTCCTTTGGGCCTAAGCATTACAAGGCCCGAGTTGGCCTAAACAGGTGACGCAGAACCTTTTTTGAGTGATTGCGATATACACAGGAAGAATTTGGAGGTGAGGCTAGATCCATTGGAAAGAGGACAAGAAAAGCTTTCCATCGAGTACTCCTGGGCCTCAAACGGACTCCGTATGTGAAAGTTATGCACGTTTGAAGTTGGGCCTGTCAGGCTGAATCCGAATTGATCTGGAGGCCGAATTGGCTTCCAAAACCTGTCCAACTTTAGTTCAATATTGATATTGTCCTCTATGGTCGTATGTGTTGGTGGCGTGGTCACATCATCCTCCCCTTCTTGACAGAAAACCGTCCTCGGTTTTAACATATGTGTAGTGTCACGTATTGCATAATCTTGATCATAAATCTTGGTACATGATAACAAACGCAACACACTCTCATTATGTAATATCATAAGTTCTTTATCAAATAAAGTAAAATATCTTTGAAACGAGCTCACCTGATAATTTAAGTGATGCGTAGGAGCTCTTTTAATTGGAACAACAAGTATAGCAAATATAGTTGTATCCATAGGGTACATGTTTTTATCAACATCGACCACAACTTGGGGTCGTAAGTTGGAACACATCAACCAGTGCTCGTGGTTGTAAATCGGAAGTCGCCGATCACAGCTTGTGGTCGTAAATTATAATCTATCGACCATCGCGCATGATCGTAGGTAGGGAATGGTCGACCATCACTGGTGGTTGTACATTGGTATGCCCCCAATGCACTTGTGCCCTGTCACTTGACTACATGCGCCAGCCTGCTCGGCCCGCCCGACCTGCTCTGCCTCGACTTCGACCATGGCGCTTTGACATCAACCACAGCCAACTTCGACCATGGCCCTGTTCGACCACAGCCCTGACTTCGACCTCGGCGTCGACTTCAACCATGGCCCCAACTTCGACCACGTCCCCTTCGACTTCAACCACTGCCCCCTTTGACTTCAATCGCTGCCCCTTCAACCACTGTCCCCTTCGACCACGACCCTTCGACGTCGACCACTTCCCCCTTCGACCACGGCTTTGACTGCGATCACAGATCTTTGACTTTGAGCAGCGCTCACGGTCGTAAGTCAGAAGACATCGACCACACCTCGTGGCCGTAAATTGAAACACTTCCCATTTCAACCATAGCTTCGACGACGACCACAGATATTTGATTTCGACCACTGCCCCCTCGATCACTGTCCCCTTCAACCATGGCCTTTCAACGACGACCACTTCCCTCTTCGACCACGGCTTCGACTTTGACCATGGATTTTCGACTTCGACCACTGTCCCCTTCGACCACGACCCTTCGACATCAACCACTTCCCCCTTCAACCACGACCCCCTTCGACTACAATTTCGACTTCGACCACGGATCTTTGACTTCAACCACGGATCTGCGAATTCAACCACTATCCCCTTCGACCATGACCCTTTGACGACCACAGCCCTTCGATGTCGACCACTTCTCCCTTCGACCATCGACCCCTTCGACCACTGTCCCCTTCGACCAAGGCCCTTCAACATCGACCACTTCCCCCTTCGACACATCCCTTCGACGTCGACCATGACTTCGATGACGACCACAGATCTTTGACTTTGACCACTGCTCCCTCGACCATTGTCTCCTTCGACCACGACTCTTCGATGACGACCAATCCCCCCTTCGACCATGGCTTCGACTTCAACCAAGGATATTTGATTTTGACCATGAATCTTCAACTTCGACTACTATCTCCTTCGACAACTTTCCCCTTTGACCATGGCCCCCTTTAACCACGTCTTCGACTTCAACCATGGATCTGTGACTTCGACCACTGCCCCTTTGACCACTATCTCTTCGACCACCGCCCCCTTCGACCACAGCTTGCACTTCAACCACAACTCTTCGACTTCGACCACTGTCCCTGTTGTAGGGGTGGCCCAACCCCCCGTGACTGGGCATGCAGGAGCTTCTCCCTCTCTCTACGATGACGTGGGATTCGTCGAGCCCACCGCACGACGCTTCTCCCGGTTGCAGCCAGGACACGTACGGCCGGCAAGTACACGACGCCGCGTCTCTGCCTCCATGCTCACTTCCCAGTCTCCGCGCGCCTCGGCGCCACGTCTGCGAAGGCCCCGTGAGGTCTCCGGAGCACTCCGCGCCACCGCGCTCTGCGCTGCTCGTCTCCGCACCGAGCGACGTTGCAGAGCAATGCGTCCGCCGCGTCGAGGCCGGGCCAGGCCTTTGGCGAGCCAGGCTCTATGGCGTCCACTGTGCGCTGGGATGTCCATGCCTCCGCGCCGGTCTCCGTGCGGCGTCGAGCCTCTGCAACAAGCCTCCGCGTGATGCAAAGCTCCCGCGGCGGGACGGCCCCGGTGCCGAGTCTCCGCGCGACCCCGAGTTTCTGTGACGCCGGCTCCTCCATGAGGTCAACATCCTTAACGTCAGTAACGTCGCATGGCGCCCAACCTTACAGCGTTCGGTGCCGGTGACCACAGGGAAGGCGCGACGGCGTCTACCTCGGTTCCGCCCTTCGCTCCGGTTTCGCCACTATGGGCCTCCACCAGCTCACCTCCTCACCGCCCTTCGAAGCCTCTGTCCGGACACCTCCTCCGCTAGCTCGTTCGAGGAGACGTGGCACCCCGGGCCTGCCCACGCAAAGCCACAGTTTGCCTGGGTTCGCTCGCCTCACCGAAGTCCAAGATGGGTGCCTCTGCGACGACGCCTTCGGCCTTTGCCTTCACTTCGCCGAAGTCGCAGTTTGCCTGGGTTCGCTCGCCTCGCCGAAGTCCAAGATGGGCGCCTCCGCGACGACGCCTTCGGCCTTTGCCTTCACTTCGCCGAAGTCGCAGTTTGCCTGGGTTCGCTCGCCTCGCCGAAGTCCAAGATGGGCGCCTCCGCGACGACGCCTTCGACCTTTGCCTTCGCTTCGCCGAAGTCGCAGTTTGCCTGGGTTCGCTCACCTCGTCGGAGCCGACCTTCGCGGCGGCCTCGCCTCGCCGAAGTCCAAGATGGGCGCCTCCGCGACGACGCCTTCGGCCTTTGCCTTCGCTTCGCCGAAGTCACAGTTTGCCTGGGTTCGCTCGCCTCGCCGGAGTCGCGTTGCTCGGAGCCGACCTTCGCGGCGACCTCGCCTCGCCGAAGTCCAAGATTGGCTGCGCCTACCTCGCCACAGCTCCGCCTCCGCGATGACGCCTTCGGCCTCTGCCTCCGCTTCGCCGAGGCCGCAGAGCCCGCCGCGGCAAGGACGTCCAGGGCTTCCAGGCGCCGCCCCACCAGCCGGGCGACTCCTCCGACGTCGCCGGCCGATACACGCGCAGGGTCATCCATCTTCCCGCTGCAGAAGTCCTTCCAAGTGCAGAGCAGGGCCTGGGCCAGGACCGTCATCTCGGGCGTCGGGCTCGCCATCCACGTCGTGCGCAACCGCATCTTCGTGACGCTACTCGAGCACGGCCTCGTCGGCGTGGCTGTTGTTGGGAACGTGTCGTGGTGGCTCATCATCGTCGCACAGTTCATGTACTGCGTCCCCGACGAAGTACCCGAGAGGCCAGGTGTATGCGCACCTCGGCTTTACGGCGGCGGGCATGCCGGGGAGGAGCGGCAGCGTCTTCCTTAAGGCGATCTACTACGACCTGCTGCCCAGTGTGTAGCAGGCCGCAAAGATTGAGATGGCCACGACGACACTTCGCCTCGACGCCGGCAGGACTTCGCCGACCTTCACTCAACTCCGCGAGGACTCCACCGGCCTACCCGCGACACCCCGCCTCGGCGCCAGGGAGCTTTCGCCGGCCTTCGCCTCGACTCCTCGGCGAGACTCCGCCGGCGTGGAGGCTGTCCACCTCCGCATGCCGTCGGGCTCCGCTCGTTGGCAGTGACGCATATGCTCGTACTCACACATGCAGGCATTCATGCATGCATGCATGTGTTGATTGGCAGCAAGGTGCACGAAACAGGACGTATACCAAAGTCCGAGCAAACCATAGTGGCCGTCGAGGCGGCTTCGCACCCCATGACGAGGCCCCCGCTAGCTTCATGTAGCTGAGGTCTCCGCACCTGCGGAGTCTACTCCGCGATGCCGCCACCCCTCCTGGTACGCCCAGCATATGATCATGTACAATGCTTTAATAATCCCTTCTGCGCTTCTTGCGCGCGTGGCTTTAGAGAAATGATTGTTTATCATATTATTTATTGAGGCTACGGTTCCATTTCAAGGGCATTTGATTTGGCCGTGTTTGCTTTGCCCGGTGTTGCATTCTGAGGCGTTTTGTTGTCGAAAGTCTCTGGCCACTTCTTTGATGCCTCTGTTTTCGTCCTCGTTTTTTATTCAAATCGCACGATTGCCTCGAGCGTCGGCGTACTCTACGGAGTCTAAAATAAGACGTAGCGTTGAGCTTGCCTCCGCACGCGCCAGTCTACGGACTCTAAATAAGACGTAGCGTCGAGGTCCGCCTCCGCACGCACTCCACAGAGTATAAATAAGACGTAGCGTTGAGGTTCGCCTCCGCACGCGTCAGTCTACGGACTCTAAATAAGACGCAGCGGGGGGACGCCTTCGCGCGCACTCTACGGAGTATAAATAAGACGTAGCGTTGAGGTCCGCCTCCGCACGCGCCAGTCCACAGACTCTAACTAAGACGTAGCGTCGAGGTTCGCCTCCGCACGCACTCTACGGAGTATAAATAAGACGTGGATCTTGTCCCTGCGCACTCTACTGAGTATAAACAAGACGGGGATGTCCCGCGCACGTGTGGGCATCGCTCCCGCACGTACTCTCCGGAGCATAAATAGACGTGGTTGAGGTTCCCACGCACTCTACGGAGTACACAAATTGCGACATGACCGACACACTAGGGAGTGCCTCGCTTTAACCGGTGCACCACTTGGATATCGCGCCCTCCCGCGCGTTGCACCAGGGAGTGTAGGGGAACGGCGGCTTCGCCTCCCTACCTCGGCGTGCGTAGCGCCCTTAGCCTACGCCGCAAACGCCTGCTCTCCGCGGGCACTGTTTTTGAAGGTAGGGGAACAGCGGCTTCGCCTCCCTACCTTGACGTGCGTAGTGCCCTCGGCCTACGCCGCAAGCGCCCGCTCTCCGCGGGCACTGTTTTTGAGAGTAGGGGAACGGCGGCTTCGCCTCCCTACCTCGGCGTGCGTAGTGCCCTCGGCCTACCCCGCAAGAGCCCGCTCTCCGCAGGCACTGTTTTTGAAGGTAGGGGAACGGCGGCTTCGCCTCCCTACCTCGGCGTGCGTAGTGCCCTCGGCCTACGCCGCAAGCGCCCGCTCTCCGCGGGCACTGTTTTTGAGGGTAGGGGAACGGCGGCTTCGCCTCCCTACCTCGGCGTGCGTAGTGCCCTCGGCCTACGCCGCAAGCGCACGTTCTCCGCGGGCACTGTTTTTGAGGGTAGGGGAACGGCGGCTTCGCCTCCCTACCTCGGCGTGCGTAGTGCCCTCGGCCTACGCCGCAAGCGCCCGCTCTCCGCGGGCACTGTTTTTGAGGGTAGGGGAACGACGGCTTCGCTTCCCTACCTCGGCGTGCGTAGTGCCCTCGGCCTACGCCGCAAGCGCCCGCTCTCCGCGGGCACTGTTTTTGAGGGTAGGGGAACGGCGGCTTCGCCTCCCTACCTCGGTGTGCGTAGTGCCCTCGGCCTACGCCGCAAGCGCCCGCTCTCCGCGGGCACTGTTTTTGAGGGTAGGGGAACGGCGGCTTCGCCTCCCTACCTCGGCGTGCGTAGTGCCCTCGGCCTACGCCGCAAGCGCCCGCTCTCCGCGGGCACTGTTTTTGAGGGTAGGGGAACGGCGGCTTCGCCTCCCTACCTCGGCGTGCGTAGTGCCCTCGGCCTACACCGCAAGTGCCCGCTCTCCGCGGGCACTGTTTTTGAGGGTAGGGGAACGGCGCCTTCGCCTCCCTACCTCGGCGTGCGTAGTCCCCTCGGCCTACGCCGCAAGCGTCCGCTCTCCGCGGGCACTGTTTTTGAGGGTAGGGGAATGGCGGCTTCGCCTCCCTACCTCGGCGTGCGTAGTGCCCTCGGCCTACGCCGCAAGCGCCCGCTCTCCGCGGGTACTGTTTTTGAGGGTAGGGGAACGGCGGCTTCGCCACCGTACCTCGGCGTGCGTAGTGCCCTCGGCCTACGCCGCAAGCGCCCGCTCTCCGCGGGCACTGTTTTTGAGGGTAGGGGAACGGTGGCTTCGCCTCCCTACCTCGGCCTGCGTAGTGCCCTCGGCCTACGCCGCAAGCGCCCGCTCTCCGCGGGCACTGTTTTTGAAGGTAGGGGAACGACGACTTCGCCTCCCTACCTCGGCGTACGTAGTGCCCTCGGCCTACGCCGCAAGCGCCCGCTCTCCGCGGGCACTGTTTTTGAGGGTAGGGGAACGGTGGCTTCGCCTCCCTACCTCGGTGTGCGTAGTGCCCTCGGCCTACGCCGCAAGCGCACGCTCTCCGCGGGCACTGTTTTTGAGAGTAGGGGAACGGCGGCTTTGCCTCCCTACCTCGGCGTGCGTAGTGCCCTCGGCCTACGCCGAAAGCGCCCGCTCTCCGCGGGCACTGTTTTTGATGGTAGGGGAACGGCGGCTTCGCCTCCCTACCTCGTCGTGCGTAGTGCCCTCGGCCTACGCCGAAAGCGCCCACTCTCCGCGGGCACTGTTTTTGACGGTAGGGGAACGGCGGCTTCGCCTCCCTACCTTGGCGTGCGTAGTGCCCTCGGCCTACGCCGCAAGCGCCCGCTCTCCGCGTGCACTGTTTTTGAAGGTTGGGGAACGGCGGCTCCGCTTCCTTACCACCGCGTGCGTAGTGCCCTCGGCCTACGCCGCAAGCGCCCGCTCTCCGCGGGCACTGTTTTTGAGGGTAGGGGAACGGTGGCTTCGCCTCCCTACCTCGGCCTGCGTAGTGCCCTCGGCCTACGACGCAAGCGCCCGCTCTCCGCGGGCACTGTTTTTGAGGATAGGGGAACGGCTGCTTCGCCTCCCTACCTCGGCGTGTGTAGTGCCCTCGGCCTACGCCGCAAGCGCCCGCTCTCCGCGGGCACTGTTTTTGAGGGTAGGGGAACGGCGGCTTCGCCTCCCTACCTCGGCGTGCGTAGTGCCCTCGGCCTACGCCGCAAGCGCCCGCTCTCCGCGGGCACTGTTTTTGAGGGTAGGGGAACGGCGGCTTCGCCTCCCTACCTCGGCGTGCGTAGTGCCCTCGGCCTACGCCGCAAGCGCCTGCTCTCTGCGGGCACTGTTTTTGAGGGTAGGGAAACGGCGGCTTCGCCTCCCTACCTCGGCGTGCGTAGTGCCCTCGGCCTACGCCGCAAGCGCCTGCTGTCCGCGGGCACTGTTTTTGAAGGTAGGGGAACGGCGGCGTCGCCGGCGCTCGACTTCGCCGTCCGCCTCGTAGGCATCGCCTCGGTAGGACGGCACGGCTCCAGCGCAGGACTTCGCCGTCCGCCTCGTAGGCATCGCCTCGGCGGGACGGCACAGCTCCGGCACAGGACTTCGTTGTCCGCCTCGTAGGCATCGCCTCGGCGGGATGGCACGGCTTCGACGCAGGACTTCGCTGTCCGCCTCGTAGGCATCGCCTCGGTAGGATGGCACGGCTCCGGCGCAGGACTTCGCCGTCTGCCTCGTAGGCATCACCTCAGCGGGACGGCACGGCTCCGACGCAGGACTTCGCCGTCCGCCTCGTAGGCATCGCCTCGGTAGGACGGCACGGCTCCGGCGCCGGACTTCGCCGTCGGCGTCGCCGGCACTCGACTTCGCCGTCCGCCTCGAAGGCATCGCCTCGGCGGGACGGCACGTCGTCGGCGCAAGACTTCGCCGTCCGCCCCGTAGGCATCGCCTCGGCGGGACGGCCCGGCTTCGGCGCAAGACCTAGCCGTCCGCCTCGTAGGCATCGCCTCGGCGGGACGGCACGGCTCCGACGCAGGACTTCGCCGTCTGCCTCGTAGGCATCGCCTCGGCGGGACGGCACGGCTCCGACGCAGGACTTCACCGTCCGCCTCGTAGGCATCGCCTCGGCGGGACGGCACGGCTCCGGCGCAGGAGTTCGCCGTCCGCCTCGTAGGCATCGCCTCGGCAGGACGGTGTGGGATTCAGCATAGGAGTTCGCTGATTTCTTCATAGGCATTGCCTCTGGGGTCTGCAAGCTACCAGTTGCATCGGCTCACCACTCGACACCCTCGCGCTTGCTGTCGGGGAACGGGGGGCTGGGGTGGTTATAACGTCAGCTCGCCCATCGGGACCTCAGCGCTTGCTGTCGAGGGAGTACTGTTGTAGGGGTGGCCCAACCCCCCATGACTAGGCCGTGCAACTAGTCCAACATGTAATAGGCCTAATAGTGTGGAGGAATATACCAATGTACCCTCATCCCTTGTAAATACTAAGGGGTAGAATGGGGATTTCCCATTCTACCCCACTCATATATATAAACCCCCAGGAGGGGCAAAGGAGGGACATCCTCTCATTCTCACCGACACTCCCACAGACTTGGCTCTCCTCTTCCTCCTCTACTAGTCCCTTCCTTTCCTGTTTGGCCTGTAGCCACAACAGTCCCCTTCAACCACTATCCCCTTCAACTACGGTTTGGACTTCGACCACAACACTTCAACTTTGACCACGACCCTTTGACTTCGATCGTAGTGTAAGACCAAAATGGCAACAGAGGGGGGGGGTGAATGGTGCCTTCAAAACTCCCCAAGTATTCTGACAAACGTTTTGCTCCAATAGCCATAGAAACTATTAAGCGAGAAAGTCGGATGCTCACTGGAAGCCGAAAGTTTGAATGACAATCTAATGAAAACAGAGCAGGGAAACTCACTAGAAACAGAAGACGATCGAGCGAATAGACTATCTAATGTCAAGGATTCGATCATCAACACATGGTCGATCAAACCATCAGCCTGTAGACAGCTTGAAGCAAAACTGAAACGAACAGGAGTCCGGCGCTCTGAAGAAAACCAAAAATAGATGCAGCAGCAAACCAAAAACAGTAACTACAGACTTCACCAAAAAAACTGGATCACGGAGGAATCAACTGAAAACAGGTAGCATTGAAATTTCTGTGAAGAAGTGAAAACAGAGAATAAACGCAAGACCACCGAGACAAAAACTGAGAATTAGTTATTCAGTTGACTTAGTCCAAAACAGCCGTCGAAAACAAACTGTAGATGACACTGAAAACAGCGGCTAAAAGACTTTAAAAGAGCACAAACTGCAGACCTGAAATCAGACTTTAAAAGAGCACAAACGGTAGAGCACCTACCCTGAAATCAGACTTTAAAAGAGCACAAACTGCAGACTTGAAATCAGACTTTAAAAGAGCACAAACTGCAGACCACCTACCCTAAAATCAGACTTTAAAAGAGCACAAACTGCAGACCACCTACCCTGAAATCAGACTTTAAAAGAGCACAAACTGCAGACCTGAAATCAGACAAGAGATCAAGAGCAGTACTGCACTGAACTTGCTGCTGAAAACAGATCACAGACAAAGAAAACAGCTCGGCAGAAGTCTGCAATTTTTTGGCTGAAATAGTAAGTACTGCACAGAAATGAAAACAGGGAGAAGACTGAATGCCTGCTCCTTTCTCAGGTTAGTGAAAGCAGAATTGCAAACTGAATAGCTAACCCAAGGCTTGAGAGAACTGTTCGGCGGAGAATTAGACAGAGCCAACTATATACAACCTGAAACTGAAAAACTGAAAAAATGAACCGAAAAGATTAACTGCAAGGGGAGCACAGGAAAACTAAAAACCGGAGCTGCTCACTAAAGAAGAATTAACAGACCATTGACTGAAAAAGAAAAATTGAACTAAGGACCCGAAGCTGCTGAAAACAACAAGAACTAAGCAACATTTGAATAGTAAATACTGAGATGCCAAGATGCCAATAGCAGGGAGACAAAAACCGAAAGCTTGAGATACTTAAATCCTTTGATCTTGATTCTTTTTTACTGCGAGACTTCAAACTCTTGCAAGAGCATAACATCTGAAGGCAAACAAACAAGAGAATAAGATCTCTTCAGCCGAGACCACCAAGAACACAAATCCTCTGCTCACGAGTAACAGTAAACCCTAGTTTTTGAAAAACAGAGGAAATGTGCAGCAGTCCATTTCTTGTAGGAAACTGCTCATGAAACTTTGCTCTCGGGAAGATGCTTAGCCAATGGGCTTTGAGAGCGTTCCCAGTTCAAAGCAAGAAGATTTTGCAGTTTCTCAAACAAGAGATTTATTCAAAATGCAAAGAAGAGTAAAGCACAGGAAATAGGAATAGCTCAAACTCAATTCTTCTCATATATAATCAGAGACATGGGCGATTACAAAGATGAGTGTCTACAGCCATTCCATACATGATTTCACATTTTGATCTCCACCCCCAAACACACTCACGAGAGGAACTCAACACTACTGCTCTACACAGCCCTGAGCTCACTTTTTGTCCAGAGACTACACTCACATGAGCTAAGACACACCCTACTGCCTGCACAACTCTCTTTGAGTAAATAGAGGAGCTCACATCCTCAATTAGCAAATCAAGAAGAGGCAGCCACACCTCACTACATGACTCTCATCCAAGCAAGGAAATGAGTCAAAGGGCCTCACTGCCCACAGCACAACCCAATTTTTGGAGGGAAACAAGCACACCACTCCAAACCCTAATCTCCTCCTACTACCGGGTCTCCAACCCATTTGCTTCAATCGAACCCGCTTCCATTTTTTCAGCCTCGCGTATTTTACCGAAAAGCCCCTGACGCACCTTCCTGGAAGCTTCCTATTTCCTCGCTGTCGACGCCTCGCAACCACTTCGAGTCCTCGTCGTCTTTGGCATCTCCCGACCGCTTTGACCTCAGCACCTCCCATGCCTAGTCCGGCCTTCCATGCCTCGTCACGACTCCACCTCAAAGTCCTGCAGCCATCACAGACAAGAAACCATCACATAGCACCGCTCAAAACAATATAAACAAATATTAGCATCAGTAAAAGGTACTCAAACATGAAATACCCAAATTGACCGATCGAGAAGGAGAACAAGCATCCTAAACACGTCCGACCGCGTTCGACCAAGTCCAACTGAACCAGATTGCGCCATGCACCGACTTGCCGCGAACTAACCAAATCAAACTCAAACTTTCCAGAACACGAGTCAATTACTCATCACAAACATGGGGACACCTCCATATGGTCTCTCACGTAGACTGACTTGTCCACGGCCCTTCAACTTCAACCACTGTCCCCTTTGACTATGGCTTGGACTTCAACCACGACCCTTTGATTTCAACCACGACCTGACTTCAACCACAGCCCTTCGACTTCGACCACCTCCCCTTTGACCACAGCTTTGACTTCGACCACTGATCTTCAACTTCGGCCTTGGCCCCATTCGACCACAACTTCAACTTCGACCACAGCTCCTCGACTTCGGCCACAGCCCCTCAACCACGGCCCCCTTCGACCACAGCGCTGACTTCGATGACCAGCTTGGGAAACCAAAATCGCTAGATAGCGCGACGGGCTCCAAGCGAAGAGTAGGAGGAGGTAGAGATGCTCACCGGGCGAGCGACCGCTGGGCGGTGGCGGCGGGGGAGAGTCACGTGGGCGGACGTAGGAATAGGAAGCCACCATCACCATCGTCGAGCGCCCTTCTCTTTGATCCACCGACCGCTGCCGCTGAGTGCCCTTCTTTCCGATCCACTGGCCGATGTTGCCGAGCATCGTGCCACTGGTTGGAGGGGCGATGGGAGATGGAATTGGTGGTGGCGCCGAGGAGGAGGAGGCACGGCACGAGGGTTCATGGGAGAGAAGGAGGCAATGATTGCGGGAGGTGGAGGTGGGGAGGCGGCGACAGGCAAATGGGGAGAGGAGGCGGTGGGCGAATGCGTTGGGGAGGCGACGATGGGGAGATACGGTGCTGCTGGGGGAAGTTGGGGGGACTGCGACCAGACGCTACCGCATAGGGAAGTAATTAGTGGCGGTGCCAACGAGAAGGAGGCGCGGCACGAGGGTTCGGGGGAAAGAAGAAGGCGACGGTTGCGGGAGGTGGAGGTGGGGAGGTGACGACGGTCAGATGGGGAGAGGAGGCGGCGGGCGAATGCATTGGGGAGGTTGCGGCGGGGGATGCAGTGCTGCTGGGGGGAAGTTGGGGGGACTGCAACCAGACGCTACCGCACTGGGAAGGAATTGGTGGCGGCGCTGAGGAGGAGGAGGCGCGGCACAAGGGTTCAGGGGAGAGAAGGAGGCGGCGGTTGCAGGAGGTGGAGTGGTTGCAGGTGGCGGAGGATGCGGGGGAAGAGAAGAGGAGGAGCGGGGCCCACGAGTTGGCCTGACCTTTTTTACGAGGAGCGGAAGAACTACCTACATGTGGATCTGAACGACTGATCTTTGATCGGACGGCTGAAAAGAGAGAAGGGGGAACGGACCGACGACCACCAACTCACATTTTATAAGGAGTAGAGATAATCAAGGCCAAGATGCTTCTAATGCAAGATTTTGATGAGGAAACTGCAAACAGTGAGAAATGTTCAGTCATACAAGCATTCAGAATAGTAACAGCTAGCATTATTTAAGTAAATTAGTCATTCCCAAAAAATAAAAGGATGAATTTTTTTTATAAACCAGTTGCACCTTATTCATTACTAGTGTCCTCATCAACATACAGGAACAAAAATACAAAATGTATTTTTTATTGAGAAACCACAGCACAAGTAACAAGACTACCCGCTCAATTCATACTCCTCTTCTGAACTTGTTAAGTGACTAGTCATATTAGCATACAAAAATTTACTCAGACGTTCAATATCCTGGATCAATGTCAAGTGTTCAAATCTGAGCAGATATGGGCATTAAGGAATGACCTGGGACTATGAAGTACAAGGCATCAAATGTAGTTTGCTAGACCGTCAGTGTGCGAGAGAGGCCCTGGGGCCGGTGCTGTGCAGCGAGGCCTCACGGCCGGATTGAGATCCTGTGACTTTAAAGTTACGGTGACTTTGAAGTCAGAGGAATCGCATCCCTCACGGCCGGCAGCGTGCGAGCGAGTCCCTGGGGACTGCTACGTGCGGCGATGCCCCGTGGCCGGCTGCGTGCGAGCGAACCCTAGCGGTTGGCGCCATCCTCCAATCGACGCGAGCGAAGGGAAGCGATGAATGCAGTTGAGCAAAAAGGGAAAGGATGCGGTCGACTATGCACCAACGAGAGAGGATCCTACCCCTGTTAACTCAATCTTAAATCAACGGATAAAATAACTGGTACTTCTTTTTTAGTAGAAAGATACTGGTACCTTTTAAGGATGATAAAAAAACATATACATATTAATAGGTATACATTCCCTCGGTTCTTTCTTAGGTGACTTTCTAGAATCCATACAATTAAATTTGTGTCCGTTGGATTAGAGATCCAACGGTCATGAATTCTCTCCGCCCCCTCAAAAAAAATAATCTCCCCCCTCCAAAAATAAGAGGCCGTTGGATCTCTAATCCAACGATCCGAGATTTGGATGATTGTTAGGAATAAAACATCCGGGTGATACCTATACACACCTGTTACTAATAGGTATACATTTCCTCTGTCCTTTCTTATGTGACTTTCTAGAATCCATACAATTAAATTTTCTAGAGTTTGACCCTAATATTTTTAAAACTATCTAGATTAACTATGTAAAAACTATATCATTAGATTTGTTGTTAAAAATAATTTTATAATATCATAATTTTATTAGTATACAATAAGATAATGTTGCAAAGAGTAACAATCAAAGTCACATATCATAGACCTCCGGGTGCAGCCTGTACATAATTCCTACCCTCGGCTTTTAATATAAGTCAGTCCTCTGTCCATTAAAATAATAATAAAAAACGACACTTAAAAAGAAAGAGACAAGCTCAATTTAACCTGATTTTTTTTATCAGGACGCCCCAAACAGTGAAACCTTTTTTTCCCTCCATTTCCCCTAGCAGGTATGAGTAATTCGTCGCTCCTCGGAGGGTTTCCTCGAAAACTAATAAATGGGATTTAACCCAAATGATCAACTGTTAACCCTGCTGACGAGACGCAAACTAAATGCCGATGGAATCGATGGATCGGTAGCTTTCACTCGCATCCTCCTCCTCCTCCTCCTCCTCCTCCTCCTCCTCCTCCCTGAAGATCAGCTAGCCCATGCCCACACTCTATTTAACCCAACCAAACCCTTTGCCGAAACCCAAACCACCCGCCTCCAACCGCGCTTAAATGCCCACTATTTTTTCTAAGTTAAACCCTTCCTCCGATTCTCCCCTCGTTTACTCTTACAAAAAGCCCGGTCCTCTGCGCCTAAGCTACTAGCAATAACATTTGCCGCTAGCTACTGGAGTATCCAGCTGCTAGCTAGCTTCGCGAGCGAGCGAGCGCGCGGCCGGCCTGCCTGCCTGCCTCTGTTGCTGGTTGATAGCTAGGTGCTGCCCACCGGCCGGCCACCGCGCGAGGAGCTAGCTAGCAATGCACATTGCCACCTGCGTGTGGCACGAGAAGGCAGCCATGGGCGGCGGGGGAGGAGGAAAGGGCGAGTGGGCGTCCAGGAGGATGGCGCTCGGGGCGCTGCTGGCCAAGGCCGGCTGCGCGCTCAACTGCGCCGTGAGCTTTGTGGTGTTCTCGTTACTCGACGTGCTGGACATGGTGCTTTGCCTCGTGTACAAGCTGGTGGACTACGCCGTGGAGGCGGAGTGGAAGCCGTGCTACTGCTCGGCGGCGGCGCGGGACGGGGCCGGGGCGGGCGCCATATTCGTGCGGCCCCCGGCGGCCGCGCCGGGCCCCAAGGTGGTGCGGCTGTCGTCGTCGTCCGCCAAGATGCAGCTGGAGGACGTCTCCGACACGCTGTACGTGCGGTCGTCGCTGCTGTCGGACGCCACCAAGAAGGCTGGCCCCGCCGCGCCCACGCTCACCGTCAGCCCCGCCATCGCCGAGATGATCCGCGGCAAGATCGACCGCCCTCCCCGCCCGCCGCGCCAGGCGCCGTGCTGGTCCGACTGCGACTGCAAGGTCTGCCACTCGTGGAGCACCGCCTCCCGCTCCTCCCACCTCTACGTCCACGTCCAGGCGCCCCCAAGTACGTCCACGTCGACGTGTGTGTGTGTGTGTGTGTGCGCATGCGCACGTACAAGATCATAGGTAAGCACGTACGAGCTGAGCCTGACGACGACGCGCGCGTGTGTGTGTGTGTGCAACTGCAGATGGCGGCGGCAGCGAGGCGACGGAGGACGTGGTGTTCATCCACGGGTTCATCTCGTCGTCGGTGTTCTGGACGGAGACGGTGTTCCCGGTGTTCAGCAAGGCGGCGCGGGCGAGGTACCGGATGTTCGCGGTGGACCTGCTGGGGTTCGGCCGGAGCCCCAAGCCGGCGGACTCGCTCTACACGCTGCGGGAGCACGTGGAGATGATCGAGCGCTCCGTGCTGCAGCGCTACCGCCTGCGCTCCTTCCACGTCGTCGCGCACTCGCTCGGCTCCGTCCTCGCGCTCGCCCTCGCCGTCAAGTACCCCGACGCCGTCAAGTCGCTCACCCTCCTCGCGCCGGTGCGCATACTGCCGGGCCGTGCCCGTTTAATCACACACTACGCTCATGCCTGCCTCTTTGTCGTCTCATGTAGTCATTATTTGGATTTATAGGTTTAGATTTCTATTTTCTATACTATAGTGACTAAAAAATTAAAAAAAAAGATGAAATTAAAAGTTATAAACCAGAGGCGGTAGCTGGTTTTAGGACATATACTTCACCCACCCCACACGCTGAAAGAAGCAAAATCTTAACAATTAACGTCAGTCACGCTGCATGTGAGCACATCGCTAACGAACCGTGTTCACTGCATACTATTACTAGTACTTTGGATCGATTTGACCCCCTACGCGTACGTCCAAGGAAAAAGAAAACGACACCAGACCATAAAACAATTTTACCATGGTCAAACATCTTGCTCCTATGATCCTACCTGACGATGATGTATTGATGTGTACTTTTAACCGTGTGACCAACGGTACTGCGAAAATTGTGTTTGATTGGATTTTTTTGGTGCGTGCAAATACAGCCTTATTTCCCGGTGCCGAAGGAGGCGGCGGCGGCGGCGACGCAGTACGTCATGCGGCGGGTGGCTCCGCGGCGGGTGTGGCCGCCGATCGCGTTCGGGGCGTCGATGGCGTGCTGGTACGAGCACGTCAGCCGGACCATCTGCCTCACCATCTGCAGGCACCACCGGATATGGGACCGCCTCTTCAGGCTCTTCACCAGGAACAGGTAGCTTATCAACTGCTCCTCACTTGCTTTGTTTAATCTCCTCCGTATTTTCTTTCCCAACCACCTGACCTGTCCTGGCCTGCCCTGCCCTGCTTGTTCTGCCGTTCTCTTCTTCCTTTCGCCGTGATGCGCAACGTAGAGCCCACAACAAAACAGTCGGCAAATACGAGCAGAAAAATTCGATTTGAACTGAACTCCCCTGATCTCATAGCAACATACAGATAATTCTGCAACAGTGATCAGGATTTTAATACACGTTATTCGCATTCAATACGTCTGGAATGGGTAGATGAGCCACAGCCGTCGAGTATGTTAATGCTCTTCCCGTTGACGGCCTTGCTCTGTTCTTGCGGTGCAATGCCCTTTTCTTCCCTATCCTACTGATGTCTCCACTCCCCTGCAACTAAATCTCACCCAAAAAAATGACATGTACCTGCTCGTGAAAACGCTTGGAAAACGAACGATCAGATGATCGCTGTCGTTTGGTGGCCACCGAATTATTCTCGATCGCTGTCGCTCCCTTAATTGATCGCCCGCAAATGTTGTTCTCTGACGATAGTTCGCCGGTGCCAGGCTGAGTCCGACGCGGCGTTTGTCCGTCCGAAATCAATAGCCGAGACTCCTGGTAACCAGACGAGATTCCAGCTAATCCACACTTAACAATCATCGATCCTCTCCCTAGTGGAACCTACAGTTTGCTCAGGAGCTATGCTACGCGTACGAGCAAACAAACGAACGGATTGGTTCGTTCGTACGTAGTTGGTAACGCCCACTGCAGGTGGGCCTGAACCTGGTAGCCGGCCGGCGAGGTTGGCCGTCGGCGCGCCCGCGGCGAGGGTCACCAACGGCTTGCCAACGAGTTCGCTCGTACGCAGAGGCAAGGGCGGACCCAGCGGTGGGTCAGGTGGGGCGTCAGCCCTCTCTACCACTGGCCGGTTGTGTGTATCTCTTTTATCCCCTACAGATCTACACTAGCCATATGAATGACCTTGTCAGGATTAAAAAGCCTCTGCATGATGAAGAAAATTGTATTTGTAGTGGTGATTACAAGCCACAACAACATCTTGACTCTTAACGTGGAGCCTCTCTCCCTCTCGTATCTAAAGTCTATCATAAGCTGTTAACTTGTTATTCAGTAAACTGATTAGTAAATCTTATTAGCCTCCTCTAAATTTTAATCCTGAGTCCGTCACCGCGCAGTCTTTTTTTCCCCACTCTGTGAAGGAGCTGAGCAACTACGGTAGTAGGCGGTGTGGAATATTTTGGGCGCGACGGTCTTGTTTGCGCATGGGGGAGTGAGTGCATCCCGTGCCTAAATTGGCGGTGCCTCACGACCCACCATAAAACGCCACCCGGCCGGGCCCCCCAACCATCACGACCCCACAATTATTCCGCAACATACATACATACATACACACAAAGAAATTAAACAGCCGCAAAACCATCATTATCTAGTACAATCCCTTCCTTAATTCCGCTGTAAAACTCTTGTGTGCGCTAGCTTTTGCTCAATTTTTCTTTTCGTGTTTCTGTTCACTTTTGCTTCGGTCTTGAGCTCGATTCCACAGACTTTGCACCGATTTTGCCATGCCGTCCTGCAAGCACGCGCACAGTGCTAATTCGAGAGGAACAGATAACCGATCTAGGACACATGCATCTATGGAGGAATCAGTAGGGACGCTGCAAGTTTCTTTCTGCCTAGTTCTGAAGAAAAGGAGTCGATCTGCCGGGAATTAGCTACGGTTCGCCGTTTGCAGGATAGATTCGGTGTGTTCACGGGCTGGTGCGCAGGAGGCGTGTCGTTCTGACGATGGTAACTAGCAGCTGCTAGCTGGTAGTACCGCACCCTTCTCTTAATGGTTTCGGTTGTGGAATCGTATGCATGGTCCATCGATGGTCTCACCTAACCACATACCTTGAGACGAAAGGCTTCCTCTTCCTCTTCCTTCGGAGATGATCATGGAAACGGCAGGAGAGCAGAGGCAGGGGTCCCAAAGTACACAGAAATTCAGGTCTCTGTCGGCTCAGCTCCTCGTTGTCTCGATGCACATGCTACGTACTGATCCTCTCAACCTATACTAGCTAATACGTACTAACTTACAGATCGTGCGTTAGCTAGTTCCATTAAGTTCTTGTATATGAACACGCATTGGCAGGTAAATGGCTAGCTAGAACTCACCTGTTATCACTGTCCTTGCAGCAAGTGAAGAGGTGCTTTTCTTTCACTAAGGTAGAAGTAGTACTAGTGATGGAAAATACTAGCAGTACTACTACTGTGCTAGAAGGTTGCCCTGCGAGCTAGGACCGTATCCATCCATATGCATGCGTGGCCTGAGATCTAGCAGTTAAGTTGGTTCGAAGTAGCAAATTTTATTACTGGATTGTGCAAGTACATGTACATACATGATACATGGTCCAGGGAGCTACCTTCAGAAAGCAAGCAAGCAAGCAGAGTAGTAATGAGTGGTGGCTGTGTAACCAGACGCTGCCAAGATTGCTACTACTGTAGCTTGCCGGCGCATGAAAGGATGAATGAATGATGACGAACGTGCATGTACGCAGGATGCGGACCTTCTTGATTGAGGCGTTCATGTGCCACACCCACAACGCGGCCTGGCACACCCTGCACAACATCATCTGCGGCAGCGCCAACAAGATGGACAGCTACCTCGACGTCGTCGCCGGCCAGCTCGCCTGCAAAGTGGCCGTCTTCCACGGACGCGACGACGAGCTCCTCCCCGTCGAGTGCACCCTCGCCGTCGGCGCCAGGGTGCCCAGGGCCCGCGTCACCGTCTACGACAACAAGGACCACATCACCATCATCGTCGGCCAGGAGAAGCTCTTCGCCGCCGAGCTCGAGGCCATCTGGAGGAGCGCCGGCGAGTAGCTTGCACGCAGCTAGCTAGCTGCCACTCTAGCTAGTGTACTCTACAGTGAGCATTATGCAGTACGTACTACACTGATCATCAAACAGTGCACAGGAGAGAGAAAGAAATTAAACGCCGGTAAAAAAGAATGCAATAACGATAACCCTGCAAGAAGAGAGAAACAAGATGCCGCCCTTGTAGGATGAGCAATTCTGTCCTATCCTTTCCAAGAGTTATAAATACAATTATTTATATAGTTGTTTTCTTCCTTTACTTTCTTTCTTTCTTTCTTCTTCTACTTCTTCTTTCTTATCTTGTATAAAGTGTCCTTAATTATACAAATCCTCTTCATTAATTGTTTGATTGGATCAACTTGGCCTCTTGTCATCAACTCCAGAATTGTAATATAGCAATATGGACGTCAAAGCAGAATTAATTAAGCTGCAGAAGTTGGTTTCTGAGATGGATGTTTCGTACAATAGCATGACTTGTGACAGGCACGATTTGCCCGATCGGGGCCTGCTCAGAATTAATTCGGCATATGTGTATCTAATGGAGCGAGAGAGACTAGTCCCATTCCACCAACGACTCTGCGTCTGCCTATGTGCTGTCTTCCCTTTCCCCATGACATATTTTTCAGGGATCATGCGTATGAACGAAATGCTAATGACTTAATTTCTACGAGTAAATCCCATTTGGTGTCTACAGATCGATCTCCATTTATTTGCTTCTGGGCAGTGAAGGGTAGACTAGAGGATTGCCTCCGAACTTTGAAGACCTCAAGCCTGCATCTTTTTCAGATAAATGAAAATTTACAAAACTGACAGGATAATCGCAATGCTTCAGCCCGGCCTATTCTAGTTTGCTGCCTGTGGATCATGAGCTCATGGATGACCTTAGATTTCCATTTGCTGCTGTGAGGGAAGGACTGCATGACTTGCCTCTGAACTTTAAGAACCCTGCATCTTCTTCAGATAAGTCGGTACTGAACTGAACTTGGAAATAGGCCCGATAACAGCAGAGTTTTGTTCTCTGTTTCCCTTGCCCATTTCTCAGCCATTTCATTTGTTTCCTCTTCACGCCAAGATCAATAATATGCTAGAATTCCGATGGAATCCAGTCCATGAGCGTGGTCCAATTATCAATTGCTCGCCAGGAAAGGACCTCTTTTTGCTTAGGCACGGTCAAAGAGAACTTTTCGGCGCCATCTCCACGGAAGGACTGTCCATCACAGTTCGAATATGAGGATGGGAATCGTCCTCGTACACGAATTTTTCAGCCTGTTCAGGCCCAACCCACATTGTTGAGCACATAAAGCACAAAGGGCAGAAGCTTGCTAGGCTCCTGATGCACAAAAATATACCCTCAAACAAACTAAAAAAAACTAAACACTTGCTAGGTTTCTGCTTATATTGGTTTCTAAAAGGTACTTTTTTACGGTATTAATCTTTCAAATGGAATATCTTTTCAAGACGGGATATACTAGTCGATTGTAGTACACACTATAGTAACTTTATTTATATCGATCAAAATCACATACAAATCTCTCTCTTTGTATGACTCTCTCCAAGCCATTGCTATTTGTAAATTAAAACTAAGAGCAACTCCAGCAGGGCCCCTACTTGAGCCCTCAAACCTCATATTTGAGGGCTTGAGACAAAAATAGAGGTCCAGCAGGGCCCCTACTAGAGCCCTCAAATTTGAGGAGCCCCTCAAATCACCCTCCCACCCTTCATTCCTAGGGGCTCCCCCCACCCCTCATTTTCCTGTTTTTTTCCCGCACCGTGAAACTTCTCCCACTCTCGGCCAAAAGTCCCCGCCCGCCTCTTCCGCTCCCGTCCGCTGAATCTCCCCCCGCCTCCCTCGCCCGCCCGCCTCCCTCGCCCGACGCCTCCGCCGCTTCCCCGCCCGCCCGCCCGCCCGCCTCCGCGGCGGCTCCTTCCTGTGCGGCCGGCTGTGCTGAGCGCGGCGGGCGAGGCGGAGATACGGGGCCGCCGGCTTCGGTAGCCTGCGCCGGCGGTGGAGGCTGCTCGGCCTCGGGACCGAGCGAGGTAGGCCGGCGGCTACGGGACCGGGCGGAGGAGGCTCTCGGGAGCAGGCGGCCCGCGCGGGGCTGCACCTGCCGGCGGCGACCCGAGCGCGAGGAGCAGTGGGCCCAGGCGCGATGCGGCTTCAGGCCGTCGGCGTGGGAGGGCGAGCGAGTGGCTGGTCCAGCCGGGCGGTGGCGTCGGCGCGACGCAAGCGGCCGGGGGCCGAGGCGCGAGTGTGCTCGGGGCGGCGCGGCGAGACACCGGCTACGGGCGCGTGGCGGAGAAGCCGAACGGCACGGCTTCGGGCCGGCGGCCGGCGGCGTGAGCGTGAGCCCCGCCTGCCTCTTTCCCCTGCCAAGCGCGACGCCTCGCCCGTCGCCTCGCCCATCGCCGACGCCTCCGCCCGTTGCCCATCGCCGTCACCTCCCTCCCCGCGCGCCTCCCTCCCGAGCGCGCCGCCCGCCTCCCTCCCCGCGCGCCTGCCTCCCGAGCGCGCCGCCTGCCTCCCTCTCCGCGCGCATCTTTCCCCGCCCGTCGTCCGTCGCCGTCGCCTCCGCCCATCGCCGTTGCCGTCGCCTCCGAATGGATTTGTCAGGAGTGGGTCCCATATGTCAGTGTGTAGTGGATGGATTTGAGGGTTTAGATTTAAGAGGTGCTATTGTAGTAGAAGCAAAAAAAATTGGGCCCTCAAAAGTAGGGGGAGCCCTCAAATGAAAAGTAGAGGCTTTGTTTTGAGGGCTACTGCTGGAGTTGCTCTAAAGACCTATACGAAAGCAGCCAATATTGGGCCCGGACCGAGCGTGACAATTTTGACCCAGCATTGCAAGAAGCCATGCAAAAAAGGGGCCCATTTCGAAGTGTAATTATCTCTTACCTCCCTAAGACAGTCCGCAATCTAAACTAGGCCCCTCGTCCGCAAAGCTACTACAGCGCAAATATTCGAAAAGCGAAATCTGCCCGAGGGGCAATCCACAAAAACCCTATCCCCAAAATCCCAATTCCAAACTCCCAACACCCGCGAACCACTCGAAGGAGAATCCCTCACCTCGACCATGGCGCGCGCCGCCGTCTCCACCGCGCCGCTCTCCCGCCTCCACTCGCCGCCGCCTCCCCTTCCCCAACACCCGCACGCCCATTCGCACCTCCGCCTTCTCCCCCAGCGCAAGCCTGTCACCACCGCCTCGGCACTGCCCCCGGCCGCCGACCTCCCGCCGCTCTCCCTGCCCGCCGCGGCGGCCGCGGCGGCCGCGCTGGCGGCGGCGGTTTCCCTCTCCGACCCCGACCGCCGGCGGCGCGCTCAGGCGGAGGCGGCGGGCGGCGGGGACAAGGAAGCGGTGCGCGCCTACTTCAACTCCACAGGCTTCGAGCGGTGGCGCAAGATCTACGGCTCCGCGACGGACGGAGTGAACCGCGTGCAGCTCGACATCCGCGAGGGCCACGCGCAGACCGTGGCCGCGACGCTCACCATGCTGCGCGACTCCCCCGTCCCGCTGGCCGGCGCCACGGTCTGCGACGCCGGGTGCGGCACGGGGTCCCTGGCCATCCCGCTCGCCGCGGAGGGCGCCTCCGTGCTCGCGTCCGACATCTCCGCCGCGATGGTAGCGGAGGCCCAGCGGCAGGCGCAGGAGGCCCTGGCGGCGCAGGCGACGGGGTCGCCGTTCCGCATGCCGCGGTTCGAGGTGAGGGACCTGGAGAGCCTGGACGGCAGGTACGACATTGTGGTGTGCCTGGACGTGCTGATCCACTACCCGAGGGAGGAGGCGCAGAAGATGATACGCCACCTGGCGTCGCTCGCCGAGAAGCGCCTCATCCTCAGCTTCGCGCCCAAGACGCTCTACTTCGACTTCCTCAAGCGCGTCGGCGAGCTGTTCCCGGGGCCGTCCAAGGCCACGCGCGCCTACCTCCACTCCGAGAGGGACATCGAGGACGCGCTGCGCGCTGCTGGGTGGCGCGTCAACAACCGCGGCTTCATCTCCACGCAGTTCTACTTCGCCAACCTCTTGGAGGCAGTGCCCATCGCCGGCTCGGCGTAGCCGGGTCGCGCGGCACGGTGGCGCGCGCGTGCGTCTGTTTCATTGGCGCAACTGTTCATAGAGACGCACGCAGTGTTTTGCAGATTGCGTTTGACTCTGCACGCAGTGTAATGCTGCTGCTCTTCAGGCGCTTGATTACTTCAACGGTCCAGAGTTGTGACATGAGAAATCTGCATGATTTGTTGTTTTGGCGGCCACTCGCCGTCACTGATCCAGGCTGCCCCCATGATCACATCGCATCAAGACTTGATAGCTTATAGCTGCAACGGATGGCTTTTGATTTTCGTACAAACGTTGATTTTAGTACGAACGTTTGTGCTAATGAACTGAACACAAATCCAGAATTGGAAGATCTAGCCTGCAGTGCAGCTGTGCAGGTTAAAAGGAGCAGTCTCAGAATAGCTGCAAACGGAACAGAAATGGTGAGCGTGCGTAGTGTCGAAACTCTAATGCTCTGGTGCGCTATTATAATCCGCTTTGGTCTTAGCCCGACGCGAGCTATCTATCCATTTGATTCTAGCAGTATCAGTATCCATCCATCGATTTCCAATGTTCCCGGCCGATCTTTGCGTCCTCCCTGTCCACCCCCAACCGCACGCCGCCGTCCGCTGCCGCCGCTCACCGCCGTGTCAACCAGGCCACGCCGCGGCGGCAGCGGCCCCCCGCCGTGACCGCCGCTCATGGGACGACGGCGACGACAGCTTCTTCGGAGAGGCACAAGATGAAGAAGCAGAAGACGACGACGAGCCACTGGGTCCAGAGCAACAGCGACGACGACCCGCCTCGCCGGCACCGGAGCCCGCGGGCAGCTGCGAACGCTGCAGAGGGCGGCGGCGGGGGCGCGGCCGGAGGTTGTCGGCAGGAGAAGAGAGGCGACGCCGTCAAGACGAAGGCGGCGGCCGGCGGGGGAGGCGAGGCCGATAGAGATAAGGCGCGAGTGGGCGCCAAGGATCCGGGAGCTGGAGCTCAGGGTGCAGCAGCTCATCGACAAGTACCACCACCACAAATAGAATCAACACTGATTAGGATTCAGATTTCAGAATGTAACAATTCTGAATTAAAGAGGCAATTCTGGCGCCAACCTACTCGCAATTTCACATTTGGCATTGCAGCCTACCTCTCAGCTTTACAAAGCACAATGGTTATGTCACTTACGTGGGAGCGGCCGAGTACAGTACTATTTTACTGCACCCCAAGCCATTGTCTCCATGAATCCTGCAACGTCGAAAAGATGAGTTCTTGCCTGCCATTTGATGATTCATGGACTAAAAAATCCAAGTTCATTTGCTTCCTACTCCTGAAGTACTTCCGTAAAACTCGTATCACACCCAAATTTCTGCTTAGATTTCTGATTTCACCGGTAACTGATGACCATCCTGAACCTGAACTGTTTTCTCAAACACATTGGGTATTTGAGTGACAAAATAGTTGCTACTAAAAGACTAGTATTACTACCAAGTACTAAATATCGAAATGGAAAAGGTAGCTAGAAGTAACCAAAGTCTGAAGGGATCAACATGTCCACCAGACATGTAAACTAATCCGTCCGCGTCGACATGGCGACTGAAGCACCACTCCCAACTAACTTGAAGCACGCGATTCAACATGCAATCCTTTTGAAACTGTCTAGCCACGGATCTCAAGCACGCCGTGCCAACACCGACGCCCTAATGTCAACCACCCCAGCGCAACCCAGGAAAAAACCGAGCCAAGCCCCAAACCACCCAACAACGCAAGCAAACAAAAACAAGGAGTATGATGCATGATCCTGTGTCAAATTTTAAAATACTTTTATTTGACAAGAACTCAAAAGAAAATCAAAATGGTACAAACCATATTTTGATTAAGCTAATTAAGTTCTCGAGCGCCAAGGGCTCAACCTGCACTTGCCTTGTGTAGTAGCCTCACAGTAGTAGTGACGAAAATTAAATAATCAGTTTTGCTATTGCACAGGCGACTGAAATTTTTTTATGTTTCAGTCACCTGAATTGCACAATCAATGAACTAAAATTGCAGCCCCCTCCAAAAAAACAGCTGCAACTTTAGATGATTCTGAGTGCAACTTCAGATGACTTGAAATTGCACTCTCAATCAACTAAAATTGCAGTCCCCCTCCAAAAAAAACATGTGCAACTTAAGGTGATTCAAAGTGCAACTTTAGATGATTGAAAGATAAAAAAAATTTCAGTCGCCTGTGCAATAGTCTATCCCTTTAAATAATCTATTAAATAGTCACTTTAATATATAATCAAGGTTTTTTAAACTAATGTTGTTGCTATGGCTACTGACGAAACAGTAAAGAAGGTGACTATCTAGAGGGAGCCAACGACAGAAGAGAGTGCTCGTGTATGAAATGAGGGGATCCTCCTTTTCTCATGCTCTTCTTAGGGGTTTATATACATGAACGGGGTAGGATAAAAAATTCTCATCCTACCCCTTGACAATTACAAAAAGTGAGGGTATATTGGTGCATTCCTCTACACTATTAGGCCTATTGCATACTGGGCTAGTTGCAAGGCCCCACCACGGGGGGTTGGGGGGTTGGGCCACACCTATAACAGTACTCCCTCGACAGCAAACACGAAGGTCCCGATGGGCGAGCTGATGTGAACAATTGGCCCAGGTTGGCCACGCCCCCATCCCCCGGCTCTACTAGATCCAGAGGAACCTCCTTGACTTCTTTGTTCGGCTTCAGCGTGTGTTTTGGCTTTGAGTACTTGCTTGAAGGTGGCACCTTGGTAGCTTCTCGAGTAGGTAGTTGGACGACCATCTCGAGGGACTTGCAGTCACACGTCAGCACCATTTTCTTATCACAATGAACCGTGATGACTCCCTTGGGACCTTACAACTTAAGACATTGATATGCATAGTGAGCGATTATCAGAAAACGTGCTAGAGTTGGTCGTCTGAGTATGGTGTTATACATTGTGTTGAAATCAACCACTTCAAAAGAGATTTTCACTGTCCTGAAGTTGCTCGAAGATCCGAACGTAACAGGTAGAGAAACCTAGCTAATGGGCTTAGTCAAAGATTCTAATATGATTCCATGAAATGAATATCATACTGGTTTTATTCTAGTATGAGGAACTTGCATCTCGTGCAAAGTACCACCATCAATCAACACGTGGTTTACTTGACAATTGTTAATGGTGTGCTTGACCACGATCGAAAATTGACCAGGTCGAGTCGAAGGGATCAGATAGTCACTCTTCTTGAAAAGAAATGGTGACCTCTGACCACTTAGGAAAATTATTGACACGGGATGGATCAATAGAGTTTACCTCTCGTTTGACAGCCTTATACTGCCGCTTTGACTCGTATGCGAATGAACCTCCATAGATATGCTTGATCGTGTGCTTTGGATTTTGGAAAGGCATGTCCTTGTCCTCGTCTAAGTGCCTTCAACCACTTGACTGCCCCGCCTCATCGAGTGTGGGAAGCGATCCCTTACCAGAATAGTAATCCTCAAGTTTTCATTGGAACGACAATTGTGTAGGTCGTGCCCTTCCTTCTTGTGAAATGGACATCATCCAGGCTTGTTATCCTTTCGTGCAGGTGCTTTACTTTTTCCCCGATCAGAGTATTGCTTGGGGTACCGAGGCTTTTCATCACCTATGGCCAAGACTTCTTTGAGGTCCCAACTCGAGGCTTCTGACCTTTGGCCTTATTCTTGGACTTCTTGGCCTTCTCCTTCCTCTTACTGCCTTCGCCTTCCTCTTTAGAACTTTGGTTGACTTGGTTGATGGTTTTTGTCCATTCAACCACCTTAGCAGCAGTCGTGTAACAGTCAACCATCTCAAAGAACTTGGTGATGGTGGTCGGAGGATGCAAGGGGATGTCTTCCATGGACCTCTTATTACGGACACCCTACTTGAATGCCCTAATAACAGAAGCATCAGAGACCTCTAGAATTAAATTACAAACGTAGCTAAGTGCCTGATGAACTGTCGCAGGGCCTCGTTGCTCTGGCACATCTGATGCATGTCGTCTTCATTTCTAGGACGGTTGTATGTGCCTTGGAAATTGGCCAATAGAAAATTGCAGAGGTGTTGCCACGAGTAGATCGATTCGAATGGTTGTTTGAGTAATTAAGACCGAGCAGACCCTTCGAGCACCATTGGAACATAGTTTGCCATAACGTGCTCATCTCCTCCTGCCACCCGAATTGCAGTCATGTAAATTTGAAGGAACTCCATAAGATTTTGAGACCCATCAATTTTCTCCATGTTTACTGGCTAAAACCGCGGTGGCCAGTGTATTGCTCAGAGTTCAAGGATGAATGCCCGACATCTGGTAACAAGCTCCTGACGCCTCCTTTAGGGGAAAGGGTAATTGACGTCACCAGGTGATCGTACTCGACGATGCCCGACAGTGGATGGACTCGACCTGTAGTAGGCCTCATCTCTACGAGGGCAGTACTCCTCGTACTCCATCTACTACTGCAGATTTCTTCCCCGAA
Organism: Dendrocalamus latiflorus; assembly: GCA_017311315.1. NCBI lineage: Eukaryota > Viridiplantae > Streptophyta > Magnoliopsida > Poales > Poaceae > Dendrocalamus > Dendrocalamus latiflorus. The sequence goes on from CM029659.1 coordinate 1,940,827, forward strand.
GTGGTGATCAATCGCCTCCTTGGTTAACTCACCGATCCAAAGTCGTTCGAGGAACTCTCCTTCGGCTAGAGTTGTGGTTTGGAGGCCATCGTGACCTATCATCATGTCGAACCCCGTGAGGTGAGTTTTACAAATGACTAGATGTGATCGTACTTGTCTGACTCCTGGAGTTGTGCTAGTGAGGCTGCTTGAATCTATCCATCATGCTACGAAGTCTTCGCGCAATTCCCTCGGCAAAGTGGTCGTAGCCGACCGCCCGAGTGAGCTCTGGAATTGGGTTCTCGAGCAGGTCATTGATACGTTGGAGCTCTCGAGCCTTTTCGGACTGATACTGAATATGCCCAGGCAAAAACCTCTGGGCAACCAATCGCCTCCTTCAGGCGGTCTTGGGATCCTCAATGTCTGAGGCTAGTTGTGACCGCCATAATGGAGAGTGATTAGTTCTAGGATTTCTCCCACGCTCATCATAGAACTAACTTGATTCACCACTAGAGGTCTCCTCGCCATCCTAACGAGGAATGAACACACGTTCTAACCGCCTTGCCAGACGATCCCACGATGAAGTAGGTCATCGTAAACAAGCTGGTTGGGAATATGCTGGTTGCAGTAAGATTTATGACCATGAGGTGGTCGTAAGATATCTTATGGCTATCTAATCGTAGGAAGACTTATGACCAATAGGTAGTAGTCGTAAGACTTACGGTCAAGAGGTAATTATAGTAAGATTTACGACTGAGTGATCATAGGAAGACTTACGACCAATAGATAGTCGTAGTAATACTTATGACTAAGTGGTTATAGAAAAACTTACGATCAATATGTAGTCATAGTAAGACTTACGACTACCTTAAGGAATCTCTCCCTTATCGTTAAGGGGTGTCACACCGCTTAAGTCTTAATGTGTATTTGAGTAGGACATATATGTGTGTGTATGATGTGAGTGTGGTGTACATGAGTAAGTCCTCTGTTATAATTAAGAAAATAGTGTAATTTGCTTCTAAATAAAATTAAAAGGAAAAGGAAAAAAAGAAGAAAAGAAAAGAACACGGGAAGTAGCGCTGGTAGCGTTACTCGTCGTAGGGCCGGACCCGAACGGCGGTTCTCTTTGCCGACTAATCACGCCATCCCAACGCGCGGCTCCCCCCTCCGAATCCATCCCAAATCCCACCGCTCACCGCCACCACCACCGCCTCCCCAGATCGCACCAACCAATGGCCCCCTCGCCGCTCGCCGCGGCGCTCCTGGGCGTCCTCCTCGTCCTCCCGGCGGCGGCCGAGGTCCGGGAGACGGTGATCCGCGCCGACCCGCGCAACATCATCCCGCTCGACGAGTTCGGCTTCTCCCACCAGGGCGTCCTCGAGCTCAACGTCTCCGCCATCGCCTTCGACCCGCCGGCCTCCTCCGAGCTCGACCTCTCCCAGCTCGGCTTCTTCCTCTCCACGCTCGACGCCTGGGTCCACGTCCTCCGCCAGCTCCAGGACCTCGACGTCACCTGCGCCCTCCAGTCCGATCTCGTCGAGCTCGCCTACTCCTTCGACCGCCTCAGGCCACCCTCCAACCCCGCCGGCGTCCAGGTCGCCCGCTCCTCCTCCTTCAACACAGCTTTCCACGTCTCCGACCCAGGCCAGTACACGCTCGTCTTCGCCAACTGCCTCCCGGGGGGGCTCAAAGTCTCGATGGACGTCCGCTCCGCCATGTACAACGTCGACCCGGCCACCGGCGAGCGCGCCTACCTCTCCGTGGGTTCCTCCGCGCTGCCCTCCATCTACTTCCTCTTCTTCCTCGCCTACGCCGCGCTCGCCGCCTCCTGGATCGCCATCCTGCTGCGCAAGCGCACCGCCGTGTTCCGGATCCACTACTTCATGCTCGCCGTGCTCGTGCTCAAGGCGCTCAACCTCCTCGCTGAGGCCGAGGACAAGTCCTACATCGAGCGCACCGGCACTGCGCACGGCTGGGACGTGCTCTTCTACATCTTCAGCTTCCTCAAGGGGATCTCGCTCTTCACGCTCATAGTGCTCATCGGCACCGGCTGGTCCTTCCTCAAGCCGTACCTGGCCGACCGAGAGACGAAGGTGCTCATGGTGGTCATCCCTCTGCAGGTCGTGGCCAACATTGCACAGGTGGTGATCGATGAGTCTGGACCGTATGCCCGGGACTGGGTCACCTGGAGGCAGGTGTTCCTGCTGGTGGACGTGGTCTGCTGCTGCGCCGTGCTCTTCCCGATTGTTTGGTCCATCAAGAACCTCCGGGAGGCTGCTCGCTCAGATGGGAAGGCGGCGGTGAACCTCATGAAGCTGACCCTTTTCCGCCAGTACTATGTGGTTGTCATTTGCTACATTTACTTCACACGTGTTGTGGTGTATGCACTGATGACCATCACCTCGTACCGATATCTGTGGACCAGTGTCGTGGCTAGGGAGCTTGCCACCCTTGCATTCTACGTGTTCACTGGGTACAAGTTCCGGCCTGAAGTGCATAACCCGTACTTTGCGATTGATGACGATGAGGAGGAGGCTGCTGCTGAGGCACTCAAGTTGGATGATGAATTCGAGCTATGAAGGCTAACAATTGCGGCCTTCTCCTTGCCAGTGGTGATACGGCTGTTGTGTGTGCTTCCACAGGACAAATGCTATAGACTGGTATCTAGTTCATATCCTTTTGTTTTTCATTTAAAGTTAGTTACATTTTGTCTTACTGTAATCGGGTATCAACAATCTTGTGTGTGTATTAAGCAATGCGGCAGCTTGGATCTACCTTAATTTATTCGACAATCATTGAGATGAGCTGTTATAGTTGTACCTATGTAGCAATTGTTGTATCTAGATGTTTACTTTGCGTACTTGGTAAAAGAAGTTGACTACGATCCAGTTTGTTGATTCATATGATGCTGATTGTAGCTCTGAGTTCAGACTTTTCTAGAATCTAGATTACCTGTATGCCTGTATTGGTGTTCTTGTGTTGTAGGATACTTTTGTTTTGTAGTGGGGAAACAAAGTGCCAGTCTATAATGGACTTGAATAGTTGACTACAGAGTTTCCTAAGTTCAACACAGAAACTAAAAGACTGGTGCATATAGCACCATACTAAGTTTCAAATGTTGTTTACTTGTGTAATTCACATGATTCTTAACCTACTTGCCTGTTTCATATATGCATTGATTGCATTCTTAATTCACATGATTCTTAACCTACTTGCCTGTTTCATATATGCATTGATTGCATTCTCTTTGCGTTTCTATACGCCTAGTTGCAAGTATTATATGAAGGTTTTTGCATAGAAGCATCACCTTGATCCTTCTGAAATTTGGTCTCTGGATTCACAACGTTGCCTATTTTGAGTAGAGTAAGCTTTAGTCCTGTCTACACTTGTCCACTTTTGGCAGTTTGTGTAGTTTGGCATTTCCATCAAGGACCATGATGGTGACACAACAACAACAAAAATCGATTCTTAAGTTTTGAAGAAAAAAATAAATTAGGGTTAGGAGATTATGGCCTTTCATTTTTTAAATAAGGTCTTACAGTCTATGCACTTTCTCTACAGTTTGCTCTAGTCAAAATACTTGTAGTCATCTTGAATTAAATTGAAACTACCATGTTTTCTGTTAATACATTTGCATCTTTGTACTGCTGTTGAGTTTTATCATCATTGAAAGTTGAGCTGGGGCTATGGAAAATGGGGACTGATATTATGCTACATTTAATTGCAGTGTTGATTGCTCAAAGCTTTGGTCCATTTATTCTTCAGCTCTTCACCCAGCCATTCTCTTTTTTCCTTCTGTTAGTAACTAAGTGTGCTAATAGCCTGGTACACAGTAGTAAAGCCATAAAATTTTCTGCACTGGGGTCCCTTGCATACAGAATCATTTGACTGGGTGCCTCCCTTACATATACAAGAAAAACGATTGGGCTTTCATAAACACGCAAGTGCAACGCTTCATGGAAAGTTTCAGTTGGGTTGTATACTTGTATGTCCCCAGAGAGGACGTACATGCCTCCACGGTAATTAAATTGTTGATACATCTTGTGGAGTCATTATAAACTTGAAAGAAAAATACATTGGTTCCCTGGCTCCCTGCTAGACTGGAAAACAAAGTCTGGAATTATAAGCCATTCCTAAACTCAGTTGGGAGTTAGGTTTTGTTCAAGTATTGCTCGTTAGAAGAAAGATCAAAGTTGTATTTATGTGTTTGAGCATACTAGTCACCTGCTCATGCGTTGCAACGAAATTTATTGGATATATAGATAATCATGCTATAGAAGAAGGCTACTCTGATCAGTTGAAAAGTGGAGAGTAATGAGAAGTTGAGAATAGGCGGTTGGAGGAGAAGGGACGTACGACCAACTCGTTCTTTTATAATAGTAATGATATGCTGAATGTGTTTTCAGAGTTGAATTAAACAGGTGTATTGTTTGACAATGGTAGTAAAAGATTATTTATCTTGTCTTAATTTAATCATCTTCTTTTACATAGTTTTTCATTATAGTGTTTTGCATCTTCAAATATGCAGCGTTCTGATATCTTTGAAAAGCTTCCTGATTTGGTCTTTGAAAATGAGTGTGAAAATTTTGATCTGCTGGACATGATTTACATCATCTAGAATGTTTGTCAACTTTATTTTGTAGCTAGAAGACCATATCGGAAACTTGGTCACCAGAATTCTTAAATTTTCTTTTTCTTGTGTATATTTTGTATTTACACCAAACTTGACGGTACTATTTGAAACACTGATTCTACATGGGGCAGTCGATTCCTTCTCTTGGTCCTTTTAGGATTTAATGGGCTGTGGACTTAATTTGTAAGTCAAGTGTAGGCTTGGGCTTTATAGTTGGATACTGTCATTGTCCTAGCCCAAGCTTGGTCCTGGCAGTGTAATTTCAGATCTGTCATCAGCTTATCCTGAAGCCTGATAGAGGGGATGCACCAGATCAGTACTCTACTTACATGGAACAACTGCAAGAGATTTCAATTGTAGACTTGTAGTTCACTCTTTTGCATCTGTTCAGGCTGAACCTGACTACTAGAAGTTTCCTTTCTGTAACCACAAAGTTACTTGCTGGGTATAACACAACAACAACAAGACAACCTTTTGTTCTAAACAAGCTAGGGTAGACTAGGAATGAAACCTTCTCAAGAAAGTTATTTGCTGGGTATGATCAAAGAAAAAAACATGTACAAGGGTAACTGGAAAACTAAATTTTTTAATGCATATTTTATTGTGCAAATTGGAAGGAAACATCTACATTTTGAAATGAAGTGTAGCTAGGGATTTACACCTTGAGTTTTGCAAGAGAAAGCTCTGTTATGGTTTGAAAAGGCGTTGATTTCATCTGAACCAATTATTATGGGGGATGCAATACGTTGCATGCATGGCCACCTCTGCTACTAGCGCTGTGTGATTACTTCATGGTGAAAATCAGTTGGAAAGTAATCCGTGGTTACTTTGTGGTGAAACTTGGTGCGTGATTAGTATGACTGTTGTTTAGATGAAACGTTTATATTGATTTCTACCCTGACAGGGGAAAAGGAAGAGTGTCTCTTATCGCACTTATTAGGCCAAACCTTACTGAATCTTGATTATAATAAAAGTTTGTTATGTCGTGTAAACAGGTCGTTTCCAAACGATGGAAGCACTGAGCTTTGACCATTAGCAAGGTGGAGCAACTTTTCAAGTGGATAGAGCTATGCATGCTAAAGCCTCTGGTTATATTTTGCGTAGTAAACGATTTCCTTTTGGCATGTTAACATCAAATCTTTAGGCAAGGCACTCCCTTCCGTTAGTGCTAAGAGCTGATTTGGTGTTGAACATTGCATGCTTCCTTATCGTGAAGAACCATGTTGCTAACATAAACCAGGTTTGTTATTCCCCTGTGGTGCTGTGGGCACTCTCTAGTCTCTAGTCACTAGCTGTTGGCTTGGTCAATATGTTACATACAAAGTTAATCCTGGCATGGGCTCTTTTTATTTTTCTGTTATGCTACTGCTTAGCTAGGGCAAGATTGCATGTATCTTCTCCATGAATGATTTTGGTGATGAGTCGCAATCTCATTCCCAGATGGTGCTGCCTTGATTTGCACTTGTTGGCCAGACATGCCTGTTCCCCCATCTTCTGCATCATCTGCACTGGGAGTTGGGAGTTGGTCTGAGCCAAGAGCTGCAAGTTGGACAATCTTGTGAGCCTGCACGTAGGCCTCTGCTGATGGAAGCTGCCACTTTGCTTGCTCCGAGTCTGATGCCCACTACACTACACATGCCAAAGGAAAGGAGGACGTGTCATTGCAGTGCAAGCTGTCTGATTCATGAGGAAGAAAAAGTGATGCATATATTCCTGTAGTTAACTTTCTTACATGTGATGGAAGGAGAGGAATTAAAAGTGAGCTATGGTGTTCCAGAATCTAAAATCTGAATCGCCAGTCGTGCTGACTTTGGCAGTTTGATCAGAGGAGCCTCTTTTGGTCCAGCTGCTATCAGCTGCAGCACCTGTAGATTAGGATGCAAGTATGTGAGTTACTTTACAAATCAGAAAGTAGGCGAGTTTTGTTATCAAGGTGACATGTGAGATTGTTGTAGACCAATCTTCTTATGAGCATTAACTTTGCTTGTCTGCGAAGCCAGATGCTTGTAGAGTTAAGGTCTGTCGACTTTCGATAGATGTAATAAGTCTATTTTACCTTTAACTCTTAAGCAAGTCTAAATTTTAATCGTGAACTACAAAATCGGATATTCAACACCTCTTAACTATGAAAATCGTGTATTTTACCCCTAGAGACCATTTCAATCCGGTTTTCGTTCGCGTTCGCGTGGTGCTGACGTAGAAGTAGTTTTGACACTTGAGCTTGTTTTAGGGTGACATAGCAATCTAGTCAGCATAATCATCGTATAAATTTACAAAAGCGCTCAAGTGCAAGGTTCTCTCCACCATCTACACCATGTCAGATGTATTTTCTTTCAACCAAGTAATATTCTCTCACTGTTATTTTATTTTGTCAAATTCATTTGTCCGTTACCTGCATGCAAGTGGTTGATCCTGCAAGAGGCTCTCTGGCTTGCGAGTTGCGCCTGAGCAGGACATTCCAGATCGATTACACCTGAATGAAGGGTTCAGGTTCCTAATGTGGCCCATATCTGGAGCGACCATTGATGAACGGCGGATGGACACCATTGCCATGGTCCATAAGTTAGTGATATGTTTTAGAGACAATCATGAAGATAATTGTATTATTTAAATATTCATGATTTTTTTAAATAATATGTTATTTTGTCCCTTGAATAAATGTTTTTTTTGTATTGATCAATAAGTATGTGACTTCTTCGTGAAACTTTTTATTCATATTTTGATGTTATTCTAAATTTTCGTGGAACTCTTTATTTATATTTTGATGTTATTCTAAATTATCCTTGATCTTATATTATTAGGTAGGACAATTATAATTTACATATCAGCACATGTATTGATCGATGATCATGTTTCACGAATCATGGATATGGGATATTAAATCAATAATGTGGATACATGTTAGAGAATATGATGTTGGATTGACCTACCATGAGATACTGCAGGAATTGTTATATTCTTAAGTGTCAGCAGTTGGTCTCATACATAGTGTATGTAGAATCATTAGATCCAAGATCGTCATTATTTTCTACATGTGTAATAGTTTACTTAGGGTTACCAAACACTACTCCATGACTGGGTGATCATAAAGGTAGCTTTTGGATTTACTATGAAATATGCGGAGAAATATGAGCAATTAAGATGGAATTTATTTCTCATATATAACATAAGAGATATCTCTGGGTCCCTCGATATGATTAGATTAAGAAAGTGGATGGCTATACCGAATGTGATTGAGGAGTCAATCACAACTGAGTAATCCACTACAGGTTTGAGTGAAGAATCGAGCTATCATAGGATAGCACGCTTCTCGTCTTGAGTTCGATATGGTATTATGAGGCAAAAGGATAAGTACATAACCACTATATAGGTTCGTCCGATATGATCTTTATATACATTTGGGATTCATTATGTCCTGTTAGGGACCGCTGCTGACTTGTGGATCGGAAAGAAGTTTTCAGCCCATGGCCAAATATACCTAAACCTACAAGGTCACACACTTAATAGGTTGAAACGATAAGGGTTGGGATAATAGTTACCTTCAATGGTTACTTAGGGTCAACACTTAGCCCAGAAACCCAAACCATCATCGAGACCTAATTTAAGCATAACCTTCACAAAATCTTTAGTCCCAATGATTATGTTGTCATTAATCACTAAAACATGAATTAGGCAAAATAGAGACCTAGATGCTTACACAACATACAACACCATTGTATGAGTTATTGTCTATAACAAACAATTTATCTATATCACAATTAAAAGATTGTGAGGTCCCATAGAGACAATCTTATGAGACGACACATTGTAGAAGTTGTCTTTAGTTTTATCTCTAAATGATATAGAGAAATATATAGACAACAGTTGTCTCAACTATTATACATGCTCTAATTGCATGTAACCCGTGTTGTAGGTGTGAAACCTAAACACAAGTGAGGGGTGGACGTCAGCCATCTAACGGGCTGTCATCCACGAGAGTACAAATGACATGGGTATTTATCCAAGTTCGGGGGTCCACGAGAAACATCTTACTTCTGTCAGTGAGTCAACAGGAGGTTACCTCCTGGGAGGGAGCCCCCGACGGCTCACCAGTTTAAATATATTTTTTATTGCTCATGAGAGCTCAAGAGAGCTCTTCCTATAAATGAGCGATACATAGGGTATTTATAGCTTATTGGGTCTGTACAAATGATAGGAATACCCCTTAATAAGATAACTAGCTTACGAGGGCATAACCACATTTCTTTGATCTGCATCACTGTATGTGTACGTCGTTTATAGAGCGGGTCCGTTGGTAAAAGAGTAAAATTATTCTTCCAACAACCCTAGTAATGATAGTACCATTTTATTACTAATATTTTTTACCTCTTCCTTTCCTTCGAGACCATTGTTGGCAGTGTTAGCGTTGGGTGGTGGTGTGAGCAAAGCAGAGCAGGGAACTAAGGAAAGAAGAAGGTTCACATGCCTTTTGCTTTGGTCTTTGAAAAGAGTCTCAAGTGTTGGAAGGGAATCAACTCAAGCATGGATCAATCATTCGGGGAATATAATGTGAGGCATCGGTAATGGTGGTGTCCACTAGCTAGAACTACAAACAAAACGCCCGATCTCCACGGCAATCGCAGCGGCGACGGCCATGGAGATGGTGCGGCCAGCCGAGGCGCCGGGTGCTGGCCGCCATGATGATTAAGGTGCTTGACTTTTGGAGATTACATGTCGAGAATCCCGAGCCTTTTCGCGCACTTCGCCCATGCACGAATCAGGCCGTTAGCGCGCATGATTTCATAGGCCACCCCACGCGAGCGCATGATGCCATCCTGATGGCAAAACTTTGTCATAACTCATGCGCTAAACATATTAATCTTTCGGTTTGCTATATATATTGCTCATGTGGTTCGGTTGAACAGATAAAGTAGAGCGTTTTACCTTTTCGTTTGGGCTAGAATTAAAATGCCAGTCAAAAAGCCAAGTACAATGAGCAAATAAGTATGGTAATCATCGCATGGAAATGGAACTATTTGAGGGGACACTACTCTTTTACAAGTTCATTGCTTAAAGTACTGATCATCTCAGGCTACTCGAATGAAGTACCCCCACGGATGAATTGGAGAGACCAATTATGAAAGTTCATACAGTGGGAGAGCTAGCAGAGAGTTCTGCATGTGCTCACTTTTCAGTTAACTAATTGAACTCTGAAAGAAAATCTGCCAGTGGAAAGTAAAGTATGGACCTCCTCATATCTGACGATGGATCAGTAGATTTATGGTGATCATATGAAAGTGAATCCCTACGGCTTTGGAGCAGTACACAGACACACATATATGAAGCTTTTTTTTTTTTTACTTTCGGTGTAGTTACTCTCTATATCGCATCTCGTAAAATATAGAGTATCTCACGCAACGGAGGGTATATATGTGTAGTATATAAGACCATCTAGGTGGTATGTATAGTTTTTCGAATATACCCTTTTTGTGTACGGATATAAAGGTATTAGCAAAATATACCAAAAACATTGTACTCTCTTACAATTTTTTCATATGGTTGGCATGTAAATATCCTACAATTAGTACATGAGTATACATAAGGTAATAAAAAAATATGTTAAATTCGTTTAGACGGTATATCATTGATAGGAGTAACTACAACCGAGAAGATAATGCCTTTCTCTCTGTGTGTGTTTATAGGAAAATGATTCCATACTATTGGGAGTACATACTTCCACTTTTTATATATCACGTAAATAATATTGTTATATATATTTATATTTTTTAGTATACTCTAATAATAATTATAAAATACTCCAAAGTGAATTCCATGAAAAATTATTAAAGTCCACTTTTTATAGCATAATTTGTGTATATACTCCTTTTATATATGAAAAATGATATATAGCAAAAAAAAGGACTCTCATAAAATTTTTTCAATCAAATCATATTGGAGTATCTTAAACATAGTATTTAAATATACCGAAAGAGACATAACACATTCGTTTAAGTGATATATTGGAAATGAGAGATGTACTCCCGATAGTACGAAAAAGGCCATATATAATGACCATGTAAGAAGATCTAGGGTTTTGTTGTTATGAACTATTGTTATTTTGGAGAAGTAAAAATTTAAATTTGTAGATTTTTCTAGACAGCTTGCAGAGGCGGCAGCGGGCAGTTTGTGTTGCTTCGACCAAAATGGATGATTTTGGAAAATTGGGTCATGAATTAATTTGGGTTGATCTAGATCAGTGCATATATATATATATATATATATATATTGTATGAAGCGTGTTTTGATTAACGTGAGTCAAGTTGTGAAGAAGTTGTGCCCGAAAATAATTTCTTGGTCTTTGGATGTGTAGGGTCGCTTGGAGTCAACCATAGTCAATAACGAGAATCGAGGCTATACTCATGGAGGAGCTAAGGGCTAGAATGATCAAGAATACCGTGTGAGATGACTGAGCTCAAGCATGGCACAAAAAAGACGAAAAATATTGAAGAAAAGTTCGAATAATGGGTTGCACCATGTGGGTTGGTAAGTCCAAGTGAGGCGTGATCCAGTGAAACCGGAATAGAAGAGATTTATCGACACGTGACAAGCCAATAGTGCATCTACACGTGGTAAGCATGACGATTGTTTGCAAGAAAAGATGAAAGCCGGATCAAGAAATGATATTTTAGTATGTTAACCAAAATATTAAAAAAAACTAACTTTGATTAAAACCACGGTGCTTGAGAAGACAATTTAGGTAAAAAGGAGCTGAGATTATCAAGTGGATCAAAGGATAAGGAACACGTACCGGGGAGGCTGCTGCATGCTCCTGGAGTGAGCCAGCTGCTAGTAAGCGGCCTATCGCAAGAAAGAGGCTGCTGCACCGGCCGGGCGGCTCCATGCATGCATATTGCAGTTTATTAAAAACGAAGCAAGCATCCATTAACACCACACTATCCATAGCTAGTTGGCGTTAGCTCGTGTAAAGTCAAAATCAGCTCTCCATAACCCCCCACTTCCATCCATCCATCCATCGTTCGATTATCCAGAAGGAACAAAAAGAGACGAAATGTACTAACCAAACGTACGTACACACATACCGTAGCTCCCTTTATCTTCCTTCTTCTATCCCAAAAAAGGAGGAGAAGAAAAAGAAGAAGAGCAACAGCAACGGCGTACGTACGTCGTCGTCGCCTACTTGTAGCGTACGCATTACAACACGTAGAACCAGGCAACAACAAGCAGATCGATATCTATCTACAGATAGAAATTAAAGATCGATCAATAGCTCGCTAACACACACTACCTCGATGGATGGATCGCGAGGCTCCTACGTTCCAAACCCCACCAAGAAATACTCGGGAAAGGGAGGACAATTGACCCAACAAGGACGCCACATGTAGGCATGCAGCTGGCCCTCTCTGCCTTTCTCTCTCGTTCTTCTGTTTCGCTAGCGAGCTTGCCTTATCTCACCGCGAGCTGCTGCTCGATCATGTCACCGGTCAGGTTACTGTGCGTCGGCGTCTCGTGGAATAACGGAATTCGCGTGGTGGCGTCGGAAAGCAGGAGTTGACATGGAGAGGCCACTCACGGCCGGTCACAGACCAACCCACTCGATCGAGATCTCATGCATGTATATGCGTGTTCTACGCATGGCCCAGTTTAATTCTTCTTGTCGTTGCTTCGTCCATCCATCCCATGATTACCTGTAGAGAAAGTAAGGGATAGATTACATGTATGAGCGAGCTAATACCATTTACAAACCATTATAATTGCGCTCTAGCTAGAAGTGTGCACAGGCGCCTCCACTAATCCAACCCCCCAAAAAGGAAGCAGAGCAACTGCGAGGCCGAGAGCGAGAGATCATCATGTGTGACAATTCAGTTCTAACGGTGCGCGCACTAGCTGAACCAGTGAGCAGCTGAGCATTACAGGAAGCGTCTGCAGATAGCTGCAGAGAGAGAGAGTGAGAGAGAGGAAAGGTTGTTGCTGGAGTCTAGAACAACGAGCAGTAAGTACATGTGTGCTCCTCCTGGCTAGGACACTTGGAGCTCGATCGGGGTTCCTTGCACTCACGTAAAACGTCGTCAGAACGCACGACGTCGGCCGACAGGTTGATGATCCATAATACGTGTGGATCGATGGATGTATCGACCGATCATGCGTATGTTATTGGTGTTGGGGCCGCGAAATATTCCTCCGTGCCTTACGTACTGACGAGGCCGGCAAGGACAAATATACCCGTGGCCGCGATAAAGCGCATGCTTGGTCGCTAGCGTCGCTACAGTGCAGAATGGAGATCGTCCATCTCCGATCCATCACCGACACCGGCTTTGTTAGTTCGGAATCTGTGTCCAATTTGCGAACATTCACACTGATTTTGACATCGGTATTCATGTTTTTTTAGGGCAAATGAGCCCGAATTGAGGGGGCTAGAGCTCTGGTATTATCTGCAAAGAGCTAGTACAGCAGGTGAGTCCTTTGGACAAATATGGAAATTACATAGAATTCCTTGGATCCTTGTTTTTGGCGACCTCACCGAAGGAGCATGTTAAGGGCGCCGTCTCTTGATGAGCCTCCGCCATGGACGTTGAAGAACGCCGAGCCAGGAATGGATGTGTCGATGGTACCTGGGAAGCTCGACATCAATGGTGTGGCATTACATGATCCAACAGAAGAGCTACGTAAACAAGGAACACATGGATCTGCTACAATCAGGTCTCACCAAATAAACGATGTTGGTATGGCAGCACAGCTCCGGCTTCTTTCCCAAATCTCACTCCGGGCTTCTTTTTTTTAGATTCAGCTTATAGCTTGTAGGCTGTTCGTGAGAGAGTGAAACTTATGTACCATTTTAGTTGATATAAATAAAGTTATTATAGTATATATTATAATCAACTTATAGACTCCATCTTGAAAAGAAACTTCATTTAAAAATTAGTTTCTATAAAAAAACTAAAAAATAATTTTTAAAAACTAAAAAGAGATGTGAGAGGCAAAGATGGAAATCTCTATCCTCCCCTGGCCCGCACCGCTTCCATCGATCGTGGGGGAGAGAGGAGGGTGACGTGGCACGTTTTATCTAAACTAATAAAGCACCAGTTCGAATTATTTTACATCCACCCAACAATTACCTGCTCCACAGTCATAACCTTAACTACGTCCACACCACAATATACACCCAGAAATACACCATTATAAAAATATGCGCACCAGATTAACTCTCCTCCATTCTCTCTCCTTACCCAACCATATCCGACGGTCATCCTTCAATGGATCTGCAGTACCCTACCGCATCCCAGACGCTCGCAGCTGCATGCAGGCCCGCAGATCGGTCATCCCCCCGCCTCCCCCGAAGGGCGTCGCCTCCCCCGCCTCCGCCTCTTCCCGAAGGCCGCCGCCTCCCCCGCGGGCGCCGCCTCCACCGCCTCCGCCGTCTCCCCCGAAGGCCGCCGCCTCCCCCGTCTCCCCCGTCTCGCCTCCCCGTCTCCCCCGAAGGGCGCCGCCTCCCCCGCCTCCGCCGTCTTCCCGAAGGCCGCCGCCTCCACCGCCTCCGCCGTCTCCCCCGAAGGCCGCCGGCTCCCCCGTCTCCCCCGAAGGGCGCCGCCTCCCCCGTCTCCCCCGCCTCCCCCGAAGGGCGCCGCCTCCCCCGCCTCCCCCGTCTCCCCCGAAGGCCGCCGTCTCCCCCGCCTCCCCCGAAGGGCGCCGCCTCCACCGCCTCCCCCGTCTCCCCCGAAGGGCGCCGCCTCCCCCGCCTCCCCCGAAGGGCGCCGCCTCCCCCGAAGGCCGCCGCCTCCCCCGAAGGCATACTTAATCAACCGCATCCCTGACGCTCGCAGCTGCATGCAGGTGATCGTCTTCTTTTCCAGACCCGCAGATCGTTCTGATCGTTCATCCCCCGAAGGGCGCCGCCTCCCCCGTCTCCCCTGCCTCCACCGCCTCCGCCGTCTCCCCCGAAGGCCGCCGCCTCCCCCGTCTCCCCCGCCTCCCCCGAAGGGCGGCGCCTCCACCGCCTCCCCCGTCTCCCCCGAAGGCCTTCGCCTCCCCCGAAGGCCTCCCCCGAAGGCAACGCCGCCGACCTCGGGAAGAGTACGAGCTCTTCGTCGAGTTCAGCGCCCGCCTCCACGTCAACCTCATGGGGTAAGTGTTCGTTCTTGTTCGTGTGATTACTTAACCCATTTAACTCATTTTGATTTGGTTGGTCGAGCAAGATTGTTGCTTTGGTGAATGGATGATGATCTTGTGAGAATATGATCGGATTTTTGTTTGATCCGTGAGAATGGGCGTGGCTTTCATTGTTGAAATTGCTAGAGGTCACGCCTTTGGAATTGTTCATATATCAAAATAAGATTCTTTGGTTGGTTCTGATGTTTTCTTTTGTTAAAGGCTTTATATTTGATTGACGAAGTAAATATGGTGGTGGCTATTGGTGACATTGATATCAAATGTTACTGTTCTTGCAGAAAGTGTTATTTAAAAACTCTGTAGAAGCAGTTTATTAAACCTTAATAAGGGAGTTATTCGATTTTATCAGAAGCTCTGTTTTTTGTTGTTATTTGAGGTGAAGTTATAAAAGGTTGCTACCTGAAAAAGATACTCTTTACTCGATTAAAGCTGATTCTTCATCAATTGTCTATTTGGAATAGACCACCACGTATTCATAGTTAATTCAGTCCTACGTACAGATTTTCTTGAAAATGTCATGTTCAAAGGTTTTTAAATCTAATGTTGAGGATATTTTGCATTGCTTGTAATACATACAAATCTAATTGTTGTCCTATCAAGTGTGCCCTGCAAACGCTGGATTTTCCACTCGGTCGTAGGGATCGAGCATTGATTAATGGTTGGTGTCAAACAGTTTATGAATTTGCATTAGTTTCAATTCCTATAGCTTATTCTGAGCATCATATTATATTTACATATTTAGTTTTGCTCTATCGTTGCACTTACACGTAGTTGAACAGCTAAATTGATGTTACAGCGATGATGCCAACATGTTGCATGACTGGACTAAATAATGGCATCAAAAGTGAAAGAATGTTCATTTCAGTCGCATTTGGATTCATATGCTGTTTTTCCCCCTAAAGCACAAACTATTAGACGAATGTAGGCTTACATAGTTTGTTAGCTTCTATTATGTTCAAGGAACTCTTTCCCATGTCTTGCTTTAGGAGCTTTATTCTTTACCATGAGCTGTAAGTTTCAAAGTAGAATTACTCCAAAAAGGAAGCTTTACAGATAATTTTTTCTACTGACCCCAATATATCGAAGTAATTGGCTGGATACGCATGCACCTGGTAATCACTATCAAATGTTGCTACTAGAAGATGACTATACTACACTTGTAGGGTTGATAATGTCTTTATATATCTTTTATATATCCAGTATTCAGAATTTCAGATATAGGTGTTTACTCATATAATCATAAAGTGAGACAAATTGAAAGGTGGGCACAAACAATTTTTGATGTTTGTAACATTGATGTTGCATCAGGTTCCTGTCTGTACTGCCAATTTCAAATTTTAGATGTTGATCAAGTTTTCCATTGTAGAATGTCAAGCATAGCTGTGAATTCATGACCCATTCAGCTCTTCTCATAAACACATGGTGTTTACTGTTTACTTTAGATTAGTTTAGATGTGGCTAATGTGGTCCACACTGCATAGAGTCTTTGTGATTGATGCAATTCACTTGTATTTGGCAGGGTTATATTGTCGAGGAGAGAATGAAGCAACAATCTGTGAGTGACAAATTGTAATTGCAACCAGACATCAGTCATTGGTATGCCTCCAATATCAACTCCCTCAAATTAAAGTCAAAATGGATATGATTTGAGAGCTTTCTTTAATAGTCCACAAACACCTGTTCGTTTTATTTTTTACAAAATTTATTTTGTTTTGTATTGGTCTGCTGATACATTGTCTGTTATATCTTGGTGCTGATGCAGCTCGTATTGTAAAACTCACATGTAGGACGTTATTTGTGGCCTGTCATACTTTATGCATTAATAAGCTATATGAGCTATATATATTCTTGGCTACCTGTTTGTTTATTAAGCAAAATATACATCTCATTTATTAATTGAGCTTTGGGTGTACTTCTCGTGCAATGTTTTAGAGTGGGATGCTTATGACCCACCCATACCGTGAGCGCTGGATCTCCGTGCCCAAGATGCCTCCAGACGAGTGCTTTATGTGCTCCGACAAGGAGTCGCTGGCTGTGGGCACCCAGCTGCTCGTGTTTGGAATGACACACATTGTCTTCATGGATGGCAAGTTCTATGTCATAGGCGGTGTGACCAATAACAACAAGGTGTTGACCTGTGGAGAGGCGTATGACATGCAGAGCCAGTCTTGGAGGGTGATTGAGAAGATGTCTGAGGGTCTCAATGGAGTGAGCGGCGCACCCCCACTTATTGCGGTTGTGAAGAATGAGTTGTATGCTGCTGATTACAGCGAGAAGGACGTGAAGAAGTATGACAAGCAGAATAACAAGTGGATCACTCTTGGAAAATTACCAGAGCGTTCCGTGTCGATGAATGGATGGGGCCTTGCATTTTGGGCATGTGGCGAGAGGCTGATCGTCATTGGTGGCCCAAGAACTTCTATTGGGGGTATGATTGAGCTCAACTCATCCTTCATCAAGGATTTCTGCCTTCGTCCTGGTATCCTTCATCCATGTCTTCATTTACGTTTGGATCAATCTGATGATTTCGAAGATGAGACCAGGGTGACATCCTTTCTAATAGCTTATACAAAGATCATTTAATTATGGTTATAGTTTAATAGGAAAGATCATTATAAGCAATTAAACAACCAAATGACGCCGCTCCTCCCCCGCTCATCTGCTCCACCGCCGCTGCCTCCTCCCCACCCCGCGCCGCCGCCTCCTCCTCCCCCCACCCCTCCGCTCCGCCGTCGCCTCCTCCTCCCCCCACCCCGCGCCGCCGCCTCCTCCTCCCCACCCCGCGCCGACGCCTGCGACCCCTCGCCCGAGTCGCAGCCCTACGACGACCTCGAGGACGACCTCGGCGACGACGGCGGAGGCGCCGACTGGAACCGCGACCGCTCCCCCACGCCCGTGCACGGCGACGACGGCGCCGGCTCCTCGTCCAAGCCCCGGACCAATTCCCCACGCGCCGACCTCGCCGGCCACCATGCTTACCATCGCTGTTGCCCAATAATCTCGCCTACCAATTCCCCACGCGCCGCCGCCAGATCTGGCTGGAGAACTTCATGTGCCACTCCAGCCTCCAGATCGAACTTCATGTGTCCCCTGCAGATGTCCTCGAGGTCGTCGCCGGCCCTCCACTTTGTTGCGGACCTCAAGCAGCCTCCATCGCCAATAAGGCCAACTTTTGCGTGGCGAGTGTGCCTCCTCCTCTCTCACTTTTTATTTCTATCATTATCTCCCCGTTTGTTGCACTATGTTTTCCCCATGTTTGTATGTTCTGTTTCTTCTCCACCAATGCGGATCTACTGCACAACCAATTCATTTTGGCTCCAATCTTTGATCTGCCAGGTGAACTTTTTGATGATTTGATCTGTTCATTTGATTTTTTTATTTTGGTTTGGCATTGATCTAAATAGGAAGGATGCTAATACGAAATGTGTGCTTCAGAACTGATGCTTTCCGATCTGCCTCCCTCCATCTTTAGTTCATGTATTTTTTCTTTCTGTAAACATTTCCCAATCTAATTTTCCCCAATGAATTCCCATACATACATGTGTCTGCTATTTTATTTCTTGATGTGCTACAAATCTTGTCTTGGAATGAATTGAAGCTACATGGTTATCTGAAAAATCCACACACATCTAAATAACTGGCAGCAATATAAAGTATTTTGAGCTCCTCTTGTTACGGTGATGTTTGCCTGGATTTAATTTACATTATAAATTATTTTTAAGTGCTGGGTGATAAGAACCTATCCATAAGCAGTTTTCTAAAACAGAAATAGTCTAAAATCAAATCATGCAAGTATTGTTTAGTTGCATGCTCAAGGAGTCAAGGACTTTTGGAAAATCAGCTTTATATGACAGTTATGTTGGTGACCAACTGCATTCTTTGTCAAACAATACTGATTTTACCTTTTGCTTTGTTTAGTGCAATGCAGTATAATAAGAATAAGTGAGGACAATTTGTGGCAACAATGATATCACCAATTTTGTTGTTTTACTAAGGGATGTTTAATTGAAAATGTCATTTCTGGGGTTTTTTCTTGGTTTTGTTCTTTGTTAACTCTTCTATGTTCTTGGTCTATGCATTCATCATATGTTGTCTTGTGCAAGGATGCATTGGAACTAGATAAGCTCATCAGTTACTTGATAGATAAAGAAATTTCTGAAGGAGTAATATTACTTGGTCACAGTACTGGTTGCCAGGTATGCTATTACTAATATCCTGGCACAATTTTACAGTCTAAAAAAAGATAATGTAAACACTTCAATGGATGCCAGGATATTGTGCATTACTTGCAGACAAACTTTGCATGTTCCAAAGCAGTTTCTAGATTCATTTTGCAGGTATTTCTCCCTGTCCATGCCCTTGTTCTCTGAATGCTCGAGTAGGGAAGTACAAACTATTTAAATGTGAAGTATGATAGGAATTTCTCACCCCCTAAATGACAGAGTTAATTGATCAATTTTGTAATAATTAATTTAGCATCTAAATGATATCTTGGTGTAACTTCTATGATAATATACTCTTCAGTCCCAGTAAGTGTCAGGGAGTATAGAGCAGCTCTTCCAGAAACAACAAAAATTATAGATTTGGCAGCAAAAATGATTAGTGAGGGCCGTGAAATGGATTTGATGCCCAGGGAAGCAAATCCAGATGCTCCCATTACTGCCTACGGGTATAAATTTTCAGGCTAAAGTTACACACATACAAATTTATACTAATGTGTATCGCATATCAACAGTTTTCTTTTTACCTTGGAATTTTATTCATCAAAGGTTGCAAAAGAGTTACTACTATTATTAATGAAAGTTATGATGACCATGTATTGTTTAGTTGAAATGCTAGGTGATAAGAACCTATCCATAAGCAGTTTTCTAAAACAGAAATAGTCTAAAATCTAAATCATGCAAGTATTGTTTAGTTGCATGCTCAAGGAGTCAATGACTTACCCAGAATTTCCTGAATCCGAATTTGAGTGTAAATTTCAGTTCCAAACCCAAGGCTGTATTTTTGTGAAAATCAGAAACGTGAACCCTGGGGGTAACGGTCTATAGTCTTGTTTACAAAAGAAGGTGCCTTTGCATGAGTTCTCGCCATGTATTTCCTATTGTTGGAAGTGAATTGGGACATGACTGGGTATCTCCTTTTGGAAAATCAGCTTTATATGACAGTTATGTTGGTGACCAACTGCATTCTTTGTCAAACCTGCTGATTTTACCTTTTGCTTTGTTTAGTGCAATGCAGTATAATAAGAATAAGTGAGGACAATTTGTGGCAACAATGATATCACCAATTCTTTTTGTTTTACAAAGGGATGTTTGATTGAAAGAACACGACAAAATAGATGCTAGAAGGCAGTGCATGTAGTAATGAGGGGAAGAGAGTGCATTGTCCTGATAGTAGAAGACTAGCTGGCTGTAAGCCGTGGCCGGCGAGTTGAGGGGGTAGAGGACCAGCATAAAAGGAGGCGAGCCTCAGGTGACTAGCAGCGAAGGGTGGCGGTGGTGACTCACGGGTTGCCGAAGGAGGGTCGGAACCAGGGGGAGGGTCACAAGCCGGCGGCGGGGGACACCCGGTGACCATCCGGCGGCGCAACCACAGCCGAAGCCCGGGCGTCGGTTAAGGGAGCCGACCACGGCAGCGCAGAAAGGGGGAGTAGCCGCAAGGGGGCCCAGCCTCAGTGGTGCCTCCTGTTACGGAGAACAATACTGTTGATCTCACTGATGGGCTGACCGATTTAGAACCTTACATGAGGTTTATTTTGGATGGTGGTGAGGGTGAGTGGATCGATAGCCTTCTGAACCTTGATGGATCTCAGGATGTTGTCAGCAACATGGACCTGTAGAGCTTCGATGACATGCCCATCTCTGGCGATTTCTATAGAGGAATTCAAAGCCTGGCAGTTGAAGGATGTATATAGGGACAAAGGGTAAGCATTGGCAATTTGGAAATTTTCTTTGAAGACGCATTTGATTTTCACTGCACTGAATTTTTTATATGTGTTTCAGGAATAAAGACTATGGGAGATTGGGAAGCACCTGCTTGGCACGTTGGGGTAGCATATGCTTATGTTTAGCTTAGATGCAAAAGATTGCATCCTGAAACTCTGGTAATTGGACATGTTCCCTATTTGACTGTATCTGTATGACAGCCATTCATGAGAGTGAAGAACTGCTTTTTTTGGATCTACTTTTATGTCGTTGCTGCCGTATATGGCTGTGAACATTATGAATTTGTGGCGAACATGTCTTAATCTATGTACTTGATTTCTCTTTCCTGCAATCCCGGGAATTATAGTATCTTCTTGTGTTGGTTGTTTGAAAGGTTTTGCTAGAGTTATCTTGATTCACTTGTTTGGTGCACATGGTCAGAAGTGGCTTCGACCACGATGAAAAGTGTTGTATGTGGTCGGGAAGGTGTTTAAATCACGCGATAAACGGTCGTAGCTTCTGTTAACCGGTCGTATGGTCTCGCGAAGTGGTCGCAAGACCTGTGAATCAGTCGTAGGCTTTTGAGCATTGCGTGTTGGGTGGTTCCGACCGGTCACGTATTTATGTGACATTCATTTTGTGACAAAAATATTTGGTTATACAATATATGAGACGTGAATCTTAATGAATCTGATTGTTCGTTTTATTTTTTACAAATTTTATCTTGTTTTGTATTTTACCGTAGCGTTAGCACGGGCACACTACTATACAAAATAGTGCACTGCATTTATTATTTTGTTTACAGCTATCGAATGGGTATAGTGCTACAGAGTTAACTAGCACCATAACTTTTCTCCTGATCAGTGATCCATCAATTCATATCACGGCACTGTCTGAGGCTGCTGATCTGATCTCTCATTTTCTATCACAAATTATCGAGTCACCTCAACGACTATAGCGGATGTCGGAGTCATAAGCCTGAACCTTTTGTTTACAGCTATTGACTCTCTACAGAGTACAGAATCTTTCCTGTTTCATAGTGTTAACCATTATTGCATGTCTTGCAATGGATTTGTGCAGCACATATTTAAGTGGTATTGCTCATGCATGTTCAGTTGATCAGTTCACATGTAAATAGTTGAAGTAACATACTTTTGCAATTGAATTAATTGTGTTTTGAAACAACAAAACAAGTTTCAATTACTTAATTCTCCAGTAATATGGAAAGAAGATCAATAAATCCATTAATTGAAGCGAGCGGGCATACATACTTCAAGGGTTCAAGCATTAGTATGAGCGAGTTGCTAACCAGTCAAATAATGAGTTTTAGTAGTATCTCATTCTTGACTAGACCGTCAGAACTTCCATGATTCATTCTATTGCTATCAACACTTCCATGATTCATTCTTTGGCTGCAAGCTAAGTACTTGATCTAATAAAGAACCATATCCTATGCATCTGGGGTTGGTCACAGTGACTTCTATATTTTATTCACAACAGAAAGCTTTTTCTCTTGTTCATTTTTGTTTAACAGTATTCCTTTGCTTTAACACCAGTTGAATTGTTCTCATTGAAGTTATGTCAAAATTTCCAGTTCAAATAATGGGTCATTTTTTTTAATAAAACTCGGTTAATTAGATCCATGCGTGCCATATATACACAAATTACATAACATTGCCAATAATTTCAAACTCGCCATGGAATTGGCACATCCTGCGTGGAAAGGCGATATTTTTTACTGGCGTCGTAAATTCCCAACATGGGTTCCAAAAACTACGAATTGGTAATAACTTATAATATGTTTCATCTTTATTATCAAAAATCATTTGATTTATCTATAACAATTAAACACGTGCTCTTCTCCAGCAACCTGTCAGGCTTCCTTGTATACAGTTTCATGTGGTCGTGGAATGGCGTAAGATTACCAGTTATCAACACTGTGAGCATATAATATTCTCTTTGTATATTTTGTAGACTACATAGCAAATTAATAAGTTAACTTATTATCTGCCATGCACAGCGATCACATTCACTGAGGACGAATTTCTTGGTGGACATTTTGAAGAGCAATGAAAATGAATGTAAAGACATTATCCCTGGAGAACTCCAAGACCTACTTAAGCAAATCAGAAATTAGATGATTCAGGCGAGACATGACTTATTATTGCCTTGTTATGCATTATAATTGGCCTAGGCTTGTAATTTCATGATCTGAACTTGCTGGTGATATACATGAGTGTTTTCCAGATTATATACATGGTGATATACAATTGCGTGAAACTTAAACTATGAAAAAAATATCCTTGTTTGATTGTTTTCATATGCATTCCCGAAATATAGCCGTAGCGTTAGCACGGGCACTATACTAGTTGCGAAAAGGGCATAAAATTGGTGGTAAGGAGGGATTGAGACGCGATCTAAGGCGTGCTTTTTTTATTGGACGGTCCACGATCGATAGAAATTTCATTCACCCATCGAAATCAGATTATTTCACCTGATATTCCCCTAAATATCTAGATATTTTGGGAAAGAAGTTCAGCTACGTCCTAAGCTGGGCCTGCTAGTAGAATCGCGACAAGGCATTCAATTCAATGTGCATTTCTTGTAGCGTACTGGTGGAATATCTATATGTATTTGTAATGGATGTATTTGAGGTCCTGTTCAATTCAGCTTTTTTTTATAGATTTGAGCTGAAATAGCACTGTAATGGTTTTTATCTTTTTCTGAGTCATTCAATTAAAATCAAAAATAAAAACATCGTTATATCTCCACAGACAATACAAAAGAAAAAGGTCACTAAGAAACCATATTAAGAAACCAACGCATTCACTGTTTGGAACGGAACCAGTACCGGTGAAGATACTTCCATGTAAGCACACAATCACTAAGAAACAAAATATAACTGTTCGTGCTAATTAATTATTATAAAAAATACTTAATTTCTTTTTGGATATATTTTCATGTGTTGATTAATAATTTTGACGTACAAATTAAATAGGTCGGCATAGTAAGGATGGGGAATGACCGAATGAGTCGTCAATTCATCATTTAATCGACTCTCTAACGATTGAAGTCTAAATTAAGATCGACCACAGTTCCAGTTCCAGCAAGCAATTCTTATATATGTACACATATATCTCATTCTCTTTTCTGTAAAGTGATAATCAGAAACAGCTTATAAAAGGAAAAATGTGCAGGCCGGAAAGCATGCATATATACAATTACTCACAAAAATGATAGGGTTTTTCCATGTAATTTTGGACAATTAATTAGATAGTATAATTTGAAACTATATAGTCAACACCTACTGTTCTCCTGTGACGACTTATGTTAGCAATTAATTTCAAAGATAATTATTTTTATTGATCGTAGTCTTCATCTTAAGCTTTTTGGTCCTGAAGGAAAAATTAGGGGAGACAAATTCGCACAAAATCGAACACTACAACTGGACAGCAAAATTATGCACATTTTTATCGTTTTCTAGAACAAGTCAAAAGCTATTATTATTGTTTGTTTGCTTGCTTGCTTCTCCAATAGCCTTCTGATCAGCTGGCTGAGCTAGTACAACCAAAATTAATTATTCCCTTGTGCACCTTTAATATTTGTCACAGTATCTTTAAGCTTACAAAAAAATAATAGTGTTTAGAGAGTACTTGAGTGTTTTTTGTGATTTAAAGTACTTAGACTTTTTAGAGGAGTGTGTAATGGGAAAAGAGAGATTCGATTGTTTTTTTGTAGTTCAAAGTACTCATATTTTGTTGGAGAGGGTGCATACATGGGAGAAGGGGGATTCGAGTGTTTTTTGTGGTTCATAGCATTCGTATTTTTTTTAGAGGTGATATATATATATGGAAGAAAAATCTGAGCGCTTTCTGTCCAAAAAATACTCGAGTGTTGTTTAGCACTTCCAAAAAAAAGCATATCCGTTCAGTTGCTGTTGCTGTTATTGTTGTTGCAGTGGTTGCTGCGGTGGTTATGCTGGCCATGCCAGACAATGCTAGTTGATTTACCCCAGCCGGCCCCGTGATGCAAAGCAGTTTCGCCTGTGCTTTTCCTAGAGATTTTTAAGGTCGCGTGTCATGGCTCTCGATGTTGCCTCCTCTCCTTTCTCGCCCCTCTTATGCACGCTCTTCCTATGGCCCGCCCTCTCTCTCCTCCTCCTCCTCCTCCTCCTCCATTTCTTCCTGCCTCTCCTTCCCGGCCGGGGACCACGCCTGCCGCTTTGGGTCTCGCTCTCTCTCTCTCTCAAGGTTGGTGGCACTTACCTTGCGAAACTAATCCCACTAGGCAGTGTCACTAGCTATATATAACCACCTCCATTGTAACTTGTTTCCTTGTACCCCATCACCAGCTGAATTCCCTCCCTAGCTTAATTCGTTCCTTGCGAGCTTCCTAGCTACCTTCTCACTCAATGTTAGTCGACGTTTGATCGATACACACCACAGGCTGCTAGCAGTTAGCTGCTAGCTAGAACATTGCACTCATCTAGTCTTCTTCCTAGCTAGCTTTTAGTTAACTGTTGTTATCTTGTCGTTTTGATCAGCACGTAGTGGTACTGCGTTTGCGTTAGCTAGCTAAGTACTAAGTGATCGATCGATCGAGAACATGAGCATCTCGGTGAACGGCCAGTCCGTGGTGCCGCCGGGCTTCCGGTTCCACCCGACGGAGGAGGAGCTCCTGACCTACTACCTCAAGAAGAAGGTGGCCTCGGAGCGCATCGACCTCGACGTCATCCGTGACGTCGATCTCAACAAGCTCGAGCCATGGGACATCCAAGGTACATATATACATCGATCCAGTACCGCACAATGCTGCATGCATACATACTGCTAGTACTAGTAGTGTATGTACGCCCACAGCAAGGTATTCACATGTGTGACGTACGTCCGCCATGGATATTATCGCAGAGCTCTGCAGGATCGGGTCGGGGCCTCAGAACGACTGGTACTTCTTCAGCCACAAGGACAAGAAGTACCCGACGGGGACGCGGACGAACCGCGCGACGACGGTCGGGTTCTGGAAGGCGACGGGGCGCGACAAGGCCATCTACACCAGCTTCAAGCGCATCGGCATGCGCAAGACGCTCGTCTTCTACAAGGGCCGCGCCCCACACGGCCAGAAGTCCGATTGGATCATGCACGAGTACCGCCTCGACGGCATGCACCCCGCCGCCGACGCCAGCAGCCACCCCTACTACTCCTCCGGCTCCTCCCCGGTACGTGTACACATACTGATGATACATGCTCGTGATTCCATTTTCATCCGCTCGTTGCACGCACGCACGCCGACGGATGGAGATAGCCAGCAGCTAGCTAGACGTACGTGTCATGTCTGCCTATACATGCATGCGGTAGTGTACGTCTCATGTCTAGCTGTGCATGACAAAGTGAAGATCAAGATCACGTTTGGACATTATATTTCTCGTACACTATGCTTCAGCTAGCGATAGGATGATGGCCAATTGGTGGTTGGAACTGGGGCATGGTTTTGCGAGAGGGAGCGGCGCTTTCACTCGCTGTCAGAAAAGGGAAAGAGGGTACGTAGTGGGTGGGTTCAGTACGTTTGAAGGAACAAATTGAGCTGCTACAGCGCTAGGAAGGAAGAAGCTGGGGTATAATACTCGCGCTGGCTGTGGTGGTTACGTGCGGGCGTTCTGGGGTCAAGGCAGGAGAATCTGCGCTGCGCACCAGCAAGATCATCAGAAACATCCCATGCGATCGATGCCACCCAACCCAACACCTACGTGCTTGACGGGGCCGGCCGGAACACTACTGCGTGTCTCCCCGTGTGTATCTGAATGTGCATGCATGTAATGGCCCAATTAACGAAGGGAACAGTGGACTTTTGCACGCGTAGACAGCAGCGGCATATGACGAAGTGGAGCTGGCTTTTGAGCTGGCCGGTTCAGCTCATGGGAAATCTTGCAAATGGACCTGCAATAATTAACTAGCTTTGGGTGCTTACTTAAGACATTTAACCCTATGTGGAAAAATTAATTCAACATCGTGACACGCTGGACTCATCTAAGTCACTTGTTAATTAAGCAAGTAACCTGTCGTTAATTCTTTTTCTCATGCAAATTATTGTCACGGTTGCATGCTGAGCAGATGCGTGGCGCGGCGGCCGGAGACCATGCGGCGCAGGAGGAAGGGTGGGTGGTCTGCAGGGTATTCAAGAAGAAGAACCTCGCGCACCACGGCCAGAGCAGCGCCGCTGCCGCAGCCGCCTCCACCGTGACGAGCCACTTGGCGTCCAAGCTGGCGGCCGCCATGGAGAGCAGCCCGAGCAACTGCTCGTCGGTGACCGTCAGCGATCACGTCAAGGCGCAGATGCTGCACTCCGCCAGCGACGACGCGCTCGACCAGATCCTCCAGTACATGGGCAGGTCGTGCAAGCAGGATACCAAGCCCGCGGCACTTGATCACCTCACTGCTACTACCACTGCATGTCCTAACAGTTTGTATGGAAAGTTCATGAAGCTTCCGCCCCTCGAGCACGTCTCCGGTGGCGGCCTCCTGCAGAACCCGGCCGAGTACGCCGCCGCCGACGGGTTGGGGATCGCCGACTGGGAAACGCTGGACCGGCTCGCGGCGTACGAGCTCAACGGCCTCTCCGACGCGTCCAAGAACATGGCCAGCTTCTTCGACGAGCCTAACGCCACCTTCTCCTTACACGGCGCAGGTGGCGCTGGCGCCGGATACGGCAACCTGTGGAGCCAGACGCGGTCGGTGTCATCGCTACACGCGAACTTAACGATGAATAACATATAATTATCAAGTGAGACATCGCGTATGTATACGCTACTAACTTGATCACTACGTACATGCGTACAGACATGGCCGGTATTGTACGTACGCACGTGTACGCGAATAATTCCTAGCTAGGGAGGCAAAGCGATGTAAGACTCAAGATACACGTACGACGAGAGGCATCGATCGGATCGGAGTGATGATGTGAAAGAAAGGAGGAAAGAATTAAACGTACGGCGTGGTAGGAGAGAACATATGTATAATTATTGTACCTAAAGCTTATTATAAAGCCCTTTTTCTAGTGCAGTGAGGTATGGTTTCTTCTCTATCGATCATATCATGCATCACCGTGTGCCGTGTGCGTGTATATTATTGTGATCGTCATCGATGGAATCGAAGGGGCTAACCAGCCAGCCAGCCACATCGATCCCTGCGTGTCTTCAATTCTTTTTCGTGTGTTTGGATGGAAATCGTTGTCTCTCGTGTCGTGACAAGAGGAAAATAGTTCAGAAAAAGGGGTATATCTTTGGCCTCTCCAGCTGTTTTGTGTAGAAATCTGGCGCATAATGCAAAAGGGAGATGTGAAGGCAGACCGCCGGCCGATCGTTGCTTTTGGTTATTATCTTGCTCGATCGATCAGTGGTGTGGAGAGAATATTGTAGAGGTTTCAACAGCCTCGTGCCACATGCACAGGTATACTTTTATCGCCTTATCGCGGTCAATTGGTAGCGTTAAAATCTTACGCGATCTGGGCTAGCTTTGTTTCTTCTCCATACCTGTAGCTCTCTGTACTTCGATCTCCTTGATATAGTTATTAGCTAGCTAGGGAGAATTGTTAAGAGACTATCGATCACGTGTATCGTGGATCGTATTCATGCCTTGTGGAATTGAGATCGATCGGGGCCTTTATGTGTGCTCCGCCGATCTGATCATCGAATTACTGTACCGTATATTTGTATGCATGGATGAGGGAATCTGGTGATAGGGGCATTTTGCAACCATGCATGGTGCTAGACAGTGATGAATTCACCGATGAGGAGCCGATTGATGTAGAACCAAGCAAGTGGCTAGCTAGCTAGGAGAGTATCAAAATTGTAGGTAAAAGAGTGACATGTACCTACTAATCAAGGCTAGTATTTGCATCCAAGGTTCTTTTTGGTGGATAGAGAAAGACTAGTACATGCATGTGTTATGTATGTATCCACCTCCTCAAACGTACAATCATGTCTCATGTACTTCTGCATAGATATTTCCTTTGCAGCACCTCGATACTAGCTTCGAGTTACTTGACTCAGCTTCCAGTGCAATATGCTTTGTTGCGCATTTCGGACAGATGATCTTGCAAGGGAGAAACATTGAACCTTTAGTTAGTTTCGTGTTAGTGCCACTCGAGCATGAAGATCTAGGACGCCCCCCCCCCCCCCCCCCAACACGTATGTATGTATGTATGTATGTATGTATGTATGTATGTATGTATGTATGTATGTATGTATGTATGTATGTATGTATGTATGTATGTATGTATGTATGTATGTATGTACGTACGTATGTATGTATGTATGTTGTATATATGTATATGTATGTATATGTGTGTGTATGTATATATGTATGTATGTGTATGTGTATGTATATATGTATGTATGTATATGTGTGTGTATATGTATGTGCATGTGTTTATGTGTGTGTGCGCGCGCGCGTATGTATGTATATGTATATATATGTGTGTGTGTATATATGTATATCGATGTTTTAGTATCGATTTTACATATAATTTGTTTGGATTCGAAGAAACTCTTAGAAGACTCAGTGTATGCACATGCAAAGTAAAGATACGAGAATTTTTATACAGGTTCGGATCTTCTCCTAAGAGAATAACAACTCTACGTTCTGTGCAATTGCTAATTACTAGAAAGAGAAATTACAATAGAGAATTATGGGAATGGCTAGCACTATCTCCTCCTTTGATCCGAATGCCTCCCCTCTCTCTTTAACGTCAACCTTTATATAGCCAGCGAAGCAATGGCAATTGTCCCGCGCCGGAAGACGCCTCAACGCTTCGGATGATAACCGCCTGACGGAAGTTTATTGTCGGAGAGACATATATAGCCATTCGCCGTGTAGCGGTTGTTGTCAAAGAGATATCGTGTGCGGTTATTGGATAAACGCACGTTCTAACTGTCTTATCAGACGAACCCACGATGCACTTGTTCGTTGCAGACAAGTTAGTTAGAGATAGGTTGGTCGCAGGAAGATCCACGGCCATAAGGTGGTTACAAGTCAACTTACAACTACGTGTCGTAGAAGGAATTATGACCAGGTAGTAGTCACACTAAGATTTACGACTACATGGTCGTAGAAGGACTTACGACCAGGGAGGTAATCGCAGTAAGACTTATAACTATGTGGTCGTAGAAGGATTTACGACCATGTAGTAGTCGCAGTAAGACTTACGACTACGTGGTTGTAGAAAGACTTACGACCAGGTAGTAGTTGCAGTAAGACTTACGATTATGTGGTCGTAGAATGACTTACGACCATATAGAATAGTCGCAGTAAGACTCACGACTATCCCGGGGGATTTCTCCTCTACTAATAAGGAGTATATTCAAGGAATATAGTGACATAATAATTTGAGAATTATTTTATCCTCGTCAATGTATATGTATATATATCTATGTATGTATATGTATATGTGTGTGTATCAACCATATGCGTATATATTACTCCAAACATGAGAATCAAAATCTACATGCTCAATATATTTTACAATGTTATTCTAAGACTAATCCACAAGGTGCCAAAGAAGAAAACACAACCTTAACCTCCTCAGTACGGAGAGGGACAATTTTTTCCTTCTTTACCTATAGCACGTTAGATTCGAAAATGACGAGGCGCCGATACCATTCCTACCAGAAGTAAGATGCAAAAATGTTCTTAGCCAATCAATTTCATGTGAAAAAAAACTTAATTTGGAGAATCAAAGGATCATTTGTTGGCCGACACCCAAATGTGCCCTTCATGATTCTGATATCGGAGACAGCTTAATGTTCATTGAAAGCATGAGTTTGTTTGTTTTTTTTCTCCCCTTAGTGAAGGATACTACTCCTAAAGTGGCAGTTAAATACTATGTTTGATTGATTGAGAAGATGAAGGCACACTAAATTTGTTGCGCAGTTATTTTAAGGTCTAATTTTCTGACCCTCCTGCATTGGGCTATTGCACGGCCCACTAGTTCCTGGCACATGACGGTCGAAGGGCTTCATGATTTCAACAGTGTGATGGCTCTTATTGTGCCATCCAACAAGGACCTTCGATCCGAAACGGCTCCTACTGTCATAGGCATCTTCCTTTTAGATTTTAGAAACTATTTTTGATTATTTTACAGTAACTATCTTTTAAATAGAATATTATTTTAAGATAGGGTTTATAAAGTAATTATAATACACACTGTAGCGACTTTATTTATATCGGTCAAAACTGCACGTCAGTTTATATTATACTATACTCTCTCTTACGAACAGACTAAAAAGTATAAACTATAATTGAAACCTAAAAAGAAAAGATGTATCACCTACTCCTAGGAAGACATAGCTACATAGACTGTAGTGTAGGGAATAATGCCAACGACGGCAGGGTGTCTATCTCTGCACCAACCTAACTGAAGTCTTGGAAAGGCGAGGCATGGCGAGGGCGAGGCGAGCCATGAAAGGGATCGATGGAGGTACGTGTCTGTGTCGACGAGAACGACGGATGGATGGGATGGACAGGGCTGGGGCGTCCGTTTCTCGGAGGAAAAGGACGCGTGAGGCCCTGGAAAGATGACTAACGGACGAACGAACCTTATCGGCGGCTGCCGTGTCGCCGTCGCGCGTCTACCGTCCGAGACGGCCTGCGCGCATGAGAAACTCTAGAAACACGCCGAGCTCAGCTCAGATGCGGTGGTAGCGTACGTAGTATTTCACGTCTGCCTCTGAAATGTGTGTTGGTTAGTAATACTAAACCGAAGCAGATTACATCTGTTCAAAACGGTTTTTTCTTATATCTTTTAGCTATGATTGTTGGGTTTTTTTAACTAAAATGAACACAGTAGTGACTGTTAGCTTTTTGTTAAGACATTCAATTAAATAAAAATAAAGAAACTAATAGAAAATAATAATAGTAAATGTCATATTTAAAAGCCAATGTGTTCAAAATGATTTGGCTTTTATAAACTAAAAGTAGAAGCCGAAAGCTATTTTAAGCCATCATGTTCAAAAGTGCCGTGGCTTTTGACTGATTGCAAGAGAGATCGAGGAAGTAAGATACATTTGTGTTGAAAAGGCACTTCATTCAAAAATAGTTTATGCAATGGTTTTTATAAATAATTTATAGAAATCACCTTAATAAATTATTTCGTTCATAAATCAGTTTCTAAAAAGCTAAAAAAAAACAAAAGCTGTTTGAAATAAGACCCGTCTCTGAAGAACTCGGCCGAAGCGGTCCAATTTTGTGTGGCGGTCCATTGGGCTAGCATGCCTAGTGAGCCACGCGCGGGCGTCTCACAGCCGAGGCGGACGGGAGTGGTCGCGTTTCGCACGGCCCAGTTTCCCCAGGTCGCTGAGGAAAAGTGGCCGCCTGTCGTGAAACGAGCTCTGGACCTGGACGGGCGGACAAGTGAAGCGAGGCCGTTTCTGCCGTGGCGCATGATCCAGTGAACACGGCGCGGCCCAGGCGCTGAGGCGAAGTGTTGAACGGCGGTTCCATATGGGCCTACGGCAGGCCGGCAGAAACCGTGTGCGCGCGTGTCCTTTTTTTCCTTGTTGGCAGCAATCACTGTTTATTAGACTAATAAACTACAACTTAAAAGAATAGATCAGACTTATCAATGCCATCTCGATACCAACTGTACCGGCCGGTACGTACCGTACCGCCACCTGAACCAGTACAAAGCAAGTCTAATACCGTACAAGCCCAAATACCAGTTAATAACGGTCATACCGACTCAATATCGACTAATACCGGCTTTGATACTTATCAAATACCGGTCAATACCTGCGGAATTGATAATATTATGTATTAAACTATATGTTATATTTGATAGTACTAATATGTATTTGAAATAATATTATAAATAATATTTGATGTGTATATAATTAAACAAAAATATACTTATAAATATATACTCGTATTATTATATTAAATTCGATACGGTACGCCGATATGGACCAGTATCAGAACATACTATTTCAAAAACTAAACGGTAAGTTTTTCGATACGGTATATACAACTTTGGAATAGACCGTTGGTAAAGGTATGCCCATGAAAGCAGTTCTAAGCTCTAGTAACTCCTAAGCATTCGCAATCTCCTCTAAGAAAAACATTCGCACTCCCAAAAAAATCCGGAGCGTTCGCACATGGCCATGCAACAAACATACTATTAGAGAAGGACGCTAGAATTAGAGTGAGAATCGGGAGCTAGCATCAATGTATATCAATCGCTTCTCTTCTTCCTCTACATAGCTAGAATGAAGACGTACAGATGAATCATACGAATTGGACGCGAAAATAATGATCAATGAATCAATGGCGTGCCTCACCTTGTCCATATATGGCTGCAATCTGTATCTCTCTCTCTACAGCCTCCAGGTCGATCATGACCAACAGAGCCCGGACACCATGACTGGGACGATGGCCATCAGCAAGCTTTCCACACACCGCCACCTCTTCACCTATGGAAAAAGGAGCATGCATGAGGGGAAAGTGAGACATATTACTGCTTAACAAGTTTTTATGCAAATATTTTAAGTTAAAGCAAATATAGATATGTATATTTGAGAAGAAAACTTCGATATGTATATGTGCTATCCAAGATTCAAAAACTTCTAATCCGGATCATGAAATGACACGCGACCTGGTCCCCAAGCTGTCAGTGCATGGTTGACGCGTTGCACCTCATATAGCTGCAAGTAACTGATTGACCATGAAGCATATGCGCCAAGATTATCCCGAGTTCGTGGGTCTTCGACTACGTTGTGTCAACCTCGCTATGTCAATCATGCTGATACAACCATGTTTTGCGACCACGTCTTCGATCACGTGGGGTATCGAGCACATTCTTCGATCACGTTGTGTCAACCATGTTGTGTCAATCGTCTGTTACGACCACATTGTGTCGACTACGTTGCTTTGACCACAGCACCTCAATCACGGTTTTTTGACCATGGTGCTATAAGCCCACAAGTACTGACTAGTTCACTGTAGCTACGACTGATTCGTTGTATCTATGATCGATTCACCACGCAGCTTGAATCACGACTACGACTGAGTCTCCAAAGTCTTCGACTACTCTCCAACTCTGAGGCTTTCGACTCCTACAAAGTATTTGAACACATCGAGTACTCGACATGCGACTACCGTCAACAACAATTTTACTTCCAACACGATCTACGGTCTAGTTCAACTGTTTGTTGCACCGTGCCTCATACGACAACATATTCTCGGCCGATTGCAAGGCGCGTAGCCAATTTATGGCAGTTTATGCTCCAAGATGGAAGGAAAGATCCGTTCTAGGTATATCGTCCTCGTAGTAGAAAGATGACACACTGTATCTCCACCTGATGGAAGTAATTCTCAACAAATCTTTTCGATATGGAAAGCAGATGTCTAGAATGTAAGAAATAGGTAATAAATCAAAATTTTGATTTCAAAATTAATAGTACAATCAGCACCATGTGGAAGCCGCGTACGTTGCAACGTTCGCATCTACATTAACCACATCTGCATTAACCATTCATCATATGCATGGAGAACGTGAAGCGAAGACTAAAGACGACGACCAATGCACAGCTTAATCGGAGTTAGTATATGGGTTCACCTTGCGGATGTAATTAACCAAGAGCCTTTTGAGGCCCTGGGAATCAGGAGGATACAACGCCTATATCAGATCTGCTATGCAAAGCAGACTATGGAGCGCACTCATATAAAGGGAATATGTAATTTTGTTATTCTTCAATGAATGAATAAAATACATATTTTTCTTATCTTTCTGCGTTTATATTTTTTTGTGTACTTTAGTATACTGGCACGTCTGCACTTTATACTCCGAAGCAAGAAATCCCAAGGGCGATTTCTCACGTCAAACAATTACATAATTAAAAGGGAAAGTAAAAGCATTACTTGAAAAGGAGGGCTAGTATAAATTACAGTGCGCTGATATATGCTGGAACACACAGCAGCTTTACTAGTGCCAAGCATGATTGCTCACTTGATGAGCAAATCTAACATATATATAAGCATGATCTAAGAGCATGCCTCTTTCATTCCTTTGTTAAGTCGAAAACAATATTGGCATACGAAATTTGTTCAATGCTAACTTCACATACTAACCTACACCATGTAAACTAACTATAGTAGTATAGTGCATATGAGCCGATACAGAACAGCACAATTATACTTTGCTTCTACCAAACTCAACCACAATGAAATTAATCAAGAGCCACTACCAAACTATACGAGCAAGTATACATTACGACGTGTAGATACGTACCTTGCGTGCGGCCGCAGACACGGTGTAGTATCCTGTGCCCGGCCCTGCACCGTCCCTCCCGCCGGGCCCTTTCGCCACAACCAGCCCAGCGCCACCGCTAGTAGTGCCATTGCCATTGCCGGTCCCCTTCCAACCTCCGACCGTCGGGGCCTTGACGCCAACGTCGTACGCCGGCTTGCCGTCCGGCTTGAACAGCCCGTAATGCCGCTCGGACGCCGGCCCGGGCTTGAGGTTCTCGTTGAACAGCGCGAACACGTACACCTGCAGCGCCTCGTCGGGCGCGGCAGGCGTCCCCTTCCCCTGCGCCACCAGCCGCATCAGGTTTCCGTTGTACTTCGCCGCGTTCTCCGACGTGGCGCCCGCCTCGTCCTCGTCCCCCTGCGACGGCCACCCGGTCTCCGACACCCGTATCGCCACCGACTTGCCGTAGTTGGCCTTGCTTATTGCCGCGCGGATGGCGTCCACCTGCGCGTGAAGCATGTTGTCGTAGTGCAGCCCCGTGGCCGGGTCGACGACGCCGGCATTGGACTCGAACAGCAAGTATTTGATGTTGACAGTGTCCGGGTCGGCCTTGTATGCGAAGTATGGGTAGGCGTTGATGAGGAACGGCGAGTTGATCTTGGCGAGGAAGCCGAGGAGTGGTGTCATGTACGGGAGGAGGTCGCGGCGGAAGGCAGCGGAGGAGGGCGGGAACGACGAGGACAACACCGCGAGGGAGTGCGCGGTGGTGACGGCAACGCGGGAGGTGATGTTGAAAGCGGCGAGGGCCCGGTGGAGCGACTCCATGGCGGGGAGGAGGGAGCGCAGCATGGTGCTGTCGTTGCCAGTGAGCACCTCGTTGCCGACGGTGACGGCGGAGATGGACGTCGCGGGGAGATGCGGCAGGATGTTAGCGCGGACCCACGAGGCGGCCGCCGAGGGGTCGGTGGCGAGCCGGGGGACGAGACGGTCCGGGAGACCGACGGTGAAGTCGGCGCCGGAGCCCGCGAACGCGCTCAGCACGCGCGCGTCCGCGTCATAGAGCTTAACTCTGGTGGCGTTCAGCGCGCGGAGAAGCACGGCCGCCGCCTTCGGCGGCGGCAGGTTATCCGCGACCTGGCCATAATTCACCCCCAGCGCGTGACCACCCGCTGCCGCCAAAGCCGGGGCAAGAACAGCGACGGCGAGCAGGAGCCGAAGCGCCATTGTAGCGGCGAGCCGGAGTAGGATCAGTGGAGTGGGAGAAGAGCTCCGGACAACGTTGGAAATGACAGCCATCTAGTAAAAGCGCGTGCATGTGGTGGCCAAAATGGGCTGCTTTATAGGAGGCCTTGCTGTTTTTGTTTTGCCGGCGTCCGGCTTTGCGAAGGTGTCGCGTCTCGCCGTCGGTAGGGTGGCTCGTCGCTTTCATCACGACCGTACAGTGGTCCCTTGCATAGGAGTATGCGCTCTTGTGTGGTCGTCATCTTGTGCACGAATCACGATGCTCGTGTACAGTAACAAGTCGTCTTTCAAATCAGTCAAATTAGGCCCGACTTCCTTTCCTCACTTAGGGCCTGTTTGGAACAGAGGAATTTCACAAAAATTTTGCAGGAAACAGTTCAATTCCCGCAGGAATCGGAAAAAATTCCCGCATTCCAAACAGGGCTTATAGTTTTTTAATTTTTGATTTTTTTATCTTTATTTCTTTGTATTATGATATAACTTTCCTTTTTATTTTTTATATTTAATTACGCTAAAAAAAGTTAACAATAGGTATAAAATATTTTCAGTTATTACAATAAAAAACTAAATTTATAAACTTATAAACCTAAATAAACACCATTTTCGTGGGACATGGAGTATGGGACAAAGGTTTTCTTTTCATGACAGGTTCGTTTCGTCGGTTTCGAGAAGTTACAGGCAGAGTTTAGGCTCATGTGGATTCTGGTTTCTGATGGAGCAGTAAGAACAGCACTAACCTTTGGCATATGTTCTTTCCTTGAGAAGTTTGCGCTTTTATTTTATTCTTTCTGCAGATCATTTAACTAGCTGATAAAAGAAATGGGCCTACGATATGAGACCAGCTAGAAAGATGCCGTTTTCCCCAATAGCAGCGCCCTCTCAAAAGAAGAAAACAACCGAACCTACCTACGAACTTTTTATTACTTAATCTTTTCAAAAATATTTTATTCATGGCTCCTCTCAAATATAACCTTTTTGACCACGCTACTACCCAAAACGAGGCATTGGGCCTGTTCTTTTCCTCCGAAGCCGACGGCTTTTGACTTTTGCTACAGTATCTAACTTTCAAACGGAGTATTTTCTCGAGACAGGGTATACAGGTTAAACGATCTACACGTTAAAAGCCCAACATCTGTACTAGCCAAAATCGCAAGTGAGTATCTGTCTCTCCGTAATCTGTACCGTAAACAGCCAAAATTCAAAAATTTCAGCCAAAAGCCAAAAGCCGCAGCAAAAAAGAACATGCCCATTTATGTATTGCTACGCCAGTGTATGTGGCGTTGCAAGGAGGTGCCAGGTAGGACCGCCGCAGCCGAGATGGCATGTTTTGCCACGTTGGCATATGCCACGCCATACAAATTAGCATGGCAAACAGTTATGGCCACGTCTCCAATACTGGCGCGACAAGCTTAAAGCCCGTTCATTTCGGCTTTAGCTTCTGATTTCTGGTTTATTTTTTACTATTCATAAGTTTCGTTTTTTCTGGTTTTTTTATCTTTTTTGCTGGTCCTTTTTTACGTATTCGTTTGCATTGTCCGTAATATGTTAGCCTATTTTTTCTATTTTTAAAATTTTTAAATTTAATTACATCAAATAAATCATTATGACTTATAATGTAATTTTAGGTAGCTATAGTATAATTTTAATCTAAGCTATATCTTTTCAGCCAAATGAGCAGCACTAAAACACAAGACCTGTTCGTCCCTAGTGGAAGGACGCTAGGCCTGCGTGCTTGTGGGCTATAGGTTCGAATCAGTGCTATTTTGTTTGCTTTGTTCCTTGAGCATAAGGTGGAAAGTCAAGGATTTTTTTTGTTGGACATGGGACTCGATCCAGTTCCCATGCTCACAGCCACACCATCCCACAGTTAGGACAACCGCATGTTTCAAGTTAAAGTGTGCTTGGTGTTTTTCTTATCAGTTTTGCTATTGCACAGGCGACTAAATTTTTTTTATGTTTCAGTCACCTGAAATTGCACTCTCAATGAACTAAAATTGCAGCCTCCTCCAAAAAAAACAGCTGCAACTTTAGGTGATTCAGAGTGCAACTTCAGGTGATCTGAAATTGCACTCTCAATCAACTAAAATTGCAGCCCCCCCTAAAAAAACATGTGCAACTTCAGGTGATTCAAAGTGCAACTTTAGATGACTGAAAGATAAAAAAAATTTCAATCGCCTGTGCAATAGTCTATCCCTTTTCTTATCCATTCAATACTATGCAGGCACTGCAGACGGCTAGCAAGATGGCTTGATGCGAAAGGGATGCAGACCTTGTCACGCCAGTATTTGAGGCGTGGCAGCAGCTGTTTGCCACGCCGATAATAAGAAGCTCAGCTACCTACCGACTGATGTGCTAGATTTGCCAAGCCAATACATCGAACGCAAAATTCTAATCCTAGCAGCGTACGGAACCATGGAAGTGTTCTCCTTGGGTGCAGACTTTTCGGTTAGACAATCTGCAGGCTGCAATGCAGAATTCAGTCGCACATCTGCGCCTTGAGTTCAAGCCAGTTCATTACTTACTACTGCCATTCTGCCGACTTAAAACCTTGCAATTAGCTTCTTCCTCACTACTTTTGTCTTGCTTGAGGGCAGCTCCTCCTTTCCCCAGCTTGGACCCTTTTTTTTTTCCAACTGCCCATATGATCGAGATGGGAGGAAGAAGACACTCCAAAAGCAAAGAAGACAAGGGAATGGATGGATGGCTCCAAAAGAAGGTAAAGTATCACGAACAGTGTCCACTTTAAAGTGATGGTGTGCGTCGCGGCCTTTACTTATGATTGCATACCGATCGGTCGGAATGACCTTTTCCCTGTGTCCATTCCGTGTACAGAGTATCAAATGGTCGATGGCATTGCTGTGGAGGCTGTGTTTGAGATCAATACTTCTGAGAGTATATATTTCTATTTCTATTATACCCTTTAATGATATTGTTATACCTCTTTTTCTATTTAAACACACTCTAATAATGATTATAAGATACTCCAAAATGAGTTCCATTAAAAATTTCATTAAAGTCTACTTTTATAGTATAATTTGTATATGTACTCCTTTTATACATAGAAAAGTGTATATAGCAAAAATAAAAGACCCCGATAAATTTTTTTCAAATAAGTCATAATTGGAGTATATTAGAAT
The DNA here is from genome assembly GCA_017311315.1 of Dendrocalamus latiflorus. Taxonomy (NCBI): domain Eukaryota; kingdom Viridiplantae; phylum Streptophyta; class Magnoliopsida; order Poales; family Poaceae; genus Dendrocalamus; species Dendrocalamus latiflorus. The sequence continues at coordinate 1,980,141 of CM029659.1, forward strand.
TACTATTTAAGTATACCAAAAGTGGTAAAAAGGTATAAAATATTTATTTAAGTAGTATATTAGAAGTGGAAATGTATACTACCGGGAATACAGAAAATGTTTCATACACACACATATACATATATATAGTGCAAATGGATTATTCAATGCTAACATGCAAACGCGAACGTTGGTCGTCCAATATGTCTCGAACGGCTCAGGTCTGGGCGGGTGAGATGCACTACCTCACTTATGCATTTTGCACTTAACCCTCGCCTCCCATTTAGTGTTTTTCACCGTGCCCCTCCTCGTCGCTCCCTCTCCACCAGCCTTGCGCCGCCCCCTCTGTCCTCCCTCAGCACTGCCCCCTAGCCTCCACAACGTCGGCCCCCGGCGCCTACCCCCGACTCCCTTCCTTGGCGCTGCCCCCTCCAGCCTCCCTCAGCACCGCCCCTTCCAGCCTCCCTTGGCGCAGCTTCCCTGGCCTCCCCCGGATTCCCCCCGCGCCGCCCTCCCTAGTCGTGCCGCTCCCCTCCTTGCTGGGCCCCTCCTCGTTGCCCCCTCCATGCTGTTTCCCTCCTCGCTGGCCCTCTCCTCGTTGTGGTCGTGGTTGAAGGCAGTCGTGGTCGTGGTCGAAGGTGGCTGTGGCCGTGGTGGCCAAGGTAGCGCGCGGCTTTGGTCGTGGGCGGCCATAGTCGCACGCAGTTGCTGTCGTGGGTGACCATGGTCACGCATGGCTTCGGTCGTGGGCGATTGTGGTCATGCGTGGCTGCGATCGTGAGCAGCCGTGGTCGAATCGGCAAGGCTCGGTGAGGGGAGGGAGGAGCTCGGTGCGGTGGGGAGGCCGGATCCGGCTCCGAGGAGGTCGGGGAAGAGCTAGGAGCTCAGGGCGGGTGGGAGGACTCGGGGGCAGCGGGCAGGTCGGATCTGGCGCCGAGGGGGCAGGGAGGATGGAGGATCTCGGGGGCGGCAGGGAGGCCAGATCTGGCTCTGAAGGGGCCGGGGAGGAGGGGGGAGCTCAGGTCGCGGCGTCGCTGGCACTGCCCTCGGCGGCGGCGCTGGGGGAGTTTGGGAGGTAGCGCCGAGGGAGGCCGGTGGGGGCGGCGCTGGGGGAAGCCGAGGAGGGAGGATGCGCCGAGAGAGACCGGGGGCGGCGTTGGGATGGGATGGGGAGGTGAGTCGTCGGTAGGGGTGAAAACGGATCAGATACGGACGGATAATGCTTTTACCATATTTTTTTTCATATTTTTTTTCGGATACGGATACGAATACGGATAACTCGAATACGAATAATATCTAATACAGATACGGATCGAATACGAATCGAAACGAATACGGTTACGAATATTTATCGGAACATGAAAACCCCTTAAACTATACATCCAAAATTAACGAAAATACGTAAATAGTTCATCTTGTCAAAACATTTATGAAATCTAAACAAGCATAGTCTTTTCATCCACAATGAAAATATACCCAATAGTCAATCATAACATAACTACATAAGTAGCAACAATTCGTATTGCCAATTTACAAGCCTAATTCTTCATATATTCTATAATATTCACAAGATCTGTAGAATCTTCAATGTTTGCATTATAGGTTGGTCCAATACTCCGATGTGTTCCATATTTTCAAATATTACCTTAGGCACTAGGGCTGGTGGCTACTCCAATGTGTTCCATATACCATTTTTGTTAAAATTCAGTCACTATCCGGATTATCTGTATCCGTATTATCCATATCCGTATTCGACGGATACTAGGCTTACTGTATTCGTATCCGTATCCGATAAAAAAATTCGTATCCGATCCAAGAACTATCCGAAAAAAATCAGATCCGACATAATCTGTATTCGTATCCGTCCGGATCCGTCGGAAACTATCCGATCCGTTTTCACCCCTAGCCGTCGGATTGAGCCTGGAAACTGGGGTGACCGGGGAAAAGAGAGGGGGTTAAGGGAAAAGTGAGAGCCAGGGGTGGGGGGTTTTCCAAAATTTGGCATAAGTGTGAGGGGCATCCCACCCGCCTGCATCCAGGCCGTTCGTGTGAGATCCGATGGCTTACGGTTGCGTTTGCATGTTAGCACTGAATAGTCCATACACACTAGACATACATACATACATACATACATACATACATACATACATACATACATACATACATACATACGATTTCTAATACATACAGTCTATAAAAGTCATAACATTCATTGATTGAAAGAGTATGGTGCACGGCTGTTTTCAGTGGGAGAGGAGGTTGGAATTGCCTTTATCAACCGGATGCGCTACACTGGCAGTACTCGCTGCTTGCCAAGTTCGCTTATCTGAGAGAGCATCTTAGGAGAAAAAAAAGAGCGCTGAGATAGCATGTGATTTATATATCTATATACAACCGATGATATTTAAGGTACATCTTTTATTTTGGAGGTCTAGAAAACCATACAATAATCCTTAAATAAAAAATCCAATAAATTATCTTATTAATCGAGGCAAAAAGAGAAATAGACAACACTTAATTTGGTGGAGCCAAAGTATAACTGTGCATATTAATCATGTATAGAAATCAATCATATTATATCTATTATAATTGTATAACATTTAAAACGACGATAGAGTTAGCATACAATAAATACAATATGTTACAGTATTTAGCTGTGCAATTGTGCAGTAAATTCCACTAGTTGCCAATACAAACAGGCTAGCTACTGTAGCCTGCAGGAAGCATGCATCAGAGCTGCAGTGCTCCAAAGATCCCCAATTTTGTGGGCATGGATCTCTTTGCTTGGCCCGTCGCTAAGCACTTGGGTAGCCCGATCAACGCAGGCCTTAATTTTACTGAAGTTGAGCCTCCACTATGAAGGCTACTTTGCCTCTGTTCAGACTCTCGAGTCCAGACCTACACGCTGGGCCAAGCAAGGCTTACTCTCAGCAGTCTGTCCATGTCGTGCTGTGCTATAGTTGACGTCTCGAAAGCAAAAAGAAAAAAAGAAGCAAGTGTACAATTAGATTTGCAGCCCAGATTGGAATTTCCCACAAGGTCACTGCATCTTCACGTCCTACGCTACGCAGGCTCCCTCCCCATTTCAGAACTGAAGGGTGAAGAAAGAGACTGCAGTGGTGTGTAGTAACACCATTCTACCAGTGAAGACGACACATCGCGGAGAAAAAAAGATCAGGTGAATATCTTCTTCTGTCCGAATTCTTGTATTTATCATGCATGTCGTCATTTATTTCCTGCTACTTCAGATGTTGATACACCATATGCATGTTCAGATGTTGATACGTCTACCTGGGATCTTTGCCGGAGATCCTAAGTGTTTGTACGAAGTTCACTCTAAGACTGAGTGCCTGTTAGATATTGAATGAATCTCGTGAATGATCTGGTTTTTGTTGGGAATTGGACACTCAGATGGAAGCAAGAATGAGACAAAGGAAGAGGAGAGAATGGACAGAGGAGTTTTACTTAGCAAGACTTCATATGTTCTCTATTATCTCACACAACATATACATACACATATATATCCAGGTTACAGGAAGGATGCTGATCCTTTTATAGGCTTGCAACCAAGTTTAGTATCAAGATTATTTATATATATATTTTTTATAACTAACACACTTGGCCAGCTAGCCATGCTTCTGATAGAATCCAACAATTTCCTTGCTAGTTTAAAGAAGAAGCAACTTGAGTTTAACCGTCTTTGAGTTGTCCATAACTTACCGACACGGACTAGCTAATCACAGTTGTAAGACTTATCAAGACAATTCTTCACATGTCGATAACTTCTTCACTTAAGAAAATAAATTACGCTTCAACAAACTCCACTTTAATTTATTTCCTTAAGGCACCAATTATAATAATTGTGAGTTTTAAGTTAAATAGGATGTATTATGTTTTTCCTTTGTCTAAGTTTATAGAATATATTTTTTAAATACTCTTATATATAAATATAGGACGTATTTAATGTTTCAATATAAAATTAGTGTGATATTCTCTTCATACAGTTAAATAAATATCTAATTTTACTTGATATTCTCTACACGTATATATATTGAATATAGTGCTTAGAGATAATAATTACAGATAGTCTAGTCGTTTTCAATATCTCATTGATCTATGTACCAAAAGAAAATACGTCTTATAAAATTGGCCAGATGGGTAATACATAATCGTAAAATTTTTTTTCTTGTTACTCTTTGTAACATCTACTAGAATAAAGCAGCCGGGATGGAATTGACGGCTCAATTGTTGCGCACTCTGATCGAGTGATTGGGGGGGGACGAGACAAGGAGATTTGGGAAATTTCGCGGTCATCACAGCTTTGATCAAACGTGCGGCCATGCGCTGCGCAGATCTATTCCGTGGCCAATATTGACGCCCGTGGCTGCCTCTCCGGCCACTCGAACTCGCCTGATCCAAAGAACGGCTCGTGTTCGGTTGTCCCTCTCCTCCGGACCGGATCAATCTCAGTCACTAGGGATGGCCAATACTTTGTGCCCTCCAGTTCATTAACCATGAGTTCTACACTGTTCCAATACATTCGCTCTTCTCCTAAATTAATCCCGTCTCATGGATAATCCACAGTATGTGAAACTAAACACATGGAAAAGAAGAACAGCAGAAAGGGAGTCGTCTACTTACCTAAACGTGACAGGGCCAGGCACCTCTTTTTTTTTTCGCACTGGTAGCGGTAGACTGTAGTAGTAAGTACCTTCTGGTGCGGGATGCAGGATGCATGTGTTGGGTGACGGGAGCCACGGTTGTCTTACGATTGTTGCATTCACCGGATGCGTGCGTGCACCGTCATGCATCTCAATCCACAACATCTTAGTGATTATCTAAAAAGATGATGTTGCATTTATGCGTGCGTGCATCGTCAGGCATCTCAATCCACACGTCTCAGTAATTATCTTTAAAGAATCAGGTATATTCTTTTCAGCCAGGCTAGATTTTTAACTCTATCATAAGCATTTGCGTGAACAACTAAGGCACCACTCATTTTGAAGCTTCAAGTTTCTGACTTATTTTTTACTATTTCTAAATTTTATCTTTTCCTAATTTTTGGCTTTTTTATGGTTCTTTTTTTTTCAGGATTCGTTCGCATTATCTATGATTGGCTAACATATTTTTTAATTTTTTTAATTTTAATTACGTCAAATAAGTCATCTTCAGCTATAATGTAATTTTAATTAGCTACAGCATAATTTTAATCATAAGCTATTTTTTCAGTTGAAATAAACGAGCTGTAAATACCGCTAAATCGCTATGGAAAAAACGATAAAAAAAAGTATACCACCCGTCAGAGAGGCGTCTACGCTTAAATGCTTAATAAACCACAGCGACAAACCGCGGCTGCAGTACAGCGCGTATTGCTCCCTTAATTCCGCTGGTCGTCCCGTGCAAGTCACCGACCGCTGCGTCGCGTGCGCTGCCTATCGGCACGGCGGCATGGACAGGATCCTGGCCCTGTCGATCGTCGGCGCGGCGCCGGGCAACGTGTTCGGCCCAGCCATGAGCGTCGGCGCGATGGAGAGCGTCGTCCAGGGCTGGAGCGGCAAGGTGGGAGCCTGCGGCGGGGGAAGATCAGGGCGCGGCGCGAGGCCGGCGGGGAAAGGCGTGCAGGAGGAGGCCGCGGCCGAGGGGAGGAGCAAGGCGGCCAAGGGTGGCGCCGCGGGCGACGCGCGGTTCGATCCGGCGTTGGGTGGGCTGCACTGCTTCGAGACCATCGCTCCGCATTGACATGATCTCGTCGTGCCCCGGCGTGCTCAAGAACATTGTTGTCTTGGCACAGTGCTCTGCTCTTGTTCTTGAGGGCTTCGTTTCTTGGGGGGTGTGTGAATTCGGTTTGTTGGCTGTAGTGGAAGGATCGAGCTGTGTGAATTAGGTTTGTTGATTGTAGTGGAAGAATCGAGCTGTGTGATCGGTGTTCTCTGAGTTGCAGGAAATCAATTTGCTACTCAAATTCGATTCGTTTGTTTTCTTTCGTCTTGGAAAATTGTAGCAAAATTCTGCGTCTCTCTTGTTCTAGTAGTTTTGTGTACAGGAAGGAGCCCTACTTTCACTATCCAAACCGGCAACGTCGAATTTTATTTTTCGAAACTTGTGCCAAAGACGTGTAATTTGGAGACTATACGATACTGCATGGTCAAAACTGAAAGGTGGGAATTTGTGAAACCTTCAAAAAAAATACACGCTAACTCAAGCACTTTTTTTTTTAAAACAACAGCTAAGTCCAGCACTAGATTATTGATGGGTGTAACGTTATTTTCCTGAATAATTGCATTTAAAAAGTACTCCAATATGTAGGTAATAATTTTGAAATGAGAGGATACCGATCAAGCAAATCGTTTCTTAAATAATACCACTAGCAAATTGCTTGGGATTAGGCCCCATTTGGCACAGCTCCACCACCGGCTCCTGGAGCTGTTTGGAGCTGTTTTGTGTCAAACGGGGTACAACAAAATAGCTCCACCCAAGGAGTCCCTTAAAACCTACTGAGATAAAAGTAGCTCCTTGGGTGGAGCTGAAAAAAGTAGTTTCACCCAGCTCTACTTGTGAAGTAAAAAAAAACAGCTCCACTTGTGAAGTGGAGCCGTGCCAAACAGGACCTTATAATTGGAACCTGTTCATCGAGATATATGCCATGAATCAAGATGCCAAACACTCATTTCCTCACGTCTTCTTTAGGGAGGTTTTCACCATTGGAGCATGGCACATTTGGAAACAACAAAATAGCAGTGTGTTCTAGCAAAAGCTGCCAACTGTCACTAATTGGAAGTTTCTTTTCAAACATGTAGCTTGGGGCCTCGGTGAAGGTTCGTAAATTATTTCTTCCTTTTGATTGAAAGAACTCCTTTTTAAATTATTTAAATTATACTGCCAGGGGCCTCCTCTTCAATCTCCGTTAAAAAAAGGGCCACACCGGAAAGTCTATAGGGATGCAAGGGGATATCCTACCACAAGTTGATTTTAATAGTAAACTAGTTACATGCTCATGTGTTGCAATAAAATTTATTAGATATATAGAAAATTATACTATAGAAGAGAGTTATTTTGATCAGTTGAAAAATAGAGAGTAGTGAGAAGTTAAAAATGAGACTGTTAGAGGAGAAAAGACGTACAACCGCTAACTCGTTTTTTTTATAATAGTAAATAACTCCTAGAAGTTTCATTCTGAAAACTGACCTTTTAAGCAAAGAGAAAATTCCTTCCGTTTCACTGACAAACACTCCAATTCCGGATTGGTCATCCAGAAACACCATACTCCCCATACGCCGTTGGTTTGTGAAAGTGATTCCTTCCGTGCCACTCACTGCCATTAGTCAAACGTCTGTTAAATCTAAGTCAGAGGTTAGTATACTGTGGTATTGGCTTAGTTGATGAGGACCCATTGCGAACTACGGTCCGAGAGCGGACTGGTTTTTGCAAAAACGTGTGAAGGGGCTAGGATTTTTGCAATAAGAGTCGCCGGGGGGCCAAAGAACTCCTCAATCGGCAGCCATCCACTGGAATGGTGATACACATTTCTCGCACTTTTGTAATGACCTGATTTTTTCAAAAAAAAATTGAAAAACAATTCAATTCCCAAATCTGGGTGCAAAGTCTTAAACTAGAGCCTAATTCTCACCAATCTACACCCAAATCACGCACGAATCTTGAAGCAATCGCGCCCCTCCACCGCTGTCGCCGGATTCACTGTGCACCGTCCAAATTTTTCGCCGCCACCGAGCCTCTCTCGCGCGTCTTCCCTCTCCTGCCACCTTGCCAACCGCCACCTTGCCCTTCAGGAGCCCTCCGTGCCAGCTAAAGCCCAGCTGCCCTCGCTGAACCTTCCCGCCATCGCCACCTCGCGCCCGATGTCCCTGCCGCCTGAACCTCCTCGGCGCCAGCTCATCGGCTCGGCTATCTAAAGTTCCTAGCCCCACCCCGAGTTTCCTCAAGTGCCCACGAAGCTCCCCGACCCACCGAATTGGGCCGAAGACCACCGGAGAGCCGCCGGTGCCAAAAACCCCCCAAAGAACCCTAGTTTCCAATCCTGGTACTCCGGCCGATTAGAATTCAATTGCTCGCTCCGGTAGCACCCCCCCAACTCCCAGAAACTCGCCCCAATCGCTACCCTAGCTTCTCGAAGCTTCTCCTTCCCGGGCTCCAAGCGCCGCCTCGAAGCTTCTCCACCTCACCGTGGCCAGCTCCGCACAAGTCTTCACAACCCTAACCACCGCTCCCATGGTCTTGCCTCATCCCCAGAGATGCTCAAAAGCCGACCTAATTGCCCCAAAAGGCTTCCCTTCACGGGCAATTGAAAAATTGGCTGTGGAAGGGGCAAGCTCGCCGTTGGTGAACGCCGCCTCCGCCGGGCCCCAAACCACCCAAAATGGATTCCCTAGGCTTCAAGGAGTCCAACCATACCCGCCGCTGCCGTCGCAACTCACCGGAGCTCCGCCGTCACCCGCCGCTCGCCTCCTCTGCTTCTCTGCGCGCGGGGGAGCTGCGGGAAGAAGACGACCGCGCCACTCGTCTCGGTTGAACCAAGCCGCTCCGCCCGCACCCGATGCAACCGACCGGGCCAGCCCGAGTTGATCGCACCGAACCAGCTAGCCGAGCTCGAGGAACAGTACCCGACCGAGCCAGAGGAATAGTGACCGACCCAAAGTCCAAAAATTGATGTTTATACTCCCCAGATCCGTTTCGAACCCGCCAACCCAAATATCAAGTCCAATTCCCCATATAGCCCTCCTATAAACCTAAAAACCCAATTTAGTGAAGTTTCCAGAATGTCTTTATTCTTTTAAATTTTATTATTCCTAGCTCATTTTCGTCGAGCGTGAAATTAAATTAATTTCTTTGCTTTACGCTAGCACGTGACGTCGAGGATCAGCTGATTCAAGAATACGAAGATTCAGATCAAGGTCAAGGCCCAGAAATCGAAGAATACGAAATTGTCGAAATCATAAGTCTGCAAGGCAAGTCACATGTTTTTGATCATATTAAATCCCATGAAATTTACGTTAATTATTTAATGTATTTTCATTATTGATAGTTGCGAACTGATAATTGCTTAAAACAAAGGTTTAGAATGGCATGCTATCTAGATAATCCTACCACCGATAAAGAGCCCTGTTTACCTTGATGGCCATATTCACCTTGACAACCTTAGTAAGAATTAATATATGATGTAAATGTATACAATATCATTTCATTCAACATGATACACTACTAAGTGACTGCCGTTGGCCGGTAGGTTTGAAAAACCCGGATCTAGGGTATGGTGGTATGGGACGCCGTACCCTAGGCCGGAGATGCTGGTGGACAGTGTGGGGTAAAGGTGTTGCGCAAAACCGTGCGGCGGTTTTCGCCCACCGCTTTACCCTTCAACATGTTACACTATTAAGGTGTTGGCTGCGAGCCAGTAGGATTTGAAAATTGGCTCTAAGGTGGGAGTCTGGATGTGGGAAATCACGACGTGATCTACTCCCACGACTTGACCTTAGAGAGTTGAGACTGGGTAAGGGTGTACTGTGGGGAATCACGCAGTGATCTACGCCCTGACCTTGCCCAAGTGGGAGGCTGGTATGGATGGGTGGTGGTAGTGCCAGTGGGCACAGAGGGAGACGTGGTTGGATGCCTCAGGTGTAAAATGTAAGGACGAGAACCTTGTGCCAAGTAAAAGATATAGTCAACGCTCAGACCACAGGAGTTGACTTGTCAACACTGGTCTAGTAGCTGCTCCATTCAATTGAAACTCTACAGGCTGTGATGACAGGTAGACGGGGAGTTAGGTATGCTGCGGGTACCTAACAACGGTAGTATTCACTCACAAGCGGCTAGAGAAGAGTATGTGCGCAATTGTAGCCGTGACTGAGTGATGTTATCGGGTAGAGTCTATATAAAGAATGGAGCAGTGAACCGACCTGGCTTTCTTAACTCTGTCGCGGGAGTTAAGGGATCGTGTGGGTAAAGTTGAGCAGCTCTGCAGAGTGAAATAAATGGTATTCGAATACGCCGTGCTTCCGGTTAATGAAGCTGTGTTAATTGGGTGATTCCAACAACGAGGCATAAGTAGTGTTTCTGAGGTTGTTAAATTGGAGTAATGATGAGACTTTATCTGATAACAGAAAACCACCTGATCTTAAGGAGCAATTGTTTTAAAAGTTTATTTGTTTGCAAATAAAATTGCATCCACCTCTTAATAAAACACTATACTCCCTTCCCTTGAGAATACTAGCATATAGTTATACATATTATTTTCCACATGTGATTTGCTGAGTACGGGGTCGGAGTACTCAGGCTTGCATAATTTTCCCCCAACAGATACCAAAAGAAAAAGGAAGCAATTCAAGATTTCGCATTAGGGTTACGACCGCACTCAAGCGTTCCTGTGGAGTTTTCTTCGGCTCTTCTGTATGTAAGTTAAATTTTGGGCTTGAATGCCCTTATTGTCGTTAAAGCTGGCCATTAGGTCTTACTTTAATCCAATTAACTCTTTTTAAATGGCTTACAAGCAGGCGTGATGCTTTTGTGATCCGCAATTAAACTCCTGGGCGGTTGCGGGTGGTACGGCGTCCCTGGTCCCAAAAATTGGGGGCGTTACAACTTTGGCTGCACAATAGAATCAAGTCACCCACTGGTTGGATGAATTCAGCTGCCATGTCAATCAACCATGTACGCACAAACTAAGGATGTGTTTGGTTGGAGGGATGGGGTGGGATGGGATGTTTCCTTTGACCAAGCCTATCTGTGTGTTTGGTTGGAGGGATGAGGTAGGACGAAATGGTCCAAAGTGGGATGAGCATGTGCAAATTTAGAGAATATTCTTCTTAGATGTTGGACCATGTGGTTTCACTTTTTTTTATGAAACTATCTCATCTCATCCCACCCCATCCCTCCAACCAAACACATCCTAAGTCGCTCAATGGTTGAGTGATAAAAAGCAAATCATCCAACCCGAGGGTGATTGATAGTGCCACATTAGCAAATCACTCAATCATTTGGTGATTGGGCCTAGTCGTCCAACAGTTGAGCGACAGTATGTTACTTCTGTAAAAAAACATGCTTATTTCTGAAAAAAAAGATTAAGTAAATGGATTATTTTTTGAAAAAAATCGTTGAGAAGTCTGACCATTTGCAAGCCCATGAAGTTGGGGCTGGGCCAACCAGGCCCATAAGAGAGAGAGAGAGAGAGAGACAAAAGTCGGGCCAACCAACCCATTCAGGCCACTGTGCTTCGCAACATCACATCATACTGCGGATCAGATCAACCGGGCGTCCGAGCTGTTTCCGGATTTGCAGGTGCATGCAGCATGCATCCGGACGCACGTTCTCGGCTTCCCCGCTCCGAGGTCGGACCGGAAACCAACCTATAAGTCTGCACCCCGGACGTGCAGATCGATCCGAACACAATCGAAGCAAGAAACCAATAGGCAATCTCATCCGAATTCTCGCGCTTCAACAAGCAACAAGCGGCGCCGAGCATGAAGCAGATGGCCATGGAGAGGTTCTTGACGGCGCTGATCTTCTGCGAGGCGCCCCTGGACGCCGCCTGCGGCACGTCGGTGTCTACCGGCGTGAAGTTGGCCTCCGCGAACAACCCCGGCGACGTGAAGAAGTCGGCGGCGGCGGATGCTAAGGCGGAGGCCAGGAAGCTTTCCGGCAAGTCGCCGCGGCGGCACGCTGCGTACGAGCCGGCGTTCGATGGCCTCAGCTGCTTCGAGACCGTCGTTATGCAATGAGCCATTGATTAGTGCTCTCTCTTTCTTTTCTTTATTCTGATCTGTACGTACGTAGGAGTAACTCGGCTTACGCTATTGACACGTACTTGTGCTTTATTAGTTTCATTGTACTAGTGATATACAAAGTCTTTTCCGTTTTTATTTTAATGAATTGAGCAGGAATTTATGTAGATATTGTTACATTTTCTTCTCTAAACGTCTCTCTGAAGTCTCTTGTTTGCTGATACGTCAATTCACGGCTCTGTGTTTGTCGGAGGAACAAGGCAAGAGAGAGAGAGACGTTGAATACTCTTGTGTTTTGCTTTCTCACTGCGTGTATTATTCTTGAGCAAGTCCACAAGAAAAGTGGGGGAAATATCAAGTTCAGAGTCAGGAGACAACAAAACTAGTCTCTGCACGCGAAATGTCTGTTTCCAGTGCGGCAGCGAAATCTGACCGGTGACTAGGCCCTTTCAGGCTTCATTCAGTGACATTGGCACATGGCATGTGCGTACTATTCCTTTTGACTTTTGAGGTTTGCTTGCCCTGAAGTATCATCTTCCCTGCCAAACTTGCTACTTTGGCAAATGTCTCTGTAGCAGACTTTATTGGGCTTTGTGAGCTAGACTACTGCTTGAATGTTCTAAACTACTCCTGTCTGTAGCAGACTTTTATTGGGCTTTGTAAGCTAGCTACCGCTTGAATGTTGTAAACTACTCCTGTGAGATCGTTACACCGTAGAATCGATTATCACAATCAAAAGAGAGTAAATGATTATCTCCACTTTTTAATACTAAAAACAAATCTCAAACTAAAAGAAAAATAATTTAACTTACGTATATATGTATTTCGACCACAAGACGTTCGACTGCTTGCCCGACCCCTTTAAATAAAACCTTCTTTGCATGTAGTCAAAATCTTTTTCTGCTCGAACGCTTCGACGCCGATGAGCTTGGAACGAGAACAAGTCAAAAACAACTCTCAGCGTGATGAAGCCTCTATGACCGCGCCTCCTATATCTTCATCATCCTATATCTTCATCATGCATTATTAACCTCACGTGTCAAAGCTTCTAGAACCGCACCTCCTGTAACTTCTTCACGCATCACCACCTTTGATCTCTACGTGCTCCAGCGTGAACCTGACCACCTCGTGACATCCTCGATTGCTTGGACCTCAGATTTCCCCCTGACCACCGACTACCAAGCGTGGTCGAAGCCAGCTGGTCAGACATCCCATTACAAAGCGGTCAGACCACTAAACCTGAATTCCAGTTTTACAAAAGCGTATCGACCGAAACTTTGACAAATGCAAATTACAATAAAATCCAAATGTCAATTATTCATCATTACTAAATTCATGACCACTCCACATGGTCCAACAGACCCTGGTATAGTTGAGGGGCTTCTGTTCGAAATAGCTTCTATCTTTTGGTTTTTAGAAATTGATTTTTAAATGAATTGATTTTTTAAAGTGGTTTCTATAAGTCGTTTATATCAGTTATTGTAGGAGCCGCTTTGAACGTAGTGACTTCTCAACACAAGTGTTTCTTACTCCATCAATCTCTCGCAATCAGTGAAAAGGTAGAAGCTAGCTTCTGTATTTTGGCTTTTAGAAACCAGCTTTTGAACAATGTGTTTTTTTCAAGGTTGTTTCTATAAGCTGTTTATACGAGTCATTTTAGGAGTCGCTTTGAACGCGGTGACTTCTCAACGCGAGTGTTCTTTACTCTTTCAATCTCTCTCACAATCAGTCAGAAACCACAATTCTTTTAAACAGTGCCTTGTAGACTATTCGTATGAGTGAGTTTCATGCACTATCTAATTCACTGGAAAATCTTGTAGCAATTGGACAGTCTAAAATAAAGAGACTCCATGTGTGGTATGCACCGGAGCGAATTACTACTGCTTGAGATTTTGGTTTGCCTTTGAGAACCAAACACGATTAGACAACAGCAATTGGCAGGTTGTTTCTTGTAGCAGACGAAGAGGCACGGCAACATGGGCTGATGCGCTCGAGTGCTCAGCAAAGACGGACACGTTAGCGTTCTTTTCGAAAGGAGAAGGGGGGAAAGGGCGCAATAGAAAAGGGCTTATCTAAGCAGGCCCCCAGCAAGCGTTGGAGATAAGCATGAGGGGTGTGTGTGTTATCTGTCATCCTCCACCGGCAGACGAGCCGACGCCCAGGTCTACAGGGGCAATGGCGACGTGGCCTGCACGTTTCGATCGTTTGACCGTGCCAAACCGCCGATGCGACTACTTCCTCTGGAGTCTCTTGACAAGTGTTCGACGGCCGACAGGAATTGTTCATGCACTTGACTTTTCGTTGTGAGGAACGTACTTTTTCTTTCTGAAATATAGTACGTGTAGGCTGTTTTTTTTTCTACAAATGGTAATTTTTGTCAATGTCTTTTGAAACTGTAGCGGACGATAAAGACATCGATACAGACAGTGTACATGATTTTAATCATAGCAAACCGTTTAAAAATCCGTTTTAAAAATCACTCTATTCATTTCACTTTAAAGAAATCAAACCAGAAAAACAAGACCGCACTACTGTCTTCATGTGGAAAGGGGAGCTGAATTCTGGATCGTCTCGTCTGGTAAGTACACCGACAGCGGTATAGCCATTACATGCAGAATGGTGCCTCTAACTGTTGGACCCTGCAAAAAGCAACCATGTTTTGTTTTGATTTCTAAAAGCTCTTTTTTATATAGTAAATAGTTTTTGTACGATAACTAATTTTTAAATAGAGTATATTTTTAAGACATAGTCTACTAGTTGATTGCAGTACACACCATAATAATTTTATTTATATCAACTAAAATCGTATATAAATGTCTCTCCATAATCTGTTATTATTTATAAACCAAAATAGAAAGTCATCCAAAAAAATCAATATGAACGCCCCTTAATTTTACGTAGGTGGCCACGTACATTCACGCGAATGAATACTGCAACCGTGCTAATCCTCACTGTTCTCACGCGGCCATATAAGCCAGAGCTCGAGGTAAAACCGGAGGGAAACGCAATTTCTCAAGGCCTCAAGGGAGGACGACGCATAACCGGCCAGAGGACTCGCACGACGGCCCCTGCCTGACCGGCCCGGCCGAGCCAATGAGGCCGGCCGGGCCCCGCCCAGCCGGCACATCACGAAGAAACTTGCCTGCCAATCGGGCAGCACGGGGCGGTGGCCTGCCGAACGCGACGCCAGCCAACCAATCCGCGCCATCCGTCCATCCCGGTAGCCTCACAGGTGTCGCGTCGCCTCGGCCCCACCACCCCTCGCCGTAACACTAGGCCACTCCTCATCTCGCCGACTCAGCAGCAAGCCGATCTGTTCCCTATGGCTCATGCCTCAGCTTTAAATGAATTCTGTTTCTAATTCATTTTAGTTTATTTATGTTAGAGAACTATTTAAAATGTGTTAATTTTTTTATTTCAGTTTATTGTAGTTTTTAGTGTTTTCGGCGTTTTGTCTTTTCTTTTTCTCCCTTAAAGCTTTATATTGTCTGTGATATAACATTTTTTATTTTTTTTCATATTTTTTTTCTTTTTTAGAAAAAATAATATTCGATACAGTATAGTTACAGCTATGAATCAAAAGTTATAATTACACTCTTACAAATTTAAGCGGTAAACCGGTTGAAGTAGCACCTGTTTTTGGTTGGGATTTGGGAAGGGGCTTGACCGACTCGGCGCGGCAGCGAGGGTGCCCCCGTCAGCGCCGCCCTGGGGGTCCCCGACTTGTTTACTTGCGCGCGCGCTCTTGCCGTGTGCCAATCGGACTCGGCCCCCGTCCGCGTCCAAGAACATCCCTTCCGGCCAGCCGCGTCACGGCTGCACCACCGCCGTTTCCACTTCCCTACTTCCCCCCTCTATATAAACGGAAGCGCCGGGACAGAAACCGAATCAAAAATTCAGACAGAGCAAGAAAGTGAAGGAGAATTCAGACGGTACCAAGAAAGAAAGCGAGAGTTTGGAGCTGCCATAGCTTGGTGTGATCGTCATGGACAAGATCCTGGCTTTCTCCATCCTGAGCTCGTCGCCGGCGGACATCGCGGCTGGCGGGTACTCCACGCGCCTGTCCTGGAGGAGCGGCGGCGGGAAGCAGCAGCAGGTGAAGGCGCCCAAGGGGCAGGAAGAGAAGGCTGCGCAGAGCTCGCGGCCGGAGAAGCAGCAGGAGGCGAGGGCGCGGTTCGCGCCGGAGTTCGACGGCATCAACTGCTTCGAGTCCATAGTTTCCTTCTGAGCGGCTTCCTGCGGCCGTCTGATCCATAGCTTTCCACTTGATTTTCCCTCTTATTTTTTAGTTGCTCGGTGACGCAGAGGCCTGTAATTTGCAGAGTTGTGCTATACGACAGGCAAGTGAATGGATGATCATGCGTTCGTTTGATTTTTAAATTTTCTCGGACTACGATGTGGTTTAGAGCCATAATCCAGGGCCTTCACCATTTCGCATCAAATTGCTCGGTTCTTGACTTCTTGTTCGTGATCAAACGATCCGACGTATTTGACAACGAGACTGGGACATCTGGCGAGCTGCAGTGTGAGAAACGTGCCCATCGAGAGATTCGAACACTGATGAATGAATTGGCAGAACGCGGGTTGGTATAATACTCGTTTCTTGCGTGGATAGGAAATTGGACACAAATCCATGTGGTTAGAACGAAAAACAAGTTTTTTTCTTCAATTTATGCAGGTAATTCTGTACAGCCCGTGGTCTCAATTAGCAACAACAAATAAACACGCCGATCGATAACCGTACACAAAGTCAAATGAAGCAAGAACCATCATCCGGTTAATTTTCAAGTATCTCGTATACTAACTAATGCGATACGATGGTCTCGAAGCAGTCGATCCCGTCGAACTCCAGCGCGACCCGCGGCCTCATCTCTTCCCGCGGCCGCCGCCGCCGCCGCTGCTGCGAGTGCGAGCCCTCCTTGTCCCGCTGCTTCTCCGCCTCCGCCGGCCGATCCCCCCGCTGCGTCTGGCCCGCCTGATCATCCAGCTTCCCCCGCCGCCACGACAGCCGAGCCCAGCGGCCGCCGGAGCCGGCGGCGATGTCGGCCGGAGACGCGCTCAGGATCGAGAAGGCCAGCACCTTGTCCATGACGGCAAGCTCACGGATCCCCGGATTCACCGCGGTAACGTATCTACGCTTCCTTGCTCGCCTTCTGAAGCTTGCGGTCTTTTGATTCGGACTTTGCTTCGCTGGCTGGCTTTCGCTTGCTTGCTCAGGTTGGTAATCGAAAGCAGGGGAGAGAGCTTGGCTTATATACTTGCAGCTGCAGGAAGCAATGGCACGGTGGTATCCTGGCCGGACAAGCCGAGAATATTCGTGGACGCTGTGGAAGCCGGCCGAACGGACGGTCGCGTGGAAGCTACAAGTGCTTCGCGCGCAAGTTTCTCGTGCCTCGTCGATCCGGCGGTGGTGGTTCCCCACAAGGCCGTGACGCGTCGTGTCGACAGGCGAGTCTGAACTGCCCGTCTTGTCCTGCGGAGATCAGTCATGGGCCGGATTAGACAACTGGGAGTAATCGTGGCCCATCCGGCGGTAAGCAAGCTCCAATATTTGGGATAGCCCTGTACTCTTACTTGGGTCGGAGCCCAGTTCGTAGGGCCAGCCCGGAGGCCCGGTTGTTATCTTCATTTAGACCCTGACTGCCGTTGAGCGTTTTGTCTATCCGCGTTCGAACCCTATATTTAACGTGTGTGCTTATTTTCATACATGCGTACATTTGGTACAAAAGCGTATGGCTGCACTCTGAGATATACTGGATTTATCCAGCGATCTCTGTTCTAGATGTAGCGTGTATTTCAGTACAACATACACGTTCGTATATGTATGTGTGGTGTATATGAGTGTGCGTCCCCTCAGTAATGTAAAAAAAAAAAAGAGATGCTGAGCAAATATACCAAACCGTGCTCCAAAATCCTAACAGTAAGCACTAGGCAATATACTAAGTAACAACAATAGGCAACGTTCCACTGGGGAACTTCCCCAACTAGGCTCCTTCCTTAAACACAGGATTCCTATAAGAATTCTGGATTTAGATCTATCTCTGTATCTGCTTTTGCTTCTGCCTTTTGAATTGCCGTTTGAACCCTTCTCGTATTGCATGTCACGGACAGACAAACCTTCTGCATACGTACTTGAACTTTCACCCGAAATCATAAGTTTCATCGTTTGCTACAGATTGACACCACGTCTGATACAACCTGCACATGTACCTATCATACCACGTCTGGCATAAAGTGATGAAGTGTCCTACACTAATACAATACAATTTCAGATCAACCTTAACACGATGTACACTCAATTAACGTTCGTCAAAACATCTATACTGTTTAAAAAGCTTGACCTAGCACTTGTCTGTCATAACTGATGAGTTATAAAATTGTGAATACACCACCCATATCGTATGGGATAAGCTTTTCCTTAGGTAGCAAGCGGCCGTGGTACTCATACACGGATGGGATTGTGATAAGATTATTAAGATGCTCAATTCCACTGCATTCCTCGTGATATACGCATGTTCTAAACAGTTTGTAAAAGCCGGTTTTGGTTTTTGCTATAGTAATTAGATTTTAAACGAATTGTTTTTTAAAATGGGGTCCACAAATTGATTATAGTATATAATATAGTGACTTTATTTATATCAGTTAAAACCGCACGCGAGTTTCTGTTACTCCTTATTCTCTCTTACAAACAGACAAAAAACCATCAACCGCAGCCAAAAACCATCAACCACATCCCAAAAGAAAATACCCTATACTCTACCAACTCAACTTGGCCTTCGTCGCCACGAAACCCAGTTATGCAGTACCCTTATTTGCTTTTCTGTGATTTTTTATTTTGCCTTCAATAAAAACCGAAACATTTAACCCCGTCACATTTACGGGGGGGCAGTTCATCCATTCAAGTCTCACAAACTACAGTACAGATCTATTCGACAACTATTGCCAAAATTACAAACCAATTCACCGCGAAAGAAGAAAGAAATGGGCAGAACCAGCACTCCACCCGATGACACATACGCCTGCAGCGAAGACTAGTAAGTAATAGCTCGAAACAAACATAATATTCTGCTGCATTTCACTCGTCTCTGAAGTCACTGTGAATTCTGAACCACTGAAACCCTAATAAAGCCATACTACTACAGTACTACTCCAGTATATTTTGCAGGTTACTCCGTGTAAACATGGAGACATGGTATTTTTTTTCTGCGGCGTGGGCGCCCACGAATTTCCACTGCGAGATCCTGCGACAAAGCCGGGGTCTCTTTAATCAATGTAGAGTACTTCGCTCCAATTTCTTCACCCTTTTTACAGCTCTCTTCCGCACTTTTCCCGGACACCCCGGCCCCACCCTTTCTTTGTCCACTTGAGAAAACTTACTGAAGATGTACACCTCACTGACATATGGGCCCGAGGTATCGTGGGGCCATGCGGAAAGTGTTGGCCCGAGGTTCTGCTTTGCAACGAGATGCCGTTGATAGTGGCCGTCCACTAGCATGGCGGGCAGGGTGCTAATGGATTGGATTTAAACGGATTAAACGGGGTGAGTTTTTAATTAGGTTGATTTTAGAAGGATGAAAGTGAGTTGAAAGATTGAATGGGTTGGGTTGAGTTACCTCATAAAAGGGCTGGAACGGGTGAGGTGGGTTTAGAAATTTGGGTTGAGATCGGGTTGTGAACGAATTTAACCCGTGCCGTGGTCTAATAAGGTGGCACTTGAATTGCCTATAGACTTAGACTACCATACTCAGTTATAACTTTCTAAAAAACATGTGAGAGCCACATGTGCCTACTAATTTGCACAGAGTAGCTCTATACACACAAAATCATTTGCAACAAATTTCAAACGATTTCGTAAAATTTTTGTAGTGTGAACACGATGTTGAAATTTTAAATACCGAAGTTCTACGAAAACATCCTATAAAAGCATGTGGGGCCCACGTGTACGCCTAGTCCCACCAATCTGCATAGAGTAGCTCCCCTACACACAAAATCACCTCCTATAAAATTTAATTGATTTCGAGAAACTTTTGTGATGTGAACATGAAGTTAAAATTCTAAATATTGAAGTTTTACGAAAACTTCCTATAAAAAGCATATAGAATCCATGTGTGCGTCTACCCCCATACACGCAGAATCATTTGTAATAAATTTCAATCAATTTTGTAAAAATCTTATAATGTGAACGCGAGGTCAAAATTCCAAATACCGAAGTTTTATGACTATGTGGGTTGGTAAATAGGTTGGGAAGTGAGTTGAACCCATGAGTTCGGGTTGGATTGGGTTTAAGTGGAATGTGGTTTGGATTAGGTTGGGTTTAAATAGAAAGTGGTTTGGGTTGAGTGAGGTAGAGAAAAATCTTTTATGGGTTGGGTTAGGGTGGAAGGTTGGACTTGTCTCATATAGGTTGGGTTGATTTTAGATTGGGTTTAAACTCATTAGCAGCCCTAATGGCGGGTACGTGCCTATTTGGCTTTGAGAAATGAACTCGCGCGTGCTGTGTCGGGCCCCGCTTGGGAAATATCTCCCAGGGTGGCCCACGGTGTCAGCCCAGTCGATCCGTAACATGTGTACGGTGTACTGGGGTGTGGGGGCCTGGTTGCCATTCAGTCATAGGAGAGGCGGGGGCAATGAGAGCAAAGGGAGCGAGACGGGGGATCTGACAAGCGGGCCCGCTGACAACTGGGCAATAATGACGCCTCATGTAGTATACTCGACAGCGCGGGTGGGCGCGCAAACTTTGCCTGCGCTTTTTTACCCACTTATTCTGTAGAGGGAAAAATACGGTGTGAGTGACTGAGTATGACTTTCACAGCGTTCTCATTACGCTGGAATTCATGATCTTCCCACTAGCAATCCCTAGGAGTGAACATTTCCTTTTCAGAGTTATTTCATTAGTCACAAATTCAAAAAGACGGTATTCATGAACTCATTTTTATAAAAATGTTACGAAATTCTTGTGAAATTTCTGCGGGCCAAGCGGACCTTTGGTGTATGATTTTTGCCTTTTCTCATATGATATTGTGACTGGGGGCCATTGATAGGTGAGAATTGCAGGAGAATTTCAAAGTTAGGGAGTAGAAACAACCCACATTCGACTTAACCCCACACAAAACAAAGCTACCGAACAACGGGAACAAGAAAGTTGGAAACTCCAAGAGAGCCCAAATCAAGATTCAAGAACAGTGTCTCCTCTCCACTCTGTCCCGCACTCGCCTCCGTTTCCCCCCTTTCTATAAGCATCCCGAGCCAAGAAACCCCCCAAAACCGCCACCTTCCCCTCCGACTCCGCTAAACCTCGCCGCGATGAACCACCACGGCGTCCTGCACCTCCTCCTCCTCGCGCCGCTCGCCGTCGTCGCGTGGCGCCCGTGGCCGCCGCGCGATGCCAGCGCCGCCATCGCCGGCATCGGCGCGTCCAAGAAGTTCGAGGGATCGTCAGAGTTCGTGAAGCTGCAGTACCACATGGGCCCCGTCCTCGCCGCCGACATCACCGTCCACCCCATCTGGTACGGCCGGTGGCCCGCCGCGCAGAAGCGCACGATCCGCGCCTTCCTCCGCTCCCTCTCGCCGCCCTCCTCGTCCCAGGAGGGCGTACCCTCGCCCTCCGTCGCCGCGTGGTGGCGCACCGTCCGGCTCTACACCGACCAGACCTCGGCCAACGTATCGGCGGTGGTGACGCTCGGGCAGGAGAAGTCCGACGCGCGCATGTCCCGCGGCGCGACGCTGTCCCGGCTCGACATCCAGTCCGTCGTCCGGGACGCGGTCACCGCGCACACCAGGCCGCTCCCCGTCGACTCCAGCGGCGTGTACCTGGTGCTCACCTCCCCGGAGGTGCTCGTCGAGAACTTTTGCGGCCAGGTCTGCGGCTTCCACTACTTCACCTTCCCCTCCGTCGTCGGGTACACGCTCCCCTACGCCTGGGTCGGCAACTCGGCGCGGCGGTGCCCGGAGGTGTGCGCGTACCCGTTCGCCATCCCCTCCTACGTGCCGGGGCGCAAGCCGGAGTCCCCGCCCAACGGCGACGTCGGCGTCGACGGCATGGTCAGCGTCATCGCGCACGAGCTGGCTGAGCTGGCGTCGAACCCACTCGCCAACGCGTGGTACGCCGGCGAGGACCCGTCGTTCCCGACCGAGATCGCGGACCTCTGCGAGGGGATCTACGGCACCGGCGGCGGCGGCGCGTACACCGGGCAACTGCTCACCGACGGGCGGTCGGGCGCGTCGTACAACGTGAATGGCGTCGGGGGCCGCAAGTTCCTGGTGCAGTGGGTGTGGAACCCCATCCTCAGCTACTGCTCCGGCCCCAACGCGCTCGATCAGTAGCAGCGCTCCACTTACCACGCATCATCATCATCCACCTAGTATTATTCCTCCATGGATTCCTTTCTCGGGACATCCATGGATGCGTTCTTGAATAGATAGTCAATGACGAGCTGAAGAAAGGTGGCGAGTTGGGCTAGCGCTTTGGAAAGGGGGGGTACTTTGGGTATGGATCCATGGATGGTACGTTTGAGGAGACTTGGAATTTGGAGTTTGAGATTGTTTTGTCATTTTTCTTGGTGGATTCGTTCGAACTTGGCTCGGCATATTTTCGTACCACGTAAATTTCACTGGAATTTCGCAGGGCACTGCAGCCAATTTGTGGAGAATGGAGTAGCATACGAATGTATCCATCCAGGTGCGGCATCGCTGCACCCTCTCAAATGATTACTGTATTGCAGTACAGCGCAAACGTTGTTCTTCTACACTGCAGACAAAGACTGTTACTGTCACACCTACGTATGTAAGCTTGCCATGGATAGACAATGGTGGCCATTAATCACGGGATTAAGCTACGTTGTTATTGACTTGTGTCTTTTGTAAAGTGGTTTTCTTTACTTCTCCTGCTATCTTTTTGCTCCGGAGATAAAATAGGAATCATATCTATCACACGTATGTATTTTTCACTGTTTATCGTTTTCTTCTAAAAATTATTTCTTCTAACTATTATTATTATTATTTATTTTTAGTCAAAAGTTATTAGACATAATCAAAAACGGGAACGAATATCACTAGTCGGTTCTCGTGAGCAGCTTGGTGTGTGTGCAATGCAATGCGTGCAGATTTGCGGATGCAGTGCAGCGATTCACGGGCGTTGCGATTTGTTGGTGCTCCGTAGTCCGTGCCCATCGTGTATCCATGTATTATTTGCCTCATTGGCCTCCAAATAGTAGTGGCTTGCTGCTACTGCGAATGACGGAGGGACATCCATGTTCATGGCTGCCCGATAGTTAAGCAGCTCGCCTGCGCTTCGGGTGTCCTGCCCGATAGCAATTAGGGCTGGATCAATGCTCATAAAATTCAGAAACCGGACGTGTTGCTTCTTCCTCTGTCTGTTCACTCTGCACAAAAACATTTTGGGTCGTACGTACGTCGGTGTGAGATGCAGCTACATGCACGAGAGCAAGGGCACATTCGGAGTGGATTCTCACATGAATTTTGCAGGATTTTTCGAAATGGTTTAATTCTAATAGAAATATAAGAAAGTTCGCGTGTCCCAGACAGGATCTAAACAGCATGATAATTGAGCACGGCCATGTAAAAATCCCTCTTTTTGTCCTATAAGTAGTACTATAGTCTTACACAAATCTGCCACCTTGATCACTTTGCCATCAATGGTCACTTTGCTATCAATGGTACGAGGGGGGCGTTCGCATTGGTTGTGACTGATTATTTTAGCTGTCATTGATTTTTAATTAAAAATAAATAGTAGTAGTTAAAAAAATGACTTTAAAAAGGATGATGCGAGTGGTGTAGAAAGTGAGTGAGCCATATAGGCGTGAGACGGGAGTGAAAGGAGTAGGATGCGTAATACGTTTGTGACATCTTTTTTATTTCTAAAACGAGATAAGAAAGAAAAAAGAAACAGCTTTGTCTTCTCCGGATAGAAGCAAAAGCGGAACTTTGGACATATATGGCACTGTTGATTACTAGAATTCCAATTATAGCCCCCAAACAACATGATTTCCATTTCTAGCCCCCTCCCGACTGCATGATTTTCCTATAGCTGACATGTGGCAGATCATGCGGTCCTCGACCGTATGACCACTGTTCACGTACTAATCGTGCGGTCGGGGACCGCACGACTACTATTCATGTACTAATCGTGCTGTTGGGGACCGCACGACTACTAATATTTTGAAAACTCGTTACGCGGTGTAAATATTTGTAACGTGTTTTCATAATATTTTGCACCTCCTCTATTATATTACAAAATTGCTGCTAACTACAAACAAAATAAATTACAAATGAATATGCGTAATATTTATAAATACAAACAATTTGCACAACTAAATAAACTCTTATCTACACAAAAAAACAAAATTTAAAAGCCAGGTCGTGCGGTCGGGGTACGGATGAACAGTGGTCGTGCGGTCCCCGACCGCACGATTAGTACATGAACAGTAGTCGTGCGGTCTCCGACCGCACGATTAGTACGTGAACAGTGGTCATGCGGTCGGGGACCGCACGATCTGTCACGTGTCAACTCCAGAAAAATCATGCGGTAGGAAGGGGCTAGAAATAAAAATCCTGTTATTTGGAGGCTATAATTGCAATTCTAATGATCTACAGTGTCATATATGTCCAAAATTCGCAAAAGCGGGCGGGACTCCTGCCTGGCTCTATGTTGTTCTGTGTGTGCCTTGCATGCTACCGCTATACAAAGCTGGGGGGATTCCGGCCCCCCCAGCGCATCCACGTCACGGCCCTGCGCTCGGCCGGCCGGCGCGTGGCGAGAGAATCCGCGTACGGCCGGCCGAGGTGATTTCCTCAGGTTTTTTGAAAATTACGTAAAGGTCCTTTTTCCTCGCGAATAGGTCCCTGCAAGTTTTTTCCCATTAAAAAATTTTTTGATGGCGCCCCGCGGGTTTCCAAAATTACGTATAGGTCCTTATTTACTTACGTACAGGCCCTTACAAGTCCTCACTTTTTTTTCAAAAAACCCTTTTATTTTCCCGAAATTACGCATTTGTCCCTGGTTTTTTTACGAAGCTCCCTGCGAATTACCGTCTCTTTTACTTTGGTCCACACGGTAGCTAGCGTGGCGTGCGCTGCGCTTATGCGGCTAGTAGTTTGCATGCCTGGGGAGACAGCGAAAGCACAGGTTCTGTGCGGTCATGTCATGTTATTGTTGGTCCTTGATAGTAGC
The DNA here is from genome assembly GCA_017311315.1 of Dendrocalamus latiflorus. Classification (NCBI taxonomy): domain Eukaryota; kingdom Viridiplantae; phylum Streptophyta; class Magnoliopsida; order Poales; family Poaceae; genus Dendrocalamus; species Dendrocalamus latiflorus. The sequence goes on from CM029659.1 coordinate 2,005,041, forward strand.
CTCGTAATGCGCCTTACTACTCGATCGCAGAATTTTTTGTACGGATAATCCATTTTTTATTCGAAATTACAGAAATATACCCGCGGGAAAATTTTTTACAAAAATAGGCTCCAGTCGCCTAATGGTTGGGCGACTGAAGCCTTTCGCCCAACCATTGGGCGACTTTAATCCAGTCGCTCTACCCTCGGGCGACTGCATCCAGTCGCCAACCATTGGGCGACTTTCATGCAGTCGCCCAATGGTTGGGCGACTGCACTCAGGACCCCGTGAATGTTTTAAATTTTGTCAATTTTATAGTTTTAAACTGGTAAAAAATCTGCTGAAGTTGTAATAAAAGTTTATGTTCATTGTATGTTGTAGGTGTGTAAAAAATTTTGGGAAACTTTTTTTAGGAACAAATGACCATAAAACAATTGGTACATACAATGGTAAGTAATATTTTGATTTACTGAGAATTTGGAAAGTGCATCAAACCTTCGCTAAAAAAAGTGAAAATTGGTGGAGCTGTTCTTCATACATCCAACAGCCTCTAGAAAAAAATTTGAGCAATTTCGGCCACAGGATCAAAAGTTATAGCAGTTTCAGTCTGTTTCCGACACACCTTCAGTAAAACGGGCATAACTTTTGCATACGGTGTCCGTTTTCGACGTTCTTGTACTCGTTGGAAAGGTAACGACGAGCCCGATCCAATAAAAACGACCAGCTTGCACTAGTCACCCTCCAAAACCCCGAAAATCGGCCATCTTTGGACCTAAACCCGCGTCGTAAGTTTTTGGTTTCTGTTTTTGCCCTTTTTATTGGCCTTCCTTTCGGAATTTGGATTTTGCTTCAACTGAAAAGTTGTAGATCTCGTCGAAACCTTTTTAATGAGTATATATAAGCCATATACAACTTTGCTATTTTATCTTTTCAGACTAGTTGTTTATATTGCATCGATATATAAAACTTGTGATAGCGAGTATTACAGATGGTTTGTATGTAGAACCGTCTGTGATAATCTGACCGCTGGGCCCGTCGATCCTCCTCAACCCAATCCTAGCCCAGAGACACGAATTCTCAATAACATTAAAATATCACTTACCATCGTATGTACCGATCGTTCTACGGTCAATCGTTCCTAAAAAAAATTTCCCAAAATTTTTTACACACCTATAATATACAATGAACATAAACTTTTATTACAACTCCAGCATATTTTGTACCAGTTTAAAACTACAAAATTGAAAAAATTTAAAACATTCACGGGAGACTTGACTGCAGTCGCCCAACCATTGAGCGACTGGATTAAAGTCGCCCAATGGTTGGGCGAAAGGCTCCAGTCGCCCAATCATTAGGCGACTGAAGCATATTCTTGTAAAAAATTTTCCCGCAGGTATATTTCTGTAATTTTGAATAAAAAATGGATTATCCGTACAAAAAATTCCTCGATCGCATTCCTTGATAGTAGGCACTTGGATGGTGTACCGGGGCGAGGCATCAATCTCCATCCACATCCATCAACTCCATCTGTATTAGAGCAAGTACAACAATGATCCTATAGCCAAGTTAGTCAGCATTTTTGCTAATGTGGAGGAGAGAAGAGAGGAGAGAGAGGAGAGCTTGGCTCTCATGCAAGCAACAAGCTGCACACGGGAGCCTATGCAGTGGTGGGTCCAGATAATAAATGTATGTGAGGAGGAGTAGGAAAGAGAATGTGAGACATGGTACCACATAATAATAATAAAATCTTTTGTAGACAAATAGAAGACAATTTATTGTATAACTTGGCTCTTATAACTTGACTTATAGCCAAGCATTTGGCTCTATTATTGGACTTGCTCTTAGGTTTAGGTCATTAGCCGCTAAGCTTGCATGAATACGATCGATAGAGCATAAATGACGGTCCTGCGTAGCCTCAACTTTTCTTGTCACGAACTTATAGAAATGCTGCATTATTGTACCTGCATCGTGTGTTCATGTTGGTACGGCAACCTAGAGCCGAACTAGGACGAAAATAATTAATATTTATTGCTTTACCATATATATAATAACTTATATAGTTTTTAAGTAATACTATACAAAATAGTGATGTGTTCGATAATTTTTTAGTATCAATAGTTTAACATAATTAATGACAATGTACGATGATAAAGAAGTAGTGATCAAAATACTTACAAAAATTTAAAAGCCCAATAATAATAATAGTTAGTTGCAGCAAACAGAAGAAACTAAAGGCAAAACCATAGACAAAGGTGGGTCGACAATGATAAAACACATCATTCAAGATCAATGACCTGCTAAAAGAGAACAAAAGTATTTAAAGTTTTCAAGTAAAAAACAGTAGAGTGATTAATATAAGTTAATGCATTATCTTTTAATATTTACATTCTTTCAAATTTATTAAGCGACAAACCATAACATCATTAGTAATTTTCATCAATTCTTATTTCTCCACATAGCAAATAAATATATCATTCATGAATTTATTACCAATTAATTGAAAAGTTAGTTAGATATTTATACGTTCAATAGTTCAAAAACAAGATAATAGAAAATATATCCAGTAGCTTACTTACTTGACATTGCAGTCAATACTACAATTTTACTCCTGATTTGCAACGATCTAGGCTGGTATTCCAAAAATCAAAATTAAAATCCTAAATCTTAACACTACAATTCGATAAAAATTAATCAACAACCATCACATTGAAACCCTAACTCACAAATTGGAATAATTGAGAGAAATTTGAAGCAAAGTACATATTGATCGGATCGACCTAAGCTTCCTTCGGTCGGCAAGGGCGTGAGGCAATAGGAACCAGGCGACGCCACGGTGAGATTGTAGTCGAGGGCGCCTGATGGCGCTGATTTCTCCCATTCTCTGGCGACTGGTCGTTGCCTAGCTGGGTGCGGCTGTGCTGCCCATCTCTTGACTGACCATGCGAGGCGAGCAAGCGTTGAGGGTTGCTGCAAGGTGACACGCCTGGGATCATCAAATGGACGCTGTGGCCTGTTGCGGTCCTCCCTCTTACGTTGGCTTAAGGGCTGATTCAGTCTGTTCCAATTTCCTCATGGACTGACGGAAGCAAAGGTTTCTCATGGACTGCTGCTAGCTACTAGGAATTTTGGGCTGCTAATGCTCTTTTTATTGAGTTTCAAGAAAAGAACCGGGTGTACTGAGTTTACCCTAGGGGGTCACATCTGGGACGAAAGTGCTAATCCCTGCTAAATTTTTTTTTTGGACCCAGTGTCCGATGACACCGGGACCACAATGTGTCCCATGCAAAATTTATGAAAAATCATAAAAAAAAAAACAGAGTTGGTCTAAGAGCAGCTGATCCAGCTTGAGGCTTAGGCTTAAGCTGGTTCCGCCCAGCATGCATGGAGCATACAAAACTAACCTTTAGGGCAAAAGTTGAATCGAAAGCTCGGGAAACGGGATCACGTTCACATGTCCGTGTAAGCCTCGAGCATTTGATTTCTGATCGGACGGCCTGAACGCGAAGATGGGCAGATGCAACGCCGTTTCAGTGTTCATCTAGCTGTAACTGTGTAGTGTATGCGCGAATCGAACGCACGGGGCACTAGTGTAGTTTATGCACGGAAACATCAAGATGCATCGATCCCACTAGCTTTCGTACCGCAAAGATGCCACTTGGCTGTTCAATCCGGACACAGCACTGTTCGCCACATGAAATGCCTCGCAACAAACAGCAAACCTGCATGAGCATAGATGCACGAGACACGCAGCTGTGAAATCCCTTCCCGCCATTTCCCTTTCCTCCCATTGGAACTCAATCATGCAGTGCAGTGCAGTGCAGCACTTGTCACCATCCACCAACATTTTCACCCTTCATCGAGAGGGAAGGGGCAACACATCGATCGATCCATGGTCGCTTCTGCCGCTGCTGCCGTCGCCAAGTAGTCCAAGACGTCATGTCATCAGCTCTCTGGCCTAGTCGTCCTGTCGCCCTTAGAGGGGTGAATATTATCATCTAAATTTGCTGTCAGGTATTTTTTTTATCCTTGACTCAAGTAAGTATATAGTTACCAAACATAGTGTAAGATCGAATGACACAATTAAAAAGAGGTGAATGATTGCTTCCGTTTTTTGATATTTAAAAATAAATCTTAAATCAAAAGAAAAACAATCTAAATTACTAGATGTAGATTTCGACCATAAGTCGTTCGACTGCTCGCTTAATCTCCTTTGCACATAGTCAAAATATTCCTCCACTTAAAAGCTTCGACCGCTTCGAACACTTCGTCCGCGTGATCGCTACGACCACTCAAACGCTTCGTCCTCTCGATCGCTTCGACCGCTCGAACAAGCCAAGAATAACGCCGTGCTTCGACCAGTTGGATTGACCCAATGACCAAAGACATCGTGCTCATAGATCGCAAGATTGTGATGCGATAGCTCACTGACGAGAATACAACAAAGTGATTCTCAGAAAAACTCGTCGTGCTTCGATTGAGACAATGTCAGCGGCGATTTCTTTCTTTTCCTGAAATAGATCTGATCTATTATTTCTACACCAAGTTCTGTGGCTACAAAGCGTCCTCACGACACCCTTAAAAACTCTAGCACAAAAAACCTTCCAAAGCCTTAGTTAAACCCTTAGCCTCTCCCCTACTTTTATATGCTAGAGTCCTAAATCATGTTCACTCAAACACGGACATCTCAAACCATGTCCTTAACAACCTGGACACGTAATTCTATCTCTTCCAAGTCCTTCAAGTATTGTTCATCCAAGCACTGACCACCATGCACCAGCCAGTCATATTACTAGCCAAACACAAGTACTCGAAGCAAGAATTGAATCACTCGAATCGACCATAAAGTCTACAAGTACCGACCGCGAAGCCTACGACAACCAATCGCAAAAGCCTAAGAATATCGATCACGAGATCTACAACAACCGATCGAAAAGGCCTGAGACAACAACAGCAGACTACAAAGTCTATGACTACCGATTACAAAGTTCTTGACTATCGAGTACCAACCGATAAAGTACACGACTATCGACTACTGATCAGGTACTATAGCTATGATCATAGAAAAGTAATGTAGCTATGACCATCAACATGTTATTGTAGAAGATGACCTTACGACCTTCGATCGGTTCACTGTCACTCATGATCGGTTAAGTGTTACTTACGGTCGGTTCTTTGTGTGAGGTCGAAATCTACGATTACCTACCGTGGTCGAAATGCCATAGTCGAAGCCGGACTTGGTCGAAGTCAGATGTGGTCAAAGTCTGCCGTGATCAAACCTGGATGTGGTTAAAGTCAGATGTGATCGAAGTCTACCGTGATCGAAGGCTGCCATGGTCGAATTCTGTCATTCGGACCTACCGATCGAACCATCCATCATAAGGCCGATCGGACTACCGTCCGTGGTCGAACCAGATGTAGTCGTTTTGCCATCCTGAAAACTTAAGCACAGAAACACATCGACCAGAACTTTTATGAATGCAAACTTCATTAAAACCAAATGTCAATTATTCATCATCAACAAAATGCACGACCATCACAAGGTCTAACACATAGAATCAATAGCCAAAATCCTAAATCAAATAGCTTGAGGAATCAAAATATGGAAGATAGTAAACTCTGGAGGTCTACCTTTTATGCAGAGGCCGATCTGACCTCTTGGCGGTTTGACTGCCACTTGTAGGTCGGTCTGTCTAGTGGTGGCAGTCGGACCGCCTCCTCTGTTCAGCTAGCCCGACGAGATTCAAAAAGATGCAACTTCTAAAATACAATTCAAAATACTATGAAACTTTAAATAAACCTTACTTAAGGTTTTAGGAACCCATTCCATTCATGGATCGCAGAAATCCATACCAAAGTTTGGACCTTTTTCATATTTTAGCAAGTATGCACCAAAACCGGGTAAAATATGAAAACGGTGAATATGACCTGCTCGTGGGCAGAAAATGGCCAAGATGACTTTAGATGTATTCTCACATGTCATAGTAACCTAGAACATCAAATAATCAAGCTAAAAACTCTCAGATCATAAAAGCACTTGGCGAGGTCAAAATCAAGTAAAACCATGTTTCTTCGTGAACTTGTTATCAAAATATCTAGATGGGTGAAAATTAATTTTTAAAAGATATCTCCATCTCTTATATATTCTTGGTACAACAAGATTAAGAAGAGTGAAGAAAAGGAAAAACAATCAATACAAGAGCAAATCAATCAATGCAAGAGAGAATCATGGAGATGAACAAAGATTGATATATTGCTACTTGTAGACAAAGGCTTTATAGTCACTCCACCTGGTGGACAATAGAGCACAATATAGCACAACACTCAATTTCTCTCGAACCCTAACATATGAATACTTAGTCTTAAGAGAGGATTTCAATGGTTGGCCACAAATTTCCATCCCAACCCGTTAAATAGATGGGCTAGCTAGCAACATCTAACCCTTAATGAATACTATCACTTAGCTTAATGGAAAAATCCGATAGCCTCCACATAGGTTTTAACTCACACACTACACTTATTCACGTTTTTCAAAGTGCATAAGTCGTTATCATTGATTCAATTTGATCTTCTCAGTTTCTTCTTGACCTAAACCATTCTCTTAAGCATCATCCAAATGACGTGGTTTTATTTGAAGATAGTTTTTGGTATTTTGATCAAACTACCAAAATACCATTTCTTGACACAATCATCTCCTTTTACTGCAAGCAATTGTTATGCTTGCTATGTGTATATGCACCACTGACTTGCCATGCATTGGTAAGTGTCTCCTGTTTTGATTTCACTAAACCACGCCTCACGTGGACTGACTAAGCCACATTGGTCAACCCACCGCTCAAACTTGCCTTCAATATTTTTCGCATTTCTCGTGCCATACTTGAGCTGAACCAGGGTGAGATCCTCCCTGCTCAACCGGTCTGACCGACTGAACCTCTCCACCGGTTAGACCGCTGACAATTAGCGGTTTGAACTGCAAATGCACACCGGTCTGAATGGTGGCGAATTTCGGTATGATCGCCCCCTAATGCCGATCTGGTCGGCCAGACTACAAAAAGTTTTAGAAATCTAACAATTTGTAATTTTAAAATTTTGAGCTTATCAAATTGCAATGATTTACCATAAGATAAATCTAGATCCTCTCAAGTGATCTTTACTTTACCTTTTTCTCCAAGAAATCTCTCACTTTTGATCATTCAACTACTCTAATTTATTCGGTCATCTTGGAGACAATGTTTACTTTTGCTTGTGCTATGCACGAGGAGATCAAATCAGGATCAAGGCCGACCGGTCTTGCTTGATCGATCTTGGAAGATCAGAGGTCCACTGAGCCAGTCAAACCTGGCAAAGCCAAAGAAACCTTTTTTCAGTCATCCCCCCACGAAGTAACCTAACACTATTATGGAGTCATACTGACGCCATTTTGTAGGGGCCAAACCGCCAAAGTATGTATGCCTCCGTAAAGAGAAGACACACTGCCGTGTGCCGCTTTGATTACCACAAGCTGTGCACGCATCCGCCTGCATGCTGGCACAGAGAATTTGGGTGCTCGTCCATGCCAATCTTTTTTGTCGCCAGCAACTGAAAGTCTGAAAAGCATTGACAATTTGGCAAAAGAGTACGTCCAAGATTGATTTGTATTTGTATCCATGTTGGAAACTTTATTGTTAGAAGAAGTTTTTTTTTATTATTAAGCTATATGCACTAACCATTCATCTAAAAAAAGACATAGGTCAGTGTATTCATATTTTATAAAGCATGTTTGAGCTAACATAGATTAAGTTATGAAGAACTTGTATCTAAAAATAATTTTGTTTTTGTTTTTGGATATGCAGGAAAGTTTTGAGTCAAACTTGATTAATGATGAAGAACGAGACTACGCTTATAGAGGAGACGAGGTCTACAATGGTCAAGAATGATCAGTGAGATGGTTAAGCTCAAGCATGGCACAAGAAAGGCAATAAATGTTAAAGACACATGGTCCATGAAGCGTCACTGGCCACCTTCAGAAGTTGCTACATGGTTTCCCCTGCAGCCTCCACCACTGAGGTATACACTGCCTCGATCTGTAATTTGTTTCTTGTGGTGTCCCGATCGAATGCGGAACGCACGCATCTCCGTAGCTCATACAGGCTCATGGCGTTCAGATTGGGTGTCCGGATCATAGTCCGGTCACAATTTGACAGGTCTGCCCCATACGGCCCGTTGCGTACGAGACCACTTTCGTAGAACACAAACAAGTCTTGAATGTCACCCATCGCGTACCTAACATAAGTGCATACTGAACCCTCTTAGTATATAACATGCAACAAGCGTACCAGCATACAGCAGCTATCGCACTGTAAGATTTCCCATCTTAATTTCGTTGTTATGCCTATCACCTACAAATACGAATTGTAATTTTTTATTTGTAATTCATTTACAGAGCGCAATAAAAAAATTCCTATATAAATCAAATTAGTAATGTAATGTACTTTTTTCCCAATTCTCTAATTTACGGATCTTACTTCCAAATTTCACTAAAAATTAATATATATTTTTTTCTTCTAATTTCACTCCTATTTTGTATTGTTATTGTTCTAATTAATTCACCAATCCAACAACTCATTTTTCATCAATTTTTTACTTATGAATTCTTATGTAAATCAAATAACTAAAATTTTTCCCAATCTGTTATTTACGGAACCAACAATCGAATTCACATAGAGATTACATTACAATTTTTCTAATGTAATTTTGTTCTACTCATTCACAGTTACTTGCTCTTTTTTCTACCACAAAACAATGGTGTCCTTTTTTTCTTAATTTGACTAACTATCACTTTTTTTGTTTCTACTCTGGCTACTCCTCCTACCACATGCAAATACAATGACTTAAATACTACTTTTCTTAATGCTTACACGACCAACAGTCAGTACAATAGTAAAAATAATTATGCTCACAAAAAAAACTACAATACACTACAACACACCATGCTTCATATATGAAGGGATACGTATGAACATACATTTTATCAAAAATTAATATGCAGCAACTTCCGTAAAAGAACGTTTATGCTAATTACAGGCTAATCACTACGATAAGATTATAGACACATGGGGATGACATTTACCTTTTCTTGAATCTCACGAGGCGATCTACAACTTTCACACTTGCCAAAACTTCTGATTTGAAACAAAAATGACTCGAAATCTTGTGTTCGTAGTCGTTACTTCCTTCACTTCCCTACCTCTCTTGCTCTGCAGTTTTGCTGCTCTGGCTAAGCTTCTACCGTGCGAACCCTCAAATGCAGCCGTCCGAACCCTTTTATCGTGGCACTCAGCTCACTCATTTGGATACATCGCAGATGGGGGACGGCCAAACCATGCACCAAGAGCTGGTGCGTGTGCATGCCATGCAACAGAGAAAAGAAAGAGCAAGGCACGGGCGCATGGCAACATGCAAAAAGCCAGCGAAAGCCATGGACAGAGGGGAAGCAAACGATGCTTTCGACAGTTGGATGGGACGCGCATAGTAATCATGCGGTACCCGAGCACACCATTTCCACTGTTCATAGTGTGATCGTGTGGTCGAGGACCGCACGATCTACCACGTGTCAGCTCTAGGAAAATCATGCGGTGGGGACGGGGCTAGAAATGGAAATGATGTTGTTTAGGGAGTAAAATTAGAATTCTGGTGATTAATAGTGCCATTTATGCCCAAAATTTGCATCCTGCACCCTAGCACAAAGAATTTGGGTACTCATCCATGCCATTATTTGTGTCGCCAACAAATGAAACGCGTTGGCAATTTGGCAAAAGAGTGCTCCACGTGCAAGATTGGTTGTAATTTTGCATCTATGTTGAAGCCTTTTCTTTTTCTTAAAAAGAAGTGTTTTACCAGCTTGGTTTTTATCGGTCTTGATCCAATAAGCAGTAACATTGGTACTAAGCTAGGAACATTGTAAACTACGTTAATAGGGGTATCCGTATCAGCTGCAGCGGGTAGTTTTTGGAAAATAAATAGTAATGATTGAAAAAATAATTTTTAAAGAGAGGGGCGAGCAGTGAGCAAAATAAGAAAAAGCTACGTGCACGAGATGGAATCAAGAGGAGTGGTGTACATGATGCGCCTGTGACTGTCTGTTTTATCCTTGAGTAAGACAAGAGCGAGAGAAGTAAAAGGCCGCTTTGAGAAGCTAAATGTTTATATTGTTTTCTAGTTTTTTTAACACAGGAGTGAGAAACAGAACCATACAAACACCACATATGCACGTGAAAGGAAAAAAGAAGGTATTTTTGCCCTGCAAGGCTGGAGGCAACAACTACAGGGTCTGTTCTTTTCGGCTGCGGTTTATGGTTTTTAGTTGAAAATTTTGAATTTTGCCTGTTTACGGTACAGATTACGGAGAGACAGATATTCACTTGCGATTTTGGTTGGTACAGATGTTGGGTTTTTAACGTGTAGATCGTTTAATTTGTAGACCCCGTTTTGAGAAAATACTCCGTTTGAAAGTTAGGTATTGTAGCAAAAAAAAAACCAAAAGTCATTAGCTTGCTTTTGAGATAAAGAAAATGCTGTAGCTGCTGCTTGCCAGCACCACTGGCGCTAGTGCAAACTTTTCTCGTGACCAGCAGCCAGCAGCGTCTTGATTCTTGAGGCTACTAGTACAAGAAACTGTAGCCGCTGCCTGATAGATGGGTTTCGAGGAGCAGCTGCTCGATCGGGGGAACACATCAGTAAACGACGAGTACATCGTTCCTGCTTTGCGCTGCGATCGAGAGCTTGGCCCGAGAATGAGATAGAAGGCATCTTCGTCAGAAAGCCGCTTTAGCTACTTGGTGCTACTCCACAGCTCAAGATTGCATGTGTATGAGCATTGTTTTCTGAGTAAAAACACTTCACTCACTGTATCCCTGAATAGGCTGAGCAACGTGATTATAGGCAGCCTTAAAATTTGAACACAGGGATCATGTAGTCCTACATGAATTACGGCAGGACACATCGTAGTCTTCTGCAAATTTCATGTCGAATTTCCGTGAGATTCATGCCCCTTTTTTTTTCATTGGTTTGTTTTACATAGATAATTCTTTTTTCAGTTATTAGCCCCACTAAGTAACCTACTCTACCCGCAGATATGGAATACTACTACTACTACTACTACTACTACTACTACGTGATTGCATTTTTTTCATTGATTTTTAAGGGTTAAAGCGTGCCTCCGTGAAGAGTACACAACTGGACACACTGACGTATCGAGTGCTCATCCATGCCAATCTCTGTGTCACCAACGACACAAAGCCTGAAACGCATTGAAAATTTGGTAAAAGATTTATTGAATTTGTATCCATGTTGGAAGCTTTTTGTTAGAAAGGGGATTTGCTTTTTCAAGCTTAGTTGTAATGGGCCTTGATCCAATCAGCAGTAAAATTCGTACTAGGCTGAGGATAATAAAAAAACATATAACAAGCAACGAAACCACTATTTTACGCGCGTGTGCATTGCACTATAGCCCTGCATAGTTTTTTGTAGTTATCACTCGTACATGATGCCGCCATCCCATCGCTTGTAGTTTTTTGTCCTTAATTTACATGTGGTGTTTTTCTTATTTCGTTGTGCCATTAATCACGGAGCTCAAATATAATATCAAATGTTGTACTTTTTGTTATGGCTCGGTGTAGATAGTATTTGGGATCAATTTTAGCATGTTAGTTAGCCCGAGGTGAGCTAGAATCCTGGCTCCGCCACTTCCAAGTCCCACACCACACCCTAGTCCCACCACCCAGCGTCTTCCTCCCTGCCCAGCGACGCTGCACCGCCAACCCCATCCGTGTCACCATCGATAGGGATGGTGTTAGTGAGATGCCTTAGAGGCAATAATGAAGATAATGGTATTACTTCCATATTTATGATCTTTTGAATAATATGTTATTTTGTCCCTTGAATAAATATTTTTTTATAATAATCAACAAATATGTGATTTATTCGTGGAACTCTTTATTCATGTATTGTTGTTATTCTAAATTATCTCTAATCTTATATCATTATGTAGGACAATTATGATTTATAAAACAACACATGTATTGATTGATAATCATGTTTCACGGATTATAGATATGGGATATCAAATCAATAATATGAACGTATGTTAGAGAATATGATGTTAGATTGACCTATCATGAGACACTGCGGGCATTGTTATATTCTTAAGTGTTATCAATTGATCTCATATATAGTGTATGTAGTATTTTTGACCTGAGATTGTTATTGTTTTCTATATGTGTAATAAATTACTTAGGTATTACTAAACACCACTCTGTGACTGGATGGTCATAAATGTACCTTTCGAGTTTAATTTGAAATATGCGGAGGAATATGAACGATTAAGATGGAATTTACCCCTCCTATATAACAGAAGATATATCTCTGGACCCCTCGATATGGTTGGATTAAGAAAGTGCATTGGCATGCCAAATGTGGTCGAGGAGTCAATCACAATTGAGTAATCTATTATAGGTTTGAGTAAAGGATCGAATTATCGTAGGATGGCATATTTCTCGTCTTGAGTTCGATCTGGTATTATGAGGCAAATGGATCGGTACATAAGCATTATATAGGTTCATCTGATATGATCTTTATGTATGTTTAAGAGTCGTTATGTCCTACTAGAGAACACTACTGACTTTTGGACCGAAAAGAAGTTTTCGGCTCATGACCAAATATACATGAACATGCAGGGTCACACACTTAATGAGCTTTCTCCGAGTGGATTATGATCTCTACTCGTATCGGATAAGAATCCAATTGGAGGCTATATAAGGGGAGATGCGAGGGCTAAGGGAGATATCCCAAACACACCCATCGAAACTCTAACCACCACATATCATAATCACTACCGTGCGCGCTAGTGCTAGCACGCCGACGTACGGTGCTCCATCCCTAGATGTGTGGACCTCAGAGGCACTGTTGTGAGTTGTGACTGCGGGGCTGATCTGGACGATCGCGAGGAGATAGTTGGACAGAGGACGATCGACTAGTACCACTATACCAACGCGTTTTTCATTAAATCGGCTATTTCAACTCTACTTCTGCTACACTACGCGTCTAGTGGTAACGATCCATGATCTTCTACTCGTATAGTTTTCTGCTTTATATGGTAAAAAATTTTAATCTATCTAGTGTGGTCTACTTATATCCTGGACAATTCTATTCCGGGCGGGCCTTTCCGAAGCATCGACGACGCCTACATCTGTGCTCCCTATTGCTCCCAGCGGAAGGCCCGCGATCGATCCAGTGTTTCTTCTTCTACCTTCGGGTCACGATGGCCAGTTGGGATAACAGTTGTGCTATCCAAACCAATCAGTTGGCGAGTTGGTGTTTGCCTTTCCTCTTCCCTCCATAACAGTCTTAACAGAGATCTAACCATTCCTGCTAAACCCAACATACATCAAAGCTACTCGTGACACAGTGAAGACTCCAAACTCGTATAGGTGGCAATAAAAACTGACAGCAAAAAAGCATGGCATGCTGCCATTTAGCTGAGCCCAGGTCAGCCATAGCAGCTGATAAAAAGGCAAGGCATCGATCGAACAAACTGCGTCCATGTCCATAATATAAACCCCATAAGAACAGTTCATCCCTCGTTCCCTACTCCCTAGGCCTCCTAGTTCCAAATGCCTCTTTGGCAAATGGTGATGAACATTGTTCATGCAAGGATCAATCCCCTGCCATCTACTGCTCGACAACATAGGATTAGGAGACATCTGGAATGTAGCTTCAACACAAGTATTTGCCTATGCGACTATACACCCTCAGGCATCCTGTATATTAGAATGCTACATTTCTATTGTCACGTTAGCCCGATTGAGGGTTCAACCAAGAACAAACTGATAGCAAATCTGCAAGTCAAAACTGACGACGAAGAAACATAACATCGTGCTGAAACTGGTGAAGCCCCACCTAGCCATAGAAGCCGATGCATAACGAAGTCACAACTGGTGCCCAGTTGTGATTCTGATCGAGATCATCACTCATCTGTCAATACTCATGTAGAGATCTCGGCATCCTAATGATTTATGTAGGATTAGAAAGCATCAGGAATTAACCTTCAGCTGTATTGTCTACTGTTGCAACTTGCTAGAGCGTGTGCCTTCCAAGCTGTGAAGTAGTCCAAACTCCAAACTCCATATTCTGATTCGTCAATAGGATGGGTTTTGCCATCTCTCCGTTGTGGTGGATGGATGGCTTAGCTCTCTTAGATTAATTCTCCCTGTCCATGCATCAATAGAGAGAAACCACTAGTTTCTAGGTAGTACGAATGTAAAATGACTTCAACCAGTTCTTCCTTCGACTTACATTAGATGAAAGTTGTACTCTGGGCACTGATTTTTGCAACCTAGTCATAGCAAATCACACTGTACTCAATCGGCTCTTCAGATTTATGTCATCATCAGATGTTTGAAACAGAAATTTGTGATGTCCAATCAAATTTCTATCAGTTCTTTCAAATGAAAATATATAGTCTACAATTGTAAGAACAGAGCTGATCTACTAAGCATCTCGTACAAGTTGCACCCCCATTCGAAACATTTTAGTTCACTTCTGAACCTTATTCTAAAACTTCCTATTCGGTATTTCTAACCACAATGATGCGACAACCGGCCAACCCCAATCTAGCTATTATTAAAGTCCCTATTCGGTATTATTAAAGTTCATGTACTAGCTGATTCTTATACTGAATTTGCAATAATCTGTAGTTCTAAGCTGATGCAGAGCTAGCCCTTACGACACAAAGAAGATAAGACTCCAACTAGTACATGAACTTTAATAATGTAGGACAGAAAACAAGCATCTCATGACAAGAAGTTGAAGCCCAACTAGCCAGACGCGTATAAAACGCAAGGCAGTGAATAATGAACCGCATCCATGCCCACAATGTCCACAATAGTGCACAAATATAGGATTAGAAGACATCAGGAACGAAGCTTCAGTGATAGGATTCGCTCATACCATCTAATTGCGCCATGGGACCACCTAGATGGAAAAAGCAGCGCTAATCCATCAATGGATTAGCCTGATGGATGGCTTGGCTTACCGCTTGTGCGTCTGAACTTCCTGACCGACAGAGTTACTGTGGACATCAACCAAATAAGGCTTGCAAGTGGGAGTAGGAGTGTATCAAGCTCGCAAGCAGTTAGCCTAGTGATCTTTGCGCTTATCACTTTTATGTTCATTCACCTGCTGACATTAGCTTCTAGCCTTGTGAGAAAGAATTTAGCGCATGTCCACAAAATTCAGAAATAAAAATTCATGGTTTCTTTTTTTTAAAAAAAGAAATCTTGCAATTCAGATTTAAGTTTCTTTGTGTCACTGAGTTACCTGCCCACTGAATGCAACTTGTATGCCATGTTCACAATTGTATTAAAAGCACGACAATACAGTACATTACCAGGGACATCTGTGATCTGTTCATTAGATGCGATACGGCCGAGATGCATGCAACCGTATCTCCACCATAAAAGTGAAGATAGCAAATAAAAACTGAAGCACCATCTTGCCACACGAGCCGATAAAAGGCAAGCCAGTGATGTGCCTTCCCGTCTGCAATGTCCACCATACACACTTAGGTCCTTTCCAAGCCTCCTTAGTGCCGATTCCTCTAGCGAATGGAGATGATCAACACTCATGTAGTGGACATCACATGACGTCCAAATAAATTATTACGTAGGATTAGGAGGCATTGGGAATTAACCTTCGGCTACACTATACTCTTCCGCAAGCAATTTGGGCCCATTACCATGTAGCTTGGACACAAAAGGGCAGTTGTAGCCATCTGTGTCCAAAACTAATGAAATGCGCCTCAAACCAAATAGCTTTTCTACGATGGCTAGTTTTTAAACAGATTGTCTTTTTAAGACGGAGTCTACTAATCGATTGTAGTACACAATGTAATAACTTCATTTATATCGGTTAGAATCGCACGCAAGTCTCTCCTTCTGTCGATTGCAGCATAGCTTGGCTCCTTCTGTTCTTCCTACTATAAAAAAAATGAGAGCTGTTCTCCTGCCTTTCTCAGGGGAAAAAAATAAACTAATCTAGATGGCTTTGTCATTTTCTTGACATGGTGGAGGCTCATGTGTCAGCCTACAGGTCTGTTTGATATGGTTGTGGTTTATAGTTTTTAGTTGAAATTTTTAAATTTTGGCTGTTCACGATAGAGATTATAGAGAGAGATACTCGCATGCGATTTTGGCCAGTACAGTTGTTGGGCTTTTAACGTGTACTATAATTAACTTATAAACCCTGTTTCGAAAAAATATTCCATTCAAAAGTTAGATACTGTACCTACCTAAAGCCAAAAGCCGCTTTTAAAAACCGTTTAGAACAGGCCACATATGCACAAGCCGGAGGGATTAGAAGCAAAGCATAGGCGGCATTGAATAGAAGTCAGTTAGCTAGAAAGATTTGAAATTTTCAGTTTGCTGGAGCCTTCAAATCTTAATTCATATCCTCGCAAAAAAAGTCTTGTGGTCATATTGCCCTATTATGTGATATATATATATATATATATATATATATATATATATATATATATATATATATATATATATATATATATATATATGACGCTGAAATAGGACATCAAGGTGCCCGGGCACTAAGTTTCCCTGCCTTTAGATTGCTTTATATAAGTCTTCTCCGTACTCTCAGGAGTACACACTTCCGCTTTTTATTTATCACTTAAACGAATAGGTTATATTTATCAGAGCTCTTTATTTTTTTTTGCTATATATCCTTTTTTATACATAAAAGGAGTACATACACAAATTATGCTATAAAAACAGATTTTGATGAAATTTTTTGTGGAACTTATTTTGGAATATCTTGTAATAATTATTAGATTATACTAAAAAGGATAAAGAGATATAATAACATTATTTACACGGTATATGAGAAGTGAAAGCACGTACTCCCACTTGTTATATATCACTTAAATGATGTTATTATACCTCTTTATCCTTTTGAGTATACTCAAATAATAATTATAAAATACTCCAAAATAAGTTCTATGAAAAAATTTAATCAAAATCCACTTTTATAGTATAATTTATGTATGTACTTTTTTTATATACGGAAAATGTTATGTATTAAAAATAAATTACTCCAATGAAACTTTTTAAAATAAATCACATCGAAGTATCTTAGAATTAGTATTTAAGTATACAAAAAATAATAAATAAGTATAATATATTTGTTTAAGTGGTACATTAGAAATGAGAATATGTACTTTTGAGAGTACAAAAAGATATATTCTTTCATATACACACGCACACGCACACACTGAAGTGGCTAAATGGGACTAGCTATCTGTGTCACTGTGCATGAAATTAACTTGCAAACACTGAACCTAATGGTCCTTGCGCCCATCTCTTGTATGTTCATTCATCGGCTGGCCTTTCCTTCTAGTCAGGTTCTAGCTGTACGAGACAAAAATTTCACATGCTCACAAAAATCAGAAATGTAAATTCATGGTTTCTCGGTGTTTCTTTTTTAATCCCGCAAATTCATCTATGAATTTCTTCTGTCAGTGACTTTGTCTGCTCTGAAACACCCCAAAAATTTGAAGTTTTTGAAATTTTTATGAATTTTGATTAAATTCGGATTTCTTTCCCTTTTTGGCAAATCGCAGTAAAAATGCGCTTTCCTCTTTTGGCAAATGCGCCACCCCTTCTCCCTGGCATCCCCGACCGTGCGCTGCTTCTTCCTCTCCTGCCCGAAGCCATGGCCGTGCACGCGTCGCCGCCTCCTCTCACTGGATTGCGTCGCTTCTCTTCCCTCACCGTGCGTCACCTCTACACAACGGTCCCACTGGACAGCGCCTCCCCGTTCCGTTCTTCCCCCTTGGCCGTGCGCCACCACTGCGCCCTACTTCCTTCGCCGTAGCTCAGCCCATCCCCTACTTCACTGTTCTTGCCTCTCACTCGGTCAATTGACTATCAAGTCTAGCAGTGGGAAGCCGCCACCTCCCTCTCACACAATCTCTGTGAAGATTTAGTTCATTCCCCCTCTCCATTCGCGTGAGAAAAACGTGACCGAGAATTCCTCACTGTAGAAACCGCCCTACACCCCATATAAATCCAATTGGCCACAGTGGAACGTCTCCAAACATTCCCCCGCACCTCCTCCCCCAACCGATTGAGCTCTCATCACCTCTACCGCAGGCAATCGTCGCCCCTGAGCTCGGTGAGCCCTAAATCAATTGCTCGATTCCGCCGGTCATTTCTCAATTAAATGCTCTTACGCAACCTTTGTTGCCTCTGGAATACAATGGCGCACTCACCGGAGCGTGAGCGTTTGCCTGTGGCCGTGGCGACGAAGGTCACCGCCGGCCGAGGGTCTCCACCGTGGCTAGCTCACTGGAGCCTTCCCCAAGCTGCGCCGTCACCTCTGCTAGTTTCCTAGTGTCCCGTAGATGGTGAAATAGCGCCCAATCGCACCAAAAGACCACCGGAACACCTTAGTACCGCTATGGAGGCCGCCACCTTTCCGGCCACCACCAGCCATGGCCATTTCTCCACTCACTTCCCAAAAGACCAAAATGGAAACCTAAGCCGTGAATCCACCCGTTGGTGTAGCCGCTCTCCTTCTAGTGCCGTGCCGCTGCCGCACCACCGGAGCCAACTCTCTCTGTTTTCTTCTGAGAGAGAGACGGCTGGAGGTAGAAGATGACCAGGAGGCGGCGACGTGGCCCAATCATAGCCCTTGATATCAAGCCATCCACATCGTTCGCGCTCAATTAAATCTTGGCCGTTGATGCTTCACGGTCTCCTCATCCGAGCGTCTGCGCTCGCTCCATTGTCTCCGTTCATAGCCGCCGCGTGTCGCCCATCGGCAGACATGCGCGCGTTCGCGCTGGGCTCCGCCCGTGAGCAAGCGTGGGCCACGGCCGGTGTGGCTGAGCGTGAGGCCGGCCTGTCATCCGGTTCAGCCGCGCGGGAGGATTTCGGGCTGGGCCGCACTGTTGCTCAGGCCGAACCCGACACTGTGCATTATTATTTATATGATTTTTGAAAATTCCAAAAATCCAGAAAAATCCCCAAAAATCCCAGAAAAATCAAAAATCCCCAAAATATCCAAAATACACCATTTTGACCAGTTTAATATCCCAAGTTCGAATTTGGCATCCATTCTTCCAAATTTAAATTTTAAATATTTAAATCCCACCATTTCACAACCTCAACTCTTTAAATTCAAATTTCACCTTTTTACCAAATTCAAGTTTATAAATTTAAAAATGTTATTAATTCAAGTGTACCCTTCTACCATACTTATTTCTAAATAAATTCAATTCCTCTGTGTTGCCAAAGTAAATCTCGATAAAATCCAAATTTACCCAATTCAAAGATCGGTCATTCAATCCTAATTATCTATCTTGTATTCCCAAAACTTGTCCAACACATACACACCTTTTAATAACCCTGAATCTGTCTAATTCAATTTTAGCTCTGTCAGCCACCTAAGCATCGTTGAACCTCGACCTCCCCACCCAGCCCATTTCTTTTTATGTTATTTCTTGTTTTTATTTGCATTTTGTTCCCAGCTTGCATCTCGCAAAGCAGGAACTTATATGTCTTCGTTTTCTACGCTAGTGAACGGACCAAGTGGATTGGTCAACCGAAGGACAGTAAGGACAGAAGAAGTGAGTTTGAAGCTAGCTAAGGAGATCAAGAGCAACAACAAGAAGGCAAGTCACATGTTTTTGATCATGTTGAATCCCATGACATGCCTATTATCTAAGTAATGTAGTTTCATTATGAATATTTGTGAAATGCTATTTGCTTAACATGAAATGTTTAGAATGACATGCTATTTAGATAAGTCCTACCACTGATAAAAGCCATATTTACTTTGATGGCCATATTCACCTTGACAACCTTAGTAATTATTGAAGTATTGTATAAATGTATGTACCATCGTCTCATTCAACATTACACACTACTAAGTGATTGTGGCCGATGGCCAGTAGGTTTGAAAAACCCCGGACTTAGGGTAGGGTGGTATGGAACGCCGTACCCTAGGCTGGTAATATTGGGGTGCAGGGTGGGGTAAAGGTGTTGCGCGAAACTGTACGGCGGATTTCGCCCATCACTGTACCCTTCAACATGTACACTATTAAGGTTTGAACCGTGGGCTAGTAGATTTGGAAAAACCCGATCTAGGGTGAGCGTGCCCTAGAGCGGAGGTGCCGGTGTGCACAGTTGGGGTAAGGGTGTTGTGGGAGACCGCGAGACGGCCTTCGCCCACCGCTTTACCTGGGGATGGAGGCTGGTTGGTTTGGTGGTGTTGAGTGCTGTTGAGCACAGTGGAAGTTTGTGGTTGAGTGCCTCAGGTGAAAAATATAAGGACAAGAACCTTGTGCCAAGTAATAGACATAGTGAGCGCTCAAACCACAGGAGTTGACTTGTCAACACTGGTTTAGTAGCTGCTCAATTCGATTGAAACTCTACAGGATGAGATGACAGGATGCCGGGGAGTTAGGTATGCCGCTGGGTACCTAACAACGGTAGTAGACACTTAAAACGGCAGGGAGAAGTTTTTGTTTTTATTTGGTCGTGACTGGGTGATGCTACCGGGTAGAGCCTTTATAAAGAATTGAGCAGTGAACCGACCTGGCTTTCTTAACTCTATCGCGGGAGTTAAGGGATCGTGTGGGTAAAGTTGAGCAACTCTGCAGAGTCAATTAAATGGTATTCGAATACGCCGTGCTTCCGGTTAATGAAGCTGTGTTAATTGGGTAATTCCAACAACGAGGCATAAGTAGAGTTTCTGATATTGTTAAGTTGAGAAATGATGAGATTTATCTGATAACAGAAAACCCCCTGATCTTAAGGAGCAACGGTTTTAAAATTTTATTTGTTTGCAAATAAAACTGCATCCACCCACTGTAGTAAAACCAATATATTCCCACCCTTGATTGTCCCTTGCAAGTAGTTATATAGTATTTTCCACATGTGATTTGCTGAGTACGGGGTTGGAGTACTCAGGCTTGCAAAAATTTTCCCCCACAGATATCAGAAGAAAAGAAGATGCTACAAGTAATTGTGTTAGGGTTACGACTACACTCGAGTGTTCCTGTGGAGTTTTCTTCGGCTCTTCTGTATGTAAGTTAAGTTTTGGGTTTGGACGCCCGTATTGTTATTAAAATTGGCCATTAGGTCTTATTTCAATCAAATTAACTTCTTGTAACTGTTCGTGAGCAGGCTCGATACACTGTTAAGCCGCAACAGAACTCCTGGGCTGTTGCGGGCCGTACGACATCCCTGTTCCCAAAAGTCGGGGGCATTACATGCTCACTGGATGCGACATGTGCTCACTGCTCGCAATTGTACAAAAAAAAGACCTTGGTACGCTAGCAATCATCTGTCCATTAGATGATGTTGGGTTTAGTCTCATGTTGTAGGAAAGAAGAAGTACAACTTATAATTATGAGAGAGACATCATCCATAAGACTATCTTTTAAGAAAGAAGATCCAATATCACTTATAAGATTGTTGTTTTAGGGTTTACATATGGGCAGCCCGTGGGCTTAAGAGCTCAGCTCATTTGGACTTGTGGCCCAGAAAGTAAACTCGATTGGACTTAGGCATAGACCAAGGTTCGATCTAACAATTAGTATCAGGGCACAAGCGTCTAACATCTCCTTGGTTGTATAAGTGCGCAACCACTGTGTGACAGGGAGAATGTTAGGTTTAATCTCACATTGGTTGCGGCTTTGTTGGAAAAGAAGAATCATAACTTATAAGTGTAAGGAAGATCTCATCTATAGGACTAATCTTTTAGGAGAAGAATACCTAATATCACTTATAAGATTGTTGCTTTAAGGTTTGCATACGGGTAACCTGTGAGGTTAGGAGCTCGGTTTATTTGGACCTATGGCC
Organism: Dendrocalamus latiflorus; assembly: GCA_017311315.1. Classification (NCBI taxonomy): domain Eukaryota; kingdom Viridiplantae; phylum Streptophyta; class Magnoliopsida; order Poales; family Poaceae; genus Dendrocalamus; species Dendrocalamus latiflorus. The sequence continues at coordinate 2,026,931 of CM029659.1, forward strand.
TGAGAAGACGGAGAGTAAATCTGATTAAATCTGAACATACGACCAAGATACCTCACAGATGCAACATGGTCATGACGAAAGCAATCGTATCAAAGGCCTTAAAGGTGAATAGCAAATCAAAACTGACTGGAAAAGAGTATCACATATGCTGGAATTGAAGACCCGCCCAGCCACATGCCCACATGTATGTACAGGCGGATAAAAGGCAGGGCGCGCCATCGCATCCACAATGCCCAACAACATATACATATACATATAGTTCCTTCCCAATCCTCCTTAGTTCTTTCGATTCCTCTAGTGGCGATGAACGGAGATATATTATATTATCCGTATTCACGGAGTAAGTAGAGATCGCGCCGCACCCGAATGAGTTGCGTAGGCTTGGAAGGCATCAGGAATTATAATTCGGCTGTGCCATGTCCTCGCGCGAGCAATCTGGTCCCTTCAGCACCGGCCACAGCGACGGATCGGCCGCTTTGGTCGTATGTGACCTCCAACAGCTATCAATTGTGCACCAAACTGATCTGGTGACTTGGTAGATTAAGCACCCACGGCCGTGTCAAGGGACGACAAAGTTCGGTCAGCGACGGGTGTTGCGCATTGGGGCTTTCTGCGCCTTTTTTTTCTTTCTTATCAGCCAACATTTGAACTGAAACAGACAGGTCTAACTTGGCAGAAAGATTGCACCATATTCAGTCTTCATTGTATGGTCATGGCTTTTTTGTACAGTTGGTTTCCCCCTCTCATACGATCATCTTACCCTTACCATGAAACACCGTGTTTCCATTTCCAAGCTTGGTGTTGGCAACTTGACCGGGATGTAAAAGATGGTGTCCTGCTGTTATGATTTCTGGAAAATAAAAAAGGAACGAGATTTGCCATGTACACTGTTCTTATGCTAATCCGTCACTTTCTGCACCAGCTACAACAAACGCTAGGAGAAAGGCAAAGACGTTGACCTGAGGCTCCAAACACCTTAAAGAAGACGACAATATGGATAGCATATCGTTGCCTCAACTCCTCGAGCCACAACAATTTCTGATGACCTCCGATTTTATCGTCAGAAAAAACAGGGGCCTTGAGATTAAGCAAGGCAAGCAGTGGAGGGGGTTCATCTTAGCCGGACCGGGTGGCACTCCAGGCCCATCTCTATTCAGTGAACAGCAAAACCATGCAGGCCATAGAAAGGTTGGTATAGATAGCTCTTGATGTTCACATATCTTTAGGTGGTGCTACGACCAAGGGACTAGAGAGTAGAGACAGCAAATCTGAAAAATGCATGAGCCATGCGGAAGCCAAAAAAAAAATGCAGTTTTCTTCACTTGTTCATGAGCATCGCACTCAGATGAAATAGATTATGCCAATTCTGCTAATCAAGACATTTGGGCTGAACAAAGATGGCTATGTTTACGCCATATTTGCAATAAACGCAAAACAAAACAAGTCTGGAAAATAGCTACCTGCAAGTTCAACAACGCACCAAATTGGATGGAAACCACTCTATATTTATTGCACTAACATCAGGCATTGAAACCTCTGCAGGGAAAAAGGAAAAGGAGAGCAAACTACAACAACTAGGGGCACAACTGTAACACAAACCCATTGAGATGATCTCGGTGAGAATGAAACATCGTAGCAAGACTATCAGTTCAATGTAAATATTACCAAAACCAGTCCCCAATTTAATCAGGCTCACCTTCATGGATCATCTGAGGGGGGGATCAAATAAAACCAACGTAAAAGGAAAAGCGTTGTTTATTACAGGCCTAAAATACCACTCACGCTCCGATGCAGGCATCCTCTCCCTCCATTATTCCAAGCTTTGGACACAGGACCTTGAAGTATAGTGTTCCTTGGCATCAAGGATGACAAAAACTCAAACAGTGTGATCTTACAGGCTCTTGGCTGCCGCAATGACGTTTTCCGCGCTGATACCATACTCCTTGTAGATCTTTCCAGCAGGAGCACTTGCACCGAATTTGTCAATACCAATAGCCTTGCCCTTGGCTCCAATGTACTTTTGCCAGCCCAGAGTGGACCCTGCTTCAATGCTGATTCTCGCAGTAACAGCCTCAGGGAGAACACTCTCCTTGTATTCATCTGACTGTTCCTCGAAAAGTTCCCAGCAAACAAAGGACACGACACGGACAGTCTTCCCCTCCTTCCTCAACTCATCGGCAGCCTTGGCGGCAATCTCTAGTTCAGAACCAGTACTCATCACAATGAGGTCAGGCTTGTTGCCAGTTGAGTTGTCAGAGATAATGTACCCTCCCTTCTCAACACTCTCAATTGAGGTACCAGGCAGCTGAGGAAGCTTTTGCCTGGAGAGAGCAAGAACAGATGGCCTCTTCCTGTTGAGGACCGCGATTTTGTATGCTCCAGCAGTCTCATTGCCATCAGCAGGGCGAAGCATCAGAATGTTGGGCATTGCACGGAAGCTCACCAAGTGCTCAATGGGCTGATGGGTCGGACCATCTTCTCCAAGACCAATAGAGTCGTGGGTCATAACATAGATAACTCCAGCTTCGCACAAGGCTGAGATCCTCATGGCACCTCTCATGTAGTCAGTGAAAACAAAGAAAGTAGCACAGTATGGAATGAGCCCTGGGCTGTGCATAGCAATGCCATTGCAAATGGCGCCCATTCCATGCTCCCTGACTCCAAAGCGGACATTGCGCTCCTCAGGTGTATCCTTCTGGAAGTCGCCAAACATCTTAAGCAATGTCATGTTGGACGACGCAAGATCAGCACTACCTCCAAGAAGACCAGGCACAACTTTAGCAAGTGCATTCAAGCACTGCTGAGAGAGATTCCTAGTGGCGTCTGCTGGGCTCTCTGGAGTGTATTTCTGGACAAATCAAGTGATCTACCATTAGGATCTCATTGTTTACATATCAGCTCAAACATCACGAGTAAATTTGGCAAATCACTTACAGGAAGAGCATCAGCCCAGCCAGCTGGCAGCTCCCCTGAGACGATACTCTTCAAGGTGGCCGCATCTTCTGGGTACTTCTTCTCATACTCTGCAAACTTAGCGTTCCAATCAGCCTCAAGCGCAGCACCTTGGGGAACATGGCGGCTCCAGTGGCTACAACAGTCCATGTAAATAAATAATAAGGTGAGTGTTATGCAATTTCATCATCTCGTTCAGATGACCAAAGCGAATGATAAACAAACCTCTTGACATCCTCGGGCACAAAGAATGGCTCATAGGGCCATGAAAGGTTCTGCCTGGTTGCTTCCACCTCTTTGGTGCCTAATGCACTTCCGTGCACACTGTATGAGTTGGCCTTGTTGGGAGATCCAAAACCAATTGTAGTAGTCACCTAAAAATAGCACATCTTAGCTAAATACAATAAACTCTGCAGCAAAAAAACAATGGCCAGGTAACAAATGAAACTAACCTTGATTAATGTGGGCTTGTTGGTCACTGCTTTTGCTTCCTTAATGGCTGCACGGATCTCGTCATACCCATTGTTGCCATTCTTAACCCAGATTGTGTGCCACCCGAGAGCATCAAAGCGGGCTTTCACATCCTCTGTGAATGCAATCTCCGTGTCTCCATCAATGGAAATGTGGTTGTCATCATAAAAAGCAATCAGCTTGCCAAGACCCCAATGCCCGGCCAATGAGCAAACTTCATTGGAGATACCCTCCATTTGGCACCCATCTCCCAAAATACAATAACTGCACAGAATTCATGTATCATGTTACCAAAGTTGCACTGCTTGGACTAAAGTGAAACACAAAGCATTCACAGCAAAATTATTACGTGTAGTGATCGACGATCTCACTGTCAGGCTTGTTGAAACGGGCAGCCAGGTGCTTCTCAGCAAGGGCCAATCCAACTGCATTCGCGATACCCTGACCAAGGGGTCCTGCAGAACAACGAAACAAGAACCCGGAACTTAAGTTTCGTATTACTATTATAGCATGGCAGGTTACAATTAGTATGAGCTCAGTTGAGATGAACATACCAGTGGTAACTTCAACTCCGGGAGTCTCAAAGTTTTCAGGGTGACCTGGAGTCTTGCTTCCCCATTGCCTGAATTGCTTCAAGTCCTCTTCCTGCAGCAGCATGCGGGTCATAGTTACAACAAGTTCAATGGCATAAGAGCTGGTGTAAATTAGCCTTATTAAACATCTAGCAGCTTGCTCCAGGAGTCCAGGTTTTACACTAGCGAGTTGCTCAACTAAACATGAGTGATGAGTCCAAGGTATGAAGTCTGAAGTTTCCAACTAATTTTCCTAGGAACTTTAAATTTTACTAAACAGACCTCTGACAACTGGATAACGGTACAGCCTTTACTAGGAAAGAAACGAGGCCTCCACCCAAAAAAAAAAAAAAGTCAAGATCCAAACCTTCTACTGTTTCACCGAACAAGATCCAAACTTTGCACAAACCTACTCCCGATTTCGCCGCTCCAACCAATCGGCAGCGAATTTCACACGCAAGAAACAGATGCAATCATGCAAACGCCGCAACGAAGCAGGAACTGAAGCGGTGGCCTTACCTTGACGGCGTCGTAGCCGGCGAGGTGGAGAAGGGCGTACTGGAGCATGCACCCGTGGCCGGCGGAGAGGACGAAGCGGTCGCGGTTGAACCAGTAGGGGTTCTTGGGGTTGTACCGCATGACCTCGTCGTATAGGATGTGCCCCATAGGCGCGCACCCCATGGGGAGCCCCGGGTGGCCGGAGTTGGCCTTCTCGACGGCGTCAATGGCCAGGAACCGGATCGTGTTCACCGACTTCTCGAGCAGCGCGCCGGTGGCGGCCTTCCCCTCAAGCGTCTCGACGGCGGCGGCGCGCACGCGCTGGCGCCGCGAGGCCGCGGGCACGCGGCGGGGCGGGAGAGGGGAGCGGAGGCCGCGGCCGGCGAGCGAGCTGAGGCGGAAGCCGAGGCGCTCCGACGGGGCGGCAGCGCCGCCGCAGGGCGCAGAGCCGGCGCGCGCGGCGATGGTGGCGTGCGCAGCGGCGACGGAGTGCGCGGCCATGTCGCGAGGCGTTGGGTGGTGCGTGCGCGGAGGGGGAGATGGCGAGGTGGGGGAGATGGAAGGGGAGGGAAGGGGTTATGTATACTCTTGGGGGTGCGTTTTGGGGGACTCGTTGGTAAATAAAAGGTAAGTCTCAGGGACGGCTAAGGAGTCTCCGTGCACCACGGTCCATAGACCATCATTAATAGTTTCACACTATCATTTGCGCTAAGCCGCCAGTGGCTGGTAGCGCTTTTGGCATCAATTATTGAATTGTTAAGACTGTAAACTAATTTTTAATGTTATTTTGTACTACATTATTGTGTTACATTAGTATGAAGCATGTGATTTTTGTCATCATTTTCGCTGACAGTTTAGCACTATGATCATGTGCAGAATGCTGTGGGGTCTAGGAAATGATCAATGACTTGTTTGGTACCTCAACTTTTGCAAAATGCTACCCGAATTTCAAAATGGGCAATTATTTGTGTACTTAAATCTGCAACATCTGCAACCAGTAACTTGTCGAAACAGTGTTTTTTATAAAAAAAAAAGTGCACGTTGTTTATGAAAATTTAAATGCAATTCTGTACTCCTTTCCGTATGTAACATTGATAGTTTAGGTAGAAATCTATTGATGGAATGAATAAAATAGCTTGGTCTGAACAGAAGCGATATGTGTGGTTTTGATTACGTTTGCGTGTATGGACCGGGCGCATGGGGGATGGTTGGGGCGAGGTGGGTTGGTGGATGAGGGGATCCGCGGTGGCCGTTGATGATGGCAGGTGAAGAAATCTCGGCCGTTGGAAGAGGGTAGGAAACGACTGGATATTATTAAATATTTTTTCAGCTATTTGTTATTGGTCAGAGAGAGAGAGATGAGAGTTTGGCTCTCTGTGCTTGTTGGGGTCGTCGCCGTCACAGTTCTTTTCTGGCGTCATCCAACCTTGATGGTGATGCGCCTGATGAAAATTTGAAGTCAGAAACTTTTTTTAGATGCAAGAGGAAAATTTGAAGTCAGAAACTTTTTTTTAGGTGCGAGAGTATGATCCTGGTATTTTATTTTTACCAAAAGAAATAGCGATTGTTCTCTCGTGTGATTGGATGATTAGCAAGACGACCGAATGATGAGATCTAACTACGGGAGGATAATAACAAAACAAAACTAGAAGAGCATAGAATCTATCGGTAGGAATCTATTTTATGGGAATACTGTTCGGTGCTTTTGTAACAATATTTATGCATACATGATTTCTCATACTTTCAGACCGCTGCTCATTATAAAAACGCGGCGTGTTATACATATTACTTGTTGCCCAAAAGGACCAGCGTTAAGAAGACGCTCTGATCATCTGATTCTGGCCGGAGACGTACGTGGATGAAGTACTGTAATATGCAGTAAGTAGCAGAGCACTTCATGCAATTGCTTGTTTCAGTTGGCAGCATTTTTTAGCTGATCTTGCTACTAACAGCAGCGCGCATCCAAGCCAACGAAACCTAGGCTTTAGTTGGCGTGAAATTTTTATCAGTGTAAAGTTTAGATGAGTTTAAGGTATAACTTTTCTTTTAATTTAAATAGTAAGTAGTTTTTAGTCCTTCACAATTTAAAACATGATGGAACTCTAGAGCCGCTTAGAACTCCCTGATCAATTTGGCTTAAGCTTCTGGCTTCCGGCTTATTTTTCACTATTCACAAATTTCGTGTTTTTCTGAATTGTTGGCTTTTTTTGTGTTTTTTTGCCGGTTCTTTTTTTTCCCGTATTTGTTTGTATTATACGTAATAGGCTAACATATTTTTATATTTTTTGATTTTTTTAATTTAATTATGCTAAATAAGCTTTTGTCAGCTACAGTGTTTTTTTCAACCAGCTACAATACTTTCAGCCATAAACCACCAAAAAAAAGCCCAACTGATCGCCATCTAGTAGGTACTTAACCGACGGGTGTTTCGATCTCGGAAAAATGAGAGGTGTTTCCGCACGCAGATGCAGTGTCATATATGACGCACTCTGATCGAGCTCAAGTGCAGAAAATAAAATAAAAATGGAAGGCTGCTGTCTGCGTACGTATGACCATAGCCCTGCATCGTGAAGTTTGCCGCCTTTCTTAGAAACTCTTTCTTCTTTTTAGTTTTTAAAAACATTTTTTAGTTTTTTATAGTAACTAATTTAAGTGTCTTTTAAGACAAATTCTATAAGTTAATTATAATATATATTATAGGGATTTTATTTATATTGATCAAAACCACACGTGAGTTTCTATTATTCCGTACTCTATCTCACGAACAGCCAAAAATTATAAACTGCAATCATAAACCTTAAGCTGAAAAAAAAAGCCTTCCTACTTGGCTACTTGCCAAAGGTGCGTGTTAACAATATCACACCAAACTGACCAACTTACATCTGATACGCCAAAATCATGCAGTTTGCATACCTATGTAGACTTGTCGCAAAAAAAAGGATGCTGCATATCAAAATTGATATTTCACACACACAAACTATGGATTGCTAGGGTGCGGGATACTTGCAAATTTTTGTACTTTCTCTTATCTTCAAAAATATTTTTACCACTAATTTATATTATAATATATTTATAAAATTAATAAAAATTTTAATATTATAAAAATACTTTTTGAGATGAATTTATACATATAATTCTTATATATCTAATCTAAATATTTTAAAAATATTGATAGTCGAAGTTTCAAAAAATTGACTGATAATAACCAAAAACACTATTTAAAAAAACTCGACCTGCGGGGGTAAGACGGCCCCCGAGCATTTCAGCTTAAGAGAAGATCCTCTCACGCAGATCGAGAAAACCCCCGAACCCCTGCTCCACCCTTACATAGGGGCACCGTTGCCTGGGTGAGAACGACCAACGACCGGGCTGGGCCTTGACCCATGCTTTGGTATGGTAGCAGGCGAGGGGATTTTTTTACCCCAGACCTGAAATTCGCCCTAAGGGATTCGAACCCAGGAGCTAAGGGGTGCTACTGAGGCGCTCTAACCACTGGGTTAGAGACCCGTTCGCAAAAACACTATATTTTTGACCGGACGGACTTTTTTGAAGGACAAATATGCATCCCCAAAAAATGCACAAAGCCGCATGCGCAACTCCTCCTACTTCCACTGACAGCTGAGCCACCTGATCGCGGGCCCCATCAGGCTATCACACTACAGTTCCACCAACCTATGGATACACCCAACGTAGTCAACCTCGGTAGGCCCAGCCAGCCAGTGTAATGGGTGTACGAACACCGAGTCCAAGTAGGTGTTGCGTATCACACCCTCTCCTCCAGTCGCGTGCGGCCACGCAGGCGGTACACGTAGGCCGACTAATAAAGATCGAGGAGCATGAAAATGGGTCGGGTAGGGGGAGGAAGGCTGTATTAAACCCGGCCCGTTAGAGGGTTATGTGAACTCAGGTTGGTTGGTCAACTTGCTTCGTTTGTAGCGTCCTTAACACGCGAGCACACTTTTGTCAAATGCCAATCAACCATGAAATATTTTTGGATTTTCAGTGGAACAAGTATATATGCTGTGCTACTTGTCTCCGAAATTCTTGGGATGTAAACCTACGATCCTCTATGCCATGGATGTTTTAAGACAGCTGAATTAACGAACACAACCTTGCTTTGAGAAATCAACCTCGAAATGTTCCAAAACGGGGCTTGTCTTTAACCAATTTACTCGAACAACTTAACTAGCGTAGTTATGTTAAGACTCACAATCTACATGCCACAGGTTTAAATTTATGAAAATCACATTGAAATTTTGCTCAAGTAACCACTTAATTGGCACCTGTTGGGGAGATAAGGTGCCATATCTTTATACTATAGAAAACTATTGACATTATATTGGAAATTTATAAAATGACAGCTCCAGTGAAAATGGATCCTCTGTATTGAAGGTGTAAATGGATCTACTGTGATTTGCATTAAGGGTGTTTCCCCACCATCGGATCCAGTCGTCCGACCGTTGGGCAACTGCATTCATGTTGCCTAGCGGTCCACCTACTACTTTCATGTCACTCGGCCATTGGGCAACAGGGTCCAGTCGCCCAATGGTTGAGCGACTGGTGGTTATTTCTAATTTCTATAAAAAAAAATTAAAATACAGGTATATTATTGTATTTTTGAATAAAAAATAAATTATTTAAAAAAATTGAAAATTGCCATGCTCAGCTTAACCAACAAACGATATTTCCGTTAAACTTAAGCAAGCAATACTTGGTTTGTGTCTAGCAACTTATTTTCGGTCTATTTCGGATATTGCTTGTTTTGGTTTTAGATTGTGTGATTCCTCATGAATTAGCACTTAAAATTAATTACATTCGACAGGTTAAGCTCTCTGGTTCCATCAGCAGTCAGTACTTGAGTGCCCTGCTGATGGCTGCTCCTTTGGCTCTCGGGGATGTGGAGATTTAAATCATTGATAAACTAATCTCCATTCCTTATGTTGAAATGACATTGAGATTGATGGAGCGTTTTGGCGTGACTGCAGAACATTCTGATAGTCGGAACAGATTCTATATTAAGGGAGGCCAAAAGCACAAGTAAGTTTCTAACTATTTTACTTATTTGATTAGTAGGGTATTTAAGATTTTGCGTTTCAGTTTGCCCGACTAACTACAGATGCATCCATATTTGAATTATAGATAAACTGGGGAAAGACAACATTGTGGAATTTTTTTTGACCATGCAAATGCCTCTATTCATCTGGAATATGACTAAACTGTGCATGAAGGCAAACTGTACTAGCAAATCAATGCTTACAATGCATTCCACTGGTATAATACCTGGTGCATATTGCATAAATGGTAGCACTAGAAGTAGCAGCGATCATGAAAGTTGCCATAAACGTGAATTGTAGCACTTTTTTAGGAGAATATTCTTGATTAGTTTCTCTGGGCCCCTTTTATGTTATGCACCCATTTCAATATGGCCTATCAGGATACTCATCCATGTTTTTACTGAACATACTTCTGTTCTGTACTCGAAACTGTTAGTTCAGACTTTATGAAAATTGCAATCATCATTCCCTAAACTAACCCTCTGTCACTTTGGAATTGACAGGTCCCCTGGAAATGCCTATGTCGAAGGTGATGCCTCAAGTGCGAGCTACTTCTTGGCTGGTGCTGCAATCACTGGAGGGACTGACTGTTGAAGGTTGTGGCACCACCAGTTTGCAGGTAGAATTCTGTTGTCTATTTCGCCCTTTTGGTTAAGCATAGTCACATCTCGCAGTATAACATAATCTATGCTATGCCAGTGTCAACCAAACATGCTTTAACAAGAGGATATTCATATACCCTAGCTAAATCTATCAAACCAAACAGTTCTTTCTTTTTCCCGATGGATCAAACCAAACAGCTCTGTAAGTGGCCTTTTTGTGCTTTCATTTTTGCTGAATCGCAGGGTGATGTGAAATTTGCTGAGGTTCTTGAGATGATGGGAGCTAAGGTTACATGGACTGACACTAGTGTTACTGGTCCACCGCGTTAGCCCTTTGGGAGGAGACACCAAACTTGATGTCAACATGAACAGAATGCCTGATGTCGCCATGACTCTTGCCGTTGTTGCCCTCTTTGCCGACGGTCCAACTGCTATCAGAGATGGTAAACTTTCCAAGGCCTACCATTCCTATTCTACTCATAGCAGTTACTCCGTAGCACTAGGGAGAAAAATAGACAAACCACCAGAAACTCAAGAGGTAACTACGAAGTTTGTTGCTGTCGAATTCTTCGGACGGCTTCAGCTGCATTGCATGTTTTGTTCCTGATACTTATTCAGTGTCTTACACAGTGGCTTCCTGGAGAGTAAAGGAAACCGAGAGGATGGTCCCAATTCGGACCGAGCTTATCTGCATGCCTATTGTTTGCCTTGTTTTAGCTGGGAGCATCGGTTGAGGAAGGGCCGGACTACTGCATTATCACACTCCGGCTGCAGATTTTGAGGGCCGAACAAATAAAATACAAGTTTAGAAAGTTAAGTAGCATAACTGCGTAAGTTAAGTAAGTTTAAAAAGTTATGGCACAATTTACTTAGAAATAAATTACCCTCCAGTGATTCTAACGTTTGTCTTGCTTCCAGAGATGCTCTGTTGCTACCCAGGCAATTTCTTCATCGTGCCAGGGCTAGGCGGCATCGCTCAATGTCCTTATTCCTCGGCCATTCTCAGGTCCTGTTCAAAAATGTTTTGGCTATAGATTTTAACTGAAATAACACTATAACAACTGTTAATTTTTTATAAGATATTTAATTAAAGAAAAAACAAAAAAACACACCTTATCTCTCATAGATAATACAAAGAAAAAAATATCCGTGCTAAGAAGACGTGTTCCAAACTTTTAACTTCACTGTTTGGAGCAGGGCCTCAGCTTCACAACGCCGTTTCCCTGAAATAATGGCCGATCCACCGGGCACTGCCACTGGCCACCAAACCGGTCGCCGTGCTCGGGTTTGGCCGACGAGATGATATCAGTGGCACAGAATGGCAGAATTGCTACTAACACGGGAACGTCACATTAGCCAAAGCTAACCCAGGAAAAGCCACAGAAACAAGGGTGGGAGTTAGCGCCCACATAGTAACACAACGATTAAGAATCAATTTGGCCTAGTACTAAATGCTGCAAATGCCTTGTAAAGGGATAACAATATACCATGCACTCAAGCTGCCTTGTAAAGGGGCAACGTTATGCTATGCACTCAAGCTTGTGATGTACTCACGTGCACCCCCAACTGGAAGTCACATAAAATTTCAAAAAAAATTATATGTACTTATAAACATATTTTAACTATATATAAAATTTCAAGTTCAGATTTATTATATGTTAATGGTAAAAAAGAAGAGAAAAGCTGACAAGGATTAAGAGTTCAAATTTATTAGAATTTTTTCTTTTTGCTGCTCTCAATCTAGAATGAATTTGAATTTGAAATTTTATACATAGGTAGATTAAACCATAGAATACATGTAGAAATTTTTTTCAAATTTTTTCTTGATTTTTTTAATTGAGGTGCATGGTGCGTGCATAAGCTTGTATTAGCATCTGTTGGGGCACACACTGGAGCAATAAAATTCCTGATAACGCAAGGCAATAGGGACTCAGAATTACGATGCAAAGAACCTATAGTTAACAAAACCTTTTTCCACCAGTGCTCTCGTGCTAAAAGCGTTTAAAATACGCTGTTCACTGATATTTCTCCACCATTGTAAGAGATAAGTCGCTGGGCAGCATATTACTGATCACTGATCATCACTTCAACCTCCACGCCCGGCTCAATGGTGATCGAGGTGATCTGCTTGGCAACATCTGGAGAACTGACAAGATCAATCACCCTTCTATACACCCGCATCTCAAACCGATCCCAGATGTTGGTACCTGAAACAAGGTCAGATAGTTGGTACTTGCAACAATTTGCAGGAAAACCTTGGAAAGAAAACCAAGGATCAAGAACATAAGAAAACCTAAACAGCAAGTTACTTCCATGTAAGTTCAGGCATACTAGTTTCAATAAGTAAATAAGAACATTTCAAGGAGATAAATAAAATTTTGATATTCAATCAGAAACATGGGCATAGTGACAACCAAAAAAATCAAGAAACTCCCAGCAACGGATTAGATAAACTCATGAAGGGCTGAGCATCAGTTTTAAAAAGCTCGATTTTGATGCATCAAATTTATCAGCAGAAAACATATGGTAGCATCATCTGCTCAGTCCATCCACAAAATGCAACATTTTTTTGTGCTGTGAATCAGACATAATTCTTCTCCTCTGATAATTTCCAATATCAAATGCTTCCAGGTAAATACAATTTACCCACAAGTTACAATTCTTCAATGTAAAAGCAAAGCTCAGAACAAGTTAACGGACCACAAAACCAAAAATTGGAGGGGCACATGAAGGGATGGGATAAACATAAATTTGCCATTAAATGTGACTTAAAAGAACAACCAGAACCAGAGTTTGAGAAAACTTAACAAGGAGAACATAGTTTAAGGCACACAACAGACCATAATCATCCGGAATGCTACAATGGAAATAAGTAATTGGCATTGCCTACAAAAAGGATAATGTACACCAAGCATTGGATAGGCCTAGCGGTGCAGTGCAAGTGATGCGGGCTGCGGACAGCCCACGCCCACCCGCACTGGCCACTACGGTGTTTGCTGTTGCTGCTAGCCCGCATGCACTTGCAGTACGTGGCTGGTGGGTTTAGCGGCTGCCCACGTAGTGTCGGCTAGACATCAAATGCACTAATGAATGCATATGTAGACATCAAATACCGGCAAGGCTCCTTTGTCTAACTCTGTATTTTGTTCTCTAGAAAATTTTGCGCACAGGGAAGGCTGCAAGGCTAGTCTCAGCATAGTTATACAATAGATGCATTATGTAGACATCAAATAAATAAAGTTACAAGTCTGATACCTCAAGCAAATTCAGTTCTGAATAGATCAAACTCCAAATAAGGATGAAACCCAATCAAAAAATATGCAGCTTGGTCAATAAAATGTGCCAGGAGACAGGTAACACGACGCAGGGGAAAAAAGAATCATGATGTTTGATTCTGGATGGTGTTTTCATCTATGCTTCTGTCTACAGGATGACCAAACCATTAACATCATGCCATTCTTCCAGTCTTGAAGCAACATCAACAAAAACAAATGAAATCTTTTGTAAGAAAAAAAATAGAAATCTACAAGTCCAAGAATGGGAGGTCTCCTCAGTTCAGGTCTCCAGATTGCTTCCGCAGCGCGCCATGAGAGAGCGCATCAGAAGAACGAAAGTTTTCAGTTTGATCATCATCAGAGACTCCAACAATACACGCAAAAACAATTAGGGGCATTATGCAATGAGCAGAAAAATCAAGGAGAAGATGATTGATTATCTCAAGAGCACCCTCAGACAAGGCTGAAACTTGAAAACATGTACAGTCATCAGGAGCAACCAAGGCTGAATCGAAGATCGAAACTTGCAGGAACGAACAAAAAAGAAATTTTGCGGCAAAATGGTAAAATTTGCAAGTTGATTCAGATCCCTCTGAGTGATAATAATAAAACTCATCAACGGTATGAATCAGGCCACTACTTTAACATCACTGGTCTCCACAGGGATCCAACAACACAAACTTCCGATCCTTGAACACAAGCTCAAGAAAAAGAAAAACAGAAGAGAGAGATAACAAATCGATGAGGGTCTAACCAGTTCAGGTCTCCAAATTGTTCTTCCACATTGCAAATTTCAGAAGAACGAAAGTATTATAGTACATCATCATCGGAGATTGATTAGAGCAAGAAAACAAAAACAAAATTGGAACGAAAGAAGCAACCCCCCCCCCCCCCCCCCCCACAAGAAAGCGATCTTGGTAATGCAATTGAACCAATAGATCGATTGGGTGGAAGAGGAGGAGGACAAACTGGCCGAGCTGGAGCTTCTTGTTGAGGACAAGGTCGGTTTCGGAGAGGGGGAGGGTGCCGTAGATGGAGTGGGAGGAGTAGGAGACCTTAATGTAGAACTGGCCGTGCTTGGGCCAAAGGTCCTTCTCGTCGAGGTCGGGGGGCACGATGTCCGTGACCTCCCCGATGACCGGTCCTCCCAGACCAACGGGCAGGTGCCGACGACTAGGATGCCGACTACGATGGGGGCGACGGTGGATGACCGAATGAAGAGGAGGATAGGGTTCAACCTTCATACTCTTGAGTCTCTAATGGAGGTGACGTGGAGTAGGCTACATGCGGTGACCCGTTGGACTTTGTGGGCCAGCCTGCTTTAAAATGCTACACTTTGGTGGGTTTTCGCAGATAGATAAGTGGGCTGGTTTTGCGGGGCGGGCTGGCGACTTAGCGGACAGGCCCGCCCAACTTTCACCCCTAGATAGGCCAACCATCAGTTTTAAAAAGCTCGATTTTGCAAGTCTTCAAAGAAAATCTCGGCAATAATTTATTTTAGCATCATTTGGCCAGCCCATCATAAAACAAAAGTGACCATAAATATATATCCCACAAGATTAAGTAAGCTGAACAAGATAGAGCTCCTAAAAGAAAAAATAGCAAATTCAACACAGATTCCTAGGAATTCAGACTTGTAAGTGGAATTAGACCATGCCCGACGCCCCTAAATGGAAATCAACAGTTGAGCTACATAAACTTCATATCATGGCATGTTTAGAAATTAAAAGTGTACACATTCAATAATAGAATGCTTCCTAGAGTATATACGGTACAGTCACTAAGAAGTAGCATCGAGCTCTCGGTAACTATCAATTTCTATTAGTGTTCGCCTGGGTAGGCGCCTGGGCCGCCTAGGCGCTGGGCGCGGGCTCCCAGCCGCGACTTGGAACAGGTGTTCCCCTGGGCGCGGCGCTCAATCAGCCTAGGTGGTCAATGTCGGTCCTAAGAGGCGCTAGGCGGTATGGGCACAACGACGCTAGGCGCACAGAGGCGACGCTGGGGGAGATGAGACTGATATACAAGGTAAGAGCAAACCCAATTTGGCTGGTTCATCCCCTTTTGCTCCCTCCAGACCCCCTCTTGCGCTGGTCCGCATCAGATGCCGCCGCCTCCACTCCGACCCCCCGTCACACCGCTCCTCCTCCTGGTTCCACGTCGCGCACTCCTTCACCCTGCCCCCCATTCGTCGCACGGCTCCTCCCCGGCTCCCTGTCACCGTCGCACCTCCAACCACATCGTCCTTTAAGTCAGCTGCCTCCTCCATCTAGCTCACCTCCCTCTGCCCAGAGCCCCCCCCCCCCCCCCCCCCGGTCCGCTACCTCCTCCCTTCGGCCCTGCGCAGAGTCCCCTATGTCCGCCGCCTCCTCCCTCCGGCCCTCGCCTCCCTCTGGCTGGCCTCCCTCTGCTGACTTGCTGAGTCTACTTTGGAGTGGTATTTGCTAGATGCTAGTAAGTGGAGGGACTGAGGGAGTGATACTTGCTAGTTTATACAGATTGTTCACTCAGATTGTCCACTTACTAATATGCTAGTTTATCAACAATCTGGACTGAGGGAGTGGTATTTGCAAATGGCAAATAGCAGTGAGCCAGTGATGCATTGATGCTAGCAAATAGCAAATGCCAAATAGGCAAATAGCAAATATCAGTGTGGTAATTGAGGAAGAAAATAGCAATTCTGTTCGGCCACCTAGGCGCCCTAGGCGTTAGGTGGCCACCGACTGCCCGCCTAGTGCCCAGGTGAACACTGATTTTTATGGACAACAGAAAATCACAATGTCAAATGACTAGCAAATAACAAAATTCCAACATGAAATAGGAAAAGTGGAACACAAAACAACACCATCCCCATACAGCATCACCACTTATGTTCACATAAGGCCACTCAATAACCACAAACCCTCCGTACTACCATTACACTAGATAGGCCAAGCATCAGTTTTAAAAAGCTCGGTTTTAGAGACTTCAATGATGTAACATCTCAGTAGCATCTCCTTGTAACATCACATGCTCAGCTCTCACATCAACTACATTACAGCACAAATAGAACAACTGCTCCCATTATCTCTAAAAGAACAAAACCAGTGACCTTACGTGATGATATGTTAAGCATCAGTTTTAAAAAGCTCGGTTTTTTGAAACATCAAAGACCCAAAAGATCTCAGTTGATGTAATGTTAACATCACCTGCTCAGCACATCATCATCACTGACCACTCGAAACACCTAAGAAGCCAGTCTTACTAGTTACTTCTTGACCCACATCGATACTATTATGAGACTAGCAGAAATACAGAAACTAACTATACACAAATCAAGATCGCGAGGACTTCTTGGTGGTGATGTGGAGCACCTTGGTGGGCATCCGCACGGGCCCCTTCACTCTCAGCTGCTTCTCCTTGGCTCCCTTCACCAGATCGGCGCAGACTGTTCCCGCAACACAGCCATCACCATCAAAGCAAAGTCGCACAAAGATCCCCCAGAATCACAATCGAACAGCGAGTGCACAGATGGATGGATCATGGATATCTACCTTTCTCGAGGTTCTTGACGCTCTTGGAGGAGAGGGTGATGCGGATCCTGTGCTACACCTCCTGCACGCCCTCGAACCCCGCCTTGCCGGCCTTCATCGGCGGCGCGTACGCCAGCTCCGCCGCCATCGCTCGTGGGAGGAGAGGAGGTCGCGGCTAGGGTTTCGCCTGTGGAGGGAAGAGGGAGGTGGCGGCGCGAGGCAGAATCTAGGTTTTTCGGCACAGACGGAGGACGGGAGGAGGGGTTTATGTATAGACGGGAGGTAAAGGAGGGGGTCGAGTGGCCGTTGGATTGTTGGTCTGAGTGATCTGGCCGTTGGATGGGGACCTGCTGTTAGGGAAGAAGGGAATATTGGTGTTGTGTGGATGGCAGTGAGCACAATTTGTCAGATTAGCACATCCAAAAACAGGGCCGTAGCGATGCAGAAAATTGCGAATGACTAACACACAATGACACGATTTATATCTGCGTCTCCAAAAAAACGTAGTTCTGACAGAGTTGCAATGCAAGTCATCATTGATTTGTTCATGTGATTATGCTCGATACATCAATGGATCAGTTCTTTTGGCTTACAGGTTATGACTTTTGGTTGTTCACAAGAGAGTACAGTAAGACACTTGAAAAGATTTTAGTTGATATAAATAAAATTACTATAGTGTCTATTATAAACTAAACGAATTTTGTAGATCTTATCTTGAAAAGACAGTCTATTTAAGAGCTAGTTGCTAAAAAAACTAGTTACAAAAAAAACAAAGGCAGAAACCAAAAGATAGGCCGATGTCAGTTATACCAAATAGGGCAATGGAATCTAGGGCAAGACCGCAAGAGAACCACATAATGGAATGGTGGATAGAATTGAGAGGTGCCAGCAACGTGCAAATATGGTTATTAACACCAACATATAGGTTTGTACAGCCACAAGAGCAGCTGAATTATGTAACACGGCCCTTGCAGACATTAAATACAGTAAATTTTCTTATCCGGCAAGGAGACTCTTTCAAAGTGCATGCATCTGAAGTTCTCAACAAGAAGTCATACAGAAACTGCAGTTACGCTAGCATGGTCTCTATCTTTGAAATGGTATATATCCGGCAAGGAGACTCTTTCAAAGTGCATGCATCTGAAGTTCTCAACAAGAAGTCATACAGAAACTGCAGTTACGCTAGCATGGTCTCTATCTTTGAAATGGTATCGGCTCTCGCCCTGGCCATGTTTCAATCTTCTCGAAGTATTTGACAGGAACGATGCCATCAAAACCCTCAGTCAATATCACCTTGTTGTCTGAAATGTATAGCTTCATTCCATCTGAGGAACAAATTCAGTTATCAAATATTTGCCTCCAGTGAGAAACTAAACGAAAACCCAAATCATTTACGCCTATTTACAGGCAGCAATGGTACCTTGCAGTGACTTGCTGACATCCAAATATATCAAGATGTTAACACTCCGCCGCATACCTGAAGAAGAAAAACCGTTAGCTCACGACGGCAGCGGTGCAAGAAACAGTAGACCACATGCTGGAATGAAAATGCAATAGTATGAGTTGTTGATGCACCTAAACAATGGGACAATAACAACGATGGGAAGTGTAGTAGATTTACAACGGAAACATAAATAACCCTCAACATAGCTTTTACTGAGACAATAGCCTTAGTTCTACTACTAGTTTCCAGAAGAACAAACAATAATAATGTGTTTGTAATTGCAAAGCATACCGCTAATCACTTCACCATCTGATGGTAAGCCACTTGAGAAATGTACATGTAACCTCGACATACGTTTTAGCCCAGATTGCAAGATCGAATCAAGATTTTTCCTGTAAGTTCCATGCACGCAAACTGTGGATAAAAGGAATTAGCACAAACACAGTACCATTCAGGAGAGGATGCAAAGGTGAGTTTTAAAATCACAAACCTGAGACTTCATCAGCTGATAAAATGGGTTTCAACAAGCTCTCTGAAGTAACAGTCTGCAAGAGGCTTGCAGGATCATTATAAAGCAAAATAGGTTAACCAGTTCAGATGCAATTGCCTATGTCTGTCTAACCAGTGCAGTGTGTGACAAAAAAGGACACTGCAACCCCCCCCCCCCCCCCCCCCAAATTAGATGTTCTCCAGTCTGTCTTTCCACCCACTAAGCTGGTTACTTGTAAACATAATTTGCTTGATGAGAAAATGAACCTAGCAGAATGATAGAACCCACAGGATAACAAAACAGGAACACTGCTCTAGGAGATACATCAAATAAAAATGAGAATGCAGAGGAGGAATTATTTGTCTTTTAATTACGGTAGGGGATGGGGCCCAAACCCGTGACCTCAGCACTACAACTAAGTGCTTTACCACCACGGAACATGTAACCAAAAGATCAAATTGCGTACGTTCTCTGACTTTAAATCTGATATGGTCACTTCAAAACATACCCACAAGTTACAAAGCTAACTTGTTATTTAGCAAAAGCTAGGCAACAGAGAAGACAGGAGCATTTTAATTATTAACATGAAAATTAAACTGAAGTGCTACAGAAGAATATATGATTGTAGAATATAAGAAGTCATCAGAAGATGTCTTGGGCATGACAAACACACATGAATTGCAAATTCCTTTTTTTCTAGTTCAGGCCAACAAGTAATCTAATGACATTGTTCTCAAATAACTAGTTAAGCAAATAGGGAAACCACCACTGAGCTTACAATACTGTGGAAACTGGAAAGTAATTGGCTAAAACGCGAAATGTATTATATGGACAGCCTAGAAAGAGGGCGAACACAATCAAATCATCACATAGGCAGGTATTAAAGCTCTTTTTACATGTCTGATCCTCCCAGCAGTTACAACAAGCTATTGTATTTGTAGAACTTTGATACATTAGTGCAGGGGATATAAGTCAGAGGACATACAGTTACTGTGTGCCCCTGGTTTGCCCGAATGAACAGCTCACCGTCTTCCTCCAACAGACTAAACCTCTGCTTGTTATCCCGCCTGACCGCCTACAATCCGAAAAAAGCGACATTCTACTCGTCATATTAAAATCCACCCACAATTTACAGCATGTTTCATAATGTAATGACATTTACAGCTCACTGGTATTTATTTCCCCATGACAAGTTCATGATGCAAGCTAGCAAGACGAAACAGCATCAACATGTGCCATGGAAGAAGCCTACCAGGAGCTAAGTGCTTCGCAAGTCTCTCTACTGTTCAGCAATAGGATGAAGCATAAATCAGTCACTGTTTCTATTACCTCCCTAATTTCCTCCACCGTATGGGACTTGAGAGGGATCTTGGCGAAGGTCTGCAAGCTGAGCTTGAGCAGGTCGCGAACCCGGACATAGCCGTCGCTCCTCATGTCCAGGTTCAGCTCCGACGCCATGTGCCGCAAGATCCTCGTCCTGCGAGAATTCGCCAGCCAAGAGTGAGAATACGAACACCACCACCAACTGCGGAGATGGGAGTGGGGATATGGCGTTAGTATTACAGGAGGCGGCCGAGGGCGTCGATGCGGTCGCTCCCATCGCCGCCGCGCCCTCCTCCCCCTCCGCCGCGACGCCTGGCGCCGCCGCGCGGCTGCGGGGAGGCGAAGGCGGCGGCCTTGGAGTGGTAGCCGGAGGAGGAGGAGGAGGGGTTCATGGAGAAAAGCGGGAGACGCGGAGAGGCAGAGGAGAGATGTGGGGAGAGGAGGAGGAGGGCACGGAGCGGGGAGGAGCCGGCCCTCATAGGCAGCGTGGAAGCCAAGCCGGCGCGGCGCGGTCGGAGCCGGAGCCGGACGACGCGTGCGGCGTATCCGATTGGCCTATCTCTACTCCTTCGAATATGAGTTGGTAATCATCAGTCTATTCTCCTTCCTCTCTTCTTAATCATCCGATCAAAAATTAGCTATCCAGATCCATATATAGGTAGTTCTTTCGCTCCTTATAGAAAAGATCGGACCGACGCGTAGGCCACGCTCCTCCTCTTCTTTTCCCCCGTATCCTCCGCCTCCTCGCAACCACTCCACCTCCTGCAACTGTCACCTTCTTCTCTCCCTCGAACCCTCGTGCCGTACCACCTCCTCCTCAGCGCCGCCACCAATTCCTTCCCCGCGTAGCAGCGTCTGGTCATATTCCCCTAACTTCCCCCAGCAGCACTACATCCCCTCGTCGCCGCCTCCTCTCCCCATCTGCCCGTCGCCGCCTCCCCATCTCCACCTCCCGCAACTGTCATCTCCTTCTCTCCTCCGAACCCTCGTGCCGCGCCTCCTCCTCCTCCTCGGCGCCGCCACCAATTCCTTCCCCGCACGGTAGCATCTAGTCGCAGTCCCCTAACTTTCCCCAGCAGCGCCGCATCTCCCCGTCGTCGCCTTCCCAACGCATTCACCCACCACCTCCTCTCCCCATCTGCCCACCACCGCCTCCCCACCTACACCTCCCGCAACTGCCGCCTCCTTATCTCCCCCAAACCCTCGTGTCGCGCTTCCTCTTCTCCTCAGCGTCGCCACCAATTCCATCTCCCATTGCCCCTTCAATCAGTGCCATGATGCTCGGCGACAGCGGCCAGTAGATCGGAGAGAAGGGCGCACAGCGACAGCGGCGGTGGATCAGAGAGAATGGCGCTCGACGATGGTGGCGGTGGCTTTCTCTTCCTACTCCCGCCCACCCGACTCTCCCCTGCCACCACCGCACAACAGTCGCTCGCCGCGATGAGCCTCTCTACCTCCTCCTGCTCTTCGCTCAGAGCCCATTGCGCTGTCTAGCAATTTTGGTCTCCCAAGTTGGTTATCGAAGTCGGTGCCGTGGTCGAAGGGAGCCATGGTCGAGGGGCCATGCCCAAAGTCGAGGGGGCCATGGTCGAAGTTAAAGTCATGGTTTGTCGTGGTTGAAACGCCTTCTGACCACGTTTGCCGTCAACGTGGTCGAAACTCGCTTTCGACTACCGACCACGCCTTCCGACGGCGTTTCTTGTCAACGTGGTCGAAAGCTGCTTTCGACTACCTACCACGCCTTCCGACCGCATTTGCCGTCAACGTGGTCGAAAGCCGCTTTCGACTACAGACCACGCCTTCCGACTTCTGAACGCAGTCGACAGCCCGTCTACTGACTTCCGATTGCGAACAACGTAGTCGAAGTCTGCCGACTTCCGAATGTGGTCGAAGACCCGATTGCCGACTTCTGATTACGAACAGCGTGGTCGAAGTCTGCTGACTTCCAAACGTGATCGAAGACCCGACAGCCAACTTCTGAACGTGGTCGAAAAACATCTGCTGACTTCCGACCATGTTGTAACTCGTCTGCCGACTTCCAAACGTGGTCGAAAACACATCTGCCGACTTCCGACCACGTTGAAACTTGACTACCGACTTTTGACCACGTTGAAACTTGACTACCGACTTCTGACCGACTTCTGACCACGTTGAAACTTGACTGTCGACTTCCAAACGTGGTTGAAAACCCGTCTGCCGACTTCCGACCACATTTTAACTCGTCTACCGACAACCAGGTCATAAGCCACCTACGACTACCAAGTCGAAAGGCACCTACGATTACCAAGTCGTAGTGCCAACCACCAAGTCGTAACGGCTTTTACGACCACCAAACGATCGCATACGACCACATAGTCGTAGGGGCTTCTACGACCACCAGGTCGAACCCTTTTGACCACAAAGTCGTAGACTCCAAGAACGACAGCCGACTATTCAACCGAAGAGGCAATGTTGACCACTCACAGCAGCGGTTGACACACAGTGGTCGTAAGACTTAGGCCAAAGTCGAAGACAGAACAGCAAGTGCTCTAGAACTTCAGACAGTGAGTCGACAACTGCTCAAAACCTCAAATACCAAACTCAAACTCTCTAGATCAAGAGTCAATTACTCATCACAACCATAAAAGTGCCCTCCACATGGTCTCACATCTAGTCGTTTCACTGTGCTCAACGGCCGCAACAGGCGACATATGTTGCTTGCCACACTACCCCAACTTGATAGAAGAAGGCACCGCGACAGTATGTATAGAACTAGGGGAGCTCAGCAGGAGGACGTGCCGAGCAACCCAAGCACAGCAGGAGCACTGCCGAGCAGTCCAAGTTAGACAGCTTTGTAGTTTGCTTAATCTAAGCATAATTAACACCAATTAAGCGGGATATTACATGATTAATACTAAATAAGCATAACATTCACTCAATATACTCCTACGGCCGCCTAGTTTGGCACGTCCTCCTGCTGAGCTATTGATAGGAATATACAAAAATGCATAGCACAATGTCAGATGCATGTGCATGCAGTTCAAACAAGCACAATGTCGATGCAACAATTAATAGCAATGGTCTTGCGCTGGCTGCATAACAACGCTTAAACAACTCCAGACTTAAGAGGTACCAATGAGATATAAACCAGCTCAAATATCTAATGTTGTAAGGCAGGGGCGGACCTAACGTGGGACATGGGGGTTCAGTTGAACACCCAAAAATATGGAAAAATAAACTGCTACTGGTACTCCACAACGCAGCCAGCAAATCCACCACAAACTTTATGGACTGGACTATCCATCCCAGAAAGGAAGATTTGGATGAGTTTGCTCATGGAAAAGAAAAGATCCTCAGGACAAAGCTCACTCTAAGAACAACAATCCAAGCAAGCTAGGGCTTCCTTACTAGCGAAAGAAGAGATCAATCCGACAGAGTGGAGGACGATGACGACACCTACGAGAGAAGAATTCCTTCGCTTCAAGGGTTAAATGACAAGTAAATCGGAGGAAAAGAGAGGAGGAGATCGTGGCTTTCTCACTCCTCGCTTGGGTATTGGTTAGGGAAAAGACTAGTAAATTGGCTAATCTGCCATATTGTTCTCCTGTAATTCTGGGTACTATACGAGAGTAATTTAGGAATATCATCTACTAGATAATCGTAGAGAAATTCGATAGCTTTCTATACAATATTTATTTGTGTTGATCGGATAAATAGATTTTAAGCTATGAATTTTGTAATCATGCTATCTGATAAATTTATCATCTTCTAGTAGCATATATTAATCTATAGATTAAAATTACTAGATGAAATAATTTGGATGATTTATCTACATGAAAGATGTAGATAATTAAGGATTCTAGAGAGCCCATGAACATGATTTTTTTGACGAGTAGGACAAAAGTTATGAATATTGGAAGACTGCTGTTTAGGACCGGTTGCTGGTGGATTTGGTGGATGGTGGATGTGAATAAGTACATATGGTTGGGATTTACGATAAGGATCAAATGTTTTAAGATGTATCTCTCAAAATATACTCCCTCCAGTTACAAATACCTACCATTTTAGGCATCGATACGGTCTCTAAAATGTAAATTTCAAGACCCGATAAATTATAATATTATGATAGTACATTTCAAGACAAATTTATATATATGATTTTCTTGTATTAAATGTAAATTTATAAAAAAAATATCGATAGTTAAAGTTTCGAAAGTTTGACTACAAACATCTCAAAACGACACATATTTGTGACTGAAGGAAGTATTTATTTAGTTAATACTCAATTCAAAAAAAATGTGATTATCAAAGTGTAATACTAGCTTACTTTATCAAGCACCTGCACTCAACTACTTTATCATAAATGATAGAGTTATTTTTCCTCAAAAAGGTCAAATTAAAATATTTGAAAATCTTTCTTAAATCTAGATAGTTTCCTACAAATATCTAGATATTTTAGATGTTTTATTGGAGGGAATTTGATGGTGCCAATTGTCAAAATCTAGTGGTCACAAGAATTTATATAATCCTTTCAATCCAAAATATACATCATTTGGGATAGTTGATTTTGGTTTATAAATATTTATATTTTATTTTCGGAAGTAATATGTTCGTCAAAGTGCCCATGTTAATTGTTATTCTTAGAGAGAGGTAAATCATAAATAGAGATAACATATGACAAAAACAAAAATACGTACTACTTCTTTTTCTATGTGTGTGAAAAAATACCATTTAATATGCTAACACAGAAAATAAGAAAAGAGAAGTGGGTTAAAGTTAATATCTATTTAAAAATAAAATGCACACTTGTATTATCAACTAAAGTTGTAATAGTTTTACTCTAAAAATTTATAATTATGCTACCACCAAATAAAGTGTTAGTATTAGGTTATTATTCAAATTTTTTCAGTGTTATTGATTTTCAATAGACTTAGAAGTGTGATTTTTATTTTCAGTTTTTATAAACCAATATAAGTATATATTAAAAACATGCAACACAATGTAATTCATGAACACCCATTCATAAAATCCTAAATCCGCCATTGTTGTAAGGTGACTAACTTGATCAAAATAGACTCGTCCGAATCCCTCGTCCCCCAAGTTGTCCCATAACTGTTGAGAAATACCAGGTAAGATCTCCTCCCATACACCCCATACCCAATGAAGACTACACAATGCGCTGCTACCCTATAATCCTCACCTTGTCCCTGACCATTCTCTTTACGATCCAACTTGGGCTCATATATCTGGTCTGCTTTGAGTGTGCGAAACCTCTTAGAGACGCTAAAGCCATCCACCAAGGGCCTTCCCTGCTTAATGAGTAGAGCAACTTCTTTGAAGCTGGGGCCGTGAAGTTCCTCGAAGCCGGAGATTTTGATATGTCTTGCTGGATCTCTATCTTCTTCAGCGAGCACCCCATCGTCTTTAAAGAGTTGCAACCCAGTCGGCAGCCTCTTGATGGTATCATGACCCAAAGGCTTCCATGCAAACAAACAAACATCGATACCCCTCCGCCGAAGTAATTCCAAAAGATACTCGCCCCGTTTTCGCAATTTTTGTGAAGTATAAATGTACGAAATAGAGGGAATGCATGGAAGAATGCATCAAGTAATGTATAGTATGGTTTATACAATGCTTACCGCAACCCTTTTGTAGTCAGCAATGAAAGTGTCAACAGAAAACCTGAGACTATTGCTTCTTGGTGGCTCCTCAAGCACTGCAACTCTCATAAGTTCAATCTCCGTAGCCTCACACAGCGAATGAAAAGACACAGCTGGGCCGACTGCCCTCGTTGTGGACCTCTAGAAGAATATTTTTCCCACAAAATTTGTAATTTTTAAAACTTGTTTACTATATATAACAACTCCTACAGATATCAAAATAGTACGAATTTTTAAGCAACATTCACAGCAGATAAAATTACCAAAAAATTACACATATAAGACGTTGTATCAGGAGGCTGCACATAAAATTTCGTAACTTTTTAAGCTCATTCGCTATATTTAAACATTCAAACAAACAGTAAGCAAAAAAATTAGGGCAAGTAATTAAGTTGGCTAATCAACCAACTTTATCACCTGTCGCTTAGTGGTGGGACGGCAGGTCCCTACTGTCTAGTGGTGGGATGGCAGACCGCTTGTTATCCAGCCAGCCTACAGGACGACAGCAGCTACGCGTCAGCCCACGCGTACTATCGCCTGGTCACCGGATGGTAAAAACGCCATTTTTATCAATACGTTAGACATACAGACATTTTCATAAATACAGTGATAAACAGTGACAAATATACTAAAAAGTCGCCTATAGGCCAGGGTGCAACCGTATACCAGAATATACTAGTTCATCCTGAGACAGAAGTCACACATCATAATAAGGCATCGGTGATTCGCTGCCAACAGGAGAGACCCAAATACACTGCATAATTAACATGGCAGATATTAACTAATTAATATAAGACATTGTCTTCCACTTCAGCGCCCTCCTTAGCCTTCCACCGGAGCTGTTGCATCCGAAGGGAAGAGTTCCTCCCAAACACGTGGATCATCAAGGCCCTAAAGAAAACACCGAAGCAAGGAATAATAAATCAAGTAACCAACATCTTGTTACATGCATACAAATGGTACTATACAGAACAAGATATGCAATTACCTCGTACAAAACTCTTAGCCTAGCCTCCTCAGTTTCCTCCTGTAAGAGGGGGAAACACATATAATCAACAATGAAGCAACAAAAGTGTTAAATGCTCGTCAGGAACAAAAGAGGGAAATAAATCATCATACGTCATCGTCAGAGCCGCTCCACTCATCACCTCCATATGGCAAATATGCGTCCAAGTGACCACCAGTGTATGCATCAGCATTGTTGGGGTGCTTCATATGAACGCTTCCATTATTTCTACAACCATAGCAGTGACCTTTTTTTTTTTAAAAAAAGAGGGGCATTTGTCATTTAACTGCCAAATAACCAACTGAGCGCAAACACATGTTAATAATAACTGAGTAATCGAAAGTAAAAAAATGTGTGCATGCAGTTAATACACACGTGGCTGTGCATGAACCAGTTTGAGAAATTACAAATGTAAAGCTCAAGGATAATGCATGAGATGAATTGAAATATGACATGAAGGGCAGACAAACAGATCAGTATAGTAAAGATCATATACTACAGCTAGCAACACATTTACAATTATATCCAACAGATAGGTTCCAGTTAGTGCAACCCAGAAACTGTATTTCAACATCCTTCCGTTGTAAACTACACGGTATTGAAAGAAAAAAAATACCGAGGTGGTGTTTTGATAGGAGTAGCTAACAGGGTATTTGAATTAAAACTGTAAGTGCACCAGTACCATGAGCCTGTGATACTTAATTTAAGATAAGAGTATAGATACCATTATCATTAGGCTTAATCATGCAGTAACAGCTGATCACCAATTCATCGCCTCCTTGCATATGTGTCACTTCAGCAAAGAATAGGTTGTTAATGTCACAGTCAAAAGCATCAGCTCCTTTAGTCTTTGTTGTGAAATTGAAATGCTCGTACCACCTATAGTCCTCACCCTCACAAATTGATTGGTAGTGAACAACATCTTTGAGTTCATATGCGAGATCCTAAAATAAGAAGCATGGATTGGATCAGCAATTGTTACATGAATAAGACATAGTGCAAACCGCCAAGCCGGGAGCAGGAAAGAGAGGGAGGGGGGAGAGCAAACCCCAAAAAGATTGTGATCCTCGTTATACTTGTCCACTAAAACTTGAACCAATTGGCGCTCTCGATTATTGGTATTCTCACTCGCTTGCGATTTTGAACCTCTCTTCTTTCTTGTGCCATCAGGCCAGTAAAGAGATCGTTGTATCATCCCCTCCACTAGAGAAATCTCATCTTTCTCCTTGAACCTAATTTAGATCAGAGCATGATAAATTTATATATTGTTAGTAGATTGTACTTTCTCAAAATTAGGGAATACAAAGTGATAAGCACTCTGTCAATGTAATCAAGCCTGACATACGGTTAGGGTGAATTAGTTTGCGTAGAAGTTTGTTGAATAGGGATCAAACAGCTCCCAAGATAGATACCACTAACATAGCTCATGGTAGTAATCAACAAAAACAAAGAACTGTCTTTTAAGTTTCTATAAAAAAACATAGAGAACTGAACTGCTTACATGCCTCTAAGTTCTCAATGCATCATTTGTTTTTTTAAAGGCATCCATCTTTCATGTTCAGATTCCCAACTCAGTCTGCTCGTACTGCACTGTTTTTTCCAGTTAATGGAACTTATTGCTCTGGCTATCACCGTTGTTCGGTACCTGAGGAAACACAGCTGAGTGGGTGCGCGTCGCTAAAAGCTAACCAATTGTACAAATTAGATTTCAGGTAAAAAATACCTACTTACAAAGTGGAAGCACGATGTATTTTGTTAATTTTAAGCTATGCTTATGATTTATGTACGATATCGTGTTCAACAACTCTCTCACAAATACAGTTACAAGAAAATGTTTTCCGTAATTTCAAGTGGTTCTAAAACAGGAATTTAAAAATTAATGTAGCCAGCTTTTTCTTTATCAACTTGTCAGCTTTTCTATAGTCTACCTTAGGGCCATTCATTCTTTTCCTGATTCATGCTCTAAAAACTGTGATTATCTTTTATGGCCTACATTTTAAAAGGCTGTGACTATGCATCCCTGTTTTAATACAACCAATTGTAAACGTTTGCACCAGAGAAATGAACAGAGAATAAGCTCGAACAATGTTCAGAAACTTTACATTTCTGGACGCCGCAGGTCATGAAGATGGCGGTTGATAGCATCATCAGCTTCCTGTAAGCTCCGAAATGGCCTACCCAGATCAGGATATATGTGGAAAGATCCCCCAAGATCCATCCTGATGTAAAATTCCATATACCAATCAGGAGGACTCCGGACCCAAATGGTTGACCCAAGAGATGAGGAAAGGCAGCGCCTCGATGGTGGTTCCTCCAACGATGTAGTATCGAGCAACTCCGCCAAGAATGAAACATCTGGTTTTTGCAGTTTTTGTGCAGACGCAGGCTCAGTAGTACCTTCCACATGCTCCTCGTCACACCTGATGTGGAACAAGATTGATGAGTACGATAATTTATCTTGGGAGATCAATCCATATTCCAGAACGATGATTGTGCTATGGCCAGGTTGATAGAGGTGAGAAATCTACAACCTTTATTTTGCGACATTAATTCGACTGAAATACATATATACACACACACCAATTTAGGGCCCTTTATTGTGTTTGTGCTAGAAAAGAGTATCCCGTTGCTTCCGGCGACTAGCAATCCCCATCGATAAATAATTCGATGGAACAGAAATCCACGCCCTTTCGACTCCCTCTACTCTCCTTCCTAGTGCGCCACTGCCAGTCCAACAGGGACTAGCGATCTAACGAGAACGAGACCACTCGATCGACTCCACACAAACAGAGCACGGGGGTCGAACCTGTAAGCGACGGCGGCGCATCCTTGCCTCGGCGACGGCATGCCAACGAGGAGGACGACGGTTATGCTAGAGAACCGGATTCTGCTCCTAATTTCGACTGCAAATATAGGAAGGGGTATTTTCGGTATTTCAAGCTTGGAAATAGGAAGAGGTTGGGAAACGCAAAAAAGGGAGCCTAGTTATTTATGGTTTTTTTAGGCTTGTTTGGGACCGCTTCACTCTATATTTTTCAGTTTCGCTTTATGTTTTTTAGCCAAACAGGTTCAGCTCCACGCACTCTGTTCGAGGGAAAAAAGGTGGAGTTGTGAGAGCACCTAAAGGGGTGCTCCACAAACTCTAGGTTTTTTATGGAGCTGCTCCACGGTAGAATTCGTGGAGCAGAGTTTGTGGAGCAGTCCCAAACACGCCCTTAGTGGCATTTGTAGCATTTGGAGCAGCATTTTCCAAATTGGCATTTTTACCTTTGAGTGATAGTTCGCCATTGGGTTGGAATTTTCTAAAGTGGCAATTTTGTAGGGGGAGTGCAGCAATTTAAATATTCAAACATTCCAAAAGGTCAGGGATGATATTCTAATAACTTCACAACTAACATGTATAATACGTGGGTGGTGATAATTGAACTTTGAAAAGCCAGAGAAAAACGATACCACAGTGTGCCACGTACTTGGACTAAGCCGACGTCCCCAGACCGCGCGAGGAGGCCATGCTGTTTTTTTTTTGAAGAAAATAAAGTGTGGTAATTTTGCACGAAAAGATAAACAATTTTTTTGAGAAATTGTTAGACATAGAAAATGAGCTGCAAAAAAATGAAATTATTTTTGTAGAGCACCGTAGCACGATTTATTTCGAAATAATCTTTTTGTTCAAAATTACAGTAATATATGTTCATTGAACCGTGGACGACATGTCGATAAGTCGTTTACCAGTTTAGTGATTTAAAATAATAATAATAACAATAACATTTTTTTATTGATCCGATGAAAATAATTATTGGGGAATAAAGAGCAAATTTGGTATATAATATATGTAGCAAATCTTGTTTGTAGATTATTATTTTTGTTTGCAAATAAAAGAGTAGACAATGTAGGTTGGTCCGTTTGTGATGTAATAGGAAATCATACATGGAGAACTTTTGATAAATGGTGTAACGATAACAACACGACAGTTGATCCGATGTTGCTACCAGATTTCAAGTCCAACAAATTTCGTACCCTGTCGTGTTGATCCGATGTTGCTAACAGATTTCGAGTCTAATAGATTTCGTACCCTTCAGAATCTATAAAAATTACAAACGGACCAACCTACCTTATTTGCCATTTTATTTGCAAACAAAAAACAACCTATAAACAAGATTCTTTTTACATGTATTACATACCAAATTTGTTCTTTATTCTCCGATAATTATTTCCATCGATCAAATTAAATCGGTGAACATATATTACTGTAACTTTGAACAAAAAAATCATTTCAAAGTAAATTGTGCTACGGTGTTCTACAAAGACAATTTTATTTTTTGCAACTTATTTTCTATGCCTAACAATTTCTCAAAAAAATGATTTCCTTTTCGTGCAAAATTACTACACTTTCTTTTCTTAAAAAAAAATAGCACAGCCTCCTCGCACGGTCTAGGGCCATGCCGGCCCACCTAGCGCGGCACCTGGACGCGGCGCCTCAGCGCGTCACCCAGCTCACGCGCTGGCCCAGTGCGCTAGTGGGCCTAAGCCCTCAGCCACGCCAACTGGAACGGACCGTACGTTGAACAATGGATGGGCCTCACGCTAGCAACTCTTTTATCCTTTTTCTTTTTTATGACATGATTTCCATTTTCTCTTGAGGAATGCGATTTCTAGGCCTGGTAAATAGGCAGGTTTAACACGTCAGGTCTGCTAAACTCTGCCGAAAAAGATAAATACCTTGTACATTTGCACATTCACAAGCTTAACGTATCAAAATTACAAGAAAAAGGCTCAAAATATAAAACTCACCCTAGTCGCATCATGAATCCACATCGAATATTGGCACGTGTATTTTTCCATGATTGAAGTACAAACGAAACATCAAAAGGGTGCATTTGGTACTCGCAGACTTCATGGCCGTACGAGTGCTTTTTATCTCTTGTGATCTTCGAATACTACAAGTACTTGTGTTAGGATTTAGTGGATACACACTTATGCATTTTGAAAAGCGTGCAGAAACGAACTTGTGTGAGTAAAATCCATGCGTGTGGGGTTAACGAGTTTCCCCCATTGTAACAGTGGATAATATCTGCTAAGGTGAATAGGTAGTTGATTGCTCACCTATAAAAGGGGTTAGTATGGAGACATGTGTTAACCATCCAACCTATCTTTTGCGCTCTTTTCTCTAGGGTTAGGGTTAGAGTGCGTGACTTGTGTACTATTTGTTCTCTAAAGTGGAGTGGCTGTAAAACCTATGTCCTCAAGTGGTAGTACATCAATCTTTGATTCTCTCCATGCATATCTCTTGTTTTGATTGATTTGCTCTTGTGTTGTGTTGGTTTTGATTTCTTCTCTTTTTTCTTGATATTGTCGTGCTAAGGACGTGTAAGAGATGGAGACAACATTTGGGAATCTATTCCCACCCATCTAGGTATTTCAATAGCAAGTCTATCAAGAAATTTCGGTTTTGCTTAATTTGGATTCAAAGTGTGATTTCTTGATCCGAGGGTCTTTGACGTGATTTCTTTCGTATTCTTGCTTGCTGGGATATATGAGAATATATCTAAAGTCATCTTCGCTATCGTCCACCTACAAGCATGTTGTATTCACTGATTTTGGTTTTGGCTCGGTTTCGGTGCATATTTTCTTCAAGCTGAAAAATGTCTCAATTTTAGCCATGATTTTTCATGATCGTTTGTTGGAACAGGCTTGTTCATTTGCCTGTTTTACTGTAACAACGGTCAGACCACCCTTATACTAGCGGTCATACAGCTGGGCCAGTTAAATCGCCGTTTATAGGCCGGTCAGGCCGCCGGGAAGTGATATATTCTAAGTTTTGTTAACTTGAGCTAGTTGATTTAGGTTTTCAACTGAGAATTCTTGTTATATAGCTCTATAAATGTTTAAGGATAGAATCTTAAATACTTAGATTTTTTTTAATTAGTATTATTTACCGCTCTATTGTCATGTTCAGTCTTTCAGCTTTCTCCTCGAACAGTTGAAATACCGTGGAGAGGCCCTTTTGAGCGGACTCACCCCTCTGGAATCCGGCATTCCGGCCTCACACTACTCAAATATAGGGTCTGTTTGGGAGAGCTCCACCACTGAAAACGTGGATCTGAAGCAGCAGCTCCACCATGGAGCAACTCCACCGTAGATCTGGGATCTCACCATGGAGTGTTTGGCTTGTACAGTAGCTCCAGATCCACGAAATTGAGGTTTTGGTGGGATGGGGTGTGTAACTAGTGGCATTGGTGGGTAATTACCACCCAACTCCACGGTGGAGCACCCCTTGAGGAGCTCCATGAAATCCATGGATCTGGCCCTCAGATCCAGAATTTTGGTGGATCCAAATCTCGCGGAGCTGGAGCGTTTGGGTAAAATTTTGTGGAGTGAAGCTGTTTTTCGTGGATCTGGAGCTGGTGGAGATCTCCCAAACAGGCCCGTAGCGAGTACTTTTCTACTCTACACAATCCACGCTCTTCTCCCTGCTTACTCAGTGCCGTTCACTTCACTCACTTCGAAGCTTGAACCTTCCTGCTTCCAATGGCCGCCGCAGGCGTCCTCTCTCCCCTCCTGCTCCTCCTCCTAGCCGTTCTTGCCGCCACAGCGCGCAGTGAGGAGGAGGCTGGCGCGCTGATGGCGCTCAAGGCGGCCCTGGACCCAGCGGCCCGGGTGCTGGGCTCGTGGGACCGCTCCGGCAAACCTTGCGGCGGCTCCTTCGTCGGCGTCACCTGCGACGGCGGCGGCCGTGTCACGGCCATCTCGCTGCAGGGCCGTGGGCTCTCCGGCAATCTCCCGCCGGCGATCGCCGAGCTGCGGCGGCTCACGGGGCTGTACCTCCACTACAACGGCATCAGGGGAACCATACCGCG
Organism: Dendrocalamus latiflorus; assembly: GCA_017311315.1. NCBI lineage: Eukaryota > Viridiplantae > Streptophyta > Magnoliopsida > Poales > Poaceae > Dendrocalamus > Dendrocalamus latiflorus. The sequence goes on from CM029659.1 coordinate 2,060,623, forward strand.
GGAGATTGGGAACCTGTCCGAGCTCACCGATCTTTACCTCGACGTGAACCATCTGACCGGGCCCGTGCCCGTGGAGATTGCCGCCATGAGGAATCTCCAAGGTGAGATTTTTATGGTATCTTCTTGTTCATAGTTCTTGAACCGTGGTAGTGGGAAGGGAGCTCCGTGCTTGGCTTGTTTCGGGCTCCAAGATTGCATTTTTTTAGTCTAGTTTAGTTCATTTGTTGGCTAAATGGGGATTTGTGTTGATCTTTGTTGCTTGTTCTTGTAGAGTTTTGGTGGTTTTAGCATTAGATTGGTAGTTTTGGCATCTAGGCTTCTTTGGATTTGAACATTGCGCAAAACTTTCTCCTAGCCTTGGTTAGTTCCCTTCCGTTCCTCCATTCCCCTGAACTTTGAAGGCTAGAACTTCACTTGTTTTTATTAGTTCTTCTAATGCTTTTGAAACAAAAGGGGGCATAAAAATGGCACCTTGAAACACAAAACAATGAAACCTTCCATTTTCCACGGTTCAAGAACGAACGTACCAACTATGACTGTTTCTATCCTCGTTTTGGTTTCGTGCGAAGGTTCCATTTTTTTATATTGCTGAGAGTTTCGATTTTCGTCGGTTTGTGGCGGGATTTTGGCATAGAATGGGGATTGTTTTGGTAGTTAATTTCAAACTTTTTTGGGTGGGCACTGGTTCATTTAATCCTATGGTACGGTGGAGGGTGAGATTTGTGGGGGAGGATGCGAAGAGCAGTTGCACTCATCAATGTGAAGATCCTACACCACTGTACGCGTTTGGTGGATGTTGGCGACCTTAATCTTGCAGTACAGCGGTTAATTTTTGAAATGGGATGTTTGTTTACTTCTATACCCAATCATCCATTTTGTATGCTTGTATTTCGAGTCTTCTTTTGGAGCAATGTGGTAGCCACGTGCTCGTCTTCTTTGATTTATCTTGTCCTGACTTCCTGCACGCGTTAAAAGATTGGATTTTTACTGCGTTTGTTTCATTGTGCTTGTGGTGGTTTATTTGGAGGGAACCACTTGTCACGGTATAGATTCCCTTTTTGTGGCAATTTCAGGTTGGATCTTGGTACAAAACACTTACAGGCAGTAGGAATTTCTCTGATTTGTTTTGATTTTTCGGCTCTTTCTGTAAATGAACCAAGGAAAGAACAAGATTATTTTGTGTTCTTGCTGCTACTTGTCTCCGAAATGTGCACTTGCATCTCATACATGTCGATACGGGCGTCCCCAACGATGTGATCCTTCTGTTCATGTTTTGGAGGCTTAGAGTTGGAGCCTTCAAGTGTGTACTGTTTTGAAGTGGCTAGGAGACAAATATTGTTTGCTGCTACTAGATTTATTTCTTTCCCCATCAAATACCACTTTTCTACTCCGGTGTAGCTACTTCCTATGTTTATCTCGCAAAATAGGAAGTATCTCGTGCAATAAAGGGTATGTACACATATATGAGTATATAAAACCATCTAGGTGGTATATATACTTTTTTAAGGTGATATATACAATTTTTTAACATACTCCTTTTTTTATGTATGAATACGAAGGTATTAGCAAAATATACCTAAAACTATGTACTCCCTTGCAATTTTTCATGTTATTGGCATTGAAGTATCTTAGAACTAGTATATAAGTGTACCTAATGTGATAAAGGAGTATGTAAGTCCGTTTATGTGGTATATCATGGATAGGAGTAACTACACCGGGGAGTAAATGTATTTGTCCTACACACACACATATATGTATATGTATATATACACACATACGTTGGTTCGTTCACAGGTTATAGTCATGTATACTTCACGAATTTCATTAAGCCCTTTGAGCATCAAAGCGGATGATTTGAAGTGCGAAGATTTAAATTCTCTGATGTGATTCACTCACCCTCCGCTGTTCTCTTTTGCAGTGTTGCAGCTAGGTTACAACCAGTTGACAGGCAGCATACCACCCCAGTTAGGCAACCTGGATAAGCTCGCGGTTCTTGCATTGCAGTCCAATCAACTGACTGGAGCCATTCCGGCAACCCTTGGTGACCTAACTCAGCTGACACGGCTTGATTTGAGCTTCAACAGCCTGTTCGGTTCGATCCCTTCAAAGATTGCAGAGGTTCCATTGCTTGAGGTATTTGATGTTCGCAATAACTCTCTCTCCGGGAGTGTCCCTGCTGGTAATAGATTCTTGCTCAAACCTTTCTGGAGTTATAATCTTTAGTGTTCATCGTATTAACTATCATTTGGTTTCTGATGCTAGGCTTGATGAGACTGAATGGGGGGTTCCAGTATGCGAATAACAAGGGACTTTGTGGAAATGGCTTCAATTTTTTGGTTCTTTGCCCTTCTTCAGAAGATGGCCTGAAGCCAAGCAAGCCTGAGCCTTTTGGCCCAGCTGGTACTGTCAAGACGCGGCAAGTGCCCCAATCGGCGAATCCAGACAGGCACTGCGATGGCTCTCATTGCTCAAGATCTCCAAATGCTTCTGCAGGTGTTCTCATTGTTGGTGTGGTTGCAGTGGTTATTTGTGCCGCATTCTGTGGAATATTTGCATTCGCATATTATCGCCGGCAGAAGCAGAAGATTGGCAGCTCACTAGAGGCTTCCGATAGCAGGCTCAGCACTGACCATTACCAGCAGAAGGATGTCTGCCGAAGGAGTGCCTCCCCCCTGATTAGTGTTGAGTACTCAAATGGATGGGACCCTTTGTCAGGTGGCGGTGTTGGATCATCTGGTGAGGTTGGTGATACCTTTAGGTTCAACCTTGAGGAGGTTGAGTGTGCGACTCAGTACTTTTCTGAGGTTAACTTGCTAGGTAAGAGCGGATTTGCTGCGACGTACAAGGGAATCCTGCGGGATGGGTCTGTGGTTGCTGTCAAGAGCCTCAACAAGACAAGTTGCAAGCAGGAGGAGTCAGATTTCTTGCGTGGTCTGAAGATGCTCACCGTTCTGCTACATGAGAACCTTGTTAGTCTGAGAGGCTTCTGCTGCTCCAGGGAGAGAGGGGAGTGCTTCCTAGTCTATGACTTCATGGTTAATGGGTGCCTGTCAGATTATCTGGACGTCGAGGATGGTTCCACTGCTAGTGTTCTTGATTGGCCTACAAGAGTTTCAATCATCAAAGGCATTGCCAAAGGTAGTTGAGACACTACTATCTATTCTATCATCCTATATAGTAATTTAAGACTGCTCTGTGAGAGTTTATGAATGTTGTTCAAATCCTTAATCTGCTGCGAATTTGCAGGAATTGAGTACCTACACGGTAACAAAAGCAGCAAGCCATCATTAGTACACCAGAGCATATCGGCCGAGAAGATCCTTCTCGACCACCACTTCACCCCGCGGTTGTCAGTCCCGGGACTGCACAAGCTCCTTGCTGATGATGTCGTCTTCTCAACCCTGAAGGCCAGCGCAGCGATGGGGTATCTTGCCCCTGAGTACGCCACCACAGGCCGATTCACTGAGAAGAGCGACGTCTTTGCGTTCGGAATCGTTGTTCTCCAAGTCATCACAGGCAGGAGGGCCGCCTCACAAGTGAAGGGAGGCGCAGCGGCCAGCGACCTCGAAGGCCTGATTGATGGAAACCTCAAAGGTGTCTTCTCGAGGACTGAGGCTGCTATGATCGCTGCAGTTGCCGCACATTGCACGAGCGAGGCGGCAAGCCAACGGCCGACAATGGAAGCTGTGGTTCAGCAACTCAGCAGCTGCTGCTGAGGGTCTGTAGTCTGAACCCAGTTGACATGAGAGGTATTTTGGGAACCTCATTGACCTGCAGTCTATCGTGATGGTAATGAGCTGGTGAGAGGGTAATGATCCAGTAGCCATTGACATGCTAATGTTGAACATGTTACTACTGATTAACTGGTCACTTTTCTAATGATCTCACCATTTCGTGGTTGATAATGGCTATGTTTAAAAGCTGCTTTTCGACTTTTCTACAGTAACTAGAGTATTTTTTTAAGATAGGGTCTACTAGTTAATTATAGTACATACTTTACTGACTTCATTTATATTGACAAAAAATGCACGTGAGTTTATGTTATTCTGTAATCTCTCGTACAAACAACCCAAAAGTCACAAGTCGCAGAAAAAAGAATAGGTCTCATTATCTCTTCGTCACTAGAATGCTGAAAGTACGCGTATGAGATGTGAGCCGTAGGTTCTGTACGCATAAGTGTATGGGCGGGTTCTTTTGGGTGGTACCTTGTGGCTTATTTTTCGAATTCTGGTTGTTTACAAAACGTAGAAGTAAATGGTTACATATAATTTTGGCAGGTTTACTTGTAGATTTTGTTTTGAAAAAATGCATCGTTTAAAAGCTGGTTATTGTAGCAACGGAAGCTAAAGTTTAAGCATAAGCTCATTCGAACGTATGAGCTACTACTATTTATTTCAGTTAAAAGTCATCAACAGAAATCAATATGAACAACTTGCAAACCAGATTGGGAATTGACGCATGGCCTTACCTCGACATGTCATTTAGGGGGCGATCAACATGGCTGAAAAGCCCGTGGCTTATGGCTGAAAACACTGTAGCTGGCTGAAAAAAGCACTGTAGCTGACAGAGGCTTATTTAGCATAATTAAATTTAAAAAAATTTAAAAATAAAAAAATATGTTAGCCCATTACGTATAATACAAACAAATACGGGAAAAAAAGAACCGGCAAAAAAGCTCAACAAAAAGCCAAAAGTTCAGAAAAAGACGAAACTTATGAATAGTGAAAAATAAGCCAGAAGCCTAAGCCACGTTGATCACGCCCTTAGGATGCGTTTGGCCGAGCTCCATCTTTAATTTTTTAGCATGTCATTTACTGGGTGTTTGGCTGAGCTCCATCTTTAATTATTTTGGCTCTCAAGCCTGCCTTCTAGAGAAGTTAGCTCCTGCAGAAGTTGGATCCCAAAAATTTAGAGTGTTTGGCCTGAATTGTAGTTTTTCAACTGCTCTATTCACAACTTGTGAAATATACATGCTGCCCTTACCAGCATGTATCATCAAATTTCATAAACCCCATGCTGGTACTACTTCCGGGCCCAGTAAACATGATAGGAATAAAAGCTAGTTGCAAACAACGGTAGACTGAACTACTAATCTCAAGCTCACAATAGAACCGCATATCAATAGCTTTAAAATTTGAATCTCTGGACAGAGAAAGGACAGTTTCAACAGTTACATTGCTGCATTTTCTGTGCAGGATGCACGGGAGCCGCAAGCGTGACTCTTGAGTAAGCTGGCTTTTTGTTCCCTACCGAGTCCGTCGTCAGTGTCATTATTCTTCCCGTTTCATTTTTTTTTCAGAACTGGACATCACAAAACTTTGCTAATTTGACGAAACTTGAGCCTACCATCCATACAGTACTATGGTACTATACCCCCTGCCAACGTTGTCAAAACAGTAATAGGAGTTCAGAACTTCAAATACAAAATTTAGCATGAACTAAAAAGGACATCCGCATTACAAATTTGAATTGCCAGTCCATAAAAAATTACCAGTGCATTCCACTAGAAAATTAACGGTCATTAAATTGTGCCGAAAGGCAAATTTAGTGGTGATCAGTTCGGCTTTTTTTGGTGGCTTATGGATGAAAACACTGTAGCTGGCTGAAAAAAACACTGTAGCTGACAGAGGCTTATTTAGCATAATTAAATTTAAAAAAACTAAAAAAAATATGTTAGCCCATTACGTATAATACAAACACATACGGGAAAAAAGAACCGGCAAAAAAGCTCCACAAAAAGCCAAAAGTTCAGAAAAAGACGAAATTTATAAATAGTGAAAAATTAAGCCGGAAGCCAGAAGCTGAAGCCCAACCGATCGGGGCCTCTGGTGCCGCTCGGTTGGACTGAAATAAGCTAGTTTATAGTTAAAATTGTACTGTAGATGGCTGAAATTACACTGTAGCTGATGGTGGTTTATTTGGCGTAACTAAATTTTAAAAAATTAAAAATTGAAAAACATATTACCCATCACGGATAATACAAACGAATACAAAAAAAAGAATCGACAAAAACCTTAAAAAACCAAAATGACAAAAAAAGAAATTTAGGAATCGTAAAAAATAAATTATAAACCACAAACTTAAATCGAAATGAGTAGGTAGCCCAGTTCCACTTCCATCAGCACCAGCAGTGGCAGCAGAATCTACCCGTTCATCGGCAACACGGTACTAGAATTTGTTTAATCAAGCCAAGAACAAAAGGTAAACATAAAATGAAAACCAACTCATCAAGGCCCAATCACCAACCAACCACGCATTGAATCACAGCGCCATTATACCATAATCTTGTCTGCCCAGCCATTAAGACAAGACAAATCAGTCTTTACTGCACTGTACGTTTTTTTACCAGACTAATTGGAGTCTTTCTTGAAACGAGATAGTACTATCTTCAGCCGCATGCTTTGCTGCAATGATGCAAATGCAGCATTGGCCTTTGAAATGTGTGTGAGAAAGAGCATGCAGCTCCCAAAGCTTCTGTTCTGTATTCTGTTGCCTCTCTCGGTCTCTCTCTCTGAAGCTAAGCAAGTGTAGACTGTGACTGTCTAGTACTAGTAGCAGTACTCCAGGTCTGTAGTGTGGTGTTGGTAGTGGAGCTGTGTATTCTTTGGAGGCAATAGTTTGGTTCCATCCTTTTGTGCATGTCCAAAGCGGCATGGGGCAAACCATCAGAGGGAGATAAACAGCTTTTGGCATCTGCTTGGACAGCTTGGTGGATTCTTGGCTGTCTGCCATTTGGTGGTTCAGTTCAGGCTCCTGAGCGCATTGACTCTGCTCTGCACTGGGCATTGTGATGGTTCCTCGTGGAATCATGTCCCCTCTACTGTGTTGGTTGGTCTCCAAGTATACCGTTGGGTTGAGTAAAATCAAACCTGAATGAATGCATCAATTTGAATTCTTTTGTATGAACACAAGATTGAATATTTGAATGCCGATGTCTTGGACATGCCAAGACAGAGAAAAAAATGGAAGGAAAGAGCTCTTGCTAGATCCAGGCAGGGGACAGCTTAATCCATGCACTTCGCTAATATCATTACATGCTCTCGTTGATAAGAAGTTTCCTGCTGAATTTCTTCTTGTCTTGCATGCGATGGAGAAGGGATTTCCAGCTTTGTTGATCTCAGGGAAAAATCTTTCGGCACAGGAAAATTTTCGTTGCCCAGCGAAAGGACCGAAAGCAACGAAATTTCGGAATTTCGTTGAAGATTTCATCCGAAATTTTCAAATAGAATTTGAATTTTGATGAAATTTACATAAATTTCAAATATAACCAAATTTGGCCGAATTGTTTTTCTTTCGTTGCCTGACGAAAGAGCCAAAATTTCCGAAATTTCGGACCCTTTCAGACGAATTTGTGAACCCTGGTTGATCTCGATAAAGTGTCTCTCATGTTTCCGTTAACGTGGTAGAGATCTAAAGTACCTAGATCTCAGACATGTGGATGAGAATACGAGAAAAACACGAAGAAGTGAACAGTGAAATCGGGCTGTTGCTGTGCTGACAAGACCAGAGAAAAAGAAAGAAGCGGCTTCAGTTCTTTTCGTCCGTCCGCGTGAACAAAAAAATCCAACGAGCAGTACAAGTTTTCTTCGGTCTCAACTTTCAGTTAAAGACAAAAACTGAACCTTTAGTGGGCGATAGTAAAAAATAGCATTTTGCTTCAGTCTTTTAGTTTACGTGAAAAAACAAAATTTAGTGCACAGCAGCTATCTACGCTAAATCCATAGATGAGATTCCGACCTTCGATCTGTAACAACAGTTTGGCAAGTCTTAGTTTTTGATCCGTGTCTAAGACCATGCTGTATTCTTGAGAAGTTATATCACCGATGATTAGGTATCATCTAATGTGATAGTGAAGATGAGTTTCGCTATCTTACTGCATTATCCGATTCTCACGATGAGTAATTATACAACCTGAGCAATCAAGACGAATGTGTATATGAGGGCTTATGCTAAGTGTGAGGTTCGATCATCGAAGTGCTAAGATAAGAACAGCTCCAGTGGTAGAGGCTGATAAAATCAGAAGCTTGGTAAGGCAAAAGTGATTTGCTATAATTGTAACGATTATGGACATTTTTACTTCAGAATGATGTAAACCAACACTGCTCTGAAGGTGAGATGAGTCCAGGATGTTGAGAATATGTGTTCGCCGTCCAAACGAAAGTATATAGAGTTGAGTTCGGAACGTTAAGGAGATGTGTCGTCGTTCTGTGTCGAGTATGAGTTGGGTAAGTCGTAATTGAGACCGATTACCTCAATGTTTTATAATTTTTACATCTGGATGAACCCGTACCAATTGAATTAAGTTCCCACATATAGCTTGTATGTAGAACGCTTTTATGTGGAGGTGTGATTGATAATTTATAATGCATTGAGACTAACTAAGAATATATTAAGTGAAGATTAGGGAGAAGATTGTTGGAAATAATCTTGACTTAGAGTTTAAAACGGGTCTGAGACACAGTAGAGTACGTCTATGTATATAACTTAGGTTAAAGTTGTGACTAATTTGAAGTCCGATTACATATGTTAGTAGAAAATTAGTAGTCTATATAACGAGAAAGTTTGTAATTAATTTTATAAAAAAATGAAGAATGAAGAAATTTAAAAAGGTCGGCTAGGCACTTATCTATAGGGCAAATTTCTCCTGGACAAAGTTTAGGGTGATCATTTGGGCTTTTTTTGGTGGCTTATGGTTGAAAAGTACTGTAGTTGACTAAAAAACACTGTAGCTGACAGAGGCTTATTTAGCATAATTAAAATTAAAAAAACTAAAAAAATATAAAAAATATGTTAGTCCATTACGTATAATACAAACAAATACGGGAAAAAAGAACCGGCAAAAAAGCTCAACAAAAAACCAAAAATTCAGGAAAAAACGAAATTTATAAATAGTAAAAAAATAAACCGGAAGTCAGAAGCTGAAGTTCTTTTGATCACCCTAACAGTGCCGCGGCCGATGCTGCCGAATCGTACGTGTTCTCCCCAAAGGCGCCTAGGTGTTCGAGCCGCTGGTGCGAGCTGCTTGGGCTCAAGAGACCAGCTGCTCAGAGCCTAAAGCCCTCGCCGTCGCTAATGGCGCCCGCGAGAACGACGAACTCATCGACGGCGAGGTCCCTAAAGCTCCTGCTCCAACGGAACAGTGGACGCGGCCGTGTTCACCATCGCCTCCCCCCATACAAGGCCGCCACGCTCGTCTGCAAGCTCGACAGCCTTGTGGCCGCCACGGCCACACTCCACACGGAGCTCCAGGTGTTGACCGAGCTCGATTAATCGGTGGTGAAGCTCTCTACCGGCAACCGTAGAACGGAGCCTTAGGGCCTGTTTGGTTGGTACCTAACCTTACCATGCCTAAGCTTAGGTAATATGTGGCTGCCACAGAAAGTGTGGCTAACAAAATCGAAGCCACACTTGTGGCAAAGTTTGGCAAGAAACTGAGTCTATGACGTGTGGGGCCGGTTGCTAAGAAAGTGTGGCATACCACAGTTACGTCAGTGAACCAAACAGCTACCTAAAAACTGTGGTACGTCTAACTTGTGGCTAGGCAACTTCTGGTCATGAACCAAACATGCCCTTAGCTCTTCTGGCAAGGGGATGCTGCTTTAAGATTGATTTTATCTACGTGGCATAAAATCTAAGAGAGGCATTCAGAGGTCAGAGATAGGGTCCGTCCCAAACAATATTTTTTTTCTTGCTATCAATATAGAATTTTTGTCTTGCTTTGATGGTTCCTGTGATTATGGAGTAGTAGTAGTAGGGCAGAGTACTGTCGTGTCAGGTGTGCACATGGTCCCTTACTTTTTTTGGTCGCACGGTGTTGTCCCCTACAGGCTACAACTATCCAAATTTTTTATCCACATCTGTAGCTCCTTGGATCTTACGATAGTGGTTTTCAATGTGCATACATTTGATGTTTAAATTTCGTCTTTTTCTGAATTTTTGATTTTTATTGAGCTTTTTTGCCGATTCTTTTTCGTATGTATTCGTATTATACGAAATAGGCTAACATATTTTTTATATTTTTTAATTTTTTAAATTTAATCATGCTAAATAAGCTTTGTTAACTACAGTGTTTTCAACCATAAACTACAAAAAAAAGCCCAACTAATCACCACCTAAGGAGATGATACAACTTTTTTCTTTCGAAAGAACGTTGTTTGGTATCTACAGAAAAGCACATACTAGTGTACACCTACAAGTTTTCTCTGTCTACTCTACTGCGTGACAGCTCTGTACAGTGCTATAGTATACAGGAACAGTAATACTTGGTAGACTAGTAGTACTTAAAGTCTTCAGCACAAGCTGTACCTTGCAGCAGCGCCTGCACTTGCTGTAGTAGCATGTTTTGGAATGGAATTCCATTTCATCTTGCCGATGGTCTGCAGGGAACAAAGATCACAGGGAATCCAAAGTATCCTCCTCCATGGACCATGGTCGTGAGGGCAATGGGCAATGTCTTTCTTCTCCTATGCTGTGATCACTGTGCATTTGTACCCATGGCAGAAAAGGTCCTCATGTGTGGTCCTTGGCAAGGGTCAAAGCTTAAATTTTGTGTACAACCAGAAGCCAACGAGTACTGCATAGTGCGACTGCATACCACACTGCGTGCGTCCCTTCGGGGTCCAGTCAGTGCAGTAAAACAGTGCAAGTTAGCACGCAAGACCAAGTAACGGCTAATTTCACTTTCATTAAACTCATGCTACAATGACCGAGTGCTAAACCATCGGATTGCACAAAATACTCCAGATAGCCTTGTCACGAGAGAGGATACTGTAGAAACGAAATCAGAGCATCCATTTCTGACTGTTCGAAAGAAAAAAACGCAATAGAAGATTGTTGTAGCCTTACTTAAACAGGAAGTATAGGTATTCTTTTTTTCATGAGAGGAGTAGAGTTAAAGAGATCTAGAGACAGAAGAGAGAGAGAGCTCGTGTGTAAAATAAATGAATATCTTTTTTCATACCCCTCTTGGTATATTTTACCCCTTTGATAATTACAAAAGATAAAGGTATATTGATACATTTTTCTATCTTATTAAGCCTATTACATATGGGGTCAATCGTAAGGTCCAGTCATAGGGGTTGGGCCACCCCTATAACAGTACTCCCTTAACAGGAAGTGCGGAGGTTCCAATGGACAAGCTGACGTGACTAACTATCCCAGCCCCCCGTCCCCCATCAGCAAGCACGAATGTCCCGATGGGCGAGCTGATCCAATTAGTACCTCCAACCCCCAGGGGTGTGAATGCTATAAATCTGTTGGCGCCAGATTTTTTCGCTCGGCCTGGACTTAAGCGGCGCATAGGCGCGTGCAAGGAAGTCCCATGCCAAGAGGCACGGTCATGTCATCGATGTCCTATTTCTGACGTGGGCAACACATAAAGGCGGAGTCGTGGGCGGGCCACCCCTCCGAGGTGATGCTTACGAGAAGGGCGGCGAAGTCCCACGACGCAGCTGAAGGTGCCTCGTGGAGGTGGAATTTTTGAGGCGGAATCGCGGGTCGAGCCGCCCTTCCGAGGCTATGTCAATAAGGAGGGTGGCGAAGACGGTCGTCGATGATGACACGAGGGTGAAGTGGTCAATCAGCCGGTGACGAAGTTGATGGACTCTCGACCATGGAGTGGACCATGAGGCGGTTGGAGGAAGTGTCTAGGACCACGAGGTGGTCGGATGAAGTCACGACGACGAGGTGTCAGATGAAAGTCGATGAAGTCGGCAACTGGACGAAGACTTGAAGCGCGTGTGCTCCGTCCCCCACCCTTCGGACAAGCGTCGACAAAGTCGGTAGAGTTTCGACCGCAAGTCAGTCGGACAAAGCGTCTAGAACCGCGATGAGGTCGAACGAAGTCGACGGCAGAACGAAGACTTGAAGTGCTTGTTGCGTCCCCTACTCTTCAGACAGGAGTCGATGGGGTCGACGAAGTCCCGACCACGATGTGGTCGAACGAAGTCTCGACTACAAGACGGTGTGACCAAGCGTCTACGACCACGAAGTGGTCGAACGAAGTCTCGACCACGATACGGTCGGACAAGGCGCTGACGACCATGAGGTCGGACAAACAAGCAAAGCAAATAAATACAAATGAAATATTGAAATGAACTTCAAATTGAACAAAACCAGTAACATTAGATAGATCTTGAATTTAGAAAATTTTAGAAATAAATTTCATTAAATTTGGAGCTAAGATGAGCAAGAACGGTTCTCCAAAGTTTATATTTAGATTAAATGCAAAAAAGAGGAGAGAGAAATCTCTCACTGACAGGTGCGGTCCACCTCTTAAAATTAATTTTTGGAATTAATTTTCTACTGGAAAAGGCTATAGAGACTGACAGCTGGGTCCCAAAGCTATTTAAATGAATTTCCAATTATTTCCTAAAGGAAAAGGTCGAGGGGCTAACATGTGGGACCTTTTACTGGGCCCACGTGTCAGTGGCTCCCACTAGTTTTAATTGGTTTAAAAGGGTTTTAAGTGCCGACTAGGCCCACTCGTCGGTGGCTCAAGACTTAATTAAACGCAGAGGGACCTACGGGTCAGCATCTGTTTAACCGAGGCTAACTAGACCATTATGGCGAGAGCGGCAACCGGAGGCGATGCTAGAAATGGGATCCTTGGGCCAGCGCGAGCCTCCACGCGAGGCGGCACGGGTCAATTCGAAGCCTAGGGCGGTCGATGATGAGACTAGGCGGCAATGGTGGCCGGAGCACAGCACCACAGCGCTTCGGGGCTATAGAGGTCGATTCCTCCCTAGGGGGCTTCTAGAGACTACAAGAGGCTTACTTGAAGCAAGGGTGGAGCTTGAGGGAGCTCGAAGCGAGCTAGCGTCAAAGGGTTGAGGCGGCGGTGAGGTGGTTGGTGCGGACGACACACCAGGGAGGAAGGAGGCTCGACGAGGCTTGAGATCGGCTCGGGGCCTTTAAATGGTTTTTTGAAATATTTTTTTGAACTTAAAACCGTATAATTGTCCGCATCATATCTACTGTCTTAAAAATACGTCATCAACCGAAAGAAGCAGACCCTTAGTTGTGATCATCTCATCTGCCAATCCAGTGCGGGTCTGTGCATGGTTGGGCAACGCAGGTCTGAGGCTCTGAGCGGCTCTGCGATTGTGGTCGGACTCCGCCAGATGGCCCGAAAGGGCGAGCTTGCGCCCGTGCGGCGGCACGAGTTATGCACACTTGTTGGGCCGAGCTCCCGTTTTCCTACTCGTTGGGCCGAAAGGTGCCCGCTGATGCAGCGATTTTCCTAGTCGTTTTTGCATGGATTCTTTTATACCGTAATTTATATATTTTTTAATTTAAAATTTTAAATTCTGATTATTTACGAGAGAAGGTATAAAAGGATAGATAATAGCATATGATCTAACCAATATAGACTTCAAGTCAAAATATAGTATACTATAATTAACTTATAAACTCTACTTAAAGACACCAGCAGATGATCGCACTCGCACATGGACTCGAATTTACAAGCACCGTGTGCTTACACTTCTACCGTAAGTCAATACAACTCGATGAGCCAACGGACACTACAAACACGTGTGCCATATAGTTATAATCATCAATAGGCAGCACATAGCACAGACTCATATAGCGTTTTCAGTCTCTTACACATACAGTCTGACACTAGCACGTAGGTCACATTCGGACCTTCAGTTCCTGATTTTCTAAACGAACTTGGACCTGAATCTTAATACTTACACAAACCAGCAGCACTCCGTGGATGTAATACATGCCCTATTCAGGGGATTGGGATGACTCGTGATTTTGGCCGTCCGTTGCGATGCCTTGGATCACGGGCTTGCTCCGTTCCAGGAAGCGCCCAACTCCATGCAGATTGTCGGCCATGTCCATTGGTGCCATGGGTACCTGCGGTGCATCGACAGGTACACAATTCAAGATTAGGAAATGCAGAGAATGCAAAATGAGCACGATCACACAGATTGAGCACTGCTGTCTAGATTAGCAGAAGGAAGCATCTCACCAAACTAATAACAAAAGCCGATCCACAATATGAATCCAACAACAAAATCAGAATGCACTTCAGTTATCTGCAAATGTATGCTGAAATTTTGTTCCAAACAGACGGGACCTCTGCATGGTTGTCATGGCGGAATCGGCGACCACGGCGAGTGAGGTGCGCCTGGACGCCTAGGCGATGCCGCGACGATGCCATGCGAGCGCCATATAATCTCCCCGTAAGGCCGTAACACATTCATACGGTCACATACTCACATACCCTCCGTCTCTCGTGTATAAAAACGTCCTCCCGAGTCCCGACCTCTCAGTTCTCTTGACCTCTCCGCTCCCGTCTCTCTCTCCCGTCTCTCTGCCTCTCCCGACCTCTCCGCCTCTCCCATCTCCCCACCGTCGCCCGACCTCTCCGCCTCTCCTGTCTCCCCGCTGCCGCCTCCTCTCCCCGCCGCCGCCTCCGGCGTCCGCCTCCTCTCCCTGCCGCCTCCAGCTCCCCGCGCCCGATCTCCTAACCCTAGCCGGCGTCAACGGCGGGATCAGGCGAGGCGAGCAGCCACGACGTCCTTCTCCGGCCGCCAGGACGCCTAGGCGACGCCGTGACAACCATGGACCTCTGGAACTAATAACTTCTAAGCGCCTAGTATGAGTGAAGCAGGAAGCGAGGCTATCAAGCGTAAGAATATGTCATAACTTCAAACTTGTAAACCGGTTAGACACTGAAGAGAAAATTGGAACATGAATTGCAGTTAAATATAGTACTGAAAAGGTTCCATGCAACAGTTGCACTACAGGGTCCAACCACTTTTGTAAAAAATGCTTAAGGTGTAACAAGTTTTTGTTTGAACCGTTCATTTTCCATGGATCATGTTATCATTTGCTAAACTAGCTCTGGATATACTTCAGATTTTCCATCTGCACTACTTCAATTCGAGCAGTCAATATCTACACTATTTACTAAAAGACCGAAGATGGCAACAGAGAGGGGTGAATGATGCTTTGAAATTTTCCCTTAAATACTCACAAATCCTTCACTTCAATAGTTACAGAGTTATAAAGATTAAAATAGAAAACCACCACAAAAATCAGCGATTAGACAGCTCTACTGATTCTCCGACCACGCTGACAGTCATTACGACCACGTTGTGACCTCTCCGATCACGCCTCGTTGCTCCGACCACGTAGTAGACTTGATCACCGTAGTCGCTACTCAATTACGACCACACAGTAATTCTGTTGATCGCTGTAAAGGCTCTGTCAACTGCTGTTGTCTTAACCCTTACGACCATGTTGGCTGCTTCACGACCGTGGTCATAACTCCTTTACAGCCACGTCTTCCTGCTGTGTGACCGTGGTCGTAAATCGCTTACAACCAAGTCTTCAACACCTGCTAACACCTCCGCTCGTCACCGTGGTCGTAACTCCGTTTACGACCACGTCTACGATCCTTTGCTCGCCGTGGTCGTAAATCGTTTACGACCACGTCTGAGAACACACAATGAACTCGATACTTTCCCCAAATCCAAACCACTCCTTTTCTTTATTTCTTTCGATCACATCAATCGCCTTTGATTACACCGATCGCCACCATTGCGATCACACCGATCGCCTCTCTCCTCTTCAATCACACCGATCACCTGCGACCACATCAGTCACCTCTATCCTCTGCGACCACACCGCTCGCCTCTCTCCTCTGCGATCACACCGATCACCTGCGACCACACCGGTCGTCCTCTGCTCTCAGATCTCCTTTCGACTACATCGCCTCAACTTGTTCTCCCCCTCTCAATACAATGCTCTGCTTTTATACCCTCTTTTATGACTACGGGGCGGATTTGACTACGACTCGAACTCCAACTACGACAGAGTTGTACTCGTACACGAACTCAAATACGATTACGACTTTCGACTTTGTTACAATTACGACTTCCGACTCGACTACGACTTACGGCTTTGATTTCTAAACTAAAAACAAGATTATAAACTCTAACAGAAGGCATTCACTAGGCTTTTTCTACTTGATACATGTAAGCCTCCCTCCCTACCGTATCTTTCTTATTTTTTCCCCCTCGTGATTCCTCTATATTTTGACTTTTTAAGTTTTGACTCTATGGTACCATCACTGAATTCACTCAGTCGACAAGAGATGTGCAAACAACAATTTTGCATTGGGCCTTGTGAAGAGCAGGATGGAAACAAGAAACATTTTGGAACAATGCTTGAATTAAGACAGATATCCAATGTAGTATAACGGCAAACAACCCATCTTAGGACTTCGATGCAAGAACAAATTCTCTCCCGTGGTAAGCAATGCTCACAAAAGTAGGTATTTATCTTCAACAATAGGCAGTACCTATAGTTCACCAAGATATTTATAGAAGTTCTCAAGAATATAAAACAATGCTTACCGAAATTATCATTATTAGATGCACCAGCATTTTGGCCAGGCAAGTGATGTCCCGCATTCCCCTTCCACGATTCCTCAAACCCAGCTAATTCATCTATATAGAGTATTTGTGTAAAAAATTTATCAAACATGCAATGAACGAGCCGCAAGAAAAGATAGAAACATCAAACAAACCTTCATTAAGATTGTGCAATATCTGTGTGGTGTCCACCTTCCCATCTGAATTCAGCTTCCTTGTTAGTGAATGTCCCTAATTTTTTTTGTTAAAAACCAAATTAGTTATAGACCCAAATAGCACTAGGTATGAAGTTAGCTTTAGGGTCTGTTCATATTGGCTGCAGCTCAATGACTTTTAGCTACAGTTGATGACTTTTAGCTGAAAATGAATAGTAGTAATTGAAAGAAGTAGCTTTAAGGAGGAGGATGCATGTGGTGGAGAAAGTGGGAAAGAGATGGGAGAAGCAAGAGTCGGATGCATAATGCACCTGTAGCCGTCTGTCTTATCTCCGAAGTGAGAGGAGTGGGGGAGCCCCTTCAAAAACCTGTTAGGCCTGTTCTTTTAGGTTGTAGCCTATGAATTTTGGCTACGGCTTATTGGGCATGTTCGTTTCGGCTGTGGATTTTGGCCATTGGCTGCGGTTTATAGCTTTAGGCTGTTGATAGTACGTATAGACTCGCGTGTGATTTTGACCGATATAGTGTATACTATAATCGACTTGTAGACCCCACTTTGAAAAAAATACTTTGTTTGAAATCTAATTACTGTAGAAAAAACAATTTATTGTATAAAAAGACTTTTAGAAACCGAAAAGAGGACCATTAGCCTAATAAATAGTGATTATCGAAAGAAACCAAAAACCTCTGAAAAACCAAAAAGAACAGGGATTGACTTCTGACTTCTCTCAGCAAAAGCTAATATGAACACACCCTTAGATAACCAGAAGTCTTTTAAGATGTTATTGTCTCTGGTTGACTGGTTCCATTAATAACCTCATGATCCAAGCGTATGATAGACTGCCACACAATTCAGTGTGCATAAATCTACTCAATATGATTTTGAATTTTTTATTGTCGAGTAGGTCTTTGAACATAGCAAAGGGTTGTCTACCTTGTCGTGAATTCCTCGGGAGATTCTATGAGTGGCCTCTTTAGTTGTTGTATCTGCTTCCTTGCTTTCTTCGACAGCAATCTGCAAGAAACATAATTATCGTCACTTCCCGAGTACCGAAAAATGAGGGACCATTAATATACACATTTGTAATTTGCTTACTCCATCACTGCCAGTCCTTCGAGTATTTGAAGCGGTGTAGTAAGCTCCATTAATACCGCCATAAGTCACAGAAGAGCTCTGGTATGTGAACGTAGGAGCCTGAGGCTGCCCTCCATTCGCCCCATCGAAATCCCTTCTCTGCTGAATTTGGCCCCCTGGCATCCCTGTAAAGAAAAACAAAACAAAACATGTGGCTTCTTACATCCAATCCATACGGCGTCCCAGGAAACTAGACAAGGGAACTGATCCAACCCCGGCACCTACCATCATTTCCATCGTCTGGCTCCTGAACATACGACTCATGGTTTGGCTGATCGTTAGTACGCCCCGCATTCTCTCCTTCCCCCTCGTCAAGCTCTGTGATAATAGGCATGCTGCCATTACTCGTCGGAGGAGCTTGCTCGAGGGATCCACCATTCCCCATGTCTCCAAATGGCGCTCCCATCGGCCCGAAAAGACTTGGGCCGAACATGCTAGGGCCACCCATCCTGCTCCCAAATGGCTGAGTAAAGAATGGATCATCAAAAGGATCCCTCCCTCCAAAGAAGCCAGAAATCAGGCTCCCATGGCGACCAAAGCCGCCGAATCCAGCGAACGGGTCCCTCGCGCCAAAGAAGTCATCCCTTCCATTCTGCCCCCTCTCCATTTTCCAGTAATCGGGTAGGCTCTGCAAGCTTCAAAGTTCAGGAAATTGGTAACTTTGAATAGAAGAACACAGCTCAAGTAGTAACAACAACACGGTAGCAAAGCAAAACATACGGAATCTCATGTTTTCGTATGTCCACTTCCGGCCATACGAAAACATGAGATTCCGCACAAGAGCAAATCCTGTCATTCCTTCCACCAACTCATGCTACTGAATTCCGTTTTGGGATAGTACCTTGCTCGCCAAACACATGTACTACGGAGAAACATTATTAAAAAACCGCAAATACAATTTAAGCAATCGATTTGGGCCATAGCCATCGGAAAACATCCAGCTTTCCCCCTTTCCCACGCACAAGAATCAAGACACAAGGCTCAATCGATTCTTCTCCCGATCCAACCAAACGCAGGTCATTTCCTTCTCGCACCCCAAAAAAAAAATCAACAGCAGCGTCCATCGAGGCACTAGACGAACCACTCAGCAAGCAAGAACCAACCGAAACGCACACCGATTTCCAGGATCGACCAGCAGCGCTCTCGCGGTTCCAAGCAAGCAATTCGATCTCGGCACCTTTACCTGGATGTCCCAAATCGGACGGAGGAGGAGGAGGAGGAGAGGGGATCCGCCGGGGAAGAAAAATCCCAGAGAAGCCTTCTTGGTCGGGGATTTCTTGGCTTTTTATCTCGGATAAGTTTGGTATTGGTGGGAGAATTGGAAGTCTCGTGAAGTTGCTGCGATGCAGCCGTGCAAACGGAGGTCCGAGAACCCTCCAGAGTAGACCAGGCTCTCTCCTCCCGGGTCGGTTGGGCTTCTCCACTGGCGTAAGTGTAAATTCGGCCCGCTTTTGTCTACTCTGTTCTGTGCTAATAAAGCCCAAGCAGAATGCTTAGTAGATGTGGCACGGTTTGGGCTGTCTTCACAAAACAACTGGCATTCTTGGCCCAGCCGTGTGATCCTGAATACTCTACGGCCTGTTCTTTAGGCCGAGTCTTATTGTTTTTTCTACAATATATTAGTATATATATTAATAAATTTGAGTTGGTGGTGGTGCATTCTTCTTTCTCCCCTTTCAACCTCCGATCTGCATACTGAAATCTTAACCATCTATCTAACATCCCTCTCCCTCTCTCATATCTAACTACCCATCCTCTCCACTTCCATCAACAGTTACCATCTCCCACCTCCTCTTCTACCCGGTCTCTTCTACGGATTTTAAAATTTTATCATACTACATGTTCTAAGACTAACGGGTGGTAAAATTTGTTGGAACTTACATACAAATATGTTCTATTTTTTAAAAATTCGTAGCAACGCATGAGTATTCAGCTAGTATTAGTATAATAATAGTGGTGGTTGAAAGAAATTGAAATAAAAAATTGACTGAAAAGTCGAAACAAAAAGCCTACATGACATGTTTGTACTTTACACATTTTGTATGACATTTTTTTCACTATCCATTTACTCACCCTTCAAGTGGAAAAATGGAGGAAATCTAACAAGTATTTTTTAGCTGAAACTTGTTTGTGTGCTAGAAGATGCCAGGTGCTCTTAGCTTGGTTCATGTACATATGCACGCTTTTATATTTTGACATACACGTACACACTCAGATGCGGAGTTAGAGAAGAGTTATTGGTCGTATTGGCGTTTTTTGTGCTTATAATTGCAAGAATGACATTCGTTGCCTGAAAATGGCGCCTCCACTACATGACCACCATGCGGCATTGACCCCAATGAGAAATGTGGTGAAACCGTATGGCCACCGTGCGCTATAGCAAGTTTTTCAAAAAAATCATTGAAGTATCATTTTTGCCAGAATTTTTAAACATAGTAAATGATCTTCAAAAATTATGATTTTTTTGTGGAGTCTCCTGATATAGTGCACTTGCTTGTATAATTTTTCCATAACTTTATCCATTCTAAATAGTTCTCAAAATTTTATTTTAATATACAGTTTACAGGAATTTTTTAATATAGAAAATGAGGTCGAAACATTATGAATTTTTTTGAAGGCTCCGTACGTAGTGTAATTTTTGCAAACTTTTATATGTTCCAAACTTATCTTGATAATTAAGGGTTTATGTCTAAAAATTGTAGATTTTAGATTTCAAAAATTAGGGTTTCATGATTTTATGTGACTTGGAATATGTGATGTTTACTACCACATGACTACTCTAGGTGGGAGACACTCTTAAAGAGATACCCATTAAGGGTTTAGGGCACGTCTCGGCCTCCCTCCTCCGCACATCTATCACCTCATCGCTCCAGGCAGCCATTTGAGTTCAAACGGCTACCATATCATGCGCAACAAACCTTGAAACCCTACTCAAATGGCTGCCCAGAGCGACGGGGCGATAGATGTGCAGGGACGGTGAGCTGCACTGGCGACTTTGTCAGCATAACAATGAATGCTGAACATGTGATCCAAATTCTTAATGTTGAAGAAAGGGTGGTTTATGGTAGCAGAGAACCAATAGGTCCAGAGCGGACACAAATCAACCCATCAGCTGGTCCAGGGTATGGAAATTGGCCATTAAAATTGGCTATTGGAAAACAAGTCATGATTTTTCAAAATTGTTTTCGTATCAATCACAACTCGTCTTGTACCCCTTACTAGCTGAATGCCCGTGCGTTGCTACGGATTTTAAAATTTTATCATATTACATGTTCTAAAACTAACAGGTGGTAAAATTTGTTGGAACGTGCATACAAATATGTTCTATTTTTTTTAAATCCGTAGCATCGCACGTCTGCTCTCAATGTCTCAACAACTTCTAATTGCTTAGCAAGTTAATCAAAAGGCCGATACCTTGGTCTGTCAAACATATATTTGCATGGCATTTTTTCACCCAAAATTATTACTTGAAGACATTGCTTGACTGTAAACATATTCCACGTGAACATCTGTTCGCACACGAACACGTCACCGTGTGCCCCCGGCGTCGAGCGCGATACGCAGGACACGTCGCCGGAGGAGTCTCGCCGAGAGCGCGATACGTAGGACACGTCGGCGAGAGCTCTTGAGACCCGACACCCCACGCGCCCGGGAGGGACCCTGTCAGGGCGAGCGGCGGCGATGGGTTGTCCTAGGTCGGCCTGACCGCTCCTAGGACCTTGTGACTCGTTATCGCAACGGAGTAAACGACAACGAAGAACAAGAAGCAAAATAGGGCAGAGGAAAATAGTAGATTGCAAAATAATATAATAGATGAGTTTCGATTGTGTGTTGTCAATCGGCCGTAAACCCTACATACATATATATAGGGGGAAGCTGGTCCTAGCTTCTTTTGGAAACAACAATTATTTGAATTGAATCAGAGTCCAGACCGAATAAAACTTATCTTAATTTATTCGGTTGCAATTTTACCACGCAGCAGAGATCGCTTCAAGATTGTTTCCTGATCCTTTCCAAACTGTTGCCCGCGCGTGTCATGACTTCCCAAGATCGTTTATGGCCGGCCGGCGCTGCCTACGACCGATCCCGAGTGCTCTTGATGCCGTACGACCACTCCAAAAACATCCCTTTGACCATGCTCACTTCCTTCAACATGGTCGGAATCGCCTTTGGCACGTGCTGGCCTTCTCGATTTGATTGCTGCTCCTTACGACCGCCTTCACCGCGACCGTGGCCTTCTCTGCGTGGTCGAACCCTTTACGATAATCGGTCAGTGTCTCTTACGACTTCCCAGGGTCGTTTACGACTGGTTAGAACTATTTATGACCGGTTCTGGATGCTTACGACCAGTTCCGATCCTTCTATTACTTTACCAATCAATTTTCCTTCGTGATCGTAAACTTACTGTAGCAGTCTACGACCGCTCCATTGCATCGCTGCGCTGTCTTTCCTTCAGCCGCTCAAAATACCATGATCGAAACCTTCAATGAGCACGCATTAATGCTGGCGATCGTCAATTTTCTGTAGTCGAACCACCCTTTCGATCACGTTCATTTCCTTCAATGTGGTTGGAGTTGTTACCGCTTCTCGTTATAACGTGATCGTAAGCCACCGACTTCTCATCGTGGTCGTAAGTTCGACTGCCGACTATCAACCTTGATGTCGTCGACTGTGAACCAGGCTTCTGATCGTGGCCAATCGTGGTCGTCGTAGCCTCCAATGCAGTCGTAGGCTTCTACGTGGTCATAGACTCCAACGTGATCGTGGCCTTCAACGTGATCGTAGATTCCACCGTGGTCGTAGCCTCCACCGTGGTCGTAGCTTCCAACGTGGTCGTAAACTCCAACGTGGTCGTATACCTCAACGTGGTCGTAGATCCCACCGTGGTCGTAGCCTCCAACGTGGTCGTAGACCTCAACGTGGTGGCCAACGTGGTCGTAATCAGCCCAGCTGGCTTCCGATTAAAGATGATATGGTCGTAAATGTTGCACCGTGGTCGTAAAATTACCCGGCGATCGCCAACGTGGTCGTAACTGCCTTCGACCACGGCCAACGTGGTCGTAACCGGTCCAGCTGGCTCCCGACTTGCTTTGCCGTGGTCGTAACTGCCTTCGACTACGACCAGCGTAGTCGTAACCGGTCTAGCTGGCTTCCGACTTGCTTTGCCGTGGTCGTAACGGCCGCCAACGTGGTCGTAACTGCCTTCGACTACGGCCAACGTGGTCGTAACCGGTCTAGCTGGGTTCCGACTTGCTTTGCCGTGGTCGTAACTACTCACGACCATGATATAGGCACAACCTTCCCTTGTTAACCTGCTTTTGGTTTTACGATGATTGTGGTTCCAAGCCAAATTTGATTATCAACAACATCCAACCTATTCACTAATCATTTTCGGGATACAAAATTAAGAGAATTTAGCGTTGAAAAACTTGATAACTGGGAAATCAAGAAAATCCACATCCAAGGTGTCGGTTCAATACAAACTAAAGGATAGTGTTTAGCCTTATACTCACTTCTGCTGCAGTCATGACCATGAAACCCAGGGAAGCAGTGGCCTACGACCACGACAAACATGGTCGTAATGACTTACGACCACGGCAAATCGTCAATAGATGTGATCGAAAGGCGTTCGACCACGGCAAAACTGAAGGAGGCGTCATCGGCAGGACCTACGACCACGGCAAGGCAAAGTAGGAGGTGATCGAGAGGTTTACGACCACGTTGTAGGAGCGCAGAACGTGGTTGTAAAGGGTTATTGACCATGGCCAAGGAACAGTGTTTTTACGACCACGACAAGCTATAGTAGACGTGGTCGAAAGGTGTTCAACCACGACAAAACCAGAAGAGGTGAGATCGGTAGGTGATACGACCACATCAGAGAAAGATTATAGGTAATCCGAAGGCGTACGACCCAACGAAGAAGTTTGAACGTGGTCATAAGGAGGCAACGACCACGTTGTAAAGTCACTGAGCGTGGTCGAAGAAGGCTACGATCATGGTGTAAGTGGTCATAAGAAGACTTACGACCATGGTAAACGTGGTCATAACGACTTACGATCACAGCAAATCTTCAATAGACGACCGCAACGAAGAAGTTTGAACGTGGCCATAAGCAGGCAATGACCATGTTGTAAAGTCGCTGAGCGTGGTCAAAGAAGGATACGATCTTGGTGTAAGTGGTCGTAAGAAGACTTACGACCACGGCAAATCGTCAATAGACGTGGTCGAAAGGCGTTCGACCATGGCAAAACTAAAGGAGGCATGATCGGGAGGACCTACGACCACGACAAGGCAAAGTAGGAGGTGATCGAGCGGTTTACACCAAAATTTAGTTTAATCTGAGAATAGCTCTTTCTATTGGGATTTAAGCCTTTGTGACATGCTCGGCAGTTAGGCTTACAACAATGTGGTCGAAAGGGTCATTTACGACTTGGTAGTCATAGGAAGCACTTAATTAGTGGTCGGAAGCTTTTACGACCATATTGTGCTGATTCTGCAATGTCTCAAGCCTTTTCAAGTGGTCGGTCTCTACATTGGTCATGGTCGGAAGTCAGCAAAAGACTCTACGACCACGTTGATACCGGCTGGAAATTTTACGACCACATTGTCAGCGGTTGGAAGCTGGAAATCAAGTTTACGACCATTGTGTCGCCGTTCGGAAGCCATTTACTATCATGTCGTCCTTGGTCGGAACCTGGTAGATGCGTTTTCGAGTGGTCGGAAGGCCTTACGACCACTCTGGCCGAGGTCGAACGCAGCTATGACCACGTTGGACGTGGTCGAACGCAGCTACGACCACGTTGAGTAGTCGGCAGGTTACGACCACGTTATCGAGTGCTGCGGTCAGAAGTCGGCGCTATGGTTTACGACCACGTTGAAGAGTCGGCGCCTTACGACCACGTTGTCGAGAGCTGAAGCGATCCGTAGTCGTAAGACGTAGCCACGACCGCTGTGGTCGAATGTCGGCGGTTTACGACTATGACCACATTGGGTAGTCGGCGGCTTACGACCACGTTAACGCGAGAAGAAGTCGGAGGTCGAGGCTTCGACCGCTACGGTCGATAGTCGGCGACTTTGACCACGACCACGTGGGAAGTCGGCAGACTTCGACCACATTGTAAAGTGGTCGAACGTGGTCGTAGCTCAGTCGGCTACAGTCGGACCTGGTCGAATGCAGTCGGACGTGGTCGTAGCGCTATCAGACGCGGTCGGAAGTGGTTGATACCAGTCGGTTATAGTCGTAGCGCTGTCAGACGCGGTCGGACGTGGTCGGAAGCCCTCGGTAGCGGTCGTAACGCAGTCGGACGTGGTCGGTTGCGGTCGTTGCTTCAAACGTGGTCGTAGCGTCCAACGTGGTCGTAGCCGTAGTCGTAGACATGGTCGGCTTCGTCTGACTACTTGGCCACCACCTTGTGGTCCGGCTCCTTACGACCACCTTCAACGTGGTCGTAGCCTCCAACGTGGTCGTAGCTTCCAACGTGGTCGTAGCTTCCAACGTGGTCGTAGCCAACGACCACGGCAAGAGATAAACTATGGTCCAAACTTGGTCGTAGCCAACGACCACGGTAGAGGAACAGTGATTTTACGACCACGTGGTAAAATTACTGACGCGGTCGAAAGGCGATCGATTGCGGCAAAATCGATTGATCGTGAGGTCAGGAAGCAATACGACCAGATTGGTGAGAAGTCGAAGGTGATCTGCAGGCGTACGACCAAAACGAAGGAAGTTGAACGTGGTCGCAAAGAGTTACGACCACTTGTAAACTGCTACAGTAAGTTTACGACCACTTGTAAAGGGTGTTTCTGAGTGGTCGGTTACGACCTCATGGTTGTAGCGTGCGAGGGGTGGTCGTAAACGGTGCCGAGTGGTCGTAAATCTCCCTAGGTGGTCGTAAACGGCTCAGGAGTGGTCGTAAATGGTTCTAAGCAGTCGTAATGATTCTAGAGTGGTCGTAAATGACACAGAGTGGTCGTAAATAATTTTGAGCGGTCCTAAATGACATAGAGGGGTCGTAAACGACACAGAAGTGGTCGTAAGTGACTTTGAGCGGTCGTAAATGACACAGAATCGTAAACGACATAGAGTGGTCGTAAGTGACTTTGGGTGGTCGCAAACGACATAGAGTGGTCGTAAACGTCACGGACATGGCCAAGTACTCACAGACGTGGTCGTAAGGGGTTACGACCACGTTGTATCGGGGTGAACATGGTCGTAAGGTGCTACGACCACATTGTGAGTGGTCGGTAGGAAGCTTCGACTATGGCGTGGGTGGTCGTAGAAGGTTACGACCACGTTGTGAGGGAACGAGCGTGGTCGTAACCAATGTGGTTGTAGCGTGGTCGAAGTCCTCCGACTTCCCAATGTGGTCGTCAGCCCGGCTGTCGACTTCCGACCACAGCATCAAGGCTTCGATTTCTGACCGATTCTCGCGATAACGTGGTCGTAGGACGTCGACTTCTCAATGTGGTGGACAACCCAACCGCCGACTACCGACCGCAGCTCTCGATAACGTGGTCGAAGCCCGCTGACTACCCAAGGCCAAATGAAGGTGGTCGTAAACCAGTTTGCTAGCTTCCGACCACAGACAACGTGGTCGTAAACCCTTTCGACCATGGACAATGTGGCCGTAACAGCTTCCGACCATGGCCAACGTGGTCGTAATAGTTTTTGACCACGACCATCATGGTGCGTTCAACTTCCGACCACTTGTAAATGCCCTGTTGACTTTCAACCAGCGACAACTTGGTCGTAAAACTTCCTGGGACCTTTGACCGTGACCAGAGTGGTCGTAAACCCTTCTGATGTTCTCCAATCACGCCCAATGTGGTCATACCCCTTCGTGCTGAGCTCCGACCACAGCCAAAGTGATCGTAAACTGTCCTGGTGGCCTTCGACCACAACCAACACGGTCGTAAAGCTTCCTGGGACCTTTGACTACGCCCAAAGTGGTCGTAAACGCCACAACGTGGTCGTAAAACAGTGCGCACGGCTTCTGACCACGATCAGCAATAGATGATCAGAAAAGCAGCGGTTCCATTGCTGCACCAAAGCTCTTCGCGTTCCAGGCGTTCGCGTTGTGTGTGTGTGCTGTGCACATCTTCGTGCTGTTGCCTTCGTACTCGCGGAGCAAAGTCGTCGGTCGAAGCAGACTTACGACCACGGCAAAGCTACAGCACGTCTACGACCACTTTGAAGGTCTACGACCATTCTACGACCACGTTGAAGGTCTACGACCACGTTGAAGGTGGTCGTGGTCTACGACCACGTGAAGGAGTTCGACCACGCCGGGAGAACGTTGACAGAAGTCGGAGTCTGATTCTGTAAATCGAGTCGGAGTAGGAGTTGTAGAACCGGGTATAAAAAGAGGCTTTGAGCCGTGTAATCTGTACCACGAAGGAATTGCGAGTAATAGAGAAGAGAAAAGTAAATCCCTGTGCGTTGTTTTTGTGGTATGATATCGCAAGACGTGGTCGGAAGAACTCACGACCACGGCAAACGTGGTCGGGAGGAGTTACGACCACGGCAAAGCAGTTGAACGTGATCGAGACGTGCTAGGACCACGGTGAAGTTGGTCGTAAGGAGTTACGACTACGCGGTCGGAAGCGCCTCCGACCACGTTGAAGGAAGTGAACATGGTCGAAAGGGCGTTATCGTAGAAGGTTTCGATCACAGTATTTTTTGAGCACGACTCGAAGTGATCGGTAGCGAGTTTGAGTGGTCGTGCGGCATCGTAAGTGGTCGGAATGGGTCGTAAACAACTCTCATTGGTCGAACTGAGTTCCGAACACGTTCATATCTCTCCAATGAAATCGCAGCTCCTTACGACCACAGTGTGACGACCACTTACACCGTGGTCGTAGCCACCTTACGACCACGTTCGAACTTCTTCGTTGCGGTCGTACGCCTTCGGATCACCTTCGATCTTTTTTTCTGGTGTGGTCGTATCTTCTGATTTTGCCCTGGTCGAACGCCTTTCGACCACGTCTATTGACGGTTTGATGTGGTCGTAAGTCTTCTTATGACCACTTACACCGTGGTCATAGCCATCTACGACCACTTACACCGTGGTCGTAGCCTTCGTCGACCACGCTCAGCAACATTTATGACCACGACTCGAAGTTATCGGTAGCGAGTTTGAGTGGTCGTACGGCATCGTAAGTGGTCAAAATCGGTCATAAACGGCTCTAATTGGTCGTACAAGGTCCTGGGAGGTCGTAAGACTTTCCAACATATCATAGTAATAGTTGTCTAGAACAGATCACCGTGGTCAAACTCCGTTCTGAACACGTTCAAATCTCCCCGATGAAATCGCAGCTCCTCGTAGCCTTCGTCGACCATGCTCAGCAACATTACAACGTGGTCGTAGCCTCCTTACGACCACCTGCGAACTTCTTCCTTGAGGTCGTACACCTTCGGATCACCTTCGATCTTTTTTTGGTGTGGTCGTATCTTCTGATTTTGCCATGGTCGAACACCTTTCGACGACGTCTACTGTAGCTTTGTTGTGGTTGTGAAAATACTATTCCTTGGCTGTGGTCGATAACCCTTTACGACCACCTTCTTCTGCGTTCCTTCAACGTGGTCGTAAACCTCTCGATCCCCTCCTACTTTGCCTTACCGTGGTCGTAGGTCCTCCCGAGCACGTCTCTTTCAGTTTTACCGTGGTCGAATGCCTTTCGACCACGTCCTCCCGACCTCTCGAGCATGCCACTTTCAGTTTTGCTGTGGTCAAACGCCTTTCGACGATGTCTATTGACGGTTTGCCATGGTCGTAAGTCCTTACGACCACGTTTTTCGTGGTCATAATTCTTCTTACGACCACTTACACCGTGGTCATAGCCTTCTTTGACCACGCTCAGCGACTTTACAACGTGGTCGTAGCCTCTTTACAACCATGTTCAGACTTCTTTGTTGCGGTCGTACGCCTTCAGATCACCTTCGATCTTTTTCTGATGTGGTCGTATCACCTGCCGACCTTACGGTCTTCTTGTTTTGTTGTGGTCGAACACGTTTTGACCACTTCTACTATAGCTTGCTGTGGTCATAAAAACTTTGTTCCTTGGTCGTGGTCGATAACCCTTGAGCGAACGAGCGACAAAGTGGTCGAACGGCAGCGGGAGCAAGTAGCCGACTTCTTACGTGGTCGTAGACTTGAGCGCCGACTTTGACCGCAGCCTGCTACACCGTGGTCGTAGCTTCGACTTATGACTTTTGACCATCTAACGTGGTCGTAGCTGCATTCGACTACGGCCAACGTGGTCGTAAACGACCTGAATGACCTCTGCCCAAAATGGTCGTAAACTTAAAATGGTCGTAAACTTATTTTCTGGCTTCCGACTCCTAGCAAAATGGTCGTAACAGCTTCCGACCTCACAAAGAATGCTCTCCGCCCAACCTCCTTCCTCTCCTCCGCCCCCAATCGGTGCCGCCCCCGCCGTCGCCTCCTTCCTCTCCCCCACCGCAGCCGCGCCTCCTTCTTCCTCTGCCCCCTTCCTCTCCGAGCCAGCCGCCGCCGCAGCCGCGCCTCCTCCTACCTCTGCCCCCAACCGGTGAGATGGAGGTCGCACCGCCTCCTTCCTCCGCCCCCAACCGACGCCGCCCCCGTCGTCACCTCCTTCCTCTCCTCCGCCCCCAACCGACGCTGCCCCCGCCGTCGCCTCCTTCTTCTCCTCCGCCCCTAACCGGCGCCGCCCCCGTCGTCGCCTCCTTCCTCTCCCCTGCTGCAACCGTGCCTCCTCCTACCTCCGCCCCAACCAGTGAGATGGAGGTTGCGCCGCCTCCTTCCTCCGTCCCCAACCAGCGCCGCCCCCGTCGTCGCCTCCTTCCTCTCCCCCGTCGCACTGAGCCGCCGCCTCCCTCGGTTGTTTCTTTTTAGAAAAAAGCAGGTGCGCAGGGGGTGGTGGAGGAGTGGCGGCGGCGCGGGGGGCGGAGGGGGTGAGGGCGGGAGCGCGGGTCAGCGCACGACATTCAATTTTGGGGGAGGAGAGAAGCAGAGGGAGGCCCACATGTCGGCGCTTTTTTTCCTGTGAGAGGCGGCAGAGCGTCGGACGCACCATCACCTTGAACTCGTTCTTTTAAGAGTAGAGATATACCTTCGCCCTGGCCGCCACCATCCTCCTCGCCACCACCCCCGCCGCCACCGCCGTCTATACTTCTCCTGTCACTGTCTTAGCGCCCACCACCCAATGGGGATCGGGCGAGCCACACCGCAACATGCACTGGCTCACCACAAGACAGTGGGAGGGGCCGAGGGGGTGAGTATTTGAGAAAGAAGGGAGAGGAGGGCTGGAGTCTCTAAGGAACACGCACCCACACCGCACCAGCTCACCACAACACGCACCCACACCAGTGGAGAAGATTGGGGAGGGCTGAAAAGCGGATGATTCACCGCTGCGTTGAGCGTTAGGGCTAGGGTACACTACAGCCGTGTGTTGGGCCAGCTGGGCCGCATGTTCAAACGTGCCAAATTTTTTGGGCCATTTTACCGGAGGAGATCGGTAAACCCGGTAAAAGAACCCTGGATGCAAGAAACCTTACAGACTGCCCCCGGCCGAGAGACCTGGGAAATCGAAGCGGTAATGGCCGGTGCACAATGGCCTCTGCGTGCTTCCAGTTCCACTGCGACAGCAACAGAGAAATAGGATCTGTGCAGTTTGGTTTTTGCGAAGCATAGTAACACCATTCTACATTCATGAACTTTTTTGTTTGGCAAAGCCACTGTAACAATTGTTCTATTATTACATATGTAAGTCAACAAGGAGAATAATGTGGACAATGTCGTATACATGCATATTATTTTACAATTTGCGCCCCCGGCTCACTTCCTTGATAAGAGTCAAAAAGAAAGAAGACCAAAAGTGTGATCTGATTCTGTTATGAGTACTCCATAATCAGTCATTGGTGACAACTGACAACATCATCCCGATTACTGTTTCGTCAGTTCACATGCAAACTAAATGCGTAGCTTGTCTATTGAGACGTCCTAGGTACCACCTAGCGACTTCAGCTTCTGCATTTGTGGATTCAGTGAATGAGTACAGTGGGTAGAAGGTTATTCAACATGTGAACTATGAATTACAATACTCCAAGAATGGCTATGCAGTCTTTTACTCCAGTAGTATGATTTGATGAAAAAGGAAACAAAATACTTCAAGACATTATAAAGGTGCACAAATGGGGTTTTACCGAAATAAACTGCAGAGGATCATCAATGCTAGAAGATCCCAGGACGATTTCCCGCTTCAGTTTCATTGTAAGCTTGTGCACCGTGCGCAACTGATCCATTGGAGTGTAAAATTGATTAAAACATATACACAATAGGATTGTAGGAATGAGAATCAACAAATCATTTGTAGTAAACGGCGTACTTCTGATCTAGTGGCTCCACCAATCATGAAGACAAAAATTCGGTTGCCTAGCCTCTTGAAGTCACCTGATGCGTGTCTCAAGACTGAAGAATCACTGCCAATCCAATTTATGGTGATAAGAAAGCAGCTAAAAGGTATGAAGCTGATCAAAGCAGGTGTACTAGGAAAACGTATATGGTCCAAGTTGTTCAAACAGAAAATTATCTTTGATCAATACCTTGACTGACCATCATCAGAATTTCGAGATTTAGCCCATGTTGGTGTCCGCCGTGATCTCATAGACATTGGCTGCGGAGTTTGCGCTGGTCGCGCAGCCGATGCATTTTGTGTGATTCCTTGAGCAGTAGAACTTGGTTCATTCACAGATGGGTATTCATTTAGAGGTAATTCACCTTTGCTCAGTTTCTCAATCAGCTCCTGTCAAAGAAGCAAGGAATTCCAACCTTTACTTTTATGTATAATTAAATATCAAATTATCACCAATATCCAACAGTCTTTCTATCAAAACCAGTCCCAAAATGGTAAAATTGAAACTTCAACATGTAAGGAAAAATTCCCATAAAAAACATGTAAGGAAAATGTAGCAAACAAAGTACACATGTCCTTAATCAAATCCGGATGTTTATTTTTTATTGTTTTAACTTGCTTTACATAGAACTTAATAGATAATGTGTAAGAAACATGTAATAAAATACAAAAGACAGATCTTTGCAACTATGGAGACACTTGTTCTGCTCGCTCTAAATGATTGATCATAACATGTAACTATGTAAGTTATCCTTGATCATTTTGAAGCAGTGCTGAACTATGAAAGAGCATAGGTCTAATTTTGTTCAATTCCGGTGTTCTGAGGCTTATAAGAGCAAGAGAATGAGGACCACATTCTTAAGTCCGCAAAATTTAGGAATTAAGTATATGTTAGTTTAGTAAAGACTAATCATAGTATTGCATGAGATAATCCTTGACTGTAAGCACCGCAAGGAATAAAGCAGCTAAGCAGATATTTGATGAAGAAAAGGAACTTTAGTAGTAATAGTTATATGGCATGCCTCTATAAGTGGGAAAAAACGTGATAGTGCCCAGGTTTCCTCCCCATCCTGCCGTTCTGTCCTGGCAGCATTTTTCTTCTGGTATACAAAATACAAGCATGTAAATACCACAGAAGAAAGTAGAAGTATTTCAATTTTTAGCTGATATAATGACTTCACCTTTTGGGCATCAAATTTGAGAGAGAAACCGCCAGTTCGTGAAGATTTTTTTGTATCTGAACCGCCCAAGTATCTTAAACTGTTTATTACATTCATGCTATCTGGTGGCAGTTTTGCTAGCTGCAAGTCAATATATTAGCTTACAATGTCATATAGCTATATAAATAGAGTCAATTGCATAACATGAAGTTTTGATTGTAGATCCAGCATTTGCGATGTACTATCTTAGACAAAATCATCCACATTGCAAATTGAAGTTAAGAGTCTATTGTAAGGTATAATATGCAGTTATGCACGGCTTTATGAGCTTATTTATTGCGCAAAGCATCACATGCTAATTTGAAGCACAAGTTCATGTTACTAATTCTAAATAGGCACATAGAGGATTCTGAGAAGCCAACAACTAGCACATATCAGGCACCTGCTAATTATCTAGTCTCCTTAGTACTCCCTATACCTGTCATGTTCATAACTAGTGAAAGAAGATGGTTAATTCCTTTGTAATTGTATACTTTTGCATCAGGAATGAGGCCTGCATTATTGATGTAATCAATGTACTCCTCACAAGCAATGAAAAACATCATGTGAAATACCTGCATCAACTTTTCCCCTTTGTCACCTTCAAACTTCTCTGGATATACAATTGCATATATAATCAGCAATCTCAATTTGTTTTCTGGACTCATATCCTGGACAATAGAACAAGCATGTTAAGCAAAGAACAAAATTAAACAGATAGACTCAGCAGTAAGCCTGTTTTTCATTTCTCTCTTTCTACACAAACCTGCTTTGATCTGAGGATACTGATCACCTCCTTCGCTCCTGCATCTCCAAAAACAAGATCCTGCTCCAACTGCCCGATGTCACGGAGTCCGTACTCCCTGATAAATTTATTAATTTTTCCAGCAATCTGACAAGAGTTTAATCAAAAGTATTAGAGTTTTTATCATTTTGAATTTACAGATGAAACTTAACAAAAGATGCACAAAAGAAGGCACTAAAGCATATGCTGTAAAACTAAATACAGGAGTATATATTAAGGTGACAACAGTGCTTTTAAACATCAGCTGCTTGCTTTGAACCAGATGCTGGGCTTAATTCAGTAAGACATGAAAATTGTGCGACAAATAAAAAAAGGCATCTTTAATGTTGTTAAATCATAATAGATTTTCACATAAAGGCACATGCATTTACTCATTGATGGAGGCTACAATGTATGCACTGGATAATTCCCCAATGATGGAATCTACTGTGTAAGAGAGATAAGAACCATCTTTTTGTGCCTCTTTCAATTTGAATTAACCAGAATATCATAAATTTCAACTATAATATAAGAATTCCTTTTCGCATTTGTATCACAGTTCTTATAAATCTCAAAATAAAATGAAATAATAACTTACGACTTAAAGATAAACAAAATAACATGGAGTATATGGGGAAAATATTAGAAAAATAGCCATCTACCTCTATATGGAGGGTCAATTTCTCAACTTGTTCACCATATTGTGGCAAAGCTTGAACAATCTTTTGCAGATCCTTTGTTGAGATTTCACCACCATCTCTAGTTGAGAATGGAAATTTCATAAGCATTTATTACGAAAGAACTTATAAAGAATATGCATTATGTGGTCTACTAGTCTTACTTCACCAGCAAATAACCTACCAATCAGCATTTGATATACCTCTATATCAAAACACAAACTATAGGTTACATAGTTTAATTTGAACTGTAAGGATTTCAGTACTACTTCTATACAGAGTTGCAATTCAGGTCCAAATAAAACCAGTTGTTTAAAAGAATGCTATATGCTGGTAATATAGATCAAATCATGTTAGAACTACCACTAATTATGTCACAGATAAATATCCAGCACAAGGGATATTCAAAAGGTGAGATAGAATATGTATGCTGTCAGCAGTCTAGACTCTAGAGTGGTAAATAACACCAAGGCAGGCATGGGCTGGAATACCATACTGCATTCCACTGTGTATTAAAACATTTACAATTGCATTTTTTTTCCAAAACCTGAAAGACCATGCACCTTGAATGAAGTTGCGCCGCTTTATTCTTTGCAACAAAGTTATTCATCTTATCATACAACCTCTCACTAGCCTGGCATTTTAATTGGTGTTAGAAAGCATAGACCCAAATGCACTTAAACAATCTTAAACACCAATACAACATGAGACTCACATCAGCTATGTGAGCATGGCGAAGCTCAAGCCAGAGAGGATCATGATCCTCCAATAAAGCCTCCTTCTTTTCAGGTTCTGATCCCATCTTTGACAGCTTCCAACAGAGAGTAAATCTAAGAATAGGAAAGTGAAGAGAACATGTAGCTCATTAACAATATGATATTACATGTACCTCATATATGTATTTGCTGCCATCCATTTCGAGTAGATCGTGGCACATTGCATCATAGGTCCATTCATGAATAACTGGTGCTATCTTTGCAGTCATATGAAATTGTTGTAAGTTGTAGGAAAAACATTGAAGTTTTTTGCTGTAATTTCAAAATAAGCATATTATTGAACCCTTTTTAACTTCAAAGATATGCTTTAGCACCTGATCTATAGGCCTGTCAACAATGAGCAGTTCACATGTCTCCTTCTGGGGAAATTCAGGAATTGTTGATTTATATTTTGACACAATTTCCCAAACAGCTGTAGCTAGCCATTTTGGAACTAGGTCAAATTTTGTTGTTGCTGTGGATGCATCTGCGCTTTTTGGCGCCCGATACCTCACACATGGAAATTCCTGTAAGTACTCAAATCAGATTTTGTGTTTAACAAAAAGGGAATAATAAGGCTATACTTCATTGGCAGCACAAGACAAGGATAAACGCCTAGGAGATACCATTACTAAGATAAGAGATACTGAAAACTGCTGGTCATCAGTAAATAGCATTGTGGCCTATATTTTAAAATGAATCAACTATGCAAGTGTCTTAATAAAGTTTCATGAAGTATATAACCATGTCATATTCTTTGCATTTTCCATGAATTCAAAACTACCAACATTTTTTGGGTGTGGGTTCAAGGGGAGGGGGTGGTCAGGGTTGGCACTTCTGGCCTGTAATTATCCAATACAGGATATTTGATCCACCCTGGGATATGGGAATGCAAAATATTGGCAAGCAAAAACATGCAAGTGCCGTTGAGCTTTTTAAAATATTTAGCACATATCAGAAGTTGCAGCATCCCACTAGCCACCGTAGAATTAGCATTCAGCAGTATTCACTACAAGTGATGGATTCAATTTCAAAAGACAAGTAGGAAGGCTATATATGAATGATGACATCCTGAAATGTAACACTTTTATGATAATTTTGGACCATTTTGACTTTGATGAAAATGTCACACTAACATAAGAACATAGCATAAAAATCAATAATTACTTTATTATTGTACTAAATAGCACAGTGGGCATGGAATAGATCATAGCAAATGAAGTTCATTAACATACCTTCAATGAAGCAAATGTGGTTGCAATGCGAGTAGCCATAGTGCTTATAGTATCGTTGAACTTTTTGGAATTATGCTCATTTGCACCAAATAATTCATTCAGTGCCATATCATGGTCGGTTACGAAACCCTGCAGATACGCCACATAAAATTATCAGTACATTAATCTCAAAACTTAGATTTCTAACATCAAACTAAAGAACCAGGCACAATGACATGCATACAAGTCCACCTCTACCAGACCTCATTTGCTTTGCGTTCAGCTTCAAGAAAATCATGAATATTTCCACCATGCTAGCAAACTTTGACTTCAAAGACTAACCATTTAATTTCCCTTCATAGTGCAAATGCAGAAAATTCTAAAGAGTGTAACCATTTTTCAGTAATAATGTTCTAGAAAAAAAATGAGTAATTATAGGTTTTATGTTATCCTCTTCTTATGATGGTCACAACTCACAAGCCTATACTACAATTCTGCAGTGAATTTTTATGCTCAGCACTAACAAAAGAAATATAATAAAACCAGGATAAGTCCTAGACTTCTTTTACAATGCAATGAAATAATACAAATCGAAGGCCATGAATACCTGCATGTCAATAGCAAAGAACTCCAAATTCATCTGCAATTAACAGAATCGCAGCATTAGGAAACCCATTGCCAAAGCTCAGCAATCAAAGGTACAAAATAATTAACCTCTCTTAGTGCACCGATGCGTGGTATCACACTGCTGTCATTCTTTATGTAAGAGACCAGCTCCTTAGGAATTGGTGAACTGAAGAAGATGTATGCCCTAAAGTTGAAAGTGAAACCTTTAGCATGTTAGTTCAAATTTATTACACTTGGAGCTTATGGAAACGATATTCCAGCTGCGAATTGAAATCTCGGTTCAACATACTTCCTGTACAGCGGACATCTCCCGGACATGTCGGACAGAAGCATTATGACACTGCAGATTTGTGAAGCTTACATATCAGAGAAGAGGATTTGAGAGAATATAACATATGAAATTTACTACTATATAAGTATTAAAGAACCAGGAAAAGTTAATATTATGCTAAACAAGGAAATATATCACTATGGTTTAAATTGAGATAGATATACACCTTCAGTATCACCCTATAAGCTACTCAATAAGCATTATCTAAAGAAATATCGCAGTCGCTAAAAGAATCAAAGAAGCGACCAAGGTTCTAAATGCATGGTATTCACAATCAATTACATTGCTGTGCTGATTGAAGACGAAAAAAGGTCAATGGTAATTGAAAATTACTTTTCCTTCAGTGGCTGGAGAAAGTAGATTGCATCCATTGAAGGCATTGGCTCCCTTCGCTTGAAAAGATCTTCTACCACTGCCAGACAAGACAAGACAATAAGCTCACTTAACTTACTTTAAACTCTGTTACAGTTGAATACTCTGTGTTGCTGGTATCCCCAGCTTGTTGTTTCTTTTGCTTGCAAACTCTGTTACTAGCTTTCAATAAAAGCAGGGAAAACCTTTATTTTTAAAAAACTATCTTACTTTAAGAAATTCAAATCAATCGGCATTATCAAAGTGTTATTTGCTGAACCGGAGACCTTTGAACAGGCGTCCTTGAAGTGAATGCAATAGGAAAAACATGGTACTATCCACCACCACCACCGCTATATGCTTTGTGCTAGATGATTACAGAACCAGGTTTCGGCAACTTACACGAAATTCCTGCGTCGGTAATTTCTGCCATCTTGCAAGCATAGGCCATGATCTTCACCGTAAATTTATCCATGATAAGAACCTGCACACAAGACAACGAAAACCACAATTGTTCTTCATCTCGGTAAATCCTCAAAAGATGGGTCAAGATCATTATACATTTTAGGGGCAAAATCACACTTCTTGTTAGAAAGTGAATCAACAGCAATGTGAACACATACAAATGGATCCAGGATTCTCAACCAAATCATATACTACGATACAATGTAGGCTCAACAGCATGATACGTGCCAGAGTGCATGTGAAATTGAACAGATTAACACGGAATACGTATGTATATACGTACCTTCCATGAGCTTTTGGTCTCCTTGTCTTTGTCCGGCTTCAGCAAGTCCTTGAGTATCCCTGTGGAATAGAGATGCAGCAGAAGGCAGCCATTGGGGATCATCCCATTACCCTACGAGAAGCGGCGGAACGGAGGAGCAAGAGAGAGCTGAGGCTAGAGGCGCTACGTACGGTCGCGGCAGATGCTGCGGAAGACCTTGGGGTCGTCGCCGAAGTCCGACCCTGACATCGACATCTCGCCGCCGCCGCCTCCGAGTCGATCCGACCGACGATCTCCACCACAACCACCACTTGCTCCTCCTCTCCCCTCTTGTCTCGCTCTCGCGCTCTATATCCTGATTTAGCTGGTCGGGGAATGCGTGCGCGCATGCCCGCGCTGAGTGGGGAGGGACAAGGCGCGAAGGGAGGGCTGGAGGCGCAGCGTGGGGCCCGCAGGACGAACCGGGCCGCGATTCCCGCGGGGAGGAGGGGAGAAGCCATGGCCACCGCACGACATGGGAGCCTCTCTCTCTCTCGCCGAGGTGGGGTGGGGTCAGGGGGGTTGCTGCAGGCACGCAAGTTCTACGAGATCGCACGCACCGATCCATATTCTTGCAGCAGACCTGGCCAAACGGTCCCCCGGCGCGGCTTGATTAGACCTGATACGATTGGTTGAAATAAATTATTATTATGTCATGATAAATTGTTTATAGGACTATCCTTGGAATCAGATAAGGCATGAAGAGAGTTCATTGGCCCATCTAGACATATTTAGTCAAACAGTCATTGATAGCTCATTAATTTTGTTGTTAGTCACAATTAATTTTACTGATAGTCGTTAAGTTGTAAATATTTTTACTGCTAGTCATAAATAATTTTACTGTCAAATCATCTGTTCACACTTAAGAAAAGTATAGTAATCATAATATAAATAATTTTACTATACAATTATCGTAGTAAAGTTATTATGCTCGTTATGTCGAGTTGACTGGGCCAGACCAACGGTACCGTCTCGAGTCGATCCCTGGCCGTTTGGCCAGGTCTAATTTGCAGTCTTCCAGGTCGAGCCACTCTTCTACTAGTAGGAGACATACAGCGGCGCAGTGAAGTGGAAGTCTGCAGCTGCCAATGTTTTGCTCTGAATTCTGACCCCATACTTGCAGTGCTTTATTCTGAATTCTGACCTAACCCCATACTTACCATGTTTTGTTCTGCTAGCAGGCAGCTAGGATGATCTCTTTAATCCGGAAACCTCAAAGTTAGAGTTATCTTTTCCTACGCTTCAGCTAGCATCAAGCGTGACCTGAATTATCACGTTTCGGTGGGGAACAGAATTATATTTTAATGGAATAAGTCTACTTTACAACTCTAAACAATTTGGGTGGTTTGAAAATCAACCT
Source organism: Dendrocalamus latiflorus (assembly GCA_017311315.1). Classification (NCBI taxonomy): domain Eukaryota; kingdom Viridiplantae; phylum Streptophyta; class Magnoliopsida; order Poales; family Poaceae; genus Dendrocalamus; species Dendrocalamus latiflorus. The sequence continues at coordinate 2,099,763 of CM029659.1, forward strand.
TGAACTCAAAATCTGTCTGGATAGGAACCCTGAACTATATATACTGGTCAAGTTGCCCCCTTGCACAAGCTGACCCTGGTTTTAGACTGATGTGGCCGCCATGTGTCTCCTCACTGGCAAAGAATGATAATTATGAATCAAACTTTGAGCTAATATGAATATTCTCTCCCAGAAGTCAAGAACAATGTTATTGACAATAACCTAATATCTCCTTTTAACAAAAAAAATCAAGAAACTAATAGTGCAAGTGATTCATTATTTCAGCATAATAGCCTATTGCAAATAGAGAATTGAATCATCTAACAGTCTTATCAAATACAAGTAGGCACAATCGGCTAACAATGAATCTCTAGAGAAATTTATAACACTAATACTATTCAAGATCAATTGAAAATAGAGAGTATTAAGAACTAACTACCAATAGCAATTGACAATAAGAATCAATTCTAATAGCTCAAGCCAAACATGGTTATCACTTTAATTTCATAATATGACAATTATCCTCATTGAACAATAAAACTGAGCCTGCAAGCATTACATGCAATGTCTCCCAGTATTAGAATAATCAACTGAAAGTAATTGACTAGTACAACACACACTGCTAGTAATGCGAAAATGAAATGGAAAGCCGTGATACTCACATGGCAGATGGTAGTTGAATCCACCAGGAAGAACAGGCAAGGCACACCTAATGGTGTTGTCCTAGAAAACCAATTGCCACTGTACCGTGAATCACCAGACAAGGTTAACGGAGATACAATGCCAACTTTTGCAATTTGGGACATACTGAAATACGAAATCAAGATACAGGGAATGCCGCACAAGACCAACCAAGATGCTCCAGCCAAGAGAGCCTTAGAGCACCAGGTACCAAGCTTACCTCTCCCAAATCGATCTAAGTTGGACGGATTCAAATCTCAAGGGCAAAAATCCCCAATCTTCCTCACTGCCACCCCTCAAAGAGAGATGGCACAAGGAACCGTATGGGAGATTCCCAAAGGGAAGAGAACCTGAACCTCACTGCCATCTATGCCGATAAAGAGCACAATAGAACAACAATTCAACACTTCAAATCGAAATCCAATCCGAGAAGATGAAGAACAAATGGGGACTCACTGATTTCCAGCTGAAAAGGGAGGAGAAGGTGATCATCTTAAAAGGACGAGTGGCAAGGCAACTAGTGCGGCTACAGCCAACGGCCGGTGCCGAAGCGCACGGGCCGTTTGGCGCCTCCTGCGCCGCCACTGCCGCCGTCATCGCCGTAAGAACCAGTCAGTGCACGAGATGAGCAGACCTAAGAGCCACCATGCACACACGCACGGGATAGGGCTAGAGACTCAAATCTCCAACCTTATCTCTTTTCTTGTCCTATCGATAGGTGGGACCCACCTCCTTTTTTCCTTTTTCTCAAAATAGGAAATTAATTAAAAAGCCCTCAATATCACAATAGATGGCGGCGCGGTGGCCCAGCTTCTGCCAGTCGTAGTTCCCTTCCTTATCCATGAAGGGGTAGTCATGGTCGATCGTGACACCGCCGTTCTTGGCGATCCACTCCAGCGCTCTCCTCGACGAGCGAAATTGCTTGACGTTGTCGGCGCAGTCCACCACCTGTTGCTCCGATAGGGAGATGAGCCGCCCCTCTTGATCTTTGTCAGCCCCTCCACCGCTGCCATGGCCATGAAGGCTTAGCAAAACCCTAGCTTGCCTTAGTTCTTGCTCAGGGTCATAACACCCTTTGCCCCCAGTCTATGCTAGGGGTAGACCGATCGCCTGCAAGTCATCACCAGTCGACCAGCTGCTCAGTTGACCACCAGTACTGTCACAAACGACATAAGCTTCGTGATGATCAGGGGCGGGTGCATGTTGCAGCGGGGGGGGGGGGGCATAGGCCCCCGAGTCGATTTTAATTTTGGGGGGCATAGGTCCCCCAAGTCGATTTTAATTTTTGTTGCTTAGAGTCCAAGTTTATACTGTGTGTGTTTCCACATGCCAAAACTAGTGCTCCTATATGTCAAGGACTACATCTATGTAAAAGAAAGAATACTTAAATATGTTGACAAATAGGGCAGAAAAGAAAATAAAAACACGAAGGACGTTGACAAAGTAAGACACTCCAAAAAAACGCATGTAACTTGAAATTGGTCTTCGTGTCATTGGTGATGATGTTTCCTCCATGGCCGGTGTACGTAGAGAAAGCTAGCTAGCACACCCACTAAGTTTTTTGAAGGAAAAGCACAGTCACTAAGTTGAGTCTGCTCCTAGAACACCGGGATGGCCATCGCCATCACCAGCTGCGAGCGGTACCCGCGCTGCAGAATGTCGTGCCACGGGTGCTTCATGGCCTTGGACAACTCGCTAGCCTCTATGAGGTCGTTGTACTCGTCGTTGACGTTGTCAGTGCCACACCCCTGTCGGAGCACCTGCTTCACTTTCTCAGGGCTGTCATGCTCCAAGAGGGAGTTGGGCGTGTCGGGGAGGAAGAACGAACAGATAGTGATGGCGGCTATTGGACCGGCCGCGAGCCCCACCCGCCGGCGATCTTCTCAGTGCCGTAGTTGACGAGGTTGGCAAACAAGATGCCCACCGTGATCATGAGGTTGAAGCCATTGTTGAGCATCCTGCGCATCCGCACTGGTGCCATCTCCAACAGGTACAGCGGCGTGTTCTAGCTGGCGAAGTCGATGCCGAAGCCGAGAAGGACGCGGCCAAGGATGAGCATGTTCATGGTGGCGCCATTGAGGGCACAACCGATGAGGAAGGTGCGCCTGCCGCCAAATATGGACCACTTGCAGCCGACAGTGATGTTGGTGGTTGGCCACGGCCAGCGAGTTGGTCGGGTGAGATGGAGAGAGTAGAGGAGGAAGAAGACAAGAGACAATGACATGTCGACGGTAGTGCACAATAATTTTTTATATGTTTGATTTGCCAATTTATTACCATATCATAGCCATATCATCATCTACACGTGAAAACCACTGACACGATACATCAAAACCGCACTGGACTACAGAAAGGGAGTGAAATGAATAGTTTTAATACTTTAACGTTGTCTTTCAGACGGTTTTCGAGTTCAAGGTTGATTTCTATTCTAATAGTTTATGATTGTAAAATAGACTCATTTATATTTCAATTAATCGTATTCTTCTGTCAAAACACGTACATACGCGTCCATCACATACTCATCTCACCTGAAGCAGATCGACTGAAACTTTTGGCAGAACATGTTGTGCCGTGCATGCGAACTTGACTATCATATATATCAAAATTCAACATTGTTTTACGCACGCATACAGCTCCACAGGTGTGCAACAAAGTCCCAGCCCCCATATTATTGTTCACTACTAGTCTAGTAGTCTAGCCCCTGTTTCAAATAGTTTGCCATCTGGCGTTTAGAAGTAGCTTTTAAACGAATCAGCTTTTTAAGATGTTTTATATAAATCATCTACAGAAATCATATCTTCTCTGCTTCTCCTTTGTAGACACTTGCAAGCTGAAGCATTTGGGCTGTGACAGGAGTTGACCAGTTAACCAAGTAAACATTGCTATTCCAAACATTACAAGAAAACCAAAAAAATGGAGCGTGAGTAGAAAAGATGCATGAAAGTATCAAACCAATATAAGAACTGTAACTAATTTTTGACTTGAGAAAACGTTACATCGTTACATAAACATTACCCGGGCTGTATAACCTGAAAGCAGTACTATACATATATACAGAATGGCGAAATACCTGCATTCGTGTCGTTCATTGCTCGGCGCACAGCAGCATCAGGGATGATGTCAACCATGAGAATGTGCTCAATGCTGTAACCATCATCTGCCATCACCTGGACAATAGATAGGATTCATTAAATTGCCAGGCAAGACAGAGAACAGCAGTATGCAGCAGACCATCCAAGAAAAGATGTACAGAACATTAGGTTACTTTCTCAAGAGATGGTATAAATAAGGAACCACTTAAAATTGCCAAAAATGCAGAGGAAACAATGTTTTGGGGACAAAACTAGACATAAACAATCGCACTCAGGGTAAGCAACAGAGAGCATTATACCAGATCAGACAAGTTTATGATTTTATCATAAACATAATATCAATCACCTGAGGAAGAAACAAACATGGTGTTATAAATTTGGTAAGCATTATAGTTTTCTGAACAAGACTAATTGTAGCATGGCTCACCATCCTCCAGTCTCTGCTGCAAATTTTGCCTTCTTGGAGGAGAGGGATCATCCAGCTCTGTAGAGTCCTGGCACTTCTGTCTCCGCGGTGGTGAGAGCTCTTTGAGCTCATCCGAGTCATGGCGGGCAACTCTTCTTCGAGGAGAAAGGTCATGGTGCTCCTTTGAGTTATTTTGTGCTTGTCTCTGTCGGGAAGAGAGACCTTTGGGCTCCTCTGAATCATGCCTTGTTCGTCGCCGCGGTGGAGAGATGTCTTTGGGCTCCTATGTATCATGGCGTGTCCTTCGTCGTGGGGGAGAGAGGTCTTTGGGCTCCCCCGAATCATGCCGCACTCTTTGGCGTGGTGGAGAGAGATCATGATGCTCCTCTGAATCATGCCTCATACACCTCCGTGGTGGCGAAACGTCCTGGGGCTCCTGGGACTCCATGGTGAGCGTGCCTCTGTGGAGGAGAGGGATCTTCCTGCCGCCTAGCCTTCCATGGTGGTGACAAATCACCCTGCTCTGCTACATCATTGCCATCCGATGATGCTGTGTCTCGCCGCCTTTGCCTCTGCCTCGGTGGTGAAAGGTCCTTCCCCGCAACGCCTCCCTGCTCATGTGAGGCAGGGCCGGCCTGGGTCTAGGTAGCAAGGACGACCGCTTAGGGCTCATGAAAACTTGGGACACCTAACCTATATATGTTAGTATATATACATGTATTTTGTCGACAATAAATACTTTACATTTTATAATGTACTAAACCTAATGTTACTAATAAGTACTTTGTATTTTGTGATATACTATCTAATGGTTACGGTATTGAACTTTATCTTTTACAATTGATATAAAATGTATTGTTACATATTTATATTAGAATGAAGGTCTCACCTTAATGTGAGGGCGTATCGCTGCCTCTGTCGCGGAGGAGAAAGGTCCTTCCTTCCAGCGCCTCCCCGCTGTGGTGACGGAGTGGCATTCCGGCGGCGGCGGGGTGAGCCACTGTTCAGCATCTCTGGAGCGGCCACACTGACCCACCCACTACCGTCGTCGGCGATGGCGTTGTAGGGCCGTGCCGCGCGTATGGCCTCCAGGCGACGCATCCGCTTGACCTCGATGTCCTCGTCCACCTGAGGCCTCTCGTCACCGGAGCGGTGCCGGCGACGAGGCCGTTGTTGCATGCTGCACGGTCTCCGCTCAATCATGGACCCCGATCCCCATCGTCTGTTTCTTTTGTGTTTCCTTTTGTTTTCTCTATTACCATCGTTTACTTTGGCTCCTTCATGTACTTGGGCTTTCATGTGATGGGGATTATCGCAGGCTTACAACAAGAAGCCATGTTTTCTACAGTTCTCATTGATTTTTTTATGAAGGGCATTCTCGTCAACTAAAATTATATACCAATCTCAAATACTTCTCCATCAAGTTTACAAGGGTATTTATAATAGTTTGTCTCTTAAAATTGTTTCTAAGTCTTCTGAAAGGGAAGGAGAAGACGTGGCGGCCAGCATGGAAGGTGGGGAGGAGGGAGCGTTGGCGGTAGCTACGGTAGGGGAGGAAGCGAGGGCGAGCACGTAAATAGTAAGGACCTTTTCATAATTACGCAAAAACAGAGGGCTTTTTCATAAATCCAGTGATGTGACAAGGGGGAGGCCGGAAATCCCCAGGTTTAATATGGGGGTATTCGTCTCCATTCCTCCGACTGTGCGTGAGAGTTAATTACTGCTGTTATGAGCTGATAGTTTAATCAATCTCGTAACCGATCTCTTTGCAAATTGTGTGGTGGCCAGGCAGGCACGGCATAGAATTCTTTTCTATTTCGGTGAGTGGTTTTCTTATACCAAATAGACATTCTTCATTCATGGATCGATGGTTCAACTCACGAAACAGGTTTCAGAAGGAGCTTCGGTGCGGGTTTAATACTCTGGTGAAGGTTTGGTATAGAATTCTTTCTATCTCAGTGAGTGGTTTTCTTATACCAAACAGATATCCTTGATTCATGGATCGGTGGTTCAACATACGAAACAGATTTCAGGAGGAGCTTCGGTGTGGGTTTGATATTCTGGTGATTGTGGTTAATTGTCTGGCAAATATGAAAGGAACGCAACACACGACTCTTCGAAAATATGTACCAGCTGTATCAATCAATCCTCGATTGTTGCCGTCAAGAAGGCCTGCCCTGGAGTGCAGCAAGAGTTCATTGTCTTCGTTCTTGGCTCTTGGGTGTTGTCATCTTGTAGCGTAGTATTCGGTTGTTTTGCCGTTTGTCTTCTCTCTTTTGTCTATGCTAATTGGCGATGATCGCTTAATGACACCACATTATTAAATTTTGTGGTTGTGTTAACCTGTCTCATCTTCTTTCCTGTTTTACCCGATCTAGCTCAACGAATCAAACGCATATATATAAACTGGCCACGAACACAGCACTACGTGGCTTTTCCGCAGCACACGTGGCTTGCTTATGCACACGTGGTATCGCTAGTGTGACTGTAAACATCAGGTGTGCCAAACAAATTCTTTGTACCCGCCGAGTATCTTCTCCCGGTCATAGCTATATCTCCTCCCCGGCGACCGTCTCCGTCACCGCACCGCGTGCCCACCCCGATCGATCTTATTCTCACCTCGCCCCGCACAACTACTACTAAGGCACCACCATGCGGAGCTCCACAGAGACGCTGACCCTCGCGCCAACGCACCGAGGCGACCACCTCCCCCTCGGGCAGCGTCCGGCGGGGGCGGGTGCGATGGCGCCGCTGCACCCGGCGGCGTCGGAGAGGCGGCTGACGCGGCTGCTGGTGAACGTGACGGTCGACCGGAGCATATGGCCGGTGCACCTCGTGCTGGGCGCCGACAGCACCGTGGCCGACCTCGTCCGCGCCGCTGTCGCCGCCTACGTGCGCGAGGGACGCAGGCCGCCCCTCCCGGCCGCCAGCAGCGACGCGGTTGCTGGGTTCGAGCTGCATTTCTCCAAGTTTTCCCTCGAGAGTACGTGCACATGCTTGGCCCTTGGTCCTTCTTGTTTCTTTCTTTTCTAGAGTTTCATTTGATTACAGAGTTATTTGTATTTCTCAACATGGTTATGGATTAAGAAAAGTAACATCAAGCAAGTAGTAGTAGATACATAGTTCTACTTTTTCATTAGCTATTCTGACAGCTGTTTAATTTATCACTGATCTTCTATTTCATACACACACACCCCCCTATATATATATATATATATATATATATATATATATATATATATATATATATATATATATATATATATATATATATATACATACATACATATATATGTATATCTATATGTATATGTATTTGTGTGTGTATAGCGCAAAAAATTGCTATGTATTTACCGTGCACTCAAACTAAAAATATCACAAAAAATTCTGAAAAAAAATTCTGGACATACTTTATGGTTTATTTTATCAATGTATAAAATTTCAAGTTTAAATTTATTCTAATGTGACAAGGTTTCAAGTTTAAATTTATTCTATGTTACAAGTAAAAAAAGAAAATTATGACAAATTTGAACTCTAAACATTTGTTAGATTTTCTCTTTTGTTAGTTTTAACGTAGAATGAATTTGAAATTTTATATATAGGTAGACGAATTTTAGAAATGCATGTCATTTTTTTAGAATTTTCATGAGTTTTTTAATTTAAGTACATAGCCGCTTTTGTGTGTGTATATATATACACACACACTGATCGATCGACCTTGGTCAGGTTTAAGGCCGGAGGACAAGGTGGTGGATCTGGGGTCTCGCAACTTCTTCCTTTGCGCGCGGAGATCGGCTGCTGCTTGATTTGATCTGAGAGGAGAAAAGCCCCGAGTGGCAGATTAATCAGGTCAAGGCCTGCCCTGATTTGATACTTTGTAAACAGAATAGATGGATGCATGGCTATATATGTTCTTCTCTGATTTCTGCTCTAGGATGGATGTATTTGGGCGTCCGGTCTCCCCTCAATTCGTGATACGTGTCGTCCATGGCACCATCGGCGGATCCAAATAGGGTTATCAGGCTGCTCACGACACCAAGTTCAATTTTATTTTTCTATTACATAGTCTATGTAAATTTAGATATAAATTCATAATAAAGAAATCAAAGAACACCTGATCAACCCACAGATTAAAACTCTCGGCCTCCCGACTCCTATTGCTCTACTCGGTGCTCCTGCAGTTAGGCCCAAGATAACACCAATTAAGACCCAGAACATGCAGGCTAACATACGCAAGTGCAGTCCAACTGACACAAGCATAGCCTAAGACGCTCGTCCAGCCAAACCAATCTACGAAGGGAAGATAATAGGCAAAGGCTGCACAACATGCGCATCGCATTACCCACTCACCTGCATCTCGTTCCATCCCATCCTCTGTCCCGCCTCGCACGAAAACAAAATTCACCCTCTTACTTGATTGCATGCTTGTAGCCACCAGTTGTTAGAGCACGAGGCCTAGGCTACAGCCCACTGGTTATCGCGTCTCCGGGTCGTTATCATCCATCAATCATCTCGCCAAACACTTAGCAATATGAATTATGTCCTAAATCAACATAGGGTATTACTAAATGTCTCTCGATTATTTCAATTTCTTTAAGCAAAATGGATTGAATTTATGACTTATAATTTAAATTTATGGTTGTTAGTTGGTTTTGTTAAATTGTAGGGTTCGAAATTAGCGACTCAATTTGAGTTTTTAGAAACTAAAATACCCACCAACTTCGTTGCAAATTAGAGGCAAAATTATATATATAATTATGGGCTGTTCTTTTGAGCTAGGACTAATGGGTTTTGTCTGTATTTTTTAATACGACAGCGGATGATGGAAACACCGACGCGGATGGCGCATATGGTTTTATGATGGTACAACTGTTTGGAAAATCCGCTTTAAGAGGCTGTTATATTTCAACATTTGGCCTTTTGACTATTAGAGAAGTAAAAAAAGTAAGAGCTAAAAACAGAGGTCAAAAAATAAAAAGAACCTGTTTTATATGTACGTTATGAATCTTATTCATTTAGGGTGTGTTTGGTTTGCTGAATATGGACGGCCGGATTCCAGCTCCACCGTATATTGCGAAAAATTCGGGTGTTTGGTTAGACGAATTTACTGTGGAAGCCTGGATCCGCTCGTCCCCGCATACGGTCTCATCCGGGACTGGGAGTGAAGGCCATTTCGACCGAATCTGCCTGTCCAGGACCGAGGGAGTCGAGCAAGACCTTCATACAGCCTCATATACAGCCTACCAATCACATACTCATTCAGCCTGTATCCACAGATACATCGAATCAAACACTCTTCTTTTTCAAAATACGGCTCTCCTCATCCAGCTTCCCCTCATCCAGGATATACGATCCCACTACCCAAAAACAACCAAACACACCCTTATGTTCTGATTCTGCCTCCGTATGGCACGGTCTCACCTCGTTTTGGATGGATTCATCATTCGTGGTGCTAGAGTTCTGGACAGAGTGGCGTGCGTGCATCAGGCTGTATGCCGCGTGTACCAGTAGTTAAGTGCGGGAATAAGAATTTAAGATGTAGTAGTAGGCAACAAGCGTTGTGTCTCTACGTGTTGATCCCTCGGACGCGTGAATTCGCTGTGATCATGATTTAGGAATACAACGTATGTGTACAAAACGTTCATGCTCGCGATTGAACAACGATGAAAACAACGCAAGCCCTCGTGTCGGCGTGTGCCCTCTCTCTCTCTCTCTCTCTCTCTCTCTCTCTCTCTCTCTCTCTCTCTCTCTCTCTCTCTCTCTCTCTCCAGCTGAAACAGAGAATACCACGCAACGACTCGATTCGTACCGCCAATATCGTCCGTGCACGCCACGCCGCTACTACTACACAAAAAATTATCACAAATAATTTAAAAAACATAGTTTTATAATCCATCTGAGTTTAAAGACCAGCTTTCGAACCATGTATAATAAAAACTGTTCGTTATTGAAAGAATTTATTTCATCTGTACTCAATTTGAACCTTATATTCTTTAGTTTTGCACCGAAGTATGAAAAATCCTATTGATGTTTCTCCACTGGGCGGAATTAGCAAGGTGTCTTGGCATTCTATCCTTCTTACGCTCCTCCGAGTGCCAATGCAGCAATTTGCCTCCTTTGGGTTTGCAAAAAACGGCTTCAGATGGGGAATTACGGGAATATACTATGCCACCTTAGCAAGAGGTCCTCTCTTTACCTCTATTCACTCGCCGTCATCTAATTGATTCTTACACTTGTATCAGGATGCGTTGCACACTAAACATACATGCATGTTTGCATACTCTTTACGGTAGAGGATACAGTCGTTCGGACATACTCTTTACGTTATGCATTTAACAATTTAGTATAACATATTCAATTAATTAATTACTATACTATATATGTACGATCTAAATTAAGTAACTATATGTAAATAATCTTCTCGCTACATCAAATTAGTTAGATCTAAACCATCTTCAATTCTCCTTCCATCAAAAGCTAGATCTAAATTATAATGCAATTAGAAACAAATTACTAACCATAGCTAGCTAATAACTTAGTGAATCTACAATTACTCTTGCCAAATAGTCAATTTTCTTCCACCAAATGGCCTCAAAGCTCCGCCTGCAGCTCAACACAGCAACGTAGATCTGAAATTTAAGACAGGAGGTCGACGGGTTTGTGCGCTATTAATATAGCGGAATTATCATAGATGATTTGTGACGGTTTGTGAAACAAACCGTTTGTGATAAATTAATTATCATGACGGTTCAAATTAAAAATCGTCTGTGATATTTCATAATATCACAGACGGATCGTGGTTAAAACCATCTGTGATGCTTTACAGACGGTTTTAACCATGAACAGTTTGTGATAGTTCACATTTACAAATGGTTTTTATCACTGGCAGCAACACAGACGGTTCTAAATTAAAATCGTCTGCGATAGTATTTAATATAGATGGTTTAAGGAACTGTCTGTGATATGTCGTTTAATATTAGGTTTTCTATAGTAGTGCGCGCCAATGCACGCGCCAACCCTGGAGCATCCACGCGCCAATGCACGCCGTTGCCATAATGTCATGTGCCCCATCGATCGCCCCGCATCGATTTGCGTGACACCTGCAATCGGTCGGGAGCAACCAAGCCCTCGTGGTTTTGCCATGTGCGCGCATCAATCGCTCGTTCGGCCACGTGCGTGCCTCCAGGCAACCTCCTTCGTTTGGTGCCGTGGGTGTACGCACCCCATTAGTTTCTAGCCTCTCCTCACTCTCAAGTGCGTAGTTAGCATACGTAAGAGACGGCACGGCGCGCGTTGCCTAGGCCTCCTCGTCGGAAGCCCTGCATGCATGCTGTGATTTGGTTACAGCTCAACCCGCAGTCCGGCACTCAGACCATCCAAACCGTCCAACCAGGCCGCCCACCCCAACGCCAGCTGCAGTCGGTGGGCGAACCATAAAAAATAAGTGGGGGTGCCCAGTCCACACTACGTGACGATGCCGTAGTAGACCCAATGTCGGAGCCACGCTAGGCGAGGGTCGAGGAGTGCACCACTGAGCTCAATGCCTACTGCCTATGTGGCTGTGTGGGCCACTCTACTGGTTGCTGCACTCGTGTTGGTGTGGGCTACCTACTCTACTGTACTGCGCCAATATGCTAGTGTTGAACACGTTTCGCTAGTTGCCTAGCTCGTTTCATTACTTCGCTTGAGCTGTCGGGCGTTGGCAATCACGAGATAAGGTAAGGCCCAGGGAGTGGGAGCACCTCGAATGAGCTGAATGAAAACCCAAGTACTAAGACATTTGATTACTTCACTAAAAACTCATAGTTGAGGTGAGGCCTAGCCCCACTCGGCCTTCATCCGGTCTGCCCCCTGGCGGTCGGCGTGCATTGTCTCCACCTTCCTTCCTAGCCGTGCGCAGACGCGCGGCGCAGCTCCCGGGCCGCGCGGCTCGGCTCTACAATCGCAAAGCGGCGCGCGGCACGGCACGCTCAAACTCGGCAGAATCCTCATGTCGCCTTCGCTTGCTTTTTTTTGGTGGGTGGGGGGGGGGGGGGGGGGGGTAACAGATTGCAAACGAGTGCGGCTCGTCAGAACTCAGAAGAACGAAAGCTATTTATTTTATTTCGGTGGCCACCGACAAAAACACCGACAAAACCATATGAATAATCTTAGCCTCTGGCGACATGGCAAAGGCAACTTAACATGGCTTGCTCTCGGATAACACACACGAGAGCCACTTTTTATTATGCTGGGCAGACTCGGATCATAATGCAGCAGTGAACTATACTAGCATCACAAGCACATACTTCATCTCTTGCTCCAGATTCCACGCAGGGTTCAGTACGGCTCCACTGGCGCTCTGAAGTTTGCTCCGGCGTAAACCGCTGCGTCACCGAGCTCTTCTTCGATCCTGAGCAGCTGCAATCGCAGGCAAGCAATGACAGTGCTGGGTTCAGAACACGGAGCATAATTTGAAGAAGCCTACACATCACCGAATGACACAAACAAACCAAATGTGCAAAAGTTTCACAGTATAACTTCATGATCTTACCTGGTTGTATTTGGCCAGACGCTCTGACCGGCACGGAGCTCCAGTCTTGATCTGACCCTGTAACAAATGACGTGGGGGAATGGAGTTACCATTGAATATATTCAGAAGTATATGAAGTTTAATTTCCAGTATAGCCGAAAGCAGTACCGTAGACAGACCAACCGAGAGGTCGGCAATGAAGGTATCCTCTGTCTCACCACTACAGAGAGGACAAAAGAGTTCTAAGTGAAACAGATCAAATGACATATGCTAATCATCCAAAGGAGCTGAAAGCGTTACACTGCTTACCTCCTGTGGCTTGCCATCACTCCCCATCCGGCACGCTTGGACATTCTAACAGCTTCAATACTCTCAGTCACAGAGCCTATTTGATTCACCTGTTACCGTAAACGGGTAGTATTGATTTTCTGTAGCACTATAATGTCCAACCAAAAGAACTAGCAACCTTAAACAGAGATGGCACTACCTTCAAGAGAAGAGCATTGCAAGTCTGCTCACTAATTGCCTTGGCAACCCTCTGTAAAAGTCAAACAGGCATTGGTAAAACTCATAAATTGTCCGTGGGGTTAGTAACAATTAATTCATTAGTATGTAGCTTACCGTGGGGTTAGTAACAAGGAGGTCATCCCCTACAATCTGCACTTGCTGTCCAATCTCATCGGTCAGTTTGGCATAAGTGGCCCAGTCATCCTGATCGAATGGATCTTCGATTGATACGATAGGGTACTCAGAAACAAAGGACTTGTACACGTCTTTCAGGCTGTCACCCGAAATTTTGTGCGAACCATCATTGTTCTGGTCAGGAAACGTAATGGATGTTAATATACGCTAAATATCATTTCTTACTGTCATATGCATCTAAAGAACACGAGGAAATATTAGGCATATTAAAGCACAATAAAAAGTAGTAAATCTTACCTCCTCCTTGAAATTAAGATCATAAGTCTTATCCTTTTCGCTGTAAAATTCAGAAGCAGCAACATCCATCCCAATGACCACCTGCCATACGTACATAAACTCAATGTTATACAAAACTAGATCAAACCAAGGGCTGCACATGAGCCAAGTAAAGGGAAAAATGAAATACCTTTCCAGTGTACCCAGCCTTAGCTATGGCCGTCTTCAACAATTCAAGGCCCTCTTTGTTTTCCTGCATAGTTGTTTGGTATAACAATCTTATATGAGCATTTGGATTTAAATCTGCAACAGAAGTTAACACACACCGGTACTGCAGCTCCTTTTACCATTTATTGTTCAGCCGAACGTTGGACAGAATTACTAATGCTGCCATGCCCTAGACTAACCATACAACCAACCTTTTGTGAACAATGACCATAAAAGCAGCTAGCTTGCTGCCCAATTACTTATACAGAGCAAAATTTATCAGAAGTCAAAATCTATTAGATGTTGCTAAGTTATCACTTATCAGTAGCGGAGATTTAGGTTTAGTCGGAACATCTTAATCCAACATGTAATGGACATTGTATTTCACAATCAGTTCTACTGTATAGTCAGTTTCCCATCAGGTTTCCCGTCAGTTTTCCATCAGGTTTCCGAACAAATTATTCATACATACTAACAGCTTTGTCCTGGCATATTGACAAGTGGAGAAACGTATGAGCGTTACCTGAATGTTAGGAGCAAAGCCACCTTCATCCCCAACATTTGTGGCATCTTGACCATACTTCTTCTTGATTATACTCTGCAAAAAGAAGAACTGGCATTCTAACTACATATTCTGAAGGTCCAGATAAAAAATAAATAGGTTGATCGTTCACCTTCAGGTGGTGGTACACCTCAACTCCCATCTTCATGGCCTCCTTGAATGAGGAGGCACCAGTAGGGAGGATCATGAACTCCTGTACAACAGCTAAATGAGCAGAGAATATAGTTGAACACATGTGCCGAGAAATTCATGTTTTGTAAACAATGTTACCTGCATTGCAAGTTTGTTTCCAGCATGCGATCCTCCATTAATCACATTAAAAGCAGGTACAGGCAGAACGAGAGTCTTGTTTCCGGCAAGATTTGCAATATGCTGCAAATATATGATATTTCAGTATGCCGTCAAAATTTTCAAAAGAAGACAATTATAAATCATGGTTTCATTGTTTAACAGACCTGGTAAAGAGGAATCTTCTTCACCATAGCTCCTGCTTTGCACACAGCAAGTGACACAGCAAGAATAGCATTTGCCCCAAGCTTTTGTCGATTTAAGCACATCAAAGGAAGTCAGTATGAACAGCGAAATATTTGATGCAATCATGCAAGGTTAAAAACCGAATCACTAATTCCATGATACCTTTTGTTTGCACCAACCCCAGTTGTTTGAGGTTCCATCAAGCTGTTGGACCATAAAGTTATCAATGTCAACCTGGTCAGTAGGATCCTGCAACATAACTCACCATTAGTTAAACAAGCTATCTTGCTCTTTTGAGCATCATGCCAATGAAACTATATCACTTGAGATACATACCTTCCCGATCAGTGCTGGTCCGATAATAGTATTTACATTGTTCACAGCCTTGCGAAAGATATATGTCATTAGTTATTTTGAAGAGAAAATGAAAACACTCATCAAAAAGCACACAACAGTTGCAACAACTGATGCATGCTAATTGTTAATAGAAAAACTGAGCCATAAAATACATAGCAGCCAGTTTTTGCAACTAAAGTTCAATGATTATTGTACTGTGTAAGATGAAAAAAAGATACTTAAAATAGTTTTGTGAACCAGTTTTTATGACAGTACAAGGTGGATACACATATGAACGTTTCTCTTAATTATGTTTCTTTATCAATGTATAAAGATATGTGCACTACCACATCAATGATTCAGACACTTTCAATAACTAGCATCATGGAATGTCCTAGCATAGCATGTACTTGGCTTATTGAACGATGTTTAGCTGAACTACACTAGATTGGATTACAATGCATAACCATGAAGCAAGTCGTTTATATATTTTAGAATACCTACACACTGCATCAGAAGAATGGACAGTGAACTAACCTTAAGAACACCTTTGCCAAGATAATCTGATCCTCCGTCTCTTAATTCCAAGGCCTCATATATTCCTAAAGTCAACATTTCGAACATAAAAAGGTCAATATTCTGCATATAGATGAGAAAATTGATACTTTGCCATCCTATTCGGTGGGCTTCGACAAAATGTCACTCCCTAGAATGACCACTATAAAATGCCACTATTAATATTGCACTTGATTATTTGCCATTTTGAGGGTTTTTTAGGATTCTTAATTATTTTTAACCATTTTTAGATTATTTGCCATGGGAAAAGACACATTTGCCCTTGGGCCGTGCTCGCGCGGCTCATCAGATCCAACCTCGCGCCAGCCCCGGCCGCGGATGGGGCCGTTGCCGCAGGCGTGCCGGTGCTTGCCGACCACTGGCGCTCCGTCGCCGTGCTCAGCCTCTGCAACTACGGCTTGTCGGTGAGTCTATCGTCCATTCGTTCCACTCTGATCCGCGCTAGAACTTTCCATTTCGTTGTCGTTTTCCATGATTAATGTAGAATTCTGCTAGTGTTGTGATTGCTGGATGCTGCAGTGATCTCGGGGGTGCAATTTTGGTGTTGTAGGTGTTTGTTAAGAGATTTTGGTCAGATTTATGTAAAGGACACTTGGGCCTTGTTTGGTTGCTGTGCATTCGTCTACTTGGCCTAAGGGCAAATGTGTCTTTTTCCATGGCAAATAATTTGAAAATGGTTAAAAAAATAATTAAGAATCCTAAAAAACTCTCAAAATGGTAAATAATCAAAGTGTCAATGTTAAGAGTGACATTTTATAGTGGTCATTCTAGGGAGTAGTATTTTGTCGAAGCCCACCGAATAGGATGGCAAAGTATCAATTTTCTCGCATATAGATGTAATGATGTAAGAATGCATGCAGAATCTGTTTTGTGATGCTTGAAACAATATCCTACTTATACTATGACTGAAGTAAGATCTTTAGGAAGAAGAACCATCAACATATGAAAAAACATGGTGTTAGCCACATCAACGACTTGAAAAGTCAACGCTGCCTCCAGTTTCATTTACATCCACGTCGTTAGAAATTTTCAGATACAGTTCACCATGTCATGACGTTGATGATTCTTCCAATATATTTTCTAGTAAATGTCAACACCCGGTCCTGACGGAGACAACCGTGTAAACACACTATGAAAAAATAAATAAAAAGAATGTTACTGTGCTCTGTTCTGTCATCAATCCTGAGTCCCCTCTTCCCTGTAACTACGTACGCATCTCCTTCCATCCATGCGCTGATGCGCACATACCGAACAGGGCTCCAAGCCAACCGTTCAACAAACCCACCATATGGAATCGCAAAACAATCAGATGGGTGTACCATTTAGCACAACATAAAAACACTTGTTTGTTGCTATTCGCTCCAATTTAACACGATTTTTACTTGCTATTTGTTAGTCACACGCAGCTGGATTGGAGCAAAGAAGTGTTGATATGACACAACTACACGAAGAAGCAATTGCTTCACCGCGGAAATTCCTCAAAACTTGCGTGGTGGAAGAGATGGTGCTGGTAGTACTACGTACCGGTGGAGGCGCCGCTCGGCACAGCGCCCCTCGCGAAGCCACCATCGCTGAGGCCCACGTCCACCTGCGCACAGTCCAGAATCCCAACGCAGAAAACTTCAGCTCACACCGGAACAGCCGGTACTAACTTGCAACGGCGCACCACGCGCGCAACAGAATCAAGACCCAGCGAAATCGAGTCGAATTCGAAAAGCTCCTCCCCAAATTCGCGCACCTCGACGGTGGGGTTGCCGCGGCTGTCGAAGATTTGCCGCGCCTTCACGGACTGGATCGTCGCCGCCATCTCCTCTCCGCCGCCGCCGCGCCGCGCTATCTCCTCCTTATCTCAGGACCTCGCGTGCGTGCGCGCACGAATTCGCACTCTCCCGTGTTCGTGTAGCGGTTTTGTGTTGCCACTCCACTCGAGCTGAGGCGGCCGGCTATTTGTACGGGTGGGGTGGGGCCACTCGGCGGCCGGAGATTTTTCTCCCCGACGTCAGCGGAGTACGTGGGCCCCTTTGTCAGTCTCGGTAACGAGGCTCCGTAACTTCGCATCCATTTGCTTGGAGAAGGGGAAGATCGGACACGGGCAATTAGGGCATGCATGTCGTGTTGTTCAAGAATATTCGAGCATCGTTTGCTATATTATGCGAGATGCGACCGACACTGTATGACGTATGATTTTCTTCGAATAAACAAGCGAGAAGGTTTCTCTGCCGTTGTTTCAAAACAGCTTATTAGAACAGTCTTTCGAAACTGTTTATCGGTATTTAGTTTATTTATATAAGTGCTCACGATAGAATCAAAAAATCATCAACCCGTTAAAAAGACTCACCCTCTTTGAAAGGAGTGGTGCGAGACAGCGAGAGGGATGCGCATCCTTTGCCGTTCTTCAACAAAGGCAGAAGCGCACAGTAACAACACGCACACAAGACGGCTATACTACTGTTCATACCGCTGCGGCTGTTCAACACCCATCGCTGCACCTTTTACTGTTGAACGGTTCCTGTAGCACCGATCTTGGCCGTCTACCTTCCGATCTGACGGATCAAAATGGCCTAAAATGGCACTTAAGAGTAGCTCTCTGCCTTTTGTGAACAATGGCAGAGGGTCTGCTTCTGGTACGAGGTGGGGCACCGCTTAGGTAGCTAGGATATCTCCTTTTCGGTTTGTAAAAACTAATTTTAATTTTTTTTATAGTAGTTAGCTTTTTAAATAAAATGTATTTAAAAATAGATCTATAAATTGATTATAGTACACACTATAATAACTTTATTTATATCGTTTAAAGTTATAAACTGTAACTAAAAGCTATAAAACGAAGCCAAAACAAACATGCCCGGCCCTTGGGAAAGAAAAAGAGACGAAGTGGCATTTCGACTCGTCGCCGTGGTCACCATCTGGCTCTCTCGTAGACAACGAAATGTACATTGCTAAGACTAAGAGAAATTCTTCTCGATCCGATCAGCGATATGAACAGCTCATCCGACATCTGGAAGCTAGCATTATTATGTTAATCCATCTCACTTTTGACAAACCAAAGCGTACGCGTAGCTTTTGTCTAGAAAACGCCAACTCGGCACCGTCGGTGTTGCACAAATCAAAGCTGATGATATAAATGGTGAATTGCTACTACAACTCTTGCGTTTACTACTAGCTGTAGTTTTTTTTTTTGGTTCAGAAAATAGGATGTTTTGTGTCTGATATTTCGGAAACGGTTTTATGGCGTTGCACTTTAATTAGAGACATGCATGCATGATAATCAACTCCTTTTCCTCATGCATTAAGCCCTCAACACGACCAACGCTTCTCTCTCGATTTCTCCTTTTGTTTTCTTTAGTTTTTTTGGGCCAAGAAACTAGACAATGTACAAATTCAGAAATGAACAAACATATGGCTGTCGAGGTGTATGTACCAACAATTTCAACGCTCTCCTCAGTCCTCAGGCTAAGGCTAAGCGTGAAGTGTGTCGTAGTTATTTTTTTTAATATTACATGCATGTTTCTATACCATATTGAGTTATATATATATATATATATATATATATATATATATATATATATATATATATATATATATATATATATATATATCAGTCAGGTTATTACAAATTTAATCTACTAAAAAAAGATGAACAGTATATTTTAACAACGACAGCTCAAAACCTAGGGTCAAAACTTTGTCAAAATTGCTGGCCGACTGTACGTCGTGCACATCCCTCTCGAGAAGTCGAGAGGATCATCAGTTCCATTTTTATTTCTGTTGCCACTGTTTTGGGTTTTGCTTTCTAGCGATCTCTGTTCAGTTGACCATACGTTGTTCTCCTGTCTGTCTCAACAGGGGTGGAACCAGTTCAAAGACCAGCTGCTTTTAGAAGATAACTCTATTTTTTATATAATTTTACATGAATTTTGATTGCTAGACCTCAGGCTATAGTCCAGGTAGCCCGAGGCCTAGCTCCACCATTGCGTCTCAAAATTGACATTTCTATTTGTTTTTTGAAGTTTTCGCAGCATGTTCCGCTACGCAAAAAAAAAGGCATCATTTTTAAATCAACCAATTTTGTTTTGACAAAGAATTTGACTTCCTCGCCAAATAAAAAAACGATACGGAATTTGACTTCGCCTTTGCAATTTTGTTGTAGTACCATCATAACGGTGATGTAAGAAGACACTCTCATCAGAATATCTAAAAATCGAAGTTCAAAATGTGCAGTGTTTCGTACACTTGTATCTCTTACAAAATAAATGGGACGCGGCCTTGGTGATAGAGTGGGCTTATTAGAGCCTGATGGGCCTGTGCCTTGCCCACCAGGCAACGAAAGAGCCCAAATTTTTATTGCGCCTTATGGGCCACGGTGTCCTGCTATTTTGCTTTACCAGGACCATCTATGAACGTGTTCTTGTTTTACCTTGCTGATAGTTACATTGTCCATTTTCGGATGCAATGCTTCTTTTCCTGTGCTTGTAAGTTATTTTTCCCAGGTTATTGTATTAATGTACTGCCGTGCTTCTGTTCCAATCTGATGTCATTTTCAGGTTTTGGGGCAAGAAAACTCATTTGATTGAGCTCAATTGGTATGCTTGCACAAAAACAAAATTCGAGGGAGAGATGGAGGACAGGGACAAGAAGAAAATAGATAGAAGCACGAGCGGGGATGCTTTCGCCAATGTAAAACTTTGGCGTTCAAGTCCACCTGTTAGAACAGAGCTACATAAGGAGCTCGCGTTCACTTTGGATGTCCAGTCAATTCTTCATTCGTAACGATAAGCTCATATTAGTACGCCACATTGGATCCTCCATAAGAATAGCAAGGTTTATCTTTTCCTTTTGAAGACTAAACGTCCCTTATTTCCATAACAGGGTGCTGTTGACATGGGAATGCGCTACCGGCAGGAGATCAAGGCCCCGTTCTTTTCAGTTTATGATTTATCATGTAGTAACTAGCTTTTAAATAGAGTGTTTTTTAAGATAGGTCTACAAGTCGATTGTAGCAAGTATTGTACCGATTTCAGCTATATTGGTCAAAATCGTATGTGAGTGTTTTTCTCCGTACTCTCTCCTGCGAACAGGCAAAATTTAAAATTTAAAACTATAAGCTATAAGTCACAGCTTAAAAGAACATGGCCAACAAGCTTGTACAGTGTGGCCTCAGTCTTGCTACAACAGTTTTGAGATGATATTGTCAGATAATACGATGCCTTCTCATTGTTGCCTGCTAATGATATTGCATGGGCTGAGGAGTGTCTTTTTTTTGCATGTACACTAACAACAAGAACTCAAATACGGATGTCAGAGCTACTTAATCACCTGACCTTACCAAAGAAGTTCGGAGACTGTAGTGCCGTGCCATATCTGTTGTGCTCAAATTTAGCCCTGTTCTGGAAATGAAAAAAAGAAGGAAAAACAGATGCATTGTTGGATGTGAATTCTCTTGTACTTCATTCTGCGATTATTATGGTTTAATTTCACAACCGCTGAAAGCTCGAGAATTCAGTACAAACATCTCATCTCGAGAATTCTCACACCCTGTTTGGATGTTGGAATTGGGCTAGGAATTCGGGAATTTGAATTGTATCTGACAGATATCTACTGTTTGGATGGTAAGAGAATTGGAATTGGATTTGGGGCCAATTCCATGGACAACTGCGAGTAGCCCTCCCCAATACCGAGCTCCACCCCTTTGAATTGAGTGGAATCGGTTGGACCCATATTTCCTCGACTTCTCTCGCGACACGCGATGCATACACTCGTTTCGATGCAACTGCCGAAGATGAGTCTTGTCGATCTGCATGCATTTGCGAGCTCCTCTTCTTCTCTGTCGTCAGTGCTGCCTCCTTGCACCTCCCGTCGATGCCCTCGATGGCACCTCCTCGCACCTCCTCTTCCTCTGGCAAGGCCTCCTCCATCCTCTCCGATGCTTAGATCCACTCACTATCATCGCCGGCCACCTCTTCTTCCTCCGACCTCAACTTGGATGGCAGCGAGTTTGCCAAATCTAGGGCTCACTGCTGCCGCTGGTGACTCTACCAAATCTAGGGTGGGTTGCTGCATTGAGTGTGAGCTCTCAAGGACCTCCACTACCACCGACGGCGAGCCCCCACAGTAAAGCCACTCGTCTAGGGGGAGTTTTGATCATTTGCCCCATTCATAAACTTGCACATTGATGGTTTGCTTTATTTTAGACCCACATATCAATGCGATATTATGAGACAAATGATCAATTGTAATGAAAGATGAGACAAATGCTCAATTATTCCCTCATCCAGGTATGTGGGTATCGACACCAATTTCAGCACCATTTGTTTTTGCCACCAAACATGATTTGGAATTGGCTATCGATATGATTTCCGTTGAGCCATTTCTTTGCCAACCAAACAAAAATATTGAATTGTACCCCAATTCCAATTCTACTTGGAATTGAATTGGCCCTCCATTTTCACCAACCCAATTCAATTCTGGTATCCAGACTGACCTTCGTCAGTTTTGGGCGACTCTATTCGGAATTGACATCTCGGCCCTCGCCACGCCACGCCACGCCACGCCACGCCACGCCACGGGGAAGGCGCGGCGCACGAATCTCAGCGCACGCCGCGCCTTCTTCTCGGCTCGGCCCTCCTCGATACATCTCCTCGGCTCCCCATTGAGCTAGTTGTCCGTCCCGACCACTCCGCAGGCGCTGTCCCCGACGGCGCCCACCAACTCCTCCTGCTTCCACCCCCGCACCGTCACCGGCCCACCCTCCTCTCTCAGGTCGGTCACCTCCTCGTTTCTCCGATCCCCCAAACCCTAAACCCTAACCCGGCCCCAACTTCTCCTCTACTTTCTTTTCCACCTTTTACAGCTTGGGCACGAAGGTCTTCGTCGGGTTGAAGGCCCAGACCGAGTTCGGTGAGAAAACGGCGAAAATTTACATATGGATTAATGCCGGGGTTCATGTTTCCTCTTTTCCGGTTGTTGATTTTGGTTTGGGGTTAGGAAATTCTGAGCAGGCTCGTCGGGGTCGTCGTGCCTGAAAGCCAGCGCCGGGTTCTACACCGCTGTCAACCGGAGGATCTCTCTGGGGTACGTGTGCGCTGATCCGTATGCGTAGCCTTCCTTTGCTTGGCGTATGATTGTGTGTTTACAAATTGCAAGTGGTAACACCATGGGATTTGATGCTGTACAATCGTCAGAGTTAGCTGCACTCTCCATTCTGGGTGATAGTTATGCTTGTTGCCATGTTGGGCTAGTTCTCTTCTTCTTCTTCTTCTTCTTCTTCTTCTTCTTCTTCTTCTTCTTCTTATTATTATTATTATTATTATTATTATTATTATTATTATTATTATTATTATTATTATTATTATTATTATTATTATTATTATTATTATTATTATTATTATTATTATTATTATTATTATTATTATTATTATTATATGCTTTTGATTGTGTCAACTAGCTGGTGGACGTTAGCAACCTTATAAGTCCAATGTTGATGGATGAATATTTTTTTTTGAAAAGATCTTATTTTGTAAAACAAATTAAGATGGGAGGTTGTATCAGTCAAGGACCAAAGAAACTCTTTGTTTGTTTTTGTTTTAGCAAGAATCCACAGATTTGTTTACATGTGAGGCAGCCAAACATATCAGAATAATGTTGATGTGGTTTGTTGGACACACATTTGTTCCCTTAATATGTCTCAGTCTATTTCAATTTTACCCTTATTAGGTTATCAAACAAGAGGGCTACCAGGGCATGCATTTCAATGATGCCTATCGGTACACCACGTGTGCCTTACAGAACACCTGGTGAAGGAACTTGGCAGTGGCTTGACACATGGAATGCTTTAGTAAGACTTGACAATACCTAATGTTGTGCTTGTTTGCACTCAAGTAATTCTATTTTTCTCCCTGTGCATGGGTAACTAATTTGAATTGTCCATGTACAGTATCGTGAACGGATTATCTTCATTGGGGACAATATAGATGAAGAATTTAGTAACCAAGTATTGGCAAGCATGCTGTATCTTGACAGCATTGACAACACAAAAAAGATTCTTCTATACATTAATGGCCCAGGAGGAGATGTAAGAACTTGACAATACTACACTTTTGTTCATGTTGGTCGGCCTTCTTTTATGTCATTTATGTTTTACATTCTCTTGGCCATGATTTTGCGCCTTGCAAGTGGTATTATCATTTTGAGAACCAGAGAGCCTAGGCCCAGGTTCCAGATTTTCATTAGAAAATGGGAAACCAAGGTGTTATCATCTTACGAATTCAAAAACCAAGGTGTTGTTCCAAGAGTTTATCATAAAAACATAAAATTTGGATGAGCTTATTGGACGTAAGTAACACAACATACGTTGTTTACATCACATGCATAGCCTGATGAAGAGAGATGCCCGTGCTACGACGTATGTTAGACTAAGTGTGGGGATTGTCTGAATTTTTTGATCTTGTTTGCTGAGTTATATATTGTCATGGTCGAGCGTCAGTATACCCGACGCCGCAACCAGACTTCGGCAAGTGCATGCAGGCGCAGCAGACTTGGCAGGCGCGGCAAGCACAACAGCCACGCCGTGAGCTTGCCTTATCTTGGATTGCTTTCTAAATTAGTAGCACTTTCTAAATTAGTAGATTGCTTTCTAAATTCAGTTAGTATTAGATATGGTATTAGTTTGGTTTGGTAGGGGCAATCGATATATATTAAGTGGTGCCGCAATTAATTAAGGAATAAGAAAAGATATTGTCTGCCTCTTCTTTTCCCCAGGTGCGCCTCACCAACACACTGCTCCTTGCCGGCTGGCGCCTCCTCGCCACCGGCAATTCAAACCTCGCCCTCCCACTTCGCATTTGTATAATCTCGATCAATAACATCTTGGTATCAGAGCTAACCGCTGCCCTTGACACCATGTCCGGCGGCGGCGAAGAGACTAGTTCGACCGATAAGAAGCTCGATCAAATCATCGCTCACTTGGCTGCTCTGACGAGTTGGCTCGATCGACATGATACACAAATTGCAATACTAGAGGGGGTGAGCAACAGCTGCAAGGAGGTGGCCAAGCAACCACAAGCGCCTCCTCTCCCCTACGGACAACAATGACAACAGATGCCAAGCCCTCGCGTTTTCATCGCCTTGAGTTTCCGGTGTAAAATGGAGGGGAAGACCCATTGCCATGGCTCAATCATTGCGGGCAATTTTTTTAGGAACAATGCACGCTCGAAGAAGTAAAGGTATGGCACACATTATATCACATGACCGATGCTGCGCAACAGTGGTATTTTCGCATCGAACGAGGAGAGGGTACACCCAGCTGGCGTCGCATCTCTAAGTTGGTGCACATGCGCTTCGGGCCACCTCTGCCATAACCCACTCAGCAAACTCATGCATCTTCGTCAGACGGGCACAGTAGCCAAATATCAAACACAAGTTTTGGCCCTGTTAACCCAAGCGAACCTGAGTCCAGAGCAGCAAATAAACGCGTTCACGGTAGGCCTTTCTGAGCTATTGCGCATTGACGTGGAGCTTGAGGTGCCTCACAGCTTGGAGGTTGCAATGAGCTTACCTCGTGCATATGAGCACTGGGCACAGGTAGCCATCAATGCGGCTAGGGTGAGCTTGCAGTCCAAATTGACCATTAAGGGTGGTTTCTCGGCTCAGCCAATTGTGCCAACAACCGCGATGGTCTAGATCTCGGCACCCCCTCTCGGCGATAAGTAGGACATACCAGTGGGCATTTCTAGTGGTTAGAATCAGTGCTATATTTGCAAATTGACGCGTGCCCAAATGGAGGAATGTAGACGCTTGGGACTCTGCTACAATTGTGAAGAAAAATATACACCACAACATGTCTACAAACAACTCTTCTCCATAGAATTAGTGCTGGACCCATCAGAGTTTTGGGTTGGAGGTTGCAGAACCGGTGGGGTTGACCTGGAAATCTCACTTCACACCCTTACTGGGATTAGTACAGGTTGGACCATGTGGCTAGACATCATAGTGGATGACCAACGCCTTGTCGCCTTGGTAGACTCGAGATTAGCTCACAACTTCATCAACAAAGCCATTTGTGCACGTTTGGGACTACCTTTGTAGCTGGCTCATCATGGCTAATGGTGACCATCTCACTAGTGGGGCACATGTCGATAGCTATTTCTCCATGTTGGGGCCAAACCATTCACCATGGATTTTTACTCCATACCATTGGCGGGATTCGACGTCATCTTGGGCGTCCAATGGCCTGTGACCCTTGGATCAATCACATGGGATTTAAGCAGCCTCTCCATGTCCTTCTGCGTCAAGACCATCACATTCTTCTCCACGACAGTACTGTGCATGGGCCTGCTGTCTAGAGCACTACCGTGGGCGATGGCGAGCTTGGAGGCCCTCCTTGAAGAGTTCGTTGACTTGTTCACCATGCCTAGCGGGTTGCCTCCCGAATGGCCTTATGACCATCGTATCCACCTTGTGCAAGGGGGAATTGGTGGCAGTTCGGCTGTATCGCTACCCCCAATTGCAAAAGGACGAGCTCGAATGCCAATGTCAGGACATGCTATGCCAAGGCATTATTCGCATCAGTACATCGACCTTCTCCTCGTCGGTTCTTCTGGTGCGCAAGAAGGATGAAACATGGCATTTCTGTGTCGACTACCACACCCTCAATGACAAGACCATCAAAGATAAGCTTCCTATTCTGGTGGTGGAGGAACTCCTGGATGAACTGTGAGGCGCTTGATACTTCACCAACCTTGATCTTCGTTCGAGGTACCATAAAATCCGTATGCACCCTAACGACACCAAAAAGATGGCGTTTCGGACACATCAAGGCCATTACGAATTTCTCATGATGCCTTTTGGACTGATGAACGCATCGGCCACCTTCCAAGCACTCATGAATGACATTCTTGGCTTGTTTCTTTGTCATTTCATCCTTACATTTTTTGGTGATATTTTGATTTACTGTGCATCTTGGCCCGAACACCTCTGTCATATTCGCATGGTGTTTCAGGAGTTGTGTCATCATCACCTCGTCTAGAAATAATCCAAGTGTCTGCTCAGCGCCACCTCCGTGTCTTACTTAGGGCATGTTATCACAGCAGCAGGCAGGGGCGAAGCCAGGGGAGGCTTAGTAAGGCTCGAGCCTCACCTCCCCCCGGCGGTGGACCCCCCCCCCCCCGCGGCGAGCCCCCTCCCCCGGCGGCCCCCTCCCGGCGAGCGGCGTGTCGGCAACAGCCCCGAATCACAGTCTCAGTGTCTCACTCTCACAGAAGCCCAACAAGGCAACAAGTAACAAGCAATAAAAAGCAGCCCATTTCCCACAAAGAGGCCCAGCAGCCCATGAAAACACATATCACTATTCCCAGGCGGGCGTCGGCGGAGACCAGCACAGCCGCACAGATCTGGCACTATTCCCAGGCGGCCAGGCACACCTAGTTTCCCAGATCTGGCGGCGACTCCGAGCGTCGAGCGAGGAGGAGCGGAGGAGCCGGGAGCCCGGGAGCGAGGCGGCGAGCGAGGAGGAGCGGAGGAGCCGAGATGCCGTCTGCCGAGGAGCCGGGACCCGGGAGCGTAGCGAGGGCCGCGAGTGTGAGGCGTCGAGCCGGGAGGAGCGGAGAGGAGCCGGGAGCGAGGCGAGGGCCGCGGCGGGCGAGGAGGAGCGGAGAAGCGAGACTGAGAGAGAGAGAGAGGAGCGAAGGAGGCGTTGAACGGTTGAGGAGCTACGGGCTGCAGCTGTGCTGTGCTGTGCGGCCTGCGGTGTGGGACAGCGGGCGAATAAAAGGGGTGCGCCGGTGCGGGCAGCCGGGCAGTGCGGGGTGCGGCCGTGCGGGTAGACCGAAGTAAAGGCCAAAGGGGGACCGGTGTCCGGTGGGTGGAGTGGACTGTGGATTGCGCATTTGCGCTGCTGCCAGCTGCCGGCAGTGTCCGGTTGTGTTGATTTCTTTTCCTACCGGCCAGTACTTCTAGTCATCCAGTGTGAACAAGCTCATCCAGTGTGAACAAGCTGCTTCCTTCAGGTAATTTTTCTATACTTTTTTTATACCAATTTAGCAGTTTGGAGTTTAGATTTTAGACTACTAATTTATTTATAGTCTTATAGATCTTGCTATAATGGAGAAACGAACTTTGTGCAACTATTTCGCAAGTAATTCAAGTGGTTTTCGTCCAACCGATGAGAGTACAACTCAACCAAAGAAGCTTCGACTAGAATTTAATCCAAATGAAATAATTGCCGATCCGGCGCTGCGCATACCAATTGAAGATCAAGTGAGATGGATATTCATTTCTACAGACATTGGATGGCAAACAGTCACAGTCTTTTCAAGAATCATGGTATAATAAATTTGATTGGTTGGAATATAGTGTGGAAAAGGATGCCGCCTTTTGTTTTTATTGTTTTCTTTTTAAGAAACCGGCACAACCCAATACATTTGGAAGTGATGTACTTACGAAGGTTAGGTTCTCTCGTTGGAAGATTGCTTTACAAGCTTTCAATAAACATGTTGGTAGCACAAATAGTTCCCGCAATATTGCAAGGGGTCTTTGCGATGACTTCAAAAATCAAAGGTCAAGTGTGTCTAGCAAAATCAATACTTATAGCAAGGAGGCCGAAATTGCATACAAAATTCGTTTAATTGCATCTTTAAGTTGTGCAAGATATCTTATAGCTCAAGGTGAACCTTTTCGAGGACATGATGAATCCTCTACTTCCATCAACAAGGGGAATTTCAAAGGTTATTGGTTGGTATAAAGATAAAAAAGAGGAAGTGAAGGTGGCATTTGATATAGCTCCAGGGCAAGCAGTTATGATTTCTCCAGATATTCAAAAAGAGCTTTGTAAATGTTGTGCACAAGAGGTCACAGAAGTGATTAAAGGTGAGATTGGAGATAGAAATTTTGCAGTCCTTATTGATGAGTCCAGAGATGTATCAATAAAGGAGCAAATGGTAGTGATTTTGAGGTTAGTTATAGTTCCACATCATTTATGCTTTGTTGTTTTGTTCTACCTTTAAAGTTTACATTTTATTATCATATCATTTATGCAGATTTGTGAATAATCAAGGAAAAGTGATGGAAAGCTTTCTTGCCATTGAGCATATCACAAATTGTACATCTGCAGCATTGAAAGAATCTTTGGTTGGATTGCTTACTCGACATGGCTTGCCTATTTCAAGATTGCGTGGGCAGGGCTACGACGGAGCTTCAAATATGAGAGGTAAATTTAATGGATTGCAAAAACTTATTCGAGATGATAATCCAAATGCTTTCTATGTTCATTGCTTCGCCCACCAGTTACAGTTGGTAGTTGTCACTGTGGCAAGTTGTAGTAGAGCTATTGCAGATTTCTTTAACTATGTTCCCCTGACAGTGATTGCTGTGAGTTCATCTTGTAAAAAAAATATGCCTTGATTAAAAAACATCACGAGGTCTTGTTGGAAAAGCTAGAGAGTGGTTTGATTTCAGTTGGGACAGGATTGCATCAGGAAGCTGGACTTGCTAGACCTGGACATACTCGGTGGGGCTCACATCTCAAAACTTTGCTTCGCATATGCCAATGTGGGAAGCAGTATTGGATGTGCTTGAGCTTGTAAGTGAAGATGCTTGTCAAAACTCAAGTCATAGTGGAGCAGCAGGTTTGCTAAAAAAGATGGAATGTTTTGAATTTGTATTCATCATGCATTTTTTTAATAACCATGTTGAGCATTACAAATGAGTTATCACTTGCTTTGCAAAGGAAGCATCAAGATTTTGTTGAAGCTATGGGCTTGTCACAGGATGTCAAACAACGATTTCAAGATATGAGGGACAATGGGTGGGAGCCATTGTTCAACCAAGTCAAAAGTTTTTGTGAAAAATATGAGATTGATGTGCCAAATATGAAAGATCCTAATGGAGTTATGGGTAAATCAGTACGTCGGAAGCATAAAGTGACTCAACATCATTATTACAAAGTTGACATTTTTAATGTTGCTATTGATGCAGTTATGAATGAGATGAATCATCGATTCAATGAAGTTTCCTCGGAGTTATTGGTATGCATGTCTTGTCTTGATCCAAGCGACTCCTTCTCTAAGTTTGATGTTGATAAACTTATTCGACTTGCTGAGATTTATGCTGATGATTTCACGGATGTTGATCGGCTTTTGTTAAGAAGTCAGCTTCAAACTTTCATTCTCAACATTAGAAGAAATGAAGAATTTAATGAATGTCGTGATATATCAAAACTTGCTCAATTGATGGTTCAAACAAGAAAAGATAAAACCTTCCCGTTGGTATATCGCCTCATCGAGTTGACATTGATACTTCCAGTGGCAACGGCATTTGTTGAGAGAATATTTTCAGCAATGAATATTATCAAAACAGATTTGCGCAATAAGGTAACAGATGAGTGGCTCAATGATTTGATGGTGTGCTACACTGAGCGAGAGATCTTTAAAACCATTGATGATGATAAAATCATAAACCGTTTCCAAGGCATGAAGTCGCATAGAATGCATTTGCCCCGTGATTCAAATTTGTCTCATGCTTCAAATTAGCTTATTTGTGGTATGTTTCATAATTCATATGAACTAAAATTTCATTATTATTCACAATTTTCTATTATATAACAAATTTTCATATGTTTCATACACAGGTGATTTCTTTCTACTCCGTACCCATAGCAGAATAATTATATATTATTGGGTATGCGCTTTCTATTGTCGAGATACATACTTTGTATTTCTCTGTTTTTTGTTGTTTGTCTCCAAAACTCCAACTGTATAATTTCTGTATGAATTTGAAATGCTATAAGAGTATAAGACTATATTTGTGTCAACTTAGTTTAATCCGACAAATACTTCAGCCCCCCCCCCTCAATTTTAATCCTGGCTTCGCCACTGGCAGCAGGCATGGCCATGGATCATCAAAAGGTTTTGTCCATCGAGGAGTGGTCGACACCCACTTCCATGCACGCGTTCCTGGGCTTTGCTGGCTACTATCACTGGTTTATTAAGGAATATGGCTCCATCACCACCCCCTGACACATCTCCTCCGCAAAGAGGCATTTCGCTGGTCGAAGGAGGTGGCCTCGACATTCACAATGCTAGGGTGATGGTCTAACCGCTGTGAGGCTGTGGTCAGATTGGCCGTGCCTTGATGGTCTGATCAGCATGGCGTGGCCGTTGTTGCTGGCGGTCCAATCGACACTTGGATTGTGATCTGATTAGCCATAGTGGTGATCTAACCAAAGAGTGGTAGTACCGACATTTATTGGCGGTAGATATTTTTCAAAGAGGTTCTTGTTGAGTTGCAAGTTGTTTTTGGGAGCGGTCCAACCAGCGGCCTTGTATGGCGATTTGATAGCGTGCTCTAGGCAGCTGATCGGCATGGGTACCACGGTCAGACCGGCCCTTGTGCCGTGTTAGTTTTGTGTGTTGTTTTTTTGTGGTGTTAGTCACGATGAGAGTTCGTGCAATGTTAGTCATAGTGTGTCCGTACATGTGTGAGCTATGGTGTGTTCATGTATATGTTTTGCTAATTGAGAGTCAAGTGCACATCATTTGTGCTCGGATCGATTTATTATTCTTGGTGTGCAGGTGCTTTAATGATGGATTGTGGCCAGCAGCAAGACTGATGCTTGGTGGCCATAGAGTGTCGTGTAAGTTCAGGTGAAGCATCATCTCAAATCGAGAGCACGGGAGAAAGACAAAGGTCGTGAAGAGGCAATGCGTGTATCGGTGTATGTGGTGTGCCAATTGGACTTGTACATTTCAAGTGATGATGGTTCTTGGAGTAGACATATGATCTTGGCGGCAAGTAATTGGGCATCACAAACTATAGTGTGATGTGGTGTGCCATAGGACTCAGGCGTTTCAAGTGGTGACGGCCTCGACGCAAGGCGTACGATCCTAACGACGAGTTGTTGGCATCACATCTTTATGAAGATCGGTGGGTGGTAATTTGTGAAATTATCCAATACTAGGTGGCGTAGTGGTTTGCAAAATCATAGTACTGGCCTAAGTGGTTTAGGTCACATCTTTGTGGTTAGAGTATCTTATCGGGCTTATGGAGCCTTGTAAAGTCATGCTTTGAAAAGCGTATAAGTGTTTGTGTTAAAACTCATTTGTGTGTGGGTTACTGGATTTTCCCAAATGTAAGTAGTATGATTTGCTAAGGAGTGACTAGTGTGAAGGTTAAGTGCGAGGTGATGAGCCTCCACTATATAAGCCCTTATATTGAGAGAGATGTGACTTTAGAGATTATGGTTAGGGTTTTCTTGTGTTGAAGTCTTGTGCGTGTGCTCTAGACTTAGAGCTCTGCTATCATGAGGGGTTGGCTGTAAAATATTCCTCTCCAAATAAAATATGCATCTAAAGCCCAAGTGAGTTATGGCGTGGATCCCCTCTTGTGGTCTTGATTTGCTTGGCTTTCTTGTTTAGATTTCTTCTTGATCCTAGTGTTAAGGATGTGTAAGAGGTGGAGATATCTTTTGGAGATCGGATCTCATCCGTCTAGGCACCTTTATGGGAGGTTTTTTAGTTTGGCCATTTTTCCTTCAAGAGAGATGATTTTGGGGTTTGCCAAGGTACGTGTTGCTCATTTTTTCTTAGATATATTCATGCAGGTGATTGGTCTCTGATTTTTGTGTTTCTGTTGTATGTTATTGATGATACTTAGGGAAAAATTTTGAAAGAGTCATTCATCCCCCTACGACTCACCATACTCATCCTACAAATAGCTGTCTCAAAATTTGCGGAGAGGTTATTATGATCTACAATGTGCTAACTGTCGAGTGATAGTATCACCATACATATTGCTGACTAAGAGGGTGTTCATATTGGTTTTTGCTTATAGCTTTTGTCTTTGGTTTATGAATAGTAACAGCTTTTAGAAAAGGTTGTAGAGAGAGATTCATGTGCGATTTTGGCCAATATAAATGAAATCACTACAATATCTACTTTAATCGACTAGTAGACCTCGCTTTGAAAAGACACTAAATTTGAAAGCCAGATACTGTAGAAAATCTATTTACTGTAGAAAAGCGGCTTTTAAAAGCCAAAGCGAACGGACCCTAAGTTTGTTAGTGAGCACAGAGCAAAAGACCAAAAGGGGAGAAATCTAAGCTGTATAATCGTTTCAATAATTATATCAGGTGCTCAGGTTTGCCCTGTCTTCAAAACAGTTTGAAGGGTTATTGGGGCAAGATGGTAGGACTAGCTTTCAATGGAGCAACACTCAAGCTACCTTACTTCCTATACAAACACGTTTAGAACTTTTCTTCAGACAAAAACAAATGCTTTGAGAAGGATGGTGATTGGTAGGCGAAGGATATTACTGGAATTGACGGTCCAACAGACATGGCTGTTTACCACTCACCAAATCGCTAACAGTGCCAACCTATCATCTCTCAGATTCTTTCATTACCACATACAAACTCATGTTTCAATATTACAAACGGTTCTTTCATCTACGAGGAATGAATCTGAGCCTTTTCAGCTCCAAGAGCTGGGGCCTAAAAATTTAGTGGTCAAAGAGAAGATTGGTTCCCTTCAAATACGGCTGAATAGTAGGTGGTGGATGTCTGCATCTGCTTGTGCAGCCGACAAGTACAAACCAGAAGCGGATAAGACCACAGTTTGTTATGTGATAATGACACCGAGGTAGGGCCTTTCACCACACCAACTTCAAGAAAGCAGAGAGAGAGAGAGAGAAAGACTTTAGGAAATAATTACATAACAATGGTGAGGGTCCCAGCAATGGTCACCATCATCATTCATCAGAGTTGTTGAGGAGGCCTGCAGGGCATGTATGCACATACTACACAGACAGACAGAGACAAGCAAGCAAGAAGGAATCAGCCTTGAGCCACTCCTGCCTGCATGCGTCTCTCTCTCTTTGCAGATGGCAGTCACCAGTGCAATGTGATGGCTCTCCAGTCCTAGGATGTACTACTCATCCTAGACCTCTAACTCAGCTAGCTACGCTATCTATCCATCGATCTCTGCAAGTCTGCTACTATACTTTCAGCTTTGGATTAGAAAATATACAACAGAACATCTCTTAATATTTTTTAAATTTTTTTTAACTTACCTAAAAACAGTATTAAAGATAACATCCCTAACAGTAAAATATTCATCTAACTATTTTATACTGTTTTCACTATAACTTCCTGTTTCACACATTCATACTACTTACATTAGTTTATGTGCTCAAGATATCTCTTACAGAAGAGATAACATACTATTTTTTCTTATATTTACATAAAATTTTACTTATTTAATATAACTAAGTGACAATTGTCTCTTAAAGATGCTCTTATGCACGCAGTCAGAGGGAGAAGAGAACATTTCTGCTACTAAATATTCGAAACGCTCACTAACTTCCTGGCTGGTTTATGAATGGTAACTACCCTTGTCAATTCAGACAAAGACCAGAGCCACTTCTCTCCTCTCCGTAGAACGATGAGATGCGCCTGTAAAATTATAGTAACACTTACTGACTAGTACTACATGACACTTTCACATATCTGCATGGGTGTCAGATACATTATACAAGTTTCATGGTGAGATCACGTTTGTACGTACGTACAACACGTATGACGTATGTATACACCATGTGCGTACTGAGCACTGGCAATTCAGTTCTCTTTTGACCTGAGCTTCGAATTCAGGCCAGTGACCGTGTGCCAGCACATTGTTGACCGGCCGGCCGATGTGTTAGAGCAACTCCAGCAGGAGCCCTCAAATCAGAGCCCCTACTTTTGATTTGAGGGCTCCCCTACTTTTGAGGGCCCTGTTTTTTGAGTTAAACTCCAGCAGAAGCCCTCAAATCAGGGCCCTCAAATTCATTCCAACTGAGAATGACATGTAGGGCCCACTCGTCATTCTCAAATTTCCTCCTCATCGCTGCAACGCCCCAACGCGCCGCTGCAACGCCCGAAGCGGCTGCACCGCCGCGCCCGCGCCTCCTCATCCGCATGCTCACGCCGCCGGCCGCCAGCCCGAAGCCGTGCCGTTCGGCTTCTCCGCCACCGCCCGGCTGGACCAGCCGCCCGCTCGCCCTCCCACGCCGACGGCCTGAAGCCGCATCGCGCCTGGGCCCGCTGCTCCTCGCGCTCGGGTCGCCGCCGGCAGGTGCAGCCCCGCGCGGGCCGCCCGCTCCCGAGAGAGGAGCCGCCGAGGAGGGGGCGGAGGCGCCGGGGAAGGGGGCGGCGGAGGAGGCGGAGGCGCCGGGGAAGGAGAAGGGGGCGGTGGGGAAGGCGGGGAGAGTCGGGGCCGGAGGCGGAGGGGGCGGAGGCGGCGGTGGAGGGGGCGGAGGCGCCGGGGAAGGGGGCGCCGGGGGAGGGGGCGGAGGCGCCGGGGAAGGGGAAGGGGGCGGTGGGGAAGGCGGGAGTCGGGGGCGGAGGCGGCGGTGGAGGGGGCGGAGGCGCCGGGGGAGGGGGCGGCGGGGGAGGGGGCGGAGGCGGAGGCGGCGCTGGAGGGGGCGGAGGCGCCGGGGAAGGGGAAGGGGGCGGTGGGGAAGGCGGGGAGTCGGGGACGGCGGGGAAGGGGGCGGAGGCGGCGGTGGAGGCGCCGGGGAAGGGGAAGGGGGCGGCGGGGGAGCCGGGTGCGGTGGGGGCCCTGCTGGAGGGGGCGGTGGCGGGGGAAGGAGCAAGAAGGAGGGAGGCGGACTGGCGGAGTGGGAGGGAGGGGGACGGGCGGAGGCGGGGAAATTTCAGTAGCGGGAAAAAAACCGAAAAATGAGAGCCAGGGGGAGGGCCCCTAGGAATGAGGGCTGAAGGGGGGATTTGAGGGGCTCCTCAAATTTGAGGGCTCTAGTAGGGGTCCTGCTGGACCTCTATTTTTACCTCAAGCTCTCAAATATGAAGTAGAGGCCCTGCTGGAGTTGCTGCTCTGGTTTTGCAGTTTCGTTTAGAAAGACCCCAAAAATACATGTAAGAAGGCGATCTTGTCGGACATATGCATGCAGGTGTATAAATCGATCGACCGGCCGAGTACAAAAGCAAATGTCACCGTCGCCAAAAAGTTATCGTCCCGTGTGGCAGTCATTCGTGTCCTTTCCTAAACAGATGATCTCCTCTCGCACTCGCGCCCGTACGTCTCTGCATTCGTATGATCATCTCTGGGCCTCTGCATCGCGCAGATGGTACAGAAAAACAAGAGCGAGATTTGGTATCCGATCGAAAACTTTGTGGCAATTGATCCAAAACTTTAGGTTAGTCCATTAGGCTTAGTGGAAGCCAGGGTGGGTGGGCAGCGAGGAGAGAGATGAAGAAATCGGAAACTTCAGATCTATATCCACCGCTGCAAAATTTTGATTCATTTAAAAAGAGAAAAATTTAGGATTTATCATTCTATATATCACTTTAGACGCCCG
Organism: Dendrocalamus latiflorus; assembly: GCA_017311315.1. Taxonomy (NCBI): domain Eukaryota; kingdom Viridiplantae; phylum Streptophyta; class Magnoliopsida; order Poales; family Poaceae; genus Dendrocalamus; species Dendrocalamus latiflorus. The sequence goes on from CM029659.1 coordinate 2,135,846, forward strand.
CTCGATGTTTTATTGATGTATCTACCCTACTCTATAATACACCAAAATTTTCTTTACTAAATCCACCCCTCAACCACCCCCACAGTCATGCATAATCTAAGTCCACCCAGATTTGTGTACCAAAATAATCCAACTTCATACAAATGAATGGCCTGGATCTCTCCTCAAGCCTTCTTCTCTTACTCATTGAAGATCCTAAGGCCAAATCATCTGGATCATGCACATCATCCCCCTCCAACCTAACCCGTGCGCCTGCCTCCCCCCCGGCGAACCCGTGCGCTCCCCTCTAATTTCTCCGCCGCCTCCTCCCCTCCCTCCTTCTCCGCCGCCGCTTGCCTCCCCCACCGAACCCGTGCGCCTCCTCCCCTCTGATTTCTCCGCCGCCTACTCCCCTCCCTCCTCATCCGCCGCCGCCTGCCCCGCTCCACCGCCGCCTCCTCCTTACCCCACCCGCGCCGCAGCCGCCTCCTCCTCCTCCCCACCCCGTGCCGCCGCCTCCTCCCCTCCCTCCTCCTCTTCCGCCGCCTGCCCCGCTCCTCCACTCGGCCACCGCTAGGGGTGGATATCGAGCCAACTGCTCGTCTTATCGAGCTTTTTCTAAAATTGGCATATTTTGATTTAATATCATTTTACGGATAATTTAAAAGTATTTTTAGAAACGAGCTAACGAGCCGAGCCGAGCTTGAGCAAAATTCAAATTCATTTGAAATCAACTCATTTTAATGTTTAACCAATTAACAAGTATAATTGAAGCAATTTTGAATCGAGCCAACGAGTCCACTAACGAGCTTTTTTCCACCCCTAGCCACCGCCTCCTCCTCCTCCCCACCCCGCGCCGCCGCCTCCTACTCCCCCACCCCTCCGCTTTGCCGCCGCCTCCTCCCCCGCTCCGCCGCCGCTTCCTCCCCCGCTCGTCCGCTGCCTCCTCCTCCCCCACCCTCCGCTCCGCCGTCGCCTCCTCCCCCGCTCCACTCCGCCACCGCCTCCTCCTCCCCCACCCCTCCGCTCCGCCCTCGCCGAAGAAGCCCTCCCGCCAGGCCACGCCGCTCGCAGCAGCAGCAGCCACGACGGACGCCTACACGCCCCCCGCGTCGGCGCCGCCTGCCGCCATGAGGCGCGGTGGGGCGGGCGCGCCGCCCGACCTTGGGTCGGTGCTCGGACACCGTACCACTAACCTCCGCGACCTCTACGCGCTCGGCAGGAAGCTCGGGTAGGGGCAGTTCGGCACCACCTACCTCTGCACCGAGCTGGCCACGGGGGTCGACTACGCCTGCAAGTCCATCTCCAAGCGCAAGCTCATCACCAAGGAGGACATCGAGGACGTGCGCCGCGAGATCCAGATCATGCACCACATCTCCAGCCACAGGAACGTCGTCGCCATCAAGGGCGCCTACGAGGACCAGCTCTACGTGCACATCGTCATGGAGCTCTGCGCCGGCGGCGAGCTCTTCGACCACATCATAGAGCGCGGCCACTACAGCGAGCGCAAGGCCGCCGAGCTCACGCGGATCATCGTCGAGGTCGTCGAGGCCTGCCACTCGCTCGGGGTCATGCACCGGGACCTCAAGCCCGAGAACTTCCTGCTTGTCAACAAGGACGATGACCTCTCACTCAAGGCAATCGATTTTGGGCTCTCCGTCTTCTTCAAGCCTGGTGAGCTGCTGATGCAGAATCCACACAAACTTTACATTAATCATGCTTTAGTCAACGATTGCAATGTGTTTTATCGCACGGAAGGCGTTTAATTGGTAAGAGCGAAACTAATACTGGTATAATTGGGGTTGTGCTTGTGTTAGTTCTGATTTTATGCATGCTCCTAGGGTTGGAGATGGATGGTTATAGGTGGAATGTTTGAAAAAAAGCTTTTCTGGAATTATGATGTCACTAAATTAAGAAAGGAATGACAAATATACTCAGTAGTGATTTCTATGTGATGACATTAGACAACATTGCACTAATGCAAAGCTCTCAGTTTCTGAATGGTTTAGTTGGGCAGGTAATGAAATGCATCTTCCAACTTGCCATTCAAGGAGTAGCACCATAGTAAGCCTGCTGAATTGATCAATTCAGATATTAGGATGGACGAGATCACACAAGCAGTTGAGAACCAGAAGCAGGAATGGAGCCAAGCAGTTACACAACTTGAGGAGTGCATTGCTACAATTGAATCCTGCGGGAAGATGGGAAGAGGGACAGAGGAAGCAAGTTCTCTTCCTAGGTTGAATGGTTCTGCACAGGATGCACTGCAATTGCTCAACTCACTGCAGTGCAGGCTTGACCTTTTGGCAGAGCAGCTACCCACTTTTGAAGAAGTGCAGTCTGGCCAGGCAACCTTATGGTCATGGAAGGAACAGTACCAGAAGTAAGCTATTCTTAGTCCCCCCACCCCGGATTGCCATGTTTGTTTAGTTTTTGTACCAACTGATTTTGTGTTTGCAGGCTTCGTGCGAGCCTAAGGAGTGCTAACTTACAAGCGAAAGGAAACATTAAAAAAGCTGTTGAAGTAGAGGTGTGTGATTTTGTTTCAACATATGCTATATTAATTTTATTGTTTGTTTCCTGAGCAATGCGTGCCTCTCAATAATTTAAAGTGCTCTCACTTTGTAATTGCTCTTTCTCTAGAGGGAGCTTCTTCTAGGGGGTGGAGAGGAGTCTACCATCCGTAGGCGTAATCTCCAGTAAGTTGATTTCTATGAGGTAGTTTTTTGTTTATGTATATATTGGTCATAATTAAGAAGTTAGTTGCAGACTGTTTGATAATCTCTTCAGTTTCATGGGAGTTCCTTGCAAGTGTAGTACTTGGAAAAGGCATACAAAGGCTATCACTTGTGAATTTTAGTTCTTGCGATAATCTAAACTATGAATGTGGTGTTAGCCTATTAGGAATTGTTCAATGTTAGCACAACAACTATGAATTATAGTTCAATAAGGAATTGTTGTGTTAATGTAACCTTTTGTATTATTTGGATAGGGGGCCTATCCCCTCAAAATCTAATTGCATTGCACTGATGAAAGAACCATCCATTTTATATTTATTATCCAATCAACATATGATTTCTGTGTGTATATTGTTAAACCATGTGGCTAGGTCTAGAATTTTTATGATGATGAATAATTGACAACATTGCTTAATATTGTTATTCGAGGCGTATGCGTGTGTGCGTGGACTAATATCGGTCAAGTTGGTGAGAACTTGTGCTGGGAAAAATGTTCTTTGGTCTTTGCATGTGCAGGTTAGGCGTGGAGACGGTCATGGTCGGTGACGAGGAAGACCGGGACTAGGAGGGGGAAATCTGAGGTCCAGGCGGTCGAGGATGTCACGAGGTGGTCGGGCTCACGCTGGAGCACATGGAGATCAAAGGTGGATGGTGCGTGGAGAAGATACAGGAGGTGCAGTCCTGGAGGCTTCGACACGCGATGAGTTGAAAAGTTGGAAGCGTTGAAAACCCGTGTTAGGAAGGGTTTCGGGTCCCTTGTAATTTAGTGGGCTGAAAATCTAGTTGAATTGATAAATGAGTTGGTTGATATTTTGTATTGGGCCTTAGAGTTAGTTTAGGCTTTGGGGATGATTAGAGACTCGGATACGGCATTGCGGCTGGTTAAGAAAAGAAGCCGTAACCGAGTAGGAAAACAGCGGCGGCTGCACTATGTATAGGAGAGGAGTCGATGAAAAAATAGGTGGCGCGGTGGCCGTGATTGAGCGTACACAAGAAATAAAAATAGAGGCAACAGCGGCTTTTGGGGACCGAACGTGTGGTCTTGTTTGGGGAGAAAAAGATTGCGGCGGCGAGATTGATCTTTTCATCTGAAGCCACGTCGGCGTCGTCTCGTTCTTCGTTTCGTGTGCGCGTGCGTCGCTGGTTTGGTTCTTGCCTGCTACAGACGTATCTACTGCTGTTGTCTGGTTACTTCGCTTCGTCTGTGATTCACATGCATGCACCAGGGACAAAAAGCAAGGAAACAGCAGCATCTCTCTTTCTTTAATTGGTGTACTGTGACATCGAAAGCAACCCATGCTGAGGAGAGAGAGAGAGAGAGTTTCACTTTTGCATGTGCTATTCATCAAGCATCAGAACACATGCATGATAGAGAATCAAGTTAGCATTTGCAAGTGATCATACACTCCAACACATACATACGTGAGTTTTTTTTCGTTTTCGTTTTTGTTTTGTTTTTTTTGTTTTGCTTTGGCTATGATTGCAGGTAAAGAAATAAGTAGATCTTAAAAAAAAACTTTCGCTAAGCGCTGCAATCATTCACCCCCCCCTCTGATTGCCATCTACGATCCTACATATATTGAACACTAACCTACTAAATGATGTAGGACAAAGGCTGGAATGACATCCGTTGCAGAAAGTATCACTGAGAGCCTTCGTGGATCTCACCAGTTGATGGTTCAGGTTAGCAAGCCTGCGGATTTAATTGATATGTTGTATGCTAATGACTTCTTGCTCTTAAATTTGATACTAATTGTTATACATGTTGACAGGAAGTGGAAAGAAGTGCAAATACCTTGGCAACCTTTGGTACGTTTTCCTGATAATTATAATTAACCTTATGTACAATAGGCTCACTTGTAATTATTATCCTTTTTCCAGAAAGATTAACTTACATTTTTGAGTAATATTGCTTCGTCTTCTTCAAATTACACATATGATGGGTCACAATGGAGCGAATAAAGGCTTGCTCGTAGATGTTTGGGATGGATGTAGTTATTTCTGTACATTTATGGTTGAGCTTTCTCACAATATGCACTGATATTTAATTATAGGATTTTTTGTTATTATTAAGAAAGTATGGTACAGTCATTTGCTTCTTGTTGCACATGTGAATCAGAATTATTCCTTTTCTTCTGTTGTAATGCAAGGCCAAGTTGTGAGCTAAGTTGAAAAATTACATAGATGAATCAATAAGTGTTCTTCGGAAGGCTGAAGGTCAATATCAAGGACACCGCTCTTTGCTGATGAGTACCCGTGGTTTGCTCTCCACGATGCAACGACAAGATGTTCTTGATAGGTAGGTATCATTAAAACTGGCTTCACTACTAGTCAGTGTATGATGTGGTCATATAGTCTGCATTCTGGTTTTCCAGTCAAACAAAAGAACTGAAACAAATTGTTCAACCAACTCCTATTGTGTTTATATATTGATTTCTTATCTGCAAGGGAAGTTTCTGCCAGTGTAATGACAATTTTGTCTGGGTTGGGCTAATTGCTAACTAGATGTGTTTACCAGGATCATCCTGACTATTGGCTTTTCCATTTTCTCCTTGGCGGTTCTATATGTTGTCTCAAGACGTATTGGCCTCTTGACACTTCAAAGGAAGCTGGCCGATGCCATCAGATCAGGTTCAATATCAGCTGAAGACATTGTAGCAAAAGTGTGGCATAGACCAACCCCAGCGAATCCTCCTACTGCACCTCCCATTTATGAACTGTGATCCACTTGCGTCCATGGTTTATATATGTAGATCTATAAGCTTCACCACCAGCGTCAATTCTGTACACTAACCTTTGAGAAATCTAATTTCTTAGAGCATTTTTTCGCAAATGATGTTTCCCAAAGAAGCTATGATCGTGCATTGATCAGCTGTCAGCCTTATGAATTGAAGTCGCAGTGTGTTATATTTTGCTTCCATCTGTTCAGCTTCAGCACCGTTGTGCCAGTGACTGAAAGGCAAGTTTTTACTGTCAAAATGCATTCATATTCTATTCTCTGTAACACAAAACTGTGGGCTGATGTTATATTGTTAGTTCCTGCCAATTACTTGATGTTCCAATTGGAAGAACAAATTTAATGCGAAACATCTGGAGATCTCAACAGATGAGGGCCATGACAAGCAGGCATCTCTTCGGTCGCTTTATATATCATCTCAACCTTCTTGCTAGATTGCTAGGGTAGATCTACTAACATCTTGACTGCACTACTTCCGTGTAGCTGAAGAAATTGAATCAGATATTATTTCACTGGCACAGTCGGAAGGTCTGTAAGCTTCTTGCCTTATGACGTAGTTCAAAATCTGGAATTTTGATTTAGATTTTTATAGAAACCACAGATGTTCATCTGTCTATTGATTCATGACTGAACCTGCCAAGGCTTAACTATTAATTCTTACTTTTGTTGAATTCAATTCTCTAATAAGGAGGAAAATAGAATTGGGTTAGTGTGAAATATATTCTTGCACTGCATGCACTGTTCTCATTAGTTAGTGTTTTACTTACCAATCACTTCTAGGCACCTTTTTGGGAGTTAAGGCACTGTTCATTTACGTTGTAGGGAAAATTCTGAAATTTTGTTAGAGGTAGCACTGAGAAAATATGAGTGAAAATACACATGATTGTTTTGCTGATATTGATATTTATTATATAGTTCAGGATCCTTATATTTATCTATCATCTTTTTTTGGATTCCGTTGCAACGCACGGGCAATATACTATAGCTCATAACATTCATTATGTGACAAAACCATTTGGTTATACAATATATGAGACGTGAATCTTAATGAATCCGATTGTTCGTTTTATTTTTTTGTAAATTTTATCTTGTTTTGTATTTTACCGTAGCGTTAGCACGAGCACACTACTAGTAGGTCTAAGGGCCATATGACATTGAGACAATAGGTGTCAAATTCTGAAATACAACAAATGGAGTGGCAAATGACTCAAGTAACGTGTAGACAGTCCTAAAAAATATTGCCTAGCTTCCTCACGAGTTGGTTGGTCCATAGACTGAATTCATAAGTGAAAAGTTAGTTATATATCCATGTTACATGCACGTCCATTTGTAAAACGCGTAGTGATCAATCCATAGACTGAATTCATAAGTAGAAATTTAGTTATATATCCATGTTACATGCACATGATCCATTTGTAAAACGCACAGTTCTTGATCATTAGTACTGTCAATTAGCTTGGGACAGTGCTTGTTATTGTTAGATAGAATAGTAGGAATGGATGAATAGTTCTCTATTATATTGCATAGTCCAAAGGAGCAATTTATAGTACAAAAGACACAAGGCAAGACTAAACCCTAGGACAATAGAAAATACCACAAATACTCTTAACATCTTCCTCAAATGCAAGGCATATGCAATAGCATTGCATTTGGAATGGTTGACACTAAAATAGGGAAAATCCAAAGTCCGAGCCTTGAAGATATCGTCATAGCGTGCAGCTCTTGGCAAATTATGTCGGGTACCAAAGGATCTCCTCCCCATCTGGAATCGTGCAGTAGCCCATAAAGCACAAAGTGTAGGGGTTGAGAAAGTAAAGGTAAGTGGGAGCAAAGTCGACCGCGGCACCACGATGAAGAGGATGTGGAAGGTGACACAAATAGAAAGAGAGCTGTCAAATCAAGCCGAAGAGAGATAGATATAAGCATAGCTACGCAGATCGAAACCCGAGACGGTAGTGGTGTGAAAGAGAAGCATGGAGACCTTAGAAACTCAGGGCAGTGGCTCAAAGAGAAGAGCGGTGGCATCATAACGACTTCTACGATCTGCAGCGACTCAAAGAGAAGAGCGGTAGCTACTGCCATGCAAATCAGCTAACTGACAAAGAAATTTGTGGACTCATACGACTTTGGCGAATTGAAAGATAGAGGCTGCAGACTTGGATAGACGCAACGGAAGATTCAAAAGAAAAAGACTCAAAGGTAGCAGATACTTGCAGCAACATCCTTTAGTAGCTCAGCACCAAGACCAAAGAACTAGCCATCACAATAATAGTGTTTCCAAGGGGACCACAACATCAACGGGAGCAATCAGCCTCTCTCTTCCTGTGTGTGCTTTTGGCTACCTCCACTTTCATGTTCACCCCGCTAACACAAGTCAGACACACTCCCATCCTATGTCCTCTCCCTTTCTCTCTACCTTTGACTTAACCGACTAGTCGCCTCCCTCCCCTGTCCTCTCCAAGGAAGCTGCACTAGGCCGATCACCATGCAGGTGCAGTGTGATGCGTGCGGCCAAGAGCCGGTCGAGGTGGCACAAAGCAGGAAAAGATGATGCAGAGGTGGTGGCAGCAGCGAGGGCCTTCGCCTCCTACGTGGGGGAGCCGAGGTGGAGGCATAGCTTGCCACTAGCGGCCAGATCTAGAGGATGAATCCTGAATCTGACAGGGTCCGAGGTTGGCGGCGATGAGCTGTGCCAGATCCGAGTGGGCATGTGGCTGGTGGTGGTAGGGGGAGGATTCGACGGCCAGAGATGCGATGCATGCGTTGGTGGCCGGGAGGCCATGGCCCGAGCGCAGCAGCTGGGAGACAGCGGCAACTGAAGGGGAGGCCAGATCCAAGCAGCAACTTTAGGACAGTGATGAAGGCGACAACCGATGAGTCAGAGAGCTCGGATCTGGCGGTGGGGAGCCTGGATCTCCAGGCGTAGGTGGGACTGGCGACAACCAAATTTGGGAGAGGCGACGCAGGGTGGCAGGATCTGGCGACAACAGCCACGAGAGCAACCATGGCAACCATGAGAACAGCGGTAGCAGGATCCAGTGGCGATCGGCCAGGATCTGAAGACGATGCTGGCCAGGAGGTGGCCACCCCCGGGAGCGGAGATCACTCCTCCTAGGAGCAGCAGCAGCAGAAGACGATCAGAGGCTAGGTATTGCATCTAGGCTCTGATGCTATGTTAGATAGAATAGTAGGATTGGATGAATAGTTATCTAGTATATTGCATATCCCAAAGGGGCAATATATAGTACAAGAGACATAAGACAAGACTAAACCCTAGGACAATAGAAAATACCTTTTAACAGTTATACTATATTGTGAGAATGACTTCTTGTCATACGTACATGTACGGTTGATCAACGGTAGGAGAATGAGCTAGATAATCAGTGGAGGAGTGGTGTACATTCTCGGAGACTAAGGGTATGCTTACAATTGTGATACTGTGTTGCATCACTGTTGGAGATAATCTTGTTGCTCAGATGCTATTGTCGGTTTGAGTCATAGTTTAGTTTGTATTCAGAGTCTATCTCGGAAACTTGTTTCAAAGGTAGTTCAATTTAGAAGATTTCGTATTCGTTTTTGATACTGTGTAATGTAGTATATATATGAAACAAACCCTGAAGAAAAAGTACAGTGATTGGAGCACCACCAAAATATTTCATTTATTCCATCGCTCAGTTGTTTTGTGTTGTCGTCATCGATTATCAAGAGAATAATAGAGGAGACACGAGTGTTATGCGAAGAAACTCCTAGAGAAGGCAAGTGTGAAGGAGTGCAATTCATGCCAGTATCCCATGGAGCCAAAATTGAGACTTGACAAAGATGAGACTGGTGAGCAAATTGATGCTACAGAATTTTGGAGTATGGTGGGTAGGTTGCGATATTTGTTACACACGTGGCCAGATCTTGTGTTTTCGGTTGGTGTAATTAGCAGATTTCTTGAGAGACCAACCAAGATGCATCAGCAAGCATTGAAACATATTCTGAGGTATGTGGCAGGTTCTACTGACCTTGGTTTGGTCTATTCTAGGAGGGAAGAGGCACAACTGTTGTTGGGTTACAGTGACAGTAATTTCGTCGGAGATCTTGATGATAGAAAAAGCACGACAGACTCTGTGTTATATGTGTATGGCAATGTAGTGACATGGTGCTTTCAGAAGCAGAAAAGTATGGCACTTTCAACCTATGAGGCTGAGTTCATGGTAGCAACCTCAGCTACATGTTAGGGGATATGGTTGAAAAGGATGCTCCATGAACTACTAGGGAAGGACGGTGGACCAATTATGCTATAAGTTGATAATCCTATTGCTTGGATGCTATTGTCAGTTTGAGTCATAGTTTAGTTTGTATTCAGAGTCTATCTCAGAAACTTATTTTAGTGTCGGTTCAATTTAAAAGAGTCCGTATTTGTTTTTGATACTGTGTAATAATGTAGTATATATATGAAAGAAAACCTGAAGAAAAGGTGCGGCGATGGAACACTACCAAAATATTTCATTTATTCTATCGCTCAATTGTTTTGTGTTGTCGCTGTTGATTATCAAGAGAATAGCAGAGGAGACATGAGTGTTCAAAGATAACGAGTACCACAAGTACTCGAAGGTAACGAGTACATGAGTGCTCAAGCTCAAAATTCGAGTAAGTGCAAAGAACTTGAAGTTCGACTATGTGCAAATTGGTCGAAGTTCAACTACGTGCAAATTGATCGAAGCTTTCAAGTACTTGCAAAGCGGTCAATGTCTATGAGTACCTACTAACTAGTTGAAGCTAACGACAGCTAAGCAGTCAACGATTGCGAGAGTGGAGCGATTGGAGTTTACGAGTGGAGACTCAATAGTCACAAGGTATCATTATTATGTAAACATCGATTTAATTAACAAATGGTTCCGATTATGACACAGAGCTTTCTAAAATGCGCGCGCTGTAATGCCAAGAGAGGCCTTAATTAAATCAGTCGATGTTCTTAACTAGTTTATTAATTAGGTCCTACACTAACACTCGTACTGTCCAAAGTCCAAACTACAAGAAATCTCGGAAAGCTCAATACAAGATTTCATTCGATCGGAGAAGTATTGTAGCTGGTGCATGCCTACCTTATCCCTGAGCTTGGTCGCTACTCTCACCTCTCCCATGGGGATGGATTAAAAGCCCTCCCCCTCCCCTTCTCTCAGCTGGTCAACCAGCCGGCCTGTAGAGCCTTCCCTCTCGACTGGTCCAGCATCTTTATATGGATCTCGATCAGCGACTTCCACTGCATGGAATGCATGCATGTATTATGCACACAAGTGAAAATGCAATTAGCTATAGTGGCAGACTAGGATCAAAATTTGAGAACTAATAGGACTTTCTCACCAATTTGCTGATGTCATAGTCATCATCACTGATGTCGTAGACCCAACCTAGGTCCAGGACCTTGCCCAGGGTGATGTGCCCCGCACCGTAGTTAGATAGTGTCACGGCGTGCCCAGGCTCAGCCTCATCGCCCATGGCCCCACTGTGGTTCAGTGACGGCGGCCGTGGTCATCAACACATAGCGAATCGCCGGCGGTGACCACCCAGAATGTGCAGACCAGAGCAGCGCAGCAGCGTCACTCGCGTGTGGGCACACCATGGATGTCCCTGATAGAATGTTGAACTCCGTGCGCCAGGATCGGATTCTAGGCCAGTGGGACCAATGGCTCCCGTCCAAGTCGCAAGGATACTGACGCCAGGGGCGATGAAGTTCGGCTTGAGGATTTTCAGGACGAGCACATTGGGCCCTCGCACTGAGAAGGAGGCCACCATGGGAGCCGTTTGACACCGACGGCCATGCCCCTGAAGTTGATCGTTGTAGTCGAGTTGGTGATGTTGGCAATGTATGCTTTGAGTGTGTCACCCTTGTTCTCACCCACCGAGCAAGCAGGGAGGACATGGGCATTTCGGGCCAACCGCAGTAGGAGAGGTGCCAGCCCCGGCTGACCTCGGTGGGTCTGCCCCTATCTAGCTAGGCCATGCAGCATGCAGCAGCACAATGGACGCGTGTAGGGTTGTAAAAAAAGCTTGAGGCTCACAAGCTGCTTGAGCTTGGCTCGCTCTAGGCTCGATTCGAACTCGGTTAGAGCTCCAAACTAGCCAAACTCATGCTTGATCTCAAGCTCGTGAGCTTCAACGAGCCAAGCTAGAATAGCTCACAATCCTCGAGCTTTTTTTACAGCCCACGGCCCCCGACTCCCCATCTGCCCATCTCTTCTCTCTCTCTCTCCTTATCTCTTCTTTTCTTCTTCCTTTCCCCATTTCACTTCTTCCTTCTCCCATTCTCCGCTTCACTTCACCAACCAAATCCCTAGTCCCCGCTTCTTGCTGGCGTCGGCCCCCTTGCCTCCTCAGCCTGGCCACCGACCTTTCGTCGTCGCCCGCTCGACGCCCCCACATGTCTCCGCCTTGGCTACTGCCTAACTCCTCCGGCTACCTCTCCTCTGTGTCGCCCCTACTCTGTGCGTCGCCTTGGCCACCCCTACCCCACCTCCAGCTCTAGTTCGCCCACCGCGCTTACTAGCCTCCGACGCGCTGCCCTGGTTCAGCCATGACGCCCTAGCTCAGCCTCCCCTCTGATTCCCTTACCTGGTTCCAGCCAGATCCATGGCTGACCCGCCCCCTGCTGCTCGGCCATGGCTCCTCCGGCTACGGCTTCCCTGTGCCACCCTTCGGCAGTTCGGCCCGACCCCAGGCCGTCGCCTCTTTAGCCCGGCTTTAGTGTTCTCGCCTCCCCCGCGCCTCCAGCCGGCTCAGCCTTCCGGCGCCGCCTCCTCCCGCTACTCGCTCGGCTCTCCCAACCGCCAACACCAACGGAGGGTACTCCCTCTCCTCTCTACTCCTTTCCTCCTCTACTACCCTTTTTATGCTTTGTGTCTCTGTGATGGCAACTGTGAGATGATTGTGTTGTGTAACCGAGCCGAACTTGAGTGAGCTCGAGCTTTGTCTAAGCAGCCCTGCTCAAAAGAGCTTTTTTTGAGTGGCTTATGGCTGAAAAGCACTGTAACTGGCTGAAAAAACACTGTAACTGACGGATGCTTATTTAGCATAATTAAATTTAAAAAATTTAAAAATATGAAAAATATGTTAGCCCATCACGTATAATGCAAACAAATACAAGAAAAAAGAACCGGTAAAAAAGCAAAAAAATATATAAAAAGACGAAATTTATAAATAGTACAAAATAAATCAGAAGTCAAAAGTTCAAACTGAAAGGAGCGAGGCCTGAGCTCGAGCCTAATTTAAAGCTCAAACTCGCTAAGTCTGACTTAAATTTCTAAAGAGCTCGAACTTAACACATCAAGCTCGTACGGATGCAGACGCAGTGATCAGCGGCAGCGCAAGGCTCGCTCTCCTGGCTTAAGCTCGTCATCTGCCCGTCCCATCTCTAGCTGTTGCGCGCCATACCTCCCAACTGTTGCTGCCTCGCAAAGGCGCCAAGCTGCACGTGTGCCCCTGACCACCACCTCTCTCTCTCTCTCTCTCTCCCCTCTCCCACATCACATATATCACACCCACACACGTCACATCACATATCACCTCTCCTCTCTCTAATCTCTCTCTACGGCTAGCGAGCCTCCATTCAATTCTTCAGGTGGCCCATACCTTACCTCTGGATTGCATCCATGTCGTCCATGCCTGTTAAATTGCCACCACTGCTGCTCACCATACTGGAGATGGCTAGGCAGCCGCATGCTGCTGGCCTGCTGCTGCAGTGCATGCTGCTACTGTTACTTGCATCAGCCTCAAACTTCGCGCTCGCAAAGCTGCACTGCTAGCTCTCACGCAGTAAAAAAAAGGCCGGCCGGGAACCAAACCAGTTACTCGTGCATGCATGCATGATGCCTCCGGAATCATTCGCTCCCTTTTCACTGCATGGATCCATGCATGCAGCTGCTGCAATAAGCTAGAGAGCCTGCATATTGCTCTAGCAGTGCAAACAAAGTAGATAATTTTTATTCTTCCGATTGATTAAGGTTTATGAAACGAATACGAAAGGGGTATCCATATTCGACTCCAACCTCGAGAAAAAAAATATAAAATAGGATACAAGATAAGTGATATCCATCCGTATATATCTGTATGTCAAGTCAATGGCGGACGCAGGAATTTTAGAATACGTGTTCGAAGTTGTAAAAATATTTTTCAGTACAAAACATAACTTGATAATAATATTTTGAACTAGACAAGGAGAAACAGAAGAATAATTTGAACTAGACAAGGAGAAACAGCAATTTTATACAGTAGCTATAATTCTAATAGGACCAGGCACAACAAGAGATGCAACAAGTTTAATCCAATAGAATAAAATTTACAACAAACCAGAAACAGAATATCTGTCTATCATAAGGAAATATACACCAATCCCAAGAACTTCTCCCCTTGCTTCAGACTGAGAATGTAGAGTCTGCAAAGTCAAAAACCAGAAACAAGAAAATTACTTGTATCTGCAACATACATGAAGATATAACTTATCTAGACATGGTATAACTTATCTAGTTAACAGCAGAACCTTTTGCCGGATCACTAATCATAAAACATAAATAATCAAACTAGTTCTTTCCAGTGGTTCTAAGGGTCAGCCATAACTTACTACAGCCATTTGTTTTACATGTTTCAATACATTTATATATCAGGTAAAGCAAGGAACAAACAACACAAAAATGAGCATGCCATCAGGGTAGTGATGTGCTAAGATATATGTCACAAACACATAGAACTTGCCTTCAAAGCAGTGTGTGCTCGAAAGAACAATGAAATTTATCTTTGGTGCCATCCTTTTCAAATTCTTCATCTGTTGGATGTGCTGAACATGTAAAATGTAAGAGGAATGAAAACAATAAGAATCCAAATTCTGCTATTTATAGCACATCTGTGCTCCATGAAGAATTGAAGCGTATGTAGCTAGTGTAGAGTATATGAATCCATGCCCATTTCAACTCAACTCCATCAGTAAAAGGCAGCACAATTAATCAATCCACTGTATGCACTCTTCAAAAACCAGTATATGAATCCATGCATTTGATTTGCTCTAAATTGGATATACAGCACAGTCGCACAGAGGACAGAAGTACTCACAGAGGCAGCTGCTGGTTGCTGGACCGGGACAGCGGTGCCGGCGTCGGCGTGCCGCAAAGGCAGAGCGGAGGCGACGAGGCGTGGCCGCGGGCGCGGTCCGGTCGGCCGGTCGTACGCCGCGGACCACGGTGCCGTCGTGCTGGGCTCGGCGGGCTGCCGGCGGAGGCACGGAGCGGATGGCCGGACCGCCGTTCGCTGAAGGCGCACCTGGTGGCTGGTGCGGTCTGCGGTCGCGGGTCGCCGGTCGTGGACTGCGGCGGAGAGGAGGGCCGGAGCGGTAGAGCGGAGCGGAGGGTCGGAGCTCGGAGGGCGGAGGTATATATATATGTATTAATTATACCGGGGGCCGGGGATAGCAGGCCGCGCGGACAGAAGATGGGCTGGGCACTGGCTTCACGCGCGGGCGCGGCCTGGCGGGCTGCTGCGCTTCTCTCGGCATCTCAGGCCGAATTGTGGCTATAAACACCTGATTTGGCCCAATTATACATACATATATATATATATATGTGTGTGTGTGTGTGTGTGTGTGTGTGTGTGTGTGTGTGTGTGTGTGTGTGTGTGTGTGTGTGTGTGTGTGTGTATTATACTTAGACATTAAGATTCGGGGGTCTGAAATAATAAAAATTAATTTAATTATTTGTTTATTTTATATTTTTATGTAAAATGATCAAATTATGGCAATATTGATAACATCGCTTTTCTAGTCATAGCTCTCAATGACGTAGAATTTAAACCATGATTCTAGTCATGATAAGATATATTTATTAATCAAATTAGATGTCAAATGATCAAATAAACACTCATATCACTCTTGGAATACACAATAAATTAGAATAAATATATTGGTACAATTGAGTAGTATCTTGACTCTACAATTTGATCTTAGAATGTGATCCTACCAATGTCTCCGATCTGATTTAGAATTATGATTCTGACAACCTTGCACTTGCAGATAGAAAAAGTATCACACCGGCTCATGAGCATCTAAAAAGAATTAGCTTGATTAAAATATGATCTAACGGCTAAAACACAACAACTTTACAAGCGTTTAACCTCAAAACTTAACTTACATTCAAAAAATCCGAAAAAATTCAACAGGAACGCTTGAGTGTAGTCATAATCCGAACACATTAACTAATGTATTTTCTTCTGGCATCTGTTCTGATGAAAATAAGTAAGATTGAGTGCACTCTGTACTCAGTAATCTACATGAAAAGGCTATATAACTAATATAAACTAATATGCAGAGCTCAAACGGATAGTGTCACATGTTATAATATGATAAAAAATAATATAACTTTGATGATAAAGAACTTTGCAATGAAAACAGTAAAACAATATTTAATTTACAAGGAGTTTGTCATCCACAATTTTCATATTAAAATTATTCAAATTCTACTTATATCTTGTTATTAGAATCACCCATGAAACATAACTCCATTAACCATGAGCACAGCATATTCGAATACCATTTATTATACTCTACAGAGTTGCCCAATTTTACCCATAAGATATCTTATACTCATAATGTCAAGCTATAGACACACAACATGTTAGCGTGCGACTTAGTTGAGGTAACAAGATTGTTCACTGCTCTATTCTTCTAGCTTCTACCCGGTAGGATCGAGGCCAAACAACCTTGTCGAGAATCCATGGGCCAAAGTGGAAATCGCAGCCCAACGTTGAGTGGGCCTACTATTTTGAAAAATGACAAGTGATTTTTTCAGTCCCACTTTCATTCACCCCTTATCCATGGGCCATTATGAAACACTGGGATAGCTGACACTACTACAAAAAGGGTTATCACAGACGGTTCAGAACTATCACAAACGGTTTTCTGAACCGCCTATATTTGTGTGTCAATGATAATCGGAGGTTATCATAGACGGTTTGTGAGCCATCTGTGATAAAGACAAAATAGACGGTTTGTAACTAGAACTGTTTGTGAAGAAAACTATTACAGACGACTCGAATCAAAAACCGTCTGTGATACTTACACATCACAGATGGTTCTAGTTACCAACCATCTCTGATTGGCGAGTATCATAGATGGTTGGTATATAGAACCATTTTATGATAGTTCTTTATAGACGGTTTATAGCACAAACTGTCTATGATAGTTCATTTTATACCTATTTTTTCTGTTTTTTTGCTAGCCTCAAGAAATAATGTAACCTATGCCCTTTGAAAACAAGCAAATACAGTGGCAAACACAACAACACATTCCATTTCTATTAAGATTAGAATCCCCCATTACAGCAAGAATATATAAGAAGCAGATATTCTGACAAACAGTAGAAGCTAGGTGCATCGGATGGCGGCCGGATATCACCGACAATGGAGAGGCGGCGGTAGCGCCACCTTTGTGGCATTACAGTGAGAATGCAGAAGACACTCTTACGATACTTACAACAAGAGTGTGTTGTGCAGTATACCGTGGTGTCACAATGGAGGTGCTAGCTCACGGCGATAGTCGATCGGCGTCGTCAAGGAACAAGCAGGATGCAATGCGCGATGTCCTTGACACTTGCCATCAAGGAAGAGAGGGGAGGGAATCGGATGGCGGTCGAATATCACCAGCAATGGAGAGGCGGAAGTAGCACCACCTTTGTGTTACGACGGTGAGACTGCAGAAGACACTCTTACGACATTTACAACAAGAATGTGTTGTATAGTTTACCGTGGTGTCACAACGGAGGCGCTAGCTCATGGTGGTAGTCGGCGTTGTTGAAGGGAGGATGTAGGAAGCTATATAGTGGATGAACTCACGTGTGACTGCCGGTGAAAAGGTAGATGAGGAGTAATTAATAAGGGCCGAGCGGTGGGAAGAACTTGTACCTACCATTCGATGTGGACAGAATGGACGGGTGAGATCGAAATCCTGGGGGATACACCAAAGATCGGTGATGTGTCATTATCAGAGACGGTTTGTTATACGAACCGTTTGTGATAATGCACATATCAGAGACGTTTGTTATATGAACTGTCTGTGATAAGGCACATATCAAAGATGGTTTGTTATATGAATCGTCTATGATATTAATATAAGAGATGATTTGGTATATGAACTATCTGTGATAATGCTTAAATATACGCACCTTAATCTAGCTCTTCTAAACTGTCCTCTTCCTCATCTTCTTCACCAGATTTCTCAACAATGGCATCTAATATTTTTTTGATCTCCTTCTTCTCATCTATCCATCATGAGTTGTTCGGCTGCAACCTTACATAAGTGGCCAACAATATACATCTGGAGCAGCTCCTCCACTCATGCTCTGCTCTCCTTCCTCGACTCGCTTTCATTCGTCAGCTGGACCTCATCATCCGTCGTCAACAGAGGTGTCTCATTGCTGCTCAGGAAAGAAAAATCGCCCTCAGCCTCGTTCTTCTCTGCAATGTGCACAAAGCAGAAAAAGGTCTTGCAGTAGTGGAGAGACACATGGATAACATTGCAAATCAAGCAGAAGCGATCGATTCTGAGAAAGCTTATCATGACATCCGCTTTAAGATTATGGGCCATACTAATGATTTGCCTAGGCTAGAAGAGGAAGTGGAGAGAGCAAGGATAATCTTCACGGCATTCGAGAACTCAGCGGCTGATCCTCCAACTCCAAAAATCGAAGAAGAAGCATATAAAGCCCAGAAGACTAAGATCTGGGAATCTCTTTTTTGGGACTTTTGCAATAAATTTGCCTTGAATTTGTCTCTCTTCTCAGCAGCTTCTGTAGTTCATATGACAAAGGACAAAACACATATGGTTGTAAATAAAAACTGTCTGTGATAGTTTCTTAAACGGTTCTAATTAAAAACCATTTGTGATAATGTGTATATCACAGATGACTTTTAAACCTAACCGTCTGTGATAGTTTCAGAGATGGTTTTAGCTATGAATCGTCTATAATAATCAAAACATAGATGGCTCCACATAACTGTCTGTGGTGAGCCATCTAGTATAGCTTATTTTATAGTAGTGTGACCTTCCTATAAATATTTGATTAAATCAAGTGGTGTATTAGACTAGATTTGATAAGTCAAAACATGTGGTTAAGTGAGTTCTGTGTCCTTTGCTTGGCACAAGGGTCTATTCCTTATGAGGCTATCATTCACATACCCTATGCACACTGGTACTACACCACCATATCTAAACTAGAGTCTCAATTCATAGGGTAAGGTCATGGGCTACATCCATCTAGTGGCTTCCCACTAAGTAGCCTCAACTCTAATACCATTTGAAAGTCTACCGACATGAAGCCAAATTATTCTTAGTAGTTTAAGTAAATTATTTTAGTTGTACCATCTACTAATAGCTATCTATATAGTGATTAGTTACGAAAGTTATCAAGGTGAATATGGCCTTAATAAATATGATAGGACTTTTTGGTGGTATGATCTAACTGTTCATCATGTTATTTTGAACTATTATTGAATGTAAATAAGAGTGCTCAAATAGTAATAATGAAAGTAACAATAATTTAATAATATGGGATAAACATGATCAAAGACATGGACTTGCTTTTTTTATATAGAGTTTTTGATTATTTCTTTATAGGCTTTAGGTTTATACCATCCACCTTAATTGCTCCAATATCTTCTCCATTAGCCAACTAATTGTATCTGGATACTAGCTCAAAAGAACGAATATAAAAAGTTACTATTTTGTAGAATACAAGCTGGGAACAAAATACAATAAAATATCCAGAAAAGATATAAAAGAAGGTGGGTTTGGGCGGATAGGGCTTAAACTAAGCTTGGTTGGGTCGAACAGAGTTGAAAATGGGTTAGACGGGTTTGAAACAATTGAAATGAGTATGAATAAGCTTAATGAGTTTAGGGTGAATAGTAACAGGATGAAAGAATAATACTAGGTTAGTACTGTTTCTAGCAGGTTAGATTTGGTGAATAGTATTGAATCAATTTACAGTGGATGTAGATCGGGCTGAATAGTACTAGGCTCGGACTATGAACAATATTGGGTTGAGGGTGAACAATGATGGGCTTTGACTATTGAGCTTAGCCCACTTGGCCTACTAGGCTTTCCACTACTTTGTGCCAACTTAGCTGGCCCAACTGCTTGGCCTACTGGGCATGAAGCCTAGTCAGCTTGAATGCGCGCCATGGTCGCCTGAGCAGTGGAAGAAGATGGTGGTGGTGATTGCGCATTGACGAGAGCTATTAGCACCGAGCAGTGGTGCTACAAGGGTAAGTGAGATCTAAGCAACCCATTTTTGGTATGCGTGTGATTGGAGGGGCACCTGAGACAGCTAGCGGGGGGATGGCTCACCGGAGCAGGGCCATGGCATGATGGTGCTCCAATGGGGTCTCAGCGAGTCTAAGGGTGGCTCGAGTTTCTACGGCGCAAGGGAAGACTAATGGTTGTGGTGGTTAAGGCCAGTTTTTGCCATTAGATGGCTGTCCATGGTAGCTGTGCATGGCCGGTGGTGACGTGCGATGCCTGCAGTTTAAGGGAAATGAGAGGGTTTGGTGTGGTCAGGTTCGGCTTCGTGGCATCCAGGAGATGCTAAGGTCACAAGGAATTGGATTGATATTGATGCTATAAGAAGATTCATGTTTTGGGGCTCATCGGTATGGGCATGGTGGCGGCGGTGTTTCTTGGCCAGAGTTGGGAGGGAAAAGCCTTGGGGGTTTGAAATTGGGTGCTACTAGAAGCTAAGGAGTGGTTCGACTCGACTTTAAAGGCCATTGAAGGTGGAGGAACCAGGAATGAGGTAGCAAAGCCGGCTCGTGGACGGTGGCACTGGCAGTCAAGGCGCTTTGGCGAGGTCGGTGGCAGTGTAGGCAGCTGCAGTGGTGCCGCGAGGAAAGTGGCGTCTCTCTGATATAGGCGCACATGCTGGCAGGCTAAGTTAAGGCCTCGGGTGCGTGTCAAGCAGACGACGGTCACAGTGGTAGCAGCAAGGTCAGCAACGGCGTGGAGCGAGCGCGTGGCCGAGGAGTGGTGTGACAGCCATTGATGGCTCGGTCGACGAGGTGGTAGGGCGTTGTGTGGGGTTTGACGAGCATGGCAACGGTGAACAGTGAGGTGAGCTGGTGGGCGCATGGGCTAGCGTGCTGCCAGGGAAATATGGGGAGGTGCCAGGACAGAAGGCGCCAGGGCAAGGAGGAAAGCGTATTTCCTGAAGAAGAAGAAAGCGGAAAAACATGACGAATTTCTGGATTGGGCAAGATTTCCAAATTCAAGAAAAACTCAAATAAATTTCAAATTTTTTAATTTTTTATTTGTTTCATATATGATATAGGCAGATGCAGGCAGGGATAGGCAAGCATGCACTGTGCCCTAGTCCTAATCATGCATTCATGCCACAGTGTTGTGTGCTTCCAAAGCAGCATACACAAACTGTTGCAGGATAAGGAAATGTTCGGATGCTAGTACACATGCACTAGATTAGCTGAAATGATCAAGTGATTGAGCCTGCAGTACATCAGCCAGTTCATCCAAAAGCTTAAACTAATGATGAAAGATGGGCAATTCATTTATACTTCAATACTCTCCCTCATATGTAGGCTTTCTTAGGCCTAAGAAGTGGAATAGAGATGGGCTGTAATTTTTTTTTAATTGCATCGACCGAGTGTTGAACTCAAGACTTCCTGGCTCTAATACCATATTAAGTAGTATGAACTAGCCAGTTAATCAAAAAACTTAAACTGATGATGAAAGATGGACAATTTATTTATACTTCAACACATTCGTCATTGCCCCACTAGTAATCTTTCTTTGCAAAATTACACATGAAACAGTTGATCATGTCTCATTTGAAACGCGTGAATTTTCCTGATCCTATGTGAATTGAACTATTTCTGTGAGATTAATTACTGTGATATTTCTGTGAAATTTCTGCTTTTCAAACAGGCCCTTAATTGCGCACAAATTAACTTGGGAGAATTCATGTATTCCAAACCAGCCATAAATCAACAAAAGTTAGCAAATGCCATCTTACTAAAAAAAAATATACATAACACACACACTGCTGCTAACTTTTACTTCAGTAAATTAATCTGCACAAGCTATCATATATTGGCGAGGCATGTGTACTGGCTCAAAGAGAATTAAGCACAATGAGTGAGTTGTGCTACCATTGGAGCTAGCTAGCTAGCTTATTACACACGTACATTAATAATCAAACACACATGTGAACGTCTGGTTGGGACATAAAATATAGCAAGAGCTGTGTGACATGTATATACATGGTTGGGCTAGCTAGCTTGTGTGTGTAGTGCTGCAGCCAGAACACAACCAAAATGGAAAGAAACAGAGGATCGGAGGAGTGCTAAGCTAGCTGGTCGTTCGTTGGTGAAGTGGTTGCTCATGTGATACCACCTCTCCATCCGTCTATTTTAGCGATCTAGCCAAGTGTCTTGACACATCTGTTCATATGTGGAACCAACCCAGGAGAAGCAACAACGAACTCACCCATCATTCTCCATAAAAATACGCACGGTTTGTACAAAGCTAGCGAGTCATGTAGCCTCCTCCAGCTCGAGACAAGGAGAAAAGATAGATAGGGACAGATTAATTAATATATAAAGCTGCTTAATTGATCAATTACCACTAAGTCCTTCCTCTCCTACATGCTGATGCATTGCTTAAGTAATTAAACAGGGTGAAAGTAAAACACGAATTAATTAACATCAAGCACTAACGGAACACCAGTTTTAACCATCTATCCCTTGCAACTTGCAAGCAGATTACCACGGATTAAACAAACACAAGAAGAGCATAATTAGCAGAGGAAGGAAGACATTGATTAGCTCTTAGCTTCCATTCCTTTCCATGTCCATGCGTGTTTGCATCCGATCCTTCCTTCCATTTCTTCCATGTCCATCAGTACGGCGCCACGCGGCCGCCGCCGCCTCCTCCTCCTCCTCCGGCGCTGGCCCACCCGTAGGCGTCGCCGGGAAGCTGGATGCCGTTCATCAGGTCGTGGGGGAGCTGATCGGGCGCCAGAGACGGCTGCTGGTGTGCTGGCAATGGGAGTGGCGGAGGCGGCGGCGAGGACTGCGCCGCCAGGCCCTGCGGCGGTTCTTCGTCGTCGAGAGGGAGGCGCTCGTAGGAGGCGTTGCCGAACGAGGCGGCCATGATGACCACGGGCCCGGAGGCCACGAGCGCACCGGCGACAGTGCCTCCCACGACCTGCCCCTGGCCGCCGGAGACGTAGACCGTGAGTCCAGTTGCGGACGGAGGGGCCGGCGGAGGGAGGAAGGACCCGGAGAGCGAGAGGATGTCGAAGCTGCCGGCGAGGCTGACAACGGCGCCGGGGCCCGCCCCCGGCTGCCGGATGGAGACGTTGGCGACGGCGCCGGTGCCGCTGAGCACGCAGACGCCGACCTGGTGGCGGCGCGCGAACGCGGCGACGCTGTCGACGACGTCGCAGCCTGCGGCGACCTCCAGGACGTGCGCGCGCAGGGCGCTGGCGCTGTCCCGCGTGATGATGACCGGCGGCTTGGGCTTGTTCTTGGACCCCGCGGGGCGGCCCCTGGGCCTCCGCCCCACCACGGGCGGCTGCTGCTCCTCGGCGCCCACCTGCTCCAGCCCCGCGCCCCCGCCCTCGCCGCTCCCGTTGCTCCCGGCGCTGTTGATGGTGTTGCTCTCGTCCACGAGCTCCGGCTTGGCCGCCATCCCATCGCCCCCGACCCCGACGAGCTGGTGCTCCTGGAAATGCTGGAACGCCGGGTGCTGCCCCGGGTAGTGCCCATGGAACGGGTGGAACGCCACCGGCGGCGCGAAGTGGTGCCCGCCTCCGTGCGCCGCCGCCGCCGCCACGGGATCCATGGATCGATCAACGGACTCTTGCGGTCCTTGGCCGGCTGCTCTTCGTCTTCGAGTTCTTGGAGGACGCTGCTGCTGCTGCTGCGAACGAGACGACGCGCGGTGGTGGTCAAAGGAGCAAGAGGGGCAAGTTTGGTCTGGTCTGGTGCGGTGCGGGGCTCGGGCGGGGAGGGGGGTTTAAGACAAGCGCGTAGATTGGGGATGCGGGGCCCACCAGAGGGTGGGCGTGGGCCCCACCAAGGTTCGCTGTCGGTCGTCTGATCCTGATCGCGATCGCGCCACGTTGGGTAACTTCTGCGCTGGGCTGCAGGCTGGTGCTGGCCACGTCTCTCGCTGACATGTCTGATCGCGCGCGCGCGGGGGGCTGTCTCAGGCTCTATACCCCCTTGAACCCTGTGGAAGTCTACGTTTATCTCTAAACTATAGAATCGAATGTTTTATAGCTCTTAAATATCAATATCATTTATTTTACTTTCTAAGACAGATTAAAGACGGTTTTACTCTGATGTGGCACTGATATGATAGATATTTTGACATGTAAACTTGTTTTAAAGTGATGTGACAGCCCAATCAGCATGATTATCAAATACACAAACAAAATATATAGCTGGACCCACCAATCATCCTCCTATACTCTTATTCTCCTTTTCTTCTTCCTCTCCTCTCTTTACCAATAGTCGTGGCTGTCTCCTCTCCCCACACACACTCTCTCTCTCTCTGCAAATGCTCGTGTTTGTGACATCGCCTCAGCTTCCCCTACAACATCCCTAAATCAATTTGAAGAAAATTGCAACTAGCTCGACGAATTGCATCTTCTTCTCCGTGTTCGTCTGTGAGCCACAGACGCCGATCTCACAACCCTGATGAGATCTTCGAAATATATTCGTGTCACATCTTTTCTCGTCCGCAAACTTCATTTCCCCTCAAACAATTTTAGCAAGACGCCACGGGCTCGCCAGGAACGACTTTGTCTTCCTTAGCTTTGACCACACCTCACCACCTTACCATGGTGGAGGAGGAGAAGCAACGGTGCCTCGTGCATAACATGTTCTAGGTGAGGTGAACCTGAGGGTGGGGTTGATGCACTCGGAGGTGGCCTGATGTAGTAGGAACAACTCAACACCGGTCGCAGCAAGCATGAGCAAGGTATGTGCATGGTGATAGTGAGTTCCAGTGAGCATAGCGAGCGTAAGCAAGGGAGGTGCACGGCCTCAGCATAGGGGAGTCTGGATCCATTCTCATCTCGGCTCGAGATGACCTGGGAGGGCTAGCGACGACAGCACGGTGAGGCCCGCTAGTGTGGGCCTCCTATGATGGCACAGCTCGAGCGAGGATAGGGTAAGGGCATCAAGGCGCTCATGGTGACATGGATGGGGGTTCTTGAGAAAGAATGAAAAGAGATGGGAGGAAGAGGGAGAGGAAGCAGTAGTGTGGATGAAGAAGGTGGTTCTTGAGAATGACGTGTGGCCCTACTATGTATTTTTAATTTATTTGCACATTTGGCTAACTACGTTGATTATGTATCAAAATTATAAATCCAGAACTAGCTTATGCATTAAAACATCTGCCATGTCAGTGCCATTTTGGAGCAAAACTGCCTTCAATCGGTTTAGGGTAAAATAAATAATATTGATACTTCATGGTTGTAAAATATCCGGTTTTACAATTTAAAGTTGAAACTTAGACTATCGCAAAAGTCAGATGGTAAAAATAGACTTATTCCTAACTACTATCACTTATCGTACCTCGCGACACCGTAATACTAAACGGAGCACAGATAGGAGAAATTTGGAATGGTAAATTAACTCTCTTTCAACAAGTGGACTATCTTTGGGATCCGATCTTTGCATGCAGGAGATAGATGTGTTGAATCACAAGAGATAGTGTGACGTTGTCCATTACAATATATTGTTTGATTCTACGAGGAGGCTTGGAAGAACTGTTGTCTGCTGGACGCATGACGGAACAAAATCTTGAAGTTACTACTGGTTCATGAATCGGCTGTTCAGACGGTTTGCATGAGAAAATGACTCAGATCAACATATCGATCTTGACGCGGATACTCTGGCGTCGATATACATAGGAACATGTGTACGCTATCCAATTAGTCAATTGAACTATCTAATAACGTTTGTCAAATATCGCTCGATAGAACATGCATGATCTACATCGTCAGCTGACCCTTGGGCACTATTCCTTATCACATTATGTTTCACTTACTGTATTTGGATACGATTATTTGTTAACTGTTTACATCACATATGTAACGAGAGTTTTGAAATGATTTATTTCTCTTTTACAAGAATAGTAGACTAGTTTTGAGATATGTAACTTTGTTGAGAAAAGACACTGATGTCATGGAAAAGTGTTGGTTTGCATGATGCATGATGGAAGAAAATCCTGAAGTTGACTGCTGGTTCTCGAATCGGTTCATCAGATCAATGTTTAATTGCATGAGAAATGACTCATGTGGATGTCATTCTGTCTTGATGTGGATATACATAGGAACATTATACAAGTGTGTGCTATCCAATTAGTAAACTAACTATTTGATCACATGTCAAGTAATGTTTTGCTTGTTCAGTTTCGCTTACTGTCTTTAGATGTGACCATTTGTTAACTATCTATATCGCTACACTATGCAATGAGAGTGGTTTTTTAGGCCTTTGTTTTAGCTTCTAAAAGCTACTTTTAGCTTTTCTATAGATATTGTACTGACTTTAGCTACACCGGTCAAAATTGCATATGACTTTATCTCTCTTCATACTCTCTCGCGAATAGTTAGAATTCTTGCCAATAAGTCAATGCAAAGTTTAGCAGGAGTTGCGTGCATACTCTCAAGATATATAAACTAAAACTAAATGACCAGGAATCAAAGTTTAGCACTGGACCACTGTTTATCGATCATCCATGTGACGCCACAACAAAAGGTGATAAAACGGTAATCTATTCTAACAATATTGAGGTATATTTTCCCCTCGTTCCTTCGATCGATGGGCATGCTGATACTTTTCCTCTTTTTTCCAGTATACCATAATTAAATTGCTTCCCTGTTATATATTCTGATAGAACCTGCTACGCCGGACAACTTGAACTGATCGATCGATCACTGCCTCAAATTAAGGTGCAGATATATATAGACATATAGTGAGATACAGAATTAAGCACACGTACGTACGCATGCAACTAGCCAACTGCAAGTATGTGTGCACTAAACCTCAAGATCATTTGCAGTAAATGTTCTATAGTTAATTTCAGCATAAAAGAAGCAACACGCAACACAAATTGGTTTGAGCATGTAACCCAATTAAGCCTTTAAAATTCAGAAAACACACACAGGCCGTTGCGGCAATATTAATAAGCATGAGACGTTGACAGCACATAATGCTTCGCATTTAGCTGGTAATTAAGGTCAACTGCCCGTCTGCATCAGTAGCTACTACCTTTGTAATTCTTTCATCGCATGGTTTGGCTTCACCGCGTTGCAAATTCATGTGCTTTCTGCTATCATATCTGGATATTCGATCGGGGTTTGCTCTTGGGCTCTCGAGTGTCCTTTCAGGGATGGGAGAGGATAGAACCTTTTGTAACTCGCAGGAATACAGGCAGATCGCTGTAGCGAGATGAATGCGCCGGCCTAGAAATAGTTAAGGTATGACCGATAACGGCGATCACAGATGTGAATAGGATCTAACATTATTAAAAGTCTTTTCAAAAATTTTCTTAAAAAAGAAAGTAAATCTCTTCACTTCAATAGCTATTCGAAGCTATAAAGATCAAGATTAATCAATCACAATGAAAAATCCAAGAAAAACTGAATCAAATAAGTCTCAACAGGTTCTGATGGTCTGACATCTAACTAGAGAGCGGTCTAATGGCTACTTGGTTAGCGGTTTGACCTCTTAGCAATCTGACTTCTAGTTAGTTGGTGATATGATATCTCCCTAAGAACGGAATAGATTTTTAGCACTATTTTAAATCTAATAAATGATGTAACTTTTAATCCACAACTCCAAATGACTTAAAACTTAAACCAAGGCTAGGTTATGAACTTAAGAACCTATCCTAGTTAAAGATTTTGAAAGAACTTAAGAAAGTTGAGACCTCTTGGCTCTTGAAACTTTGCTGCACCAAAACCAAACTAAAACCACAAAATTGACTCAACTTTTAAACCAAGACTTCAAAACCACGATCTAGTCTTACTCATGAGTCCTTGATAATCTAGATAACCTAGAATAGTTTCTCATATGTTATAGCAAGTTAGATCATAGCACGAACTCAAGCAAAAAACCCTTAGAACCAAAGAACTCCAGAAACACCCCTTTTGTAGCCAAAATGGGACAATCTCAAGAACATGCCAAGAAGAGTGTCTAGATAGATGGAATCAAATTTTCAAGAGATATATCCATCACGTACACATCCTTGGCATAAAGTAAGATTAAGAGGGGAAAAGAAAACATCAAAAACCAAGGCAAATTAAGAAATCAACATTAGAGCATATATATGAGAGAGAGACTTGAACGAATTTTAGATATCTATTGATACTTAAAGATAAATATTTACAACCACTCTCTATCCATACACAAGTCTAAGGAAGACAAAAAGCTCAACCACACAAGCCTCTCATATCTCCCATAAGGTTCTCTCCATGAAACCTAACTCTCCTCTCTTCTCTTCACAAGGCTTGGACTAAACCCTTCCAAAGCTTACCCTAAGCCACCTCTCTCTCCCTCCTTATATTTGGAGGCTCATAAGGGAAACCTTAATCAGCACCTCTAGTTGGGTTTCAACCACTCTTACATGAGCTATACACGCTTCTCAAAGCGTACACACCTATTAACCTATTAGTAAATTAACATTTGATCCACAAAGCATTTTCAGCACATCCTTGGGCTAAACCACTTAGGACAATGCGGCGGTTTCGTACATTGTCACTTTTTTAGTATTGAAAAATTTACTAAAATACCCTTCTACCGCCTTCCATGAAGCTTCCCGCTTTCGTTGCCTTGATTGTAGACCTCATCTCTTCCCGAGCCTAATCCATGGTCATCTGCTTCTTTACAAGCAATTTCCATGCTTGCAATGTGTAGGTTCACTATTGGCTTACACATCAGCAAGTCTCTTTATGTCGGTTCCCCCAACCACATTTCACTTGCACCGACCGCACCATTCAATGAACCATTACTCGAACCTTCCCTTCAACATCCCTTGTCTTCTCTTGTGCCTCGCTTGAGCCCAACAAAGTGTGACTTACATGGCTCCACAAGCCCAATAAGACACTACATCTTGAAAGACGTGATCTAAATCAAATAGGCCAACGCCACAGTTTTGCAAACCACTAATCCACCTAATATTGGACAATTTCCCCATTGCCACCCACCGGTCTTCATGAATATGCGATGACCAATGCCTCGTCATCAAGATCATACGCCTGCTCCAACAACATCACCACTTGAAATTGTTGAGTCATATGACACACCATATCGCACTATAGTCTGTGACATGTCAAAATGCAATTTCTCAAAATGAAACTCAACCAAAGATAGTACTGTAGAAGCAAAATTGAATACTCACCATCAACACGAGAATAGCACCATATGGTTCTACAGTTAAACCAAATCCTAACTCGGTAACACAAAAGAAGGCATATATGGATTGCATGCCACTGCACCGTACTATCTTCCCCTTACATTAGCATGCTGCTCAAATGATATTGTAGCCATTTTTCAAACAATTTTGACTTTCCGATGTCTATTTTTACAAATCTATCCCCTTCTTAGGCTCGACAGGACGGCGGCGGCCGCGCAATAAATAGTTAGTGTTAATTATGCTTAATTAGTGCTAATAATGTAACATTAGTGCTAATTATGATTAATTTGGCTATTTGCCGATTTGTAGGGGTTCGGTAGGACACTACCAAGCCAGAGTTGCTCAGACTTCGATCTGTTGGGCTGCGGTTCGGTAGGACATACTGAGCTGTTGTACCGTGGTGGGTGACACGTGTCACCTGCTAAGCTTAAGGAGAAGCTAGATTTGTAAAAATAACGTTCGAGGCTAAATTTAGAAGAAGAAAAACAGCTATAATACTATTTATGTAAGCAGTACGCTGATGGACACTGAAGGCGTGCGTGGGTGTGGGCGTCGACCCCACAATGAATGATCGATCGATCAGTGAGCTGAACAGCATCCCCCAACCCCTCGGCGGCCCGGACCCCTACCCACGCGCGCGCTCATATCTACATCGCAGTTGCAGAATGCAGAGTAAGCAAGTACAGACAGACAGACTACAGTTTCGACTTTCAGGCCGGCCGGCCGGTTAGCGTACGAGGCAGGCAGAGACGACGATAGATCGCTGCATCTGCGTGCACCCATCGATCCACAGACGAGTGCATGAGAGCTAGGTATAGCTAAAGATTCGAGGCATGCAGCATATGTCGTTCCTGAGTGATAACACGGAATTGATGAGCGTCGTCAGGGAACTGAAACTGGTCAGACGACGTGCCCAGCTTCAGCATGTCTGCACCCACGCCCGGCGCCTGCAGATGTTTTGTGAGTTGTGATCGATGGGTCCATCCGCGAGTCGTCTCATGCAGTCCTCCCCTCTCGCTGCTGCCGGCTTGCCGGTTCGCGCGCATATATGCATGTACGCAGAGCGTAGTTACTGATATGTTACCGAAAATTGAGACGCCCATGGAAATTAAGGACTTCAGGCCTATCTCACTCTTGCATAGTATACCTAAACTCATGAGCAAAGTACTGGCCAATGGACTGCAACCAAGGATGCCAGATCTCATCGATCACATGCAATCAGGTTTCATTAATAACATATCAATAACAAGAACTTTCTACTAGCATCTGAACTAGTTCAATATGCCCTGAAAAGGGGGAAAAACCAATGATAGTACTCAAATTGTGTGCGCGATAAGATACAAGACCGGACACTAAATCTATAGGCGTCCCTAGTAGGATTCATGAACCATCGAGGATGTAAAAGGAGGACTCAACGAGAACCACACACAAGCTACCGTACAAATGTGTTACATATGGGTGTATTAGAGTGACCTCTTTCTCCCTATTTACAAGTAGTTTTATTTATAGAGAAAGGAGAAAAGTACCTGAAATTACATTTTTGTCCTCGGATCTTAGCTTGCCCCAAGGAGAGCTTTCATCCATTGTGCCAAGTGGGCCCTGCCATGCCCAGGAGACCTTGTTTAAAGTTGGCCCACAGACCTCATCCGAGATGGACTCCGAACATGGTCTGGCGTGGATCTCCGGATGTGTGGCGTCATACTAAAGTTGTCATGGCATACCTCAGCGCACCTTGTCTTGTTAAAGTTATCTCTGTCCGAGGTAGCGCAGAGACCACAACAATTTGGATTTTCACGATGCATTTCACACAATAAATTGGGAATGTCTACTGCTAATCCTACAGCACCGGGGGTTTGACCAAAAATGGGTCGACTGGATACGCGACATACTTTTGACAGGCAAAGCACATATACTTATCAATAGCACAGTGGGTGATCAAATTCATTACAAGCGTACAGTACTACAAAGAGACCCACTCTCTCCATACTTACTCGTTCAAGTTGCAGATGCCCTACAGAGAGTAATTCAGCAAGCTCACAACAATGGCCTTCTCTTACACCCACCGGATATACAAGAGACCCCCCAACATTACAACATGCGGATGACACCCTAATCTTGCTCAAGGGTACAGCAGAACAAGCGACGGTTCTGAAGGAGTTCCTAGAATCATCTGCAAGTTTCTCAGGTCTGAAGATTAACTACCACAGGAGTACATTTGTGCCAGTTCATATGTCGCAGCAAAATGCAATTATAGCCGCCGACGTCTTACACTGCCCTGTCAGGCTGTCAGCTCATTGCCCTGCAACTACTTAGGATTGGCTCTCTCTACTAAGAAGATTTCACAAAACTTACTGCAACCAATTATCAACAAAATAGACAAAAGACTAGCTGGTTGGATAGCCGGCCTACCATCATGGGGAGGAAGAGTAATCATGATAAACGCCGTGTTATCGGCAATACCTACATACTACATGAGTTGTCTCAAATGGCCAGAACGCAGCATCGAAGCTATTGACAAAATTCAGAGATCTTTCCTTTGGAAAGGGGGCGAAGAGGCGTACGGCGGACATTGCCTAGTCGCATGGAAAACGGTAACGCTGCCAAAAGAACAAGGGGGGTTTGGGACCCCGTGATCTCAGAATTCACAATCAAGCACCACTCATGAAATCAGTGGGAAGCTACTATCAAACTCTACAGAACCCTAACCCTGCTTCCAATGGTTAAGGGGCCAATATGTTCAGAACCACATACCAGCACAACCTTATCAAGGAGATACGGCGATTTGGAGAACACTGTCCTCTTGTCTTTGAAGTGACAATACAGATGACCAAGGTTATAGTCGGGAATGGCCGGACTACTATGTTTTGGAAAGATCATTGGATCACAACATTGGACCACAAGCTCCTGTCGTTTCGCGGCCTCAAATGGCCAGCGACCGAATATGTCTGGCATAGAGCTATACCACACAAACACAGAGTCTTCTTATGGTTAGTTTTCAGAGGACGGCCGAACACCACAGATAATATGACCACCAAACACTGGACAAATGACCCTCATTGCGACCTTTGCCCTGCATTGGAAACAGTCGATCATATCATCTTGCGATGTAGAGCTGCAGACAATGTATGGAAAAAACTGGGCCTAGCAACAGCAGCAAACTCCTCGCACTGCTTACTAGAATTCGTTGAAAGAACAAACGCAGAAGCAGGTCCTTTATGTGGAGTTTGGCCAACATGTTTTTTTTTTTTTTTGCAGCTAGTGCTCACGCATTATCGACTACAAGGAATACACGAGTGTTTCAAAGAATAGAAGGCAACGTCATATCGATTCAACGTCAGATTCAGGACTCCATTGGCTGTTGGGCTTACAGGTCAAAAGTCCAAGCACCAAATCTCTCTTCGACAGTGGAGCCAGTTGTTATCTTAATCTTCTTTCTGTATTTCGTCTTGTTTTGTACCTTCAGTTATATGCAGTTCCACCTTTTCCTCTATTCTTCTTTCTTGCTTTCATTTGTTTAAAAACTTTTAACGCCCTTGGCGTCGTAACATCCTTTGACAGCCATTTAGGTAAAAAAAAAAGCAAATATGATAATCGTACTTCATCTCTCGCGATTCATGCATGCCGTTGACTAGCCATTAATCATGCTGTATCTATCAAGGAACACAGAAAAATGCAGGCCGCATAGGCGAATCATGTCGCTGTCGATCATCGCCACTGTTGCGCAGAAACATTGATGCGCTGATAGTGATACAGGTGGGATCATGCGATGCGAGGTGACATGTCCATAAACATCATTATATCAGGATGTATACCATGATAGTATCATCAATCCATCGTTCCGATCCAGAGCCGTGCCCGTGATGCGCGCGCGGGTGCACTGCGTCTTCATGCCCTCGATCGAGTGCAAGCGGAGCCGCAGTCGTGGTACACCGGCAGTGCCACGACCACGGTCGATCCCCATCCAACTGATGGTCGGCATGCGCGCGCGGGCGGCCGGCTACGGGACGCGGTCGGTGGTTTTGGTCGCGCGGAACGGCTGGAATCCGCGCGGGTTCCTACGTGCGTGCGTCCACGCGCGGGTACGTCGAATTAGGCACGACGACGGGTGCGCCGCGGCGCGGGCGGGCGGGCGGACGTCGTGGCTGATGACTCTCCCGCTGCCGCCCGGCCGATCTACCCCGACAGCTCATGTGACAGCCCGTGTCATTATCCTGAGAATATGACATCAAACAACGGATTATTACTTTATAAGGTTTCGATCAAGTTGCTTTGGCTTCTGATTTCCAGAATCCAAAATAAACGCATCGGCTCCTTAATTTTTGCTTTTTTCTGAACTTTTCTTTTTTTTTCCTTGGTCTTTTGTATTATTCATAGAGATATAACGATATTTTTTATGTCCTCCTATTTTTTTTAATTGAATGACTCAAAAAAATTAACAATCGCTACAATGCACTTTCAGCCAAAAGCCAATAGGCGAACGCTGGAGCCTGTTGGAGCAAGACCTAAGATCCACGCCTTAGAGAATAATAAGCTATACCAAAATTATGCAACAGAACAATAACTAGAAACTTTGCAGTATTACAACAATTAGCCACATAGGGCTAAGGTCTTAAGCATATATAAGATATACAAAAGGAGATACAGATTATTTATATGCCCTATCTCTCAAGAACAAAGCTCTACAGGTCATCTACTCGTCCTAACTGTCGAATAGGATGTCAACCTCATCCTGGTCATCGACAACCTCAAGGACAAAGATCTAATCCTCATCCAATTAACACTCCACTACGCTAATATATCCACCTAGGCTCATCACTTCCAAGCTCTATACCAGTTCTGGTTCCGCCTACTTTGGATCTACCACTTCTAGATTCTATACCACTTCTGATTTCCTCCACTTAGTTATATTACTTACCCACGTAGAGATGATAATAACGTTATAGAGTAGCATTTTTTGCTCGTCAAAACAAGAATATGATTGACACTAGAAATACGACTCCCTACTCGAGTGAAAGTTATTTGGCTATTATATTATAACCATATAAAGGGTCCCAAATATGTCCTTTTCTCTTTTTGACCAGGACACCCTCTACCCTTCTATTTTACATAGCTTATAGTCTAATTGCTCCTTAGCTAAATTGTCTTTCTTTCATATGTTTTCTTGCTTTATTTATCCATCAATTCTTTGAAAAGTCATTTTAATGCAACATGTGATAATAGATATTGTATAGAAATTAGTTTTCTTAAGATATATAACTAATCAAAGTGATCAATGGTAACTTTGTCTTGGTACTCATAGAAAACCTCGGTCTCAACCGTGGCTTGATCAGTTCCCTCTTCTAGCCCTAGTTCGTCCTCCACGTTACAGAGCGCATTTTATGGTTTTAGGAAACTGACTAAAGAGACAGTTGTGTTGTATTATTATGATGATTCCTTGGTTAAGATTTTATATTTGTTGGAATATATTTTCCTTGGTGGCTTACTTCCTTCAGTTGATTTCTTACTATTCTAACTTATTACCACTCTCAGCTATTTATCTAGTTGACCCAAACCTTCAACATGGAACCAGCCTAGCTTGTTGCCCTCTGACCCACGCACACGGCCCATGCACGAACGCACTCATGCGCCAACTCCTACCCACACATGTCTACACATGTAGCAATAGCACACACACACACACTCAGCTACCATTTCCTCTCTCTCTCTCTCTCTCGCTCGGTTCCACTCTCTCAGTCACTCCTCCCTGACTATGATTTGCTACCAGCGTCCTCCCTCCATCATGGTCCTATGTCACCTCCCCACCATCGTGGCCCAACGACACTGGTGTTGGCGAATCTGGGGGCGGCACCAACGGGCTAGGCGCTATTCTACTATGGCGTCATCAACGTCCTTCAATCCAGTTCCCCTATGGTTCCCGCACCTCTTCTCCTACTCCTCCAGCCAGATCAAGTGCCGATGGTGGTGGATCTGGGCGCGACTCCACCAGATCGAGACTTCCCCCTTCTAATCTCTGGCTAAAACCCAATCTATTTTGTGTTATTTACCTCATTACGGTTGATTCATTTTTTTATTTACTTATGCACGGATAGATATGGTGTTGGTGACAGTGTTCTGCAGTTGAGCAATTATGATGGGGCTTGGGGGTCTGCATATGTTGGGGAGCATGCATGCCTACCAAGTGCGCACTAGTGACTATCCATGAGTTGGTCGCTGCCATGAGCCAGCGACGCTACTCATCGCAGCTTTAACCAGTTGAGGTGAGAGCTACCCCCCCCCCTCTCTTGCGCTACTACTCTACTCGGTTGGTGAGGTCATCTATGATGTGTGGTGCCTTTTGGAGTGAGAAGTGGGGGACAAGGAAAGGGACAAAGTGTGTGGTGACCTTCTTGAGTTTGGTTCGGTCAGGAATGGGTTGTGATGGTGGCGGCGGTGGTCCTCCCCCATGTATTCTCTCAATGGTTGACCTACTCCTTTGGTCCCCTCTGATCCTAGTTGATTCCTTGCTACCAGAGCTATCAAGGGTGTGGTGTGCTTCTTCTCTAGTTTTTCCCTGACTCCTCTTAAATGCTCCCCCAACACCCCTTTAGTGGCGTCGACTCTTAACTCTCTCTTTCACTCTCACCATCGGTGGAAGGAGATATGGGAAGAGAGATGGAAAAAAAAGGGGGGTGAGGTCCTCTCCTCTCTCTTGCTCTGGTGGCTTGGCTGTGCAGAAAATGGTTGCGGTCCCCCCCCCCCCAC
This sequence comes from Dendrocalamus latiflorus, assembly GCA_017311315.1. Lineage (NCBI taxonomy): Eukaryota > Viridiplantae > Streptophyta > Magnoliopsida > Poales > Poaceae > Dendrocalamus > Dendrocalamus latiflorus. The sequence goes on from CM029659.1 coordinate 2,171,502, forward strand.
CCCCTCTCGCACGGCTCTGCAAATATTTGAATGTTGTAATATTTCTCCTCCAGTGCTTGATCGGTGATGTAATAAAAATATGTTGTAATGGCGCCATCTATTTATTAGTTAACTCTGAATTAAATTTAAACATACTGCTCAAGTCCATTAATAGCGATGGTCGTTTCAGCTCACTAGCTCAGCCTCCGCCTCGACCTCCGTCAGTTTCTTCGTATGATACAAAAAGATCCACGTTGCGGTGCGGTGCCCCCACTGCTGCAGTGCTGCTGCTACGTCCGTCCGCCGTCCTGTGTTCCGGCGCTGAATACGACGTGCGACCACATTGTTCGCATCTGATCCAGGCGACTCGGCGAGGGATCCAGGATCTGCAGTGATGCACTGTATCGTGTACGCGGCTCGCGTTGCGTTCGTGGCCGGGTTTGATTGGGGTTTGGACGGGACGGGGCATGGCCGTCCGGCGGGGTCTCCGGGCCGGACGGACGTGCCGACAACGTCCGCGGGAGGCTCAGGGTGGGGTTCGGGCGGACCGAATCTTTGACGTGCGTGACCAGGCCGTCCGTCGCCACCTCTGGCCGGCCACACAAGGGCTGTCTGTCGCCTGCCTGCCTGCCTGCCTCAACGATGCCTCGTGTGCTAGGCGACGGCCACCGTCGCAGCTTTGGCCTCTGTCACTAACTGTTAACAAGGGCGGATCGGAAAGAGGATTCTTTTGTCTTGAGGTAGGTCTCCCCTCCTTTCCTTTTAGTTACGGCGAGCGCGATCGGCATGCCCTCGTCTGTCTCTCTGCGTGTTTTGCTGCGCTCTGCCCCGACACACGCCTCTCGCCATCCCCTGCACCGTCAGTGATCGATCGCCGCGAGCGTGCGTGGTCGTGCCCAGCTGCTGCTGATTAATGCCGTATCCACACCCACATTTTCTGTGGCGCACTGCAGACACACTGGACAAGTTTTCAACCCTTCTCCGGGAGAAGGAAATGGGATGGTGTACATTTGCTTCAATCTATTATATAGCAGAGGGTTGTGGCCGCACACTGCACTTGACAAAAGTCGCCCATCAAATCCAGTGGCATTCATAGGTAAATAAAAAACAAATATCAGCTGCAGTATTGCGGAACTCCTGCCCCATATGGATCACATTAACTACAGGTTGTGTACGCACCCGTCTGCCACTGTACCACACTTTGTGCCAAAACAGGGAAAATTTATAAAAGTAGAATCACTCCTTTGCAGTAACAAGTTAACAGTCGAAAGATCAGCTACTGTACAATGAATACAAGTACACTTCATAGCCAAGTCTACCCATCTGCAGGCTCTCACTCTCCCAAATTGTAACATCACTTATTTTCGCCTTGATTATATTTTTACAACAATAATTTTACAAACTACATAAAAGTAGGAAACCTCTCACATAGTAGGATTTGAAAAAAAATGAATTGCTACCAAGAGTTTCAACTGCCTCTCAGTACAACAAAAATGGACCCTTGTGGAGAAAGAAGGTACAAAACCTTGCCTGTTCAGATAATGTAGTATGGTGCCCATGTACGCTTGCAAAAACTAGGTAAATCAAGGGTCCATATGCTTGATTACCAGCGCTTGGCGCAGTGGCACCTCTACTTGTATGAGGAATGTAACTCCACGCTGCGTGAGACCCAGCTGCATCTTTGGTTATTTTATCAACATTCTATTCGCAATCTTCTCATCTCTGATTGAAGAGTGGGGCTGGATGTCAATGTACGGTATGCTAACATCCTTATATCTTCTCGAGAACAATCCCTTGAAATCCGAACAAGTTCCCATAATGCACCTTCAATGATAATATCCTTTGCATTTACTTCTGCAAAAGACCATAATAACACCATAATACATATGCACAATAATGCAATTACTATTACAAGTTGATTTGTGTGTGTGTGTGTGTGAGAGAGAGAGAGAGAGTGAGAGACCATGTTGTGCCAAATGGCACAGCGCAAGCTCAATGTGCCGCCTAATTGGAGCAGCTTCACTATTGGCATTTTTTACGATCCAAGGAAGCGCTCCATCATCTATCAATAAAGATTTCCCCGCCTTGTTTCCTGATAGAACAAAATTATGCATGTCTTAGTTAGAATGACATGGGTGCAAGTGCAACATAATCATCATCTAAGGGATGGGATAGGATCAAGACAAATACATAAAAAGTAGATCTCAAACGGGAATTATGTGGGACTGGGACCATATCAAGGATATAGCCATCATGCTTCTCCATAGAATGCAGGCATATTGTTCAAAGTTAGATCAAACTTGGAAGTATATTTAATTGATAGAATTTCAAATCAAAGATTGTACTGTTGAGAACTGCATAAGAGCTAATCTCGTATCATCAATTTCCACCTAAAAAAGGAATCAGAAAATTTCACAGTAATGAATGGGATGGACACTAAAATTGTTGGTTAAGCGCAATTAGGATCTCCAAACTAGAAAGTGTCCCTTAAATGGCATCTTTGGATTGTGGAATATGCTCTACCCGATTGAACCAAAGTATCTGTTATCACCTTATTAAGGGAAAACAAATGAACAGTAGATAGATTGGTAGCATTACCTTGAGTAGCTGCTCTAGACTCACATTTTGCGAAGTTTGCAATGCCACGTGCAACTTGAGCAAGGACATCAGGGTGCCCACACTTAACCATTCCCAGCAATGCTTTAATGCCACCTTCTCCTCCCAACCGTGTTTGCAGTTTATCTGGTTAAAGGAAAAGGTGAGGATAAGGACTAAGCCACATAGATGGGAATAGCTTCCTATTTCATGTCCAAGAAATTAAGAAATTATTTGTAGAATATGTAGTCCTGAAGTAATCTAGTTTTCAACTGTGCTCCCGACAAACTATTGCTGGTCATTGACCAAACTCTATACTTCAAGTCTTCAACAATTTTTTCCTTTCGATAAAACTTGGAGCAACATGCAAATAAGTATGATATGGAATTACAGGTAATTAAAGTCATAAACTGGATGGTCCTGGTGTTTTATATAGCCAGTTAGTGTGTCCAGAATACTAACTTTCTGAGGGATGTTTTTCAGTACATTAATTTCTTAGGGTAGACTAACTCTTGCATCAGCAAACTAGCAGAATATAGAGTTACCATTGCCACACAAGTTAGCAATAGCTCCAGCCACCATTCTTAGAGTTTGTGGGTCCTCCGCATCAGATGCTGTCCTTGACAACAAAGTTACACCACCTTGAGCCATGATAAGATCTTGATTTGTTTCTGCATACGTAGATTATCGCAACAATATAAGAAGACATTCTATCACAGAAAACAGCTCACTATCTAAAGCTCTCTTTCATGAATTACAAAATACTACTGGCTCACTAACCATTCATTGCAAGATTAGCAATTGCTCCTGCTGCTACTCTGCGTATGGTCTCATCCTCAGAGCTCCTAAGCAGCACTAGGAGGGAAGTAAGGCCACCTGCTTCTACAATCTTTTCCTGATTTGCCTCTGAAAGTACACAATGTCAAACATAGTTAATTCATGATTGTATGAAATTGACATAAAACCATACACTGTTCAGATTGCAAGTTGCATCCAAACATTGTTGATCCAACATGAGCAAGCAACCATTACATATCACATTAAACAGTGAGATTTAGTGCCAGGGTTAAATATTGAACATGCTATAGCAGTATTGTAACAACATGTTTCGAAGTACAAATCTATATTTCTATCATCTGACAGGGAGGCAATTAAGCAGTCCATTACATGCTTACAGAGAAATACATCACTTCATCAGCACACATCTAAATGCTCTGCACATGTAGCCACGTATAGCCGAGGCATATCAGCATATGAAATGCAGACTGAATACCTAGACATGCAGCAGATGCTGATGCTTAAAAACCTTCACATACGTAACTGGAAAGTATACTCATACAGCAAATGCAACTCTGTGGAGACATAAAAGAACAGACAGCAACACCTCTCTATCTAATTACACAAATTATGAAGATGCCAAGCTCACCTTCAGCTGCCAGATTCGCGACAACTTTCACTGCATGAACACGAACATCGGGTTCTTCCGATTCAAGCAGTGACAATATCTTCTGTAACCCAACTGAAACAGCTTGAGGAAAAACTTTAATCACCATATGTATCACAGAGATTTCACATAGTTGGAATGGCTTTTTAATTGTTAAGACAAAACACAAGGCACACGACATTTCAGGAAGTTCTATCTAAAGTTTGAATCAATATTCTCATGATTTCATCTTAGTCCCCAATAGTTTTACTAATCCCATTCACTATCTCCATATTATTATCATTAGCCTAACTATATAAGCATCCTGGCGTCCAAGTACACTACAAAAGCATTTCTTCAAAATGTGCAATCTGTTGTCTCTCCTATTATTTTTGAGCTTTTGGGAAAACAGAAAGCACAACTCGGTATCATTTACTTTATAGTGCTGGAACAACAGAAAAACATAATTATTCTCGCCATTTTTTATAACAAAGGTGGTCACTATAACAGAATAACAGTTTTACAATTTGGAGATAGCTTACAGCAACTAGAGGGTCAAACGAAGCAGAATCTGGAAGACAAGCATGAGTGAATCAAAGGTGTAGAACCAAAACAAGTGCGCAGGAAAATTGGACTATGTGAAACTTACTTGATTATAGGCTAGATTTCATTCCTCAAGAAATAGCAAATAAGTAATACCTACCTTGTTCAAAGAGTTTAGCAATTGGTGGTTGCTTAGGTCCATTGCTCTGCTCTCTAGGCTGTGAACTGCGAGTATGAGACATCAAAGAATCTAACCCAGGAAATATTTTCCGTGATCCATCTCCTCTGTCGAGGCTCCTCCTTGTCTAACAAGAAGAAATTGAGACGAAAGGAGTGTTAGGGACCTTAGGGTAGCACCATACTAGAAGTCAAAAAAAGAAATATCCCAACAAAGTGTAACCACATCCAATAAAGGTGGTATAATTCAAAGAAACATGGAAGGCTACAAGTCAAATAATACAGATGATTTTAATTAAAAACTTTGCTAGCGAAAGAATAAGCTAGTCATAAAATCTATTATCGCAATAACCAGAGATAACATAAAATCTATGGGTATAACACATTAAATTAATCAAATGAAACATAATTTTCACCTCAAAATCTAGCAATTCAGAATCATCTTTAACAAATAAAAACTAGCATCGCCAGTAACTCCTACCTCATCAGCTTCCATACTTAACTGCAATAACTGACTTTTCAAAACAGCGATTTCTTCTTCAAGTTTCTCTTTTTGGCTAGCTTCACTACCCAGCATTTTCCTGAGTGTTACAACCTCAGCAGTAGCTGTAGCCTACAACATGAGAACAAGGTTAGTATGCTGTCACGACATTCAGGTAGATTTTATTCACAGTTAATAAAAATTATATACTGACAGCACCTCCATCTTTTTCCAGTGGGATACTTGATTCTTCAGGTCATTGGCCTCATCTTCGGCAGATTGGCGTAACATTTTCTCATTCTGTAGTAAGTTATGTGCTTCTCCCACCTCATTTGATGTAGACTCCGTCTCTTTAATCTACATTTAAAAAATGCATGAGTAATCGTATTTAAAATTTACAAAACAAAAATGTGGCACCTTGCCCTTAGTTAGAAACTAAAAAAATACTAAACGCTGTGTAAGTTATGACTGATTATAATGGTCCTTAGATCATCAAGGGGTAAACACCGCCAGGATGGCCGGGTGGCGTCAGCTGTTGGGATGAGAGAATGGACTATAGATGAGGGTGAAGAACCTTGGGATGAGATACAAGATTAATGCATTGATCTTGCTTTATTCCAAATGACAGCTGTATGCCTCTTTTAAAGTGGCCGGCTTACTCCTAACGAATTGAGCTAACAACTTAACTAAAGATAAGAACCAAAGCTAACTTCTTGCTAAAGCAAAGTAACAACCAAACTAGATAGATGGATAACTAGAGGCCTAATTGCGGTGCATGCTGCCTCCTGTACGCAGCTGGTCCTTGGGCCCATACAGCCGGCCACACCTTTTGCACATAACACTGATTTTTATAAATATGAAGTAATAAAATTCTTTCCCAGGCCAATGACAAAAAAGATAACATGAGATCTAACTGATGAAATAACCAATGCATAAGGCTGAATTAAACATATACCTCCTTCTTGGGTGATTGTTGATGTACTTTCCACTTCTCCTCCAGTATCTTTATAGAGTCCAAGTATTCCTGATGGTACTTCATTTTCTCATTCTGCGTTAAGAAAGCACACACTAAAATTAATACCAAAAAAGATAGCTTCAATCCATGGTAATTAGTTAGTCTTGAAGATGAAGAGAGTTACACATTATTATCTTAGCCTATCTCAAACAATTTGTGAATTAAACATAGGACTCAGTGATTCACTGTGTGTTATGGTACTTATTCTAGACAGAGAAACACTGAGGTGGGTTCAAAACAATAATGTCAGGCATATGCATAGTTATTGCAGTAAAAGAACCAACTAAAGAATGTAAAAATATGGGACTTATTGCCAAACTGAAAAAAAACAATTAGCATTATGGGATTCATATTAGCACATAGAACAAAGTTAACAAGAAAATTAGCTCCAGGAAACATAAACAGCTAAATTGAAAAACCACCAGTCCAAAGCCATTTTAGCCACACTCCATAAAGGACTTTGTAAAATACATGCCACTCCCTGCTAGTTTCATTGAAGGCAAGAGCCTAATTGACTATTTTTGACAAATTTATAGAAGGCTTTCCAAATTACACTTTCCTTCATGTTTGGCATGTTCTTTTCACAGTATGGGCAGAGAATGCATGCATTGCTGCTCTAGCCGCTACTGCCATATCATGGTTCTGTAGCATCACCTATGATGTTAACTGTGGTTGCTGCTAACACTGTGAGGTTGGTCTTTATGCATCTAACACTGAAGTTTGGCCTTTAGAAGGACTGGTTAGCACCTGGAGATGCTCGAGAGGGTTTGAGGGTTTGAGCTACAGATGGTGATAGAGGTGAGATATTTGAGGAACCAAGAAACAGCAAAGGTATTAACAAGCAGTTAATTCAGGCATTTTAAGATCGAAAACTACTTTATGGTGCAGATCTAACACCCAGTTTCGTAATCGCTGCTGGACAGCTGATCGGCTTGCCAAAAGAGGTCTCCCACACCCTGCTGCTTGCCCCCTTTGTGACCAAGAATTTGAAGCTGTGAATCACTTGTTAGTCTCCTGCGTCTTTTCCCGTCAGGTTTGGTTTTTAGTTCTTCAGAAGCTTGGTCTGGCCTCTATTGCTCCTCAGCCAACCTCTATCAAGTTTTCAAGCTGGTGGTGGCAAGCTGTGAAGGGAGTTCCAAAAGGCTGTCGGAAAGGGATCAATAGCTTGATCATCCTTGTCTCTTGGGAAATCTGGAAGCACCGAAATGATTGTGTCTTTAATGGCTCTAGCCCGAGCATCTTTGCCTTGCTGCGAGCTATCTCTAATGATTGCATATTGTGGTGCACAGCAGGTGCTAAAGGTCTTCAGGAGTTGCTTGTAAAGGCTTTTGCTGAAGGGCAGTGATCTTGTTTGGTTTCTAAGGCTCTAGCTGTCTTAGTTGGGTCGTTGGGGGTGTTTTAGTTTTCTTGAGGCTGTTGTGAGTGTGTGTGTGTGAGTGTGTGTGTGTGTGTGTGTTTGGGGATTCCTTCCCCCTTGTTCTTCTATTCTCTTCTTATTGAAATGATATGCAGCTCTCCTGCGTGTTCGAGAAAAAAAATTTAAAAATATATATTAGTAGCCAAGTTCAAATATTCCGTTAGCACACTGTCAATGACTCAGTTCCTAGAAATTGTAGCCTCATGAAGCTCAACACACACCTAAAGAGTAATTGCTTGCACCAATATACAAGACAAAAGTAAAAGGACTAATTACTCTATACAAAACAGTAAGATATATAGAACATTATAATGGAAAGCAAATACATAGAACATTATAATGATAGAATATTAGAAAGCAAACCTCTAGAGCAATTTTGCACTCCCTTTCGACCTCAGAAATACGGCATTGAGCTTCTGCTGTTATTCTTTCAACTTCATCATCAAAATATTTATGTTGCCTTTCATTTTCTGCTATTAACTTATCCAATTCAATATCAAGTCTTCTACATAAGCTTTTGTAGTCAAATTCTTCCTTCAATTTCACCATGTTCTCAACCTTCATTGCCTAGACGTGAAACAACAAAGTAAATGTTAACCAATAACTGTTCCATACAAAAACAACTTAGAATTATTTTCCAACACCTCCATGAAATCTGAGATGGTCAGTTGGTCACTATTTTGCAAGTTAAGGTGAAACAATCTAAAACCATAAAATATATCTTAACGTAAGAACTTACTCTTTGTCCAAACATTATTGTACTTGTAGTCTCCCCCCGATGTCTTGGAGATGGACCAATTGTCACAACCAATGATGTTCTTGCACTGCCTATGAAATTCAACAACAGAAGCACCTTGGTCAGAACATATTACTGTGACAGGCAACAAGGTGCACCGGGACATGCCTTTCCTAGCTTCTCAAAAAATATGGACATGGCTTTCCTAGCTATGCCACAATGCCATTTTTGCTTTGATCAAATGACTAGTATTTACCTCCAAATGAATCTTTAAGCAATCTTGTTAGCTTTGAATCACGAACAGGTACATGTGGGCTGCTTTCAGCAAGTGCATTGATGCATTTTCCCAGTGCACTTAGGGACAAGTTGATAGACTTTGCCTCTTCTAACGTATGACCCTCACTTCCTGCGAACATTAATTTTCAACATTACAGGGTCAGGGTTGCAAATTACAAGTAAGACTATTATCCCAACAAAGATATAGAAATGCAGCAAGACATGGTATTATCAAGAAAAAGATGAGTTATCATTTATACATGAGAATGCACTCACCTGACTTGTCTATTCGCTCTGATCCTGCCAAGTCTACTACTACAAGCTTGCTTTTCCTGACAATAGGTGGTCGGAAAGACCCCACCATGGAAGATGAATGCCCATTTTCACCAGAAATGCCAACATCCATGTCATGCCTACCTTTCACAGCCCTTCTGACATTTACCTTGACCAGTGATATCACAAAAATAACTACCATAATCATAATGATGTGCTTATAGGCAGCAGTATCAAGGAACATGGGTTTACCATGAGAATTGCATGACTACGAGATGACTCTGTATTTAACTTCGTGTTTGCAGCAACACGATGAGCCTCGCCAACCCTTAGAAGGTCCACAAAGCTCTTCTGATCTCTAACTTCAACCACTGTGGCACCAGGCAGTGAAACATCCCCTGTTCTTGGGTCTTCTACAATCGCTATATTATCATTCACAGGATCAAGGAGGTCTTGTATCATTTCCATATACAACTGCAACAACCACCACCAATATACATTTATGATGTGAGAACAATATAGCTTTGAAAGTCACAAGTTAAAATTGGAGAAAATAGATATAGTCATACAGAAGCCCAGCATCACAAACCTGTAGATAAGATACTGAAACTGTATCAGTCTCAGGCGTTATATCAGCTAGAATATCCTCCATCGCACGGACCATGATTCCCCGTGCGGCAGTATCTTCTTCACCAAGTCTTCCAAGCGTAAAAGTCTTCCCAGTACCAGTCTGCCCATATGCCATAACTGTACCATTATATCCCTCCATTACACTCTGCAAAACACAGAGAAAACTACATTGGCAACAAACAACAGGAGCCAAACTGACAGGCATGGGCATAAAAAGAAAGTTCCTAGAGTTGAACTTCATGCTTCGTTCTATCATGTCAGCTACACGAAAGTTCCAGATTCCTTTCCATGCCCAACACTCACACCAAAAAGTCATTTGCAATTTTGCTAAAAATGTCTATCCACAAAAAACAAGAATTCAAAAACACCAGGCATGCAACATGCAAATTTGTGTTGCTTACTGAAAGGTTTCACTAAAAACTCATAAGCTAATATGAGTACCATAAAAGGCAGAAAGGATGGAAAAGTTTTACTCCAAAAGGTAAATACAAGAAAGGTTAGAGCTTCATATACCTCCACAACTGGTTTTGCGACAACTTCGTACACTCTCTTCTGTGAAGCAAACTCTGTAAGCACTTCATCAAATTCATATGTTTCTGACTCCCAATTGTTTTTACGAAGCTTTAATCTTTTGAGCTTCGTAACAAATTTTCAACCAGTGAGACCATAAGAAAAAATAGGTGTTCTTTTTTGCATAGTATGCTAAAGAGGAGGCCAAACCTCTGGCTGGAGTTCAACACAATCGGCAAAGTCAGCATCTGCCGCCAACTCTTCTGCATTCCGAGGCCTAAGCCTTACAGCAACTCTAACTCTACTAGAAACTGCTAGGAACAGGGAGGAAATAAGATACTTAAATTGATATATATATATATATATATATATATATATATATATATATATATATATATATATATATATATATATATATATATATATATATATATATATATATATATATATATATGCTCAAAATGAAATCAATATTTCTACACAAAAAAAGAACACAAAGAATGCATCACATTTTCGACATAACATATAAGGTTAACTCATGAATTTGGAACAATCACGTCAGGCAACATTTAAACGCAGTATATGCTAAAAAATCTAACAAAAGAGGCATTTTAATCCCCTATTCAATAAAAAAAACTAAGTTCATCATTTCCACCAAGTAATTCTTCTGAAACATCAAACTAATGCAAAACCAATCACCACAAAGGGATTTCATTGCTATCACAGCACACTTTCCAGGCATGGTGTCTTCATAAGTGAGTTGTCTACTTGGCCTGCCATGCGCTATTTTGTATGCACGACGACATACAACTATACAAGAGAACAGGCCACCATACAAGAAAAGCAGCATCAACATGTCGCAAGGAGAAGCTTCTGTGCAAAATTTAAGTTTTGTCCCCCCAAAAAATACTCACACCAAGTCCCAGTAGCAGAATGGTTGAACTTATGATGCTAAAAAACAACTAAACAAGGTCCCAATCATATTTAATTAGTAGTATAAAAAGAATAGTGTTGTTTCCGTTTGTGGCATATACTTCACAATAGCAGGTTAGCAATACGTATGAACCGCAGAATTATAAGTGTTATTGATGTGATGCTGTCGTATGGACTTCTGGCAATCTCCGAGATGAAGGAACCACACGGCATCCCAATGTAAATGGTAATTATACACACGGCAAGATGCACTCCAGTATCCAATCATTTAAATGCGCGTCTACTAACTGGTGTTCTTGAGGATGCTCTGCGGTTATGTTAAATTCGCAGGGTAAATTGGAAAGGCAGGTGGTGGTTGGGTGCAAGGGGTGCAGGGTCATCATGACGATAACGATGCAACAAGAGGACGAACACATGGTCCTGGCACAAACTAAAACTATACCAACAATATGCTCTCGTCGAGGAAACCGTCTGTCTAATCTGAAAATCCCAAGCAGTAGTCAAGTGCAAAGCAGCTACTACTACAGTTTCCAAACGATACGATCCAAGCATATGATCCATTCACCAAACGGAGCGCACTAGCTTCTACAGTGTCCAGATGCAGATGGTGCAAGTGTTCTGCAGCTACGTTACACACGTGCATCCAAGCAAGTACACAACCCCATTACTAATCAACAAGTCCAAAATCTGAAGAGATTCACCAAACCGATCGAACTATCCAAATGGCGCGACTGTTCTGCAGCTACATCACATGTGTACTTGCGTCAATGAATCAAAATCCCCAAAATGTTAAGAGATCAAGCGGCAGATTCAGCGGAAACACGCAAGCAAGCGAATCACGCAGACTTAGCCAAATGCAGGATCAACCCAAACACCAAACCCAAAAACCCCCACCGCAGCGAATCCAAATCCGGATCCCACTCCCAGCGATCGGAGCCACACCCACCTCCAGACTCCGACGACGCGCGCCCGCCGCCCGCCGGAAGCGGCCCGGAGCTCGTCCGCCGGTACGCGCCGCCGCCGCCACCACCACCACCAGCAGACAGCCGCGGCTTCCCCGCCGTCTTGGGCGTCGCCGTGGAGCTCTGCCTGTCCAGCTTCCCGCTCATCCTGGCCCCCGCCCCGCCGCCTCCTCCCCCAGTCCTGACTCCACTCGCCATATCACCACCCCACACGAGGTGTAGTCGCGTAGAGAGAGAGATCACGAGAAGCGGTGAGCTGAGAGGGGAGGGAAACGGGAGGCCGGGGGATAAATGCGGCGAGGGGAGGGGGAAGCGAAACGGAGAGGAGAACCGGGTTGGTGGAAGCCAAGCCGCTACACAAGGAGGCGGAGGCGGAGCGGCCGTGTGTCGTGTCGCGGGCGGTGTCTCTGGTTTCTCCGGCTGGGCTCAGGCCAGTCACTTTCCGGTGGGCCAGATATCCAATGGGCCCACAGGGCAGTGAAGGGTGGGCGGTCGCTGGCCACGTGCGTCTACGCGAGGCTGCTACGTATTCTTGCGGTGCGTACCCGTGTAGCTGGCTGTGTAGGAAAGTGGGACCCGTGGGGCGGGGGGGATGATTTGAATCCGTTTGCCTGCGGGTTTGGGAGTGGGTCTGTCAAAAGCTGTGGCAGCTGCTGCTTCTTTATATGCGTTTGGCCCTTTTTTTTCTCTGGGATTTGGTCAGTTTTAACCTGGGATGATCCCAGTGGAGGGCAAATGGTTCAAAAATTGGCGCAACTTTTGGGATCATGATTCTTTGCAGATTTGCAATTCTTCACAGTACTGCCTCTCTCAGAAAAAGAATTATTGTAGTAGTAGAACTGTGAAAAAATTACAGCACTAGCAATGCTACCTTATCATCAGTTGCTATATGCAGTATCAGTGTATCACTGTGAGCACAGCATGCAGTTTGTGGATACGTTCTATGATATCTAGCATTAGTATTTGTGCAAACGAACCGAATATTGATAAAGTCGTTAAGCCACTTCAAAAAATGATGTTATGATAAGTCGTTTCAAAAAGATGATGAAAAAGCTGTCCCATTTATTTATTCGGAGGAAGCCATAAACCTTAAATTGGAAAGAATATATCAGTATTTTTCAGCTTATACTTGTTCTTCGAATTATTGCTAACATTATCAAAAGATAAATAGCGAAATCGTGTCACTGGTCAATGTTACATCCAGATTCCAGAACGTGTATTGTACATGTTAAATCTAGTTGGTGCCATGGTTCCATCGACTACTGGTTTCGTATGGGAGTTCACAACCAAGGACACATTGCTTCTTTCTATTCATTCAGAACCACCCTGCATTTTGATGTTCTGCAGGAGCTTCTCGATGGTGACATGAAATCCTTGGGGGGAAAAACAAGTTTAACTCTACGCAATTTTAATCACCTTAAAATGTACTGGTACTTTATACCATAATTGCTCTCAAATTTTAGGTGGTCCTACACAAATTTGCTTGGGTAAAATTTTGGAGCAAGAAAGACGGGTAGGCTTGGAATTTCCTTTGCTTGCCTTGCAATTTAGTTTGAGCTAATCCATTGCTGTCATACCGTCACATTTGAGATTTTATTCATTGGTTGGTACAACTTATTACACCCTATTTCAAAAAGTTTCTGGCTTTTGGCTTTGAGAAGCAGACTTTTGAACAGAGTATCTTCTCAAAATAGTTTCTATAAGTCGTTTGTAGGAGTTATTGCAGAAACTGCTTTGAACGGAGTAACTTCTCAACACGCTTGTCCCTTAGTCCCTCAATCTCTCTCGCAATCAGATAAAAGCCATAACGTTTTTGAATAGAGCCTTTATTTTCTCTTAGAAAAGAGAGAATTTTCATATGTTGAACACAGCAGTACATCCCTTTCATCTTAATTTAAGTTCATCAATCACTTTAACTAAACCTTTAATGATTATGTTTACCGTGCACACATCATTTTGCTTGTGTTCACATTAAGATCATGGTTCCTACTCCTATAAATGCTAAGTGCTTATCTAAATAACCTAAGGATTAACTAGGCTGTATCATTTTATACATGTAGTATATGGTTTAACCTCTCTTGAAGGCACAACAAGCTCTCTCTGATCCATCACACAGTCTAAATTAACTTCTAAGGATCCAAACAAATATGGGTACCTAAAAACATGATTTTTCTTTTATAGGTGAACTACAAAAATGGTGGAATGCATTACATGCTTCATAGTGGTTGCACTCAACACATGAGCAGACACCGAAAGATGTTCACACTTTTGAAACTGGAAGCAATAAGAAAATTATATTTGGAGATAATAACAAAAGAAAGGTAATAGTATTAGGTAAAATTGATATTTCAAATGATCTTTCCATTGCTAATGTATCTCTTATTGAGACATTAAATTTTAATTTGCTATCCGTTGCTCAATTGTGTGATCTTGGTCTTATTTACACTTTCTCTCAAGATGGTGTTGTGATTTAAAAAGAAAAAGAAAGTGATTTAGTTTTTAAAGGCTTTCAATTTGGCAATCTCTATTTAATGGATTTATCTTCACATGATTCATGTTTGAAAACGTGTTTAATTGTAAAAACATCTTTGGGCTAGTTTTGGCATAGGCAACTAGCTCATGTGGAGATAATTTAACTTAAAAAGCTTTTCAAACATAACTTGGTTATGGACTTGAAAGATGAGAAGCTTGAGAAGAACAACCTTTGTAGTGCTTATCAAGCCGGAAAGTAAGTGGCTAATTCTGATTCTTTCAAAAAATATCATGTCCACTGCCAAGCCATTGGAGCTCTTTCATATGAATTTGTTTGGGCCAACTACCTATAAGAGCATCGGATCTAATAGTTATTATTTACTCATTATGGATGATTACTCGAGGTACACTTGGGTTTTCTTTTTACATGATAAAGCCGAAGCCTTTGATATTTTCAAAAGTTTTACTAAAAGGTCCAAAATGAATTTGATTTCAAAATAAAGAAAATCCATACTGATAATAATTCCGAGTTCAAGAACACTAAAATTAAAGATTTTTATGATAAATTTGAAACAAAACATGAACTTTTCATAACCTATACCCTAGAACAAAATAGGTTTCTAGAAAGGAAAAATCGAACACTAATTGAAATACTAAGGACAATGTTTGATGAATATGGTACCTCCGATAATTGATAGTCGGAAGCAATTAATACTGCTTGTCATGCCATAAACCGTCTTTATTTGCATCGACTTTTGAAGAAGACTTTCTAGGAGCTTCTCATTGGAGAAAACTAAACATCTCTTATTTTCGTAGACTACTTGTCATGGCATAAACTCCATTTCAGTTTTTCAGTAGATTCAGACAAAGCAGTTGTCAAATTACCAGATTTCTTGAATTCTATATGCAAAAGTATAGTTTAAGTAGGAGAATCATGCGCATTAGGCGGTCTCCATCATTCAAACATGGGCTCAGTTGTTCATTGCCTTTGAATTTTGTGTCAGAAACTGGAAGAGATTTCCCTCCAGACTAGCGATGATTACTACTATTGTGAAGAAAAGGAATCTTTAAAGGAAAATCAAGTCTTCGAATTATGCCTCATGAATCTGGGGTGAAATCTTGGCTCCCTAGGAACTATTGGATGCTTCATGGATCTATATTTTCAAGAAAAATCTTAGCTAAATTGAAATAGCTTGAAACAAACAGCTACATTTATGGAAAGGTACATGAGACTAGAGTTCATGACTGATCTAGTACAATGCATACTTTTCATTTTGAAAAAGATTTGTGTACCAGGATGGATCTTATCAGCAACCTCCAAGTAGGCACACCACAAATCTTTTTCTTCATTTGTATAAAACTCAATTGTTTATACAACTAATAGAAAGCACAAGGAGCAAGCAATAGAAATCCACGTGAGTCTTCCATAGAAAGTTATAAGGATATTCTACATTTTGCATTCTCATATTCTTGTAAAAGGAACTCATAATAAATTGTTTACTAGAAGTTGCATTCCAAGCTAACATATCATCATTTTCATTCAAACAAACATCATAACACTCCTACTGCAATTTTTGCCAAGAAGACAAAGTATCCCCTAGAGAGTTACTATTATATTAGTGCTATGGAACTTGGAAACTAATTAACCGGGGATACAAGTGCCAAACTATATAGCTAGCCTACACATGAGGAGATTAATTTATGATTTTAAGCACACAAATTATCATCTAGTTGTTGCATGGTGCACTGCATGTCATGCATCCAAACACGAGGTTAACTAAGACTCTAAGAGCCATTCAAATAGGAGATAGAACAAGGGGAACAAGAGAAGACTGCAACTAAAAAGTTATAAGGAAATTTTGAACAAAATTTCCGACAATCCTACAAATTTGCACAAAATGGGGACAAATCCAACTCATTTTCCTACATAATTTTCTATGATTTTACACAATCCAAGGGAGGAGAGAGGACAAGAAGAGAGGTAGTAGCTAGTTGTTACCTTCAAAGGAGTAGGAGCCAACAGTGAGTGAACAAGATGTGAGGAGGAGAGGAACTCTAGCGGTGAAGGGACTCTAATGACTAGAGGCAGAGGAACTCCGGCGACGAGGATTGTAGAGTACTTACAAAGATATAGATCAGGGTAGCAACCGTTAGGGCGAGGGAGGTGAGGAGAGGGTTGGCTAGGCATCGTGGTGGAGGCGAAGGGACTCTAGCAGCGATGTCCTCTGGCAATGAGGGTGTGAAGACTGATGATGAGGTGCTCCGGACCGACGGCGAGGAGATCCGAAGTGGCGGTGACTATGGTTCAAAAGAGCACTATGAGGGAGAGAGAGAGAGAGGTGATCGAGCGGCAAGTCGCGGTTCTCCGGGAAGGGTGGTGGGGTGAGTAGGACGAAGAGGGTGGCGACGCGCTGGTCCCTAGGGAGGGCAGCAGAGCGAGAGAAGGGAGCGAGTAGGGTGGGGCGAGAGAGGGGGCCAAGTGGGGTGGGGCGGTAGAGCGGGAGGGTGCAAAGGGGTAATAGAGTGGCATTTGCTGGTAATATCTCTGAACTTTAGTGGGCACATTTGGCTCTCCATAAGAATCCATCAAAATGCTGCTTCTTGTTGCTAGTTCATTTTTTATTCTGCCTCTCATGAGAATCAGGACCCAATCATTTTAAGAAGCTGAGTGTTTAGTACAGCTCCATCAGATCCGAAGGAGAAGTAGGGAGCAAGAGTTGTAGTAAACAAGGTGCAAGAGCAAGATCTATCTATCTGGCTGATTTCAATATGTAAAAAGAAAGAAGTGCCCCCATGAACCCAGATCAACGCTATTTAGTCAGTAGTGTTTCATAATTTTAACACTTGTACAGTAACAGGTGTGCGTGTACTTGACTTGGTCACATGAGTCAATAGGACCAAGGCCAACAGCATTAGCATGGCGTATGGGTAGATCAGGAGAGCAGGTGCTTGCCCTCTGGCACAGTCACTCAAACAACGGCCACCATCATGTGAGCCTATCTTAGCAGTTAGCACAAATTGAGCTAGATCTACGAGCATGACATTCCGTCGCCGCTTCTGATTGATCCATTACATCCTGTAGTCAGAAGAGATCGATCGACCCATAAGTTGATAGCACATTGGATCGGATGCAAGAACTCTCCGAGCATAGCAGCGGTTTGCAGGCATCAACGCTGTCGTGCCATGAGCGCAACGCAACAGGCCAGGAAACTGTCAAGTAGCGAGAATGAGACGGCTTCTTTGATTTGTTTACATGAGACATGTGTCAATTTTCTTTTGTATCTTGTCCGATCCAAACAGAAGCTAGTGAGTGTGATCAATCACATTTTATTATAGCAAGCTAGAAGCTGATTAACTCTGAAGAGAGAAGACCTGAAGATGAACTTCCTGAATGCTCGATCGTGCAGACTCTGCCGGCCGGCCGGCCACTGTTCTTGTGCAATGCATTGCGGGTATATATGGGCATGTTCTTTTTGGCTGTAACTTGTGGCTTTTCGCTGCGGCTTGTGACTTTTAAGCTATTTGTACGAGAGATTACAGAGTAACAGAAACTCACGTGCGATTTTTGCCGATATAAATGAAGTCAGTAAAGTATGTACTACAATTAACTAATATACCCTATCTTGAAAAAATACTTCATTTAAAAGTTAGTTACTGTAGAAGAATCGAAAAGCAGCTTTTAGAAGCTGAAAAGAACAGGCCTATAAGCTAGCAGCTGCTGCCACCAAGGCACCAACAATGCATGCCACTGCAGCGCCTTAGCGCGCGCCCGCGACAGCGTGCAACAAACGCCGCGCCGGGGCTGCTCATTTGATTTTTTTCTTCTGTTTATAGGCCATAGCTTATTTTACATTCTATCTATCTTATTTTATATTATAACTACTGATAGTTTTTTTTCATGTAATTAAATTTAAAAAAATAGAAAAAAATATATTAGCCTAACACAGACAATACAAAAAAATAAAAAAGAAAAAGTAGAAAAGCCAAAAAACTAGAAAAAGACGAAATTAAAGAATAGTGAACTAAAAACTAAAAGTCAGAAACTGAAACCGAAACGAGCGGGACCTCACAAGCTAGCTAGCGGCACTATCTAATCTCCTGTGTTTTCGCTCGCGTTGTGTCAGACTTTTTTTAGCTAGGTACAAAGCGTACGCACACTACTACAAAAAGTGTCATCATAAACAGTTCAAAACTGTCATCATTTATGATTTTCTGAACCGTCTAAATTTATGTGTTTGTGATAGTCGAAGGTTATCACAGACGGTTTGTAAGCCGTCTATGATAATCACAACACAAACAGTTTATAATTAGAACCGTCTGTGAAGAACACTATCATAGACAGCTCGAACAAAAAATCGTCTGTGATGCTCACACATCACAAATGGTTCTAGCTACTGATCGGCTATGATGGACGAGTATCATATATGGTTGGTATATAGAACCGCTTATGATACTTTCCCATTATAGACGGTTAGTAGATACAACCGTCTGTGATGTGCGAGTATCACAGACGATTTTTGCTTTGAGGCGTTTGTGATAATCCTTCACAGACGGTTTATACTATGAAATCGTCTGTGATAGTTCATTATATACCTAAATTTTTTTATTTTTCGGCCAGCCTTAGGAAATGTTAACTATGCTATCTGAAAACAAGCAAATACAGTTTCCATTAAAATTAGAATCCACCATTAAAACACCACAAGATAACGAGTAGGTTACCCATCTAGCTAACACAGCAAGAACATGAAAAGAACACATCTCCTAATCCTACGAAATTAACTCTTAAACATGATAAGAACAGAGAAAAAATAGAGATCCTAGTAGACAGTAGAAACTTAACCACGCCGACGAGGCCTGTATGCCTAGACCCTCTGGCCCCTGATGCAGCGTGTGAGCTAGATGTCCTTGATAGCCACCATCGCTGACGCCGACTTGAGCATCGCCTTAGTGGCCAGCTGCTTGCACGGCGTCTTGCCTTTCATAGACTTGCGTATCGCCTTAGTAGCCATGTCAGCTGCTTTCGCGGAGCCTTACCTCCCATAGATTTACGCGTCGTCTACTTCATACGGGATGGTGAGGAGCCTAGGTTGGATGAGTATTTATAGGGGAGGGAGAGGCGGGAGTGCAAAATTTTTTGGCGCGGGAAAGAGAGGTGGATCTACGATCCGTGGGGTAGGGGTTGGTGGGTTTCTATTTGTTAGGATTGGGTTGAGGAGGATCGATGGGCCCAGTGGTTAGGGACATATTTATCATAAACGGTTTGAACCATAAACCATCTATAATACATAATTATCATAGACGGTTTGAATTACAAACTGTCTGTGATACATAATTGCGATATAAATATATATTGGTATAATGTGAACAACTAATCGCAAAAGATGAAATAGCAAAGTTTTATATGGCTTATATATACTCGTTTGAAAGGTTTCGATAAGATCTACAATTTTACAGTTGAGGCGGACCCCAAATTCCAAAGGAAAGATAATTTTTTTGGCAGAATAGAAACCAAAAACTTGCGATGTAAATTTGGGGCTAAAGATGGCTGATTTTGGGGGTCTTAGAGGGCGATTGGTGGGATATTATGAAATTTTAGAGGATTACGAGACGAGAAACATATCACAGATAATATAAGTGTCCAGTATAGCACTTTATAGTAGTGGCATACTCAACTCCTGCCACCCACACGAAAATACATATATGTGCATCCTCTATACATGCTATAAGGTCTCACAGAACACACGGATATATACTAATACATATGTAACCTATTCCTTATTTTGTTCGGTGAGGTGTGGGAGTTTAGATCCCTAGGATTCAACGGTGGTGCTGGGTGGGGGGGGGGGGGTGTCCCGTGGTGATCGAGGACTACTCAACTCTGAAAAGTAAGAGAAGCTAGTCGTCCTCCCCGGCTGGGCTGCACCACGTTGCGTGGAGCATGGCATGTCGGGGTGGCGCGGGCACAACGGTTAGTGGCCAACTGATCGGTCCTTTTCCGGGCGGATGGATGAATGGATCGTGCAATGCAGCCGCAGCTATGCAACGCGACGGAGCGCGCGTTATTATTGGAGTACTACTATATATAATCGGCCACGATCGACGACTTTCGGTGGTGGCTGCGCGCAGCCTGTACCCGTGTGTGGGCCATCGGCGCTGGACGTGCCGGACAGACGAGCAGTTTGTTCTCGCCGGCTAAAATATTGGAACCGGATGATTTAGCTCCTGCAACAATCTAGCTGTAGTTTTTGGTTTTCGGATGTGACTGTTTAGTTTTAGCTAAAATTACACTATAGCGGTTATTAATTTTTGAATCGTTCAATTAAACAATGGAAAATAAGAAGAAAAAACACCATTATATTTTCACGCACAATGCAAAAGAATGAGAAGAAAAAAAAGCAAAATAAATCTTGAATAAGAAACTAACACGTTCTAAGTGACTTCTAAAAGCTAACAATTAGAAGCTGAAGCCATTGGAGAGTAGCCCTTAAGCGTGGCCTCGCATGCTCGCCTGCTCGCGTACGTGCTGAACTGGGAAGACCGAAGTCGACGTACATGCATGGCGAGCTTACCTCAGACTACGTATGGCTTGCGTGTTTTGCGTTGTCACAACACAGCGAAGCATGGCGAGCTAACTTGTGGAAAGTTTACTTAACCTCATAAACTATAAAACCAGATATTTAGCTTTCTAAACGTATAAAACCAAGTCAACACTTACACCCTCAAGGTGGTTTTGCTGACGGAAATCCAACTCAGGATAGTTTTTGCAAAGTTGGCAAACCCATCAGTTTTTGTTGATAGAGATCCAAATGATAGGATGGAGGATGATGAGGTGGTGATCAATATGGCTTTTTTTGGTGGCTTATGGCTGAAAGCACTGTAGCTGACTGAAAAAACACTGTAGCTGGCAGAGGCTTATTTAGCATAATTAAATTTAAAAAAATATAAAAATAGAAAAAACATATTAGCCCATCTCGTATAATGTAAACAAATACGGGAAAAAAAGAACCGACAAAAAAGTTCAAAAAAAATCAAAAGTTCAGAAAAAGACGAAATTTATGATAGTGAAAATAAGCCAGAAGCTGAAGCCATATTGATCAGGGCCGAGAAGAAGAAAGAGAATGAGGTAGAGAGAGAAATAAGAAAGAGGTTGACGATGTGGATATTAACATCCTTAAGTTGGATTCTCGTTAGCAAAATACAATGACATGACTATCAATATAGCAAAAATCACCTTTGATATGAGCTACGTCATCAAAATTGCCCTCCAAAATTGCCTTATAGTATAAATTGATCCGGTTTTGTAAGTTTAGAAGATTAAATACACATGTTTGTAGTTGAAAGTGTTAAGTGGACTTTTTGCAAAAATGGGTTTATTCAATGGTTTTGGGAGATTAAATACCCAAGTTTTGATAGCTGTACTTATTATTGCAAGGTACATTTTTCTAAGCTCAATTTTGTAAAGGAAAAGCCTAAACCCAGGCTTAGTTTGCGGCTGCTGTGATGTGCTTCTTTTTAAGCTGTTGCGGAAAGCAAATATGAAAAGTCTATTAATCTGTTTGGTAAATAAGATAAAAGTTAAATCATTTTTGTTATTCATGGTTATCCTCTCATATTTCATATCATATGTTTTGGAACGCAATTATCCGTTTGAACTTGATTATAACATTAGCAGTTGCCAAACAACCAAATATCTAAAAGTAGCTCAACCAAACAAAATTATTAGGTGAGTTCTTTTTTGTTGCAGCTAATACTGATAAGTCAATAAGCTATTTTTAAAAAGTTATCTTGATAAGGCGCTTCGAAAAGACGATGGAGAAACTGTTTAATTTGTTTGTTCAAGAAAACCATAAATCATAAACTGAAAAAGAATAGGATCATTGTAATCTACCGTACTGCCAAACGGAGCCTTGATCAGGTTGATCATGAATTCATAGGCCCTTATTCCACATCTATAAGGTGTGTTTTTTTTTATCTTTGGCTGATGGTTTATGGTTACGACTGATGACTTTTGGTTTTAATACGAGCTCTTGTGCGAATAAATCGAATGCTGATAAATTATTTTAAAAATATTATCCTGATAAGCTGCTTCAAAATAACAATAGAAAAGTTATCATGTTTATTTATTAAAAAAATATAAACTATAAATTGAAAACAAGGTCACCATAGTGTACTGTAGATCTAAAGCTGTGGGAAGGGAGAATGGGCCTGCCAAGACCACCCCTTCCCACGAGCCCACCACTCTTTTTTGGGCGGGCCCTTGCCAACCCCACTCCACCCCCCAACGCTTGACAGCCCAATCGGTACAATCCTGGACCAGAGCAACGCGTCGAACACACTAGCTGTCTAGTACGACCCGACCCCTACCGACCAGTCTGACCCATCAAACCGACCGGACCCGACCCGACCACCTCGCGTCGTCCTCGTCTGTGGCGCGACCCTCAAACCCTTGCCCCCACGTCCCCCGCCGATGCCGCAGACCTCCTCGCCGCCGCCGCCTGCGGCTGCCTTCGCACCAGCTTCCGCCTCGGAGTCTCCTCCGCAGGCGGCGCCGGCGGAGCCCGTGCTGACCGCCGCCCAGAAGGCGCTGCGCTCCAAGCCGGCTCGCCCGCCGGAAGACCCCGACAAGAAGGTTCGTTTCCCCCTCCACCCCTTTGTGTGTCCCATCGACGGTATAGCTTTTATGAGTGATCCTCTTGTGACTCTTTTGCATTGCGGGTTGGGGAGCTAGGGTTTTGGGGGGCGTAGTACTAGTAGTCTGTGCCGGTAGCTAAGCTCAGTGGAGCGAAGGCATTAGGCATCCTGTCCTTTATATGCGTCAGTAAGCAGTAAATTGCAAAGATCCAAGGTTGTTGAGTGTTCATTTCTGCAATTGAGAAACGGCTAGAATAGAGTTCAGTGAACCCGATCTGCAACAGTAGTTGTTCCCTTACTCGGCCGATTGCCCAGCTTAGGAAGTGCCATAAGAACCTATCCGAAATCGTCCCCCGGGGATAACGGCATTATCTGACCTAGTTCAACCCAAGCTCTACTTAACCGCCCAGCTAAGTTGCATTGAGCTGCGTTGTTTGTCATTTTTAGAGTCGTGCTTGTTTACTGTATGTGGCATTGTCATTTGTCAACTGATACCGACTTGCGATGTGATTTATTCTGCTCTATGTACATAACTAAATCGATGAGCTGCTTGTCAGAAGATTAGAGCGGGGATGGACCCGAATATCTAGTCATGTAACCGTCCTTTGCACAATCTAGTCATGTAACTGTCCTTTGTACTATGGTACCATGTCTTCACATAGAACGCCAGCTTTGTTTAACATATGAATGGTCACCCACTTTCTGAATATGAAAAGCAGGGCTAGAACTAAGCATTCACCAAAGTTCATCTTCCATTTGTCTAAAAACTTCAGTGTGATTAATCACCCTATAAGATTTGATTCTGGCAAACCATTTCATCCAGAGTGGTTTTGTTACATTATGCTTCAGAGTAATTAGTTGCTAGACCTTATTAATTAGTAAGCTGTAATGATTTTTTTGTTTGATATGAACTGCTGCCAAAATTCTTTCAACAGAATAAAAAGCTCAAGGATGTGGAGATCAGTTTTCCAATTGTTTATGGAACCATTTCTTTCTGGCTTGGTAAAAAAGCAAGCGAGTAAGCATTGCTTCACAGATTTTTTTTTTGTTAAGTTTCATAAAATACTTTAATTGTTGCTACATTTGAACTGTAAATACAATGTCAACTTTTATATGTTTACCTTTATTGAATATTATCTGATAGTCATGTATATGTTTTTTCCCTTCTAGGTACAACTCTCACAAATGGACTGTGTACGTCCGTTCTGCAACAAATGAGGATCTGAGTGTCATAGTTAAGCGTGCGGTGTTTCAACTTCACCCAAGTTTCACTAATCCTACAAGAGTCTTAGAGCAACCGCCTTTTGAGTTGTCTGAATCTGGATGGGGAGAGTTTGAAATAGCAATAACTCTTTATTTCCACAGTGATGTCTGTGAAAAGCGCTTGGATCTGTAAGTTACACAGTTCTTGTTTGAGCAGTGGTTTTCTTTTGGGAAAGCAGATAGTTAGACTATACAAATGATGCAGGTTTCATCAACTTAAGCTGTATCCGGAGGAGGACACTGGACCTCAGTCAACCAAAAAACCTGTTGTTGTGGAGACATACGATGAAATTGTCTTCCCTGAGCCCTCGGAGGCTTTTTTTCAACGAGTGCAAAATCATCCAGCTGCTACTGTGCCCAGGTTACCTCCTGGTATAACCTTGCCTCCTCCAGGTACTCCTCTATACTTGGCATGTACTTATATTTCATAGTGGGAAATGATAAAGTAGCGAGAAAATTGCACTGTACCTCTCTGAACTTGTAGGGTTGTACCACTTTACCTCTTAAATTTGTGTTTTACTTTCTCAGCCCTCTGAACTTGTAGGGTTGTGCTACTTTATCCCCTAATCTTGTATTTTCCCGTGATCTCGCATTTTACTTTCTCAGCCCTTTGAACTTGTAGGGTTGTACTACTTTACCACCCTGAACTTGCATTTTACTTTTTCAGCCCCCTGAACTTACGTTTGTTTGCACCGTAGGTCTATTGGGCCATTTGCTAACATAAAATGATGAGCTGGCATAGCACATTTCTGATGCTGTAGGGTCAGGCTCGATTGCGTGGGCACAATGTCGAGTTGGCATAGTGCCCTCTTTTCCTTTGCAGCGTGGCAGAGCAGGGGGTGGAGGACACGGGACAACATTGGGTTGTCACGGTGGGGCTCCGGTAATGCCGTGCGTGTGGTGTGTTCCTGGGGCCTGCGAAGCCGTGTGCGGAAGGAGTGGCTCGAGGAGGCTCCATGGGGACGAATGTGATGGCATCGGTAAGGTCGACAATGACGAGAAAAACGATGAATTAACGTCCAAGCACACCATCCTAACCCGTTTACCACTCCTTCCACCTTTTCTATCCTGCCACAACAACATTGTACCCCCTTCCTCATCCCCAATCCAACGAACAGCTGCCACTGCTCCAAACCACGATGGTAAAGCTCCCACGTGATCGAGCCCGACTCTACAGCATCAACCATATGTTATGCCAGCTCAGCGTTTTCTGTTAGCAAACGGCCTAATGGACCTGCGGTGCAAGCATAAGCAAATTCAAGGCGCTAAGAAGGTAAAATGCAAGTTGAAAGGGTAAAATGGCACAACCCTATAAGTTCAGAGGGTTGAGAAAGTAAAATGCAAGTTCAGAGGGTAAAGTGGTACAACCTTACAAATTTTGGGGGTTAAGAAAGTAAAATGCAAATTTAGGAGGTAAAGTGGTATAACTCTACAAGTTCAAGGAGCTACAGTGCAATTTTCTCTAAAGTAGCAATCTGAAATTATCAATCATTTAGGCCCTATGGAGCTTGTGCCACATGATAAGAAACGTGGTGACACTAAGGATCATCCTTTGAGCCAGTGGTTCTCGAATTTCTCTGAAGCAGATGAACTACTAAAACTGGCTGCTGCTCGTCAACAGGTGAGATTTACAGTTAGCAACAATTGCCCTTATTCTTTGAGATGTATAACTAAAGTTGGCATTACTGCTAGAAGGCCTTCTTACTTTCCCATTTACATAGTCTAGCCATAGCCATGCATGCAAGATGTACAGAATATTAGACTTATGTAATTATCCCTTTTGTTGAGAGAGTTTTCTCATATGAATTTCAGGTGAAGTTCTACATCTCACAATGATAGAAAACTCTAGTAGAGGAATGTTTTTTCCTTCTAATCCATATCAACTTTTGAGGGCAACATGATGCTAAAATTTTGCAATGCATGTCATTGGCATAGATTGACTGATGTCACCCTATGTTATGAATCTTAGTTCATAGGGGGGGGGGGGGGGGGGTAAACATCGGCGTGTCCGCGCGTGGCCGGATCTGGCGGCTAGGCTCCAGCGGGGGGCTCACGAGCGCGCGGCTGGGGCTGCGGGAGAGCTCGTCCTCTATCTTATCCAGTAGCACGTCGTCGGCGTTGGCAATGATGGCGGAGGCGAAGCAGATCGCCGTGGTGGCACCATCACCAGTCAGGGGAGTTCCCCGTGGTGGCGACTCGGGCGGTTGGGGCGGCGGGACGCGATTGCTCGCACGATGTGACACTGAGCCAGCTGCTTGTGCCTTCTCCTTTGCTGCCAACATCTTTAGCACCGTGCTCTCTAAGTACTTGAGTCCAGCGATGATTTCGTCATAGCTAGCAATGATCTTTTCACCTGTTAACTCGGCAACAGAAGCCATAGTGTTGGCTCTGATACCAAATTGTTATAAATCTTAGTTCATAGGGGGTAAATACCGCTGAGAGGATGGCCAGGCAGCGTCGGCGTAGAGGAAGAGGGAGAGACTATAAATAAGAATGACTTTGTAATTTCTTGCTTGATTCCAATAACATGCGGCAGCCTCCTTATATAGATAGGCTCCCCTAACAAGTAGAATTTAATCTCAATCATATCTTTAATAAATATATAAACTAATATTATATCTCTAACAAATGGAAACTAATCTTTAACTCAAATAGAAACCAATCTCTACTTCCTAATAATGAATCGGCTGGACCTAGGGGGGCTACACCCATGACACCCTAGATATGTTTGGGAGCTTAAAACCACATTGTGTGCTGGTAGCTTTTATTTCATTTTACTTGTTTAGTATCGCGATATTGCATATAATGGTTCACACATAGACCTGATAGGGTTTGTATAAACATGAATAGTTGATTGGGGGGGAAAACAACATCCAGTGATTTGACATTGTTACTCTTTTCTTCCTCCAGGTGCAGGCTCACATAGCCAAGCTGAGAAGGCAGTTAAGCATGATAGATGGAATGCCCCAGCAATCCAAAGCTGTTTCTGGTCAGTAAAGTTACTCGTTTTTCTGATTAGCAGTGTTTGCATATGTGAATTATGCTGAAGGGTTTGAACTGATGATGAACTTCACTATCTTCTATGTTCAGTCCTTGGCCAAAAGTTTGGGCACAGCTAATGTAACATTCGCTGCTGTAAGGAAGATGTCGGAACCTGATAACAACTATAACGAAATGTGACAGTGTATCGCTTTATTTCCATTGAAGTTGTTGCCCTAGGCTTGCAATTAATGTACTTGTCAGTGTGCATATTCTACGAATTGTACTGCCTTTGTGCATCTTAAGGGAACAGTACTTGCCTCTCCTGCTTTTCTGTGTCTCAATTTCCTTTGTCCCCTCCATACCGAACTGGCTTATCTAAACTGTTAGTTTTGTCGTTCTTTTGTCTTTTTGCTATATGATGATGGATTGATGGGTATGCTGTAGTGAAAGAGAGTTAGGACAACTATATTTGCTTGTTCCAACTCTTTTAGCTCTGCAAATAGTGTTGAATATTGACTTTCTTGACTAAGAAACGTGCCATGCTTCTTGATTCTGTGACAGGGAGCATCCATTAACGTGCCTAGCGTGGGTAACAGTTAAAGACTGCCGAACGACCGATTCACTTCCTTCTTGGATCCTTTTGTTCCCATACACTTGGCCTAATCAAATGTGACGAAATCTGGCAGTCAAGCTATCTTATCTTGCTGATGTGTTTTGGCTGCCAGCCATTTTCCTGAATGGAATGAATGGTATAAATTTCTGCTGGGGTCATTGTGATGATGAAATGCGGCATATGTGTGATCCTGTAATAACTTAGTCAAAGTTTTATGTTCACATATTTATTTTTCTTCTTGTGCATTTTTGTCAAAGTACATTTGTATGCTTCGTATTTTCTAATCTCAAGCTATTACACACAAGAATGTAAAGTTGAGGGTGGTGGTAGAACTAGTATAACAAGTTGCTATACAATAGTCTTGGCCTCTAGGTTTTTACGATTGGTAGTGCAACTGTGCAAGATTAGTTGCATGTCTGTGCACTGCGGCTGGCCATAAGCAATGCTGAGCGTGTGACGTTGAAGCTGCCGACAAAATTTTGACATTTCACTTGGCAATTGCTGCCACGAATAATGTATGCGCAACTAGTCGCCTTTGTATTTCCGATTGCCTCTTTACTCCTCGCAAACCCATGCATGTTCTGTAACGGCACAACAATTACATTTTCTTACAAGAGTAGTGCTAATTATCAACATTTTCTTAATAAGAGTAGTGCTTTCTATCAGTCTATGCTCTCCCAAAAAATAAATTGCACAAATCTAAAAATAAAACTTTACAACTCTTTTCGTTTTGAGTCGAACAAAGAAATCTAATGCAAGCTTGCCTGAAAAAACAAAGTATACCTAAATGACGTGTGCAGCCGGACTGACTGCTGAAACGGAGTTACTACTTACTACTATCTTTCTACTGTTTAACATTGGCAATTGCAACAGTGAGTAGATTAATGGAATTGCTTTACAGGCGTCAACCACCAGCCTATGATGGATACGTCGATCGTACACACTGCCGAACTTGCACTTGTGTTAAGCTAGACAACTTGGCTAGCGATCTAACGAACCTTCACAAGTCACCTTTCATATATGGAAGCTAGCTGACAAAACCCTCATTATTAGCGCACGCATAATGCAACTGGTTCAATTCATTGGCTACCTTCTTAGAGCAACTCCAGCAGTAGCCCTCAAAACAGGGCCCTTACTTTTTATTTGAGGGCTCTCCCTACTTTTGAGGGCTCTGTTTTTTGGGTTACACTCCAGCAGGAGCCCTCAAAACAGGACCCTCAAATTCATTCTTAGAGGGGATGACACATAGGACTCACCCTCATCATCATCCTACTTTTGAGGGCCGAGGGGCAAAAAACTCACTCCAGCAGGGCCCCTACTTGAGCCCTCAAAAGTAGGGGCTCCCTCCAGACCCCCAGGAATGAGGGCTCGAGGGGGAGATTTGAGGGCCCCCTACTTTTGAGGGCCCAAGTAGGGGCCCTGCTGGAATGAGTTTTTTGCCTCTCGGCCCTCAAAAGTAGGATGAAGGCTAAGTAGGGGCTCTGCTGGAATTGCTCTTAAGCTTGGATTTGAGACCCTGATCCTGTTCTTTGATGCATATGCATGCAGGCAATTGATTAAGGCTTCATTAGCATGTTCATGGATTGATAATAATGAGTAAGTAGATAGGAGGACGTACGTACTTGCGGTCCCCCCCAAAGGATACGCGTCAACATCGGCGACGAACCACCGGCCGACTTCGCCATGTGGAAGCTTAGACGTCGCCGTCGGTCACCACCGGCGAGACATGTTTTTCTCAACAGGATATGATGTCTCACTCAACAGAGGTAATTTATGTGGAATGAAAAAAATGAAAGGCGCGACAGCCCAAAAATTCTCTTAAACCATTACATTTGCATTACCCAGAATGCTTGCTGCTTTCCAACACTTATATGCTTTTTTGGGTGCGGATTTCTCACTAAGGGCATCTGTAGTGTATGAAAATAGAGGGCTTAAGCTACCTTCAGGTCAACCTTATACATTACAGGAGTGACCTTAAGCAGGCTATAAGCAAAAAAGGCTTAAAGCTGGTCCTCAAGCTAAAGACCTGGCCACAAGCATTAAAATACAATTTTTCTTTATCTGCCAAGTGGGACCGTCTTAAGACCCCTTGGGTTATATACACTATAGAGTCAGCCTTAAGGTTTAGATGGGACCCACCTTAAGGCCCTTTAGGTTATATACACTACAGATGCCCTAATACATGGTTCCCTTACCAATGAAGCAAAGTCAAGAGCTCTCATCTCAATGCTCACAACTCAAAACCTAATGTTCCACAATTTAAATATAATTGTTTCAAATTTGTACAACATGCATGGCACCTGCAGAGTATCTGTAACATGCAAAGCACACAACTACTAAAATGGTACCTAGAGCTTTACTAAGCATACACCAAGCATGACTTGTAGAATAAGAGTGCACTAGAAGTAGAAAAAATAATTATACACAGCACATATTAAGTATATCTTACAAAACAAGGAATAAATTAATACAAACCATGAACCTAAAGTGGTATAAAGCATGAACCAAGCATATATTAAGGAATAAATTAATACTAACCATGCACCTGAAATATTACATCAAACTTATCAAGCATTTGTTTAAAACAAACCTATTTATATTAAGCTCAACATTCTATGAAGCCAAACAAACTAACATCCAAATTGTTCAAAGCTACCGTAATTCAATACTGACATTAACAACAATATTAATTATATAATAACAACTAAAGTATTGTCGAAACCACTACAACGAAAGGAAAAATGACATACGACGAAATTAAGTTCGAATTCAAATACCAAGTAACTAACAGGTAAATGGAATGAAGAACAAGAGTCTAAGTAAACGGAGACAAATAACAAGTAACACCACATAGTCTCAAATAACAAGTAACACCACATAGTCTTCTCTCAATCTCTTGATATCTTCCATGACTTTAAGCAATAACAAGTAATTAACAAGTAAATGGAATCAAGAACAAGAGTCCATATTGTATGAACACATGGAAGTAACTAACACCATTCACCACCGATTGTAAATATATTCACTTCTTCATTTCATAAACCTAATCCAACACATGAAAATTCATAGAACTAACACCAAGAAGAAATTTTAGTTATTATCCCTTACCTTTTTCATTGGCGGTTGTGGCCAGTATGCGGCATACGGCTGCGTGAAGGTGACGATGGCAGGGAGCAAAGGACGAGCTGCACGATGGCGATGGGGAGCTAGGGAGGAGCCGTGCGATGGTGACAGGGAGACAAGAGGACGACCCGCGCGACGGGGATCCATAAGGAGGAGGTGCCACTGCAGGGAGCAAAGCAATGAGGTTAGGTTTTCACAGGAGTAGTGAGTTAAGTTTTACGAATCATTTGTGATGTGTCACATACGGTTTATGTAAAAAACCATATGTAATAAGTGGGTCATCACAAACAATTCTTACCATCGATTGCAACATAGATGGTCATACTGGTAAAATCGCCTGAGATAACTATGCTACAACTTAACACTGACGGATTCTATAGAACCGTCTGTGATGAGGTGTCCAGTATGACCTTCTCTGTAGTAGTGCGTGAACGACCAAAGAAATGCAGCCAACGAGCAAGAAGGTAAGATTCGTCAGGTCGCAAGAGCCGTATCAAGACCTTGTCGATGTCGATCTTGATAAACACAGCGTTGATGAAGCGATAGGCCATCTCCTTGAAGGGCGGCTCGATGAAGTGACACGCCCTACACCACAACACCGAGAAGTCGATCACCATCTTGAGCAAAGCAAAGAAAGAAACCTACACTTTTTTACTTGTTCAGATCCAAAGCACCAAGGGTTAGGTAGGGTTGACGAACAGGGGGAGAGGTACTCACCAATCTGGAGGTGCTCATGTGGGCTTCCCACTGTTGGGAAGTTTGGAGAAGACATGGGCCCTGACAGCCATGGCCTCAACGGTGACCTTGCGGAGTAAGCTGGCGCGGGAGGAGTTGAGGTGTTGTAGGTCGAGCCCAGAGATGATCCTCGACAACCGGCACACTGGTATCTGCTCTGCCTCTACTGTAAGCGTCTCTCAGTGGGAGTGCTTCGAGGGCTATGCTGGTGCGGCGCGCTCCCTTGCACCATTGAGGTGGAGCAACCACGCCGCCGCCATAGTGACTGCCCCCTCATCGGGCAGGGACGTGACAAGAGGGGCAACTCGAGGATGAGGATGAACAACGTGCACATGAGGAAGAGCGTGTAGTCGAGACCCAAGCACAATTTTTCTATGAGGAGGGGAGAGGGGAGCAGAGGAGGCAAAGAGGAAGGGGTGCTCTGGCTAGGGCCGTAGCACTGATGGCGGATGTGGAGGTGGCAGGGGAGAGCATTTCTCTGTTATGAGGATTAGAAGGCAAAGGAGGTGGAAGGGGATCGGTGCGAAGGCGAAGGAGGTAGAAGGGGATCGGCTCGATTTTTTCTAGAGGCAAGGGATGTGATAGGGAATAGGTGGCTGACGGATGGGGAGGGGAGGTGGCAGTGGGAGGACGCGCTGGGGAGGCGACGGTGGGGAGGAGGAGGCCGGTGAATGGGGAGGGGCACATCGGCGGACAAATAGGGAGAGGAGGCGGTAGAAGGATTTGGTAGGGAGGTGGTGGTAGGCAGATGAGGGAGTGAGGATGTAGGGTATGCAGTGGGGAGTAGGATGAACGCCTACAGGATTAAAGAAGTCGGAGCAGATGGGATTACACACGAATTGTTTTTTTTTTTTTGAGAAGGGGAAGGGAGGGGGAAAGAATGTAACACTCACTAACTCTCTTTTTAAGTAGTAGAGACACATGCATTCCTGCCAAGATTGATTGCTGATTGGAGGGACGCATGAATGCAGCTTTCGTTTGGCTAGCTTAATCAGTTAGGTGCGTTCGTCTGTCTGTCTATCTGTTTGCTTGTTATCTCCTGCATTTGCTGGCCGTGTAGTCTGAAAACCCTACACTGTTGGTCCTGATTTGGGCATGGCCTTCCTTTACGACTGCATTTGTACGTGTGTGATCAATCTCTCTCTGCAGGACGTTTGGTTGCACGCTCGCTCGCCTTTGTTTGCTAACGCACGCAGGCAGGCAGGCTGAATGTTTGCTGAAGGGACCAGACACCAGAGCCAAATGGAGATCTGCACTTTGATTTCACAACATGCATGAGCATTGTGTAAAAGATAAGCTTCATATATAATAAGGGATAAGAATCTAGCAGTGGGCCGGCGGCTCTTATGATAGTTAAATCGAAGAGTTCGTGCGTGAGTGGGCATTACTGGGTCCAATTCGCAATATATTAGTATGGTCATCTGTGATAAGTGCCAGCATAACGTTGCAAGTTAGTTGAGTGTCCATACAAGCCTGTTGAACAATTGAAAGGCAGGCGCAAACAGGGAGGCATATGCCAGTCAAAAAATATCCAAGATGCATCCGAATATATTATCACCTGATCGTAGAGATCTATGATATTTGTGGGGTGGTCAAGTCTTTTTAGCACATAGGGTGATCGAGTCTTAGCAAGCACAAATTACTCCTTCCAGAAGTGTCGTCGTCCTGCAATGTACAATGTGTGCAATCAAACTATTTTATCCTTGACTAATAATATATGCGAGTGTCTAGGCATCACTAGATGTTTTTTTTTCTAACTATCATCTAAATTTGTGATCCTTGAATTAGAGATCAAGGAGTCCCTTGTTTTTGAAGGAGGAGATTTTTTTCAGAGGGGGAGGGGGCAGAATTTAAGGGGAGAGGAGAGAATTCATGACCATTAGATCTCGAATCCAACAGTCCTAAATCTGGATGATAGTTAGGAAGAAAACATCTGGATGATGTTTAACAAAACCCATAATATATTTATGAATATTTATATCGGTAGTATGGAAATAATATGGGTAGAAGATTTGTCTTAAAACAGCTTACATGATATTAACTAACATAGTGACGCAAATCAAAGCTTGTCACGTGCTAATGGAGGAGTCTTGAACGATTAATTAATGGGAAGATGCGTGAACAAACAAGGGTTAGTGTGGTACTGCATAATGCAAGTCTTAAAATAAGTAAAGCGATGGGTAGCATCAAGCCAAATGTGCAGATTTCAACGGATGGTACGCAGCAAAAGCTAGCTGTGGAAATGAAGTGAGGAAGCGATGGTTGTAGTGTAAAATTTTCCTTTTCTCCACTCAATTGTGTGCCAATTAGTGCCCTATCTTCGATGGTCCAAGCTAAAAGGATGGCCATCCATGTAGCACCAGCATCCATCAACTATCATGAGATGCAACAACTAAGTGGCATAGGTCGCCAAGTGCGTCTCTTAATTTATTCTTGTCCTGGAGATCGACCAGGAAATATATTGTACATTTGGTGTGCACTTACGTGATTGATCATCCATCTGTCCAAGTTCAGGAAAGCGAATGTTAAATTTAGTTCTGAAAAGCAAAGTCTAGGATGATGGGTTCTACTTCTACATGTGTTGGGACAGATATTTCTGCACTACGTTCTACTAAACAGAAATTGAGTTGACTCTGTGTTTGCGCTCCTCTATTAATTGTCAAAAATACGTTGGTTTTCTTGTTGCAGTGTACATAGGGATGCTCATTTGAGCTTAAATCTTAAGTTTTTCATTTATTTAGCACTATTTGAAGTTTTTATACTGTAACTATTGTTAGTTTTTTTCATGATAATTAAATTTTAAAAATAAAAAATTATACCATCACGGACAATAAAAATAAGGAGAAAAAATAAAAAAGTCTAAAAAAATAAAAAAAAGATAAAATTAGAAACTAAAAGTTGAAGTTGAAATAAGCACAAATTATAGTAGTATTACCCGAGTAATTAACCTGGCTGCAGAAATCAAAGGCTGAAGTAGTAGTGAATGGTGAGTGGAAATACAAACTCTGACAGAACAATCCATGCATGCATCTTTATGTCCTCACCGTCTTTGTTTGGACTTTGGATCGATCGAGTGGTCGTGGATACGGTGGTCAGAGTCTCAGAGATACGTTTCCTGTATTGGACTTTGGATCGATCGAGCAGTCGTGGATATTATGGCCCGTTCGATTAGACTGAAAAATAGTAATTTATGACTGAAATTGTATTATAGTTGGCTGAAATTTCACTATAGCTAAAAATAACTTATTTAACGTAATTAAATTTAAAATTTTAAAAATAAAAAATATATATATTAGCTCATCACGGACAACGCAAATGAATACAGAAAAAAATCGGTAAAAAAAACTCAAAAAAGCTAAAAGTTCAGGAAAAAAATGAAATTTATAAATAATAAAAAATAAGTCAGAAATTAGAAGTTAAAATTAAAATAAACGGGACGTATAGACATGGATCGTGATTGAACGTGTCTGCAACAACACTGGCTGCATTGAAAAGCGTATCTCTCTCTACATTGTTCTCCCTTTTTATACTGTAAAGCACTTGTGAAGTGGAAGACTCGATGATTTGATGTGAGATTTCCATTTCCCCCTCCCGTTTCCCTTTGTCAAACGTCAACCCTTCACAATCTCCCCGCTACTAGTGCTCATCTCCTGATCTCTGGTCTCTCCCACTTGCAGCTTAGGGCGCTTTTCAAATATGCCGTGGTTTTTTTTTTACTAAAATGAAATCGTAACGGTTGTTAATTTTGCTAAAATGATATTGTAACAACTGTTAATTTAAAAATAAATAAAATATTAAAAACACTGTTATATCTTTATAGATAATACAAAGGAAAAAAATAAAAATTATGTTAAGAAATTGATGCGTTCTAAACGATTTTTAGCTTCTAAAGCCAGGAGCTATTTAGAATGAAACCTAGATATCCTCTATTGACCTTGTCTCTATCATTTAGTCATCGAGTCATGCAAATTGCAAAATAACCCATGCATCGACCAAATCAAAAGCTGAAGTAAATTGTGTTGTTTTCACAGGCATGGCTATCATGAACTCTGAGGCTAAGACTTAACTTTCTTAGCCATCTCTGTCGTCTCAACTGTGGGGATCTTTTGTATTAACACGGGTATATTTCACTCTAAAAAATCCCTTAGAAGGGTGTTTTTTTCACCCTCTCCCACTTAGGAACTACCGAGCCGGAGGCTCCCATAGTTGGAGACTTGGACTCGAATACTCCCGCAATTAGAAACACATCTTACAACTGTGAGTTCATGTCCCGTTTAGAACACAAAAATTTTATAAAAAAATAATTTAATTACCGTGTTCTAAACAAGGTCTTATGCTACCACTATACCGCTTCTCCTAGGTGAAGGATGTAGCTGCTGGAAATTAAACGATTTTAGCAATATTTTTAGATTAATTCTAATTTTAATCATGAACAGTAAATCATATATGCAGTAGTAAGTAAATGACTTGAACATAAACCAATTATCTTTCAACATAGATAAAGTATTCGGATCATTTAAACATAATAACATGCTAAACTGTACCAGAGAGTGGGCAATCATAATCAGCATAATGCACATATTTTATTGTGTTGTTTTGCTCTCAGCTGAGGAGTTGCTTAAGATTTAAATTTTGACCTTCAACTCTTATCAATAGATCAACAACCAAAGTGGTAATCTCTCTTTATTCTGCTAAAATGATATTGTAACAACTGTTAATTAAAAAGTAAATAAAATATTAAAACACTGTTATATCTTCATAGATAATACAAAGAGAAGAAAAAATAAAAAATTATGTTAAGAAATTGACATGTTCTAAACGGCTTTTAGCTTCTAAAGCTAGAAGCTATTTGAAATGAAACCTAGAGATCCTCTATTGACCTTCTCTGTCATTGAGTCATTGAGTCATGCAAATTGCAAAATAACTCATGCATCAACCAAATCAAAAGCTGAAGTAAATTGTGCAATTTTCACAGGCATGGCTATCATGAACTCTGAGGCTAACTTTCTTAGCCATCTCTGTCATGTCAACTGTAGGGATCTTTTGTATTAACATGGGTGTATTTCACTCACTCTAAAAAAATCCCTTAAAAGGGTGTTTTTTTTTCATCCTCTCCCACTTCGGAACTACCGAGCCAGAGGCTCCCATAGTTGGAGACTTTATTTCTACTACCAACGGTCAGATTTTATTTCTACTATCGTCTTTCTACTATCAGTATAATCTTATGTAAAAAAAACCAAATCAAACCTATCTAAATTAACATCCAAAGTTTTCATGGTAAAAAAACCAAAGACTTTTGACTTTCAGTTCACCTATGTTTATGTAAACTAACTAACAGATTAATTAATAGTGCTTACTGAAAAACAACCCCCTGCAGACAAAAAAAAGCAGAGAGGTCCCTAGCAGTAGCACTATACGTACCCATCATCAGATCCTCGCCACACCCCACCACCAACCATGGCCACCTCACCTATATATGCCCCTCTCCTTCTCCCCCTCCTCACCGCCTCCTCATCACCAACCACCAATCCATTGATCTAACTCACTCACGCTTCCAAAGATTTATCGACCCAGCTTGCTGCAATGGCGATCAAGAAGGGCGGCGCTGCCGGGCTGAAGCAGATTCTGAAGCGGTGCTCGAGCCTGGGGCGGCGGCGGCAGCAGAATGGGGGAGGGGTGGAGCACGAGGACGAGGAGTTAGAGGAGACGGCCGGGCTGCCCTCGGACGTGCCGAGGGGCCACTTCGCTGTGTACGTCGGGGAGCGGCGGCGGCGGTTCGTCGTGCCCATCGCGCTGCTCGACCGGCCCGAGTTCCGCTCCCTGCTCCGCCGCGCCGAGGAGGAGTTCGGCTTCGGCGGCCTCCTCGTGCTCCCATGCGAGGAGGTCGCCTTCCGCTCCCTCACCTCCTCCCTGGCCTGCACCGCCCGGTGAACCGCGCCGCCGCCGGCGCACGTACACTATACACGTACATGCACGCACGTGCATGCGGCTATTTGTTCGATTCATTGATTAGGCCTAGCTTGCACCATGGCTAGCTGATTAATGGTGTGTAAATATGGAAGTGGAGATCGATCGATTCGAAGTGGTGCACGAGCGGATCAGCGCGCGCCCTTGGAGCTGGTGTGCATGTGGAGAAGAGGAAGAAGATCGGAGCAGAGAGAGAGAGAGAGAGAGAGAGAGAGAATTAAGGAGAAAAAGATTTGGAGCTAGCTTAGCTAGTAACTGGCCATTGTTTCGTGTACGTTGTTTGTGATGTGTTCGACTCCTTGGCCTTCTCTCTTGATGCTACACGAGAGCTTAATTAGGCGAGGTGAACCATCATTAATTATCTTTTTTTCTCTCTGTACATGCAAAGATATTGGCCGGCTACGCAAGCAAGCTAGCAACCGAGATACGTACTTAACAATGTGTTCCTCCGCCTCCTTATTCCTTTGGCCACACTTATATATGTAGGTTTTTTATGTTTATGGTTTAGATTTCTATATTAACTAGTTTTTAAACATAGTATTTTTTTAATACAAGATCAATAACTCAAATATATTAGACACTATCCTGACTTCATGTATATCGACCAAAATCGCACGCGAGTATTTCTCTCCATACTCTCTCTCTCGCGCGCGAACAGACAAAATTTAAAAATTTAAGCCAAAAACTATAATCTACAGTCCAAAAGAATCTACTCACTCTCTCCGTCTATAAATATAAGTCGCAGTGGGTTCTATGTGATCAAGTTTTTTAAACTTTAACCATTAATATATGTTAAAGCTGAGCTGTTCATTTGGGTTTTTTGTGGCTTATAGCTTATTTTGCACTATAATTGGTTTATTTTGCCCTGTATCTGCTGGTGGCTTTTTAACGTAATTAAATTAAAAAATAAAAATAAAAAAGATTAACCCATCACGAACAATACAAACGAATACAGGAAAAAAAGAAAATACAAAAAGCCCTAAAAAGCCAAAAGGCAGAGAAGGATAAAATTAGGGCTTGTTCTTTTTGGCTGCGGCTTATGGCTTTTGGCTGAAATTTTTGAATTTTGGCTGTTTACGGTACAGATTACGGAGAGATCGATACTCACTTACGATTTTAGCTGGTACAGATGTTAGGTTTTTAACGTGTACTACGTTTAACTTGTAGACCCCATCTTGAGAAAATACTCCGTTTAAAAGTCAGGTACTGTAGCGGCTGCGAAAAGCCGGCCGGCTTCCTCACTGCCGAACAGGCCCTTAAGAAATAGTTAACTAGAAACCAAAAGCCAGAAACTGAAGCTGAAACGAGCAGGACTATTTGATTACATAAAAATCATATCATTATATTTATCTTGCAAAATACTTTTATAATATATATTTTATTATTTTTGTTAATATATTATAATAATAAATTATAGTTCAAAGTCTTACGTCTTGTTTTGATCAGTAATGTGCAGCTTTCCGGCTTGATCGCCGGCCGTCGTGCAAGAGGGTAGGGAAGAACGTGGGTGTATTAATTGAGGGACGGTATGTGTGCGGTGTCCCCGTCCAAATTTTCTGGAGCTTGTACTGACCACGATATTTGTTCTGCTAGCTAGTGACATTGAAGCATGAGGCTTCGCATCGCTCTTCTTTTATTTTTATTCTTTTGAAACATTTCTAGCTTTCTTGGTGGCGTTGGATCCTTGCATATTTCATAAACCAACTCCCTACAGATATGCTTGCCGTCCAGTAATGAGCCAACACATGCTGTACGTAGCAATGCTAGAGTGGAACAGCGGATGATCTTGAACGTTACAGTGTATTCTACTGATAGTATAAAGATAGTAGTATAAAGATAGTACTGAAATGACATCGTAGCGGCTATAGGTGGGACTCACCTATGAGACTCACACACTCCACACACACACACACGAGTTTGTACGTTCAATGAACTCCGTCTCTAGTAACATTGGCAAGTCAGGGAGGGACACATGGGAGCATACTGAGGAAGAAGAGGCATTCAGGCATGGCACCTAAGCAGCAACGCAGACGCAGGTCGATGCAAAAGGGGAACAAGATGATGTCCACAGTAAGAGTAGCAAACACACCCACACCCAACTGAACCTCGAATTGTCCTGCTTGTGTATGGAAAGGGCTCATCAGGATGTGGAGAAGGCCTGGTGGCCTGCATGTATCCGCAGTGTCTGAACTACAGGCTGAACTATTGCTTGCCTTGTCTAATGACATCCGGGAAAACAAGATGAGTGAGCTGGTTCGGTGGTCTTTCAGAGTGAGCTGGTTTGGTGGTCTTCGGCAGGGCTGACAAAAAGGCCACCTCCCCCGGTCCCTAAGCCAACATGTTTCCTACTAATTTAACCCTTTTAGAATTATACTGCTAGTGACGACGATAGTATAAATAAATCTAAACTAATCCGATACATTGGATAAGAAAAACAAAAGATTCATATTTATTTTTGGATACCGGAAAAGAGCACTTTTTTCGGAGACATTCAATTAAAAAAAATAAAAATATCGTTATATCTTCGTAGATAATATAAACAGTAATCAGCTTGCATTTTACGTACATGATTGTGATCAGCATGCATGCAAGTATGCATGGGCAGCAGCACGTGCAGCGGAGGCCTAGCGTGTTTGCTGCGGCCAACGTTGTTCAGATCGTTGCTTTGCTGCAACATGTCTGTACCGATTAAGCCAAAGCAGCTGGTAAGCAAAGCTGCCGAGGCTCTGAGCTTGGCTGTCTGAAGTCCAAGCACAACACTGCAACTGCCCGTGCAATGGTCGGTCTTTGTTGAACCACACATACATTTGTATGGCAGCCTGGCATTTCGATTGATCGATGGCCCTTCAATTGGATCAGGAGAAGTTCAAATCAAATGCCACATTATTCCAGACGATTCAACAAAGGCGCCGATCGACCATGCCAGATGCTGCCAATAAGGCAGCAGATGATGATGCCTTCTTGCTACCATGACACTGTTTGTGCACGGTAACTCGTTACCATCGTAGACATCAATTTTTCACACAGAAGCAAAGCAAGCTAAGCAGCACTGGCACTGGCTCTGCCGCTGCAACGTCGTACGAAGGGGCTGCAGAGATGAGCCGCCTATCGGATTGAACTGGACCAGATGACATGCCGTGGCAGGAGGGAGCAGGCCATGTGCCGCTACTCGTGACCGACCCAGGAACAGAAGATGCTGCAGATGGCAATAACTCGCTCGAGCCTTTCTTCCATGTTGCGGTGCAGCGATAATTAATCCTCTGCCCCTCGCACTGTCGTACGCCCCGGCCTGCACGGACGTACGCGCAGCGATGGCCTCGTTGGTAGGGGTGCGGTGGGGCTGGATCATATTGCTCGTATTATATCTTAGCTTTTTTTTAATTCAAAGTTAGAAATTGTAAGACCGGATATGGATTTGGAGTTTTGAATAAGGTACTGTTGGAATAGATATATGACAGTTTTAGACAAAAAAAAATAATATAAACGAATAATATGTACATATAGAGAAATGAACATACCTTAAACTATACCATCATCACTTCAAACCTTCAACTAGCAATAGATTCATATATATTACATAAGTTGAACAACCGACATGACACAAATTCAGCATAAGTGATAAATTCATACATACGAATTTGTTCATCCTAGTTCCTATCAAGTGTTAAGAATCCATCAGATCACTTGTAAGGGAATAACAAATCACAGCAACATATGGCATTTACGATTTCTACCACATCCATCTCTACAAATTACGAAGATAAAATCCACCGAAATCAACTAAAATCGGAGAGGAGAGCGGATTGGAAAGCAGAAATACATCACAAATCAGCCACCCTCTACACTACATCCGTAGAAATCAAGAATGAGAAGGAAGAGATGGGGGAAGACAGAAAAGGTTGCTTATTAGTGCCCGTTCTTCTAGTGCATGAAGCCCGAAATCCCTTGTTCCAGGTGGGGCAGAGGCGGCTGGTGAGGAGACCAGCGTGGCGATGGCGTGAGGTGTGCACACCATGGTGGTGGTAGCTACTGCTTGCTTACTAGGTTAGGGAATTAACGGGTTAGGTTAAGAGGTGTGCCCATCAATGGGCTGGCCCAACTAGGTTGTTTACCAGATATCCGCCCATATCTTATCTAAATTACTGCTTACCGATGCTATTCGGTCGAACATGTCCTCTCCTGATTTTGCTCCCGAATCCAATGCTAACTATTCGGAACCGATACCAAATATGACTGGATACTAAACTCCCTTCTCAAATTCGGTGCTTAGATTCGGTACCAAATCAGTCAGAAATTACCCGACCCGTTTGTACCCTGCTTGTTGGGCCCCATATGTAGTAATCTGCCAACCTGCATCCCAGCTCATTTAGTAGTAACTACTAAAAAGCTGACAAGAGTTAGTAGCAATGGGCACTCAAATCTCAAAGTCAATTCGTAGAGATGTAGACATCTAGAATTTTATCCTGGGCAGCAGCAACTGCGTTTTCATGGCTCCGCTGGGGCTGATAGCAACCTTGCAGAACATGGGGCCGGCGATGACAAGTTCTTGGATGGAGAGATGATGAGGAACAATATGACGCGTGATCCTGCAGCTGTTGGGTGATAACGACCTTGCATAGTTGTATGACAGGTTGGATTGATGATATAGAGTAGGCCTCAGGCTAGGCAAGCTTTAGCACGAGGACTAGAATAAAGACTGAAAATTCTCTCAAAAAATCATCAAAAATACAGGTTTAGCCTAAGAAAAAAAAACAAAACTCCATTACAAAGCTGGAAAAATACATATATCTTGCACCGAATCACATATCGGGGTTGGAAAAAAAAACAAAAGGTAACTTTTGTGTGTTAAAGATAGCTGGAAGACTGGAACAGGAGGCAAATTTTGATGGATCCACAAAACTTCCTTGAAAGGTGCATCAAGTTCGTTACATTGGCGATCGACTCTACGTGCAAAGCATACTCTACAGGGATTTTCAAAGAGCACTAAAATTTCGCCCGGTGCAGCTTGACGATTTCCATGCTCCATTACAAGAAAAATCTTCTCCTGCTTGTATCCATGTCCGGCTGCAATTTGCAGCAGATTTTGCATAATGTCAGAGCAATTCATTGTGTAGACTAGTAGCCTGGGCGTGAGATGGTAAATGCATAATAGTACCTTGTGAACCCACTCATACTCTCCGCATTTTGTGTCGAAGGTCCCATGTTGCAAGGTAAGCAGCTTGAGAGTGAAGCGAGGACCACATTCCTATGTCATCAAAAACAGTTTGGGCTTACTGCTAATAGATAACGAGGTAGCAATCATACAGAGCAGTAGACCTCAAGTGACTTCCATCAGCAGCTGTAAAGGTAGCATTGGTAACATCTAACTGGCAAGATAGTGAAGCTACAAAAATTGATACGCATTTTCACTTAATGTTGAAAACTTTAACATGTTTTGGGAAACCATAAGCACCCTCTTAACCATGCAACATAGAAGAATTGCAAGCATTTGATCCTTTCGAGGTTGGTCAATTACTGAATTGTGAGTGGAAATCCTTGCTATCACATAGAGAACTTAAGTAGGGAACAGTAGATCAAGTACCTGAAGGCGACAAACCACTTGCTTCTCAGGTTGGCTTTTGCTGTCAGAAGTCTTAGCTTTCTTGTCCTTTGAAGCAACTTTGTTTTCTTTCGTCTCAAAGATGTACCTATTATCATGATTACAGATAAAAAAAATTCAAATGATGATGATAAAATATCATGAACAAACAGAATTTAATTACACATTTTATTAACAAGAAGATAGCATGATTAAATTAAATGTTTCAGAAATCAGCTTAACTATGAGATAAAGCAATGTTCCAACTAGTGATTATTAAAAACAAC
Organism: Dendrocalamus latiflorus; assembly: GCA_017311315.1. Lineage (NCBI taxonomy): Eukaryota > Viridiplantae > Streptophyta > Magnoliopsida > Poales > Poaceae > Dendrocalamus > Dendrocalamus latiflorus. The sequence goes on from CM029659.1 coordinate 2,215,103, forward strand.
CATATCTAATGACCTTCATTAAGGTAGGCATGAAACTAAGTCCACACAAACAACAGTTAGTAGACAACAACAACAAAGTCTTTTACCCCCAATAAGTTGAGGTAGGTTAGAAATAAAACCTCCTCAAGGTCAAACAAACGAGAACCTTGTAATTAACATACAAGGCTAAAACCCCAAACCCTACATCCTGCCATCCGAAATGAGTGCCTAAAACACAACACCTAAACCTTCTTATGTCAGGGTTCCGATACGTGGATCACTAACTTTCATACATTCCTATCCAAAGCCAACTATGTGGATACATTCCAATCCCATAAGTCTCTTTTAACTGTTTCTCTCCACGTTATTTTTGGTCGACCTCTGCCTCTCCTTATATTTTTGGTATGTCTTAAAATTCTACTATATACCGGTGTCTCAAAAGGTCGCTGTTGGAGATGTCCAAACCATCTCAAGCAATATTAGACAAACTTCTTTTCAATTGGTGTTACTCCCACCCTATCACGTATATCATCATTGTGGATTCGATTCCATCTTGTGTGACCACAGATCCACCGCAGCATCCTCATCTCCACTACACTCATCTTCTACACATGTTGTTTTTTAATTGCCCAACATTCCGCTCCATTGAATCAAACAACAGTTATAAGACACATGGCAAAAATTTAGAAATGTGAATTGTCCGCAACACACTTTCCTAGTTGCATTTTGACATATGCACTTGTGATGGTGAAAGTATACAAGTCTCTCGTTGATCATGGAAGGTGACAACTACTGTGTAGACTCATGGAAAATTTTCACATATCAAATTGTTAGCAGCATGCTTTTGCCTAATTGTATTTTGATATGTATGCACCTGTGATGACGGAAAAATATATAGTCTCGCTGATTATGGAAGGTCACAACTCGGCGGCCACGGAAATTGGGGTCTTGGGGAAAAAGGGATTGTATCATCCTGAAGAAACGAAAGAGGAAAGCAGACATGTGAAGAAAACAATAGGCATGGATATGATTCACATAAAAATAATAGCCTTCTTTAAACGAAAATCTGCGAAGGGGCACAAGGTCAACATTTTCTTAAAAAAGGGTACACGTTCTCAAATTACCTTCCAATACGATGACCAAGGCGCGTAGTGAAATTGTTCAGCACTAACTCTGGCTTATGACTTGTAGGGTTGCCATGGTTCTGTCATATAAAGAGAGAAACCAAAAGGGTAAGCAAAGATAATCTTAAATGCTCAAAAGCCTAAAAGATTCAACTATACTGGCTTTATATATTAAAAAATGTGAAGACCCTATGTCACATTGTCATTAACAAGAGCATATCAAATACAGTAACTACAGTAAATTACACGATAAATATGGACACATGAAGCACAACTGAAATAAGTAGTTAATAAAGTCCAGAGTAGCTGACATAAAGATGTTCCTCCCAGCTAATAAAAATTTCAGCTTTCCATCAATCTAGAAGACCATCAACATGGTCCGCAACCCAACTCCAAAATTGCAATAATTTGTACAATGCTGTAAAGTGTGGCAAAATTAAAACAACGACATGGCTGTGTCAGACAGAGACATGGACCAGCCTCTAGCAGACATGCCATATGACACTGAACATTGCCATATGCATATTTGATTTTGGGGGGCAAAACTCAGATGCCTAAGACAAACTAGAGACAAGCTAGAGACAAGTAGGATGACCAATTGATGGCAACTTGAGTTTTGTTCACTTTCAATGCACCTTTAGTCTAAAAGGTTAGCTGTGTAATAATGGATGTGTGTTTATACTTATGCCATAATCTTTACCATCTGCGGTGCTGTCTGAACCACATGATTAAATAATTAACATTCTCGAATTCATCTTTGTGCTATGTGTGATCTTTGATACCATGTTATGAATATTGTGTGTATTGATATGAGACCCAAAGGGTCATATATATAGGAGAGTACAAGAGGATATGCCGTATAGAGGTAATGCATATATGGAATAGAATACAACTCTATCTCCTTAACACCCCCCCTCAAATGCAAGGCGTATGCAATAGCATTGCATTTGAAAAGGGGTTAACACTAAAACAAGATAAATCTGAAGTCCGAGTCCTGATGATGTCGTTATTGCGTGCAGTTTTTGAATAAACTGTCAAATCAAGCCGAAGAGGAATAGATAGATGCATGACAGCGCAGATCAAGGTTATTAAGGCGGTAAGGCGACCCACCCCCCTCACACCTTTTAAGCGGTAAGGCGTGAGGCGAGGCGACACCTTACATATGTCATAAGGCGAAGAAAACGGAGTTCTGGAGGACTAAATCCAAAGAAATCTAAAGAGGAGGAGGACCTAGAAGGACTTAATTGTAATTTCGTAAACCTCTGGGGACTAAACTGTAAATATACTAAACACACTTAACCCTAGAATCCCAGATCCAGTCGACCGCCCCAGCCCCAGATCTAGTCGACCGCCCCGCCTCTCTCTCTTTTTCTTCGCTCGCCGGCCTCTCCTCTCTCTCTCTTTCTTCGCTCGCCGGCCTCTCCTCTCCCTCTCTTTCTTCGCCGGCCTCTCCCCTCTCTCTTTCTTCGCCGGTAGCCACTCCGGCACTTCGCTCCACGTCTCCCCTGCTGCCGCGCCGCCTTCCCCTATCGCGACGCCACCGCTCGCCACCGGCGGCTGGAGACGGCGACGCGGGCGCGGCGGCCTGGAGACGGCGGAGCGGGCGCGGCGGCCTGGAGACGGCAGCCTGGAGACGCCGGCGCGGGCGCGGCGGTCGCCTTAGTCACGAGCGGCAAGGCGGGGGCGACGCCTTGCCACGCCGGACCGCCTTACCGCTTAGGCGACGCTTAAGCGTCGCCTAAGCGACGCCTTAATAAGCATGGCGCAGATCGAAGCCCAAGAGGTGGCGGCGCAGTGCACAGAGGACGTGCGGCGGCCTTTGAGCTTGGGGCGGCGGCTAGAGAAGCGGAGGCATCATAACGACTTCTACGATCTGCACGCGGCTCAGAGAGTAGAGCGGCGGCTGCTGCTATGTAAAATAAAATTTCTACACTTCTATGACTGATAATAAATTTGTGGACTCGCACGGCTTGAACGAAAAAAATTAGAACTACGAACTTGGATGGACGCGACAGAAGACTCACAAAATTTTTTTTGAAGACTGACTTAAAAAAATCAGCAATAGAAAAACTTTTTTCTCTCTCTCTCTCTTCCCTCATAACTTCCTCTCCTCTCTCTCTTTTCACGGTTCACACTCACTCGCCAGTCACTCCACACCCCCTTCCTCACTCTCCTCGCGCCGGCGTCTGCGCTCCCTCCCTCACACAGAGAGAAAGGGAGCGGCAGGCTCCAACGGGCGGCGCCGCTCGGGAGAAGGCGGCCAGATCTGGCGGCGGCTGGGCGCGGAGGATCGGGCACGGCGGCCAGGAGGCGGCGGCGCAGGAGCGGAGGCGCGGGCACGACGGCCAGAAGGCGGCGTGGGGGTGCCCGGATCCGGGCCAAGGTGAAGACGGCCAGACCAGGCGGCCTCGGGCGACGGCGCGGCGATCTCGGGCGCTGGAGACAGCCGGATCCGGCGAGGAGTGGGTGACGGCCACGGGAGGCGGTCGGAAGTCGGCGGAGAGCGCCGAATCCGGCGGCGGAGAGCCTGGATCTGGGCTTGCCGGCGGTGGAGACGGCCAGATCCGGGGCGGGAGGCAGTCGGCGCGGTCGGTGCAGAGGAAGGCCGGATTCGGACTTGGCGGCGTCGAAAGCGGCCAGATCCTGACGGCGGCGCGATGCAGAGGGGCGCGCAGGCGGCGGTCAACGCGGCTGGTGCAGAGGCGGGCGCAGCCGGATCTGGCACACGCGACCTTCGGCGGCCTCGAGCGGACCTCGAGCGGCCAGAGAAGGCCCGGAGAAGGCCGGATCCGCCGGATTCGAGCGGTCCATCCAGATCCGATCTGGATGGAGTGAGAGCACGGCTGGACGCGACGACGTGACGGCGGCGGCGGCGACGCGGACGCGGTTGACGGCGGCACGCGAGCGCAGGCGGGCGTGGGCGACGACGACCACGTGCGATACGGCGCCGGCGGCCAGGAAGAGGTGGCCGCCCTCGAGAGCGAAGATCGCCCCTCCCGGGGGCAGCAGATGCGGAAGTCGAGCGGAGGCTAGGTGGAGGCGACGACGGGTATAGTAAACCCTAACCTAAGCTCGGATATCATGTTATGAATATTGTGTGTATTGATATGAGACCCAAAGGGCCATATATATAGGAGTACAAGAGGATATGCCATATAGAGATAAGGCATATATGGAATAGAATACAACTCTATCTCCTTAACATGATCATCAAAAGAAGGAGTTTTACCTTTAGCACTGCATTATGTAGAATAAACCATTGTACAATTCAGTTCAACATTGGTTTTCCTTACTAGGAACAAAATAGGGAGTCTCTAAAAAAATAAATTAGAGAGAATAGATAAGATCATAAGATTGTTATGTAAAAGCAAGCATTTTTTTCCCACACATACTGTACCAGTATTATGCCCTTCATTCTAATAAAATTGGGAAGAATGCATAAGACAGTTATCCAAAATCATGTCTGGCGTGTATAAGGATTTCAAAAATAAAAACAATGGCGGGCACCTAGTCGACTAGGCATCCAGGCGCCCTGGTCTCGCTGCGACTTGCCAGAGCGCCGTGACAACCTTGCATCAAAGCATTCCAGCATTTATTTTTCATTGCAAAAAAAAATAGAGAGAACACCTCAAGCAAAAGCCTCGGTATTGACTACTGCATCACTAGATGTCAATAGCACCAAAGCCATCTAGAAAGTTCTTCCCAAATTTAAGACACGGATGCTTATTTCCAACAAAATCTTCAACAGCTCATCTAAGTAAGAGTTTTGCAGTGTTATGACCACTAATTGACTAGATCTTGGTGAGACTAATAACTCGAGCTTTTTTCACAAATTATTGAATACAAGAAGACATAAGAAAAATAAAAAATCTGCATGTGCAATAACTTACCATGATGGAAGTTGCTGAAAACAATAGCCACTAATATGATAAATAAAGTACAGATAAAGTACCTTTATGTCCTTCCGCAGAACAAGTTTGGATAGTTTGAAATGTGCAGTAGGGCCATCAGGTAAGTTGATGATCAGCAGCGCATCTGTGACATAAATACCGACACAAGATGTCACAAAGAAGAACAAGAAATTTTTTTTTGACTAACAAAAAGACGAATTCTTACTAGGTTCCCTTCGATTTGTGTGTACAACAACAAGTGAAGTGAAATCTCTTTTGTTTGCATATTCCACAATCTGAAAAAATAAAATGTGTTTCAGTGCATATGGAGAAGCGTCTAAGTGAACCAAATGTATGGAAAGTAACTTGATAACACATCATACTTTCTTGAGTTCATAAGTTCCTCTTTTAACACAATGAGAATTCGGTATCACTTGCATTAACTCCTCGATAAAGGCAGGTCCCCTCTGTGGACATATGCAACAGAAAGTACACTGTTAGATGATGCAGTGTTGTTTGAAGAATACAAGTTATCAGATGATCTCGGATTCAGAACAGCCAGCACAAGATATGGAGAAAATTACAAGACCAGTAGCAGAAAAGAGAAGCGTAGAAAAAGGCATACACTTGAATTGAAGCGGCATGTAGTAATCAATACTTTCGGGGTTACTTGTTGTTTCAGAACTGCATTGAATTCATCAGCATCATTCCCTGCAAACAGCTGCACACAGGAACAATCATTTGAGAGGTATAAAAACTGTGTAAAGCTAACATAATGGTCTAAATAAGCATTCATCCAGAAAGAGAATTATGAAACAAAATATATCATACTAATAAGATTCTAACAGACCTAACTGAGATGCTAAATGCTTTTTTAGAGTGAGTTGCCACTGCATGAGTAAGAGGAATTGAAACAAGTAGTCAGCAAGTATAAACAGACACTAGTGATTGTAAACACCATGAAATTGAAGTATTGAACTACTTGTGCTTCCAAACACTCCAGAAGAAAGCAGCCAAATCACCCTTAACATTGGCAATGCACAACATGCCCATTGCCACCTAATGGCCACTCAACCACATCGAAGAAAGAAACCAGTCATCCCCAACGTCATGTTCATTCCTCTACCTCATTATCCCTACGATCGAAAACGAGAAGCAATGTAATTCCATTTCTCGCAATTTCACATAAACCCAACTTAGCATAAGCAAACCCTCGGATTCATGTTTCTAACTCCGAATGCTCAGCAATCATTTGATTGTAAGATGGAAAGGTACGATTATTCAGATACTTGGGAGTCTCGCATTGATCAGATTGATCAAGTATGCAACACAGAAGAACTGGTACGAACCTCCTGGTCGTCAGGCCGGCACACGGTCTCGTCGGCCTCCCTGGTGTTCTCGATCGTCCGCGGCACCTGCCTCTCCGGTGGCTGTGAGCACCCAAAACAATCAAAACCAACGCAAAGCTTTCAACTTAAAAGGGGGTTCGTTTGCTCGTTTCGTAGGGGAGGGGAGAGCGCACTTGCCTGCTCGCCGAGCTCGGCGGCGCGCTGGGCGGCCTGACCGCGCTCGCGGGCGAGCTTGCGCTTCTGGGCCTTCTTCTCGCGCTTGAGCTTGGCGTGCACCTCGCTGCGCTTCTCCTTGTTCTTGATCTGCGACGGCAGCGCCGGCGCCGCCTTCTCCTTCTTCGGCTTCTTCTCCTTCCGCTCCTTCCTCCCGCCCTCGTCCCCCGGGGGCGGCGCGTCGGCGGGCTGATTCCGCTTCTTCTCCTTCGCCATCGCCGCCGTCGTCTCGGGGGAGGTTGCTGTGTTGTGCGGCGACGCCGGCGAGCGTTTAAGCCTCTAGGGCACCGCGGCGTTCGAGCATTTGGTGAGGGAGCCCCGCGTAGGCCGGGTTTGTAGGCTAGTTGGCATTCTGGCCCGAGTATTCACAAGGTGGGCTGCTAATGGGCCAATGCCCAGCACAAGCCTAATCCAAGCTACCGTGGGCTACTGTTATGTTTGGTTTTGTTATGCTTTTTGGGAAGAAGTCCATGTGAACCTGAAGTATGTTGGTGTGGCCACTTAGGGTCCCTTTGGTTAAGTTTTTAGGAGCTATTTTTGTTTCTAAAAAGCCAAAAGTCAACCAAAGGGGTAGAAACCAGAAGCTACTTTTTCAGAAGCAGCTATTTTTAGGTAGTACAGTTTTGAAAGCATCTTGGACCTTGCTTTTGGCTTTTGGCTTTCTGCTTTTTGAAATGGTGAAAATAGAGAGCTGTTTCACAGTTGTTTCAAGGAAAATAGAGATAGGAGGTAAGTTTTATACTTGTTTGAACCAAACAGTTTACATTTTTTCCACAGCCCACAGCTCACAGCAGCTTTTTCAGAAGCCACAACTCAACCAAACACACCCTTAACCCTTTGACCTAACAAACCTGCTATCTAACCCTATAAAGTTGCAAAATCAGATTAGTTAACTCCCAATGGTTGTTTTGGGTGGTGGTTTTGCTTGCTTTTGCACTGGGTTAGGGCGGTTTCGCCACATGGGCAGGTGAGGTGGCAAGCACAGAGGAAGCCTTAGGGATCCTCGTTCGGTGTGTGCGTCGTCCTTCCACAGGCAGTGCCCTAGCCAACAACGCCAGAAAAGCTACCATTTTCTACCGTCGAGCGAGGTCATCTTCATCGTTTTCGATCACGCTCCACCTCCGCCACCATGGAACACCTTGCATTCCTGCCACACAGGTGAGTTTCGATCGATTATATTCATGTCATTATGTGTTGTGCATCCCAATCTACCCTTCCCCTCGATCAATTTTTTTCCCTTCATCGTGTGCAGAGAAGGATCACTCAAACCGCTACCATCATTGCCGCCGCCATCAGAGCTTGGTCGATTCGCCTATCCGTCGCGTTTCCACCTACGCCAACCATGTCATATCATGTTCCCGAGACTCCTCATCATTTTCCCTCAAGCAATTGGATCCAAGATGCAATCATGGAGGAGATCGAGCTCTTCTTCTCCGTCCCCGGCCGTGTGCTACCGTCGTTGATTTCTTCCCCACCGGTGAGAGCTCCTCCAATTATTCTTGCCCAAAGCATCGCCTCTACCTCCTCTATCCTTTCCCCTACCCCATCTCGGGCAATGTGCCACCGTGGAGCTTCACCGCCACAACAACCGTCTTTCCCAACATCGACCGTCGCCGCCCTGTTGTTTTTGAAGCAGAGCATTCATGGGGGAACCGAAGCAAGCATGGAGAGATCAATGGGGGAAGAGGCCGCAACATAAGAGGGCCGTCGCCATCTGTGGCAGGGGATGGGGGCTCAAAATGGTGGGAGGCCATCCCCTCTTGATGGGTCTCTAGGAGAGACATGACACGAACGCATCAGCACTGGAAGGGAAATGAAATGAAGAAGGGGACGGGGAATCGTCTCGCCCTGCCCCCGGTCTTTCACTGTGAACCACAATTGTTCCATAGACTTGTTGAAGGATCTAAACCCTCCATTATGTGTAAATGGCATGTTTTGGTGATTAGTAACAAACGGATTGTTGTGTTACCATCAATGGCCAAAAAGTGTGAGATTGAAGAATCTAACACCGCCATTATGTATAAGCGATGAGTTTTGGTAATTGATAACAACCATTTGTGATACTAATATTTTTCATGAGTTAGATGAATAGATTATGTTCTATGATGAGAAAGACTTGCGAAGGCGTCATATGTTGATCATCATCAAGTCAAGGTTCGTGATGAAGGATGTCATTATATGTTAATGTGCATCAAGTCAAGGTCCCAAAAAGGACATAATCATGAGTTGATCATCAAACCAAGCGAAGACCATCATGTGTTAATGGAGAGCAAGTGAGGATGCATCATATATTGATGCACATCAAGGCAAGGACCCGGATTTGAAATTAAGATGTTAATCATCAAACCTTAAGATGATGCGTAAGGTAAAGATACAACTAGCATAGGCTAAGAATATGTTTCTAGCATTTTTCTGGTTTCAGTGTTTAGTTAGAAGACCGGATTGCTAGTATAGGTTGTCGTATTATTAAGAGGGGTCATGTTTAGTAGTTTGAATTTCATTATGTATTGATATTTCAATTATTTGCTCTAGCTCTTCATGGCATGATACTAATATTTACGAATATATTTTATAAATAGTTGAGTCTCATGCACCCAGTATTTGTAGCATATGACTAAAGTCTGCAATTATGTTGGTTGAAGTTCATGTACCTATTCATGCATCCAATCTTTATAGCATGTGACTAGAGTTTACAAATATGTTGGTTGAAGTCTCTATGTATCTACTCCTTATGGAATGATCCAAAAGGTGTATGGATGAAAACTGGTACTTGATAGCAAATTAATTCTTTAGTTAATTTATTGAACTCTGGTCGGAATCCAAATTTCACCCTGAACTCAAAAAACCAGTTGTTTTTCATCCCCACTGGGGTGGAATTGGGTCGGGGGGTTATTTGTCTAGATTGGAAGTTGTGGGGTGAAAAACAACTGGTTTTCCAGTTAAGGTGAAAATTGGACTCCGACCAAAGTTCTAAGGGCTAAACATGGACTTTTTCCTTTTTTAATGTAATACTTTGAAAAGAAACTTTGTATGTGAAGGCTCAACTGTTTTAACAGATTCAAATGGGAAAATGAGGAGCACTTCTACTTCCCTCCCTGGTGTTCACATACATTTGTGAGTTAGCAAGATAACCATAAAAGGAAGATAGGATCAGGAGATCCGTAGTTGTCCTGGTGATGGTGCTGGTGCAAATGGGGATTTCCAGAGGCACCTACTTTAGGATCCTCATTTGCACCACCACCCCTGGCAGATCCATACCCATCAAATTGCGAGACCGGATATTGCACCGGTCAAGGAGGTGTGAATTCTCTTCAGCTACTGTTGTTTTCTTCCTCTGATGGATTCCATATGTAGAAATCAGGATGTGTCTACTGTCTATACTCTATAATACTGCCATCATTATTCTCTTTCACCATCTTGGTTGTTTAGTCCGGTGTATGTACAGTTATATACACATTGCATTATATCTAAGGAGGCTTTGTTCAACATCGAAGTGCCTAGACATTCAAATGATATCTATGTTGGCATCTGTTTGTATTGTCTTGTGATGTTTAGTGATATAAATACTTCTAGTAAGCTTCATTTGAGTTGTGGCATGAAATCATCGATTTCTCACGATACGTCATAGTGAAAGAGAACAGGCCCTAGTTCCATTTTCATGAAGAAAAGAAGCTGCATAGAGTTATTACAATGACCAACATGAGCTATCTTCTTCATACTGATCAGTGTTCTCTTCTGTTCTCTTAATAGCTTTTATGCATGTTTGTGCTCCTTTTTTTCTCAGTAGTGAGTAAACAACAGTTTCAATTTTCAAAGGAATCAACTAATTGTTGATACAAGCATGCTGTAGCACGAACTTTCTGCCTTGGATGCAAAAAGGGCAGCTTGGATGTGGCAACAAATAGCTTCGACTTGCACAAATACTCATCCGAAAAGCTCGTACAAAACAATCAAATGTACCTCCATCCGAGCTACATCTGTCAAACAGTAGTCCTTCAGTCCCTAAGGAGCATTGTACTTTATTTGATCTGATCCGCCGTGAGTGTGCTGCTATGGTCATTCAGGCTACCTCATCAGGAGAAGCATGGCTCACTTTTTAACCTTTCAGCACTTTCTTTCCTGGATACAGTGATTCTTTTCAGTTTCTAATATTTCTCACTGAACATTTTCATTAGGCCAGGAGAGAACCGCAAGGGCTTAAGAGCATTGTGATGATCCAGTCAGCTGCCTTACTTGTCTAGGTCTCTAGGACACGGGCTTTTCAAACATTGAACTGCACACTTGCTATTGTGAAATCGCAACGGCTGGTAAGAGCCCATCTGGCAAACCAATCAGCTGAAAAAAAGCAATGAAAGAGGATGAGGTGCCTGTTGTAGGCACAAGTAACTCAATTGAACTGTTTTTTTTTTCTATATTGGTTTACATGTGAAGTTAATATCAGCTTATTCTGTACTTTCCTTGTACAGTATAAGCGATAATTTTTTAATTTTTTTAATTAGGGATTACTGATATCAGGAGCTTCCCTCTGCCCTCCTTCACATACTTGACAAGTATTAGCTGTTCTTTCTATACTCCTCTCTTGTCATGCTAGATTTGTTGCTACTAAAATTATTCTGGCAAACATATTTTGTCCACCTCTCCTGGTTTCTCTGTTAGCAGTATATTTGCTGACACAGTTTGTCTGTTATTTCTTGAAATCCAAAATTAAAATATTTTTTATATTAACCTAGGTTTATTTCATTAAGATGTTATGATTTCATATGTTGGATCGCAGTTATTTACCTGACAAGTCACATATAGTCAATGTTATACATACTCCTTAAATTTTACCTTTCCACCTACATTTTGATTTCAGGTGGAAGAAAGTCTCCACAGAAAACTGAAGGCAAATTCTACAACAAAAGAGTTACTTACGAATATGTTTGCTCATCAGGTATGATAAGAATAGTTATGCCTAATTTTGTATGATAAGGCACTTTTCATTCATGAGGTATAAATTCTTTTTTTCTAAAAAAAATCCACAGTATTTTGGAGAGAGCACCAAAGACCAAACAAGTTCAGAAAGAATGTAGTTATTTCAATTGCAATTCATCATGGTGATGGTTAGAGATGCGGACTGCTGCCATCTTGTCTTACACGAAAAAATTGCAGGAGCAAGATCACAATCATAACAGTGGAGGTGCAAATGGAAGAACAGGCGCCAAGACATCACATACTAAATTGCTATCTCTATGTGACAGTCCATCAGAAGAAGTGGGGAATAACTTTTCGGTAAATATCCCTGATAACGTTCCTCACTCTGTGCAAAAGCTTAGGAGGATGTCAGTATTCTTGAGATTGAGGCACCTGCCATCGTGCAAATTAACCACGAGAAGGATACAGGATGCTTTGTGGATAACGTACCTTCAGTGGATGAATGAAGTGCTGAAGAATCTGAATGTTTGTCCACCGAGGAGTGTGCACTCAACTCGAGTCCTGTTGTGCAAAAAATCCCAAAAGGACCACTGAAGATGTGAATATGTCATGTTTGATCATTGCTCCCTTATTAGAAGATAACTATGATGTTACTGGAAGAACCACCGAATATCCTTCTTTTGCTTATTTGTCAGAAAAAGATCAGTTGGCATCAGATGTTGACGCTGTGCAAAGTACAGCGCCTGAAGTATAATCAATGAAGATCCTGAAACTTCTTGTTCTCCAGAAGAAAACCGTTCAGTGAGCCCTGCTACTGTTGCAGAAGGGAAGGCTCAACGAATCACTGAGGATCAAACAGCTACAGTGATACTTGATTCACCTATTAACATTACCGAATTTAACAGTGACCAAGCAAAGCCTGCTGCTGATGAAACATCTTCTGCATCACAAAAGGCTGAATGCTTGCAATGCGGTGCACGTGAGCCAGGAAAGAACCGAAGTCAAAATAGCAAGAAAAGTTCAGCATCAGTTGCTCCAAAGGTATTACTCTCACCAAGATCTATAACAATGCGAGACAAAGTGGGAAAGCTAATACAAGTGGCCCTGCTACAGAGCAAATGTCTCATCCGGGAAGAACAAAAGTAACAGGTAATACAGAAAGGGTTTCAAGAGTTACAGAAATTTCACCCAGAGATCTGAAGTAGAAAAAGACAAGAAGCTCGGTATTGGCAGCTAAATCGGGTCTTATTATTCCTAAACCAAGCTGCAAGGAAGCAATAGAATCGTCAAGAGGTAAAGGCAGTTCAAGGTTTCCACAGCGAATGATCATAGACATGCATGACAGCCAACCGAAGAGGAGTCCTTGCCCATCGTGAGTCGAAAGCAGATGCCGTCCTTACACATAGGGATGCCCATGTCTCTCGAACAACTCCACTTCACAGAGGTGGTAATGGGTTCCAGTCTGCTCGTGGTTCCATTGGTAAGATACTAGTGATTTCTCATCTCTCAAGTTCATGCATCTCACTATTGCTGCGTAACGATGATAGCAGAAATGGAATGATAGGTTGCTTTTTCAAGGCCTAGAAACTCCAAAGGGCCTAATTGACACTTCAAATGAAGTGGTAGGATAGTCATTGCTCGTATGGTGCTTTAGTGCTGCCTTAATCATACTCCTGTATTTTTTGGGGTGATGATGACCATAATTTTTTCTGTCGATTGCAGAGAAAGCAAAGACCTTGTAGCAAGAGCTGGCATTTCACGCGGATCACGCGAACATGTTCTTACTGTGTGCTTCCCATCTTGCAAACAACACTAAACCGGTTCTTGATTTGGGGTTCGGGATTTCGATTAATTGGAACATGTAAGTATGCACTTATCCTTTGCCTTGCACTCGTACCATCCATACTTACCACGATTCTGATAAATGCATACAGTACTTGCATCTCTGACTAGCATGCTCACAGTGTCTTTTCGTACTGTGTTTTCTTTCCAATCGTTTTCAGTGGTAGCCGACAGCGAGAGATATCACAAGCGATCCAAAGTTATCTCTACAATAAAAAAAAAATGTCCATACATATGAGCTTCTTAGGCATGACGACTTTGTATAATTTACGAATACTCTTGTAGGAGTTTACTTTCCATTTCCATGGCACCGACACTTGTACTAGGACGGAGGCACTGCCTTTTCACTTTGTTATTATCTTAGCTTGACTTATCTTCGCGCTGCTGTCAAAGTTGAATCTTCTTGTGCTGCCTCTGCAAAGAAGAACAAAAGAAAAGAAAACACAAGTCGAATCTTTTGCTGGTTTCTGTATGTGGCATTCAGTTTCCTTCTGCAAATCAAAGTCGGCAGTGTAGAGCTCTGAAACTATGGGTTCTAGAATCCTCTACTCCCTCCAGTTCCAAATGTAGGTGGCTTTAGCATTATCTACTTTTTCCTAAACTTTAAGTGGTTGTATGATTTTGAGGCACGTTTACCTCTTGTTTCTATTTTACCCTCTCTTAATTTCATCGCTAAATGAGCTGAATTCACAACATCGATTGCACGGTTAACATGGGAATGATTGAGGGCAAAATTGTTAGTTTACCTACCTTTTAATTCTTGTGTCTTAAGCGGTGCTCAGTTTGACGATGATTTATGATTTTTAATCATTGTAACTGATTTAATTTTTACTATAACTAATGTAGTTTATTTGGCGTAATTAAATTTAAAAAAATTAAAATAGAAAAAATAAATTAGCCTATTACGAACAATACGAATGGATAAAAAAGTCTAAAAATACTAAAATATAAAAATAAATAAAATTAAAGAATAGTGAATTAACAGCTAAAAGGTGCAGGTGAAACGACCTGCGTTTGGAGTCAGAGGAGTATATTTATTTTCTAATATTGATGGTGCAAGTGGTTGACTGTGGATTCGTACACGACTACAACATAAAGGATATCACGTGGTGACCAAAACATCTCAGATAAATTGCGCAGCACATCTGATCGCTGTAGTCTCAATACTCTCGTGTACGACTACCCTAATAGTACAACACATCCAATCTCACTTCCATGAGATCCCATTCATTTTAGCTTAAATTTATATCTTCTAATTTATTTTTTATTTTTTATAAATTTTATCTTTTTCTGACCTTTTGCCGATTCTTTTTTATATTTATTTGCATTATCTGTGATGGGCTAACTTATTTTTTTATTTTTAATTTTATTAAATTTAGTTACGCCAACTAAGTCATTATCGGTTGCAGTATAATTTTAACCAGTTACAATACAATTTTAACTATAAACTAATTTATTTCAGCTCAACCTAGTGGCACTCTGTGTAATTGCGTGAGTTGTGCTGTCTGTGCATTCTCGGTCATACAGCATATCTGAATTCACTGTGTAATGGGAAAGGAACATGTGTAACATGATCATAGATTACTATACTATCTCAGCCATGCAACTTTATACGATTTTCGTAATCTTCTAGATCATCTCAATCATACATTACATACATTCAGATGTTGATATTGTAACTTCATATTCGCAATATTAGTGCAAGCCCAGCTTAGGTACCACGCATGTTGAGACGCACACACGACAATAGTAAATTGCCGCTACAGAATACCATCCATCAAACTAACAGAACGGTGTGATCAAACAAAGCCATGTAATTTAGATGCTCAAATCAACCAAAAAAAGGGTAAGTTTTTTCTTTGATGTTGTATCGAATAAAAAGAATAAATTTTTGCCTTGAAAGTAGAAAGATCATGAGTTCTTTGGTATTGTATCGAATAAAAAGAATAAAGAGTGGATTTTTTTTGGCTGGTGACTTTTGGCTTATAGTTTAAATATCTGAATTCTGGTTGTTTATGAGAGACAGTATGCAGAGGAAAATAGTCGTATGTGATTTTAATTAGTACAGCTAAACTCAGTACATTTTTTACTATAATTTTTCTGTTGACCCCGTCTTAAAAAATATACATCATTTAAAAGATAGCTACTATAAATAGTACAAATATAAACCATAACTAAGCTGAAACGAATCACCCAAACTTGGAAGTAGAAAAAGATCATGAACGTATCATTGTTACCTTCCTCCATTTCTCTCCAGCCAAACTTGGAAGTCATTGTTACCTTCCTCCATTTCTCTCCGGCCAAACTTAGTAGAAAAAGATGATGAACGTGTCATTGTTACCTTCCTCCATTTCTCCATTTTATGAGAGGCAGTATACAGAGAAAAATAGTCACACATGATTTCAGTTGGTACAACTAAATTTAGTATATTTTTTACTATAATTTTTCAGTTGACTCCGTTTTAAAAAACGCATGGATAGTTACTGTAGAATAAACATAAGCCATAAATAAGCTGAAACAAATCGGTGGAATTTGAAAGTAGAAAAAGATCATGAACGTATCATTGTTACCTTCCTCCATTTCTCTCCAGCCAAACTTGGAAGTAGAAAAAGATGATGAACGAGTCATTGTTACCTTCCTCCATTTCTCTCCAGCCAAACTTAGTAGAAAAAGATGATGAACGTGTCATAGTTACCTTCCTCCATTTCTCTCCCTTCCAATTTTTTTGCTGCCGCAGCACAAGACCCAAACCCAAGTCTTCCGGCCCTACAAATACTCCGGGCCCACGCTGTCTTCTTCCCCCCCAAATTTCCCAGATCTAACAGAAATGGCCGACTCCTCGGAGCCGCACTCCAACTGCGGCGGCGCCGACGGCGACGGCAGCAACGCCTCCTTGGTGCCGCGCTCCCCGGCGCCCGCGCGGAAGGTGGCGCTGGTGACGGGCATCACGGGGCAGGACGGGAGCTACCTGACGGAGCTGCTGCTCTCCAAGGGGTACGAGGTGCACGGCCTCATCCGCCGCTCCTCCAACTTCAACACGCAGCGGCTCGACCACCTCTACCACGACCCGCACTCGCTGCCCTCCACGCCGCGCCCGCCGATGCGCCTCCACTACGCCGACCTCTCCGACTCCTCGTCGCTGCGCCGCGCGCTCGACCACATCCTCCCCGACGAGGTCTACAACCTCGCCGCCCAGTCGCACGTCGCGGTGTCCTTCGAGATCCCGGACTACACCGCCGACGTCACCGCCACCGGCGCCCTCCGCCTCCTCGAGGCCGTCCGCCTCGCCCGCAAGCCCATCCGCTACTACCAGGCGGGCTCCTCTGAGATGTTCGGCTCCACGCCGCCGCCGCAGAGCGAGGACACGCCGTTCCACCCCCGCTCCCCCTACGCCGCCGCCAAGGTCGCCGCGCACTGGTACACCGTCAACTACCGCGAGGCCTACGGCCTCTTCGCCTGCAACGGCGTGCTCTTCAACCACGAGTCCCCACGCCGCGGCGAGAACTTCGTCACCCGTAAGATCACCCGCGCCGTCGGCCGCATCAAGGTCGGCCTCCAGACCAAGGTCTTCCTCGGCAACCTCTCCGCCGCCAGGGACTGGGGCTTCGCCGGGGACTACGTCGAGGCAATGTGGCTCATGCTGCAGCAGGCCATGCCCGGTGACTACGTCATCGCCACCGACGAGTCCCACACCGTGGAGGAGTTCTTGCAGGCCGCCTTCGGGTATGCCGGGCTGGACTGGAAGGACCATGTGGTCATCGACAAGAAGTATTTCCGCCCGGCCGAGGTGGACAGCCTCAAGGGGGATTCAACCAAGGCGAGGAGGGTGCTCGGGTGGAAGCCCAAGGTCGGGTTCCAGCAGCTCGTCGAGATGATGGTCGATCACGACATTGAGCTCGCCAAGAAGGAGAAGGTCCTTGTGGATGCCGGGTACCGCGATCCCAAGCAGCAGCCGTAGAATTGGCGGCAATGGTTTTCTCGCTGGAGCTTGGATTTGGATGAATTGTTGCCTAGAAGCTGATACCTTTGGCCGTCGCGGTAGAGGTTGGCTGAAGTTACTATTGTCGTTTTTCTTGGGGTAGGAATAAGGAGGATTGCAGTTTGGATCCTACAGTATCTTTGATTACTTTTTACCATGTTATGCGCCTTTATCTCATGAATGAATCGATGCCATTTTGAAGGGGAATTATCTGTGTCTGATAACATTAGTATACTTGTGTTTCGTAATGTGGGTTTATACAGTCTGAATCTCTGTGTAAGCTGGAACCCTGGGCATCCATCTTAGTAGCATTTCACAGTATCATCTTGGCACCTTTTTTTTAGGGAAAAAAATCATCTTGGCACTTGGCAATGGGGATATCTAAATCGGCACAGTTGTAAACATGTGGTTAATACATAATTAAGAAACAAGTGAAATCTGTTGGTCCATATTATTTATAGGTTGAGAGCATGAGTTGAACTCCAGCCCTATAGTTCAAGGTGAATCTTGGCCTCAAGCTCTCATTTGCTCGTCTGCATGACTGCGATCAAGGTAAGTGTGGTCCAGTGAACTATACATTCTTCTTGCCCATTTGCTTTCGGTTATTGGGCAGTTTGTCCTGAGTATAAGTTCACTGTTCCTGAATTGTGCAATTGGCATCATTATTGATCTGATACAAGGTCAACAATGCATCCAATTCCAAATTTTTTTGAGAAAGACAAGAGTGGCCCTATGTGGTTCTAACAAAATGGGCTTCAGGACAAGCATTGTGAATATTGTATTTCCTTTCGTTTGTTTGATGTGTTTGCTCTGTTGCCGGACTGAAGGTCGGTGATTGTAGCTTTTGCGGCCAAAATACTAAAGTCTTAAATTCTACTCTGATCATGTTTGGCTGCTGAGACAACAATCTAAAATCATTGTGATGCCCCATTTCAAACAGTTTTTGGTTTGTCTTCTGGTTTCTAGAAACCAAAAACCGTTTAAAATATGTTGGCTTTTTAACACTACTTTTTTTTATATTGTCCGTAGAGATATAATGAGTAAGAAAAAGCTAATAGTCTCTACTATACCATTTCAGTCAAAAGAAGGTACCGGCCTAAGCATCTTTCATCTGAAAGCATGGTGCTAAATGATTTACATCCTGGGCCATAAATTCATATCTAAAGGAAAGCTGTTTCAATCATCCAATGGGTAACGAGGTCCTAGATTTTTTAGGTCTTACGAACATGAAGGGGGAAAAGAGCATACATTCGATAGTTCTTCAGCTGAACCTTTTTGTTGAAGTTTTCAGTATGTAAATCTCAGTCTGGGTAATTCTATGCACTTCAAGAGCCATCGTTCAGCCATTTGTAACCTGATTTTTTTTTCTGAAATTCTGCAAGGTTTGTCTGCTATCATGCTGCACCTGTGAAAAAATTATTTTTTTATGGTGATTCTAGCTGCACTTATGCCTTCTCTAAAATAATAGATGGGACGATTTTTTTGTTATCATTTCAAAACGACTTATTCAGATATCAAGATAGTTCTTTTAAAATAATTTATTAGCTTATTAATATTTAGTTTATTTACGTACGCGCTCGCGTTATGACTATTCGCCATATGGTGCAGCCAGAAGTTGCAGTGTCAACTGAAGACTGCTCCAGTTCGCGCCTCCGTGTGACTGAATGCCTGACTGAGCTAGCAGCCTAGCACTATGTTTTAGGTATCGGTGCAATCTTGGTAGCATTTGCGGTCAAATTAAACATGTCCAAGTGGTGCATTTATGATCAACGTACTTCGTTCTTGATGAAGACCCCTTTGTTGTCAGCAGGCTTTACTTCTTTTCCATTGAATGGTACGTCCTGAAATTCATGTTTGTGTTTCCAAAATGGACTAGTACTAGTGTGAGCTTGAAGTCCAATAATTTGATGGACCATTAATTTTCCTTCGAAAACCGTGCAGATACAGTGCCTTGGGCACGTGCTTGGCAGACTAAGCCTGGTCTTCTGAGTTCTATCTTATTTTTCATTATTCTTATAGTTTTTAACTTTTTAAGTTTTTTTATCGGTTCTTTTTTCCGTATTCGTTTATAGTATCCATGGTAGGCTAATCTGTTTTTTCTATTTTTAATTTTTTAATTTAATTACGCCAAATAAGACATCATCAGTTACAGCGAAATTTCAGTCAGATACAATGCAATTTCAGCCATAAGTCAGCTTATTTCAGCCCAACCGAGCACCACCTTAGTGTCGTTCTCAAACAAAGTTGTCACAGATCCTAAATCAGATGGGAGAAATTTTGATAAAATAGTATTTTAAGATAGAATCGTAGAATCTAGATGCCACACATTTGGGTTAAAAATGATGGCTTATGACTGAAATTGTATTGTAGCTGGCTGAAATTGCACTGTTATTGATGGTTGGTTATTTGGCATAATTAAATTTAGAAAATTTAAAAAATAGAAAAAACATTTTGCCCATCATGGACAATGCAAACAAATACGGAAAAAGAACAGGAAAAAAGCTCACAAAAGCCAAAAACCCAGAAAAAGATAAAAATTTATGAATGGTAAAAAATAAGCTAGAAATCAGAAGCTCAAACCGGAATGAACGGGACCCTAAGATCCTACCTAATTCTACCAAAAATATTTTTTTCAATTTACCATGTATTCTAAGAGTGATATAAGTGTTTATTGAACCATTTGGCATCTAATTTGGTTAATAAATATATCTTATTCATTATTAGAATCGTGATTTAAATTTTACATCATTGATAGCTACGACTAGAAGAATGATGTTATCATTATTGTTATAATCTGATCATTTTACATGAAAAATAAAATAAATAAATAATCAAATTGATTTTTATTATTTTCAAACCTCCAAATCTTAATATATAAGCCATTTACTTAGCACTTAACATATAACTTGATTTAGGGATGGGACACAACTAAACACATAAGTCTTTTATAATCTTGGATGATGCGTGATTCTACACGACTCTACTATGATTTGGGCTCTGTTTTTTGCTTACAACTAATGGTTTTTGGCTGTTGCTGATGACTTTTATCTGTATTTTTGAGATGACGGCAAACGACAGAGATATCAACATAGATGGCACACATATTTTATGTTCAAAAAACCGTTTAGAGAAGCAGTGTCAGACCCAGATTTTATAATCCGGAATCTACTGTGTTTAACTGCACTATTCCCTGGATCAGTAGATAGTGCACACAGTTACAGTTCTGAATATCAAAGTACATATCATGCGGAAATGTAAATATAATAGTAGACTTACTCATGGGCCGATTAGGCCGAAATCAATAAATTGCAGCAGCGGAAGAACGAAGCACACAGGTGGGACCTTCAGAACCTGCCCACAGGCAGCCAACTGGAGGTTCGCGACCTAGCCCTTGACATCTTCACCCTCTTTTCCATCTTGTCCAATCTTGTTGCTGAGGCGCGGCGATGCGGCTCTTGATTCTGGATTTTGTCGCAAAAGCGAGCGTGAGCACTCCGACCCCGTGCTCCGCGAGCCAATACACAGAATGCAAGTAAATAGTATGCATGGCTTAACAAGGAGAGGCTCGGGTTATTTTATTTGCCAAAAATCGCTTTTAGCAGCATTATTACTCTTATATAATCAAAGTGTTATTACTGTTACCTAACTCTATTCTACAATTGCCAAAATTGACTTAATCCCCCAAAGATGCGCTTTCTTTATTGTCTGCTGCTTAAAACTCCAAACAGCAGGTATCATCATTTATTTAATCCACTGATCATTCTTTGTATTTTGAATTACTAATAATCCAATCCTGTCATTACTATTCATCAGCTCCTTCTGAACTCTAATAATTATCTTTCATAACTACTTTCACATCCACCGATATTATTCGTATTCAATCCTTTTCATCATTGATTCACAATCATAATCCAACATTCTATCACGTTTTCCATTATCTATCACTAGCTAATCCACAAGTGTATCTTCACTGAAAATTCAATTTACCAAGATTAGAATCCACTAAATGTTATGAATTCTTCTCAGAAATTCAATTTATCCCTTTAGTACTTGATCAACTCCTACAAATTCTCATTTTCGTCAATATCTTCCGAGAATTCACTTTAATCACTAATGTAGTAATCCAGCAAGTTACCTTTGTATGTCCTAATTCTCCAAAATCAATGCGCTATCATATATATCCACCAAGAATATTACTACTCAAGAATTATAATCCAATACTTGTATTATTTCTCCAAATCCTCAACAAATTCAATTAGATCATTTATCTAGTCTATCTATTTAACGGGACTCCACTAATTTATTTCTCTCAGGACACACCCTAGCATTCCCTTTTCACGATCGACATGAATCCACCAATACCTTTATGTATATACTAAAGACATCTATCTCCTTTTCTTACAACCCTGTTTATTCTACCCATATTTTAGGTTATAAGATTAGTAATGCCACTATTTGAAATACAATACGTAAAATTCCCTGAGACCTAGCAGTTTTGGAACAAATCTTAATGCTCAAGGGATATTAACTTGATCTACCACATATGGCATCACATCATATGACATCTTTCAGCGTTATAACCGCTTAACTTACCACTGGGACGACACCCAGGACAATTCAAATCAGGACAGTCCTTCGCCCTTCACTTTTCCATTCCCATTCATAAAACATTTTGAAATAGAACTATATCTGGTTAAGTTCCCATGTCCGCCCTTGACCGTGGGCACGGCTATTCGAATAGTTTTGACTCTGCAGAGTTTGTACACTTTCACCACAAGAGACAAATCAACTCATTGCCCCACACGATTCCTTAGTCATGTGGTTGAGCAGACCATCATAGTGACTTTTCAAAGTATCTAGACCATTTTGTCATCTCACCCCTATGGGAGACTGCCCACTTGCGGTGGGTCCCATATGTTGCACGGGATGTTCCCCACAGCTACTAGCGTACGGGCTCCACTCCCCTCTGCGCTAGCACGACTGGGAAACTTCACCCTCCACTCGGTGTCCCTTTAGGCCTTCCCTTGCCCCTGCATAATTACTTCTCTCCCCCTATTAGTGAGATGAGTCCAGAGTTTTCGATAAATCTACTTAGCCAAGTTGTACTTTACAGACTTGTGGTTGTACTGTTTTACACGGGTGACATGACAAGATTCGGTCCTTAGGGTTATCTGGGCGGTCTATCAATAACACACTTTGTGCTTCCACTGCACCACATATTCACACACTCGAACTAGTCCGCCCAGATATTTAAGCATGTTGGGGTTTTTGGGAACATAAAGTAATCATACCAACATATATCAGTCATTCCCACCATGACTGCCCAAATCAATTTCTCATGAGTAAAAGTGATGCTTGGGCGCTTTCACGCCCATGAATACCTAGACAATACTAAGCATGGCATATATTTAGAGACTTATTTGTGAAATGTTACTATTATATATTTACTAGGGCGACAAAGTTCACATATTCAAATATTCCAAGGAGGAGTAATATTATTCAAGGTAAACAATTGGCACATAACTAGAATATTAAAATAAGCATGTATTTGCATATAAATTAACAGCATGCAATTTGATAATTTAAAACAAAGTAATTTGCAAAAACATAGGATCAACATGATCAAAGTATTAACTCGCCTGGCGCGGTTTACCGCGGTCTTGAGCCCACACAAGGTTGCCTTATGCGATGGTCCTTAATTTCTGGTCTTCATTGATCTCGTTCCCGCTTGTTACGTAGAATCTTCATGCTCCACTTTCTAATTACGCGATAAACTACTGAATCCAAATAAAAGCAAATAACTCAGAAATTCCAAATAAATCCGAATAACTTCAACTTTTGTTTTATTATGAGTTAGTGGGAGATTTGGATGGTTTGAGGCAAGGCTGGTGGTGAATCGATCTTTTATTAACAGTTTCTTTTATTATTTGTATATTTATCAAGGAAGATTCATGAGTTAAGATGAATGAATTTAGCCGAATATTATTTTATCGAACTCAGCATTTATGAATTAAGGTATGTGTTATATGTGCACTGCATACATTTGTTGATTTATTAAGTTGGCTTTATAGTCTATATGTGTACTTATATTTTTAGCAAAGGAAAAACATACTATTTTACACGGGCCTAATATCAATTTACTAAGGGTAGGTTAACAAGATCTTTTTTTTAACAAGCGGTATATTATGCATAGAACTATCACTTCTGGAAGTGAACGTAGTTTACTACACAAAATATTATCAGAAATTCAATTGAACTCTAAAAATTATAAATTCAGTTCCATTGGATAGATTTTGATTTTAGACAAATTTAGAAATTTGTCTCATCCAATTTGGAGTTAAAATGAAAAAGTTATGATCATTCAAAGTCCTCTGCCCAGTTAAATCCAAAAATCATTAAAGTTCTGACATGTGGGGCCCACTGATTATTTTAATCTTTTAATCTTTTTATTTCATTTCTTATTATGTGTGTATGACAGGTGGGTCCGGTTACTGTTCATGGGGTCCACATGTCAGTACGGGCTTGTTGCAGACGTGATACTGACATGTGGGGCCCAGCGGTCAGCAGCTGCTTCTGTTGCAGCGACCGACAAGTGGGGCCCACCTGTCAGGCCGAAAAATAAAAGGAAAAGCTCGACCGCTACGCGCGGAGCCGGGGCTCGAACGCGCGCCGCGGGAGCGAGGGGGAGAAGAGACGAGCGTTGGTAACCAAGTGAGCGGGGAGGCTTTGCCTACCATATATGGGCAATAAATCCCTTTGAGGTGGGTCGGCAGCCGGGTCGGAACAGAGGAGTCGGGACGACGGTGGCCGGCGGCGAGGGGCTGTCGGGGAGGTCCGGCGGTGAAGCGAACCGCGTTCCACGAGTTACGGCGAAGACGATGGTGCAGTCGCCCAGGGCCGAGGAAGTCCGGAGGTGGGTCGGCGTCGTGCGGCGGCTGCTCGGGGGTGTTCTTGGTGACGGCGAAGTACGGGCGTCGGGGAGCTTGGGCGAGACCAGGGGTGGCTTCGCGATGCTCCGAAGATGGTTCACGAGCGAGGAATTGGGTTATGGTGGCTTGGTTTGGCTGGTCGGGGGTCGCCGGAGTTTGGAAAGAAGGAGGGGCCGACAGTGATTTGGGGCACTACGGTGGAATTGCGGGCAGGGGAGGGGAGAAAGAGGCATTGCGGCGCGAGTGCAACTCCCAGGTGAGGTACTTATAGTCGGAGAAGCGGCGCACGGCGAGAGCGGTATTCGGCCGCCGCTGTTCACGCGAGGAGGGGGGGAGGAACGAGATCTTCCCCAAGATTGCGCACGAGGGTGATGGCGGGCGAGGTGCGTTCCCCCTCCTGTTGGTACATTGAACTTTGCTTGCGAGGTGAGAGAGAGGAAGAGCGGGATTTCTTGCGGCAGAGGCGCGAGCGCGAGGAGAATGACGACGCGGGCGCGTGGAGAAGGAGGAGGGAGACGACCCTGGCAGCTGGGGTCCACCGGCCAGAGAGGGAGGAGCGCGAGGGAGCGGATGGGCCGGATGGGCTGAGGCGCGCATCGGGCGGTCGAGCGAGGGAGCGAAGCGGGCGGCGGATGGGCGCAGACGGGCGACGCGTCGCGCATCGGGAACGGCCAGGTGGCGGCCCGGGAGGAGGGGAAGGCGGGATGGGGCGGCGACGTGGGTTGATCCCGGCCGTCCAGGTGGTGGCCGGAGGGTGAGTCGAGATTTTAATTTTTCTTTAATTTGATTTTTAGCTTTTAGAAACTGCCAGAAAATCCAATTAATTTCAGAAAAATATGAAAATACCTCTAAAAATTTCAGAAAAATTCACAGAAGTTCTGGATGACCTTTTGGACTTAATAAAAATATTTTCACTATTTTTGGTATTTACTTTATTGGTTTCTCTTGATATATTTAATTGTATGCATACATATCCATAGTTGATGACTTTCTTATTATATTTATTTCCTTATTTTTACAATCATTTATCAATTGAGGGTTCTAAGCCAAATCTCTCTCTCTCCTTTTCTGGATCATCTTTTCAGATTCTTAATTTAGATTTTAACTCTCTACTATTTAAACATGTTCATTTCTTATTTAACTTTTGGAATTTCCATCAACTTTTTCTTAGAAAATTTCCACAAACTCCAAACCCAAATGGAAAACAAATAAAATAATTCAAAAACTCCTTAATTTAATATTTATATTTTTCAGGACGTTACAAGCAGCTTCATAAAGCGAATTAAAAAAAGTCGCCCCGCCTTGTCTGAAGCAAAAAGTCACAAAAATAAAAAAAGAAAAGACCCTTGAGCTATGATAATATAAAAAAAGAAAGGAGCCTTGAGCTATGTTATTGATATGTATTGTATCAACTAGCCTCATAGGCGCGGCGCCACGCCGCGCCAGCCACCGTGTGTACCGAAGTAAAAGAAGCGATAATTCGTGAGGAGTTTTTTTAAAAAAATCGAGTGCACATGCGTATTTTCAAAAAAGTCAAAGGTCTTTTTTGTAAAAAATTGAGGACCTGTACGTAACTAAACGAGGACTCGTACGTAATTTAGAAAACCGCGGGGTGCTATCCTGCAAAGTATACAAAATTTCGGTAAAGTGGAGGGGTGTTTTCAAAAAAAGTGTTTTTAAAAAAACTGGCAGGGACCTTTTCGCGAGGATCAATGATCTTTACGTAATTTTAGGAAAACGCAGGGACTTTTTTTCGCAAAAACGGTCTCCCGACCGTACCGAAATTTGGCCAGACACGCGGCGAACAGAGCGAGCGCGCGGAGGCAAAACGCCGACGTGGATGGCCTCTCCGCGCGCGCATTCCCCCGCTCATAATAGGGGGAGTATGCCTCGACTTCGATGGACTCCACTCGACCACTCCACCGTCCTCACGTTGTGGGCTCGTCTTTAAAAGCTTTATTTTTTAGGGTTACTGTTGATGATATTTTGTTGTGGCTAATAACTTTTTGCTATATTTTTTTGATACGATAGCGGATGGTGAAAATACTAATATGAACGATGCATATGCTAATGGGTTCGAGAACCTGTTTAGAGAAATGGTTTTGAAAAACCGATCATAGAAACCACATCGTTTTATTTCTACTTTCGAAAAAATGGAGATCAAAAGCCAGAAAAATAGGCCGAAGCTATTCTGCGGACTGCATCTAGCGTTTTCACCGACGCAGCTCCTGCTGGATGACGGCACAGAAGTAGGCCAGTAGGAAACTATCAACCAGCAACTGCATGGCATTGCATTGCGCACCAAAGGCCCAGCATGCGGCCCGCCAGGCCGAGGGGCGCAGGCCTCGAGCGAGTCCGCCCAGCCATGCAGCCCAATAATATCTCGCGGCCGCAGCGAGCGGCCCATATGGTGTTTTGCGCGGCCCAGTATTAAGGGCCATTACGCCGCCCGAGAGCCCATCATGTGCAGCCGCAAGGGGTCGAGAGGAGAAAGAAAACAAGAAGGGGAAAGAAGTTTCGGAGAAGCGACCCGTCCGAGCGGCGCAGTCGCGCTAGGCCGAGAATCCTAGATGGTGCCGGAGGACACCGCGCCAGCGGCGGCGGAGGGTGTGCATCCCCCCCTTGTGGTGCTGGAGCCGGCCGCCGTCGGGAAGCCCCCTGTGGCGGAGGCGGAGGTGGACGCGTTCCGCTGCCGGGTTGACGACCTCGTCTCCAAGACCGACGTGGTAACACTCCCTAGCCTTGGTTTGTAATTCCGTCTCCTTGGGCGTAGACGATGCGAATCTGCTGCGGGAGGAACGTTGTTCTTGCCTCGCTGTAGGGTGCGCTTTTTTTTGGGGGAGGGGTGCTCGCCGGTGCACAGATTAGGCGTCCGTTCTTGCGTTTCTTCTAGTGATTTTGTGTTGTTTTCCCAAGAATTGGGGTACAGTTGTCTCAGATTGGAGATTGTTGCGATGTGTGTGTTGCAGCTGGAGAAGAGGGTGCATGAGGTGGAGGGGTTCTACGACGTCAAGAAACATGGTAGTGGTGGGCGGAAGGTTGGCGGTAGCAGCAGGTATGGCGCGTACAGTGGGAAGGAAGGCGGGCAATGCAAAGGGATGCCCGACCTTATGCGCCAGTTTGGCGCCATCGTACACCAGGTGATTCTTCGTAGCTGTGTCTTCACCCAAAATTCGTGTACACTAATCTATGTTGTTCGTTCTCGCCGGCTTAGTCTTTATATATTTTTGCATCCTGGAGCATGCTTTAGCAAGTCTGCTTGGTGCTTAAGTTTGTAATTTGCGGGTTAACTTAGAACAGTAGAATGATTTTATATCTGCCTGATAGATCCAACTGAAAAATGTGGCAGCCTATAGTTTTTCCATTGCTAGGACTGATTGCCTGAACAGACTACTACTGTTCTTTCTGTTGATAAATGTCGAATTATGATTTCTATTGGTAGTTTGGAACAGCTCATAAATCAATTTGTGCTTCCTTAATCATGGATAGAACTTGCAAAGTCCATTTTCTAGTTCTGGAGTAGCGAATGAAATAAGCCTAAGGTATGGAGATGTGTTACTTAGCCTTTGACAATAATAAGTTGGAACTTTTTTTGTTTTAGGAAAAGAAACAAAAGGAGGAGGAATCAAACGATGTTCCTACCACGAACACTTCTCGAGAAGCAGTTATTGCTAAATTAGCAAAAGATACTGATAATGAGGTACATCCCTGTAATTGATTGTTATTAGTCATTGTTGTTGGGATATTAATCGTTGCTTTAATGATAGGTATTTTCATAAGCAATGTGTACTGACTTTGACTCACCCGTATAAGCTCTACAAAGAAATCACTCTCAGGTCCTATATAGATGTGTTTCTATTATCGTTCACTTCTATTTGTCTATAGATGTAACCAGTGTTCAAAAACCCGGTGGTCACCGGTTTTACCGGTGGGGACCGTAACCGCAAAAACCGGACGAATTCAAATTTTAATTTTTAAATTTTGACCCCTTTTTTCGGTTTTCCGGTTACCGGCCAGTTTTTTCGGTTACCGGTTTCAAAATAGTCCAAATTTTAAAATTTGATTTCAGAAGTTTGACCGGTTTTTTGGCCGGTTTTCTGGTTACCGGCCGGTTACTGTTACCGGCCACCGGGCGGGTTTTCTCCCGGTTCCAAGATTTGTATCCTTGGATGTAACAATATGAATTCAATTCTTGGCTAACAAATGGCCAGCCTGAACCAGGGTTTTGGAATGCGTTTTCAATTTTTTCACCGCCCACCGAAATCACCAAAATTCTATAATTTCGGTGATTCCGGACTGAATTTCGTTCAAAAGATTTGAATCAAATTTGAATTTTAAACTTTAAATAAAAGAGACATCAGCCTGTAAGTAAACAAGATAAATGCGCCTAGCCTAGTGGCAAGAGGCTACTTGCGCACGCGCAAGGTGGGTTCGATTCCCACACAATGCAATTTCTAATTTTGCCATATTTATATGTGGGCCCCGCATGTTAGAGGTACAATTTCACATGGGTGCGATCATCACGCAATTCAATTTCTAATTTTGCTATAAGTATTGGGCTCTTTCTTTTCGGTTTTTGGTTTTGGCTTTTCTACAAGAGCTAGCTTTCAAATGAAGTGTTTTTTCAAGACAGTGTCTACAAGATAATTGTAGTAGATATTGTAGCAACTTCATATATATTGGCTAAAATCGCATGTAAGTGTCTTTTCGTACTCTCTCATGAACAACCAAAACCCATATGCCGCAACCATAAATCATAAGTCGTTGCCAAAAAGAACTTGCCCATTAATGGCCTCCGCATGTTAGGTATAATTTGCGAAAAAAACGCAAAGAATGTGTATTACCACCATGCCAGCCATGCTCTTGTGCATGGGAAGGGGTATTCCATGGTTTTTAACCTTCTATGATTCAAATCATGCGGAATTTTTGGACGGAGTCATCTTTTTTTGGGACCCACTGAAAGAGCCGAATTTCGGCGGAATTTGAAACCTTGACGTGAGCAACCTTGTATAGCCTGCCCTAAGATGTGCCCTTTAGTGATCTTCTATTCATAATTTGTTGGATGAATAACTAACACCTCCCTGGAGAAGACAGAGCCCATCAAGGACACCCATGAGTCCTCATACCTCGCTCCTGAAGAAAGAGGCATAGGGGCTCCCATTGAGGCCTTCGCCCGTGAAGGCTACGTCTTCGGTCCTACTATTAAGGGGAACCACATCTTTACACCAGCTGCTACCCCCTGTAGACGTTAGGAAGATTATGATCAAGAGTCGAAGCTGTCTAAGGGGTGCTTCCATCCCTGATGGGTCTCAGAAAACGAGTGGGCCCCCACTGGCCTAAGAATGCCCTAGGACATGGGGGCCACCCGTCATATGGCCATGCGTATACAGTGCGACCGATGACTAATTACATGAGACATAGATAAAAAAAAACTACTGGTGTGTCTAGGAAGGACAATAGTACTCCTCGCTTATACTTATAGATTAGCTATCTCCATGAAGGGTATCTCGGTTATTTGTACAAACTTAAGAGCCTGTAAATACCCCATGTATCTCTCATTTGTAATGTGGGTTCCTTTAAGTAATAAAAAGTCTATTCAAGCTAGTGAGCCCTCGGGGACCTGCACCTTGGAGGTAGCCCCTTGCTGGTTCACCGACAGGAGTAGGGTGGATCTATCGGACCTCTGAATCTGTATAAATCTTTGTTTTATTTTTACTCTCGTAGATGATGGCCCATCAGACAGCCGACGTCCATCCCCCCACTTGTGTTTGGATTTGACACCTACAACAGAATTCAAGGACACAAAATGCCTGCCCCTCCTGTACTCCCTTTTACTAATGAATGATTTGATGTTTTGTTAGATATTCAGTACTTTCTCTTTTCTTCCAGCTGAATGAGATCAATAAGCAGCTGGAGGAGCTTCGGAACATGGTGGTCCAGAGATGCAGGTACCTATTATAAAATGTTCATCTCGTTCCTATCGATTTGACTGTGCTATAAGTTTGTATGTTACGACGGCGCCGAACCTTTGCATGTGATGTGCCTGCCAAAATCTTGATATTGTAGGAAAATGACCACAGATGAGAAGAGAAAACTGGGTGCAGGTCTCTGCCACTTATCTCCAGAAGATCTTAACAAGGCACTGGAGATGGTTGCACAAGACAATCCTAGCTTCCAGACTACAGCAGCAGAAGTGGACCTTGATATGGATGCTCAGGTAATTTTCTATGTGCTACGTAACACCTATCCATGTATCATTTTTTTTTGCTGGGCCAGTTTAACCATGCTTCCTGTGCGGGTGCAGAGTGAGACAACCCTCTGGGGGCTGAAACTCTCTGTGAGGGAAGCATTGGAACGACAGGCCAACGTTGCATCTGACAAGACAGATGAAAACGCGAAGAGAAAGAGGGAGATAAGCAACGCTCTGGCCAAAACTGCTTCAAAACGAATCAAGAAGCAACCCTAGCTAGTGATATCTGACAACTGTGCCGTTTTGATTGTTCAGAATGTTTTGTAGAAATAGCCTCAGTGAAACAATCTCTTCATTTTGTGGAGTTGTGGAATGTGTGTATATATAACTTAGCAGTTTCTTTTTTCATTGACATCATAAACTTGCAGTTTCTACTAAGCTGCGTTTGCTAACAACTTACAACAATGGTCTCCCCTTTCACTTGTAGTTGCTCGGTTTCATCCCATTACAGAAAATCGTGTCACTCATGCCAGGAAACGAACTTTGAAACATACGATTTCTAGAAAAAAAATACAGGATTCTTAATTTCTAGAAAAACACGAGCTTACTCTTGGCATGGCAAGATGAACAGAAGCATAATTAACTACAAAATATAAAGAAAAAGCATGACTACATTTCTTGCAACTTATGCAGTGATAGATATCAGCTCCTTAAGATGACCGCTGTTAATCTGCTTCACTTCGTAGATTAGGCAGTTTTTCTAATCACCCAGCTTGCTTGCAGAAGAAATCACTTGGGAGGCTCCTGAGGGTCCATTACTCGAGGAGCTGCACAAAAAATAGGTCATCAGCATAATTTCTTGTCTTGAGAGATGAAAGGAACAGCAAAAGTATATGATCAACCAACCATCAGTGTCATCCCAAATCCCATCACGTGGGTGTCTCTGTACCTTGCAAATCGTGTCCCTACAAAAACACAAAATTCACCATAATTTGCAGGTAATCATTCAACATGCTTGAATTATAATGAAAAATATCAACAAGCCAAAGGATAAAGCCAGTAGCGACATGGCTGTATTTTTGGTATTGAACATACCATATGAGGGAGCATCCTGCAGCATCTTGAAAGCTCAAGGAGAGCAGCATGCCTGCTTCGGGATCACTCCATGAGATGAACGTATCTGCCAAAGAAAATGCGTGAGCCATGATGACATTCAACAGAGGGGAAAAGAAAGACGAAGCAATAAAAACTTAAGAACAAAATAAGCAACAAGCAAGAATAGAAAGCTGCTTCACCTTCCTGCTTTCTGTAGATGTCATCTGATGTGATGAGGTGCAAAAGCATCGTGTGGTCGTTCTGCATATCTAACACGGTCAGAACAACTTTCTCCATTGATCCCTGCAAGTAACCGAAAGAGAAGAGGAGGATAGCAACCATATTGGTAAAGCCTCAATTTGTCGAAACCCTGCCAAGTGCCAATGGCATTCCTTGTATTGCTTACACTTGCACATAAACTCGACCCATGTAAGTGTCAATGTGTCATGACTGATGAAAAACTCAAGTGTTAACTTCACCTAGAGTCCTAGGCCCTCCGATTCGCAACATAGGTCCATTTTTTTGGGGGGAATAGTCGTTTCACAATATATAATATAGTACATGCCACTGAATAACTTCGTATGTTCAATTTGTGCTATCATTGACATCATGTCAACCTCACAATGAGTGGCATATTGTGAATCATGTAGTTTTTTTAGATGGGCAGAACTCTACCATTCAATTAAGAAGAAGAGAGTACTAAAGTACAAAAGAGCCTCGCCGAAGCACCAGCTCAGCTCATAGCAGCTCTTACAACCAAAGGAGCAAACTCAAGAGAGAAGGAGAGAGATCAGAGTATCACAGAGTTAGCAGCAAACGCAAGGGCCCCAATAGGATCAAATCTCCTGGAAGGTTTTCTTTCTCCTCTGAATGTCTTCGATTGCTCCACATAGTTTATACGACCAAGCTGTTGAAATCCCTCCTTTGTTCTCTCCGGAGGGTGTACGCAGCTTGCTGCCACCATTCTAGGATGGAGGAGCAGTCTGTTGGTCTAACTTGCCCGTCTGGGGTCCATCTCCAAGTGATGGTGTCCGGCACGTTGGGCTGGAGGTGAGCATCATTCAGACAGATCCATAATGAGACGAACTGTTCTAATTGCTCGGAATTGGATATCTTCCCTTGGAGAGCTCAATCCAGTTTCTAATCTTGAGTTCTGTTTTGACCGATCTGTTCTTCCTCCTTAGCTTAAAGAGGCTAGGAGCTACGTTTTTCGGGGCCTCTCCTTCTATCCATCTGTTGTGGCAGAAGCTAGCCTTCTCACCATTCCCAATGGTAATTATCGCAGTTGAGGTATTGAACCGGAGGCGGTCCGTTGCATCACAGGGAACAGGTGTGCCAGCCCAAAGTTTGGAGCACGGTCCTGATAATCTACCGATTATCGGAAATATCGGCCGAATTGCCCTCCCCCTCGTTAAAAAAACAAACTGGCTCCGAAAAATTTGTTTTGAATGAATTTTGTCAAATTGAGAAGAATTTTTTTGCCGAAATTTGTTTCAAAATTTTTGGCCAAAACTAGTTTAAAATTCAAATTTTGTTGGAAAAATTCGGCCCAAAATGTTCCGATAATCGGCTTTTTCGGTCTTACCGGACCCTCCCCCCTGGTAAAATTTTGCTTCTGATAATGTAAACCCTGGTTTGGAGTCACCCATCCATTTGTACCAGAGCCATCTAAAGCGAAGGGCTCTTCCGACCCAAGGTTTGGAATCATTTAGTTATTCAATCGCACGTTGTGAATCTTCTCTACAATATGAGCCCTTTGCTATAATCTATTTATCGCCTTTTTTTTCCATGTTTGCTCATGATTTTAACACTGAGTCAGAGAACGTTGAGTGTACCTGAATTGATAGGCAGACCACAGGTGAAATGCAAAGGAGAACACATGTACCTCGAGATAGTCCATGGTAGCATGCCCGGTTCCGTAATCGTCCCACCCCTGTTCATCATTCAAGCGGAGCACCTTCACACGCTGCACCCAAAAATAAAAATCCATGCAATTATTCTCGGATTTGTCAGTTCATCATACGTCTAGAACAAACACAATATGTTTAGAGGTCTTGATGAAGAGAATTATTTAGCCTTAATTGGTGCCATCAGCCATGGAATGATAGATATGGCAGCTCCAGTACCTGGAGACTTGGCTTCTAGAAGATTCCAGAAGGGCAGGTAAGGGAGAGAGGGAGCTCACCGGCATGGGTTGAAGCGGGAAAGTCGCCTGCAGCTTCATCCCCGGCATCGCGGCCGCACGACGGAATCCGTACGGGAGATCGAAAGTTTCCCAAACCCTAGCCCTCCTCAGATTTGTATGCGGTTTTGGCTCTTCGATGTTGCGTATCGTCTGAGATATGCATGTACGTACGGCGTGAGGTGGTGCGGGTTTTTTGGCGTATATATAACACTGTTTATATCTATATTTATAAAAATTACGATACAAAGATTGTATCGGCAAAATTGAGGTTTTTTATCGCCAATTAGCTAGATGGCAGTGTCAGCTTGTTGACGCATGGGCCTGCCGCCTGTCGCCAAATGGCAGGCATGTTGTCCCCGCCACCTGGCCCATTTTGGTGGCCTGTCATTCTATGACTAGATGACATGTGATTAAGCCGGCTAGCCTCACTAATTTTTTCTTTATATTATTTGTTTGAATTTTTTTTAATATAGGAAATAGGCTCGAAAAATTACTAAATTTTATGTACAGCATCTTGACATAACATACTTGACTGTGTAATTTTTTTGTAATTTTATCTATTGTGGATGTGGCTCAAAAAATTGTACAATTTTGATATTAGTAGGAGTTGTTACATATAGCAAACGAGCCACATGCAACATTACCGGGCAATAGGTCGCTACCACTTGGTCACCGTGCGATAGGTTGCTTGCCGTCCGGTAACCGGGCGACAGGTGATTAGCCCTCCAATTAGCCCTAAAAACTGGTTTAGTCCTTCAAGAATTTTTAGAGGTACCAAATAGTCGTATAAAATTACAAAACGTACCACGTTGCCTTGGGAAGCTCCACAAAAAATTTCATAATTTTTAAGCTCATTTGTTATATTTAAAATTTTGTACAAATATAACATAAAATTACGAATTTAGATAGGTGATTAAGCTAGATGGCAGGCCACATATTGTCTGCTGGCCGAACAGCGGGCGCGACGTGTCAACAATCACATGCTGTCGTCCGGTGATCAGATGGTAAAAACACTATTTTTGTTAATACCACTCATATACAATTATTTTTGTAAATACATGTTAAAAAGACATTATATATGGCAAAAATTCTACGAGTGCCAGCCAAGCTGTGATTCCGGTTCGAGTTGTAGATTGATGGCCTGGGTCATGTCATGTGTTGCAATCTCATTAGCAGTGAATGAAATGCCGCTTCGGTTTATAGCTTATAGCTGTAGTTTATGATTTTTAGTTTATTTATAAAAAAATATAAAATAATAAAAATTTATATACAATTTTGATCCATATAAAACAGCTTTTAGAAACTGAATCTAAGACAACATATACGAACTCAATGATCTGCCACAAAACACTTCGTTAATTGTGTTATGATCGAGCTCTCTGCAAGGGCACTGCATTTCATGGTGGATTGGTATTGTGATTTCTGAACATTCCCTGACGATCACACGGGCAATGGACGCGTTAGCTTTTTAAATTTGGTTTTTCTTTTGCTTTTTTTTCTTCTTGTTTTCCTTCTTTTCATTTACATTACCTGAGATATAATGGTACTTTTTACTTTTTTCTCATTTTTTCATTTAATTGAATAACACAGAAAAGGCTAGCCGTTATTACAGTGCAATTTAAATCTAAAGCTAACAACCAGAAGCCAAAAAGCCTTCTGACAAAACTTAAAATAAACGGCCCCTAAGTTGGATCGCATGAGTCATGGGCACAGGCTCTTCAACCGCTGAATAAAAATGCATCTATGTATTTTCACAGATGAAACAACCAAAGTTACAACTTCACCATCTGTTCAGTACGCTCGGGCCATTAAGTCACATCACAAATTTGGATATACATGCTGCTTCTATAGGGGAAATCTCAAAATGAATTGAAGATGCTATGGGCACTATAATCTTTATGACCAAAATGAAGAACGGCTGACTGAAACCAGTCATCCTGGCAACACTGAACTGCTGAAACATTCCTATGAATTTCCCTGCAAAACCATGCACCACTCTTGTGTCTATGTTGGAATAACTGGTAGAAACCGGGACCAGAATTAGCTAAATGTCCCTTAGGATGGGCCATCCTTTCTTAGCAACATCATCGACCTTGGAGTTTATTCTCTTCTGGGTGTTTGGAGGGCAGAGCTCAGCAGCATATGCATTCAGTTTTGCCGCTAGTGTTGATGACAGGAGCTCCTCCTCTGGCAGGTTCCCAATCAATTGCAGGAGGAATGGCTTGCGCTTCAGCTCAAATTTCTAGCATGGAATTGATTTTGCATAAATAGAAACAATAAATATAAGGAGAAAAACACCATTTGCATCCTAGTTCTCAGAAGGAAGTATAATGCTATAGCTACCTGATGTTCTGGTTCAGCCGGATAAAATGCCCCCACTGGTTGGATCTGCGTGGTAACAACACTGCTGCGATCCTTAGCTTGTTCTCTTTCTTTGCTAAGAGCAGCCAATCTAGCCTCGATGGATCCATTTGTGAAAATGATGGATCTGTGACCACACAAGTGAGTCAACTAAAGATTATGATGTTCATAAAGATTATTTGCTTAAAAAGACTACCATGATATGACACTGTGCTATGCACACAGAGGTTCTTGTTTGAGCCAGTAGGGAAAGTGGGTTACATTAACCCATGGCACTGAAATGAAATGTACACCTTCCTCTATAGTTCACACTCACCAAGCTAGAATCAATTCCATGAAGGTATGAAACTAAGGAAAAAAAATGATGCCTTTGTTACGATCATATCATGTGCTAACTACTGTAAAGAAAATTCATCTAGCATGAAGAGGGCATTGGATGCAAACAAAAGATCATCACAGTCTTACTAGATAAAACGGCCATCACAAACCATGTGCAAAACGAGTTGCTTTACCTCAAAAGAAAAGGAAATTGATAGAAAATTCAATTACCTATACTGATTGCCAACATCTGGTCCTTGCCCAAAGACCTCCCGCGGATCATGACTTGCCCAAAACACATCCAAAAGCTGCTTGTAATGAATCAACCGGGGATCATATTCAACCTAAATGGTTCAAGAGCAAGCAGGAGTCAATGTCAGTCATCCTAGCTCAGAAAATACTTAAGGTCCTTAATACCACTTCAAAACTTATTTCGTGAAGAAACGCAGCACGATCACGAACGCCGAGACCAAAACATGTCCAATTGCTTCAAGCACACAACTACACATAGTAAGCAAATCAGGCAGGATCTAATCACACTAAAACATTACATTCTAGTTGGGACCGAGCAACCGTAGCAGGATACGGACAAGAGTTTTATAGATGCTCAACTAGCGAGCAATTTCTAGTTCCACTCTCACATATAAAGTGGTAATAACGAATCGCACCACAGTACTACAAATGCATTGCAACGCGTCGTGGTTCATTGCATCAAGGAAGGAAAACTAGAGAAGCTACTAGGAGTGGAAGGAGCTTTTGTACTACCTTGACGCACTCGGCGTGGTCGGCGAGGTTGCGGTACTCGGGGTTGGCCTTGGAGCCGCCCGCGTAGCCGACAGAGGTGCGGATCACGCCGTGGAGGCACCCAAACGCGGCCTCCGACCGCCAGAAGCTGCCCAGCGCGAACACCGCAGTGGCCGACGGCCCCCCGCGTTGAGGCTGCGCCCCGGTTCGGCCCGGAAGGCGCGCGGCCGAGGCCGCCGCGAGGAGGAGGAGCACCCCTACGAAGGCGGCCGCGGATGCGCCGCGGGCCATCGCGTCGGTCGGAGTCGCCGCGGAGATCGGGATCGGAGGAGGGCGACCTACTACCGGTTGGTGGGTTGGTCTGCGACTATTCGAGGCGAGTATTATTACTGAGGGAGCGGGCTGTGTGGGCCGTGCGGCCCGTATAAGTGGGCCTTTAATGGGCCGTCTAAGCTTGGGCCTTAAAATAAGAGGAAGAGCCCTTGGATACCAAATGAGGAAGGTGAGTGTTGGGTTGTGCTGGCGACGGTGTGGAGCCATGCGAGCTGGCTCTGATGGACACATCAATGCACGTTGGAAGCGCAGGGTCGGTGGACCATTCACCTAGCACCCGTTACCCTTTGATTTTTCCTTGCTACATGCATTGCGGAAAGGCTCGTCGAGCCTACCTATGTAATTCACTGAACACATTTGGAGTTGTGATTAAAATATTATAGAAAAAAAGCTCACATTTGATGCGTTGGTCTCCCCTTTCACTTGTAGTTGGACTCCTAGATGATGTTAGAAGCGTCGTGAGCAGTGATCTTCTCAAAGAAGATTGTGAGAAGACCCGGCGAAATTGTGAAGATTGGAGCTCACCTACCCAGAGCGAAAAAGAGCTACCACTAGTGTATTGAGGTGTTTCGGCTTAATTCGTGGAGCTGGTTTAATTCGTTTGGGCTAATCTCAACGTGGACTAGGAGAGATCGACAAGTCTCTAAATACCACGGTAAAAAGAAATCATGTCAATTGTGGTTTGTTTTCTTGTACTTAATTTATTTTCAAACAATTTCAATTCATAGAATTAAATTGATTGCTTGTCTTACTAGAATTGCAAACATTTGATATAGACTTAGATTGTTGGTGTATTTAGGTAAATCTAGTTGATTTAGACTTTATTTGTGCTAAAACCAATTTAATTTAAGTTTTCACATTATATTCTTGATGTTAGCCAAATAGCTTAAATAGAATTAATTAAAAAGACTAGCCCACCTTGAGCTACCTCAGACCAAGTCGCTACCACTAGAGGGTTCCTCACGTCTAGGGCTGTAAAAAAGCTCGAGACTCGTGAGCTGCTCGAGCTCGGCTCGAGCTCCAAATGACCCAAGCTCTAGCTTGATCTCAAGCCCACAAGCTTCAACGAGCCGAGTTCGAATAGGTCGTTAGGGCTCGATTCGAGCTTAAATATTAATGCAAACTAACTTTTACTGAGTTTACTCAAGCCGAGTTGGAGTTCGAACTTTTCTATTGTTGAAAATTAGTGTATGTTGAATTATTTTTTACTGTTATCAAGTTTACTCGAGCCGAGCTTGAGCTCAAGTTTTTCTTATTATTGAAAATTAGTGCATATTAAATTATTTTAACTATTATCAAACTTATTCGTGTAGAGCTCGAGCTTAGGCTGAGCCAAGCTCCAGGTTGGGACCCCAACTCAAGCTCATTTGAGCTCGGCTCGAGCTTCTACAGAACTCGAGTTTGGAAGGCCAGACTTGTTTGAGCTTGGCTCGTTTATAGTCTTACTCTTACCCGCATCCATGCCACACTTGTGCTTCAGGCAATCGAAGTTAGGTCACTGGATTTCACTGTCGGCGCTGTTTCCCTCTCTGCGGCCACCACCAGCGTTTTCGCCTCGTTCCAACCTCCATAGAACACCTCAACCTTCCTCAATACCTCACATCGTCTCCCCTCAGCCGAGAATATATCATGCCTATGCTCTTGCCATAAATACACTGTCGTAGCTTGCCATCGCCCACAATTGTTGCCGCCTCTGTTTTCCCATCGCCACTGAATCAAGAAGAGATATTCGGTACCTCCTCTTTCTTATCACACCGACATGGGTGGGCCCACATGAATCACCCATCGACATGGCCAAAACCACCCTAAGTTAGTGCCACATCAGCGCAAATCACCCTTAGGCCTGTTTTAGACCTTATTTAATCTGATATTGTAAGTAGAGAGAGTAAGATACCTAGTTTTAATGTACAAGAGATGAATTAAAATAACTGCAAAGTATAGGTACCGTATGTGGATGTTTTCGAATAATTATTGGTGTTTCAGTTGTCGTCGCTCAAAGTTGCAAAGGAACGAGACTAAGGAAGAGATAGTGTAACGCCCCATTTCCAGGGGCGCGTACGGACACGGCATTCCGCAACTATTCACGCATAAACAGTTATGGAGTGTCATGCAAGAGTATACCATTGCATGCTTACAACAAAAGTCCAGCATATATTTCACATATGGATTAACATCCGGTTTTCAACAGCGGGGCGTGCAAGCCCAAAGTATAATTACATCACAAAAGCTCCAAGATCCGCTTGAGCGCGGCGAAGACCTAAAGCCACGGGTCCTCGTCGAAGAAGAGATCCTCCAGGACTTCCTCGACGGGGAGACCTTCATCTTCATCTTGGTCCTCTGAAGAGGGGATTTAACAAGCCGTGAGCCAACAACCAGCTCAGCAAGCCACAAAGGAACCCTATCTTACTATATGCACGGATCAACAAAGGAAGGAGGTGTACTTGTTTTATTAACATTGAGTGGATGCAGTTTTATTTGCAAACATTTTTGGAAATTCACCAGATGAAAACTACTCCTTAACCATTAGGGGTTTTCATGAAGAGTTAATTAACCAACTAATCCAATTAAAGCATTTACAAAACTACTTAAGCTTCGCGGCTGGAATCACCCAAGTGACACAGCTCCATTTACCGGGAGCACGGCGTATTCGAATACCATTTATTTGACTCTGCAGAGTTTGCTCAGCTTTACCCACACGATCCCTTAACTCCCGCGACAGAGTTAAGAAAGCCAGGTCGTTTCACTGCTCAATTCTTTATATAGGCTCTACCCGGAAGAATCCACTCGGGTCTGGCACATGAAAACTCCCGTCCGCTTCGAGTGGACTCTACCGTTGTTAGGTACCTGCAGCGCGGCATACCTAACCTACTACCCAACCTCCTGCCTTCTCAACACCTGTAGAGTTTCAATCGAGTTGAGCAGCTACTAAACCAGTGTTGACAAGTCAACTCCTGTGGTTGAGCGATCACTATGACATTTGCTCAGCGTAAGGGTCTCAGTCCTTATATTTTCATATGGCCCGCAACCTTGCCAGGTTAGCGACCTCAACCTAGGGTAAGCGGTGGGCGTCGACCGCCTCGCAGTTCCCCACAACACTCTTACCCTAACTTCAATCCTAGGGTAAAAGATGGCCGAAGACCGTCTCGCGGCTCTCCCCCAACCCTTACCCTAACCTGTGCACGCCGGCACTCTCCGCCCTAGGGCACGATGTCCCATACCACCCTACCCTAGAGTCGGGTTTTCCAAAACCTATTGGCCCGCAGCCACAACCTTATTAGTGTAAGACTTTGTGTGATAATAATAACCTACATTATCTAAATTAACAGATAATTATTTCTAGGGTTATAATGGCGGGGTTACAAGTTGAACATGGCATTTTGTCGGTGTTAGGTTTTACTACATAACATGTCATTCTAAACATTTTATTTTACTTGAACCAACATTTCACAACTAACATAATACAAATAACATAATTAAACATCATGGGATACAATATGTTCAAAGGTTTTGCGACTTGCCGTTAATCTGGATGATCTCAGCTAGCTCGAACGTAGAAGCACCGGAATCCTGAGACTACACCTGAACCTCCGGGATCTCCGACACTAGCGCAAACACATAAAATAAGTAAGTCCGGCTTGAAACTATTCAAGCGAGGAAAAATAAACTATTTAAAAAGGAGTAAAATGCATAAACCCTCAAATTGGAATTTTTGGAATTTTTCTGAGATGAAAATGGAGGAATGGAGGTCAAAAATAAGTTCAGGATATTATTTGGGGGCAAAGTGGTGAAATTTGGGGATTTTTGGGATTTTCTAGAATTTATTTGGATTTTCTGGGATTTTGGAAATTAATAAACTCTGGAAAATTGCTTTGAACAGTAACGGGCCGGCGCCATGGCTACAGTGCAGCCTGGCCGGGAAACGGCCTGCGCGGCCAAAGACCCGCGCGGCCCACGCGCGCGCGGTGCGGCGAGGCAGGCCGGGGCTCGGCCCAGCAGCGTGCGCGCCCGTGCGGCCCGGATGGCCAACACGTGGCGGGATGGACGGCAGCGAAGTGGGGAGGCGGCGAAGCGGTACGGGATGATTCGACAGATGCGAGGAGGTACTTTTATGAAGATCCAACGGTGGCGGGGATGGCTGGATCAAACGCTGCGGTTAGAAGGCAACGGGAGGATCGGTCGGCGGAGGAGGGGCCACGTCCCTCGTCTTCTACCTCCCGCAGTGGGCAGAGAAACAGCGCCTCCGCTCTTCGACGACGGCAAGGGACTTCGGCGACGAGGGAGGGTACCACCGGGTGGAGCTTGACACGGGGGACCCATTTTGGGGAGTTGGAGCTCGTGAAGGCCAATGGGAAAGGCAGGAGGGAGGAAAGGGGAGAATCGGTCTCCTAGCGGTGGAGGGAGTCACCGGAGCTGATCCGGCCAAATCGGCCTTGATTTTACGGTCACGTGGGTAAGGAGCTCACGTTAGTGGCGGTAGTTTAAGCCGAGGAGCTTCGGAGTGTCCTGGCCACGGTGAGGTGGTTTCCGCCGGAGGGGAGCTGCGACGGCGGAACTGCACGGGCGATCACCTGGCCGGCAAGGATTACCACGATGGTCAGGGAGTAGTAGGGAAGCTTCAAACGAATGTGTTGTGGCTACGGGCCAAACAGAGAAAGAGGGGACTAGTGGAAGGAGAGGAGGAAAGGAGCCAGATCTGTGTGGGGGAGTTGAGTAAGAATGAGGGAGATGTGGTGAGAATGAGAGGACCATCCCCCTTTGCCCCTCCTGGGGGTTTATATATATGA
This sequence comes from Dendrocalamus latiflorus, assembly GCA_017311315.1. Classification (NCBI taxonomy): domain Eukaryota; kingdom Viridiplantae; phylum Streptophyta; class Magnoliopsida; order Poales; family Poaceae; genus Dendrocalamus; species Dendrocalamus latiflorus. Next base: position 2,257,332 of record CM029659.1, read on the forward strand.
GTGGGGTAGAATGGGAAATCCTCATTCTACCCCTTAGTATTTACAAAGGATGAGGGTACATTGGTATATTTACACTGTTATATTCCTCTACACTATTGGGCCTATTACATGTTGGACTAGTTGCACGGCCCAGTCACGGGGGGTTGGGCCACCCCTAAAACAGTACTCCCTCGACAGCAAGCGCTGAGGTCCCGATGGGCGAGCTGACGCGATTAACCACCCCAGCCCCTCGTTCCCTGACAGCAAGCGTGAGGGTGCCGATGCAACTGGTAGCTCGCAGACCCTAGAGGCAATGCCTATGAAGAAATCAGTGAAGCGCCGAAGACCTCGTCGAGCGCCGAAGCCGTGCCGTCCTGCCGAGGCGATGCCTACGAGGCGGACGGCGGAGTCGAGCGCGAAGACGTGTCGTCGAGCGCCGAAGACGTGCCGTCCCGCCGAGGCGATGCCTACGAGGCGGACGGCGGAGTCGAGCGCCGAAGACGTGTCGTTGAGCCCCGAAGACGTGCCGTCCCACCGAGGCGATGCCTACGAGGCGGACGGCGGAGTCGGGCGCCGAGGACGTGCCGTCCCGCCGAGGCGATGCCTACGAGGCGGACGGCGGAGTCGAGCGCGAAGACGTGTCGTCGAGCGCCGAGGACGTGCCGTCCCGCCGAGGCGATGCCTACGAGGCGGACGGCGGAGTCGAGCGCCGAAGGCGTGTCGTCGAGCACCGAAGACGTGTCGTCGAGCGCCGAAGACATGCCGTCCCGCCGAGGCAATGCCTACGAGGCGGACGGCGGAGTCGGGCGCCGAGGACGTGCCGTCCCGCCGAGGCGATGCCAACGAGGCGGACGGCGGAGTCGAGCGCGAAGACGTGTCGTCGAGCGCCGAAGGCGTGCCGTCCCGCCGAGGCGATGCCTACGAGGCGGACGGCGGAGTCGAGCGCCGACGACGTGTCGTCGAGCCCCGAAGCCGTGTCGTCCCTCCGAGGCGATGCCTACGAGGCGGACGGCGGAGTCGGGCGCCGAGGACGTGCCGTCCCACCGAGGCGATGCCTACGAGGCGGACGGCGTAGTCGAAGGGCCGAAGACGTGCCGTCCCGCCGGGGCGATGCCTACGAGGCGGACGGCGGAGTCAAGCGCCGAAGACGTGTCGTCGAGTGCCGAGGACGTGCCCCTACCTTCAAAAAGAGTGCCCGCGAAGAGCGGGCGCTTGTGGCGTAGGCCGAGGGCACTACGCACGCGGAGGCAAGGAGGCGAGACCGTCGTTCCCCTACCTTCAAAAAGAGTGCCCGCGGAGAGCGGGCGCTTGCGGCGTCGGTCGAGGGCACTATGCATGTCGAGGTAGAGAGGCGAACGCGCGGTTCCCCTACCTTCAAAAAGAGTGCCCGCGAAGAGCGGGCGCTTGCGGCGTAGGCCGAGGGCACTACGCACGCGGAGGCAAGGAGGCGAGACCGCTGTTCCCCTACCTTCAAAAAGAGTGCCCGCGGAGAGCGAGGGCTTGCGGCGTCGGCCGAGGGCACTACGCACGCGAAGGCAAGGAGGCGAGACCGCCGTTCCCCTACCTTCAAAAAGAGTGCCCGCGGAGAGCGGGCGTTTGCGGCGTCGGCCGAGGGCACTACGCACGTGGAGGCAAGGAGGCGAGACCGCCGTTCCCCTACCTTCAAAAACAGTGCCCGCGAAGAGCGGGCGCTTGCGGCGTAGGCCGAGGGCACTACGCACGCGGAGGCAAGGAGGCGAGACAGTCGTTCCCCTACCTTCAAAAACAGTGCCCGTGGAGAGCGGGCGCTTGCGGCGTCGGCCGAGGGCACTACGCACGCGGAGGCAAGGAGGCGAGACCGCCGTTCCCCTACCTTCAAAAAGAGTGCCCGCGGAGAGCGGGCGCTTGCGGCGTCGGCCGAGGGCACTACGCACGCGGAGGCAAGGAGGCGAGACCGCCGTTCCCCTACCTTCAAAAAGAGTGCCCGCGCAGAGCGGGCGCTTGCGGCGTAGGCCGAGGGCACTACGCACGCGGAGGCAAGGAGGCGAGACCGTCGTTCCCCTACCTTCAAAAAGAGTGCCCGCGAAGAGCGGGCGCTTGCGGCGTAGGCCGAGGGCACTACGCACGCGGAGGCAAGGAGGCGAGACCGTCATTCCCCTACCTTCAAAAAGAGTGCCCACGGAGAGCGGGCGCTTGCGGCGTCGGCCGAGGGCACTAGGCACGCCGAGGTAGAGAGGCGAAGGCGCCGTTCCCCTACCTTCAAAAAGAGTGCCCGCGGAGAGCAGGCGCTTACGGCGTCGGCCGAGGGCACTACGCACGCCGAGGTAGAGAGGCGAAGGCGCCGTTCCCCTACCTTCAAAAAGAGTGCCCGCGAAGAGCGGGCGCTTGCGGCGTAGGCCGAGGGCACTACGCACGCGGAGGCAAGAAGGCGAGACCGTCGTTCCCCTACCTTCAAAAACTCGCGGTGCACTCCGTGGTGCAACGCGCGCGAGGGCGCGATATGCGAGTGGTGCGCCGCCTATAGCGAGGCACTCCCTAGTGTCTTGGCTGTGTCGCAATTTACGACTTAATTTATAGTCCGTAGACTCGCGCGTGCGGAGGCGGACCTCGACGCTACGTCTTAATTTATGGTCCGTAGACTCGCGCGTGCGGAGGCGGACCTCGACGCTACGTCTTAATTTATAGTCCATAGACTGGTGCGTGCGGAGGCGGATCTCGACGCTACGTCTTATTTATAGTCCGTAGACTCGCGCGTGCGGAGGTAAACCTCGACGGTCACGTCTTTTTTAGAGTCCGTAGACTGGTGCGTGCGGAAGCTGAGCTCAACGCTACGTCTTATTTATAGTCTGTAGACTCTCGCGTGCGGAATCTGAGCTCAACGCTACGTCTTATTTAGAGTCCGTAGACTGGTGCGTGCGGAAGCTGAGCTCAACGCTACGTCTTATTTATAGTCCGTAGACTCTCGCGTGCGGAAGCTGAGCTCAACGCTACGTCTTATTTAGAGTCCGTAGACTGGTGCGTGCGGAGGTGGATCTCGACGCTACGTCTTATTTATAGTCCGTAGACTCGCGCGTGCGGAGGTAAACCTCGACGGTCACGTCTTTTTTAGAGTCCGTAGACTGGTGCGTGCGGAAGCTGAGCTCAACGCTACGTCTTATTTATAGTCCGTAGACTCGCGCGTGCGGAGGTAAACCTCGACGGTCACGTCTTTTTTAGAGTCCGTAGACTGGTGCGTGCGGAAGCTGAGCTCAACGCTACGTCTTATTTATAGTCCGTAGACTCTCGCGTGCGGAAGCTGAGCTCAACGCTACGTCTTATTTAGAGTCCGTAGACTGGTGCGTGCGGAAGCTGAGCTCAACGCTACGTCTTATTTATAGTCCGTAGACTCTCGCGTGCGGAAGCTGAGCTCAACGCTACGTCTTATTTAGAGTCCGTAGACTGGTGCGTGCGGTAGCTGAGCTCAACGCTACGTCTTATTTATAGTCCGTAGACTCTCGCGTGCGGAGGTAAACCTCGACGGTCACGTCTTTTTTAGAGTCCGTAGACTGGTGCGTGCGGAAGCTGAGCTCAACGCTACGTCTTATTTATAGTCTGTAGACTCTCGCATGCGGAGGTAAACCTCGACTGTCACGTCTTTTTTAGAGTCCGTAGACTACGCCGATGCTCGGGGCAATCGTGCGATTTAAGCCAAAAGCCGATTAAACGCCGCTGCACGAAAGAGGACGCAACAACAATAAAAGAGTTCGAGGCCAGGCCAGCAAACACGCAACGATGGCAATGAAAGCAGGGGATAATCCGGTCAAGTAAAAAACAAAATTGCAAAAGCAAATCTTGATAGGATATGCGCCATCGTGAAATGATCTCAAGGTGTAGTACCTCTCCTGCCCACCTGGACGGACTTGGCTGGCGCAGAATCGGAAGCCACCAACTGGGCGGACCTTGTCGACGCGGACTTTGTCTGCACGGGGTCCCTGACCGAGGCTTGAAATGAAGCGGAGCCCAGGGCCGAGGTGAACTTACATCATCGCGGGGCTGAGCGGAGGCCAGCGAGGACGTGCGAAGGCCCCGAGCGCGATGTATGTATGGGGCCGGCTCTCCAGACGCGCAAAGACTTTGCTGGTATGTATGCATTGATGGGTGCCAAAGCGTTCGACGTCATCTCCTGGCCTCGAGCGGGGGCGGGTCGACGATTCGGAGGCCGCGCGGCCAAGCGTCAGGGCCAGCGGCGTGTCGGACTGCTCGTGCATCACTGGGGGCTCTCTTTGCCAGCGGAGTCGAGCGTGAGCCAGAGGCGAAGATCATGGTGCTTCGGAGATGAAGCCTTCATGCATGCGTACATACTCGCGGAGGTCCTACTGCAGCATGCTTGTCCTGGCGCGGAGACCACGCCGGGGCTAGACGTCTTGGTGAAGGCTTCGGAGAGGTCGGCGGGGACTCCCTCGACACCGGCTTTGTCCTCCTCGAAATCTACCGGCGCGACGCCACGCTCGACGCCGTCTTCGTCCTCCTCGAAGTCCTCGCCGAGGCGACCATCTCCCACGCGGGGTTGACGCCAGCGCGGAGACTGAGGCCGCTCCCCTCCGCGTCGCCGAGGATATGCTTCGACCTCCGCCCGCCTTCGCGCCTACGAGGACGGGCTCCGGCCGCCTGTAGCCTTTGCGTCGCTGAGGTTGGGCTTCGAGCTCCACCCGCCTTGGCGCCGACGAGGACGGGCTCCGGCCGCCGCTCTCCTTCGCGTCGCCGAAGCCGCGCTCTAGTCTTCGCTCGCCCTCGCGCCCGTCTTCGGCTGTGCGGAGTCTGCCACGGCGAACGCCGCGCTAGCCCGACAGCCATCAGGACTTGGCGCCAGACACCGGCTTCGTCGAAGTCTCAGGGTGGTCCTTGTCTACGCGGGGGTCGACGCGGAGCCGGGGCGGAGTAGGCGCAGCCAACTTGGACTTCGACGAGGCGAAGGCCGAGGTTGGCGCGTCCCGCTGCTGTGCATGCAAGTGCTTCGGCTTCGCCCGACGTGCGTGCACCGGTTTTCGACCTTCAGGCGAGGAGCTACAGGAGGCAGATGGCGCGGGTGGCAGCGAGCGCGGGCCAGTCGAGGTTGGGGAGGATGCCGCGGAAGGAGCCACGCGAAGCGCCGGAGTTGCTTCTTTTGCCCGGATGGCTGCTTGTATAGACCTCGCTGGTCTGGGCGTATGCGTTGCGTCGACGAGGATGGGCTTCGACCTCCCCCCGCCTTCGCGCTGACGAGGATGGGCTTCGTCCTCCGCCCGCCGACGCGGAGGCCAACTTCGATAGAGCGGAGACGAGCGGCAAAGCAATGTTCCATAGACACGTGCACCTTTAAATCGATTCGAGGCATCCCTGCCACACGACGTCGAAGCAGAGGCCGAAGCCGAAGGCGCTGTCGCAGCCGCGGAGCCGTGGCGAGGTAGGCGCGGCCAACTCGGATCCCGGCAAAGCGAAGGTCGAAGATGCCCACATGTGCGGAGCCAAAGTCGAGGATGCCGGCGCGGAGTCTCAATGCGAAGGCTGCGACTTGGCTGCTCGACGCAGAGGTTTCAACGGACTCCTTGATGAGGTCGGTGATGTTGGTGTCGAGGTAAGGTACGAAGGCGCGAAGGCCGCCCAACGAAAAGAGTAAAGTAGGACGGCTCGCCGTCCACGCCGTGAGTCGCTTAGTGCTCCGCCTGCACGGCCGGGTGCTCGCCCCAGATGCTTACGGCCTCCACTTGCACGCCCTCCTGCTGCTCGCTCGTCACCATCCTGCGTGCGGAGACGTAGCCAGCGCGCTCGGAGGCCTTGGCGCCGGAGGCTGCGATGTGTACGCGAAGACTTGCGGCGGGGAGGCCTCGCCGACCGGGGCCTGGCGGAGTGACGTGGAGCCTTGGCTGGTGCGAAGACCGCCGTTGCAGAGGTCGGCTGGCGCGAAGACGACCTGAGGCATGTCCTTGGCGAGGTCGATGGAGACGAGGTTGGCGCTGCAACCCATGCCGCCGAGGTTGTAGCCGTGACGTCGCAGCGGCGAAGCCACGGCGAGGTAGACATGGCCAGCTCAAACCTCGGCAAAGCGACGGGCGAGGTCGAAGGCGTTGTCACAAGCGCAGAGCCATGGCGATGTAGGCGCGGCCAGGCGCAGATGCGATGCGTAGCCGAGAGCCTCGTCCCGGAGTCGAGGTCCTGGGCGGAGCCGAACACACGGAGACGAGGTCCGAGAGCTTCACTGTGGATGCGTGGTCCTAGGCAGAGCCGAACACGTGGAGACGAGGGTCGAAGACGAGGCTGCTGATGGTCGACACAGAGCCTGCGAAGGAGTCCGAAGCGGCAAACTGGGCGAAACGCACAGAAACGTGTGCGCGCTGGAGGAAGAGACCTGCGAGCGCGGGCATTGATGGATGCATGCGGAGCCTGTGCATGCGTGGATAGCACTACTCCGCGAGCTCGTACCACATATGGATGGATACATGCACGAGTAATACTTGGGCGGATGGAAACACATGCATGTTATACGTGAGTGAATACTTGAGCACATGCATGAAACATAAATCATCCCTACGCGAAAGTATACCTGGGCGCATGCATGGATGAGTAAGTACTCGCCTGGATACTTCATGGCTGCCTGCGTGTAGTTGGTATATGTGGCGACGGGCGGAGACTCGAAACTGCACAGGGGCCACGCGCGAGGAGACTCAGAGGTGGCCTTCGACGACGCGGAGTCCGGTGAAGTTGGCGTGGAGCCCCGAGGTGGCCTTCGGCGACGCGGAGTCCGGCGGATTCGGGCCGTTGACACGCGTGCCAGCCGAAAGCGCGCGTGCGTCGCATACGCTCACCCCACCTCGGCTTCGGCTGCACGGAGACCGCCGGTGTGGAGCAGCGTAACGCCCGGAGGTTTTGACGCGGAGGGCTGCGTCGTGGAGGCCGGCATACGGAGACGCCGATGCGAGCAGCTGCGACTCGGGCTCGGTGCAGAGGCAGGGCGTCCAGCAGAATATGGCGAGGCCATTTGCGCAGAGGTGATAAAGCTGCGGCTCGGTGAGCGGCGCAACACCTCGCTTTGACGGCATTTTTCTGTTCCAGCCGATCGGGATCCCCGCCCAACCATGGAGCGCATCTTCCTCACGATGGTGGCTCTTTTTTACGCGCTTCTTGTCCAGTCCCCACGGACGGCGCCATCTGTTGTGGCTACGGGCCAAACAGAGAAAGAGAGGACTAGTGGAAGGAGAGGAGGAGAGGAGCTAGATCTGTGTGAGGGAGTTGAGTAAGAATGAGGGAGATGTGGTGAGAATGAGAGGACCATCCCCCTTTGCCCCTCCTGGGGGTTTATATATATGAGTGGGGTAGAATGGGAAATCCTCATTCTACCCCTTAGTATTTACAAAGGATGAGGGTACATTGGTATATTTACACTGTTATATTCCTATACACTATTGGGCCTATTACATGTTGGACTAGTTGCACGGCCCAGTCACGGAGGGTTGGGCCACCCCTACAACAGAATGCAATCTGGAAATGGAGGGAGGACGGGGAAGAACCAGTTTACGGGGTCGCCGGCGTAGGGAAGAGCGGCGACGGCGGTGGGGACGACGGGACTTCGATTGGTGCACCTGGGGACTCTCAGGAGTGGAAGGAGGTGAATGGGAGTGTTTGGGGCTTGGGAAGCAAGGGAGTCGAGGGGTGGCTTTTATACCCGGGCGGGGGAGAAAGAGCCGTGGAGGGGAAGGCAACGGGCGGGGGCGCCGGCGTCAACAGGAGTGGACGGGAGCTGTTGAGGCGTCTTCTCCGCGCAGATGGGGTGTGACCGGGCGGTGATAACCGTAATGGCGAGGTGACGGCATGGGGAGCAGGTGGGCTGCGGCATGGGCGAGGGTGCGTCCGCGCGCGGGAAAGGGAGGAGGCTGCCGCTGCCAGGTGGGGCCGGGTGCAGGAGAGTAGCGACGCGTGGCGCGGGAGCTCTGCCGGCTTCGGACCGGCTGACGTCGAAGGCGCGGTCGCGGGCGCAGAGGCGGTGCGGGAGCGGGCGCGGGCGCAGCGCATGCGCGAGGGGAAAGCGGGGAGAGAGCGGGGCGCCGGCGGAGAGAGGGAAGAGAGCGGCGCCGAAGGAGAGGGAAAGCGGGAAATGGGGAGGGCGCCAGCGGAGAAGGGAGGCGCCTAGAGATGGCAACGGGTAAATACCCATCGGGTATTGCCATTCCATACCCGTACCCGCTAGGTGTAAATTTACCCGTCGGGTTACCCGTATCCGCACGCGGGTAGAAAAATTTACCCGTACCCGTACCCGCGCGGGTATTACTACCCGACGGGTAACCCGTACCCGCAAGCATACCCGGCTCAACACATAAGAATATCATCAATTTAGACATTCATTAATCATACATGCCAAGCACAAAAGCGTCTAATGATCAAAATTAGTACATCACATAAACATACTTGACATGACCATATCAACATATGACAAACAAATAAACAATCAACAACAAGTAGATAATAAAATTAACATTTGAGTGGGATGTCTAGTTGTCTAATGCGGGTATTCATTACTCGCGGGTAGGCGGGTATGGGTAGTATATACCCGCACCCGCCTACCCGGCGGGTAGAGGATTTCGCCCAATAACGTACCCATGGGTACATAAAATTTTTCATACCTGTCTCTTTATCGGGTAAAACCCGTCGGGTATTCGGGTATCGGGTACCCATTGCCATCTCTAGAGGCACCCGGCCGAAAAGAGAGCGGCAGCGAGGGGAATTTTCCCAAAAGGGAAAGTTTCCAGAATGCACTAAAAAATACAGCAAAAATCATGAAATTTTCTGGTTTGAAATTTTTAGGGCTTTTCAGATAGTTCCACGTATTCTTCATTCTTTCTTAATTGAAGATCATCAAAAATTTTAAGATATTCAGGCTTCCAAAGTTCGGAAGATGCCAGTAGCGGACTTGTAAATTGCGCGCCCTGTTGGACTCTAGTAACTGACGTGATGGGCTTGTTGCAGTCTTGCTGTATTGCACAAACGGCTGTAATCCTTGCATATGTTCTCTCCGTCTTTTGATTTATCTAAAAATCAAAATAAATAAGATAATTTTTTAAAAATAAATTCTTTAAACAGTTTTTTAGTCTAAAATCGTATATAAGTTTGTATCGGTGTCTTCATCGTCCGTGCCATCTCGAAAAGCACAAACAAAAGCTATCAATCACAGCCCAAATCATCAGCTGCAGGTAAAAAGAACCGGACCTTTCTTTGTATGTCATATATGGATTCTTTTCGGTTTATAATTTCTTCGAACAAATAAATTAGATGCTTTCTTCATCGTCTTTTTAAAGCAGTTTATGGGACATCTTTTTTAAAGTAACTTATCGGTATAGCGTTATTCAGTTTATTCGCACAAACACTTATGATCAAAAGTTATTAGTTATAACTATAAACTATTAATCGTAGCCGAATAGACCCTTATATCCTAGCTGCACAGGGCTTACTTTGCCCAGTTAATGTTCTTTCGATCTGCTTCTGTAGTACCATGTGGTAACGAGATGTGCTACTACGGTAGTATGTGGTCTATGGTGCACTGATCCAGCTGAGTAATCAGTACACAAGAAAAGGTAACTGACAGTAAAAGCACTCCAATCTATGCAGAAACGGAAGTACTTTATAACTTGAAATTTTGAATGAAAGCATGAACAAATGATCTGCACACTCAATACACCACCAACCTTTCAATCTACACCACACAATCAAAATTCGTACTTAGTTTGTATGGAAATTTTCGTGCGCATAGGCATAGGCATAGCAATGCTCCTTGGGGAAACTCCATTCATTCCTCTCTTCCGGCACAAGAAATACCATCTTCTGAGCCACAGCTCCAGGGCTAACACCTACAATTCCTTGCTGCATGTCAGAGACCAACCAGTCCAGCCCTCTTGCTTGCCTGCTTGACATAGCCGTTTGCTTGAGATGGCTCCAGTGCCGAGTTCATTGTTGCCACAGATTTCTGCAGGAATGCTTTTTGGAAGTAATTCCAAAGTTCTCTCATCGACTGGAGCCTGCGACTGAAAGGGCAAGCTGAGTTACAGATTGAGGAAGGATTTGCATAGTATATGCAAAACAACTTAGCAGATCTTCCAGTCATCCAACAAGCAAAATATTTGCAAGTTTGTGTGTACTTCATAGTAAAGTTGAGTCGTGAACAAATTAATTAGAGAAGGGTAACAAGATTTCATTAGAGGAGATTGACGTCAACCTGAAGCAGAGCACCACTGTTAGCTGAAGCAATAATTCAACACTAGTAAGTTCTCTATTACTTCTATCCTTTTAAGTTACTTGTACTTTTAATATGGAGTTAATGATAAAAACCTAGAGAAATTATCATCCGTGTTACTTGATTCGCCAAGGAGTTACAAAACGTGCAAATATAGGAGGTCTAGGTATGTTTGAATTATTATTTTTTCTTCTACAGCAACTCTTGATATTGATGCTACAGTTACTGCAACTTACGAAACTGAAAGGTGAAGGCACATATGAACAATTGCTCAAAGTAAGGTATCCATCATCTATGAAAGCAACCTAAACAAAGGAACTAATAGAATAGATAGAGTACACTTCAAACTGGTAAAGAACATTCCTGGGAAAGTAGGTGTCGTCAAACACGGCAAAGCCACGACCAGTGAACCGGAGAAATCAGACCCAAGAATCGGAGATAGAGGTCGAGACTTCTGCAAGGTCCTTGACTATCAACGAGCTTGAAGAAGATATCTCTACAAGCCTACAAGCTGAGAGCAACTCCACATAGGTGACATCATTAGGCTTATATCCATTTTCTTGCATCTTTTCGTACAAGCGTATAGCTTCTATGCCAACCCCATGATGTGCATATGCTGCAATCATCCCATTCCAAGAGACTGTCCTTCTCTCTTGAGAGATCAAACACCTTTCTTGCCAATCTAATTTCGTCACACTTGGCATATAAATTCATCAGGGTGGACAAGACAAAAGTATCAAACTGAAAGGATGTTTTTCATATCATCTGATGCACCTGCGGCCCTTCACTGAGTGCAGCGAGATTGCTGCATGCAACAACAGCACCCAAAAAAGTCACTTGATTTGGTCTGATTCCCTCGATGAGCACATCATTAAATAATCCTAGTGCCATTTCGCTCTGCATGCCTTGCAAGTAACCATTCATCATAGTACCAAGTGACTACATTCCTTTTGGGCATCTCATCAAAGAGTTCCTGTGACCTCTTCAAATCTTTATTCTGGATAAAACCAGTGATCATAATGTTCCAAGAGGCAACATCCCTCATGGGCATCTTCATGAACAAATCAAGCTTCACCGATTCTGTGGTTTCGTGTGTACCTGGAGATCATGGCATTCCAAGAAACGACATTCCTCTCTGGCATGCCATCAAACAGAGCTCGAGCCTCATCGACGCTTCCATTCCGAGCAATGCCGGCAACCATTGTCGTCCATGACATTACATCCTTCTCAGGCAATCTCTCAAACAGCTTCGCGCTTTATCCATGCTCCCTGCTCGTACCAGAAAAGAATGTTCCAAGAACCGGCGTCCCTCACCGGCATGCCATTGAAGAGCGCGCAAGCATCGCCCACGCGGCCCGCGGAGGTATACTCCTCCAGCATCGTGTTCCAAGAGACGACGTCCCTCTCCGGCATCCGCTCGAACAGCGCCTCGGCCTCTTCGACGCGGCGCGCGCGCGCGTAGCCGGAGAGGAGCGCCGTCCAGGTGACCACGTTCCGGCGCGCGTCGGGGCGGTCGAACAGCGTCCGCGCGTCGCGGAGCATGCCGTGGCGCGCGTACGCCGCGACCAGCGCCGTCCAGGACACCACGTCCCGGTCCAGCGTTCCGTCGAACAGCCTGCGGGCGTCGGAGACACGCCCGGCGGCTGCCAGATCCGCGATGCGACGGGTCGGGTCCCGGACACAATTTACAGCAGCCGGGGAGGCGTAGGCGGCGGCATCGGCGGTGCTGTAAGAGACGGTGGCGGCGAGGCGGAACCGCGGCGAGAGGAGGCGGCGCAGCGCGGCCGAAGCTACCACCATAGTAGAAGAGACTCCTCGTGCGACTCACGGTGAGAAGTCTACTTGCCATCACTTCGCGGAAGATTGAGATCCTGACCGTCCGATCCTGCTATGGACGGCTAAGATCCGCGCAGCGCTGGCTGTCAGAGCCCGGCGCGAGGCTCCAGCTTCCCATCAAAACAGCAACCAAACCCTCCCCGAAAGGCGAAAGGTCGAATCGAAACCACCGAAACCGAAGCGAGGGAGAGGGAGTGGGAGAGGGCCCACACGCCAGCGACAGAGCCGCCGCCGCCATGGCCGCCTCCTCCGCCTCGGGCTCCAGCGACGCCGACCCGATGGCGCTCGTCCAGGGGTACAGCGCCGAGGAGCTCGCCATCGCCGGCGAGTTCCTCACCACCTGGCTCCCCTTCCTCTCCGCCGGCCTCTGCCCCTCCTGCGTCGCCTCCCTCCGCAGCCGCGTCTCCTCCCTCCTCCCACAAGGTAATCGCCGTGGCTGGTGTGTTGCGTACACCCGTATTAGGGTTTCTTAGTTCGCGTCTTACATCCATCCATCTCTCGCAGCGGACGAATCACCGACGCCGCCGCCGCAGCCGAGGATCGATCAGATTGAGCCCTCGGGGTGGGACTCGGATCAAGCTCCCCTGCAGCATCTGCCGTTCGAACCGAGCGGGTGGGACTCGGATCCGCCGCCACCGCCGCAGCAGCAACCGCAGCCGCAGCCGGCGGAGAAGCCGCGGATGTCGTGGGCGGACATGGCACAGGAGGACGAGCTCGCCGCTGCGGCGGAGGAGGACGCGGCGGCCGCTGCCGCCGATGACGGGGAGGAGGGGAGTGAGGCGGGGAGGCCGAGGGCGCAGCTCACGAGGGAGCAGCGGGAGCAGAGGCGATTCCGGAACGTGCTGCGGAGGAAAGATTTCATGTGCTTCGAGAGGGTCAATGGTCGGCTCGTCAACATCCTCGCAGGCCTAGAGCTTCATACAGGCGTGTTCAGCTCAGCCGAGCAGCGACGCATTGTCGAATTCATGTACGACCTCCAGGAGATGGGCAAGCGTGGGGAGCTTGGAGGTGAGGCTTAACTCCATGGAGATTGGATTGGCTTTTGGCGTGGTGTCTGATAGAAATTTATGATTGAATAACTTAGATTTTCATATAATGCTTTGAGTTTAGAGAAAATTTTGCTTCTAGGTGCGGATAAAGGTCATCTCTAGGTCAGGAGGGAAGTTTTTTTAGCTGTATTGGATGTGAAGTTTTTCGAGTTTGGTATCACAAATGCTACTAAGGCTATGGTAGTATTGAGAGTATGGACTATGGAGGCGAGTGCTTGGTTTGAGTTGAAGTATGCGATTCAAATAGGTTTTCAGGTCAATTTATGAAGGTCTATATGGACTACAGTAGTACTGCCGTGTAGAACATCTGCTAAATGTTGGCATGCAAAGAAAAGAAGGCCGAAGAATGAGCAGAACATTTGTCTTTTGTGGGTTGTGACTTTCAGGTTAGTGTTTATGTTATATTGTATGTGATTTTCACCAAAAGGTAGAAACTTTTGTTGTAGTTAGTAGTTACTTAGTAGATCGTGACTGCTACTAAGGCAATGGTGTGAGTTGATTGTGACTATGGAGGCGAGTGCTTGGTTTGAGTTGAAGTATGTGGCTGTTGATTAGGTTTTCAGGTCAATTTAGGAAGGTCTATATGGAGTGTATTAGTACTTTCATGTAGAACATTTTCCTTAATGTTGGCATGCAAAGAAACGAAGGCCAAAGAATAAGCAGAACATTTGTCTTTTGTGGGTTTTGTCTTTCAGGTTAGCATTTATGTTATATTGTGTGATTTTCACCCAAAGCTACAAACTTTTGTCGTGCTACGATCTACCAGTGAAAAGTAGCAGGTTCAGCTTTGATGATTGTAAACAATTAATTAAGTTGACAAGGATAAATTTGGTATTTGGTAAATTTTAGGCATTGTCGTCATGGGCGTAAGCAGTCATGGATTAAAATACCACAATTTATATATTACCATAGAAGGTCAACTCTAGATTCTAGAGGACCAGAAGTATCTCCCAGAGTCCTGGTTATTATGGAGAAACCTAGTGGATAATAATGTGCAAGATATTTTCCATGTCTTCTGCCACCTATCTATTAAATTTGCACATATGCTTCTGATATAATGATGTTTATCCCCATTTGTATAAACCTTAACATGTTATTATCAATATATTAGTCATTTATAGCATTCTCCGTAAATTTGTTCGGTTTCTTTGTTTCTATGGTTCTACATTAACTAGTTCGGTTTATTTATTTCTACGTTTCTACATTAACTAGTGATAATTTACATGAACATTTGCAAGCATGAATGACATAACAAACATGCATGATTTATTGTGTTTCTTACAGTGCTGCATCCCATGGGGAACCATGATATGTAGAATGGGTTGTCCTCACCATTATTTCTTACAATCTTTAAATCTACTTTCTTCTTTTTATATATAAAAAATGTTCTATTTACTGAAACCACTCATAAATGTATCATATATGTAGAATGGGTCCCTTAAAAAAAAGGAAAGGGATTGTAGAATGGGTTCTCCTCACCACTGTTTCATTGCAACTGGTCATAATATAGGATAACTTATCCCTTGAATTTGAAGTCCTATATGAGTCACCTTAGGTCCTCTGTACTGACAAGGCAGGCATGCTTACTGCTATTCAAGTTGCTTCCATTCCAAAGTTGATAACTTGTGTAACTTACATGCATGTGCCATGAACCATATAACATGCTACAAAAACCAAAGGCTGAATATATGTATTACAAGCTTTGAGAAGTCGACCATACCAACTTCTTAATATTAAGCCAACCTTGAGATGTATGTAATAGGGTGGGGGGTGTCTTGATCGAATTTATTCAATTTTATCAAATCAGTGCAGTTTCAACTTTAATTTAAGGAAAGAAAATGTGAAGAAAAATCAATTAGATGTCTAACTGTTTCGCTCATAAATATTTTAAATTGTACAGTGATACAACGCTATTAAAGTTGTTTTCTTCTGTTGATATTCAAATGTTATTTGCATCTAAATGTTCTTGGACTCTTAGCTGCATTTGTTGATCTGTCATGATTGGTTTGTGTATTTTTTATATGGCTAAATCTGAGCACAAATTTTCCCTTGCCAGATCGTACATATACAGAACCCCAAAAATGGATGCGTGGTAAAGGGCGGGTAACAATCCAATTTGGATGTTGTTATAATTACGCTACGGTACTTACCTTGTTTGAGCTTCTTAGTTCCATCATCTTGTAAATTGCATTTAAGTATTGATGAAACCCATCTGTTAAGTTTTCTCAAAGTGAAACCTGTCATGTCAGGATAAGAATGGAAACCCACCAGGCATTATTCGAACTGTTGCTTCTGATCCGATTCCTGACCTATTTAAGGTCATGATTAAGAGATTAGTACGGTGGCATGTTCTTCCTACGGATTGTATACCTGACAGTTGCATTGTCAATATATATGACCCTGGAGATTGCATCCCACCACATATAGACAGCCATGATTTTGTTCGGCCATTTTGTACTGTTTCATTCCTCAGCGAGTGCAACATACTTTTTGGATCTAGTCTGAAAGTCGCCGGCCCTGGAGAATTCACCGGTTCAATTGCGATTCCTCTGCCTGTCGGGTACGCTGGTTATCTTATCATGCTTTTTCTCTATACTAATAGGGTACCTGTGGCAGACTGGCAGTTACTTGGCTATCTACTGTATGGATAGTTTGTGAATCGATTCTATTTCTTCTCATTTCATAATTCAATATTTTGTAGTGCCTCGTTTGATTTTTTTTTTGTAAATTATGTAAATTATATAGTGATTTGCTAAATTTGCCTCCTTTGACCCAAAGTTTTTCTTTTTCTTTTTGGTTCAGATGAGCTATTTCTCTAATGATTCATTTTTTGTGTTACTCCTATCTTGTTTCCATTCTTCTCACCATATTGTCATGAATTTTACATAATTTGTGCAGTGGCCTCTATAATTGTGTACAATTCATAAACTAGTATTTATATCTCGTAATATCATTCAGTTTGATTCTGCATTTGTTTGGTTCTCTTACTAAATGTAAGCATTCACAGGTCGGTGCTTGTGCTAAATGGCAATGGTGCTGATGTAGCGAAGCATTGTGTTCCAGCAGTTCCATCCAAAAGGTTGTAATAGTCTGTTGTATTGTTTTTTAGAATTCAATTCCTTCACCTTCCTGACATTCGAACTCTGATGCACAACATACTATTAAAACACAGGATATCAATTACCTTCAGAAAAATGGATCCAGCAAAGCGTCCATTCAGTTTTAAAGATGATCCGGAACTGCTTAACATTACTCCTCTAGAAGCAGCTGTACAAGAAACTGGCAGATCCTCAGATGAAGGCAAGGGCAAGCAGCCTGATGTACACATTAGGAATCTGAGCAAAACATCCAGAAGCAAGAGATCTAAAGGAAGAACGTCTGCTGGGAAGGCTGGATCGGGCATTCTTGGAGATGAACCTCAACATGCACAAGCCCCTTTCAGTGACATTTCGTCACAGCAAAGCTTGCATGGTCAGTCTACCATCTCTAGTTCAAGTGCAGAGAGAGGGAGAGACTTTGTTGGGAGGTCGAGAGAATCAAGATATCAATGGGATGCGCCTGGCATGCTATCTCAGATGGATGGAATCAGTGAGCGAGCAAATTGGGCACGAGAGAGGAGGTATGGTAATGGCATGCATTTCATTGAAGATGGTGCGGAATCTCGGGAAAGGAGGCAGCCAATGGAGCATAGGCAGATATCGATGATAAACCGCACGATAAATGATGACATGGATTCCCTTTCAATCGGGAGCCATGAGTCAGGTCACTCAGCAGACCAGCCTCGTGTAAGCATACGGACCATTTATAACAAACCAAGGAGGACTAGGGTAAACCTGGATGAGTAAGCCATACTAATGTCTGTAAAAAAACTATGTGAACTTGTTGGAAAGCTTGATTGATATCTGAAAGGATACTTCAGCTGTACATTCTACATTACTTACATCATCTCATTGGGAGTACCTAACTTACCTTTTCTTGGTAGACGTATTGAAACGAGAGAGAATTTATCGGCAAGAACCCTATCTGTAGCTAAGAGTTGTTTTGGAATACTGTAATTGCGACGTAATTTGGATGCTGCATTGGTGATTGATGAATGCTCAATAATTTGATTCGATTGTGGCCATGCCATGTGAAATCCAGTTCCTTCTGCTTTGGCGGCCTGTGTGATTGTAAATTTGTAATTGCCACCGCTCTCGCCTCCCTCCCTTCTAAGGCCGGAGGGGGGAGGGCACGAACAAGAGAGCTGGAGAGAAGGAAGACCACACATTGGAGCTAGGGGTGAAAACGGATCGGATAGTTTCCGATCCGTTTTCACCCCTAATTGGAGCACGAATCTCTACGCCGATCTGAAGGTGAGAAAATCGATTGAGATTTTGCAACTTTTCAGGCGCCTATGAAATAGCAAATCCGTTCTGTGCTTGATCGCGTTCTTTTATATCTGTTTCTTGATCAATCTGAACTCTGAAGCGCTAATACAATAGAGCATAGCATACTATTAACAGCTGATTTAGATATACACAGAACAAAAAAACCGCAATGTACGTGGTCGATCTGAACAAATTTTACTACTGACAGGAGCAAAGAAGACCATTGCACTAGTACAAGAAATGACAGTGGATAACAGTAGCAGCGATGTATAAAGAATTAACATAGAGCTGGTTTTCAAAGAATTAAAGACATAAGAGTTGGTTTTGCTCTTTGTAATAGACAGCAACCAAGCAAGAACGTTTACGATTCAGCTGGTCTTCTACCACCAAAAGAAACATAGATTACAGTCTATTTTCTGAGCTTTAATCAGCTGGTGCAGGTCAGTGGTCACGCACGCTGGCATTACGCCATCAGAGCATCTCCATCCTTAGCTACTACGGCCATACCAGAGGTGAGAGAATCTGGCTAGCATCGAACTTACAAGATCCTAGTTTCACCAACGCCATACAGAACTTACAAAACAACCACACACTCGGTTACCCATCCGCAACAGCCAGCAACTGAAGTACCCTACAGTGCCAAAGTAACCAGCCTACCAAAAACTACTTGCAAAAACAGCTAATACCTGTCTTAACTAAGAACATGGAATTATTCAATCTATGCTTCTGTAATAAAATCATAAAAGATCTATCTGGGGAAGCTCATGGTTTTACAGTCCAATGGAAAGACCGCCGAAATGTTGATACTGTCACCCTGTCCATCATTTTGTAGGTAAACAGATTGTATCTACAAGGAAGCACCGCAATCCCTGATTTAATATGCTTTTGATATAATTAGTACAATTGGATAAGAGTAAGTTCATGATACACGTAGAACTAATTTGAAGGTATTCATACGATAGACCAGATTGTCAAGCAGAAAATGCACAAAATATGTCATAACTTCTTTGTGAAATACTAGAGTAGCCCATACCATATTTTGTTTTAAAAAAACTTTTAATAATCAAGCATAAGCCCTAAAAATATGTTTTGGCAGTCAATTGGAGAAGATCAATTGCACTTGTAGTAGTGTTTTCTTCAACAGGTTTTTTTTATGCTAGATGGTTTCACACTTCCACAGATCAAAAGTTTCCAGTTGCGCAAGCACTAGAAGAAAGATAGAGTGGAACCTAGACCCTCACCTTTCCAAAAGAACAAATCAATTGAAAGGAGCTCTGCAACACACTATAATCATACAAGAAAATAGCATTAGAGGGGCGACATAACAAATATGATAGAAGAGCATCGATCACTTTCCTTTTCTTCTAGAGATGAAAGAAGGCATCATTGGACACCCTCTTTGCAATCCCCCAGTTAAGCAACAAATCCTACAGCATATGTTTCCCATCTAATAGCAGCCTATTACACAATAACGAAAGTGGAAGAATTGCACTCCTTTTGCACTTATTTTATGTCACTCTCCCTGAACAACCAATGGAATCAAGCTAATCCGTGGCACCTAAACAGCATTCCCATTTCTCTCATCAAAACCCCTGAACTACAAATAGTTTGAAGGTACATTCGTACCTCGGATCAAGAAGCCCGGAGCAAACAACCCATCCAATCAATTTCAATCCCTCGCCGGCTTCTGCAGCACTGCGGAGAGGTACACCGCCGCCTTTGTGCTCCCCGTCCTGGCCTTCTCTCCGACCACCCACTTGAGCTTCTTGTAACCAAACCTCTCTATGAGCCTCACAACCACCCTCCTCCTCTCCTCGCTGTGGCACAGGTAGCTGTCAATCCAGAGCAGCCCACCGACGCGCAGCACCCGGTCTACATCAAACATGAAGAATTCCAGCGCCTCCTCTGTCCCCGCCTGCCCCATTGCGGGCGCGCCACTTTCGTCCAATGCCGTGGTCCCAACGTGGAGCAGGTCGAACACGCCGTCGTAGAAGGGGAACCGGTGCGCCGGCGAGAGCAGCAGCGGGAACAGCCCCCTCGCCGCCACGAACTCGTTCATCGGCTTCCCGGCGTTGTCGAGCACCGAGGTGACGATGGTGATGCCGCGCTCCCTCATCCGGGCGGCGAAATTGGCGGCGCCGCCGGCGACATCGAAGCCAATCCGGATATTAAATGCTCTCAATCGCAGCACGTCGTCGATGAGGAACTCGTGGTCGTGGCGCGGCTTGACCCAGCGGCGGTGGTCGAGGCCCATGTTGGAGGGCGGAAGCGGGGTGCGTGGCCCGCGGGAGAGGCACCGGCGGCGGGGGAGCGGCTCGCAGCCCTTGGAGACGAGGCGGTGCGCGAGGGTGGCGTTGCGCGGGCAGGCGGCATGGGGCTCGTAGGACATGAATGCCGAGAGGAGCGCAAGCGTGGAGGCGGACCTGAAGCAGGCGTGCGCGACGGAGGCCGGCATGTGGGTGAGCCCCGTGCGCGCGTCGCGGCCGAGCGGGAGCGCGTGCGGGGAGAGGAAGAGGAGCAGCTCCGGGGGCAGGCCGGCCGGGCGGTGGGGGAGGTGGGAGGAGTCGATCTCGCGCGCGATGGCGGCGACGTGGGCGGAGAGGTTGGAGGCGGCGCGGGTGGAGGAGGGGGTGGCGATGGGGTCGCGGGAGGTGAAGAAGGCGAGGAGGGCGAGGAGGTTGGTGGAGAGGAGGGAGAGGAGCATGAGCAGGTTGAGCAGCGCGGGGGAGCAGAGGCAGGAGAGGACGCGGCCGTGCCGGCCTCCGCGGGGCACGTTCAGGGACACCGATCCCATCGCGCCGAGCCGCGGCCGCGCGCGCGTACACGCGGATTTGCCCGCTCGGCGAAGAGAAGCTCCCGGATTTTGCCGGCGCGGCGGGGAGGGATCTCGTCTCGGGGCCCTGGGGGCGGCTCTGCCTTTGCCGCGTCCGTGCTTCGCTTGCTTGCTTGCTTAGTGGAGTAGGGGACTAGTGGGAGCTGGGGGGAGCTGGGGGAGTGGGACCGAGTGAGGCCACTGGATGGAGGAAGGGGATGGTTTTTGGGATTTACGAGTGTTACATTCAAGTTACATATTTCGTTCTTTTTTTCCTTGGTATTCAAAAAAACTTTTAAAATTTTGATCACCACTATATTTATCTTTTTTTTAAAGAAACTATCTAAGATAACTATATAAAAGCAATACCATTAGATTTCTAAATAATTTTAAGATATACTGAAAATGTAAAAAGAGGCAGAGGTCGACCAAGACTGACGTGGACAGAAGCAATTAAAAGAGACTTGAGAGATTGGAATATATCTGAATAATTAGTTTTGGATAAAAGCGTATGGAAGTTAGCGATCCATGTACCGTAACCATAAGAAAGTAAGGGGCATTGTTTTAAGCTCTTTGCTCAGATAGTAGGATGTACGGCTTAGAGTTTTAGCATTATATATTTTATTTCAAGACCATCGTTTCTTTAATCTTGAGAAGGTTTCATTCCCAGCCTACTCTAACTTGTTTGGGACAGAAGGCTTTGTTGTTGTTGTTGTTGTTTAGTAATTAGTGATCAAAGTTGCATTTAGATACCATATTGATGTCTAAAACGATTTGTTTTTGTGAATTGAAGGAGTATTGAGGACTGTAAAAAGCCAAAAATGCTAAATAAATAAAAACAATTTTCCATTGTTGACATGTATTGTGACAAACCAACAAATTTGTTGGCCTTCATGTATACGGTCCCTTCTTTTCAGTTTGCGGCTTATGTTTTCTCTCGAATAAATAAACGAGGTGGTTTGTTCATTGCCTTTTAAAACAGATTATCGGGATAGCTTTTTAAAAATAGTTTATTGGTATAAACAAGTTGGTTTCTTTGTCATCTTTTTAAAACAGCTTATCAGGACAACCTTTCTAAAATGGCTTGTCAGTACTCACAAATCTCTAGAGCCAGGCCAAAAGCAATCACCAAAAAGAACGCGTTCGTCGTTGGCCTTTTAAGACACATACCTATTTGCAATGTTGGAACATACTTTTTAACCATCTGGCACAATGCGCGGGATATAGCATATATCGTTTAACCCATTTGAACCCATTAGGCCACAAATGGGTTGAACCCGTTCACAACCCGATCTTAACCCGAAATTTCTAAACCCACCCACCTAAGCCCAACCCTTTTCATGAGGTAACCCAACTCAACTTGTTCACTCTTCCGATGTGTTTCCACCTATCTAAAGCCAACTCAATTAAGAACCACTCTGTTTAACCCATTAGCACCCCTTGCCCGTCAGGTCGAGACTTCATGTGGCACCATACCCACCATCCACACCGGAGGCCCCACGCCGGCTGACCCCGAACGGCAACAGCACCACCTAGCCTGGCCTGATTTGCCAAAATCCATACGTTTTTCATATAATTCGTTAGATTTCTGTGGTGTTATTTTGGTCTATGACTGATATTTTTTTACTTGTGACTAATAATTTTTGTTTATGTTGCTTAGCAGCTGTGAATAATACAAATGTTAAATAGAGGATGTATATAATTTTAAACTTGAAAAGTGGTTTAGAGGAGTGGAGAAGCTCGAATAAGCTGCTTGGCAGCCGAAACCAAAGCTTTCGAAAAAAAAAACTAATGTGGGGCCCCACGAGAAACACAGACCGACCGACCACAGCCACCGGCTACTGAAAGGTGGAAAGGCCATTGCATCCAAGCCCAACCCAGCAAAACAACTTATCAAAAAAAAAAAAAAAACCCAGCAAAACAAAGCATGCGCCGCCTAAGCGGCTAAGCCAAACCCTCGGGCTCGCGAGGCGCGACACATCGACGCGACGAACTAGCATGGGCATGGAGCCCGCGGCGATGGACCGCATCGCCGCCCGCCTGTCGGCCGTCGAGGACCTCTACTTCCCCACCTCCTTCCTCCGCGCCACGCCGCCGCCGTCCCCGCCCGCCCGCAAGGAGGCCCTCCTCGCGCTCCTCGCCCGCGACGCCCCGCTCTTTCTCGAGCGCTACGGCGCCGCGCTCGCCCCCGACGAGCTCGACGCCTTCGACGCCCTCCGCCCGGACTACGAGGTCGACTGGCACCTCCGCCGCCTGCGCGCCGCTGCCGTGGAGGCCCCCGCCGCGCGCGTGCGCAACCGGCGCCGCGCGTACCTCGACCGCCTGGTGCGCGAGGGGGACTATTTCTCCGAGGAGGCGATGCGGGAGCGGGAGCCCTACCTGCACCACGAGTACCTGGGTAGGTTCCAGGACCCGATCGGGCGGGCCATGGCGCGGCCAGGGGAGAGGTGGTCCGAGACGCTGATGCGGCGCGTCGAGGAGGCGGTGATCGTGGAGAAGATTCGCGGGGAGCAGATTAGGAGGGGGGTCGATCCCAGCGAGTGGGTGGGTGGTGGTGATGAGGTGATGCAGGAGCAGGAAGAGGAGGAAGAGGAAGAGGAGGAGGAGGAGGAAGAGGAAGAGGCGCAGATCATGGAGGAGAAGGGAAGAGACTCTAGAGAGACCGAGAACCCTAGTGCGACTGAGGTTTGCTTCCTGTCGATCAGTGTTACTGTCTACATGTTCTGACTTGATTGTGCTTGCTTTCTATGGTGCATTGCTTGCGCTTACATAGAATTGGAGGAATTTGAGTTGCGATAATGCTAGATATGCATGGTGATTGTAGGAACCACTCACTTTGAGGGCATACAACCTATGATTGAGCATGCCACGGTGATCCTTGAAGGATTGGTCTTACTTTCTAGTCTACACTGTTTGTAATATGTAGATATGGAAGATAGTTTTGCCTTGCAGTATACTACCATATGAAGTATTTGAATGTTGAAAATTAGTCCTTTAGAGGTACCATTGTATGCATCAAATTGAGTAAATGGTCAGGCAGAAAATTCATTTATTTATTTTTGGCAGAGCTGCCTTACAGTTTCCTTGGTGTAGAATTGGGATTGCAGATATCCCACAAGAACCCCTTGGTGGGCTCTTGTTGTGCTAGGATATGTTTACTATTCAGATGGAGGAGAGAGTCTGTATTATTCATTTTTATGTGAACTTCAGTCTTTGTAAGGCACCTGTCAGTGCTAGTTGAAAGCTCTAACCTTATACATACCAGACTCATTTAGTTTTTTGACAGAGCTGCATTACAGTTTCCTTGGTGTAGAATTGCATCCCACAAGAGCCCCATGGTGGGTTATGTTTGTGCTAGGATATGTGTACTATTTAGATGGAGCATGGAGTCTATATCATTAAAAAAAATTATGTGAACTTAGTTTTCATATGGCACCGTGAAAGTGATCATTACAAAGCTCAAACTTTATATATGTCAGACTCATTCTAAGAAACTAGGATTACCAGTTTTTCCCTGCAAGTTTTCTTTAGCCTCTATGGTTGTAGATCTGACCAGACTTAAAAATCCTTTCATTGTTGAATCTGCAATGTTTAAGTTCTCTGCTGTGCCTGCGAGCTCTGTCTGAAAGAAATAGGTACTTCATACTTTGCTCCTACATTTAAGTGGTGACCAGTGAGGAACAAATGATCTCTGCTCATTGGATCAGTTCTTAATTTGAACAGAGTCATAATGGTTCAGTTGTGTATGTGGCCATGTGGGT
Organism: Dendrocalamus latiflorus; assembly: GCA_017311315.1. Classification (NCBI taxonomy): domain Eukaryota; kingdom Viridiplantae; phylum Streptophyta; class Magnoliopsida; order Poales; family Poaceae; genus Dendrocalamus; species Dendrocalamus latiflorus. Next base: position 2,281,352 of record CM029659.1, read on the forward strand.
GGTCTGGAGAAACACCAATCTAGTTCAGTAGGGCACAATCTGTAAGACTTATCAATCTACTTGGTATGTGAAGCTTATCTTTGAGCTATTGCCCCTTCCGGTTTGCACCAATGATATTTGCCATTTCTTATTTGACTGGAAAGCACGCTTATCTTTGAGCTATTGCCCCTTCCCTTGGTTCTAATTACTTCTTGAAGAAAGCACGCTTTATCACAACAGAAAGTTCACTTGCTTGCTGTTCCTGATTGCAGATGGTTGCACACGAAGATACCAGTCAGGGCCTCAACAATGCTGGAGTTTCCCCGGCAGGGGCTCTCAAGCAAACATTATCTGCTGAAGAGATGCAAGATCAGCTGGAACAGTTCACATACGTGATGCAGCAGAAGTTCCTGTCTGGTGAAGACTCTGAGCATATGGACTATTCTCGGATCGACAACGATGAGATGCTGGATGACCATTGGTCGAAAGAAGCCAACTACGATGCTGAGGAGAAGTACTTTGAAGAGGATTAGTTCAAAATAGTCTGCAGTTTAAGTAGTAGTATCAGTTAATTAGTGCATCAGATTTGTTGTTCATGTTTAAAACTTGTTAGTGTTAGCAGCATGTACATATATGTATTGCTTTAGCCATATGAGTCTACTAATCAGGACACAACAGCTCCTGGAAACTTTCTACGACGGTTTCTACCAATAATATAGAAACAGTGGGTGCTTTTTGAAAATAATTTTTGGCCGCGAGCCCGTGACAAATGACGGTGCCTTTTTCCAAACAAGCTTTGCCATAGCTTGTCTCTCTGGCGCAAGCGAACAACCGCACATGAAGTAATCATATCCTTGAATTATACTACTCTATATATGTATTTATGAGTAATCAAATCCTTGAACTATAGACTGGGCTAAACTGGAAGAGATTACTGTGAAGGTTGGATGGTTGGCAGGGTGGATGCCTTTCCTTGGGAGGAAGGACCACTTTAATCAATTCTAGCTTAAGCAATCTTCCTATCTATCACATGTCTATGTACTTGCTCCCTAAAGCTGTTATTGATAGAATGGAGAAAACCAGAAGAAAGTCCACTTAGTGGTCCTTGATTTGTAAGCCTGAGAAGATAGGGGGCTTAGGCACTCAGAATTTGAGAAATTTAAACATTAGCCTTTTGTGTAAGTTGTGGAAATTAGAGCATGATAGTGGTTTGTGGCAAGAGGTGGTGAAAAATAAGTACCTTGGTGGTATTGCATCTCTCAACTTAGCCATGGAAGTACTGACTCTCCTGTGTGGTTTGATCTTCCTAAGGTTAAGAATGAATATTAGAGACGGAGAAGTATGATGGTAGGTAATGGTAAGAAAACAGATTTCTGGAGGGACTGTTGGTGTGGAGCTGTTCCCTTATGCATGGCTTTTCATGATCTATTATCTGTTTTTGATGAACGGCATGTTAATGTTAATCAAATTGCTTTGACTGGGTGGGCTTTAACTTTTAGACGTTGGCTAAATGAAGGTATGCAACACGATTTAAATACACGTAAAAGCCATGCTTTGTAAGGTTGCCTTTAGCAATGAAGAAGATGTGCCTAGATGGAATTAGAATAAATCTAAGACTCTCTACTGTAAATTCTGTCTATAGGAAAATGTATGATCATCTCCCTGACAAGAACTATAAAGTGATTTGGAAGGCAAAAATTCCCTTAAAAGTCAAAATCTTTTTGTGGCTAACTTGGAGAAATGCTACTCACTAAAGATAACTTGTTGAGGAGAAAAGGCAAAGGAAGTCCTGTTTTGCTATTTTTACAGTGAACCTGAAACAGTTACACATCTTTTTTTTTTTTTTGAATGTGTAGTCGCCAGATATGTGTGGGAGATTGTAGGTAATGTAATAGGGGTTAATCATAGACCAAGGAATTTTGCTCAATACTTTTGGTGGATCAGAAATTTTCTGACATCTGATATAGATATTCAAGTTATTTGCTGGGCTGCAATCTATTGGGCCATGTGGAAGTTAAGAAACAAAGCCTGTTTTGAGCATAAGCTGATCAGATCCCCTGCTGAGATAATCTGTTATGCCTGTTCCTTTATGAATTTCTGGGCAGGTTTGAATTTCAACTGGAGCTGGGATACTGCAGAAGGAGTCTCTTCGCCATCATCAAGAAGATCGAAGCGATGCCTTGGTGTGTGTGAGCTGGGATACTTCAGGCCGAAGAAGCGGTCTTGGCAAATGAAGGCGACATGGGCACGGAGGGCAGTGAAAGGAGGCGGCGTCCTAAAATGCTTGAGTAGGCCGCGACCATATAAAGAAGTGAACCCGAGCGATTGAGTAGGCGCCGGGCCGGTGGCTAAACCAGAGAAAGAAGAGATCTCGAGAAAGAACCCTAGGCAACGAAGTACCTAGAACCTTAGGCGGCGGTCGGTGGCGCCTCCATCTCACCGCTCCGATCTCTCGACTGCGCCTCCATCACATGGATCTGTCTTGGCGGCGCCTCCATCCCCGTAGCCAAGCAAGGTACTCCCCTCCTGCTCCCTCCCCCCTCCAATCGCCGCCCAACAGCAGCGCCGGCGTCGAAGAGACGTAGATCTACTGGGCGATGAGAGACAAGGGGGGAGGGTCGTTGTCGTCACTGGGGTCGTTGCCGCCACCGCTTAGTTGGGAGGGAGGGGAGGGTCGCCGACGTCGCTGCTTGGTTGGAAGGGAGGGGAGATGAGAGGAGGGTTGTCGACGCCGTTGGGGTCATCACCGCCACTGCATATGCTCGGAGGGAGGGGGAGCTAGGGGTGGAAAAATAGCTTGAGGCTCGTGGCTCGGCTCGAGCTCGTTAAATTTCGAGCCGAGCCAAGCCTCCTTTCTGGCTCGTGAAAAAACGAGCTGAGCTCGAGCCGCTCGCGAGCCAGCTCACGAGCCATTTGGCTCGCGCCTCCCGTCCGTCTCCCCACTCCTGCGGTCCTGCCTGCCTCCCCCCAGTCCCCACTCCCCAGATTCCCCACTGCCTTCGCCTCCTCCCCCACCTCCACCGTCATGAATCCCCACTGCTTCGCCGGGAATCTCACCTCCCCTCCCATCTCCAATTCCCTCTCCCCATCCCCCTCCGCCGCCGCCATGACCCCCACCTCCAGCGCCGTGGCACCAGCTCGGCCTCCTCCCCCACCTCCCCTCCCTCTCCCTCTCCCTCTCCCTCCGCCACCATGACCCCCACCTCCAGCGCCGCGGCCTCCCCGCTCACCTCCACCAGCTCGGTCTCCGCCTCCTCCCCCACCTCCCCTCCCTCTCCCTCTCCCTCCGCCCGTCCGCCGCCATGACCCCCACTTCAAGCCATTTTGGCTTGAACTGGCTCGTTCAAGGCATTTTGGCTCGTTCAAGGCATTTTGGCTTATGTTATGTGTATCTGCTCTTATGTGTTATGTGTATTGGCTTATGTGTTATGCTGCAAAAGTATTGGCTTATGTGTTATGCTGTTAAATCTGATATGCTATTAGTATTACATCTGAAATGCACTATTAAATCTGATATACATCATAAATCTGAAATGCTATACTGATAATTGACATACAGACTGTATGCTATGATATTTATCTCTGCGGTGCTGCTCTCTGTTATGTGCTCTCTGTTATGCTATACTGATAATTGACATACAGACTGTAGCTGCTTTTTGGCTCGGTCGGGCTCGCGAGCTGGCTTGAGCCGCCAGTCGAGCCGAGCCAAGCCTCCCGCGTAGCTCGTTTCCAAAACGAGCCGAGCCGCATCTTTGACCGAGCTCGGCCGAGCCTGGCTCGAGCCGGCTCGGCTCGGCTCGTTTCCAGCCCTAGGGGGAGCCAAGGTCGCGTCGGAGGCTCGAAGCTAGCGAGGCCGCGAGAGAGTGTGGTTGAGTGCGTTCGCGTTGGTGCTTGGATGCTCGCTGATTTTTATTGCTCTGCTACTGTGTTGCTCGCTGCTCGGTTAACTGTCATCTAATACTTCTCTCATTCTCTGTAATGTAGAAATAGAAAAAAAATAGCAAGTACAAATGCAAGTGCAAGTATTGCATCCTCCGAGGCCGTGCATGATCCAAAACGGAAGGCGAAGTCTAATGATCCGGGATTGAAATATGGCTATTGGCCGAAAATTAGCAACCGAGATAAGGTAATGCGTATCCTTGTAACACTCTAAGTACATGAAGGATTAAAAGGCTGAAGGAGCATCTTGCGGGTGGCTATTCAGATGTAGTTATACGTCCCAATACTACCACATAAATTAGGAAAGAGATGAAAGATTATTTAAAAAAACAAGAGAAGTAGACTAATCTTCCTAGATGATGATGATAAAGGGGATGTCAAGATGTGAAGATGGCAACACATGGCATTGAGTCCTAAGACTCCACTGTGAAGCTAAGTTCAAGGCATGCTGCCTTTCCATTCAAGGTAGAGCTTCAAGCAAGGCCAAGGCAAAGGAGACTAAATCAGTTGCTGCTATATTTCAAAAAACCTCTTAAGATATTGTAGATTGAAGATGTTCTAGATCTTTTCAAAGGACCATGGAGGCCAACACAAGGACTAAGGATGTCAGACATTATGTGAATAAACAATGGACCTTGTGGTTAAAACTTACAAGGGGGCAAAAAGGATGGTAACCTTGCTCATCATAGTATAAATGGCATATTACCACTCCACGAAGACAAAGATCTCATTTCACTAACCATTACCAAACATTACCTGAAACACCAAACATTGTGCCTAGCAACAGGGACTTTACCAAGAACAAGTTTAACCGTAACAAAGAAACATTAAAATGCCGGTGTGGCATAATTCAGCTGGAATCTTCCAATTCTTTTAAGTTAAACATCTAGAGAATTAAGTCAGATACAGCTGAATTTGACAAAGAAAGGCGTATGGCTGGAGGGCAAATTCACTGGACCATCGGGTCAGGGTTCCCAGCAGCGAGTATATCAAGCAATGAGTTCTGGGGCTCCAGCTCTTCATGCCACAGTGGTAGTTTGTCACCAGGGTAAAAGTTCCTCTTAACACCATCGGCATTTATCTGCATCACGGTCAAATCAGTAATCTTTTAAGTGATTTGAGTAATCACTTCAAACGTTATTTTTCTAGCAAATTAAAGTAGAAGAAAATGATATGTGTATTACCATAGTTTTACAAACATAATTTTTAGCAAGAAAAAGGGTGCAAAAGACAATGAAAGCAAAGCAAACAGGGTGCAAAAGACAATGAAAGCAAAGCAAACAGGGTGCCAAATCATCGAATGGGTTTGATAGGCAAAAAGAATGGCCCCACAAGTCCACAACAGTTTTAGAAAATGATATTATTTCACCACAAGCACAAGCACCAGCATACATCAGTTTTAGAAAATGATCTTGGTCCTACAGAAATTGAATGATCAATAATTTTGGTTTTAAGTTTCAACTGATTAAGTTTCTAAAGCCCACACATGGCACAGTATGCCAAATAGATGTGCAGAAAATTAGATGACAGTATAAAACCCATTGAAATCATCAAGTTCAGGTTTTTCTCATATCAACCAAAGGAACAAAGCATGATGATTTGTATGAGATAAGAGAGCACTTACAGTAACTGTACGAACAACCCCTCCACTGGCACCATCACGGGCAATAGCAAGGGAAACCACCTTCACCACAAACTTCTGAAAAGATGAGCATAAAAGAACCATGTTAGGCGATGTACCAGATGCGCAAGGCTATGAAGGGAGCATTTAAGTAACAAAAAATGATTTATGTGCTCTATGATTCTGGACATTGTAAGTTATATTATGAGCTCTGTGCTCAATCATGGCAAAATCGTGACCAAATATAATAATCAGCTGAAGGTACACTTCACTTTCCCTCACAAAAGCCATGCATAAGCTACTTTCTATTCTATTTTGCAAAAATAAGGATGACATTTCCTAGTTAAACCCACAAAAAAAAATGATGGCCAAACAAGTAAACAGCAATACAAGTAGAATCAAACCTAGCTTTAGACTTTATTCTCCTCCATATATTTAATAAACTACGGCTGGGTTTTTTTTGGTTTTGGCATTGGTTTAGCACTTTCTGTTGCAGTAACTAGCTCTTAAACGGTGCGTCCTTTTAAGGTGGAGTCTACAGGTAGATTGCAGTAGACACTATATCGAATTCAACTACCGGTTAAAATCACATATGATTGTTTCCCTCTACGTATTGTCTTTCGCGAACAGTTACAATTCAAAAATCATAAGCCAAAAGACAAAGCCACAGCCCAAAACAACCCACCCTATCTCCTATTACTCTCAAATTTCTAAAGAGAGACTCAATGACGTACCTCAGCTTCTTCCTGGGTCATTCCCTCTCTCCATTCATGATCAAGCAACGCATACAGGTAACTGGAACCTGAACCTGCAACAAGTCAGAGATAACATCATGTGTCAGAACTGTAGCTAATATAACATACACTAAAGCTGGATTAGCAAAATCATATGATCAATGCTTATGAGTGGAACCAGGTTGCGCTCAACCAGATTTGGAGTATCGATGAAACCCCAACACTATGTGACGCAAACAACTAACCATGTAGTTCTAATGGGGAAAACATACCTCCAATTGCAAATGGTTGCCTCAGAATCGTTCCACCAAGGGGTACTGAGAAAATCTGGCCTCCCTCATATTTATCCCACCCACCAACTATCATGCCAGCTTGCAACATGTTCTGGACATGCACAACACATATCAGAAAAAAAATGTCATGTGTTTATCAAGGTGAATGAACATTAAACAGCAATAACATTGGTGTTCTGGAATACTACAGCAAACATACTTTGTTCTGGTAAGCCAACAATCTAATTAAGTTGGCTGCAACTTTCACAGTAGCTGGTTGCCCAAGCTGAATTCTGCATGTGGGGGATGACTTTAGCATCAGCTATCTTGCATGTCAAATAATTCAAGTCACCTTACAGCATTGTATTGATCAATGAGATCTGAGTTTCATTTAGTTCGTTCATTGCTGCCCTACTTAGTTTATAAGAAAAAATACTATTAGGTTGTGCATGAAGTAAGAACAGACTTACGTGTGTTGGTGGAGAAAATAACGTACATAATCTGAAATGACTTGTGTGTCAGCAGCCTGTCAAACAATAAGAAATGTATTACATACTTACATATGAAACATAGAAGTTATGAACAGGAAATGTGCCTTGTCTTGACCTAAGTAGCTGACTATAAAAGGGAAAGCAGAAGACAAACACTGATGTGGTCATAACTCATGAGAACTACATTCTACTATAAGACAAGCAATAACAAGGTAACAAAAATGATGACATATTGGTATCAGCACTAAAACACAAAATCTTGTCTTGCTTGTGTTTTTGTTTTCATTGTTCACACCAGCAATCAAACATAAGTAGAGTCTGATTTAGGAAACATTGAATAAATGTGCTAAAGTGACTAAGTGAGATCAACGTACTAAATGGACTACCTGAGCAGAGTGCCTACTCAAACATCTTAAGATAACAATAACATGAGACAGCCACAGCAACATGAAAAAAGCTTTAATCCTAAGAACAATATAGTCACTTACAGATCCAGAGCGGCAGACATACACACTGTCTGTCAGCTGAGTAATCTTGTCCGATGCACGGTTTGCCACATACATTCCTAAGAATTAAGACCAGAAAACGAAGGTTATTGAAGTGAAGCAACAAAATGTTATGGAAACACAACTTAATATTGATTTCGTTTGGTTCATACAGAAGCAACAATGTTTTGCTAAACAAATAAGACGCCACAGCAAACCTGCCCGAAAGAGGCAAGTTTTCCAGTAAGCACAACATAAATTAATCAGAATGATACAAGGTTCCAGATTGACAAAAACACCGACAGCATCACCAAAACTAAAGTGAGCACAGCACATATTCTCATTCTTCACTGCCACAAGCTGTTGTTTCCCCCCTGATTCTATGGCAATACAACAAGGCAGTCCATACTTTTAAGTTGGTCACTTTTACCAATCATCTGCAGATTTAAACATGGTCGAGCACCGGAACACCTAATGACATAAAAGGCCCAGCTTTCCCCCAATATCACCCAATTCGACTGCAAACACAGAAGATCTGCCCTAATCTCGCAACTAATAAACCTATAAGATCCAATTAGGAAGGCAGCGCATATCACAGGGCACTAAACTAGTAACTGCAGCAACTGTCCCTCGATTCCCCACGACTTACGAGCGAAATTAGACCCGCGACGCCATCCCCACATCAAATCTGACCACGCAGATGGGAAATCCCCTGCGGAACACACACAGAAGACGGGAATCGGGCGTACCGGTGCTGGTCCTGGAGTCGGCGGCGAGGACGACGCCGCCGTCGTAGCAGACCCCGACGATGGTGGTGCCCATCCGGTGCTCCCCGGAGGTGGGGGCGTCGCCAAAGGAGGAGGAACCCATGAGAGCGGCGTCCATGGCGGGGCGGGGAGATCGGCCGCGGCAAAAACCCTAGCGACGAGTCGGCGAGATGCGAAGAGGCGAGGGCCGTGTGTGTGTGTGTGTGTTGCCTCCCCCGCAAGAAAGGAAGCAGCAAAAGGGAGCCGAGACCGGGGAGGAGGACGTGTCCGGGTCGCGTTCGGGTCTCGGTGCGTGGGCCTGGTTGATGGGCGAAAGCCTTCTCAGCCCGCAACCGAGCGCAGCTGGGCCTACGGGCAAGGCTGGCTGACTGCCGGTTAAATTCCCTGGGCCGGACGTTTTTGGGCTGCAAGAGCGGTGGACACCGGGAGCAGGGTGGAAAATAGATACGAATTATCCGTATTATTTGGTTACCGTATTCGATAGGATATAAATACGGTATAGATTTTTTCATTCGATTAACAATTTTATCTCCTATTTGTATTCGTATTTGAATTCGCGTAAAAAAATATAGATACAAATATGGTATGGGCTTTTGCCATCTGAAAATGTTATTTCATCTAGACTATTCATATCGGTATTCATATTCGACGAAACAATCTACATATTTTATTGTAATACGACTAATTAGTTGGACAAGTTTTTAATTCAATGTGAATCCGTGTTTCTTTGGGTAAAGTTAATGAATTAGAATGATTAAGCATTATTGTACGCGAATAAAATGTTATTAATATCTTTATACTATATAAGTTATAAAGATACTAGATCCGACTAAATTAAGTAGATATTCTATTCGAATTCATATTTGCTATAATATTCTATTTGTATTCGAGAATATTCAAATTCGTGTTCATAACCATTTACAAAATAGGAATACAAATATGGTAATAGTACTATTTGATTCGTATTCGATCTGTTTTTATCCCTAACCAGGAGATGGGAGGTGTCTGGTGCCTCCGACACATTCCAAAAATGTGCAAAGAACACACATACGTGTGTATGAGTGTGACTGTGGTGGATATTGAGTATGTGTCTACTCTGTACTCTCTCGAATAAATGAGGCCATCACCAGCGTCACATTGGTGAGACGGGCCGTCGCAGGGCCACATCGAGCCCAAGAAGACAACAGGTACCTGATATGTATCCTTCAGATGTACGATTACATGCAACAAATTGTGTATGCTCCATGTATATATACTATATAGGGGACAAGAACAATGTAAGCTTGTGGTGTGTTGTACACTTGTACATTGCTGTTGTCTTGAACTCGGCTTCGGTTTCTGGCTTATTTTTCACTATTCATAAGTTTCGTCTTTTTCTGAACTTTTGGCTTTTTGTTGAGCTTTTTTGCCGGTTCTTTTTTTTTCCCGTATTTGTTTGTATTATACGTAATGGGCTAACATATTTTTTATATTTAATTATGCTAAATAAGCCTATGTCAACTACAGTGCTTTTTTCAGCTATAAGCCACAAGCTTTTCAGTCGATTTATGTGGTGGCAGTTGCAGCTCTGCATGCAGTGCCTTCTCCCGCATCTCTGCTAATGGAACGCTTGTCGCAAAAAGGGAATAAACCCCCGCGAATCGCGAGCCAGATGCTATAATGTTTTTCACCTCGATCTGTTGCAACAGAAAGCACAGTAATAGTACGACGCGAATTGATCTAACCAAACTAGCTGCATTCTCTTCCAATAATTTCTTGCAAGGGAGAAAACAAATTAGCCGTACAGCGCACAGCTGAAACCATCGCTAAGATCACTAACATGTGGGTGGGGAACGAAGACATAATATACTGACATGCAACTGATGGATTACACAGGGTACATAATGCGATTATGGCCAGAGGTCCAGAGTTATTCCTAGAACACGGCATATGGCTGATCGAAGTACTATTGATACTTATACCGTACAGGGCGTTTTAGTAACTAGCAGCTGTCGATCCAAGCTCCCGCTCGTAGCAAGTGATCGAGTTCTGGCTGCCAACACCCCCCGATTTCCATGGATTGGTCTCTTCCTGCCCTGACCCTGTTTAGTTTTATCTCAACTATAGTACAGAACTCTTCCAATATATTGTCAGTGAACTGAAAGTAGGCCTTTCTTGCAGTCGTGCTGAGTACGAGGATGGCAGAAATACTGGATAATCCATATGCAAACCCTAGCAGTGCACATAGGTATGTCCCCCTGCCAATATTGTTTCGATGCTTGCTGTGTTGTTGCGAACAGTTTGAAGACAGTGGAGCCCCACAAAGATTTGCATTGCCCAAAAATGATCCATCTTCGAAAGTTGGGGATTGACCTGTCGACGACGGAATCACTCCTGACAGGTCATTGTAGGATAAATTTAGAAAGCACAGAGAAGTCAAATTTGTCATGCTCGGAGGAATTGGGCCTGTCAAATCATTCGATGAGAGATCAAGTGCCTCTAACTCAATTAGGTTCCCAATTTCCTCAGGAATTATCCCACCACCTATGTGATTTCCTGAGAGATTCAAGAATGCCAATGCTGATAGAACTCCTGTTTCTTTGGGGATCTCTCCTGTAAGTTGATTTCTTGAAAGATCAATACAGTATATCGGGAATAGATCGCGTGAAGACAAGTAACCTGGTAATATAAACTACTTGTATTCAGAGTGGTCGTAAAAAGGAAGATCGGGATGTTTTCGAGTCGGATTCTCAATGTGGTATACCGTATTGGTTTCAAAGTCTTGTTTGTTGCTTCTCTGTATAAGAAAGAGGAAAAGACACAGACGTATCGTATTGCAGCACGTCGCAAAAAAAAAGAGAACAAAGAAATCAATTTGTGTTCGTATGTACAATCTTAAAGTCTTAAGTTCATCGATTCCATAAGGCCCTCGGCAAGCTTTCCAACATGCGCGCGTGCTCGCTCTGACTGATTATTCATGGAGAGGCGCGCGTTGCTTTGCATTGCCTGGCTTACCCCGTGCGGCGGCGCAGTCATTGTCGCCGGTACTGCCGTTCAAATTAGCAGAGGACACACATGAACAAATCATTGGGGAACCGAACCTCGTGTGAGTGTGTGGCCCATCCATATATCATTCCTACCTTTGCTGTCCGATCTTTATTGCGTTGCTGGCTGGCTGGAGCTAGATCTAGGAGCCTCATTTATCGTCGAATTAATCAGGGTGGTTCAGAGCATAAATCATTAATTATACAAAGGTAGTTTAGTTAGTTTGGGCAGCTGCTGGAGTAAGTACATTTTGCATATTTTTCTCTCTGATTGCAAATATAAGTTGTCCTACAATTTGTACCAGCACAACAGTTTCAGATTTCATTGTCACTACGTAAATGGCCTCTGAAAATTGGTATCAGTAGAATCAACGTATGACATATAAGCAGCTGGTGAGTTCGTCAGAAAGTATAAGCAGCTGCTCTATTAGTATACCATGATTTGGATAACATGCCGTTGTCGGGCAAATAGTGTTGGAAACCAGCACATCAGGATCTGCACGTCCAAACTCAAACAAGTGCTCTGTTATCGGACGGTGAACAGAGCGCCTCCAATCGGTTCCTACGACTACGGTGGAGAAAAACAGAGGACTAGAAGAACTAAGTCGTAACAAGATGGAGAGTGTTTGGGGCCAATTTTTCTTCCTTTTCTTCACTCTCAAATTACACAAGGATTACAGGGTATATATAGACACCAGAGCCATACAGCCCACTCACTCACTACGACTCCTGTCGCTTCCACTGCGCTCAGCCGCCCACGTCTGCTACAGTGATCGCCGCTTGCCCATGCCGCTTCGCTCAGCTTCCTGGGATTGTTTCAGCGACCAGCCCATGATGACCGCTACAGTACCAGCCGCTTGCCCATACCGAGCAGGTAGCCGACCGAGGTCAACCTGCGTCACCCATGACCACCCGTGTTGACGCCTGCTACCAACTACTACAATGGTCAACGCACGACCATGATCATTGGCTTCATCCTCGGCTTGTCTTCGACCACTGCACTGGAGCTTCAACCACGGTGCTGCAATTACGACCACTGCAGACACAGGCGCCATGATCCCAACGCTTACAACTACCATACTGGTCGTTACGACCATACACAACATAGTCGCAACGACCATGCACAACCTAGTCATAACCAACAACGCACAGCATGGTCATAACCGACTGCGCATACCACCTAGTCGTAACGACCACACACACCAGTCGCTTCCGACCATACACGAACTGCGTTCACTTCGACCACTCGCAGACTATGGTCGCTCTGACCACATACAGATTGCGGTCACCACAACTACGATCTCATACAGGCGCCACGACCATGACACTGGTTGTTACGACCACACACAACGTGGTCGTAACCGACCACTTATAAGCGCCACGACGTTGGTTGTTACGACAACACACAACATGGTCGTAACGACCACACACAAGCGCCACGACCACGGCGCTACTCTGACCACGGTCACTATGACTATGCCTTCTTGTGTGTGGCTTTGACTATGGCACCGACGACCACGTACAAATCATCAAGATTAATTCCAACAAATAATACTACGTACCAAGCTAGCTAAGTAAGATTTGTTATACATGATCGCACCAACTAGCTGGTTAATGGCCATCCAATATGTGTTGACTAACATCCCAATTATTCTGAAAAAAACTTTTAACAATTAACTATGACGTGTGTTCTTGCAACTGTATGGGCTTTTCAGTTATGTTAACGACCACCAAATATTCTCTCAAGATACTTGAGCTAACTAACAGCTAGCTGGGCTGATCAGTCATCAGAATCAGACGTATTTATCATGAACCGGCCGGCTCTATATGCAGTAGAGTTAGACCACATTGTCATATGGTGCCATCATACGTACCAACTCTGGATTCTCATCGGAAAAAAAAAGAACTCTTGATCCAACGGTCATGATTGTCACTCTTGACGAGTCTCATCATTATGCATCACGGAGCTAAGGCTGTGCTCGGTTGAGCTGAAAAGTTATGGCTTATAGTTGAAATTGTATTGTAGCTGGCTAAAATTATATTGTAGCTGAAATTGTTATGGCTTATTTGGCTATTTGGCGTAATTAAAATTTAAAAATTAAAAAAAATGTTAGCTCATCACGGACAACGCAAACGAATTCGGAAAAAGAACCGGCAAAAAAGCTCAAAAAATAAAAGTTTAAAAAAAGACGAAATTTATAAATAATTAAAAAAATAAACCAAAAACTCAAACCGAAACGAGCGGTCCTTAAACCAAACTAACCACCTCGATCATTCATGCACGGCCTACTTAATCTGTTGGAACGTGCTTACGAGGTACTGCTACGAATTAATGACTGAACTACTTGTATACATGGCCGATTCCCCGGCACGGCCACATGCGCGCGCGTGCACATGCACAAGTACTCTCCCAGTTGCAATGCTGCTGCTCGCTCATGCAGCTCGCCTCTTCCTTCCATGGATATCTCAATTATTCTACTCAGCGGCCAAGCCAGGGACACCAATGATTAGGGAAAATGGCAGGTCCTCGGCTGTCTCGCCTTGAATGAATACTCATGTACTCCTGCCCGTCCTGTCCTGCTCGATATTCCTCACCGCTTAGCTAGCTAGATCTGAACTACCACTAGCTAGTAACTATACGTCGATCAAGTCCAATCCATTCATGCATTCATCTCTGTATACATTAATCTGCGTGAGATGGATCGATTATTCCTAGAGAAAATGGGAGAAAGAATCATGTGGTACTTTACATGTATATTAAATCACTTGCACGTACGTACGTCCGCAATGACTAGCTACTTATAAGCTTTCTTGATTAAGCATAATTTAATCGCCAAAAAATCATGCAACGGCATTGATCAGCTAGCAGAAGCACTTGACAGTCTGACAGCCCAGGAGCCATGTGAGGCCGCACGCAATGATTCGACAGTTAGTCGTCCGCTGATGATGAGAAAGCCTCCGAGTTCTGAGCTGGTTAGATCGGTCGTCGATCGATCCATATGCCCACGCACGTACGTGCTTCTACCTTTAGGTGGTGCTGCATGATGGATGATTTTCGCAACATGGTATTGTTAGAATAATTATATACTTATTCCGGTTCTATACGCCTGGGAGTACGTATTCCACTTCTCATATATTGATTAAACACATAAGTTATACACATTTGTCCTTTTGAGCATACTTTAATAATGATTATTAGATACTCCAAAGTGAGTTTCATGAAAAATTCCATCAAAATCCACTTTTTATAGCATAATTTGTGCATATACTTCTTTTATATAGAAAAAAGGATATATAGAAAAAAAAAGAACTTCGATAAAAAAATTTCAACCATGTTATATTGGAGCATCTTAGAATTAGTATTTAAATATATAAAAAGGTATAACACATTCATTTAACTTTTATATTAATATGTGTGAGCATGTACTCTCAGAAGTATAGAAAAGACTATATATATTAATGTTAGCTACTACTAAGTTGTTGTGTGATATGATAATTATATTTCCAAATCAAGGCTGAAAGTATCTACGAAATTAAAATCTAGTGACCCTATCTGGGAAATAAAATTAAAGTTTAACAAATTCTTTCATCAGACGTGTGGATTAACTATTCCCAAGTGATCATTCCCTAAAAAAACTATTCGCCATTGAGTCCATCCAAATTTTACGCGACACTTTATTTGTATGGTTTAGTTTTGGTGATTTTTTTCTGTCATTACGCAGCATAATCTTCATTTTTTTAGGCCACCTTTAAACTATACATACGTACGTACATACATACATAACTATATATATATATATATATATATATATATATATATATATATATATATATATATAAAACATGTCCAGCAAACAAGATCATCATAATCCACTCATGCAAATGCCAAACGGAGACTACACGCGTTACGATCCTCAACTATCAAACTTATTGATCAACATCTTATAATGCATAATTAGTTCAGCATTATATTGCTTACAATGCACTGTTGCTGATGCATGCTAGCTTTGCAAGCACTACTACCCTCTGTATCTAAATTCTTTTCAAGTACACAAAATGGTAGATGCAGTACAATGACAACTAACTAATCAAGATGAGAGACTATGTGAGAATGTCAATAATATATTTGTGATGAATAATTGACACATTATTTGAGTTGAATTTGTATTTCGCAAAAGTTTCAAAAATTCAGAGTTGTTGTTAATGCAACCAATCACAGTGCAACCAATCAGATCGGCTTGGAAGCCGCAGTCTAACCAACCTATCTGGTGTGACCGAACCCAGGGTGCGGTCAAACTGGGGTTGCAATGTGACCAGGTTTTGGATGGCGGTTCAACCACAAGAGTAGAGATGCTTTTTCCAGATGGTGGTTAGATTAGTGGCTGCAGCCAGAGAACAAGCTGAGTTGGTTTGAGGTTGAATCATGGCTTGGGAGCTATGAGGATTTGTATTGCATTACATGATGTATTGTTTTGATTAACATGAGTCAAGTACATAAAATTTATGCTCAAGATGGTTGATTAGTCTTTGGATGTGTAAATGCCCTAGAGAATGTTAGCAATCAGCAACAATGGGCTGGGACTAGGGGAGGGAGCTGAGGTCCAAAGCGGATGTAAGTCTGGGTGAGACTACGTGGCTTAAGCAAGGAACACACATAAGACAAAGATCGTGAAGAGGCGAGTTGGTGCATATGGTATGCCAAGTAATGAGGCTGTGCACGTAGAGATGGTTCAAGACAGATCAAATACGTGAAGACATGATAGATACTCATTGGGCACTATAGGCTATATGTCAAAGCATACGGAGATACTTTGAGGTGAAGGAGAAGATGGAGTTAAGGGAAAGTGCCTGGAGGCTTCATTGGGAGTGTTTTGGGTAAATGGCCAAAACCGGACTTGAGACCTACATCAAAACCGCGACGTTGGGAGACACAAACGAGGTGGTTTAGAGTTAGAATAGAGTCGGTTGCATGGAGTGGATCACACACTAGTGTATTTGATCCATATGTGTTAGTGGGTTGATCCTTATAAGCACTTTGAGAAGCATGTATGAGTGTGTAAAACACATGTTAGTGGGGTTAACGTCTTTGTTTGGTTGTTTTAATGGGTTACCCATTAGAGTTGTGGCTTGTTATTAAGAGGCGAGGAGAGGAGTGGGAAGGTTAAGAATTCTAGGAGTGAAGTTGTGGTTCTTCTACCTTGCCTTTTTCCATAGTTTGAGAAAGAGTTGGAGAAAAAAGAGTGGTGTTTTTGAAGCACCTTGTAATCTTCATACTGATTAATCATTCCTCCATATGTAGTCTCTCCAATTGCTAGTCTTGAACTTTGCTTGGTCTTGTGCTCTTATTGTGATTTCTTTTCTCTTGAGATATTTATTGATCTTGTTGTGATCCATGACGAGTAAAAGACACTAAGAGATCCTAGTTTATCAATCTTTGTTAATTTAGATCATCTCCATAGCAAGAATAGAGGTCATGCCCAGCTCTTGAGGTGTCTTGAGCAATATTTGTGATTTTGTTGTCGTGGGTGTTCTAGCCTAAATCTTTGCTTGAATTGCCTTGCTATGATATGTGAGAATAGATCTGAAAAGCATCATACCTTAGATCCTCAGGAGCAAGAATTTGAGTTTAGAGTTTTGGTATTCTTGTGACCTAGATCCCCATTTCTTCAATTTGGATGGAATCAAGTCTAAGAACCTTGTGTTCCTTATTTTGATTTGGTTCCTAACATCTTGGCAAATGTCCATACTAATTTAGTTGCATTTGAACATGTTTTGATCAAGATTCATCGGTTTGCATTTTAACTTGAAAGGTTTTTGCCTGAAACTAGGTGAGCGGTCAGACCGGCCCAGGGCGGTTAGATCGGACTAGTCCAACCAGCCCTCCAGCCCGAGTGCAGAAACCATGTTTTCCATCTTTTTGGTGCTAGATCAATTTAGGCTCATTGTAGGCAGTGTAATCCAAACTTGATGACTCTCGTAGTCATTTGAGTTAAGATTTTAAATGCCGCGAGAAAAAAATAGGTTCCACAAATTATTTATCACTCTGATTACCGACCTCGGTCCTACCCACATCTTATATTTCCAACTGAAAGCTGACAATCATCGTGGGGTTAATGGACCACGCTAGCTTATCATGACGCAGTAAGGGGAGGCTGCATTTAGTTTCTGCTGTTTATCATTAGACCCATGCAAGAGTCTGCTACTGCTTGACGCAAGCAGGCCCTATCAGCACATGATATAGCCTGGGCAGCCATCCTGACAGGCCCAACCTGGTGTTTAGGGCTCGCCACTTTGCCAGGGACCGACATGACTGGCTCCAATAAATCAGGTCATTCATACTACTAATCTACTATGACATTCACCCAAAGACAGTGGCATTTAGATTATATAGCTTTTGGCTACACCAATAAAACTTAAATAAACTTATATATCTTACTAGTACTAGCATGTATATACTCCTATCTAATCTAATCTCACCTGGGAACCTGAATTAGCCAGCA
Organism: Dendrocalamus latiflorus; assembly: GCA_017311315.1. Classification (NCBI taxonomy): domain Eukaryota; kingdom Viridiplantae; phylum Streptophyta; class Magnoliopsida; order Poales; family Poaceae; genus Dendrocalamus; species Dendrocalamus latiflorus. Next base: position 2,299,163 of record CM029659.1, read on the forward strand.
ATTAACCCGTTGATTACTCCGGTAATGCATCCCTAGTGCGTTCTATCTCAAGGGTCAAAAGTCGCCATCAATCTCGCTGAAGAATCTCCAAAGGAGATCCACCCCACGCGCACCAGCTCCGCATTGTCGACCGCTCCACACACGACCTCTCGCAATCCTCCGATGGATCCCTCTATTTATATCCGCGCACTGCGCATCCTTTTCTTCATCACCATCGGCGACTTCTCTACTTCTCCCTTCCTACACGAAGCTAGCTTAGCTACAGCTAGTTAGACATGGCGCCTCAGAGCTTGGATCTTGGCCTGAGCCTTGGCCTAGGCCTCCCCTCCCAGCCCAGCTTCTGTTACTCCGGCATCAGTGCTGCTGCTGCAGCAGTGGACCAAGAAGTGGGTCCGGCGGCGGCGGCGGCTGTGGCAGCGGAGGAGAGGACATGCTCACCCGGTAGCCCGGTGTCTAGCGGCAGCGGAAGCGGGAAGCGCGCCGAGAGGTCGGCCGGCAGCGGCGACGAGGACGACGCCGGCTGCGACGGTAACGCGCGCAAGAAGCTGCGGTTGTCCAAGGACCAGGCCGCCGTCCTCGAGGAGTGCTTCAAGACCCACCACACCCTCACTCCGGTAAATCTCGATCTCAAGCACGCTCGATCACAGAAATATCAGCGAGCATTTGCAGAAAGAATCGAGAATGACATGGATTTCTTACGCTTGCAGAAGCAAAAGCTGGCTCTGGCGAACAGCCTGAACCTGCGGCCGAGGCAGGTCGAGGTCTGGTTCCAGAACCGCCGCGCCAGGACGAAGCTGAAGCAGACGGAGGTGGACTGCGAGTACCTGAAGCGCTGGTGCGAGCAGCTCACCGAGGAGAACCGGCGCCTCGAGAAGGAGGTCGCCGAGCTGAGGGCGCTCAAGGCGGCGGCGCCGGCCGGTGCGGCGGGCCCCTTGACAACACTGACAATGTGCCTCTCCTGCAAGCGCGTCGCGTCATCCTCCTGTCCAACCGCCAATGCGGCCAACCTTTCCGCCGCCCACGTCGCCGTCGCCGCAAATGCCGGCATGCCCTCTCCGGTGGTACTTCCCGGTCACCGGCAGTTCTTCTGTGGATTCAGAGAGACCGGAGCGGCGTACGGAAGCTCCTCTGGACTCGCCAAGGCGGTCAAGGCAGCCAGATAGAACGAGTAATCTGCTCTGCCGCCATGATCAGCATGGCAAGCAAGCTAAATGACGGCATTGCCACAGCGATTCACGAAAGCAAGTGTAGCAGAAAGTTTAATCCTTTTTTCTGTGTCTTTTGGGGGAAGTGCAATTTAATTAGTTTTGACAAGGTAGGATCGATCGATGAGTCCCCAGAGATTAATGTATGCATGTGAAAAGTTGTTGAAATAACAGGAGAAGAAGCTAACCCTCTGTACCGTACTTATTTTATCTGTTTTTAATTGGACTGAATGTCCTTTTTCCCCCGGATTGCTAATGCACCGGCAACAGAAAAATTCTTTTAAGTTTCAGTTGATTTTCTTCACCCTTGATTGGCGTGGATATCCGTGCTCCGATGAACTCGTCTTCCACCTCTCTGGCGCTACTGCCAGATTAGGGCTCGAGTTCACTTGTTAGGTTTAGGTTCACTAGATCCTCGAGCTTAGAGGGAGGGAGGGACAACGGAAGCACAGTGGTGGGCGGTGGCGATGCTGCGGGATAGAGGAGGGTGGTTAATGACGCTAGCGAGCGGGTTGACGAGGAGGAAAGAGAGGCGTCGGGTGGTGGGGGTGGATCTAGTGGCGTTACCGCTAGAGGCGAGGAAGGAGGCAGCGGGGGAGGTGCAGGCGGAGCGGAGGATGAGGCGGCGGGCGTGGCAGTGGCCGGCAAACCTCGTCGACGCTAACGACAGCGTTGGTGAGGTGGTTGGAGGCGGTGCCTGGGGGAGGGATGGGAGCAGCGGTGGCTGGTTGTGATGTGGGTTTCGAGTGGAGTGGAATGAAGTTAGGCTTATGGTTGGTTTATATATGGAGTGGGGAAGCGATATAGATGATTGGATCTAAATCCAATGGCTTAGAAAATTAAGAAAATTTTAGATAATTGTGTAATAGATAACCCTTTGTTCCCGCCTTGCGCAGCTGTCGAATCCTTTTGATACAACATGAGAGCAAGTACAATAATGCTGACTAGGTCGCCTCTAGCGAAATCCACGTCAACACAATCCTATGTGGAAGAGAGAGAAAAGAGGAGAGAGAGGCAAGCTGCCCCTTATATAAGAGGTAACCTCTAACACATCATACGATGAGAGAGAGGCAAGTTGCCCCTCATGCAAGAGGTGACCCCTGATATATTTATGCAAGTATTAAATGTTTGAGTGCTTTAGTAGAGGTAATTTCTACTCAACTTATTGTATTAGCTACCTCCACTATGAGCCACGTGTACTCTTTTAATTTGCTTATTTGGCTAGTCCTAGAGGTAGCAGCCACCTCTTCTATTAAACTTGCTCTGAGGATTACAATATTGTAGGCTTTTGAGCCTCTAGGTTAGATCAACTTTGGACAGTTTAGATCGAGCGTTGGCCTATTACCTGACTTAGTTTGGACCTATTTATCATGTACGTCAATTTTGAGCTGCCAAATAAGTTGCAACTTAAAGGTGACGTATGATTTAGTTTAGTCACCTTAGCAAAGAAGCTAGGTTATATTATGGAAAAATTGGAAACACCCCTAGAGTTGGTCAAATTTTGATTTACCTCCTTACAAGTACTTTTGTGGTCATGCCCCCTGCAAATACATGATTGTTTGATATACCCCATAGCAACTTCCCTTCCGCTAACTCTGCTTTTTTTTATGTGAACCCTGTAGCTTAATTACCAAGTTGGTTTGAGATGTTCTAGCATGGCCCCTGGGGTTAAGTTACGCAGTGGGATGGGTATGCATACAAAGTTTATGTTAATTTCACTCTTGAGACGAGTCAAATCGTGACGAGGAAAGGCGGTAGTCAAGGATTGAACCAGCTGGAGAGATGTCATGGATGGGTCCGATTAACCATGTTGCAGCAGCTGAGGTAGCATACTATTACGCTGTGCTCATTTGAGCTTTTTTTTTGGGTGATTTATGGTTGAAAAACACTGTAACTGACTGAAAAAATACTGTAGCTGGCAGAGACTTATTTAGCATAATTAAATTTTAAAATGTATAAAAAAATATGTTAACCTATTAAGTATAATACAAACAAATATGGGAAAAAGAACTGGCAAAAAATGCTCAACAAAAAAAATCAAAAATTCAAAAAAAGAAGAAATTTATAAATAGTGAAAAATAAACTAGAAGTCAGAAGAGCGGAGCCGCATGCGCACGGCGGTGCCGGGCCACGACGTATTCACCCAATCAACGTGCCGTTGCCTGCAGCCAAACAGCAGAAGCTGCCCCCGTGTCACGATCGATCGTTGTAAATTCCGTCGCACGTGCCAACGCGCCAATTAACAAACGCCGGGCTAGCTAGCCCACGAATCAGATGCCGGCCGGGGACGTGACCACACACATGCAACGACGACGGAAGAGCCCGGAAAGTGACCGAGCGCACGACGCAAACGCCGAGAAATCAACAAAAGAAGAAGCAATTTGGTCACGTATACCTAAAATATATATTATTTTAATAATATTTAATAAAATTATATTATATTTATCTCTAATAGAAAAAATAGTACAATATCTATCTAACAGAAGTAGCTATATTTTTAAATAATATATTTACTAGCGGCTTATATTATGGCTGAGTTCGTTATGCATGTACTGTTTATAGTAGCTAGCTTTTTAAACGGTGTATTTTTTAAGATAGAATTAATAAAAAATTATAGTAAAAAATACATTGTATTTAGCTGTACCGGTTAAAATCGTATAGGACTATTAACTAAAAGAATCCACCCTGTATCACGGAAAGGAGTGAGTATATAAATGAGTTGAAAAAGAAAGGCAAAAGAAGAAACGGGCCTAGCCAGCTAGGAATATAAAAAGGGGCCTGCTGACGCGGGCGGATGTTTGACTGAGAGATAGGAGGGCGCTGCGTGGCCGCTGACCGCGCACGTGTGGGCGACATGCCCGTACGCCCCGCCCCGCTGGGATTCCACGCAACGCCCACATGCCTACTTGCACGCCCTCCCCTCGTAGTCGTGTTGGCATGCAGCCATAATGAACCAAGCCCACAAGGCAACACCATACTTTAATCCAACCTACGCTAATCAGCTAGCCTTGAGAACCGGACCCGGGATTCGCTGCACTTGTTAGGTCCTACCTTTTTCAGTTTTTAGCTTTAGTTTTTAATTTTTTTATGATAATTAGTTTTTAAATAGAATATCTTTTTAAGATAAAATTTACTAGTTAATTGTAGTACTGTACCGACTTCATTTTTATCGGCAAAAATCGCACGTCAGTTTCTGTTACTCTGTAATCTCTCGTACAAACAGTCTAAAAGTCACAAGTTACAGCCAAAAATCATAAGTTTCAACTAGAGATGGCAACGGGCACAAACCCGCTGGGTTTTGCTATCTCAAACCCGTGCCCATGAAAGTTGGACGTGCCCACTAAAAAACCCATGCCTGTGACGGGTGCAGATTTTTTGCCCAACCCATGCCCACTCGGGTAACAGGTACCCACGAGTCGCCTGTGCCCGACAACAGCTGTGCAGATTGCAGACAGTGCAGTACTTAGCAACTAGTATATGTAAAGGTGTTATTATGGGTTTTAATCCTGTCTTCTTTAGAGAACTCATAAACCTGGCTCTAGTTGCTACTTATCTGTTATCTACGCGTTTCACGTACAGAATGGGCACTACACAAGAGATCGGTGTTAGTACCTACAGTTAGTCCTGAAAGAAGGAATGTGTTTATTTTCGAGGGAAAAAATACGAAATGAATTTATGCCATTAAAACTCACAAATGTAATAGAGCGCGTTGGCGTCAGCTTTTAATTCTACCTCCTAGTTGTCTTGCGTGTCTACAAATGTTGCTTTCTATGAATTTGGATGAATACACCCTGTATGTAAACTGCAAAAACAAATCTGGTCTTTTCAGACTTCAGATCCAAATTTACCTGACGTGCTCTAGCTAGCTAGTGCTGTTAGTATAGCCTCGATGTAAATCTGGAGTTCAAGCTCCAAAACAACTTGGTTTTGTGTGTTCGATTTCTAATGAAAAGAGACTGGGATCTGTACTGAGTATCCAAATTTTCCTATTCCTTGTTGATTAAATTCATATCTTCTGCAAGATAAGTATGGGGCATTGCCGCATTGGGGGCTTGGGGCTAAATGGCTAATGGGCTATGGGTTGGGCTGTTTGTCTGGGAGGCTGGGAGCCTGACTCCTATGGATCGGGTTTATATTACCCATGGGTTTATGGGTTTGGGTACTATAGCAACGTACCCGAATCCGGTAGACCCGATGGGTTAGGCTTTTTGCCCATTAAAAGACTCATAGGTTAGGAAATTGACTTAGACCTATGCCCTAATAGAGTAAAAACCCATCAGGTATCGAATTTCGGATACCCATTGCCATCTCTAGTTTCAACCAAAAAGAACGAGCCCTTGGGGAGATTGCGTGGTCTCTGAGCTGTGTAGATCGAGCCGTGTGTACGTAGTCGCTGTCTGCCTGTCTGGGTCGTCTGATTAGGATTTGACGGACGAGGGGGCAACTCTTGTGACCGTGTAGCGGCAACGCGCAGCGCAAAACGGGCGCTATTTTGTGCTGTAGCGCGAGCGGCACCGTACGTGTGGGATAATTAAATCTTCGTTGATCCTCCGGGGCTCAATGGACGGCTTTTGAGGAATACCCAACTCCCACTGCTCGTTCTGTGTACGTTAATTATATGCATTATTGTACGTATCAGAGATAGAGAGAGAGAGAGAGAGATTGAGATGGACATGGATGGTTTTTGTAATGCTGATTTCATTAACACATTTGTTAATCAGCCGATAATCATTCGGAGCACATATGCTTTTCAGTAACCATTACTCATATGCCATGTTGCGTGCTTACAGAGTACAGTCCTGAGCAAACTATTTATTCCGCAGCACAATCAAGTAAACAATCAAGTAAGCGAACAAATACAGAAGCATGTAGCTTCCCCGTACACAATTATTGAGATACACACACCGATCGATCCGTCTCTGCAGGGTGGTGCATGGGATGAAATGATTACCAGCAGAGAGGGGGCATGTGCACTGGGAATAATTTAGCTTACCGGTCGACCGATGGATGGATCGATCCAGCCCAGCTAAGCTCACGGAAAGGCGGCCTCCCTCCTGGACATGCCTGCCACACTAAACAACAACCATCAATCGGGCATGCACACACGGTGTTTTTTTGACAGCACGGCCATGCATGTCGGCCAAATCAATGCCCTACCTTACCAAGCTAGCGGCAGAGAGAAGTCAGCTATCTATAAAATCTTGCTTCGTAGAATACGAAATGGTATGGAGAAGAATGGAAAGTACAAAGAATTAAATCGTCTCTTATATATTAATCGACTGTAACACAAAAAACAAAATACATTGTATATGAAGAGCTATTTATAAAGATATGTAAAACAACAACTTATTATACATGTTGTCTTTAGGACATCTCTAATAGTATTATCTCAGCTGTCTTTTAGCAATATTAAATGAGTAAAATTCTATGGGGGTGTTTGGTTGCCAGCCACAGTTTACCACGCCTAAGGTTAGGCAAGTTTGACCAACTTTGGGAGCTGTTTGGTTGCAGCCACAGTTGTGGCAAGATTCCTTTTCAACAAATTAGGTCCCACGCTTCAATGACTCAAAAAAGTGTGGCAAGATTCCCTTAGACTTGCTAAGGTGTGGCAAAGAATTTGAGCACCTCAATTTAGGCAAGTGTGGCAATTTTTGTTGACAAAGTGTGGCTAGCAACCAAACAGCCCCTATGTGAAGGAGAGAGGGGGTGAGAAGAAATAATATGTTGTCTCTTATATAAGATATGACTTAAGCCCGTAAACCAACGTAAATAGTAAGAGAGTGTGGGACAGCAAGTTACGGTAAACATAGTATAAAATAGTTAGAGAAATGATTTACTGTTGGTGAGGTTGTTTCTACTGTTATCTTTAGGTGAGGTGGATAGAGACAAAATATTGTACATATCGTGTTATCTATAAATGATATAAAGGGTCTTATAGACAACAGCTGTCTATATCATTATATATGTTCTAAGACATTGTGGTAAGACGTCTAGTATAATTTATTCTGTAGTAGCGTGTGTACCTTGTTAGTTACTTTTTCCTTGCGTGCATTAATCCTTGCATAGTGCAATAATTCGTTAGCTCCAATAATTCGGCTCATCGATCAGGAGGAGAAGGTGATATATCCGGTCGGGTGTGTACAACTGTACGACGACTCCATGCATGGCTTGCCTCAGCTCGTTAATGCAGCGATCGATCATTGATCATTCATGCTCGCAACGGAAAGCTAACAAACGCCCAGCTGGCCTTCACGTTACATGCTGGCCTCCATGCCCGTTCTACACTTCTACCACCAGTTCGTAGCACGTATCCATGTACTGTATGCGTATGCCTCCCCTTATATATAGGCTTATACTACCAAAGTTTTATTCTACCAATTAAGCTAGTACTGAAGTACAGCATACTGTACAAATATATAGTGCATATATGACACTCCTTGCATTAGATAGCTAGGGATTTTTTTTTGCATTAATCTTGCTAATTTCATAATGCAATTTACTATATAAACATTTCTCATTGCTCTAAAACGATACATCGAGTCCGCCTTATATTAGCAAACCCCGTCCATCTGTCGGTCCATGTCAAATTCAACGGTGGGGATCATCCTAGTGCTCTACATAGGCGGTTAGATTTACAGATAAATAAAGGACAGATATTATGGGTGCGAATAACATAATTGTGCAAACCTTGAATATATTACATCTGTGTTGTTTGGAGGATGAATAATAGTAAGTCGGATCAACCAATAATCAAACAACCATCCCAAGTGTCCAACTGAACCATGATGAGTGATGACTAGGGGATACGGGATCCAATAATCAATCTAGCCCTGTTTCAAAGTGATGTCGTTTTTTTATTTTTGATTAAAATAATATTATAGCGCCTGTTAGTTTTTATGAGATATTTAATTAAAAATAAAAAACAATGTTATATCTTCTACACAGATAATATAAAGAAAAACTATATTAAATTTTAATATATTTTAAATATCTTTTGGCTTCGAAAAATCTGAAGTCACGACCGATCGGCGTTTGTAACGGGGCCATTAGGCCTGGGCAAAATACCCGCTACCCGTTACCCGTACCCGAATTACCCGGACCCGAACCCGAAATACCCGAACCCGAGGTACCCGATCCAAAATTCGGATAGCGATTCTGATTACCCGAAATTAGTTTGGATAGTTCGGGTAATATCCTCCGGTACCCGAACTACCCGAAATTAGTCTGGACAGTCACTTGTTCTTGTGTGTTGTGTAATGTGTATGTGTTTGAACACTTGAACTTATCACTTTGTTAGTATATGATTCTCTCTGTTTGAACAACTGCCTGTGATATATTATTCTATGCAAATTGCTGCTGAAATTATGTGCAAATTATGTGCAGTTTGCTGTTTTCTGTGAATTCGGGTATATCGGGCATACCCGAACCCGAATTATCGGGTACCCGAAATTGCGGGTAGTGTTTTTTTAGGGCTAATATCGGGTAGCAGTTTTCATTACCCGAATTTCGAATTACCTGAACTACCCGACCCGAAAAAATCGGGTAACCCGAACGCCCAAGCCTAGGGGCCATAGCCGCTAGGTGCTCGCTGGCACGGCAAGTGGGGCGAATTAGTATACGCGCGCGCGCACGACGACCACCAGCACACCACCGGCCTCGCGCTGTCTGGTTCGCTCGCCTCCACGAGGGCGGCACATGGGGAGTCCCCGCGAGCCTTGGACATGTGGGCCCGACCCGGTCGACCTGAGACCGGCCGGAGGTTACACGCAGACGCAGGAGAGAAAGCGAGGAGCTGGGATGGTCATCATCGCATGATTGGGCGCACGTGACGGACGGCTTGCCAGCCAGCCTCCCTCAAGCGCCAATATATTAATTTGCCATAGCCCATGCATATGCGGTGACTGTTAGATCCACACCAAATTCCTATACCAAATTTCTAGCGTGTATATTATAGCGTTTTCACTTAAGTACAAAGCACAGAGGGTTTTCTACAAAAGTGTTTAAGTGAACGCCCCCACGTTGGCCTGCTGCCGGTACCTAGTTTAGATAGATCACGATGAGGAGGAGGAGGCGGCAGATGCCTAGGGGAGTCAGCGGTGGAGGCCAAAGGGATGAGGAGGCGGACAATGAGGAAGGGAGGATACGGTGGAGGTGAATGGTTAGGAGGAGGCCGAGGCGGACGGGGATGAGAAGGGGAGGTGGACGGCGAGGAGGAGGGAAGGTAGTGGCAGAGGTGAACGGCGAGAGGAGGGGAGGCCGAGGTAGACAGGGAAAGGGACGACGAGGCGACGAGGAGGATGAGGGGAGGGCAAGGACATACGACTGCTTGGTGTGTGTGGTACTACGATGAGGATGTTAGGGATAAGGTTAACCCAGCTGGGCCAGACAATATTGGGCTGGCACCAGGCCGATCGAGCCTAACAAGCCAGTGAGCAGCTCACAAGCTGGCTTGAGCTCGGCTCGTTAGGTGGTCGAGCTGAAACCTTGGCTTAGCTTAGCTCGGCTCGTTTATGCCATGAGCCGAGCTGGCTCGTGAGTCTCGAGCTTTTTTTCACCTCTTTTGGTATGACCAGCATAGGTACCGCGATCATACCGGCCTTGCTAAGTTGAGTTGAGTGAAGTCTGTTATGTGGTTTTGGGTGTTAGTCACAGCGGGTGTTATGCAAATGTTAGTCATGGGAGAGTCCATACATGTGTTAGTCGTTGCGTGTGCCCATATATTTGGTTTACTAATTGAGAGCCAAGTGTATGTCATTTGTGCTCAGATCGATTGCTTTATTCTTTGGTGTGCAAGTGCTTTGATAATTGTTAAGGCCAGCGACGCGACCGAGGCTACGGAAGGAGTCCTGAGGCCATGACGGTCACATAAATCCGAGTGGAGCAACACCTCAAGCCGAGAAGCAGGAGAGAAAGACCAATATCGTGAGGAGACAATGCATGCTTGTGATGTTGGTGTGCCATGGGACTTAGGCATTTCAAGTGGTGACAACCTCGGCGCAAGCGTACGATCTTGACGACAAGTCATGAGCATTGCATCGTTGTGAAGACCGGCAGGTTGCAATTTAGAAAATTGTCCGAAACTGGGTGGAGTAGCTATTTGAAAAAAAACATGGTGCTGGCCTAAGTTATTTAGGTCACGTCTTTGTGGTTAGAGCCTTTGAAAGTCATGCTTTGATAAGCGTGCAAGTGAGAGTGTAAAACCCATTTATGTGTGGGTTACCAGGTTCCCCATATGTAATTGGTGTGATTCATTAAGGAGTGACTGGTTGGTATAAGGTGGTAGCCTCTATTATATAAGACTTGTATTGAGATGAGTCTTTTGGAGAGACTTGAGAGATTAGGGTTAGAGTTTTCTTGCGTTGGAGCCTTTGTGTGTGTGTACTCTAGGCTTAGATCTCTGCTATCCTGAGGGATTGGCTATAAAATATTCCTCTCTAAGTGATATGAACATCCAAACTTTATTCAAGTGAGTTGTGCTATGAATTTCCTCATGCGCTTTTGATTTTCTTGGTTTGCATGTTGAATATCTCTTCTCTTAATTAAGCTTTTCTGGTGCCAAAGACATATAAGAGATGGAGATATCTCTTGTAGACAAGATCTCATCTATTCAGGTATGATCTAGAGGAAATTCTTGAGTTTGCTTAGTTTTTTAAGAGAGAGGTGATTTTCAGGTTTTCCTCTTGTGGGTGTTTTAGGTTGAATTCATGATGTGTTCTAGATTGCTATGTTATGTGTGAACTCATCCTAAGTCATATAAACCATCTATGACTCATGAGTAAGAATAGATCAAATTTTTCCTTTTTTTGCCCTATTTTGGTGCACCCTTCTTTCAAATAGAGAAATGTCATAATTTTGTCAACGATTTTCATAATCATTGATTGGAATAGGTTCCTAATATTTTAGAGAAAGTGCATATCAAATTTTAAGTCATTTGGATTTATGGATCAAAAGTTACATGTATTCTCGGTTTTGAAATCTTACTGTTCATTCTAAATTTACTATAGCAGCGGTACTACTACAGTTACTGTTCATATCTCAGATTTTGTACAATTTCTTTTGAATTTTTTTGTGTGGGTGTTTGGTATCTAAATTTCATTACTTCTCATAGTTATTGGAATGAAAGACTTAGAGTTGTGTTTTCGCCTTAGGAAAAGATTTGAAAAAAAATTGAATTCTTGTTGGTTTCTGTCCACCCTTCTAATCGTCATATTCGATCCTACAATTTCTCATACTGGTTACAAAGAGGATTCTATGCAATGCTGATTGTTTGCATAGGGATTTAAGATCGCCTTGTGATTTTACGATCTTTTGGAACACGATATTTTCCTAGGATTTATTTTAGAGGTAAGCAAGCACCAAGGTGAGTGTTTTTTTTTCCCTTTAGTAAAACTCCAAATGGTATAGCAAGACCATTCTTTTTCAAAAGAAAGATAGTGGGCTAACCGGCGAATAGAGCATTAGCAAGAAATGGTGAAAAATGACGGTTGCAGATATGTATGAATCTCTTATCCCATTTTTGGTCGATGTAGACGTTAGCAGCTGAATCACAAAACCAATTATTGGTACCTGATACTCTGCAATACTTTTTTTTAAATAGGCATGATTATGCATTCTAGCCCGGTTGCTTTTGTTTTAACAAAATATCTCAACCTACCATTTCGTATTCAAGAGTACATGTTTGTCTTCCATTTTTTTTAAAAAAAATTGAAAATTGTGAAATGGTGCTAGCCTTTCTTAATAGTCACATTCCAATTAAAATATTCATTTCATACAACCAGTGAGTACTTATCGCTAGCTAGCTTTGCTTGTGTGTCTAATGATTCGCGGATAAACTAAGAAGGGAAAAGAACTAAAGAAGCACCACTTGACCCGACACCAACATCTAGGGGGCTTGACGCCACCCTAAGTGGACATCCTACACCATTATTCAAACACCCCATCTGCTTAATGCAGCTTTCAGCGCAAGATTGGTCCTGTCCTCAGTCATGTCAAGATACATAACTTAACATGGGACCCATCATTGTATGCATCTGTCCATCACCACTTCCCTCTGCAGAATGGCAAAAGGGCCCCAGAAGAAAAAGATACTGCCCTAATTCTTGTGGATGGTTGGCCCTGATCAATATGGCTTCAGCTTATTTTTGCACTATTCATAAATTTCGTCTTTTTCTGAACTTTTGGCTTTTTTTGAGTTTTTTTACCGGTTCTTTTTTCCTCGTATTTGTTTACATTATACGTGATGGGCTAATATGTTTTTCTATTTTTAAATTTTTTAAATTTAATTATGGTAAATAAGCCTCTGTCAGCTACAATGCTTTTTTCAGCCAGCTACAGTGTTTTCAGCCAAAAGCCATGAGGCTTTCAGCCGAACCGATCACCACCTTTAGCTACGGATGGTGATTGTTGTCTGTATTTTTTTAGACGATAGCGGTCGGCACGTAGACAACACACATAATTTTAGACTTGAAAAGCTATTTAGAGAATCCGTTTCAAGAAACCAACATATTTATCTTAATTTTCAGAGAAACCAAAAACCAAAAAACAGAACCAACAATGATCGATGCAAATAGGAATTAATTCAGCTAACCCTTGCAAAGCAAAACTTCTTTCACTGTATTAACCTTTACAAAACCACAACACAAGCAACAGCCGTTTTGCACGCAGGGCCTGTCTGGCCAACTTCAACTTCTCCAAAGAAATCACCTTATTGGAGGCCTTGAGCTTCTATAGTAAAAAAAAAATCAATCTATTTGGCCAGTCCCAATGGAAGAAACTGACACGATTTCCATAGCACAAGAAATCATCTATAGAAACTATCTTCCACAGTGGAGGTGTCTTCGAGTAATAATTATTTTCTCTTTCTCTCTCCCAACTCTATCTTCTTCCTCCAATAAGAGTGTGCCACGAGCCCCCTAGAAACTGGTGGTTTCTTCCCAATGGCGATTTCATAGTTTCTTGGTGCATTGGGTGGAGTGAAGACCTGATTTCTTCATGAGGAAACCGTTTCTAGGATTTGTGCTCTCTTTCATCATTAATTACGTTGCCATGTCAGCATTTTGCCTACGTGGCAAGTCATTTAATGAGGATAGAAACCATCATCAATACTTACAGCTTTCAAGATGAAGCTTGACCAGCTTTCAATTAATGATTGTTAATCCTTCTTTCTTAGAAGACTACTTTGCCTTAATGATGCCGTATGGCTCATAATTAATACTAGCACACTTGTAACTCGAAAATTTGTTCGTTTACCCCTAAAATCTGAATCTGATGTCCGGTCAGATTCGGCAAGATATGCCCACATTTTTTTAACATCCCCAAACTTTATTATTAAAACAGTGAAGAAAAAGGGCAGGTGTTATTAGGGCATCTCCAATGGTTATAGCTAGCAACTAACTATAAGACTTCCACATCATCTATATAGTACACACTAAAGCTAGCATTCTAAAGAACTATTTATAAGGATAGCTATTTGATGCTTACATGCACACACAGAATTTATCGAGGCTGCCTCGTTTAGCGTTATAGACTAGTGCTTAAGGAAGAGCTGGCTCGATTTTTTTGCATACTCTCTTTCCTCTACAATGGATATATGCTGATGTGTACATGCATATAGATAGCTGACTCAGACCATTGGAGATGCCCTTAAGAGCAAGGCTAATGGATACGCCCGCTCGCCGGCTGCAAGAAGCACCATGTCACCTGAGCTGCCCAGCCGCTTATAATACTTGCTCTAAGGAAAAAAGGGTACTCTACTAGAGCAGGACTCACAAACTCGGAGTGCAATCATTGTGCATCAGGCCAAAAGTTCAGGGTCCCACATTCCAGAGAATGGAGGAACAACCACCAGGGACTTGGAGGCAGACATGGCCCAGTCAATAATTCCTTCAACCCATGCTTGTCAACAGTATTTTGAAGGCCATATGGATATGATTATTGAAACGGTACGTTTTGGTTTCGGTCTATGTCAATGTACCATTTTTAAATTTAATATAATAATATATGTATATATATATATATTTATAAGTATATATTTGTTTAGTTATATACACACACATTAAATATCACTTATAATATTATTCTAAATACACAGTAGTACCATTAAATGCAACATTTAGTTTAATAGACGATACTATCAATTCCACCGATTGATCAGTATGGACGGTATTGACCGTTATCAAGCCGATATTGACTAGTATTTATCGGTATTGAGGTACGTTGGCACAATACGAAGGAGTACTTCGTAACGATTTAGGTGCTGATACGGTATATAGCGGCATATACCGGCTGGTACGGAACGGTATTGATAAGCATGTCCAACCTGGGTGTGGTAAGTTGGAGTAATAGAGTTGGAGGAGAGATAACCATGAAGCTCAGAAAACAAATACTCTCCTATTACAAGTAAACGGCCGCAAATACCAGCAACACCTATCTTGGTTAGAAATTGCTACCACCATAAAGTGGCAGGTGCAACACGGTGTTTGCCCTCCTTTAATTTATCCTAATATGCTAGTATTGAAGTTTGGTAGTTTTTGCAAAGAAAAAAACTTGTGTTGTCATTTCGATTTTGTTTTTCCTAGGGTATTTATGAAAGATTGGAATTTTGACAAAAAGATATAGTAAAATGGAGTAAAAGCAACCTGTGAAATGAGTATACCTTGAGGTTGGGCGAGCCAGTGATGAATAGTTTAAGGGGTGATCGGTTTTCGGCTTCCGGTTTATGTTTGAAGAAGCTGAGAGCCGATTTGAGTACCTCGGCTTTTAAAAGCGGCTTTTTCAAGTTGCTTTTAAAAGTGACTTCTCCAAGTCACTTTAAAAAACGGTTGGTCGGCCTTCGTCGCTTCCTCCTTGTCTGTATCTTTTAAAAGTTATTTTCTAAATTTTATTCTAATAGCTACTTTTACTAGCCATTACTATTTCATTTCAGCTAAAAGCCAAGAGCTCCACCTAAAAGACGCTATTCTTTTGACAGTGACTAATGACTTTTATATGTTCTTTTCGAGATGATGGTAAATAGTAGAGACGTCGATATGGATGATACATATAATTTTAGATCCGAAGAAGGAACTACTCAATTTATTTTGATTTCTGAATTAGGCAAAAAATAGTAAGAGGAGAGCCAAGGCCATCGGATGCAGCGGATTAAAAAACACCCAAAGTACAGCAGCAGTTGGATTGAAGGGGATGGAGCCCCCAACGATTGCGGGGATGTGCTGTGGAGGTGTCTGGAAAAGTGCCGGCAAAGCGAGGCGCACGGCCGGGCCGGTGGGCCACCCCTGTCACACCCTCATTTTCCACTCACCGCAAGTGGGCCCCGCCCCAAGGGTCCGCAGCGCTGGAAATCATGGGCTCCGGCCTCTGCTTTCTCCTGTTCTCTGCCCCCACGATCCTCGGCTACTCTCTCGGTCGGTCCCGAGCCGCTCGAGCTTAAGCCGGCTCGACCGTCGCACCCAACTCTTTCTTGATCGAGTGCTTCTAGAACTTTTACTGTAGACAACTGGGGAGGGGCACTAGCACTAGTATTTTTATGGCCTTGCAGTACTGCACACAACTGGGGCAAAAAAAAAAAAATGCAGTATGAAGATTCACAGATGTTTGCTCAGCTTTTTGTCGTTGTCTTGTAATGGTCTAATGGATTTTTTTTTTGGGGAAATGCAGTAGGCTCGATGTTCTTGCGTAGCGCTGAGCTTCACGGTCTTGAATTAAAAATATCTTAATTTTGATATCATACTAAGTTGTGTATACCAAATAGTTCATCAAAAAACTGCACCGGCGAAGAAAGGTGGAAAGTATACTTCAACAGCATGTTGCTGGGCAGTTTAGCTACCCAAATTGCACGATTAATTCATGTATTGTCCTGTTTAATACATACTACCAGTACCAGAAATTAGTTTGGCTGCCTGGCCTGGACACGGAAACGCAACATCAAATCGGAAGCTAACTGTTGTTTTGCCAGGGGACATCGACAACCGACCGCCCCAGGAATTCCGACTTAAGCTAAGCGTTGACCCCGCCCTTCCTCGATGTTTCTTGGCGTCATCCGAGCATGCGTGCGCGCAGGGGCGGATCTAGCGGTGGGGCGGGGGCTCGAGCTCCCCTACCGCTACCGGACCCTTAGAGCCCCCTAAATTTTTAGCCATGGATGTATAATGTAGAAGGGGCTGAGATCGAGCTGCAGGTACTTCATCCCCTCCAAAATTTTTTCTTAGATCCGTTACTGCGTGCGCGTGCGCATCGCATGCGTCCACGCAGTTTTGTCAACTGCGTACACAAATCCGGCACCAGCTAGCTAGTTAGACGCTGCCCCGTTCCTTGATTTGTTGCTTGCAGGTTTTGTTCCTAGGAATCAGCGTCGTCGCTGCAAGGGAGATGATGGAGAGCAGCGCTGAACCAGTCGTTTTCGGCGAGATCGATCGGTCTCGTATCGTTTGTGTGATGCGTGAACCGGTCAACAGTAAGATCCAATATTCTTGTAGGGGATACCAAAGCATGCAGAAGCTCTCCCATTCCATTGGTCCAATATGCAGCAGAATAATTAACTATTATTGTCCCACTCATTTTAGCTTAAGCTTCTGGCTTTTAGCTTATTTTTCATTATTTCTAAATTTCATCTCTTTTTGTTTTTTGCCTTTTTGGCTTTTTTACCGGTTCTTTTTTTCGTATTCGTTTGCATTGTCTATAATGGGCTAACCTGTTTTTTCTATTTTAAATTTTTTTTAAATTTAGTTACGCCAAATAAGCCACCATCAGCTACAGT
The DNA here is from genome assembly GCA_017311315.1 of Dendrocalamus latiflorus. Taxonomy (NCBI): domain Eukaryota; kingdom Viridiplantae; phylum Streptophyta; class Magnoliopsida; order Poales; family Poaceae; genus Dendrocalamus; species Dendrocalamus latiflorus. The sequence continues at coordinate 2,316,122 of CM029659.1, forward strand.
GTAATTTCAGTCAGCTACAGTGCAATTTTAGCCATAAGTCAGTTTATTTCAGCTCAACCGAGCGGCACCTGAATCTGTCCTAATTAACACTACTCCTAATTAAGTTCAGTGTGTATTTCCAGCTTTCAATACGTGGTAGAACTTTGGCTTGGCTGCCAGCCAGAAAATGTGGGTGCTACACTAGCTAAACTATAATTATATCAACTCTAGTTTTGTTAGTACTCCTAATTGGTACTCCCATATACACGATTTGCGAGCAGTTAACGTGCAATGAACACATGCTTAGCCAGGACAGCTAAACAAATTTATATAGAGCAATCTCGTCAGACCAAGCAAGCAAGCAGAGGGCAGCCGAACGCACGAAGCCAAGGCGCTCACACACACAGACGGCTTGGCTAGCTCGGCTCAAGTCGAGCTCGATGGAAAGAAGAAAGGGCAGGAGGCGAGAGTAAAAGGGCTGTTAGCTTTTGCCTTTTGATTTTTTGTTCATTTGAGAATCGAAACAAAAGTGAGGAATTTGTAAAGCGGATTCTTCGACAGCTTTTTGAGCCTAAAATTGTGTGTAATGTCTCTATAGTCCACTGCCATATCGAAAAACATAGATAAAAGCCCTGTTTTAAACAGCTTTTGGCTTCTAACTTTCAGAAGCAAAAATCCGTTTAAAATATGTTAACTTCTTAATGTGATTTTTTGTTATTCTTTTTCTTTGTATTATTCGTAAATATATAACAGTGTTTTCTATTACTTTTTTCTTCAGAAAAAGTAAACAGTGGCAACAATAACATTTCAATCATAGGGCCAGTTCTTTTTTACTTCGGTTTATGGCTTTTGAGTTGTTCGTGAGAAAGAGTACGAAGTAATAGAAACTTATGTGCGGTTTTAGCCGATATAAATGAAGACATTATAATATGTACTATAATTAATTTGTAGACTCTGTCTTAAAAAAGCACTTCATTTGAAAACTAATTACTATAGAAAAAATAAAAAGTAATTTTTAGAAACTAAAAAAAAAGCTCACAAGTCCATCAGAAAAAAAAGGCAAATTAAATAGAATCAACAGCCACCAACCGCATCACAAAACAACAGGGCCATGATTGCTGCGAGCAGTATAGGAGATCCCGCACAAGCACAGCTCATCATTTGCCGCTGCTGCTCGGCTCGATCCATCACCTCCTCCTCCTACTATTTATAACCCACCACCTCCACCACCACCGCATGCCAAGACCACCACCCGCACACACACCATTCTCCCTCCTCTTCCTTCACTCCGGCGAGGGGATCCATCTCTTCTTCCGCCTCACAAGATGATGCCTCGTGGCCTGGATCTTGGCCTCAACCTCGGGCTCGGGCTCGCCTCGCAGGGCAGCCTCTCGTCTTCCACCACCACCTCCTCCTCCCCGGCGTCCCCCTGGAGCGCCGTGCTCAACTCCATCGTCGGCGCGGCGGGGGCCGCGGAGGACCAGGGGAGGACGTCGACCTCGCCCGACAGCGCCGCCGCGCTCTCCAGCGCCAGCGGGAAGAGGGAGCTGGAGCGGACGGGATCCGGCGTCCGCGCCGGCGCCGGGGCCGGGAGCGACGAGGAGGACGGCGGGGACGGCGCCGGCGGCCGCAAGAAGCTGCGGCTGTCCAAGGACCAGGCCGCCGTGCTCGAGGAGTGCTTCAAGACGCACAGCACGCTCAATCCCGTAAGCATCTCCTCTCCTCCTCCGGCTGCTCCGATCCTTCTCGTGCTGTGATCGTCCATGGAGTCCGCCCCGCCCTCGCGCGCGCATTGGACTGATCAGTATTTGCGGTGGTTTTCATTGCAGAAGCAGAAGATTGCGCTGGCCAACCGGCTCGGGCTGCGGCCGCGGCAGGTGGAGGTGTGGTTCCAGAACCGCCGCGCCCGGACCAAGCTCAAGCAGACGGAGGTCGACTGCGAGTACCTCAAGCGCTGGTGCGAGCGCCTCGCCGACGAGAACAAGCGCCTCGAGAAGGAGCTCGCCGACCTCAGGGCGCTCAAGGCCGCGCCCTCGCCGGCGTCCGCTCTCCAGCCCTCCGGCGCAGGTGCCGCCCCCGTCGCCACGCTCACAATGTGCCCCTCCTGCCGCCGCGTCGCCACAGCGGGGGCGCCGCCGCCTAACCAGCAATGCCATCCCAAACCTAACCTTCCCACCTCCGTCCCCCCAGCCGTCGCCGGCAACGTCCTGCCCAACCACTGCCAGTTCTTCCCTGCCGCCGCCGACCGGACCAGCCAAAGCACGTGGAACGCCGCCGCCCCGCTTGTCACTAGAGAGCTCTTTTAGGATCATCGATCCATCCATCTCGGCATTGACAAGAGGAGGGTGATTGATTAGAACAAGCTATAATTAGGAGATTGCAGGTGGTGACCGCGTTAATCAATCAATCAATCAATCAGGAGAGGCGATTGTTTTGGTTTGGTAATTAGTACTAGTGATTTGGTTTTGATTAATTCAGTTGGGTTTCTGAGATGACGACGAAGGAACAAATTAAGCAAAGCAAAAATGTCTGTCTGCTTTTTCTTGGACGGCGTGTATCAATTCACCAAATCTGCTGGTTGGTGAATTAACAGCTTGATTGATTGTACTACTAATTGATTGATGAAAAAGTTAATGAAATCTTTTTACATCTTTGTCAATTCTCTTCTCCAACAAGAGTATTTGGAGCCATGTAATGTCGATTGTTCAATCGATCGTCATAAGTTTTTTATCCGCCGCTGGTGTGTTTGTAACTGACCTAACATCTTGCAATTTCTTTAAACGAAAGGAAATATTCACAACAGCGACATCTGATTGATGAAACCAGGTGATGGTGATCCACATTTCATCATAGTTTCAGACTTTCGGGAATGGAAAATTGTTTCTTGATAAAATATGCACAAGTTTACGAGTTTACATACATACTCCTTTTCTTTAATCAAAAGCTAATCTGCAGACAAGTGACAGGGTAAAGTCGCGGTCAAACCTTTAAGAGATCTGATTAGATTATGATCCTGCTTGATTAGTTTTGGCCTGGGGCAAGTTGTTTTCAACCGACAATTGTATCTTTACGCGATCGTAGTGATCAAAGTTAGTTGATGAAAGCTTGCTTCCAGCTTTCCAGCTTTTCCAGTTCTGATCTCTCACAACTACTTGTAAAATCAATCGATGGAAGGAGGAGAGCTAACCTAACTCAACATGGCGAAGATGATGACTAATAACTCAACATGGCGAAGATGATGACTACTTGTAAAAGCTATTTACTTTACTGTAACCAGTTCTTCATTATGCTGCAATCAGATGCTCTGTCGGGCCGTGAAGAGAAGTTTTTCTTGCCTTGGCTGCCGCACCCTTCAAACGCTCCAGCATCGGAAGAACATGCTCGCTCAAGTCAGGCCGGTCTTTGCGCCTCATTTCAGCGCACCTGAGGGCTAGGACAGCCGATTCTTGTGTCTCATTCAGTGGTCACTGCCCAGCAGTTGCATCCAGAATGTCCACAAAGCAGCCATCTTCTAGTGCAGTCTCCACAACATGAGCAAGGCCCATTGGTGATTTGCTGTCAGAAGTTGCAAGATCACAATGCCTAGCCAGCAAACGTCGGACTTCATGGAGACTAACTACACCAGTCCGTTGATACTTCGGGTCTATGTAGCAGAAAGTGCCTACTGGCACGAGAAAAGTGGGAAATATTGAATGCGAGTTTGAACGGCGGGATGACGCTATGTAGCTTGCATGGGCTAAGTGAGCCATGGTGCAATGAAATCGGGACCAGAGAGATTTGGCGACGTGTGGTAGGCTAGTGGTGCATCTACACGTGGCAAGCATGACAATTGCTTGCAGTGATTGGTGATGACTGGGTCAAGGAAGGGTATTTTGGTAGTTTGATCAAACTACCAGAAACCATCTTGGATCAAAATCGCGGTGCATGAGCGATGCGTTGGAGAGCGGTTTATGTCAAGGTGGAGTTGGTTATATCAAGACTAAAGATTTAGCGGATACACACTTATGCACTTTGAAAATCGTGCATAAGTGAACTTGTGAGAGTAAAACCCATGTGTGAGGGGTTAACGGATTTTTCCTATTATAATACTGGATAGAATTTATTAAAAGGTGTAGGTGGTTGGTTACCCACCTATAAAAGGGGGTTGGGATGGAGACATGTAGAATTAACCATCCAACCACTCTATCATGTGCTCTCTTGTTTAGATTTAATGTCTGAGAGTGGAGTACTTTGTGTACTCTTTGTCCTCCAAGGTGGAGTGACTGTAAAACTTTCTATGTCAAGTAAGCAATACATTAATCTTTATGTATCTTCATGGATCTATCCTGTTTTAATTGATTTGCTCTTGATTTGGTTGGTTTGTTCTCTCTTCTTTCCTTTTCTCGATCTTACTGTGCCAAGGACAGTAAGAGATAAAAACTACATCTGGGAATCTATCTCTACCCATTTAGGCACTTTGATAGCAAGTTTATCGAGAAAACTCGATTTTGCTTGATTCAGGCTAAAAATGTGTTTTCTTGATCCGAGGGTATTTGAGTTGATTTGTTTGATGTTCTAATTTGCTATGACATGTGGAAATACATTTAAACTCATATTGGTCATCATCCACCCACGAGCAAGTTGTATTGACCGATTTTGATTTTAACTCGGTTTTGGTAGAACCTTCTAATGAACTGAAAAAGATCTCAACTTTGGCCATAATTTTCATAATCGTTTGTTGAAATAGGTTTACAATACCCTAGAGAAGATCCCTGCAAAATTTCATATTATTTGGATCTACGGATCAAAAGTTCCATCATTTTTACGTTTTGAAACTATGTTGAAAACAGACTACTTTCTGTTCCTATGAAGTTTTCGACCACGTTCAATTTTTTTGACCACATTGGATTTTCAACCACTCACTGGTCGTCGATCTCACTGATCGTATTTCAACCTGATTCGGCTGTGTTGGTTTTAGACCACTCATTGGCCTTCAACCACGTTGGTTTCGACCATGTTGATTGTCGACCACATTGGTTTTCAACTGCTCTCTACTCGTTGACCACTCGAGTCGAATTTTGACGTTGGCCTTCGATTATGTTGATTTTCGACCACGTTGGTTTTTGACTACGTTGGCATTCGACTACGTTGGTTTTCGACAACGTTGGACTTTGACTATGTTGGCTTTGACCACGTTGGTTTTGACCACTCTCTGGTCGCTGACTGCTCGAGTCAAATTTCGACCGTGTTGGCTTTCGACCACGTTGGTTTCGACTGTATTGGTTTTCGATCGCCCTTTGGTCATCGACTACTAGAGTCGAATTTCGACTGGCAGGGGAATTCTGACCACATTGATTACCGACTGGTAGTCGAATTCCGACCATGTTGATTACCGACTGATAGTCAAAATCTGACTACATTGATTTTTGATTAGGTTGTGCTCAGCTCTGTGATTATCTGGTTTTCAAGTAGAATTTCTATCTTAATTTTTATAACTTTGTAGCTATCGGAGTATAGGACAAGTGAAAATTTAGAGAAAAAATTTTAAGGCACCATTCACCACCTCTGTTGTCTATCCACTCCTATAAGTCTCTGCAAAAGTGTCTACTCACGAAATTAGTGGGATGATTACTTGTTAGATTTTAGGCTCAATGTAAACTATTGAGTTATATTGGTTACGAAAGTGACTAATCATATGTTACGATTGTATAAGTACTTAGGTATATATTCATCTGGAAAGTGGAAAAGTGAAACATCAACAATACTGAAAAGCCCTAAAATTTCAAACCCAAAATTTCTGTGAATTTTTGCTGATTTTTGGGGGAATTTTGGAAACTTTCCCTTTTTGGAAAGTCGCCCCGGTTCTCGCTTTCCTTTTCTGGCCGGACGCCACCCCTCCTCGCTGGCGCCCGCCCACTTCCCTCCTTCCACTTATCCCGGCGCCTTCTCCTTCCTCCTCCCGCTTGCGCCGCTCCCCTCCCCGCTTCTTTCCTCCCCTGGCGCCGCTTCGCTCCCTCTCCCCGCTCGCGCCTCAGCCCCTCCCCGCCTTCCTCTTCGCGCACGCGCCGCGCGTGGGACGACCGCGTCACCCCGGTCTTCGCCCGGATTCATCCCCCCCCCCACCGTGCTGACGCCGCCCGCCTGACGCCACTGTCGCCGCGCGTCGCAGCTCCTCCGCTCAGCCCCACCTGCAGCCTCCCCTTCCCTCTTCCCTCGCCGCTCGGTTCTTCCCCCCTTGGCCGCTTGGTTCTTCACCCTTGGCCGCCCGTGCCCCCTTCCCCGCGACTACCCCTCCCCCTCCGCCGGGTATAAAAGCCCTCCTCAGTCTCCTTGCTCCCCTCCGCTGCCCGAGCTTCTCCTCCACCACCCTCCCTAGCTCCCCATCGCTCCCCAACCTCTCCCAGAGCTGTTGATTGAGACCGCATCACCCCAGTCGCCGCCGCGACCTTCCCCTGTGCCGGCAAGCCCGAAAAGGCAATCTCCCTCTACCCTTCTCCACTTACCAATTCATCCTTCCCTGAGCACCTCCACGGTCTCCGGACGCTTTTGGCAAACACCCCAGGCCAAGGAAACCACCGTGGAGCTCCAGCGTCAACGGCCACCGCCGGCCAAACCACCTCACCGTGGCCGAAGCACCCCGAAGCTCCTTAGCTTGAACCACTACCACCCTCTTGAACCCCTTGAGCCCCTGCCCGTGTAGCCGCTGCCATTGGGGCTACCTCACCGCTGGTGAGCTCCTCCGCCACCGCAAACCCGATTCTTCCCCTTCTGCCTCCCGTCCTCTCCATTGATCTCCTCCCTTTCCAAAGCCCCCAGATGGACTCCCCGTGTTGAGCCGCACCCGGCGGTACCCTTCCCCGCCGCCAGAACCCCTCGCCGACGCCTGAGAGCGGAGCCCCGCCGTCCCTACCCCTCTGCCTTGCGCGCCCGACGAGAGGTAGACGAAGGGAGACGTGGCCCCTCCTCCGCCGTCGGATCCGCCCATTGCCATTTAACTTCGCCCGTTGGATCCTCTGTACCGGTTCGCCGCCTCCCTTAAATCCCAGCCGTTCGATTGCTTCCCCGCTTCCATCCGTTCGCTCGCACCCCGCCATCTCCTCCGTCCGCCCGCGCCAAGTGTCGGCCATCCGGACGAGGTAGGCGCGCGTGAGCGTGGGCCGAAGCCCCGGCCTGCCTCGCCTCTCCACGCAGCGCGCGCGCGAGCGTCCGTGGGCCGCGCTGGCCTGCGGCCGCGCGGGCCGTTCCCGGACGGGCTGCACTGTTGCGCCAGGCCGGCCCTTCACTGTTCCTATTGATTTTCCAGTGAATTTCCAATTTCTAAAATCCAGAAAAATCCAAATAAATCCTAGAAAATCACAGAAAATCCCAAAAATTCTCAAATTTCACCACTTTGCTCCAATATTATTCTGGACCCATTTTTGACTTCCAAATCCACAAATTCATCCCAGATAAATTCCTAAAATTCCCCATTTGCGGATTTATGCATTTTGCTCCTTTTTAAATAGTTTATTTTCCCTCGCTTGATTAGTCTCAAGCTGGACCTTATTATTTTACGTGTTTGCGCTAGTGTCGGAGATTCCGGAAGTTCAAGTGCAAGCTCAGGATCCAGGCGTTTCTACGTTCGAGCTAGCCGAGATCGTCCAAATCAACGGCAAGTCCCAAATCCTTTGATCATGTTGTATCCCATGCCATTTAATTATGTTACTATATTATTTGTATTGAGCTAGTTCTGAAAAGTTAGTTCAAAGTAAAATAAAATGTTTAGAATGACATGTTATGTAGTTAAACCTACCACCGACAAATGCCATGTTAAACTTGTAGCCATGCCTTTGTAACCCTAGAAATAATTATCTGTTAATCTAGATAACTGTAGGTTATTATTATCATGCAAGTCTTTACACTGATAAGGTCGTGGCTGCAGGCCAATAGAATTTAGAAAACCCGACTCTAAGGTAGGGTGGTATGGGACACCGTATCTTAGAGAGGAGAGTGCCGGCGTGCACAAGGTAGGGTAAGGGTGTTGTGGGGCGCCGTGAGACGGCTTTCGCCCACCACTTACCCTAGGATTGAGGCTAGGGTAAGGGTGTTGTGGGGCGCCGCGAGACGGCTTTCGCCCACCACTTACCCTAGGATTGAGGCTAGGGTAAGGGTGTTGTGGGGCGCCGCGAGACGGCTTTCGCCCACCGCTTACCCTAGGATTGAGGTTAGGGTAAGAGTGTTGTGGGACGCCGCGAGACGGCTTTCGCCCACCGCTTACCCTAGGTTGGGTCGCGGGCCTGGCGAGGTTGCGGACCATGTGAAAATATAAGGACTGAAACCCTTACGCTGAGCAAATGTCACAGTGATCGCTCAACCACAGGAGTTGACTTGTCAACACTGGTTTAGTAGCTGCTCAACTCGATTGAAACTCTACAGGGGTGGAGGAGGAGGATTAGCAGTGAGGTTAGGCAGGCCATGCTGCGGGTGCCTAACAACGGTAGGGTCCACTCGAAGCGGACGTTGGTTTTTCTCTTTTTGGGTGTGCGTGTGTGAGCCAGACCCGAGTGGATTCTACCGGGTAGAGCCTATATAAAGAATTGAGCAGTGAAACGACCTGGCTTTCTTAACTCTTTAGCGGGAGTTAAGGGGTCGTGTGGGTAAAGCTGAGCAAACTCTGCAGAGTCAAATAAATGGTATTCGAATACGTCGTGCTCCCGGTTATTGGAGCTGTGTCACTTGGGTGATTCCAGCCGCGAAACTTAAGTAGTTTTGTACATGCTTTAACTTGTTTAGCTGGTTAATTAACTTTTATTGAAAACCCCTGAGATCTTAAGGAGTAGTTTTGGGTCCGTCTTATCAAAATGTTTACAAATAAAACTGCATCCACTCAACTTAATAAACTAAGTATATTCCCTTCCATTGTAAATCCGTGCATGTAGTAAGATAGAATCCCTTTGGAATTTGCTGAGCCGATTGTTTGGCTCACGGCTTGTTTAATCCACTCTTTAGAGGATCAAGACGAAGGTGAAGGTCTCCCCGTTGAGGAAGTTCCGGAGGATCTCTTCTTCGACGAGGATCCGTGGCTTTAGGTCTTCGCCGCGCTCGAAGCGGATCTTGGAGTTTTTGTAATGAAATTATACTTTGGGCTTGCACGCCCTGCTGTCAAAACTGGATATTATTCCATATATGAAATATATGCTGGACTTTTGTTGTAAGCATGCAATGGCATACTCTTGCGCAACACTCCATAACTGTTCATACGTGAATAATTATGGAATGCCGTGTCCGTACGCGCCCCTGGAAACGGGGGCGTTACAAGTACTATGGCCGTATCTCCTGAGGTGCACACATACTTGTGTGTACGATTCCTGTGACAACGGCATTGCTCACCATATAATTGACAAGTCGGTCCTAGTAGTTAACTTAAGGGCGCATCTGTCTTGACCAGAGGATAGAAATTCCAAGAAAATACCCATCGTTCAAGTAGGACGTGAACACCTGCAGGGAAACGCAGAGACCCTTCCTCCTGCAGGGAAACTCAGAATGTTCTTCCTCGTGAGACGATTGCGATTTGAAGGTCAACTGCAGCAACAGCAAGCAGTGTTCATTCGCTTCGATGAGTCTGCCACCGTCATCAGAGGGATGGACTTGACCTCCTGTAGTCCTGTATGTTGAAGAAAAAAAGATCCACACGCTCTCAATCTCAACTAGCGACTAGGAAAACATGGAGCCGATTTGCTTGTCAACTCTTCAAGTAGACTGGTAAGCGACATCAAGAGCTGTAATGTAAATATTTTACTGGAACGGACACAGGTTCCCTTCTTAGAATGAGCTTTATTTATCATTATCATTACTATTATAAAGAAACGAGTTGGTGGTTGTATGTCTGTTCTTCTCTAACGAATTTTTTGTACGCATAATCCCTTTTTTATTCGAAAATACATAAATATACCCGCGAGAAAATTTTTTACAAAAATAATCCCCAGTCGCCGCCCCATTGGGCGACTTCTGCCTTTCGCTCAACCGGGAAGCGACAAAATATTTATCGCTCGATGATTGAGCGACTGCAAGTAGTCGCTTTCCTGTTAAGCGACTTTATAGTAGTCGCCCAATGGATGGGCGACTTATAAGCGCAGTCGCCCAATGGATGGGCGACTTTAGATTGCCCCGTGAATTTTTAGAGTTTTGTCAATTTTGTAGTTTTAAACTGGAAAAACATATGGTATAGTTGTAATAAAAGGTTATGTTTATTGTATATTGTAGGTGCATTAAAAATTTTGAGAAATATTTTTTAAGAACAATTGACTGTAGAACGTTTGATATATACATTGCTAAGTGATATATTTATGTTACTAAAATTAGTGTACCAAGAGTATGTTAATATTGTTAAATGACTTGCTATCTGAATCATTGAATGCGAACACACGAGATAATAACCTTATGTGAATAGAAATAAACTTCATAACATGCCGCGTACAATTTTATTACATGCATAACATATAGCATGATATGCGACCAACCCACCCAACTGCTCGTAACATTTTGTCTACTGGGTGTAGCGTGGTTGTTTCCCCTTTTTATCGCGCCTTGAAGATGGCTCCGCTGCATCCTTTTTCCTGTCATTCTTGGACTTGAGAGCTGCCTCACGAGCTTCAAGCTCTTCCTCCTGACGCTTGATGGCTGTTTCACGCAGATTTAGCTGCTCCCGCCTCCTTTGCATCTCATCCTCCTTGCCCTTCAGACGGATTTGGTCCACCCTCACGCGGCGCTCTTGCTCAAGCTGCATCTGTCGTTCCACCTCGCGAGCGTGAGTCATCTTGACAAAGTATTGTCCTTTGTTTTCCACCTCCTTTGGCCGGTTCCCTGGCCATGCCGGCAGCACCCGATCCACCCATTCGATGAACTTGCAAGCCTATGTGTGGCGTGGTAGATGTCATGGATCAAGTTGAAAAACGATAACGAGAAACAAGGGATTTAATTGTCGTCGTTACCACGAAGTCGTCATCCAGGTCTGGACAATTGAAGAACCTACGGCCGTAGTTGGCTCGTGGTACTGGATCCGTCCAGACGCACAACATCGTCCTAAAGCCGCAATGGCACTTCGGGCGCTCATGCCACTCCGGCACTCCAAATGGGTCGGACTTCCAGGAAGACATTGTTGTGTGGTAGTATTGTGATGTCTTGAGGAGGAGATGTGGTATGGAAGACATAGGAGGCATTTATGTAGGCAGGTTATCTGGTGCAGTGGGCATAGTCCATGGAGAGGAGGTCGTACCAATCTTTTCGCTTTTTCAGGATTCCAGTGTAACAATTAATGTCCCTATGTAGGCTTTTCAGAGCGTGTAGCCTGTATTTCTGAAACAACAAGCAAATGTGACATGAAAACTCACTGGAAAGGATACATGCCTATGACGTGAACACTCACTGTAAAGGCTACAGCCTACGCCCCTATTTTATTGGTTTCTGTAGCGATAGGCCTGGATTATCCTCAGGTCGTAGGATACATGCCTATGTCCCTATGAAGGCTTTTCAGATCGTAGCCTTTATGTAGGCAGTTTAGCTGACATGTGTTGTAATCTGACTGAGCAAAGCTGCCCCATTTTGTCATATCACTGCGTAAAGCTGGCATGTGTTGTCATCTCACCGAGTAAAGCTGAGCGCTTTTGTCATGTCTCTGGGCAAAGCAGCCCTCTTTTGTCCCGCCATTCGATATAAATAGCACGGTAGAGGTCCCATGAAGTTGTAGCCAGAAAACCCTGTAAATCGAACAAAGAAGTACCTTCTATTTCGTGGTGGAACATACCATGGCGGAAGATGAGGGGCCAGTCGGATATGGGTCACCGAAGGAAGACCTTCCCTTGGAAAGGAGGGAGATGTTCGGTCCACAGTACCGCTTGGTACCAAGCCGGCGTGCGCAACCAGCGTGGCCGAAATGCAGACACAATGAGTACGTGGTCGTGCAGGTCCTGGAAGGGCCGAACGATGGCGGGCGCCGTTTCTTCCGATGCCCACGCTCCGGGGTACAAATTACTAATAGTACATCTTTGTATTGCTTATGGACCCTCCATGTTTACTGTCCTTTTTCGTAGATGGCGAAATGCGACTTCTTCCGCTGGATCGACCCTCCTCATGAACGGTATATTGACCGTTATGTGGGTACTTTATGGGACCGAATAATGGACTTGGAACGGAGACCCCTGAGAACCCAATTGTACACCTCGGCAAGGTTACTTGTCATTATTCCGTACCTTGCGCCATCCGTGTCGTGCAACAACGACCACTTCTCCAATGGTTCCCCCTCGATCCACTGCGAGAAGCACTTGATGTTTCGCGCGCTCCTCCTTCTTGGACCACTTGGGTTAGACTCATCGATTGCTGCCAAGCATTGCGGTTGTGCCGCCCCAGGAATGACCGGCCCCTTGCTCCTCTCGTCGACGTTCTTCCTGGTGTGCTCATCCAACAACCCCCATAAAGCATCAAATTTTCTCTGCTGGTTCTGCCTAGCCAGCCTCTTGAATAGCTTCTTCAAAGATTGTTTCGGGAATTGCTTGAAAAAGTTTGCCCCTAAGTGACGACTGCACCACCGGTTCCTCATGTCCGGCCAAGGAACGCTCTCCTCAGGGTCTTCTTGCAGTTTTCGTATCGCCTTTATAATCCCGGCGTGGCGATCATGGATTACGCACACACCAGGACGGCTGCCTACAACTCCAGCCTTCACATGTCTGAGAAACCACAGCCAGCTCTCATAATTCTCGCTCTCCACAAATGCAATAGCCAGCGGCAATATTTGATTGTTACCATCAACGCCTATGGCCGTCAGGAGCTGCCCTTTGTATTTGCCTGTCAAGAAGGTCCCATCTACAGAGATCACTGGCAGCATGTGCTTGAATGCTTCAATGCTAGCACCAAATGCAAACAATGCTCTCTGCAACACTGCAAATCCCGGTGGACTTATGGACGGCTTCTCGTGCACGGCGATGTACGTGCCCGGGTTCCTTTGTTGCAACACCTTAAGCATACGGGGAAGGTTGTCGTACGCCGCCTCGAAAGTGCCAAAACATTTTTCCAACGCCTTTTGCTTGGCACGCCACGCTTTCGTGTAGCTAATCTTATACTTGAATTTATTCTCGATAGCTACCACAATATGCGTTGCCGCAATATCTCTCTTCTCCACTCTCTCCCCATACATCAAATTGGCTATAAATCCGGACGTCAGGTTACGATGCCTCGCCAAGACAGTGTTCAGAATGCAGGAGTGCGGCTCCACCTTGGACACAATCCAGTGAGTGTCATACTTCGGTCTACGTGCGTGCACCCTCCAAGGACAACCAGCCTGCTCGCACTTCACAGTGTACTGCTCCTGGCTTGATTTGACGACGCGAAATGTCCGTTGCATTGAGAGGGCCCAAAGCTTGATGGCATCCTGCAGCGCTTCCTTGTCAGCAAACGTAGCATGCACCCGAACCTCTGTCTCATGATACTCCCATGGTGATTCATGCTCATCATGGGCGGAAACACCCTCCGCATTAAACCGGTTCCATTCCTGGGGGATAGGAACTTCTTCATCATCCGAACTATCCTCCTCCTCGTCCTCTACAGCTTGCTCTTCATCACATGCCCTCTAGTCATCAGATTCCATCTGATGCACGATATACTCATTATGCTCTCCTTCATCTGCTTGCCCAGTTCCGTCTCTATAGCTTGACAGCTGTAACTCTCCTCCATGTGTCGCATCAGCTTGCCCAGTTCCCTCTCTATAGCTTGACGGCCGTAACTCTCCTCCATGTACCGCATTGCCTTCATCACGAGCAACTTCATCAGCTCCACCAACGTGCGGCCCGCCCGAGCTGCTAGCACCTCCCGAAGCATAGGCGGACGCACGAGCTTGCGCAGCTGCTTGTAGTGAGCACGGTTGCACAAGCAGGACACACTCGTATCCACGGCGCCGGCACCCTTGCACAAATCCCTTCCACGAAGCTGAGCGCACCAATGTCTTCAACTCCCATCTGATGTTAGTGGGAGACCGGCTCCAAAACCTTTGCACAACGACGCTGCACACCTCGGGGTCCAATGAAAAACTCTCGGTCAGCCAATGCTGCACATCTGTCATTCCAGCATTCTCGTCATCGGGAAGTACGAGAGTGACTTGCGGAAAATCGCTTAAATCCACACCATTCGGACCTTCACGAATCATTCCAGCACCATAATACACTCTCAATGTAGTACTGGCCATTAATGATGTAAACCTACATGTATGATTGAAATTTACGACATATCAAATAACATCGTTCAACACTAAACTAAACTTTCCATACTAAAAAGGGTAGTCAAATTTCCATACTACAAAATGTATACTACATCTACAATTTTTACTAACACCAATATTTCATCTAAATAATAGTGTAAATACAACCTAATTAACAAAAATACCTGGATCCAAATCGATGGAATAGCTTGGACTCCTTCTTCCTCCCTCACCTCCTCCTTCAACCCTGTCCTCCTCTCCTTCTCTTCTCCCCTCTCCTCCTTTTCTTCCCCTCCTCCCTCTTTTCTCCCCTTCCTCTTCCTCCTCTCTTCTTCTATGCGCGGAATGGGGAAATGAGGGAAAAGTGGTTGCTAGTGGGCGGCAGGCGGTGGAATAAGTGGCATCCACTCCTGTCGCCCTACCGTTGAGCGACTGCAATTTCAGTCGCTCAACCGTACAGCGACTGAAATTACAGTCGCTCAACCGTAGAACGACTGCATAAGTCGCCCAACGGTTCACACATTTCTTAAATGTCGCTTCCCGGTTGGGCGAAAGGCAGAAGTCGCCCAATGGGGCGGCGACTGAGGATTATTTTTGTAAAAAATTTTCTCGCGGGTATATTTATGTATTTTCGAATAAAAAAGGGATTATCCGTACAAAAAATTCCTTCTCTAACCATTCTATTCCTTTAACTTCTCATCATTCTTTATTTCTCTCAATAGATCAAAGCAACTCTCTTCCATAGCATAATTATTTATATATCCAATAAATTTTATTGTAACGCATAGATACATAATTAGTCCCGTTGAATCTGAAGATGACATGATTATGAGAGAACGGGTGTCCTTCATCTGGGTAAGTATACAACAATCAGACGAGGAAGATCCGAGCAAACCGGCTCGTGCGGACTTGGTCGCCGCACGACAAGATTGGGTCGGTCTTTTCAAGTCTCAGACGGGCCAGGCCGAGTTGGGCGGGCTTGGTTTGTCGGGAGTTGGCCGGCCGGGCTTCGGCAAATCGTTGGCTTAGGTGGATGTGGATGAACGCCACAGCGAATGGGCCTGTGGACAAATTTGGGTGAGAAAAAAAGGGTGCTCTAGTCAAAAATTTTAAGGATTTTGCAAAAATCAACCAGCAAATGGGAGATTTTATAAAAAAATCTAACCACATCTCAAAATTTATCATAAACCTATCCGTAAGTTCTATGTGGTTACAAATCCTCGCCCTCACACGCCGATTTATTCGCTGAAGCTCATAGAATTCCAGAACTGCTAACTTAATTATCTCCCACTGAGGGGATCATATCCAAGTCCATCCAGACCGTGATAATCCTCTCGCGCGGCTGCAACGTCAGGGATCGTCCATCTTTCTTGCATCGCTCTTTATTCTCCTGCACTCAACTCTTGCGCCATACCCTACACCGACATGTCTTTCCTGCTTATGGTCCATCTACTAGGACTGCCATGCAAGTGCTATATAGAAGCTTCAGCGAGTAAATTGGTTTAAGGGGGTTGATTTGCATCCACATAAAATTTGCGGTGAGTTTTTGACGAACTTAGATATACACGTGATGTTTTGATAAACTCCCTCGCTTGCAGATGGGCTTTCGTAAAAGAGAAAATTGATCATTTGCCACTTTGAAGAGTGGGCTTCGCAAAATTGCCACTTTCAAAATTGGTTTCGCAAAAATGTCATGCAGTACATTTACCTCTTGATTACCATGCCATTTGAGCCATTTAACTCATTTAATATTTTTTTTCTAATTTTAGAGGCTGAAAAAGACCTCTCTACCCTACTGCGCAAGGGTCTTTTGTTTATTCATCAACCATCACTTCCTACTTCGGCTCCTAGTCGACGGTGGTGATGCTTGGACCTCCTCGTATCTTCTCCTTTGTCTCTGAATTCCTGTGTTTATTCTTGTTTTCTTCTCTGTCCCTGTGCTTAGAGGTAGATGGCTCCTCACCTGAGGATCCATATATCAAAAATGATGGCTTCTCTGGACCTCGATATCCCGTCGAGCCTCGGCGGCGGCGGCGATGGAGAGAGCCAGCCGCAGCGGAGAAGGGCGGGTTGACGCGTGTAGAATTCTCCTGTGATTCCTACTGGGCTTCGATTTCCGGTTTCTACTCGCATTGGGCCATCCACCTTTCGGTGATTTGGTCTTGGAGAATGAAGAAGCCAATTCGTACACGGAGAATTCTCCACGCAACGCAACGCGATTCCTGCGATTTCCATCCCTCTCGCATCCTCGTGAAAAGTTGTCGTCTCCTCCGCGCACCGATGCGACCGCGGCCGCTTGCCTTCCCGACCATCGACTCCCTCGCGGCGTTCCTCCGGCCGCGCCTGCCGGGCTCCGCGCTCGCCTCCTGGGGCTTGATGCCCGGCACCAAGACCCTCTTGAACCTCTTCCTCGAGCTCTCCCACGGCGACAGCGAGCTCCTCCTCGCCACCGACCCACCACGGGCGCAACACCCCGCCGTCGTCCGTGCCGTCCACGTCGCCACCGTCCGCATCCACAACTGCCGCAGCGCGCGCCTCGTCGAGACCCGGCAGCTGCTCTCCGACGGCACGCTTCGCCGCCGGGGCCCACGCCCGCTCTCCGAGAAGATGCGCCCCGGGGAGTCCTCCGAGGCCGCTGCGGCGCGCGCCGTCCGCGAGGAGCTCGGCGAGCGCATCCGCGTCCGGATCCTGGGCGGCTGCGGCGCGGGAGGGGCGGGGACGGAGTCGCGCGTCGAGGAGCGCGACTCCGCGTCCTACTCCGGGCTCCCCGCCAGGTACGTGCTGCACGCGGTGGACGCCGAGGTGGTCCAGGGCGTGCCGGAGGACGGCGAGTTCGAGACGGAGGAGACCGGCGAGGACGAGGGGGAGGGCGGCGGTGAGGCCATCACGGTGAAGCAGCATTACTGGAAGTGGGTCGACGACGACGAGGAGGAGGACCACAAGGACGCCGCCGAGGGCGCGCGCACAGTAGGATAGAAAGGGTAAAAAGGTCTTTTCCAGCCCATAAAATTAGAAAAAAAATATTAAATAAGTTAAATGGCTTAAATGGCATGGTAATCAAGAGGTAAATGTATTGCATGGTATTTTTGCGAAGTCAATTTTGAAAGTGGCAATTTTGCGAAGCCCACTCTTCAAAGTGGCAAATGATCAAATTTCTCTTCGTAAAATCCCCCAAACTTTTACCTTAAAAAATTGGACTTGCAGTGATTAAGGGCCTGTTCTTTACCTCACAAGCCGGCGGCTTTTGGTTTTTGCTACAGTACCTAACTTTCAAATAAAGTATTTTCTCAAGATGTGGTCTACAAGTTAAACGATCTACACGTTAAAAGCCCAACATCTGTACCAGCCAAAATCGCAAGTGAGTCTCTATCTCTCCGTAATCTGTACCGTAAACAGCTAAAATTCAAAAATTTCAGCCAAAAGTCATAAGCCGCAGCCAAAAAGAACAGGCCCTAAGTGCTGAGCAACTATAAGTGCTCACCACAAGATGGAGAATGCTCACGCCCAACCGCACAGTGTTCCGTGCGCTTCGCCATCTGTGCTCCCTCTTGCTGGTATGCCGGACTGAAAACGCCGGCAACCGAGCGGGAAAAAAGACCTGCGGTGATGAGGTACGGTCCAGCTTTAAATAGCTTCGATTTGTGACTTTTGTCTTAAAGCCATTTAAAACACGTATCTTCTTAATTTTAGTTTTTTATTTTTTTTGCTTTTTCACTTTTGCCTTTTCTTTTAATTCCTTTGCATTGTCTGATATAATGGTTTTATTTATTTTTTTCTCTTTATTATTATTATTATTTTTTCTCCGAAAAAATAATAGCCGTCATAATACATTCGCAACTAAAAACTAATAACAGAATTTAGAAATTAGACTTTTAAACAAACCAGTTGAAGTCCGGAAAATATACTTCGGAACACCGACCATCGTGCGCGGAGCTCGCCTCCATCCTCTGAACCAACCGCTGGGTCTGTATTCAAGCTTCCATTTAAAACCTGCACCAACCACATACCTTCTACAATGCTACAGACTACAGTGCAACTTAGGAAAAAAGAAACGTTCGGCTGTATGTTAATGGTTTGTTTGTGATTCAATAGCTGCTTTTTCATTTTAGCAAAAAGCGCGCATATTATCCATGCAGTTTCAAGGATTCTGTCAGCATATGTGTGATGCTTTAAGTGAGATTATGAGCTTTTATTTTACTTTTTTTTTCTCTGGGAAGGGCAAAAGTGGAATTCTTTTAAGAAAAATAAATGTCAGACAGGGAGCAACAGAAACCAACTCTTTGATCTGTCATCATCTTCTTAGGTACTGGCAATTCTGCAAGCTCTTCAACAAATTCACAAGATGCCATCATGCACACAACAAATGTTCGCCAAATAATGAATCAACAGCACAATCTAAACTCTGAAATAAAGAAGTTTTTTTTTTGCCTCTCTCTATACAACATAAGGTTTCCATTTCCCTGGTGAAGTCTTTATCAGTTCATCTTATCGCATACATGCAGATGTGCGATGCTTTACGTTTTTTAATGTGAGATTATGAGCTTTTATTTTACTTTTCTCTCTCTCTGGGATGGGCGAAAGTGGAATTCTTTTAAGAATAATAAGTGTTAGACAGGGAGCAACAGAAACCAACTCTTTGATCTGTCATCGTCTTCTTAGGTATTGGCAATTCTGCAAGCTCTTCAACAAATTAACAAGATGCCATAACAGGACAATCTAAACTCTGAAATAAAGAAGAGATTTTTTTTGCCTCTTTCTATACAACATAAGGTTTCCATTTCCCTGGTGAAGTCTTTATCAATTCATCTTATCGCATACATGCAGCTCATCACCATGTTTGGAGGCTCAATACGCTCTCAAACAAAAAGAACCTCTTGAGACGTAATTACATATATGTATATAGGGAAGCAAAAAACGAAAAGCAAAACCAAAGCAGAAATCAAAAATCAAAACAGAGAGCAAAAAGACTCAGAAGAGCATCCTTCAAAGAATTAACACAATTATGCACCACTATACAACGAGGAGGAGGGGGAAAAGCAATTATACAGGTACTAGTAATACTCAGGCGATCACGGTGGAGGAGTCGAGGCGGTCGAGGCGGCTCCACACCTCGCCGAACGTCGGCCGCCTCCGGCCGCAGGCGACGAGGAGGAAGATCCGCTGCAGCTCGTCGACGAGGCGCACCATCTGCCGCACCGGCGCCAGCAGCAGCGTGAACGGCAGCACCCAGATGCCCAGCTCCAAGATCAGCATCGTCGCTAGCTCTATTCTTCTCCTTCCTCCTCTTCTTGTCTTCTTGATATATATGATCAACAACAACAACACATGCCTTTAATTCTACTGGTCTCCAACAACCAATTCACTTTTGATTTCTTGATTCCTTCTCTCCTACGCGCTCCCTCTCCTTGTAAGGCAATTATCGATGTGATGACTAGCTAGCCTAATGGCCGGTGCACGAGCATGATTGGCATGTTGGCCCCGGTAGGCCACACACCAAGCCTCCACGTAGCATCGATGAATACTCAACAGATATGTCAATTTGGGTTGGTTTTTTCTGCTGAGTTTATGATTTTTTAATTCTAGTATTATTTTTTATACGATCAAATTGAATATCGATAAGTTATTTTAAAATAATTACTTTAATAAATTATTTTAAAATAGTAATAAAAATTATTTTATTTATTTATTTAGAGAAAAAAAAATTATAGGCACCATCGACCGAAAAGAACAAAGTTATGATCGCGAGCGAGCTTGCTGTGACGAGACGTGCAATCTTTGCTTGCCTTGGATTGGCTTGATCCGGCTGCTACACATGGCCGACATGGAGGCGTAGTACGCACAGATGGAGCCCAGCCTTACCTCTGCTCACGTTGGTTATCCTTTTCTTCTCCCATGTTTATCTCCCCCACGTTCCCGTAGGCTCCACCTCATACATGTTCAGTACTAGAACTATTGCACGCCACCACACGCATTAACCCTATGGTGTCGGTCGTTTTCATCTATTCGAGACGCATTAACCGTATGGTGTCGGTCGTTTTCATCTATTATAGACCCATTCGGTACTTCTACTGATCTTCATCCGCACCGATCTTTCGAGGATCTTATGAGCATCGATCAGGTTCTCTAACTTATGACTACAGAATGGTTACTATTTCATACGACTATCAACTAGGTTATGCGACTTAGGACTACCGACTATGTTCTATAGGTTTTGACTATCGACTATGTTATGTAGATTTCGACTACTAACTTACCCATTAGGATCTATAGATTTCGACTACCGACTATCAACTAGGATTTGCAGCTTATGACTAGGGACTGGGTCAATCTTACCGCTCTTATGACCGATCTACTGTTCGTACGACCACTCTACCACACTTACGACCGATCTACTACCGTTATGACCAAACTACTACACTTACGACTATCGACTTTGTTCTGTGATCTTCAACTATATGATCACTATAGCTACCGACGACTGGAGCTTACGACCTCACAACTTCTGACTTCTAACTGTTTTCAACTTCTGACTACTTTAGCTCTCTTTTCAACTTCGACTATTGTTAGCAGTCAAAAGTTACAACTACGCAAAGATGTCAAAGTTTGCGACTACTGCAGTCGAAGGTTTCAACTACGCAAGCGGTCAAAGATCTCAACTTCAGTAGCGGTCAAGGATTTCAATAACAGCTGTGGTCGAAGAAGTCGACATGGCAGCGGTCGAAGATCTCAACTCCGGCAACGGTCGAAGCTTTTGATAACAGGTGATCGAGGATTTCGACAACGGCTGTGGTCGAAGAGGTCGACATGGCAGCGGTCGAAGATCTCGACTCCAGCAGTGGTCGATGATCTCGACTCTAGCAGTGGTCGAAGATCTCGACTCCAGCAGTGGTCGAAGCTTTTGATAATGGCTGTGGTCAAATATTTTGACCACGACAGTAGTCAAATATTTCGACAATGTTAGTGGTCGAAAAGTTCAACATAGAAGCGGTCAAAGATCTCGACTCTGGCTGTGGCCAAAGAGTTCAATACTAGCTGTGGTAAAAAATCTGGACACATTAGAGGTCAAAGGTCTCGACATAGCAGCGATCGATGATTCTGACACAACAGTAGTCGAAAATTTCGACGCCCGGTTGTGGTCAAAAATCTCGACACGGTAGTGGTCGAAGATCTCGACACAGCAGCGGTCAAAGATTTCGACTATGGTGGTAGTTGGAGATTTCGATTACGGTGGCGGTCGAAGATTTCGACTATGGTTGCTGTCGAATATTCCGACTGTGGTTGTGGTTGAAAATTTTGACTACAGCTACGGTTGAATATTTTGACTATGGCTAAGGTCAAAGATTTTTATGCCTGACTGTGGTAAAAAATCTCCACACAGTAATGGTCGATGATTTTGACACCCAGCTACAGTTGGAAATCTTGACACGACAACGGTCAAAGATCTCGACACACCTGCGGTCGTAGATCTCAACAAAGCAGCGGTTAAAGATCTCGACACCGGTCAAAAATCTCGACACAGCAGCGACCAAAGATTTCAACATAGCAGCAGTTGAAGATCTCGACGCCTAGCTGTGGTCGGAAATCTCGGCACGGTAGCGGTCGAAGATCTCGACATGGCTGTGGTTAAAATTTTGACACAACAGCGGTCGAAAATGCAGTAGCGGTCGAATATTTTGATAGCACTGCCAGCTTTCGACTTTGATTGCTACAGTTCTGTTCTCATGTTCGACTACTGCAATTTTCATTTAGAGTTCGAGTACTTTAGTACTTCAATTCCTTTTAGTTCTTTTATTCGATTTTAATTACTTTAGTTCTCTTTTCGACTATGATCACTTTAGTTCTCTTTTCATCTTATGTTCTCTACAAGGGAAGGAGGAGCTTACCAAAGATAATGACAGTTCATGAGAAGGAGTGGAAAAGGTTAGTGTCAGAGACCTCGTCAGCAGTGAAGGGTCTGTGGCGACAACAATTTTTTCGGTAGCAGTGAAGCTATAGAATAGGGTGCGCATGAGCTTGTATGCATGCATGCGAAGGTACAAGTGAAAGGAATAGAGGTACAACTCACCGGAGAGAGGAAGTATTATGGCGGCGCTCTGTCAGAGATGAAGAAGAAGACCTAGCTCGGGTGATCCATTGCATAAAAGGTCGATCAAATGAGCAGGGTGCACAGGGAAGAGATAAGGCATGTTGCAATGGAGCTGGGGAGGAGAGAAGCTCACCGGAGTAGCTAACACATGGTAGCATGCTCGTCAGCGTCATGTATGACTTCGGTTTTCTCGACATTCTAGAGAGCGGAGTGCTCAAGAAAAGTGCAAGAGACAAAGAGGGTGAGCTGAGGAGAAATGGCATGGTCGGGGGTTTATAGGTATGGACGGCTGAGGTAGAGTGCGAGTTCTCACGAGTGCGATCAAAAACTCGCCGTGGAATGCGAGGCGTGGAGGGGGGCAAGAGGAAAGATATGTATCGCGTATGAGGTGATGGGTATGCAGAGTTGGCAGTAGCAGAGAGTGAAACCACGTGCGTGGCATCTAAAACCGGGGGCAGCTCGAGCCATGATTACGGTGGAGCTGGCGGATGCACGCAAAGTGGAAGATGATGGCTATCGTGGGCCCGGCATGTTAGCGAGCGAAGCGAGATAGCCTGACAGGATTGTCTTGACATACAAAAAGAGTTTAGGAGTCTCCGAGTCTGTGCGTTTGAGTACTTGTGTTCTAAGCCTCTCGAGTTTAGGAACGGCTCCGTCGACGACACGCCACCTGCGCATCGACCATTACTGCTGGTTTGCTCATGCAACTCGCTCGTGGCATGTACTACTGTACCTGCGATCCCGATGTCGTAGCCGAAGATGACGCCGCCCATGCCGGCGGTGACCGTTCCGCCGTAGCACCGCTCCTCGCTCTCCGCGACAATGCCGACCGCCATGGCTGATCAGACCGAGCTGCAGGCATGTGGTAAAAGGGCAAGTGCTCGTCTTGTTATAGCTGTGGATTGTGGAGATGTGGTGCACTAGGTGAGTACTGAGTAGCAGTGATCGCTGACTGGCTTGTGTTGACTTGCTGGAGAGATGCGATGTTGATTGCCTGGTTGCTTCTTGTTCTTATGCGATTAGTAATTGATACGATTCAGCTAGATGCTCCGTTTAGTCAGCAACTACTCTAGGCCTCTTGATTTGTTTATGGGCCAAAATTTCCAATTTCCACAACGTCGCTTACTCGCTTGGCTCGATTGCAATGCTAGGTGGTACCTACTACCACTGTAGCGTGTGTTGATGCGACCATCTCGTCCATGTTTAAATCAAGCGAGTGTCAATCAACAATCAACATAAACCGTGACATGAACTGCATCTTGGACGATTCTACATATTTGTGTTGACTAGTTGGAGATTGATGCAGGTTGCTTCTTGTTCTTGTGCAAGACTGTCAAGCTTTTATTTGGTGAGTTTCGATCAGCTAGATACCACACATGTAAAATTCATCTCTTGCTGTTTCTGTTTGGTACCCTACCGCATTTTTATTTTAAATTTTTTTAAATTTAATTATGCTAAATAAGCCTCTGTCAGCTACAGTGCTTTTTTCAGCCAGCTACAGTGTTTTCAGCCGTAAGCCACGAGCTTTTCAGCCGAACCGATCACCACCAGTGATGCACTGATGCGTTGTAGAAAGTAGCGCCCTCCCTGGGCCACATGGCATCTGCCGCCACGACGTGGTTGCATACATTTGCGTTTGCTGATGAAGTTCGTCTTTTTTTCTTATCAGTTTAAGCTTTCTAATAAATTGATTGATCAATACAATTTAGAGCAGTGGTTCGGCTCATCTGGAGGTGTGGGAGGTGCTGACACCTCCATCGCATTCAACCATCCATCGGATAGGGACATAATCGTACTTTCATTTGCCACCATCGTCCTAGTCCTCTCACGCCGCAACTGTGCTCCTCATCCTCGTCGGCCCTCCCGTCAGGTGCGCTGTGGTTATCTCGTCGATTTGGGCCCATTCAACGCGTCTGCTGCTCGTCGCTCGTTGCCGATGATGGGTTGTAATCTCGGCGAGTCGGCCTCATCCGACACAAGAGGCCGCGCATCCAGTTGAAGGTCGTCATGCCGACGCCAAAGGAGGCCGACTTCACTCTCCATCTCTCCTTCAACGGTGAGTTCTTAAATGGTATTAGGAAGTTTCCTGTTTTATTTTGACGGCAAACATACATGATTTTGCTTTGTATTAGAGTATGTAGAACACATAATCCTTAATGCGGTCTACATCATATTAAGTTTATGACACATTAGTACAATTGGTAAGATGTCAATTGATCACTAACTTCTCTGTATGCAAGTTTCTCTGTTAATAGTTAAACAGTCGAGGCTTTATTAAGGTGTGCGGACAAAGTCTTCCGATTGTAACTTCCCTTGAAGACATTGTGCAACAAGGGCAGGTTTGATTTTTGTTTTTGGTAAGGATGCTACATCCAGTGTCTGTGTCCGTCCGAATTTTTGTATTTAAGCCTTTTTTTTGAAAAATATTCACATTTAGACCCCTGGTGGTTTTAATTCCGTTTTTGGACCCAGGGAGTCGGAGCCGTGACCCACGGCGCTGAGGTAACACGTCTCGGCGCCGTGGTCCACGGCTCCGAGGTCGCAGGCCCACTCCAGCGTGGCGGCCTGCATGGCGCTGACGTGGCAAGAGCTCGGCGCCGTGGTCCATAGCTCCGAGCTCGGAGCCGTGGGTCATGGCTCCGAGCTCGGAGCCATGGACCACGGCGCCGAGCTCGGAGCCATGGATCTTGGCGCCGAGCATGCGGCCTTTTCCTGGGGCACGGCGGGTCACGGGTGCAGTTCTTTTCCTCTGTCCGCTCTTGCCCGCCTCCCCGCCGCCGCGGACGCCCGCCTCCCCTCCCCGCCCGCGTCCCCGGCCTCCCGCCGCCGCCCCCTTTGCCGCCCGGCCTCCCGCCTCCCCGCGTCTGCGCCCGGCCGCCTCCCCGCGTCTGCACCTGGCCGCCGCCCCGCGTCTCCGGCCGCCGCCCCCTGGTGCCACCCGGCCTCCGGCCGCCTCCCCCTGGTGCCGCCCGACCTCCGGCCGCCCGCGTCTGAGCCCGGCCGCCCGCCTCCCCGCGTCTGCGCCCGGCCGCCTCCCCGTGTCTCCAACCGCCTGCACGGATCCTCCTCCCCTCCCCGCAAGGGAAGGAACTGCCGCAAAGGTAGATGCCCGTCAATCCTTTCCTGCTCTTCTCTGCCATGTTTTCTGTACAATGTGACCTTATGCTTTGCTTAAGAGTCTTAAGGACATATGGTTCTTGGTAGAAGTTCAATTCAACCACAGCAGCTTATAAACGCTAGGCATGTCAATGACAATGTGTTCTTTTTGGCCACCGGTAAGGACTAGTTGGAGGAATTCGAAGAGCTTCTTGATGTGTCCCCAATGCAAGTTCATATGAGCTGTACTGTAATATTGGTGTGATTAATACAATATGTAGATAAATATTGGTGGTTCTGTTTGACTCCAAAAAAGACATTGTAGGCTGCATATTATAACTGAAAATCTCATGTGACTATATCTGGATCCTATTAGATATATAGATGTTTGAATGGGAAAGGGTTCATTTAGATATTTTATTGCTTAAACAAGTATGCATGTGATTTATCCAAAATTTCGCTTAAAGGTATTGAGTTTGGTTTTGTGTATGAACTAGATGGACAACGTAGTGACCCTATATCATGGAGGCAGTGTGACAAGTGATGATTATGGAAATGTTCAATTTGTTGAAATGCAAAGGGTGCCTCTGATGTTCAGTGATCGGCCGTCGTTTAGTGAGTTGGTTGCTAGGGCCCGGGAGAAGCTACATTGTCATGGAAACGAGGAGAGCATCACAGTTGAGGGGTTACTTCACTTCGGTTCGAAAGACACAATTCTCAGGCGGTTGATCTTAATTGGTTGTGAGGATGAGTGAGACAAATATGTCAAAGTGGTTATGAGGAATGAGTTAAAATGTTTGGACCTTGTTGTGCGGAAGGTGTCTATTGAACCAACCCCTCACGGTTATTCACCAGAACTAGGTGATCAGGCACCCTTTGACCCTCCGTTACTGGATCTTGCGGTGGATGTGGAAGAAGTGCCTGAGGTGCCCGATGCTCTATCTGCCCCGAACGAGATTCAGATTTCTCAACCAGTTCGAGTTGAATGTCGGACTGATGATGTCGTGGCGGCCCCTCAGGAGATGGGATTGACCCAGAATCATCCCAGTAAGTGTCGAGCAACACTTTAGCCTTTTGTCGTCATTGCTTTTTTTTGTCTCAATCCCATCGTTTTCGTGCTTATGATGCAGGAGACATTCCTGATAATGCTGGTGTTCCTCCCGTTGCTCCATCTAGCAACGTTGAAGAAGTCTGCAGGGACTCCAATAGTGTGGATGATCTGCAGCCTTACGAGATCGCAAGGGCCGTTGAATCTGACGATGACCGCCCTTTTGGAGAGCTGACCGAAAGTGATATTGAGCTGATCAGGCGTTATTGCCCTGGCCGGGATCCATCAGTTCATGAATTCAGCGATCTTAGGCATTCTCATGGGGCTTATGCAGAAGGAAGGGATGACGAGCTGCTAGATGCTCCTGAGGCCGGTTCAAGCATGACAATTGAGAAGGGCATGATGTTTGAGGACTTGTCTGCATTGAGAAGGTGGCTGCAGGAGTATTCAGTGATTCGTAAAATGCCATTCAAGGTGAGGCATTCTTATGTGGAGCGGAGGTACACAGTTGTGTGCGAGAAGGAAACATGTGAATGGAGGGTTTGTGCTAGGAAACAGAAGGACACGGGAAAGTTCAAGATCACAAGAATCGTTGGCCCACACACTTGTGCCGAAGCAGAGCTCAAACAGAAGCATCGGCAGTTGACCTCTACCATTATTGCCAAGTCACTGTGTCACATAGTAAAGGGAGAACCCAATATGAAGGTGAAGACACTTGCTGGGATTGTTAAGGAGAAATTTGGATACGACATAAGGTATGGAAAAGCATGGAGGGCAAAGCAACGCATCTGGAAGATGATATATGGGGACTGGGAAGATGGGTACTTGCAGTTGCCAGCACTCTTCAATGCAATCAAAGCGGTTAATCCAGGCATGCATTATGAGTACGTGCCGAAACCAAACGAATGGACTCAAGATGGGATGCAGATATTCTTCCGTGCTTTCTGGTGCTTTGCTCAGTCCATCGAGGCCTTTCGGCATTGTCGTCCCGTCTTCTCCATTGACGGTACGTTTCTTCTTGGCAAGTACCAGGGCACACTTCTGATAGCCATTTCGTGTGACGCAGACAACACGTTGGTTCCTTTGGCGTTTGCTTTGGTTGAGAGGGAGAACAAAGACAGCTGGGGATGGTTCTTGCGGCTCGTTCGGAGGCACGTGGTCGGCCCTGGTAGGGAGGTGGGTGTCATATCTGATAGACACCAGGGCATACTTGCTGCCGTACAAGAGCAGATACCGGGGTATCCACCTTTGCACCACCGTTGGTGCACTCGGCATCTTGCCGAGAATCTACTCCGTAAGGATGGTAGGAAGGATAACTTTCCTCTGTTCGAGGAGGTCGCTCGAATGCTTGAGGTCAAGTTCTTCCACGAGAAGTTGGAGCAACTTAATACTGCAACTACCGCAAAAGGTAGACAGTGGTTGTCGGGATTGATGAGAGATGTAGACAAATAGACAAGGGCTCATGACAATGGTGGCTGGAGGTACGAGTTTCAGACAAGCAATATGGCCGAATCCTTCAATAACTTGCTTAGGGGTATACGTGGTATGCCCGTCAATGCTATAGTATCATTCACCTTTTACAAGCTTGTTGCCTGGTTCAACGAAAGACACACACATGCAATGGCGCTACAGAGTAAACAAGAGAGATGGGCGCCAAAACCGAAGTGTCACCTTGAAAAGGCAAAGGCGAGGGCTGAGGCACATGAGGTACAGTGTTTTAACAACTCCACGGGCACTTACGAGGTTGTAGAAAGGGGTGGTACAACGACCGATGGAGAGCTCCGGCCGACGAGGAGGCATAAGGTTGTCCTTATTGATTTCTCATGCACATGTGGTAAACCGAGGCAGTACCACTTTCCATGTTCTCATTATGTGGCAGCAGCGAGGCATCGCAACTTTGACTACGAGAGCAAGATACCTCGGGAGTTCAGTGTTGACAACCTTGTGCTTACGTGGTCTCCCCGTTTCGAGCCTTATCGGGATGAGGGAGAGTGGCCACCGTACACCGGGCCCAAATACATTGCGGATACGGGTAGCCGTTGGAACAAACGTGGAACCAGGAAAAGGACGAGATACAAGATGGTTATGGATCAGCTTCAAGGAACAACGAGGCGAGGGAGAGCAACCCCCTTTCTTACTAACCCCGAGCAGAACCAATGTAGCAGATGTGGTAGACTTGGCCACAATTCACGCACATGCCATTGGCCACTTAGTCAGGTGCGAGTGCTTGTTATTCGTTATGTTTCATAGTTCGTCTAGTTATTTTTCCCATATGCAATTTGCTATGTTTATTGTTTAATTTCTTATTCTTTCCATATTTTATGCATGTTCAATTTGTGGTTGTCCATCGTTATGTTTCATAGTTCGTGGCACCCACATGGAGAAATGCTGAGGGGGTCGCCTCGGACGTGGTTGTCCATCGTGGTAGTGGCATGCACATATGCAGCTCGGGTTCGCGCAACAACATGTGGGATCATAAGAGCTTCCTATATTCACAACCTCCTCGTTGCCCCTCTCGCGTTGCATCTGTTCGCGGAGGTCGTTGTTCTCCTCAGTGAGATTCTCCATTCGGTACTCCAAGTCCCATATTCGAGCCCATAATGTACCCACATAACGATCAACATACCGTTCGTGAGGAGGGTCGATCCAGTGGGAGAAGTCGCATTTGGCCATCTGCACAAAAAATGACGGTAAACTTCGAGGGTCCATAAGCAATACAAAATGTAACATTACTAATTTGTACCCCGGAGCGTGAGCATCGGAAGAAACGTCGCCCGCCATCGTTCGGGGAATCCAAGATCTGGACGACCGCGTACTCATTGTGTCTGCATTTCGGCCACGGTGGTTGAGCACGCCGGCTTGGTATCAATCGGTACTGCGGACCAAACATATCCCTCGTTTCTAAGGGAATGTCGTCCTTCGGTGACCCAAATCCCACTGGCCCCTCGACTTCAGACATGGTATGTTTCACCACGAAAGAGAGGGTACTACTTTGTTCGATTCACAATGTCATGGGACCCCAACCCTGCTACTTATAGCAAAACGGGGCAGCTTAATGCAGTGACCACCAAAAAAAAGAGGCTTTTGCTCAGGGACATGACAACACGCCCCTGCTTTGCTCAGGGACATGACACAAGAGGTCAGCTTTTGCTCAGTGAGATGACAAAAGAGGGCAGCTTTGCTCAGTGACATGGCAAAAGAGTTCAGATTTTGCTCAGTGACATGACAAAACGAGGCAGCATATGCCAGCTTTGCGCAGTGACGGAGTAGGCCTTTAGCCTGTACACATATAGGGCGTAGGTCTTTAGCCTTTACAGGGGTAGGCCTGTAGGCCTGTACACATATAGGGGCGTAGGTCTTTAGTTTTCTAGGCTTTGAATGGTCCAATCTTTGAAAAGGCTACGAACTATGAATTTATTACGAGACTATAGTCTCTGAAAAGCCTACATAGGGCCATTTATTGCTACACTGGAATCCAGGAAAAGCGAAAATATCCTCTCCATGGAGTATGCCCACTGCACCAGATAACCTGCCTACATAAAGGCCTC
Organism: Dendrocalamus latiflorus; assembly: GCA_017311315.1. Taxonomy (NCBI): domain Eukaryota; kingdom Viridiplantae; phylum Streptophyta; class Magnoliopsida; order Poales; family Poaceae; genus Dendrocalamus; species Dendrocalamus latiflorus. Next base: position 2,346,082 of record CM029659.1, read on the forward strand.
CCTCCTATGTCTTCCATACCACATCTCCTCCTCAAGGCATCACAATACTACTACACAACAATGTCTTCCTGGAGGTCCTACCCATTTGGAGTGCCGGAGTGGCATGAGCGCCCGAAGTGCCATTGCGGCTTTAGGACGATGTTGGGAGTCTGGACTGATCGAGTACAACGAGCCAAATACGGCCGTAGGTTCTTCAAATGTCCTGACCTGGATGACGACTTCGTGGTAACGACCACAACTAAATCATTTGTTTCTCGTTATCTTTTTTCAACTTGATCGATGACATCTACCACGCCACACATAGGCTTGCAGGTTCATCGAATGGGTGGATCGGGTGTCGCCGGCATGGCCAAATAACCGGGCAGTGGAGGTGGAAAACAAAGCACAATACTTTGTCAAGATGACTCAGGCTCGCGAGGTGGAACGACAGATGCGGCTTGACCAAGAGCGTCGCGTGAGGGTGGACCAAATCCGTCTGAAGGGCAAGGAGGATGAGCTGCAAAGGAGGCGGGAGCAGTTAAGTCTGCGTGAAGCTGCCATCAAGCGTCAGGAGGAGGAGCTTCAAGCTCGGGAGGTAGCTCTCAAGAACAAGAGTGACAGGAAGAAGGATGCAGCGGAGCCATCTTCAGGGCGTGACAAAAAGGGGAAACAACCACGCTATACCCAATAGACAAAATGTAATAGACCCAGGAAGTTATTTTCCCTAAGGCATGCATGTTAGGACTAGTGGTGGAATTCTGAACATTAGAAGTACAGAGTTGCACACATGCCACATGCCTGCCATGTCAAAATATCACTCACCTTCGAAATATCACTTACCACTATATGCATCGACATTTCTACGCTCAATCCTTCGGCAAAAAAATTTAGCTTAATTTGGTTTGCATGTCCAACCTGCAATGAACATAAATTTTTATTACGACTTCATCAGATTCGTTCCCATATTACAACTTCAAAATTACCAAACCTTGCAAAAACCACGGGAATTGCAAACCCTTAAAACATATCAAACCTTAAAAGACACTTACCATTTTATATATCGACCGTTCTACGCACAATCGTTTCTAAAAAAATTACCATATTTTTTTATGCATCTACAACGAGCCAATAAACATAAACTTGTTTTACAATTTTTTCAAATTGTTTTGTAATTCACAACTACAAAATTAACAAAACTTATAATCATTACAGTTCAAATTAACAAAATACAACTAGTAATTCTTTTTGCGACAACGTAAAGCCTGATCGGTGCAAACCCTAGACGCCGAGTGTCTGCAGACGTGGCAGGGAGCTCGGCGCCACGTGGCAGGCATCTCGGCGCCACGATCTACGGCTCCGAGCTCGGCGCCACGACCCACAGCTCCGAGCTCGGAGCCACGATCCACGGCGCCGAGGTGCTGCCACGTCAGCGCCACGCAGGCCACCGCCACGCAGGCCACCAGGCTGGAGTGGGCCTGCGACCTCGGAGCCATGGACCACGGCGCCGAGACGTGTTACCTCGGCGCCGTGGGTCACGGCTCCGACCCCCTGGGTCCAAAAACGGAATTAAAACCACCAGGGGTCTAAATGTGAATATTTTTCAAAAAAAGGGCTTAAATACAAAAAATTCGGGTGTTCTACTATGCCTTTAGGGTGCTGCCTTTCGGTCTGGGTTTTCTCCCCCTCCTGCCTCATAGTGCCGTTGGACTGCGCTTTGGTTCAGGTTCTGTGTTGTTTTGCTCCTTTTCTTTGCTGGTTAGTTGGTTTGAGGAGATCAGGAGGGCAGCGGGTTTGAGGAAGATGGGACTTACGTTGGAGGTTGTTCACGGCGGCAGCGAGATGGTCGTGATGATGGCGGCGGCGAGGTGGTCTTCATGACGCCGGGGTACGGGAGGAAATCCCATCCTCCACTCGCCGTCACCGGCACCCAGGGGGAGGAGGGGACGGACACGTCTCCTCCGCCGGTGAGGTGTTCGTTGCCGCTACCATCGTCGATGGCGAAGTCGTTGAGGAGATCGCCTCGCCTCCGACTCCTCGAAACTCTCTCTCTCTCTCTCTCTCTCTGCTTTCGTGCTTGGCGTGAAGGAGGAAAGTGGTGCGCGTGCGGGATAGTTCTAAGACAGTGAGTTCTCATGCGAAATTACTCCTTTACCCATTTCGTTAACACCATCCCTATGCACCACTTACAAACATCAGAGGTGTCAAAGCCATGATAACCATTGGATGAGCTTCATTGAACGGTTGAGAATCAACTAAGTGTATTGAACCATTGCTCTACAATTTAATATAGTACCAGAGACAAGAGATTTTAAGTTTAAGACTCGGTTGACGCAATTAAAAAAATAATTACAGTTCATCTCTATTCCATATCTTAGACTTATAGGAGTCTACATGCGAGAGAAAGTGTTAAAGTATAAGTGAATCGTCTATCTTTTCTCACCGGTTTAAGCTTTTAGATGAACTGATTGACACATACAACTTAATATTTGCCACCATCGCCGGAGCATTTACATCCATTGATCCATATGGGTGCTTCTATTCTGATGTTATGGGGCAATTTAACATCAAAATCCCAATTTGTGCAAGCAGAACTGTACCAGAGAATAAGTAAAAGAATGGCTTTTCGCTTTGGCTTCTAGTAAATCTGGCAGATCATACTTGGTGATAGTTCTCTGAATAGGCGAATACATACATGAGTACGTCTGCGCCGTACTGGCTATACATTGTTACATGTGATATGCTCAAAATGCCAATGACCAGAGATGGATGTCCGTGTTCCGTGTGAACCTGGTGTACTTGACCTTTTATTACAACTAGTAGTGAATACCATCATATCTACACTAACAACAATGTGACAGCGTAGTGTAACACATACATGGTCCTTTAAAGGTTGAATTCGTTATCCCGCCGTCTGATAAAACTAAGTAATAGGGTCCAAGCTCATAGGTTGGAGGAGGAGCTAGGCACCTTTGGCGCTCCTTCAAAAGCCCATGATGAAATGAGGTGATGAGCGATGGCAAACGGCCCAGGGACGAACATTGGAGCAGGTTCCCCACTTTCCACATTGAAGTCAGCAGAGACGTTCTGCCCCTTCTCAACACCCTTGCATATATGATTGACCTTGAGCGCATTTGTTCTCTGCGATTTCTCGTATTCTGCAAATGTTAGTGCTTTCTTCACATCCTCGCGGTTGTGCCATTGGGCATCTACAGGTATGACAAAAGAATGACATTTAAAGCTCTGCCCAGAATTATAATTAAGGTTCATTTCTGATTTTTTTAATACAGATCATCAACTTAGTAATTCAATTAAGTTTGATTTCTGCAGTATTTAATCACTATGCATTCTTGTATGATATTGCATACAAAGAAAATAACAGAATATCAACTGCAACATAGGATAAATGGACCAGGCCAATCAGTTGCTGCAGGAAAGAGGAAGAAATTACCTTCAAGCTCTTGCTTGTCAACACGTATCTCCAATGATTTAGCATAAGCAAAGAAACCCACCATCAGTTGGCATGGCATAGTATTTGGACCAACTGAAAAAGGGCATCATATGCAACATGAATACTATCAGACTTAGTACATGAAAACATGCAACTGAAAATACATAAGTTTGCAACCGATAAATACATTAGTTTGCATCCAAGAACCTAAGCATTTGTGCAATTGTATAAGTACTGCATTTTTTACACTAGAAACATGAGAACACATTTATAATCTTCCAGTATTATCCTCCACCACTGGTTTTCATTGGAAGTAAAGGAATAACAGTGAAAAGATTTTGTTACCAGGCCATGGTTGAGAACTGTGGTAAATGACTTCCCCAACTTCAATACCAGTTTCTTCCCATGTTTCCCTTCTCACTGCCTCTTCCAAGCTTTCTCCGGGCTACAAACAGAACAGTTGCAGTGTACATAAGCTTCTTCCAATATACAACAAGAAGATGATGAACTTGTTAGCTACACTACACACTGAACGTGGCAGTAAGCATAAGCATAGGACGAAATTTAAGTAGAACATGAGTTTCTTTTTGTTTTTCGAAATGAATTCATTCAACTTAGGAAAATCACACCAAATTATTCAGATGATAAAGTGAAAACATTACTTTGTAATAACAAATACTGGATATCTAAGAGGTCCTTCATTGCGTACTAATAGTTACTAGGTGCCTACAGGTCAAACCCAATTTTCAGGTTCTGATGATTGGCACGCTATGGAAGTGCCAAGTTCCAAAAGCACATGATAGTGTGTTGATGGGGTATATTTTTTCTTCTGCAATTGAGATTCAATTTGGGTATTTTCCCAGTAATTCAAATTCAAGTCCTTTTGCTTAGCAAAGTGCTTCAAGCACTCTGTCACAAGCATGAGCACATGATTAATGTGGCAATGATAACTTGTTATAAGATCTAACCAGGATATGGGAGCATGCTGTATAAGAAAGCTCTTCATTAACTGAACTATTTATGCAGTATGCAATTACAATCTGGGTTTAACCACAACTTTTAGTCTTGTTATTTGTGCACTAGGTTATTTATATATTATAGTCTTCTTCCTTCTCACCCACTCAAAACCATCTTAAGAAAATTAGTGACAAGAATCAACAAGAATATGCGCAAGATAAATGAATAGCTGTAAATAATTTGCACCTCTATAAAACCAGCAAGACAACTCCACATTCGAGGTACAAATCTTGACTGATGGCTTAAGAGCGCGCGATCATTTTCTTTATCAATGACCAACATAATCACAACCTGCAATACACCAGAAGGGAAAGGGAAACAGTGAATACAAATCACAAGATGACATTGCCAACTGCAAACACTATGAGGAATAGAGCAAAAATCATACAGGATCAACTCGAGGGTATATCCTCCTCTTGCAAGACTCATTGCTGCACTGCCTTCGCCTTCCAGCTTCAGTAGGAATCGCCATTGCTCCACATGCTCCGCAAAATTTTGCCGTGTTATGCCATTCTAGCAGTGCCCGAGCCTGCTCGAATCACAAATCAAATCAAGATCGCTTTTTGAGCCCTCAACCACAAAATTGTCTTTAAATTAATGGCTTTTACAGATCAGTAGTGGTTGATACAAAATCAAGAACCAAGAAGAATCGAGTCCACATACGTGCCCGGCGATGGCGAGCTCCCCCATGGCGTCCTTATCCTTCCAGTCCGTGGCCACCATGAGCGTCCTTAAATCCACAAACGCCGACCCATCCCCCCCGCCGCCGACCCTCGCGCCCTCTCCCTCGCTGATGTCGACGGCCCAATACGCCGCGGCCTCCTTGCCCTCCTCCTCGCCGTGCGCGCCCAAGAACACGAAGGCGTCGGAGGAGACGCCGGGGACGCGCGAGGGCGGGAGCCACGCGAGGCGCCACGCAGGCGCCTCCGAGGAGGAGGAGGAGAAGGCGGGGGGAGGGGGAGGAGGGTACGGGGAGCGCGCGAGGGGGCGGCCGCGGCGGAACGGGAGGATCTTGGAGAGGTGGTGGTGGGCGTCGTCGGCGCCGTCGAGGAGGGAGCGGAGGGCGTCGGCGGCGGCAGAGGGGGAGACGGCGGTGGAGGCTGAGAGGCCGCGCAGTGGGTTGGCCGCGAAGGCGTGGGCGCGGAGGTGGATGGACATGACGGCGACGAGGCGTGGCAGGGTGCTCGCCTCAGTTAGTCTTCCCTTGCCGGGTAGTTGCGGCTTCCCTTGCCGGGCAGTAGTAGGTAGTTGGATTGGAAGGAGGCGGCCGGGTGTGTCCATGACATGTGGGGCCCAGCCGGTCTGTGGCTACTAGCATCAGAAGATGAAGTAGGGCCACTCATATGGGCCCCAAAACTGTCCACCCCATTTAGTACAGAAACCGAGGCGAGTGTGCACGCAGGCCGCAGGGCCATTAGCTCGGCCCAGCCTCTGGCCCGGCAGCACCGCGTGGCCCAGTACATCCCGCCCGCGAGCGGCCGAGATCCAGGCCCGTACGGCCCGGCCCGGCCAACCCCGCTCGGCAGGTTGCAAAACGCGAGTCGCACTTGCACCGCACGTCGGGTCAGGAGGGCGGCTTCACGAATCACACGTCACGTGTAGGGATGCGAACGGATAAGATACGAACATCCCCTATTACATACATCCTCTAGAGCCGGCCGAAGCTGACGAAGAAAGATATGATTATACAAAAAAAAAATTGATGATGAATCTACTAATACTATTTTCGTTCGTACAAGATATATATCTTTTTGTTTGTGTGTGTATTAGTAGTAAATGTCAATTAATGAAACGAATTAACCGCTCATCACTTGCTCTCGAGCTTGCTCTAATAATAAACTAATCACAGATCCTGGAGGGGCGACCGGCCGATAGCCAGAACCGCGCAGGCTTCATCATCCTCCTGACGGACGGAAAGGGCAGGAGCGAGATTCCCGGCGGCCTCAACAAGTACCCTGTCCACACCTTGGGATTGAGCGCGGCGCGAGACCCCAAGGCGCCTTTCTCCATCGCCCAAGAATCACGCGGGACCTACTCCCTCGTGGAAGATGACGACCTGGGCGAGATCACCGGCGCTCTCGCCGTCTGCCTCGGCGGGCTCAATAATGTCGTCGCCGTGGGCACGCGGGTCACGCCCAAGAATCACTGGATGGCGGTTGCGATCTGCAGCAGCTGCTCACCGTTCGTTTCAACTACAGCGGTGGCACTGAACCTATCTCGAACGTCGTGTCCATCCAAAGGCCCCAAGGCGTCGAACGCCGTACAGAAAGCTCCCTTCCCCGTGGTCGTCAACCACATCGTCCGGTTCGAGCTGCTGCAGATAGTTGCCAACTTCGTCGTCCAGAATGAACTCGGAAGCTAGCCCGGACCCGGGGAGCGAGCTGCTGAGCGCGTGGGAAGAGCTCGTGCAAGTCCACCAGCCTGAAGCAAGGAGGCTCATCGGGGGTGGCCCACATCTACTCGTGGCTGTCGAGCTACCAGATGCAGCGCCCAACGGCCATGGGCTCGCCGGGAAAGGTTGTCGCCGTGTTCGTCACGCCGGAGGTCGGCTGGAACTGCCCCGAGGCCCCCGACCAGCGCGTGGACGCGCTGCCACCCAAGTTCCGGCAGTCGGGACAAGGCGGCAACACCTACACTCTCATCTCCGCCGGGCGGACATATGGATCTAGGTCATCAACCAAGTAATGAGCCAAATGTATATACCTGGTAAGTATCCTACTAATTCATTCATTCATTCATTCCATCTACTAACGGCAGCTGCATCTGCATGCACCGATCCAACATCACCTACTCGATCATCTCCGTACGTAATTACCATGCGTCAATCTATGGATTGATCAATCGATTCTAATTAATTGCATGCATGCAGGTCGTCCTGAAAGCAAGCAATCTGAGTCAATGCGGGGTCGAGGCGCATGCCCGCGAGTGACGACCATGACCATGAAGCGCGCGATCGATCGTTATGCATCATCGGTGTACGTGCAATTAATGTTAGATCATGAATAAGCAAGCAGGCAACCATGTATGTGCCTAATTTCCCTAGACGAAAGATGTATCAGATTCAGATGTGTATGCATGCAAGCCAATTCGAATCGAGTTATATATATATAAATATGGATGGACTTGGTTTGCTCATAGGACTCAGGCTAGCAGGTGAGTTCATTTGGACCGTGGTTTTGACTGTTTGTTTATGGTTTTTGAATTTTGTTTGTTTGCGAGAGACAATATGTAGAAGGAAATAGTTGTATTTGATTTTGGCCGATATAACTAAACTTGGTACAATATCTACTATAATTTATCTATAGACTTTATTTTTTAAAAGGGTTTTGTTAAACATCGTCCGGATGTTTTTTCTAACTATTATCCAAATTTAGCACCATTGGATTAGAGATCCAATGATCATAAATTCTCCCCCTCCCCCTTGAATTCTACCCTCTCTCCCTTGAAAAAATCTCCCTCTTTAAAAACAAGGGACATCTTGATCTCTAATCTAAAGGTTACAAATTCGAATGATAATTAGAAATAAAACATCCGAGTGATGCTTAGATACTCAACATGCAATTTAAAAACTAGTTACTGTAACAGAAAGTAATAAGCCAAAAATTGAAACCCAACTGAACCCACCTATATACACCACCCTAATCCTGGTGGGTCAACTACTGATCGAGGAGCACAAATGCTTATACCAATGGGTACAGACAAATCGTACCAAACTAGTACAAACATCCTGAGAGCATATTAAGGTTCGTGAAACAGAGCTAGACAAAGCCTAAACAGACCCACACATTAGCTAGCATGACCATCTACGCTAGCTATAAACATCATGCGAAGCTACAAATGATAGGAGTAACATATACCGTGGCTCCGAGAGCAAATTAATATAGAGAAAGAGGCAAGAACACAAGTACGTACGCCAACTGTTACATAATTTATTTAGGACGTTTAAGATTAATAATGCAAGTACATCAAGCCGTACAATTCAGCAATGACTGAACACACGTTACAATTGGGAAGCTAGGGTACTTCTCCACCCTCGCAACCATGCAGTAGTATATATTATACTTGGCAATACAGCATGTTACTATATATATATATATATATATATATATATATATATATATATATATATATGTGTGTGTGTGTGTAAATGTATCCTTTCTGGATAGCAGCTTGTGAGTGTGAGAATAGTTGGCTTCATGGCCAGCTCGCCACATCTCACGGTCTTGGTCGATCGGCTCAGTTCTTTCTTACTTCCCAGTGCCTGCCACACAGCAGAACAATTCCTTAATTTTAGGATCACAAAGCACCGACGGCAGAGGTTGAAAGGACCATTCGGAATGCAAACCAATGTCTTCAGGATTGATTGATTTGTTAGCTGCTGTCTAGTGTCTCGCTATAATTAATTATTTGTTGTCAGTTTTTGATTGCATGCAGACTTTGCGGTAAAAAAAATGCATGTAAACTTTTATCAGGATGCATGTATCTGATCAACGAGGCATAGAAAAGGCACACCGAAATAGCATAGTTGCAAATTGAGGAAGACATATATACCTGCTTCCCTAGGTGCATCGCACCTATAGCACTCAGTCCTACTCGCAAAATTGTGCACATTGCAACCAGGCCTGGCAAAAAAAAAAAAGAGAGAGACACAAATACAGTGACTTCTTTGTGTCAATACATGTTTCAAACAGCTCTATTAAGACATAGCTTGTAAAAATTCTGTTGTTTAACTAGCGTCCATCTTAAAAAAAAATGCATGCATGTCACTGTTTCTTGCATAGAATAGCTCACCTTGTGCATATCCAGTCGCCAGCTTTCCACCCAGCACGAACTCCGCCGCTCTCGCTGTCGGCGCCACCTTGGCCCGCCGGTAAGTCCTTCACGATGGCGCCGCACTTGAAGCAGCTGGCGCGGCTGGCGAAGTTGTGGTAGCCGCAGTTGCAGTACCAGTCTCCCGGGCGGATGTCCAGGGAGGTCAGCACGCCGCCCGTGCCGTGGCCGTCGCCGAGCTGCAGGTCCGGCCGTGGGGCACGGCAGCGCTGGCAGAAGTCACGGCGGCTGAAGTTGAGGTGCTGGCAGGACTTGCAGTTCCAGTCTCCTGGCTTCCTCTGGATGTTCATTCGCAGTTGGTCCTGCATGCATGCAAGCATGCATCAAGAATTTGTAACATGAAGCGACGAACATAACAAAACAAAAGTTATACTGTAAGTACTACTACTCATTGGCTTATTTATTCGTATATTTGTACAGTATGGGAGTAGAGATATTACAGAAACCTTATGGTGTTGGAATTATATATATATATATATATATATATATATATATATATATATATATATATATATATATATATATATATATATATATATATATATATATATATATATATATATATATATATATATATATATATCTCGGCACAAATGCGATGACGGTCTAGCAAGCTAAGAGCTAATAAGCAAGAATGAGAATACGTGCGCATAAGTCATTTGCTTCTTTTGGTCTTTCTTAGATTATTATACTACGCATGTCATCGCAAACTAAAAAGAAAAAATATTGTAAAGGCTAGACAAGACATGCGCAGAGAAATCAAAGGCCGCCTTAACTAAACTAGGCTAAGTCAGTGCTGTAATCAGTCATTCGCACACCTGGATACATAAGATTACAATTTTTAGATCGAGTGTTCAGTCTGTTCCCATGGAGAAAAAGAGAAGCAAAAGTCTATGCAAGAGATCACACTTGTTAATTCCCCTAAGAGAGAACTAGTTAATTCCATCTAGGACGGAATTAAATGGAAGATATATAACTACCAATTAAAATCTTATGCACATATCGTCACAGGCAGCAAGCTCACCCTTGCAAATATTTTTTTGCTATTATTAGTAAATTAACAGCTAGAATAACTTAATAAGACCAAATGACCTTTTCAAGAAGAATACCTAACTGATTAAATTGTCCCAGTTTGACAGAGGGGGCCACAAGAACAAGAGAGGAACAGGAAGGGACACATACCCTGTGAACTTGTAAAGGGCTGTTCTTCTTCTTAATACAAGGGTTTTCAGTTGCTACCTTGTTGTGTGCTTGCTTGCTTGCTGTGTTCTTGTGGATGGTTGGCTTTTTATAGTGGAGGCGCCTCAATAATTGAGGATCCAGGGTGTGTTGTGGAGGCACGGAGATGTCTGATCTTAGCCTTTCTAACTGAGCTATCCAAATTGAACAAGAGGATGAAATGGAATTTAAAAAATATGACAAACAAGACAGTGAAAATGCAATAGGAAAGTGATGAAAAAGATAGGAGAATTTCAGTGTTAAATCTCAGGTCTACACCGTGGAATATTACTTCTGAATATGTCTTAACTGCTATAAGAAAGTACACCAAAAATCAAATAGTTGGTCTCAGTAATATAATTTGAGTATCATATCTATGAGATTCACTATGGTTCTATTTGTGCTGCGAACATTTATACAGCTGATTCAATAGAAGATGATACAGGTAAATGAGTCATGCAATTAGATGCACCCAAAGAAACCTACTAGTTTCTTAACTATGATATACATCTTGAGGGCTACAGCTTGGGCCAGTTGTGAATGTTCAGCAGGCAACAAGACATGAACAGGTGCGGCGGTGACAAATCAGAACAGTGTCTACAGGGTGCGCAAGACACGCTAGTAGATTCTAAACCAGTTAAACTAACAATGGATTGTCAGTTTTATAAGTAACTTGCTTCAGGAGTTAAAATTAACTGAAGATAGATGTTAACTTCGTGGATATTGCTAGACTCGAGAGCAACAGTCTCCAAGATAACATGACCTGATCACGGAGAAGATGTTTTCTGCTATATATTCTTGAACTCTTTTTTTCTGAGTGAACCTTTAATTAGGAAGATTTTTCATTAGGTTATTCGTGGACAATAGCTTCAATAATCTCCATAAGACGTAGGTGTCAGGAACTAAGGATTAAGGAATATATTTCTTTATACTTTGATTCTTCCCCCAAATATGTACCTGGGGAGGTGCATTCTAGCAATAATGCACACTTCGTGTGGCTAATAAAAACCCTAATGTTCCCAGTTTAGACCAAGGTGCCACACCACCTGAAGAATTCTAGGAATAAAAGTGAAAGGCAGATCAAGAAAAGGAGGCCAAAGCAGATCAAGAAAAGGAGGCCAGTTATTACAGTTAAACAGGGGAAACAGAAAGTCGTGAATGAATCTGAATTCATTCAATTGTAAAGATTACAGAGAATGCGCATAAAGTTCTGAATCACACAGTATGCTAAATTTAACTTAGTTGTTTAAATTAGCCTTTCTCTTAGGTCTTCCTCCCATTATGCAGTTTATAGGTACAAAATGGGCTCAATGCAAGCTTGTAAGCGTTGCAAATCTAAAATCGCACTGTTACATATCTTGTTAGGAACAGTCCCATATGGATTGTGGAAAAGGAGTAAGCACAACTTATAAGTGTGAGGGAGCTCCCACCCATCGGACTAGTCTTTTGGGGGGAGAAGGCCTAATACCACTTATAAGGTTGTTGCTCCGTTGCTCTGTGGGCTTAGTTGTGTTCAGCCCATTTAGACCTGTGGCCCAGGATGTAACAAGTGGTATCAGAGCCCAGGTGTCTAACATCTCATTGGACCTCATGGTTGCAGAAGTGCCCAATCCATGTGTGAGGGGGAGATTGTTAAGAATAGTCCCATATGGATTGTGGAAGAGGAGTAAGCACAACTTATAAGTGTGAGGGAGCCCCCACCTATCGGACTAGTCTTTTGGGGGGAGAAGGCCCAATACCACTTATAAGGTTGTTGCTCCGTTGCTCCGTGAGCTTAGTTTTATTCAGCTCATTTAGACCTGTGGTCCAAAATGTAACATGTCTGTAAATAAGTAAATGTGCTTCTGGCTCCACTATCGCCTTCCTATATGGACACTCATGATTACACAACAATGTGTAATACATTGGATCTTTGTCATCCTCTGTTCTGCAGTGCACAAGGGTGGAGGCCAAAAAATATATATTAGAGGGTCCAAAATAGATTATATGTATAACTTTTAGGAAAATGATCGACGAAATCCATGGCGAATGGCAACAAATAAACATTTCAATGAAGGTACTGGTAGCTCAGGACTTAGTAAACTTATTACTTCAAGTGCAAAAGGTGAACAAGAAGAATAGGTAAAGGTACTTCCCTTCGGTTAATCTTTCCCCCTTTTACTAATTTAATAGAGGATTTGCATGTCTTGTCATTTTAGATGCTGAGCTGCCTCCCAAAGATAGTACTAAAAAGTTGGCTACATGTTCGTATCTGCCAGGGGCAGATGACCACAACTACAGATTGATTGTATTATTGGGGTTAAAAATATATATATAGCCTTTTGAGAATCGATTCTCCACATACGTGCATGATCAATAGACATTCACAAAACCTATTCTGATCTACATATATTCTCCAAAATCACACCTTTCCCCAATAATTCAAGAGGTTCCATGTTCACTTCTAGTCAGCAATCCGTACTGTTTTGTTTGCAAGGAAAGCATCTATGGTCACTGTCCTTAGTATTTACGTTCATCTCTCCCTCTGTTGCCATTCTGAACGGAAACCTAAGTAGGCATATAACATTATTACCACTGTTGCTCAGGGACCGAGTAAGAGCAGTAGGGAAATATATGAATATATGATCGAAGCTTAGTTACTGAGATCAAAGTATGATTACCTTCTCTCAAAAAAAATAACTATGGATTTCCTAAAAATGGATAGGTTTAGTTGTCTACAACTTCATACGGATTTCTCACAATCTAATTTAGAATAAGTGTACTTCGAAGGGATCCAGTATATATATTTCTTTCCACTGCAACTACTCTCCTATGTTACATCCTATGGATACAGATCTGTTGCAATGGAGTTACCATTGCATGAGAGTGGAGACCATTGGATCAAAAAATAATCTTCCAGATTGACCTCCACGGAAAATTAGGCCTGAATGCCTGATGTCTTCCAATATCAACATCTCTCTCTCTCTCTCTCTCTCTCTCTCTCTCTCTCTCTCTTCCTGACCAAAAAATACGAACGGTAGAGCAAGGATATGTCGATGCTTCTCGCGCTTCTGACTTGAGGAGGAATTAATTCCACACGGCAGAGCAAAGGGCAAGACGTTATCAGTTGCAAATACTGTTTCCACTAAATCATGTTGGTTCACGATTCATGGAATGTCGATCAGTAAAGCAAACTAAAGATCAACTTGTGAAGATCTAATAATTCTTTCCGATGAATGGATACTGATTTGGTGGAGGTGACGTTCAGTCCATATTGCAGCTAAACGGTGCTCAACTTTCTCAGAAAAGCAAAGGATACCAAGGTTCTAATTCCAATTTAATTATGATTTGCAAAAGATTGTTCCTCCTGTCCCCAAAGAATATTGAACCATGTTCCCTCGTAGGGAGCTCCTGTGCTGCAACGCGGAAAGGTCTATTCAGATTTTCATTTCACGCAGCGGCCCATTCTTTTTGGCTTTTTAGTAACTTTTGGCTTTTCTCAACGATTACTATTCATTAGACTAATAAGCTATAGCTAAAAGTCATAGCCCAAAAAAATAGGCCCAAAATTCTGCATACCCACAATCTTTTAGTCATGTTCTTTCTGGTTTTTTTTGCGGCCGTTGGCTTCGGCGTATCCGAAAGCCGAAACAACGGGGAGGCTTCTTCGAGCGGCTTCTCGAAATGGCTTACTGATCCCAAAAACATGTGAGCCATTTGTGTTAGCGTATCCGCCTGTCGAGACCTAAATATGCAAAGCTCTTTGTGTATTCTGCACTAGTTCAAAATCACATTAATACATACAGTGACAACATAGATGAAATATCAACTATAATCATGAATAACTAAGAAAATGATAATTATTATTATTTATCAAAGTAGTGACCTTATGACTAAATTTATAAATAATAGTATGAAAAGCCTAACAAAAACTAGCAACAGAAAACAAAGTTAAATATAGTAGCCATTCGATATGCTCGTAGACAATTGACCGGGAAGCGAAATTCTAATTCATGAAGTTGTCGAACAATCCTTCCTAAAGTACTTCTGGCTTATATGGTTCTTCCTCAGTAATTAAGCAACAAAGAATATAGCTATGAGTATATAAAATACTTAGCAAGTCATTTATAATAATATGTAATATATAATTATGCAAAGCTTATTAAATGATGGCTAGATGTTTATTTTGCAAAAAACGATAATTTAAGGTAATTGCAATAAATAAATTGAAAACACACATTGAAAAAATTAATAAGTAAATAAATAATAAATCAAAAGAATGAGTAAACCATAAGTGAACAAACTATTCAATTCCGAACCAAACCACATTTTTATGGAAGCTATAACCCTCGTTTGAAATCACCGAGCATTATCCATAACCAAGAACACGACTATTCGAATAGTTTTACACTTCGCAAAGGTTACACAACTTTATCCACATAATATGACCAACTTGTTGTGTCACCAGTATAGCATGCTTCCTTAGGTATGCTGACGAAGAAGATAACAACAAAGTCTTTGCAATGCTTAATCTCAACCCGATTCTGCCTACTAAGGTTTTATTGCCGAGTAGGCTAACCACCTAGTTGGAAAGTCCCCTCTTACGCCATGTGGAAGGTTACCCAGAAGTGAACTAATTAATCACATCCATCACAATGGCAAAACCAAAGTTGAAACATCACTAATTAATTAGATAGATTCATCCCATACTATGCATGTGATTGTACGTTAAGACTCAGAGCAATGATGCACAAAGTTAAGTCCTTAATCGTTACTAAGGCGAGGCATCCACTTCCCAATGTGCTAACTTCACCGCTTTTATTATATGATCACTCGCCCAAGTAAAAACTATTTTGTTTAATCAAGACTGATGACACTACTTATATTATGACACATAAATTTTATGACTATGGCTAACCACCACAATTCAAGATCCCATTAAGTCAAAATTAATTAATTAATTGATCGATGTGATGATGAACCCAACATACTAGACGTATAACCCAAGTGGATAGTAATATTGTATCACTAAATAATTAATCATCCTACTGTGATAATGAAATCATGACATTCAAATTATCAAAAGAGATATTTAGTCAAAAATTGGTTTATAACTGCCAAGCACAAAGGTTTGTAATAAATTAGCATATATAATAATTTAAAACAAAATAATAATAGTTAAATTTGAAACAATCGGTTAAACATGATTAAAGGTCATGACTTACTTTGGTCTTACTCAGCTATCACTTCTTGGTCTTCAAATTCTGCTTTTGCTCATTCGAAGATATTATTTAACAAAAGAGAAAACGAATGAAACATAAAAAGTCTAAATAAAATCCAAAATTGACAAAACTAAAATGAAAAATAGACATTGATTTTAGATAAATTTAAGGAGAAGAATCAAATCAATTAGAGTTTGTATGAAGGAGAACAGACTCTCAAAAGATTTATCGATTGAAAAAATACTGGAAAATAACATAGGAGAGTGAGATATGACTGACATGTGGGCCCTACAATTTTCTGGATTTTCAAAATAAAAAAGAATTTTAAAGATTAGATACTGACAAGTGGGCCCTTAGTGTATGGACCAAGTTTACAGACGAATCTAGTCTATGGTGGACTCGATGCACAAGGCTTGGGTGTATGACATGTGGGACCCATATGTCATTGAGAGGAAATATGGATCTAGGGTTTTGGATTGACACACAAGCCTCCACGTGGGACTAAGGCATGAGGTAGAACCCAGGTGGCGCACACGTGCCGACAACGATGGCGATGGCTCGGGAACCGATGGCCTTCGACGACGGCAAGGCACAATGGGGCAGCGGAGGGGCGCATTGCGGAGAGGGCGACATGGGGAAGCTGGCAGTTAAGACGGCATGGTGACCGGCGAGATGCGGATAAGGTATGGTGGGGCTTGGCGAACCTGGTGCAATGGTTGGTGATGGTGAAGAATCCCCACAGCTCAGTCAATTGCTCACCAGAGTTGTGGAAGGTGGTGGCAGCTCAAGCTTCGAATTCTGCGTGAGGATGGTGAATGCGACGGCAGCAACATGGGACAAGGACGGGAGTGGCTTAGGGTGCTCAATTTGGGGGTCTTAGTGTGCTTTTATAGCATGGGAAGGTGTAGTTCAAGTGGAAGATGGTGACGGCCCGTGCCCAAGTTAGAGACAGAGGAGGAAGATGAATAGTGCATGACACTGTTCATCCGACAGGTGGGGTCCACCTGGCGGTGAGAGAGGTGAGGCTGGTTGGGCTGGGCCGGTGCAAGCGGGCTAGCACGCAGGAGCAATGGGCTGGGCTGAAACAAAGAAATGGGCTCAAAGAAATGAAATTTGTTCAGAGATAAAATCCAGAATTTTAATGATTTTTGAATTTTAGAAATAAGGATAAATCAAATTGAGCTCTCATAAATAGCAAATAAACTCCAAAAAATCCATGAAAATACAAAAAAATCCTTGCACCAAAACTCAAATAAAGCTATTTTTTATTTAATTAAAGTTTATCTTATTCATTTTAAATATTTTTAATTTCTAAAAATTCCAATTAAGCTTTAATTAATACAAGAAAATTTCAAATAGTTATCTTTATTTGAAAAACTTTAAAAATACACAGAAATTGGGATGTTACATCACCATTCACCTTTGTCTTAAAAAACATAATCAAAAGATATTAGCCGCAGCCAAAAAAATAGAACCTTTGTCAGCTTCACATGTTAGTCATTGCTGGTGATTGAAAATTCATAACAGCATGAGGTAATATACCTTGGAAGTTTGGGGCTTCGACAAATGTGATTTATCATTCTTTATAAAAATGTGATCTATCTTGAAGTGACAATTGCATAGCTAATCTTCATTTATCTAGATCTAGGTCTAGCAAATCTTTATTCCCCTTTCTCGATCCGAATTAGTTTACTTGGTCCAAAGTTTCTTTTCCACCCTTAGCTCTTATCACTTGAAAAGCAGCAAGAACCACTCAGAAAGCAAGCGAACAAGAAAGAAAGTGTGGCAGTTTGGCTTTAGCCCTGCTCCAAACAGTTTGGCTTTAGAAGCTAGCTTTTAAATAGAGTGGTTTTTCAAGATAATTTTTATAAGTCATTTATAAAAGTCACTGTATGAGTCCCTTTAAACCGAGTTACTTCTCAATGCGAATGTCCCTTACTCATTAAATTTCTCTCGTAATTAGTCAAAAGCGATAATCAAAAGACACAACACTTTTAAATAGAGCATTTATCTTGTTGTTGTAGCCAGAGTAAAAAAATGACAGCTCAACTTTTGATAGCGATGATGGCAGTGGCAAAATAGGCTAAGTGTTGTATTTTGTTATCTGAATCTAGTCGGGTCTAATCACTCTATTCTTTTTGATCGTTTGAAGAGTTTGATCAGGAAGTAATATGAACTAATCATAAGTTATGATTAAGATCATCTTTGGATTCGTAATGGACTCTATATCGACTTACATCAGATATGGTGCTCTAAGGTGCATGCGCCGACTGAAGTCAGACATGGCTACTAGATGCTTCTGACTACAACTCTATACCGTTAACTTCTGAAACTCTCTGAGTGGGGTGTTGTTTTCGTCTTCGAGAATATTACTAATCCAGTTTTCGAGTAGGTCTTATTTGATTGCCGATTAAAACTATGTTTCTTTCTTCGTTAGGGACTTTGATCCCTAGTGTATAAATATATTCCTGTAGTCGCATGATTAAAATACGTTGAAACACATCGAAGTTTCTCGTGCTTATAATTCCTACTTATATGGTGATTTCATAGATTTTTTTTCCTCCCAAAGGGATTTTCCAAGTTAAATCTCGATCTCGTATTCTCGACAGTTTTTTATTGGTTTTGTGCTTTATTTCGTCGATTTTGTTATAGGTGATATCCTATCCTAAGCCTAATCCGAGCCTGCTCGGTAGGATACCTGGAGCGCAATTACCTGAAGCTTGTTTGCTTTGCCTTCTTCGCTTCTCCGCACGACCAATCACAGACCAAATTGGGCCATCGTCGATTGGACAGGCGGAGCCGGCATTCGAGCGGCGTCGCCTCCTCCCGCGTGCGTCGTCGCACCCCCATCGACCCTTCCACCCCTCGCTCGCTCCCCACCGCCTCTGCGCCCGATGGCCAGAGCCACCGCCCAAAGCATGGCTTGACGGCGCTGCCGCCGCGCCGCGCTCCTCTCGTTCCGCTCGCCATCCCGTGGCCGCGAGTTGGGCTGCACGACTCTTTGGGCCACCGATGGGCCACGTCGAGGTCAATCCCTGATGGGCCAGATCTAATGTTATTTGGGACGGAGTACTTTAGGGTGTGTTTGGTTGCCTGAATCTCCTTCGTCCTGGCTGGGTGGATCCGTATAATCTGAGAAAGAGCCTGTTTGGTTGCCTGTATGAGTGGATGCAGCCTGCATGAGCGGATGCAAAAATACGCCCTCATCCTGGATGGGTGGATACGCTCAAAATGAACTTCACTGGCCATCCTGGATGGGTTGATGCAGTGTATCTTATGCGGTCCCACGTGTCAGCCTCTCAGGTTTGGTAGACTGCATCCGCTCATACAGGCAACCAAACAGCATCTCAGTTTTTTTGCATCCGCTCATGCAACCTCACCAAACATCTTCTTTTTCTGAAATACGATTTCACTCAGCCTGCATCCACTCAGTCAGGATATACGATACAACCTCCATCCACGAACCAAACAGCTGGGAGTCTCCTGGATACAATGCAGTTCCCTTCATTGGTTTCGTTTCTTTCTTTTCGATCTTAGACCTATTTGAAAGGCAGGGATTTTACGGAAATTTTACAATAGTTTCTGAAGCAATTTCCATATTCAAGCGGATCAAGAAAAGAGTCTCAGGCTGACAGCTCAGGACTATATGGTTGGATTAACAGCAAAGACATGATCTCATGTAGGCATGTGCTAACTTCAGAACAACAGAAAAGAGCAGAGATGTCCATGGAGGCTGCACGGCCTTTTTATTCTTTATTATTGAGCACCCATGTACTATACATTACAACACACATCATAGCATCCATGAACACACAAGACACAACGCCCTTATACCCTTCTTGTGACGCCATTGCTGCTGATGATCCGTGGCTAGAAGCAAGCAACATTCAGGTAGCCCTTGAGGCCGGTGTCCTTGGCTGCCTCAACGGAGTTGCTTCCTCGACAGCTCCACCACCTTCTTCTCCCCGGCGATGAAGTACGCCATGCCAGCAGCTGCAATGCGACAACCAAACAGTTCTCCAGAGCATTAGTACTAGTTGTCTAGTAGTCTAGTTACTCTTTTAACTCAATACAATTAACTTTAATCAACATATCAAAAACAATTAAGGTGGGTAAAAAAAATTGGAAACTTCACCATAGGTGATGATGGCGGCCCCCTATTCTTGCTCTAGTGAACAGTAGGGAAATCCATCTGAGATCGAGAGGTTCTGATCCCGGTGTAGGCATATGCGGGGGGCGATTCCGAGCGGCCCCCATCCGGCATCCCTCGACCATCCCCATGAGAGCGATTCCGAGGACGCTGCGGTGGGCGATTCCGAGTGGCCCCCATCCGACATCCCTCGGCCATCCCCTTCACAGATCCCGTCGAAGACAGGTGCTTCCGCGGGCGATGAGGAGGGCGATTCCGCGGGCGATGCGAAGGGCCATTCCGAGCGGTCCCCATCCGGCATCCTTCGGCCATCCCCTTCACCAATCCCGTCGACGACGTCGTCTCCGACAAAGGGATCACCAGTGCGGGGAATTTCAAACTCCGGGGGATTCTCATCGCATCGTCAGGTAAAATCAAGTTTGGTTTCTTCGCGTTTTTTTGGTTCTGGTTTAGATCCGGCTTCCAGGGTGGAGAACGGAGATCGCGGCACCGCCGGTTCTTTGGTTCCTGCACCTGATCCGGGTAGCAGAGCGGTAAAGGGAACCCGTGGCAGCGCAAGGTCCGCGTATGTGGATCAACAGATCGCTGCCACCATTGCCGTCCCTCTAAAGCCTTCTATCAGATCAAAATGTTTTGTTCCTGGTCGTAGCTGCCAAGTTCGACCATGGAAAGGACCATTGCCAAAGAGGAAGCCATCGGAGATCACGCTCGCGGCGTTTTTGCCATCGTCGCTTGTAAACCGAAGTGCAACCTCGGAGGAGGTCGTCTCGGCTGCAAAACTGGACTCTCCGATTGGGGGTGGGCCATCAGCTATATACAGTCGGGCTGATTTAATTGCACGGGCTCGGGTTTATGGAGCGTCTAGAAACTTTTCGCCAAGGCTGGGCCCTAGGTTACAGCGGCTGCTGATTGAACCCAGGGTGCTAGACGGCGGCGCACAGCATCTCAAACCTAGCTACGCAGCCATGGCTTCACGGCCGCCTGCTCCAGTTCGCCAACCGTCAAACCACCGTCCTCCACCGCAATTCCAAGCGCGTCCACCCATGCACAAGCATGTTCCACCTCCTGCAAGACAGCGGCCACAATACAATCGGCAGCCGCCTTCCCGGCCGCCGGTAGGACGAGGTTATGGTCCTGGACGGGGTTTTGGCAGGGAAGAGATCGGCCCACCACGGAGAAATTTGCCGCATGGTCGGGGTTGCTTCGAAGACCAGATGATCGGCCAGGGGGCAACTCGATCGCCGGCGAAGACTCAGCACAGGCAAGACGTCACTCCACCTGTAGAGACAGCAAAAGCAAAAAAACCTCGTCCACCGCATTGTTTTAGATGCAAGACCAATGGTCATCTTGCGGACGGGTGCAAGGCAAACCTAGATTGTATTATCTGTAACAAGAAGAACTCTCACCTCGCTGCTAAGTGCCCCATTCTCAAAATGCCGAGGCCGGGGGCGTCAATGTTTGGGTTTGCCAAGGCAGGTCTGTGCTTTTATCGCCTCCCGGATTTTGATTTCAAATTGGAAGAACCTGAACCGGCTCCAACTGCTTTAGTTAAAATTTTGGGAGGTACTTTACCTGCTGAAGTGGTTCAGGAAGAGTTAGCGAGGTTGTCCAGGTTAGACTGGAATTGGGAGGCGCTGCCACATGGTGATGATTCTTTTTTGGTTGCTTTCCCTTCCGAAGAGGAGCTACTCCGAATGGCTGATGTGGAATTTCGTTTGAAAAATCATGGGATCACCTTGCTCATCTCGCAATGGCGTGCTGATGGAGATGCTGTCCCAGCATATCACCTGGATGAGGTCTGGGTCCTTGTCTCTGGTGTACCGCATGCGTTGCGACATTTTCTTGGGTTTTGGGGTCTCGGCGCGGCCATCGGGGCGACACTTGAGGTGGATATGTTGACATATCGGAGAAAGGGAGTTATTCGGATTTTGGTTGGGATGTTGGACAAATCTCTTCTCCCTTTAAAACCAGATATTGTATTCGGGAAAGTTGGATATGATATCACCTTTACTTTGGAGAATGAAGATTTTGAACCAGCCGTCCCAGAACCAGAGGATTTTGACTCCATGGACCGTAATGAAGATGGTGTTGGGGATCAAGATGCAGGAGGACAAGGAGGAAATCAGTTTGCAAAAAAACAAAAGCAAATTGAAGAGCCGGCCAGTTCATTGGGTGCGGCAATGGATGGAGGACCGGCCCCTATGCAATTGTGTGAACAACAAATAGCAGTCACACCGCTTGGTCCTCGACCTGTTCCCAGGAAACAATTGTCTTCGCTTGATCTAAGGTCCGAGTTGGCAACTATTGCTGCTGGGGATCAATTTGCAGGAGGACAAGGAGGAAATCAAGTTGCAAAAACTCAACAGAAAATTGAAGAGCTGGCCGTTTCTTTGGGTGCGGCAATGGATGGAGGCCCGACCCTTATGAAACTGTGTCGACAAAAAATAGCAGTCACCCCGCTTGGTCCTCGACCTGTTCCTGGGAAACAAAGATCTGCGAGTGAACTAAGCTCCGAGTTGACACCTGCTGCTGTTAGAACTGATTGTCGGAGCACAATTGTTGGGAATACTTCAGATATCTACTTTGACATGGGTTTGGCCTTGACAACACAGGCGCCGATCTCGGCTCACAATTCAAGCTCTGATACGCCCGTACACGATCTTCAGGGTGGCCGGCTGGAAACAGATGCTGATTTGAATGGAGAGTTGCAAGACGTAGCTTGCATGGCGGATCTTTGCCTGACACTTGATACATCGGCACAGTGCAGTGATGCACAGGCTCCCTACGAACCTGTGATGAACTCGTCAATAGGTGCTGTGCAGGGTGACAAGTGCGACCACAAAAATAACCAAGAAACAGGTAACAAAATTCCAGCATATTTCAATTTAGGGGCCGTTGAAAATTATCATTCTGTGGACGGTTTTCGTCGCAGTTTGCATACTAATTCCTCTTCTAATGATGGGGTAACAATGGCAGATGAAGACATTATGACCAAGGCCATGAAAAGGGCTGCAGCACGGAGCTTGGAAAAGGTGAACAAGCTGGGCAACAAGACGATGGCTACCAACAACGGTCCGCCACATTCGCCTGAACCCCTGGATTCTTCATTGAATGGTAACCCTATACCAACACCTCCCAACTCTTTTGTTTTGTTGCCTGAAGAGATTTGTGCCTCCAATTTAAATAACATAGGTCTCAAGTTAGGAGACAATGGTGATGAAAGTATTAATTTGTCTATCAATGCTTTAAAACAAATTGAGATTGATAGGATGGGGGTCCAAACAGCCATAAAAACAAAGGTCGGTAATAAGGAGAGAACGTTACCTAGAGAGTGTCATCTTTTAGAGGAAAGTGATGACGAGGTACAAACACAGGATTGTGACCTACTCGCGCACTTGATACAAGATGTCTCTGAAGTGGACCTTGATAATGGGGACTTGGACACAAGGATTTGTGATCTCAAAGTCTCCTGTCGGAAAGCTAAGTTGGCCTCCAAAGAACGGAACACTCGTTTTGGGGGAAAAGATAAAAACTCAAGAAAAACAAAGAAAGAGGTTGCCCAATGAAAGGTTTTTACTGGAATAGCAGAGGTCTGTCTGACTTGGCTAAATATCGGTACATAGCAGAAGCCGTTAAAGAACATAAACTTGATTTCATTGCTATCATGGAAACAGGCAAAAAGGATATGTCACAATCAAATCTGACTCACCTTTCGGGAGGTTCAGATTTCGTTTGGCATTGTCTACCACCGAGGGGACGATCAGGGGGCATCCTCCTTGGGATTAATACTTCCTCGCTTGATCTGTCTTTAATTTGTGAAGGTGAATTTTATATCAAATTCCACCTAACTAATAAATCAGATAAGTTCAAGTGGATTCTTATGGCAGTGTATGGCCCTGCTCAGGATGATTTCAAATCACTATTTCTAGCAGAGTTGGTTCGCGCTTGCCAGGAGAGTCCTTTGCCAATTTTAATAGGAGGGGACTTCAATATTTTGAGAAGCAGTACAGAGAAAAACAAGGATAGATTCAATGATCGATGGCCTTTCCTGTTTAATGCTGTCATAGATAGCTTTGACTTAAGGGAAATAGAGTTAACTGGTCGGCAATTTACGTGGGCTAACTCTTTGCCTAATCCGACGTATGAAAAGCTGGATAGGGTTCTCATGTCAACTGAGTGGGAATTCAAATATCCGCTGGTGTCGGTACGGGCTTTGGATAGAGGGGTTTCGGACCACACCCCGTTACTACTAGACACGAGAGAACCAGCTTACAAAGGCCTTCTCAAACCTTTTAGATTTGAACTTAGCTGGTTTACTCATGACGATTTCCATGATAGAGTTGTTAATATTTGGAATAAATCGGTGAAAGGGCAAAACTCAGTCCAACGCTGGAATAATAAACTGAGCTCATTGCAAAGGCACTTACGGGGTTGGGCTGCCCATTCGAATGGTGTCTACAAACAAACAAAGTCGGCATTACAATCTACTGTTACGCTTTTAGATACCACAGCCGAGGTTCGGGATTTGACTAATTTTGAGCAGGATCTATTAGCTCAATCTAGGGATCACCTAACCACTCTTCTTAGGGAAGAGGAGATCAAATGGGCGCAACGTGCTAAAGTAAAGGATATGCTACTAGGGGATAATAACACTCGTTACTTTCATATGATTGCTAACGGTAAGCACCGGAAAAAACAGATTTTCTCCCTTGACCATGACAATGGCAAAATCGAGGGGCAAGAGAATTTAAAAGCTTACATTACTAACTTCTACAAGGAACTTTTTGGCGAGCCTGAGGAAAATTCCTTTACTCTGATGGAGGATTGGATTACGGATATTCCTCAGGTAACGCAAGAGGAGAACAATGTCTTAATATCCCCTTTCATTGAGGAAGAAGTCAAAAGTGCTATTTTTAGCATGGATCATAATAAAGCCCCTGGCCCAGACGGCTTCCCAGCAGAGTTCTATCAGAAATTCTGGGAAGTTTTAAAAGGTGACTTAATGACAATGTTTCATGATTTTTATTTGGGGAATTTGCCGTTGTTCAGTTTAAATTTTGGAGTGATCACATTAGTGCCTAAAGTTGAGGATGCAAATATTATCCAGAAATATAGACCTATTTGCCTCCTTAATGTGAGTTTCAAAATTTTTACTAAGGTTGCCACAACAAGGATGAATTCGGTGGCAGATCGTGTTATAAGTCCTACTCAGACAGCTTTTATGCGTGGACGGAATATCTTGGAAGGTGTCGTCATACTGCATGAAATCATACATGAGCTACATAGGAAAAAATAAGTGGGGTGATTCTTAAAATAGACTTTGAAAAGGCATATGATAAGGTTAGATGGCCTTTCTTGATGCAAGCTCTACGGATGAAAGGATTTGCGCCAAAGTGGATCACTTGGGTTAAGTCTTTCATTTCGGGAGGCAGTGTTGCGGTTAATGTTAATAATGATGTCGGGCGTTTCTTTCAAACGAAGAAAGGTCTTCGACAGGGGGATCCCCTCTCCCCTTTGCTTTTTAACATTATCGCAGATATGCTTACAATCCTGATTCGAAGAGCCAAAGAGGATGGGCAGTTTAGTGGAGTAGCTCCTCATCTAGTGGATGAGGGTCTCTCTATCCTCCAGTATGCGGATGATACTATCCTCTTCTTGGATCACGATTTAGAAAAGGCAACAAACTTGAAACTTCTCCTCTGTGCTTTTGAACAACTTTCTGGTCTCAAAATAAATTTCCATAAGAGTGAAATCTTTTGCTTCGGGGAAGCACAGTCGGCAATAGGGCAATATGTTGATCTATTTGGTTGTAAAGCTGGTGGCCTTCCATTAAGATATCTTGGAATTCCCATACACTACAAAAAGCTAAAAAACTCGGATTGGCGGATAATTGAGGAGCGATTCGAGAAAAGACTTCGTAGTTGGAAGAGTAAACACCTTTCGATAGGTGGTAGATTGACACTTATAAACTCAGTCTTGAGTAGCCTTCCAATGTATATGATGTCCTTCTTCGCTGTCCCTAAGGGAGTGTTAAAAAAACTAAATTACTACCGATCTAGGTTTTATTGGCAAAGTGATGAACAAAAGAGAAAATATCGTCTTGTTAAATGGAATATCCTATGCCAGCCCAAAGACCAAGGTGGTCTTGGGATTCATGATTTGCATTTGAAAAATATTGCCCTATTAGGTAAATGGCTTTTTAAGCTTCTTACGACTGACGGTACCTAGCAACAAATCTTGCGGAACAAATACCTAGGCACTAAACCACTGGTTCAAGTTGACAGAAAACAAGGGGACTCCCAATTCTGGTCCAGTCTTATGAAGATTAAACAAGATTTCTTCCGTTTTGGGTCTTTCATTATTAAAGATGGATCGCAAGTGAGGTTCTGGGAGGACAAGTGGTTAGGTAACGCTACCCTAAAAGATCAGTACCCTGATCTGTATAATATTGCACGACCAAAATTCATAACTATTTCGGAAGTGCTTAACTCCCTTCCTCCAAATTTATCATGGCGACGTGACCTTATTGGTCCCAAGTTAGTGGCGTGGAATAATCTTCTTCCTCGTTTGACTACTATTCAGTTGTCCCAAGGTCAGGATGTGTTTCGCTGGTCCTTACACCCAAATGGGCAGTTCTCGGTGAAATCATTCTACCAAGCCATGATTCGTCCAGATGTCCCTAATTTGAATAAGAGAATATGGAAACTAAAGGCACCCCTGAAACTGAAGGTTTTTTTATGGTATCTCCGGCGAGGTGTTGTGTTGACTAAAGATAACCTAGCTAAGCGTAACTGGCAAGGAAGCAAAACATATTGCTTTTGTCACGAAGACGAGACAATTAGGCACTTGTTCTTTGATTGTCGTCTTGCTAGAGTGGTATGGAGTATCCCCCAAATATCCTTCAACATAACTAAACCCCAAAACGCATCACATATGTTTGGAAGTTGGCTAAATGGTGTAACTAAAAACTTGAAACAGCTAGTTCTGCTTGGGGCAGCAGCTATATGTTGGTCAATTTGGTTACACAGAAATGACATTATTTTTGAAAAGAAACACTCTTTCTCTCCCTTGCAGGTTATTTTTGCGGCTTCTCATCGACTCCGTTCGTGGGCTACTCTACACAGAACGGCTTTGCATGGTTTAGTGGTGGAGGCCTCACAACATTTGGACCGTGTGGCCAAGGATATTTACTCCCGGGCATATGGGTGGCGATCTAGTCTACGGATTGATAGTCATTAAAATTTTGCATGATTTTGATTGATGTAGCTGTGTGTCTCTAAGCGAGGCAGAGGCTGGAAGTTTTATTCCAAGGCTTTGTATCATCTTGATGTACTGTTCTTGGTTATTTAATAAAGACTTCCGAAATCAAAAAAAAAAAAAGATGATGATGGCCGTTTGGGCAACTGGGCTCTAGCCCACCTGGACATCCGAACACTGGCAAACTGGAAGAGGAAAATAAGGTTAAAAAATCAAGGTTAGTTCACATTAACACATGCACGCTTACTAGTTAACACATGTACATGAACAGAACATGCATAACATGCATGCAGTTTTTTTTTTGGACAAAAATTAAGATCCTGCATGCTACTATTTATCTATTACAACCTGATCAAATGTTGGGAGTTCGATATGTTAGAACTCAACAGAATTAACTTTACCATGGGAGCACTGCTTGGCCCTGGCGAGCCTCTGTTCGAGCTGGGTGCGAGAAACCTCGTTAGGCATCTTGGTCGAAATAGCAAAAACTATCGGCATCTTTTAATCCAACTACTATCGGCATCTTGGTCGAAATAGAAAAAACTATCTAGCAGTATATATATCAAACAGGCAGAGACGAACTAATTGATTGGAAGCGACTGAATTGTGCGTACACTTGCAGAGGCAGTGATCTTGCCTTTTAGTTGTGTGTACACTTGTACATCGATCGATCGACCTTGAGTGTACTCTACATTCTACAACGCATCCAGGAGCTTATCTTTTATGGCGTATTTGGAACTGATGACTGCAAGTTGTTAAACTTATCTGGCAGCCAGATGAACGGTGGACAAAAAAAACGCTCACTGGCCTGTAGGCCTAAGGGATGCACATGCTTGTGCACAAGAAGACGACCTAACAAAAATTGGAAGTGAACAAATGAGAAATGTAAATTTACCACAGAATTTGCACAAAAAGAAATTAAAATAGTACCAGTAGAAAGGATCTATCTGCTTAAAATGTACTTGCTTGAAGAAATCTACATCATCACCAGCCTAATCACCTGCAAGCTAATCACTGGCGCAATTTAAACCACCTTTAATAGTAGTATCAATGGTAAAAAAACGAAATTGCATACGTAAATACGGGACTATTGGCAAAACAAATGAAGGTCATCTGCTTGTCATGCCAATTGCCCTCGTTTGGAACATAGGAATTTTACTAGAAATTCATAAAAATTTCATATGAAACAGTTCAATTACTGTAAGAATTAGGAAAATATTTTGGGTTCCAAACGGTGCCTTAATTGACTAATCAGGTATACCATACATGAACCAAGCCAATCTTAGATCCTAATCAAGTGGCAGCGGCGTGTGTACGGGGGCGGGGGGGGGGGGGGGGGGGGGGGGGGGGGGTTGATAGTTTTTTTTGGTGGGGGTAATGATAGTTGGCCTCAAGTTCATCGACAGATGGTGGGTGGGGCTAGGAGAGGCGATAGTAAAAGGAAGATAGCAAGTTAGATTATAGCATAAATTTAAGCTAAACCCTCATAAGAACAAAATCTCTAAATCAACTCTCTCTTGAGAGAAAACTAAGCAAATACAAGAACTTTCCTTAGAAATTGTCTAGATGAATAGGATCTGATCTTCAAAAGACATATGCACATCTTAAACGTTCTTGACACCATGAAAGATTAAGAAAAGAGAAATCCAAACAAGAAAATCAAGCAAATCAAAAGTAGAAATCCAAACAAGAAAAACAAGCAAATCAAAAGCACAAGCAAAGATCCATGCCATAACTCACTTGAACAACACATTGGATGTTTATTTCACTTGGAGAGAAATGTTTTATAACCACTTCCTCTGGATGGCAGATCTCTAAGCCTAGAGCACATACACAAAAGGTTTTAACTCAAGGAAATCCTAATCATATCTCTCAGTCATATATCTCTCTCAACACAAGGATTTATATAGTAGAGACTTCTCACCTCTCACTTAGCCTTAATAATCAGTGACTCTTTAGTGGATTACACCACTTACATATAGGGGAACCTAGTAACCCACACAAATGGATTTTAACACTGTCGATGTTTTAATATTGATATTACACATGATTTGTTTAGGTTCTGAGGAACTCTTGAAGACTTGGCCATGTGGGCCTCCGGCTCATGTGCGGGGCCAGCGGAGCGGCGGCTCAACGCGGTGTGGCCATGTGGGGCCAGTGGCGTGCAGTGCGTGCGGTGGCGGCATAGCCACATGCTAGTGGTCGGCGACGAGACCGCATGCGGGCGGTGCGAGCATGTGCAACCGTTGGCTGAGCAGCGTCCGAATCGGCAGCATGGCTCAAGCCAACGGTAGCCTATATAGGGGTCGGCGGCTATGCCGTATGCTGGCGTGATGAGGCGGTTTGGCCACGTGCGAGCGGCAAGGCAAGGCGGCTTGGCGGCGCATGCAGGTGGCAACGCACAGCGGCGCGTCCACGTGCTGGCGGTATGGCCTCGGCGCGCACAGCGGTGCGACCGCATGTGGGAAGTGCCGTGCGGGCTGCTCCACGAGAGGCTTTTTTCTTTTCCATGATGCAATCAACAATTCCTCTTTTTCCAATTATCCGATTGGCATTGTGCCGACGACTCCAAATCAGCTTGCGGAGATTAGAGAGAATTTGCAGTGTGAAAACAAAATCAATCTAGAATATGAAAATTGTACGGGATAAAAGCAATCTAGACAGCGATTCAATCTACGATTGTCATTCTTTGACGATTACCTTTCAATCCACAGAGCGCTTCATGCTGATAACGTGTTGAGGAACCGTCGCTGGTGAGTCCAGTCCGATTGATTCGTTCTATACAAAAGATGTGAATCAAACATATAATAATGCAATAGAACAATAGATTGAACACAAAAGATGAGAGGGGAGCTTCTTTCTTTATTACTTTCTCTTTTCATAATGTACACATAATGACAATTGAGACTCTCTATTTATAAACTAAGTGAAGGTGCCCACTAATGGACTTGGTTTGCAGACTCAGGCTCAAGTTCCCAATAGACTTCACTACCTGCAAATAGGAACCCGAAATGGAGTAGACGATCAAGGTTTCAAAACCCATAACCGAAAGAAATCCCATCCGGCGGCCGGTAACGATAACCGACCGGTTACCGGTCGATTACCGAAAAAACTGACAAAAAACCAATCACAATGTAAAAATCAAAACTTGAATTTTAGGATGTTTTGAAACCGATAACCGGAAAAAACCAGTCGGTAACCAGAAAAACGTCCAAAATTCGAAAATCAAAAATTGATATACCAGCCAGTTTTTTTTTTGTTACCGGTCTCCACGGTAGAAACGGTAATCGACGGTCACCAGCCAGTAACCGTCGAGATTTTAAATCCGGTAGACGATAGCTAGGCAGGCAGGCACGGTGAATACATGCATGACGTGTCTAACTTGCTATACTTTTTCCGATCGGTATAGTTAAAATTTTAAAACTTTAGATATCAATATGTTTTAAAATATTAAGATTAGATACAGAAAAATCATATGTGTGAATTTGTTTTTAAAAATATTTTCATAGTATTGTAATTTTATTAAATTTTATAAATATATCACGATAGAAACTATTGATCTAAGTTACGTGGGGAGTTACGTGGGAGGGAGTGGTTTACTAGTCTAACCAGTTACTTTATCTTAACTTCTGGAATTACTGAACATTAGCAAAGTAGCTTGCACGCATCCTGTGGGTTGCTGACAATTGTGCCGGACTCATTTCCAGTGGACTGCAGGCAGGCATCAATGCCTAATATATCCTAAAGTTTTCTTATCCTAGGTCCTTATACGTATGGTCGCATATAGTATATATAATATGCGTGTAAGCCAACTTTTTGCAGCAATTCGAGTATTCGTACACAGTAGTCATTGTCAGCAATTGGAGTATTCGTATAAAGTAGTCAATGTCATGCATGATTGATATTGGAATTATTGAAGAATAGAATTATAGAAACGTACAATCGTTCGATTGTTCAAGGAAGCAACAGTCACAGGGAGTAGTGCATACATACTAGCTAGCAGTATAAAATATATCAAAACCGTCAGCAAGCGCAGACTAAAACCGCCACCTTTTTGCGTTTTGGATTTGGAACCTTGGTGCCTCCGTGCCTGACCCGTGAGGAATTAGTAAACTCTATAGTGGGAAGAAGATGATATATGCTCCACTTCTCAATCCTATCGTGTATTTTTCTCTTCAGTAAACCACCACTCCTAGCTACACAATTTTCTGAACCAGATCGATTTTGTTCGGCTAGCTAGCTCAATGCAGTGCTTAGTTCGTTCTATTAATTCCACAAAAGCGGTCGATTTTTTGCCCTCTTTTCTTTTGAAGATTTTTTGAGGAAATCTTCTGTAATCAAGAGCTAATGTGGAGCTCGAACACAGGAGTACATCAATCCGTGCGAAGTATACCGATACTGCTTGGCAATAGTGCTTAAACTTCATTACTGCAGTATCACTTATCATAGTAGTACAAGATACATGAACATATATTTAGGTGGCCATGTAGAGTACAGTACACCACTCTACAGATCGAAGCAGCTATCAGGCCTGCAGACTGCATGGGCGTACTGACTTATTGCAGCATACACGATGGATCGATAAGCTGATCAAATTTTAAAGTACAGCACATGTTTAAATTCAAGGCCTGAAGAATGCCGGATGGGGACGGCCAGCGCCCTGGAAGGAGGTGTTCTTGAGGTGCTGGGGGGCGTTCTCGAACGAGTGCTTCCTCGCCAGCGACAGGATCGTCTTGTCCGCGACGATGAAGTACGCCATGCCGGCAACTGCACGCAGCAGCATGCGTCAATATATGTCAGATTAATTGCTCAAGGCTGTGAATCTGTAATGTAACAAGGCACCGAAAGCATGCAGAGAGAGAGAGAGAGAGAGAGAGAGAGAGAAGTATGATTAGGTACCTGTGGAGATGATGAGGGCCTGGCCGGTGGGGTTGATGTTGGCTTTCGCCCATGGCAGCATCCTCACGCTCGCCAGCTGAAAAACGACAGGAAAAAAATGGTGACTGACAATGTTTCGTGGAGGAACAAACGCTACGGTGAAACAGAAAGATAGAAGTCAACTCACCGTGGGAATTGCGGAGGCGATGGTCGCAACAGCGGCCGCCTTAGCCCCTGCAAGCGTCGCCTCTGCGGACAGACACGCACACATCAGTGCATAACGCGTAGGTTAATAAGGACGCGAGGCCCATCCAGTTAAGCAGGCCCGCATCATCGAAAGATTGTAAGAACGTTAAGAGTATAGAGTTTTTTTTACCGTAACTATTTTTTAAATAGTATTTTTTGAAGATAAAATCTACAAATTGATTATACGACACACCATAAAGATTTTATTTATATCAATTAAAACCACACTTAGATTTCTTCTACTCCACACTTTATACTTACAAACAGCCAAAGAATATAAGTCGCAGTTATAAAAAAACAAACCCTATGTATATATATATGCGGTGTAGCTGCACGCACGTACCTCGCGAGCAGCGCTTGGCGAGGGCAAGCTTCTGGTCAAGCGACGCGCGAGTGACCGTAGACATCTCGTACCGTAAGCACGCGTGTGATTTGGCTTAGCTAATAGCTAGTTGGTAATGAAATTGAGGGAGTGAACACTAGATCAAGTAGCTAGCTAGTGCGAAGGCTTAGCTGAGGTTGCGAGAGATGGAAGGATGGATGGATGTGCCAGAGGAAGGGGAGCCTGTGAATATATAGGCGGCGCGGGGTGGGAAGCGGCGGGCGGAGGCGAACGTGGTTTTGGCCGGAACGGAAACCATGTGTGTGAAAAATTCCATTGGGCAACGGTGCACAAATCTGTGTAACGAGCCAACAAGACACTAACACATGGCAAAAAAAAAAAACTATAGCACGTATTTTTTTTGTTGTTGATGTGTGTCGTATTTCTCTGTGCTACCGTGTTTGCTGTAGTGTTAAACCGTATTTGCTACAAGTTCTATGTTATGTGTTACTCATTGTTTATTACACAAACCCATCGGGTCTGTTCTTTTTGGCTGCGGCTTTTGGCTTTTGGACTGTTTGTACGAGAGATTACAGAGTAACAGAAACTCACGTGCGGTTTTTACCGATATAAATGAAGTCAGTAAAGCATATACTACAATTAACTAGTAGATCTTATCTTAAAAAATATTTCGTTTAAAAGCTAATTAGTATAGAAAAATTTAAAAATAGCTTTTAAAAATTGAAAGGAGAAGAACCGATATCACCGTTACAAAATGGAATTTTTCCGTGTCTGGCGGGAGAGAGAGAGAGGGTAGGTAGGAAAATTTATGTTTTTGCCACCCTTATGAGGTGAGGGGCAACAGATTTGCCACCCTGATCCGTTGTCAGTGACTCAGGCGGTCCCACATGTAAGTGACAAAGGTAATTGGCCAATATTAAGAGTGGTAAAAACATGAATCTCCCGGGTAGGTAGGCCCGTTAGGTGCACGCCACCTCCTCGATCTGCTCGACTCCACGCTTTCCTATCCGGCATCCACTCGCCACCCCTGCGAACGGTCGGCGCATGGGGCTCTGCCAATTACTAATCTAGCTACTACCGTACTTTTCCAGCAGTAGTACTGGCTGCTACTTCTCACCGGAGAAGATCTGAAAAACAGGAGGAATCCGTGGAAAAGAGAGCGAGTAATTCTGAGCCTTGCGTCGTTGGACGAACGTCCACCAATGCATGGAAGGAAACCCTGATAAAAACGTAGGTAAACGTGGACGTGGGTAGCAGTAATCTGAGCTAGTGGCGTACTACTTAGTTCTCTATCCAAAGAGAGATGGTTTCTGAATTTTTAGAAGTTAAAAGCTGTTCAGAGCACGTTATTTTTATTTATTTTTTCTTTGTATTATCTGAAGAGATATAATTATGTTTTTTTATTTTTCTTTAATTTGAAAATGTAGAAAAACTAACGATCAACCATTGCAATCGAAGGTCAAAAGCGACGTCACTTTAAAACAGCCCTCGATCATGTCGGTAGGTTCGACGTTTATGTGACGAGTGCCCAAAGGGTCAAAAAGAAAAATCAAACAGTATGTTTGACACGCCACATGAGCATCGAGGACAAATGTCAACAAGTCAAGCCATTGCTATTTGCTACCGCGTGCATGTACAGGGCACACACGGGTCACCGAATTTTTTGTATTTTAGCCCTTTTTTTGAAAAATATTCACATTTAGACCCCTGGTAGTTTTAATTCCGTTTTTGGACCCAGAGCTCGGCGCCGTGGGTCACGGCGCCGAGGTAACACGTCTCGGCGCCGTGGACCACGGCGCCGAGTTGCGAGCCCCGCGCCAGCGTAGCGGCCGGCGTGGCGCCGACGTGGCAGGGAGCTCGGCGCCGTGACTCGTGGCGCCGAGCTCGGCGCCGTGACTCGTGGCGCCGAGCTCGGCGCCGTGGATCTTGGCGCCGAGCATGCGGCTTCTGAAACGGCACCGAGCACGCGGGCTTCGTTCATTCGCAACTCGCCCGCCGCCGCCTCCCGTCCCCTCCCCGCACTCGCGTCCTCCCCGCCGCGGCCGCCGGCCTCCCCTCGTCGACCGCCGCTGCCGCCCGTCGTCCCCGCCGCGGCCGCCCGCGCGCCTCCCCTCCCCGCACGGGCGTCCTCCCCGCCGCGGACGCCCGCCACCCCTCCTCGACCGCCTCGGCCGCCCGTCCGACGTCCTCCACGCCGCGGCCGCCCGCCTCCCCGCCGCCGCCCCGTGGTGCCGCCTCCCCGTGTCTCCGCCCGCCCGCGTCTGCGCCCGGCCTCCCGCCTCCCCGCGTCTGCGCCCGACCGCTGCCCCGGAGCCGCCCGGCCTCCGGCCGCCTCCCCGCGTCTCCGGCCGCCGCCCCCTGGTGCCGCCCGGCCTCCTGCCTCCCCGCGTCTCCGCCTCGGCCTCCCCTCCCCGCACGCGCGTCCTCGGCCGGCCGCCCATCCGACGTGCTTCCCGCCCGGCCGTCCTCCCCGCCGCTGCTGTCGAGAGGCCCCAGCGACCGCTACAAGTGCCTCAAGGTGAGGACTTCTCCTCCAAAATGTTCGTTCTTGGCGCTCAGATGTGATGTCGAGGATATTTTTTAGCTAGTTTGTGAGGGTGTGATGTTGAGTGGGCTGATGTGTGGTGCTATGAATGTCGAGTAGGCTGTTTATCCCTTATTTATCACTGTCGCTTGGGCAATGGTGCCGTAGAATGGAAGGATTGTGTGGCGTATTGGAGTCGGGATATGGCTCGTTATAAGTCAAGTTGATTATTTTGCGGCCAGAGGACTAGTGCTATAGAAATGTGTTGTGTTGCTGTGATGTAATTGACTATGCAATTGACTATGCAATTTAGTTAGTGCTATAGAAATGTTTGCCACAACGAGTCAAGCAAATCACGAACAAAAGAATTGTTTATCTTTGGGTATGCAATTGACTATGCAATTTAGTTAGTTAATTAGCATCAATTTCGAATAAAGGTAGCATTTAGTTAGTGACTAGGTACTTATTAGTTACTATGTAGTATCCGATTTCAATTAAAGGTTCTTATTAGTTTGGTTTTCTGTATGAACTAGATGGACAACCTAGTGACCCTATATCATGGAGGCAGTGTGACAAGTGATGATTATGGAAATGTTCAATTTGTTGAAATGCAAAGGGTGCCTCTGATATTCGGTGATCGGCCGTCGTTTAGTGAGTTGGTTGCTAGGGCTCGGGAGAAGCTACATTGTCATGCAAACGAGGAGAGCATCACAGTTGAGGGGTTACTTCACTTCGGTTCGAAAGACCTAGTTCTCAGGCGGTTGATCTTAATTGGTTCAGAGGATGAGTGGGACAAATATGTCAAATTGGTTATGAGGAATGAGTTAAAATGTTTGGACGTTGTTGTGCGGAAGGTGTCCATTGATCCCACCCCTCACGGTTATTCACCAGAACTAGGTGATCAGGCACCCTTTGACCCTCCGTTACCGGATCTTGCGGTGGATGTGGAAGAAGTGCCTGAGGTGCCCGATGCTCTATCTGCCCCGAACGAGGTTCAGATTTCTCAACCAATTCGAGTTGAATGTCGGACTGATGATGTCGTGGCGGCCCCTCAGGAGATGGGATTGACCCAGAATCATCCCAGTAAGTGTCGAGCAACACTTTAGCCTTTTCCCGTCATTGCCCTTTGTGGTCTCAATCCATCGTTTTTGTGCTTATGATGCAGGAGACAACGTTCCTGATAATGTGGGTGTTCCTCCCGTTGCTCCATCTGGCAACGTTGAAGAAGTCTGCAGGGACTCCAACAGTGTGGATGTTCAAATTGTGGATGATCTGGAGCCTTACGAGATCGCAAGGGCCGTTGATTCTGATGATGACCGCCCTTTTGGAGAGCTGACCGAAAGTGATATTGAGCTGATCAGGCGTTATTGCCCTGGCCGGGATCCATCAGTTCATGAATTCAGCGATCTTAGGCATTCTCATGGGGCTTATGCAGAAGGAAGGGATGACGAGTTGCTAGATGCTCCTGAGGCCGGGTCAAGCATGACAATTGAGAAGGGCATGGTGTTTGAGGACTTGTCTGCATTGAAAAGGTGGCTGCAGGAGTATTCAGTGATCCGTAAAAGGCCATTCAAGGTGAGACATTCTTATGTGGAGCGGAGGTACACAGTTGTGTGCGAGAAGGAGACATGTGAATGGAGGGTTTGTGCTAGCAAACAGAAGGTCACTGGAAAGTTCAAGATCACAAAAATCGTTGGCCCACACACTTGTGCCGAAGCAGAGCTCAAACAGAAGCATCGGCAGTTGACCTCTACCATTATTGCCAAGTCACTGTGTCACATAGTAAAGGGAGAACCCAATATGAAGGTGAAGACACTTGCTGGGATTGTTAAGGAGAAATTTGGATACGAGATAAGGTATGGAAAAGCATGGAGGGCAAAGCAACGCATCTGGAAGATGATATATGGGGACTGGGCTCGGGTTCGCGCAGCAACATGTGGGATCATAAGAGCTTCCTATATTCACGACCTCCTCGTTGCCCCTCTCGCGTTGCAGCTGTTCGCGGAGGTCGTTGTTCTCCTCAGTGAGATTCTCCATTCGGTACTCCAAGTCCCAAATTCGAGCCCATAATGTATCCACATAACGATCAACATACCGTTCATGAGGAGGGTCGATCCAGCGGGAGAAGTCGCATTTGGCCATCTGCACAAAAAAGTACGGTAAACTTCGAGGGTCCATAAGCAATAAAAAATGAAACATTACTAATTTGTACCCCGGAGCGCGAGCATCGGAAGAAACGTCGCCCGCCATCGTTCGGGGAATCCAAGATCTGGACAACCGCGTACTCATTGTGTCTGCATTTCGGCCACGGTGGTTGAGCACGCCGGCTTGGTATCAATCGGTACTGCGGACCGAACATATCCCTCGTTTCTAAGGGAATGTCATCCTTCGGTGACCCAAATCCCACTGGCCCCTCGGCTTCAGACATGGTATGTTTCACCACGAAAGAGAGGGTACTACTTTGTTCGATTCACAATGTCATAGGACCCCAACCGTGCTACTTATAGCAAAACGGGGCAGTTTAATGCAGTGACCACCAAAAAAAGAGGCTTTTGCTCAGGAACATGACAACACGCCCCAGCTTTGCTCAGGGACATGACACAAGAGGTCAGCTTTTGCTCAGTGAGATGACAACAGAGGGCAGTTTTGCTCAGTGACATGACAAAAGAGTTCAGATTTTGCTCAGTGACATGACAAAACGGGGCAGCATATGTCAGCTTTGCGCAGTGACGGAATAGGCCTTTAGCCTGTACACATATAGGGGCGTAGGTCTTTAGCCTTTACAGGAGTAGGCCTGTAGGCCTGTACACATATAGGGGCGCAGGTCTTTAGCCTTTACAGGAGTAGGCCTGTAGGCCTGTACACATATAGGGGTGTAGGTCTTTGAAAAGGCTACGAACTATGAATTTATTACGAGACTATAGTCTCTGAAAAGCCTACATAGGACCATTTATTGCTACACTTGAATCCAGTAAGAGCGAAAAGATCCTCTCCATGGACTATGCCCACTGCACCGATAACCTGCCTATATGAAGGCCTCATATGTCTTCCATACCACATCTCCTCCTCAAGACATCACAATACTACCACACAACAATGTCTTCCTGGAAGTCCAACCCATTTGGAGTGCCGGAGTGGCATGAGCGCCCGAAGTGCCATTGCGGCTTTAGGACGATGTTGGGAGTCTGGACTGATCGAGTACAACGAGCCAAATACGGCCGTAGGTTCTTCAAGTGTCCTGACCTGGATGACGACTTCGTGGTAACGACCATAACTAAACCATTTCTTTTCCGTTATCGTTTTTCAACTTGATCCATGACATCTACCATGCCACACATAGGCTTGCGGGTTCATGGAATGGGTGGATCGAGTGCCGCCGGCATGGCCAAATAACCGGGCAGTGGAGGTGGAAAACAAAGGACAATATTGTGTCAAGATGACTCAGGCTCGCGAGGTGGAACGACAGATGCGGCTTGAGCAAGAGCGCCGCGTGAGGGTGGACCAAATCCGTCTGCAGGGCAAGGAGGATGAGCTGCAAAGGAGGAAGGAGAAGTTAAGTCTGCGTGAAGCAGCCATCAAGCGTCAGGAGGAAGAGCTTCAAGCTCGTGAGGCGGCTCTCAAGACCAAGAGTGACAGGAAGAAGGATGCAGCGGAGCCATCTTCAGGGCGCGACAGAAAGGGGAAACAACCACGCTACACTCAGTAGACAAGATGTAATAGACTCGGTCCACACGAGAGGTCGTACGAGCAGTTGGGTAGATTAGTCGGATATCATGCTAGCATGTAATAAAATTGTACGCGCCATGTTCGTCCCAACTTCATAAGCTTATTATCTGGGCTTTTCGCATGCAATGATTCCCACGTGTCTTATTATCACTTCCCCTCCTTTCGTCCAATTGTTCCTATCACAGTTGTCATACAAAATAATTCAAAAAAATCCTTCCAATACAACAACATAACATGATCAAAAAATGTTATTGCCAGTTCAACATATTTTTCACGGTCAGCATTGTACAAAAATCACAAATACACTAATCGTTACTTCACACATAACTCGTTCATCAATCCACAAACAGAGGGGATGGGATTGACCCAGAATCATCCCAGTAATTATTTCCCCAAGTGTGTAGTAACAACTGAAGAGGAGAGTTGCTTGTATGCCACATGTCGCCTCCCCTCTGTCTTGCCCGCAGCATCTCACGGCCCGCAGAACTTCACACAAAACTCGTTCGTCACGGCCTGCATAATTTTATTTTTCAAAAACCATTACCAACGTACCATAAGTTTTTAAAAAAATCTACACGAATTTTCCTACATGTATCATCTGCAATACATAACGAATTTTCAAAACATACGTCGTATTTTTTGCTCTCTATAAATAAATAACTAACTATATTACATAATATTACTATCATTAAATAATCCAAATGCAAAATACAACTAATAATTCATTTTGCGAAAAAAAAGGCTGATCGGTGCAAACTCTAAACAGC
Source organism: Dendrocalamus latiflorus (assembly GCA_017311315.1). NCBI lineage: Eukaryota > Viridiplantae > Streptophyta > Magnoliopsida > Poales > Poaceae > Dendrocalamus > Dendrocalamus latiflorus. Next base: position 2,385,666 of record CM029659.1, read on the forward strand.
GGCGGGGACAGAGGGAGGAGGATGCGAATGAACGAAGCCCGCGTGCTCGGTGCTGTTTCAGAAGCCACATGCTCGGCGCCACGACTCACGGCGCCGAGGTCGGCGCCACGAGTCACGGCGCCGAGCTCGGCGCCACAAGTCACGGCGCCGAGCTCTTGCCACCTCGGCGCCACGCCGGCCGCTACGCTGGCGCGGGGCTCGCAGCTCGGCGCCGTGGTCCACGGCGCCGAGACGTGTTACCTCGGCGCCGTGACCCACGGCGCCGAGCTCCGGGTCCAAAAACGGAATTAAAACTACCAGGGGTCTAAATGTGAATATTTTTCAAAAAAAAGGCTAAAATAGAAAAATTTCGGCACGGGTCACTGCATTCGAGTATTTTTTTTTCGCGTATCTCTACACTTGCTGTAACTGTTGAGTTTTGTATGAGCAGTGCAGACACGCATGGAAAGGTGAAGCGGAGGAGGCAACGGGGTGGGGAGTTGATGTGCGATGTACGGCCGAGGTTGGCGTGGCGGTGCGTGCTACTGCCAGTTTCCGGCTGAGCTGAGACCGGCCGGCGCCGGCCCCAGCGATCCACGTCAGGGCGTCCCTTCTGTCTGTGGCTCCATACGTGCTGCCCACCCTAGTACGGATACCTTATCCATCCCCTGAGCCGGGCAGTGGGCATTGTATCCTATTTGTAGAGACGCTAGTAATTTCCGTAATTATTTAGAATTATTCAGTTATGAAGTATTGAATATAAAAAAATATCAGTTCAACATATGTTTACAATGAAAGAACTAAACTTTATTATAGAACTAAGGTTTAACAACCTAGTTTGACAGACGTATTTGAGCGTGGTTAAGAGCTAAAATTAATGGTCGTCGATGAAGTAGGGCTCTTTCGGATCTTTATCAACAGATTGTTCATCGATGTCCATTGCTCTTCTGTTTGTTATTTAGCAAGTAATTAGTACAACCGTACCCAGCAAGTCACAAGAGTAAACCCTAATTTAACTATTTGCCAGGATTATCAACGGATGGGAATATGCTGGTTTTATTAATGAGAGTGGATGCAATTTTATTTGCAAACATTTTTAAACGTGAACTAACAAAACTACAAATTCTTAAGAGTAAGTGGGTTTTCAACAATTGCTTTCTCAGATAACACCAATTTAAAACATTAAAAAAATCTATTTACGTCTTGCTGTTGGAATAACCTATTAAACACAGTTCCATTAACTGGAAGCATAACGTATTCAAATATCATTTGTTCCACTCTACATAGTTACCCAGCTTTACCTACATGATTTCTTAACCCACATGACTGAATTAAGAAAATAAAGTTGTTTCACTGCCCATCTCTTTAATAGCCTCTACCCGGTAGATCACCACCCAGACCCGGATATCTACCCACCAGGCCTAAGCACTTATGTCTGTCCTAAGTGGCACCTACCGTTGTTAGCTATGGTTACACTGCTCCCATACCACCGCCCTTTCATCTATACTCCTACGTGTTGTAGATAATCAATCAAGTTTAGTAGTTACTAGATCAGGATTGGCAAGTCAATTCTTGTGGTTGAGCGATTTTTGTAGCAAATTCATCAAGAAATTCGGTTTTTTTGTGTGTTTTTGATCCTTCAAGTAATTTCTTGATTTGAGGGCTTTGGTTTGATTTCTTCAGTGTTCTAGCTTGCTGTGTCATACGGAAATACATATAAAGTCATCTTGTCCATCATCCATCCATAAGTAAGTTGTATTTACCATTTTATGTTTTTGATTGATTTTGGTGCAATATGTCTTCAAACTGAAAAGGTCTCAACTTTGGCAATGATTTTCACGATCGTTTGTTAGAATAGATTATTGATATCCTAAATATCCTTGTAAAATTTTATATTATTTGGATATACGGATCAAAAGTTAAATGGATTTTTCATTCGTGAAATAGTATTGAAATCATTGTTCATCCTAATTTTACTGTAGCTACGGTAATACCGTAGTTACTGTTCATTGCTCTGATTTTCAGCATTTTAATTTGCTAGGTTATGTATTGACTTTTCATCCTAATCTTCTTAGCTTTGTAGGTATTGAAGTGAATGATTAGTGAATACTTGAGAAAAATTTTAAAACACTATTTATCCTCTTTGTTACCCTCTTCAGCCCTACAAACGTAACCTTTCTTGTTGGTAGGTTAATGTAAAATTGCACGATAACATGTGCGCAGATAGTTCCAATTCTCGACTCGAGACGGCGTCTATCTCAGTTTGGATGCATGGTAGCAGATCAGCTCTTAAACCAAGTAGTGTCGAGTCCATTCTTGGCTACTGCGGAGTTCTTTTTTCAGGGATGGGAGTTCATCGTATTTCATACATATACTACATCAATCGATTGATCTTTTAGCCGTAACCCTTGATGAGGGAAATCTGATGATAAGCTATACGAGGAAGGTGACTTCGTGGTGTACCAGCTGTCCAGCTCAGCTCATAGGGTGTGTGTCGTGTGCTCCGTCCTCTATGTACTTCCAAGAAAAGGGAAAAGGAACACCTAAGAGACTCAGAGCTCACATGCAGGAACATTAAATAAACGGCAGCATGCCCTCTGTATACTGTATACAGGCCTGGAAATTGGAAAAACATGTTTACGGGGTTCTCGATGTAGGATTAAGTTCATCATTGATTATTTTTCCCCCTCTTTTTTGTGTCAAGAGAGTGTTAATTCATGACTGATGAGCTATTTGAAGAGCAAGAAAGATCAGGGCGCATGAAATTCAGACTTGAGTAAACATAGAGTAGTACTCATTAGTTTCAGCATCCGTATATGCTTGCTAGTTACAGTGGCCTATAGTATTACACACCACTTTCTCTAAGCACAGCTGTACATGTTGTAGTTTATTGGGCCGGACATCGACGGCGGTACAGTAATGCTCATGGCCTGAAGAATGCCGGGTGCGGGCGGCCGGCGCCCTCGAAGGAGGTGCTCGGGGGCGCTCTCGAACGAGTGCTTCCTCGCCAGCGACAGGATCTTCTTGTCGGCGGCGACGAAGTAGGCCATCCCAGCCGCCGTGCAGATGATGAGTGCCTGGCCGGTGGGGTTGATGTTCGCTTTCGCCCACGGTAGCATCCTCACGGTCGCCAACTGAACGAGCGAGCATGCACGCAGCAAGATCTCAATTAGCAACCCCAGGTAACGGTTTCTCGAATCAATTAATTTGTAAGGGTAGGTGGGTAGCTCACCGTTGGGACAGCAGATGCAACCGTGGCGACGGCCGCCGCCTTGGCTCCGGCGAGCCTTGCCTCTGCAACAGTTTTCATCGCTAGTGTTAGTGTAGGAATTAACCAACAACTATATATTCATACAGCAGAAACAAGACGCATCCATGCATAACTGCATAAGTACAAATTAAGAAACGCCATTACCTCTGGAGCAGCGTTTGGCGAGGGCGAGCTTCTGGTCAAGGTAGGCACGAGTGACCGTCGTCATCTTGTGCTGATGGAATTGGGGCTATAGCTGGATAGAATCACGAGGTGCGGAGTGGTGGTCTGAGTCTGAGTGAGTGTGTGAGACGAGATGGGGTTGCATGCTATGGAGCCGTGTCCTAATATAAGGCGGCAAGATCGCGAGATAACGAGGAGCGGATGGAGAAAAATGGTGCCGGCGCCGAGGAGGCGGCCACGGTTTTGCGCGGAAACCCACGAGCGGGGCAGGTGCAAATGCAGTGGACCTCTTCTTCCGGAGCTTTTCTAGTGTCTTTTGCTTTTTAGCTGTAATTTTTTTTGAGAGTGTATAGGTATTATTTGGATGTTTTGTTTTCTAATTATCATCTAAATTTATGATTTTTGGGTTAGAGATCAAAAGATCCCTTGTTTTTAAAGGAGTGAGATTTTTTTCAAGAGGAAGGGGGTAGAATTCAAGGGGAGGGGGGAGAATTCATGGTCATTGGATCTCTAATCCAATGGTCCTAAATCTAAATGATAATTAGGAAGAAAATATCCGAATGACGTTTAATAAAACCCATTTTTTTGCTATAATGATATTATAATAGCTGTTAACTTTCTTGATGTATTTAATTAAAGGAAAACGAAAAAAATAAAAAAAACAGCGTTATATATCTATAGATAATTAAAAAAAGAGAAAAGAAGAGAAAAACGTGTTAAAAAGTAGACATATTCTAAACGAATTTTGGCTTGTGAAATCAGAAGAACGGAACTTACTCATTTCGAGTCTCTACCCCTAAAATCCACCAGTTCAGTTCTTTCCTACGACCACCCCAAATTGTGCCCCCAACAGTCATGAGTTTTCCTGCATCCACACCAATTCGTGTCCCCAGGAAACCAACCAGTGAAATCAACGATCAATGATCAATTCCCACCTTTCTCTCTCCTTACCCACTCATATCCAACGATCCAAATCCAAAGCGGACTCGCGATCCCCATCTCCCCCGCGCGACTCGCGATCCCAAACAGACCCACCGCGCGCAATCGGATCACAGCCGCTGTCCCAGGCGTCGCCTCCTCGACTCCGCGAAGCTCGCACGATAGGATCACGGCCTCCGAATTCAGCGCCTCGATGCGCAGCACCGATGGCTTCCCCTTCGGCAGCGGGCGCTCGTTCGCGCCGCCGCCGTTCCAGCCGATGCCGCCGCCCCTTCCGCAGTCCTCGCTGGAGATCAAGGTGGAGAACGGGGGAGTCGGGAACGGCGCCGCCGCCGTCCGCGAGACCTCCTTGCGCCGGACCGACGAGGGCGTCGTCCTCGCCTGGGAGGACCTCTAGGTGTCCGCGGCCGGCGGCAAGGGCGGCCGCGTCCCCATCCTCTGCGGCCTCAACGGCTACGCGCGCCCCGGCGAGGTCCTCGCCATCATGGGGCCGTCCGGCTGCGGCAAATCCACTCTTCTAGATGCCTTAGCAGGTACTGTATACATGCACGTGAATCTTACGAAATCTTTTCTGCACATCCATGAGATAAATTATACTCGTGTCTGACCCTCGCCTTTCAACAAATATTCACGATAAAAATGAAACAAAACATTTTGTTCAAACACATAGCGACATGTGACCTCTAGATTTTTTTGGGTGAGGACCAAGTTATAATTTCTACGAGTTGCGTGCTCTGATAATACGTTGCATTTCTGCGGTACAGGAAGGTTAGGTTCTAATGTGAGCCAGAAGGGAGATATTCTAATCAATGGCCGGAGGCAGAAGCTGGCGTTTGGAACGTCGGTAAGCCATGCATGAGTGGCACGATGGTTCGGAGAATTTCGTTTTCGTTGATAATGATATATTTGAGAATGTGGATGTAAATTAGATTAATGCAAGCATGGTCGTGAACTCATCGCGTGTGCGTGTACGCATACACATGTGCAGGCCTACGTGACGCAGGACGACGTGCTGATGACGACGCTGACGGTGCGCGAGGCGGTGCGCTACTCGGCGCAGCTGCAGCTGCCGAGTGCGATGTCCGCCGCGGCGAAGCGGGAGCGCGCGGAGGAGACGCTGCGGGAGATGGGGCTGGAGGGCGCGGCGGACACGCGCATCGGCGGGTGGGCGCACAAGGGGATCAGCGGCGAGCGGCGGCGCCGGGTCAGCATCTGCATGGAGATCCTGACGCGCCCCGCGCTGCTATTCCTGGACGAGCCCACGAGCGGCTCGACAGCGCCGCGTCCTACCACGTCGTCAGCCGAGGGCATGACCGTCGTCGCCGCCGGGCACCAGCCCAGCACCGAGGTGTGCGGACTCTTCCACGGCCTCTGCCTCCTCGCGTACGGCAAGACCGTCTTCTTCGGCCCCGCCGACGAGACCAGCCAGGTACATAAGTATATACTAGAGCATACGTACGTTATTAATTGTTGTTGTTGCTAAATAATTGCATTAGCTAAGGGCTTTGGATCATTCAGATTTTAAGAATCTGGTTTTTGGAAACTGGGTGGGATCCAAACAAACCAGTTTTTGAGGCAGTTTTTAAAATCTACCTACCCAGATTCTTAAAAACCAAGAAGCTGTTGATACCCACACCTGCCGATATTTGCTGTGGTCGTAAGTCCCTCCGACCACGTAATCGTTTACAGCCGGCGGTTGAACTCACAGCCATGCGGTCGATTTTCGACCACGTAATCTCCACGACCACGCTGTCGTCTTGCCTTCGGCTGAGGGTCCCGCCTGTTAGACTTTCATCTTTTTCCGAATTTATTCCAACAGAGGATTTCAACCGACCATAACTAATTCATTTTAACTCCGAATTGAATGAAACAAATTTCTAAATTTTTCTAAAATCAAAATCTAACCAATGTTTTGATTGCTTTGCTGATTTTTATCCGAATTTTTATCTTGTTTTGTATTTTACCGTAGCGTTAGCACGGGCACACTACTAGTCTTGAAAGTTGGTGGCCAACCTGCGTGTGCACTGTACACTTTCTGAGACGCTCACGCTGATAGCAGTTTACTACTTCTATAGATTATTATCGACTGTGGTAGAGCCACAGGATTTGTTGCCACCCTACTAAAATCGTGTGAGGAAAAAGATATCTAACTAGCTAGGTGGAATTATCGTATATAGTAGAAAAGAAAATGTTCCGAGAAGTCTCCCACTCTACGCGTATCGTATATAGTCCAACACAAGATCTACATCTACGTATGTTGCTGCGGTGAGGTGTTGCAAGATTCAAAGCGCTGAAGTAAACCTGAACTAGTAAGTCGAAAGGTAACTGAATCGGAAGATTCAAAGCGCTGAAATTAACCTCAACTAGTAAAGTCAAAAAGGCGACTGAATCGGAAGAACTCGACCGATGCATTTCAGCCATTAGATTTGAGTTTTAACAATATCAACACGTTAGTCTAAAACGACCCAAAATTCAAAACGCATTTGAATTTTTCTGTATCTTGTTTTTGGTTGATCCTTAGCCCAATCCTACTCCAGCTCAGCCATCTGTGCCGTGTTTTCCCTTGCCAAATCACCCCCTTCAACCTTTTGCGTGTGTACACTATTCATAGTCCGAAAATATCGCCGTCCACTTGGCCGCCGCTCATACGCCTCCGCCATGACTTCACCCACCGCTACCACACCTTTGCCGTTCCGTCAACACCCGTACGTCTTGCCTTTCCCGCCCCTGATACCCATTAATTGCCCCTAGCCGCGCGTCAGATCAACCGAGACGCAATTGGCCACCGCCGCCTATTCCTGTCTCACCGCCACCAGGAAGCGTTGCAAATCGCCTCGCCTACCTTGCCAGCTACTGTCAAGCCAGGGTAGGTACTGACGTATAAGATCGAGGGGCAATTGGCCACCAAGCGATTTGGTGAGGGGCTAAGAGCAACTATGGTATCTGGCTTGATCTCAGTGGCAAGGAGCATAGCCACGACAAGCGACGATACGTCTGCAAGGAGCAAATGGGCGATAGCTATCACCTAAGAGCCAGGGAGGGAGCGTGTAGTGATAGCGGTCAAGTCGATGAGGCAGTAGGCACTAGGCAACGACTACACGTTATCGTGCATTAGTACATGTAGCCCATACATATCAGACTGCATCAACAGAGTTTCATTTTAAGTTATTTCATAAGTTCTCTAAACTATTTTTTAATTTCTCTAAATTATTTACAGATATTGCATTTAGCACAAAATATTTGGTACTTTTTTTTTACTATATAGACTTTTATATTTTATTTATTAACTCTAAATACTCAATATAGAAATTTTGGATCTGCCACTAAACATAAGGTCTACATATGTTTCTGTGGCGAGGTGTTGCGAGATTCAAAACGCTGAAATTAACCTGAACTAGTAAGACAAAAAAGGTGACTAAATCGGAAGAATTCAACGGATGCATTTAAGCCATTAGGTTTGAGTTTTGACAATACCAACATGTTAACCGATTTGTTGCATAGACCTGGCATGTGCAGTACCTATTGATAGAATAGAAAATGTCCTGAGAAGTTTCTGACTCTACATGTATAGTATGTAGTTCAACACAAGATCTACCTATGTTTCTGTGGCGAGGTGCTGCAAGATTCAAAGCGCTGAAATTAACCTGAACTAGTAAGTCAAGAAGGTGACCGAATCGGAAGAATTCAACGGATGCATTTCAGCCATTAGGTTTGAGTTTTGACAATACCAACATGTTGGCCGATCTGTTGCATAAATTCGGCTTAGACCTATCACTTACGATACCTATTGAATTTCATACGCTAATCAGTTTATTTAAAAGATTAAATGGATAAAGAAATATGGACACACTCACCTTTTGCTCTGATATTAACCTACATATACCAATTAATTCATCAAAAATCTTAACCCACGAGAAAAGTAGGCAATATTCTACTACCTGAACATGACCGACCAACCATCCGGCGTGGGGCACGAACTGTACCGGTAAACAGATCGATCATTCAACAGTACTTTACTTATTTAGCTCACGCGGCATCTACCGCTTTGTGCCCTCGGTTTCGGTAGGAAACCAGCGATCTGCTCATCCACATGGACATGTCTCGCGCGGTTGCCGGCCAGTTTTTGCTCGGAAGCGCGCGCGCACAAGTCCGCCTGGCCGTCCTGCATACGCTCCTGGTTTTCAGGTGAAACCAAACCGGTTCAGTCAGCAACGTCACTCTCTTTGCCAGCTCCGTGACCTGCCTTGGCTGGTTTGCCCGTTCTTTTGGACTCAGAGCTCTAGGTTACGATCGGTAGGTGTGATAATAGTGCCAACTTAAAAAGAGGGCAAGACCCTCGAACTACGCAATACCTCACATGATACCGCCATCATCTTCTTCTTTATCTCAGGTTCTGAGAACCAAAGGCCTATTTAGAATGTGAGGAATCCCTTACTTTTTACAGGAACATGTAGATTTTTTCTCTGGTGCTAACGGACATCTGAAACCACAGGGTAGCCCTCGGTTTTGTTCCTGGTTTCTGGGCGCGTGCAGTGACGCCACCGTCGGCACCGGCGTCTCGTCCTGTTCTATCGTCTCCATCTGTGGGCTCTCTGTTCTGTCCTCTTGTCCCCCACAAGAGCGGATTAAAAAAGCGTGCTTTGTTAAGCAAAGCAGCCCGCCGTGCCTGCGGCTCCAGTTCTTCTGCCCATGGTATGCGGCGGTGCGCCAGTCCTACTCCTCTCGTACATATCTTCGCTGTTAATTTCAGCCGTTGGTGTTTCCATCAACGGTCATCCAACAGAGTGTTAGCTTTGGTTAACCGCTCCTTGGCAAATACTACTACCAGTAACATTTTCTTCTTCGTTGAAGAGGTATTACCAGTAACATTGTCATCATCTTATTACAGCAGAGTACTGAGGTATAAATATTAAGAGGTCCAAACAAGTGGATCTGTTTTCCTTATGCCCTTTCCCCTTTCTTCTTTTCCATCGGACGTTATAAAATTTATCAAATTTTGATTGCCAGTATGTTTCAAACTATTTAGACGGATTACATGAACACTACATCGATATATTTGTCATTAAGAATATAACTATAATATTATTATTTTATTAGTATATATTAATAAAATGTACTTCTTTTGTCTGCAAATGTGTCTCTTTTTTACGGTCTCCAATACAAAACTTTGACTATAATTTATTATCATAATATACTAGTAAAAACAATTAAAAATATTATGAAAGCATTTTAGAAGACAAATCAAATGGTATTATTTTCATATAGCCAATCTATATGTTTTAACATATATTAATGATCAAAACTTAGAAAAATTGATCACATGGAATTCACGGTAACTTACATTTACGGACAGAAAAAGTAACGATTAAAACCGCACCTTAAAGACCATAAAAAATAAAAAAACATCAACAAAAAAGAACACGTAGGTATAACTAATTTACGAGTTTTTGGAGAGACTGCTGCTGTGGTGTTTGTCGAAATGGTGGCCGCTGCTTTAGTTAAGAGCAACGGCAGGTGGATGGCACATGAACAACACTTCACATTACATTGCTGCTAATCATTTGTGCTCAAAAGATACTACATCGAAGTGCTTGCATGCAGAGATGTAGCACTCGAAAAAAATATATAAAATAATAATAATAATAATAATAATAATAATAATAATAATAATAATAGAAAAAACCCTAATCAATGTATGGCTTTAAATGGAGGGTCCCTCCCCTATTCTTTCTCGTGCATAGCCTTCACCTAGATCTAGTTCCTTTTCCCATCTCCTATTTTTCCCGTGCGTGGCCGAATGTGGTGTCATACGGCTGAACGGCGTTTCGCTTGGCCAAACGGCATTTCGCAAGGTCATGGGGCTAGTAAACCCGTTCCCTCTTCAATTAAGTTCATCTTCTGTTGTTCCTTTATCAAATTCGCTATTAGCTTAGTATTCAATTATTACACTGTATTGATTGCCGGTTGTATGCTGTTTGTAGATAGGGTAGATTCTGATGCGCTGGACTAGTTAGTGTTGTACACTTGTAGTTAGTATAATGCTCAATTATAGAATTCATGTTTTAGTTAGGGATTAGAATAGATGCTTAAATTATTGATGGGGGTAGCGTATAAGCATATTCAAATTAAGGTTAACCACTAGTAATCTTTTAACATTATACAACTTATTTATATATCCTGCTTTCATGATCCTCTATTTGTACATTATTAATTGTGAGTCTCGACTGATTTATTTATGGTATCATTAATCTGACTAATAATCACTTATTATGTAATAAAAATTGTATGATTGACAACCTTTGTGTGTTTTATTTTAACACCTTCTTTAAAACAGGTTTTTAGTACGCTCTCATTGGACCATCGATCCCCATCACTTTGTATCACAAATCATGTCTCTCCATTTTTAACTGTATCAACATTTTACTCTCATAACTTTACCTTAGTTTACCCTCGACTTCCTAATTACATTATGGATAACTCGCTAATAAAAGAAATGACAATTACCTGATCCAGGATTACCCATATATAGGGGAGATTTCTACCCACCTGGTAACGTAGGGGGGCCTTCATCGGCAGTTATACAGTTGAGGATAAGGATGCGTCTGACTATTCTCGTATAACCAAGTATGTGGTATGTGATCGTCGGTGCCTTTGCTATAACTTGCCGTAACTTGCTAAATAACAATTGTCCTTAATTACACTGTTTCTGCGATCTCTATCTCCGATCTATATCAGTATTTCAAGTAACCTAAGTTCATTGTATTTAACTTGTGTCAACTATTTGCTTACATTGCTTGTCCTTTACATATCTTATTTGCATTACCGGTTCTTTATTCATCATGTCGCGACTATTGTTGGGTACTTGCTGAGATTTTCAAATCTCACGTTTGCACTTTCTATTCTCAGATAAAAGGCCAGTGGAGTAATAGCAACATGCATGAGTATGAGCACTCGAATTTTCAGCACTGTAGCTTACCACTATTTATGTTATTTTATTTATTCTTCATTTGGTTAGAAGTGGATCGGTCCTCATGTTTCAAACATTTATCTCAGCTTCCGTTGGTTCTCTAATAAAGTACCTTTAAAGTTTTAATTTTCTTGTGATTATAATTATTACTATTATTATTATTATTTATTTTTTACTTTGATGATAATGTTTCATAATAATATCTTATATTAATATATAAGGTGTTTCAAGAGAAGTACACTACACCACTTTCTGAAAGCGAGTGCCACTTTCGCAATTTATGGTACAGTAGACTTGTGCTGTAAAATTACACTGAGTCATCGACTGATAGCTCAAGGCCTGAAGAAGGCCGGATGGGGACGAGCAGCACCCTGGAAGGAGGTGTTCTTCAGGTGCGGAGGGGCGCTCTCGTACGAGTTCTTCCTCGCCAGCGACAGGATGGTCTTGTCGGCCACGATGAAGTACGCCATGCCGGCAACTGCAAGTGATTATTAAGCAAAACAGGTCACGCAAAATCGTACAGATCGATGCAAGAAAGCGTGTTTGTGTGAAGAAGCGAGATGTGCGTATGTTCGCATAGATCGTAGTAGTACCAGTGGAGATGATGAGGGCTTGTCCGGTGGGGTTCAGGTTTGCCTTTGCCCATGGCAGCATCCTCACGCTCGCCAACTGAATCACACAGCAAGAATATGTAGGTGAGAATCGACATCTGCACGCATTTGCTCGAATGAACCTGAATGCTACTCATCAATGGATCAATGGCCTGCAACTCACAGTGGGGATTGCAGCTGCGACAGTGGCTACGGCCGCCGCTTTGGCTCCCGCCATGGCCGCCTCTGCAGTTTCAGTTCGCCGGCACAAAACATGAGAAAGCAGTTCCGCACGGACAGATCAAGAGAATGGAATAACCAAACTGCGATCCAGAGAAACAAGAGCATTGGCCTGAAGGATATGATCTATCCTATCGTTACCTCGGGAGCAGCGCTTTGCGACGGCGAGCCTCTGGTCCAGGTAGGCACGAGTCACCGTCGACATCCTGATCGAGATGGAGCTGCTAACCGATCGAAGGAGAGGTGAGTAGTGAAGTGTGTGTGCTGGGATCAGTAGTGCGAGTGAGATGAGATGAGATGAGATGGGCTTCCGGGGCTCCGGATTTATAGGCAACGGGAAGCGGATGATCAGTGGACTGTGGGAAGCAGCAGACCATGGTTTTCAGTTCAGGTGAAACCCATGGTTTTCAGTTGAGGACGGTCGGTGCATTGGACCCTGCTCTCGCGTCCGCCTGTTTCTGAAGCCATGGCCACACTGCTGTAGCACATGGTTCGACCGTCCAATCCCCACTTAACGGCCCAGATCAGTGCATCGGAAAAGATCTAGGCTCTATCTGTTCTCATTGGATTTGCACGGTTCCTTATCTGATCCAGGTAGTATCCGACAGCCCGTATACGTGTGCCGTCGTTGCACCACTGTAATAGATCATCCAGGCCATTTTACAGAGTTGGAGTGGGGAACTTTTACGGTGAAAAAAGCCTTGCAATTAAGTGAAAGTGATTATCCAATTCTGTGGCACGTGTCACTTGCTATCCATGGATCTAAAATCAGTCCTAGTAGTAAGTACGTGCAAATAAGCTACCATCAGTTACAGTGCAATTTCAGCTAGCTAAAACGCTTTTCAGTCATAAGCCACTAAAAAACCATTTTGAGCACTCCCTAAATAAGATCTCAGCAGATGAGCCAATTTGTCTGCATATCTTTAATACTTTAACAATAGACTCCCTCTGTTTCAGTATATTTTGCCTGTGGCCCATCACACATTCAGCTCAAGGAAGCACTAAATGTAAGAAAAATACAATAAGAAATGGCCACACATGCCCTATTAAATGACATAATACAACCACTTAACATATTCCAAAATATTTAAATAAATGTAGATAGTGAAAATATTACAATAAATACACTATTGATTCTCTTAATAGATAAATATTTTGAAACAGTTATTTCTGAAACTATAGACAAATATTACGGTGAAACGGTGGGGGTACAAAGATAACGGTAGGTAACATCGGGCTGGAAGAAGTACTGCTAAGAGGAGAAAGTGGATTGGGTCATTGGTTGGTGGGCATCGTGCGTAGCACCGTCAGTCATAGCATGTGTGTGCACTGCAGACAGTGTGCGTTTTGGGCGCTCCCAGTTTTCGGCAGACTCGGCAGTCGGCACCCCTTCAATCCCGCTAGCGGTTTGGCGTAGATGCGTATCCTCTGCCTTCAATGTCAGTGACGTTGGGTCACTGACACGTGGGCCCCACGGCTCGTGGGGCCCACGCGTCAGTGACCTAACGTCGCTGACGTTGAAGGCAGAGGATCTCAATTCGTTTGGCGTCGGCGTCGTTCCAAAAGAAGAAGAAAGGGCCCACGCGTCAGTGACCTAACGTCACTGACGTTGAAGGCAGAGGATCTCAATTCGTTTGGCGTCGGCGTCGTTCCGAAAGAAGAAGAAAGAAGGGATAAAGTAGCGAGCCGTCGCAGGATGCAGCAGAGCTCGGAATTAGAGTATTTTTAACGGTAAATATAATGATGTAACTTTCGTATAGCTAATCTTGATAGTTTTAAATCTATTGATGATCAAACTTAAAAAAAATCTAACTACGCATATTCTAAGAACTCCAAGTAAAAAAAGAACGGAAACAGTCTTATCTTGTACGGTTTTGTACAGTCGTCCAAAAAATGTTAAGTTTCAGTGGATTTAATGATCGTTTCATAGCTATATCTAATTTAATTTTGAGTTTGATTAGTAGAGGCCAGGCCTGCTTCAAATTTTGTGAGTTCTTTGAGTCAATGGATTGGTTTGACCTTGATCTAAAATTATGCTTGTTTCTAGCTGGTTATATCGTTGTAGTTAATTTTCTAGGTTTGATTGGGTTTTGAAATCATGTTTCTTTACCTTCTGTTTGCTGCGAGGGATCACTGAGTACTTGCCAAATGTTTTTCCTTCAAGCAATTGAGAGCAGACATTGAACTGTACGACACCATAGTTTTTTTCTTTTTTTCTTTTTTTGTTGCCAATGAAGACGTATGATTGTATGAGTGATATGACATGCAAGAAGGTCTAATGGAGTTTTCTGACCAAGTTAACGACAAATATTGGTATCTATATCATGGTTGGTTAACTGTGGACGAGACATAGCTAATCAGAACCAATATTATTCAGACTCAAACAGCAAGAAAAGAAGAGCTAAGTGTTTCATAGCTAGATCTGATTTAATTTTGAGTTTGGTTAATAGGGGTTAGGCCTAGTTCAAATTTTGTTAGTGCTTTGAGCATGTGGATTTGTGTAACCTCGATCTAAAATTATGCTTGTTTCTGGCTAGTTAGATCGTTGTAGTTAATTTTCTTGGTTTGATTTGGTTCTGAAATCATGCATTTTTCTCTCTCTGAACTAGTTAAAGTAATCAAAGGGCTGAGCTGCTAAACTAGATATGGATGCCAAAAAGAAGAGGAACAAAAGGAATAAGGGAAAAATATCGCTGATGTGATGTCCACTACTGGAGAAGCTGCTCCTCAATGCCATTAACGAGTCAGCCACAAGCCCCTAAAGGATATTCTGAATTGTGAGCTTTTTAGCTTCATTGTTTGAGTGAGATTAAAGAAAGGAATAGATTTGCTTTGAATAAAAGGCAACGGAGCAGCAACAACCTAAATGTAACTTATATTTTCATCTTATCAATACTTGCTAACTTGGAAATAAAGCTCTCGGTTTTCGGTTTTGATGTCACTTTTGAACTACAGCTAGGACATTACTGGGCCTCACTAATGAAGGCCTACCTGTAGAATCTTCTTTGTAAGTGCTGTCTACACATGCATGCTTTTCATCTCTGAACATTCAGACTGTTTGTGCTATCTGTTAGTCGCCATGTTTTTGGGTCTGAATCACAGTTGCTGCAGCTAGGGGTGGAAAAAAAGCTCGTTAGTAGGGCTCGTTGGCTCGGTTCAAAATTGCTTCAATTATACTTGTTAATTGGTTAAACATTAAAATGAGTTGATTTCAAATGAATTTGAATTTTGCTTAAGCTCGGCTCGGCTCGTTAGCTCGTTTCTAAAAATACTTTTAAATTATCCGTAAAATGATATTAAATCAAAATATGCTAATTTTAGAAAAAGCTCGATAAGACGAGGAGTTGGCTCGATATCCACCCCTAGCTGCAGCAACCCTTTAAATACCTGGCATATATAAAGTTGCATAGTAGATTTGTTGAAATTGCAATGGTAGGTGATGTGTAATTTTATATTAGCATTTCAATAGTTTTAAAATTTCTATATTGGATCCACATTTTTGTTTTATGTAAAAATTATCAAAAGAGGTTGTGGCCTCATTGTCCACATATCCTAGTTGTAACCTTTATTGATAAGATATCATTGTCAAAAAGAAACTTAATTGTTTAGACAATTCAAACATTTTTCATTTTAAAACTTGCATACTATTTTAAATAAACTTTTAGTCCCGTGCAATATGCAGCTTTAGGTCATTTTCAGTGCAATTTTCATTTTAACCTTTTTAAATAGGCCCCTTTTAAACTTGGCACTAGTGTTTTCGAGGGGCTGGATTCTCTAAGTATGTTCCATTGATATGTGGATCACGTGAAGTAGTAACTAGCTCACTTAGGTTACAATATTTTATTCCTTTCTAGAAATAATATTGATCCTTGTGGGTTTGATTATGTCATCTGTAAGGGTTCACTTAGGCCAGGAAATTCATGTCTTTCTTAGAATTTTTTTGACCCTTTTTTACTTTGATTCTATTTTTTTTTGTTAGGATTCACTTGGCCAGGAAAATTCTGTCGTTACAAACATTTTAACTTTTTAGGTTCATCTGGTCCCAAATAACGATAGCCTTCGTATAAATCCTATTCTTTTATAAGTTCCATACCTTTTCAATTAAACTTTCAGTTTCATGTGATCTGCAACTTTCATACATTGTCAGTGTAATCTTAAGCATTCTTACAAGAAAATTGGATCATTTAGGACAGTCTGTTGTGGTTCACCTACTATGTATTGTTTGTAAGAAGTAGATTACGGGTTTTGGATTGTATTGTACACCATTCTTCTTTGTATTGTTTGTAAGAACTAGATTAAGAATTTTAATCCTTATTAATTTTTTGTTCTCTGGAAGTGTTCACCTACATCAATGCATTTTGTCCTCTATTTCGGTACACCTAGGTTAGGGAATTTTTGTCCTTATTATAATTTTTTTTACCATTTTGATTTTGATTTTGTATTATGTCTAGGTTCACTGGGTAAGTTGAATTTTGTTCTTCTTAGAAATTTATTTGTTACTCTCTCCGTCCCATAATATAAATTCAAAGCCCACCATGTAATATAGGTCATTTGCATATTTTTTGCAGTGTAAATTTCTACGCAATTTCATAGTACTAAGACTACAAGTTTTAGTAGGCTAGGATTCTAACATAAATTACCCTTTAGATATTTGCAATTGTATAGAGATTTGGTAAGAATCCATTGAATCTGATTAGCTTTTGATCTCCAATTATGTAGAGATTTGTTAGGAAGGTTAGAAAATTTTTGTAGAGATTTCATAATACAGGAGATTTGTTAGGTCAAATCTAGTTTTTCCTTTGTCTATCTCAAAGCTAGCAAATGTTTAGACATTCATGAATGTCGTTGTTGGTGTATGGGAGCTACAGAGATACCTTAGTGTTTGTTGCCTTCTAATGTCTTAGTGGTTAGTATTGTGGTATTTGGGTGTGGTTCTGATGTTTTAGTGTTGTTGCCTTCTACTACTATGTAGCACCTGGACTTTGCCTATCATGTACATTTTTCTTCTCCTCTTAATGGAATGGAGGAGCTCTTCTGCCTCCACTTCTGAAAACAATAAACAAATGTTTGATGATCTAGAGCTAGAGGAGACCATGCGTCTAACTTCATGTTTTATATGTGTGAGATCATGTCTCTGTGTGTAATTTTAGGGGCGTTTTGTTCACGGGTTGATTTGTACTCCCTGAAGTCGTGGATAATTTCTAATTTGTACATTGTGTAGGGCACCCTACATCTGAACCAAGCCCTGAGAAAGAGCTCATGACCTAAAAAACTTTACTTGTCTAAATAGGCATGGAGACACCCTAAATGCGTAAATACAGGACAATAGTTGTACATATACAATCAATCAAAAGCTATAATTCACTATTTATGGATTATGGCTTATGATTTTCATCAAATAAACAAACATGACAACTTTCCCCTCATTATTTCGAACGGCTTATTAGGATAATTTTTTCAAATTGACTTATCGAAATTTGATTCATTCACACAAATGTTCATGGTAACGGCAAAAGTCATAAGCTATAGCCATAAGTCACAGCAGAAAAGAACGCACCCATAGAGTGTTAGGATGTATCAACTGTACAATATCTAATTTCAGAATTTAACAATATATGGCTGGGTTCTTTATCACTTATGGCTTATGCTACAGTAATGAGCTTTTAAATGGTGTGTTTTTGCATGGTGATGTTTTCAGATAGATTGTAGTACAAACTGTATTGAGTTCAGCTATACCGATCAAAATCACATATAACTATTTTTCTCTACTTATTATCTATTATAATCATAACGAAAAAGAACTCACCTGTATCAGCTTAGTTCACAAAATTGAAAGCACAATCCGAGGGCGGACACTCTTGGTCACCACCCCTTAAAATCGCAGCTCCATAAACCCTAGCAGGCTAGCAGCAGCCCCCCTCCACCGCACACACAAAAACCCCTCGTCTGCTCTCCCTCCCTCCCAGCCCCGCCGCCACACCTCTCTCCCGATGGCATCCCTCCCGAACGGCGGCGCCACCGCCGCCGCCTCAGCCGCCGGAGGCGCGGGCGTGGTGGACAAGGAAGTCGACTTCGCCAACTACTTCTGCACCTACTCCTACCTCTACCACCAAAAGGAGATGCTCTGCGACCGCGTCCGCATGGACGCCTACCACTCCGCCGTCTTCCGCAACGCTCCCCACTTCCGCGGCAAGGTGGGAGATACCCCTCTCCACCCCTACGCTCCCTTAAAAATTCGATCTTTGCTGCAATTTTGGGCTCCGGGTTGATGGATTTGGTGGATCCATCAGGTGGTTCTTGATGTGGGCACGGGGAGCGGCATCCTTGCCATCTGGAGCGCGCAGGCCGGCGCCAGGAAGGTGTACGCCGTCGAGGCGACCGGTATGGCGGAGCACGCCCGCGAGCTCGCCCGCGCCAACGGGGTCGCGGACATCGTCGAGGTGATACAGGGGTCCATGGAGGACGTTGTACTGCCGGAGAAAGGTAAGTCTTTATTTCTCGATTGGTTGTTCTTAGTTTCTGCAATCTGCGTCGATGGTAAAGGGGGGGAAATGGCGTGGCTGGTGGCATGATATTCCAACCATATGAACAACACAAAGCCTAAGACTTAATCATCTAAAAAGGAAAAAAAGTTCAGATCCTTAATCAAAATGAGGAATATATGACGTATTGAGTATTGATTACTTTGTTTCTGTCTATTCTTTGGAACGGCAGTGGATGCCATTATATCAGAGTGGATGGGCTACTTTCTCTTGAGAGAGTCAATGTTTGATTCCGTCATTTGCGCACGTGACCGTTGGTTGAAGCCAGATGGTGTAATGTAAGTCAAGTGAAGGATGTATATATATGCTTCTATCTGTGCTAGTATAGACAATAGGAGTAATGAATTTAGGATTCATTCTTTTGATTCTGCCAAATGTCAACTGTGATTTGTTACATGTGTCTGATCAAACAGTCAACGGCAAGTTAGATTAACAAATATGCGATCTGAAATATTTTGATTTTGTAAGATGGCAATACCCTTTTGATTTTGTTGTCGGCGCAATCAAAACACAGATGCACCTGATGTAAGATCAATTTTTTTTTTCTGTAGGTATCCTAGTCATGCTCGGATGTGGCTAGCACCGATAAGAAGTGGTTTAGGTGACAAAAAAATGGAAGATTTGGATATTGCTATGAATGACTGGAAACTATTTGTTGAAGATACTGAGTCATATTATGGAGTCAACATGAATGTTTTGACAAAGGCATATCGTGCAGAACATGAAAAATACTATCTCAAGGTATGTCTGAATTAGTAGAAATGCCAGCATTTTTGGATTGTTCTTTTGGATTGCATGTGCTCTGTGCAAAATTGCAATGTGAACAAAATCTTGTAACCATATTTGTGGCTTTAAGTGGCTACCAAGAATTCCATGATAAAGGTCAAGATGCATCAATAATGTTTTCAGATTCATTCCAAAATTATCCTGGATGTTACTAAGAGCTAGATTATTTGCGCACTTATTTCTCTAATCAATCATGACTGCAGTGATGGATGCAAATTTCAGGTTTTTGGAGTTCATGACTTGTTTTCTATATGCAATATAGGATCAATGCATTATCAATTTATCATCTTTTGAGGACTTGTTCCTAATTGTTGTATATACATGTTTTCATGTGCCTTTTCTCCCAAGCTTAATGTACGTATGGTTGTATTCTTCTGCAGTCTTCGATATGGAATAATCTTCATCCAAACCAAGTTATAGGTCAAGCTGCTGTCATTAAGGAAATTGATTGCTTGACAGCAACGGTTGATGAGATTCGAGAAGTTAGAGCGCAAGTTACATTGCCAATCAGCCAGGATAGAACAAGATTAGCAGCACTAGCTGGATGGTTTGATGTTCATTTTCGGGTATGCCAAACTGAATTGTTAAGTCATCTCATGAGTTGTGATAGTATTACATGTTACTCAAATGGGATATGCTCACTGTTCTCTGTAATACCTTTTAGGGGAGCAAGCAAAACCCTGCAGTTCAGGAAGTGGAGTTAAGTACAGCTCCAGATGAGAATGGTGGGACTCACTGGGGTCAGCAGGTTGGTTCCCTGGACCATAAATCAATTTTTTGTCATTGCAGAAATTTGTTACCAGCTATAGTCTTAGTTTTAAAATGATGAATTATTTGTTCCTCAACTTGTGAGCGCTGACACATAAAAGAGGAAATATGTAAAGAGAAGGAAAAGAATCTTGAGTCCTTTTGAATTTCTTATGTAGGAGCAGACAGCAAAATTCGGTACTCAATTAAAATGAAATATGTTTATTTCAATGACACCCGTCTACATATGAATTCTTTTATTTGAAACAATATATTATTTCAATTGCTTATGTCATTATGGCACATCATTTCATAGACCATGGTTGTCTGGCACAATTCAACAGGCATTTGCTTTTTTTTTTCAAGGTATTCTTGCTGACTCCACCTTTGAGAGTAAATGAAGGGGACGATGTTAAAGTTTCTTTCTCGATGGTTCGCTCAAAAGAGAATCATCGGCTTATGGATCTGGAGTTCACCTATGAGTTGCATGAGTCATCTGGCAAACAGCTCCCAGCAATCACAACCAAGATTTACTTAGAGTAGAGCAAGGTTCGGTTCACAAACCTACAATGTTATTGAATTTTGCTTATTCAATTGTTTCAATGCAAAATACATAGGCAGCCGTGGGGTATTGGAATTCATCGTGATACCCATCTATGAAGCCGCTGCATTGCTTAATACTAGGATTCAACCTAATCTGACCATTTTGTGTTTATATTTTGACAGAACACTGACTGGATTTGATTCGTTTGATGAAATGTGGGGTACCGGTTACCAAGTGCCCTGTGTCGCCAACCCTAAAACCTTGCTCGTAATTCGAGAAACATTAGTCCCCGGTGTGTTTGTTTTTCATAGTATTATGGCCTAATGGCCACCTTGTGTAATACTACGCAGGATGGCGACCATGAGGCATGGTGAAGCGGCAGAGATTTTGTTGTACCAGTAACTTGATTATTTGATTGGCCAAGTAATGGGAGCTATTGCTTCTCCATGTTGATGTTTCGTGCTTGTTATCGTCCGCCTGATGCTAGTGTTAATGCCAGTCCTCCTTCGGGTGTGTAGGAACATTCAATGCCGACGTGGTAGGTTAGTTGCTGAAATTATGCGCCAAATTTATAGAAAAAGCGAATTTTGTTGCTCAACTGCCTGTCCGGATACCTTTTATTTGCCGGCAATCTATTTCCGGTTTGAGACGACATGGTTTAAAGCGTAATGTATTAATGTAAATTTCTTCCTGACAAGCCTGTGCTCAATAGGGTAGTGGAGTAGTAGTACGGTTTGTGCTGCCGGCATCAGCACGAGCCGCGTCGAGTCCTGCTCCTGCCGGCGAACGTGAGGGGGGGGGGGGGGGGGGGGGGGCGGCGTCGTGCCGAGCAGAGTGTGCCGCCGCGAAAGGCTTCCCGGAGTGGGGGATGCAGCGGCCGGTGAGCGTGCCGCAGCGCAGCCGCACACCCATCCGTGAGGTGAGGCGGCGGCCGGCCGGTGTGAGTTGACGCACACTAGCGAGCGAAGTGCGGCCGGCTCTCGCGCGGGCTGCCGTGCCGTCTGCCGATGCGTCCACCGGGGTTGAGGGCCGCCGAGCCGTCAGGCGGCGTGCCCACAATTTGTCGGCGACTGCATCTGCATCGCAGCGTAGAGTGCCAGAACGGATTCGTGCGTTCTTTCTACAGCCCATACCCAATTTTGTCAGTCCATTTCATTCCAAAAAGGATTCAATTCAATACTCACACAGCTCTCCACAAACCATACGCACATTTATGTAGTATATACAGACCCAAGTACTTTCTGTAAATGCTTGGCTAGGTTACGTGATCATCAAGAGCGTATATAAATGTAGGATTGTAACAAGCATCTGGAACTCAAAACACCGCTGGTTGCGCCGCCGATCTTGAAGCACCTCCCATAGCAGTCTCAGCTTCCTCTATATGAAACAACATGATGGCTGTTTCTCTCATGTCAAATTGAATGGTCTCTTCGTCTTTTTTCTTCTTCTTTTGTGTTCTTGGCTTACTTCATCAACAAAAGAGCGTCTCTATGTCGCCCTAGGAGGGTCAATGCGGTTGCCGCTATGTGATGAGCAGTTAGGCCAGCCATGTCGAGTTGCTCAGCGGTCGAAGCGTGCTCTATGTACCTGTCTGGCAGTACTATGGGTCGCCACTGCAAGTTAAAAATAAGATGCTATCATTTGGGATTAGCATGAAGAAATAACACGAATTTATGGAACAGAGGGCCTCCAATTGAAATTTCTACAACTGAAGAAAGAGAAAACCAAAGTGTGCGACCATCACGAGTGAAGCTCCATTGCAAGAATGCAAAATGCATTTCATGTTAGGTATTCAATTAGCAACACAATAACCAGCAAAGCTAAGTTGTTGTGAGGGTTAAATCCCTACCTTTATTCTGCCATCAAGTAAACCATCGAGTGAAATAAATTGGGAGACATGCGAGCCAAAGCCACCAACAGTTCCTTCTTCCACTGTGATAAGAAAATTATGCTGCTGGCATAACATTCTGATTAGATCAATGTCAAGTGGCTTGCAAAATCTCGCATTAGCAACAGTTGCTTGGATGCCAAAGTTGGATAGAAGAGATCGAGCTATCAAGCATCTCTGGACCACCTCACCATAGCCAAGAAAAGCTATCTCTCGCCCCTCGGCAAGAATCTCTCCTTTACCAATCTGAAACAGGGTACAAAAACTAAGCACTTCAACTTAAAAGCTGGGATGCACCAGCCATAATGCAATAAGGTTGAGCGGCATAAGTGCATTGCCAGTTTATTACTACTTACTAGGCAATTGAAACAACTTTACTTTTAGGTACGTATAAGTTCAGCCCAGCATTAGTCATTACTACTTACTAGGCAATTGAAACAACTTTACTTTTAGGTACATATAAGTTCAGCCCAGCATTAGTGTAACTACACTTGAAAGATGGTGGCTTTCAAGTTGTATTATTTTCAAGTGATGTCTACTTTTATTTTCAAGTGATGTCTACTTAGGATCAAAGAATAAATAGAAGTAAAGCTACCTCAAGTGGATTCCCATATGTTAAAATGCCACTAGTCCCAACAATGGCACCCCTAGGGTACCGGAAGCAAATGGGTCTGTCCTCAATCACTGCAGCTGTCGCCACCATGTCAATAAGTTCATCCTCATTAGATGGTGACATGACAATCATGTTTGGCAAGCATGACATGAATGTAATATCAAATGGTCCTGAATTAGTTGGCCCCTCAGATCCCACCAGACCTGCACTTGTGATCGCAAAGCGAACTGGTATCTTTTGCATGTCCACATCTTCGACTATCTGGCATACATGTGAGCTTTATGAAATGCAATATACTTACATTAAAGCAGCCTTGCAGATTAAGTGGATTAGCTAAGCCTGTACCTGCTATTTTAGAAACACTATCTATCATTTGAAGAAATTTCCAGTAGATGAAATATGGGCTACTAAGCCTAATAATGAAGTTACTACTGTTACAACTGTAAAAAAGTGTTATTACGGTCCAATAATTGTTATTAACCATGCAATTAAATTGTAGCATGACAGCATAAGGCAGAGAGGGAGCGGATAGGAGGGAACAGGTGGGGAGGGCCGGAGGGGTGTTGAGCTAGCAAAAGGCACCTGATCATATGCTCTCTGGAGAAATGTGGATGGAATTATACAGAAAGGCTTTAAACCTCCGCAGGCCAAACCAGCGGAAAAGGTAACAGCATGTTGCTCGGCGATCCCCACATCAAAAAATCTGTCTGGGAATCTAGACTGAAATAAACGGAGTGATCGATCTATTCCCATGCCTCCATGAACCACCACAACACGCTTGTCATTCTCTGCTTCTGCTATTAGTGCTTCTACAAAGCAATCATTATATGTCCTAGAAAGGCCATTTTCTAAAAAATTTAAAATATCTTGGCTTGAACCTGAAGGCCCTGTTATCAGTAAAAAAAAGGTTAATCAATTAAAGATTCATCTGTCTGTAACTTTGTTTATATAGCTTGACTATTCAAAGACATGTAGTAGGATCCCAAAGGACAATAATGCCATAGTTGACCAGTAGATAACACTTTTAGTTATATTCACTAGTATGTGGCACTTAGAGAAACCCCTAAAGGTTGTGACTGGAGCTAATCCTACAGGCGAGAGATCATTTACACATTTCAATTGAAATAGTAATCATGAATTCTATCATTTTATAAACAGCTACGGCTTTGGCATGCTTATTGTCATTTAAAACAAATCCTTGTCATGCATTGTTTCCTTCCTCCCATATATGGTGCTTCACTTATCCCAGTGTGCTTGTAAGTTGTAACAGAGCAAGAGAAATTCAAAATATAACATGAAAGTTTGTACTGATTCCTGATTTAGCAAGCAAGCAAAACAGCATGCACATTATCATAGGTTAGCACAAAATTTTGTTAATGATTTGTAACTGCACACCTTCCTCATTTGGAGTTATCTCACTTTGTAAATTTCCACCTGAGTCCTTTTCATTCTCAGTAATTACATGTACAAGTACTGGGCCAGTTGAATCTAGAGTTGCAACCTCCTTAAGTACACAGATGAGATCATCAATATTATGCCCATCGATAGGCCCAATATAATACAATCCAAGTTCTTCGAATAGAGTTGCTCCATGAGGGCCTATCATACCACGAGCATACTCATCAACTTTGGCAGCAAATTCATGCATCCCTTTACCAAACCATTTGGAAAACCCCTAGGAAGAAAACAAAATTCAAATATCAAAATGGGAAACTCCAGATACTGTAAGACTATTGCTATTAAGAAAGTACAAATGTTCACAGCCCCCATGCCAAAAGTTCCTGGAAGCTCTTCATCCCTACAGGCTACAACTGTACAATAACAAGTTCATTACCATTTACTAGGCTTTACAGCATTAAGTTGGAAGTAATTATAATTAAATTTGTCAATCCCAGTTTTTTTAAAGAAAAGCAGCATTGGAATGTCCAGCTAGGTATACCATAATCAAGAAATAACAGGACAAAGTTTAATAGAACTATGGGCATGCTAACAAGTTTAATGAAATATCTAATGGTAATGAAGTATCTAATACACTATGTCTTGTACACAAACAAGAACTTATACCTTTGCAGCCTCTCTAAACTTCCTAAATCCTTTGCTGGATTGAATCTTGCTGAGAGCACTAGAAAAGGCATTAACAGACATCTTTGGTCGACCATCTGCTTTAGGAAGTAAGGTGTGCCGGCTGTCATTTAAGATAACTACCATGTTAGAATCAAGGAAACCAGCATGACCCATTGCCTCATATACCTGACCAGCCATAGTTGTCCAATTACTTATAACTGTTACTATTCGATTTTTCCTCCCACTTATATCCCTTGCGACCGCCATCCCTGACAAGAGATCATTTTCACGCTATAGAAAGAAAAGGAAATGAATTGACATAAAAGAAGAGAACACGACAAGATTCATGATTGAGTGTAGGAACAGAACTTGGATTTAATAGGCTGCACAAACTTTTATAATGATTATCCAATCAACTAGGAACATAAGATACTTAATTTCATGTGCTTCACTGCTGATCTCGCACACAAGGGATAGGAAGCTGAGTACCATACATCACAACTTATATTAGACTTTTTATTACATTTTTAGTTGAAGCTCTCTTGGCACTGCATACATACCTTGACTTGAAAAGCAAGATACACAGATTTTGAATTTTCCAAGTAGCCATAGATAAAATGTATGAAAACAAACAGAAATAAGAAAATAGCTGCTAAGTTTCATACAAATCCCACAGGCATTGCGATAGAAGGATAGGTCTCCCGTAAAATAGATACTACTTGATGTGCAAGGCATGAATGCGCTAACAAAGCAAATACTGTACCAAGGCCAGCAGAAAGACTATTGCATCCATGTCCAGCACCAAACGGATCATACTCACTCTCGAAACGAGATGTGAAACCTGAAAGGCCGTTTTTTTGTTTAATAGTATGAAAGAGAGTGCGCCTTCCTGTGAGAATCTTGTGTGCATATGCCTGTTGATGAGACTCTTATTGAGCACAGAAGACAGAGAAATTGCCATGGTATGAAATGATAATTCAGTAGCTATTTATTGAAAGCAAAGCCTTAGTACAAAGTCAATAGAGAGAGATCTCATACATGCTGACCAGCATCCCATAGTATCTTATCCATAGGGGCATTGAAGACATAATGTATAGCAATAGTCAGCTCCACGACTGAATGGCCAGTGCTACATGGTTGGCATTTTCTGGACATTATGAAAGATATCTCTGATCGAACTTCATTAGCTAGCTGCTTTAGCTCCTGTTTTTTGGATATGCAAGTGTCAAAATTTTCTCGATCATAATACTGTGAGAGAGTACGCTTAAGATAGTATGACTGACGACCTTACTAGATAGATTTTTCAAATGAATGGGTGCATCAATCGTGTCCAGGATTGGAGTGGGGTCCTTCTCCCAGAAAAAATCATCGACCTCTGGTAATGCAGCCACTCTTTGAATCAAGCCCTATACAAGAAAGAAAAGTTACACTATGTGATTATAAAGGCCGGAATTATTTTTCAGGCACAAACGAACACAAACATGATATCCTGTGACGAAAGCCCACGCAATGTACTTCACTTTTTTTAATCTAATTCGGGACTAAACATATACCACGAAGCTCAAAAGTTCTTTTCTGATTTATGTGTTGCAGCTCTTGAAAAATAACATACCCTTAATGACGAAGAGGATGCCAGTGTTTGGCATGGCTTCAAATCTGATGTATTGCATCTCAAGTACTGACGAGAGTGGAAACGGTAACTTGTTGAGTGCAGAAGAGCAGATTCCTCACAAACCAAATTAACAGTAGGTGTAGACTGCACAAATGCTGCACCCATCCTGGACACTAGCTGATGCCCGATAACCTGCAATTTATCAATTAGCATGAGACAGTTCCTGAATTGAAAAAAAAAATCCTGAAGCCTGGACACCTAAATTCAATCCTAATCATTGTCCTCATATATGTTCTAGATGAGCACACAAACAAGTATCAGCAGGGGCGGACCTAACGCGGGGCCAAAAAATTCGGAAAATAAACTGCTATTAGTACTCCACCACGCAACAAATTGCATGGATTGGAGTACCCATCCCAGCAAGAAAGATTTGGATGAGAAGGTTGCTCACAGCAAAGAAAAGATACCCCCAGGAGGATGTCGACGGGGGGGCTCCGGCTTTAGCTCACCGCGCCGGCGATCTGGTTGGGTGAAGCAGCGAGTACGAGAGGGGCGGCATGGCTGCAACGGCGGCTCGGCGGTGGAGCAGCAAGCCGGAGCTCGCCAGAGCCAGCGTGTGGACGGCCAGCGACGTAGGCGTCGTCGGGAGTGGTGGTGGCGTGTAGAGGATTCGGGGAAAGCAGTCGGGGATGGAGTGTGCTGGAGGAGTCAATGGGTGTTACGTCCGCTCGTCGACGGGGGATCGCCGCCGGCCGGACGTAACAAATTCACCAGTGTGAACGCACAACGAATTTGGGGATCAGGACAGAAGCAGATACAGCGAAGAGAGTACTGGGGATGGGTTACGCCTTGTGGATTATTACGGCTTCAATAATCAGGAGGATTACTCTGTGGTTCCGAAACTATTTATCAGAATAATTTTTAAAATAATTTTTAATATTTATTTGGTTTATATATAATTATATTAAAACTATAAATCATAGATCGCACTCCTAAACTATACATTAAGGGTTTGTTCTTTTTATGTTGTGGCTTATGTTTTTGGCTGAAATTTTTGAATTTTTCTATTTACGACAGATATTACGAAGAGAGATACTCACTTATGATTTTTGTTAGTACAGATGTTAGACTTTTAACATATACTACAATTAACGTATATATACTGTCTTGAGAAAATATTCTATTTAAAAATTAGTTATTATAGCAAAAACCAAAAATCACCTTTAAAAGACGTAAAGAACAGGCCCTAAACAAAAAGGCAAAATTTATCATATACCCTCTTCATAGATGAAAATCTAGGATATACCCTCCTACACATCCAAATTGATAATATACCCTCCTCCAATCTATTTGCTTTACAAAACACCCTCTTCAAGGTATAAACATGTATTGCTCTAGGGGTGTCCCCCGCCAGCCCATGCCTCGCCATCGCCGGCGATGGGAGACCTCCCACCGCCACAGCCCCCCTCCTCCTCCGACCGCCCCCTCATGATCCCGCCCCGCCGCGAGCCCTCCGAGCCCCCCAGCGAGAGCGACTTGGACGGATCCAGCCGCGAGGGCTCCCCAGACATCGCCTCCCCCGCCGGCGAGCTCGTCCGCCGCGCCGCCCGCCGCTGGAGCGGCCCCGACGACGACCCCGCCTCGCAGATCTCACGCGCTACCGACGCCGGCTAGTGGCTCGGCGAGATCGAACGCGAGCGGGTGCGCCTCGTGCGGGAGTGGGTCCAGATGGCCGCCCGCGACCGCGAAGAGGACAGCCCCCCGCCGCCCCCCGAACACGCCCGCAGGGACCTCCTCCGCATCCGCGGTCGCCAGGCGCGCCTCGAGCTCGTCATGCGCATGGCCGCCGAGCTCCAGCGCCTCTCCCAGCACCGATCCGTCTCCAACTTCCCCCACCGCAACCGAATCCACGTCGGTGCTTTCTTACAACTCATTGGGGTAAAATGGGTACATTAGGTCCCAAAATACGGTACAATACATGTTTATACCTTGTATCTATACAGATTAGTATAAAGAGGGTGTTTTGTAAAGCAAATAGATTGGAGGAGGGTATATTATCAATTTGGATGTGTAGGAGGGTATATCCTAGATTTTCATCTATGAAGAGGGTATACGATGAATTTTGCCAAACAAAAAAAACCCACCCACGTAATACAGTCATTGGTACTTCCAGCCCACCACCCACGCAGCCTACCGCCCTACCCTCAGTCACTCGTATACTCGGATCTCTTTAATTTAAGATATCTATAAATAAATAGAACAATGTTTCTATTAAAATTTTAATTTTTAAAAATAATTTATCTAAATGGCAGAAGAAAAATGGCGGCTTTCGCTTCCGCTCTCCGTCTCCGTCTCGTCCCCTCGCCGCCGGCAGCCGCGCGTCCTCAGCAACGGCGGCTGCGCTCGGTGATCCCCGCGATACCTTCTTCTTTCTTCTCCTCCCTCTCCTTCCCGCGCTCACTGGATGCTTGCTCATTTGCTTCTTTCATTTGGGGGAGCCGAGGTGTTTGATTTGATGTCCCATTGTGTCGGCTTTGGTTGATTGAGCCTGTGTAGTATGTGCATGGTTGTTGTTGTCACGCCTACCTAGTGCTTGAGCATATGCCCGAAAGGATTTGGAAGTGTGTGTGTGTCACACTGAACTTATGAAGCTCCAATTGACATCGTTTGCTCGAAATGTTTCTCTTTTTTTTTTGGAAAAATTGCTTCCCTGCCCCAAAGTTTAATGGCGTTTGCTCATTTGCCCCATGATGTCTCACTGACATGCGGGTCTAGGGCCCATATGTCAATAAGACATCATGGGGCAAATGAGCAAACGCCATTAAACTTTGGGGCACATGATCAAACCCTCCTTTTTTTCGATGACAGCCTTCGTTTGCTTGAAAAGTTAGATGAGCTGGAGGGTGGAGACTCTATATGCATTGTGGCTTTTGTGATTCAGCGAACATATAATGGGCCTTGAATTGGAGAAATGGATTGCTAGCTTACTTTACACTACAGTGTAAACACAATAGATTGGGATTATGTACTGCTCGCAATCTTTATGCCTGATGTTTATTGCAGAAAATGCAAAGGCAGGGTTGTCTATCTCGAAGATTTTCAAAAGTCGTGTCTTACTACGGTCTTGAAACAAAACGATTTTTGTCAAAATTAAAATTTCAGTTGAATTTCCGTATTGGATTTGCTTTCTTGCTTCCTAGCCCTATCTTGCACTAATCTTGGCGCAAATCATCTCTTAATCTCTGCCCTAGCTGCCCTGAACGGAGGAGAAAACGCGGCTACTGTTCACGGATTGAAATCCTGCCGTCGCCGTTGATTTTTGCCGCCGCACCGTTCTTTCTTCGCCGCCAAGCCCCGCGAGCCCTCCCGTGCCTTCTAGGCCCTGCCAGCGTCGCCCCACCTATCAGGGGGCCGTACGCCTCGTCTGCCCCGCTCTGGCGCGCCCTGACACCACCGGCGACAGTGGCAACGCCCCGACCGCCCGTTGCCGCCACCTCTGCCCTTTTCGCGCGAATTCCTCCCACAGCCGACCTGCCGCCTCTCTGTAACCCTTGACCGTCATCCCTTAGTGCCCAAGGCATGCCAGCATACATGGCAAAACCGGGAGCTCCAGAAACCGCCGCCGCCGCCGTGGATTTCTCCCCTCCCCGGTGCCAAGCTACCCCGGCTCTATTTAAGCAGCCCCAATCCCCTCCAAAGTAAACCACACACTCCACTGAAGCCACCCGAACGCCCCAAAGCTCCCACCATCGCCTCCATCATCGGTAATTGAAAAAATCTCCAAATCGGAGCCCTAATCCAATGTCCTATCTCCGAGCCCCCATCCTCCAATTACTTCCTCTAGTAGCCTCCCCATAACCCTAGGAACATGACCAACCCATCGCCCTAGCTCCCCGGCCTCTCCTCTTCCCCAACGCCGAGAGCCACCGCATGACCCACCCACCCCACCGTGGCCGGCCTTACACGACCTTCCCGAGCTTCGACCAACCATTCCTCAAGCTTTACCACACCCTAAGGATGCTCTAAAACCAACCCAATTGTCTATAGCCCCTTCCAATCACACCCAATATCGAAAATAGCCGCAAAAGGGAACGGATCGCCGCCGGCGATTACCGCCTCCGCCGGGTCCACAAACGCCAAAAATGGAACCCCTATAGTACCCCGAACCCATCCATGCCCTCAACCGCCGTCTCCGTCCACCCTAGCCCCGCCGTGAATCGCCACCCTCTCCTCTGTTCTCTGCGCGCGCTCGGGCGGGAGGAAGAAGACGATGCACTGTTCCTCTGACCGAGCCGCGTCGAGTCGGCTGAGCCGAACCAGCTCGCTCGCACCGGTCACACCCGACCGAGCCAGGCCAACGCGGTCGCACCGAACCAGTTCGTCCGAGCCCGATGAATAGTGCTGAGCCGGATGAACAGTGATTGACCCGAACCCAAAAATACAAGTTTATACTTCCCGGATTCGTTTCGAGCCCGCCAACCCAAATCCAAGGCCCATTTCCTCATATAGCCCTCCTATAAGCCCAAAACCCCTTTTATTTGGAGTTTTTCGGATTTTCTTTATTCTTTTATTTTCTTTATTCCTAGCTCATTCCTTCGGGCATGGAATTAATATTTTGCTTGTTTTGCGTTAGCTCCCGAAGCTAATTTTCAAGAAGTTCAAGGAGGAGAAGTACAAGCTCCAGAGCTAGAAGGTTACGAACTTGTTGAAATAATAAATCCGCAAGGCAAGTCACATGTTTTTGATCATATTGAACCTACTTTCCGTTATTTATTATTTATCAGTATTTTCATTATGCTATTTGTGCTCTGTTATTTTATGTACAAATATTGTTTAGAATGACATGATATTAGTTAATGTCCTACCACTCGAAAAGCCCTGTTTAACTTGATGGCCACATTCATCTTGACAAGACTTAGTAATATTAAAAAGTACTATTAATGTAACCATCATAGATTAGGGAACTCATCAATCATTCATATACTAGTCATGATACTTTGCTGATAGAGTTTCAAAAGGTAAATCTAGGATGAGCCAATATCACGGGGTGCCACAAGATGGTTTAAGCCCATGATCTTATCCTAGGGTGAAAGTTTGGCAGTGCCGCGAGCACTGGGATGAAAATATAAGGACTAGACCCTTATGCCAAGTAAAGAACATAGCGATCGCTCAACCACAAGCGTTGACTTGTCAAACCTGGTTTTAGTAATTGCTCAAATCAATTGAATATCTACTATATGGATTTAATATACTGTTCCAAAAAGGGAACAACTGGCGCAAAGAGGTGATATGGAAAACCATATTCACAACGGTAGGCTCCGCTCTGTCAAGGCCGCCGTATTCCATGACAGAGGGTTCATAGTCTATCGGGTAGAGGCTACATAAAGAGATGAGCAGTGAAACAACCTTGTTTTCTCAACTCAATCATGAGGGTTGAGGAATCTTGTGGGTAAAGCTGGGCAGCTCTGCAGAGTCATTTGTAAAAGTATTCGAATACACCGTGCTTCCGGTATATGAAGCTGTGTTTAATGGGTGATTCCAACAGCAAAGCATAAGTAGATTTGGAATAGTTTTGGAAATGTGTAAGTGTAGTAATCAAGTTTGGAAACCCCCCCCCCCAAATACCCTAAGAAGTTTATGATTCTATGTTTAAAAGCGAAGTGTTTACAAACAAAATTGCATCCACATAAAATAATAAACTATACCCTGTTCCATGGAAATCTCTTGCATGTAGTTAAATAGTGTTTCCCATGTGACTTGTTGAGTACGGTTGATTGTACTCATGCTTGCTAAAATCATAAACAGATGAGGTCGGTCAAGAAAGTGAAGAAGCTTTTCAAGACGACGTTGAGCTGTACGAAGTAGACGACGCCTGGTGTTAGGGTTTAGTTCTACACTCAGGCCTGCCTGTGGAATCTTTTGGTAATGTAACTTTGGGTTGTACGCCCCTTTATGTAAAACTTAGCTGATAAGCCTTACTTTCATAATAAAGTTCGCTTTTGTCTTTAAGTTTGTCTTGGCAATGTTATACACTCGATGGATGTACTCACAGCTGAACAGTCCTGGGCAGTTGCGAGGGTTTCATAATACTCCCAGAAATGGGGGTGTTACAGAGTGGTATCAGAGCCAGCTTGCTTGACTGTAGGATAAAGCCCTAAGTGACATTAGGAAAGTTTATCAAAATTCTAATTTAAAAATATCAAAAGAATTTACGTCAAATATAAGTATTACTGCTGCCTCCTCTCTCCTAAATGCTATCTTATCTATCCTAGAATTTTTTGTTTGGTTTGATTTTGGTTTTGAATAAGGATTTACATCTATCCTTCTCTAATTCAAAATATACGTTGTGTAGTGTAAGATCGCGTTAAAGTAGAAGTGACCTTTTAGTAGAAGTTTCTTTTGTGTAACACAAGTTGTAATATGTACCTCGTATGTATGGTATATGTTCAGCTTGTAAAGATAAATAAAAACTATGTTGTTTGCTATTTCATAATTTGTTTGCAACTAATATCTAATATCTTGTCTCTCAAAATTCTATCTTCCTCAATTTGTCTTAACTCGTCTCGTTCAATCTACTCTCATCTGTCACTCCGAATCCTTGCTCATCTATCTGATCCTTGTGAAAAATCGTTGCAGAACCAACTCCAAAACCCAAGCGGTTAAGATGGCAGGAAATGGATCTCATGGCCAAGGTAGCCCACGAGCAGAGGAAGTTAATCAAAGTGGCGCAGCGGAAGCACAACAAGCCCATAACCCACAGGCCAGTTGGGCAGATGTTCTGGCAAAGATGGAACAAAACCGATACCAAGCTGAGTTACATCAAATGAAGATGATGGAGCAACAAACACGAATTTTGGAACAGATAGCAATGACAAGAAGCACATCAGAATCCACTACCAATCAGGGAGGAACACAAATTACGTCCAAGTGGTCAGACTTTCTCAAGACAAGACCGCCGACTTTCTCATCCTCTTCAGACCCAATAGTAGCGGATGATTGGATCAGAGACATAGAAAGAAAATTGAATACGGTGCAGTGTACGGAAAAGGAAAAAACTTTGTTCGCCTCTCATCAATTGCAAGGGCCAGCCGCTACATGGTGGATGAATTACCAAATTATGCGAGAAAACCAAGAAGTACCATGGAACGAATTTGAAGAGTCATTCCGCCAAGCCCACATTCCCACTGGACTTGTAGAAGCAAAACGACGAGAATTTCTCGCACTCAAGCAAAAAGGAACAATAATGGAATACGTTCACCAATTTAATCATCTTGCTCGGTATGCTCCAGACGATGTCAAAAATGAGGAAAAGAAGATGGAGCGATTTAAAGAAGGATTACAAATGTCCCTAAAATATCACATCTCAGCAATGGACTTTAAAGATTTACCTAGCATGGTGAATAAGTTAATTGTGTCCGAAGAAGCAAGAAATAAATTAAGAAATGCCCGAAAGAGAAAGAAAGAGAAAGAAGAAGCGTCATCAAAGGCACCCAAAAAGAGAATGGTGTTATTACCGAAGACCAGAAGCCGACAACATCAGCAAGTGGTACTCGCACCAATACCCCAGCAAACCACTACTCCAAGCTCGCAGTATAAGATTCTCCAACCTACAGCCGCACAGTGTCATATTTGTGGAGAAAACCACTACTACCGAAATTGCCCAAACAAGGGAAACGCATGTTTCCATTGCGGACAAGCCGGTCATTTCAAATACCAATGCCCTAATAGAGGACTGCCTTCTGAAGTGGCAAAAGCCAAAGTTAAAGCTGAAGCCCAACCAACCAGTCTGCAACAAACGGCACCTGCACCACCATCAACTGGAACATCAACAGGCATGCAAATAGGAAAAGGGAAACCGAAGATCATTCAGGGAAAAATAAATTATATCTCGAATGCAGGAGACACAGGAGCCGCCAACGTTGTCATGGGTACGTTCACTTAAAGCCCCCATCAATTTCAATTTACCCTAGAATTATGCAATTGTGGGAAGGAGGTACCATACAAAAGTCCTAAATTTCTCAAGACCTGAAAACGATAGAACCATCGCTTTGAGCATGTTGACCTTGGGCATAACAAGAAATAGAATTGTCAAGACATCACCCAATGCAATGGCAGACTAGTACAGTGGATAAAACAGCTTGGGAATAAAGAATTGCATATGCAGCACAAATTTTCCAACCCATTCCCTGAATCTCGAGGTCGAGATTCTTTTTAAGGGGGGTAGGTTGAAACAAAACGATTTTTGTCAAAATTAAAATTTCAGTTGAATTTCCGTATTGGATTTGCTTTCTTGCTTCCTAGCCCTATCTTGCACTAATCTTGGCGCAAATCATCTCTTAATCTCTGCCCTAGCTGCCCTGAACGGAGGAGAAAACGCGGCTACTGTTCACGGATTGAAATCCTGCCGTCGCCGTTGATTTTTGCCGCCGCACCGTTCTTTCTTCGCCGCCAAGCCCCGCGAGCCCTCCCGTGCCTTCTAGGCCCTGCCAGCGTCGCCCCACCTATCAGGGGGCCGTACGCCTCGTCTGCCCCGCTCTGGCGCGCCCTGACACCACCGGCGACAGTGGCAACGCCCCGACCGCCCGTTGCCGCCACCTCTGCCCTTTTCGCGCGAATTCCTCCCACAGCCGACCTGCCGCCTCTCTGTAACCCTTGACCGTCATCCCTTAGTGCCCAAGGCATGCCAGCATACATGGCAAAACCGGGAGCTCCAGAAACCGCCGCCGCCGCCGTGGATTTCTCCCCTCCCCGGTGCCAAGCTACCCCGGCTCTATTTAAGCAGCCCCAATCCCCTCCAAAGTAAACCACACACTCCACTGAAGCCACCCGAACGCCCCAAAGCTCCCACCATCGCCTCCATCATCGGTAATTGAAAAAATCTCCAAATCGGAGCCCTAATCCAATGTCCTATCTCCGAGCCCCCATCCTCCAATTACTTCCTCTAGTAGCCTCCCCATAACCCTAGGAACATGACCAACCCATCGCCCTAGCTCCCCGGCCTCTCCTCTTCCCCAACGCCGAGAGCCACCGCATGACCCACCCACCCCACCGTGGCCGGCCTTACACGACCTTCCCGAGCTTCGACCAACCATTCCTCAAGCTTTACCACACCCTAAGGATGCTCTAAAACCAACCCAATTGTCTATAGCCCCTTCCAATCACACCCAATATCGAAAATAGCCGCAAAAGGGAACGGATCGCCGCCGGCGATTACCGCCTCCGCCGGGTCCACAAACGCCAAAAATGGAACCCCTATAGTACCCCGAACCCATCCATGCCCTCAACCGCCGTCTCCGTCCACCCTAGCCCCGCCGTGAATCGCCACCCTCTCCTCTGTTCTCTGCGCGCGCTCGGGCGGGAGGAAGAAGACGATGCACTGTTCCTCTGACCGAGCCGCGTCGAGTCGGCTGAGCCGAACCAGCTCGCTCGCACCGGTCACACCCGACCGAGCCAGGCCAACGCGGTCGCACCGAACCAGTTCGTCCGAGCCCGATGAATAGTGCTGAGCCGGATGAACAGTGATTGACCCGAACCCAAAAATACAAGTTTATACTTCCCGGATTCGTTTCGAGCCCGCCAACCCAAATCCAAGGCCCATTTCCTCATATAGCCCTCCTATAAGCCCAAAACCCCTTTTATTTGGAGTTTTTCGGATTTTCTTTATTCTTTTATTTTCTTTATTCCTAGCTCATTCCTTCGGGCATGGAATTAATATTTTGCTTGTTTTGCGTTAGCTCCCGAAGCTAATTTTCAAGAAGTTCAAGGAGGAGAAGTACAAGCTCCAGAGCTAGAAGGTTACGAACTTGTTGAAATAATAAATCCGCAAGGCAAGTCACATGTTTTTGATCATATTGAACCTACTTTCCGTTATTTATTATTTATCAGTATTTTCATTATGCTATTTGTGCTCTGTTATTTTATGTACAAATATTGTTTAGAATGACATGATATTAGTTAATGTCCTACCACTCGAAAAGCCCTGTTTAACTTGATGGCCACATTCATCTTGACAAGACTTAGTAATATTAAAAAGTACTATTAATGTAACCATCATAGATTAGGGAACTCATCAATCATTCATATACTAGTCATGATACTTTGCTGATAGAGTTTCAAAAGGTAAATCTAGGATGAGCCAATATCACGGGGTGCCACAAGATGGTTTAAGCCCATGATCTTATCCTAGGGTGAAAGTTTGGCAGTGCCGCGAGCACTGGGATGAAAATATAAGGACTAGACCCTTATGCCAAGTAAAGAACATAGCGATCGCTCAACCACAAGCGTTGACTTGTCAAACCTGGTTTTAGTAATTGCTCAAATCAATTGAATATCTACTATATGGATTTAATATACTGTTCCAAAAAGGGAACAACTGGCGCAAAGAGGTGATATGGAAAACCATATTCACAACGGTAGGCTCCGCTCTGTCAAGGCCGCCGTATTCCATGACAGAGGGTTCATAGTCTATCGGGTAGAGGCTACATAAAGAGATGAGCAGTGAAACAACCTTGTTTTCTCAACTCAATCATGAGGGTTGAGGAATCTTGTGGGTAAAGCTGGGCAGCTCTGCAGAGTCATTTGTAAAAGTATTCGAATACACCGTGCTTCCGGTATATGAAGCTGTGTTTAATGGGTGATTCCAACAGCAAAGCATAAGTAGATTTGGAATAGTTTTGGAAATGTGTAAGTGTAGTAATCAAGTTTGGAAACCCCCCCCCCCCAAATACCCTAAGAAGTTTATGATTCTATGTTTAAAAGCGAAGTGTTTACA
Source organism: Dendrocalamus latiflorus (assembly GCA_017311315.1). NCBI lineage: Eukaryota > Viridiplantae > Streptophyta > Magnoliopsida > Poales > Poaceae > Dendrocalamus > Dendrocalamus latiflorus. Next base: position 2,423,381 of record CM029659.1, read on the forward strand.
AACAAAATTGCATCCACATAAAATAATAAACTATACCCTGTTCCATGGAAATCTCTTGCATGTAGTTAAATAGTGTTTCCCATGTGACTTGTTGAGTACGGTTGATTGTACTCATGCTTGCTAAAATCATAAACAGATGAGGTCGGTCAAGAAAGTGAAGAAGCTTTTCAAGACGACGTTGAGCTGTACGAAGTAGACGACGCCTGGTGTTAGGGTTTAGTTCTACACTCAGGCCTGCCTGTGGAATCTTTTGGTAATGTAACTTTGGGTTGTACGCCCCTTTATGTAAAACTTAGCTGATAAGCCTTACTTTCATAATAAAGTTCGCTTTTGTCTTTAAGTTTGTCTTGGCAATGTTATACACTCGATGGATGTACTCACAGCTGAACAGTCCTGGGCAGTTGCGAGGGTTTCATAATACTCCCAGAAATGGGGGTGTTACAGAGTGGTATCAGAGCCAGCTTGCTTGACTGTAGGATAAAGCCCTAAGTGACATTAGGAAAGTTTATCAAAATTCTAATTTAAAAATATCAAAAGAATTTACGTCAAATATAAGTATTACTGCTGCCTCCTCTCTCCTAAATGCTATCTTATCTATCCTAGAATTTTTTGTTTGGTTTGATTTTGGTTTTGAATAAGGATTTACATCTATCCTTCTCTAATTCAAAATATACGTTGTGTAGTGTAAGATCGCGTTAAAGTAGAAGTGACCTTTTAGTAGAAGTTTCTTTTGTGTAACACAAGTTGTAATATGTACCTCGTATGTATGGTATATGTTCAGCTTGTAAAGATAAATAAAAACTATGTTGTTTGCTATTTCATAATTTGTTTGCAACTAATATCTAATATCTTGTCTCTCAAAATTCTATCTTCCTCAATTTGTCTTAACTCGTCTCGTTCAATCTACTCTCATCTGTCACTCCGAATCCTTGCTCATCTATCTGATCCTTGTGAAAAATCGTTGCAGAACCAACTCCAAAACCCAAGCGGTTAAGATGGCAGGAAATGGATCTCATGGCCAAGGTAGCCCACGAGCAGAGGAAGTTAATCAAAGTGGCGCAGCGGAAGCACAACAAGCCCATAACCCACAGGCCAGTTGGGCAGATGTTCTGGCAAAGATGGAACAAAACCGATACCAAGCTGAGTTACATCAAATGAAGATGATGGAGCAACAAACACGAATTTTGGAACAGATAGCAATGACAAGAAGCACATCAGAATCCACTACCAATCAGGGAGGAACACAAATTACGTCCAAGTGGTCAGACTTTCTCAAGACAAGACCGCCGACTTTCTCATCCTCTTCAGACCCAATAGTAGCGGATGATTGGATCAGAGACATAGAAAGAAAATTGAATACGGTGCAGTGTACGGAAAAGGAAAAAACTTTGTTCGCCTCTCATCAATTGCAAGGGCCAGCCGCTACATGGTGGATGAATTACCAAATTATGCGAGAAAACCAAGAAGTACCATGGAACGAATTTGAAGAGTCATTCCGCCAAGCCCACATTCCCACTGGACTTGTAGAAGCAAAACGACGAGAATTTCTCGCACTCAAGCAAAAAGGAACAATAATGGAATACGTTCACCAATTTAATCATCTTGCTCGGTATGCTCCAGACGATGTCAAAAATGAGGAAAAGAAGATGGAGCGATTTAAAGAAGGATTACAAATGTCCCTAAAATATCACATCTCAGCAATGGACTTTAAAGATTTACCTAGCATGGTGAATAAGTTAATTGTGTCCGAAGAAGCAAGAAATAAATTAAGAAATGCCCGAAAGAGAAAGAAAGAGAAAGAAGAAGCGTCATCAAAGGCACCCAAAAAGAGAATGGTGTTATTACCGAAGACCAGAAGCCGACAACATCAGCAAGTGGTACTCGCACCAATACCCCAGCAAACCACTACTCCAAGCTCGCAGTATAAGATTCTCCAACCTACAGCCGCACAGTGTCATATTTGTGGAGAAAACCACTACTACCGAAATTGCCCAAACAAGGGAAACGCATGTTTCCATTGCGGACAAGCCGGTCATTTCAAATACCAATGCCCTAATAGAGGACTGCCTTCTGAAGTGGCAAAAGCCAAAGTTAAAGCTGAAGCCCAACCAACCAGTCTGCAACAAACGGCACCTGCACCACCATCAACTGGAACATCAACAGGCATGCAAATAGGAAAAGGGAAACCGAAGATCATTCAGGGAAAAATAAATTATATCTCGAATGCAGGAGACACAGGAGCCGCCAACGTTGTCATGGGTACGTTCACTTAAAGCCCCCATCAATTTCAATTTACCCTAGAATTATGCAATTGTGGGAAGGAGGTACCATACAAAAGTCCTAAATTTCTCAAGACCTGAAAACGATAGAACCATCGCTTTGAGCATGTTGACCTTGGGCATAACAAGAAATAGAATTGTCAAGACATCACCCAATGCAATGGCAGACTAGTACAGTGGATAAAACAGCTTGGGAATAAAGAATTGCATATGCAGCACAAATTTTCCAACCCATTCCCTGAATCTCGAGGTCGAGATTCTTTTTAAGGGGGGTAGGTTGAAACAAAACGATTTTTGTCAAAATTAAAATTTCAGTTGAATTTCCGTATTGGATTTGCTTTCTTGCTTCCTAGCCCTATCTTGCACTAATCTTGGCGCAAATCATCTCTTAATCTCTGCCCTAGCTGCCCTGAACGGAGGAGAAAACGCGGCTACTGTTCACGGATTGAAATCCTGCCGTCGCCGTTGATTTTTGCCGCCGCACCGTTCTTTCTTCGCCGCCAAGCCCCGCGAGCCCTCCCGTGCCTTCTAGGCCCTGCCAGCGTCGCCCCACCTGTCAGGGGGCCGTACGCCTCGTCTGCCCCGCTCTGGCGCGCCCTGACACCACCGGCGACAGTGGCAACGCCCCGACCGCCCGTTGCCGCCACCTCTGCCCTTTTCGCGCGAATTCCTCCCACAGCCGACCTGCCGCCTCTCTGTAACCCTTGACCGTCATCCCTTAGTGCCCAAGGCATGCCAGCATACATGGCAAAACCGGGAGCTCCAGAAACCACCGCCGCCGCCGTGGATTTCTCCCCTCCCCGGTGCCAAGCTACCCCGGCTCTATTTAAGCAGCCCCAATCCCCTCCAAAGTAAACCACACACTCCACTGAAGCCACCCGAACGCCCCAAAGCTCCCACCATCGCCTCCATCATCGGTAATTGAAAAAATCTCCAAATCGGAGCCCTAATCCAATGTCCTATCTCCGAGCCCCCATCCTCCAATTACTTCCTCTAGTAGCCTCCCCATAACCCTAGGAACATGACCAACCCATCGCCCTAGCTCCCCGGCCTCTCCTCTTCCCCAACGCCGAGAGCCACCGCATGACCCACCCACCCCACCGTGGCCGGCCTTACACGACCTTCCCGAGCTTCGACCAACCATTCCTCAAGCTTTACCACACCCTAAGGATGCTCTAAAACCAACCCAATTGTCTATAGCCCCTTCCAATCACACCCAATATCGAAAATAGCCGCAAAAGGGAACGGATCGCCGCCGGCGATTACCGCCTCCGCCGGGTCCACAAACGCCAAAAATGGAACCCCTATAGTACCCCGAACCCATCCATGCCCTCAACCGCCGTCTCCGTCCACCCTAGCCCCGCCGTGAATCGCCACCCTCTCCTCTGTTCTCTGCGCGCGCTCGGGCGGGAGGAAGAAGACGATGCACTGTTCCTCTGACCGAGCCGCGTCGAGTCGGCTGAGCCGAACCAGCTCGCTCGCACCGGTCACACCCGACCGAGCCAGGCCAACGCGGTCGCACCGAACCAGTTCGTCCGAGCCCGATGAATAGTGCTGAGCCGGATGAACAGTGATTGACCCGAACCCAAAAATACAAGTTTATACTTCCCGGATTCGTTTCGAGCCCGCCAACCCAAATCCAAGGCCCATTTCCTCATATAGCCCTCCTATAAGCCCAAAACCCCTTTTATTTGGAGTTTTTCGGATTTTCTTTATTCTTTTATTTTCTTTATTCCTAGCTCATTCCTTCGGGCATGGAATTAATATTTTGCTTGTTTTGCGTTAGCTCCCGAAGCTAATTTTCAAGAAGTTCAAGGAGGAGAAGTACAAGCTCCAGAGCTAGAAGGTTACGAACTTGTTGAAATAATAAATCCGCAAGGCAAGTCACATGTTTTTGATCATATTGAACCTACTTTCCGTTATTTATTATTTATCAGTATTTTCATTATGCTATTTGTGCTCTGTTATTTTATGTACAAATATTGTTTAGAATGACATGATATTAGTTAATGTCCTACCACTCGAAAAGCCCTGTTTAACTTGATGGCCACATTCACCTTGACAAGACTTAGTAATATTAAAAAGTACTATTAATGTAACCATCATAGATTAGGGAACTCATCAATCATTCATATACTAGTCATGATACTTTGCTGATAGAGTTTCAAAAGGTAAATCTAGGATGAGCCAATATCACGGGGTGCCACAAGATGGTTTAAGCCCATGATCTTATCCTAGGGTGAAAGTTTGGCAGTGCCGCGAGCACTGGGATGAAAATATAAGGACTAGACCCTTATGCCAAGTAAAGAACATAGCGATCGCTCAACCACAAGCGTTGACTTGTCAAACCTGGTTTTAGTAATTGCTCAAATCAATTGAATATCTACTATATGGATTTAATATACTGTTCCAAAAAGGGAACAACTGGCGCAAAGAGGTGATATGGAAAACCATATTCACAACGGTAGGCTCCGCTCTGTCAAGGCCGCCGTATTCCATGACAGAGGGTTCATAGTCTATCGGGTAGAGGCTACATAAAGAGATGAGCAGTGAAACAACCTTGTTTTCTCAACTCAGTCATGAGGGTTGAGGAATCTTGTGGGTAAAGCTGGGCAGTTCTGCAGAGTCATTTGTAAAAGTATTCGAATACACCGTGCTTCCGGTATATGAAGCTGTGTTTAATGGGTGATTCCAACAGCAAAGCATAAGTAGATTTGGAATAGTTTTGGAAATGTGTAAGTGTAGTAATCAAGTTTGGAACCCCCCCCCCAAATACCCTAAGAAGTTTATGATTCTATGTTTAAAAGCGAAGTGTTTACAAACAAAATTGCATCCACATAAAATAATAAACTATACCCTGTTCCATGGAAATCTCTTGCATGTAGTTAAATAGTATTTCCCATGTGACTTGTTGAGTACGGTTGATTGTACTCATGCTTGCTAAAATCATAAACAGATGAGGTCGGTCAAGAAAGTGAAGAAGCTTTTCAAGACGACGTTGAGCTGTACGAAGTAGACGACGCCTGGTGTTAGGGTTTAGTTCTACACTCTGGCCTGCCTGTGGAATCTTTTGGTAATGTAACTTTGGGTTGTACGCCCCTTTATGTAAAACTTAGCTGATAAGCCTTACTTTCATAATAAAGTTCGCTTTTGTCTTTAAGTTTGTCTTGGCAATGTTATACACTCGATGGATGTACTCGCAGCTGAACAGTCCTGGGCAGTTGCGAGGGTTTCATAATACTCCCAGAAATGGGGGTGTTACAGGTCTCACTACTACACCATATATAAACGTGTATGTGCAGTCATCTTGTTGATATTGTTCTCAGCAGATTTGAATTGTGTTGTTCAAGATGTTTTTAAAAATAACTTTTGGAGTGTTTCGTGTTGTTCAGGATGCTCTGGAACCTTACATGAGCAAGAGGACGGTTGAACTTCACTGGGATAAGCATCATCAAGATTATGTGGATGGCTTGAATAGGCAGCTTGCTACCAGCCCGATGTATGGATACATTTTGGAGGAGCTGATAAAAGAAGCGTACAACAACGGAAACCCATTACCAGAGTATAACAACGCAGCCCAGGTAATTTGATGCCTCTTTTGTTGAATTTCGTTTTATATCATTTGCTTTCCATTACTTGGGTATTTTATCTCCACACACTGAGATTTAACCCTAATAGCTTCATTGGACCTGAGTCACTGTTGCAGATAGCTGAGACAAGGATACAGCGGTATGCTTATTACAATTCTGGCCTTCCATCTTCTGATATGCAGGTCTGGAACCATGACTTTCTTTGGGAATCAATGCAGCCAGAAGGTGGTGGCTCACCTGAGGGAGGTGTGCTGCAGCAGATTGAGAAGGATTTTGGCTCATTTACTAATTTCAGGGAAGAGTTTATTCGCTCAGCCTTATCACTATTGGGGTCTAGTTGGGTTTGGCTTGTCTGTAAATTTCCCTTTTCATCTTCTTTGAAGTACAGACACTATTGATTCCGGTGCTGCCTTTCTGAACTGCTGTTTATAAAGATATCTTCTGAAGTCTGATTCATACTCTGCCGAATGGTTGCTTGTTGCAGTGAAGAGAAAACTTTCGGTACTTCATACGCGAAATGCCTTTTGCCCACTTGCTTTTGGTAATATTGTATGTTTACTCAACCATTTTGTTGTTGTTGTTGTGTGTTCTGTATCAAAATGTTCAGAATAACATCCCCAGTTCAAACCTTTGCGATGACATCCCATGTCCTCCTCTTACAGCCAATTATCCGCCTAAACTTGTGGGAGGTAAGGAAAATTGACTCTGTGTTTAGATCCTACCTTGTGTCAAATGTTGACTTTTCTCCTTTTTCTGTTCAGCTTGCTTACGTTTAAATTTTCGTCTAGTGGTGTTTCTCTCTCTCTCTCTCTCTCTCTCGTTTTCTGCTCATTACCTACGTTTAAAATTTAACAAGTTTGTACTAATCTATCAGAAAACATCTATGGTGTTTCCATTTTAATGATGCAGGATGACAGGTGAAAAGCCCTGGAAAATTCAAAATAAATTTCTGTGATTTTTGCTGCTTTTTGAGTGAAATTCTGAAACTTTCCTTTTTGGGAAAGTTCTCCCGGAAGGCGCTTTCCTTTCTCGGCCTTTCCGCTTTCTCCCTCCGTTGGCGCCCCGCCTTCCCTTTCCACATCCCTTTCTCTCGCGCGCCCCGCCCCGCGTCTCCGTTAGCGCCACCTCTCCTTCCGCCTTCCCCGTCGCCCAGCGCCTCCCTCCGCTCCCCTCAGCCGCAAGCGCCCAGCTCCCTCCCCGCCTTCACCTCGCGCACGCGCGTGCGCTGCGCGCTGTGCCCGTGGGCACGCCTGCGCCCGCGCTCGTCCCCGCGCCGCCCCGGCCCTTCCTCGCGCCTCCGCCGCCCCGACAGTCCCCGGGTTTGGAGGAGTGGCCAGCCTCGCTCCACGTCACCCCACCGCAGCTCTGGCCCCACCTGGCAGCGCCGCCTCCTCCCTCTCTCTCTCTCGCGGACGCGCCCTCGCCCCTGCGCCGCTACCTACTCCCGTCCCTCGCCATTAAGCCGCTACAGCACCGGCGTCAACCCTCCGGTCACCGCTCCATCCTGCGGAGGAGACGCCCCTACCCACTCCCCGTCTTTCCCTGTCGGCCGGAGCCCCGCCAGTGGCTTCCCCTCCACGCCTCGCTCCCCCTCCTGTGCGGGTATAAAATCTCCCCCGGCTCCCCCCTCATTTCCTTTGCTTCCCGAGCTCCCCAAGCCCCTCCTATCCCCTCCCCACCCTCCAGAGCCCCTCCCGGAGCGCCCGTTTGAGCTCCCGCCGCCCGGAGCTCCGCCACCGTCTTCCCCTACGCCGGTCACCCCCGGGAGCCAAACTCCCTCTCCCCTTCTCCTTTCTGCAATTGCATTTGGCCAGAGCACCTCCGCGGTGTACTGATCGTTTTTGTGTTTGCCCCCGGCCAGGTGAAGCTCTGTACTGCGCCGGCGCCGACGACCTTCCCCGGCCGCCGCACCCTCTCCGTGGCCAGCTCGCTCCGCAGCTCCCCAACTCCCACCTCCGCCATCAATGTGAGCACTTGGACCCCCTGATGGTGTAATCCCGGCCGATTGGCCCCTCTCGCCGCCGGTGACCCTCTCCACCGCAAGATGGCCGAACCACCCCCTTCTCCCTCCCTCTCTCCCCTTTGGTCCCCGCAAATGCTAACTACCCGAAACGGGCTCCCCGTGCTCTGCTCTACCCGGCGGTACCCCTTTCTGCCCTTGGGAGCCGTCGACGTCGCCGGAGCACCTCTGCCCCGCCACCTCCGTCCCGCTGCTGCTCGCGCCCGGCCGGAGGAAGACGATGACGACGTGGCCGCCTCCCCGTCGTCGGATCCCCTTGAAGCCTTCTAATCCCCGCCATCCATCTCCCCGTACCGTTTCACCCGCCCCCCCTTGAATCTCAGCCGTCTGATCTTCCCGCTTCCCCATCTCGACCGCTCACCCCGTCGCGCTCCTCCGCCGTCCGCCCCGGGCCACGCGGCGGGCATCCGAGCCGCGTGGGCGCGCCCGCTCTGGGCCGCTTTCCCTCGGCCCGCTCCATCCCGCGCGCGCGCACGCGCGAACAGGTTGCGCTGGCCTTCGGCCGCGCGGGCCGCTTCCCCGGCCGGGCCGTACTGTGGCCATGGGCCGGCCCTTCACTGTTCATTTGATTTTTCCCCGGATTTTCTAATTTCCAATATTCCAGAAAACTCCAATAAATCCTAGAAAATCACAGAAAATCCCAAAAATTCCCAAATTTCACCACTTTGCTCCAATTATTATTCCAAACCCTCTGGTGAAATCCATTTCCACAGATTCATCCTAGAAAAATTCCTAAAATTCCATTTGGAGTGTTTATGAATTTTATTTCTTTTTAATTAGATTATTTTGCCTCGCTTGATTAGTCTCAAGCTGGATTTAATTTATTTTAATTGTTTGCGTTAGTATCGGAGATTCCGGAAGCTCAAGTGCAGTCGCAGGATCCAGGAGCTTCTACGTTCAAGCTAGCCGAGTTCGTCCCGACTAACGGCAAGTCGCAAGTCCTTGATCATGTTGAAATCCCATGCCATTTAAATTATGTTATTATGTTATTTGCATTGAGCTAATTCTGAAATGTTAATTCGAAAGTCAAATAAAATGTTTAGAATGACATGTGATATAGTTAAACCCACCACCGACAAATGCCCTGTTAAATTGTTGCCATGCCTTTGTAACCCTAGAAATAATTATCTGTTAATCTAGATGATTGTAGGATATTATTATCATGCAAAGTGTTACACTAATAAGGTTGTGGCTGTGGGGCCAATAGAATTTGGAAAACCCGACTCTAAGGTAGGGTGGTATGGGACACCGTATCTTAGAGCGGAGAGTGCCGGCGTGCACAAGGTAGGGTAAGGGGGAGTGGAAACCGCAAGGCGGTCCTCGCCAATCTTTTACCCTAGGTTTGGTGTAGGGTAAGGGTGAGTGGGAAACCGCAAGACGGTCTACGCCCACCGCTTACCTTAGGTTGGGTCGCGGGCCTGGCGAGGTTGCGGACCCTGTGAAAATATAAGGACTGAAACCCTTACGCTGAGCAAATGTCACAGTGATCGCTCAACCACAGGAGTTGACTTGTCAACACGGGTCTAGTAGCTGCTCAACTCGATTGAAACTCTACAGGAGGATGGGCAGTGAGGTTAGGCAGGCCCGGCTACGGGTGCCTAACAACGGTAGAGTTCACTCGAAGCGGACACCGTCTTCTTTTGTGTGTGTGTGTGTGTGTGCGTGTGTGTGTGTGTGTGTGAAGTCCAGACCCGAGTGAATTCTACCGGGTAGAGCCTATATAAAGAATTGAGCAGTGAAACGACCTGGCTTTCTTAACTCTGTCGCGGGAGTTAAGGGATCGTGTGGGTAAAGCTGAGCAAACTCTGCAGAGTCAAATAAATGGTATTCGAATACGCCGTGCTCCCAGTTATTGGAGCTGTGTCACTTGGGTGATTCCAGCCGCGAAGCTTAAGTAGTTTTGTACATGCTTTAACTTGTTTAGTTGGTTAATTGAACTCTTCATGAAAAACCCCTGAGATCTTGAGAAGTAGTTTTGAGTCCATTTTATAAAATGCTTGCAAAATGAAACTGCATCCACCAAAGGTAATAAACCAAGTATACTCCCTTCGTTTGTTGATCCGTGCAAGTAGTAAGTTAGGGTTTCCCTTGTGATTTGCTGAGTACGGGGTCGGAGTACTCAGGCTTGCTAAATGCCACAGATACCAGAAGGAAAAGAAAGCAATTCAAGGTTTCGTGTTGGAAAGGTCTCCCCGTCGAAGACCCGAGGCTTTAGGTCTTGGCCGCGCTCAAGCGGATTCTGGAGTTCTTGTAATGTAAGTATACTTTGGGCTTGCACGCCCCGCTGTCAAAACTGGATGTTAATCCTTATGTAAAATATATGCTGGTCTTTTGTTGTAAGCATGCAATGGTATACTCTTGCGCGACACTCCATAACTGTTCATGAGTGAATAGTTGCGGGGTGCCGTGTCCGTACGCGCCCCTGGAAACGGGGGCGTTACAAGAAGTGGTATCAGAGCAGGCTCTTGACAGTAGGTTGAGACCTAAGGCAAACTAGGAAGCGATTTTACCGCAAAACTTAATTTAAAGCCATAAAAAGAGTTTACAAAAAACATAAGTATTATTGCTGTCTTTTTCCTCTCTTGTGCTACCTTATCTATCTTAGTTTAGTCTTGCTTAAGCGTTACCTTTTGCAAAATGTTTACTGCTTTACTTGTCTAACTTCAAAATTTCGCTTCTCGGCCGCTAGAGGAGTAGCCGTTGTTCGCTAAGTCTAGACTGACCCTGAGTAGTAGTGGTGCTTTTGTAATGTAAAGCAGGTGTAATCATGAACCCTAAGAGGTTTGTGTGCCACTTGCATGAAGCAAATTTATGTCCATTATTCTTGTATGTTGTTTGCTTAATTATCAGTAATCCCCCTGTGTTCAAAGCTTTCTCCTGTCCCCTTTTCACTCTCGATCTTACCTTTTTCACCCTATACTTACCTTGAAATTCAAAGTCCTACTTATCTACTCTTATTCTCCAAAAGCCGCTGCAAAGCTGATCTCCAGTTCCCAATTGGCAGATGGATCCAACACAGCAGAGTGGTCAGACCAACGGGCAGGGTGCACCTGCCACCGATCAAGCCCAGATGCCAGAACAGCGAGGAGAATCACTGCCACAGTTCATTGTCAAAGTGACACCCGAAGAGTCAGTGACAGCGTCAAGCGCAACTGCATTGAAGTTTACAGCATTCCTGCAAACTCAACCCCCAAAATTCCCTTCAGCTACAGAGTCACTGAATGCAGATAACTGGTTACAAGACGTTGAGAGAAGAATGAATACCATCCAGTGTACAAATAAGGAGAAGGTTCTTTTTGCCACCTATCAGTTGTCCGAGCCCGTAATTTCTTGGTGGAATGCTATCCAGTGGATACACCCAAATAAGGAAGATATTACATGGGAAGACTTTGTGAAGAGATTTCGCCAAGCCTGCATTTCTCCTGAAGTTATCACAGGAAAATATCATGATTTTCTTACTCTTCAACAAGGAGAGAACTCCATCACAGCATATCTACAACAATTTCATCAGTTATCCCAATTTGCTCAAGAGGAAACTAACACTGAAGCTAAAAGGATGGAGTACTTTATGAAAGGTCTACAACCCAATATGAGACTACGCCTTCAAACCATGAAGTTTTCAAGCCTATTGAGCCTGGTTGATCGAGCTCTACAGATAGAAGAAAGACCAGGTTACGTGAAAGTTATGAAACGAAAGCAGCCTTCACCTTCATCACCAACGGCTTGTTTTCACTGCGAACAAGATGGGCATTATCGTGACCAATGCCCACTGAAGTCCTTACCCGAAAAAGAAGCTAAAGAGCAAGCAAAGAGGCAGACACCATCATTCCGCCTGCCACCGATGGAAGAAGATGAATCTTACCCTAAGAGAACCAGAATGGAGGATGACAGAAAGCGTGAAGCAGCGCACAAGTCTCAGTCTTCACACAATGCTCAATGGAGCAAGACCACGGGATCACCCTCATTTCGATCCCAACCCTTCCGTCAGTTTGTGACGATACCGAAGACCCAGCCCGGACAATCTCGGCAGTATGCCACTCCCTCACCACTCGCCACCAAGTGCCTCACTTGCGGTGGCAAGCATCTTGCTAGCAGCTGTCCACAAAGGACAGATACATGTTTTCATTGTGGAGAGATTGGACACTGCAAGCACCAGTGTCTCAGGAGGAGTTTGTCATCAGAAGCAGCTAAACTCCAAGCCCAAAACCAGCAGATAGACAAGAGAATATGAGCTATGCAGAACAAGTAATGAGATGATGTACTTTTGGTTATCCTTTTGTAAACCAGTTGGAAGAACTTAATGGTTTGTCTGTAAATTACTTTAATTAAGGCTTGTGGTAAAATTATGAAGATGTATGAAGACCATTTGTGTAAAGTGAAATGGGTGTGATGGTCATGTTGTAATAGAGTTAATCCCAGCAGACCCAATCATATCCAACCTTGGTACGACATAATTCATCTAAGTGGGAACCTACACCACACACGCAAAGGTGATGTACAGATACAAGTCAATCTAGAAGAAGTTAAAGCAGATGTGCTGCAGCCAGATATGCAAGGGTAGATGTCATTTTGGGCATGAACTGGCTAGCCAAGGACAAAGGCAAGGTAAACTGTGAGATCAAAACAATATCATTGGTCAACCCTGAAGGTCAGAAAGTGGGAAAAAAACAGAGAGGTATTGAAGGATGCAAGAAAGCGCATGATCAACATGCTAGCAGTCGCACCAGATCAAGTGCTAGAAGTGCAAGAATACCCTGATGTGTTTCCGGAAGGATTTCCAGACAGACCCCTGACAGATAAGTAGAACCTGCCATAAAGTTGATTACAGGCACAAAACCAATTGTCAAGCATCAGTACAGAATGTTAGCAATGAACTGAAGGAACTGAAGAAACATTTAGATGAATAACAAGAAAAAGAATTCATTCGACCAAGTGTTTCACCTTGGTCGGCACCAGTTTTATTTATGAAGAAGAAGAATGAAAAGTTGAGAAAGTGTCGATTATAGAGGACTGAATGCTGTCACGATCAAAAACAAGTATCCATTGCCCAGAACTGATGACCTATTTGATCAGCTTAAGGGTGCCGAAGTAATTTCCAAGATCGACTTGCGCTCGGGTTACCATCAGCTCAAGATCCGAGAACAAGATCGAGAGAAGACAGCCTTCATCACCAGATACGGATTATTTGAGTTCACGGTCGTGCCCTTTGGTTTAACCAATGCGCCAACTTATTTCATGAATCTGGTGCATATGGACCAATTGGACCGATTTGTGATAGTCTTCATTGATGATATTCTGATATATTCCAAGAGTGAAGGAGAGCACAAGGAGCATTTGCACATGGCATTGACCAGATTGAGAGAGCACAAGTGTATGCTAAGTTTGACGAAGTGCAGTTTTTGGCTGAAAGAAGTTGCTTTCTGGGTCATATTATATCAGAAGATGGAGTTAAGGTCGATCCAGAAAAGATTGCCGCAGTTATGGAATGGAAACAGCCCAAGACAGTGATAGAAGTGAAGAGCTTTCTTGGATTGGCGGGCTATTACCGCCGAATCATAGAAGGATTCTCGAAGATTTCTCGTCCACTCACTCAGCTACTGAAGAAGGATAAACCATTCACATGGACAGATGCTTGTAAAGAGAATTTTCAGCTGTTGAAGACCAAGATGACAGAAACGCCAGTGTTGATTTTACTCAATCCAGAGAAGGAGTTTCAAATTTACTGCGATGCCTCAAAGCAGGGTTTGGGTTGTGTGCTTATGCAAGATGGAAAAGTTGTTGCCTATGCATCAAGACAGTTGAAGCCGCATGAAGAGAATTACCCCACACACGATTTGGAGCTAGCAGCTGTGGTGCATGCTCTCAAAATTTGGCGGCACTACCTGCTAGGAAATCGTTGTGAGATATTCTCAGATCACAAGAGTTTGAAGTATTTGTTCACACAACCAGAATTGAACATGAGACAGCGCAGATGGCTAGAACTAATCAAAGATTATGATGTTGATCTCCAGTATCACCCGGGCAAGGCAAATGTAGTTGCTGATGCCCTTAGCCGTAAAGCTCGTCCAAGCAAAGGCAGTCAATCAGAGTACCCACCTGAATTGCAGAGAGATATAGTACAGCTGAACTTGGTAATCACAGAACAAGGTGAAGAAGCAGCCTTAGAGATTCAACCACTATTGCCAGATCAGATTAAAGCAGCCCAGGATGAAGATGAAGAGATTCAAAAACTGAAAAAGAATATTCAAGAAGAAAATTCATCAGAGTATGCGCTAGACGAGCATGGAATCCTTACTTTCCATGGTCGCTATTGCATACCCAACAAGAAGGAATTGAGAGAGTTGATCTTAGCTGAAACCCACTCCTCTCAATTCTCAATTCATCCAGGAGGCACAAAGATGTATCAGGACCTGTAGAAAAGATATTGGTGGAACCAAATGAAGAAAGAAGTGGCAGAATATGTAGCCAAATGTGATGTCTGTCAACAGATCAAGATAGACCACCAAAAACCATCGGGATTGTTACAACCTTTACCAATTCCCGAATGGAAATGGGATAGCATTGGCATGGATTTCATCACTGGACTTCCCAAGACTCGTGAGGGATATGATGCTATTTGGGTCATTGTTGATAGATTGACCAAGGTGGCTCATTTCCTCCCGATCAAGCAAACCTATGGGAAGGATAAACTCGCCGAGTTATATTTGACCAGAATTGTGACACTGCATGGAGTTCCGAAGAAGATTGTGTCAGATAGAAGAGCACAGTTTACGTCCAAGTTCTGGGAAAAGTTGCATGAAGCCATGGGCACCGATCTGAATTTCAGCTCAGCATATCATCCACAGACAGATGGACAAACAGAGAGAACCAATCAGATTCTAGAAGACATGTTAAGAGCTTGTGCGATAGTGTATGGAGCAACATGGAACACCTGCCTACCATTTGCTCAGTTCTCATACAATAACAGCTATCAAGCCAGTATTCAAATGGCACCGTTTGAAGCACTCTATGGCAGGAAATGCAGGACTCCACTGAACTGGACAGAAACAGGAGAGCGACAACTCATTGGTCCCCAGATTGCTCAAGATGCAGAAACACATGTTAGGATTGTCAGGGACAGACTGAAGATGGCACAAGACCGACAGAAGAACTATGCAGATAATCGCAGGAAAGATTTGAGTTTCGAAGTTGGAGATTATGTCTACATCAAAGTCACCCCGTTCAAAATAGTCAAGAGATTTCAAGTCAAAGGCAAATTAGCACCAAGATATGTGGGACCATTTCAGATAATTGGAAGAGTTGGGGAAGTAGCTTATCAAGTGCAGCTTCCGCCCAACTTATCCAGAATTCACAACGTGTTCCACGTATCCCAGCTTCGGAAGTGTCTACGCCAACCAACAGATGAAGTGCCATTGTCAGATATTGAATTGCAAGATGACTGCACATATGCTGAAGAACCACTACAAATACTTGAAACGACAGAAAGGCAGCTCAGAAACAAGAACGTCAGGTTCTACAGAGTACAGTGGAAGAATCATACACCTGAAGAGTCAACTTGGGCACGAGAGTCAGATTTGCAGCGAGATTTCCCCAACTTACTCCCTGGACCAAGTTAATCTCGGGGTCGAGACTCTTTTAAGGGGGGTAGGTTGAAAAGCCCTGGAAAATTCAAAATAAATTTCTGTGATTTTTGCTGCTTTTTGAGTGAAATTCTGAAACTTTCCTTTTTGGGAAAGTTCTCCCGGAAGGCGCTTTCCTTTCTCGGCCTTTCCGCTTTCTCCCTCCGTTGGCGCCCCGCCTTCCCTTTCCACATCCCTTTCTCTCGCGCGCCCCGCCCCGCGTCTCCGTTAGCGCCACCTCTCCTTCCGCCTTCCCCGTCGCCCAGCGCCTCCCTCCGCTCCCCTCAGCCGCAAGCGCCCAGCTCCCTCCCCGCCTTCACCTCGCGCACGCGCGTGCGCTGCGCGCTGCGCCCGTGGGCACGCCTGCGCCCGCGCTCGTCCCCGCGCCGCCCCGGCCCTTCCTCGCGCCTCCGCCGCCCCGACAGTCCCCGGGTTTGGAGGAGTGGCCAGCCTCGCTCCACGTCACCCCACCGCAGCTCTGGCCCCACCTGGCAGCGCCGCCTCCTCCCTCTCTCTCTCTCGCGGACGCGCCCTCGCCCCTGCGCCGCTACCTACTCCCGTCCCTCGCCATTAAGCCGCTACAGCACCGGCGTCAACCCTCCGGTCACCGCTCCATCCTGCGGAGGAGACGCCCCTACCCACTCCCCGTCTTTCCCTGTCGGCCGGAGCCCCGCCAGTGGCTTCCCCTCCACGCCTCGCTCCCCCTCCCGTGCGGGTATAAAATCTCCCCCGGCTCCCCCCTCATTTCCTTTGCTTCCCGAGCTCCCCAAGCCCCTCCTATCCCCTCCCCACCCTCCAGAGCCCCTCCCGGAGCGCCCGTTTGAGCTCCCGCCGCCCGGAGCTCCGCCACCGTCTTCCCCTACGCCGGTCACCCACGGGAGCCAAACTCCCTCTCCCCTTCTCCTTTCTGCAATTGCATTTGGCCAGAGCACCTCCGCGGTGTACTGATCGTTTTTGTGTTTGCCCCCGGCCAGGTGAAGCTCTGTACTGCGCCGGCGCCGACGACCTTCCCCGGCCGCCGCACCCTCTCCGTGGCCAGCTCGCTCCGCAGCTCCCCAACTCCCACCTCCGCCATCAATGTGAGCACTTGGACCCCCTGATGGTGTAATCCCGGCCGATTGGCCCCTCTCGCCGCCGGTGACCCTCTCCACCGCAAGATGGCCGAACCACCCCCTTCTCCCTCCCTCTCTCCCCTTTGGTCCCCGCAAATGCTAACTACCCGAAACGGGCTCCCCGTGCTCTGCTCTACCCGGCGGTACCCCTTTCTGCCCTTGGGAGCCGTCGACGTCGCCGGAGCACCTCTGCCCCGCCACCTCCGTCCCGCTGCTGCTCGCGCCCGGCCGGAGGAAGACGATGACGACGTGGCCGCCTCCCCGTCGTCGGATCCCCTTGAAGCCTTCTAATCCCCGCCATCCATCTCCCCGTACCGTTTCACCCGCCCCCCCTTGAATCTCAGCCGTCTGATCTTCCCGCTTCCCCATCTCGACCGCTCACCCCGTCGCGCTCCTCCGCCGTCCGCCCCGGGCCACGCGGCGGGCATCCGAGCCGCGTGGGCGCGCCCGCTCTGGGCCGCTTTCCCTCGGCCCGCTCCATCCCGCGCGCGCGCACGCGCGAACAGGTTGCGCTGGCCTTCGGCCGCGCGGGCCGCTTCCCCGGCCGGGCCGTACTGTGGCCATGGGCCGGCCCTTCACTGTTCATTTGATTTTTCCCCGGATTTTCTAATTTCCAATATTCCAGAAAACTCCAATAAATCCTAGAAAATCACAGAAAATCCCAAAAATTCCCAAATTTCACCACTTTGCTCCAATTATTATTCCAAACCCTCTGGTGAAATCCATTTCCACAGATTCATCCTAGAAAAATTCCTAAAATTCCATTTGGAGTGTTTATGAATTTTATTTCTTTTTAATTAGATTATTTTGCCTCGCTTGATTAGTCTCAAGCTGGATTTAATTTATTTTAATTGTTTGCGTTAGTATCGGAGATTCCGGAAGCTCAAGTGCAGTCGCAGGATCCAGGAGCTTCTACGTTCAAGCTAGCCGAGTTCGTCCCGACTAACGGCAAGTCGCAAGTCCTTGATCATGTTGAAATCCCATGCCATTTAAATTATGTTATTATGTTATTTGCATTGAGCTAATTCTGAAATGTTAATTCGAAAGTCAAATAAAATGTTTAGAATGACATGTGATATAGTTAAACCCACCACCGACAAATGCCCTGTTAAATTGTTGCCATGCCTTTGTAACCCTAGAAATAATTATCTGTTAATCTAGATGATTGTAAGATATTATTATCATGCAAAGTGTTACACTAATAAGGTTGTGGCTGTGGGGCCAATAGAATTTGGAAAACCCGACTCTAAGGTAGGGTGGTATGGGACACCGTATCTTAGAGCGGAGAGTGCCGGCGTGCACAAGGTAGGGTAAGGGGGAGTGGAAACCGCAAGGCGGTCCTCGCCAATCTTTTACCCTAGGTTTGGTGTAGGGTAAGGGTGAGTGGGAAACCGCAAGACGGTCTACGCCCACCGCTTACCTTAGGTTGGGTCGCGGGCCTGGCGAGGTTGCGGACCCTGTGAAAATATAAGGACTGAAACCCTTACGCTGAGCAAATGTCACAGTGATCGCTCAACCACAGGAGTTGACTTGTCAACACGGGTCTAGTAGCTGCTCAACTCGATTGAAACTCTACAGGAGGATGGGCAGTGAGGTTAGGCAGGCCCGGCTACGGGTGCCTAACAACGGTAGAGTTCACTCGAAGCGGACACCGTCTTCTTTTGTGTGTGTGTGTGTGTGTGCGTGTGTGTGTGTGTGTGTGAAGTCCAGACCCGAGTGAATTCTACCGGGTAGAGCCTATATAAAGAATTGAGCAGTGAAACGACCTGGCTTTCTTAACTCTGTCGCGGGAGTTAAGGGATCGTGTGGGTAAAGCTGAGCAAACTCTGCAGAGTCAAATAAATGGTATTCGAATACGCCGTGCTCCCGGTTATTGGAGCTGTGTCACTTGGGTGATTCCAGCCGCGAAGCTTAAGTAGTTTTGTACATGCTTTAACTTGTTTAGTTGGTTAATTGAACTCTTCATGAAAAACCCCTGAGATCTTGAGAAGTAGTTTTGAGTCCATTTTATAAAATGCTTGCAAAATGAAACTGCATCCACCAAAGGTAATAAACCAAGTATACTCCCTTCGTTTGTTGATCCGTGCAAGTAGTAAGTTAGGGTTTCCCTTGTGATTTGCTGAGTACGGGGTCGGAGTACTCAGGCTTGCTAAATGCCACAGATACCAGAAGGAAAAGAAAGCAATTCAAGGTTTCGTGTTGGAAAGGTCTCCCCGTCGAAGACCCGAGGCTTTAGGTCTTGGCCGCGCTCAAGCGGATTCTGGAGTTCTTGTAATGTAAGTATACTTTGGGCTTGCACGCCCCGCTGTCAAAACTGGATGTTAATCCTTATGTAAAATATATGCTGGTCTTTTGTTGTAAGCATGCAATGGTATACTCTTGCGCGACACTCCATAACTGTTCATGAGTGAATAGTTGCGGGGTGCCGTGTCCGTACGCGCCCCTGGAAACGGGGGCGTTACAACAGGCGAGTGTATGTTACGAACTTTATGGACCATTTTGTCTCTTGGCATACTGTCACTCTACGCACGATGCGTGTTGAGGTTTTTGTGAACCTTGGTGAACCAACTATCCCAGTGGCATGAGATCTTGTGGATATGACATGGCTATCCCAGTGACATGTACCTTATCACACATGTGATGAAGTATATCAGTGAGCAGTTTCTATTTACTGATCTCGATTCTCTTACATGCTTCATTGGGATTGATGTCACTTGCATGCATGAGGGCTTCTATCTCTCTCAGTAGAAATATGTCTAGGATCTTCTTGATCGTTCTAGGCTGATTGGCACTCACACTGTTAAGACTCCCATAGAATCATCCCTTCAGTTTTGTGCTACTGATAGTAATCTTGAGAATGGGAGCTTGGTGTATCTTGTGAGCACTCGTCCTGACATTGCTCATGTTGTTCATATTTTAAGTCAGCTTATGGCTCATCCTACCCACCTTTACTACAGGTACATTGTTTGTGTTATTCGCTACTTGCGTAGGACTATCTCTCGTTATTTGTTTTTCCGTGACTCCAACCCACTGCAACTTCAGGTCTACTCTGATACGACCTAGACCAGTGATCCTTCTAATCATTTTTCTCTTTCTACTTACTGTGTTTTTCTTGATTCTTCTCTAATTGCCTGAAATATATATAAAAAAGTAGACTGCAGTTTCTTGTTCGAGTGTTGAGCCTGAGTTGAGAGCTATGACATTCTTCCGTTGTCCCGATGCTCAGCCGATCCAAGACTTTCGCAATTTCGTTATTTATACTCGCAAATTGAATTCTACACGCTTAATGTTTCTTCCCTCGCTTTTAGGCCGAAAAGACAAGACCTCTATTCTTTCTTTTTGCTAATCTCTCTCTCCTCAACCAGTTATACTAATTAACCTTATTTAAATTTATCAACTACTAACTACTATTACCATATGCTGCTACTACTTCAGTACTCGCTAGCAGGATCACTCCTCCCTCCCTCCATTCTTTCTTTCTCCCTTTCCCCCTCCTGGCACGAATCAACATATCAGCAGTGGTAACACCGATTTTCGTCCAAGCAACCATTTTAATAAACGACATTTTAATGGCTACACGAATCAAACCTAGGTGTCGACATACTAACTTTTACAAGAATCAATGAATAATCAAGGAAGAGGGTTTTCAAAACATTACCCTAGCCTCGAGCGGCTGGATCGGGGCACTAGCTTCCTTTCCTTAGCCGGATTTGGCAGATCTGGCGACGGGTTGGACTTTCCCTTTCTCTTCTTCCTATCTTCTTTTCTTTTCTCCTACTCTCCTTCTTTTCCTTCCCTCAGTCGGCCGGCTCCCGCCTCTTCTTCTTTCTTCTTCCCCTTCTCTTCCTCACGACCGATGCTCCCTTCTTCTCTTCTTCATCCTGACGGCCTCCTCTCCTTTTCCTTCCCTCAGTCGGCCAGCTCTCGCCTCTTCTTCTTTCTTCTTCCCCTTCTCTTCCTCACGGCCGGCGCTCCCTTCTCTTCTTCACCTTGACGGCCTCCTCTCCTTCCTTCTCCTCCCAACCAGCCAGCACCTCCCCTCTCTTCCCTCGGCTGGCCAGCCCTCCTCCACTCCTATGGAGCGGCGGCAGCAGCAAGAGCGAGAAGGCGAGGCGTGGGCAAGGGGCGGCAACGCTAGGCGACGGTGGCGCTAGCGCATGGGGAGACGGCGCTTGGCATCCGCAGGGGAGGCGCGGCAACAGGCGGTGATGCACAACATCAGGGGGCAGGGACGGCGGCACGGGCGACAACGGCGCCGAGCAACAACGATAGCACACGACGACAGTGGAGAGCAAGAACGGCAGCCCTGGACGCTAGTAAGCGACGGCGCCGGTGGCTGGGCGAGTGGCGGCAGCAGGTGCGTGGATGCAGTAGTGAGCGCTGGGTGAGCACGTGGGAGGAGAAGAGCAAATTGGCATTTGCTTCTCCCCGTGGCTCTCTCTCTCTCCCTCTCTTAAAGGGTGTTGCGTGGGCCGGGCTGGGCCAAGCATTACAATCAGTTTTGCCCGTGACCCAGTGAAACATGAACTCACCAAGCACATTGGTATGGGTGTTTCATTCACTCGCTCACAGGTGCAGGAGGGAATGTTCATTTTACAGTTTGTGCTCTCAGAGTTACAGATTATTAACTTCTTTGTAAAGCCACATACTAGAGTGCAACATTTGTATTTTTCTCTAAACTCTGTGTGATTTATCATGAATTTGAGGGTGGTGTTAGAATAGACATATTTTTTTGTATTCCTTTTTATGTATATAGCATATTCTCTTGTAATATTTCTTTGCATTCTCTATATATACTATCGTTGCGTCTCATACATATGCACACAATATTTATAACAGCGTCGTCCATGCTAATTGGTATGGCAGGTTATCCTGCTCAACCTGTCTGGTGCACCAATAGCTGCGCATATCAACACCGCAACAGAAAATTTAGAGTGACTCTAGAAACAATTGTTACTGCAAGATAGTTACGAGCAGTCACTAACAAACATGTTCCCCTGAGCTTTTTTTTGGGGGGGTGGGGGGATGGTTTTGTTCGCACGCGTAGCAGCAGTTAAGATAATTTTAGGCAAAAATGTTGTGGTGGTTTCAGAATCGGAATCGAATGCTAATATGCCATACCAACTCAAACCACGATTACAATAATTAAGATAATTTTAAGCAAAAATGTTGTGGTGGTTTCAGAATCGGAATCGAATGCTAATATGCCATACCAACTCAAACCACGATTACAATAATTTTGTTCAGAACACAAATGTTCGATCTGAGAAAGTTTTCATCCACTACACGCTTATTATTTTTGCACAACCACAGGAGTCCACTAAATCTCGGGTAGGAGATGGAGGCCGAGCTCCATCTTCATCTTGTTTCGGTAAGTGGCCTTGGCTTGGCATGACGACCTAGTTGCAGCAGCAGCAGAGGCAGTCGAGGCAGCACTCGCAGGTCTCATAACAGCAGAAGCAGCACAGGGCGGTGAAGATGCTGTGATCAAATGCGCAGACATGAGAGAAGAGTTAGTGGACAACTAGTTCAGGATTGTAGCAAGATGAAATTTTCACAAAAGCACCGCCCTTTGGCAAAGGGCCAAAGAACACAACATGATGTTAATTAATAGGACATCTTTGTACTGCGGTTTCATGTGCAAACTTAAACTGAGATTCGAGGTAATTTCGTCAGCGTTTGCTAGTCTGTTGCCTTCTGGAGATGTATGCTGCTGAGCTTGGCTCTCCAAGAAAAGTCAGCTTTTAACTATAGGCAGTAAAGCATGACCAATTGAGCACCAGGGTAACTGTAAGGGAATTGGCAGATTGCAAAACACTAAAGACATGTGCTTTCTTCAGGTTAAGAAAAGCACCAATCAATGAATCTATGATCTGAAATTATTCAGAAAGTATGCTCCCCTGTGTTTGCTTGCCTCTCCAGAAGAAAAGAAGAACAAGATCCAGAAATTCTCACCATGCATAGAGGCAGCCCTTCTCCTCATGGCGCCTCTGCACATGCTCAAAGTAGGACATCTCCTGCGCCATTGGAGCGTTGTACATCTTCACTATCTGCTTCTAAGTACCGTCAGACAAGTAGAGGGCAGGGAGGAAGGAACTCAGGGAGGGGGCAAGGGTGATCTCTTCTCTCTCTTTTTGTGGCTTGGAGGATTGCAAGGAGTGGATATTATTTATAGATCGGAAAGCCTACGCTCCAGCTGTCTTCAGTCCGGTTACCACCGGTTTGCAAAACTTCCACCCAGGCACTGCACTGCACTGCTATGCGTGTGAACAGCAAGCAGTAACGGTGATTGGATATCGATAAAACTCGATGGACCCACCTGTCAGCCAGTGTTTGCAATTTTTCTTGCAAAATTTTTTACATGATTATAGTAAAAGAGGACTAAATTTAGTCCTTATCTTCTCGATGCGCACCCCAAGTTTCTCTCTCTTTTTCCCCGTTACTATGGGTTATTTGACTGGATAATCTGCATGACTTTTCTTGGAACAGGAGGCTCTCCTAGTTGAGTGGTCAGTTCTGGTAGGTTGGACTAAACACAGAGACCTGCCCGGCTGCCCCAACCCCCCAAAGGACCAACTACAAAGAAGAAGAAAAAAAATCAATCAAGCGCGTCCTATGAACGAGGTCATAAGAGGAATGGCCCATGGGTGTGTGCTTCAGGAACAAGATCCTCTCTTCCATTATGTCTCTCCACTAATTGTGCCTGCAAGGTCAGACTATCTATTGGCTGCTATTGCTAGAATCACATCATGCTTCGCAGAAAAGTTATGTTTGATGGCTCCAAATATCTTGTCTTGTCCATCCCCTCGATATATGCAGGTGTTTTTGCTTAATTAGGAGTACTGTACTAGCGTGATGAACCTGGTAAATTGATCAATTGTGTGCGGTGAGTGTTAAAGTGTTTCATATCCGCGTGCGTGTTGTTGCAAGTTGCAAGTGCATCGTCTGTCAGGATAATTCTTTTGCAAAGTCAGATTCGCAAATCGCAAGTAACAAGCCACAAGGGAATATTTAGTGTAGAAGGACTATGGTAGTAAAATCTGAAAGTTTCATTATCCTGACCATTGCAAAGTCTCAACTTTACTCCCTTTTAGGGGAATATACTATGTACCAAGTAGTAAATAATTGTAAGAGATGGAAGAAACGATCATTCTGCGAGGGGGGCAACAGGCCGGATCGAATTCTACACAGACTGGCCGGCCAAACATTCCGTACTTTCAGCAAAGGATTCAAGAACCAAGGGTTGCACAAACAACTGGACAAGTGTTAGGATCCCATACTGTTCCCTTACTATGAGCAGGTGACTGAATATAAAGGGGAGAAAAAGAATCTGACCATGCATACAGGCAGCCCTTCTCCTCTTGGCGCTTCTGGCAGTGACCATAGTAAGACATGTCCTGCGGCGGTGGAGGGTTGTACATCTTCGGTACTTGTGTTCTCTGCGCCTTCTGACGCCTGAGCAAACTAAGCAACCGAGAGCTCTGTTGATACTACCTAAATTCTCTTCTTCTTTCAGAGTTGCACTTACTACTTAGCATCGGATGCAAATGGGCGTATATATAGAGCAGGAATGGCCAACGTTTGTCAACGCCAAGTGTATCTACCTTGGAAATACCCTTGCATCCTATGGAGAGAGATGGTGGGATAATGTTTCTGCCATGACACAGTTTCCTTCGGACCGAAGATTTCTAAATTTCCATTTGTTTAATTCCCTTTGAATTGATTTCTGAATGGTCATATTTGTTTGGCGAAGGTTCAAAACAACTGGCACAACAGGACACAATACATGCATTTTAAATGTAGTATTTAAATGTAGTAAACAAGAAGCAGGTGTGCTAGTGCATTTATAGTCCATCTTCAGTTCACATTTTCACCTAACCTCGTATGCTGATGATGTCATTTGGATGGAACCAGTCAATTCACCAATGCTATCAATATTTGCTAAAGACCATGGGATTCTTTGTGAAATTCAAGTGAATTGTGTCTTTGGCCATTTGCCAATGAGGTATGTGACATTGAAGATTTTGTCTTGATAAAAAAAAACTCGACCTGCGGGGGGGAAGAATCCCCCCAGGCATTGCTTTAAGAAGAAGGTCTTCTCACGCAGACCGAGAAAACCCCCGAACCCCTGCTCCACCCTTACACAGCGGCACCATCGCCCGACCTTGTGAGACTACCGGCGGATCCTTTGGATCAACGCCTTGGCGGGGCCTTAGACCTGTGCTTTGGTGTGGTAGCAGGCGAGAGGATTTTTTTTCCCCAAGCCTGAAATTCGCTCCCACTAGGAGTCGAATCCAGGACCTGGGGGTGCTACTCAGGCCTCTAACCATTGGGCTAGAGACCCTTTCGCATTTTTGCCTTGATAAGATCACATCATTTATCAGATTTCTTGGGCAAGCTGTTGGGGATTTGGATGAGTAAAAATGTAATCAGACGCTGTTTTTTTTGTTGCTGTTGCTTTGTGGACTTGATGGATCAGATGAAATCTCTATGATATACATAAAAGAAAATTAAGCATAATTCTAGACAGTTTTGGCAAATAATTCTAGACAGTTTTGGCAAATAATAAATTGAGCTTTTCTTTCCATGCTTCCAGTTGATTTTCTTTTCCTTAGTGGTTAAGAGATAAGACTAAGGGGGTGTTTGGGACTGCTTCACTCCACGTTTTTCAGCTCCGCTCTATGTTTTTTAGCCAAATAGGTTCAGCTCCACGCACTCTGTTCGAGGAAAAAAGGTGGAGTTGTGAGAGCACCTAAAGGGGTGCTCCACAAACTCTAGGTTTTTTATGGAGCTGCTCCACGGTAGAATTCGTGGAGTAGAGTTTGTGGAGCAGTCCCAAGTTCGACTAGAATTACAAGTGCAGCGGCTCTTACGTCCTATTCTTTATGTGGATTTTCCTTTGCTGACTTGTCGACGTTCCATCCTGAAATTTGTCAGCATCGTGGTATTCATGCCAAAGTACAGTATGTACATTGAAGATTGGACAAAGCAGACGCATTCCACGGCCTTACTTAGCATCAATTAATTGCAAGGAGAGTGACTAAGAATGCTGCAATCGACAACTACCAACCGCCACATAAGACGTCCTGCTTACCTGGAAATAGTCTGAACTTTGTAGCAGACTGGAAAAGGGGTGGAAAAATGGTAGTAGTACAAAATAACATGGCTGTACGTACGCGGATTATTACAAGAGTGTCCATAGAGGCGGCTAAGACTTCCAAAACGGCGAATGCGAGGCGTCTAATAAGCTTGAAAGGCTCTCCGTTCCTGGCACCACGGCCTGTTTGGTTTGACCGCCAGAATTGCATATGGAAGCAAGACAAAATTTGGCCAAATTGGCCACCCGGATTTTGGCCAAGTTTGGCAAAAAAAAAAAAACCTAGGGAGCCAATGTAAATGGAATCTTACCAAAAATTTTGACATCAAACCGAATAGAGGCCAAATTTAATCGACGTGACCAAGATTTGGCTCGACAAACTGTGGCTCCAACGCGCACCAAACCAAACTAAATTACGCGAAATCTACAGGCGCACGCAAACACAAAGTCACGCAACGGAAATAATGCTGCAGGCTGCACCCGTGAGCATAACGCGGCATTCGGCCGCACGGCAAGTGAATTGCGGGATGATCAAATGACTGGCGTGGCCATGGCACGTTCTCACGTTTATATTGAATTTTCTTGATGGCTTTTGAATCTGGCTTATAAATAGTAACTCCTTGTAAATAAGTTTATAAAGATATATATATATTCGTGTATAATTTTAGCCGATATAAATGAAGTTACTATAGTACAATCGTCAATCGACTAATATACGTTAAAAAATGTTCTATTTAAACACTAGATACTATAAAAAATTATTTATTATAGAAAAACGACTTTCCAAAGCGAAAGGCCTAAACTGGCCAAGGTTGGCACGTTGAGGAACTGCCGTGTGTTGCATCGCCCGATCATCCTACCGTGCGGTGAATCGTGGAGTCAGTCGTGGACTGGACGCGGTGCCCGCGCCATGGCGCCACGCCGACTCACGCGATGGGGCACCTGGGCCGCACGGCGGTAGAAAGACGAGCCCCGCGCGTGCGGGAGGCCGCGGCTGACGAGGAGAAATTTTGTTATATCACAAATCGGTTTGTGCCACCAATTAATCTAACGTTGACATGTCATGTATAAGTACTGAAGCATGTACGAGAAAAAAAATTTTATTGATAATACAGAAAACAATATTTTTTTTACATCTGTTTGCAATAGTAAAAATATTTTTATTAATTGCTACAGTAATACATGCCACGTGTTAACGGCTGATTGGTTCGTACCGTGTTACAATAAAATTTCTCGCTGACGAGGGGCACGGGCCGCCAGCCACGGACCTGTGCGTGCCGCGACCGGGCGCTGGGACGAGACCTGCTCGGCGCTCACGGGAGGGCAGTAGACAGACATGGGCGAAAGGCGCTGCCCGGCGTGGAACTTTGGGCCGTGCTCTGCGAGCCACCTTCATGGGCCTCACGAAAGCTTCTTAGAGGTTTGTTCCCGAGCAGCAGGTGTGACACATGGTCCAGCTGCGACAATAATGCATCGGTGCGACGACGCAGCATCGTCGTTCGGCTGTTCTCTTGCCTCCTCTGAACAGGTTTGCACACAAGGTTTGTCCCATGGCCTTGGAGCCAGACAAAGCTTCCTCCTCGGAACCGCTGAAGTTACTGGCTGATCGATACATAGGGTTCCCGACGCTCTGGCATATGACTGTGACTACTGATTGGTTTGTAGCCCTTATGTTTATATTAGCGAATTAAATATCGATAATACCTTTTGAAAAAGCTATTTCAATAAACTATTTCGAAGGGCGATGAAGAAGCCGTCTCATCTATGACTTATAGCTTTTTCAAACAAACAAACGAGATGATTTCTTTGTTGGTTTTCAAAGCGGTTTATCGTGACAACTTTTTTAAACGACTTATCAATATTTGGTAGGTTTACACCAACACTCATACTAAGATAAAAAAATATCAGCCGTACAAAAAAGACTCACCCTATGGTCCGAAAAGAAGGGGCCTGATTTCTTGTAGGCTTCAGCACCTTTCCTTGTCTAAACAACAAGGTCTAAGTACTCAGCATCGTATTTTTCTGAGGAAGACTTTGGCAGTTTGCATGCATTGTTCTTGCTTTTCTTTTAGCATGGTGTGATCTCCAATGCTCCCGCGCGCTTGAATTGATCAGATGTAGTATTATGCCGGCATTTAGGACATCGTTCATAGTTATGCCCGGGATGCGCCATGTCAGGTTCGATCTAACACCATGAACTCTCTATGAAGAAACATGTGAGGAGAAACGTAAGGAGGGTCAGTGTTTTATTGTGATAAACTATTATTATTTTAGAGGAGCGGAAAATTGGAACTTGTAAATTTTTTGCCCGAAAAAAATTTCTTAGTGTTTGGATGTGCAGGATCGCGTAGATTCAACCATGATCAACGGCGAGTATCGAGGTTATGCTTATGGAGGAGCCGAGATTTAGAACGATCAAGAATTCTAGGTGAGATGGATGAGTTCAAGTATGGCTCAAGATAAAAGAGAAATAGCCCCCTGGCGGCTGGCGTAGCCGATTGGCACGCCAGGGCGCATGGCGCGGCCGGGGAGCACGGCAGGGCGACTGGTGCTGTCGGGAAGTGCGTCAGGCTAGTGCAAATGCCCCATCGTTCGTCGTTTTCTGATAATCTCAACTTTATATCAATGTTGTGCACTACCTCTGTTCGCGTGGTTATTTAAGCGCATGAGGGTGCACAGTGAACCTTACCCCTGCATTCCCTCCTTGCATGAGGGCGGTTATTTTAGCTTTTAAATGGTAGTGGCTACAAATAAAAATGGCTGAAAGTGTTTGGCTTAGTTGGAGCTTATGGCTGAATTGATTTAATAAGTGTTTTGCTCTTAAGGTAAATTATTGACTATTTGATGCCGATAATTACACTAGTAAATCTTAACAACAATCATTATATCACATAATTACACAACTAATCAGTTTTATTATTACACTAGTAATTAATCTGTATTAGAAAAAAAAGGAAAAAGGGAATTGACCAAAAAACTAAATCTACATAGGCTACAGCACAGTATTCTCCGTGGGGAAATAAATGTGAATTTTTAAATTATACACAAGATATTCCAAAACTATTTTAAAAAACTGAGTGTTTGATTCGGTTTTCGGTTTTTAGAAGTTAGAAGCCGAAATCCAAAAGCATTTCTGACAGCCCTACGACTCGCCAGGATTCTATGGGCAATGTAGAAAGATGAACTTGGACCTAGCAAGGAACAGAAATTGATGATGCAAATTCTCATGCCAGCCAGCTCCATATGATTGCAGTCCTTGGACTCGGTACTTGATCGCTCAATTAAATTGATCACCAGCTAGATCTAGGTAGTTTGACTACAGTTTTTGATGAGCAGAAGACCCATGATCACGCCAACTTAGACTGTTAATTTTTCGTTGGTAATCAACTCTTGCTAGCCTTCATAGTTGGACCATAGTTGATTTAGACTATTTGATGCCGATTATTACACTAGTAAATCTTAACAACAATCATTATATCATGTAATTACACAACTAATCAGTTTTATTATTACACTAGTAATTAATCTGTATTAGAAAAAGGGAATTGACCAAAAAAAACTAAATCTACATAGGCTACAGCACAGTGTTCTCTGTGGGGAAATAAATGTGAAAATTCGAAATTATACTCAAGATATTGCAAAACTATTTGAAAAAACCGAGTGTTTGATTCGGTTTTCGGTTTCTAAAAGTTAGAAGCCAAAATCCAAAGGCATTTCTGACAGCCCTACGACCCGCCAGGGGGTGATCGGTTGGGCTTCAGCTTTTAGCTTTCGGCTTATTTTTCACTATTCATAAATTTCGTCTTTTTCTGAACTTTTGGCTTTTTGTTGAGCTTTTTTGCCGGTTCTTTTTTTTCCTCGTATTTGTTTGTATTATATGTAATGGGCTAACATATTTTTTATATTTTTTAAATTTAGTTATGCTAAATAAGTCTCTATCAGCTACAATATTTGTTTCAGCCAGTTACAGTGCTTTTCAGTCATAAGTCACTAAAAATAAGCCCAAATGATCGCCAGGATTCTATGGGCAATGTAGAAAGATGAACTTGGACCTAGCAAGGAACAGAATTGATGATGCAAATTCTCATGCCAGCCAGCTCCATATGACTGCAGTCCTTGGACTCGGTGCTTGATCGCTCAATTAAATTGATCACCAGCTAGATCTTGGTAGTTTGACTATAGTTTTTGATGAGCAGAACCTGTTTAGACCCATGATCACGCCAACTTAGACTGTTAATTTTTCGTTGCCACTCAAATCAACTCTTGCTAGCTTTCGTAGTTGGACCATAGTTGTGTGTTCCGTCCCGTCCAGTGAGTCCAGCATGGCCTCTACATGCAAGGCTAAGTTCACCTCTCTACTGTCTAGTCTAGAGCAATTCGTGGAGCTAGCAATTAGTTGTCCAACAAGTCACGCTGTTCCTTTTCTCGTTTCCATAGCGAGAATAGATCGTGGTCGCAAACATGAACAATTCAAACGCGGTGGTTTCCTCCCAGTTCTAGCGATTTCGGTGCTGCTCATTGGGCTAAAATAAGTTGACTTATGACTAAAATTATATTGTAGCTGATTAAAATTACACTGTATCTGATGGTGTCTTATTTGACATAACTAAATTTAAAAAATTTTAAAAATAGAAAAAATATGTTAGTTCATCACGAACAATACAAACGAACAGGGAGGAGAGAGTGGTTTGGTAAGAAGTTGGGCCTGCAAGCCGGCCGCAGCCCACAGGCCCATAGCCTCCTGTTCTCGAAGCTACCACCGTTTCCCAAACTGCCCCTCCTGATCCACGCGGCTCCGAAAACTGTCAGCGTCGGCAGGCGGTGTGGGCTTGGCTCGTCGCGTCACGGCGTCAGCTCACGGCGGCCGGCCGGGTCAAGCGAGCCGCGCTGCCTACCATACCGGAAGGGTTCATGCCAATTTTTGGTCCCTCAACTTTCCTCAACGGCTCAGTTTAGTCCCTCAAGTTTCAGAATTCAGAAAGGCAAGCTACCCAACATGAAAAGGCAGAATACCCTTGACTATTGTTCCTTCTTCTTCTTCTTTAACCGGGTGATGCTCTTGAGTTCAATTGAAGGAAGAAGAAGGAATCTCTTCATATTTCCGTCCTAGCAGGAAGAAGGAACCATGTACAGGGTATCTGTTGTCTTTTCTTTTTGGTAGGTGAGTTAAAATCTATGAAATCCCCGTCAGCATCTACATCACATGCAATTTGTTTTGCCACATCAGCGAAGGGGCTGATTTGAGCCAAAAGCGAAGCTTTAGGCACCAAACCGGCCCTTTTAAAACTTGAGGGACTGCGACGATCAGCAGAGAAAAGTTGAGGGATCAAAATGGTCATTAACACATTTCCGACCAGCAAAAGTGTGCCGCAAATTTTGAATGAAGCTGCTGCTGGGATGACTGACATGAGATCTGTGTGCAGTGGCATGCGAATTTGCGACGGACTTGTACAACAGAGAGGCAGCAATAGCTGCAAACTGGCACCGGAAAGAAGTGAAGAGAATTGTCTGTGGGCATCTCTGATTTGATTAAAAATGGGATTGTTTTTTTTACCTATAGATGATGGTTTTTGGCGCGAACATATCAAATATTGATAAGTCGGTTCAAAAAGTCTATATCAAAAAATCGCTTTGAAAAGCCGACGGAGAAACCGTTCTATTTATTTGTTTG
Source organism: Dendrocalamus latiflorus (assembly GCA_017311315.1). Classification (NCBI taxonomy): domain Eukaryota; kingdom Viridiplantae; phylum Streptophyta; class Magnoliopsida; order Poales; family Poaceae; genus Dendrocalamus; species Dendrocalamus latiflorus. Next base: position 2,454,769 of record CM029659.1, read on the forward strand.
AGTAAAACTATAAGTCATAAGCTGCAAAGAATGCGGTTTTGAACGAATTTAGATCACATATTTTGCTGATTTTTATATAAAAGAAGCACATATCTATGATCAAACTATCATAAAAAGAGAATTGCAGTTAGAATTTCCATTTAAACTTGTTTGAACTAATTAGTAAACTACTTAAACTCGACATCCAAATAGTTCAAAAATTTTCGCATGCAATACATAAGGAAATAACTATTTTAGATCATGGTTATATATATATAACACTCAACCAACCTTTGCACTTATGCACTCAAGCAAATCTCAGCCATCTGATGGCGAATGAGCTGGTAGGATTTATGTAGGTGCCCACCCCAAACATTTTGCATCCTCGTATCCTCCCGTCGCTGCAAAATCTAGTCCCCAATCGGCAATCCCAAGCCCTAGATCCCCAAATCGCCATCGATGGGAGGAGTCAACATCTCTGGCCATACGGTTGGCCGCGCAATGCCGAGCTACGGGGTGCTGACGCCTCCTCCCATCGATGGCGATTTGGGGATCTAGGACTTGGGATAGCTGATTGGGGACTAGATTTTGCAGCGACGGGAGGGCGCGGGAGAGGGGGGATGATGCAAAATGGTTGGGGTGGCCGCCCGCCTAAATCCTGCCCGCTCATTCGCCATCGGACACCTGAGATTTGCTTGAGTGCATATACATATATACATACATATACATATATGTATATGTACAAACATATGTATGTATACGGTAGCGCTATTCTGCGCGTGCGTGTATTCTGCACGCAATTTTGCCCACCGAAAAGTTATCACCGGCTGTGAGGAAAATTACCACTAGCTATGTACTACAAGCGTTCGGCAGTAACTTCACTGCTACCGATGGTAACTTCATTCAGAAACGTCAATAACTTCCTGGTGTATTTTACACCCGCGCACTAGTTAGTAATTATGTGTGTGTATATACATACATATATATACATATACATACACGTACACATACACACATACACACATATGTGTATATATATATGTGTGTGTGTTATATATGTATGTGTGTATATATATGTATGTGTGTGTATATATATATAAAAGGTAAATTTATTCATGTTGATGATTAAGCTCGATGGAATATGTCAACTTTTCAGAGTGTCTTGAAACAACGATATCAGCTGATTTGTTAATCACTGACTGTTGGTTAGTGACTACATTCTCATCAGCTGTCTACCGGGAGTAGTGACTTTCAAGAAATCTCGCTTTCTCACCTCCCACAATTTTTGCTGGCCGAACTGGCTCGAGGATTTCGTGTAGATCCATCGTTCGGACAGCTGGAAGAAGAAGAAACCCATGGACGAAGAATCCGGGGGCCGGGCCCACCGGCGCTGCCTGGACTGACAAGACCGCACCCAGGGGCATTTCCGTACTTTCACGCCACCGTAAATGAACAATTGAACATACGCTCTTGCTTACTCCACCACCGCATAGCGCGCGCGTGTATATATATGCACGCCTGCGCCGGACACTACTAACGGCTCTGCTCCGTAGCCGCCTCGCAGAAGGGGAAAAAAACTCGTCTCTCTCTCTGTCTCTCCCTCTGCCTCTCTGGTGTGAGGCGGCGAGCCCGAGAAGCGGAGGCCTTAAGTCTAATCCGCCCGAGCGGAGCGCGGCGAGGAGGGGAGGGCGGGGGCTTCGTCTGGGCTCGTCTCGTGGAGTATATACGGTGAGTCCCCGGCGATCCGGCGGCGAGTCGTTTCGGGTTCTTCTGCCTGCATTCCGGTTCTGCGCGGGCTTGTTGGGGTTCCGTTGGTAGATCTGGCGGTGAGTTTTGCATCGGTGCCCTGATCCTGGGGGATTTCTCGATGCGGGTTGCGGGTTTAACTTTTATTTCCGTGTAAATTTGTTTGTTTTGACATGGGGCTCGTGTGGAGAAGTTTGGATTTTGAGGGCATTTTAACTTGGGTGTCTTTTTTTTTCCGCTTCGTTTTTGCGTGAAATGGACATGAATGGGGCTCGAGGAAGGGAGTGTCACGGGCCGGGTCCTGGGCCTTGGTCTGTGGGCTGTCTGGCCCAAGGTGGAGGCGTTGTGCAGTACAAGAGCAGCAATGGAGGGACGACGAACGCCTGACCTGTCTCGGTTTCTGCATCCATGGCGCCGTCTGCTCTGCTCCGCGCCGCCGCAGCCGCCCTCCGCCGCCGCACCCGTCTCCCTCTCTCCTCCCTCTCGCCGCCTCCCCGGGCACCGACCTCCTGCCCCAGTCCCCTTCCCAACACCAACGGCCGACGCCACCTCATCCCCCTAAGCCGCCGATGCCCGCCCCCGCCATCCTCTGCCTCTGCTGCCGCGGCGCCGTCTTCCTACACCAGGGGGATCCTCTTTCTGCTCCCCACCAACTTGTCGCCCGCCTCACCCCTCTCCACCACCCCCCACTCCACCGACAAGGAGCCCCTTCCGCCGCCCCCCTCCTGGGTGGAGAGGTGGCTCCCCGGGGCGGCGCGCCCGTATGCCATGCTCGCCCGCCTCGACAAGCCCATCGGCACCTGGCTCCTCGCATGGCCCTGCATGTGGTCAATTACAATAGCAGCGATGCCGGGGGAGCTCCCTGACTTGAAGATGCTGGCACTCTTCGGATGTGGAGCTGTCCTCCTCAGGGGAGCTGGTTGCACAGTGAATGATCTTCTTGATCGCGACATTGATAGGAAGGTTGAGCGCACCAAAAGCAGGCCTTTCGCATCAGGTGTTCTAACCCCTTCTCAAGGAGTGCGCTTTCTCGGGTTTCAGCTTCTACTGGGATTGGGCATTCTTCTCCAACTGAATAACTATAGCCGTATTCTTGGGGCGTCTTCACTTCTGTTGGTCTTCTCTTATCCACTTATGAAGAGGTTCACCTTTTGGCCTCAGGCATATCTTGGCTTGACCTTCAACTGGGGAGCTTTGCTAGGATGGGCTGCTATCAGAGAGAGCTTATATCCTTCCATCATTCTTCCATTGTATACCGCTGGTATATGTTGGACACTGGTATACGATACCATATATGCACATCAGGACAAAGAAGATGACCTCAAAGTAGGAGTTAAGTCCACAGCGTTAAGGTTCGGAGATTCAACCAGGCACTGGATTAGTGGCTTTGGTGCTTCATGCATTGGCAGCTTAGCACTCAGTGGCTACAATGCTGGCCTTGCGTGGCACTACTACCCTTTTCTGACAGCTGCAGCTGCACAGTTAGCATGGCAGATTTCAACCGTTGACATATCTGACCGCCCAGATTGCAACAGGAAATTTGTGTCCAATAAGTGGTTTGGAGCTTTGGTATTTGGTGGAATTCTATTTGGGCGACTTGCATCATGATAGATACACCAGTCATAATGTGTCGCCATATTCTTTTCTATATGATTTTGGTAGCTTTGATAGAACCAAGATAGTTTTGTGATAAAATGCGGGATGAACAGACCAATTCCTTAGTTTTGTGATAAAATGCGGGATGAACAGACCAATTCCTTCACTCTTGTGGCGTAGTAAATGCAGCATACTGCAGAATGAACTTCTGATGATGCAGAGACAATAAGGGACAAGGACTTAAGCAACGATGAGGTTTTGGAACCTTTAAAGAAGCGGAGGGGAAGAGATGCCGAGAAGGCTTTCACCACAAAAAGGTCGAAGAAAGAGGAGGAAGAAGAAAATAACTAAATAAGGTCCCATCCTCCAAGGATAAAAATTTTGTTGAAAGATGTAGGAATGGGAAAAAATTGTTGACTGGGGAAAATGCCCAAGTACTAGTGCTATTTGTATCTGGAAGATCAGGACCGTGACATGGAGAAGTTCGGGCTTTGGTGGATTGCCTTGGAATGTGCTCCTCTTCTTGTAAAAAAAATGGGGGCACTTTTACAAATATGTTTTGCTTAATTTGATTGAAAAAATGACGCAAATAACAAGAACATTTGAGTCTCTTTGGGATTCCTGTTTGCTGAGCATTTCCCCCCTTCTTTTGCGTATTTGAGCTGAACCAGAAAAATGGTTCAAATTTTCTTGACTCGGAGGCGTTTGATGATCGTTGGCCTTATCCCAGTTTGAAATGGTTTAGATTGGAGCATTGCCCCCTTTTGCCAAATTGATTTAAATGGAGCTCTAATAGCTTCAGAATTTGGTGGGCTCTTCTTCGATACTTGCCTTGTTTTGGCCCAAAGCAGACAGCTTTTAGCAGCTGGATCCGGTGGTTCATGTCTTAACTTTCCAGAGAACTGTTTGTTAACTCGGATTCTCTTAACTCAAATGTGGAAAATTTGATTTGCTTCTTTCTTTAGCTAGCTCGATTCTGCATGTCAAATCTGGAAACTTTAATGGCATTATGTTCTTTTTTTTAATCTCTTTCACGAGGAAGAAAAGTTCTACATTTCGTGCTTTCTTGATTGATGCCATGGAAACTAGAAAAAAATGATATTGTGAATATACATATATCCTCTTGTAAGCTCATCCTTTGTCGATTCTTCATTCAGGTTGGCCCTTCTAGTGTGTGATTTCAAGCAAATTTGGATATTGAAGTGCGGTTGAATCATGGCTGGTTCCCCCGCCGCCTCAGCGATCTTCCCCGGCCCAGGGTCTTCCCCGGCTGCATTGGCCAGAAGCTCCAAGAACACGACTGGTGAATTACCGGAGAATTTGAGTGTCCGTGGCATTGTCGCGAAGCCTAACCCGCCTCCCGGTGCCATGCAAGTGAAGGCGCAGGCCCAAGCCCTTCCCAAGGTTAATGGCACCAAGGTTAATCTCAAAACTACAAGCTCGGACAAAGAGGAGACAGTGCCTTACAGTGCTCCGAAAACATTCTATAACCAACTGCCGGACTGGAGCATGCTGCTTGCAGCTGTGACGACCATCTTCCTGGCTGCAGAGAAGCAGTGGACACTGCTTGACTGGAAGCCAAAGAAACCTGACATGCTTGCTGACACATTTGGCTTTGGTAGAATCATCCAGGATGGGCTGGTGTTTAGGCAGAACTTCTTGATTCGGTCCTATGAGATCGGTGCTGATTGTACAGCTTCTATAGAGACATTAATGAATCATTTACAGGTGACACAATGACTATGCTGCTTTTGTTTTTCTTCTTTATTTGCTCTTTTCACTATTGACGCATTTTGTTTCTGTGATGCTTACAGTAATTTGAAGTTTTGCAGGAAACGGCTCTTAACCATGTGAAGACTGCTGGCCTCCTTGGAGATGGTTTTGGTGCTACGCCGGAGATGAGCAAAAGAAACTTGATTTGGGTTGTCAGCAAAATTCAGCTTCTTGTTGAGCGATACCCCTCATGGTACTTTTCTGCAAACCGTAATTGTCCATGTCATTTTCTTGGCAAGCCCCTCTTTTTCTTTGCTTTCAATTCAGTTCATAACCGTACCATCTCTTGCGCATCATTTATGGTCTCATATATTTTCTTCCATTGGCGCAGTCAGTCTCACAATTTAATGTTAAGACTGGCGAGAAGAATCTTATTTATGTTAGTTCCACAGTGTAATGTTATATTTATTTACTGTACCAGAATATTCTATGGATTGTAGACTATTTGAATTCATAGATGCACGTTCGGTGGCTGTTAGATCCGTCACAAAGAGTTCATAGCCAAATTGGCCTTGTGTACTATGAAAAACTCGTAGTAGCTTTACCAAAGATCTAAGTAAGCTGTAAGCTTTCTAATAGTGAACAGAATGCACCACTAGTCCACTATAATAGTACTCACTGTCCGCCTTTAGTACAAGCACCACATAAGTTGATTTTTTTTAAAAAAAAACTTGACACTTCAGGGCCTATGCCAACTTTGTGATCTCTTGCCTCGGTAGTCGGTAATGGCCAAACGAACAAGGATTCAAGGATTGGTTCTGCAGTTTAAGGATTCAGTGTTACTTAATACTCTTGGAAGAAGATGAAAACAAATATGGCCCTGTTTGGATACGCTTATCTGAGAATCGATTTTAATTTGATCAGGATTTTCTGATAAGTCGCGGTCTGAAGAATCTGCAGTCTGAAGAATCGTCGCGGTGGAAGAAATGACCCCTTGGGCTCGCGGTACAGGATTTTGGATTCCCAGTGCAAATGCCGATCTTTCCCACCGCGGCGGTTGAAAGAATCGAAAAATAATCAAAGCGTTTGGGTGGGATTCTCGCTTAATTATACCAAAATCGGATTTTAAGCATATCCAAACAGGGCCTATGTGAGCTGTGCTGATTTAGCTCTTACTAAAATTTAAAATGATTCTCTAGCAATCAAAAGCACTTGCTTAGTGCTTATTGTGTTAATGGTGTATCATCCAACATGAAAACAACTCTCCTTGCTAAGTATGTATCATCCAACATAGAAACAACTCTCCCTGCTAAGTTTCTGTATCTATTGGTCTACACAGATGAGCAAGCTTAGTATTACTTATTTTTCCTCAGCATGTAACTGCTCATAGCATGTACACTTCCACGTGTGCACTGTGCAACACCTTAAAATGGAGCATTACACTCAAGCTTAACATTAATAGGTGTTTTTAGATGAATAGTAGTAGGCATTTTTGTCATATTATAATATACAGTGAACAAGGTACAGGGCTAAATCTGCTCAATTAAGTGGTGTCTTCTCCGTCCGTCCTTTGATCTATACATTAAAAGAGGTCGTACAGATGGTACACCTCAAGAGATCAGAAAGTTGCCTTTATTGGTGGAGTAAATGAATTCGTAGTAAGCAATAAATGGTGTGCTCTGCCAAAGGAAGAAGTCCCTGTCTCCCTGATCTAGATCTGCGGACTGGTCTTGATCTGATACTAAGTTGATCTTCCATTTCAACAACTGGCAGTTCAAAACCGTAACTAGCTGCTATTTTGTTTGCTCAACTGACTAGAGGTCCAAGTTTGCCTAGTTGGAGAAAAGGAAAAGTGATTTCAATTTGCATTTTTTGACGTATCATAGTTCAGCTATAGTTAAATGGTGTGGCCTGCCAAAGGAAGAAGTCCTTGTTCCAGATCGGTGGACTGGTCTTGATCTGATACTAAGTTAATCTTCCATTTCAACAACTGGCAGTTCAAAACCATAACTAGCTGCTATTTTGTTAGCTCAACTGACTAGAGGTCCAAGTTTGCCTAGTTGGAGAAAAGTGATTTCAATTTGCATTTTTTGATGTATCGTAGTTCAGATATAGTTGCAGACAATTGTTTATAGCTGAAAAAATGACTAAATGTTTTTCACCCTGCTATAATTTTAGGGGAGATATGGTTCAAGTTGACACATGGGTAGCTGCTGCTGGCAAAAACGGCATGCGTCGAGATTGGCATGTTCGTGACTACAATTCCGGCCAAACAATCTTGAGAGCTACAAGGTTTGGATTCCATCGGTTTGCATGCATTGCATTTCTCTTTTTGATTCATGTTGTTTAGTAGTATCTTTTTAAGTCATTAATTGTGATTCCCTTTTGACACTTGTTTGCAGTGTTTGGGTGATGATGAATAAGCAGACTAGAAGACTTTCGAAAATGCCAGATGAAGTTAGAGCTGAAATAGGTCCATACTTCAATGACCATTCTGCTATAATAGAGGAGCAAGGTGAAAAGTTCGCTAAGCCAGGGAACAAATTTGATGGCGCTGCTACCAAACAGTTTGTAAGAAAGGGGCTTACTGTAAGTCGGTTAGATATTCATAGTTATCATGATACATTTTTTCTGATTGTTCTCATGTATAAGATTTCTCATGGAAACTCGTTTATTTGCAAAAGCCTAAGTGGGCTGACCTTGATGTCAACCAGCATGTGAACAACGTGAAGTATATTGGGTGGATTCTTGAGGTAATTCCTTGGCCCCATTTTCTGATGTTTAGACAAAATTCATGGCTTTTATCCTGCCTGATACATGAGCCCAGAATCAGAAGTTTCATGTATCTATATTATTCTAGAGCATCAGGTTTGGTGGTTTGTAAAGTAGACATTATTAGTCTCATTCTTAGTCATCTGCCGAGCTTTTATATTGGTAAGTTGTTAAGATTCCTGAGGTTTTCTTCCTTTTTCAGAGTGCTCCAATTTCAATAGTGGAAAAGCATGAGCTTGCAAGCATGACACTGGATTACAGGAAGGAGTGTGGCCGTGACAGTGTGCTGCAGTCACTTACGACCGTCTCAGGTGAATGCACCGATGGTAACCCAGACACTACCTTCCAGTGTGACCATCTGCTTCAGCTGGAGTCCGGAGCTGATATTGTAAAGGCTCACACAGAGTGGCGACCGAAGCGAGCACAGGGCAAGGGAAACACAGGGTTTTTCCCTGCTGAGAGTGCATGAGTGCTTCTGTAGTTAATCCGGCAAGCATGGGTTCCTATGAAATGCAAATTCTAAGCTTGGCTAGTAACACAGGACAAACGCTTGATGGCAGGAAATTTGGTGCGCCGGGGATAAGCCACATATATAACCCAACCTGTGTTTTGTGCTGCACACATTCAGATTTCAGAGACTGCAATGCGCATGGTGGCATCTTGTTCATACGCCCAAGAGGTTTGGGAGAAAATGCTCCGATTGGAAAGCCTTGCCAGGATACTTAACCGGTGGCACGGAAGTAATTTGAAGCTTGGGTTACGTCAGAGAAGGGTGCTGATTGCTGAACAAGAACGGCGCAGATTGCTGAACAAGAATGGCGCAGAAGCTGGATTGTTTTTGACCTGTGTTTGGATCGACGCCGGAGCAAAGCTTTACATTCGATATATATAGATAAATAAATGTACTAATTTAGCCCAGATGGGTGTGTGGAGGCGATCCCTTGTGAGTAGCCTAACTTGTACATTCTTACCATCTCTTATTAATGGAATCGCAGCCCTCCTGAGTTTTCATCAAAAAGCAAAGAAAAGAAAGCGAAGTCATACTGTGCTAACCCAAGCCTCAAAATTCTCTGTCAAACAATTCATTACTGTTTCTGTCAAATGAGTTTACTGCGCTAACCCAAGCTTATTCATTCTTTTTTTTTCTTCTTTGCCAAAACTATCTCATTCTTTTTTTCTTAGTTGCCAAAATTATCTCTATTTATCTTTTCTGCTCAATTGTCCTGGAGACAGGCAGTGGGTATGGGAACTGGGAAGTTGTCTGAAGCATGTGATTTGACTCTAAACAAACTTCTCGAAGTTTGTCTGGTTGGAGGCTTGGAGCATTCCTTAGAAAAATATCTTTTGACCTGTCATTAGCACGAAGCTTTGAGCTTACTCTTCTTCGGCTAGGAAGGTCGACCTGTAAGTGACCTGCAAAACGCTAGGGTTGGAGTAAGGTACAGCGACGTGCAAACTACGATGCCATTTATTTGCCTGCAAGCCTGGAACAATACAGGGCAGTTTGTGTTAGAGCAACTCCAGGTTGAGCCCTCAAATCAGAGCCCCTACTTTTGATTTGAGAGCTCTCCCTACTTTTGAGGGCCCTGTTTTTTGAGTTGAACTCCAGCAGAAGCCCTCAAATCAGGGCCCTCAAATTCATTCCAACTGAGAATGACAGGTAGGACCCACTCATCATTCTCAAATTTCTCTACCCCTCCTCTCCACCCGTGCGCTCCTCCTCTCCTCCACCCGCACCAGAGCGTCGGCGAACAGGAGCACGTCGAACAGCGCGTCGGCGACGTCGACCGAGTTGGAGGCCCGGGGTGACGCCTCGTTGGATCTCGGCGGCCCACTTGCCCCACGGCCGGCGCCGGACGCCGCAGTACTGGGTGGGCTTCCTACGGCGGCTGGGCGCCGGCTGCCGCCTCGCCACCCTCCCGCCGGATGGCTTCGTGGAGGAAGCGCGGAACACGAACGGCTTGCTCTCGGCCACCTCCCCCTCCATCGCCATCTCGTCGTCCTCCTCCTCGGAGTCCTCGTCGAACTCCCGGAACGCCGCCTCGAAGTCGTCGGCCGCTGGGCCCTTATGTTGCTTGGCCTTGCCGGGCCAGAGGTACCGGGCGGAGGCTCGGGCGCGGCGGCGGGCGAGCGGAGGCGCCAGGCGGAGGCGACGGGCGAGGCGGCGGCGGGAGGGGCGGGGAGAAGGAGTGTGACGCGGCGGAGAGCACGGAGGCGGTGGGAGGCTCGGGGAGGGGTGGCGCTCGGAGAAGAAGCTCGGGGAGGAGGCCGGCTCGGATGGCGTCGGTGATGAAGCTCAAGGAGGAGGCCGGCTTGGAGGGAGGCGGGTGGGGGCGGAGGAGAGGTGCTGCGCTGGTGGGGGGGGGCGGAGGAGAGGGGCGGCGCGGGTGGGGGGGGCGGAGGAGACAGTCGCGCGGGTGGGGGCGGGGGGGGGGGGGGGGGAGGATGTGGGAAGGCGGCGGGGAATTTTGGCCGAAGCGAGAGAAGTTTCACGGTGCGGGAAAAAAACAGGAAAATGAGAGGCAGGAGGGGAGTCCCTAGGAATGAGGGGTGGGAGGGTGATTTGAGGGCCTCCTCAAATTTGAGGGCTCTAGTAGGGGCTCTGCTGGAGCTCGTTTTTTTGGCTCAAGCCCTCAAATTTGAGTTTTGAGGGCTCAAGTAGGGGCCCTGCTGGAGTTGCTCTTAGACAGACATAATGGCCTTGGGCCCATGGGTGTTTAGTATGGTTGGTTAGATATCTATTATAGGTAAGGATCTCTAATTGGCCTATGATTCTATTAGCCATAACCCTAGACATCCTTGCCTATATAAGCATTATACTGCTATCTCTATTATCAATCTACTATTCCGCATCCTTTACATCGCCCACATGGTATCAGGCCTGGTCCCTCCGTGACCAGACGCTTCCGCCCTAACCCTATCTCTACCTCTTCGTCGTCATGTCTGGCGATCTGCCGCCGGTCTCCTCTGCGTCTCCAGCCGCCATCGTTGCAGCGGCCGCCGCCCAGACTGTAGAGGACGCGCATCTCCACCAGGCCGCTGAGGACGCGACCGCCGTCAAACTCGCCGCCGCCGCCAAGGTTCGCGCCGACGCTCTCGCGCGCGCCGAAGCCGCCGAGCGCGAAGCTGTCGTCGCCTCCCAGGAACGCGCGGCTGCTGCTGAACGCGAGCGTGCTGCCCTCGAGCGCGCCGCCGCCTCTGTGGTCACCGATGCGGACGCCGAGTCGGTCCACGAGGTTCCTCCTCCTTCATGAAGCTGCTGCCCTCGCCAATCTCCACGCCCAGGCCGTCGGCGTTCAGAACATCCGTGCGCTGGTTCCCCTCGTCCTCGACTTGACTTCTGGCCACTATACACGGTGGCGCGAGCTTTTCCTCCTCGCCCTCGGGAATTACTCCCTCGAAGACCACGTGCTCGACGACAAGCCAAATCCAGCTCTCCCCGACTGGGCGCGCATGGACTGCGTCGTCAAGTCTTGGATCCTCGGCACCCTCTCCACCGAACTCGTCGAAACTGTCCTGGAACGCCGGGCCACCGCACGCGTCACCTGGCTCGCCATCGAGACTCAGTTTCTCGGCAACCGGGAGTCGCACGCACTCTACCTCGACGCCGAGTTCCGCAATTTTGTCCAGGGCGATCTCTCGATTGCTGACTATTGCCGGCGCTTCAAAAGCATGGCCGATGACCTTGCCGACCTTGGGGAGTTCGTTGCCGACCAGAACCTCGTCCTCAACGTCATCCGCGGCCTCAACGAGAAATTCACTGCCATTGGCCTTCATCTTCAATGGAGTCGGCCCTTCCCCTCCTTCCTTGAGGCGCGCGCCAATCTGCTTCTGGAGGAGCTCAACATGGCCAACCGGAAGTCGTCTCCCGCCACCGCCTTGCTCACCTCCGGCGGCCAGACCACACCCATCAACCGTTCCCCGTCTTCCTCGACCTCCAGTGGCTCCGTGGGTGGTGGTGGGGCCGGCAGCTCCTCTCACTCCTGTGGCCAGCGCGGCAAGCGCTCTGGCCGCTCTGGCTAGAATGGCGCACCATCACCAAGCAATAGCGCAAGCGGCGTCGGCACTTCCACCACGCCCAAATCCGGCGGCTGGCCCAGCTTCTTCAACCCGTGGACCGGCACCATCCAGATGTGGCCCGGTCCCCGGCCTCCCCTTGCGCCTCTTCTGCAGGGCCGCTTCTCCGGATCGGCTCCACCTCCTCAAGCTATGCCGCAACCCCAGGTGTTGCTGACTGCTGATCGGCACCAGTGGCCGCAGCCTCAGGCGTTGCTGGCTGCCCAAAACCAGTGGATGCTACCTTCCGGCCAGACTGCTGAAGTGAACGGCGCCTCTGCTGGTTCGGTTGCTGGTCAGTATGGTGCTCCTGTTGGCTTGCCCTCCTGGGACCAGAACTCTCTTGCGAGCTCCTTCTCCACCATGACCCTGACTCCACCATAGCAACCCGAGTGGTACTTCGACTCAGGAGCTACTTCCCATATGGCCTCCGACCCCGGTATCCTCTCTCACTCTCCAGTTCCTCGGTATCCCACTCCTTCATCTATTGTTGTCGGTAACAGTTCCTTACTCCCCGTTATCTCCACTGACACAGCCGATTTGACCGGTCCCTTTCGTCTTAATAATGTCCTTGTTTCTCCTAATCTTATTAAGAATCTTATTTCTGTTCGCCAGTTTACTTCTGACAATAACTGCTCTGTTGAGTTTGATCCCGCTGGCTGTTCTGTGAAGGATCTTCGGTCTCGGAACGTGATCGTCAGGTGCAATAGCTCCGGACCGCTTTACCCCCTGCGCCTTCCTGTTGCCGGGTCCTTCCTCGCCGAGTCCTCCGCTCCTCTTTGGCATCGCTGCCTAGGTCATCCGGGTCATGAAGTTTTGTCCAAGTTAGCGAGTTCCTCTATTATTCCTTCCTGTAATAAAACCACAAGCTTTTCCATTTGTCATGCCTGTCAACTGGGTCGTCATGTACGTCTCCCTTTCCCTGTGTCAAGTTCACGGGCTTCAAATAAATTCGATCTCATACATTGTGACCTTTGGACATCCCCTGTCGATAGTGTTTTTGGTTACAAATATTATCTGATCATTCTTGATGATTGTTCGCACTATCTTTGGACATTCCCGCTTCGACTTACGTCTGACACTTTTCAACACTCGTCAACTTTTTCTCTCATGTTTCCACTCAGTTCGGCGCCACCATCAAAGCAGTTTAGTGCGACAACGGCCGTGAGTTCGACAATTCTAGCGCCCGCATGTTCTTCCTCACTCGTGGCGTCCATCTCCGCATGTCCTATCCCTACACCTCTCAACAGAATGGTAAAGCTGAGCGCATCATTCGTTCCATCAACAATGTCATTCGCTCGCTTTTGTTTCAGGCGTCTATGCCACCGTCCTATTGGGTTGAGGCGTTGGCCACGGCCACGTACCTCCTCAACATCTTACCCACCAAGACGCTGCACTTCTCCACGCCGTACCACGCCATCTTTGGGTCTCCACCGTCGTATGCTCATCTCCGCGTCTTCGGGTGCAAATGCTACCCGAACCTTGCCTCCACAGCTTCCCACAAACTCGCCCCTCGCTCCGCTTTGTGCACTTTCCTTGGCTACTCCACTCACCATAAGGGATACCGGTGTCTCGACATGGCCTCCAATCGGGTCTACATCTCCCGTCATGTCATCTTCGATGAAACAACCTTTCCCTTTGCGAATCTTCCCTCCACCCCGTCCACGGCGGATTTTGAGTTTTTGGATGACTGCACTAATCCCGTGCCGACACCTATTGGCCCGTCGCGCACTCTTTTGCCTGCAGGTTCCACCTCCGTTGACTCGAGTTTCAACCCCGGCAATGGCCCCTTCGACACACCGGCCATCTCTCCTGCGACTGCCGACGTCTGCATTCCCTACGCGCGTGCCACGCACGGCTCTGGGCGTCTGTCCTGCAAGTGCCGTCGTCTGCATTCCCCGCGCACACGTCACGCATAGCTCCGAGCGCTACCGACGTTGCACCGCCATCTCTGCCTGCGCAGGAACGGAGGCTCCTGCGTCGCCCCTCCAACGGCTGCACTCCCTGCTGGAGGCAAGGATTTCCGCTTCGTCTACTCCCGGCGTCACGCCTCGGCACCGGCGAACCCACCACCTGCATCGCCCGCTGGTGTCCCTCCATCGGCTGACCCTACACCAGTACCGTATGGCACGGTTCCCGTCCCACCAGTGGTTAACCGCCACGCCATGATCACTCGGGCCAAGAGTGGTTTCTGGGTACCTGCACTATTCGTCGCCGCTCTGTTGTCTCTGCTCCCGAAGACCCACTGTAGCGCTCTTGCCGAACCCAATTGGCGAGCCGCTATGGAAGAGGAGTACCGTGCTCTTCTACAGAACCATACCTGGGACTTGGTTCCTCGACCGCACAAGGCCAATATCGTCTCTGGCAAATGGATCTTCAAGCACAAACTCAAAGCAGATGATTCTCTCGAGCGTTACAAAGCACGTTGGGTGCTGCAAGGCTTTACACAACGCCCGGGAGTGGATTTTGCTGAGACTTTCAGTCCAGTTGTGAAGCCAGCAACCGTGCGCACAGTGTTGTCCCTTGCTCTGTCCAGGAAGTGGCCGATTCATCAACTTGATGTGAAGAACGCCTTTCTTCACGGTACCTTGTCTGAGACAGTGTACTGCTCACAGCCGTCTGGATTCGAGGATCCTACTCACCCGGATTTTGTCTGCCGCCTGAACAAATCACTTTATGGTCTCAAGCAGGCTCCACGCGCATGGTACAGCAGATTTGCTTCATATCTGCTATCTCTTGGGTTCATTGAGGCCAAGTCTGACACATCACTGTTTGTGTACCACCGCGGCACTGAGATTGTCTACCTGCTTCTCTATGGTGATGACATCGTCTTCACCGCCTCCTCTGCTGAGCTCCTCCGACGCATCATTTCTGCATTGCAGCGGGAGTTCTCCATGAAGGATCTTGGTGAGCTTCATCATTTTTTGGGGATGCATGTACAGAAGTATCAAGGTGGCCTGCTTCTCTCACAGCGTCAGTACATGATGGACATCCTGGAGCGTGCTGGCATGACAGATTGCAAGCCATGCACCACCCCTGTTGATACCAACCCGAAGGTGTCTTCCTCAGCCGGTGTCCCTGTTAGTGATCCCAACGACTTCCGCAGCTTAGCCGGGGCCCTACAGTATCTCACTTTCACCAGGCCGGACATCTCATATGCAGTTCAGCAGGTGTGCCTTCATATGCACGACCCTCGCGAGCCCCACCTTGCTACTCTCAAGCGGATTCTTCGGTATATTCGTGGCACTCTCCATCTGGGCCTTCTTCTTTAGCCGTCATCACAGTCTGATCTCGTGGTCTACTCTGATGCTGACTGGGCCGGTTGCCCGGACATGCGCAAGTCCACCTCGAGCTATGCCGTGTTTCTTGGAGATAACCTGGTTTCCTGGTCATCAAAGCACCAGAACACGGTGTCACACTCCAGTGCAGAGTCTGAGTATCGTGCTGTGGCCAATGCTGTTGCCGAGGCTTCCTGGTTACGTCATCTCCTGTTGGAACTGCATACACCGCTTCAGCAGGCTACCTTGGTGTATTGCGACAACATCAGTTCAGTTTATATGTCCTCAACCCAGTTCAGCATCAGCGCACCAAGCATATTGAGATTGACCTTCACTTTGTTCGCGAGAAAGTGGCCCTCGGCGATATTCGCGTACTGCATGTTCCTACCACTTCACAGTATGCCGACATATTCACCAAGGGCCTCCCGTCATCGGTCTTTAGTGAATTTAGGTCCAGTCTCAACGTCCGAGGTGCGGACGCTACGACTGCCGGGGGGGTGTTAGACAGACATAATGGCCTTGGGCCCATGGGTGTTTAGTATGGTTGGTTAGATATCTATTATAGGCAAGGATCTCTAATTGGCCCATGATTCTATTAGCCATAACCCTAGACATCCTTGCCTATATAAGCATTGTACTGCTATCTCTATTATCAATCTACTATTCCGCATCCTTTACATCGCTCACAGTTTGGAACACGGTAAAATTTTTAAAATTAAAATTTTTATTAGAATTAAACTGTTTTTATGTGAAATTTCTATTAACGGTTAAGAGACGTAAGTATATAAGAGCATGTATAATAGTGTGATGTCAACTGTTTGTAAACTTTTCTACGTAAGACACGATATGATGTGGAGGAGAGGGAGGAAGCATAGAGAATTAGGCCACATCCCACGCAACAGTTAACTGTAACACGAGAAATAAGATATTGTATCATGTATAAACTGTTTATAGAGATATGTAAAAAAAATAACCCATTATATAAACTGTCTTTAGTGCCATCTGTAGATGATATGAAAGGTATTATAGACAGTAGCCGTATGTGCCCTAACATTTGAGAATTGAGCACCTCGGAATCAAAGCAAAAGGTACTTAGCTATTTTGGCGACTGATGAAGTGTCATGCAGTACATTCTAATTCCTGCTCTATTGTGCTTCAGCTTTTAGCTCTAGCTTGGTAATTTCGTCCTTTTCTGGCTTTTTTAATTTTTAAGGCTTTTTTCCTTTTTTTACTTCTTATTCTTTTGCATTGTCTGCGATGATGTAGCTTTTTTCTATTTTTCTTAATTTTTTAAATTTAATTAGCGCAAAAGGCTAGGTTGTCATGACAATCAGCAAAAGAACCGTCTGCTGCTATCATCTGGTGCGATTCGTCTGTTGGGGTTGAGACTAGGGATGGCAATCGACACCATGGGCATGGGTAGTGCTTGCCTATACCCGTATCCACGAGGCTATTTTCACCCCACGGGTATGCCTGTCAAGGCCAAAGGCAAGGAACCTCGCCCATACCCGTCACCCGCGGGTGCCCGAAACCCGCGGGCATGCCCGTTTGCCCACCAGCGTCCAGATTCCACAGCAAGCGTGCAGTAGGAATTAGACAGTCCATGGTCAAGTACAATTAAAAAATGTTGCCGAAATTGGCCTACCTAGTATGGTCAAGCAATATGGCAGCTGACGAAGGCTCGTTTGGAGGTTCTTAGCTTCTCCTAGAAATTAAACTTCTAAGTTGGGTAGAACTTGATTAAATAAAAATTCATCAATGCGAGAACTCGATTAAATAAAAATTTACAAATATGAATTTTCAGGTGGGATGATACTTACCTGCCGGAGGGGTGGCGGCTGGGAGGAGGATGGGGGGCGACGGTCGGCTGCCAAGATCTGGATCTGCAGGCGGCCCTGAGGAGGGATTGCGGTCGAGAGGAGGATGGGGGCGACGGTCGGCTGCCAAGTTCTGGATCTGTAGGCGGCCCTGAGGAGGGATGGCGGCCGGGAGGAGGATAGGGGTAATGGTCGGCGGCTGGGATCTGGATCTGCAAGCAGCCGTGAGGAGGGCTAGCGACTGGGAGGAGGATGGGGGGGCAACGATCGGCGCCCGGGATCTGGATCTGCAGGCGGCCATGAGGAGGATGGGGGCGATGGTCGGCGACTGGGATCTGGATATGCAGGCGGCCATGAGGAGGGACAACGGCCGGGAGGAGGATGGGGGGCGATGATCGTCGGCCGGGATCTGGATCTGCAGGCGGCCGTGAGGAGGGGCGGCGGCCCGGAGGAGGATTGGGGGGGGGGGGGGGGGCGACGGTCGGCAGCCAGGATCTGGATGTGCAGGCGTCCGTGAGGAGGGGTGGCAGCCGGGAGGAGGATGGGGGTGACGATCGGCAACTGGGATCTGGATCTATCGGTGAGGAGGAGCGGCGGCAGGGTGGGGGAGGGGCAGCTGAGTGGGAGCGGGGGCAGGTGTGTGGCGGCAGGGCGGGGGAGGGGCAGCCGGGTGGGGGGAGGCGGCGGCCGGCCGGGAGCTCGGGAGGAGGATGCCGAGGGAAGACGGCTAGGACTGGGAGGGCAGATGGCTAGGACTAGGAAATTTCTGGAGGTGGTAGTTGGTAATCGGGAGTGCGAAGTGGGGATGGGATTGGACTGGCTGACTAGAACTAGGATTTCTAACTTTGGTAGTGCTGAGTGTGTTGGCCCACTTGTTAGTATATAGGTCGCGGGTAAACAGGCGAGACGAGTACGGGTAGAGTTTACCTATACTTGTGCTCGTCTACCCGATGGGCAGAAAGTTTTCCCATTTTCATACCCATGAGCAAAAAAATATCCCATACCTAGTTCCATTAGGGTATTTATCTACAGACACGCGAGTAAATGGGCACAATTGTCATCTCTAGCCAAGACCCAACCATGTGTCGCCATTGCACAGCAACCGTGCACCGTTGCCTCCCAAGCTAGCTTGATTGGTTTATTTGAGGTGGATTCTTTTCTTCTGCGGCTATTGGTTCAAGCGATTTGTACCCTTGAAATACTTCAAGTCTGCTCTTCGCGTTAGAAAGTCAATATGAGTAACATTAGAACCACTCCTAAAGTTCTCAAGTGTGAGTCTCCATTCCGTGTTGGCAAGTATCAAATCATACGCCATAGCAAAAAGAGATTTTTCCGTGTTATCACAAGAAAAAGAAGGAAGAATTATAGAATTATCGTGTATGTCGCTTTTTGGGTGTGGCCAAATCATTTGGAATCCCATTTCCTCCATTCCGAATGAGATAAAAAAGAGATTAGGGCAGCTAGCTCGAAATCCGATAAATCAAATACCTCTAACGAATCGAATGTCGATAAGTCACTTTAAAAAGACTGTCCCAATAAACCGTTTTGAAAAGACGACGAAAAAATCGTCCCATTTGTTTGTTTAAGAAGACCATAAGCCATAAATCATCTAGCGGAGGAGACCATGGGACTGTGTGGCGCTATGCCGGCCGGTCTCGCACCTAACCAATCGACATACAGACAAACGGCGGTGGCGCTCTCCGCAGGAGCCTTGGTTGATGGGGACTTGGGTTCGTTAATTCTAGATCGTGATGGGGACAGACAGGGTATTAATCCGGTTGCGTCCAGGCTGACGGCGGCGTGGCTCTTGTGGGCGGCCCGGGTAGGGTGGATCGGCGATGGGATCGGAGGAGAGGTAGGGTGGGGTGGACGGCGCCAATGTGGGAAGGAAAAGGGAGAGGAGTGCAGTGGGGAAAATTTTTTATATGATGATTTGAGCTGATATAACGGTATTCTTTCTTACGAGATCATCACTTTATAGTAGTCTCCATTATAATGGATGCTCTAAGTTCGAACATGCGTTCAGTGAGCCGTCATACGATCGGATCGGGCGCTGCGGCTGTGCTGCCTCCTGCTGCTAAGTGGTAGATATGCCTCTGCGCCTGCGCGGTTGGTTTTGGTGGATGGATCTGTGCAGAGCACAGCAATGGATGGTTTGCGTATTCATGCCGGTGCCTGGTGCTTACAGGGGCAGTGGGACACTATACTCACATGGTGGGCTATCTGCAGTCTTAGAGCATCTCCAAGAGACTCTTTATCTTGCACTTTTTCTCCAAATTAGATGACTCAAGGAAAAAAACACCCTCCAACAGCTCTTTTATCCTATTATCTATTTTGCAGTGGAGCCGAATTCCACCGTCTCGCTCGCGAAACCTGGCGAGGCATCGCGGCTCGCTAGCTGCTTTCCTCCCGCTCATTTTTCCATTTTCCCGCGCTAGTCGGTCGTCTTCCCACGCGGAATCCCTCCCTCTCGCGCCCCCTCCCGCGCGGACCTCCCCCGCGTCGAAGCCTCCCGCGGCGCCCTTTCCCCCCTCCCCCCTGCGGGCGCAGGATTGGAGGCGCCCGCACGCCTCTGCGTGGTCCCGGCGGCGCCCGGCCCTCCCCGCGCGCCCGGCGGTGCCCGGCCGGCCCCGCAAGCTCCCGGCGGGTCGCATCCCATTCTTCGTTTGCTCCACTGACATTCGTTTGCTCCGCAAGCTTGTGATGTGTAAAACACTACAGTACAGACCAATATAAACGGCAGATATATTTTGCCCTTGTATCTAAGTAAGTGCCTTGGAATGCTTTTCGAGGGCACATAGATAACCACGACAGTTATATGTGCCTTTATTTCCTAATGAAAGTCGGCACATGCTATGTGCCGCGATGACAATTCACAGTACATATATGTGCCCCTGTATTCAAAGATAGCTAAAATAGAGAGTCTGCTAGAGTTGGAGGAACAAAATATAAAAAAAGGGTTGGAATGACTCTTCAAAATACATTATGGGTGTCTCTATTTTAACAAGACTCTTGGAGTTGCTCTTACGTGTTCCGTGTTCACGACGGTGGAGACACGAGGTCAGGGGTTTTCTGAGAGTATAACGGAGGTCGCATACACGTACTCACGTATACATCTTACACATACGTTTCAACTCACATACTGACACACGTATCTCGCAAGTATGGTTCAACTCACACACTGACTGCATCCACTAGTACGCATCTAACTAGAGTGAAGACCTACGTCTTACAGAATATAGGTACATGTTTTAACCATTGAATATATTTATATGTGCGTGCACTCTTTCTTTTTATAATGTAACCTAAATCGAGAGAATAAGTAGGAAATCCTCTGTTAGACCAAGAGATAGGTGCTCAAAAGGGCTTTTTAGTGGCTTATGGCTGAAATTGTACTATAACTGATAGTGACTTATTTGATATAATTAAATTTAAAAAAATTTAAAAATAAAAAATAAGTTAGCCCATCACGGACGGTACAAACGAATACGAGGAAAAAACCAACAAAAAACTAAAAAACAAAATTGTTAAATAGTAAAAAATAAGTCAGAAATCAGAAACCTATGTGGCTTTGAGCGGGCCTGAACTCAGGACCGGTGGTTTCGACGCTGAGCTAACGCTGAATTCCTACGAGGTCAGGGTTTGGTTAGACTACGGTGTGTACATTTTCCTGTATCCATACTGTGAGAGATGAATACAAAATGCTAAAGCACCACGTACATACATGCATACAGAACTTCGGTTATGTACGGTATACTCGCAAAAAAAAAAAAGAATATGTATGTGCACAACGCGGCGAAGCCGCGAACAGTCCTGCCCAAAAAAAGAAAGGAAGAATTACTTCCAAGCAGTTTCTAGCTTCAGAAGCTAAAAACAGTTTAGAACACGCTACTTTTTAATTCATCTTTTCCCCCTTTTTGTTTATTCTGTTCCTTTGCATTATCGAGATATAACGGTGTTTTTTATTTTATTTATTTTTATTCTTTTTGTTTAATTGAATATATCAAAAAAAGTTAATATCTGTTACAGTGTCATTTCAGCCAAAAGTCGAAAGCCCTATTCTTTTTGTTTTCTCATTAACTTTTATCTGTTGACTCTTCTCAGTAATTACTAGTTATTAAACTAATAAGCTATAGTAAAAAATCATAAGTCCTTTTGAACGAGCTCTTTTGAATAGGTTCTAAAGCTTTTAAAAAATGCAAGACCGGGCACGGCGCGAACAATCACTAATGCGAAACTGCGAACCCACTCGTTGAGTTACACAAGCTCGCAATCAGGCCGAGCCCACGCTATCTCGGCCCGGCCAGTGTCCAGGAACGGCCCATCAGCGCTCTCCAGCAACCCGGTAGAGCTGAGAGCAGAGAGCTGGGACCGAGGCGTGAGAGGAGAGCGCCTCGCTTTCCGTGAGCCGCGAGCCCGCGACAGCCCTCTTGGAGGCCCAAAGTATTTTTGATCGGATGGCCAAGAGAGATGTGGTGACATGGAATACAATCATCCATGGATATGCATTCAGTAGTCTTGGTCAGAATGCTGTTGAAATGCTTGAGAATATGAAGAACGCAGGAGTTGATCCTGATAGCATCACGTTTCTGACTGCATGTATGCACATGAGCCTTTTGGAGGAAGCAAAACATTCCTTCCATGCGATGACATTTGATTATGGAATTATACCTAACATGATGCACTGTGCTTGAATGGTTGATCCATTTTGTAGTAGGGGCATGCTTGCGGAGGCTGAAGGATCAGTCAAGTCAATGCCGTTTTGAACCCTATTCAGCTATGTGGACTTCTCTCTTAAACAGTTTCAGATTGAGGGGCAGTGATAATAGCAGAGCATGCGGCAAGTCAATTAATTGCCACCAATCCTTCTAGTAAAATGCCTTATCTGCACCTCATCAGTGTGCATGGATCAGCCAATAGATGGGGTGTGATCGATAGTTTGACAAGTCAAATTAGTGTTAGTTATACGCCCTACAGGTAATGAGATGATTATATCACTTTTATGTTTATAATCTTTTGAACAATATGTTATCATGTTCTTTAAATTAAATATCATTTATAAATGTTAGTAAGTATGTGACTTGTTGGTGAACCTCTTTATTTGTTGTGTGATATTATTATAAAAGATTTTTAGTCGGATGTCACTGGTCGGGACATTAATGATTTATAGACCAACGCATGTATTGATTGATGACCACGTTTTAACGGTTGTAGATATAAGGGCATTAAATCAATAATGTAAATACGTATTAGAGAATATGATGTTGGATTGATCCGTCTTGAGACGCTGTTGAGATTGTTATGTTTTTCTGTGTCATCAGTTGGTATCAAGCAATGATAATATATAATCCTTGTATCTGATATCAGTATAGTTTTCTACATGTGTAATTGTGCACTTAGAGGTTGTCAAATGCTACTCTGTAATTGGTTAGTTATAAAGATAGCTTTCGGGCATGCCATGAAGCATGAGTAGAAATGTGATTGATCGGATATAGGATTTGCAACTCCTACATAATAGAAGAGATATATCTGGACCCCTCGATGTGGCAGGATAAAGGAAATGTATGGACATGCCACGAGTGGTCAAATAGTCAACTACATGAAATTATCCATCACTAGATCAGGAAAGGATCGAACAATCTATGGATAATATATTTCTCACTTAGAGTTTGATCAGGTATCGTGAGGTAAAAGGAAAATACGCAAATAGGTCGTTTAGTCCAACCAAATACAAACTGGTCATATGGGTATACTGACTGGTTATGAGCTGACCGAACATATCATAAATTGGTCTGCGAACTAGTCATATTATAATACAGACTATTCATAAGAAGTTATAAACTGGTTGTGAGTGACTAAGACTTGGTTGCATATCATATTGTATAATGTTTGTCTAGATTGATCTTTGCGTATATTTAGGGGTCAATATGTCATGCTAGGAACCGCTGCCGATTCGTGATTGAAAATGTGTTTTCGAGTTACAACTAAGTATATATAAACTTACATGGACACACATTTAACAGGTTAGAACATTAAAGGTTGGGATAATAGACTCCGAGTCGAATACGATCTCTATTCGTATTGGACGAGGGTCCGATCAAAGCCTTTTCGAGTGAGATACGATCTTTACTCATGTTAGATAAGAATTTGGCTAGAGGCTCTATATAAAGAGGGCATAGAGGTTAAGGAAAAGAAGTAGAGCACACTACCTACCTAAAACCTTAGCCGCCTCCTTCCAAAAACCCTGTTGTACGTGCTGGTGCTAATACACCGGTGCACAATGTTCCATCCTTGAAAGTGTGGACCTAGTAAAGGCATTGTTGCGACTACAGCACTAATCAGGACGATTCGAGGAGAAAACAATTGGCCTGTGGAAATCGGCTACCGCTAGAGGACAACCATCTTTCGAGGATCGCTTTCCAGATATGTTGAATGATAGACTATTTTTACTACATGACGTATGCTATGTTGAACCGGGCTGCTGCAACTCTTATTCTGCTATACTGTGCGTCTGGTGGTAATGATTTATGATTTCTTACTCGTATGGTTTCTTGATTAACACGGTTGAAAATCTATTTTACGTTAGTGTAGCCTACCCCGTATTCGTACGATTAGAAGCACTGCCACTGAGAAAGAAGTTCGTTATTGCTGGATTTAGCGTCCCATCTGACCCATCATGATTCACTGATGTGTACTGCTGGTATTTAGAACAGTTTTCAGGGGCGGGCGTGTAACCCTTGATCATTTCTGCAGAAAATTTCCACTAAACAGGTAAAATTCTAGCAAATAAGTTGATGGATCCCCTTGAGGAGATGATAACTTTTGTTTACAGTGTCAAGCAGAATGTGAGAAATGCTGAGTGTTCAATCAGCCTGTGATGGGTTAACCCAGGCATATTGATGAGGGATGGAACAAGCGTGAAACATGTTCGTTGGCTACAATTCGGTTGTGTATTCCAGCTTGAGTTTTCCCGCACACAGCACTACAGCAGCAATGGTGTCACACAAGCTGGAGGTATTGTCGCCATTGTTATGCTTGTTCCATGGTTGCACATTCTGCAACGAAGCTTCTGAAGTCTGAACAGTGAACACATGTGCTGTCACCGTTTGCAAGCAGACTACTCTGCAAAGAAAATTTTGGTTGATAGGTTAAGGTAAGCATCCTGCTGGGTTATGTGCCTTATCAATTAAACAAAGCATGATAAACTCCATTTCTAGTTGAGTGAGAACATTTTAACAGGAAGTGCTATCTTGCTCTCCAGAATTCTTTAGTGCTCAATTGGAGACAGTAGGGCCTTGTATGCTTATAGGGTTTTTTTAGGAAGATAATGATGACATGAACTTCGCCACTAGATTGTATAATTTGGTCTGCAGGGATGGTGTTCAGCAAAAGGTGTGGACGAATCACTTTCAGCAGGCCAAAACAGTTTCTGTTCCTTTAGCTTCCTACAAAGTGTTCACCCCTGCTGCACTTACGATCAGTGGTGAGTGTTAACGTGACCCAGACAATTTGGTATACCAAGATAAAAAAAATTGACCTGGAGTTGTGGATAGATTCACTTTGAATCTTACTCGTGAGCTACATACATATCACAGTACAGCTCTTCACGGTACAAGTCCTCTGACGATCTCTTCAAGTATCCTTTTAGCAGTTTGCTTTCTTTCATGGAATATGGACTTCAGCAACTTATCTAAAGAAAATTGCTTTGCTCTCCGAAAATGTATCATACAAAAAACATCTCTACATTGTGCAATTTTCAGTCAACAAGCAACTTTGCCAATATATGACCTATGGCATCATTCTCGTGTGTCGGCTTTGTTAGAGTGATCTCAAGCATTTGGCCCAATGGCCAAATGCCCCTCTTGTTCGCGCCCTGATCGGGGGCGCCCAGCCCAATTGGCTAGTGGGCCCCTATCGCCAGCGCCATATAAATAGAGGTGGGGGCCGGACGGCACGCACGACGAGGTTCACCGTGCCGCCACAAACCCCACCGACAAACCCTAGACCGATCGGAAAGGGTGCGCTCCAGCGACGGGAAGTTCCACCACCGCCACCGATCGCCGCCGCCAGGGAGACGTCGCCGCCAGGGAGACGCCGCTCCTTCTTCCCCGACCGTCGCTGCCCGTGCGCAGACCTCACCGACGAACCAGCGATGGCCGGCTCTTCATCCAACGCGACGGTCGGTTGGTACCCCTAACCCTAATGATCTCTCTCTCCGTGTATCACTCGAACCCGAACAGAACACCCCTAGATCTAAACCCTAGGAGATCCTAAGGTCTAACAATGGTATCAGAGCAAACCTAGGCGTACATCTAGACGAAAAGAAAAGCACAGAGAAAAAGAACCCCCCTAACCCTAGAAAACGGCAAAAGAAAAAGAAACGGAGAAGGGGATCGGGGCTTACTGGTTGCGCCGCCCGGCCGCCGCCGCCGCCGCGCGCTGCCGCTCCGGTTGGCGCCGTCGTCGCGTGCGCCGTGCGGCCGCGCCTTGCGCCCCGCCCCGCCTCCATGGGAGCGCGCCCCGCCGCGCTCTGCTGGGGCCGCCGCGCCGCCGTCTTGCCGCTGCCGCTCCTCTCCGCGTCGCTGGTAATGGGTGCCGCCGTGGCCCCACTCGACGACCGCGCGCGCAACCTTGGTCGCACGCGCGCGCCGGCGAGGAGGGCTGCGGGGACCGCCGCGGGCGCCGCCTTGCTCGACGCGGGCGCCGCCACTGACGCCATCGCCCGCCCGTGTTTTTCGGGATTTTAATCCCCACCGCGCGCGCGGTCGGCCGCCCGATCAGATTGGATGCGATCGGACGGCTGAGGACTCTCCGGCCGTTTTCGGCCCAGGCGGGGAGAGGAGTTCCCGGCCCAGGTTGCGGCCTGGGCGCGGGGGAGAAAGAGGCCGCGCGCGCTCGGAGGAGAGCGGGCCGCCATGGGCCGCGGCTGCGCAGAGCAGGCCAAATGGCCATTTTGAACAGTAATTCCAAAAATGGATTTTTATTGTTTTTCAGAAGCATTTTTGAGTGAATTTGAATGCAATTTGAATCGAATTTTTGGAAATTTTTGCACCAACGTGTTATTTTTTCAGAGATTAGATGAGTACAGTAATAATGCTTCTGAGTATGAATTATTTTTGAATAATTTCATGTTTCCGCTGCAAAAGTTAATGTTAATTACTCTTTCAATTAAATTCGAACCAACGGGAGAATTTAATTTTTTGAGAATTGTTGTGAATTATGATATTGTTATTTTCTGACCAATGTTGATAATAACAGTATTATAATTTTAATTGATAATTTTATGCATTATTTCTATTTCTGCCCAACGGTGATGTAGATTTAATGTATAGATAAAATTGTATGTCGTATTTTGACCAACGTTGGAAATAAGGTATATAATTTTGCTGTTAACAGTATTGTAATTTTAATTGATGATTTTATGCATTATTTCTATTTCTGCCCAACGGTGATGTAGATTTAATGTGTAAAACAACTGTATGTTTTAATTTTAACCAACGTTGAAACCAAGGCATGCAGTTGTTGATATTATGTTCTCACTGTATATGAATTATGTTTTCAGGAGGATACTCTTTGATGGGCTACATCAGAGATATCCCGGTTCTCAAAGGAGACAACTACGGTGAATGGAAGAAAAAGATTGACCTGGCTTTCATCTTGGCTGAGGTGGACTGGGTAGTCACCACACCGTGTCCCACAGAGCCTATGGCACCGGTGAGGGATGAAAATGAGGCTGATACTGCTTGGCAGACCAGACAGAGGGACTATGCTCCCATAAAAATGTCATATGATCTTGATCATAAAAAGTGGGTCACTGCCAACAAGAAATGTTTGGCTGTGATAAAGAACACGATTGAGCCTGCAATTGTGGGCTCAATCGCAGAGTGTGACACTGTCACAGAGTACCTTGAGAAAATAAAGAGTCAGTTCACTGGCTCTTCAAAGACTTATGCTACACAGCTGATTAAGCAGCTTGTGACAGAAAGGTACTCTGGTGGTGGCAGTGGCATAAGAGAGCACATACTAATGATGAGCAACTTGGCATCTAAGCTTAAACCAATGGATTTGGCTCTCAAGAATGAGTTCCTTATTCATTTAATTTTTGCTTCCTTGCCGAAAGAGTTTGACACCTTTGTTGTCAACTACAACATGCAGCCCGAGAAATGAGATTTAGAAAAGTGCATTGCTATGTGTGTACAAGAGGAGGAAAGAATTAAATCCTCACATGGTGGTTCTATCAACTATGTGAAGGACAACAAGAAAAAGAACTTCAACAATAACTTCTCCTCAAAGAACAAGGGAAAATCTCCTGTCCATCAGCCTCAACAGAATAGTTTTGCAGTAGATAAAGATCAGTGTCTTCACTGCAAGAAGACGGGACACTACAAGAAGAACTGTCCCGATTACTTAAAGATGATAATGGCAGAGAAAGGTGAGAACATTATTACCTTTATAAATGAATCCCTGTATGTGCAATATTCAAAATCTACTTGGTGGATTGATTCAGGTGCAACTGTTCATGTTGCCAATAATTTGCCGGGATTCCGTTCGACGAGGACTACGTAAAGAAAAGAAAGATGCGTTAAAGTCGCAAATGGAGTCCAAGCTGAAGTTGAAGCCGTTGGCGATCTTTCATTAGAGCTAGCTGATGGCTTCACTCTTTTACTTAGAGATGTTCTTTATGTACCCTCTTTACAGAGGAATTTGATTAGTGTTTCAAATTTGGACAATGATGGTTATGATTGTCATTTTGGAAATGGTAAATGTGAAATAATGTTTAATAATAAATGCATTGGTCTTGCCATCAAACAAGACGAGCTTTATTTATTGTCACTTTGTGAAAATGTGAATTCCGTATGTGATGTGAATAAGCGTATATCCTCGCCTGTGAATGAGAACAGAAAACGAAAGAGAACTCTAGATGCGTCGTCGAAATTATGGCACTGTCGTTTAGGCCATATTTCGAGGGGGAGAATAGAAAGACTAGTTAAGAATGAAATTCTTCCTCTATTAGAGTTCTCAGACCTAGAACAATGCAGATAATGCATTAAAGGAAAATATGTAAAGAAAATTAAGAAAGACGCCAAAAGAAGCACATGAGTTCTACAAATTATTCACACAGATATTTGTGGTCCTTTTTCTGTGAAAAGTGTGGATGGATATGACTCGTTCATAACATTCACGGATGATTACTCCCGTTATGGATATATTTATCCAATCAAAGAAAGAAATGAAGCCTTGGATAAATTCAAAATATTTAAGGCTGAAGTTGAAAACCAACACGATTTAAAGATTAAGATAGTCCGATCTGACCGTGGGGGGAGTACTACGGTCGACATACCCCATATGGACAAGTTCCTGGACCTTTTGCAAGGTTTTTACAGGAAAATGGCATAGTGGCCCAGTATTCTACACCGGGCGAACCTCAGCAAAATGGAGTAGCTGAAAGACGCAACCGTACCCTGATAGATATGGTGCGAAGCATGATGAGCTATTCCACACTGCCATTGAGTTTATGGATGGAGGCGTTAAAAACCGCCATTCATATTCTCAACAGAGTGCCTAGTAAGTCGGTGCCCAAAACACCGTATGAGTTGTGGACAGGAAGAGTTCCCTCACTAAACCACTTACGTGTGTGGGGGAGTCCTGCTGAGGCTAAAGTATTTAACCCAAACCTTGGGAAGCTTGATCCCAAAACAGTAAGTTGTCATTTCATTGGCTATCCTGAAAAGTCAAAAGGTTTTCGTTTCTACTGTCCAGATAGATATACAAAGTTTGTAGAAACGAGACACGTTGTCTTCTTAGAGGATGAAATGATGGGAGGAAGTATGGTAGCTCGTGAGATTGATCTTGAAGAGAAGCGGGTGTATGCGCCCACTCCGATGATTCAAGAGCCATTCTTCACACTATCTGCTGTCGCTGCACCGACGGTGCAAGACACTGCGGTGCCAGCACCTGTTATTGTTCCTCCTGTGGCAACAATGAATGATAATGAGGGACCTGTTTTTCAGGATCCTATAGAACCTATTGCCACAGATGAGGGGGAGCAACAGCAGCCTTCAAACAGAAGATGTACCAAATGAGGAGGCCCCGAGGAGGTCTCAAAGAGTAAGAAGATCAGCTATTTCTGATGATTATCAGATTTATCATACAGAGAAATTTCAAATGGAGGATGATCCCACCTCATTTGAAGAAGCCATGAGAAGCGAAGATTCCTCAAAATGGCTTGAGGCCATGGAAGAGGAAATGAGGTCCATGAAGGCTAATAAAGTCTGGGACTTGGAAATTATTCCTAAAGGAGCCAAAACAGTAGGCTGTAAATGGGTCTACAAGACAAAGCTTGACTCCCAAGGGAATGTAGAAAGATACAAAGCGCGACTTGTGGCAAAAGGCTTTACGCAAAGAGAAGGGATTGATTACAATGAGACCTTTTCTCCAGTCTCATGTAAAGATTCCTTTAGAATCATAATGGCATTAGTAGCACATTATGATTTAGAGTTACATCAGATGGATGTAAAGACGGCATTTCTTAATGGGGATTTGGAGGAAAATGTTTACATGGCACAACCGAAAGGTTTTGTCGTGGAAGGAAATGAAAGAATGGGATGCCGCCTAAAGAAATCGATTTATGGGTTAAAGCAAGCTTCAAGACAGTGATACTTGAAGTTTGACAGTACAATAAGAAAATTTGGGTTTAAAGAGAATGTAGAGGACAACTGTGTTTATGCAAAGTTTAAAGATGGGAAGTTTATCTTCCTAATCATGTATGTGGATGATATCCTACTGGCTAGTAGTGATGTCAGTCTGCTACTGGAGACAAAGAAGTTTTTGTCCTCAAACTTTGATATAAAAGATCTTGGTGAAGCTTCGTTCGTTCTAGGGATCGAAATTCACCGGGATAGAAACAAAGGGATATTGGGACTGTCACAAAAGGCATACATAGAGAAAGTCTTAAAGAAATTTGGTATGCATAAATGTAGTCCTTCACCTGCACCTATAGTCAAGGGCGACAGATATGGGGATTTTCAATGCCCCAGGAATCAGTACGAGCTCGATCAAATGAAATCGGTTCCATATGCTTCAGTTGTCGGAAGCTTGCAGTATGCTCAAGTGTGTACGCGCCCTGACTTAGCGTTTGTTACCGGGTTACTTGGCAGATTCCAGAGCAATCCTGGAATAGAACATTGGAAATTGATAAAGAAAGTCTTGCGTTATTTGCAAGGAACAAAAGGCCTCATGATGACATACAGAAGATCAGATTCACTCCATATAGTGGGGTATATAGACTCTGATTATGCGGGAGATGATAGAAAGTCGACATCTGGATATGTGTTCACTCTCGCTGGAGGAGCTATATCGTGGAAAAGCTCAAAGCAAACCGTCACTACATCGTCCACAATGTATGCCGAGTTTGTAGCATGTTATGAGGCTACGGGCCAGGTGAACTGGCTAAAGAAGTTCATACCCGGTTTAAAAGTGGTTGACATCAATAGACCACTTAAGTTGTACTGCGATAATGAACCCGCAGTAATGTATGCCCACAACAATAAGTCAAGTGGTGCTGCCAAACACATTGACATAAAGTACTATGTTGTGAAAGTCAAAGTTCGGGATCAAATTATAAGTCTTGAGCATATAAGTACCGCAAAGATGTTAGCGGATCCGCTTACTAAAGGCTTACCACCCAACGTGTTCAGAGAACATGTAGCTGGCATGGGTTTAAGGGAAAGCCTATAATTCCTGAACTAAAAAATGGCCCAAAAGATTAAAGTAACTATTTCAGAACAGAGAGGTGTATTGTAGCTGTTAAATCTATCGGCGATTGACCGTGACGATGAGACATGTTCTATGCACTAATCTGCGATGGAATGAGTAAAGTCAAAAGTAATTAAAGTTAAAGCATAGATTGGGATCAAGGGGGAGAATGTTAGAGTGATCTCAAGCATTTGGCCCAACGGCCAAATGACCCCCCTTGTTCGCGCCCTGATCGGGGGCGCCCAGCCCAATTGGCTGGTGGGCCCCTGTCGCCAGCGCCATATAAATAGAGGTGGGGGCCGAGGCGGCACGCACGACGAGGTTCACCGTGCCGCCACAAACCCCACCGACAAACCCTAGACCGATCGGAAAGGGGGCGCTCCAGCGACGGGAAGTTCCACCACCGCCACCGATCGCCACCGCCAGGGAGACGTCGCCGCCAGGGAGACGCCGCTCCTTCTTCCCCGACCGTCGCTGCCCGTGCGCAGACCTCACCGACGAACCAGCGATGGCCGGCTCTTCACCCAACGCGACGGACGGTCGGTACCCCTAACCCTAATGATCTCTCTCCGTGTATCACTCGAACCCGAACAGAACACCCCTAGATCTAAACCCTAGGAGATCCTAAGGTCTAACAGGCTTTGCAATAATCACGCAGTTTCAATAAATCTTAATGCATCGTGGGACGACGGGAATAACACATCACGAATCATTATAAAACAACAAATCATCGACGGACGTGCAGCGCACACAGCTGAATATCAGAAGATGGGAGAGCCAAAGAAGTAAAGGTTTTAACTCACATAACAATACAGCACACCAGATACAGAACCTGGCTATCCAAATTAATCACTTTCTCCTAGTACTGTTGTCTGCTAATTTGTTTAGCTGGCTAACAAATGTATTCCATCGGATGCATGCTAAAGCTAGAGACATTTCCCTAGGAATGGTAGCTCAGGGGGGAGAATCCCATCATTTGCTGGGCATTTCTGACACCGTATATAGATATTAGTACAACAAGAATGAATGGACGTAGCGGCGCAGGTGCAATCTTGTTGTCTTGCTTTCGACATTCACCTCCACCTTGCACCTCCCAATCTGATCACCTCATCAGTTCCGGAATCCCTGCGAGCTCTATCATCACCGTTATCATCCTTTGTATTTGTTGCGTCACCATATAAATCCTTCAACTTTGCCAAGTTGGATGGCTCTGGTGCTTTACCGAATGGGCTGGAGCGATGTTTGTCACCATCGGTTCTGCCACGGTTTGGACTCCTGCTCCTGCTTCTGCGGGCGCTTGAACGCCCATTTTGATCAGGACCCCTGTCCCTCCTTCCACGACCTCGTCTCTCAACATCCCTATCCGAATAGCTCGACCGATGGTAATCACGGTCTCTGTTATCACGGGTGTGCCTATCATGCTCCCTGTCCTTGTACCTACCACGATCACAATCTGAACGGTCCCGCTCAGAATCATGATCACGCTCACGACTCCGACTTCGGTGGTTCCTGGGTGAAGATCTTGCATGATCACCATCATAACTCCTTTCCCTGTCCCGTACAGAAGGCAATGTCTTTCGGACTGGGGATGAGTCCCTTGTGGATGCACGGTGTGGAGCACGCTGACCAAAAGAGACGGACAAAGAAGCCTTTACTGAAGGAGGCCGTCGAGCAGTATCATCTGAACCAAGGCGATTAGAATCCCCTGTTATCCCTGACTGCTTTGTTGGGAGCTTCATCTTCTCAAGATGGCTAGTGACCTGCCGCAAAATTGGGAGAGGCACTCGTGGAAGAAGACTGTCGAAGTAGTACTGCAAAGAAACAATAAATGGCATGGAAAATTAGTTTTCATGTGAATTATATTTCTCAATTGAAGCTATCAGAATAATAGCTCAAAAAGGAAACACTGAGTGGTAGCATCAGAGTTGTCGACAAAAACAGAATGTAAGTGAATATGATTGTCGGTAGCATCAGAGTTGTCAACAAAAATAGAATGCATGTGAATATGATTGTGAGGTTAATATGCTACGTTATGTTTTGGCATACGGGTGCATAGGCTTGGGGCTGTTATACACAGCTCTAAGGCCCCATTCAAAATGGGTTTTGCTGATAACTTTTAGCTGCGGCTGTTGGCTGGCTGAAATAGGCACTGCAGCGGCTGTTAGCTTTTAGCGAGTCATTCAATTAAAGGAAAATGAAGAAAAAAGAGGGAACATAAAAAAACCATTATGTCTCCACAGACAATGCAAAAGAAAAAGGAAAAAAGGAAGGAAGGAAAAAAAAAGCCACGTTAAGAAGCCAACGTGTTCAAAACAGCTTCCGGCTTCTTGAAGCTAGAAGCCAAAAGCTGTTTTGAACGGGCCTTTTAAAATCAGATATGAAGACAAACTGTGACAGTAGAAAATAAATTGGAACAAAAAATTGCCAAAAACAAACTAGTCAATTGTTTTGCGATTGCTTTCAGCCAACTGAGTCAAAACATCATTGATTCATTGCTGCATAGGCTGGACCTGTAAATGGAATTAAAGGATGCATCCACCGAAGAGTAGCAACAGTCAACCAAACCAAAGAACCACAATTCACCACTGTTTCAGTTCACCCAGAAAACAGGCATCTCAATTTGCTACCAGTTTTCTGCTAACTTGCATTGACAATGAAGTCTATGAATCATTGGACCTTAGTCCATTACTCCATTAGCCCATGGCTAAATTTGGAGGAATCTCCAACTATAATATCACAGTCTCACAGAAGCCTCTGCTGGGAATAAATGTGGGGGACAAGACAACCAGTAAACACTACATTTTTTACAGCTAACTGTCCACTAGAACATGGGCATTACGCAACCTTTCTTTTTACTAGCAACCTAAACAAATTCAACAACTTCCAATTATAAGATGCTTATTACACATTGGACTTCATTATCTTTTTGCTAGGGAGATGGACTTTTTTCTTGATAACATATAGCACAAATAGACATTATCCAAAGCATAAAGCATGGGCAGAAAAGAAAATAATGGCATCTCTTGCAGAAAAGAAACAAAAATGTGACATAATCCTCAACAAGTTAAAACAGAGTAAAGCATCTAAAAAACTAAGACAGCATACATCATATTCATGTGCTATGAATCCTTAACCAGTTTAAACATAGGAAACACTAGTGGGAAAAAGAACATTTGAGTAACATATCATGACAAACCTTATACAAAGTGGTTACTGGTGGAAGAGGTGATGTCTCCTCTTAAAGCAACTCCACAATTGAAATTTCCGCTCAGTATGCCAAATCAACAGGTGAGTGATTCAACAAACACTAATTGCATTTAGGTTCAGAAAATAGTATGTTAATGATGTATGCCCTTGGATGTGGTTGGGTAACTAAAGGGCACCGTAATAGTAACTTTACGATGCTGTTCTGTTTAATGGCAGAAATGGGTGCGAAGTTTAAGAGATATACCTGACCAAGGAGGAGATCACGCACATAAACACCCATAGTAGTCATTTTACCATTGGATCCAGGGGAAAACTCCTGAAAGAGAAGACATATTAATGTAGAGTGAGTTATGTTACACTGCAAAGGGATTAACCATTTAATCATAAAGAAGCATAAATGTCTTACAACTATGAATACAACAAAATTAACATGTTATGCAAATGCGTGAAAAACCATTTGCACAGATAGATCCACATGGCTAAGCATTGGGTTCATACATGTGATGTGCACGTCGTTATGTTTCAAAAGAGCAAGTGCTAGTAGTCTAGTACAGGAATGGTGGATTCCAGAGAAGTATCAATTTGGCCTTTCTGATCACACTTCCATCAGCTCACTATCTGGGCTTCATTTATATTTTTAGTAATTATTTGTGGTTTGCACAATCATTGTCCTTAACAAATAGCAGGTGCACAATAAGAACAGAAGATCTTTGTTTATCTTATACAAGTTTAACATGCCACTTTATTGGAAGCAACACAGAGGTTTGCTAAATACTTCAGCGCATAACATAGAACACATGGGGAAAGCTAGCAATTGTCCTCTTGCTGCTTAAATTTATTGTCAAACAAATGCAAAAGAAGCAGAGAACTAACAGAAAAGAGACAATACCTCATCATCTTTAATGTAGGGTTCATACCAAGTCCATAATGTCTTTGGTTCCGCAACATATCGCAAGTAGAGAAATCCAATCTGAAATATAAATGATTATTATAGTCTGAGCGCTAAAATTAATTTTTTTTATAAACTAAACATTCCTGATTCCTTGTTCTATAAAAGCTAGTGCCATGCACACATGGGGATATTTATTGACTCTGGAGATTCAACTACCTATCAAGGAACTATCAGGACTCCAACACAGAGTTCCATGTCATTCCACTACATTTACCAGGGAAATTTTACCTAACAATGCACCTAGACTCATTTCCAATCACACTGTCTGCACAGATGCAACTAAATTCAGTGCTTCAGCAAATTCTCTTGCATATAGTAATTCCCCAATATTGCAGTCTCCATGCAATATGCGATCATGAAACGCAGAAACGAAAACAAACATTGCGAAAACCAACAAACCGTAGACTTACAGCTCTGATGTAAGGAGAATCAGGGTGCTTCAGCAGCCCGTGCATCTGCTTCACGGTGAGCTTCATGGTAAAGAACTTGTACAGGAGGCAGAACGCGGAGGAGGGGCCGCGGCAGTTGCCGGTCATCCATGGCTCAACGTGGTCAACCTGATTGTAGATCTCATCGATAACCTCGTGGTATGTCTTGAGCCTGTAGAGCTCCTTGAAGTAGTCCGAGGAGATGATGTTCACGGACAGCACCTTCTCCATCAGCACATCGATGGGCCTACCAGATGACTGTATCTCCATTTCCCCTCTGAAATTAACATCACACAGAATCAATCCGAACCATATTCGAGATCTCCTAAATCTTTGATAACCTATATGTATTACTATTCGATACTAAGACAAGGGGTCAAGGGCAGTAAAATTATAGGGAATCTCTAAGAAAGAATTTGTCAGTGTTTCAACAAAAGATCAAAAATTTCTAACCCGAACCAAATTTGTTGCAGGCTAGCAATAGGGGAGAGCAAAGCACAAAAAGATTCCATCTTTTTCGCATCAAGATCCAAACTTTCAGACTGGAATCGAATATCTACCTCTTTCCTTCTCACCGGAACGCGAGCGAGGCCACCGGCGCGCGCGGGAGGCCGCGGCGGCGACGCGATCGAGATGGGGGCTCGGAGAAATCGATCGGATTGGGTGGGGACTTTTTTTTTTTTTGACAATGATTGGGTGGGGACTTGAGGAGAGAGAGCTAGAGGCGGAGGAAGAAGCTCGTGGCTTGGGTAAACCCTATCGAGTAAACAGCCATATCGCAGCCGTCCATTATACATCCGCGGATTATATAGTGCCACGTAATGTGTTCGCGGAGGAGGATATCACCGTTAATACTCTATTTGACAGGGGTGGAAACAAAAAAATCACCTCTTTTGCAGTGTTTTCTAGCCTCCATCTGCCTCTTCACTCTTCAGAGTTTGGAACCCTAAGTTTATGTTCTTTTTAGCTGTAATTTATGATTTATTTTGTTGAACGAGCATAGTTTATGTTTTTAACTATAGCTTATTAGTTTGATAAATAATTATTACTAAAAAATCGAAACAAAAAACCGACTGAAAAACTGAAAGAAACATGACCTAAACCCATCCAAACATAGAGATTTGATGTACGAAAAAAATCACTTCTGAACCCTAATCTTACTCTCTTGCTCTCCTTAATGATTAGCCTCCTATAACTGGTCTTTGATTCGTCTGCTCTGCCTATCCTCGCTAATTCTCAGGCATGAACTCCATTAACATGACTTTACATTCCATTTCCTTCGTTGAATTATTCCCAGCACAAGTGAAATTTCTGTGGTTTAGTTCCGGGAGTGAGTGATCTTGGGGTTGTCGGTGTAAAAGGAGAGTTTTTTTGTAAAAGAAAGAAACGTATGAGCTCAGTGGAGCGTGCGGTCTACTGAATGTTGTGTTTTTCTAGCATCCATAGATTTCTGCTGTCCGGGAGAGATCCTGGGTTTGTTCTTTGCTTTCCCTGAAGGCCGTGCTGGTTTTTGCTACTTGATTGGACAGAAAATGTTGGCAAAGGGTCCGTCTATAGAGTATTTGACTGTTTTTAGAGGTTGAAATCAGTCAAATATTTTGAATCATTGGATTAAGAATCAGAGGTCTGGATCTATCCTCGACTCTTTTATATTCTTCCCCATCTTAATCCTAACCCCACATCCCCGCCGCTAGCCGCCTCCGTCTCCTTGCTCGATCCCACAACCCCCTTCCTCGTGTTGCCCCTATTTCTCGCCGCCACTGCCACTGGCGCCGACGAGGCTGCTGCGCCACCATCTCCCCTTTCCCCGCCTCCTCCCCCACTTCCTTCTTTTTTCCCGCAGCCGCCTTCTCTATCTCTAACCGGATCCGGTGTCAAAGCCTCCGCGCCCGCCCTTCTTCCCCGTCTCTCGCACGCATCACTTTCTCACTTTCCCACCGCTCGCACCTTCATTCTAAAAGTTATTTCTTTCAGTCATTACTATTCATTTTCAGTCAAAAATCTTTAGCCGCAATCAATACAAAGGCCCCCACAACATAGGCTGATGGCAACTTGGCACACAAGAATACAATGTTCATCAAAAGAACGATCATGGAGAGCGAGAGCGAGAACCACACATATTCCCTTCTCCTTTGATAGCGCAAGCCAAATGCAGAAAGAACGCTGTTCGAGAGCCTGGTCCTTGTCAGGTGACATGCCATTCTTCGAAGCACATTGTCTGAAAGAGAAATACGACAGATTATGTATGATCACTCATGAGCAACTTTCTGTACTGATGTTCTTATCTTCTGCTGGACTGCAAGTCTTTTTTCGGATGCTTATGTTGTATTTTGTTCTTATCTTCAGACGACTGTGACGGCATCAAAAGTGTAATGAGCCATATCAGATCGCACAATTTCAAAGACAAGAAGGAATCTGATTAATTACTTTTGGATCAACGTACAACTACAACAACTACATGCATGCTGATTAAATTCTTCAAAAACTTTTCTCCTTGTGAGATCAGGATCGGCGTAACACAAGAACACGCGAACAATGGGGCCTTCTTCTTCTTCTTCTTCTTCTTCTTCTTCTTCTTCTTCTTCTTCTTCTTCTTCTTCTCCTCCTCCTCCTCCTCCTCCTCCTCCTCCTCCTCCTTCTATGCGTCTATCTTATCCTCTTCCGAGAAGCACTTCTACTGCTTCTGCTGGTTAGAGTACTGCTGCTCGATCTACGGGGGCCTCCTATGCGGCAGCTGCCTACATGTAACACATCTCCTCGTCAGGGCTGTGCTTTGTATGGCGCCGCCGAGACGGCCTCCGCGATGCTGAAGAACAGCCGGTCCGACCCGAACATCTCGCCGACCACGGAGTTGAACATCCTCTCGGTGACGGATCCTACCGGGTTGGCGAGGACCAGCTGCAAAATACATGGCAGGATCGTATTACACACCGAGCGCTTTGGTGTGAATTTTACAAGAACACTTACCTCGATGTTTCTCTTGTCCAGGACTCTCTTCAGCTCTGCCAGTGCGTCTAGTCCACTCGTGTCGATCGCTGCCACAGCTGCAAGATGATCGATTCGTGTCTGATTAGCTGAATCGATCTCTTTCGTTTTTTTTACTGATTAAGAGCTGTTAATTTCCAAGATCTGCACTCACCACTCATGTCCAGGATGATGCATCGGATGGAGCTCTGGCTCGACTTGAAGGCCCTCTCCTCTTCCTCCCGGAGATACCTCATTATCCTGTACGTACGCGTGGCAAACAATTAGCACACAAGAATGTGACGTTATTGGCATCAATCAAACATAAATCTTGACATTCCAGAGTTCAAACTGCATG
Source organism: Dendrocalamus latiflorus (assembly GCA_017311315.1). Taxonomy (NCBI): domain Eukaryota; kingdom Viridiplantae; phylum Streptophyta; class Magnoliopsida; order Poales; family Poaceae; genus Dendrocalamus; species Dendrocalamus latiflorus. The sequence continues at coordinate 2,493,390 of CM029659.1, forward strand.
TACCTTTCGACGAGGTACATGGAATTGGCGAAGTAGATTGCCGACTCGACGCCGACGATGAGGAAAAATGGCACCCTCGTGGCCTCCCTGTACTGAACCATGCTCCGGTAGCTCTGCGTTCCGGGAATGGCCCCCTTGATGACCGTGTTTGGCCGTGTGACTTGCAGCAAGATCTTAAACAGCGAGATACTAACCTGCAAGAAATTAAGAACAGCAAAAATAGTTGCATGGTTTGGTTAATCACGCAAACATTATTTATATTAGGTATAAGTACATAAGTTTGTTTGTGTAGCTGGACACTTACAGCAATGGCAAGGCCCATCTGGACGGAGAGGAGGAGGACGCCGAAGAAGGCAGCAATGCAGGCGAGGAAGTCGAGCTTGTCGACCTTCCACAGCTTGGCCGCGCCCTGGAAGTCGATGAGCCCGATCACCGCCGTGATGATGATCGCCGACAGGATCACGTTGGGCGTGTAGTGGAAGAGCGGCATCAGGAACAGCAGCGTCACCAGCACGGTCGCCGCCATCACGATGTTCGAAACAGCCGTCTTGCACCCGGCGCTGTAGTTCACCGCCGACCTTGAGAACGATCCTGTTAATTTCATCATCGTGAGCTACGGTCATCTGCTATTGATCCTTCCATTAGCTAGTCAATGACCTAATTCAGAGCTGGTGGTGTCATTGACAAACCTGTGGTGACATAGCAAGAGGCACATGAACCAGCCATGTTCATGATCCCAATGGCCATCATCTCCTTGTTGCCATCAACCTGGTAGTTGTTGATGGATGCAAATGTCCTGCCTACTGCAATCCCCTCCTGCAAATTCAGGTAAAAATTTCATATTCCGATCAAATTCACAGTTTTGCAATTTTAGGCAGCAAGAAGATCACTCATGCAGGATGTTTGCATGTGTCTTACAGTTAGGGACAAGATGCCTGTCATGATTCCTGTCTTCATTGCCAGGGCTAAGTAGGAGCCACTGAAGGTCAGCATGTTCAGTGAAGGAGGGTTCACTCCCCTGGGAAGGTTGCCGATCTGAGCAGAAAAAATATTTACAGATGGATTTGTGACTAATGTTTCTTTGAGCTTGGTTTGAGGCTTCCAAATCATCCAACGTGAAGTAGCAGCTGGTTCAGAAAGGCTACAGAAAAAGCTACTTACAATGCTGATGCCGCGAGCTTTACAGATGAATGAGATGATGGTGGAGACGATCACTGAGGCCAGGGGAGCAGCTGCTGCTACCCAGAAAAGCTTTGGATTCCTCGCACTCTGCAAAAGAACAAAGGGATAAAATTTGCTCTTGATCAGTCCTTCCGTTTGTTGTTGTTGCTGCTTGCGTACTTACAAAAAAACAAAGAGAAAATCGTACCCTGCGAATTGAAGAAGGGAGTGTCTAGATATCATCCGGATGTTTTCTTTCTAATTATCATCTAAATTTATGACCTTTAGATTAGAGATCAAGGTGTCCCTTGTTTTTGAAATGGGGAGATTTTTTTTCAAGGGGAAGAGGGTAGAATTCAAAGGGGAAGAGGGAGAATTCATGGCCATTGGATCTCTAATCCAATGGTCATAAATCTGGATGATAGTTAGGAAGAAAACATCCAGATGATATTTAACAATACCCATTGAAGAATTAGTGGATAAGTTTGCCTTACAAATTAAGTAGATTTTGAATCACGCATGGAAGTTTTTAGGTGGAAAGCTGTTAATTTAGGAGGCCCCATCTCGTCCAATCTTTTGGAGATTTTTTTCCCTGAAATGGTCCCATGACCGTGGAATTCTCAGGTTGACAATTTTAATCATACCAGATTACCAGGTTAGGAACAGCGTCATTTCTAAGCAAATCTGCTGCAAAATTCGTCCCCACACGGGAAAAGAAAGATGACACCATAGCCACATTTCTCGTAGGAAAATCACCGTGCACACTAGCCCACATGTCATAAGAGAGTTTCGCGTAACGGCACATCATTTACAGGCGTTATTCTTTTTAACCTATGGTTCCTCCTAAACAAACAAACAGAACGGCTTCTCCATTGTCTTCTTGAGGTAATTTATCGGGACAATGTTTTTAAAATGACTTATCAACATAAATCATCATCTATAGCCTGATAGCCATAAGTCATAAGCGGACAGTAAATTAACAGGCCTACAGTTTTTTTGGGGGTTGGGGGTGGGGGTGTTGGTTATCAATCGTTCTATCGGGATCGAAAGAAGGAAATGTCACATCGATGAGCATGTGACCAACTGGCTCAACAAGTGACACATGAGAGACCAAATCAGATCCATTCTCCCCAAAAAGGAAAAGGGAAAGGTTCCAATGGACACCAGCTTTATCAGAATAGATTCTAAAGCCGCGCACACGTCTTACTTTAATCGATGCGTGTGGCCTACCAAGCTAGTCGTATGAAGACTAATGCAAGCCATAAACAACTAAACATAGTCGGTGTATGTACATGACCACACCGAAAACCGCTCAATTAAACTAGTTAAGAGTGGCTTAACAACACATATTTGTTCTACGCTTGAAATCTTATTTGCTAAAAGAAATAATACTTTCTGCAATAGATAAAGGGAAAGAAATACGACTTTGAACTACCTCTTAACAATCATACAAACTTAAAAAAGTACATGTGCATGGGCACGCTCCAACAAGCACTTTTTGGAACCATGTTTGAGTCCACTATTCAGATATCTTGGAAGATTAGTTAGGCATAGGGAAGAACCAAACTTTTCTTGGCATGCCAACTGTTTGGTTAAGCCAAGTAAGTCTAAAGCATTTTTTTTTTTTTTGGGAATGATCTAAAGCACTATCAGCCCAGCTAGACAACTAGCAGTTTGGAAAGGTTCTAACTTATTGAACCAAGCTAGCCATGCTCAATGTTAACAGAACATTTCTTCTACTATGATAGTCATCTTCGCACATTATTTTGGGTGTACGTCAGGTACCTTTATCTGTTATTCTAAGAAGAGGTTCGATTTTGGGAAGAAAAATATCAAATATCCCTGCATTATGAGGTCCCAATAAGCAGGGGCTAGCTTAAGGTCACCCTGCCATTAATTATTAGCCAATAGTTAAACTGAATGGAGTGAATTCATTGTTAGTGGCAAGCACCCTCTGGGCCCCTCCATGAACTCAAGGTTACTTTTATGGTTATAAGCCCCACTCCAAACGACTTCTACTTCTACCTTTTGAAACGTGTCGATTTTTTAATTTCATCTTTTTTGAGCTTTTTTGTTATTTTATATTATTCATGATGTTATAACTTTTTTTATTTTTTTAAAAAATTAATTACTCAAAAAAACTAACATCTACTATAGTATATTTTCAGTCACTACAATACATTTTAAGTCATAAACCAGAAGTAAAAAAGTCGCATGGAGCACAATCTTAGTCACCACCTTTCCTTTTTGCAATACCTATCTGCTATCTCTAATTCCTACTAGCTAAGCTACCCCTCTATAAGCATGCTCAAATAATCCTAAATAATTTGGCCAACTAATTAACTAACGATAACCATGTCTAGCTTTAAGAGAGAGAGAGGCAGAGCTAGGGGTGCATATGTATCCGTTTTATCCGATTGACAACGGTCTAAGGCCACATTTTGTACGTGCGGCTATTTTGGCGTCTAGTCGTTTCTGCAACTCTTTCCAGTTTCCACTAATAGCAATATATTTAGATACTCTTTCTATCTCGCAATATAAGTCTCATATATATACTTAAAAGATACACTATTTAAGTAACATTTAACAAAATTAAATTATATTTATTTCTAATAGAAAGAGTAGCACTATGTTTATCTAATAGGAGTATCTATGGTCTAATTCTACTAAATATTATTTAAATAATGTGTTTTCTAGATATACGCACTGGATTTGTATTACGGAACGGAGGTAGTAATTAATTATCTTATCCTTTTTTTTGGTTGTGAGAATAGAATAGTGATGGAAAGTTGAAAGCACAAGACGAAGATGAGTAAGGTGAACTGGAATGGAGCGGCTTACGATCTTGCGTGTGGCGAGGAGGATGGCGAGGAAGGCGATGCCCATGGCGATGGTCTGCCACGCCCACTCGTCGCGGCGCCTGACGACGGAGTGCATGACCTGGATGAAGCCCATCTGGGAGGTGAAGTGGGTGATGCCGAGCAGGCCCTTGAGCTGCTGCAGCGACACGATGATCGCCGCGCCGCCCATGAACCCCGTCAGCGTCGCCTTCGACAGGAAATCAACGATGAACCCCAGCCTATCTTGTACGTACGTGGAGCTGATCAGTCGATTGCACACGCATGCGTATGTAACTAGCTGCTAGCTGATCAATGGAACAGTGCAAGGCGACGTGTGTACGGACCTGAGGAAGCCGAGGGATGCCTGGAAGACGCCGGCGAAGAAGGTGGCGGTGAAGGCGAGCTGCAAGTAGAGGATGGGCTGGTCGTCCGGCGAGACGGACTCCCTGAGCATGGACCCCATCACCAGCGACGCGATGGACACCGGCCCCACCGCCAGGTCCCTCGAGCTCCCCAGCAGCGAGTAGATCAACGGCGGCACGAAGCTAGAATCTGCACGCCGTATGCATGCATATCGATTTTCATCCATCAGGCATTGGCGACTATCACTGATCCTAATTGCTACCAGTAATTTTTCTCTAGCTAATTAATTGTAGCACATGCACGCAGGCATGCACGCTCGAGATGAGCAGTGTGCAGAACTCACATAGGCCAATGATTGGAGGCAGGTTCGCGAGCTTGGCATAGCTAATTCCCTGCAGGCCAGGAGAGACGCGTCAGTTAATACGTTGCCTAGCTATATTTTGCCGTGTTCCAGAAACAAACGTACTAAAAGTTGCTAGGAATTGAATTGAAGCCTTGAAGCCAAATTCAGAGAGAGAGAGAGAGAGAGAGAGAGAGAGAGAGAGAGAGAGAGGGGAGGGGAGGAAGCAGGGGAGGCAGGGCAGGGCAGAGGACGTGCGTCTGCGTTAATGGCGTACCTGCGGGATGGCGAGGCTGGCAATGGTGAGGCCGGCGATGACGTCGGAGCGGAGGAGGCGGAGGCTGTAGTCGGAGCCCCACTGGAAGATGGGGAAGAAGTACTGCAGCGCCAGCACCAGCCTCCTGGCGAAGGACTGGTTCTTGAACTGGTGCAGCGGGTCGTCCGGGAAGAACACCTCCGCGAGCCTCTGCCTCAGTGCCTGCAACGTCGTCCGCCGCTCCGGCACGGACACCTTGTGCGGCTCCACCACCTCACCCCCCGCAGGCACCTCATCATGCTGCTGCTGCTGCTGCTGCAGCGCGGGCTCCTCTACCGTGGGCGGCGCGGCGGCGACCGGGGGCGCCTCGACGTCGTACGAGAGGCTGTCCACCTTGTTGTTGACCACCATGGCGGGATAGACCGTGATCGACGAGACGGCGACGGCCAAGGCGGCACCGGGCGCGGTTGCTGTGACCTTGGCTGTCCTCCCTGCAACGACAGGAGCTGCAGGGGAGGAGGCAAGTGGGGAAGGTGGGTTGCCTTCTTCTTGCTTGATGGATTCGGCGGAGGGGGAGGAGAGGAGGCCGCCATTTTATAGGGGAGACGAGACGAGACGAACGAAGGCTCGCAGGTTCGGATTAATTAGGAGGTTAATTTGGGTGCGCCTATTGCTGGGCTGTGTAATTAGCCACGCAGGCTTCGGATTAGAGGCACGTGGTAACTTAGCTGTTCGGATTAGGGCTAACTAATTAAGGACCGATTAACGTTTGGCTGCGTCGCTAATTCTTCCTCCTTATTCAGGAAGGGGCTATTAGTGGAATCAAGGCTCACAGACAACAAACAAATGCCAAAGGCCCCGTTTAGAATACCGGAGTTTCTTCTTGATCGTTCGGAAATTGAGCTATTTCTTTCGAAATTTCTATAGAAATTTATATGAAATTTCTGTGTTCTAAAGGGCCCAAAGGACGTAACGTAGAGCCTGTTTTTTCAGTTTTTAAAAATTATTTTTTTAATTTTTTTTATAATAATTAGCTTTTAAACGGATTATTTTTTTAAGATCCGGTCTACTAGTTAATTGTAGTACATACTGTACCGACTTCATTTATATTGATAAAAACTACACATAAGTTTCTGTTACCCTGTAATCTCTCGCACGAATAGCTCAAAAGTTATAAGGCGCAGCCAAAGGCCATAAATTTTAGCTAAAAAGAAGATGCCCGTGAACTTCAATTTGGTCTATTGACTGCCTGACTGGACATCCGGATGGCTTGGTTTCCCGTTCTTTAAGGGCCTGTTTGGCAGAGCTTCACCACTGAAAAAATGAATCTGGAGCAGCAGATCCACCAAAAACAGCTCCACCGTGAATCTGAGATCCCACAATGGAGCTAGACAAAACTATTTGGCTTGCATAGCAGCTCCAGATCCACGAAACTGAGTTTTTGGTGAGAATGACCTATTTTGCCCATGGGTTTTATGGTGGTATGGGGTGGGGTGTGTAACCAGTGGCAAAAGGTGGGTAATTACCACCCAACTCCACGAGTAGATACGAAACAAGATTTCGTGGAGCACCCCTTGAGGTGCTCCATGGATTTCATGAATCTGGAGCTAGATTTAGTATTTTGGTGGATCCAGATTTCGTGGAGCTGGAGCGTCTGGGTAAAAATTCGTGGAGTGGAGCTGTTTTTGGTGGATTTGGAGTTGGTGGAGCTCTGCCAAACAGGCCCAACGTTCGATTTATGACATGGCCTAATCATGGGATGACATGTGTCAACCAAGAGATGGGCTTCGAAATCGACCGTTAGTACTCCTTGCTCGTTATTAGGATTACCCCAGCTCGACAGGTGCGATGGTGATCTTAAAAGTAGCGACAACGCTGTATACCTACACATGTGGCCATACAGTTGGAAATTTTATAGGAACGGGCAAAGTGGTCCGTACATATACTTAGTCATTATTTTTAGGACATATTAATTGATTTACATATGTGATGGTATCAAAGATTTCAAATATTAGAATTTTTAGACTATTATCCATTCGATTTAATTTTCATATTTATAGAATTAGTTTCATTTGTGATATTCATGATTGCATTAAATGTTAAAACAAAGAATAGTGATCAATCATTTATAGCTATTTATAGTCAAGCTATCATTGTCTTCTTTTTTAAAAAGGCATCTTTATTAAATATACTAAAATTCTAAATATGTGTGTGTGTTTAATTTTTAAGTCTTAATTCATTACGGCATCTCCAATAAGAGAGACTTTAATGTGCACTATTTTTAAGATGGGCACTTGAGAGAACAAAAATGTTCACATAAAACAACTTTGATTCTTCTCTCCCCTTACATACTACCGTATACAAAGCTGGGGGAGTTCGCTGTCGCTCGCCCCTGCCACGTCGCTCGCGGCGCTCCGTCGGCCGCCGCGTGTCCGCGGGAATCTTGGTACGGCCGGGTGAGCTTTTTTGCGATAAAGTCCCTGCGCTTTCCGGTAATTGCGTTTACGTCCCTGGTTTTCGCAAAAAGGTCCCTGAATTCTTGCAAAAAAACCCTGTACATTTTTTTGCTGGGTAGCAGCCCGCGGTTTTATGTAATTACGAACAAGCCCTTATTTCTTTCGAAAAGGCCCTTGATTTTTTCCCGAAAACCCCCTGCGCTCTCCTTTTATTGCGAAAAGACCATTACTTTTTCCCAGAAAAACCCTACGCTTTCTTTTTCCTACGAATTTTCGTCTCTTTTACTTCGGTTCACATAATGGCGTGGCGTTGCGCCACGCCTACGTGGCTAGTTATTTTGGTTGCACTAAGCCTCGCTACTTGCTTGTTAGTTGTATATGTAACTCTCGAATTCAATAGCGACCAAATGACATGTGGACCACATCTTTCACCAGTCTTTTATTTCTCCAGCTATGGCTTGGCCACAATGGCATGGACCCACTACACTCGCTCCATGCAATATCAGGTGGGTTCGTTTGGGTTGAGATTTATGATTTATGACTATAGTTTTTAAATTCCGATCTGTTCATGAGACAGTACACAGAGAAAAATAGTCGTATGCGATTTTGGTCAGTACAGCTGAACTCGGTATAGTTTGTATTATAATTTATTTATAGACACCGTCTTAAAAACACATCATTTAATGATGAGTTACTGTAGAAATAGAAGAAAAAAATCTAAGTATAAATTCAAAAAAACTAAGCTAACAACTAATGCTTCACACAATGGTCAAGTGATGGTGGCCTACAAATGAGATCCTACACGGCGGCAGTGGGATATGGCGTGACGACGTCGTATAACCTTTGCATCAGTGCAGTAGAGCTGCGCACAACGATTGGGAGGCGATGTACCGTACGTATACATCTCGGATTTATATGCATAGTTTACCTCTTTAACCTCCCTAGGATTCACAAGTATATATTGTCCCGCTCGTTTTGGTTTCGGCTTCTGACTTCTGATTTATTTTTCACATTCATAAATTTCGTCTTTTTTTGAACTTTTGGCTTTTTTGCTGGTTCTTTTTTCCCACATTTGTTTGCATTATACGTGATGGGCTAATATGTTTTTCTATTTTTAAAATTTTTAAATTTAATTATGCTAAATAAGTCTCTGCCAGTTACAGTGTTTTTTCAGCCAGCTACAGCGCTTTTCAGCCATAAGCCACTCAAAAAAGCCATATTGAGCACAGAAGAATAGGTCTTATCTTTTTTTCTTCTCAAGTGCCACTTTTTTTCTCATATATCACTTTTACTCATTTGTTTTGCACATCTGTATCCTTTTCTTCTCGTACATGGCCTTTAGTGTAGGTCTGTTTATTCATTGGGTTTATTTGAAATCTATAATGGGTAGCATTGTTTTATAAGATTTCTTATTTATCTAGGAACATCCAATGGTAATTGTTTACTGACCATAATAAGGGTCCACTTATTGAGGGATATATCTTTTTTCTCTCAGAATTTTTAGAAGTTTGACTATATTTCTCTTTTTTTCTTAGCAATTCTAAAAGACATTTAGTTGGCTTTTGTTATAATAGATAATAGATAGATTTGCACACATGCCTCATAATTTCATTAGTTTATTGTTGTTACACACCGCTGGTCCAATGCTTCAAGGCACCATCCATGTCCTTTTGCTATTTGTATGCGTTGCATGCCATCTCTAGCACCTGCGTTAGATCTATAACTAAAATTATGCACAAATACATCTAAATGCTGTAATAAATATATTAATATTTAAAATTAATGTCCCAAGAAATAAATATTCTAGATTATTTTGTGTTTCTCTCTATTAATGAAAAATTTTATAGGATTTTTCTATGGAAATACCTTCAGTCTCATCATTTTTATCATAAGACTTAAATCATTCGTAATTTTATATAGCTTACTAAAACGTTCCGATCAATCTATATGAAAAATCGCAATATACCTACTGAAAAAAACAAAACAATTGGAAGATGGAGAGAAAATAATTGAAAAGAAGGGCAGCATGCATGTACGTACGTCGGGCTCATGCACGACATGGCCGAGTAGAACTTGCTTCTCTCTTTTTTTCACGTGTTAAGATTGTGGGTCATGAAAGAGGATGCGTATCCTCTGCCTTCAAAGTCACTGACTTTGAGTTACTGACGTGTGGATCCCATGGCTCGTGGGGCCCACGCGTCAGTGATCCAAAGTCAGTGACTTTGAAGGCAGAGGATCTCAATCCCATGAAAGAAGGTTGGTTTCTCTCTCTTTTTTTTTTTGGTCCGTGAAGAAATCAGTAGGCCATCTAGTTTAAGATTGGTTTGTTAATAAGATTGCTTCTCTTTTAAATTACAAAGTTATATACCTCTAAGTAGTAACATCCGATAACCGCTATAATTATTCTTAATTAAGATCTACTTGATTAAGAGTCGAATGTTTTTTATAAAAAATTTTAGCTAATTTTTTTTAGCAACTCTAAAACGCCTGTTATCGATTGTGGGTCATGAAAGAAGGTTGTTTTCTTTTTTATTTTGTCCGTGAAGGAATTGGTGTGCCATCTAGTGTAAGATTTGTTTGTTAATAAGAGTTGCTTCTTTTTTAAATTACGAAGTTATATATCTCTAAGAGCAACTCCAGCAGGGCCCCTACTTGAGCCCTCAAACCTCATATTTGAGGGCTTGAGGCAAAAATAGAGGTCCAGCAGGGCCCCTACTAGAGCCCTCAAATTTGAGGAGCCCCTCAAATCCCCCCTTCCGCCCTCATTCCTGGGGGCTCTAGACCAAGCCCTCAAATTTCTGTTGGAGTGGCGCCTCTTTCCCCTCCCGAGCGCCTCCCTCCCCGTCTGCCTCTTTCCCCATCGCCTCCCTCCCCGCCGCCTCCCGCCCCGCGCGTCGCCTCCCTCCCCGCCGCCTCCCGCCCCACGCGTCGCCTCCCTCGCCGACGCCTCCGCCCGCCCGCCTCCTCCGCTTCCCCGCCCGCCTCCCGCCCCACGCGCCTCCCTCCTCGCCCGTCAACTCCCTCGCCGACGCCTCCGCCCGCCCGCCTCCCTCGCCGACGCCTCCGCCCGGTCGCCTCCCTCGCCGACTCCTCCGCTTCCCCGCCTCGCCCATCACCTCGCCGACGCCTCCGCTACCTCCTTGCCCGAATGGATTTGTCAGGAGTGGATCCCATGTGTCAGTGTGTGGTGAAATAGATTTGAGGGCTTAGATTTGAGGGGTGTTGTTGGAGTAGAAGCAAAAAAATTGGGCCCTCAAAAGTAGAGGGAGCCCTCAAATGAAAAGTAGGGGCTTAGATTTGAGGGCTACTGCTGGAGTTGCTCTAAGTAATAACATCCGATGACCACTATAGTTCTTCTTAATTAGGACCCACTTAATTAAAGACTTGATATTTTTATTTTTTGTAAGAATTTCTAGCTATTTTTCTTATTTCTTAGCAACTCTAAGTGACTGTCATCGATTTTTAGTATATAGTTTGGTAGAGATTTCATATGAAACATTTCAATATACGTAGGAACTTAGAAAAATTCCCAAGTACCAAACAAGGTGTCAATTTACATATGAATCTGAGGGAAAAAATAACCTTGTTCCAATCATGGCCTTAGCTATAACTCAAATCGACTCGATTGATCAGTCTGACTTGGACATCCTAGAACTCATGCAAAAGTGATAAGAGAAATAAACTCAGGCCAGAATTCTTTATCCCACCCATGCAAGAATTTCGGGTTATTGGTCGGTTTCTATTCCAGATTCGAACCTATGTTGCATAATATAAATGTCTCTGCTCTAGAATCTGTCTCGAATCCGCTCCAAAAGAATCTGGGAGGAAGATTCATGCAAAGGAATGCTCGGGGGATGATGAATATCATTTCTCCTTGGATGATGGATTCTGGAATGGTTGTACGTAATTGGTGGGACAAGTTCTTCGAATCACTTGTAGTCAGTGGGATGGCCAATTTTAACAGCTGTTCATGTCCGGTGGCCATGATTATGAGGCCAACTTTGATTATTATAAGCATGCTCCCTAATCATGCTCACAACGAGGCATCTTTGGTTGAAGCGTAATGCAAGGATTTTCAGCAATTTGTATAAGCAGAGCCAATAAATTGTGATGGAGATCAAGGAGCAATGTGAGAGGTGGAAGGCTGCAGGGGCTGGTTGTTTGGTTAATTTATCCTTGTAGTGTAATCAATAGTGTTGACCTTTAGTTCTTATCGGCTGCAGCCAGTGACGGAACTAGGATTTAGTTACGTTCTAGACTTAATAATAGTGAAATGATCTAGGTTACCTGAGCTGGACCATGGGAATATTACTTTAGGCTGTGCTAAATTTACCTAGACTATACACTAGGTATTTTTTCATGTCCTAGACTAAAGCCTACTTTGTAGGCCTGATTCCGCCCCTAGCTGCAGCTGTTTTCATTAAGAGCTATTTTTTTGTTGTTGTTTTGTCGATTTGTTCTCGTCTGTCCTGCTGTCTGTCTTCTTTCTTCCTCTTGATGCAAAGAAGCATAGATCCCTTGCAGGTTCTCAAAAAAAAGCACGGGAGAATGATTCTGAGTTGGCATGTTTGTTCCACGTGTGCATGGCTGGGCCCACGTGTGTGGCAAGGCCAACAACAAGTGTAAGCATGTTGTTTGGAGCACATCTCCCACCACTAGTTGGTAGCGTCATATGCTTATTGCAGTATGTTCGGTGCTAAAGATACCTTAACTGCTAAGGTTTTAGGGTTTTTTTCAAATAGCTTTTGATTTTTTAGAATCTAATTTTTGAACAGAGTAATTTTTAAAGATTGTTTCGTTTATAGGAGTCGTATGTTTGTTGTGGTATGTACGGTGACAGATACCTCAACTGCTAAGGCTTTAGACTCTTTTCCAAACAGCTTTTGGTTTTTTAGAATCTAATTTTTAAACGGAGTAGTTTTTTAAGATGATTTCTATAAGTTGTTTATTGGAGTTATTACAAGAGCCACTTTGAATAAACTGACTTCTCAATATGAGTGGTCCTTACTCCCTCAATCTCCCTCGCAATCATCCGAAAGCCATATCACTTTTGAATAGAGCCTTGGTGTGGCGGTAGCTATAACCTGCAGTTTGCTTTTACCGTTTTTGGGTATATTAGCTAATTGGTAACATCTTTTAAGAGCTAGTATAACAAAAACATTTACTAGAATTTCTGAAAATTTCTCTAAATCAATCAACTAGATTTGGCAGCACATCAAAGCATAATACCGTAACACGAAACTAGCCCTGAACCGAAGAGCCCACACGTTAAACCATGCAAGGAAATGTCAATACAACCGAGACTCTGCACCAAAGGAGAGTGATTTGAGTACAATGCATGCACATTCTTGACACATGTTAAGCTAGTAGCTTCTGAACCATCAGTTGTGACAGGAGCACCAAGAGTCATGATAACTACAGCTATATTTCAATGACAAAGGTAAAGTCTATCACTTACAACATAGAGTGGAACTCCCAACTATCCATGGAGTCCATAGCATAGCTTTCTTCCAAAGGTGGCCTATGGAGTAGGATGCCCTAAATTTTCTTGCAAATGTTGAGGAACATTTTGAATGCAGAGCAAAAACTCAAGTGGATCACCATGTGAATGCATATATAGCGCCTATTGCTTCCCCTAATTGTGGTGAACATGTGATATTAGAGGCCAATCTGGCAACATGGAACTGTCGGCCAGCAATGCACCTTCAAATAGATAAGATGAGAGGTATGGACCAACCAAAACTAGCAAATGCTAATAGAGCACTAGGTGATCTCCATGTTTTCTCTGTCAAAATTTGTCGTTCGGACTTAAACACGTGTGTTGTTTTCTGGCCAGCTGCTGGATTTCTCAATCTGGGGTTGTGTAGGTGGGTTACAAACGGTCTCTTCTTGGGAATTGTGACACGTCGGTCCATGTAGAATTAGACACATGATAGTCTTTATGTATGTGTACATATGTGGGTATGGATTAGTCATATATTGCTAGTTTGGCTTGAGAAGCACTAATATATAAGCCTAGGGCTTCCAATTGTAGCAAGAATGAGGTATGGCCTAAGCCGGTTTGGACCCTAGGGCGTTACAAATGGTATCAAAGCTGACTCTCATAGTTACATGAGCGTGTGCGGGTCAGAGGCGCGAGCATATGACGCATGGTGCGTGTGGGCTCGGAGTGGATACACGGCATAGCATATGTGCTGGCACTGAACGTATGGACATGTGCCAAGAGAGGATATCATAATCATTTGCTCCAATGTAGGTATGTTAGGCCAACGAGGACATCGGGACCTTTGAGATGTATGTGACACCTCGGCCCATATAAAATTAGGCCCATGATGGCCCTTATGTGTGTATGCACATGAGGGTATGGATTAGTCATACCTTGCTAGTTTGGCTTGAGAAGCACTAACATATAAGCCCAGTGCTTCCAATGGTAGCAACCTCCGGTTAACCGTTTTGCACGAAACGAGAATGAAAGTGCAAGCGGGTTGCTACGTATATGCGGCCTATCCAAGAATAGGGTTAGACTTAAGCCGGTTTGGACCATAGGGCGTTACATGAATTTTTTTAAAAATAATTATTTTTTATTCGGAAATACAAAAATATACCTGTGGTTTTTTTTTTGTACTTTTGGCCTCATGTCATCCAACCGTAACCGTTGGACAACATGTGACCAAGTTGCCCAACGGTTGGGCGACTAGTCAATGTTGTCCAACGGTTTTGGCCTCATGGCAAAGGAAGCATCAAGAAATTGTTGATGCTATGGGCTTGTTATGGGATGTCAAACAATGCTTTCAAGATATGAGAGACAATGAGTGAGAGCCATTGTTCAACCAAGTCAAAAGCTTTTATGAAACATATGAGCTTGATGTGCCAAATATGGAAGATCCTATTGGAGTTATGGGTAAATCAGTACATCGGAAACATAAAGTGACTCAATATTATTATTACAAAATTGACATTTTTAATATTGATATTGACGCAATTATGAATGAGATGAATCATCGATTCGATGAAGTTTTCTCGGAGTTATTGGTATGCATGTCTTGTCTTGATCCAAACAACTCCTTCTCTAAGTTGGATGTTGATAAACTTGTTTGACTTGCTGATGATTTCACGGGTGTTGATTGACTCTTGTTAAGAAATCAGCTTCAAACATTCATTCTCAACATTAGAAGAAATGAAGAATTCAATTTAATGTCGTGGTATATTAAAATTTGCTCAATTGATGGTTCAAACAAGAAAAGATAGATCTTTTCCGTTGATATATCGCCTCATCGAGTTGACATTGATACTTCCAGTGGCAATGACATCTGTTGAGAGAATATTTTAAGCAATTAATATTATCAAAACAGATTTTCGCAATAAGATAGCAGATGAGTGGCTCAATGACTTAATGGGTGCTACACTAAGCGAGAGATCTTTAAAAGCATTGATGATAATAAAATCATAAACCGCTTCCAAGGCATGAAGTCGCGTAGAATGTATTTGCCCTGTGATTCAAATTTGTCTCATGATTCAAATTAACTTATTTGTGGTATGTTTCATATGATCAAAATTTTCATTGTCATTCACAATTTTCTATTATATCACTGATTTTCATATGTTTCATACACAGGTGACTTATTGCTACTCCGTACTGATAGCAGAATAATTATATATTCTTGGGTATGCGCTTTCTAATGTTGAGATATCTACTTTATATTTCTCTGTTTTTCGTTGTTTATATATCTAAGACTCCAATTGCATAATTTCTGTATGAATTTGAAATTCTATAAAAGTAAAAGACTATATTTATACTAACTTAGTTTAGTCCGATAAATAATTCAGTCTACCTTTAATTTTATTCCACTGCTCTCCACTCACTATTTTATTCAACGTTTCATGGCAGATTTGTAGTTAGCGGGACAGTCTGCTGCTGGAAAGCAGCAGTGAGTGAAGCCGAAGGCGGGCACCAACTACACGAGATACCATCCTATGCGTACGCCATTATGCAACATCTAAGGGCCTGTTTGGAACAGAGGAATTTCACAGGAATTTTGCAGGAATTTTGCAGGAAACAGTTCAATTCCCGCAGGAATCGGGAAAAATTCCCGCATTCCAAATAGGGCCTAATCTCCGCCTTAGATTATATCAATCTGAAAATCTTAACGGCTTAGGTGTTTTTCCTTTTTCAATTAATATGGTTTATATCTATTTGATATGGAGTCCTTTTAATCTGATCAGTTATAACTCAGATCCACCAAATTAAAGACCAGATGTTTTACTTTTTATGAGAATTTCTGGCATACTTCTTTTTTTCTTAGCAACTTTAAAAGAGTTTTCATTGACTTTTAGTCACAAATAGATGAACAGTGATTGCTGGGAGAAACAAAAAACTGTTGAAAAGCAACACAAAAAAAAAACAGGACCATTATGTCGAAGGGCATGGGCACTTCGCTCGTTTACGGTTTGGCACTTTCGCTTCAGGAGCATCGCGCGCGTTTGCTGCATTTGTTCCAAAGTTAGCGTCTTCTAGTTAAAAAGGAATTGGAAATTGCATTTTTCAGCAAGATTAATTTTACCCTTTGCCTACATGCGGTGGTAGAGCCGGGAATCCGTAGTAGGAGGTAGGGCGAACCACTCACATGTCAGTGACACAGGGGATAACATATAAGTGATCCGGGAACTAGTAGTAACGCGTAAGAATTTATCCCTTTAGTAAATACATGCTGCAGCCTCTCCGTGGGTGGTACATCCATTGTTTGCAGAACTTGTACGTTGAGTGAAGCTGTAACCCTGCTGCAAGCCATGCAAACACGGTGCAGACGTGCAGTGCAGAGTGCACCATGTGTGGTCAGGCCTTTTGTTTTTCTTGATATATGATTTTTGGCTACCGTTTATATCTTTTGAGCTATTCGTACGAGAGGGTGCAGAGTAAACTCACATATGATTTTAGGCCACTCAGCCCAAATCTCCGTTGTTCAACCAGATCAGACCAGGGGCTGAATAAGGCAGAAAGATGATGTTACCGTAGACTCACTCTTTAAGATGAAAAAAGTTGAAAAGTTACATGGGTGAGAATGAGACACGATTGCGAGGGAGATGAGACAGTTGATCGATCTGCCCGGCCACTACGGACTGGATCAGTGATGGATGAGGTTTAACTGTGATGGACGCAGCCTGTGAGCCTGGTGCCTGTGTTCTTCAATGGTTGGAGCTGCTCACAATAATTCACAAAGCAAAGTGATCAGTGATCGCTCGCGACTCGACCGTGTGGCGTATGGCACAAAGACACCGTGCATACTTGGATCGTGCCTTTTGTTTATGTGACCGGCGTTGGCCTACAGGCGCTGTTCCTTCAGCAAATTAGGCTACTGAAAATTGTTCCAAGATGTCATCAAATCGGGCTTAAACGTGAAGTGTCACAGGTGGTGTATCGTTTTCTGGGAGAATGTGGTTCTCATGAGGCCTGTCAGGCTAGGCCAACCCCCAACAGTACAAATGCACTACTCCATGTTCCCAAGCACAGATCCGTCCATCGTAGAATAGCGCACGTATTTGTCCCTCTTTTCCTTCCCGAATCAAAACACTGCGTTAGTCCTCCAACGTTTCAATATATGCCGTTCGTTTCGTTACAAACAAGCAACAGCTGATTCATCATCTGGAGTATGAAATGACTCTGGGTCTGTTTTTTTGGTATTAATAAACATAATTCAGATGTTTTCTTCGTAACTATCATCTGGAGTATAAAATGACTCTGGGTCATGAATTCTCCCTCACCCCCTTAAAAAAATCCCCCCCTCCTCCAAATAAAAAAAAGGGTCGTTGGATCTCTAATCCAACGGTCTCAAATCTGGATGATTATTAGGAAGAAAATATTTTTTTGCCTATGATTGTGGCTTATGATTTTGGTTGAAATTTTTGAATTTTGGATTGTTCACGATAAATATTACGGAGAGAGATACCCGCTTGCGATTTTAACTGATATAGATATTAGACTTTTAGCGTGTACTACAATTAACTTGTAGAACTCATCTATCTTAAGAAAATACTCTGTTTAAAAGTTAAGTACTGTAACAAAAACCAAAAATCGCTTTTAGAAGCCGCAAAGAACATATCCTGTTAGGTACAAGCAATTATCAAAAGATAGACCAAAGGATCGTCTATGGCCGACCTTGCCTGGAAAAGAAAAGCCCTGTTTTTTATTTTTTGTTTCCTTGAAAATCAAAATAAATATAACAATTTCTTAAAAGAGTATTTTAAACTTCAAAATATATATACCACCCGCTATTACCTCAAAAAATATAGCTAAATATTACAATCGGCAGTCAAAGGCCGAAAGGACATGACAAAAATCTTGGGAGAACACAAAAGGAGGGGCCAAACGCGTTGACACATGGATGACCAGTGAAGCCAGCGAGCCATGCATTTCCAGTTCCATTCGATGTGACGGTGCACAGAAGAGGACCGGATGGAGAATCTACTTTAATGTTTTCTTTTCCTCATCTTTTCTTTTGGAGGGTGGGGGAAGCGGCGAGTTGTAGGCGAGGCGATCGAGTGGCCTCGACAGCCTCTGAATTGCATTGGATTCGCTTCTGAAACGTCCTGCTATAATACTTTTTTCACGTTATTTGGTCCTAGCTACAGCATCGGCAGCATCATCTTCTCCTCTCTCTCTCTCTCTTTTTTTTTTGAGAGGATTGGCGACATCTTCTAAGCAGCATATGATAAAGGTCGATCGATGTGTAAGTGATAAGTAGTAGAGAAGCCGTCCATTTAGGTATCACTTGCCCATACGGTATGTTATTATCATTATCGTTTGGTAGTGTGTTAAGTTGAATATTAAAGTGGAGATCATTCTTGTGAATGATTAATTCCTCCAGAAAAAAAAAGAATATGCAAAAGATTTTATCCACGTTGGTTATTCCCATGCAAGATGCAACTTCCCTCTCTACATTTATTAACCACCCATATACATCACTCTTTGCTCTACCTTTATTAACTACCACTCTACATCACTCTTTGTATATCCTATGTGACATCGCTTAGATATGACTAATTTATCTGCATTGACAATGCCCTTATAAGCACCATCTAGCATGTGTGCCTCTTTACTCTAGGTCTTTCCTCTAGCTCTGACGCTATCTTTTAGGCAGTGTTTACAGATGTATTGTATTTTTTGTTTATTTGTATGTCCATGTAGCATGACTAAGGACTCGTTTGGAGTGTGGGATTTTTTTTTCTCTTGAATCCTACGAGAATTGAACTGTTTCTTATGAAAATCCCGTGAAATTTCTTCATTGATTCAAAACAGACCCTAAAATAATGAGTACTACTCTATATGGAGCATTTCTTCTTGGCCAGTTTTCTAATTTTATTACACTCCTTAATCAAAACAAGAACATCATTAAAGTACAACCATCTCCATATAATTCTTATTGGTTCTCTGCAGTTCAACTCGGGTCAAACGAATCAGTGTGTACGAAAAAGAACCGCTCAAATAATTGTATGCGTGGAACTCCATTGCTTTGTTCTCCCTGCGCGAGTAAAGAAAGATTTCACCTAGTATTTTGACCAGTCTTTTGTGCTCTACTTATGGACTCAAACTCTTGCCTTTTATTGGATTGCTAGTAGTAATATATATAATGGAATATTCTTGGTAGATTCTCAGCAGCCACGGTTTCACCAAGAGAAAAATCGGAGCTCTTGTGTACGTGGGTAATCTAATGAGCCCACCAACTGGATGGCTCTTGTTCATGGAACATACGCGCTGTGAACAGAAAATAATAGGTAGGCTGTAAACAGACTATGAAACAGACTCGAACTTAACTACGACTGTGAAGCGGACTTATATACGACTACGACTCGAACTCGTATACGACTATGACCTGAACTCGTATATGACCACATCCAAACTCGTACATGACTCCGACAACTCATACACGATCAGGACTACGACCACGACTAAAAAAACAAGATTATAACTCTAACAGTCATGATCATACGTTTTCGTCCAGCATTTGCAAACTTGGGTAGTTATAGATGGTCGTAGTACAATCGTGCAACCAACACAAACAAAAACAAGATTTCGTTGCTCATAGTTCCATTCTCATTGACATGTAGATTTACCATTATAATTTTGGGAATTTGAACCCTTAATTGTTAGGATGATCTCCACCCCATGGTTGGCCCAACGGCCACCTGGGCCTTGAGCTCGCGCCCTGATCGGGGGCGCCCAACCCTAATGGTTGATGGGCCCCCGTCACACTGCACTATATATAAAGGTGGGGGCCGGCGGCACACTTCACGAGGTTGAACGGCGCCGTACTACCCCACCGACAAACCCAAAACCCGATCTCGAGGGGAGCGCAGCCAGTGACGGGAAGCACCACCGCCACGCCACCGCTGGACGCTGCCACCACCGGACTCCACCACCGACGTCTCCCGACTCCACCGACTCCATGGCGGACGCCTCTGCGCCCGCAACCAAGACCACCGATGGTCAGTAACTCTAACTCTCTCTCTCTCTTTACTCTCTGTTCTTTTAGATCTGCTCACATCACTCTTGATTCAAACCGAATAGCAAGTATACCCACTAGATCTACTCCTAGTGACCCTGTGTAGACTCCAACAATGGTATCAGAGCTTCTAGGCGTAGATCTGAGATGGGGAAAAGAAAAAGAAAGAAAGAGGGGAAGGATGAACCCTAACCCGAACCCTAACCCTAGAAAAGAAAAGACCGGGACCCACCTGGCCGTGGTCGCCGAGCCGTCGTCGTCGTCGCAGGCGTACGGGAGATCGGCCGAGCCGTGAGCTCGCCGGCGCTCCGCGTGCGGCCACCGTCGGCGCGCCGGATAGGGCGCCAACACGGAGCCGCTCGACGGCGGCGCGCTCCCTCTCAGGTGAGCGCGCACGCCGGCGAGAGGGCCCGCGGTGGCGCCGTCTTCTCCTTCTCCGGCGGCTGGACGAGGTCGCCGCCGCCGATTCGTTCCGCTCGGGTGCGACGGGAGAGAAGGAAGAGGGAGAGAATGGTCTAGGGTTTGGGGAGACCGCGCCGCGGGCGGCGGTTTTGATCGGGCGAAAACGCCGCTCAGCCGCCGGATGGCGACGGACGGCTGAGATCACGCCGTGGTCCCTCGGGCCGCTTTGAGCCCAGGCGGGGAGGCGCTTTCGCGGCCCAGGCCCAGGTTGCGGCCTGGGCGCGGGGAGAATAGCGCGCGCGCGCGTGCGCGCGTTTCGGCCGGGTCTGCGGGTCAGTCTGGGCGCGGGGAGCGCGAGCGGCAGCTCCTGAGGCCGCGGGCGCGGGCGCGTCAGGCCGCCGGGCCGCGAGAGCGGGCCGCCGAGGCTGCGAGCGGGCAGGCCGCCGTGGGCCGTGGACCAGGCCGAACAGGCTGAAATGCCCGGGTGAACAGTAAATCCCGGAAAAGAATGCTTAATTAATTTCAGAAGTATTTTTGATGATGAATTTGATTGAATTATTTTAGAATAATTTCAGTTTCCGCTGCGAGCTAAAGTTTAATACCTTCTCTTATTAAATTCGAACCAACGGGAGAATTTAATTTTTGAAGAGCAGAATTTTTATGTTTTTTCTCTAATTTTAATTGGAACCAACGGGAAAATTAAAATTAGAGGAATAGTTTCATTTACAGTTCATGTTTATAATTTTGCTATTTTCTGACCAAAGTTGATGATAGCAATATTATAAATTGATTTATTTATGAATTTATGCATTAATTCTATCTTCTGCCCAACGGTGATGTAGAATTAGTGTACAAGAATTTTTGCATGTTTTAATTTTGACCAACGTTAAATCAAGGCATGCAATTATTATGTTATTATGTTTCCTCATTTTTCTGATACTGTTTCAGGACTCAACCCAATGGCATACATCTCGCACATCCCGGCACTTGATGGGAACAATTATCGGGTCTGGCGAGAAAAGTATGATTTGGCACTTGCGCTGTCCGAGAATGACTTAGCCCTCGCCTCTCCGTGTCCTACTGAGCCAGAGGACCCGGTGAGGGCAGAAAATGAGACTGATGCTGATTTCACTGCCCGAAAGCGTGATCATGCAGAAGTCAGAATGAAATATGATCTTGAGAAAAAGAAATGGGACATCTCGAATCGCAAGTGCCTGATGGTGGCTAAGGCCACCATTGCAGATCCAATAAGGGGATCCATCCCAGACTGTGACACTGCCACAGAGTATCTACAGAAAGTGAAGAATCAGTTTACTGGGTCTTCAAAGGCCACAGCAAGCACGCTGATTAAGAAACTAGTGAATGAAAGATACTCTAGTGGTGGAATAAGAGAACACATATTAAAGATGAGCACTACGGCAGCTAAGCTAAATTCCATGGATATGGGGCTCAAGGATGAGTTTCTAATTCATTTGATTTTTGCTTCTCTGCCAAAAGAATTTGACACTTTTGTTGTTAATTACAACATGCAGCCCGACAAATGGGATATAGAAAAGCTCATTGCAATGTGTGTGCAAGAAGAGGAGAGGCTTAAAACCTCACAGGGTGACTTTGCAAACCTTGTGAAGAACAACAAAAGAAAGAACTTTAATGCCAAACCACAAGGGACACCTCAGTGGGATAGTAGCTCCTCTTCTAAGTCACAGGGAAAGGTTCCCCAGTTTCATAAGCCCAGCCAATTTACAGTAGACAAAGACACCTGTAAATTTTGTAAGAAGAAGGCGGGGCACTATCAGAGGGATTGCCCAGAGTTCCTGAAGCATCTGTTGAAGAATGGTAAGGATGTCATTACATTAATAGATGAATCCTTGTATTTAAGTTATGAAAAATCTACTTGGTGGATTGACTCAGGTGCAACTGTTCATGTTGCCAATTCATTACAGGGATTCCATACGAGGAGGACCCTACAAGGGGGAGAATAGAACGATTGATTAAGAAAACACTTCTTCCGCCATTAGAATTTTCAGATTTAGAACAATGTATTGATTGCATAAAAGGAAAATATGTTAAGAAAATAAAGAAAGACGCCAAACGAAGCGCAGGAATTTTAGAAATAATTCACACAGATATCTGTGGTCCATTTCCTGTGATAAGTGTGGATGGTTATGATTCATTTATAACATTCACAGATGACTATTCGCGTTATGGCTACATTTATCCAATTAAAGAAAGATCAGAAGCATTGGATAAATTTAAGATATTTAAGGCTGAAGTAGAAAATCAGCACAATTTAAAAATTAAGATAGTAAGATCCGACCGTGGGGGGGAGTACTACGGTCGGCACACCCCGTATGGCCAAGTTCCTGGACCTTTTGCAAGGTTCTTACAGGAAAATGGCATAGTTGCCCAGTACTCTACACCGGGCGAACCTCAGCAGAATGGAGTGGCTGAAAGACGCAACCGTACCTTAATGGATATGGTGAGAAGTATGATAAGTTACTCCACGCTACCGATAAGTTTATGGATGGAGGCGTTAAAAACCGCCATTCATATTCTTAATCGAGTACCAAGCAAGTCGGTACCCAAAACACCGTATGAGTTGTGGACGGGAAGAGAACCCTCACTTAACTATTTACGTGTGTGGGGTTGTCCTGCTGAGGCTAAAGTTTTTAACCCAAATATAGGGAAGCTAGATCCCAAGACAGTCAGCTGCCATTTTATTGGCTATCCAGAAAAATCGAAGGGTTATCGCTTCTATTGTCCTGACAGACATACGAAGTTTGTAGAAACAAAACATGCTGTCTTCTTGGAGGATGAGATGATCAGGGGGAGCAGAGTAGCGCGAGAAATTAACCTAGAGGAAAAGCGGGTACATGTGCCAACTCCGATGGTTCAGGAACCATTTTTCACGCTACCTGTTGTTGCTACACCAACAGTGCCAGACACTGTAGTGACAGCACCTGTTGTCAGTTCTCCTGTGGGGACGATGAGTGAACATGAGGAACCTGTCCTTCAGGATCCCATAGAACCCATTGTCACCCAAGAGGAAGAACAACAACAGCCTCACACAGAACAAGCGTCAACTGGCGAGGGACTCAGAAGGTCTCAAAGAGCCAGAAGATCAGCTATCCCTAATGATTACGAAGTCTATGAAACTGAGGAATTTGAAATGGAGGGTGATCCCACCTCTTTTGAAGAAGCCATGAGAAGCGCTCATTCATCTAAGTGGCTTGAAGCTATGCAGGATGAAATGAAGTCAATGAGCACCAACGGTGTTTGGGACTTAGAAACTATTCCTAAAGGAGCCAAGACAGTAGGCTGCAAATGGGTCTACAAAACAAAACATGACTCTAGAGGGAATATAGAAAGATTTAAAGCGCGACTTGTGGCAAAGGGCTTTACGCAAAGAGAAGGCATAGACTACAATGAGACATTTTCTCCAGTCTCGTGTAAAGATTCTTTTAGAATAATAATGGCACTTGTAGCTCATTATGATTTAGAATTACATCAGATGGATGTAAAGACGGCGTTCCTAAATGGGGATTTGGAGGAAAATGTTTACATGGCACAACCGAAAGGTTTTGTTGTGGAAGGAAAAGAACGTATGGGATGCCGCCTGAAGAAATCCATTTACGGATTAAAACAAGCATCAAGGCAGTGGTACTTGAAGTTTGATAGTACAATAAGAAGTTTTGGGTTTAAGGAGAATGTAGAGGACAATTGCGTGTATGCAAAGTTTAAGAATGGGAAATACATTTTCCTAATCCTGTATGTGGATGACATCTTACTTGCTAGTAGTGATGTTAGCCTATTACAAGAGACCAAGAAGTTCTTGTCCTCGAATTTTGATATGAAGGATCTTGGTGAAGCTTCGTTCGTTCTGGGAATAGAGATTCACCGAGATAGAACTAAGGGGGTTTTAGGTTTATCTCAAAAGGCATACTTAGAAAAGGTTCTAAAGAAATATAGTATGCAAAATTGTAAGCCTTCACCTGCTCCTATAGTCAAGGGCGACAGATATGGGGAATTTCAATGCCCCAGGAACCAATATGAGATCGATCAAATGAAAGCGGTTCCATATGCTTCAGCTGTCGGAAGCTTACAGTATGCTCAAGTGTGTACGCGCCCTGACTTAGCGTTTGTCACCGGGTTACTTGGCAGATTCCAGAGCAATCCTGGAATAGAACATTGGAAATTAGTAAAGAAAGTCTTGCGTTATTTGCAAGGAACAAAAGGCCTCATGATGACATACAGAAGATCAGATTCACTCCATATAGTGGGGTATACAGATTCTGATTATGCGGGAGATGATAGAAAGTCGACATCCGGATATGTATTCACTCTCGCAGGAGGAGCTATATCGTGGAAAAGCTCAAAACAAACCGTCACTACATCATCCACAATGTATGCCGAGTTTGTAGCATGTTATGAGGCCACGGGGCAGGTGAATTGGCTAAAGAAATTCATACCCGGGTTGAAAGTGGTAGATGATATACATAAGCCACTAAAGTTATACTGTGATAATGAACCAGCAGTATGTTACGCTCACAACAATAAGTCAAGTGGTGCTGCCAAACACATTGACATAAAGTATTATGTTGTGAAAGATAAAGTCCGGGATCATATAATCAGTCTTGAGCATATAAGGACAGAAAAGATGCTCGCGGATCCGCTCACAAAAGGCTTACCGCCCAATGTGTTCAGAGAACACTTAGCCGGCATGGGTTTACGGGAAAGCCTATGATTCCTGGACAACAAGGGCCCAGTTGAGAGTTCATTTTAAAACAGAGAAGTACATTGTGGCTGTTGAATCTAATGGCATAAGACCGTGACGATGAGGCACGCTCTATGTACTGATCTGTGATGGAATGAGAAAAGCAATGAGTGATAAGTATAAAAGTTTAGAATATAAGTTGAGATCAAGGGGGAGAATGTTAGGATGATCTCCACCCCATGGTTGGCCCAACGGCCACCTGGGCCTTGAGCTCGCGCCCTGATCGGGGGCGCCCAACCCTAATGGTTGATGGGCCCCCGTCACACTGCACTATATATAAAGGTGGGGGCCGGCGGCACACTTCACGAGGTTGAACGGCGCCGTACTACCCCACCGACAAACCCAAAACCCGATCTCGAGGGGGAGCGCAGCCAGTGACGGGAAGCACCACCGCCACGCCACCGCTGGACGCTGCCACCACCGGACTCCACCACCGACGTCTCCCGACTCCACCGACTCCATGGCGGACGCCTCTGCGCCCGCAACCAAGACCACCGATGGTCGGTAACTCTAACTCTCTCTCTCTCTTTACTCTCTGTTCTTTTAGATCTGCTCACATCACTCTTGATTCAAACCGAATAGCAAGTATACCCACTAGATCTACTCCTAGTGACCCTGTGTAGACTCCAACATTAATTTGATGCTTGTATCGTTTTCTTGCTATTATATATGGCACTCCCAATGATTCGATACTAAACCTTAATATTAGAGGAGAGATTTACTAGAGGAGAGGGAGTGGTTAAGTAAACTTAGAAACAACCATCTCATTGGTTTGATACTAAAGCTTGTCACTAGGGGGCTCACGATGAATTACTTAGTAACATGCTCCCAATGAATGATGTGGTAAGGTGAGAGATGGATCCGCAAAATTAGTACCAAGTTCCCCGATACATAATAGTTTGATACTAAAATCTTGATTCCTAAAATGTATTGATACTTACATGAGTATCAAACATCTCTTTTTCAGCTCACCGAAAATCTGATGTGATACTGTTAGGTTAGGAATGACCCTTAGGCAATTGGCAGCCTAAATCGATTTTCGATACGATAGCCTAGCGCTGCATACATGTGCAATCAGCTCCTCTTCGATAGATCTTCAACCCCAGGTTGGCAGTCTTTTTTTTCCCCACGAGAAATCATCGATATCCAGCACAAGTTGCACACGCAGACCGTACCGGAAATCTCTTGCCCGATTGGCGAAATCGGGAGCGAGCTTGCGGCCGGAGTCGAAGATTCGTGAAAGAAAAGGCGAATCAAATGGCGCACAGATAAAGACTTGCTGATCTCCTCCCAACATGGCCGGGCCGTGCAGAGTGCAGTGCAGCAGGGAGCAGCCACTGAGCTGTGGCCTGTAGCATCCATCCATCACGCACAGCAGCACAGAGAGCCAACACGGAGCCAGACGCAAAGTTGCATGACAGGCTCACCCCAGCAGCAGTCAGCCTGGCCTAATTTTACGTGACAAGATCGCATCACATGATCGGATCTGTTCTTTTATTGCTTTTGTTTACAGTTTTTGGTTTTTTTACGGTAATTAGTTTTTAAACAGAATATCATTTTAAGATAGAGTCTATTAGTTAATTGTAGTACATACTGTACCGACTTTATTTCAATTACTCTATAATCTCTCACATAAATAGCCAAAAACCACAAATTATAACTTAAAACCATAAACCACAGCCACAGAAAAACATACCGGGAACCGGTCTCGACCTCCCATGCACTGTCACAGGGCAGGAGCTGCCCGGCCGAACCTGCCCACCCAACAGCACCTTGCCCACTTGCCAAGGTGGCCGGAGCTGCCCCCTATGGCACGTGGGCCCAGCTTCACCTGTCAGTCTCCGTACCATCGCTGTGGTCAGCGAGCGCAGGTGGTCAGTAGCACCACAGTGCAATAGCAGTCAGCGCCTTCCACTACGTAGACACCTTCGATCGTGATGAGTAATCTGTCATTTTACCTTTTTCTGAATCCTTTTCATTTCGGCCATTGGTTTTTGTTCATTTTACCCTATAACTTTTTCTGAACCTCTGAATCCAAAGGTTTTGAGCTGTTATTCAAAAAGTTGTGGGATCAAATGACCTTATAGCTTTCTACGTGGATCCGCTACTGCTGCAGTGGGTTTGAGACATGTTTACTTGCTGATGTATTGTGGCCTCATTTGGAATGCAGAATTTTTTTTTCCTGATTCCCATGAAAATCAAATATTTCCTATAAAATGTTTATAAAATTTCTATAAAATTGCTGCTTTCCAAATGAGACCTGAGTTCATAATGCACTTGGCTTGCAACATGATACAACACAATATACGATGTCCTTGCAAGCTAAGGTTTTGTTTGAAACTAGACAATTTCATATGAATTATACATTGTTTCCTGTGAAATTTCTAACAGACCATATACGAACTGTTCAAAACATCATCAGGTAGCGTATACCACATCTTCTCTCATATAATGTTTTGAGTTGACGGTGGCCCAATCCTGACAATCGTGTGTATGGACCTGTCTATACAAATGCATGTATCCCAGAGTATCTTCTGTGAAATATGGATCATCTATGCATACACATATGACATGATTTTGCTTGAACTTAGATTACGTTTGTTTTTAAGAGTTTAGAATTTACGATATTAATTATTTAAGACTCGATGTAACGCATAGGTATTTGACTGTAAGGATATATATATATATATATATATATATATATATATATATATATATATATATATATATATATATATATCTTCCGGTTGTTTTTTCTTGGGAGGAAGCCCTGCTTTCGACACTAACGAAAAGCACCTTCCCTCTTTAGTTCAGGCCACCGTACAAGATTCTGATTTTTACCATAACTTGCCACGCACATGGTTACGCACATAGTAACGCTCAGGTGGTCCAGGCCAGGGTGGTGGACGCTTGCTTCACATACTGACGGAAGACGTCTTTTTTTGCGTGGACATTGAACACCGAGACCGATCTGAGGGTGAGAAGAGAGGCTTGTGGACCAAAGTTTAAAAATGCCATGCACACTTGCGATATGTCATGAGATACTTTCACGGTTACATCATCCTAGATAGGGCGGTAAAAAAAGCTCGAAACTCATGAGCTACTCGAGTTCGGCTCGTTCTAGCCTCGATTCGAACTTTAAACGAGCCGAACTCGAGCTCGCAAGCTTCACCGAGCCGAGCTCGAATAGTTCGTGAGCCTCGATTCGAGCTTAAATAGTAATACATATTAATTCTTATCGAGCTTACTCGAGCCGAACTCGAGCTCGAGTTTTTCTTATTATTGAAAATTAGTGTGTATTTGAATTATTTTGACTGTTATCGAGCTTAAAATTATTTTATTTTTGAAAAATAGTGCATAATAAATTATTTTAATTGTTATCGAGTTTCAAAGAGCCGAACTCGAGCCTACTCGAGCTTAGGACGAGCCGAGCTCGAGCCCATGTCCAGGCTCGGACCCCAACTCGAGCTCGGCTCGTTTACAACCCTAATCCTAGGGTTGGTAATTTCCCCCCATAGGGAATTTCTCTCTAGTGCGATCTCCTCTCACGGGAAATGGGGTTGGACGATAAAAATAAAAAATAATTTAAAATAATACATTATAGTTTTTAAATATGAAGATTGTATTATTTTTTATATATTTAAACTAAAATTCGAATCTATATATTAAAAATATATTTTAAAGCTATATTTTAGAAAAGTATGTATAAATAATTATAAATTAATAAATAAAGTCATACTATTATTTAAAAATAATTTACTCTCTTTTTCAATCCTCACGGAGACAAGGGCAGGAACAATCTCCATCGGTAAAACTAAGTAACAGCCTGCTCAATTCGGCTGAAAAAATATGGCTTATGGCTGAAATTACATTGTAGCTGATGGTGACTTATTTGGTGCAATCAAATTTTAAAAAAGAAAAAAATATGTTAGCTTATCACGAACAATACAAATGAATACGAAAAACCGATAAAAAAACTCAAAAAACCAAAAAATCAGAACAAATAAAATTTAAAAATAAAAAAATTAGAATTTAAACTAAAATAAACGGAATCTTAAGACTAGGCTTGCGAGAATCGAGTGGGGGCGAAGAGCCTCCCTCGGTACCTCCGGCCCGTTGCCACCACTGCATCACACGCCATGTCGATCTCTTGGGTCCGCGTAGCAAAGACTGCATGCACGCTGAACCAGCGGATGCCACCACGCTGCATGCCTGCATCTAAACTAATAAACCACCAGTTAAAATTATCCTACATCCACCCAACAATTATCTGCTTCACAGTCATGACCTTAACTACATCCACACCACAATATGCACCCAGGAATACACCATCTTAAAAACGTGCGCACCAGATTAACTCTCCTCTATTCTCTCTCCTTACTCAACCATATCCAACGGTCATCCTTTAATGGATCTGCAGTACCCCTCCCGCGTCCCGCTCTCCTCTGCAGTCCCAATCGGCGCCGCTGCTCCTCCATCCCGAACCGCGCTCATCCCCACCGATTCCTCCGCACCCCTCGATTGCTTCGCCCCCGCGCTGCCCCGCCTCCCGCTCCCCCGCTCCGCCGCTGCCCAACCGCATCCGCCCGCCGCCTCCCGCCGCATCTGCCCATCTCCTCCTCGCCCATCTGCCCCCAAACTCTCCATCCCCTCGTCACCGCCTCCCCTGACCACGCCGCCCCTGTCGGAGGGCGAGAAGGCCGACCTGGACAGCATCGCCGCCATCAAGGAGTCGGCGGCGCGCGAGTACAAGGAGCAGGGCAACCAGTTCGTCAAGATGGGCCGAAAGCACTACGCCGACGCCGTCGACTGCTACACCAAGGCCATCGCCCAGATGGAGCCGCTCCCCGCCTCCGCCCCCGACCCCGACGCCTCCGTCCTCTTCGCCAACCGCGCCCACGTCAACCTCCTCCTCGGCAACCACCGCCGCGCCCTCGACGACGCCGAGCAGGCCGTCCGGCTCTCCCCATCCAACGTCAAGGTCCGCGCGCGTGCGCATTTCCCCCTTTTTTTCTCTCTTGGATTGGGTAAAGGAACCGTGGCGTAATGTGTGGTGTTCTTGTAGCTAGGCGTGCTACCGGGCGGCGAAGGCTGCGCTTGCTCTCAACTTGCTGCCGGAGGCGGCGTCTTTCTGCCGGAGGGGGTTCGAGCAGGACCCCGCTAATGAGGAGCTCAAGAAATTGCTCGCGCAAGTTGAGGCGCAACAGAGTGAGCAAGATCGTCAAAGGGCTAAGGTTGCACAAGCAATCACTGCAGCAAAGGTCTCTTCTTCCCCAAAGATTCGAGTTTGATATTACCTTATTGCTATTCCAATGCGTGGGATTGACCGTGCTATTAGTTGTATGCAGGATGTTGCTGCTGCTATAGAGAAGAGAGGGCTGAGGCTTGGGAAGGCAGTGTATCAGGAGCTGACGGGGGTAAAGAAGCCAAAGCTGGATGAGCAGGGCATGCTCCACTGGCCGGTTCTTCTTCTCTATCCGGAAGTCATGTCAAGTGACTTCATCGAGGATTTTCTGGAGACTGATTTGTTCTCTTCCCACCTTGATGTCATATCCTTCTGAAGTTACATGATACAGTTCCTGTTTGATTTAAATGCTAAATGCTTAGAATTAGAAGTAATATGATGGAATTTGTGATATCCTTAGCTATCAAACATGTTTTCAGAAAGCTCCCCATCGTTGCCCTGGGATGAGAAGCACGCTTACACAAGGGACGCTATTGAGTTGTATTATCGGGTCTGTGTATGCACTTTTGCTTGAGAGTAAACAACTAGCTACCTGCTAACACCTACAGATGCTCAGAAAAATTTCTAAGGCCTGTTCATAGAACATTATAACGAAACACTGATGTCCCTGTGATGTGTAAATCATAAGTAAGTTTGTCAGCAGATAGCATATTCTACCGAACTTGCAAAAGTTGCACATTTAAGTTTGTCTCCAGAAGTAGGCAGTAAAGTTTAACAATCACAGGATGCGGATTGTGGACCAAATTGGTTTGATCCATAGTTTCTGCTGTAGTTAAGTGGTGCTATTGCTATACTTAAGTGTTATTATTAGTAATTTGTTTATCTGCCAATGGAGTATCAAGATGATGGCGCTATGGCAACATTTTGATAATCGTAGCCTAAAATCTGAATAGTTAGTGGCAGCAACTCAATTTTTTGTTAAGAAAAAAACCTCTTGCGGGAAGGTTGGCTCGAGATTTCTAGGAAAAATACCAGTTAGGGGCAACAACTCAATTTCTTCCTGCTCTCCTAAATATTGCATGATGCTCTACAGGGTGAGTTAGCAGTTGCCGTCAAGGTTCAAGCAAACAATCGCAAGGAGGTATGCTAATGTGGTTGGGTGATTTATCTTTGAATATTACAGTATTATATTGATGCGTCTATTTCTGGGTTAATGTCGTGTATACATATAGTGTCCACAATTTATTGCTTCTGCACGTAGTGTTTGAGAAGTAATCGCCCTTTTATTCTGTGGATGTTTAATTTCCAGACAGCTTGTTGCTCATGAGTTTTATATTTAACATGAACTATAGTATAGCGTTCCTATCTTGATTTGTATGCAAGCTTACTGCTTAGCTGCGCTAACTTATGTTATTTTTTGAAAGCTTGTAACATTGTATTCTGATTCAAAGCTTGAAAATACTGTGCGAAGGAACTTCAGAAGTTTGTTGGAGAGCACTGCCAGGAGAGGCTTTCCTCTTGTGAGTTGCTACGCTGGGGGTGGAGGTGGCCTTGGCGATCTGGTCTATTCTTGCCTTCTGATGCATATGATATGTGTTGTGTAGCCGACTAGCAGGTAAATGTGTTTTTATTAATAGTGCATGTATTGGAATCGCTCATTTTGGATGCTTCATGTATATTTTGGTGAAGAGCACATTGGGTTTTTGTTAGCATGGATGGCTCTCTTAAAAACTTTAGAGGCTTGCAGATGAGAGTTGTGTTAAGTTGTATCTGCTTGTGACCTACATAATTTTGCATTGTTTGTTCACACAGATCTGTTAAGTTGTGTTGCCTTAGTAATTTCTTTACATTTACTGTGATCCCCACTGAAGTTTGCTTAAGCTTTATGCATCGGCGTTATTCTAATATGTTTTTCTTTCCACTGTTTCAGTTAGTAGACTGCAGTCATGATGGTTGCATTTTGCTGCTTCAAGTTTGTTTGGATGAAGTGCTGCTGAATGTCGGGGTGGCAAAGAACTCCCAATCCAAACATGATCTCTTATCCATCGTTTTCAGATATTGCCTGGATAAACCATACTTCAGCACCGGTTTTTGTGAAGCACTGAGGACAGTACCCATCAGTGATGGGTTCCTTGAAATATTATCAAATAAACTTGAACTATCAGCAACTGAGAGGGTTGGTATTGGACTTGCCCTGTCAGATTCTGAAAATCTAGGATTGAATCTGAAAGGTAAATGGTTTGAAAAAACCAATTTTGCAGATTTGGTCAATTGTTAGTTCTCCTTCTTTAGATGCTTATTCCCACCTTTCTTTCTTTGTTTTACAGGGCAAAAATTTGCAATTGGTCAGTTGGTTGATCTCTATCAAATTGAGTTTGGCGTTTGGACATAGAAAACACAGCAAAACTTCCCTCTTAAGAAAAGAACATTGAGTGAAGTCATGGTGGAGAGCCCTTCTGTTATCTTGCCATCAAATATATCTACAGAAAATTGGATCAACTTTTAAATTTTTCGCCATGTATTTTGTTGCTATGTGTAGGTTGGATCAAGGACTAATGGAGGGTTACTCTTGTCCAACTTGTAGAAGACCACTCTTTTTGTCATCTCAAGGACATACAAGGTCAACAACAGCAGAGGTGGCAAACATTCAGCTAATCGCTGAACAGCTTAATATTGGGTTGAATCAGCAGAGGATTCCTGGTCATGAACATCCTGTTGAACAGCAGAATCCTTCAGATGCTGTTTGGAGGTATGTATAAAAAAACCTGGAAGGTTCTATTGTCTTGTTTTTAGATTGTTCATTGTATTCCCCTTGATAATGATGTGAATGGAAGCTATCTGCCCGTAGCAGTTACTTTACCAGAGCATACCACAAAATGCACCTTACTATTATATTTTAGTAGTGGACAAATGTCTGATATGATCTCTTCATTTGAAATTAGCCTTAGAGAGACTGCGTCAGTAAATATACTTAGCTAGGTGCATTCATGTCAATGGTGTAATTTGGGGGGAATTTTATTTTCCTGCATTATTCCTCTTCCAAGTTATTACTAGACAGCTTTTGCTATTCTGATGGCTTGCTTTTTATGCTAGATACTATGATATTCCGTAATTGGATGACATTTCTATTTTGTTGTTTGGTGTGCAAAAAAAAGAAAAGAATGGTATTCATAGACTCGTATCATAACCTTTTTCCGTAACTATGGAACAAATGTCTTATAGTACATTTGTTGACATCTTATCCATGATAGGTGAAACTAGGTTCAGAATGTCGATTCTCGGTGGTAACTGGTCAGTTACTCACTGGTTGTGGAAAGTTTGGTCCAGTCTGTTGCTTAAACACCACTGGTTTAACATATTTAGAGTTCAATTTAAACACTTTAAAAATTGGAACTTGGTAGTAACAAGAGGCATTGAACTATGGAAGGAATATGAGAACTCTGAAAACTCGGCAGAGAAGGGAACAACCAAAGCAAGAACTCAAAAGTTTATTCCAAATCTTGTAATACAACACTAGGTCTAAAACTCTAACTCAGGCAGAAGTGCAGTCTTTCATCATATAATCTTCCTATTTGAGGTGATGTGACAGCGATATTAATGTTTGATTCCTTATTCAGTTTGTTTTGGGTGGTGCAGAGGTGCTGGTCTTGATTCTAGCTGGGCACCACCATTGCTTTTTCAGAGTGCCTGTATTGGGCCTTGTTTTGGCAGGTTGTACTGGAATCCTAATCCACAATCAGCAAAATACTGAGAGAAGACGAAATTTTATCTTGTTTTGTATTTTACCGTAGCGTTAGCACAGGCACACTACTTATATATCTATGTTGACGGAAGTAGTCATCTCAAGATGCCATGTTTGCTATGAAATGCCATCAAAGGAATCAGTGTACCGTGTAGATAGATATTAGCCACTTTGCTATGTCCGATGTATTTTTTAACCAAGTTCCGTGCCGGATACACAGTTCCATTTTCTTTTCTTAATACTGCTTGTGGCCTGGTGGGATTAGAGCCATAGCTAGAACATTCTTGAAATTATTCTTCCTTGTGTATCACTTATGTGGCAGTATTTACATGCTCCCTTTC
This sequence comes from Dendrocalamus latiflorus, assembly GCA_017311315.1. NCBI lineage: Eukaryota > Viridiplantae > Streptophyta > Magnoliopsida > Poales > Poaceae > Dendrocalamus > Dendrocalamus latiflorus. The sequence continues at coordinate 2,527,747 of CM029659.1, forward strand.
ATATCAATCGATTCATTTAATACTTAAGTTGTTGATTTCCAAATGTAATCTTTGAATGTTGCAGATAGAGTCCCTTTCATTAACATTCCATGGCCATGACCTCATTGTTGATTCTGAGTTGGAGCTCAACTATGGCAGGTATAGTAATGCCTCTGTTTATTTCCATTCAGTTGTTACGGCCAAGTATCCTGCTGGAGCACTTCACTGATGGTTTTATTTAAAATTCAGGCGATATGGTTTGCTTGGCTTAAATGGCTGTGGAAAATCGACTCTCCTCACATCAATAGGCTGCAGGGAACTTCCTATCCCTGAACACATGGACATATACCATCTCAGCCGTGAGATTGAGGCTTCAGACATGTCTGCACTGCAAGCTGTTGTTTGTTGTGATGAAGAAAGGATCAAGTTGGAAAAGGAAGCTGAAATTTTGGCTGCGCAGGTCAGCTCTTCAATTGTCACTGTTATATTTGTGCTCCTGTATTCAGTATATATGTATATCCTGCCTTGGTGCTATTGCAAGTTATAACTGGACACCGAAGATGTTGTAACATTGGTTTTCTTTGCTGCCATTTTTAGGATGATGGTGGTGGTGATGCTTTGGATCGTATATATGAGCGGTTAGAAGCACTTGATGCATCAACTGCTGAAAAGCGTGCTGCTGAGATATTATTTGGTTTAGGTTTTAACAAGGAAATGCAGGCAAAAAAAAAAACCAGAGATTTCTCTGGTGGTTGGCGTATGAGGATTGCTTTGGCAAGAGCACTTTTCATGAATCCGACCATCCTTTTGCTTGATGAGCCAACAAACCATCTTGGTGAGTTCTTGTAAAAAAAATCTAAAATAAATGGGCATTGAATTAGCATATTAGGTTTTCAGTGGAAACATTTACACACAGCAAATTGTATTCCATATGCTAATACCAATGCGACTTCCTTTTCAACTATAAGTACATGAATGCATCCAAAGATTAGATTTCTTGTGAGTTTTACCCAAAAGATGATGTGAGACACACAGCCATATGCCTTTGTTTTCTGATTACAGAAAGTGACTGCAGTGTTACTTATCCTGTTGTTGCCTTTTGTATAGCCAATGCACTGCTCTGGCCCACAAGTACAATGTTAGGGCAAAAAAGTAGCTTGTGCCGTCTCAAGTCGGAGAATCTGAATTGCAGACTGGGATGATCTGATTGAGAGTTTATTCCAGCCATGCTTAGGATGTTGGGTTTAGGATGATTGTCACCATTGCATACTTGTGTAAGTAGCTGGCATTAAGCAAACGCAGTTATGGATTTTTATTTGCAAGGCCAGAGGCCCAACTGTTATTGGTTCAACAAGCGGATAGTGGTCTATTCCGGTAAAGGGTGAACAATCTGAGCTAGAGATATCTCTTGACTGCTTTTGCTGCTAGAGATGTCCTTGGTAAACTGTAATGTGGTTATGTTAATCATTTGTTTTGCATGTTGCTGGCTGCTTAAATAAACAAAAAGACATGGCAAATCAGAAAGCAGAGCGGACTGCTTTAGGCGAAATAACAAACAACAACACAGGTATGAGCGCTTCCTCAACTGTGATGGAATTGATGTCAATATTTTTGTAATTTTCTCAGTTCGGTAATCACTTGCAGCACCTGTCGATGAGGCCAAGCGAAAGAGGGAAGAGAGGAATAGAAAACAACGAGAATACCGAGCAAGGATAAGGGCTGAGCAATCCACCGAGCAAAGAGAAGAAAGGAATAAGAAGTATAGGAGTCTAAAGTTTTTTTTTAAAAAAAGGTAATTTTATTACCCGGCTTAACAGTAAGCTAGAACAGGAGTCTGCAGTAGACAGTTAGATAATGAAAGTCCTAAAATAAGGTAGACAGCTTCACATTGCAACTTTGAGCACTGAATTATGAAGAAGCAAATTCCACAAACACTAGCACAGCCCTATTTTTTAACCCGGAGGTAGATCCGTTTCTCCACTATATATCGAAAGTTTTTTTATAACTAATCCTATCTCTTGAGACAGGCTAACATGAAAATTTAAGATCAGTATCCCCTAAAAGAAATTAAGATAGGCATTTTTATGAATTGGTATTGCCCCTACTGATGGATCAGAAATGAGGACACTTTGTTAAGTCTTATGTAAGCAAAGTATCGAGATCAATTATTGAGTATATTTTTCTATTTAAGGTGAAAGGAGATCTAAAGGAGATTTCAGGCACAGTACGTGTGTACAGTTGATATTTTGGATAAATCAAGATCGAAAGTGACGTGAGCACAATCTCAAGCCTTACATAGAGTATGCTTTGTTTATCAATGCAAAATGGCCCTCAGACTCGCTCCCAGCAATATAGCTGCAAGATAACCACTTAACACGGTTAATTGACAGGCAAAATGTGAAGGGTTACAACATACGAAATTACAGTACAATTGGAATGTAATAAGCTGCAGTAGTTTTGAGTTTATCATCTTTGAGAATGGTATGCACATACACTGTACCGGAGCATTTTCCGTGCCAGTTCACATCTTTAGCTTTCAGTGTTTCAAGATCGTCATATGAGGGGCTCAAAATCAAGATGCAAGTGCTAACCTTATTTGTTCCTTTGCAGTTATTTTACCTCTATCTGACGGAAGCTCAAAATCATGAGGGGCTCTGATGCTGTTCGAATAGGTATGTATAATGTGTAACAATAGATCTACAAATTCTGCATGTATTATGTGCATATGTTAAAGCCTTGCAGGATGAATTTATTAATTCCCAAGCACTGATATCTGCAGTTAACTTATTATACTATATGCAGTGGATAGCATACTTGAAGCACCATGGATCTCTCATATTCTACATACAAGCCCTTCTCTTTATTGCTGAAAAATAGAATTAATGTCAGAAAAATATCATAAAAAAGGAATAGATGTTAGCTCAATTGCTGCCACATTTGAAACGGATTCTCACAAAAATTGTGTTGACTTTATCACTACTGTATGTGCAGGTAGGTTGATGCCCTGTGCCAAAGTATTTGTCGTGCATACAATTTGAAGATCACCCTTCAGGAAAAGCCCCTCAACAAGACTCCGATCCTTTAAGCAAAGACCACCATTATGAAAGCCAACTGAAAAATGGAAATAGGATCACATCAATTATGCAATCAGTATAACTTTAGGCAACACGTAACATGAGTATCCGACAAGAAAAACAGAAACATTGGAAATGTTTGCAAAATTAGGAAGTTATCATGGGTGCTCAGAAAACAAGATTCAACATCACCTCCATGTACAATGCAAGCCTGCAGCTGCTTGTCACTACAGGTTAGGGAAGCCTCCTTTAGATGTTCATATTGCTGCATTGACTTCACAAATGGATTTGAATAGCCAAGAGACTCCACAGTTTGTGAAAGGCATTGTGCTGCTTCCTGTGCACCTTTTCTTGTAGAACAGAAAACAAATGCAGACTTCCCTCTTGAATGTTGCATCAGTATATCTGCAATCAATATTCTCTTTCTATTTTGAGTCCTGAAATTCTGACAACGTAAATTTAATGTATGCAATGCAACTGACAGATGGGGAGATGTTACTTACCAAAAATGAAACTTTGCAGCCTCTACAAGTTGTAAGAAACAAACAAAAGTAAGTTGTCAGAGTTGATTCAGTATGAAGTCCAACAACTTCATTTTTTCTGAACAAATGTTGGGCACACCGGCACAATGTGATACAGCTCAGGGAGATGCAGAACACATCTAACTTAACACTCCTCCCTAATTTCCCCCTCTAATTTTGAAGAAAGAACATTGTTTTCATGTGCATCCCTGAAATGCCGCCGTGGCGTTAGCACGGGCACTATACTAGTGGTATACTAGTACACTAGTACCTGCACGGCACTCGTTTCAGTCACCTCAGCCCTTCAAAGAACGTGCATTGATGCGTACGGTTTGGTCGACGGGTGCATCAAGAGAAGAGAAGCGGATATTCCAGGTATTATCCCCCACTTTACCGACACGGCATCATCATCGTCTGATTGACCCTCCTCTTTCGCCATTCTTTTCCCTCGGTTTCCTTTCGTTGCCTGCCCTTTATCTCTCCGTTCCATGAGCCATCCACTCAAAACCTACAACCTACCAATGGATCACTAGCCTAGCTTCTACTCTTCCTCCTCTCCCGTCTTCTCTTCTTTAGGCCCGCTTGATTAGGCTGAAAAACTGTGACTTATAGTTGAAATTACACTGTAGCGGCTGAAATTTTACTGTAGCTGAATGTAACTTATTTGACGTAATTAAATTTAAAAAAAAACTTAAAAATAGAAAAATACGCTAGCTCATCACGGACAACGTAAACGAATATGGGAAAAAAGAACCGGCAAAAAAAAACTCAAAAAAGCTAAAAGTTCAGAAAAAGACGAAATTTATGAATAGTGAAAAATAAGCCAGAAGTTGAAGCTGAAATGAGCGGGTCTACATGTTTTGTCTTCGAAAGGCTGTATCATATGGTTCTCTTCTGACAGACTTATAAGTTAAGCTTTTAGCTACGAGTAATAACTTTTATTTATATTTTTAAAAATAATAAAGATGTTGATATAAATGTCGTATACGGTTTTAAGCTCAGTTTATTTTAGTTTAAGTTTCTAGCTTCTAACTTATTTTTCACTATTCCTAAATTTCATCTTGCTATGACCTTTTTGGCTTTTTAAAAGTTTTTTGCCGTTTTTTCTATATTCGTTTGCATTATTTGTGATGGGTGTCGTAGGGATGGCCCCCACCTAACCCCAGCAGGCCTGGTAGGAAATTATAAGGCCCAGAATAGGCCATGTGTAATGACATAACTGCCCCCAGAGGAGATAACCAGATGTAAGGGTATAACTGTAAAAGCACTCCTCATGTGTATATATATATATGAGTACAAGCCATGGGGAGGCCCCCAGGCCATTACATTCATCTTCATCACTCTCCACTACCATCTCTCTCTCTGTTTGGTCTGTAGCCACAACAATGGGCTAACCTGTGTTTTATTTTTAATTTTTTTCTAAATTTAGTTACATCAAATAAGCCACAATGTAATTTCAGCCATAAGTCAGTTTATTTCAGCCCAACCAAACGGCCTTTTAGACTTAGAAAGCCGTTTAGATGAACGACTTTAAAAACATTTAAAAAGACTATCTTAAATATTTCATCTTTTAGATAAGTTAAAGTTAAAAACCACGAAAAAAAAGGGGGAAACAGGGGCTATGTGTTACGATGGGTCAATGGCTACGAGAAAGAAGAAGCGAAGCTAGCTGCTTCGATTTTTTTTTCTTTCCATTTTGTACCTGTGGTGTAAGTGGTAACTACTAATGGCCGTCAGTTTCTCCTACTTTTAACGCGCGCATTCGTGACCGATGGCCGATCTATCGATGAGCATCCGACCTACTGGCAGGTCATCGATCAGGTTAAGCGTTTCAGAGTGGGCTGAGGCTTTGTGACGTGTCGCTGCCTCCTCGGTGGGTAAAGCACTTCATTGCCTCGATCGCAAGCTAGCTCACCACGCTGCTTCGCCGCAAGAATTAAAGGCCTGTTTGTTTCAGCTTTCTGGCAGCTGCAGTTATTCTCAGAATCTGTAACTCCTTCAAACAGTCTAGATTTTCATCCAGATTCTAAGTAGCCAGAAGCTACAGAATCCAGAAAATGAACTAGGAGCCAGAAGCTGGAGTTATCCAGCTTCTCCAGATTCTGACTAGCTGGATACTCACCAGCTACTTCTCAGAATCTACAGCTGAAACAAACAGACCACGCACATGCATAGACACACAGGCTCTATTGCTAATGCTGTTGGATTATATGTGGGCCAAGCCCATATAACAAGAATAATTCCTATTAAATCTCAAAGGCCCACTCATGCAAAGGAGGCATGCATGTGACCTTTAGTACCATATTGCTAGTTCTAGGAGAGGAAGACCACCTTAAAAGGGATGGTGCACTCCTAGCCACTTGAGGCATGTGTGGGAGAGAACTAGAGGATAACACGCGCGCGCTCGCTCGCCTCGCCTCGCCGGGCTGGGCGGGGCGGGGCGGGGCGGGCGCACGGCACCTGCGTGAATGGTCCGCCTAAATCCGCTCCAGGTGCTTGCGCAGACGCGGCTTCCTTTTGCAGTTTTATTTTGCTGTTTTGAGTGGCGGTGAATCCGGATCGGTTACGGTTGCTAATCCGGTTCGGTTACGAGTTATGGAGAACGTGCAGGCGTCTTGATCACGCGTCCTGGTCTTCCATAAATACTGAGCCGCCGACTCCATACAGCACACGCGAAAATCAATCTAGGGTTTTGCCTTCTCCATCCATTGTGCTGCGCCGTCCCACGTAGTCTACTCCGTCCCGTCCGCCGGCGTGCACTGTCGTTCGGGAGAGCAGGTCTCCGGAACCGTCGCCTTCGAAGTCCTGCACCGGGAGAGGGCGAATAAGGTTTTTGGGAAGCGCTCTGCGCGACTGCTCGCTGTAGCTCTGGCTCGTCTTCCTCGTCGTTCGGCTTCGGCGAATCGTCATCGACTTCGTGTCATCCTCACCGTGCCTGCGGCGTCTACATCGGCAAACCGATCAGAACAGAACCATCGGTACGTAACAGTCCTGTTTTCCGTATTAGATCTGTTCATGTACAGTTTCCTGGTTTACATGTCTAGATCTTTTATGCCTGTGATAGTTCTGTTATTGTGCGTGCATGATGTCATGATTAATTTATGGAATAAATTGAACCTACATGTGCTTATATTTTCAACAATCCAAAAACCTTATCGTAGGCACTGTGGTTTTACTATGGCTGGATTTGCCGATGCACTGAGGCCGGATAAGTTCTCCGGTGTGCACTTTAAGAGATGGCAGATCAGGGTCACTCTGTGGCTTACTGCTATGAATGTATTCTGGGTTAGTAATGGCAAGCCTGAAGGTGTTCTTGATGCTGAAAAGCAGAAAGAATTCGAGACTGCCACTACTCTCTTTGTTGGATGCATTCTTAGTGTTCTTGCTGACCGTCTGTGCGAGGTGTATATGCACATGACAGACGCGAAGGAGTTATGAGATGCACTGAATTCCAAATACGGTGCTACTGATGCCAGCAATGACATGTATGTCATGGAGCAATTTCATGACTACAAGATGGTTGATAACCGTTCTGTAGTAGATCAGGCTCATGAGATACAGGCCATTGCCAAGGAACTCGAACTCCTGAAGTGTGTCTTACCCGACAAGTTTGTGGCTGGATGTATTATTGCGAAATTACCTTCTTCATGGAGGAATTTCGGAACAGCACTCAAACACAAGAGAAGAATACTCTGTTGAGAATCTGATTGGGTCTCTTGAAATTGAGGAGAAAGCTCGGGAAAAGGACGCTGTGTCTAAGGGTGATGGAGGGCAGTCTAGTGCCAATGTGGTACAGAAACCCTCAAGCAAGAACAAAGGGAAATTTGTTAAAGCCCAACAGACAACCAACTTCAAGAAGAAGAACAACAACAACAATCAGGATGATAGAACTTGCTTTGTGTGCGGTGAGCCTGGTCACATGGCCAAGAAGTGCCCACAACGCAAAGGAAAGAAGGCACCTGCAGGACAGACTTCTAAGTCTGTCAACGTGACCATTGGCAAGACTGGAGATGGGACTGGGTATGGTAATTTACCTACTGTTCTTTCAGTTAGTCAATCTACCAATTGGTGGATTGATACAGGAGCTAATGTACATGTGTGTGCTGATATTTCGTTGTTTTCTTCTTATCAAGTCGCCCGAGATTCCTCCGTCCTAATGGGGAATGGGTCACATGCTACTGTTCATGGTGTTGGCACGGTAGATCTGAAGTTTACTTCGGGAAAGATCGTGCAGCTGAAGAACGTGCAGCATGTCCCTTCTATAGACAAGAATCTCGTTAGTGGCTCCCGTTTATGTAGAGACGGGCTTAAGTTGGTATTTGAGTCTAATAAAGTAATCGTGTCTAAACATGGACATTTTATTGGTAAAGGCTATGAGTGCGGAGGCTTGTTCCGCTTTTCCCTTTCAGATTTCTGCAATAAGACTGTAAACCATATTTGTGGCAGTGTGGATGATGAGGCTAATGTTTGGCACTCACGTCTATGTCATATTAATTTTGGTTTGATGTCTCGGCTTTCCAGTATGAATTTAATTCCAAACGTTTCCATCACCAAAGGTTCTAAATGCCATAGCTGTGTGCAATCAAAGCAACCTCGTAAGCCTCACAAGGCTGCCGAGGAGAGAAACTTGGCACCACTAGAACTCCTGCATTCAGATCTTTCTGAGATGAATGGCGTGTTGACGAAGGGTGGAAAACGATATTTCATGACATTGATTGATGATGCAACTAGGTTCTGTTATGTGTATTTATTGAAAACGAAAGATGAGGCTTTAGACTATTTTAAAATCTATAAGGCAGAAGTTGAAAACCAGTTAAATAGAAAGATAAAAAGACTTAGGTCAGATCGTGGTGGAGAGTATTTCTCAAACGAATTTGACTTATTTTGTGAGGAACATGGCATTATACATGAGAGGACGCCTCCTTATTCCCCCGAGTCAAATGGGATTGCCGAAAGGAAAAACCGCACGTTGACTGACTTGGTGAATGCCATGTTAGATACTGCGGGATTACCTAAGGCATGGTGGGGGGAGGCTTTGCTAACGTCTAATCACGTATTAAATAGAGTTCCTAACAGAAATAAGGACAAAACACCATACGAGGTATGGATTGGGAGAAAACCATCACTTTCTTACTTGCGTACATGGGGGTGCTTGGCGAAAGTTAATGTGCCAATAACTAAGAAACGCAAGCTTGGACCTAAAACTGTGGACTGCGTCTTTCTGGAATATGCTAATCATAGCATTGCCTATAGATTTTTGATAGTTAAAACTGAGGTACCTGACATGCATGTTGGTACAATTATGGAGTCTCGAGATGCAACATTCTTTGAGAATATTTTTCCTATGAAGGATACACATAACACTACTAGTCAACCTTCTGAAATAATTCCCAGTTCAATCACATCACCTGAACCTTTTGAACATTCACATGAACTTGTCAATGAGGAGGATGACAGTGGAGCTCCTAGAAGGAGCAAGAGACAAAGGATATTCAAATCCTTTGGTGATGATTTCACTGTGTACCTTGTGGACGACACTCCCAAGTCTATTTCAGAAGCGTATGCATCCCCTGATGCAGACTACTGGAAGGAGGCTGTCCGTAGTGAAATGGATTCCATTATCGCTAATGGAACCTGGGAGCTGACAGATAAACCTTATGGGTGCAAACCTGTAGGGTGCAAGTGGGTGTTCAAAAAGAAGCTTAGGCCTGATGGTACTATTGAAAAATATAAGGCTCGGCTTGTTGCCAAGGGCTATACTCAGAAAGAAGGCGAAGATTTCTTTGACACTTACTCACCTGTTGCTAGGCTGACCACAATTCGAGTACTACTTGCTTTGGCTGCCTCACATGGTCTTCTCGTTCATCAAATGGACGTTAAGACAGCTTTTCTTAATGGAGAGCTGGATGAGGAAATTTACATGGAACAGCCTGATGGATTTGTAGTAGAAGGTCAAAAAGGCAAGGTGTTAAAACTGTTGAAATCTTTGTATGGTCTGAAACAAGCCCCTAAGCAGTGGCATGAGAAGTTCGATAGAACACTGACATCTGCAGGCTTTGCTGTCAATGAGGCAGATAAATGTGTATACTATCGCTATGGTGGGGGTGAGGGAGTTATTCTATGTTTGTATGTGGATGACATCTTGATTTTTGGGACAAACATCAATGTGATAAATGAGGTCAAATCATTCTTGTCTCAAAACTTTGATATGAAAGATCTGGGAGTGGCTGATGTTATTCTAAACATTAAATTGGTTAGAGGTGAGGATGGGATTACACTTTTGCAATCTCATTATGTGGAAAAGGTCTTGAGCCGTTTTGGCTTTTCTAACAGCAAGCCTTCTCCAACACCTTATGATCCTAGCGTGTTACTTCGTAAGAATAAGAAAATTGCTAGGAATCAGCTGGAATACTCCCAGATAATTGGCTCACTAATGTACCTAGCTAGTGCAACAAGGCCAGACATCTCCTTTGCTGTGAGCAAATTGAGCCGGTTTACATCTAACCCAGGAGATGATCACTGGAAGGCGCTTGAGCGAGTGTTGCGCTATCTGAAAGGTACCTCGAACTTTGGACTTCACTATACTGGGTACCCGTCGGTGCTGGAGGGTTACAGTGATTCCAACTGGATCTCTGATGCTGATGAGATCAAAGCCACTAGTGGATATGTTTTCACTATTGGTGGTGGTGCTGTTTCATGGAGGTCTTGCAAACAGACCATTTTGACGAGGTCAACCATGGAAGCAGAGCTTGCAGCACTAGACACTGCTATTGTTGAGGCAGAATGGCTACGAGATCTATTGATGGATCTACCGACAGTGGAAAAGCCAGTGCCAGCTATCCTTATGAACTGTGATAATCAAACCGTTATCGCTAAAGTGAACAGTTCTAAGGATAACATGAAATCGTCTAGACATGTTAAGAGACGATTGAAGTCTGTCAGGAAATTGAGAAACTCCGGAGTTATAACCATGGATTACATCCAAACAGATAAAAACCTGGCAGATCCCTTTACAAAGGGACTATCACGAAATGTGATAGATAGTGCATCGAAGGAGATGGGTATGAGACCCATGTGAGTTATCTATGGTAGTAACCCAACCTATGTGATCGGAGATCCCGTGAATTAGGATCTGGGAAAAACAAGCCATTAGTTAACTGGAGGAGAGTAATTTCAACCCTCTCTATGTGAAGATGCAATACTCTCAGAAACTGCAAGGCAGGTTGACTAAGGTCTTAATGTGTTCCATTGGCTTTTAGAAGCGAAGACGCTATCCTGCAGAGCGTTCTTGAAAGAACACACCTATATGAGCCCGACTGTTAGTCGCAGTCTATGGAGATCTTGGGTAATCTCCTACTAAGCTCATGAAGAGACCAAGGAGTATGACGTATACGCTCCAACCGAGGGGTAGCCTACTGGCGGCCTAGTATCAGTTAAGTCTTTAAGTGAAGCTTGCTTGCACCAAACTTGCAATTCAAGGCATAGTCCATTGTTCAAGTTGTGAGTAAGTGTAGCTTGGAGTTCTAGGTGGATGTTCAACTTTAATCGGTCTCCATCGAAATACTGATATATAAACAGTACATTGGAATTCAGGCAAATCTCTGTGGGACTTTGAGATCTGGTGGGGATTGTTGGATTATATGTGGGCCAAGCCCATATAACAAGAATAATTCCTATTAAATCTCAAAGGCCCACTCATGCAAAGGAGGCATGCATGTGACCTTTAGTACCATATTGCTAGTTCTAGGAGAGGAAGACCACCTTAAAAGGGATGGTGCACTCCTAGCCACTTGAGGCATGTGTGGGAGAGAACTAGAGGATAACACGCGCGCGCTCGCTCGCCTCGCCTCGCCGGGCCGGGCCGGGCTGGGCAGGGCAGGGCAGGGCGGGGCGGGGCGGGCGCACGGCACCTGCGTGAATGGTCCGCCTAAATCCGCTCCAGGTGCTTGCGCAGACGCGGCTTCCTTTTGCAGTTTTATTTTGCTGTTTTGAGTGGCGGTGAATCCGGATCGGTTACGGTTGCTAATCCGGTTCGGTTACGAGTTATGGAGAACGTGCAGGCGTCTTGATCACGCGTCCTGGTCTTCCATAAATACTGAGCCGCCGACTCCATACAGCACACGCGAAAATCAATCTAGGGTTTTGCCTTCTCCATCCATTGTGCTGCGCCGTCCCACGTAGTCTACTCCGTCCCGTCCGCCGGCGTGCACTGTCGTTCGGGAGAGCAGGTCTCCGGAACCGTCGCCTTCGAAGTCCTGCACCGGGAGAGGGCGAATAAGGTTTTTGGGAAGCGCTCTGCGCGACTGCTCGCTGTAGCTCTGGCTCGTCTTCCTCGTCGTTCGGCTTCGGCGAATCGTCATCGACTTCGTGTCATCCTCACCGTGCCTGCGGCGTCTACATCGGCAAACCGATCAGAACAGAACCATTGGTACGTAACAGTCCTGTTCTCCGTATTAGATCTGTTCATGTACAGTTTCCTGGTTTACATGTCTAGATCTTTTATGCCTGTGATAGTTCTGTTATTGTGCGTGCATGATGTCATGATTAATTTATGGAATAAATTGAACCTACATGTGCTTATATTTTCAACAAATGCATGCATATGTTCCTTCATGTGCCCTCTCTAGCTCGTCTCAAGAACCAAAAGCGATAATGTTCATAGATCAATCGATCCCTGCTCCTCTCGATTAGGTCCGTGATGTGTATGTCTGGCTAGCTAGAAGTGCAGATATTTTGCTGCGTGAATTAATGGTGCATATCATTGTCAACTTCTTTTTTGGTTCTTAAAAGCTATTTTCTAACATTTTTACAGTAAATAATTTTTAAATGAAGCGTATTTTCAAGATGCAGACTACGCACCTTGCAAGATTCGATGCACAATGGAAGGCTAGTGGGCTAGTGTACGCGTCGATCGATCGTATAACAACTTAGTTAGAACATATGTTTTGTATTTTGGCTTTTTTGTAAATGTACTTTTTTTTTAAAAGAGGATATTGCTAGAGGCCTTCACTTCTGGCCCAGAAGAAAGTCACAAAACACAATATTAGTGCTTATACTAAACCTTATAAGACATAAAGTGAGAGCTATAGCTCCTGAAAGGTGCGTCATAGAGTGGGAGTTGAAGTGCATTTGTTCATGACGGCGCATTTTGTTGCTCACAAGTAGGAGCTACCTGCTATAAATCTTATAATTGTACTTTGATTGAACCACAAGGACCTATGAAACAGAGACCACCTAAAGCGTTACTCATCACCAACATAAACGGCTATTTTCGTCTCCTTTCAGAAAGAAAAGACGAGATGCTAGCTGAAGCACTCATACTCGAAGGCAGCAAGGAGAGGGTGAAAATGATTTGAACTTTTTTTTTTACGAGCGATGCTCTCCACAAGAATTCCATCAGTTCCAGAGTCAATTGAAGCTTAATTTACTCTCAATCTTTTTGCTAGTCGTTGGAAGTGGTGCACTTCGCTGTGGGGATGGTGAAATGCTCACCCTTGAAGTTGGTGGATGGTGTGGCCAATTATTTGGCCATTTCATATGAAAAGACCTTAAAAATTGTTGCAATGAATTATTGTTAATTTAGATAGTTGAAAATTAAAGATACGATCTTCTGCGAATTTGTTGGTCAGTCTACTTGCTGTTGTACAGTAACAGATGGCTCCTGCATGCAGTGTGTTATTTTTGGCCTTCGAGCAGAGGCGGAGCTGGGCCTCGGGTCGCCCGGGCAATAGCCCGAGGCCCAGCCGAAAACTACCCACTAATTTTACTATAGCTAACAAAAAAACTAGGTTAGAACCAATGCTTTCTAGTAGACTGGATCGAGACGTGGGCCTCCGCTGGCTCCGCCCCTGCCTTCGAGTGCTGTGGTGTGCATTTTGAGGTCTATCTGCATGTTACTATGTCAAATGAGAACCTCCTGCACGTGATGTCATGAGGAGCATTAACGTGGTCGATGGTTGATTGAATTGATTAATCACACTATGACTGTCAACATCATTTGTCCAGCAGACATTTTCAGTAGTTTAACCGGACCGACCGGTGTTGACCGGTTTATTATGAGTTGAGGTATGAGCGAAAATTCTGTGTCTCTTACTTTCGTGTTTTTAGTTATAAATGTTTTATTATGAAGTCTGGAAACCTAGATAAGTTCGAATCATATTCATCTGACAGTATCTTTCTAGTTTACTCGACTTCTTCGTGGGGTTATAAGGTCTGAAACTGCGAGTCTAGCAGAATTATAGAGACCTGTGAAGTGACTTTCGATGAGGCAAGTCCTGGTATTATGCCTAACATCTTAGGTCCAGTTGTGTGGTCTGAGATCTTCTTTATAGATGATGAGGATGGATATGAAGGTTCTTTACCTGATCCAATCCCCTTGTCCCCTGAGGTGTCTGCTTCTATCACTGCGCCTTAGGAAGATCAGCACTTACCTTCTAGTTCTTCTGGAGCTTGTGACTTTACTCTTACCTCCACAGCTTTTGAAGTAGATGCTACTTCTTCATCTTATCCCGGACCTTCTCGACGCATTCAGCGTCGTCATCCTTCTGAGCAGATGATAGGAGATCTCTTTGAGCGTGTCACATGCTCAAAGCCTGGTTTATCTCACTTCTGTCGCTTGGAGTCAACCGTGATCAACGGTGAGGATTGGGGCTAGGCTCATAGAGCAGTTGAGGCCCAAAACGATCGAGGATACCAGGTAAGACGGTGAGTTAAAGCATGGCACGAGAAAGACGAGAAATGTGGAAGACGAATTCGAACAGTGGGATCGCACCATGAGGCTTGCAATGGCCAAGTGAGCCATGGTTCGGTGGGATCAGGATGGGAGAGACTCGGTGACGCGTGGCAAGTTAGTGGTGCACCTACACGTAGCAAGCATAGCGATTGCTTGCAGTGCTTGGCGATGATCGGGTTGAGGAGGGATATTTTAGTAGTTTGACCAAAATACCGGAAGCCATCTTTGATCAAAACCACGATATATGGGCGATACGTTGAGAGCGGTTTAGGTCAAGGTGGAGCTGGTTTGGTCAAGATGGACCGACTCCATGAATTAAGCATTCCACCTTAAATCTATTAGCGGTAGCTCTTTTTCGCTCTGGGTAGGTGAGCTCCATCCTTCACAATTCGCTGGGTCTTCTCACAACCTTCTTTGAGAAGATCACCATGCACGATGCCTCCAACACTGTGCAGGAGTTGGTAAACTCTAAGAGTAATAAGTCAAACACTCGCTTGACTCTCACCACGTGCAACAAATACGCAAGCTTAAGTAGATACTCAATCCACCGCCATCGCTAGGCAGCGGCGGGGGAGAGCCCGGTAGGCGAGTGTAATAAGAGGAAGCCACCGCCATCGCTGAGTGCCCTTCTCTTTGATCCACCAGCTACTGTCGCTGAGTGTTATTCTCTCCGATCCACTGGCCACTGTCACCGAGCGTCATGCCGCTGGTTGGAGGGGCGATGGGAGATGTAATTGGTGGCGGCGCCCTAGGGAAAGTTGGGGGACTGCGACCAGATGCTGCCGCGCGGAGAAGGAATTAGTGGCGGCATCAAGGAGGAGGAGCGACACGAGGGTTCGGGGGAGAAGGAGGCAGCAGTTGCGGGAGGTGGAGGTGGGGAGGAGGCGGTGGGCAGATAGGGAGAGGAGGCGGCAATGGGCAAATGCACTGGGAAGGCGGCGACGAGAGGATGCGACGCTGCTGGAGAAGTTGGGGGACTGCAACAAGACGCTGCCGTATGGGGAAGGAATTGGTGGCGGCACCGAGGAGGAGGCAAGACACAAGGGTTCGGGGGAGAGGAGGCGGCGGTTGTGGGAGGTGGAGTGGTTGCGGGAGGCAAAGGATGCAGAGGAAGAGAAGAGGAGCGCGACCCACGCGTTGGCCTGACCTTTTCTATGAGTGAAAGAACTACCTACATACAGATCTAGACGTCTGATCTTTGATCAGACGGCTGAGAAGAGAGGAGGGAGAACGAACCGACGATCACCAACTCACATTTTTATAATAGTAAAGATTAGCTATCAGTGGCTATTTTCCTCTCATCCCTATCCCTATAGGGATTTTGGCAGAGCATGAGGCACATCAAGCTAAATTTCAATAACATTAAAGATAATTTTATATATTTTATCATATAGTTGTGTAGAAATAAGTAAATTTATTGATACGTGAGACGGCAGAATAATACTAGATGAATTGTATACCGCATATTATACCAAAATATATTAGGTTTGAAACAAAATACCTACATTTTAGACATACAGAAATATTAATCTACGTGTATACGAGTATATATCAAAAAATAACGAGGATAGAAGGAGCATTCCCGTCTCTATCCCCATATAATCTAACAGAGAGAAAAAAAAAGTCTCCCTCATACCCATTCCCTAATAGGAGAATTCCCTACGGTTACCAGATGACGAGGTCCCATTGCCATTCCTAGCCAAAACTATGGTTGTTTTCGCACGCGGGGGGTAGGGTTGGCAACGGGGTTCATCCTCGACGGGACCCAATCCCCGTCCCCGATCCCCGCGAAATTAAAATTCCCCGAACCCCGGCCCCGGGCTCGGGGCCAAGTTGGGCCCGTCCCCGTTCCCCGACGGGCTTCGGGGGCCCGACGGGGCAAAATTCCCCGCCAACAAGTAACAGAGAGATGTGAAACTAAGGAACACTTAACAAATGTGGCCACTGCCAACACTTAACTCATGGCACTTTGCATATCACAGCAATACTGCAGCCATCAATTAGAATGGGTTTTTGGACAAACCAAGTTGCGTACCATAAATCATCATAGGCTTCATCAATGTTAAACAAAAAAGATACATCCAATGTCAGCCAGGAATCAAATGTTAGTTGCAATTTGCTGCAAACAACTTTGAAATAAAAGATTGAGATGCCACAACTGGATGAAGAAATTGATCTGTGGAGGAGGGCGTCGCCGGTCTCAGATCTGTGGAGGAGGGCGTTGCCGGTCTCAGATCCAAGGTGGCGTCGCCTCGGTGGAGAAGAGGAACCGGTGGGGAAGGGCCGAACCGCCGGGGAAGGGGGCGGCAGGGGCGGCGGCGGGGGAGCCGGGCGCGGTGGGGGTGGCGGGGGAGGGGGCGAAGGCGCCGGGGAAGGGGAAGAGGGCGGCGGGGGAGGGGCGGCGGTGGAGGGGGCGGCGGGGGAGCCGAGCGCGGTGGGGGCGGCCAGGGAGGGGGCGGAGGCGCCGGGGGAGGGGCGGCGGCGCCGGGGAAGGGGAAGAGGGCGACGGGGGAGGGGCGGCGGGGGAGCGGGGCGCCGTGGGGGCGGACTGCGGAGGCGCTGGGGGAGGGGGACTGGGGGGCGGCGAGGTAGGGGCAGTCGGGCGCAAGCGCAAGGGGAGGTGTTGGCGATGCTGGGGGAGAGGGACTGGGGGCGGCGAGGTAGGGTTTTTTGGCTAACTTTTATATGAAGTGTAGAGGACCCCACATGTCAATGATCCCCGACGGTTAACGGGAACGGGGATCCCCGGCCCCGCCATCCCCGACCGGGACAGTATTTTGCCCACGAAAATCCCCGCGGGGAATAAAATCCGCCAGACCCATCCCCTCATAGGTGAATTCACCGTCGGGGATCGGGTCACCATTGCCAACCCTAGCGGGGGGTGTGGAGGTATTTTGTCCAGTTTTGAGAGTTCAAGGTTATGAAATACCTGATTTGGAGTTAAGAAGGGAAGATGGGATAAAATAGACTTATTCCTGAAATAATACATGGGCAAGCTTTGTGCGCCAAATCATATACATGTAACCTTATTGAATATCATAAAATTACAGTGAATAACCAAGGAAAATTGCGATATCCTAAAAGGTGTTATGGCCATCGTAATATGGCATATGCTACACAACAATCACTCAAAAGTTCTTCATTGCAGCCAACTCTGCACCCAACCCATTGACCTCAGGACATGAAAATTTGGGTATGAAAATGCCACAAAGAAAGAATTGCCTTTTTTTTTGGCTGCAAAGTAGCCTGCCAGGATTGATACCATAGAATAGCACCCTTCCATGTGTCCAGTTTGGACTTCATCGGAGGGATTTGACCAAAAAGCAATGTGTGGCTCAAATGGCACTATGCATCAACCAAGTCCAGTGCTCCCAAACAAAATTGGGATTGCATTTGATACCCTCAGAAAAAATAGGTGCAGCCATCGAGCTGTGGTTCCCTCCTCGGTCCCTACTCATGTTAACACTGCAAGAAGAAAGGAAAAGAGTAAATTCGAGCGAATACAACGAACAATAAACTCGGAATTAAGAACTTACATGGACACACGTCCTTATATCTACTAAGAACATAAACTCCTTGCTGGAATTGGGAACTTAAATGGACACACATCCTTATATCCTCAGCACCAAATAGCATTATTGTCCACAAAATTAAATCAGCTTTTTGCAATAAATAGGAGCATATAAAACATCACACCCCTTAATAAAGTGAGGAAAAAGATAAAAAAGAATTGACAAGCTAGTAATGTTGTACGTATTTTAATATCCTAATTAACTGGCAACGGTGTATATTAAGATAGTTGGATTTGCTTTCAAAAATTTGGAGCACTAGAAGGGTTATAACTGTGGGGGCAAAGCCAGTGAATCACCATAGGCAAAATTTGGGTTTTTACATTTGCCAAACAGTTCTTTTAGGCTGACGAAGTTCCTTCATTGTTCGTACCCCACTGCTCCTCACCCTTATTCCCATTTACAAGAACGGTCTCTTCAGGTTCATCAGCATCAACTTGGACAGCTTCATCCGTGTTCTCCACTTTATTCTCTTCAAATATCTAAGAGGAATTGTATTTTATTATTTTTCAGAAATTAATAAAAAAGTATTATAATCATCAATCAAGGAGAAAATATTGATGAAACAATGGCATTGTGATTAATACCCAAGGAAATATTGCTAATGTAAACATTGATTAGTATAGATATCATAAGTTTTTTAAACACCATAGCATATAAGTTGAACATGGAAATGAGGAGGCGCACGGCACATGCAATACCTTCTCATCAGGCTCTCCATTTTCATCCAGTGCATCTACTGGTTCCTCATCTTCAATGACCTGCATCCTTTTGAAAGCTTCCACAAGAGTCATGTCTGACTTTTCAGCATGGCTCAAGTACTCATCAGCAGATGGATAGTGGCCCCTGCACATACAAGCCTTATTATCGCAAGAGGTTTATTTACTTCAAAACTATGAGGTGGTCAGGATTTTTTAAAAAATACTGTCAATGCAATAAAATCCAACAAATTGATGTCATTACATTGTACAAGAAAAAAAGAGAGCAGTTTCTGTGGTATTTTTTACCTCTGGGAAGCAATATTCTTTTCTACGGTAAGTGCAATCTGCCAGTCTTCAAATAAATTTGGATACTCGGAAGGATCTGCCAGAGACTCTGCAGCTTTTGGGTTAACCTGCAAAGGAACAAAATAATGGAATAAGCCAAGAACAATAATAGAATACGATGGTCTCTCGCTTTTTTAATGGGGACACCCTTTTCAAAAAGAGGTTAATAGCAGAAGATTAAGAAATTACTTTGCTGAGGTCATTTCTCCATATTGCTACTATCTCTGAAACTTTGCTGGGAAGATAAGAACGTGCCATTAATGCAGCTTCAGGTATACGATTACTGCAGAATACACAATATGTAGTTTAGCTTTAAAAGGAAGTCCATTACAACAAGGAGTTCATCACAGCAAAAAAAAAATTCACCTGTGTACGAGCAACTGTATGCAATCTTCCAATTTACTAAGCATAAAGAGGCAGAGGAAAGCAACATTGTTTTTCCCGTGCTCTTTTGCTAGAGAAGCAAGCTTTTCGATTCCATCTGCATCTCCAAGAGATGAGTATAGTAGCAACAAGCCACTTAAATCCTTCCCTTGCAGAAGGCACTCTTCTGCCATCTCGAGCTGTAATGCAGAAGTTGTGCAATACTTAGAACACTAAGCTAGCATGCATACTCAAGAGCACTGAGCTATCATGCGCGAGCTAATACAAATGTAAGTTTATAAAATGAATATGTTGATTTACATTATTTGCCATTGAATGGTTGCAATATTGACCATTAACCATTTCCATGTTTCCATGGCGAGATTTGGCAGGAAAATTGTGGAAGGATACAGTCTCAAAGCTCATTTTCAAAAGCATGTTTGGTTTAATTTTTCTTCCAAGTTTTGAACAGATAAAAAGATTCAATTCAAAACTATTTGATCACTAGAAAGACAAATCTCACACTTCAACAGTAGCATTCTATTATATTATCCTTGAAAGCTTAACGCTTGTCAACAATCATTTACATGTTAGATACCAGCAACCTTTATAAGGTTTAAGAACCAACCTTGCCTGTGGACACGGCGAGTTCACCCAACTGCTTCCACTTAGATTCACTCTGTGCTTCTACGGCGATAGCCTGCACCATAAATGACAAGAGATTTGGTACTATATGACATTTAGCCAATAATTTTGCAGCATAGAATGCCTTCAAGCATATGCTCTAATATGTGACAATATGTTCTTTACCTTGGCAACATCTAATTTTCCAAGCTGCACAGCTAGGTCAAATTTGTAATCAGCATCAGTGGCTATCTCAAGAGCCTCCTCCAACATTCCTCTAGACTCCAAGAAATGAGCGACACTACCATAAGAAAAAAAGAGGAACCAGAATTAAGGTTAGAATAGAACAGACTTGAAACAAAGTTGGGACAAAATACACCAACAGAGGAAGGAAACTAAATTGTTTGATTTTGCTATTAGACACTTCCATTGGTAA
Source organism: Dendrocalamus latiflorus (assembly GCA_017311315.1). Classification (NCBI taxonomy): domain Eukaryota; kingdom Viridiplantae; phylum Streptophyta; class Magnoliopsida; order Poales; family Poaceae; genus Dendrocalamus; species Dendrocalamus latiflorus. Next base: position 2,548,091 of record CM029659.1, read on the forward strand.
CGGAATATAAGAAGATACACTAGGAAAAGGTTGGTATGGAATTTCAAAAACAGACTTATATGTCAATAATCTACCAGCTGAGTCTATTTTAGATGTGATACTGAGATGTACGACAATGTTAAATGCATGAAAGGCTGAACGCATAAAAGTTAGTTGTATTGATCTCAACCCAAAGGGCTATATATATAGAGTACATAGGACACATAATACTAAACTCTAGAAACTAGAAAATATCACAAATACTCTTAACACCCCCTCAAATGCAAGGCGCATGTAATAACATTGTATTTGAAAGGGTTGACACTAAAATGCCACAAATCCGTAGTCTTGATAACGTCGTTGTAGCGTACAGCTCTTGGAAAATATGTCGAGTTGAAGAAGAATAGATAGAAACATGGAGCCGCAGATCGAAGCCCAAAATGGTAGCGGCGCAGTGTACAAGAAGCGCAATATAGAAGAAGCGCGGTGGCTCAGAGAGAAGCAGCAGCATCATAACTTCTACAATCTGCACGCGGCTCAGGGAGAAGAGCGACAGCTGCCGTCATGCAAAAGGAAATTCCTATACTTCTATGACTGACAATAAATTTGTGGACTCGCAACGACTTAGACGAACTGAAAGATATAGGCTATGGACTTGGATGAATGCAACAGAAGATTAAGAAGAAAAAGAATTAAAGACTACGCATACTAGTAGCAAGCTATAACCAAAACTACCATAGCAGGGCTAAGCCACTTCAACAAAACCTCCATCAGTAGCTTGCGCTTGGAGGTAGGTGTGAAGAGCGACGTGCACTGTGTGATGACCACGACCTCATCGGAAAACAGTGACTCTCATCAGAAAATAGCGACCCCTCTTTCTTTTCTCCACTCTCCCCTCCCGAGGCTCTTCTTCGCCTTCGTCTCTCTTACGCGAAGGCCGAGTGGAGAGGACGACCTAGCCGGGGCTGAGCTAGGCCAGTGTCAGCCAACCGGGGGCGAGCGGCAGCCGGCGGCCAATCGGAGACGGCAACCACGAGTGGTGACCGACGTCGGCGCCGACAGTGAAGCCTAAATCGACAGTTGGGAACGGATCAAGGCGCCAGCGATAGAGGAGACAGCGGCCACAGGAGAGCAGCGGTGACCTCAGGGGGATCCGCCCGGATCAGGGTACAGATGGAGGAGCAACGCGAGCTTGGTGGCAGCGGCAAGCAAAGAGGCTAGTCGGCGTCCGGATCCGGGCTGAGAGAGGCGGCAATGGCCCGAAGAGGATCCAGGAGAGGCGGCGGCGGCTCAAAGAGGATCCGGGAGAGGCAGCGATGGCCCAAAAAGGATCCAAGCCCGATCTGCGCCACCGGCGGCTGGATCTGCGAGGTGGGGGCCCAGAAGCCATTGAAGAGAACCGGCGGGAGGAGACTGATGCTGCGTCCCCTGTGAGCGAAGATGGCTGGATACGCCGCGGAGAGCGCCTGACGACGGCGCGAGAGATTGCTCCTCCTAGGGGCAGCAGATGCGAAAGACGAGCAAATACTAGGAGGCAGCGGCGGTGGCTACGGTAAACCCTAACCTTTGCTCTGATACCATGTTAGATGCGTGGAAGGATGAAAGCATAACGGTTAGTTGTATTGATCTCAACCCAAAGGGCTATATATACAGTACATAGGACACATAAGACTAAACCCTATAAACTAGAAATACCACAAATACGCTTAACAGACAACATAGTTACACGATAACACAGATATCATAAATAATGTTGAAATGGCAGTATAATTTAGCATATAAATGTATTTTCAAATTTTCATCTTGCTTTGTTATTGTTTGGAACAAAAGCACAACAATTTATTCACAAACAAGAGCAACCAAAAATAGGAATCATTAAAAGAACTTATCTTTGTGGATCAAATACAGCCACTAACCTATTATATTGCGCCTTCGGTATGGATGGTAAAATCTCATTTGCGCGTTCCAAATCTCCACGCATCACAAGTGTCTTGTACTCAATCAAACTGAGAAGTAATGTGTACCCCATGACACTGCAATGAGCCAATGTATTAGTTGCAAAAATCAACAAAGATGCTACACAAGGAAGCAATGTATTCAAGCAAACGCACTTAAACTCCTTGTCAATAAGATAAACTCGACTTTGATTCGCAAGATATCCCAACAAATACATAGGGCGATCCAAGTGATACATTGTGGTGACCTGTAAATATAAAGCTTATAACCATGTAAAAAATAAAGTTGTATAACACAAAAGACCCATATAGAGAATGTTACAAAAAAATGCTTGTGTGGAGCACCCGATCTTTACCTCACCACCAACGCAATAATTTAGGCGCCACGATGAGTTGTTATAAATAAAACAGTCTCCAACCCAAATCCCTGTCCTCACTCGCTCGTTCACCTCATGAAGCAGCTCAAAAGCATCTTCAATGCCTTCCTCGTCCACAGGCTTTCCACCTTCTAGATAAGAAGCAACAACATCTCTCTGCAGGAACATAAATCATAAACAAGATTTCATGTAATGTTTTTAAGGGTTTCATTTGATAATAAATTCAAAGAGCAGAGAAGGAAAAAATGAGAAGATAAATGAACATTTAGAGAACACAATAACTTACATTGTACTTTAGGATGTAGAATGATGTATCACTTGCTATTGCAACTAGGTCACCACTATCAGCCCAGTAGAGGTTCTACAAATACACAACCAAAACAGGTTATTTAAATATGAATTCCATATATCCATAATTTCTGTCCAAAAATATTGAACTCACCTTGACATTCACATCAATTCGGCGTATTAGTCTACAATCAATCCAGTCATAAAAGCAAATGAAGTCACTGGAACACATTGCCAATAATACCCCACCAAAAATACGCTCTGCTGAAAATGTAGGGCGAATGGATTTCTTCTCCTGCAAATCAGATCATTCAAGTCCGAAGACATATTTTTTATTTTGAAAAGTGCCAATAGAATAGCATGCACATAAGCACATTTACCCAAATTAGTTGGAAAAGGTGCCCAGAATCCAGATCACATAGTAACTCAACATGCGCTTCTAAGATTTCTATATCAGTGCTATGGCTAGGCTAAACATAGGCGAAACATTCCCTTGGGACGAAGAATGTCAGAAGATAAGGGATAATAAAATGCCAACCTATAATGGTCTGTAATTTCCTTCACCAAATATGATGAAATATGACCAGAAGTAATAGCAGAAATCAAAGTGCATGGCGTATAACCTTTAGCTGAATTAACATTAGTGTTAACTAGAAACATTCATTGATTAAAGCAAAAATAATGAAATAAAAGAAGCCTAGAAGAGTCAATTGAATATTGCAGGGTGAAAGGCAACATGATAAACAGGTGAAGATGAACTAAACCAGAGGTTGCATCCTCTAAGGTAGTCATAGAAGAAATGTGACACTTGGATCTTACATAGCAAATCCATAATGAAAAGACCACAAATCAATGTAGACCACACACCTGGAATGATTTATTGAAAATCTTTATTCTTGATGTACTTTCTCTGGTTACGTACTCTCCTTCTGATGACCAAACAAACTCTAATGCAGATCCAAATGATCTATTCCTCCAAGCAAGTGCAGTATATATTATGTATTCACCATCTCCACATACAACAACAAATCGACCATTGGGGTTATGTTTCAAGCTCTGACCAAACAAAAAGATAGCTCATAGTCAGATAAAATAATCAAGATATAAGAAACAATTACCGTTACCTAATAAAAAGAAAACAAAAGTTATGGCCATCTGAGTCTAGAATCACTCTGCTAAATGATCCAAGAGTATATAAGGACCATAAGGTGCATCATTGGGTTTATGATTCACAAAATACCAAAGCCTGTAGCATTCTTAATGCACCCATCAACAATTCTTATTGGAGATTTTATGATTTTATTCATGCAAATATGGTAGGTATATAAACACGATGCAAATGAACAAACTCAAGTATAACTCCTATTGTAGTAAACAGCTCATATACCCTTTCTTAAAGCTTATTAACTTAATCATCATCAGTCATCACAAGCTGCAGAAACGGATAACTGCTGGTGTGCAGATGCAGACATGAATGACTGCTGTTTACGCAAAAAGTTCAGCCACTTAGGTATGCTATGATAATACTCACGAATGTTAAAATATGAAGAGCATTGTAGCGTCCAAAAATACCTGTGGGTAGAGGTCACAGCTTCCTAACTCCTTTACAGCCAGGGGCAATCTTTCCCCATCTGTCACCTGATATAGAAAACAAAACAAGCCATCATACCAGCTTCTCAATTCAATCAATTCATTTTGTTTACGAATAGGCAAACTGACCTCCAAGCCTGCACCAACACTCTTGATATTCACAGTTTGTATCTCGTTATGTTTTGCCCAAATGATTTTCCCACTGGTATCCATACTTGCTACTGGTACTTCACGACCCATTTTTATCATTATAGTTCCCTCGTCATAACCAATCACCATCCTAGATGGTAAGCAGATGGTATATTAATTTCAAGATTAGAAAAAATGGAATAGCACAAAACAGGGCCTAAAAAATGAAAAACAACAGGAACTACTGGTTATCCAAATAAGTGAAGAATGTCAACAACTCAACGGCTACAAGCATTGACATATTGCAAGAAAGAAAAAGTGAGAAAGGACATAACACATGGAACAGTAGTAATAGCCTCAGTTGACAAAGCTAGGTTTTGATGAAGTGTGAAAAGGACATGGTAATCCAATCAACCAATAATTTGGCGAAGGTCACTTAAAAGCAAACATAAAATAACTTGTAAAGAGAATTTCACATTGATTTATGAAGCATGACACAAGTACATATATCCTCCAATCAGAGAAGAAACATACTATGATATGATACTTCTAGAAAATTGGTAAATATTATTTAAATAGCTAGTGTCCATTCGGTAATGGATGGCGAAAGCAGAATGCAAAATGATCTTCCACTTACCTTCTTGACCCCTTCATGTATCCAACAGCCCAGACTCGTTCAAGGCCATAGTTTAGTGTGTTCTCAAGTCTACACAATAAATAAGGAAACAAAATTAAGAACATCTCACCATTGTGAAAATTGTAAAACTTACCATAAGTAGTGTGCTGCCTCAGAGTATGACAAACTATCCTGATTATCAAAGAAGGAATGAATAAATTACAATAAAAAACATTAGTAAGCAATCTGATTAGTAGATTTATCATGCTGACGGTTATCTTTTTGTTTCATACCCTACATGATCACATACTCACAATATCAGTATATCACTGATTGAACTTTCTAAAGTTAATCAAAGTAGCAGTGCGATAGACTTTAGAACATAAGTGCACCAACACTCATGATATTCACAGTTTGTATCTTGATTTGAACTTTTGTTGAGACCTTTTTAATCTAGACTTCTTGCAGATGGCAGATTTCCTATACTCTAGGCACTACATACAGAATGTACCCTGTGGGTAACCTGCTTATGATACACTTCCAACAAAAGCTAGATTGGATGAAATGCCTCTTAACAGTATTTAGAAAACTTTTGGATCCAATTTTCAACTCTATACTCGAGAGCACAAGTCAAGCATAAAAACCAAATACTCCATAACATTTGGGGCTCAAGGGTCAAAATGTTCTTTCCTTACAGGCGCACCTACCCACCTTCACACAAATAGAAAAGGAAACAAGTAATGATTGTAGGAAGCATATTGTACACATCAACAAGTAGATACACAAAAGAAAGCAACCTGTAAGTTGTCGAATGCCATATACGAACTGTCCCATCTTCCGATCCAGTAATGATTATAGGAAGCTCAGGATGGAAACAAACAGCAGAAATGTTATGTGTATGGCCTTCAAGTGTCTGAACACAGCTCTTGGTTTGGTAATCCCAGACCTGGTTTACCATGACAGCACCATCTTAGGACTGCACTGAACACCTAAACATTCAAAATACTACAGCGGGGTACAAAAAACAGACCTTTGCAGTGGAATCATCCGAACCAGTAATCAAGTAGGGCCTATCACCACCAGTGAAGTAGTCAACACAGTTCACACCCTTTTGATGTCCATCGAGCGTAAAATTCGGATCTGGAGAACCCAAACTCCATATCTGCCATTTCAGATTAAGAAGCATTAATGAACCAGATCACATCATTACTCAATAGTAACATCTTGCTGCATACGAGAGATTGTGAAAGAGACCTTTGTAGTGCGGTCGAGAGATGCACTTGCAAAAGTGTTAGTATCTTTTGGATTGAACGTAACCTGCATTACATAGTGTGAATGCCCCTCAAAGATTTGAGTGCACATCCACCCTTTATCCCAGTCCCACAGCTTTATCAACATGTCATCAGATGATGACAGCACATATGGAAGAGTTGGATGGACTGCAACACATCTGATGTAATCTGTATGAGCCTCAAAAACTTTAACTTTGTCCATAGTATTGTAGTTGTAGACGCGGATGAACATATCGTCTGCACCAGCTACAACCCATTGTTTCCTTGAAACAAATTTTGCCGACCGTACTGAAATTAAGTTCAAATATACATTAACCTCAATTCCAGCCTCCAGGATAAGTTCTCTTTTTCATGTGAACATAAGTGCAATGCATACCTGGAAGTTCTGAAACTTCAAATGATTTCACCATAGTCTGCAAAGATATACAAAAGCAAACATATTAAAGAATCATATTATAAGGAGACGGCTTTTAAACTTTTTTTAGACAGTACACTATAGATATATTTGTTGTAAGTCGAAAACCAAATTTGTATCATTAAATATTCTTATGCAACACAAACATGGAAAGGAGCCCGGGGAAAGCCCTAACATCCTACACTGCACGCACATAATTTACCTGGTTGATACCTACAGTACCAGGGATGAGGCATAGATTTCAAAAGGCATCCTCATAATTTTGACAAGTTCATTGTATTATAGGTAAATCACCAAATTTAGATTACAAAAGAAAACAAGATGTACAAATGTCACCATTTCATATTCAAGTGTAATGGGTGGTATGTTAGAAGTATAGACCATGCAGGATTGCACGTGCATACATATGCAGCACAAAGCTGTTTGACAATGCACATTCAATTCTATGTTGGTTTAAATCCTCAACCATGATAATGATGCCAGAGATGGGACAGCAACAGTTCATCCCACAGGAAGATGTAAAAGGGCCAACATATCACAGTGCAGTAAGGCTCACTGAAACCTAGACTTAGTCACAAAAAAATTAATTACGTACATGATGGACCAGTCAGCAGTAAACGACATTGAAATATCAACAGGATTGCAGGATCAAGTCCTTTCAGTGTGCAAGTGCAATTATGTGTCAGCATGGCGCTGGGAACAGTCAAGTGTTGTTGTAGCAATATAGAAAACTTGAAGTTTGCACAGGTGAACAAATGAAAAAGATGTAACAAGAGCAATACTTGAGCAATGAAGTTCTTACGGCACAGAATTGAACTTACAACATGCAAAATTCTATGCAACCGAACAATAAGCAAGAATACAGATCATGACAACAGAAAATACATCAGAGATCAGGCTCCAGTATCGAGAGACGAGACAATTGAGCCCCAATTTTATGTACTGATAATGTGTTAGTACTTTTGTTTGCGAGGAGTGGTAGTACTTAGGCGATTAGTATGTGTACGAATTCGAGTACTTAACAGTTACTTCAAGAGATTTAACGACAAATAACAGGGAATAAATGAACATAAGAAACAGCTTGAGCCCTTGCCTGCGACTGATAGTCCCAGATGCACACACTCCCCGAGTAGAGGCTCGACAGGATCCTACACCAATGCAAAACCGCGTGATTGACTAATTAACAAAAAGCACATCAAAATGATAGGTACGAGCAGCCCAAACGAAACCGAAATGTACTAAACGCCCCCCAAAAAAATGCAATCACTTGCCATGGCTCCGCGGGGTGCAGATCCACCGACTTAATCCTCTCCGATCGTTGCGCAAATTTCCTCTAATCACCATAAAAAAAATGAACACAATTAGCCCAGACCTAAAAAACACTAGACCGAGAGATCTAGCGGAGTCGAGTCGTCGCACCTTGATCTCCAACCTGAGCGGCTGCGGAAAACACAAGCAGAACACAACACTGATCAGATCTCGGCGCATACATAACGAATTGTGCTCGAAAAAAAATCTGGGAAATAGGTGGCGAACGGATTGGAGATTTGGAAGCGGGCGAATTCAGATCCACGTACCATGGCGGCGACGGCGAGGCCGGGAAAGGATCGAGCGGGGCGACGGGGCTAAACCCTAGAGATCTGCGGCGACTGGGTGGGGCGGTGAGGTGTGGGGTGGCGAGGCGTGGAGGGAGCGAATCGGATGGCGAGCTCGGTGGAGGAGCGACAGGGTGGGAGGGGGGGTTGTGCGTAAATTTATTTACTCCATTTCAAATTAGTGCCGGGAAATTAAATCTTTTTGCAAAGGATTGAATTTTGGTCGAAGCTCCGTCAAATACTCTAAACTATAAAATTAAATATTTGACACTTTAAACTTTACAATCTAATTCAAATAGTACTATAACTGAATTTTAAATAGTAGTATAATTTTTTACATAGAATGATATACTGATCAAATTTAAATAAATGACAGATAAGACTTACATGACCTTCTCTTCTAAATTGAACAGAGAGATAGGGAACTACAGAGGTGGTGGCAATAGAAGCACGACTAAAAACTCGATGGGGGAAGAAATCTTTGTGAGCCCCATATGTTATTGATCTAATTTGGTCACTGTGTCATCTTATATGGTAAAATCGTCCATTCATCACATCGTGTAGGCAATATTGTCATGTGAAATTGTGTCAGAGTGTTACCAAATTGCAAAGGTGCCATGTCTAGTTTAATAGCTTCAGACGTGAAATTAGAAACTTTTGGGCCAGTGTTGAGGCTCAAATTTTCCTTTGGGCCCACGTGCATAATTTAGGCCCGGCCCGTATTTTCTTTTCCTTTCTTTTTTCTTTTTTCCCCAACCTATAAGCCCTTGTCGTCCTGTTCTTCCCAAAATCGCAGGTTGCGACTCAATAGTGGACGAACTTGGGAGGAGCGAGGAGGTGGATAGGCCAAATCTCAGGTACTCACCCCTCTCCATCTGTAAAAATATTGATGAAGTCTTCCTCCTCTGCGGTTGTAATCTGCGATGCATCTCAAGTTTTTAGTATTGCTTTTTCAGTGTGGAATTCATGGGGCGTTTCTTTCTAGCAGAATCGTTCTGAACAGTTCTTGGACAGGTTCGTAGTCGGTATGCCGGAATCGAGTTCAGATCCTAACAATGGTAAAAGCAAGTCATCCAAGAGGAATCTCCCTTCTTGGATGGGGTCTAAAGATGGCGAGGACAATTCAGGCAAGAAGAAACATACGGAGACCCACGAGAAGACCCTGAAAGGGCCTGATTTCTCCAAACTTTTGGTACTTATCCAGCCCCTTCTGCCTACAGTCGGATGTATATTGTTCTGTTTGTGTGTATACTGAGGTGATTCCGTGTGTTTGTTTGGGCAGGATGGGGTCGTCTTTGTGCTATCAGGGTTCGTGAACCCTGAGAGGAGCACATTGCGCTCCCAAGCGTTGGATATGGGAGCAGTGTATCGGCCCGATTGGACATCGGACTGCACCCTTCTTGTTTGTGCATTTGCCAACACCCCCAAGTTTCGACAAGTCGCATCGGACAATGGCACCATTGTCTCAAAGGTGTTTTTTTATTGTATAATTGTGGTCGTTATAGCTAGCAGTCTAGCACTTCTTGAACTGATATATCACAAAGGGGGCAATTCTAGCATATTTTAGCCTTTTTTGAATTCTTTGTCTATGGTTAAGCTTCATCTGCATAATGCAATAAAGTTTCTTATGGTTGACATTATTTTGGCCTTCCTGCGAAGAATGATGGATTTGCCAAATTGGTGTAGGTAGTCCCTTGCATTTATTCTTTGCTTCTCCATTTTCTGAATCTTTCATTCTTTCTACTTCATGACGTGTTTTGGTTGATGCTGTTCTAAACAACGAACTGATAGATATACCCGTTGATCTGCGAAGTGTCTGCTTGACTAAAATGTCGTTGAGAATGCCAAGAAAGAACAAAATCACATACAGAACATGTACTCTTTAATCTGCATTCTTCTCATCCATTGCAAAATAGTTCTGTCCTCAGTCTACAACCTGATGTTTTCTGAAACAGAACAGGGTTGCATATAGGATACTCTTAGCAATTTCCAATTTTCCATACACCATGGTAGCGTGCAGTATAAGGCACCATAGGTTTCTGTGCTGTCGACATTCAATTCAAGAGCAACTATGTGCCATGAAAAGACTAGCTGTTTCAATAATGCCACGGATAGAAAATACAAACATTTTGCTCCTTGTTTCTTGGCAAGTCATATCTATTGTCTTGTCCATGTTGTAGTTAAGCAATTAAATTTATGGAAACATTAACTGCACATTGGACAAGCATAGTGCTTTGTTCATAGGTACACTTCAAAGATTAGCTTCGTATGGATAGACAGAAATCTTAATTGGTCTTACTACGTCATACATTGACATCAGGTGAGTTGGATTTAATGTTCCTGAGAACAACACAAGTAATTGTTTCTTATCCTCTTGCCCTGTTTCAGGAATGGATCTCAGAATCTCACAGCCAAAGAAAACTCGTTGACATTGAGCCTTACCTTATGCATGTCGGAAAACCATGGCGAAAATATAAAGAGCTAGTTGAATCCGATAAAGGTGATAAATTCTTTTATCCGAAATAAGGTTTTATCAACACAAGCTCCCCTTTCATTTGAAAATTATTTATTTCATTTAGATGATCTTATTCTGGCATATGATTGTTTTCTCATATCCTTATGGCATCTTTGAGTGCTGATCTGTAACTTTTGTCTGACTTAGAGTATCCAGTTTAACTTGAAAACCTTTGATCGTTGGATTTTTTACTTTTGTGTATGGAGTTCATGACCATGTCATTATGTCACCAATTTATCATTTATCAGGTGACCAAGAAAGTTCCTCCTTATATATCTCCATTTAGTTCTTCTGGTTATGGACTTATGGATATTTTACCTTTCAGTGGTCCTCACAAACTGTATGTCTGCGTCATGTTATTGTACTTCATATCTCCTCAGCATATCAAAGGATGGAACTAATGTGTTGCCCATTTCCCACAAATATTCCCAAAAAAAAAGAAGCTAAGTAGCTAATTATCCTTCTACATATCAAAGGATGAAACTTTCCTACCCTCCTTGGAAGAGCAAGGCATTTTTATGGCTGCAACTGCACATTCTCACCCATGGGAGTAATTCAGGGATGCTCATTTAGTAACCTAGGCAGTAGGCACACATGTCAGGGCCTTGTTCTTTTTGGCTTTTCAGCGGCTTTTGGCTTCTTTCAACAATTACTATTCATTAAACTAATAAGTCGCAGCTTAAAAAATAGGCTAATATCTGATTGATTTGGCTTCTTTATTTTTAACATTTCACTAAAACTGTGGCAAAACATTGAATTTTCGTGTCCTCAATGAAGATCCATTTTGTGCCCAATAACTAATTTGTGAAAGTTGAATAATCCTTGCAGCTATGGAGTACTTTACTATTTTTTTCCTTGTGTAACTTTGAATTTGAACTACTCAGTTAAATTGAAAGCTATAATTTTGTAATTTACTAATTTTTGTATCCTCCTATTGTAGATCAGAAGAAGCCACACAAAGAGCATCAAAAGCAAGATGAACGGTCTCATATTAAGTCATCGCCCTCTTCTACCATAAAGGTCTGTTCAAAGGAAATTAGTGAAATAGCCCAAAAGCTTTCCCAAATCGCTCACAAGTCACACGAATGACAGGAGCCCATTTGATATAAGATATATATTTCTGATTTTCTATTCAGTAATAACAATTAGTTGTCTTTTGGAACTTGATATTGTTGCAATGAGGCTTGTATTCCCAAAGAGACCCAAGGCCAATACAAATGTACAGGTAAGATATACAAATAGCCACCTAGACTCTAGACTATTTACAAGACTAACACCCCCTCAAACTCATAGTGCATCAACAGCACTGAGTTTGGAGAGGTAGAAGCTATGCTGAGCTCTAGTCTGTGTCTTGGTGAAGAAATCTGCTAACTGAAGTTCCGAAGATACGTACTGAAGAGCGATAACTTGGTCTTGCACCTGCGATCGCATGTACGAAGCATCCACCCCGATATGCTTGGTGAGCTCATGCTTCACGGGATCTCAACAATGCTGATCACGCCAGTATTGTCCTAGAAGAGAGGAGTCGGTGCAGTAGTTGAAACACCGAAATCCTGAAGTAGCTGTTAACAACGCCATGGCTCTCAACTCAGCCTCAGCGCAATGAAACAATAAATGAAACAAAACCAATGAGGTTCAGCAAGGGAGAAGAGTGTGTAAGCACATGATTTAATTAGATTTCTTATCAAAATGAATAGTCAGCTACTGATTTGTTCAAAAAAAGAAAGATGTGCTTTTCAGCAACCCCTTCAGTTTTCTATATATGTTGGAGGATGCTTAAGGAACACTTAGAAATTCAAGGGAAGGAAGGTAGGTTGTACATGATCCAGATTCCAGACTGACCATCAGACAATAATAAACTGATGATAGTTGATAGTAAGTTCCTAACTACATGTGCGCCCTATGGTTGGTACACCTTACAAAACAAAATAAAAAAAATGCAATAATGCATATTGATGTTTCTTAAAAAACAAATGACTTTCCAGAGACATGAATGTGCTTAGTGGGTAGTGGCATCTAAACTAAGAGATATCATAATTGAAGTATCCAGGTTTGCCTGGAAGTATGTTGATTCAATATAAAACTAAATAGAACAAGACGAAGGCAACCCATGCCCCTGGAAACATCTCAACATGTTTTGCTCTTGCAATAAATAACTTCAGGAATTCTTTTGCATGTATTCTTTCTCCAGGACCTCATAGTAGTTTTCTTTTATTTACAGGCAGGACATTCAGACGCTGCAAACAAACATTTCTCTCTCTCAAAAATAAAACAATGGGCAATGGATGATTTTGCGCAGACAGTGTCATGGTTGGAGGGCCAAGAAGAAAAGGTCAGCAATTAGGGTTAAAGGGTGAACTGATGGCTGCTGAAATTACATTTCAAGCCTTATGGTCTTTAGGTCTTTTCATTAAGCTCAGCTTTGGCATTTCATGAAGTACTTCTACAAGCACTATATGGCTGTCAAAGAGATGATCTGCACTCCAAGTGATAAACAAATATCTTTATTTTGCGCTTTTAGTTGTTTTAGGCTATGTTATTAATGGAAATTACTCCAGATCAAGAATTTTTCTTAGGATAAACTCACGAATGCAAGGTATGTTATCTCTCATGATTAAACAAAACAATTAAAACAACAGAAAATAACCTCGTTACTAGTTAGCAAATGATAGAGCAACAGATAGTTTTGTTTAGTATTCCCTCTACTTTCCATAGGTTTATTAACAGATGGCATAAATGTTTGCTGTTCTATACTTCTATCTGACTTCTCTGGCTTCCTTTCTGATAGCCAGAGCCAAATGAATTGAAGGCAATAGCTGCCGAAGGGGTTATCACTTGTCTGCAAGATGCCATAGAATCTCTTGAGCAAGGCAATGTAAGGAATGCAATATTACTCTTTATTTGAAAAAATTCCATGTATTTTGCTTTACTTGTACTGTCAAGTGTCAGCAAATACTATGCTATATCTTAGTTATTTAGATTGGAGCACATGTGGACTGAGGCGCCGGTCTTAAGTAATCCGAAAATTTTGAAATGCTGCTTGGCCGATGCCAAATCTTGATACAAATTGTCAGACTCATTATGATTATGTTTCCATTGAGGTCCTTAGAGAACTTGATTGGGATAGTCAACACCAATGGACCAAACATGTTTCTATGTTCTTTTGTTATTGGTCTTACTGGAGATGTGGTATACTCTCCGCTGACCATGATCAACCTTTTTTTAGGATGTCAGGGGAGTGGCGGAGCAGTGGGGCATTGTCCCTCATGTTGTCAATGAACTGGTGGAACTGGATGGAAGAACAAAAGAGGGATCATTATCTAAAGAACAACTCTCCCAATTAGCAATCAAATGTAAGACGATTTATCAGGCTGAGTTTGCCCGCATGGATAATGATGACAAGAAGGGCAAGAAGCGTCTAAGTAACTCTCCTGACATTGAGCATCCCAGGAAGACTAGATCAGATGATGCTCAGTATGACAGTGATGATACGATTGAAATGACAGAAGAAGAGATTGATCTTGCCTGCAAACAACTCCCTGGGATTTGTGGATGACAGTAGCTAGGTCAGGATAAGTGTGTTTATGAAGAGGAGAAGAAGAATATTGAATATTCATCTCCAAATATTTGTCTGGGTAGCTATCGCCTTTCGGATGTAAAATGGGCACAATAAGGTTAACAGAGATTAAAAAAAATGCACTTCTTATGGCTTGAGAACTTTTTGTTTTGTTATCCATTTCTTCTTGAATAATTTGCACTTATGCTAAAGAGTGGAATCACTTAATATGACATTGGAAACAGGAGGTTATGATATTAATATGACATTGCCAATATTGCGGCATAATTCCTGGTAAAAGTGAAGGTTCGGTTTGCACACAGATTTAGAATCGATACATTGCTCATTTTCCGAACAGCATGGAATTTATCTGGAGAAATTTGTTTCTTAAGATAGGCCGGAGGATAGAAATGTTAGCGCGCACACTGCATATCAAGAAACACCTTAAGGCCCTGTTTGGATACGCTTATCTGAGAATCGATTTTAATTTGATCAGGATTTTCTGATAAGTCGCGGTCTGAAGAATCTGCGGTTTGAAGAATCGTCGTGGTGGAAGAAACGGCCCCTTGGGCTCGCGGTATAGGATTTTGGATTCCCAGTGCAAATGCCGATCTTTCCCACCGCGGCGGTTGAAAGAATCGAAAATTAATCAAAACGTTTGGGTGGGATTCTCGCTTAATTCTACCTGAATCGGATTTTAAGCGTATCCAAACAGGGCCTTAGCGAGATGTCACATAACTCTGCGATGCATTGTGACATCTCCTGTCTCGTGTATGTTGCCTTGCCGTTGCTAAGCCTCATGAGATAACGTTACAATTAGTCATGTTGCGTAACATAGTTATAGTTATTGTGTAATTTTTGAAGAATTTTATATAGTCTAAATTTATCACGTTTATTCAGATTAATTTAATCATGAATTAAATTCATGATTGAATTCACCGATAGTAAATTCACGAATTAACATGGTAAATTTAGCTCACGTAAAATTCCCAAAAAATTACACAATAACTATGACTATATCGGGAGGCTTCACATAAAATTTTGTCATTTTTGGAACACGTTTTCTATATATAAAAGCTCGTAAAATTATCAAAATTATATAAATTGTTAAGCAATATTCGCAATGGATAAAATTATCCAAAAAATTGCATTGCAAGGTACGTTGTGTTAGGAGGGTATATATAAATTTTTGTAATTTTTTTAGCTCATTTAGTATATTTAAAAACTCAAACAAACACTAAACACAAAAAAGTTAGGGTAAGTAATTAGCTGGCTTAATCACCTGCCGTCTCCCCACCGGGCGGTAGGCTGTCTATTGTCTACTAGTGGGGCGGCAGGCGCCTGCCATCGACG
The DNA here is from genome assembly GCA_017311315.1 of Dendrocalamus latiflorus. Lineage (NCBI taxonomy): Eukaryota > Viridiplantae > Streptophyta > Magnoliopsida > Poales > Poaceae > Dendrocalamus > Dendrocalamus latiflorus. The sequence goes on from CM029659.1 coordinate 2,563,751, forward strand.
GCGTAGTCGCGTGTCGCCTCGCCGGCGCTGCCGCTCGTCCACCAAGCGGCAGAAATACTATTTTTACAAATACGATACGTATATGGCTAGTTTTGTAAGTATAATACGCAAAAGTGCTAAATCTGGCTTTGTCTCACGAGGTGATGGGATATCTCCTCAACAAGTACTTTAAGTTAAGTATTCCACTATGTATTCTGCACTATGGACTTCTTTTCACTTCCACTTTTTGATCTTTCCTTGCTATTTTCACCGTTTTGTATGCAATTGAAAAATAGAAAAGAAGTAGACAAAGTTAGCAATATGTGAACAAATTTAGTTAGCGACATGAAATTGAAGTGCATGTTGTTCCTCGGTTAGTAATAAAACTAGTTCTCTATGTACATCCATGTTTTTTTAGATCTGTTCATCCATGTTCATATGCATGTTTGTGCAAGTTCAAGACAAAGAAACTATGTAACCTTTTTGTATTTCATACTTGGAGTTTCTCAATTTAGTATTTTTAGTGCTCAAAATTACAATTGTATGTGAATGTACAAAATAAATCAAATCCACTCGTAATGTTTTTTAGAGCTTGTTCATATAAGCTTTTAGCTATCTTATAAATAGTAATAGCTTGTAGAGAGAAGGATACTCACATACGATTTTGGTCGATATAAATGAAATCGCTATAATGTATACTACTATCCACTAGTAGATCTTGCCTTAAAAAGACACTATGTTTGAAAGTTCGGTATTATAGAAAAGCAGCTTTTAGAAATCAATATAAACATAATATTGATTGACATCAAACAAATCGTTATTTACCTAGAGGTATTTCAAACATTTTTCAACTCAAAACAGACAAACAATCTCACTTAAACGAGACTGCAAAACAAACAACCTTCTCCAGTAAACACTTCTTCGGGAAGCTTGCTTTGCAAAAAAGCTACAGCCATCCCGAACAGGCCATTATTCCGTAGCTTCATAGTTAGGTAGTGTTTCAATGAGCTTTAGTTTTTAGTTTGTAACTTCTATTTTTTTTAATTTCATTATTTTCTAGTTTTATAGATTTTTACCTTATTACTTTGTACTGTCTGAGATAGTATATTCTTTTTTTCTATTTTTTTAAATTTAATTACACTAAAAATCTAACAGCAGTTATAGTGCCAAAATAAGCTCAGAACATAATAAAACAGTGTTGTACAAGCTCACTTGAGCGGCGCCGCCAAATGCCCAACTTGTACGCACGTAGCTGCCAGACTGTCCAAACACATTTTCACGTATTGAGCCCACATCTCCAAACAAACAATGGGTTTCTTTTAAACTATAGTTTATGATTCTTAGTTGTTCATGAGAGTATAAAGACATAGAAATTTACGTGCAATTTTAACCGATATAAATAAAGTCGCTGCAGTGTGTATTATAATCAACATGTATACAAGAGACGCTCTGATAGATAGTTACTGTAGAAAAGTATTTTATTGTAAAAAAATAGTTTTTAAAAGTAAAAAAGAAGAGGACCAAATATGTTCAAGCTTTTGTCCTCGAAAGATGTAAAAACGTCCGTGAAATGTGGTGTTTTTTCCTTCATAGCCAGCTTGCAATATGGGTGCCGTTTGGCCAAGGTGCATTGGATGCAGGCCAAGCTTCCCCAGTTCGGTCTCACACTCACGTACTTGGCTAAACAGAATGTATCAATTATCACTCTATGTATCTATCCAATTAATTCGTATGCATTCGCGAAAACATCTACCAAAAGTTAAACAATGCATCACTCTATCCAATGGATGCAAAACTTCCTTGGCACAATTTAATTTAACTTATACAACAGGCCGTTTTGGCGAGTAACTCTTAAGCTACAAACTTGCGCTAACTTATAAAAACTCATCTTACACAGCAACAGGCCGTTTTGGTGAGTGTCTGTAAGTAGCGAACTTTGATGCTTTTCTTCTCTTGAAGAGCAGATAAATGGTCAGGAGAACGAACAAAACTAGAAGATACAGCTCGAGGTGTGCTCCTTGAAAGTGGAACAGCTTGTCATCGTCGCAGCGGCAACCGCAGTCGTTACGAAGCAGCTTCATTTGCCCATTAGCTCCGTCTGGATCCAAGATGAAATCCAGATTCACGGCTTCCTCCTCCAGCACAATACGTGTAGCTTTTGGCCTGAAGCCCTCCATTGATGCCACGACTGATAAGAACATAGGAAAAAATGTCATATGAACATACAGGGCCAGCAATGGATTTGTTTTCTATCCAAGTGAAGGGTCACTTTGGTCCTACAATCTAATAATGGCGATCATTTAGGAGTATGTTATTCATGTTGGTGATAAATTTGGTTGGTTGATGCTAATCAGAATTTTTGGTTGCAGTCTTTTGCCAAGCATTAAGAATTTAAATTGAAGAATGAAAAGCAGAAAATCATGTCCAGTGACGAGACATGCTGATCTTAGATTCCCCATTCATGTTTATATATGCAGAATGTTGATGTTGCGGATGGAAGAAAAGTAAGAAACCCTACCCTCGTAGCTCTCACCAGGTGCAAGCATTCGATGGTAATCACCATAAGTCCTGCTAGCACTTATCTAAGAGCAAGAAACAATTAAGTATTACGATATCTCAAATGACAAACTCAGAAATTTCTAGCATATATTTGTACTCATTAAGTAGTATATTATCAGTTCATCCATAACAGATTGAATTTATATTTAAGACCCAAAGATCACTAATACCTCACTGCTTATTGGTTAACGCTGTCAAAATAAACTAACCTTGGAATCAATTCCCTGTATCATCAGTAAGCCAGGTATAGGACGGCCAGTATCTGACGCAAATATCCTTCCATGAACTCCTGTCTGAAACCACAGTCAATATGATGGACAAACACCCCTAAAAAAATGGGAAATTTTGATTTGGTGAGACTAAAAGATCACAAGTTTTGCTTTATACCATAGAAAGGTTCCGGCACACTTTAATACCACCAAAAAATCCCAATGTTCAGTTATTTGCCATTTCGTCCACTTTCCTTAGCCTTTTCCCTTTGTTTCTTTTTTTTTTTTTTGCCAAATTTTTTTGTGATAGAGCTACCCTCGAAGTTTATCAAACAAACTGAGTCCTCTCCAAGTCCACTCGATGACCAATCCGCCACCATCGAACGCAGCTGCAGCACTCCTGGGGTGCGAGGAGGGGGAGAGGCAGAGGAGCAGCCGAAGCCGGAGGCGTTGGGGCGGAGGGGTGAAGGCAGCGCCATCGTCTTCCTCCTAGACAGCGTCCTTCACGCCACTGGATCTCATTGCCACGGGCTCGCCACCTCCATATCCTGGCGCCACCCCGGCTCGCCACCACCGGATCCCACCGCCCCAACCTAGGTTGCCAGATCTCACCGCCCCGGGTCCACCGGATGTCGGCACGGTGGAGCAGAAGGGGGAGAGCAACGGCAGCATAGGGATAGAGAAGGCGGCAAGGCGGCTGTTTGGTTGCGGGGGTTCCAGTCGATGCAGACGCCGCCGACCCCGCAGCCATGGCCATCGTTTGTGGTCGGAGGTGGAGGGGTAGGATGGCTGTGTGAACGAAATAGTGGTGGGCAAAATGGTCATGGTTGAAGGCAAGTCGGACGAAATGGCAAAAACAGGAATGGCGAGTACTTTCGGTGATATTAAAGTGTACCAGATACTTTTCGTGTCGTGATTTTTCAGTGTCACCAAACCAATTTTTCCAAAAAAAAATGATGGAGAACCTGATAAACTTTGCAATTTCTTACAGACAGAACAACAAAAAGAGTAAACTTCAAAGAGAGAGGGGAGGCACAAGATATCTCCAGTTAGTAGGGGGCTGTTATGAACTTATGATCCTTAGATCACAACGGGGTAAATACCGTACAGAAGATGGCCGAGATAGCACGGCTGAAGGAGAGATGCTTTAGGAGAAAGGGGAACATGGACTGGGGAGAAGAACTTGCGGAGAGACTAGAACAACTCTTTTTTCTTATTGCTTAATAAAAATAAGATACACGTCCATCCTTATATACATTGGATGGCTTGACTCCCAAGTAACTTATCTCTAATATTATGGAAATAGATTATCCTAACAAATCTAATCTTATCTATAAGGAAACTAATCCAATTAAATTGGGAAAACTAATCCAACCAAATCGGTGTTGCGTATGAATAGGAGTGTGCACTGTTCACATAAACAGTAACCGCGTGCTGTCCACCACTGCATATGACATCTTCTCCCTCCCTCCGCGACAGCTCATCCTCAAGTTGTGGTGGTGGCCATGGTAGCAACCCTTGGAAGCCCCACTGAGAAGAGCGGTCGCGACGCTTTGCATGGGAACTTAGGATGGTGTTGACGACAGTTGATGGCGAAGGTGTGAGGGCCTTAATGCTGCCCGATGTCGAGAAAGCTGCTGACAGTGAGAGCCATTGGTGTGGGACAGCAGTGGCGTGCTTCCCGCCACAAGAAATGATGAGGATGGGAGAGGCACGATAACATCGCAAAATCTGAGACGCCTCCGGCAGTGTAGATCGCATAGCAGCATCTGCCCGTGCCTTCTTCTTCTCCTCCTTTTGTATCAACTTGGCCACCATAACCACCATGTCTACCAAAATGGCCTTCATGTCGTTTACGCTGACATTCATCTCATTGAGGATGGCCTTCATGGCCTTGAAATTTTCGGCAGCATAAGTCATGGTTTTAGCTCTGATACCAAATTGTTATGATTCTTTTAGATCATAACGGGATAAATACCATACAAAAGATGACTGGAACGGCACAACTGAAGGAGAGAGGCTTTATGAGAACGGGGATCATGGACTAGGGAGAAGAACTTGAAGGAGAGACTAGTGTTAAGGGTATTTAGGTCTTTTCCTAGTTTCTAGGGTTTGATCTCATGTACACTATATATTGCCCTTTGGGCCATGCAATACATTGAACCAGCATTTTATCATTTCACCCTCCTCTTGTAACAACTAGAACAACTCTTTCTTCGTATTGCTTAATAAAAATAAGATACACACCTATCCTTATATAGCTTAAATGGCTTAACCTCTAACGAACTTATCTCTAATATTATGAAAATAGATTATCCTAATAAATCTAATCTTATCTATAAGAAAACTAGTTCAATCAAATCAGAAAAACTAATCCAACCAAATCGGCAGCGCATAAACAGGAGCATGCACTGTTCACGTGAACAGTAACTGCGTCCACCTCTGCACATGACAGGGGCAGAACTTTGATAATACTGAAAGGTATTATTTCATGGGACTGAGAATGAAAGGGTGAGACACTTCCTGGTTTAACTTCAATATGATCACACAAACCACAAGAACATCATCAATCCTGGTCACAAATCCTGACTGGCCAAGAATTCCTCCTACTCGAATTCCCTTTTTATAAAATGATAATAGATAAGGGTATTCCTGCACTGCAATACATGCAAACAATAGGGATTGCAACAAATGTAATGCTACTAGCTTTATCTATATGTTTACCAAATGCTAGGAGGAAACCTATCCCAACGAATCCCATCTGAATAGACTCGATGGAAGGGAATCCCTTTGAATCCTGAACCTGAGAACTATATTGATTGGAGCTAGGGATTGTATTACTAATAGCGTTGGTGTCCCTAGTAAAAACAGCAATGGATTGGCAACAGCCAAGGGTTTGCTGGAGAAAAATGGTCAGCTAGCTAATGCAGAGTTCATGTCATGGTGATGAGGTCACCTCAGTGTGCAAACAATATGAAGGTCTGACACAAATTGGTTGAACTTGTTCATAACTCAGAGTGACTAGCCAAAAGTACTACCCTGAACCGGCTTGCTTTTGGAAAATCCGACCAGAGGACAGGATTTTCAAATTATAAGCAGTAACTGGGTAGTTACCAACATTACAACGTATCAATTACCAGTATAAGGTTCAGACCCCGGTACATGAATATTGAAGAACCCTGTGCCTCAACCCACAGACCAACCGGCACCAATTCATTTCAAATAGTACAGTACCTAACCCTTTTCGGTGCATAATCATACAAAAGTGAATACTGTGGAAACATCTTACCTTTACAAGACTTGCAACAAGATTGAGCATACTCATCCTATTGTGTTCCCATATAACAGGAAGCTGTAGCAAAAGATTAAAAGAAACAACAGAACAAAAAATGTTTATCAAGTGGTCTGCAACAGCATGAGCAGAAGAATAGATAGCAAGATGCAAAAGTACCTCAGCTGCTTTTGGCCATTTTACATCACTAATTTCAAGGGTTAACTCAAAGCAGCCTCCATGTATATAGTTCCAGTCTTGCATGCCACCATAGATTGGATACCTGCATCACAAACCATAGATTGCTATGTTGGGTCTTGAAAGGTAGCAAAATGTACCGGAATGGTTGATGTACATAGAAAATTTGACATCAAGTAGCAACGAAATACTAGCGTTTATTTCTTTACCAGAATGCTCCATTTGTAATCCCTCCTTTAAATTCTTTGCTCAAAGACATGTTATAGTGTGACTGACTATAAACTGACGCCATGTACCGGAATGTGTTATCATCAGGACATCCATAATACTGTTTGCTGTAAGCAGGACAATCTTTGTTGAGGATGCTTAAGTCTGAAACCAAGCAAGTAAATTGTGCTCCTAAAGACTAGAAGTGAATGAAAAACAGCAAAACAAATTAAGCAACCACTATACTGAACACAAACTCAGGCAAAATGCATTATTTGACACTGCATTACAATATAACATTAAATGACATGTAAATCCAAGAGCAGTGACAACACAGAACCACTCATAATATTTCCATTGATCGCTCATTCCGTGCATGACTATGTTGATCAACTGCTCATAAAACTTAAGCAGCATGCTGCTAATCTATCTTGATGTTGATGATCTTAATGTCTTATAAAGAAGAAAGTACAACCAACAGCTCTGTGGGGAATCAAGATAATGCGCAGTAGAACAGGCACAGGAACCCACATGCAATCCAAACACTAAATAAACCATTTGCAGACATCAAAACTCAAGTACCAGAATTAACAAGGAGGCAAACAAAAGATGCAATTGTACATATTTCTAATCATATACTGACACATGTAGGCAATTCTTGGTTAAAAGATTGTTGCTGGATCTTTGTAAGATGTAGAGAAATAGCATGCATAAAAGTACTAGCAGGGGGTCTTGAAACTGAATGTAAATGGTAGAAACTCGGAACCACCTTTTATCTCTAGATCCATCCCATGGATAATTTGCAACAAGAGCACCCTGCAAAATTCAAATCAGGTAGCGATGGATGACAATCAGGAGCTAGTTTGTAAAGACTAGTCAGGATACTGTCCATGCAATTAAAAAAGATCATTTGAAAATGTGGACAAATTAGTAAATTCCTTGTATTGGACCATTAACAATTAATCCTGAAAACCAACCTATTAATAGCAGAGTAACAAAACACATCATTCCACTAATTTGGGACATCCCCATAACAGAACATGACAATAAACCAGAAAAGGGAACTGCGATGTGCTTCACCATTTGTGGAAGTTGCCTTGATCACAGAAAGATAACTAGGCAGATAACAACATAACAAATTTAGTAATTTGACATAACTGTGGTAGGGAAAGAATAATTACCCCATGCAAACTAGCAGAGGCTGTGAAGTGTTCTTGCCTTATCCAGTTCATGATAGCTCTAGTTTCAGGTTGTCTGTAGTTAATCTCGTCATTGATGGGGAAAAACTGCCAGTGTTGATGATGTAAATTGAATGGCTCCAAGAAAAAGGTAAAGTACAAAAGGGGTTGTAGAATCTTCCATAAGAAAAATCAATGTATCAGAAAGGAGTACTCACTTGATCAGGAAAATCTCTGTTGAGATCAACATTGTTTGCATTACCACGCCTTCTAAGGGCAAATCCATCTGGGTTCATTGTCGGAAGTATATGAAGGTGCATGTTCTCCACAATAAGAGTTGCCTACAGAAATTAGTTAAACTGAGTTTCGAGCTTACCATATATTAGTATCAATTATCATAAAACTGATGGAAATAGATTGAATAAGTTTCCATAACTGATATGTTTTAAAAAGAGAAGATTGTACTGTAGCTCCGTAAACTTGTGACGGTGTACCACTTTACTCCCAGAACTTTCATTTTACTTTCTGGGCTCCCTAAACTTGTCTTCGTTTGCACTATAAGTCGTTTCCTCGGTTTGCTAACAAAAATGGTTGATGTGGCTGCTTAGGTGGCACATGCGCACACCCTCCATTTGCTAACTGTATGCATTTCTTCTTCTAATGTCAAGACAGAAAATTGAATCACTCCCAGATAATGTCCAAGACAATATGGATGAAATTACCTAAAGCTGTAACATTTCTTCAGTTGCAAAGCAATACGATTCTCGCGAAAGAGTTCCATCCTACTACAAAATTCACCAATTGCTATTGGTACATGGCACCAACTTGAATAGAGTACTCGCTCAATCCAAACAACAAAAGCAATAATCATCATCCAGCAACCGTCTCCGTCGGCAGCTCAGGGCCGCTGCTATCACCACCGGCTGAACCCGACTGCTGCCACTCGAACTCCTGCATGAGCTCGGCATCGACGTTCTCCGTGGGCTCCCACATCGCCTCCTCGATGTCCACCCACTTAACAAGGTACTCCCATTTCCCCTCCCCCTCCGCCACCTGCAGCTTGTCCACGACGGTGTACTCCAGCTCGGCCTCGAAGTCTTTCACCAGGTCCTCCGCCACCCATGCCCCCTTCACCCACTCCCTGTCGCCACCATCACGCCACTCCACTAGGTACACCCGCCACTTGCCCTTGCCCCGCTATCGACCACCTTCTCCACCTCGGCCCACTTGTACACAGCCTTCTCCAGCTCCTTGGCTGTCACCTCTCGAACTTCACCGGATTGCCCTTGGGAGTCATCGCGAGCACTTTGGACCAGCTCCAGCGGCATCCGGGCCTGCTCGTCAGGGGTCTCCGGGTCAACACCCAACTCCAGCAGCAGCGCGCACGGCCACCACGCCGTTGTACCCCACCATGATGTGCAGTGATGTGAGCCCGCCGCCAGCACACTTAAGGCGGCCCATGTCCACCCCGGCCTCGACTAGCGTGTACACGCACTCCCCGGAGCCCAGCCCCACAGCTAAGTGCATCGCCGTGCGCCCCTGCGCGTCCACCACGTCCAAGTCCCATTGCAACATCTCGTCCGCGAGCAGTGCGCTTATCGCCTCCACATCCGCCTTCTTGGCCGCCGTCCACCACGGCGTCTTGTACTCGGCCACAACGCCCGCCGCTATGGCCTCCGTCGGAATCCAGGAAAGCTCGTGCCTATCCTTCCACTCAACAAGGTACTCTGTGGCAGTGAGAGTGGTGGCCAAGCCATCCTCTGTGAACACCGTGTTCTTGACGATGCAGCTGGAGACAATGCGGTCCACCTCACCGTACGGCTCGTCGACATCACCCCCCTTGTTTGCAAGGTTCCTTGGGTTAGTCTGATCCTAGAACACTGCGGCGACGGCGGTGAGGTGGCACTTGGGGAGGTGAAGACGGCAAGGGACGGTGATGGAAAGGGACGGGGTTCTGTGAGCATTGGGGTTTGGGGGGTTTGAGGCAAGAAAGGGATGGATGTCGTAGAGTGGCTTCCATTGGGGTAGGAGGAGGTTGTGGACAATGTTGGCGTGTGTGGAGGGTATACTTTGCAACATAAGCATCCACATGTGCCACCTAAGCAGCCACATAAGCCATTTTTGTTAGCAAATGGAGGAAACGACCTACAGTACAAACAGAGACAAGTTTATGGAGCCCGGAAAGTAAAATGAAAGTTCTAAGAGTAAAGTGGTACATCGTAACAAGTTTAGGGAGCTACAGTGCAATTTTCCCTTTTAAAAAAGTGAACGCGATATCTTAATGTTGAACAATATGTTGGGCATTACATAATTCATAGCAGGCTTTAAAATTTAAATTTCATTCCATACATGAGTTGAATTTTACTGTGTTCAGTTACTAGGTTTCCTTCTAATGTCATGTAAGAAACAACTCAAAGTACTACAGGTTGTTTATCACAAAGCCAAACCGTAAGAGGTTGGACAGTGGCTATCTCCACTGCTGAGCAAAGAGCACGTAGCAACAAGGGAACCTTGCTTACCAAGGGATCCTTCCGGTAGTTATCACACAGCCAATTCGCAAGATGCATAAGAACCTCTCTTCCAACAGGCTCATCACCATGGACATTTCCAATAAACTGCAAATTTTTACCATTAACACTGACATAGGAATAGGCAACCTAGATAGTTCTTATTTATAGTGTAATATGAACAAAAGTGGAAGAGCTCAAGCAAGTCAGCTGAAGAATTGCCGATATGGCATTGTACCACTGCCAGCTTGCCACTATAGGAAAATCATATGTTTGGATTTTGGATATGATTCTACAACTGTTTATCTTTCACTGTTTATTCTACAACTGTTTAGCCTCAAAAAGTCATTTTAAGAATTGAAGAAAGGCAAAATTGGCTATAGGAACTACAAATTCGTGACATTTGCCCCAGGACACTCCCATTTTGTGTCTTTGCCGGATGACACTACTTTGGTGGTTATTTACCGAAACACATCCGAGCAATATAATATCATTTCCGGCCTAAAGAGGAGAGAGAAGGTTAGTGAAAAGTCTATTTTACCCTTCCGGTCGGACCCGTTGGTACTTGGCTCGCGACTAAGAGAAGAGGAGTGTGATGACCACAAGCAAGACGTGTGCTGCCGGCTGTATATGCTCCGTCCAAGCCAAGTACCAAAGGGTCCGACCAGAAGGGTAAAATAGACTTTTCACTAACCTTCTCTCTTCTCTTTAGGCTGGAAATGATATTATATTGCCCGGAGTGTGTTTCGGCAAATAATCACCAAAGTATAGTGTTCTCCAGCAAAGGCACAAAATGGGAGTGTCCTGGGGCAAATGGTACAAATTTATAGTGTTGTGTAGCTAATTTTGCCTTGAAAAAAGACATCCTATTGCAACTGAAGAAATTTCACATAAGTGAATATTATTCTGTCACAGCTGTCCTTTTAGAGCACAAGAGATAAACAAACTAAATAATAAAACGAGATGGCCATCAGGCTCAAATCATAGTACACTTCCTCCTTAAAGTTTATTGTATTCCCAAAATTTGAAAAAAGAACAACCCCGCTTAAGAGTCTTAAGGATAAAGAAACCACAAACCTTGAATGCTGGTTCAGCTTCTTTTTGCCCAGGCTTGTCTGATATTTCAATAACCCACTGCAAGAATAATAAGTTATCCATTATACAAATTTAACACTAAGCAAAGCATTAAAAAATTAATTATTTACATACCAATGGTGAACCATTCACACTCTTTCCAATGCTGATAACAGGTTTATGTAATCCCTCAAAGAGAGAAGAAAGAACAGGTAAGTGAAGTTTCAATATATGAGAAGAAAGAATAGGAAAGTGAAGTTTGAATATATGAGCATACTGGAGAGTGGAGATATATAAGACTGGGAGATTACACATTAAATAACCAAAAAATGACAGAAGCACTAAAAAACTTGAGATGAGTTAAAGAAAATTTTAAAGTTGCATTACAAAGAAAAGTGCCAGTGTGCCACTAACAGCCAATAGGAGATTCCAAGCAGAAGATTAAGCTATGCAGGCATGGCGCTTATAAAGCTTGTTGCTCAAAAAGGCAGGTAACTCTGAACCATCCACAAATCTAGAATTTCACAATGTACTATACACACATTTTCTGGATGGACTTTGGTTTTAGAAGTTGACAAATGATGATTGTTTTTCATAAAAATCTACCTTTTTCATTTTCTCCATCCCCTTTTACTTTCACCTATCAGTGTGAGTGTGTGACTATATATGGACCATTGAATCCCATCGTAATCAGCGAAGACTTTTGATTCTATTGTACACCACACTTGGATATCCACCAATCATAACAATACAATATGACATGGATAAACAAACTGATGACCTTAAAGATGGTTTAGAAACTCCAAACATACTCATCGCCGAGTAGCAAAGTATTATACATCATGTACCTGTATATCCTGGAGACATTAGGACAGCGACTTCCAAAGGCATGTACAGCAATCTCAAGTTCAGAATTGCCCATATATCCATGAGCCATTTCTTCCCTAAAGTTGTTGCAGAAACAATAGCTGACATGCTCAACCAATATTGTCATGCAATGAAGACAAGAATAAAAAGTAAAAGCTCCAATTAGAAACATACGTGATCTGGGGCTTTTCCTCAAGCAGGTTACGTGACAATGACCCATGTTTTTCATCTTCGATGCCTGGTTAAAAATGATAGATAATTGCATAGGTAAAAACAGCTATTACATATGCTGAAAATTGCAGCAAACTTTACGAAGAACCATATAGATAACCAAATAGATGCTGAATTAATCTATGTCTGCAAAGTGGCATATCGATATTCAACGCTCACTGGTAAAGCAAGCTTAGAGAATGGAGATAGAGAGAATATATTCCTAGATAAATTTTAAGAGCCAAACCAAACCATAAAATGAATTCATTATATCAGAAGGTTATCGATCTAAAAAGCACATTTTGGATGACACGTGAATAAAATAAGCCGAAGATACGGTTCTCTCCTAAGCTAATGATCAACTTTCCCTCATAACCCACAATCTAGCTTAAAGGTATGGCAATTTATGACAATAATTTCATGAGCAAACAGCTAAGTAGATGATGCAGGCTTCCTCGTAACTACACTACACACTCATCATGCACCCAAAGAGTTCACACTCCTCATCACTGTCCATGCACTAATATCATTCCCAATCGGCACAGATTCCACCAAAATGGATTGAATCCGTTCAATAATAGCAACAAATCCTGCCAATTCCACCAAAATGAAACAAACAACTGGATCTGTATCATTCCAGGGCGACTAGCTGAGATCGATCCCACCGATTCCGCACGGATGAATTGAGTTCACACAGTATCATTGCCTCGTTGATATATCCAACCGATTCCCCACACACCGCTGACCGGTCCCGGTAAAAAAAGAAATCCACACAGGGGGAAGAGAGGAACCTGGCGGATCGGGGCCGCCTCTCGCGGCGGCTTGCGTGGGGAGAGAGGCGAAGGCGCGGAGGAGGAGGAGGAGGAGGAGGAAGTGGAGGCGCGAGATCGCCATGGGCGCGCGAGGCCACCCTACGGGAGGGAGGTGGGGAGTGACGTGAGTTCTCGGTTTGACTCGCTCCACTGCACCGGTATTGGGCACGAGCCGCATCCGGCGGAGGTGCTCGGCTCTGCTCGAGCCTCAATATACATGGCAACGGCTGCGACTTGTGATTTTTAACTGAAATTTTTGAATTTTAGCTGTTTACGATACAGATTACGGAAAGAGAGCTACTCACGTGTGATTTTAGATGGTACAAATGTCGGGATTTTAACGTGTACATCGTTTAACTTATAAACCCCGTCTTGAGAAAATACTTCATTTGAAAGTTAGGTAATGTAACAAAAACTAAAAGCCATCAGCTTCGGCGGAAAAGAACAAACCCTCAATATTCTCTACATTTTTTGTCTTGCTCGAAAGCTTCACTAGAGGCGGTTCTTTTTTCTTCTTCTTCTTCTTTTTTGTCTCACGTGAAAGCTAATTACGTCAATTTATGAAATATCAAGAAGTTAACTTACATATGACCCTGTAGAAACTTTTTTCCAATTTTATCCACTTTTTATTTACAAAAATATACCTCTCCTTGAGGTTGAAAGGCTAGGCGCCCCTAATTCGACAGGTCGAGTAGCAGGAGGCTCGGGCACGACAGCCTGCTCCTGCATAACCGGAGAGGGCGGCTGCCTCCTGTCGTGCCTCCATTACTAGATATGACCCCTTTTAATAGTACGACAACATATACTAGTAATCCGGTCTTTCAACCAAACACCAAGACCGCTAAAAGAGTAGGAACATATATGTGAACCGTCTGTGATGAAGCGTCTAATATAAACCTTTTTGTAGTAATGAAAGTTCATCATTGTATGTGAAAAAGTTATCCCAAAGCTAGAATTATTTCTAAACATGTATAAGCTTTGATACAAGATTTTTTAGCCAATACTAGTATACTAATTAGAGTTTCATTTTAGGGTGATAAGGTATTTATGTGATCAATATCAAATGTGGTCATAACAAGTAGCTATTAACTAATAATTTAAAATTGGAATTGAAATACATTGAATAAACATATGCATGCTGAATAATTTAAAACAACATAATTTTATTTACAATCTAGGATCAACATAATTAAAGTGTGTAACTTGTCGCTCCACGAATTGGTGGTAAGAATCGTCAGTAAAGTCACACTTTTCGGAGAAGTCATAGTCTACACGTGAAAATCTATAACAAACTAAATTTAAATAAAATCTAAAAATTATAAAATAGGTAATGGGAGATAGATTATGAATTTATATGAATTTAGAAACTTGGATAGCTTGGTAGGAGTTCGAATAGCGAGAACAAGCTCTCAAAAAAATGTCGAATAAGAAAATGCTAAAAAAGGAAAAAAAAAGAAGATAATATTCCTTACTTCACTGGAAAACTAAGAAAAAGAAAAGGCCATAACAAGTGGGGCCACCAAGTAAGTAAGAGAGAGAGAGGAGGGAATCAATAGCAACAACATGAGCTCTCTAGGGCGCACTTTTTTGGCGGTAAGGCTAGCGAGGAGAGACACGGGAGCTGATGGCAACCGGAAAAATGGATTGTTAGGAACCCGAGGAATATGTAGGAGGTGATAGCACAATAAACGGAGCACGGTGGTGGCGTGGGTGTTGCTCGGGGCAGCGATTCCTTACAGAAATAAAAATCCACTTAAATAGAAATGTGGGGAATGAGGAGAAGATTATGTGGGGTAAAAAGATTTTTGAAGATACCCAACGGATAAAGAGATCAGGTTCAATGAAATTCTCATCGGAGTTGAGGAAGAAAGTATAGCCGATGGTGCTCCAGTGAGTGTCGACCAAAACTGCTAAAAGCTATTGTAGATAACAGCGTGGAGAATCTCTAGAAACAATTTGAGGACCAACAGAGTACAGGAGAGGGCAGGAGTGCTCACCGAAGGTTTCACCAAAGTTGGGGAAGAAGGGCCAGTTGAGAGTGCTCCGGAGAATTTCAGGCAAACCCAAGAGAATATGTTGTGGGGAATGGTGTGAGGCACTTGTAGCTTAATTTATAGGTGAAGAGAAGCTATGAAACGGTCAAAATTTATTGTTGAAGTTATGTCCGGAAATAATGGTGGCAGTTTTCGTTGAAAAACAAGAAGCAAGTGGCGGTTTTTGGCCTGAGTGGTTGACTTGTGGGGTTGACTAGAAATGGGTCAGGTTCAAGGGTTTAAAAGATTTTTGTTTTTTGAATTATTTAATTAATTCCGAAATTAATTACTTTCCTTCAGAAAACTCATAGAGACAATAGATAAGTTGTTAGAAATAACAAACAAACCCCAAAAAATCTGCAAAATTACAGAAAAATTCCTTGCAACATAAGGAGCCCAAACAAAACTTATTTTAATTTAATTTATGTTTATTTTATTCATTTTAAATCATTTTAATTTTGGAAAATCTCAATTAAGCTTTAATTAATTAGAGAAAATCCCAAATGGTTATTTTTTTATTTTCAACACAATTATCCTTAGGCTTAAAGAAAAAAGGAGGGTGGGGTGGGGTGGGGACTGAGATCTCTTGCCTTGTTCTAATTCTGGAGTAATGTGCAGAGATCCGTTGCAAATTAGGCTTAGTGTCAGGGAAAATCCTCAAAACAAAATTCTGCTATACTAGCAAGATTAATAAGATTTGTATTTTGTCTTTGTAGGCAATAACTGTTTGCACTAATGACTAAATAGAGTTTTGGAATTGTTGTACTGATCATACTTGTGTTATATTATTCATGTGCAGATTTTGTACAATGGAAACTTCTTGACTTGGCCCTAGCACCAGGATTTGGTTTCCATCCAAAAGGTAATGAACTCATTTCTCACTATATAAAAAAAGAAAATATCCAGGCAGAAAATTGAATTTGATGTTATACTAGAAGTGGATATATACAAGCATGAACCATGGGATTTACCTGGTAAGTTGATCAATCTCTCGCACTTACATGTTGATCATTTAGGTTGATTGAGAAGTTTGGTGAATTATTTTGTTAAGTTTTGACTATCTTTTTCTTTTCTAGAATGACTCCTCTAAAGTCACATAATCGTAATATTCTCGTAGATTGGATCATACACAGCTACACAAATTTGGCAAGAATAACCGAAGAATGTGACATATTTCTTTCCTTAATCAATCGCTGAGCCTATGGCCCGGGATGTACCACTCGCTGGTCACCAACGCGTTGTGAGAGGTGCAGTCCAGCATCTTCGAGTGGATGATGGACACGGGGGCCACCGTCGACGGGCAGCAGCCGTGGCAGCCGAAGTTGCTCACCAAGTTGCCCGTGCAAAGCCGAACCAATATCGTCTACAAGTTCGCCACCGATAAAATCCTCCGGGAGCAGTACCGGGACCCCTGGAACGAGGTGTGCATCGGCAAGCTGCTTGAGGACCTCGACGCACTCGCCGGCACCATCGCCGTCAAGGTATTGAATCCGATCTCCCTTGTATGGATTGTGTGTAATGGCATATAGGATGGCGATGCAGTTGCGCTCCCAATACGTGTGAGTCCCTTTACCTGCATCACAGCATCAATCAAATCTTGAGAATGTTGCATGGATACTATGCAATGTCCTTGTAACAATGATAGTAGCTTATTGAGTCTAGTTGGGTTGAGAAGATATGATACTAGGCCAAGGCACAGTTTTTGTCACTCCCGTTTAGTACGTTACGGTTGTGGTGATCAAATCTTTTAGGGCCCCCAGAGAAATGATGAAACTTATCCTTCGTAACAATATAGCTGGTTTACTGTTAGTGCCACAGTTAGTCGACTGAATACAGAACAGACACTATACTGCAGTCTATTGTCAGTCCCATCACTTTATTGTGCATTTTGCCAGCCTTATATTTATACCGTGGTTAAGTTGCAGAATGGATACTGTGCAGCATTTTGGACGATGAGGAAGAATTCATCTTGATCAAAAGCTCAAAAGCGTCAGTAAGGTTAAGATCCTCTGTTTGGTGTGATTAGCATACAAGCTATTTGATCAAATTTCGGTCAGTCCATGGTGATGTTTATTCAGGCTGGGATAACAAGGATGATTGGTTCTTGCTATCATTTTTCGCCATGATATTCAAACCTATAGTAAACTGTGATATGAACAATTTAGATAACCAAATCAATTGCCTGGCTCAGATAGAATTTGCTCAGCATTACTTAGCAGATGGTGATGTCTCTGTAAAACCATGTGAGTGGCATAGGAAACAAGATTGAGTTAGTGCAAGGTATATTAGTTTGTTATTAAGAGTACAAGGAGATGCATCATGTTGGTAGAACCGAACTGTAATACTGAATCTGTAAACGACAAACCCAAAGAGGTATAATTTCTGGACTGTATTGTGCTGTCATGTTAATTTCATGTGTTGTTTCCACCATCCGCGTTCCGCTGCTGAAGCTGAAAATTTGTGACAATGCTTTTATGAGATTTTGGTTCTACTTGCTTGAACGAGTTGCGTCATTGGCTAAATGGCACTGATGATTTTTAAGAATAGAAGATCTAGCAATTGCCTCTTTGCATCGTACCTTGCAAAATTCGAGTGAAATTTCTATGTTCTAAGCATAGAGCAAAAGTACCCTACAAAATTCAAGTGAAGTTCCTATGTTCCAAGCATATAGCATAACAGTGTGCATTCTCAAGAGGATGATATTGCGCATTGACTTGCATTTTGTGCATATGCATCTACGAGCTAGGAAAAGATGCTGAGTTTTTCACAATTGCAATACATCTCTACTAATATAAAAGGAGAGTTTGTCTACAAAAAAAAGGGAAAAAAACTCTAACACACGCATAACTACCCTAACCCACACACACCCATGATCACGAGTTCACACAATCATGAGTTTTCACACAATCACTAGTTTATAATTTGTTGCATTGTTTACATAAGGTCCGTTGCAAAGCACGAACATAAGACTAGTTAAATTATAATATTTCAGTGAGGTTCTCTATAGTCTCCGCAACAATGTGCCTCTCATCTAGAGAATATCAATCATAAACTTGTAAAAGTTTCCTAATGGCACAGGAAACCATCCACCCATCCCGTCCCGTAAAAAAACATCCACCCATCTGCATCACGCGAGTTGGGATCACAAATCAACAAGAACTAAAATGCATTGGTACAGTGCCATGTAGCTAGGTGTTCCATATTCATGTTGATAGTTGAGCGCCGTACGTGTTAACATGGTCAAGCTTTCGCTTCTGCAATGCTCCCGGTGGCATCTACGGCGCAGTACGTAACAGCATCCACAACATCATCACGTATCCGTCAATCAATCACAGGGGAGATCGAAGCTACCATATGGGTGAGACATGCCCGACCAAATTTCGTTTCCATTCCATCAGTGGAAGATTATGCCGCAAAGGAGGTTGTATTATCTCTACTATTATATAAAGAGGAGTTGGTGGTCGTCGGTACGTTCTCCTTTCTCCTCTCTACAGTCATTCGATTTGATCTGGATCATTCGTCTCTCTCCTCCTCTCTCTCTCTCAGGATACAACCGTCCACCCCCACCACTTTCCCCATCTCTTCGCGCATTGTGGTCATCCTTCTATCTGTCGCTTGCTCTTCAATATTTGTTGTGTGAAGTTGGTCAGACAGTAAATTTCGTCTCACTATTTTTATGACCCGTTGCAACGCACAACTGCTTGCCATCTCAGAGCCAATAGAAAGCTGGAATTTGTGTCACGATCCAGCGAAGACGCCATGCATTGCTCGCATGCAACCGTAGGCGCACGTACGGGAGGAACGGCTCCCCTGTCCCCTCGGTCTCCGCGGCCAGCTGCTCGGTCCAGGCGAAACACTCGCCGATCAATCCGAGGAGCGGCAACGCCGCGCATGCGCATGCGCGCGCGGCCGCTCATCGCGCGGAGACGCACGAGCTCGCGACGCCAACCCGCTAGGCTATATAATGAGCACACCCAAGCTGCCGCCGCATGCACCTCGCCGCGCGGCGCCGCGCTCCACACCCCTGACGCCGAACTCACCCGGGAAGTCTCAGAAAACCGTCGGAAATCATCATACTTCCTGAGACCCTCCCCGCGGTGAGCCGGCGTCCGGGGCCTCCACTTCTGGCAAGTTAGGGACCTGTATATCCGTCGCTAACAACATGGCGGTCTCCCCGGTGAGGAGCCCCCTGTCCATCCTCTTCTACGTCCTCGCGACGGCCGCCGCGGCGACGCACGGCTCCAACATCACCGCCGATGAGGAGTACTGGGCGAAGCGCTCCGAGGAGGCCCGCTCGTATAACCGCGCCGCCTACGTCAGTGATCCCGTCGCCGCCTTGAACAGCTTCAACAAGGACGTGCTCAAGTGAGTAGCTAGCTAGGATGCTGTTTGGTTCTGATTGCAAGTTGGCAATGCATGGTTGATCTGCTGTTGGGATGTTTGAGCTGATGCAAGCCGTTCCGTGCGCGCGCGCAGGACGACGACGCGCCGGTCCCTTATGAGGAGGTACAGGGGCCCGTGCATGGCGACCAACCCGATCGACCGGTGCTGGCGCTGCCGCGCCAACTGGGCCAACCGGCGCAAGCGGCTGGCCAAGTGCGCCATGGGCTTCGGCCACAAGGCGACGGGCGGGCTCGCCGGAAAGATCTACATCGTGACCGACCCCAGCGACGACGCCCTCGATCTCATCATACCCAAGAAGGGCACGCTCCGGTACGGCGTCATCCAGGAGCGGCCGATGTGGATCATCTTCGCGCACGACATGATCATCAAGCTCACCAAGGAGCTCATCGTCACCAGCGACACGACCATCGACGGCCGCGGCGCGCAGGTGCACATCACCGGCGCGCAGATCACCGTCCAGGCCGTGAACAACATCATCATCCACAACCTCCACATCCACCACTCCGTGCCGCACTCCGGCGGCCTCATCCGTGACTCCAAGCACCACTTGGGCATCCGCGGTGAAAGCGACGGCGACGGCATCTCCATCATCGGCTCCAGCAACATCTGGATCGACCACGTCTCCATGTCCAACTGCTCCGACGGGCTCATCGACATCGTCGACGGCTCCACCGCCGTCACCATCTCCAACGGCCACTTCACCAAGCACGATCACGTACGTATGCTACATACGGGCATAGCCTTTCTTCTCGATCTCTTGCCTAGCTAGCTCTTGAATGTCATTCATGGATTTTTCTTGCTGCTGTTTCGATCGGCAGGTGATGCTATTTGGTGCACACGACGACACCCCAAAGGACAAGATCATGCAGGTGACTCTCGCCTTCAACCACTTCGGGAAAGGACTCGTGCAGAGGATGCCAAGGTTGGTAACAACTAATTGACCTGACAAGATTTGGCCCGACCCAGCAATTAACCTCCTTGCCAAAATGCTCATCTGAGCTATGCTGGCTCATACATGGAAGCCAATCCGTGATCTGTCATCTGCTGATCAAGAATATTGCCATCTCTAAATCGATCGATCCTGCATGGCATGCAGGTGCCGGTACGGATTCTTCCACATCGTGAACAACGACTACACACACTGGCTGATGTACGCCATCGGCGGCAACATGAACCCAACCATCATCAGCCAGGGCAACCGCTTCAGAGCCAGCGACGACATCAACCTCAAAGAGGTAGGCTACTTGAATTGGCAGAATTTGATGTGCCTGGTCGATCGATTTTGTCCACGACGGCAATCAAACACTAATGGGGGTTTCCATATATATAAAAATATACTAATGGTGGTTTCCATATAAAAATACACTAATGGTGGTTTTCATATAAAAATACACTAATGGTGGTTTCCATATAAAAATATACTAATGGTTGTTTATGTACGTACACGACACGTACATCTGTAGGTGACCAAGAGGGAGTACACGGAGTACAACGAGTACAAGGAGTGGGTGTGGAAGTCGCAGGACGACCTGTTCCTGAACGGCGCCTTCTTCAACCAGTCCGGCGGCGAGAACGAGCGCGAGTACGACGAGCTCGACATCATCCAGGCTAAGAACGGCCGCTACGTCGGGGAGATGACGAGGTTCGCCGGCACGCTCCCCTGCCGCGCCGGCAAGAAATGCTAGGCCTGCACGGGCGCCTGCGCGTGAGCGTGCGCCGGAGGACGTACTGAAGAGTGAAATTTAACCATGACGGATATATATGGTTACCAGAGGTCATGCAAGCATTTGTAAAATTTCATGAGATGGTGATCGAGTACATCAGGTGCAAGTAGAACATGACAACGACACAACGTTCTTGTATTTGGTATTTGACGCCATCTTTAATGATCATCCACTGCTTGCTTGCCTACATGATCCTTTTTTTTAAGATATTTAAAGCCATTTCTGTTCAGTATACGCACAGTTTGGCCTTTGATCAATGGGCACGGCAATACAAACTTGGCATGGCCAAGCACCTTGGATTTGCCCTGATTCTCCATGTAACCACGTTCCAAGAAAAATTTACCCGAAAGTAAAATCAACCCACAACTCATCTAAAAAAAGGATTTAACTCTCAACTTTAGTCCCACGAGTGATCAATTCTCAGAAAATTCACAACAAACCACCTAACTAAATAAGGTCATGGACAAGTCACAGAAAATCCACGACAGACCATACAACTGTTGAAAATTATGATGTTTCAGCAGGAAGTTACAAATAATTCCAGAATTATAATTGAAATTAGTAGCATAATTCCAGCAACATAAATATGACAAAAGCTTAACAAAAATGTTTAAGAAAACATGAATTCTCCTCAAGTTATATAAACAGGACATTATACTAATCATGGCAGTGTTAAAAGGGTAAACAACCATAGAAAAGAACAGGAGTTCAAAACAATAAGTTTACTGTGATAGCATAACAGTACAGACAGATACATCCAGCCACTCGGTTCGGCTAAAGCAATAAGCTGTAACTGATGGCTTATTTTGCACTGTAACTGATGGTGACTTTTTTGGTGTAATTAATTTTTTTTTAAAAATAAAAAAGTAGCTTAGCCCATCACAGATGATACAAACGAATACAGGGAAAAAAGGCAAAAAAACCCCAAAAAAGCAAAAAATTATAAAAAGATGAAATCGAGGAATAGTGAACTAGAAGACAGAAGTGAGAAACTCAAGCCGAAACGAGCGGAGTTTAGTATGAATTAAAGACATAGAAAGCTCAACTTCACTGTTCATTCACAAGAATTCAGAAGCAGTCACGTATATATTGATATATGTTGACGATATTATAATTGCTAGTTATAGTACTAAGGTATCAGACAGGCTTATTGCTTAGCTCACGGAATATTTTGCTATAAAGGATCTTGGAGATCTCAATTATTTCTTGGGAATAAAGGCTGTTGTTCAGAAGAATAATGGGCATGTTTGATATAGCTGTGGCTTATGGTTTTTGGCTGAAAATTTTGAATTTTAGCTGTTTGCAATAGAGATTACAGAAAGAGATATACTCACTTATGATTTTGGTTGATACTAATGTTAGGCTTTTAACATGTACTACAATTAACTTGTAGACTCTATCTTGATAAAATACTCCATTTGAAAGTTAGATATTATAACAAAAGTAAAAGACCGCTTTTAGAAGCTGTAAAGTATAGGACCAATATCTAGCCTAATATCTATATAAGTTGATAATCTGTAAAAGAATAAGGCGTCGTCGGTGGCGGTGACTGAGGCGCTCACGACGGTGGAGGCGCCGGCCGATGGTCGCGACTGCCCGATATGCTTGGACGACGGGTCGGCGAGGGGCGCCTGGAAGGAGACGCCGTGCGGGCACAGCTTCCACGGGCGGTGCGTGGAGAGGTGGCTGCAGGCGAAGGGAAGCTGCCCCTTGTGCCGGCGCCGGCTGCTGCTGCACACCAAGAAGTTAGCGACCCTGGAAGTCCAAATACGTAGTGATATCGAAGCAATATACGGCGAGGATGTGCTTGGGAATTTCAGTTTTGACTAGTAGGAGCTACTGAATTAGGGGCGTTTTCTGCTTTTCAGGACTGGCCAGCCAGACTCGGCCGGACTGCAGTAGTTTGTTTGTTGAAATATATTGTCATTCCCTTTTCAAAGATATACATATTATCCGTACATATTAAACTTTTGGATGAATTGATTGGCATATGAAGCTCAATATGGTATAACAATGAGGTCTTTCTCAACAGCTTGCGGAGGGGAATGTCCGGCCGTTTAGAACTTGGAAGAGATCAGCCAAACATACGGAAATGTGCGATTCTAAACTCGGCGAGACATCGTCAATTCAACCGGCCGGGGCGCAAGCCGCCGCCGGCACGGGGATAGCTACGCCGCCTCCGCATAACAATATTAGTAGTCGCCTTACCTACTACTAGTACACACTTTTCAACATTGACAGTCCAACAGCACCAATTTTCAGATCAACATTGACAGTCCAACAGCACCAATTTTCAGAACCAACGATTCAGTACTGCGCCCTGCGGCTCTAGCTTTTTTGCGTCACCATGAACTGCCGTGTCCGAGTTCTCGATACCACCCATGTCCAACCTGAGTCACCGGACCAAACCACGAATCCAGCACCAAACCACGCCGGTCATGCCGTCAAGCTCTCACTGTTCGACACCTTGTTCATCGCGCTCCCGCCAATCCAACGCCTCTTCTTCTACGACGGTGGGAGCCTCCCGCCGTTCCCGTCCCTCGTCCGCTCGCTGCAGTCCTCCCTCGCCGCCACCCTCGCCGTCTTCACCCCCCTCGCTGGCAAGCTCACGGCCGTCGTTCCCTCCCTGGGCGACGTCGTCGTCGACTGCTCCCCCCACGCCGTCTCCCCAGGCGTCAAGTTCGTCCAGGCGGAGTACTCAGGTGGCGCCGACGACATGCGCCGACTTGCGAGGAGCATCGAGCACGACACCGAGGCGTTCGTGCAGCTCGTGCCGGAGCTCGAGGTGGGCAGGCTGCCGGCCCCCGTGCTCGCCGTGCAGGTCACGAGGCCGGCGGACAACGGCGGGGGCGCCGTGGCGGTTGGGGTGTCCATGCACCACGCGGTGGCCGATGGCCAGTCGCTGTGGCAGTTCATGCGGGCGTGGGCCGCGGCGTCGCGGGAGGGCTCGCCGGCCGGGCCGGGCCTCGTGCCGCCAACGTTTGAACGGGCGGGGATTCGGCACCCAAAAGCAGAGGAGGTTGCACGCAGCTTCGTGCGCCTGTTCGCACCAGCTTTGCCAACGGTAAGTACCATCCATCGCTAATTGCGTGATTTTAAGTGGATTGCACTAAGCTACTGTTGGATTATGTGCGGTTACAACATATATTAGATTTAATTCCAGCGATAATAAACATATTATTTTGGACAGCGACATAATTCCTAAAATGCTATTTTGACCACTAATTTCTATTGTATTATTTTTTATAAGACCTGATATAATCATAATATTATAAAAATGGTTTTCATATATCCAACATAAATTTTCAAAAAGATATTGATAGCTAAGATTTCGAAAGTTTGATTGCACGTATCCTGAAACGACATGTATTTGTGGCTGGAGAGAGTACTATTATTCCCTAAAAACTACTACTAGTAAGCATTCCTTTGGGTTCAAAAAAACATATCATTTTGAGGCACACAATCAAAATTTTGAAACTTAGGTAGGGATATCTTTTTAAATGTTTAGATTGGATATGCGAAAATAATATGTGTAGATTTATCTTAAAAAGTGCTTTCATAATATTACAATTTTACTGGATTTTATAAATATATTATAATAGAAATTAGTGTCCAAAGTTGTATTTTTGTGACCGTATCATTGTCCAACATGATATGTTTTTTTTGAACTGAAGGGAGTATAAAAGTATTTGATGAGTGTCACAGTGAACATGGTATACGTTCGTCAACAGTAGTCAGTCAAATTTGTCGCTTTCAGTGGGATTATAAAGTCAGCTAACAGATCGATCAAAGTTGAAATTGTGGACTGTTCGGTTTGTCCCACATTGTTGGAAGCTGGAAATAGTGGAGCTAGTCGCCGGACACAAAATTGGATGCTTGTTTTCCTTTTAAAAAAACTGTGTAAACTTTTGTAGAGTTGTTAGTTTCATTGCAATCACACCAACATCTGATCAGGTGAACACATCCCCTGAACCGGACTTCACTCGGCAGAGCAGAAGAACCTATCTGCTCGGCGCTGACCAGATCCAGTCACTGAAGCAGCGCATCCAACGGCAAAGCAAAGCCGCCAAGAACGACGCACCGCTCGAGCCCTCGACCACCTACGTCGCCATCTCGTCCCTGGTGTGGACGTCCATCGTCCTCGCCAAGTCCCTGAACCACGCCGACGACGCCTATTTCATGTTCGCCGCGGACTGCCGCCGCCGCCTGCGCCCTCCTCTCGACGAGGGGTTCTTCGGGAGCTGCGTCAAAGCGTGCTACGCTCGGGCCACGGTGGGGGATCTGTGCGGCGACGACGGGCTCGCGCACGGCGCGTCGGCGATGCGGAGGGCGATGCGCGAGTACCTGGAGGATCCACTGGCAGACGCCGAGCGGTGGGTCGAGCTCAACCAGGGACTCCCGCGGGAGAGGTTCGCGCAGCTGGGTTCGTCCCATCGGTTCATGGCGTACGAGATAGACTTCGGCTGGGGCGGGCCGAGCCGGGTCGAGCTCGTGTCGGTGTTTAGCCGGGAGATCGTGATGCTGGTCGGGGCGCGCGGCGGCGCGGTGCAGGTGTCCGTGACGCTTGATCGGGAGCGCATGGACGCCTTCGAAGCCAACTTCTTATCGCAGGTTTCAGCATGATCAGCGAGCCAGGCAGCGACTGCTCAAGCATCCTCGTCTTTCTGTATGCCAATAATGCCATTCGGCATCTTGACGCGTGGCGACCTAATCCGACATACGGTTATATTACTGCTTAATTTTATGAGATTTATTAGACTTTTGCCCTTTGCTGCTGGGTAGAATCGAGTACATGATCAAACAAGGGTGGTGCATGCGTAGATGGCTAGATGTTAGAAGGATACAACTGAAGCTTCGCTACGACAAACCAATCCTTAGAGATGGTACATTCTAAAAACCCAAGAATATGTACAAATAGTAATCTCATGGATAAAATTAACTAGATCAGTGATGTGGCATATGTACTAAGAGGGCATCAGAAGTGCGGCGAGCAGAGCCGGTGCTTCCGCCCCTTGGTAGATCCGTCACTGCATTTCATCTGGGAGCTCATCTCTTATGCTACGTCTGTGCGTGGGCCGTGGAGATACCTAGTGGATCTCGAAGGGGTGACAGGTGTTTAAGTTGCTTAATGGTTAAGCGACTTATGCTAGTCGCTTAACGGTTGGGCGATAAGTATCCAAGTAACTCAACTATTGAGCGACTTGGATATTTATCGTCTAATTGTTGAGCGACTAGCTACTAATCGCTTAACCCACATACACCGTATTGCTCGAATATTTCAAGAAAAGACATACAAATGCGCCAAGTGTCCAAATCGTCCACCGGTTGAGCGACTAGTTAAGCGACTTGGACACTTATAGCCTAACCATTGGACAACTAGCCTAAGTTACTCAACGGTTGAACGACAGAGAGTCATCTGCATGCTATCGACGCAGATTCAGCTGGATCTATGAAGATCTAGGCTGGATTCGACTGGATCTAGTGGCAAACTTGAGCGCACACAGCGCCGCCACCCTTCGTGGAGACGATGGCGTTGCAGGCCACCGGCCACCACCGCTGCTGCCTATTGTGGGCACCAAAAGCAAGATGCTTCGTTGCTCGCTTCTGCATCACCAGCCGTTGCCATGCATTGCATTGAGCCGGTGGAGCTACTCTTCATCATGCGAGGGAGTGGTGTGAGGGAGATGGGAGAAGCTGGTGGAGTTACTCCTCAACGGTGATCGCATTTGACTGAGCTAGTTGTGGTGGCCGTTGACCACCTTGGCGGGTGCGCAGAGGGGAGGTCAGAGTTGGTGATGGGATGGCAAGGAGAGAGGGTGAGTGAAATGGGGTGGCGTTGCTGGAGCTACACATTGATGAGGATAGCCGGTGCATGGCTGATGTGGCGGTCGGGGTGAGGGGGATTAGACAGAGGCATCCATGGTGATTGGGAGAGAGAGAAAATGGGAAGAGGGAGAGAGAGAACGTGGAGGAGATGGATATTTATTGTTTGGTCCCATTAAGCGTACTATGCATTGTATATGTTGTATATAATATTGTGGAGGTCATTAGATAAAGCAAAGTTGCATTTGCACTAGTTTGCTGTATATGCACTAGGTATACCCCTTTGTGCATTGCACTTGCACACGACATGAGGCAGTCGGTTTGAATTGGAGCCCGGTTGATGGGCTGGATTACGCAAATAAACTCTACTAAATGGGCTAATTTCGTTGGTTGGTTGGTCCGCTTGGAGTTGGACCGGACATGGACATGCGATTAGCAGGACTCTGAATGTCCTCAGATGCTATGGGTGGCTTCTTTTCGACAGTGGCTGACGTCTTATGATTGCGCCTGATGGTTTTTGGTCCTGACGTAAGCACTTATGTGAATGTATTGAATGTCGGTAAGGCGATAAGCTATTTTGAAAAGGTTGTCCCTTGTGCGAATGTACCTAATGTCGATAAGCCGTTTTGAAAATGTTGTTTCGATAAGTCATTTTGAAAAGATTGTCCCGATAAGCCGTTTCAAAAACACGACGAAAAACATTCAATACCACTCGATTAATTCCCCTGCCCAATTGAAAATATACAGTCTAAATCATCGTCAATGTACTAATGGAATGTTAGAACATAATATATGGAATATTTTATTTTATATATTGGAATATATGGTATATGATTCAAGTGGGATCTTGTTTGAAGTTGGTCTAAACGGACGTGAATCGGAGGTTTGGGTCAAAAATGTGATTACTTGTAGTTTCGGATTGGAAAAAAAAACTTAAACGGATCGTGACTATTTTAGAAGGCCGGCCGCTCCCTAGCTTGCACCAATACACCCGGGCCGCGGATCGTGATTATTTTGAAAGGCCAGCCGCTGCCGCGCCTGCACCCATACACCCGGGCCGCGTTGGTAAGGGGTGGAAAAAAAGCTCGTTAGTGGGCTCGTTGGCTCGGTTCAAAATTACTTCAATTATACTTGTTAATTGGTTAAACATTAAAATGAGTTGATTTCAAATGAATTTGAATTTTGCTCAAGCTCGGCTCGGCTCGTTAGCTCGTTTCTAAAAATACTTTTAAATTATCCGTAAAATGATATTAAATCAAAATATGCCAATTTTAGAAAAAGCTCGATAAGACGAGCAGTTGGCTCGATATCCACGCCGAGGTAACCACTAACAAGGCTACGCCAAATGGACTAGACAAAACTGCTGGGACACCGCCCCTTGCAGGTTAACTCCTTCTACAATATTTCGTTTTATAGATAAAAAATCATAATCATAAGAAAGTTCCTTTAAATATAAATATAGCGGCATCATTTTTGTGTCATATAATATATGTATATTGTTGGACTAGTACATATTTTGAATCTCGAAGAAGTACGTAGGCGTACTACAATTTTCTACTGAAGCTGTACTATAAACGACCTGAGAACGTGACAGCGCCGAACTGCGAGCAGCCGAGCACCTTCGGCATCGCCAGCTCGTAGGTCTGTAACCCTGTCGCCTGCAGGGCAGAATGAGCTCCCAGGTGCGAGTTCTCAGCGTCACCCATGTCCACCCCGACACATCGCCACCCCATGCCGACGACGTCGTCAAGCTCTCGTTCATCGATGCCTTGTTTGTCACGTTTATGCCCATTCAACGCCTGTTCTTCTACGAGGGTCCTGACCTCCCGCCCTTCCCGGCCCTCGTCCGCTCCCTGCAGTCCTCGCTCGCCGCCACGCTCGCCGTCTTCCCGGACCTCGCCGGCAAGCTGACCTACCGCCCCGAGTCAGACAACGTCGTCATTGACCGCTCCTCCATCGCCGTCTCCCCGGGCGTCAGGTTCATCGAGGCCGAGTACTCCGGCGTCGACATGCACCGCCTCGCCAGCGACGACGAGCACCACACGGAGGCGTTCATGCAGCTCGTGCCGGAGATCGAGGCGACGCAGCTGCCGGCGGCTGTGCTGGCCGTACAAGTCACGAGGCCGGCTGGTGACGGCGGAGGCGCTGTGGCCGTAGGCGTGTCCATCCACCACGCGGCCGCCGACGGCCAGTCCGTGTGGCAGTTCATGAGGGCGTGGTCCGCGGCGTCGCGGGAGGGATCGCCCCCCGCGACGGGCCTCGCGCCGCCAACGTTTGATCGTGCAGCAGTGATTCGCCATCCCAAGGGTGAAGAGTTGGCAAACAAGTTCCTCCGCATGTTTGCAACGGCGCTGCCATCCGTGGTAATTCTACTGTAGCTATTGGTGTTCATACATCAACACAGCATGTTACCCGTTTTTTCAGCTTATGCTTTCCTTTGAACAAACAAACTGATCGTTTTTTCCCTCTTTTTTTAAAATAACTTATCAGCATTTCATTCATTCCCGCAAACACTTATGTTAAAGCTAAAAATCATCAGCTGTAACCTAAAGCCATAGCAAAAAAACAACTGACTTTTAAAGTTTAGTCTCCATGCACGAAACTTTCTAGAAAGCTACTGCACGACTACTCAATTAAGGTTGTTAAGGGATTAAGAAACTATGGACCTGTTCTTTTCAGCTTCTAAAAACTGTTTTTCAGCTTTTCTATAGTAACTAACTTTTAAACGTAGTATCTTTTCAAGAGAGAGTTTACTAGTTAATTCTAGTACATACTGTACCGACTTCATTTATATCGGTAAAAATCGTATGTGAGTTTCTGTTACTCTATAATATCTTGCACGAACAGCCTAAAAGCCACAGCCGCAGCCAAAAAGAACATGCTCTATATATGGAGATCGAGCAAGCAACCAACAACCACTGCCAGTAATTCTATTGTTTTGTATTGGGTTTAGCCTAGGAGAGAACTCACTCATGGCTTCTTTTTTGGAAGATGAAATCAGGAGGAGCAAACAAGGTTGAACACATTCAGAGTTTTGGCACCTCAACTGCCTCCTCTCTCTCTCTGATATTCCTCGATACGTTAACTAAAGCTTTCAAAGCTATTACAAATAGGAGATAACAACTCACGCAACTAACCCCTTGGAGTCGCGCTACACACGCACGATCCGATTTCCCGGCGCTATCTACGCAACACACCTACGGCCATTGTGCCAACACCTGAAGCACACGTACACGCCGAAAGACCCGGCCAAACTATGCAAATGCAGCGTACCATGTAGGGATACGGCCGGCTAGACTGGATGATAAGATTTCTCATTCTAGGAGTTTCTGATTTCTTAATTATTTTTACTATTTATAAATTTCATCTTTTTCTATTTTTTTTACTTTTTTGAGCTTTTTTGCCAGTTTTTTCGTATTCGTTTAATTTGTATTGTCCGTAATGGGCTAACCTGTTTTTTATTTTTATTTTTTTTAAATTTAGTTATGTCAAATAAGCCAACATTAGTTACAATATAATTTCAGCCAGCTACAATACAATTTTAGTCATAAGTTAACTTATTTTAACCCAACCGACCAGCACCTAATTCCAACATTTTGTATCGAGAGAGCTCTCGCTATTCGTAGTGGGCTATGGATTATTCACGTTTGTATAGAAGTATGGCGTAGGAAGCATTAGCAACAGACAGAGTGCCAGACCCTTGACATTTCCTATGGTCATCGGATCATCAACTGGTTGTATGATATACAGTACAATATGTCCTTTGAATATCTATGTTCGGCAGATGGAACTATCAGCTGGCTCATCTTGACGACTAACGTAACTATATATTTAAAATTAAATTAATTATTGCCCGCTGTTGGACAATGTGCATCAGTGATGATCCTTTCGTCCACTGATAGATCGTTGACCGGTTAATTCATGATCGAGTTATATTGTTCGTTAGTACTTATATGCTTTATGAATAAATAAAGATCATGACACCATAGTCCTAAATAATTCGATGTGATAAGTACAGGATGGTTTTATACTTCTATATATGCATGCCGGCTAGAATCTTTTGCTGAAAGTGTACAACATATGTTCAGGATGTAGTTATTACAAAAAAAATGGAATATTCATATTTTCAAACTTTTTTTGTGATGGATATTTTCTGACTTTAAAAATGAAAACACAAAAAAACTTGTTGCAAGAGAAATTGGCCAAATTACCTTTTTGTTTTCTCAAATCCTCCACCCTCTAACTTTGTTGCAACTTAATAGATTTTCATTAATAGTGGTTTTGAAATCTTATGCATAGTTTTTAGACACATATTCGAAGTAAGTACGTGAAAAAAAGGAATATATTACCAATTCAACGATCACCGAGATGATCTTAACCATTACTTTTTATAACTTTACATTAAAATATATTAATGAATTATAATATTATGAAAGTATTTTTCTTGATAAATTTAATAGTATAATTTTTATGTAGCCAATCTAGATAGTTCTATAGTGGTTAAAATTTAGAAAATTTGACAGCGCAGACTCTACACACCAAGTAAAAAAAGAACAAAGTATAACTTGTTTCGGCTATATGTTTTTGGACAATTCTTTTATTACAGTCACATAACAACATAACTTGTACCGAACCACACTGAACAGGTGAGGCCATTTCCAGCTCCGGACATCACACGGCAACGCAGGAAAACCTACCTGCTGCGTCCAAACCAAATCCAATCATTGAAGCAGCGCATACTGGTGGCACAGAGCGAAACCGCCAAGAACCAACAGCTCGAGCTCCCAACCACCCACGTCGCCGTCTCGTCTCTCATCTGGACGTCCATCCTCCGCGCGAA
This sequence comes from Dendrocalamus latiflorus, assembly GCA_017311315.1. NCBI lineage: Eukaryota > Viridiplantae > Streptophyta > Magnoliopsida > Poales > Poaceae > Dendrocalamus > Dendrocalamus latiflorus. The sequence continues at coordinate 2,595,646 of CM029659.1, forward strand.
GTCTACGAACAACGACGACGGCGACGCCTACTTCATGTTCCCCGCCGACTGCCGCCGCCGCCTCCGCCCCCCGGTCGACGACGGCTTCTTCGGGAACTGCATCAAGTCGTGCTACGCGAGGGCCGCGGTGCGGGACCTCTGCGGCGGCAGAGGGCTCGCGCACGCCTCGGCGGCCGTCCAGAAGGCGATCCGCAAGTATTTGGAGGACGACGACCCGCTGGCCGACGCCGAGCGCTGGATCGAGGTCTACGGGGAGATCCCCAGCGGAAGGCTCACGCAGGTTATCTCGTCCCATCGGTTCATGGCGTACGAGGCGGACTTCGGGTGGAGCTCGTGTCCGTGTTCTGCATGGAGCTTGTGACGCTGGTGGCGGCACGCAGCGGCGGGGTGCAAGTGTCCGTGGCGCTTGACCGGGCGCACATGGAGGCGTTTGAGACCAATTTCCTTCAGGTTTTGGGATGAGCTAGCGTACGTGCCAGCAGAACGCTCTGCACCCTGATATGTACCCTATACTATCTAGTATCTACGTGCATTTGCATCAGCAATGAAGTTTGATCTTATGTAACGAAAGAATTGAAAGGTACTGCTGATCTGCAATGAGTTTGTTATACTGCCTTGGGAGAGTGGGCTACTCCTAGTTAAATAAGAAGGTTGGTGGCAACTCCGAGTGATCACCACCAACAGGCAGCAGCATGAGCTCTAGAGTGAGAGTTCTCAACGTCACCCATGTCCACCCTGACCAAACCATCAACCCATCGCCGCCGCCCCACGCCGGCGACCACGCCATCACGCTCACCTTCTTCGACGCCGTCCACGTCGCCAGGGTGCCAATGCAGCGGCTCTTCTTCTACGAGGGCCCCGACCTCCCGCCCTTCCCGGCCCTCGTCCGCTCCCTGCAGTCCTCCCTCGCCGCCACGCTCGCTCTCTTCCTCCCCCTCGCCGGGAAGCTCACGTACCTCCCGTCCACCGGCGACGTCGTCATCGACTGCTCCCCGGCCGCCGTTTCCTCGGGCGTCAAGTTCGTCGAGGCCGAATACGCCGGCAGCATCGACGATATGCACCGCCTCGCCCGCGGTGACGAGCACAACATCGAGGCGTTAATGCAAATCGGGCCGGAGACGAAGGTGGGGGAGCTGCCAGTCCCGGTGCTCGCCGTGCAGGTCACCAGGTCGGCCGGTGACTGCGGGGCCGCCGTGGTGGTTGGGGTGTCCATCCACCACGCCGTGGCCGACGGCCATTCCGTGTGGCAGTTCATCAGGGCGTGGTCGGCCGCGTCGCGGGAGCCGTTGGTCTTGCCTGACCTCGCGCCGCCGACGTATGACCGGACGGCGATTCGCCACCCCAAAGCGGTGGAGGTCACCCGCAAGGCCTTGGGCACGATTGCGCCGGGGCTGCCCGTGGTAACCATTCCCGCAATCTCACTGCAACTGTATCAGATATAGTACTCCAGTACTTGCCTGCACATGAACTGTACATGAACAATTGAGCAGGCCAGATCACCTTCGTCATGCTCCCCGCTGGAGCAGCGCCGGCGAACCTTCCTCCTCCGCGCCGATCAGATCCAGTCGCTGAAGCAGCACATATCACTTCTACAAAGCGAAGCAACCGATGGCAACCGACTGGTGGCCAAACATCCGAGCACCTTCGTCGCCGTGTCGTCCCTGGCGTGGGCGTCCATCGTGCGCGCCAAGTCTCTGAACCACGCCGACGATGCCTACTACCTGGTGGCCGTGGACTGCCGCCGGCGCCTCGGCCCACCGGTCGACGAGGGCTACTTCGGGAACTGCGTCAAGGCGTGCTTCGCCAGGGCCGTCGTGGGCGACCTGTGCGGCGACGCCGGGCTCGCGCACGCCGCTGCGGCCATCCAGAGCGTCGTCCGCGCCGAGCACTCGGCCGGGGACGCACTGGCCGGCGTGGAGGGCTGGCTCGAGTCCCACCTCGGGCTCCCGAGCGCGAGGCTTACGACGGCGGGGTCGTCGAACCGGTTCATGGCGTACGAGATGGACTTCGGGTGGGGCGCTCCGAGCCGCGTCGAGCTCGTCTCCGTGTTCACCAAGGAGCTGGTGCTGCTGCTGGGTGCGGCGTGCGGCGGCGTGCAGGTGACCGTGGCGCTCGATCACGCGGACATGGACGGCTTTGTGGCCAACTTCCTGCAGGTCTCGGAACGATTCCACAAAGCAGAGGTTTCCTAATTTCCTGAATCGATCATGATCGATGATTTGTGATTGGTAAATTAAGAGTTGGTCTGATGATCTGATCTGATCTGATGTGATCGATGAAAGGTACTACTTTGGGAACGGAGTGTCTATACAACATTCAATTATTTTTGAGAATAAAAACAGTCAGATTTTGAGCCGTTAGATGGAGATCTAACACCCTATATATTTTTTTTTGAAGGGGGTCATTTTTTTGGAGGGGGCTTGTATGGGTGAATCCGTTAGATGAAGATCTAACGCCCCAGATTAATATGACTGTTTTTGTCCTCAAAACAGTCGAATGTTGTATAGCAGTACTCAATAATGTAATACTACTGTTCTCTTGTCGGATGCAGCGCAATTGATGATTCTCTACCTCGAATTATAAGTCGAGCACACGATCAATCATGGTGGTGTCGCTCCGCGAGGTTCTCGGCTTCCTGCAGGTGAGAAATGCTCAGGTAAGCTCAAGGCCATCTTTTAGAGGAGGCACACGCTGGACAGGGACGACGTGTCCTACAGTCCTACCGTACTTGAAATGGAATAGGCAGGATCCCGCGGCCAGTCAGTCCAAGCTGTTAAAAGTACCATACAAATTTTTTATATACATATCTAAGTAGATATATACATCGATTTTATCTTAGTTTTATAATCTTTTAGAACTTTTGTTTCTTAACACACACACACACACACATATATATATATATATATATATATATATATATATATATATATATATATATATATATATATATATACTAAAATGGGGCACTATAGTATCCGAGCACCATGATTTCAAATGCATCAATTTCATCTAAATTCGAATATTTTTTTTGAAAAATATCAGTTTTAGGGTATATACTCATCTATAACAATTCAAATGAAACATATAAGTTTGAAAAAATATACTTAAATTCAAAGTTTTAAACGAATTTAGATCACATAGTTTGCTGATTTATATATAATTAGCATGTACCTACAATCAAACTATCATAAAAAAGGCAACTACAATTCGAAATTTAGTTCAAACTTATTTGAACTAGTTAGTAAACTAGTTAAACTTGACATTCAAGAAATTTTAAAATTTTTCGCACACGATATATACCTATTTTAGACTATAATGCCTAGATACCAAGGATCACTCGTTATTTTTAATATATATACACACACTCGTATAGTCGTATAATTAAGATGCGCTGAAATTCACCGGTTTTTCGTGCAAGTGTTTTCACGATCATGTCTTTCATTATTTTGATATTCTGTTTCTGTGTGCTTTATAATAGAAGCTATTACCGTACAGGTCAACGCAGTCAAGCAAGTATCCTTTTTTTTCCCATGGCGGCAAACTTTTCTTCACACTTTTTCGCGTCTAGAAGCACTGGACATAGAAACGACTTGTGGATCATTCATCAGTTTGGCCATCATCGATCATAAAAAGAATAGGCACAGATCGAAGTGGCCGGCAAAGTTTTGCACAATGAGCACCGGAGTTCGACTTCTCAACGTCAGCCATGTCCGCCCTGATCGAGCAGTTGCCATCAGCTAGGATGTCCCATTAGAAGGTACCATACGGATACAATGATACGAATACGATGGTACGATATGTTCAAAAATAAGTATACATCGAGGCAAGTGTATACACACACACTGAAAAATTTAAATGACGTACCACTTGTCGATTGGCACATACCACTTGGTTGCAAGAAGATATTTGGTAACAACTGCTGATCCAAATTGCAAGACTTCTTTTAATCTATGGTTTGACCCAAGCAAACAAAAGTATGACATCATATTAGTTGAATCCTCTATCGCTAAACTTGTCCACGATAAATCTTACAAAAAAAGTATTAGTGAACAACTAAATAACATATCATAGAGAATTAGCTAATTAGATAACATTTTTTGCAACATAATATAACATAGGTTGATAGAAGATAGGAATAGGCTACAACTTGTAAGGCATAAGGCTAAATTTAATTGTTTCAAAGTTATACCATACAAAATACTAATAGGACTGAATTAAACTAATATTTGACTGTAAACACTAGTGTTGTTTCAGGAAGCTATTTTGTCATTTTCAATTGTTTCATTTCTCTAGTGTTGATCTGCATAATGTGATTAAAATTTCAACCAATTGTCTTGTTGCTGGATGGAGTGGTATATTATGAACAGTTGAACACATGAACAACTGATGCTATATCTATTTTTCTCTTCAATTTTCTTTACTTTGGATGGTATTAATTTTGATTTATCTGGTATCATGAATTCGTGACTTAACATGCAGGCAGGATACCATGCGCGCAGGAGGATCATGGTGAAGAGCTAGGCAATATAATCATGAATTCTTTACTTAAGAAGTACCTCCATTGAATGGCGGAGCGATGGACCTGGAGGGGCTGGAGAGGTGGCAGCGGTGAGGTGAAATCCAGGCGGTAGGATTGGCAGACCTCCAGGAAGTGCGAATTGTGAGGGAGTAGTGGTGAGGGAGCGGCGGGAGAGGCAGCGGCAGCGAGGTGACCTCTAGGCGGCAGGAACAGCAGGGATCAGCAGACCTCCAGGCAGTGCAAGCTGCGAGGGCATGGCAGGAGCGGCGGATGTCTAGGCGGTGCGAGCGGCGGACCTCCAGGCGGCGACTGGCTGGTGGCCTCCATGCAGTGGTAGCCACGGCGGCGAGCGAGGAGAAGCAACACTAGCGAGGAGGAGAGGATTAGGGTTCGGATGGGTGGGTGTGATTGGTGGCTTGGATAGGTGGGCGTGAGCGGATACATATGTATCGCTCCGGTTGTTGCGCTAGGCCATCTTCTTTGTTAGGCCGGGATTTAATTGGGCCATACGTATCGCTCGCGTATCACACTGTATCAGAAACGTATCGGGCTATTTTCTATTTTTTGGCTAAAATTCACCGATACTCCGCTGATACAATATTGTTGTGTTAACGTATCGTCATATCGAATATGTATTAGACAGGAGTACGGCAGTTGTGTACCATATCGGTGCTTCCTAGGCCATCAGCTCATCACCACAAGCACCCCATGCCGACCACCTCATCAAGCTCTACTTCTTTGGCGCCACATACGTCACCTAGGCACCGATCCACACTATTACAAAAGAGGCTATACTGGATGCTTATATCACAGACGGACGGTTTATACGAATAACCATCTGTAGTATTTTCACAGACGGTTATTCATACGAACCGTCTATAATAATACAAGACATCAAAGACGGTTCTTACTAATACATGTATGTGATAATTTACAGGGGAGGAGGTGGGTAGGTGGGTGTGTGTGGGGGGGGTAGTAAAGGGGGAGAAGGTGGGTCGGTTAGATCTGAAATTTTAACAGGGGAGGGAGGGGAAGAAGGATGGCATTCCATCCAGATCTAATGGTAAAAGAATTCACTTATTTTGATGAAAAATTAGTAAGCACTCCCAATATTATAATGTTCCGATTCTTTTTCTCGATCATATCAAACACTTTTTTGACTAAACAATCCTGCGGCATCAATCTCAAGCCCTTGTGACGCCAGTCAAGACGAGCCATTTGTTGTTTATGAAAGACGGCATCTAATCTAAGTCGCAACAATACCTAACCCAAATGGTTTAGGGTACCAGAAGCAAGCACTGACCCGCTTATCTTGTTCTTGCTTTTCACCGCATGAGCTCTCGGGTGCGAGTTCTGAGCATCACCCATGTCCACCCGGCCCAAACCACCGACGCGTCGCGGCGGCCGCCCCATGCCGCCGACCACAAGCTCTCCTTCTTGGACGTCATGCATGTCGCCAAGATCCCGATCCAGCGGCTGCTCTTCTTCGACGGCCCCGACCTCCCGCCCTTCCCGTCCGTCGTGAGCACCCTGAAGTCCTCCCTTGCCGCTACCCTTGCTGTCTTCCTCCCCCTTGCCGGTGTTGTAAATAATCTTGTTTTAGAGTCATGTGCAAAAAATTTGGGTGTAATCGGAGTCGAATTGCAGCCGCAATTCAAAGTCGTAGTTGGAAACCGAGTCGAAGTCGTATAAGACTCGGAGTCGGAGTAGGTTTGAGAACCCGTGTTGAAGTAGGACAGCCGGGTATAAAAAGAGGCTTAGAGCCATGTATTCGATGTACCAAGCAATTGAGAAAATACAAAAAGAGGGAAAGACACAAAGTTTTGTGTTGTCGTGTGTTTGTGCAATACGTGGTCGGAAGGACTCACGATCACCGCAAGCGTGATCGGGAGGAGTCACGACCACGGAAAAGTTTCCAGCAGGCGTGATCGACGGGTGCTACGATCACGGCAAGGAACAGTGTTGTTCCGACTACGCCGAGAAGGTTTGTATGTGATCGGAAGCAACTTCGATCACGTTCGAAAGAAGTGAACGTAGTCGAAAGGGTGTTTCGACTACGGTGAACGGTGATCGCCAGCATCACTGCGTGATCGTAAAGAATTACGATCACGGTATTCTTCGAGAGCGGTTGGAGGAAGACAACGCACGATAAGGAGGAGTGGTCGTAATTGCTACAGTATTTTTACGACTACGGAGGAAAATCAATCGATAGAGTTTGAAGCGATCGGAACTGGTCGTAAGCATTCAGGACTGGTCGTATTCAATTTCTATCCAGTCGTAAACGACTCTAACCGGTCGTAAAAGGTCCTGGGAGGTCGTAAGACCCTTACAACAGTTGGTATCAGAGCCTGGTGAACCATGGCGGAGGTTTCAAAGGTGAAGGAAAGCGTGTCGCTGCAGTACCCGATCCTCAGTTCGGACAATTACCCGATCTGGGCGATGAAGATGAAGGTCAACATGATCGCACAGGGAGTCTGGGGTCCAGTTGAACCAAAGGAGAAAGACAAAGTCGTTGATGAACGACTCGACAAGATGGCGATGGCGGCGATCTATCAGGCCGTGCCCGACTCGATGATGCGGCAGCTGATCGGTAAGGAGACGGCGAGAGACGTCTGGACTACTCTGCAGATAATGCACCAAGGAGTAGATCGAGTGAAGGAAGTTCAACTTCAAACTTTACGCAGTGAGTTTGAATCTTTGAAGATGGGAAGAGACCAGACTGTGGAAGAATTCTCTGGGAAGTTTAATGAAGTCGTAAACGAGATCAAATCTCTCGGCGACGACTTGAAAGATGAGGTGGCGGTAAAGAAGTATCTACGAGTATTGCCGGAGAAGTTTCTCCCGGTCGTAACTACGATCACGTACTCACAAGACCTCTCGAAGATGAAGGTCGAGGAGGTAACTGGGGCGCTCAGAGCACACGAGCAGCTTCTGAAGAGTTACCAAACCGACAATGAAGGAAAATGGCCTTACAACCAACAAGCGTTGTTTGTAAAGGATGACACGAGGAACCGAGGAGAATCGTCATCAAGGGGCGGTCGTGGACGTGGTCGTGGCCGCGGCACGTCTCATGGGCGAGGACAAGGACGAGGCTATGGCCAGAGTGGCCGTGGAAGAGGTGATCGAGGAGGTCGTGGTGGTCGTGGAGATGAAAATCATCAGACGGACAAATCTGACATCCAGTGCTACACATGCGAAAAATTCGGACATTACGCTGCCGAATGTCGGAGCCACATCCAGTGCCATAACTGCAGGAAGTATGGTCACTATGCTGCGAATTGCCGGAGTAAGAAGAAAGTAGAGGAAGCAAACCTGGCTCAAACGGATGAGCACAAAGAGCCGACATTGCTGTTGTCGCTCTGCACTGCAGACGAACCGACAATGGTTCTATTAAACGAGGAGAAAGTGTTTCCGAGTCTGTTGGAGAAAGCAGAGCGGACGGCAGACTGGTATCTCGACAACGGAGCCAGCAACCACATGACGGGTACGTACTCGATGTTTTACGAATTAAATAAGAATGTGCTTGGAAGAGTACAGTTCGGAGACGGCTCGACCATTCAGATAAAAGGGAGAGGCACGATCCTGATGCAGTGCAAGGATGGTAGCCAGAGGAGATTGTCGAATGTATACTACATTCCAAGTCTACGAAGCAACATTATAAGCCTTGGACAATTGACTGAAGAAGGTTGTCGGATTGAACTTAAAGACACCTATCTGAAGATGTACGACCACACCGAACGACTACTTATGAAAGTACAGACAACGGTAAATCGTTTGTACAAAATTCAAATTGAAGCATGCAAGCCGAAGTGTATGAAGACTACAACCGATGACGCGGCCTGGCTATGGCACGCAAGATTCGGACATCTGAACTTCCAGAGTCTCAACACGATGGCCGAAAAGGAGATGGTGGTCGGATTACCGACAATCGACCACCCGGAGCAAGTCTGCAAAGGCTGTCTGGTGGCAAAACAAACTCGTAGCGGTTTTCCACAGCAGACGAGTTTCAGAGCTTCGCAACCACTCGAATTAGTTCACGTAGATCTGTGCGGACCAATCACACCTCGCACAGATGCCGGAAATCAATACTTCATGTTGATCGTAGACGACTACTCCAGAGCCATGTGGGTGTACATGCAGAAGAGCAAAGATGAGGCAAAGACGAACTTTCAGAAGTTCATAACTCTTGTCGAAAACGAAGTCGACAAAAAGGTGAAGTCGGTCAGGTCAGACCAAGGAGGAGAATTCCTCGCAAAAGAGTTCGACTCGATTTGTGAAGAGAAGGGTATTGCAAGATTCTTCACGGCTCCGTATTCACCTCAACAAAACGGAGTCGTAGAAAGAAGAAACCGGACCGTGGTCGAAACGACACGAAGTCTGCTGAAGAGCCGATTTCTGCCCGGGAGGTTTTGGGCAGAAGCAGTAAGACATGCCGTCTATCTGCTAAATCGTGCGACCACGCGATCACTGGATGGAGTCACTCCATATGAACAATGGTCGGGAAGAAAACCCAATGTCGAGCATCTAAGGGTTTTCGGATGCTTAGCCCATGTGAAGCCATCCACTTATCTCAAGAAGCTAGACGACCGGAGCCGACGGATGATTTATCTTGGCTCGGAACCAGGCACCAAGGCGTACAGGTGCTATGATCCGGTCGAAATGAAGATTCATGTGAGCAGAGACGTGGTCTTCGAAGAGAACAAACATTGGGAGTGGGAAGAACACGAGGACATTGAGAAAGACATTTCGAAGTGGGTAACCTTCGAAGTCGAAGAAGTCGATGCTGACAATACGGAAGAAGCTACGACCACATCTCAAAGCCAAAATTCAACCGGTGCTGATGATCAGGAAGTCTCACAAAATGAAGAAGAGTCTGATGAAGAAGATTCGAGCGATAGAATACCGAAGATGAGAAGCATAAGTGAGATTTATGCACAAACTGAACCAGTGCAGTCTGAAGAGCTACTGCTTTACACGACTGCAGAAGAACCTGGAAGCTATGAAGAAGCAAAGGGAGATGCATACTGGAGAGCAGCTATGCAGGAAGAGCTGAAGTCGATTGAAGAGAATGACACATGGGAACTCACCGATTTGCCAAAGGGTCATCGAGCAATCGGTTTAAAGTGGATCTTCTAGGTAAAGAAGGATTCCAAGGGAGCAGTCGTAAAACACAAAGCACGACTTGTGGCGAGAGGGTATGTTCAAAAACAAGGCATCGACTACGAAGAAGTCTTTGCCCCAGTAGCTCGTATGGAGACTATACGACTACTTCTTGCATTGGCAGCAAACGGTGGATGGGAGATTCACCACATGGATGTGAAACCGGCGTTTTTGAATGGAGACATTAAGGAGGAAGTTTATGTCTCTCAACCGCCGGGTTTTCAATCCAAGGAGCAAGCTGAGAAAGTCTTGAAGCTGAACAAAGCTCTCTACGGACTTAAGCAAGCACCACGAGCATGGAATTTGAAGCTTGACAAAAGTCTAACGGCACTCGGGTTCAGAAGAAGCAACTCTGAACATGCTGTGTACACGAGGGGAGATGCGAAGAACAGACTGATCGTGGGCGTTTACGTGGACGACTTGATCATTACTGGATCGAGTTCGAAGGAGATTATGAGGTTTAAAGAAGAGATGAAGAGGCTGTTTAAAATGACCGATTTGGGACTTCTGTGCTACTACCTCGGCATTGAAGTAAATCAAACCGACAACGGCATAACACTTTGTCAGTCGGGATATGCTCGAAAGATTCTAGAGAAGTCGGGTATGGAAGAGTGCAATCCATGTCAAACCCCAATGGAGAATCATCTGAAGTTGAGCAAGACAGGCCCAGGATCACCAGTTGATGCCACGACTTATAGGAGCATTGTCGGAAGTCTACGGTATCTGGTGCACACCCGACCAGACATCTCGTTTGCGGTCGGATACGTAAGTCGTTTCATGGAGAAACCGACTCAGGAGCATATGAATGCCGTGAAGCACATCCTGGGATACATCAAAGGTATTTTGCATCTCGGGATTCAGTACAAGAGAGGAGGTGGAAAGTCGTTGCAGCTGACGGGCTATAGTGATAGCGATATGGCGGGAGATGTCGACGATCGAAAGAGCACAACAGGCATAATGTTTGTGTTTGGGGAGAGTCCGATCAGCTGGCAATCTCAGAAGCAAAAGGTGGTTGCATTATCTTCATGTGAAGCCGAGTACATCGCAGCGAGCGCAGCATCTTGCCAGGGAGTCTGGCTCGCTCGACTGTTGAGTGAATTGTCAGATGAAGAAATTCAGAAGGTGACGCTCAGGGTTGATAACAAATCTGCAATATCGCTGAGCAAGAATCCGGTTCTACATGATAGAAGCAAACACATAGACACAAGATATCATTATATCAGAGATTGTGTCGAAGAAGGGAAGATTGAAATCGACTACATCAGAACCGAAGAACAGAAAGCAGACATATTGACAAAGTCGCTGGGACGGATAAAGTTTTCAGAGATGAGGAAGAAAATTGGCATGATCGAAGTCGAAAAACAAGATTAGGGAGAGAATGTTGTAAATAATCTTGTTTTAGAGTCATGTGCAAAAATTTTGGGTGTAATCGGAGTCGAATTGCAGCCGCAATTCAAAGTCGTAGTTGGAAACCGAGTCGAAGTCGTATAAGACTCGGAGTCGGAATAGGTTTGAGAACCCGTGTTGAAGTAGGACAGCCGGGTATAAAAAGAGGCTTAGAGCCATGTATTCGATGTACCAAGCAATTGAGAAAATACAAAAAGAGGGAAAGACACAAAGTTTTGTGTTGTCGTGTGTTTGTGCAATACGTGGTCGGAAGGACTCACGATCACCGCAAGCGTGATCGGGAGGAGTCACGACCACGGAAAAGTTTCCAGCAGGCGTGATCGACGGGTGCTACGATCACGGCAAGGAACAGTGTTGTTCCGACTACGCCGAGAAGGTTTGTATGTGATCGGAAGCAACTCCGATCACGTTCGAAAGAAGTGAACGTAGTCGAAAGGGTGTTTCGACTACGGTGAACGGTGATCGCCAGCATCACTGCGTGATCGTAAAGAATTACGATCACGGTATTCTTCGAGAGCGGTTGGAGGAAGACAACACACGGTAAGGAGGAGTGGTCGTAATTGCTACAGTATTTTTACGACTACGGAGGAAAATCAATCGATAGAGTTTGAAGCGATCGGAACTGGTCGTAAGCATCCAGGACTGGTCGTATTCAATTTCTATCCGGTCGTAAACGACTCTAACCGGTCGTAAAAGGTCCTGGGAGGTCGTAAGACCCTTACAACAGCTGGCGAGCTGAACTACCGCCCCACCCCTGATGAGGTCGTCATCGACTGCTCCCCGGGCGCCGTCTCCTCGGGCGTTAAGTTCGTCGTGGCCGAGTACTCCGGCGGCGCCGACGACATGCGCCGTTTGGCCAGCGACGACGAGCACGACACCGAGGCGTTCATGCAGCTAGTTCCGGAGCTCGATGTGAAGCAGCTGCCCGCCCCCGTTCTCGCCGTGCAGGTCACGAGGTCCGCGGCGGCGGGCAACGGCGGGGGCGACGCCGTGGCTGTCGGGGTGTCCATGCTGCACGCGGTCGCCGACGGCCAGGCGGTGTAGAACTTCATCAGGGCGTGGTCGACGGCGGCGCGGGAGGGCTCGCTCGCCGCACCAGGTCTCGTGCCGCCGACGTTTGACCGGACGGCGATTCGGCACCCCAAGGCTGAGGAGCTGTCCCGCGCGTTCTTGCACTTCTTTGCGCCGGCGCTGCCTCTGGTAAGTACTGCCAAAATTCGGCCGGTAAATTGAGCCCTCCCCTGATTGGATGGACCAATTGCGGAGTCGATTCAATTCTTAAGATGGCGCTCCAGACCAATCTGACTATTTTTATTCTAAAAAATAATCGAATGCTATATAGACATTCCTTTTTTTAAAACGCGATGTGACAAGTCTAATTTATTTGGTGCATCCATCGTTTCAGTGCCTTCTTCAAATCGTTACTTAGTTCCTCCTAGCTATCCATCGTCATTTTTACTTGTGATGATAAATCTAGTGATACCACTACGATGCATAACAAATCCAAACATTTTTGTGTACATATGGTTAAAGTTTTAAACATTTTTTTACGGAATATGTAAGCACTGTAAAATAGCATCTATTTAGAATTGGAAGGGGTGTCATATTAGCTGTACATATCAAAAAATTCAAAACTAATAAGGGCGAAAGGTTAATCAAGACTAAAGTAACTGAACTGTATATTTGTGATCGATTGCATCTCTTCTGATCCGAATCATTTCCACATTTCATCCACACATGTACAATTGCGCAGCTCCGGCCACATTCCTCGTCATCCACACTGGGCATCACACAGCAGAGCAGAAGAACCTTCCTGCTCAGCGCCGACCAGATCCACTCTCTGAAGCAGCACATTTCACAAAGCGGAGCCGTCAATGGCTGGCCATCCAAACAGCCGACCACCTACGTGGCCGTCTCGTCCCTGGTGTGGACGTCCATCGTCCGCGCCAAGTCCCTGAACCACGCCGACGACGCCCACTTCATGGTCACCGCGGACTGCCGGCGGCGTCTGCGGCCACCGCTCGGCGAGGGCTTCTTCGGGAACTGCATCAAACCGTGCTTCGCGAGGGCCAACGCGGGCGACCTGTGCGGCGAGGTAGACGGGCTCGCGCGCGCCGCCGCGGCCATCCAGAGCGCCATCCGCGAGAACCTGGAGGAGGTGGAGGATCCGCTGTCCGGCTTCGACCGCCTCCTGGAGGTCTACCGCGGCATCCCAAAGGAGAGGTTCGCAGCGGTTGGGTCGTCGCACCGGTTCATGGCGTACGAGACGGACTTCGGGTGGGGCGCGCCTAGCCGCGTCGAGCTGGTGTCCATGTTCACGAGGGAGCTGGTGACGCTGCTCGGCGCGAGGGGCGGCGGCGTGCAGGTGTCGGTGGCGCTTGACCGGGCGTTGATGGAGGCCTTCATGGCCAACTTCGTCGTTCCAACCTCAAAGGACAGCGGGTGATCGACCTTTTTCTTCTAAGATGCATCACTCTATTTGTACACACACTCATGCAGCCTAAGCCTTGGCCCAACGCAAGAGCCGCGAACTCGGTTTTCAATAAAAAAAAAGAACGCCGGTGACTGTATACTATGCCGGAGTTGGTAACGCTGCTGGTGGTCAGGGTTTTCACTACCGGTTACTAAATTTTATCGGAGAGGTCCGGTAAGCCTGGTATAACCGATTTTTGGTCTTTTCAAAATAATTCAGGCCAAAAATTCAAATAAAATCTAAATTTTAAATAAAAATCGGCCAATTATCGCTGAAAATTGGTTAAAAAGGGGGAAATCGGCTAGCATTTCGAGGCACATCCATACTAAATTACAGATAAATAGAAAGTAGATAGCGGAAGCATGCAGATGGCACATAGCAAACCATTCAGTTTTCAGAGAGCAAAACATAAACCAAATGTGCCATAAGCAGTAGCACATAATACATATACATAGATGGCATCATTGAGATCAAGTAGAGTCTCAATTGCCATCGCAATTTGAGAGTACCTCGGCAGGAGTGCTTGGAGGAACTTGCGGACGATCTCCTCCTCGGTGTAGCCGTCGTTGAGGACCGCGAGCTGGTTCACAAGCCCGTTGATGCGGATACCGAAGTCATCCACTGTCTCCCCATCATGGAACTTGAGGGCGCCGAATTCACAGCGGAGCGTGTTGGCCTTGGCCTTGCGGACGCACTCGACGATGACGTGCATCGTCCTGACCGCGTCCCACACGATCTTGGAGGTAGCCTTGCTGGCGATGGTGCCCATCATCTCCGCCGGGATGGCTTGGAGATCACCTCGAGCGCCATCCGGTCCTCGATGTAGTCATCCGTACCAAGGCTCACCGCGACCCACAGGCCCGTGCCTGCAGCATCACATGCATGAGCGTCGCTCAATCGTAGTAGTTCGTTTTCATGAGCACCGGGAACGCGCCGCCGCTGCTGATCTCCTTGGTGACGCGGTGGATCACCAGACCACGCTCAGCGCGGCTGCTGCTGCTCCTGGACGGCAGCGTCGTCTCCACACGAGGTCGCCGTGGCGGTGAAGTCGATCGTGGACGCGCCATTAGTGTCCGCATGGTCGCTTGATCCCGCTCCCAAGTCCGGTCGGCTCTGATACCAAATGTCAGAAAATCGGAGCTCGATCAGTGACAATGCGTCTGCAATCAGCAGCCGAACGTCGTTGTCGATACGAGCTATAGTAACTGAAGAATTTCAGTTAACGCCGGATCGAGCTTCTGTTGGAAAAACTGCACACGAAAGTGGAGAACGAAAGCAATGAACACAAGCTGATCTTTGTGCAGCAAGCGCTACTTTTTCGGACTCTATTGCAACTATAAATAGCAGGATACAATGCATAGCCAAGGGCCATGACGCGCGCACCGCGCTCCACGCTCTACCATGAGTGGCGCCATCCCACCACTCCAGAACGTGCCGCGCGACTCGGTCGCCGATGTTAATTCCCGCGCGAACTCATGCACACGTCGAACACTTATACAGACGCGCTCGAATCATACCGTCCGAGCTCAAGTTAAAAGCAAAACAGAAAACGCTAGCTAAGCAAACCACCAACAAGAGCTAGGAACACGCCTGAATTAACCAACAGAAGGTGCTGGGCGGAATCTGAGACGATAGGCTCTGGCAGAACGTCGTCGACGTGGCTAGGATGGAGCAGACGATGTAGAAGCATCCGGCGTCTCTCCATGTAATTCTTGATATTCTTCGAGGGTGAACGAGAACATCGCCGTGAGTAGCGTGGACGAGAGCCAGATATCAACTTTTGAGCGATGTTTTGCCGGCGAGTTGGCTGGAGCCCTCTCGAACTGCCGTAAGAACAAGAACAGCAGCACGAGGCTGAGGTACGACGCGACAACAAACGCTATGCCGGCGATGTCTCCATGCAATCTATGGATGGCTATTGCTGAGTTGAGAGTAAGGAGACCGAACCCTAGGCACGTCATCCATGAAGCCATGGCGTTACAGAGAGACTCCGATTTCTATCGCTCTCTCCAATTCCATGGTTTATATATAGAGCTTACGAAGTCGGTTCAGATTGCGTGCCGTCGTCTTTGCGTGCGCCGGCGGCGTTTGACTATGACATCGATCGTGCTCCCCAACTTCACGGTAATGACATCTATTGTGCTCCCTAAGTTCACGTTAACTTGTTTCTATAGGACCGATTACGAGTCATGGAAAGTGTCCGGCAGTATGGATGTGAGCGGTAAAGTGCCCGGCAGTATGGATGTGCCTCGGCGGCTCCCGTTGTCTCCGCCGCGACGCCGCTCCCACCGGCCAGCGCGTTCTCTCCGCCACGACGCCGCCTCCACGCCTCCTCTTCGCCGCAACGCCGCCCCACGGCTTCTCTCCACCACGGCCGCTGTTAGTATAATCCGTTGTGATTAGGAATAGGAATTTGATTAGGAGTCGGACTCCTACGCTGAGTCTGATTCGATGTTTGTTTTAGAGTCTATTTCGGTTGTTTTCTTTTCTTGCTCAGATTGGAGCTTTGTTTTTGCATATAAATAGAGAGCAACAGGGGTGCAGCAATCAGCGCAGCACAACGAAATACATTGTGTTCTCTCATCAGTTTTTCTGCTGCCTCAACGTTGCGTGACTTCGTGTGAGTTCGTCCATGCGAGAGCGATCGGGATATTTCTTTGCCAACATTTGGTATCAGAGCAAGACTACTCGATCCTTGCGCAATGTCGGCTCCAGCAAGCGATGGTGACCGGAGTATGTCGCCGCACCGTGGAGGCCGAGGGCGGCGCTTGGCCTCGCCGATCGTCCCTCGTCGTGGTCGCACTCATGGCCGTGACATGGTGATCCAGAAGACGGTGCGGGAGGTTGGAGGCGCGTCCTATCCGATGCTCACGCGCGACAACTACATGGATTGGTCGCTCGTAATGAAGGTGATGCTCCAAGCGAGGGGCTTGTGGGACGCCGTCGAGTATGGCGACGCCGATCTGCAGGAGGATCGTGCGGCGCTCGAGGCACTCCTCAAGGCGGTCC
This sequence comes from Dendrocalamus latiflorus, assembly GCA_017311315.1. NCBI lineage: Eukaryota > Viridiplantae > Streptophyta > Magnoliopsida > Poales > Poaceae > Dendrocalamus > Dendrocalamus latiflorus. Next base: position 2,612,214 of record CM029659.1, read on the forward strand.
CGCAGGAGATGATTCGCGCGCTCGCCATCAAGCGATCGGCCAAGGAAGCATGGGACTACGTCAAGTCCATACGAATTGGCTCCGATCATGTCCGCAAGGCGAAGCTCCAAAAGCTGTGCACTGAGTTCGAGATGCTCGCATTCAAGGAAGGCGAAGATCCTGAGGATTTCGCGCTTCGCTTGAGCTGCCTGGTCGACCAACTTTCGGAGTACGGCGAACCCGTCGATGAGCAGAAGGCCGTCTAAAAGTACCTTCGTGTCGCCCCGCCCCGGTTTGGTCACGTCGTCTACACCATGGAAACCATGCTCAATCTCTCCAAGCTGTCCATTGAGGAGGTCACCGGACGTCTGAAAGGCGCCGATGATCGTTGCATCCCGCAAACGGCGCCACCGACTACTACCTCGGAAGCTAAACTCTTGATGACCAAGGAGAAATGGATGGCTTGCCTCAAGGAGAAGAAGAGCGGCGAGAGATCGTCGAGCAGGCCTGGTGGTAGCAGCCGTCGCCGCGGCAAGGGTAACCGGCGCCGCGACGCCGGGCATGACGGGCACGAACCAGGGCGCGAGCGCAACATCAGTCGCGACAAGTGCCAGAACTGTGGCAAGATTGGCCACTGGGCCAAGGATTGCCAACAGCCAAAGCGCGAGCAGGTCCATCTCACCCGAGAGGATGATGAGGATCAGACGCTGCTCATGGCGCAAGTGTGCGCCCTCACTGACGACGTCGAGTAGATGCTGCCAAACTTCGTCAAGCTCGATGAAACGCACGCCCAAGTGAATCTGGGGTGCGATGGAGAACAGCAGAGCGATGTGTGGTACCTGGACACTGGGGCCAGTAACCACATGACCGGTTGCGACAAACTCTTAGCGGAATTGGACACGGGCGTCATTGGATCGGTGAACTTCGGCGACGGCTCGGTGGTCGACATCGGCGGGCGCGACACGGTGCTGTTCACTTGCCGGAACGGTGAACACCGGGCGATCAGCAACGTCTACTATATTCCCAGGCTCAAGAGCAACATCATCAGCATCGGCCAACTCGATGAGCGTGGCTGCCAGGTGCTGATCGATGAGGGAGTGCTGTGGATCTGCGATCGGCAACGTCAACTGCTTGCCAAAGTAAAGTGCGCCAGAAATCGCCTGTACATGCTCAACTTGAACATTGCGAGGCCGGTGTGCTTAATGGCGCAGCAGGATGAGGAGGCTTTGGCTATGGCATGCACGCTACGGCCACCTCAACTTCGACGCTTTGAAGAAGCTGGCGCAAGATGGGATGGTGCGCGGACTCCCGGTGATCAATCATCCCGGTGAGATCTGCGACAGCTGCCTCATTGGCAAGCAAAGGCGCTCTTCGTTTCCAGCAGCGGCCCACTATCGTGCCGAGGGGTTGCTCGACCTCGTGCACGGTGACCTCGTCGGCGCTACTTTCTCCTTCTCGTCGATGATTGCAGCCGCTACATGTGGCTTCACCTCCTGACGAGCAAGGATCAGGCGCCTACCGTCATCAAGCATTTCAAGGCTAGTGTCGAGGTCGAGACTGGGCGGCGTCTGCGCATTCTGCGAACTGATCGAGGGGGAGAGTTCACCTCAATCGAGTTCGGGCAGTATTGCGTGGATCAGGGAGTTGCAAGGCAGCTCACGGCACCATACTCGCCGCAACAGAACGGCGTTGTTGAGCGGCGCAACCAGACAATCGTCGGCATGGCGCGCTGCTTGCTCAAGGCGAAGGGGATGCCGTCTGAGTTTTGGGGGGAGGCGGTGTCCACCGCTGTCTTTCTCCTGAACTGTGCACCCACCAAGAGCTTGGACGGCATGACGCCGTTCGAGGCCTAGCACGGGAGGAAACCCGATGTCTCCTTCTTGCGCACGTTTGGTTGCATCGCTCACGCCAAGGTAACTTACCCAAATCTGAAGAAGCTCGATGATCGCAGCGTGAAGATGGTGCTCCTCGGGTTCGAGCCGGGATCAAAGACGTATCGGTTGTTCGATCCGGTTGCGCGTCGCGTCCATGTCTCCTGTGACGTGGTGTTTGACGAGAAGGCCAACTGGGATTGGGCGAATCTCGGCAAGCTGGAGAAGACGTCTAGCATGGGCACGTTTGTCATCGAACACGAGATCATCGCTGATCCAGTGGAGGTCCCTGCTCCGGGAGAGCAGCCGCACACGCCACCACCCCGCCAGGACTCGTCACCACCTGGCGCTCCGGATCACGCACCGGGTGGGCGGTTCGTGTCGCCAACGGCTGAGGCACTTGCTGAGCTTGATCATGACGACGACGGCGACTCACAACACCGGTTCAGGACGCTGCGGGACATCATCGGTCCCGCACCCGCTGGTGCCCGATACGGTTCCTGGAGCCAGAACCGGTCGCCCCTGTCGAGCTGCACATGGTGAGTGCAGAAGAGCCAACCACGTTTGGCGCAGCGGAACGCGACCCGTCTTGGCGCCGGGCGATGCTGGAGGAAATGAAATCTATCAAGGAGAACAACACTTGGGACCTCGTTGAGCTTCCTGCCGGGCATCGCGCGATCGGGCTTAAATGGGTCTTCAAGGTGAAACGAGATGAGCATGGCCCATCACCAAACACAAGGCGCGTCTCGTGGCGAAAGGATATGCGCAGCGCGAAGGGAACGACTTCGAGGAAGTCTTTGCCCCTGTTGCGCGAATTGAGTCGGTGTGGCTCTTGCTGGCTCTGGCGGCACACCAAGGGTGGTCTGTGCACCACATGGACGTGAAGTCCGCGTTCCTGAACGGGGACCTTGCTGAGGAGGTCTACGTCGAGCAGCCGCTGGGTTTCGTCGTCGACAAGCAGGAGCACAAGGTGCTCAAGCTGCGCAAGGCGCTGTATGGGCTGCACCAAGCCCCGTGCGCTTGGAACGCCAAGCTGGACGCCAGCCTCCAGGAGCTGGGTTTCAGCAGGTGCATGGATGAGCACGCGTTGTACACGTGGCGGGCACCCAGAGGACCTTTGATCATCGGCGTCTACGTCGATGACTTGATCATCACCGGGACAATTCAAGCAGGCATTGACAAATTCAAGCGCGAGATGATGTCCATGTTTCGCTGAGCGACTTGGGACTGCTCACCTACTATCTCGGCATTGAGGTATGTCAAAGCGACAGTGGGATCACGCTTTGTCAAAGCACCTATGCTGGGAAGCTCCTGGAGCAGAATGGCATGGCAGAGTGCAATTCTTGTCACACGCCGATGGAAGAGAGGCTCAAGCTATCCAAGGCATCAACGGCACCGCCTGTGGACGCAACCCGCTACCGGAGCATTGTGGGGAGCCTGCGCTATCTGACTCATACCCGGCCGGACATCACGTTCGCCGTAGGGTATGTGAGTCGATTCATGGAGGATCCGCGGGAAGATCACCTCGCCGCGGTGAAGCACATCCTTCGGTACATCGCCGGGACACGGGGGTTCGGCGTCACCTACCCAAGAGAAGGAGACAAGCTGGCCTTGTTAGGTTACAGCGATAGCGACATGGCCGACGACCTTGACGAGCGGAAGAGCACCACTGGCGTCATCTTATTCCTCGGCACAAGCCCAGTCTCCTGACAGTCGCAAAAACAGCGGGTTGTGGCTCTCTCCTCGTGCGAAGCAGAGTACATCGCCGCTGCGACGGCAACATGTCAGGGCGTCTGGCTTCACCGGCTGCTGCATGAGCTCTTGGAAGAGAAGCTTCTGGCGCCGGAACTGAGGGTGGATAACAAGTCTGCCATTGCTCTTAGCAAGAATCCAGTCCTCCATGACAGGAGCAAACACATCGACACCCGATTTCACTTCATCCGTGAGGCGGTCGATGGAGGAAAAATTGTTCTCGAGTTCACTGAAACCGGACGGCAGCTCGCGGACATCCTGACGAAGCCACTCAGCCGCGTTCGTTTTCTGAAGCTCCGCGACAGTATCGGTGTAATCGGGATCAAGTGAAGACAACAGATTAGGGGGAGATTGTTAGTATAATCCGTTGTGATTAGGAATAGGAATTTGATTAGGAGTCGGACTCCTACGCTGAGTCTGATTCGATGTTTGTTTTAGAGTCTATTTCGGTTGTTTTCTTTTCTTGCTCAGATTGGAGCTTTGTTTTTGCATATAAATAGAGAGCAACAGGGGTGCAGCAATCAGCGCAGCACAACGAAATACATTGTGTTCTCTCATCAGTTTTTCTGCTGCCTCAACGTTGCGTGACTTCGTGTGAGTTCGTCCGTGCGAGAGCGATCGGGATATTTCTTTGCCAACAGCCGCGGCACCGCTCCCCACCTCCTCTCCGCCAGTTCGCCGCAGAACCGCTCCCCGTCTCCTCTCCACTGGACCACTGCGACGCCGCCCCCGCCTCCTCTCCGTCGTAGCCCGCGGCACCACCCCCTGGCCCCCGCCTCCTCTCGCCAGTCCGCCGCGACGCCGCCCCTACTGCTCACCGTCCTCAACCACCGCCACCGGTGCTGGCTCCCGTGAGCCGTGAGCCGTGAGCGGGTGACTGGGTGAGGTGGGCTGTCTGTGCTTACTACGTATGAGTGGTATTTTAATTAAGCAACCAAATTTTTGTTAATTAAGCAAAAATTACCTCGTGCTAGTGGCATGTTACATTCTTTTTTTGCTATGTTTTATCTATTTTGTCGTATCGTTCAACATGAAATTCAAAATTTATTTTGAATATGCATTTGTGTTGTACTTTTATTATACATCAGTGCTGATAGTATTTGATGTTAGTTATAGACTTATAGCCCCCTTAGTTTTAGGTCTGAGACTTTGAAAAATCCTGGCTCTGCCACTGGCGAAGATCACATCCATTCTTGAAAATAATGCTTAATCACATTGTTATATGCGCAGTACATCATACCACACCTCATGGGCTGGGGCACATTTACAAATTCTATCAAACCCGAGGATTCACGGGCGTACAGTAGGCCGCAGTCTGGGCCTGAATATGAGTGGCGAAGGTGACCAATGATGCGCTCCAAAGGAGGTGGCAACAATTCAAGGATGAAGTTCTTGGCTGTGGTGTTTGGATTTTGGAAGTACTTGATGCATAATTTGGTTGGGTTCTCTCTGGTGTAGTTAGTTAAAGAATGCATTTTGGTCACGCCCTTTTCCTTTCTAGTTAAGCAGGCGGGTAGGAATTGTGATTTTTAGCTGATAAAATGCCTTCTTGTATTGTCAGAGAAAGATTGATCATCTGGTACTCCCTTACACGATAAAAGTAGTTTTTACTGGAAGATAGTGTAGTCGCCTGATGGATGTTTGCCTCTTAGCTTTGAGCCGTGCACTTGCGATCCAAACTTTCGATTTTGTTCGATGTCAATTTTGGGCATTCGTAGTCTGCAACATCTCCTTGTATATTTGGCGCGTCCCACGAAGAATAAACCCGGCAGCCAGAGTCGAGTGTGCTAGAAGCGCCTGCAGCTAGCTTCGCCCCGTGATCCCACCGCAGCCCATCAGCACCACCTGCTCGTCGGCCGTCTCCCTCCCAGCTGAGCTGAGCTGGCCGCCGCCCGCGCCCCCCCCACCGTTCATCGTGATACGGGGTAATCCACGCGTATTGTAATCCAATAGAGTACGACTTCTCTCACCATTTGACATCAAAATTTCGTCATCTAGAGTTTTATAGTGACACGTTAGAGATACGAAAATCAGGTATTCCTGTTCCTATCCCAGTAAGTATGGACCTTTCACTTCAATAAGACAACTTGTAATCTCATTTTTTTCCATGCCGTACTTTGCTTTTTCTTGGTATTAGAGGCTGAAGCTGAGTGGTTGACAAAACTACACCCTACCAGCAAAAAAAAAAAAAAAAATGAAAATGACAATATTATAGGACTAATGTTGGCAATTAGCGAGGTGAATGATTGTTAAAACTTTTTCCACCGATAGTATTCAAAACTTCCACTTAATTGATTATAAAAGTCACCAAGTTAGATTGCAGTAGCTAAGCTTCACAAAGTAAAGCTAGAAACCTTAACTAACAAAATCAACAACCGTATGTCTAAGACCAGTCAAACCATCATAGATGGGCCGATTTGACTGCCACAACTGGTTTAACCACAGGCACAAGGTCGGTCTGACCAGTGGGGCCAGTTTACCCGGTCCCCTATTTCCAGACCTAAAAGCCTCTCGGCACAAAACTCAAATCTTAAAAACTTGCTCAGTTCTCATACTCATGGATGATTAGAGTTTACATGATTTCCAGTAGAGGATAAAATTTACACACTCATAGATGATTACAAGGTGCCGCCAAAGTACCACTTTTTCTCTCTCACAACTATAGAAAGAGACAATATAGTATAACAAAAACCTAAACCCTAAAATCTTTGCATCTAACACTTCCTCTCATCCCCTTTAATAACCAGTAACAACTCTAATGAGTCAAACCCATTCAGCCAACCAAGGAAACATGTTAACCCCACTAACAAAGGTTTTACACACTCATGTAGGCTTCTCAAAGTGTTTACAGGACACGACCCGCTAATCCTTTAGCGATTAGTCCACTTGATAATTTCAGTTCTTTTTAATCTAAACCACTTCTCTTTTTACGCCTCCCTGCGTCGCGGTTATGATCAAAGCACCAACTTGGTATTTTGATAACTACCAAAATACCCTCAACGAAACTTCTAGACATCTTCCATTGACTCCGTCTTCACCTTCACCACAAAGCATTTTCATATGTTTTAACACATAGCATGTAGTGCTAAAAAACTAGTTGTCATATCTTCACACATTCGGTCTTTCTAGAACCATCTCTACGTGCATCGGCCTCATCATTTAGCGCACCACATGCACCAACTCGCCTCTTCATGATTCTTGTTTTCTTTGTGCTTCCCACTTAAACCACGTAGTCTCACTCGGACTTACATGAATATGACCGCTCGGACCTCAACTCCCCATCTAGTCCTAGTTCATTACTGTCAACTGTTAATGTTCTGTTGTCAACTATTAATGTTCTCTAAGCTACTTACATATTCAAAGATCAAGCAACTATCTCAAGCATAAGTTTCATGCACTTGACTTGCGTTAGTCAAAACCGTACATCATGCAACACAGCACAACCAACCAATAGCACCTATGTCGTGCACACACACTCATACCTACTTAATGTCCATTTTCACCAACACTCTAGATGTCTTTGATACCTTAGACATGTCAGGACCCTCTAGAAACTCTTTGGACCTCTCGAGAAGCCGATCTGACCATCGTGTTATGGTTGGTCAGACTACCCAACACCAGTCAGATTGCTCTCCCATGGCGGTCATACTGTCGATCATTGGCTAGTTAGACCGCCTTCCCCATGGTGGTCAAATCGCCAGGCACAATACCTGACAAACAAGTCAAGGCTGGTATGACCGCCATCTTAGGTCCAGTTAAACCGTCTGAACCCTGATAGCATAATTTGAAATTTGAATTTTCTAAAACTTTTGTGAAATTCAAATTCAACTTAACCAAAGTGCTAACTATTCATTACAAACATATTCTAGATCGTCACATGGTCTCTCAATTATATCATTAACATTATGTATTATTGGACACTTTCTTGCAAGGACAACTCAGCATTCTAAAATTTTATTTCAGTTGACGAAACATTCAAATAAGCGGTCTGAAGGAGGCCGCATAAGGTAGTCAGTTAGGAAAGTCCATGCGTTGTTCACAAAAGTGCCAAGACATATACAATTTGCTCCTCTCAATGTCCTTCTTTTGCGTTCATGCTTCTTCAAACGACGCATTTATAATAATCATTGATAGGTTTTTAATTCAGTTCATAAACTCAATATCTACCATGCATATGACTTTGGATCTTGTGGGATTTGTATGGTTCGATTGGCTGAGTTCATTGTGATATATCACATTTTTACTTATGTGTTATCTTCACAAACAGGATGAGTATGACAGGTCATAAGGACAAGTTAATTGGACGCACAGTAGTCAAATACTCAAATTCCCTTCCCCAAAAGCATAGAAAGTGGAAACACACAGAACATAACTGAGTCAAACTAAAATAAACAAAAACCTCCACAAGAGGATAAAAAAGTGAAGCAAGGTATTTTGGAAAATTTTCATTTATTTGTTTTTCTTTTACATTTCTCGGCTTATGTGTATTTTCTAGTTCAAGGTACAGAAATAAATGTGGTGAATAAAGTTTCCTTCCTGCAATATTAAACAGTGAACATGCAATTTCATATTAATCTGTATTGTGCCTTCTGACTAACTCTGTTTGGGCTTTGTGTCATCCCTATCAAAGGGAGCAGACCATTTTTGGGTTTTATCCCTTCCATGGAGGCTTTAGATAAGCAAATGGACTAGATGGAAATGATTTGACTTCTCAACATTATTGTCATGACCAAACTTTGTCATTTTTTCCTCCTCTAAAAAAAGGCTTTGTCATTCTCCATCGAAGAGCATTAGAGAGGCTTTCAAGAAAAAGGTTTAATGAGATCTTAGCTGTTTTATGCTCTGATGCCCGTGATTATAAGTTGGTTCCTGTAATGTTAAACATCCACTTGTCATTGTCACCTATATATAAATAGCCCATGTCAATACCAAGGAGCCAATGAGTTTTCAGCTTTAATAATTTAACTGCAAGGAATCAAATCTAACTTGTAGGTCTTATGCAAAGCAAACAAAAGGGGAATAAAGGCGTTTGTGTTCTTTACATGCACAATTCAATGCTTGATGAAAGCATTGACCTGCGTCATTATAATAACTGTTATGTGGCAGTGCAAACTACTGTGATGATATCTTAATAAATTCGAATAGTCAAAGCTTCGAACTATAGTTATTGTCAGTTTACAATTGCATGTGGGCTGCTGTTTCATTTGGTCACTCTTGACTTCTATGAAAAATGTTACAGTGTATATTTCAGTGAGGTTTCAAATATATCGTGTGAGCTAGTCCCTCGTATAGATGGTGTAATCTTAAACAAAAAATAAGCAAAAGTTATATGCTTGGAAAGTAAAATCAGTTCTAGTTGACACATATATGATATTGAATTTTATGGCAACAGCACCTTTTGCATTCCTTTTTGTCAAATCATTTTGGATAAATGCTGAATTAAGATGTAAATGCTACTTCATTTGCGTTCCTGTCTTACATCCTGAATTAATCCCCCTTCTCACCTCTCCATCTGTACATATAGTTTTCTGTATGTTTGTAAGAGAATCGTGCACTTCAGTAGTTCAATTAATCCATCTTTGCAGGGAGATATAAAGTTCATTTCCACACTGTGACAAAGAGGAAGGGAAGAATTTTCCCTCAAAAAAAAGAGGAAGGGAATAAGCCTAGGAAGAGAATGCTTTTCAGTGCTGCGTGACTGCAGAAAGGTATACTGTATAAGCACAAGGTTGATAGTTTTTGCGCATTTCACATCAAGATATATTCTGTGCATTTATCAACAGATATGTTTTGCTACAATTACATGTACCGCATCATCTGCTGGCCACCTTGTCTTCAGCGTGATTGAGGCAAGTTAGATGGAGTTTCAGGTGTTGAGAAGAAAAGGCAATCTGTCATGAGTTTTTGGCCGAAATGGCAGTTTTGATATATGATTAGTAAAAATGACACTCATCATGTGGAATTTATAAAAGTAGCGTCTCTATCACACGGCCACCGCATGAAAATGACCGAGAGCAGACACGTAAGCGATGACGCATGGCCATCGTGCGGCGACCACTGTAGTAGTAATGTAGCCACATGGTCTCCTTGCGGCTAGCACTGTAGCAATTTTTTTTAGAAAAATCCATTTAATGATTTAAGTAATTTTGAAGTATAAATTGAGCTCCCAAAATTATAATTTTTTTGTGGAGCCTTCTGACATAGTTTATTTGCTTGTGTAATTTTTACATAATTTTATCCGTTCTAAATTTTTCTCAAAAATTCAATTAAGTAACTGTTTCTAGGAATTGTTTACTACAGAAAAATGAGGTCCAAACATTATAAATTTTTTTGAAGTTTCCTTACACAGTGGACTTGATTATGTAATTTTTTTTAGAATTTTATATGTTCCAAAATAATCATTTTTATATGATGGCTCCTACTCTAGTTTGTTCGCCATGTTCTTTGGAAGGTGAATACTTCAAAACATGTAAAATTCTAAAAAAACACACAATCAAGTCCACTGTGTAAGGAGCCTTTAAAAAAATCATAATGTTGAACCTCCTTTTCTATATTAAAATTTTCCTACAGATAATATACTTAAATGAATTTTTAAGAAAAAAATCAGAATGGATAAAATTATATCAAAATTACACAAGTAAGTACACTGTGTCAAAAGACTTTACAAAAACATTTATAATTTTTAGATCTTATTTGATATATTTAAAAATTTATACAAAAATGCATAATTAAATGAATTTTTCTAAAAATTTGCTACAGTGCTCACCGCACTGTGACCATGCGACTACAGTGCTACTATAGTGATCACCGCATGGTGGCCGTGAGGCATCGCTTACATGTCGACTCTCAGTTATTTCCGCGCGGTGCCCGTACGGTGAAGATGCTATTTTTTTTATAAATTTCGCATGATGAATACTATTTTTGCTAATCGCATGTCAAAAACTGCCATTTGGCTGAAGACTCATCTATCGGCTATGTATTTGTTGACTTTTACTGTGTAAACAGTGTTATATGGACTAAAACTTGAAAAATGCCATGAGCCTGCAGATGAGTCCTGTTCAGGCAGTGGTTCCGTTTACGCAAAAGCGTTGAATTTATACTTTTTAGAGTGTCCTGCAGGCATCCTTATCAGGCCGAAACCAGCAGCTAAGGGTGTGTTTGGTTCGTGGATGGAGGTTGTATCGTATATCCTGACTGAGTGGATGCATGCTGAGTGGAATCGTATTTCAGAAAAAGAAGATGTTTGGTGAGGTTGCATGAGCGGATGCAAAAAAAACTGAGATGCTGTTTGGTTGCCTGTATGAGCGGATGCAGTCTACCAAACCTGAGAGGCTGACACGTGGGACCGCATAAGATACACTGCATCAACCCATCCAGGATGGCCAGTGAAGCTCATTTTGAGCGTATCCACCCATTCAGGATGAGGGCGTATTTTTGCATCCGCTCATGCAAGCTGCATCCACTCATACAGGCAACCAAACAAGCTCTTTCTCATATTATACGGATCCACCCAGTCAGGACGAAGGAGATTCAGACAACCAAACACACCCTAAAGGACGGCCACCAATTCCTTTGTGTTCTACCAGATTATGGACAAGTGTTCTTTGGTCATATTGGTTCATCTACTTTGCTCATGTCCAATATGAGCTGCTCCAATGAGATAATTCTATTTAAGAGCAATTTGGCGAACTTGGACATGATCTCTATGTTTCTTTTTAAATAATGAACTAACTTATTGTTCACTCCATTTTCCTCTACATGGGTGAGTTCTATTGGATTGTGAATGCGGCCAAATTTTGGAGTAGTTTGTTTATTCATGTGGATTTTAGTCACTAGGAAGGTAAGTCCTAAAACTGCTGTACGATTGGATAGGACAAATACCATTATGAGATCTTGGTAACAATGACAAATACTTTTATAATGTTTTGGTGATAATGACAAATGCATATATGAGACTAATATGCTTGTTTAAGTTTGTTTATGTTTATTTTCATTTGGATGGAAAGGTTAAATCAAAGAGGTATGCATTTGAAATCACTTTCTCATATACTAACGCATTCTTTAGATCCAAAATATAGGTTGAACTCCTCGATTAGTCCAAAATGAATATGTGTATATGTCTTCATTATATACACTTGTATGCACACATTTAGGGGGAGCTATCTCTATATTTTGGAGTTTCATAAGTATTGATCAATGCTTCTTTTAATATGCATATTTGAGATCTTTACTTTGAAATACATTCTTGAGTATATATAGCTTGTGTAGTTCATATATACTCATGTGCAATTGGGTTGTCATCTAACTTCTCCATTATGTGTTAATGGTTGAAGATTAATGACAACCGAATAAGTAACATTTGATTAAAGCTTATCTTAGAGTATACAATTGTTGTGTACAAGGTGTATACTCGCAAATCAATTTTTATATCTCATTATTTGTTGAGATTGTTATGAATTACCAAAAAGGGAAGATTGTTGAATCTAGTCCCTCCATTATGTGTTAATGGTGAAGTTTGGTAATTGATAATAATTGTTTTGTTGACTAACATTTTTCATGTGTTGGATGAATAGATTAGGTTCTACAAATAAAGATGACTTGGGATGACTTCATGAGTTGAAGGCCATCAAGTCAAAATCGAGAAGAAGATAGTTCATGAGTTGAAGGCTATCGAGAAGAAGATGGCTTCATGTGTTGAAGGCCATCAAAGAAGAAGATGCATCATGAATTGATGCATGAGGAGATGATCATGTGTTGATCATCAAGTCAAGGAAGACCATCATGTGTTGATGGAGTTGATGAAAAGGATGCATCCTGAGTTGATGCATATCGAGACGGTGATCCAAGGCAAAGGTATGATTAGTTAGGGCTAAGGATGTGTTTCTAATCTTTTACCGGTCTTGGTGTTTGGTTGGAAGACCGGATTGCTAGTATAGGTTGTTGTACTATTAAGAGGGGTCATGTCTAGTAGTTTGAATCTCATCATGTGTTGATAGCTCAAACCTCACTTAGTCTAGCTCATGTGTTAATTCTTTGTAACATGAGACTATACATTGCAAATGTGTTTTGCAAGTGCTTGAGGTATGAGGATGGTTGGATCTTAATCCAATGGCTGAAAAATCAGTAGGGCTGGACTGCTGGAGAAGAAGATCAATCAAATCAATATATTCTAATATATATTTATAATTTTTACAACATAGCTCACCCCCATTATGATTTTATTTTATGTAAGCAAATTACTACTATATGTGCTTCTAATTTTAACATAGCTCCCTTCATCGACTGCCTTTTTAATTTGAGCATTTGATGAGATAACCACCCCATGTATGTTACAATTAACCATTATGTAAATAGAGACAGTCCATTATCGGTGCGTGTATTCCATGTAGTTACTAAATGTTTGAGAAACTATTTAAAATTGATTTCTTAACTATAGTAAACTGCACTCATGACTCTGCTTGAACTTTTCTATTTGACTAGTTGGGCAGCGCTATGCTAGATTATCAGGCAATGAGCTTGATGTCTACGTACGCCACAGTCCAATTTGCATCAAGATATGCATGCCATTAGACTAGATGACCAAGTTTGGAGGTGGAATGGCATGAGACAATAGTATGAAAATTTAATTAGGTTTTTAATGAGACGGGTACAAGAGAAAAGAAGATGACAGCCATCGCTACCATTGTCGCTGTCACCTTTGTCGCGTATAGTTACTTCGGGCTAGATTTGGGCTGACACGGCACGAACGCCGGCATAGAGGGCTTTGGACCGTGCTTGGGCCTAGCCAGAGGCGAGACGGACCGGTACGGCATTGCATGATAGGATGACTGAACCGAGCCGGCACCGGAATCACGATATAGCCAAATGCCCACCTCTAGCCACTTGTGCACAGTTCAACGGAAAAGCACAATCAATAGGGAGATAGTTGACGCATGCTAGGTGACGACTCCCAATGCTGTATAGGCCAGGAAAGTTGACCGAAAAATACAAAAACAGAGGCCTGTGTCACGGGGAAGTGAGTTGCTTTGAAGCAACTGGTTTGAAACTGGATTATTCCAAACTTCCAATTCGTTGAAAAGCACGGCCCCAGACGCCGTACCATGACGACATCTCTAGTTTTTTTATCTGATTATATATACACACACACATATATATATATATATATATATATATATATATATATATATATAGGAAAAATACTTTTTACTCCCGGGTGTAATTACTCCCACCTCTTATATACCACCTAAATAAACTTGAAATACTCCTTTATCATTTTAGGTATACTCGTATACTAATCATAAGATACTCCAATGTGGAACCACACGAAAAAATTGCAAAAGAGTCTATAGTTTTTAGCGTATTTTGTAAATACCTTTATATACGCATATAAAAAGGAGTATGTCTAAAAAATATACATACCACCTCTGAAAAATTATACATACTACCTAGATGGTCTTAAATACTCGTATACTACACGTACATACTCTCCGTTACGCGAGATACTCCCTACATTGTGAGATACGACATAGGGAGTAACTACACCCGGGAGTAGAAAAAAGGTTTCCTATATATATATATATATATATATATATATATATATATATATATATATATATATATATATATATATATATATATATATATATATATATATATATATATATATATATATATATATATATATATATAGGATCAATGGTACATATATTTCCATTTTGCAAGGGGATTATTAGCAAAATATATATATTGCACCCCTCAGGTTTGCCTTATCCTCTGAAGAAGTATTGCCTTTTAGACTGAAAATATCCTGCCTTTACATGTTGTGCAACCAACAAGGGCACATCTTATCTCCCCTTGTTGAGTATAAAACGGATGCATGCATGCCACATAAGCATGACATAAGTTGCATGTCAAGCTGAAGCTTCCTTCTGAATTCTAATCATTCCTAGCGCTATGAATTAATTAACGACACGTACTTTCAGTCTTGTCATTGCTCGTGTGATCGATCTGTCTATCGATCTAACCACCCTACGTGCTTGTCAAATCTCTTGGTTACCTAAACCAAATATTTTTTAGGATCACGTATAGTTTAGCTTCTACGTGATCACCAATTCACCATGAGTATTGTGATATAATGGCCACTCATGTCACCATGTCAGAGAAGCGGACTGTTTTGTACTATGGTCATCACCAAAGCCATTTGACTCTACTATGCACATAGCTCTTGCTTCCATTTCAGACCATGTGCATTCAAAGAAAGGCAGCTTGCTTGCAATGATTTCTTTGCCACCTTGAAAATGGCTGGTGAGAAAATTTGGCCCATTTTGAATTTTTTTTTGTTCCAACCCACCTCACTACACCTCCTAAGTCCTAACTCTCTCATGCGAAGTGGCGCCCTCTCGCTAGGATTCCCTCATGCGAAGCGATGCCTGGTGGGCGACACGACGTCAGCACTGGAGAAAGAGGAGGCGGCGTGGCGCCAGGAGAAGGGGCGGGGGAGGAATACAGCTTCCCTGTCCTCTTTCTTGTGTTCCCTCACGTGTGGCAGCAGTCTGGGAGGGGTGGGTGCTATTACAGGCCCATAAAAAGTAAAGTATAACGAATAGTCTACTGACACGTGTGAGGGAACAGGGACGGAGAATGGGGAAGTTGCATTCGTGGGGGAGACGGCTCCAGCACTGTAAGGGAGAGAAGTGGCGGGGGCAAGGAAGGTGGCACCGGCAAGAGAGGGGGAGGCGGCCATGGCTTCGAGGCGGCGCGGATGTGGCCGCCGCCGCTAGTAATTTTTGAATATATTTGTATTTCTTGAATTCAAATTATATTTTTGAATATTTCAACCAAATTTTTTTAAAAAATTTCTGAAATTTTCGAATTTTGGTTTTTTCGGAGGGGTCCAAAAATTTTCTAAACCAAAATTGTTTTCCCTATAGTTGCATTGCTGCATCTGAACAAGCTATCAATCATCTCAACTTTACACATAAATTGTTATATCTAACCAAACTCTTCATTTCTTGTTCTCCTTTCTACATGCGGGCGTCTCATGAATCATGATTAATATGCACAACCCGTCCTTCAGAAAACTAGATTGGCACTTGCAGAAGCAGAATAGTTCGTTGTTTCATGTGCATATGTAAAGCTAGATTCTACTGGTAATTAACAAAAACACATGGCCTCAAAGTGTAAGAAAATATAAAGATGGTGAAGTCAACGAATATGTAAACATAAGAAAAAGAGCAAACAACAAGCTATAGTCAACTTAAAGGATGAACCTGCATTCAATTGAACATGGTAATTGTACCGTACTGATACAATTAGTACTCGAGGTCTACAGGTCAAAACGTTCCCAAGTGTAAAAGCTACTAATTGACATGTTTACCTTTTTAAAGATAATATATCATGATTTGACTTCTGAATTCTGATCCATATGCATGAACCCAGATCAGAAACAAGAGAACACATCACACATGCATACATGCATGCATACTTATCACACTACTAGTTTCCTAACTTCAACATGGCCTAAATTATAACAGCTCGCAAGTTATTTTTCTTTCTTCCAAGTCAAACAAGTGTACGTATGTACGTGACGATAAGAAAGATCAGAGACTAGGACATCTAAGCAACTGTAAATGATACTAGTTGTAAACAAAAATATCCAATTAATGGATAAATTGCATTAGTGAATGCCACATGTTTATTAGAAAAACGGAAGACGAAGCAAACTTAAAGAGATCCAGTAACACAAGTACTGTTCAGTGGAAACCGGACTGGTTTTTAAAAATCATGGTTCTACTAGCTCTTGAGTTGCTGCAAATTTCAAGCTCTGACCTAGAACGGCACCACATCACCTAACATTAGTGTGTAAAGTCCGGCCAGTGTGTACACCAATTCAAACGCAAAGCTTGAACGGCGCACTGCATGCAGTACCTACTTGCCTAAACTGCATGCTGAGAAGTACAAGTTGCCAATACCAGCAATGGAGTGGAATATATATCTACTTCTCTCATTGATATATGATTTAGCTGTGAAGTTCCCAAATGGCAAAGCAAATAAAGGTTAACAAAGACAATGTTCTTTCTGATCACTGGGTAAAAACTGAGTGCATCTTCTAAGGATTTCAGTGTAAATCGTACAATTTTAGGAGGGGAGCACCTATTACTTACAGCTCCGTTTCTAATGGAAGACAAGAACCATGCATGCAAGGCAAGTATGCTAAGTAAGCAATAGCAGATGGAGGTTTCAACGCATTGGGATCTAAAAAGAATGGTGAGACCAAATCCATGCATGAACTATATCTCTAAAAGAGCACCAATGGGGTCACCAGAAGAGGCAGTCAGAATCTCAAAGACCACCCCCCAGCTGAACCCACACAGTATTCGTACAGCTAACTTGGGATCACAGTACTACATCCTGTTCTTAATTTCCACGAGATTAGTTACGATTAAGCTAGGTCAATGGTCTTGCATTTGATTAGTGTGTTCACTGTGTTGGTTTCCCAAAGAATACCACACACAAGTGGTCCAGTGAAGTGCCTGTGGAAGGGGAAACCTTGGATCTAGGAGATATATCTAGTCATAGTCCAAGCTTTGCAGGTAGAGCCCAGTTCTTAATGATAGATCTAGCTAGCAAGAATCATAATTTTTCTTGAACAAGAAAATGTTTTTTTGTTAGATGTGTCTTAGATTGTATATTTCTTTGATTATTTATTTTCTTGAACAAGAAATGCTTTTGTTAGATGTGTCTTAGATTGTATATTTCTTTGATTATTTATACATCGACTATTTCCAAACATATTTCATTTTCCGTGACATATGTTGCTATACACTTGACAGTTACTTATGATCTGTATGTTCTATGCATACATACATACATACATACATACATACATACATACATACATACATACATACATACATACATACATACATACATACATAGGGAGCATATCTAGTGCTAATGGCTATTTCAGTGCTAATGATGATGTGGATCGTCCGATTTAGATTGTGTGGCTCAGATGAAGGTGGGTGGGAACTCCATACCACTTAAACACTTTTATAGAAAATCCCCTGTGATTTTAACAAAAACCCACCAAGTCCACCGTTGTTGTTGTATATTGTAGTGTTTTCACTTACGTGCAAAGCGCAGGGTTTTTTTTGCAAAAGTGTTTAAGTGGGATGGAGTTCCACCCACCTCCATCTGAGCCACGCAATCTAGATCGGACGGTCCACGTCGTCATTAGCACCTTAGCACTGAAATAGCTATTAGCACTAGATATGCTCCCTATGTATGTATGTATGTATGTATGTATGTATGTATGTATGTATGTATGTATGTATGTATGTATGTATGTATGTATGTATGTATGTATGTATGTATGTATGTATGTATGTATGTAAGATACTCCAATATGAACCACAAGAAAAAAAAAATACAAGGGATTTTATAGTTTTTAGCGTATTTTACAAGTACCTTCATATATGAACATAAACAGGAATATATCTAAAAATATACATACCACCTCTGAAAAATGTGCATACACTTAGATGGTATTATATACTCGTATACTACACATACATAATCACTATTACGCGGGATACTTCCTACGTTATGAGATACGACATAGGGAATACACTACTACAAAAATGCCATCCCGAACGCCTTATTACAGACGGTTTAACACAAACCGTTAGTGATAAAGTTACCACAGACGGTTTTACAAGATGGACGTCTAAGTTCACCATGATGAAAAGATTTGTCTGTAATGACCTACTTATCACAGATAGTTTTTATTCCAAACCGTATGTGATACATCACAGATGATTCAGAATAAAAACCGTCTGTGATGTCTGTACTTATCACAGACGGTTTTTGTTTCAAACCGTCTGTACTGTATCACAGACGGTTCAGAACAAAAAATGTCTGTGATGACCTACTTATCACAGACGGTTCTTTACCAAGAACAATCTGTGATAATATTTTAATTTACCCACTCTCGCTGAATTTGAATTTTCAACTCATCTCGCTGGATTTGCTCTTTAAAGTAGAAGGCTTGGCTATTCTTCTCCTCATCTCCTCTTCTCTCTTCTCACTGCTCCTCCTCTTCTCCTCATCTCCTCTTCTCTCTTACTTCTCCTTCACTTCTCTTCACCAAATTTTCTCTTAAAAATAGAAGGCTCGGCCGACTACCTCCTCAAGCTTCTCCGCCTCTAGTTGTGGCGCCACGGTTCACTGCATAAGGAACTCTTGTCGTAAGATTGTCTTGTGCAGTGTCATCGTCATAACACAATGGCGACGCTGCCATCATCAGCTTCTTCTTCATCGCCGGTGATATATCCCCACCCCTCTCCACTCTTCCTTGATGATTAGTTCTTGTGATGATTGATGGATGGTTAGGGTTTCGGCCCTTGTTGACATTCATGTTTTATTGCAAAATTTGTTGATGTGGCGCATATGGCTGCTAACAGACTAGGCGCATACGACCACAGCATACGACCATGGCTTACGACCACGTCAATCATAAATATGCATGCTTTGGTTCATCTACATTATCTGATCACGTTGTTTTATAGCGCAATTAGATAATGTTGATGAACTGAATGAGGCCTATTTATGATATTGTGAGAATGCAATCACAGACAGTTTTTAACTAGAACTGTCTATGATAATAGACTATTACAGATGGTTCATAGTAATAACCGTCTATGATAACTGTTATCACAGATGGTTCTAATTAAGAATCATCTATGATAAGGGTTATTATAGACAGTTAAAAACTATCTGTAATGCCCTTAGGGTATTATTGACCCACAAGCACAGACGGTTCAGGAAACCGTCTGTGGTGATGTTTCTGAACCGTCTCTGATAAGCTTTTCTGTAGTAGTGATAACTACTATTGGGAGTAGAAAAAAGGCTTCCTATATACTCTTGTGTGTGTATAGGAAGCCTTTTTTATACTCTCAAAAGTATAATATATATATACACACACATCACTTAAACGAACGTGTTATATTTATTTATCGCTTTCAGTATACTTAAATACTAATTATATGTGTATGTGTGTCTAAAGGGTTTGTAACAAAATGAGGCTTCCACATTTTTCTTAGAATTATATGAGATGCCGGACTTACCTGTTGTGCATACTCAATAGCTCAATGCAACATTGAAAGACCAATTAGTTGTCCGTGCCATACTTTTTCTTTAATCCTTTAAAAAAAAGAATCAAACTATGAGTATTGAATTGCACGATCGATCGAGTTCGTGACATAGCATTCAAAAGCCGGAAAGATGCTAGTCGCTAGACATCAAAATCTAATGGCATGTTCAATGGCAGAGCATACACGCATCTAAAGTGACCGGGCGGATTTCCAAGCTGATATCACCGTATCGTATCATGCATGTATGTCACTATAGCTCGCCTCGTAGAATCGGATGGACTTTTCTCTGGAAAGAAATTCTAACTTGTGAGAAAGACGCATGTGGTCCTCTACTCTCACCAAAAATCAATTCGGATAAAAGGAAAAGACGTGTGTGGTCGACCTCAACTTTCACAAACTACCAATACGGACAAGCTGCCGTTGATCCAGCTCAAACATGATAAATTGTTAGGAAAATCGTCCAGAGAGTCTAAATGAACAATGGTCGTCAACCTCTTACGATTACAATTTACACACATGCAAAACATAAGTAGACATAAATCGAGTTTTTGCAACGCGATGCAATGCGACGTGTCTACATCTTTTTATTCTTTCTTATATAGAGAGGCAACATACATGACTTTGTAACCAACATGGAATACCACACTGGAATCTAATACGGAAACAACCTGACTTTCCAACTATGAATCTAAATAGACTCTGACTCCTAATCCCTTACGACTTACGACTGTTACAGTCCATATAACTTACGACTGCTACAGTCCATACAACTTACGACCATTATAGAACTTGAACGTGGTCTTAATCTGTCGTGGTCGTAGAACATGGTCGTGGATTCGACCAAACCTAAAGACAAATAGGTTAACTCTATCAATCTCCTCTTTAAGCTTGTTGTCTTCCGTCTTCGAAGTTTCATACACCGATCTTCTCCCTCATCTCCACGAACTTCATTCTTCTGAGTGATTTGGTCAGGATGTCTATGAGTTGGTCCTCCATGCAGACATCCTGCACTTCGATTACCCCCGACTCCACACATTCTCTTATGTAATGGAACTAAGTGTCGATGTGTTTGGTTCTCTCATAGTAGACTGGGTTTTTGCACAACATAATTGCCGATTGATTATCAATCTTCAAGGTTACCTTCTTAACCTTCGTTTTCAATATGTCAGCCAACACCGACCCAGCCATACCCCTTGATAGGTCATCACACAAGCTGCAATGTACTCTGATTCACACGAAGATAGTGTGATCACCTTCTGCTTCTGCGAACACCATCTGACTGGGTTCGACCCCAGGAAAAACACAACGCCCAAAGTACCCTTCCGATCATCTGTATCACCAGCTAGATCACTGCCTGAGTAACCGATTAGCTCCAAACCTTCTTCCTTCTTCTCATAGACACACATGTATTCAGTGTTCCTTTTATATACCTCAGGGTGTGTTTTACTGCACCCATATACTCTGTTGTTGGATTCTCCATGTACCTGCCCTACATCCTAACCAAGAATGTCAGATCTGGTCATGTGTGTAGCAAGTACCTCAAGCTTTCTATTACGCTTCTGTACAAAGTCTTGTCTGCGGGCGATTTAAGAGATAAATAACAGTCAAGACTACTTCCCCCAAAAAATCTCCTAGGGCGCCCATGCTCTTCAAAAGACTCCTCGCCATACCGACCACCGTTTGATTTCTCCTTTTGACCACTCCATTCTATTGGAGCGAGTAAGGCGTTGTCAGATAACGCCTAATTCACAGCAGCTCGTAGTAGTCATTGAACTCGTTCGAGATAAACTCACCACCGTGGTCGGTGCACAGAGCTTTCAGCTTCTGATGTTTTTCCATCTAGGTTGTAGCCTTAATCTTCTTGAATGCCTCGAATGCTTCGTCTTTCCTACGGAGTAACGCCAGCCACATATACCTTGTATAGTTATCAACCAGTAGCAGGAAGTAACTATTTACGCCATGCGTGGTCGGAGTGATTGGCCCGCATATGTCACTGTGCCATAACTCGTGAGGCACTACTGCACGATACAGAGACGTGGTTGGAAACGGGTTCTGATGTTACTTGCCGACCAGACAACCATCACAGATGTGATCCACGTGCTCCACCATAAGCATGCCTTGCACCATCTTCTTGTAAGCCATATCCTTTAAACCATGAAAGTTAACATGCCCTACCTAGCGTGCCATTTCCATGCTTCTTCCATGCTCTTTGCTATAAGACACTTTGTGAGAGCCGGATTGATGTTCAACACATACATCCGGTTTCTTCATCTGTTCACCTTGGCCAACAGCCGCTGAGTTCTGTCTAGGATAGACATTACTCCTCCTTCAACAATGATCCTGTAGCCGTTTTCATCCAGCTGTCCGAGGCTGATGATATTGCTTCTCAGCCTTGGGATGCAGTAAACATTCGTGAGAATACGATGTTCACCCGTGGAACACTCCAACAGTACCGAGCCCCTTCCTTGTATCTCCACAGCCGAACCATCTCCAAATTTGACTGAGCCTTTTATCTTCATGTTAATCTCAGGAAACTTTTCAATGCATCTGGTCATGTGGTTGCTCGCGTAGGTATCTAGATACCAAGCCTTGTTTTGGGTGCCGCTCAACTTCGGCGTCATCTTCTCTTCATGCAGAAACACCTTTTCTTCAGGCATTGGGACTGTATGGACAAGTTCACACACTTCGATCATCAGCAGCTAGGGGTCGTCGTCGTTCTGCTTTGCTACAAGATTCACCCTTGCTCTTCGGTTTGGCTTTGGACAATCTTTTCGCAAAGTGCCCGTATTCGTTGCAGTTGAAGCATTTGACCTTGGTCTTGTCGAAATCTGGTGGCAATCGTTCATCACCACCTTGATTGCCATCTCCTCGGCCACTGCCTTGACCACGACCGCGTCCCCGTCCTCTTCTGTTATGGCCACCTCTTTGAGTGCAGCTCAAGCCCTTGTTCTTCTTAGTCTTTAAGCTCCTCTCTTCCCTCTTGTTTTTGGCAAACAGTAGCTTGTCTCCTCCGTCCTTCGAGTGCCGTCAACCCTTGAGTCCTTCCTCGAAAGTTCTAAGATGATCGATCGCTTCTGAGACTGACATCATTTCAACATTGCCAAACTATTCAATCATGCTGATAATCTGAAGGAATCGATCTGGAACTAAGCTGAACAGCTTTTCGACCATGTCGCTTTCTTCCAACTTCACGCCGAGCGAACGGATTTCACCCACTAGCATGGTGAGTTTCATGGAGTACTCACTGATCAACTCCGAGTCTCCCATCGGTAGCTTGCTCAGTTGTCGTTTGAGCACTTGCGCTTGTGCCTTCTTGATGCGATCCTCACGTATTTGCATCTCCTTGAGTGCACTCCAGGCTTTTTTGCCGTCTCCTTCTCGGTGATCGACATCATCACGTCATCTGGCACAGCTTGCGAGATGGCCACCATCGTGCCTTGATCCTTGTCGTCGTCGTCTCCATCTTCGACCGCCGACTAAACCTCTAGCGAACACAATATTAACTTCATCTTGATGGCCTATATACCGTAATTCGTTTTGCTTAACATCGGGTATTGAATCGGGATCATGGCGCTTCTTGGCGTCGGCTTGATGAGCACGCATGTCTTTGATGGATCAAGTACGTCGCCCGTTGTCTTGATGAGCTCTCCTGACTTTGACGGGTTACTTGCGTTGCCGGCCATCGCTTCGTCCCCTTAGGCTCTGATACCAATTGTTGGGGAAATCGATCAGGGAGTCTAGATGAACGATGATCGTCAACCTCTTACGATCACACACACATGAAACACAAGTAGACATAAGTCAAGTTTTTGCAACGTGATGCAATGCGATGCGTTTGCATCCTTTTCTTCTTTCTTATATAGAGAAGCAACATACACGACTTTAAAACCAACACAAAATACCACACTGGAATCCAATACGGAAACAACCCGACTTTTCAACTCTAAATCTAAATAGACTCTGACTCCTGACCCCTTACGACTTATGACTGCTACAGTCTAACTTACGACTGCTACAATCCATACAACTTACGACTTACAACCATTACGGAACTTGAACATGGTCGTAATTTACCGTAGTTGTAGAATATGGTCGTAGATTTGACCAAATCTGAAGATAACTAGGTTAACTCTACCATAAATTACTACTGAATTTCTTGTAACAAATTTCCCCATTTCTCTGTAAGCCAGTGTTATCTAAAATGCATGCTCATTAGCATGGCGCAGAACACCACTCAAGCTACCCATCCAATCTTTTTTTGGACTATTCTCACATTTTTTTTAGAAAATGGAAGAAAAGACTTCCCGCTTCTGCGTTTCCGCACACAGCGTTTACATTATTACAAAGATTGGGACTATTCTCACATGATGACCCAATCGCTTAACCTTTCGATTGTCCTAAAGTCCCATCGAAATTTTGAAAACGATTTGTTACGTGAGGACGGTCCTATACTAGTCGGTTGAGGCGATGACTGGTAGGAAGCTTCATACGGACATTAACGTTGGAAGCGCTCTTCTGACCAGACGTACGCAGTCTGGACTCTGGACGCACGTCTCAATTGGCCTCTCAACAGCGGCAACATGTTGCACACGTTGAAGAACCTGTTATTTTCATCTTATGATTTATAATTTTTTAAATAAATAAATAGGATAATTTTTTCATCGTTTTTTTAAACAATTTATCGAAATAATATTTTAAAAACGACCTATCGACATTTAATTTATTCGCACAAGCGCTCAGACCAAAAACATGGACTACAGCCGAAAAAAACACACCCAAAATCCACATAAATCTCAGTCGCCTGTGCTTTATTTTACTTTTTCTCTCTACAAGTCACCCAAGAGTGCAGCTAGCTGTGTTTGACATTTCGGATGCTGACTGCCTAACATAGGTAAGCACCGGATTACGACTTTATTTATGCCAGGGTCCAAACAGGAGAGGGAAGAGGCCATGGACTGCCTTCATAAGCTATAAGGTGGTGAAACAAAGAGAGAAGAGAAAGGATTGAGGGCCGAGAGAAGCTAGAGAAGAAGAGGAGAGAAAGCTGTGCTGATCAAAACAGCTAGCTTCTGTGAAAGCGGAGATGATCAAGGGAGATAAGCAGCTTGGTATCCATGGAGGGCAGTTAAAAGACGAGGTTTGGAATTCTTTTCCTCCATTAATTATGCATTTTTTAAGCTTTGAAGAGATTGATTATTTGTTTGAAAAAAATACGATTAGGACTTAGGTGAGGTTTCCTTTTTTTTTGGTTCTTGTTTTTGATCCATGACAATGGAATTTCTTCCGATATGCAGTTCTTGTGGGATATGTATGCATGTCTGAAACTAAAAGTAGGGCTGCATGTTTAGGGACAAAATCTGGTGTCCAAATCAATCAGGTGTCCATCTTATTACGAAATATTAATTAGGAATCACCAGTTCTTGTGCATATATAGCACGGACGAAATATGTGGATAAACCATGAATTGGAATGGTCCACACTCCACAGCTGGTCCTCGTATACATATGGATCGATGTATGATACCGTTTGCTGATCTTACAGACAGCCTAGCTTCTATGTTACTACTGCAGATGAAAGATGATGATCGGGTCTCGGATGGCAATTTTTTCAAGTCCTTGCTAAACCAATCAATCACAAAAAAAGAGCTACCTAACTATTAAGCATATATTCAATAATACATAATACATTAACAATGGAAAATTCTTGTCTGGCTGAGAGGATCAAAGATCGATCTGTCCAACTTTGCAGAAGTGGAAGCATAATTTGTTACCCTGAAATTTCCTGACCTGAATTTTCTTGAATAGACCACTTAATTTCATTAGCTTTATGTAGCATTTTTTTTGTTTCCTCTAATGCAATATACTGATGCTAAAGTTTTAACTTCCTAGGTGCGTTCACCAAGCCCAAGCAAAAGATCTTATATGGATTCGTCATCGAAGCATACTTCATCAAACTTGAAGGCTCCAAACGAGGTCAGGATGGCATGCATCATAGTTATATCTTCCTATTGTTTTAATTATCTTCCTAGGTGCTAATATCGAGTATGTAGTTAAATACACACCAAGACAAGTAGCCATTATCATATGTGATTTGGTTCGCAAATGAATAATGGGTTGTGCTTTCATGGCTTCAGGTTCGTGAAGATAAGCTAGCATCCACAAGGGCAGAGATGGGTGAAGTAAGAGAAGAGAACGAGAGGCTCAAGAAGAAGCTATCGCGCGTCGTAGAGGACTACCGATCTCTTCAAATGCACTTCTACGACGTTCTTCAACAAGGGCGGGCGAAGAAGCTCGCAGACTCTCCGACCACCTTGCCCACCGACATGGAGGAGCCTGAATTCGTCTCATTGAGCCTCGGCAGGAGCACAAGAAAGCGCAACAAGGAAGACAAGAGTACTACCGGCGAAGGCAAAGAAAATGATTTTTCTTTCAAGATTAAAGAAGGAGGCCTCTCTCTTGGACCGTCAGACTGCAAAGTCGGTGCAACTAACAGTGACAAGGTACAGCCGGATGCTCTGACCTTGAGCCCCGAAGGCAGCTTTGAGGACGCCAAGGACGACACCATCGAGGCACCAGATCAGCAGTGGCCGCCGAGCAAAATGCTGAAGAATTTGAGGAGCGCCGGTGCGGAAACCGAGGATGATGTAGCTCCACAGCCACAGGTCAAGAAGACTAGGGTTTCGGTGAGGGCAAGGTGTGATGCACCAACGGTACGTACATACATAACACATAAGTATCTTGGAAAATGTTATTGCTAACATATGGTGAGGAGACATGCAAAATGCGATGGAAATTAATAGATATGCTTTGTATTGTTGTGCAGATGAATGACGGGTGCCAGTGGAGGAAGTATGGGCAGAAGATATCAAAGGGGAACCCGTGCCCGCGTGCCTACTACCGGTGCACCGTTGCAGCAGGATGCCCGGTCAGGAAGCAGGTATATTATAATTGCTATTCAAACAATAATGCTCAAATTAACTCCAGGTCTTTAAAACTACGCATTTTTCTGTTCAAAATTACAATGCTACTTTATTGAGCATGAATTTACTCGCGGAAAATTGACTCGGGGCGTGGACTGAATCTATTTTGCGATTAGAACATATCTAGGTTTGGAGCCTAAGTGTAAGCCCAAATTCTGGTGGTGATCAGTTGGGCTTAAAAGCTCATGGATTATGGCTGAAAACACTGTAGCTGACTGAAAAAAAACACTGTAGCTGACAGAGGCTTATTTAGCATAATTAAATTTTAAAAAATTTAAAAATATAAAAAATATGTTAGCCCAATATGTATAATACAAACGAATACGGGAAAAAAAAGAACCGGCAAAAAAGCTCAACAAAAAGCTAAAAGTTCAGAAAAAGACGAAATTTATGAATAGTGAAAATAAGCCAGAAGACAGAAGCTTAAGCCGAACCGATCAGATCCGGTTTGCGAGGTAAACTGTAGGGGATTTGCTGAATTGAGCCAACTGGCAAACATTGCCTAGTTACGCGGTCTCCTGAGTTTCCCAATCAAATTCATCCGCTGGTTTCAGAAGCCTTTGTTTAGTCCATGAAAATACCAATTGGCAAATGACGAGCTAAAATTAATCGCTTAGGTCTCACGAACCCATTCCTAAATCTGATTGAAACCACAACGTGGCCGAAAAAATCCCGCATCTAAACCAGGGAAAACATTTTTAGTTAAGAAAAATTTCGGACCCCTCCGAGAAATCCAAATTTCGGAAATTTTGGTTTTTTCGGAAAAATTTGGTCGAAAAACTCAAAATACTATTTGAATATAAGAAATTCAAATACATTTCAAAACTCGGCACCTTGCCGACACTAGAGACCACATTGGCGGCACCTTCCCCTCCTTTGTGTCCACCGCCCTCATCTGTGCCGCCTCCCTCTCCTTTACCGCCATCACCCTCCTTTTCAGCATCGCTTCCCATGGCCGACTCCCCCCTCCCTTCCACATGCCGCCTCCCCCTCCATGCCAGTGCCACCCTCCCTTCCCCTGCTTGTAGTCCGCTTTCGCTTCGCTTCTCCCTGCTGCAGCGGCCGCCCAACAACCTCCCCTGTGCAGCCGCCTGCCGCGCCGCCTACCTC
Organism: Dendrocalamus latiflorus; assembly: GCA_017311315.1. Classification (NCBI taxonomy): domain Eukaryota; kingdom Viridiplantae; phylum Streptophyta; class Magnoliopsida; order Poales; family Poaceae; genus Dendrocalamus; species Dendrocalamus latiflorus. The sequence continues at coordinate 2,640,059 of CM029659.1, forward strand.
TCTTGCACACCGTCCTCCCCTTGCGCCGCCTCATGGCTCATATCAAGTTTTGAATAAAAGCACTTCTTTTATTCTATTTTTAGATATTACAATTAGTTGAAAATATCTTTTTTGGAGTCAGAACAGAAAAATCCTACTACAATTAGTAAAAATTTTCTATAACTAACTAGACTCAAGAGCATAGCACAGCAACCACAAACTGGGCCTAAGACTTATTTATGCTAACGAATTAACAATTTTTTAGAGAGGGTACAACGAGGATACACATTACACGCATACTGTCTATTGCACACGTGAGAAATTTTGCGAAGGCTCTGAAACATCACAAACCTTGTGCACGATAAGACACATCGCGCTGATCGTAGCGATCAAACCTAAGTGGGTGGAAACAAATATGCTCGCTCCTCTGGCCCGCCGTTCACGAAATAACAATTTAATTGTGTTTATTTCCATAAATGCAAGATAATGACGGCTCAGCTTGAAGTTAAAACTTGGGAGTGACATGTGATTGGATTTTCTCTTCATCTTCAATCATTTTTTTACAAAGTAATTTTAGGTGACTAAGAGCGCAACTTCAGGAATGGTGAATTAGTACACTGCAACTTTAGATGACTGAAAATACAATTTCACGTGATTAAGAGATAAAAAAAATTTAATCAACTGTGTAATAACAAAACCGTTAAACTTCATCTAATCAAATCGGCTTTGACTTTCGCGTTCACATTTTTGTGTTGGCGTACATACACGAGCATCCATACTCACTTACATTTTCCAGGTGCAAAGATGCGCGGAGGACATGTCCATCCTGATCACCACCTACGAGGGCACGCACAACCACCCGCTCTCCGTCTCCGCCACCGCCATGGCCTCCACCACCTCCGCCGCGGCATCCATGCTCATGTCGGGCTCGTCCACCTCACTCGGCTTTCCCACCATCTCATCAGCCACCGCCGGCCTCGACTTCGGCCTCCCGGCGGCGGACGACGCCTCCAAGACGGGCGGCGGCCGGCCGTTCTTCCTCCCGACCGGCTCCGCGTCCATCACCTCCACCCCTTCCTACCCCACCATCACACTGGACCTCACCTCGCAAGCCTTCTCGCTGAGCAACAGGTTCTCTTCGAGCTTCACTGGCTCTCACAATACTAGGTACCCTTCCACGAGCTTCACCTTCTCCGGCTCCGGGCCCAGCAACCTGCCCAGAGCTACTGCATGGCCTACCGGTGCCGGGTACTTGAGCTATGGATCATCAGGCGCGTCGTACAACGGCAGCAAGAGCTCGTTCGAAGCTGCACTGAGCGGCATCAATGGAATGCAAGGCTCATCAGCGCTCTACCAGGTGCCTCAGATGCAGCAGAAGGCTTCCGCGAGCGGCGGCGCGGCGCCGAGCGTGCTCACCGACACGATAGCGAAGGCGATCACGTCGGATCCTAGCTTCCACACGGCGCTCGTGGCCGCCATCACGTCGTACGTCGGCACGCAGGGTGCGTCATCAGCAGGGGGAGGAGAGGGCAGCCAGGGGTTCAAGTGGGGGGAGCACCTCGGGTTGGGCCCGTCAAGCATGGCATGCTCGTCGGCGTTGCTTGCACAGTCGTCTTCGACGGCAGAAGTGGCGGCGCAGAGTTCGAGCAGCCAGATGTTCTTGCAGTCGTCGCTGGGGCTATCAGGCTCGACGAGTGCAACCACGTCTCCTGTGGAGAACAGGGAGCACATTAGCTGAAGATAAATTCTGAATGTGTTAAGACTCATTCAAAAATAAGTGTTTTGGAATTTGATAATTTGGTCTACATACATTTGAGGATAGATATCCTAAATGTAGGATAAAAAAATTGTTTTGATTCAGTGTAAATATGTAAAACAGAGAATTGGTTTTGCGTTTTGCTTCCCTTTCTTTTTCATGAGAGAGCAGAAGATGAGTTGATCATGACACACGAGCACATTAGTGACTAAAAGAATAATAGAAAGCTACATTTCAGATCTCCATTACTTCCAGAAAAAATGATCTATCTACATAAATTTTCATCCAGATATATGAATACATGGTTTAGGATCATCCAGTGATTGAGAAACCTACGGTATGCTATGTGTACACACTAGTAACCTCGTACGCTGCCTGCAACGCCAAATGGACATCGGTAGCCACTGGTCAGTAACCCATGGAGTTGCAGATTAGCAGCATCCGATCACTGGTGCATCAGAACCATCTTCTTGCTTAACACAAGAGTAGGCCATCAAGATGTTCATAAATGGCTTCAAATGTGAAGAACATTGGCTGCAATTTTCACTTGGAAATGACTTCCATAAACCGGCTAACAGAACTAAACACGCCCATGACATTATTCAGCAATGATGGTGCCTCTTCAGATTGCTCATTGCCACCTCCAAATATCATCTGCAAAACAGAGTGGTGTTATTTTTCAAAATGTATTTTTAATGGAAAATACCAACATTATTGCTGAACTGTAAAAGCATATGTAGTCAAGCATTTGTCTAGCGACAGCAAATAGATCTTCAAAATTGAGGTTCTTCGCCCTGTATGGAGTATGAATGTCAGTAGTTCGGCTGCTAAATGTGTGTGCGTGCGGTCACATAATTTGAGTCATGCTCAGTTCTCAAATGAGTTAGACTGTTGGGTTCTTGCAGTTTCTATACGCAGTCGCATAATTTGACACACTTTTTCGACAGTACACAGATTCAACTCAACAAGAAGATACTGATCAAAGATAGGAAAGGAGCAAGCAAAACAATAGTTAATTCCAGTATCTAACCTCAATATCTGTTGCGTCATCACGATAAGGTCTCTGGCGAGCAAACACCGATTGGCTAGAGTAGTGGTGGGCCTGAACTGTCGTCCTCCTCCGCCTGCTTCGCCACCACCCCATCGTCCATAGCCGCCGCCGCTTCCGCCGCCTCGGCCTCCGTGGGGACGTCGGAGGCGTCGAACTTAGCTCGAGGGCGAGGCGGCGACCGGTGCAGCCGCAGTATCGCTGCCGCGGCAGGGGCGGCAACGAGAGGTGGAGCCAGGAGGCGGCGGGGGAGAGGAGCAGGGCAGGCGTACTGGGGCGAGAGCAGCGGTGAGTTCGCCATTACTTCGCGCAGGGGGAGACGTGGGCGAGGTTAGGCTGCTCTCGTGCTGCCTGGATAACGGTCGGTTCGTTTCGGAAACGAGATTCCATCTACGCGCGCCGTCCGATGGAAATTTCAACGGATCAGATGGACCGCAACCATAGCATGGCTATACTGCTACTACCATTGCAGCACCATGTCGATCAACAATAGCATCAAAGCCAAAATCTCTTCATTAAAAAAAAAGAGGCCAAAATCTAGAGGCAATGGTAACTAGCATTGAATTATATTGAGCAGTAACAGGTTACAAGTCCCACTGGATACACACTGAACTGTAGTACAAATCGTGCCGCTCTTTTGATTATCTGTGGTATATCCATCAGAACATTTTGCCTACAGGGGCAAGCAATAAGGAATGCAATCTCACATTTTGGCGTTCTTGTTCCAGTTTAGTTGTTGCAGGCAGCTGCTGTGCTCTCTGTTTCTTTTCCGGTTGCGAACGATTTGCCGCACCCACATGTTTTTGTTGCATTTGGATTCTGGAAGGAGAAGCCACCACCGATAAGAGCGTTGCTGTAGTCCAGCTCCATTCCAAACATGAAAAGAAGGCTCTTTGGATCACAGACTGCAGCAGCACAGAAGAATGCTATTGTTATAAATCCGGTATATCAGACATAGGTAAACTTGGTTCAATCTGAACATGAAGAAATGCAATCAGTTCCGGTACAATGCTTCTGAACATCATCAGCCTGTGACCTATTTTCAGGCCTTTCAAACTTAACTGGGAACACATGATCCCTTATTGCTATCCGTTTTGATCATACACGGACATGCGCACCTTACTTTAGAGTGCTAATAACTTTGTAAACACATGCAGCAAATATACACAGGCACAAATGAAATAGCACATGGCAAGCTAGTCTTTACAAAGTAAATTGTAGCTATAGTAGTCAGTTAGATAAATAAAATTACCTATTGCGAAACCATCATATTCTATAACCGAATCATCAGGGCTGGCATTAGCTCGATTTTCAAACTCCATGGTGTAAGACATGCCAGAGCATCCACCTTGTTTAACTCCAATTCTCAAACAGAGATCTTCATTCCGTTCAGCCCTCATTTTGTTCAGATGATTCAGTGCCTTTTCAGTCAACGAAATAGCTGGTGCAATGCTACCAGATGTTGCTGCTGCTGATGCAAAATATGATCAATGATTTACTAAGTTAATGTTGAAAGAAACTTGCCTGAAATTCTGCCTACTTCTGCAGTATCTGCATAATGCATTTAATATCTAAAAAATCACAGGATCTATCTCACAGCCATTCAATCTTCACAGTTTCCCTTAACCATTCACTTTCTCATGCAAAAACGGGACAGATGAACCTATGACCGATGTAGTATAATTGACAGGGCCGGGTTATTAAAGTCCACTTCAATCTACGGCACAACATCTGTGTTCATCAGAAACAAAATGCCCATGGAAGTGATAGTTGTGACCGACATATCGAATATACCATGCTAGTTGATCAAGCAACTTCGTATTTGTAATACATAGGTTTAAAAAGAGAAAAATTATAACTACAAACTTCTTCACTTAATCCTCTTAAATAGATAAGGAATTGTGCAAACAAGCCCTAGGCCCCTAACTATCTATTACTGGGTAAATACAGCATAACAATCAAATTGATGTATATATAACTGCATCTATTATCTATATAGGTTTTAATCTGGTACAAAGGGATTCCCTAATACTGCAAACAGAAATACAAATGTCTAGGAACAGATAATTGCTTTCCCACCTGACACTGCAAACAGAACTAGAATTGTCTAGGAGCATGTAACTGTTCCCCCCCCCCCCCCCCCCCCCCCAAAAAAAGAACTATTGTCTAGTAGGGATCAGGGGTTTTAAGATCTACTATTCGGAATTTGGATGGGGTTGGTCTGGTGATGAACCTAGTGAATACAACCACGAATGTATGCGAACAAAATTGCCACGCACATAACTGAGCAAGCAAGAAGCAACTAAACTAGTAACTCAAAAGGCAATACGGGCTGGCAATATATATCCCGAATTGGAATTCTTTCAAAGCTGTAATGCTTACACTGCCAGGCATGCCATCAATTAAGCATTCAGTAATCTACAGAGCTACCAAGCTCGCTAAAAACCTAGTCCTACATGGAACATATTATTCCTATCCACCGCAGGAACAATTTTCAGCTATCTGGATCAAAAAAAGGAGGTGTGTTGTATCAAGATCAGTTCGTATGCCAACGTTCAATATTTCTCAAAGTACGGGCCAATCCAACTTCATTTTACAGGCTTTCAAAACTCGAATTCCAGCAGCAACAAATCCAATCCTTTCAAGCAAAAGTAACACCGATTTTCTCTAGTTACATGTGAACAACATCTGAGTTGACCAAGAACCTGGAGGGGCGGAGGCGCGGAGGGAGACGGCCCTGCTGCCGCGGCAGCCGGCGCCGGGGAAACGGATCGAGGAGGCGGCGGCGGAGGAGGAGACGGCGAGGTGGGGGCGCGCAGTGCCGGAGAGGCGGCCGAGGAGAGGGCGCGACGTGCCGGATGCGAGCGCCATGGTGGGGTTTGGGGAGAGAAGCGGAGCGGAGAGACGGAAGAGGACGCAAGAGGGGGAGGACGACGAGAGGAAAGATCTCGTTGCTCGCGGGCCGCCCGGATTTCTCTTGGGCTCCTCCGCCTCTAGGCTTTCTGGTCCACAATTTGGGAGCACCGGTTCCGTGTTGGCACTCGGCACTGAAACCATAGCCGTCAATTCTATTCCGGACATTATTTCGGTTCACCTTTTGCAATTAGGCTTATTCTTTTTGGCTGTGGCTTGTATCTTTTAGACTATTTGTACGAGAGATTACAGAATAATAAAAATTCACATACGATTTTTGCCGATATAAATGAAGTCAGTAAAGTATGTACTACAATTAACTAGTAGACCCTATCTAAAAAAATACTCCGTTTAAAAGTTAGTTACTATAGAAAAGTCGAAAAACAGCTTTTAAAAGCTGAAAAGAACAGGGTCTAGGTTATTTTTACTATTTCTCTCTCTCTATATATATAGTAAAAATAACCTAGACTCCTTGGTGCTTGGACACCTATACCAACAGCTGTCCGATTGTGCTTTACAATTCGTGAAAAATTAGCGGGCATTTCATCCTTAATTCAATCTATTACGTATATTCGGGGCAATCCTCCATGTTTGGATGGAAAAGAATACCTTCCATGTATGCGTAGAACATGTCCCCTAATCATATCGTCGCCTCCTTCCACAGCCGTTCACCCCTGGGATTCTCTGACGTAACGTCAGGTGACGTTGGGTCACTGACGTGTGGGCCCATGAACCGTAGGACTCACACGTCAGTGACCCAACGTCACCTGACGTTACGTCAGAGAATATGCGCCGAGCCGTTCATAGCCACCTGGTCTACAGCCGTTCTCCTCCTCTCCCGACAAATCCATTCCATAGCAGTTATCCTTCGCCACCTCTCTGGCTTATCACCACCGCAGCGCCTTCGCCTCCAACGCTTCCCGCCACGAGATGACTCCAGATCCATATGTAGATCCAGATCTCCACTGGTTCGCCCCTCCACAACAACTAATCGTAGGCCCGTTACGATAGAGAAGAAGGTGATACTGAGATTACAGGAACACCCCAGGCACCGCCGCTACTGGTACTACCGCCGCCCATTTCATTAGTACTATTTCCTTTTTGGGAATTTCCGATTTTATTGAGTATTATGTGAATTTTTGGCCAATGGATGATTTGTTCCCACATATCCGAAATAATAATTATTTCCATGGTTGCACATACAGCTTTCCAATTAAACAAGATTTCGATTGGTCTTAAAAAGTTGTTGATTGTTTGTCGTTCTTTCCATTTAAGCGAGATTCCGCACCATACGCACTTACTTAAAATGCAAGCCTGATTGGCGCCATTGAAGTGGTTTCGGATGAGGTGCTGCTCATGGTGTCTGGAGCCCAACGCTTAGGAGGAGGTCACGGGCGGAGCCAGCATATAAGCATTGAGATCCAGTGACCTCAATGAAATTTAGCAAATCCTATACAAAATTACTGTTTATTACTGTTTATCGTTGAGGGGGCATCATAATGGAGGTGATCTCAATGCTGCTCTCGTCTGACTTCGCCCCTAGGTCACGCACTATGCACTCACTCAGATCCAGCCTCGTGTGGTATCCTTTGAGGAGTAGGTAGGCACCCTTGGTTTCCTACGGTGAAGGCTAATTTTAACTCCCATATAGCACTGGCATGCTTTTTGTATGTTGTACTGCACAGTCTGTTTAACTTGTATAAAATGTCATGCTATATTTTTGCCCACTAATAACTAGTATGTATGCAGTCTCTGATGGAATGGTATTTTCTTTTCTTTTTTTGTGAGATTGATTTCTGAATAGCTGATTTATTGCGTGTCTAATGTTACTACAAGTGAGTTTGGAATTCATGAAGTTCATGCCATTAAGTTGTGTAAGCAGGGGCAGGTAGTGAGGATAATAATTGCATCTTTGATGATGTTTTTAGCAATCCAGGTATGTTCTTTTGATTTGTAATGTTCTAATAATTGTTTGCAACATGTCATGTTCAAATATCTTTGAATTATTTTGTTACATTTTTCACGATCTCGTCAAATATCGTTCATCAATCCAGGTATGTTCTTTCTTATTTGTAATGTTCTAATAATTGTGTTCAACATGTCATGTTCAAATATCTTTAAATCATTTTGTTACATTTTTCTTTAGTGTTTGTCCGATTGGTTTTGATCCTTTGAGTTGGTATGTATGTGCATACTCACGCCATGTTCAAATAGTAGCCACTTACTCCATACCTAAATGACATCACTAGTGGCTCAATTAATTAATGGTGCAAATAGGAGACACTTACTCCGTACCTAAATATACTTCAATGATAAATTGGCCAGTGTTTCATAAGAGAGGGATATGCTCTATATAGGGACACAGTGGTTTTTCTTTTCTTACAATTTACAGTTACATAAGCAAGAAATTGATTTTAGGCAAGTTGAGGGCAAACGGGGCAAGGAATAGAACGAACAAGAAAGAGAGCATGTTAAAACAGAACGACAAAGATATTACTAACAAACAAAGCAACAGAGGTAATTATACATTCATTACATTATATAATGTACAAGCTGGAAACAACTACTAAGAGTTCTTACACAACTTGCTTTACATTCCTAAAGCACGACTACATACTAGCTACTGGTTCTTCACTATTCTACCACTACTACTACCACTGCCATTACTTTTTCCAAAAGCTAAACTACCACTTTTCCAAAAGTCCTACTATCGAATGATATCTGCAACTGCTCACCAACCCTCGGTTGGTGGGTTGCTGGAGGTATAGCGGATGATCTCTTCTGGGTCCTCCTCACCATCATCATCATCTTCTGCATTGGAAGCCTGCCCTCCTGCCCCGTTATTATTCCGAGCTGGCGGCTCAAGAGGAAGAGCCGGCTGGAATAAAGCACGGTAATCCGGAGTAGTAAGGCGACGACGCGGCTGAGAGGGCCCTGGCTCCTCTGGGTCCACTGGAGGGTGCGAGGGTCCTGGCTGGTTAGGATCCGCTAGAGGATAAAGTGGGCCTAGTACATCTGGTGCAAATGGATCAAAAGGTGCATCGAAAATATCTAGTGGCTGGGTGAAACCTGGTCCTTCAGGAAAAGCTGGCGACTCTCCACAAGCCGACAGTTCACTTGCCTCTACCAGATTCCTTCTATTCAGCTCTTGCCTCAACTCTCAGAGTTCTTCTCGAGCCTGACCTAGCTGATTACGCAACTTGTACAATTCTTGGGTGGCCCGAGAATACATTATTTCCTGGTGGACAATGTACTTGGATGCAACCTTCAAGCGTACATCGTCCTACTCCCGGGGTGCCAGAGTCATATAGGCCCCGTCCCGGGGATCCCTTTGAGGCACTTGATCAAATGCTGATCCATTAAATTCGAAATCATAGTAATGCCTGAGATGTAGCACTGCATTCCTTGCCGCATCTTGAATAGCATCCCACTTGTCAATCCTTCTTCCTATAAACCGCCTCTCCCTGTCCGGACGAACAGGGAGCGGGACAAGATTCACCCACGCCTTCCAAGAGATGCTGCCATCCTACTCGTGTCGTGATACTGAATGAAACACGGGTCGGTGCCAGTTGTTGGCCCCCAAAGACTGCTGCATCACCCACAGCAGGTAGAGCCATCCAACAAGTTGGTCTGGATCTGAGTGGTATCAGAGCAGGCTTGCTTGACTGTACGTTGAACCTTAAGGGAAATTAGGAGAGCTGTTTTATAGCAAAACCTAATTGAAAAATGTTAAAAAAAGAGAATTTACATAAAATATAAGTAATACTGCTGTAATTACTTCTGTTAATGATATCTTTCCTGTCTTAGCTTGATTATGGCTTAAGTTTTGCATTTGCAAATGTTTTACATTGGATTTTGTCTAATATCAAAAATTTTATTGTCAACAGATGGTGCATTTTATCCATTCAGATCCAGACCAACTCGTTGGATGGCCCTACCTGTTGTGGGTGATGCAGCAGTCTTTGGGGGTCAACAACTGGCACCGACCCGTGTTTCATTCAGTATCACGACACGGGCAGGATGACAGCATCTCTTGGAAGGCGTGGGTGAATCTTGTCCCGCTCCCTGTTCGTCCGGACAGGGAGAGGCGGTTTATAGGAAGAAGGATTGACAAGTGGGATGCTATTCAAGATGCGGCAAGGAATGCAGTGCTACATCTCAGGCATTACTATGATTTCGAATTTAATGGATCAGCGTTTGATCAAGTGCCTCAAAGGGATCCCCGGGACGGGGCCTATATGACTCCGGCGCCCCGGGAGCAGGACGATGTACGCTTGAAGGTTGCATCCAAGTACATTGTCCACCAGGAAATAATGTATTCTCGGGCCACCCAAGAATTGTACAAGTTGCGTAATCAGCTGGGTCAGGCTCGAGAAGAACTCTGAGAGTTGAGGCAAGAGCTGAATAGAAGGAATCTGGTAGAGGCAGGTGAACTGTCGGCTTGTGGAGAGTCGCCAGCTTTTCCTGAAGGACCAGGTTTCACCCAGCCACTAGATATTTTCGATGCACCTTTTGATCCATTTGCACCAGATGTACTAGGCCCACTTTATCCTCTAGCGGATCCTAACCAGCCAGGACCCTCGCACCCTCCAGTGGACCCAGAGGAGCCAGGGCCCTCTCAGCCGCGTCGTCGCCTTACTACTCCGGATTACCGTGCTTTATTCCAGCCGGCTCTTCCTCTTGAGCCGCCAGCTCGGAATAATAATGGGGCAGGAGGGCAGGCTTCCAATGCAGAAGATGATGATGATGGTGAGGAGGACCCAGAAGAGATCATCCGCTATACCTCCAGCAACCCACCAACCGAGGGTTGGTGAGCAGTTGCAGATATCATTCGATAGCAGGACTTTTGGAAAAGTGGTAGTTTAGCTTTTGGAAAAAGTAATGGCAGTGGTAGTAGTAGTGGTAGAATAGTGAAGAACCAGTAGCTAGTATGTAGTCGTGCTTTAGGAATGTAAAGCAAGTTGTGTAAGAACTCTTAGTAGTTGTTTCCAGCTTGTACATTATATAATGTAATGAATGTATAATTACCTCTGTTGCTTTGTTTGTTAGTAATATCTTTGTCGTTCTGTTTTAACATGCTCTCTTTCTTGTTCGTTCTAATCCTTGCCCTGTTCGCCCTCAACTTGCCTAAAATCAATTTCTTGCTTATGTAACTGTAAATTGTAAGAAAAGAAAAACCACTGGAAAGTTAACTCCAGCTCATTAAATGCAGAAACAAAATGTCAGGAGAAGAATCAAACCCCAATAACCAACCTGCAGGACATGATAACAGTGCAACAAATCAGGATGCTATTGCCAAAATCTTAGCCATGATTGAACAGAACAGACACCAAGCAGAAATGAATCAAGCTAGACTGCTAGAACAGCATTCTCTGTGTGTGTGTGTGGGGGGTTTTATACTCCTGGGAGTATATACTCCCACTTATTGTATACCACTTAAATAATATTGTTATACATCTTTATCCTTTTGAGTATACTTTAATAATGATTATAAGATACTCTAAAGTGCGTTTCATAAAAATTTTCACCAGAGTCCACATTTTATAGCATAGTTTGTGTAAATACTCCTTTTATAAATAGAAAAGGGTATATAGCAAAAATAAAGAGCTCCGATGTAAAATTTTCAACAGGTCGCCCTGATAGCCATTGTCAGGGCCACCCAGCCCATCTTCGGCCGAAGCCGTCGTCTGCCATCTCTCCTCCCTGCTGTTGCTCAATTTCTCATGAGATCCAAAACTTTGAGCCACTAGGATCTCTTGATTTATTTGGGTTTCTTGATCTACTCTTTTCCTTCTCAGATCTATGCATTTTGATTTGATTTATACATTTGGATTTTGGGTTGGATTGGAAAAACATATTACTTTATATCTTGGCCGGTACTAGAATTCATGGAATGCTCAACTCTGCCTGGAATTGACCGGTATTTTGGTCGGTACGAAATGCATCCTTTCTTGTGCTAATTTGTGTGATGGAATGGGACATTTTGGGCACTCTAGCTGGTACCGAAATGGAATTTATAAGATTGACTGAAACTGCCATGAGTTACACTCATCTAACATATCATTTGTGTTAGAACTGTGTATTTCACCTGGTGCATGTACAATTGCATACACAAACATGTAAAACTTGTTGGCTAAAGTTGTATGCTTTATCACTAATTGGCTCTAAATCAAAACAATATTTTTCCTTGGAAATTGACGCGGGACAAGACGGTTAAGATGCAACTAAACAATGAAATGTAAGTCGAAGCATTTAACGAAAATTGAATGAAGTAATACAGAATGGCAAAACTACCAAACTAAAGGGAGAAACTATGAAAATCCAAAACAAGACAAAGGGATGGGATGCATGTTACTCTTAGAATTCGTTTGTATTTAGATCATGCAACTAGGAAAGCTTTGAGATCTCACATGCGTTGTGGGTTTGCATATAAAAGTAAGGCAAATGAAACAATTCAAAGAAAGAAAGATAGTACCTGATAAATAGCCACGAACCAAGTTTAGGACTAGAACCCTCAACCTGACGACGACCAAGCGATTCAACCAAAGTCTGGGGATAGAACCCACAACCCATCGAATAGCAATATCTAACCGAAGTATTAAGTCTAGGACTGGAACCCACGACCTGAAGAAGCTTGGGACTAAAACCCACAACGCATAATTTCTGTTGGAAGAAACTCTCTCTCTTGATGTTCCTTCTCCATAGCTTGAGCTAGCCTAAGTTATCTAGAGCGCAATATACATGACCCAAGGACTTGGACAAACAATATAATGCTAAACATAACTCCTCTAACTTTGTGAGAGGAAGAGTTCGAGTTGAATTCATCCTCTGACAACTTTCGAAAGCTATTTGGCAAGTTATAATCAAATTCAAACGCCTTGTTACAACTAATATTCACTAGTTTACAATTGAGCAAGGTAAAATTCAAATTAAATTTTAGTTCCTAAGTTACAACTATGGCAAAGATAAGAAAAGTCTAAATTGAATTCGAACACTTCTTTACAACTCATACCAATCAATTGCCAACTCAACTTATGTAGAGTTCAACTTGATCTTTACTTTATGTTATGTTGAGAACCATCCATATTCTTCTTGAAACAATCCAGTTAAGCCAACCTTTCAAAATTTCATGTGCTTTCTGCTTTTCTTTTTTCTTCCTGTTTGTAGTGTTATGATGGGGAGAATAGAACAATATGTGTTGGATATGTGTGAGCTCAAGTTTGGCATGAACTTTTGAATAGTTGCTATACGCGATCCCCATTAGAAATCTAGTCATCGTAGCAAAACAAGCACTAAGCAGTGGTGTTTATTAAAATTTTTCTAACCCAAAAAGCTAAAACCAGATCAATTAGAAAGACTTCTATTCGAGCCTTCAAGATAGAGGCAAACAAGAAGCTCAGCACAACATTGCTTTTCAATGTATTGTGTATTATTTCATCTAAAAATATATGTAGTAAGTAATTCAGTTGCTCATAGAAAAGGATATAACTATTTTTCCTCTTCCTTAAGGCAGGAAACACAGGCGTTCTTTTGAAAAGAAAAAGATGCTATGTTCGACAAAGTTCTAAGGGATTGTATTCCCACAATCTTTCCCAATATATTCTAACTATCACCCTATCCCATAGCTATCCCTAATTCCCACAGATGCCACTTTGGCCTAGCCCCACTCTTAGCATCATTGAGGACTTTCTAATGTTAAAAATGTGTAAATGAGTCGTGCATATCGATGCTGGCTTATTGGATACAAAAGCTTGAATCTTACCGTGGAAGCACTACATCACACACACGATATGCAAAGAATTTCAGCTAGTTCACTTTACAATAAAATTATCCCCATGTCCTTCAACAACAGCACACCTAGCTTCCAGCTCGATCGAATCCTTCATGACCGTACAATAATTTCAGAGAACAAACACCACACCGTGTGTGTGTGTATGTACATGTGTGTGAGCTAAACATATAGATCGCCCACATGAAATAACCTGCAAGGATTAATAAGAGTAATAAGAAGAATAAGAAGAATAATGAGGAAAATACTGTTCGGGAATGAAATGTTTACCGACTACATGATTGCGCGCAAACAATTTCTAACTCAGTTCTTACCAGGGTTTCAAAATTTCACCAAAATTTCGTTCATTTCATCCATCTCGGTACCCTCCGAAATAAATCCAATCCAGTCAAATAAATTCGTTTTCATTTGAATTTAGACCTGGCTAGAAATTTTGGCCAAATTTAGGTTAAAAAATCCAATCACATTAGAAAATTTCGTTCGAATTTTGAAACGAAATTTCGTCCCATTCGTTGCCAAGAGAAATCGAAAGTTTTTTCCCTGGTTCTTACCGAACGCAGATGCAAGCACGTACGGGTGCGTCCATGAACAAGCTCAAGACCCCTGCATAATTAATTAGCAAGCAACGCAAGACCTATACATACAGTATTCAGCTGTTCATGGACGACGGTGAAACAGGACAGCGAAGCCACCGACCGAGGTGGCCACGGCAAGAGCCCAGACGACGGCCGCTGCGGCGGGCCACGGCATCACGCCGGCAACTTTCCAGGCGAACAGCGTGGTGAGGAGCGTGCACAGGCACCAAACTTCGCGCTTGAGCCGCTCCCTAGTTTCGGCGGCGTCCGGCTGCGCGCGCTCGTACGCTCGAAGGCAGCGGAAGAGGAGGAGAAGAGCGCCGTAGCTGATGGTCACGAAAGCTATCGAGCCGACGTCCCCGGCGGCTCTGTAGACGGCCGCGGCGGATGTCAGGGTTAAAACGAGGATCGCCGCGCGGCCGAGCCCGGGGGCGTCGTCTCCCCGATCCATCGGGTGACCACTGCGAGTTGGGCTGAAGCTTGCGGCGCAAGCTGTTGAATTCGCGCTATATAGATATTTATACAGTTTTACTATTGCACATACGACTGAAATTTTTTTATCTTTCAATCACCTGAAATTGCACTCTCAATCAACTGAAATTACAGCCCTCTTAAAAAAAAACAACTACAACTTTAGGTGATTCAGAGTGCAACCTTAGGTAACCTGAAATTGCACTCTCAATCAACTGAAATTGCAGCCCCCCTCCAAAAAAATATTTGCAACTTTAGGTGATTCAGGGTGTAACTTCAGGTGACTGAAAGATAAAAAAATTTCAGTCGCCTATGCAATAGTCACTCCCATATTTATAAGAGAAGTGGTGCTTCCATACTTTCATATAATCATATAATCAATTTTCTTGAAAGCGTTCAGAGGAAGAAGCACCTCCCATATCTTTGATTCGTATCTTGAAAGTGTTTTGTTGCTGACCTTTCTGCGGACAAACTGGATTCGTATCGTGATTGATATGCTAGCTATATATACGATATGGTTCTTTAGAGCTTAGGATTTTTGATTTATACTATCATAATTAATTTTTAAATGGTACAATTTTTTAAGACATGTTTACAAGTAGATTGTAATATAAATTGTATCGAATTTAGTTATACTGATCAAAATGTGACTATATCTCTATATGTATTATCTCTCACAAATAATCTAAAATTTAAAATTTTCAACCCTAAATTATAAGCCATAGTCAAAAAAACCACCCATTGATCCGACCGACGAAAAATGTGGCTTATGTTCAAGAAAATGGTAGATATTTATGAGAATGCAATGGAAGATCTTTTCCTTGAATCAGAAGAAAGCGGTGTTTTTGCTTGGCTTGTAAGGAAAGAAAGGTAGCCACAGCCGGGCCAGGGCCAAATTTGCTGTACAATCTGGCCCAAGAGACTAAGCCAGACTACGGGCCTTAGAGGGCTAGCCGGCCTGACCGTCAACTTCAAGCCGAGCCACATAGACGGCGAGCGATGGAACAGAACCAAGGTTGCAGATTGGCCAGAGGTGGGCACGTGTACGGATCTGTTCTTTTTTGCTGCAACTTGTAGCTTTTAGCTGTGGCTTATGATTTTTGACTGTTCGTATGAGAGATTATAGAGTAACAAAAACGCACGTGCAGTTTTTACCAATATAAATGAAGTCGGTACAGTATATACTACAATTAACTAGTAGACACTATCTCAAAAAGATACTGTGTTTAAAAGTTAGTTACTATAAAAAAAAGCTAAATAAATAGATTTTAGAAACCGAAAAGAAGAGGACATAGCCTCTTTCGATGGGCCGTCCCATGTGACCTCCAATTGCACGGGCGGTAGACTTACCGGATGATGAGTGCGAACCGCAACACTCCACTTGGCACAAATGCCGAGTTTTGACGCGGGCGGTGGAGAAACGATCGCCGTCGCTCGCGCGCGGCGCGGCGCGGCGCATGCACCGGCCACGTAGTACGGCAACCTTGGGATTTTTTACACCGCGTGCGTGGCCCTGGAGGGCTGAGCCGACTGCCGGCACGGCGATGTGGTCCATTCGTTTTCCGTCGCGGGACGTGGGACGGTGGAAGCAAGAAATGATAATTTGAGACCGAGCTACGAGCTTCCAGGCTTCTCGAGAATGGATTATCTACAGCCCGTTAATAATACACAGCAAGTACAATAGTATAGTCAACTAGTGGCTATAACACTTGTTCATTTCATCTATAGCCTTCAAAAAAATAGTTCATACAATAAGATAGCTATTACAATAACTATTTGGCCCCACGTGTAAGAGAGTGAAATGCATATTTTTACGTGCTATAGCTAGCTGTAATTTAGTAGCCAGCTTGCTTCTCTCTCTTTCTTTCTCTCTCTGCCACGTAAGATTTGGTTGATATTATATTTGCTATAGCCTGCTGACTAAGTCTTATTGTACCTGCTCTTAGAGCATCTCCAACAGTATGAGCTAGTTACTAGTTCTAAGACAACTTCTCCAATAGTACTAACTTTTAGCACATAGCTCATAACATAAATAGCCTCACATGACACTCTCACATAATCTTGGAATGTGTGTATGAGACTAGCTCTTGATCAAGAGATAGCTTTTCTCTCTCTTCTATTAAAATATGAAATAATATGCTTAGAGCTAGCTCATAAGTCACTATTGGATATGCTCTTAGAGCAAGTACAAGGCGTCTCCAACAGCTGGCTATTTAGTTAGCTAGATCTGATGTGACAAGGAAAAAGTAGGAGAGAGAGTAGTCACTAGCGACGAGCAAATAGCTGATCTATTTCACGTAGTCCAAGAACATGAGAGAGGAGCATGTGGGTCCAACAGTATAAAATAGTCTTTGCTTTTGTCTCTCACCTCCACGTCAGCTGACTATATAGCTAGTACTAGCTATTACCATTGCGGACGCCCTAATGATTTTATAGCCAAGCTAGTCAGCATTTTTGCTGGTGTGGAGGAGAGAAGAGAGGAGAGAGATGAGAGCTTGGCTCTCATGCAAGCAACAAGCTGGGCACAGGAGCATATGCAGTGGTGGGCCTAGATAATAAATGTATGTGAGGAGGAATAGAAAGAGAATGTGAGACATGATACCACATAATAATAAAAAATCTTTTGTAGATAAATTATTGTATAATTTAGCTCTTATAATTTGACTTATAGCCAAATACCTGACTCTATTATTGGACTTGCTCTTAATATCTGTTATCCACGCGCACACCTAAATTCGTGCGAGAGGAAATACATGTATACATGATATGTGCGGGCCCACCATACACCTCCCTCACCCACAAAAAGCCACGTTCTCTCTCCTCAATTCACTTTATCCCGGCTGTTTAGCCGACTTTTGGACTTTGGCTTCGGACTTCATTTTCTTTTAATAACCACTATTTATTGATTAATAAATCGTAACAAAAAATTATAAGCCATAGCCAACACCTTTTTGTCCTCCCTCCCTCTCCCCTCTCCACCGAATAGAGCCACGACGACCAGCTGAGCGGCAACCGCTGGAGGGTGGTAGCGTGGCTACCTGCAGCGTGGCCACCGCAGGAGAGAGGTGGCCTGATGATCGAAAACATGGATCTGGTGACCATGGACATCGACTACATCATCGGCACCAAATCCAGACCCAATAGTCCCTAGCCATGCCTGCGTCAGATCAAACCTTCCCGTACTGCGTTGACGCTGTCGATAACCGCCCTACATGCTTCTTCCCCAAGGCTGTCACCGGATCCAACAATTCTCAGCCATAGCACCGCTGGATATGGCCTCTTCAGTCTGCGCCACCACCATCCCCGACCACCCTGGGTGCTTCTTGCCTGGTATCGGCATCGCCTCAACTCACTGTCCCCAACCAAACCGATGCTGGATCCGATGTTAGTGTACTTTGCTGTGAGAGTACTTTAATTCACTACTATAGATTCGATGTCCAATGATGATCAGAAATCATCACAGAAGATCACTTTTTTATCATAAAAATTTTTTAACGTCATGACTATCGTCACAGAAAATGTGTCATAGATTGTATTTAGTGATGCGACAAGGTATTTTCGTCATAAATTTAACGACAAAAATATTATTATCACAGAATAGTAACAATTAGTGACGTTTATAATTGTCATATATGGTTTAATAAACGTCATGTAAACATACCATTTCGTCATAGATTTCTAGGCCTGCCTAGTTGGGTAGCTCTGGGCAATATGTTTTATGACATTTTTTGTCATAACATCCTTAAAATTCATCCAAATTTTCAAAGGTCACCTATCGTAGCTTTTCTCTCACCCAAGCTCACTTAACATCAAAGTTCTTTCAAGGTCTGATGCCATGGTGCCTTTTTTCCATTCGATTGAACAACACACCTTTAGCTTATTGTACTCTTTACTTCTCCAAACTAATTGTCAAACCAAGCCTCATCTCCACCTCGAGCAAAAACGAAAAATGACCCAAATTACTTAAGCATCACTTCCCAGCTGTCTTTTCCCATTTATTCTATTGTTTTCTTTTATTCGACAGTTTCCAAATTTAATGATAAAAAACCATAGCTCCCAAATCCTTTGATTACTCGTCGATTTCCCAACACCCAAGCCTTCAAATTGGGTTTCTGTAACTGCGTTGCTTCCCCTCCACACTTTTGCAAACTTTCTAAAGCTTCCAAACATTGTTGCCACCACGAGCCGTCTTCCTGAGCGTCATCCATCACCTAACCATGCCATCTTTTGCTCTGGTGAGTTTTTTTATTTTTGTTCACGTCATTCCATGTTTCAACCTCTAAGTAACTCACTACCAAGTTAATTTGAGTTTGGTTCAGTCAATCAGCGGGAATCAAGATTTTTTTTCAAAACCACTCATTTTCGTTCATTGTCATCGATTCGTCATCTTTGATGAGCCGTTCCTTGATTCCTTGCAATTACGCCATCACTAGCATATCCTCTACATATTTCATGCTTTGAATTGACCAATACATTGTCGTACAACTCCGGCACTGGTGCCACCCGTTTGTCCACTGCTGTGCACCGTTGCCTCGTTTCTCCGACGGTGCTCCCTTGTTTCCTTCGCGTTTCCTGCCTATGTGCCATGCCTCTAAGCAATGGGAGTCAAGGCCGTGCCTGTCCCTGCCCATACCTCTTCTCCTCTGTCAACCCACAAGAGCA
Source organism: Dendrocalamus latiflorus (assembly GCA_017311315.1). Classification (NCBI taxonomy): domain Eukaryota; kingdom Viridiplantae; phylum Streptophyta; class Magnoliopsida; order Poales; family Poaceae; genus Dendrocalamus; species Dendrocalamus latiflorus. Next base: position 2,659,252 of record CM029659.1, read on the forward strand.
GCTGTGTCTACCGCCAAGATCATCGGTTTGGGGACGACATGCACATGCCCATCTCTTCAAGTGGATGAAAGTTCATATTAGTATGAATATTTGCATGGGCCATACATGCACTTGTACACAATCAGCAATCATGTTTGTATAGGAACGTACATTTCATGATGAAAATGTTCACATCACTGTATAAATGAAATTGTCATCATGTCTCATTATGACAATAACAATTCGTTATAGAAAAATAAAATGATACATGACAAAAATAAATAAATGCGTCACAAAAACAATTTATTACAAAAACATCTTGGTCCGCATCCACCCTTCTAACCTGATAACCTATGACGATATGTAACTATATTTTGTCACAAGGATTTTCAAATCGTCACAAAGTTTTAAGGCAAAACGCCCCTACTTTCAACGGTGACAAATTTATACATATCACAGAAAGTTGCTTATTAATAACCTTTATTTCAGCCGTCAAGAAGCATTCGTCACTGAAGCTCATATTTACTGTAGTGATTTGGCGGCGCAGCACTCTTGGCCATTGTGCACTCCGCCATATCGAGTGCTCCGACCTTGAGCACTCCGCCGCCTCGAGTATTTCGATACGCATCTGCGTCCACAACGCTAGTGGTTTAGCTCACTGCCCCCTCTCTTCCCTTTGTGTACTCTTCAGGCCTGTTCTTTTTTGTTTCGGTTTATAGCTTTTTGACTGTGACTTATGATTTTTGGGTTGTCATGAGAAAGTATGGAGCAATAGAAACTCACATACGATTTTAGCTAATATAAATTAAGTTTTTATTGTAGGAAAGTTAAAAAGTAATTTTTAGAATATGAAAAGATCAGGCGTTCATTCTTAGCTGCCTCTCTCCCCGATGTATACTATCTCAAGGGCAGCTCCGTAGAAGTACTGTCTTCACCGCTGATTTGCCAGGGCAAATTACTGCAGCGGCACAGTACTCGGATGCCGAAGTGCTTGTCTTCGCGGCCGGCAGTACATGAATTGTACAAAATATGATATCTGTGTGCAACATGTGTAATACATGTAGTTGTACCATGTTGTACATGGATTTACAAGTCTTATGCGTATAGTTTTTTTTTGTGCTTGTGCAATGTATGTGGCATTTTTGAGTGATTATTTTGGTATGCAAAAGTGTAAGTATTTGTTCTACGTTATGTGTATACAAAAATTTTGGGTCAATTTTTTGTATGCCAAAACTCAAGTATTTGGTACTGTACATGGTACGACTGCAAAATTCAAAAATTGAGATTTATATGTGTGCTAGACTTCTGATTGCACCGGTTGCAACTCTCTTTCGCAGGCTCCCCCACTGTGACGACCATCGTGAGGACGTATCTATGGGCGTAGTTGTATCACTCGCGACACGCACAACAGGAAGCACTTCAGGATTTTTTTTTTAAAAAAAAAATCGAAACAAATCCTCAAATCTCAGCTTGCGCCGTCCGTCGGTGCATGCTGATCATGCCGCGTCCAGTCGAGGTCGGCACGATTTCACGAAGGATTGGGAGGTTTCTCTATTGCGCCGGCCGTGGATGCTCCACCACGTATCGGTCCGGAGCTTGCCTGTTTAGTCTAATGCTATTTCTATAATTCCGGCTACGATAGTGTCATTTTAACTAATCTCGTTTCAAAATTTACCATTTCGATCAAAAACTCTTTTTTGATTCATACGAGGTTTCGAAATATTCAAGTGATAGTGTGTACATACTCGAATCCTCCGTTTTCATGGAGTGTTATAATACAAAATGAAAGGAAAGGAGAAGGTATAATACAAAATGAAATGGAAGGAGCAGGTAAAAGCTATGGCCGATCGTCTATCAATTATTATATTATTAAAATAAGAGCTTCGTATATTAATATGAGAAATAAAAGAAAATTATGCGCTTATTATTTTGATAAGTCACGTTAAGAGCAAGTACAATAGTATAGTCAACTAGTAGCTATAACACTTGTCCATTTCATCTATAGCCTTCAAAAAAATAGTTCATACAATAAGGTAACTATTACAATAACTATTTGGCCCCACGTGCAAAAGAGTGAAATGCATGTTTTTACGTGTTATAGCTAGCTGTAATTTAGTAGCCAGCTTCCTTCTCTCTCTTCCTTTCTCTCTCTGCCACTTAAGATTTTGTTGATATTATATTTGCTATAGCCTGCTGACTAAGCCTTATGTACCTGCTCTAACGATGTAGACTACAATCGTATGAAGACACTTCCTAACAGCCTAATTGGTTCGATACTTAGCTTATGCCACATTGGCTGGCTGGATTGGGAGCCGAGGCGGCTTTCGGCCATGCCGGGCTCGAGGCGACCGGGCGGCAGCTCCTCAGCTTTGGGGGCAGCCGGTGGGCGGAGCGGAGCGGCGACGCTTTGAGCGCAGAGCCAGTGGCGTGCACGGAGGCCAAGGCGACGACTTGGGGCACGGGCGAAGCCAACGGCACGCCGGCAGTCATCATCGCGTACGGCAGCCGTACGAAACCAACCGTGCGCAGTTTTTTTTCTCTTTCTTTTCCTTTTTTCAATCTACAGTACAATCAATATCTATATTTTGATGTAATCTAGTTATTGACATTGTGCCAGCGACTTCAAGCCTGCTCACGATAGATTAGAGTGGATTTGCACCGTAGAAAAATAATCTAAAAATTGAAATCTACGAATTTAGGGCGATCTAGATACAGATAATTCATTTTACTAGTGCTTCAATGATTATCTTCGATTCACCGGAGCGATTCGTGCTGATAACGTGTTGAGGAACCGTCACTGGCGACTAGTCCGATCGATTCTTCTGCTTATGCAAAACAAAATCAATCACAGAAGACAGAAAATAGTAAATTGAAACACAGAGAGGTAGAGAACTCGTAGTTTTTCTTTATTGCTTTCTTTCTAATTTTGTATACAAAATAGCCAATAATACTCTCTATTTATAATCTAATAGTGAGATGTCTACTATGAGCCAAAACTTCAAGCCCAGGCTCAGTATTCCTAACACCATCGAACACCGAAGAAGTTGCTGGATAGCACCTCCAACTTTATTCCAAAGGAACAGACGGAAATGGCGAGAACCCCCAAAGAGAAAAACATGCATCCGACCTTCATGGATTAAGAAAGAATGCCCAAAAGCCGCCGATCGCCGTCGCCACTGCCATGAGCCAGACGGCTACGGCCACGAACGGCGGCATGAGGGGAGCCACCCTGGACGCAAACATGGTCGTGAGCAGCGTGGAAAGCGCCCAGACCGCGGCCTTGATCTTTCCCCTGTCCGCTCCCTGCGCGCGCTCGAACTTACCGAGGGCGATGAAGAGCAGCACGAGGGCGGCGTACGCGCCGAGCACGAACGCGACGGAGCCCGTGTCGCCCCGCGATTTATAGATGGCGAGCGCCGAGTTGCACGTCAGGACGCCGAAGCCGATCTTGGTTAATGTGGAGTGCCGGTCCATGTCTCCTACCTCAAGAGATCATCCGACTATCGGGGCGCCGTACAGAGGTCTACTTATAGGGTCTCGTTCAATTTCGAACGAGATCAAAAACTGCCGACTAAAAAGTTCACACATGCAAATACAGCCACCAGTAGCACCGCCGCCATGGTGCGAACTAATCTAAGGCGGTGCATGCCGACCATGCCGCGTCCAGTGCTGTTTATTTATTGTTTGCTACTGGCAGTGCTGATTAAACTGGAATGAATGACAAGCACAATCGATTTTTGATTCATATGAAGTTTTAAAATACTTAATTTTTTATTATATCGATTAAAATTATATGTAAATTTTTATTACTCTATATTATTTAATAAATATCTTAAAAATATAAATACAGTTATAAACTATAAGCTAAAATCAAAAGACATAGACCTACTAATCTGTCAGTATGTGTGTCACTGTGTGTTATCACGGCCCAATGTAACTCGTATGTGCTGTCCAGACTCCAGCCACCGTCATGATATTTCCGCCCCGACCGACCTTGGGCGTCGCTACGTGGCCTGCTCTCGGCGGGCCGGGGCCTGCCGCCTGTGCGTGCACCAGCTGGCCACATTTGCAACCATGTTGTGCCAGACTGCCAGCTTTGGCGTGGATTCGCATCCTCGATCTGATCTAATGGCCGGCCTCTGCTTTTAGGCTGCTGGATCTGCAGAGCCACCGGGAACGAAGCGGGAAGCGGTGGTCTCCGCTCTCCACTTCTCCGGCGAAACTCGCAGCCACGAGGCATGATGCTGCGGAAAGGAACGAGTACCAAGCTCAAGGGGACTCATGAGACAGGCCTTTGTTTGGATGCGGAGGCGTGCAGGAAACAGGGGATCGTAGCGGACTGCCGAACTATTTACATATTTGGTACTATAGCATTCTTTTTAAATTTAACCATCGGATATTTGTTTCTGTAATTTTAATTTTGTCTCTGAGCTTGATAGGTGCGACAGATGATATGTCTCCTGCGGCGCTCTACCACGCCACTTTAGCCTGGCAAGACGACAGAAGCATAGTATAGAAAACAAGCGCGACAGACAAGGATGGCACACGAGAGCCAACGCCCTACAAACCTGGCGAGCTCCCTTCCTCAAACGTGGGCCAAAAATAGACTAACCACCTTTTGGTTTTGAGTCCACATGTGGATACATATTTACGAAAGAGAAAAACTAATAAACGGTATATTGTTCAATGATATACCACCCTCTCTTTCATGCTCCTTCTCACTCCTAGCCGCTGCTCCCTTCCACTCGCTCCCGCCTGCAGCTTCCTTCCTCCTCGTCGCCGTCATCCCCTCACTCTCCTCCACTGTCGAATCCGGCTTCCTTGCTATGGGTTCACCCTTCCCATCGGGCACAGAAGGAGGGCGGGGGAGGCGTTGGCCTGGCGGTAAGGGCGATGGGCGAAGCCGGAGGGCGGTGGCAGCGGCGGTTGTGACAGTTAGGTTGGGTGGGGCAACATGGCGGGGAGGGGTGGGGGCTGCACAGCGAGGCGACGACGGTGCCGCCGGCCACAGGTGGTGGGGGGGCAAGGGCGACGGAGGAGGCGTGTGGAGCTGCTCCGGAGCTGAAAAAGAGAGCGGAGGGAAGCGACGGTGCTTCAAGAGGAGAGGAGGGGACCGTGTCGTAATACTTCTCTGCTATCTGCGACACAACGACCGCCAAGGATTAGTGGCACAGCGATTAGAAGCGTGGATCCGGTGACCATGGACCTCAACTGCGTCATCGGTGCCAGATCGAGCGGTCCCTAGCCATGCCTCCGCCGGATCTGACCTTCCCGCACTGTGCCGATGCCGTTGATAACCACCCTGGGTGCTTCTTCCCTGGCAGCCTCAACGGTGCAGATAGCGGCTGTGAATGCCCCGGTTGTAACTTTCTTTCCGCAGGCTCCCCCACTGTGATGACCATCGTGAGGTCGTAGTTGTATCACTCGTGACACGCACAACGGGAAGCACTTCAGGATTTTCTTTAAAAAAATTGAAACAAATCCTGAAATGTCAGCATGTGTCGTCCAGTCAAGGCCGGCACGATTTCACGAAGGATCGGGAGGTTTCTCTATTGCTCCGGCGGTCCGGCCCATCCCTAAAACCGCATCATAACTGCTGCTGGATGCTGCTGTACCACGTATACGTAGCTTGTCTGTATAGTCGAATGCTATTTTTGTAATTCCGGCTACGATAGTGTCATTTTAACTAATCTCGTTTCAAAATTTACTATTTTGATCAAAAACTCTTTTGTGATTCATATGAGGTTTTGAAACATCCAAGTGACAGTGTGTATATATTCGAACCCTCTGTTTCATGGAGTGTTATAATTCAAAATGAAAGGAAAGGAGCAGGTATAATACAAAAATGAAATGGAAGGAGCAGGTAAAAGCTATCCATGGCCGATCATCTATCAATTATTATATTATTAAAATAAAAGATTCGTATATTAATATGAGAAATAAAAGAAAATTCTGCGCTTATTAAGAAATAAGGCGTTCTATATTAAACAGAATTTTGTTTTCAATAAAAACATATGTATTTTAGTAGCTGCGCAGAAAACTCGGCTAGTTTTAACTAACACAATTAAAAGGTACAGAAATATTAACCTCTGTTCGTAGAGATAAGCCCCAGCACCATCAAGCACCGAAGAAGTTGCTCGAAACATGCATCCGACCTTCATGGATTAAGAAAGAAAGCCCAAAAGCCGCCGATCGCCGTCGCCAGTGCCATGAGCCAGACGGCCACGGCCACGAACGGCGGCATGTGGGGAGCCACCCTGGACGCAAACATGGTCGTGAGCAGCGTGGAAAGCGCCCAGACGGCGGCCTTGATCCTGCCCCTGTCCGCTCCCTGCGCGCGCTCGAACTTTCCGAGGGCGATGAAGAGCAGCAGGAGGGCGGCGTACGCGCCGAGCACGAACGCGACGGAGCCCGGGTCACCCCGCGATTTATAGATGGCGAGCGCCGAGTTGCACGTCAGGACGCCGAAGCCGATCTTGGCTAATGTGGAGTGCCGGTCCATGTCTCCTGCCTCAAGAGATCATACGACTATCGGGGTGCCGTACAGAGGTCTACTTATAGGGTCGTGCATCTGCCATTGGTCTCGTTCAAGTTTTGAATGAGATTAACAGCGGTGCTATTCTTCTGCCATTGGTCTCACCCTCGTCAAATCACCATCTAAATACACAAATAAACAGCCATCTAAAAAATTCAAACATGCAAATACAGCCACCACTAGCACCGCCTTCGTTCATGGTGCGAACTAATCAAGGCAGTGCATGCTGACCATGCCGCGTCCAGTGCTGTTCACTTATTGTTTGCTACTGGCAGTGCTGATTAAACTGGAATGAATGACGAGTCACAATCGGTTTTCGATTCATAAGAAGTTTTGAAATCCTTTAAGTTTCTATTATATCGATCAAAATTACATATAAATTTCTATTACTTCATACTATTCAGTAAATAACTCAAAAAAAAAATCTAACCATAAACTATAAACCAAACCTAGAAGACACAGACCTACTAGCACGGCCCATATAACCCGTATGTGCTGTCCAGGGTCCAGCCACCGCCCACCGTCACGATGTTTCCGCCCCGACCGACCTTGGGCGTCACGATGTGGTCCGCTCTCGGCAGGCTGAATCATGCTGTACCACTTGACACGTACGATCTGCTCTGATCAATTCGGCTTCGGCTTTTGGCTTCTGGTTTATTTTTCACTATTTATAAATTTCGTCTTTTTCTGAACTTTTGACTTTTTGTTGAGCTTTTTTGCCGGTTTTTTTCCCGTATTTGTTTGTATTATACGTAATGTGCTAACATATTTTTTATATTTTTAAATTTTTTAAATTTAATTATGCTAAATAATCATCTGTCAGCTATAGTGCTTTTTTCAGCTAGCGACAGTGTTTTCAGCCAAAAGCCATAAGCTTTTAAGCCGAACCGATTACCACCATATATACTTAAATTATCGTTGAGCGCGCACCTCGACGAACGCGAGTGGACAGGAGACGCACCAAAGGCATCATGCTAACTGAGCAATGGTCTGTTCTCGAGTACAAATTCGACTTGTTCTTTTGCACCGGCCGCGCCGGCTGCTTAAAAAAGATACTGATCTGTCAGTATGTATGTCACTGCGTGTATCACGGCCCATGTAACCCGTACGTGTTGTCCAGACTCCAGCCACCGTCGCGATATTTCCGCCCCGACGTGGCCTGCTCTCGGCGGGCCGGGCCCTGCTGGCTGTGTGTGCACCAGCTGACACATTTGCAACTGTGTTGTGCCAGACGGCCAGCTCTGGCGTGGACTCGCATCCGTGATCTGATCTAATGGCCGACCTCTGCTTTTAGGCTGCCGGATCTGCAGAGCCACCGGGAACGAAGCGGGAAGCGGTGGTCTCCGCTCTCCACTTCTCCGGCGAAACTCGCAGCCACGAGGCATGGCAATGATGCCATAGGCAATTAGGCATAGCTGAATCGAAAATCCTGGAAAGTAGTAGGAATTTTTTGTACGGATAATCCATTTTTTATTCGAAATTACATAAATATACCCGCGGGAAAATTTTTTACAAAAATAGGCTCCAGTCGCCTAATGGTTGGGCGACTGGAGGCGTTCGCCCAACCACACGGCGACACAATATATCTCGCTGCACAGTAGAGCGATTGCATTAAATCGCTCTTCCGTATGGCGACTGGCATGCAGTCGCCATACCGTTAGGCGACTGCCATGCAGTCGCCATCCCGTTAAGCGACTTCAGGTAGCCCCCCGTGATTGTTTTAGAATTTGTGAATTTTGTAACGTTGAACCGGTAAAAAATACGGTGAAGTTGTAATAAAAGTTTATGTTCATTGTATATTGTAGGTGTGTAAAAAGTTTTTTAATTTTTTTTTTTGAAAGATTGAGTAGAGAACGATCGATACATACACTGTTAAGTGAGATAGTTTATATGCGGAAAGAGATGATAGACTTATGTAAATATAAATAAACTTCATAATATAACTGTGAGTAACATGGCGCATGTATTTTCATTACATGCATAACATATATAGCATCTGCAGCACGCCTCACTGGTCACCCTGCTGTGCCCCGTCACCGCGCCCGCGTCCTCCCATACGGCCTCGCTTGGCCCTCCTCCGGTGCAACGGATTAGGACGATCCGAAAAGGTAAAACGAGGAGGAGGGTGTCTATCCCGCCCCTGCGCTGGTGGAGTCAGCTGCACCTCTGGCTGTGTAATCTCCGGTGCACCGGGGAGGGCACTGGCAGAAAGAACCTGCGGTGCGACGTCGGGCGACGGCGCGAAAAACTGGTCCACATCCTCCTGGCCTGGGGAGACGCCGTGCTGGTAAGTACCTGCAATATTAATATCGTTAGTGCGTTGCATGTCGTCTTCGGATAAACACGGTATAAGACCCTATGCATACCCGTAGTTGGCGCCATGGAGGAGGCGTACACCCCCTGCGTGGGGAAGACAGGGGTCTGCGTAGGAGGCGTGAAGTGAACCGGTGTAGGAGGCCCTGCCCAGGCTAAACCCCCTGGCTGCTCCGGGTGAGGTGGTGGAGGACGTGTCCACGTAGGTGCACCATAGTAGTGCCACGCTGGTGGAGGTGGCACAGGTGGAGGTGGCACTGGTGGACGAGCAGTCGTAGCGGGGGGCGTGGAGACCGCCGGTAGCCTCGTGCAGGACAGTAGGCTAACGATACGTCTACACCCCTCGTGCACCCGACGCGCAAAGCTGAGGCCCTCCTCATGGGTCAGCTGCGCACCACTGACGAGCCTCTCCAGTACTGTGCCGGACTCGGCGTATAGGTCAGAACCGACGTCAGCCTGGACACAAAGACATAAAATGGTCGATTATGGAAACGACATTACCATTTGGGAATCTTTGAAATGACATGTAACGTACCGCGAGGTGAGCGTCGTGCGCGAAGTGCGCGGGGTACGTGTCCGTCGGAGCGGCGACGTGTGTGGCAGGCGGGTCTACCACATATACGAGCCTGATACGGGTCTGCGGCTGGTACCAGCGCAGGTACTCCGCGTACTCCCTGCTGTCGTACGGTCGGTCCTCGTCCACGCGGTCGTCGAGCGCATCCTGCCACTGCTCGACCCAGGGCTGCATTCTCACCGACCAGTCCGTGCCTCTTTTCACTCCCTTCCCGCTGTGCCTGCGTATAAAACCATTACGTAATGTGAGATACTTGCGAACGCAGTAGTAAGTATGTACATATTTAGCACAAACGTACACTCACCCGTGCACGTGCCGCGGAAGCGATGGTCCGACTGGTACAAGAACCGGCTGCCATAGCCCGAACTGCCGCATCACCCGCTGGGGTGCGTAGTCCTCCACGTAGATGAGGTACACGAGCTTCCGGCGGGTGAGCCAGAAAGCCCGGTCACGCCAGCAAAGTGAAGACAGACCGCCAGGAGCACGGGCCTGCACTGCCGTATCAGCGTACGGCTCCCAGCGCACGTCGTCGGCTGTGATGCGGTCGAGCTGCTCCACAAAGACTCGGTACGCCCGCGTGACCTGCACGTGCGCGAACTGTACCTGCAAGAAAGACAAGTTGTTTACAATGACGATCGTCAATAAGAAAGAAATAGTTAACTGTGATAAAACTTACTCGGCGACGGCACCACATAGAACCCATCGTCGGCCGGTCGACTTCTCCCCCCGGATACATCTCGGGCCCGTACGGACCCACGTCGTCTAGCACAGGTCGTCCGACGCTTAAGCGCTCGAACGACCACAACTGTAGTAGCAGGGGACAACCCGTGAGGAACGAGTTCGGCTTGACCCTCGTGCACGCATCGCACAGCGCGCGGTACGTCGCGGCAAGTACGGCCGATCCCCAGCTGACCTGGTGGGGCTCGCCGTCAGCGATCGCCCTCGCATAAGCGATAAGGCGCGCATCCACCGAGTTGCCGTGGCTGGTGGTGAAAAGCACCCAACCAAACAGCCACAGCACGTACGCCTCCAGGTGCCGCGAGACCTGCTGATCGTCTGCCTGCGGAACCATGCGCTCCACCTGAATGCAAAAAAGTTGTTATTAGTACGTAATACCACAAAAAAGAGCTTCGAAGATACGATCGATTTTATATACCACGTACCCGGTACTGTCTGAGCCACCTCAGTGTCGGCCCATGGGTCTGCGCCTCTCCGAACACGTGGTGGTCAGCGGCCGGTGGAACGATACCCTCGAATCTGCCGAGCAGGTCAGCGCGCCAGTCGGCCGGGGCCTCCGGTAGGAAGGCAGCGTCTCCCGCGATCGGAAGCCCAAGAAGCAGGGACACATCCTGCAAGGTCGGCGTCATCTCCCCGAATGGGAGGTGGAAAGTGTGCGTCTCGGGCCGCCAACGGTCCACCAAAGCCGTCAGTAGGGAACGGTCGAACGGAAATCGTCGTGATCGATCCCCGCCCGCCTCGTCCCCGCCCGCCTCGTCCCCGCCAGCGGCTCCATCCTCCTCTGTGGCCTGCACCATCCGGGCAAGAGGGAGTAGCCCGGCATCCCGCAGCCTGCAAACAAAGTGAAGGTCAGCACGGAACGAACTAACGGTCGCACTAAACGCTGGAATAGTGCTCACCTGGCAGTCCAACGAGGGTCGAGTCCCCAGGCCACGCGAGGTGTCCGTGTCCGGACCACTCCCAACTGAGGCGGCTCGTCCGTGCTCCCCGGTGGCGGCACTAGATGGGAAGCGCGATGAGAGCGGTCCACGTGCTCGTCCAACAGCGCGAACCGCCACTCCGAGTCACGTCCAGCACGAGTCATACCTGCAAAATTTGTACAATACTTTCAACATTCAATTTTCTGCATCTAAATTTGTACAATAATTTCAACACTAAATTTTATACATCTAAGACTGTACATTAAACTTGGTACATCTAAATTTCTACATCTAAACTTGTACATTATACTTTCTACATCTAAATTTGTACAATAAATGGTACACAAAATTTATAAACTAAATTTTCTAAACTTTATTTGTAAACTACATTTAGTACACAAAATTTGAAAATTAAATGTCTAAATTATATTTCTATATTTAATTTCTAAACTAAATTTTGAAACTACATTTTCTAAACTAAATTTGTAAACTAATTTTCTACACTACATTTTCTAAACGAATTTTCTAAACTAAATTTGTAAACTAATTTTCTACACTACATTTTCTAAACTAATTTTCTAAACAATATTTCTAAACTAATTTTCTACACTACATTTTCTAAACTAATTTTCTAAACTAAATCTCTAAACTAATTCTCTACACTACATTTTCTAAACTAATTTTCTAAACTAATTTTCTACACTACATTTTCTAAACTAATTTTCTACACTAACAAAAAATATAACACGAAAAATTACCTGAAAATCGCGCACTCCCCCTCCTCTTCTCCTCCTCTCCCTCTCCTTCTCTTCTCCTCCTCTCCCTCTCCTTCTCTTCCCCTCCTCTTCTCCTCCTCTCCCTCTCTTCTCTGCGACGGCGGCCGAACGAAGGACCGCGCTCGGCCTGGCCGAGCGCGGTATATATCTCACTACAAGTCGCCGAACCGTTGAGCGACTGAAATGCAGTCGCCTAACGGTTGGGCGACTGGATGGAAGTCGCCCAACCGTGGGGCGACTGCAATTAATCGCCCAACGGTTAGTAGATTCATTAAATGTCGCCGTGTGGTTGGGCGAACGCCTCCAGTCGCCCAACCATTAGGCGACTGGAGCCTATTTTTGTAAAAAAATTTCCCGCGGGTATATTTATGTAATTTCGAATAAAAAATGGATTATCCGTACAAAAAATTCTAGTAGTAGCTGATGACTGATACATGGTAATGCGGAAACGAACAAGTACCATCTCATGGGGACTCATAAGACATGCGTTTGTTTGGATGCGGAGGCGTGCAGGAAACAGGGGATCGTAGCAGACTGCCGAATCATACCAGCCATATACCCCGCGGGATTCCGGCGAGCGCGTGAGGCCACGTCGCCCCGAATCCTCCCCCGGCCGGCGCGTGTCGGCGCGTTTTGCGTACGGCCGGGGGAGGCATTTTCCTTGACTTTTTTGGAAATTACGTAAATGTCTTTTTTTCTCGCAAAAAAGTCCTGCAAGTTTTTTTACAAAAAAAAATTTTGGATGGCGCCCCGCGGGTTTCCAGAATTACGTATAGGTCCTTATTTACTTACGTGCGGGTCCTTACAGGTCCTCGGTTTTTTACAAAAAAGACCTTTGATTTTTCCAAAATTACGCATGTGTCCTCAATTTTTTTATGAAGCCCCTGCGAATTATCGTCTCTTTTACTTTGATCCACACGGTAGCTAGCGCGGGGTGCGCCGCGCTTATACGGCTAGTTATTTACATATTTGGCACTATAGCATTCTTTTTAAGGGCATGTTTGGCAACGGCTATAGCTTATGCTTTTTAGCTGAAATTTTTGAATTTTGGCTGTTTACGGTACAGATTACGGAGAGAGAGATACTCATTTGCGATTTTGGATGGTACAGATGTTAGACTTTTAACGTGTACATCGTTTAACTTGTAGATCTCGTCTTGAAAAAATACTCCGTTTGAAAGTTAGGTACTGTAGCAAAACCCAAAAACCGCTAGCTTAAGAGGAAAAGAACAAGCTCTAAATTTAACCATCGGGTATTCGTTTTTGTAATTCTAATCTTGTCTCTGAGCTTGACAAATGCGACAGATGACATGTCTCCTGCCGTGCCACTGTATGCTGGCAAGACGACAGAAGCATTGTATAGAAAACAAGCGTGACAGACAAGGATGACACACGAGAGCCAACGCCCTACAGGCCTGGTGAGCTCCCTTGCTCACTAAACATCTGGTTTTGTTAGAACTTTTTTTAGAGAAGCGTAATATGGGGTTTGGATGAGCAGATGAACCAACACCACCAACTTTATTTTCTAAGTAGTGTAGATACATTATTGAAAAAAATTATAGAAATGCATCATGTGTAGCCTGACATAGCACTTCGCAATGAAGATGTGAATTACAACGACCCTAGGGCAAAAATGTAGAACCATACGATACCCACATGGCATAGCAGTCATCCAGACGGCATGGATGTAGCTGGTTGTCGCGATAATGGTAGGTGCAATTACGGCTCGAGTTGATATAGCAGCAACATCGATAGTAGTTGTTACCGAAGTGCACCACCTCCTCGTTATTTCTTTTCCTAATCCTTTGCCTGTGGAGCTCGTAGTTTACTTTGCCCATTCTCCTCTCCACCGAATGGAGCCACAAAGACCGGCGATGGATGGAGCTACGACGACCAGCAGAGCGACAACCGCTGGAGGGTGGTGGCATGGCTATCTGCGACACAACCACCGCCAAGGATTCAGGGGCGGATCCAATGTAGAGGGAGTGAGGGCCCAGGCCGTCACTCAATTCGCAGAAACCCAGGTATATAGCTTAAGATTTAATGCTAGTGCCCTCACTCAGCCTAACTAAAAGGCCCTCACTCATGCTAAAATTATGAATGAGAACAATTCAGCATACTATGTGTATTGTTGTGCCCCCTCTCAGATTTTATCCTGGATCCGCCCCTGCAAGGATTAGTGGCACAGCGATCAGAAGCGTGGATCCGGTGACCATGGACCTCAACGGCGTCGTCGGTGCCACCGTGCCAGATCGAGTGGTCCCTAGCCATGCCTCCACCGGATCTGACCTTCCCGCACCGTGCCGATGCCGTTGATGACCACACCCTGGGTGCTTCTTCCCTGGCAGCCTCAACGGTGGAGATAGCGGTTGTGAATGCACCGGTTGTAACTTTCTTTCCGCAGGCTCCCCCACTGTGATGATCATCGTGAGGACGTATCTAGGATTCTATGGGCGTAGTTGTATCACCCGTGACACGCACAACTGGAAGCACTTCAGGATTTTCTTTAAAAAAAATTGAAACAAATCCTGAAATGTCAGCATGTGTCGTCCGTCGGTGCACGCTGATCATGCCGCGTCCAGTCAAGGCCGGCACGATTTCACGAAGGATCGGGAGGTTTCTCTGGTCTATTGTTTTCGGCTGTGACTTACGATTTATAGCTAAAATTTTTGAATATTAGCTATTTGGGACAGAGATTACGGAGGGGAAGATACTCGCTTGCGATTTTTGTTGATACAGATGTTAAACTTTTAATATATAATATAATTAATTTGTAGATCCCATCTTGAGAAAATACTTTATTTAAAAATTGGGTACTGTAACAAAAACCAAAAGCCGTTAGTTTCGGAGGAAAAGAACATGCACTCTATAGCACCGGCCCATCACTAAAACCGCATCATAACTGCTGTTGGATGCTGCTCCACCACGTATCCGTAGCTTGTCTGTATAGTCAAATGCTATTTTTGTAATTCCGGCTACGATAGTGTCATTTTAACTAATCTCGTTTCAAAATTTACTATTTTGATCAAAAACTCTTTCGTGATTCATATGAGGTTTTGAAATATTCAAGTGATAGTGTGTATATATTAAACTGGAATGAATGACGAGGCACAACCGCTTTTTGATTCATATGAGGTTTTGAATGCGAGTGGACAGGAGGCGCACCAAGGCATCATGCTAACCTGAGCAATGGTCAGTTTTCGAATACAAATTCGACTTGTTCTTTTGCACCGGCCGCGACGGCTGCTTAAAAAATATACTAATCTGTCAGTACGTGTGTCACGGCTCTCGGCGGGCCGGGGCCGGGGCCGGCTGACACATTTGCAACTGTGTTGTTGTGCCGGACTGCCAGCTCTGGCGTGGACTCGCATCCTCGATCTGATCTAATTGCCGGCCTCTGCTTTTAGGCTGCCGGATCTGCAGAGCCACCGGGAACGAAGCGGGAAGCGGTGGTCTCCGCTCTCCACTTCTCCGGCGAAACACGCAGCCACGAGGCAGGGCAATGATGCCATAGGCAATTAGGCATAGCTGAATCGAAAATCCTGGAAAGTAGTAGCTGATGACTGATGCATGGTAATGCGGAAAGGAACAAGTACCAAGCTCAAGGGAACTCACATGAGACCTGCCTTTGTTTGGATGCGGAGGCGTGCATGAAACAGGGGATCGTAGTGGACTGCCGAACTATTTACATATTTGGCACTATAGTATTCTTTTTAAACTTAACCATCGGATATTCGTTTTTGTAATTCTAATCTTATCTCCGAGCTCGACAGGCACGGCAGACGACATGTCTCCTGCCGTGCCACTATGACCCGGCAAGACGACAGAAGCCTAACATAGAGGACAAGCGCGCTAGATGAGAATGACACGAGAGCTGACGCCCCATATGCATGCTGAGCTCCCCTTGCTCAAACATGGGCCAAAAGTAGACTAGCCACATTTTGGTTTTGAGTCCACATGTGGATACATATTTACGAAAGAGAAAAACTAACGAACGTTATATCGTTCGACAGTATACCAACCCCTCTCTCATGCTCCTTCTCACTCCTGGCTGCTGCTCCCATTCACTCCCATCCGCAGCTCCCTTCCTCCTTGTCGCTATCATCCCCTCACTCTCCTCCACCGTCGAATCCAGTTCTCCCGCTATGAGTTCACCCTTCCCATCGGACATAGAAGGAGGGCAGGGGAGGCGTTGGCTCGGGGTAGGCAGCGGTGGGGGCGATGGACGGAGCCAGAGGGCCGTGGCAGCGGCGGTTGTGGCAGTTAGGTTGGGTGGGGCGGCGCGGCGAGGAGGGGTCGGGGGCTGCGCAGTGAGGCAACGATGGTGCCGCCCGCTGCGGGTGGTGGTAGAGGGGCCAGGGTGACGGAAGATGCGCGTGGAGCTGCTCCGGAGCAGAAGAAGAGAGGGGAGGGGAGCGGCGGCGCTTCGACAGAAGAAAGAAGGGGAGGGGCGACGCAACGGAGGTATGCCGTTGGGAGGCATCCCGACGGCATACCGTGCCGTAGTACTTCTCTTTATGAAAGTGTCCACTTATATAGCACTGTAGCATATTTTTAAAAAATTTGGTCCTTGGATGCCTGTTTTGGCAAAAATGGCTCTCCCCCGAGCTCAGGAGGTGTGTCGCGCCCTTTAACTCGGTAGGCCAGCATAGCTGCGGCATGGCACGCGAGCATAGTAGAAGTCGAGGCGCAGCAGGCAGGTGCGACGATGCAACTGGCAAGGCTGAAAAGCACCGTTGGCTCAACAGCTCATGCCGAGCTTCCCCGACTTGGTAGCTCTTCTACCTGTGCTGCAGTACATGGCATTCGTCCAATTAACCTACACTGACCATGGACTCACTAAACATTTGGTTTTGTTAGAACTTTTTTAAAGAAGCGCAATATGGGGATTGGATGGGTAGATGAACCAACACCACCAACTTGTAGTGCACTTTGCCCATTCTCCTCTCCACTGAATGGAGCCACGACAATCGGCGATGGATGGAGCTACGACGACCGGCAGAACGACAACCGCTAGAGGGTGGTGGCATGGCTATCTGCGACACAACCACCGCCAAAGATTGGTGATGCAGTGATTAGAAGCGTGGATCCGGTGACCATGGATCTCGACTGCGTCGTCGGTGCCAGATCAAGTGGTCCCTAGCCATGCCTCTGCCAGATCTGACCTTCCCGCACTGTCCCGATGCCGTCGGAGGTTTCTTTTTTGTTTGCTACTGGCAGTGCTGTTTTAGATTAAGGAATACGCAATATTGGCAGTGCTACTGGCAGTGCTGTTTAAACTGGAATGAATGACGAGGCACAATCGCTTTTTGATTCATATGAGGATCAGGTGGGGCAAGCAGACACGGAAGTTCATAGAACTGGATCGTGAGAAAGAAGATATATATCCCTGTCGCTAGAGATAAGAAAACCAAGAAGGTTTTGATTCATGACTTGGTTGTTGGTGACATCTTGCATCTTTCAATAGGTGATGTAGTTCCCGCAGATGGCTTGTTTATATCTGGTTACTGCCTAGTGATAGATGAATCTAGCTTGTCAGGTGAGGGTGAGCCAATTCATATGTTTCTAAAGAAAATCTTGTTCTTCATGCTGGGAGTAAAGTGGTAGATGGGACAGCCAAGATGCTTGTTACTGCTGTTGGCATGCGTACCGAGTGGGGGAAGATCATGGATACTCTTAGTGAAGATGGGGTGGATGAAACTCCTTTGCAAGTTAAGCTTAACGGCGTGGTCACAATCATGGGGCAGATTGGATTGGTGTTTGCCGTTCTCACATTTGTAGTACCTCTAGTGAGATTCTTGGTTGACAAGGGAATGCATGCTGGTTTGTTGAATTGGTCGGCAAATGATGCATTGACAATTGTCAACTACTTTGAGCAGACTTCCTTCTCATCAGACGCTGATTTAATTTGAGCATGCATATTAAACAGACTTCCTTCTCATGATCTCATCAGACGCTGAGGTGGTGCAATTCGAGCATGGAAGCCGGACGAGCTTGTTCCGGCCTTTGTTCCGCTAGAGCTTCCCCGACAAGACTCAACACACCATATCATTCGTGAAGGAGACGAGCAACTTGCTCATGTCCACCGCTGCACCTGCTCATCTTAGCCATCATCATGCTCACCTAGCACATCTTGTAGTATCAAACTAGGTAACTTTTGAGCAAATATTTGCTGGTTGATGTTCAAAATAGAAGTTACCATTTTATTCTTTCTGATAGCGACAAGCGTGGTGACGACACGACCAGCGTGGGCACGACGCTGGGGCAGAGGAGCATGTGGTCGGGGCGTGATCACATGAGGAGTGAGCCGGCGAGGTGAAGGTGCCCAATGATGGGTTACGCCGAAGGCGAAGGCGGGACCGCGTGAGACAATAGTTCGGCAGGCTATCGTAGACAGGTAACTTGGTATTTTGAAAATCGTTAAGTAAGTTTCATTAGATCTCTTAAATTTTAATTCCGGATCCACTACCACTAAGTGATGTATATATATATTCGAACCCTCTCTGTTTCATGGAGTGTTATAATACAAAAATGGTATATATATATTCGAACCCTCTCTGTTTCATGGAGTGTTATAATACAAAAATGAAATGAAAGGTGCAGGTATGACACAAAATGAAACGGAAGGAGCATGTAAAAACCATCCAAGGCCGATCATCTATCAATTATTGTATTATTAAAATAAGAGTTTTGTATATTAATATGAGAAATAAAAGAAAAATCTGCGCTTATTATTTTGATAGGTCTATGTTATAGACTACAATTGTATAAGCGCACAGGCATGTTTGGCACGGCTACAACTTATGATTTTTGGCTGAAATTTTTGAATTTTAGCTGTTTGCGACAGAGATTATGGCGAAAGAGATACTCGTTTGTGATTTTGGTTGATACAGATGTTAGGCTTTTAACATGTACTACAATTAACTTGGAGACCCCGTCTTAAGAAAATACCCCGTTTGAAAGTTAGGTACTGTAGCAAAAGCCAAAAGACGCTAGCTTCGGTCGAAAAGAACGGACCTACTTAGCTTATGCCACGTCAGCTTTCTTGAGGTGAGTGGAAGAGAGTGGAAAGAGAGCAGGTGCTTGATATAAAACCTTTTAGAAAACCAAGATTTTAGTAGTGACTAACCCTCTAGTAACAAGCTTTACTATCAAACCATTAGAATGCTTGTTTCTATAATCCCACCTAATTACTTTCTCCTCTAGCATGAAGATATCACAGAGTCTTAAGAAATAAGGCGTTCTACATCAAACAGCATTTTGTTTTCAATAAAAGCATATGTTTTCAATAAAAACACAATTAAAAGATGCAGAAATATTAACCTATGTTCGTAGAGATAAACCCCAGCAGCATCAAACACCGAAGTAGTTTCTGGAAAGGACCTCCAACTTTATTTCAAGGGAGCCGACGAGCCGGAAATGGCAACGGGCCGGAAATGGCGAGAACCTCCAAAGAGAAACATGCATCCAACCTTCATGGATTAAGAAAGAATGCCCAAAAGCCGCCGATCGCCGTCGCCAGTGCCATGAGCCAGACGGCCACGGCCACGAACGGCGGCATGAGGGGAGCCACCCTGGACGCAAACATGGCCGTGAGCAGCGTGGAAAGCGCCCAGACGGCGGCCTTGATCTTGCCCCTGTCCGCTCCCTGCGCGCGCTCGAACTTTCCGAGGGCGATGAAGAGCAGCACGAGGGCGGCGTAGGCGCCGAGCACGAACGCGACGGAGCCCGGGTCGCCCCGCGATTTGTAGATGGCGAGCGCCGAGTTGCACGTCAGGACGCCGAAGCCGATCTTGGCTAATGTGGAGCGCCGGTCCATGTCTCCTGCCTCCGGCGGCGGGAATAGCAAACAAGCAAATTTCAATGGCGGCTAAGATCATCGCACTATCGACCAACCTGTACAGAGGTCTGGCTGCTTAATTATAGGGAGTAGGGACGCACATCTTGCGAGCCAAGGGCATAATTGGCCCCCTCGCGCGAACGGCCAGAATTTAGCGGGCCACCCTGTTGGCGCGTTGCCGTCCCGCGCGGGCGGCGCGAGCCGTGCTGGCGTGCTCGACCTCCGCGTGACGCTTGCTGGCGCGGTCGCCCTCCTCCGCCCAGGACCACGTGCTGTTAATTTGTCATAAATCACAAAATGGCAGAAATGGTGACTGCAATATTACTTACATTTTCTCAGAGTGTTAACCTTTTTTATTTTCACATTTTCAACGCAATTTCCACGGTTTATCCCTCATTCAAACTAAAAAAATTTCACGGAGTGCCCAACATTGACTTACACCATTCCTAAACTATGACAAATTAACTATACAAAAATGTAAAATCAAAGTTTCCTGGTGCTACGTGACGTCTTACGAGCGTGTGAGATTTTTTCCAGAATTTTTACACCTCATTTACTCTCTGTTTCTAAATAGAAGCCTTTATTTCCATTCAATTGAAAAATCTAATAATTTTGTTTGACCAGTCCCTTCAAATATTTTTCCTACCTCACTAACATATTAAACAACACATCTACGAATTTTCATAATTTTCGAGCGTTGTTTGGTACTCACAGTGCTACAAATATGTCTATACAAGGCTAACTACCAAGTTTTTGTACTAAGAAGCCACCGCTTTACTAATTAAATGCTAATCATAGTGCTAAAAATAGTCGCATGTTAATAAAAAATACATGCTAATCGCAATACTGCAAATATTTCTATACAAGGCTAACTACAATTTGTTGTACGAACAAGCCATCGTTTTACTAATTAAATGCTAACCACAGTGCTAAAAATATAGTCGTATGTTAATGAAAAATACCCGCTATTGATGCTCACAAGTCGGAGCGGCACTAACTTGAAATGCTAATTCACGAACTACTCAAATCCCGTGCAGTTTCGTAGCCTTCGTTTCAAATCCCGTGCTAATTCACGAACTACTCAAACTCGGACCTCTCGCAGTGTCTCATTCATGGCCTCAACGAATAGCTCGGCTTTCAAATGGACTGGCCATTGATAGACTTCGTGCCCATTTTATCATGGAGCGGCGTGGGGAGGGGCCAGCAGCCGCGTCCGAATTTTTTCTATTTTAGCCCTTTTTTTTGAAAAATATTCACATTTAGACCCCTGGTAGTTTTAATTCCGTTTTTGGACCCGGAGCTCGGCGCCGTGACTCATGGCGCCGAGGTAAGACGTCTCGGCGCCGTGATCCACGGCGCCGAGGTGCCAGGCCCGCACCACCGTGGCGGCCAACGTGGCGCCGACGTGGCAGAACCTCGGCGCCGTAAGTCGTGGCGCCGACCTCGGCGCCATGGATCTTGGCGCCGAGCTCGGGGCACTTACCCGACCCGAGGGCATGCCTGTTCATTTCGCGTCCCCTCAGCCTCCCCGCCGCCTCCCCGCCGCCTCCCCTCCCCGGCCCCCGCCGCCTCCCCTCCCCGCCCGCCTCCCCGGCCGCCCGCCTCCCCGGCCCGGCCGCCTCCCAGCCGCCCGGCTCCCCGCCGCCGCCCCCTGGTGCCGCGCGCGTCCCCGGCCGCCTGCCTGCGTCCCCGGCCCCCGCCGCCTCCCCTCCCCGCCCGCGTCCCCGGCCGCCGGCGTCCCCGGCCCGGCCGCTCCCCGCCCGCGTCCCCGGCCGCCCCGGCTCCCCGCCGCCGCCCCCTGGTGCCGCGCGCGTCCCCGGTCGCCTGCGTCCCCGGCCGCCCGCCTCCCCGCCGCCGCCCCTGGCAGGTATGATATGTGTATGATATGTGTTTGATATGTGTTGATATATGAAGTAGATGCTTACTTCTTACGTAGGAGTAGCATTGTGTATGATATGTGTTGATGATGAGGAGGTTTACAATTATGGGAAATGTGATCTTTGCGGCCTTGATTTGGATTATGATGGGCTTGCATTAGGTTTTGCTTGATGCCCTTGCTTGTGTGTGCTATGTGTTCATGGTTAGATAGTGTGATTGGTCGTTGAAATGGGACAGAGGAAACGATGCTATGGCCTGTAGGATGGGCCTGTAGGACGAGGGTGGGAGACTGTGAGTATGGTAATAATATCCTAAGGCGATACCGCAATAGAAAACCTGGCATGTTTGGAATGCAGGAATTTTGAAGGAAACAATATAATTCCTACTTGCTCTGGATGCAATGTCAGATACTATACCATCATACTAATTGAATTTTTATCATGTTGAAGTTAGCTTGTTGGTAATTTTCTTTTTACAATGTTGACATTAACTTGTTGGCTTGAAGTTAGGTAGCATTTAGTTAGTGACTAGATACTTATTAGTTACTATCTAGTATCCAATTTCGATTAAAGGTATTAAGTTTGGTTTTCTGTATGAACTAGATGGACAACCTAGTGACCCTATATCATGGAGGCAATGTGACAAGTGATGATTATGGAAATGTTCAATTTGTTGAAATGCAAAGGGTGCCTCTGATATTCGGTGATCGGCCGTCGTTTAGTGAGTTGGTTGCTAGGGCTCGGGAGAAGCTACATTGTCATGCAAACGAGGAGAGCATCACAGTTGAGGGGTTACTTCACTTCGGTTCGAAAGACCTAGTTCTCAGGCGGTTGATCTTAATTGGTTCAGAGGATGAGTGGGACCAATATGTCAAATTGGTTATGAGGAATGAGTTAAAATGTTTGGACGTTGTTGTGCGGAAGGTGTCCATTGATCCCACCCCTCACGGTTATTCACCAGAACTAGGTGATCAGGCACCCTTTGACCCTCCGTTACCGGATCTTGCGGTGGATGTGGAAGAAGTGCCTGAGGTGCCCGATGCTCTATCTTCCCCGAACGAGGTTCAGATTTCTCAACCAGTTCGAGTTGAATGTCGGACTGATGATGTCGTGGCGGCCCCTCAGGAGATGGGATTGACCCAGAATCAGCCCAGTAAGTGTCGAGCAACACTTTAGCCTTTTCCCGTCATTCCTTTGTTTTGTCTCAATCCCATCGTTGTCGTGCTTATGATGCAGGAAACATTCTTGGTAATGTGGTTGTTCCTCCCGTTGCTCCATCTGGCAACGTTGAAGAAGTCTGCAGGGACTCCAACAGTGAGATGATTCAAATTGTGGATGATCTGGAGCCTTACGAGATCGCAAGGGCCGTTGATTCTGATGATGACCGCCCTTTTGGAGAGCTGACCGAAAGTGATATTGAGCTGATCAGGCGTTATTGCCCTGGCCGGGATCCATCAGTTCATGAATTCAGCGATCTTAGGCATTCTCATGGGGCTTATGCAGAAGGAAGGGATGACGAGTTGCTAGATGCTCCTGAGGCCGGGTCAAGCATGACAATTGAGAAGGGCATGGTGTTTGAGGACTTGTCTGCATTGAAAAGGTGGCTGCAGGAGTATTCAGTGATCCGTAAAAGGCCATTCAAGGTGAGACATTCTTATGTGGAGCGGAGGTACACAGTTGTGTGCGAGAAGGAGACATGTGAATGGAGGGTTTGTGCTAGCAAACAGAAGGTCACGGGAAAGTTCAAGATCACAAAAATCGTTGGCCCACACACTTGTGCCGAAGCAGAGCTCAAACAGAAGCATCGGCAGTTGACCTCTACCATTATTGCCAAGTCACTGTGTCACATAGTAAAGGGAGAACCCAATATGAAGGTGAAGACACTTGCTGGGATTGTTAAGGAGAAATTTGGATACGAGATAAGGTATGGAAAAGCATGGAGGGCAAAGCAACGCATCTGGAAGATGATATATGGGGACTGGGAAGATGGGTACTTGCAGTTGCCAGCACTCTTCAATGCAATCAAAGCGGTTAATCCAGGCATGCATTATGAGTACGTCCCGAAACCAAACGAATGGACTCAAGATGGGATGCAGATATTCTTCCGTGCTTTCTGGTGCTTTGCTCAGTCCATCGAGGCCTTTCGGCATTGTCGTCCCGTCTTCGCTATTGACGGTACGTTTCTTCTTGGCAAGTACCAGGGCACACTTCTGATAGCCATTTCCTGTGACGCAGACAACGCGTTGGTTCCTTTGGCGTTTGCTTTGGTTGAGAGGGAGAACAAAGACAGCTGGGGATGGTTCTTGCGGCTCGTTCGGAGGCACGTGGTCGGCCCTGGTAGGGAGGTTGGTGTCATTTCTGATAGGCACCAGGGCATACTTTCTGCCGTACAGGAGCAGATACCGGGGTATGCAGCTTTGCACCACCGTTGGTGCACTAGGCATCTTGCCGAGAATCTACTCCGTAAGGATGGTGCGAAGGATAACTTTCCTCTGTTCGAGGAGGTCGCTCGAATGCTTGAGGTGAAGATCTTCCAGGAGAAGTTGGAGCAGCTTAATACTGCAACAAACGCAGAAGGTAGACAGTGGTTGACGGGATTGATGAGAGATGTCGACAAATGGACAAGGGCTCATGACGACGGTGGCTGGAGGTACGAGTTTCAGACAAGCAACATGGCCGAATCCTTCAATAGTTTGCTTAGGGGTATACGTGGTATGCCCGTCAATGCTATCGTATCCTTCACCTTTTACAAGCTTGTTGCCTGGTTCAACGAAAGACACGCACATTCAATGGCGCTACAAAGTAAACAAGTGAGATGGGCGCCAAAACCGAAGCGCCACCTTGAAAAGGCAAAGGCTAGGGCTGAGGCACATGAGGTACATTGTTTTGACAACGCCACGGGCACTTATGAGGTTGTAGAAAGGGGTGGTACAACGACCGATGGAGAGCTCCGGCCGACGAGGAGGCATAAAGTTGTCCTTATTGATTTCTCATGCACATGTGGTAAACCGAGGCAGTACCACTTTCCATGTTCTCATTATGTGGCAGCAGCGAGGCATCGCAACTTTGACTACGAGAGCAAGATACCTCGGGAGTTCAGTGTTGACAACCTTGTGCTTACGTGGTCTCCCCGTTTCGAGCCTTACCGGGATGAGGGAGAGTGGCCACCGTACACCGGGCCCAAATACATTGCGGATCCGGGTAGCCGTTGGAACAAACGTGGAACCAGGAAAAGGACGAGACACAAGATGGTTATGGATCAGCTTCCAGGAAGAACGAGGCGAGGGAGATCAACCCCCTTTCTTACTAACCCCGAGCAGAACCAATGTAGCAGATGTGGTAGACTTGGCCACAATTCACGCACATGCCATTGGCCACTTAGTCAGGTGCGAGTGCTTGTTATTCGTTATGTTTCATAGTTCGTGTAGTTGTTTTTTCATATGTAATTTGCTATGTTTCTTGTTTAATTTCTTATTCTTTCCATATTGTATGCATGTTCAATATTTTGTTTACTTGTATGTTGGACTGACAAATTCAAATTTTTTTTTAGGATGGCGCAATTCCACCTGCTAGACCCGTACTACGAGGAGAGCCACAGAGGACGGCTCACCGCGGAGGGGAGGGTATTGCCTTCATCACTTCCTGTACAATTTGAGTTTATATTGATGCATTAACTAAAAAAATTGGTGTATTCTATACAGGAGCTGCCCATCCTTCGTCCTCGAACCCATGACGGGTTCCTGGACATGCAGTACGACGAGCGGTACACTCCCTTCCTGGAGAGGGCTGGCCTAGACGCCATCTCTTACCAGGTTCGCCGTGGGTTGCCCACCTTCAACCCCCCGGCCATCACTGCACTGGTTGACAGGTTAAGTGATGAACCATTGCAACTTGCATGTTCATTGTTTATCGGCTATTTGCGCCTCAAATTCTCTGACATGTAGTCCTCTTTTTTGTATCATGTAGGTGGAGACCGGAGACTCACAGCTTCCACCTCCCTTTCGGGGAGATGACTATTACGCTCCAGGACACTCAGAAGATACTTGGTGTCGCCATTCACGGCCGTTACACTCCAGGCACCGACGCCCTTGGTAAGGGTAAGGGTAAGGCTAGGAGGCAGTGATACGGCCGTGTATGCTTGTGGTTGGGCTTAAAAGTCGTTGTATATATTTTGTAATGAGCTAGGAGGCACTTGGTAAGTGGTTGGACTGAGATGTGTTTGTAATGAGCTAGTTGTTGTATACATGTGTTTATGTTATATTCATTGTGCTTTTGTAATTTTTGTGAGGTTTTTCAAGTGCTTGATGGTTTGATGTTCACAGATGGTTTGCAGTATAAAAGGGTTGCTCTAAGTTTTTTTATTACGACAGCATACAACCAACCAACCAACACACCAACGAACAAAACAACATAGCATAAAACATTAACAACATAGCTTGACGACAACATAGCATAAAACATTACCTAAATAGCTTGACGACACGATAGCATAAAATATTACCAACACACACGAGCAGAACCTCCAGCACTACAACTTGAGGATAACAATAATCACAAGTAGTACACCTAATAATTTAATTCAACACAACAGTCGTACTGCCACATCATCAACACATCAACATGGAGAATTGCTGAATGCCATAACCCTGTAGGCCTGTACACATATAGGGGCGCAGGTCTTTAGCCTTTACAGGAGTAGGCCTGTAGGCCTGTACACATATAGGGGTGTAGGTCTTTGAAAAGGCTACGAACTATGAATTTATTACGAGACTATAGTCTCTGAAAAGCCTACATAGGACCATTTATTGCTACACTTGAATCCAGGAAGAGCGAAAAGATCCTCTCCATGGACTATGCCCACTGCACCGATAACCTGCCTATATGAAGGCCTCATATGTCTTCCATACCACATCTCCTCCTCAAGACATCACAATACTACCACACAACAATGTCTTCCTGGAAGTCCGACCCATTTGGAGTGCCGGAGTGGCATGAGCGCCCGAAGTGCCATTGCGGCTTTAGGACGATGTTGGGAGTCTGGACTGATCGAGTACAACGAGCCAAATACGGCCGTAGGTTCTTCAAGTGTCCTGACCTGGATGACGACTTCGTGGTAACGACCATAACTAAACCATTTCTTTTCCGTTATCGTTTTTCAACTTGATCCATGACATCTACCATGCCACACATAGGCTTGCGGGTTCATGGAATGGGTGGATCGAGTGCCGCCGGCATGGCCAAATAACTGGGCAGTGGAGGTGGAAAACAAAGGACAATACTGTGTCAAGATGACTCAGGCTCGCGAGGTGGAACGACAGATGCGGCTTGAGCAAGAGCGCCGCGTGAGGGTGGACCAAATCCGTCTGCAGGGCAAGGAGGATGAGCTGCAAAGGAGGAAGGAGAAGTTAAGTCTGCGTGAAGCAGCCATCAAGCGTCAGGAGGAAGAGCTTCAAGCTCGTGAGGCGGCTCTCAAGACCAAGAGTGACAGGAAGAAGGATGCAGCGGAGCCATCTTCAGGGCGCGACAGAAAGGGGAAACAACCACGCTACATCCAGTAGACAAGATGTAATAGACTCGGTCCACACGAGAGGTCGTACGAGCAGTTGGGTAGATTAGTCGGATATCATGCTAGCATGTAATAAAATTGTACGCGCCATGTTCGTCCCAACTTCATAAGCTTATTATCTGGGCTTTTCGCATGCAATGATTCCCACGTGTCTTATTATCACTTCCCCTCCTTTCGTCCAATTGTTCCTATCACAGTTGTCATACAAAATAATTCAAAAAAATCCTTCCAATACAACAACATAACATGATCAAAAAATGTTATTGCCAGTTCAACATATTTTTCACGGTCAGCATTGTACAAAAATCACAAATACACTAATCGTTACTTCACACATAACTCGTTCATCAATCCACAAACAGAGGGGATGGGATTGACCCAGAATCATCCCAGTAATTATTTCCCCAAGTGTGTAGTAACAACTGAACAAAAGGAAGAGGAGAGTTGCTTGTATGCCACATGTCGCCTCCCCTCTGTCTTGCCCGCAGCATCTCACGGCCCGCAGAACTTCACACAAAACTCGTTCGTCACGGCCTGCATAATTTTATTTTTCAAAACCATTACCAACGTACCATAATGTTTTTAAAAAAATCTACACGAATTTTCCTACATGTATCATCTGCAATACATAACGAATTTTCAAAACATACGTCGTATTTTTTGCTCTCTATAAATAAATAACTAACTATATTACATAATATTACTATCATTAAATAATCCAAATGAAAAATACAACTAATAATTCATTTTGCGAAAAAAAGGCTGATCGGTGCAAACCCTAAACAGCGGCGGGGACAGAGGGAGGAGGATGCGAATGAACGAAGCCCGCGTGCTCGGTGCTGTTTCAGAAGCCACATGCTCGGCGCCACGAGTCACGGCGCCGAGGTCGGCGCCACGAGCCACGGCGCCGACCTCGGCGCCACGTCGGCGCCACGACGGCCGCTACGCTGGCGCGGGGCTCGCACCTCGGCGCCGTGGTCCACGGCGCCGAGACGTGTTATCTCGGCGCCGTGACCCACGGCGCCGAGCTCTGGGTCCAAAAACGGAATTAAAACTACCAGGGGTCTAAATGTGAATATTTTTCAAAAAAAGGGCTAAAATACAAAAAATTCGGCAGCCGCGTGAGGGAGTTCGCCACCGCGCCGGCATGCTCACGCGGTGGCGAAGCGTGCCAACAAGCTCGCGCGGATGGTGGGAGCGCTAGGGGGCCGGCCAAACTCGGCAATTCCACACGGCAGGGGCTACATCTGGCATTGCTGGGTGCATGGGGCCAGATTGGTCTAAATTTCACATCTTGCTGCGATCGGATTTTAGACTTTAGAGGCTCACATCAAACACAGTAATAAGTCTACGGGCCCCTTTATACTAGGTTGTGCTTGGCTTCTCAAGGTGGCACTTCCACTTCTCTCGCTTTCATCTCGTTCTAAGAACAAGATAGAGGGTTATGGGTCTATCATACACCCTACTTCTCTTGCCCCTATCTCACGCACGTATCTCTCAGTTCCCCCACCACCCGTCCCTCCTTTTAAAAGTAATTTTCAGTCAAGAGCTATTAGCCGCAACCAAAAGCCATATCAGACGTGGCATGATAGTAGTTCATGTATGACACTTTGTCACCTCATGCCAGACATGGCATGACAGGTTTCTGGCCCATATGCAGGTTGTATCAGACGTGGTGCCAATATGTAGCAACCGACTTTGATTCAGTTTCTTTTCCGTGTGTAACTCGTTTCTCTCATTTTATATATGTAGCCTAGTAGCTCATAGGAAGAACAAGCACTCTATTATAATCTCTTCTCATTGTAATGATTTGTCTTCAAGCAGTCGTGAGTTTTTCTATGTCAAAGTTTTTTATGTAAAATACGTATCTCTTATCTTTATTTTTTATGTATTATTTTTAATAAGTTTCAAAACCGAGGCACGCCCGAGTCGGCGTCGAATTCGTTTCTCCATCGGAGCTCAGTTGCCCAATAAAAGCCCAATGCCTCCTCGGTTTCTTGGTGTGGGCGACAGGAGAAAAGCGCAACACAGGCGTTTTGTCCCGAGGTGCACAGCAGCAGCTACGTGTTCACCTGAGAGCAAGGCTAATAATACAGCCTTCAGCTGGCTGTATGGACACTTACAACCCACTTATCAGCATATTCATATAGTAGTTTACAGCCAGCTGAAGGCTGTATGACCCACCCCTTTCTCTCACAAAGTTTCTTAGTTCTTGTGCTTCAGTTGGCTGTAAACTTACAGCCCACCTCTCTTCTCTCTCCTCCTCTCTCTCCTCCACCTCAGCATACCGTCTACTAACAGCCTCTTATTATACTTGCTCTGAAGGAAGAGAGCAGCGTTTCCTCCCGCGAGGCATGTAGTTCGCCACGTTCCGCGCGTCATCCGCGGCACGCGAGTGCCATCAATCCGCGCTGGCTTCATCAGGGCATTACAACGTATGGACTCTAAGCTAGGATTCGTAGATAGTTTTAAGTTTAATATAATTTTATATAATATATAGAAATTACTACTATATTTAAGATTGAGCCTACAACTATGGCTCTGTTCTTTTTAGCTTCTAAAAGCTGCTTTTCGGCTTTTCTACAGTACCTATATTTTAAACGAAGTATTTTTTAAGATAGTGTCTACTAGTTAATTGTAGTACATACTTTACTAACTTCATTTATATCAGCAAAAACCGCACATAAGTTTCTGTTACTCTGTAATCTCTCGTATAAATAACCTAAAAGCCACAAACCGCAGCTAAAAGCCACAGCTAAAAAGAACAGACCCTATAATAAAAAAATTATATTCTCTCTTGCCACCGCTCCCTTTTCCATTGGCCTCTCATGGCAGATAGGTCTTGCAAAATTTTTTATAGCTTTGAAGCAGCCTCCAGGGCTAGAGATAGCGTCAAACATAATTACTTGAAAGCTATTGTCTGTAGAGTTAACAGGCAGCCTCTAAGATACTTTCTAGCAGCTGCGTGAGCAGAGACAAAAGACAGCAAACAACCAATCAAAGAGATAGAAATCAAGGATAGCCACTAGAAGTGGTACCAAAAGGCAAGATATGCTGCCGGTTGGTTCTGTTGTGTCATTTTTCTGGCCAAAATTGCTACGCATACCCGAAAGCGTGCCAGGAGTTTCTGTTTCAAGATTTTTTGCTAGGCACACACAAACTCATACCAGTAAATTTTGGTTTCTTCCGCATAACGACTTTGAAGTGCGATCTCCCACTGTTGGCTCATGAAACAAGGTTATCTCTATTGCAAGTTAAATGTCTCACTCATTTCGACTTAAACTTTTAGCTTCTGGCATATTTTTCACGATTTCTAATTTTTGTCTATTTCTGACTTTTTTAGCTTTTTTGCTAGTTCTTTTTTCCCATATTCGTTTGCATTGTCTGTGATTGGCTAACTTGTTTTTATATTTTTTAAATTTAATTACGCCAAATAAGCCACCATCAGTTACAGTGTAATTGCAGCCATAAGCCACTTTTTCAGCTGAAATGAGCAGGCCAAAAATACGAGTTATTTTATCACAACTTGATTTAGATGATGCACTTTGGGATTGATAAGATGCCAGTCACATTATCCGAGATGAGAAACAACGTAAAGATCATAAGGATTTATCTTAAATTCATCTTCATCTATCAAATAATATTTTATAGAAAGTTATGAAAGAGAAATCCGCCACCACATTATAGCTGAAACTGGAGCAAGTTTGCATGACCAAAGAACTGACCAGCAAGATGTATTTGAAGCAGAAACTTTATTTCCACAAGATGACAGAGGGAGCCTTATTGTTGAACCACCTGATAGCTTTCAAGGAAGTTGCTGACCTCGAGTCTATAGAGGTAAAATATGATGATAAAGATTTATGTCTTATTTTGCAATGCTCTCTGCCCACTTTGTACTTTACTTTTAGATATACTATTCTATATAGCTAAGATACTCTTACTCTCAGTGAAATTTATGAAGTTCTGTATGCTAAAAAAATAAAACTTATGGTCCCGGTAAAAGTTCAAGTACGCATGCAGAAGGTTTGTCTATCCACGGCAAGCAATACGAGAAGGGTTCAAATGGTAATTCAAGAGGTAGAGGCAAAAGCAGATATAGAGGTAGATCAAAATCCAGGAACAGAAAGTGATGCAAGTATTGCAAGGACAATCATGATACATCTGACTCTTGGAAGTTGCAGAACAAGAAGAACAGGAATAACAATTTCAAGAAGGATCAACATCAGAATGAACCTAGATATACCGTTGTCATCAGAAAAGGTCATGATAAAGATGTTCTCGTTGCCTTAGCCGGTGATTAAAACACCAGTGATGAATGATTCTTGATTCAACCTATACTTTCTATATGAGCCCGATATGGATCCGTATTGATAGGTGATAATACGCCCTGCAAAGTTGCAAGTATTGATTCTATCCAGATCAAGATGTTTGATGGCACCATCAGAACCTTATCGGATGTTCGTCATATTCTGAATTTAAAGAGAAATCTTATCTCGTTAAATACTCTTGATGCTAAAGGGTACAAATATTTAGGTGGAGGTGGAGTTCCGAAAGTCACCAAAGATTCTCTTGTTGTGATGAAAGATGATATGAAGGCTGCTAACTTATATCATCTGCGAGGCACTACAATTTTGGGTAATGTTGCTATTGCCTCAAATAAGGTATTCGATTCTGATGCTACTAATCTTTAGCATACGTGTCTGGAGCATACGAGTGAAGCTGTAATGATGGAATAATGCAAAAAAGGATTTCTTGATAGCCAAAGCACCGACAAGTTTAAGTTTGTGAACATTGTGTTTTCAGCAAGCAAAATAGAGTGAAATTCAGCACTACGACTCACTCTATGAAAGCATTTAGGCCTCTAAAAATGGTTTTGGTAATTAATGAATTTATGTGAATATGAGACTAACGTGTTTAATGAGTATTTAAAGGTTAAGTCCATAAGTGGTTGACAAGATGTAAGATAAGGATCAATGTGAAAACCAAAAATGGCCTAAGACAAAGGTATACTTAGAATAAGATTCCTTTGTACTTTTACCGGTCTTAGGAGAAAAGATGGAAGATCGGATTATAGTTTAAATAATCGTACCATAAAGAGGGTTCAAGGCAAGTAGCTTGATAGCAAAATTTATGTGCTATTGGGATCAAACTAGGATCATGCATTCATTAAAAATCTATTTTAAAAGCTAAATCTGTGCTCTGTCTGAAAGAGTGGTAGTACCGCAGTTTTCAATGTCAAAACTACCGCCGAGCGGAACTTCTCAGACAAAATCGGTACTACCGGCGTATGGAAGCTCTGAATTCCAAGCGAAGCCCTTTTTTTCCCAAAGAGCACCCTCCGGGTAAGGTTTAAGTTTGGCGGGATCGGAAGTACCGGTGATTTTAACGCTGGAACTACCGTTGGAAGTGGTAGTTCCGTTGTACGGAGTGGTACTTCCGGAGCCCAGAAGCTCCGAAGACAAGAGCGGAGCCTTTTTTCCAGAGTGCGCCAAGTTGGGCTCCGACCCAACCGGTAGTACCACGCTGACTTCCCGGAACTACAGCAGAGCGGTAGTACCGTGTTTTATAACGGCGGTAGCACCGCGCTGACTTTCAAACTGCTATATCAGAGCCTCTGACATAGCCGTTCTGCCACGCCAGAGGTGGAGAGGAACTACCGGCCTTTGGCCGGCGGTAGTTCCGCTCGCCCTGATTTTTCTGGAATTTGTTCCAAACGGCTAGTTTTGGTTGGTGAGGGTTATAAATACCCGTACAACTGTTCAAGGACATAAGTTAGAGACTCCAATGAACATCTTTGAGCATTTACTCCACACCTCTTTTCTCTTTTGTGCATTCAATTGAGGTGGTTGAGCCAAAAGGTGCATAGCATTCATTAGTTTGATCCTTTGGCACTTGTTTGCAATCAAGTGAAGCCCTGGTTTATTACTCTTGCTGCTTGCCGGCACTTGGATGATTGGGCGAAGGTTGATCGGTGATCTTCTCAAAGGAGTTTGTGAGAAGACCCAGTGTTCGTGTGAAGGTTGGAGCTCACCTACCTGGAGCGGGGAAGAGCTACCTCTAGTGGACTCGAGGTGCTTCGGCTTAATTCGTGGAGCCGGTCCAATTCATTTGGGTTAACCTCAACGTGGATTAGGGGAAACCGGTAAGTTTCTGAACACCATGGTAAAACATCGGTTGTATTCATCTCTCTCATATTTTTTTTCTAACTCTTATTTGTTAGCATTATTGTGATTATTTGCTTAATATAGAGCTAGTATTGATATTCTACTTGACTAGAATTGTGTAGGTTTAAGTATTTCACATTCTTGCTAAATTGAAATTGTAGAAAATTACAGAAGAAAAGAAAATTTAAAAATCTCCTATTCACCCCTCTCTAGTCGGTTATTCTTGATCCTACACTCTACAAAAGATATATTGGATTATGTTCACTCTGATTTATGAGGAGAATCCAGCGTTCTGTCACTTGGAGGTGCAAGCTATATGTTGGTCATCAATGATGATTACTCTAGAAGAGTTTGAGCATATTTCATCAGGCACAAATCAGATGTATTCAAGACATTAAGAAGTGGAAGATTATGATTGAAAGACAAACTAGTAAAAATGTCAAGAAGCTGCATACCGACAATGGCTTGGAGTTTTGTTCAGGAGAATTTGAAGCTTTATGCTAATTAAAAGGTATTGTGAGACATTATACCGTCCCATACACTCCTCAACAAAATGGTGTGGCCAAACATATGGACAAAACCATCATGGAGAAGGTACGATGCATGTTATCAAATTCTGGATTATTTAAGAGTTATTGGGTTGAAGCCGCTTCTACTGCTTGTTATTTGATTAATCACTCATCCAATTTGGCTATTCATAAGAAGGCTCCAATTGAGATATGATCTAGCTCTCCAGCAGATTATTTAAACTTAACAATATTTGGCTTTTCTGTTTATGCTCATGTTAACAACGATAAATTAGAGCCTAAAGCAATTAAATGCATTTTCGTTTGTTATAGAACTGGTGTGAAATGATATAAATTGTGGAATCCTGAAACTAGAAAGATGATTATTAGCAGACATGTTAATTTTGATGAGTCTGCTATGTTGTATGATAAACCATCTATTGATGTTTTTGTTGAGGAGCAATCAAGCGTACATGTGGAGCATGTTGTTGACTCAGAATCAACACCAGAAATCAACAAGAAAAATATTCCAGAAGTTCTATTGTTGCGTCACCAACACAACGTTCCATTACAACTAATAGAGTAAGGAGAAATATTCATCCTCTTAAGAGATTAATTGAAGAAGCCAATATTATGGCTTATTGTTTAAATATGGCAGAACAAAATGAGGGTACTGCAAAACCTTCATTTTATTCAAAAGCTATCTCTTCTATCTAAAGATGCATTATTTGCAACAGAAACCATGGTAACTGAAGATGCAGCACCTCCAGTCACTTTTACCTAATTCTAGCTATCTAAAGATTCTCGTAAAGATTATTTCTAGGTTAAAATTTGCTGGACTGCGAGGAGTGGGACACATAGATGGCATGTGAGAGGATGGACGAGGGACGGCACACTAAAGATAGAATTGAACGTATCCGACGGGAGACGAATGCTCACCTAAAGGCGTGCAGGTGCAAATAACGCGAGGCTCATGAGGAGCGTGAGTGAAAACATGAACTGGCGGCCAAGGCTAGCGCGCCTGGCGAGGACTACAACGCCGACCTTGTGAGGAAGGGCAAATGGCCGTGGTCAACGCAGTAGTTTGACCCTCTTTATCCATATGTGTACTATCCTTCGTTTTTTGGTTTGCATGCCATGTAACCCTCTTGTCGGATCAATTGTTATTTTGTTATCATTACGCCATTTATCCACGTTCTTCTCTGTGTATGAATTTCTTGTTGCATCACAATATCACTTACCTTCGTACTTACGAATCATTGCCACCTCAATCGTGCCCACAAAATTCTTCTAAAATATATCACACTACAACAATATACAAAGATCACAAAATATTATTTTAAGTCTAACAAATTTCGTACCCTCGAGAATATATGAAAATCACAAAATGACCAATCTACCATGTCTGCTCTTTTATTTAAAAAAGACGACAAAACAAAACCTATGTGACTTGTCGACGTGTCACCCACCGGTTGAATGAAGGTAAATTACTGTAATTTCAAGCAAAAATAATATTATTTTTAGAAAAAAACATGTTACGGTGCTCCACCCACGCGGGACCCAGGCGCACCAGCATCTGTCAAGCAAAATTCATAATGCATAAAAATTCTTAAAAATATGCAAATAGGACGACTGTATTGGGAGGCTACATGTAAAATTCCATAATTTTTTGAGCTTGTTTACTATATGTTATAACTACTACAAATATCATAATCTGATGAATTTTTTAGCACATTCAGATTGGATAAAATTATCAAAATATTACACAACGAAGTAGGTTGTGTCGGAAGGCTGCCCATCAAATTTTGTAATTGTTTTAGCTCACTCGCTATATTTGAAAATTCGAACATGCAATACTACAAAATGCTAATTAAGGCTGGTAATTAAACTGGCTAACCTGCCATCCGGTGGCAGAGCGGTAGGCGAGGGATCGCACGGTGGCCGGGTGGTAGACCCGTGTCGCATGGACATAGGACTCCACTGATCACATGTCTGCTCCACGGTATTACTGTCTGATGATTGTGTGGCAGAAGTAACATTTCTGTCGGTTTGGCAAGAAAAAGACCGATTAATTTACTCGTAGTTCGGAGAATGTGTATAGAGATGGCAGTGATAGATGGTCGCCGACAGTATAGCCGTGCGGTAGTTGTACTCTTTTCGAAAGATATACACGATTTACTCCAATCAGAGTAAATACATATAGAGTACGGTAAAATTAAGGTGGCCACAACTCGCAGCCATGAGAACGATTGCCCTTCTTCACGTCAAATGGGTGCAGGCGGCGTCAAAGATGGCCGCGATTACCCTTGTTCTTCTTTGGTTTGTAGGTGGCGTCCTTTTCCGTTTTTTACTTCCTTTAAAAGTAAAAAAAAGTTAAATGATAAAATAGAATGGTTTTAAGGCGAAAATTTCAAACGACTTCTCGAGCTTAAAACTGTATATATCATTTGTGTCGACATCTCAATTATCTATTACAATCTTAAAAACACATATAAAATTATCGGCCACAACTAAAAACCATAAACTTAGTCCAAAAAATAGGACTCTAGTCTGCGCTTGCCTGGATACGGAAGAGCTTCAGGTTCCTAATCCAAGCTACTGCCCTTCGGGTCGGGGGAGACAACTCCAAGGCGGTGGCCCGCATGACATCGAGTACAGGATATTCAAGAAGGAAAAAATCACTTTGGGCTTTTTAGTCGAATCTGAGTTGGGCTCACTTTTCCCTCGTCGTCCAATCCGAAAGACAGAAATCTAAATGAATATGTTGGCTTTTTTTGACTTTTTGCTTTTTTTATTTTTTACACTGTCCGTAAAGATATTTTAAATTTTTTCTTTAATTAAATGATTTAAAAAATTAACCGCCGCACGGCTTCAGTCAAGAAAAACCACCGGCCAGACGCCAAAAACTTTTTGAGAAAGCCAAAAGGAACGGCCCGAAAGGCGCCGTTCGGTCCCTCAGGGAGTGAAAAGAAAGCGCAGCACCAAGACCGAGAGAGAGAGAGAGAGAGAGCACCAAGGGCTTTTAGCACAGAGAAAAGAGATTCTTTTTGTTGAGGAACCGACGCTGGAGACCAGTCCGAGCGATTCCTCTGCTTAGAACAAGAACGAATCAATCACAGAATCACAGAATAATAGATTGAACACAGAGAGGTAGAGAGAACTCCTGGTCTTTCTTTATTGCTTTAGATTGCATCGGGGGTACATAATGAGGGGGGGCTAGGTCCCTATTTATAGCCTACGATGGGGTGCCCAATTAGATCAGGACTCTTGGATAGAGTCCAGGTTTCCTAACACTCCCCCTTGGGCACTCACCCAACATGCTCATGCCTCGTTAAAACTCCATAAAAACCCAGTGGGAAAAATTTGGAGAAAGAGTACATGATACATGTGATGTTGCGATGCACGAATTGCCTCATTAAAAACCTTGGTCGAGAAACTTCATGGAAAACTCGTCAAGGGAAAAAGAGTACAATTCACCCAAATTCATTTAGTCTGCAAGACTTTATTTTTGGGTACTTAATCTTCATGATCAAGATTTATTAGCGGGCTTGTGAGAATTCTCCCCCTGAATTCTGCACTTCTCTAAGTCTCATCATTCCAATTCCACGCACGCACCTTTCAAAGCTAGATGCGGAGAGTGACTTAGTGAATAAATCTGTGAGATTTTCACATGACTTAGTATGCAGTACTTTAATATCGTCCATCCTTTGCAATTCATGTGCATAGAAGAACTTGGGGTTGATATGCTTTGTGAGATGACTCTTCACATAGCCCGTTTGCACTTGTGCAACGCAAGCGGCATTATCTTCATAGATAATTGTGGGGTTCTGCACAATGTTCATCCCACATGACTGCTGGATGTGGTGAACCATTCGGCGAAGCCAAGCGCACTCTCGTGCGGCTTCATACAGTGCTATAATTTCTGAGTGATTCGTCGAAGTAGCTACCAGGCTTTGCTTAGACGATTTCCATGAAATTGCAGTTCCACCACACAGGAATACATAGCCTGTTTGTGACTTAGCGGTATGCGGGTCTGACAGATACCCAGCATCTGCATAGCCAATCAAGTTCAGATCTTGATTCTTTCTGTAAAACAATCCGAGGCCTTTGCTACCTTGGAGGTATCGGAAAATGTCCTTTATGCCCTGCCAATGCCTTTTGGTGGGCTCTGCACTGTACCTTGCTAACAGGTTCACGGCAAATGCAATGTCCGATCTAGTGCAGTTTGCTAAATACATGAGTGCTCCCACTGCACTCAAGTATGGGAATTCCGGTCCCAGGACTTCCTCCCCCTCTTCCCTTGGTCGGAAAGGATCTTTTTCTTGCTGTAAAGACCTACCGATCATCGGTACTTTCAAGGGAAATGCCTTCTCGAAGCCAAACCTTTCAAGCACCTTCTGGGTGTAGGTCGACTGATGTACCAAGACTCCTTCAGGGACATGCTCAAGCTGCAAGCCTAAGCAAAACTTGGTCTTGACCAAATCTTTAATTTCAAATTCTGACTCCAAGTAGGAGCTTGCTTCTTTTATGTCTTCGGCTGTCCCGATGATATTCAGATCATCTACATACACAGAGATTATACAGAATCCATTCTGGGATCGCCGTATAAATACACAAGGACAGTCTTCATTGTTCGTGTAGCCTTTCTTGCAGAGAAAGTCGCTCAAACGATTATACCACATTCTTCCAGATTGTTTCAGTCCATACAGTGACTTTCTGAGTTTCACACTGTACAGATTTCTGTTTGCTCTGTCTTGGTTCGGGAGAGGAATTCCTTCAGGGACTTTCATGTAAATCTCCGAATCCAAGTTACCGTAAAGGTATGCAGTCACAACATCCATCAATTTCGTTTCTAAATTCAAGTTCACTGCCATTGAGATCAAGTATCTAAAGGTAATTCCACTCATGACTGGGGAGTAGGTTTCTTCATAATCAACTCCAGGACGTTGAGTGAAACCTTGGGCTACCAGCCTTGCTTTGTATCTCACTACTTCATTTCTTTCATTTCTCTTTCGAACAAATACCCACTTGTGCCCAACGGGGTGTACGTGGGGAGGTGTGCGGCATACGGGCCCAACCACCTCTCTTTTATTCAGAGATAGCAATTCAGTTGCTATTGCCTTCTTCCAATCTTCCCAATCTGATCTTTTGTTACATTCAGCGAGCGATGCAGGCTCGGGATCAAGATCGATGATGGTGGCAATTTTCTTTGCGAAGTAGATATCGATATTAGCTGTTGTCCTATTCAGGGACTCTCCCGTGTGCACATAATTTATAGCTATTTCTTCATGAGTTGCTTCTTCTGGAGCTTCACCTTGCGCATCGCTTCTTTCAATTGCGGTGGCAAGTCCCTTTAGTTTTTCGGCCCCGATGTGTGCGCACACATCCACGCCGATGGGGATATTCAGATTCGGTATGCCCTTTTCGGAAGGTGTCATACTTGTGCCAGGTCTCAACTGGCTCCCCTTCTCATTCTGGGGGACTTCAATGATCGGCTGTGATAAATCCCTTTTATCCTTTTTCGCCAGGCGTCCCCGGTTACTAAGGATTCGAGGAACCGGAGTTCTCGTCCTTTATTATTTTTCTGAGGCCTCTGGATGAGGTTAGGGATACCTTCTGATTTCTTTGGTATTTCAACCCTCTCCGGTGCAGTGCGTGCAGGCACATGCGACTTAGTCACGCTCTTCAAATCACTAAAGTGATCAGGCAGCTGATTTGCTAATGCTTGCAAATCTATTTTGTCTTCTGGACTTCTCTTGTCTTCTGGACTTCTATTGTCTTCTAGACTTCTCTTGTGCGCGGGTCATCTGCATGGATTCCCCAGGCTTGCCACGTAATTTCCCGACATTCTTCATCAAGGGGTTGATTTCCTCCCCCTAATGTTGGGAAATTTTCGATGGTGACCCTTGCGCTAGTTGCATAGGTGAATGGATGTTTATAGGCCGAAGTTCTAAAGTTGATGAGATTCGCTGCATGAAGGACTGCTTGTCCCCAACATGTAGCTGGCAGATTACAATTATGCAAGAAGGGTTGGGCAATAAGTTTGATTCTTGTAATTAAAGTCTCTGCCAAACCGTTCTGGGTATGGACATGCGGTACCGAATGCTCAACTGTAATTCCCATCGCCATGCAATAATCATCAAATGCCTTCGAAGTAAATTCTCCGGCGTTGTCCATTCTGATGGACTTGATATGATGATCTGGAAATACATTTCTGATGCGAATGATCTGCGAGATCAATTTTGCAAAGGCGAGGTTCCTTGTGGACAACAAAACCCACATATGACAACTTCGAGGAAGCGTCAATGAGTACCATAAAATTCTTAACTGACCCTAAGATGGGCTGAATAGGACCGCAAATGTCTCCCTGGATACGTTCCAGGAATGCAGGGACTTCATCCTTCACTTTCAGAGTGGAGGGTCTAGTTATTAGTTTCCCGGTGGCACATGCAGGGCACACAAAATCTTCATGATTCGGGAAATTCTTCACATTAATATTATGCCCATACGAGTTATTTATTATGTTTCTCATCATCCTAAGACTTGGGTGGCCTAATCTGTCATGCCAGAGACAGAAGAGTTCAGAGCTTCTGAACACTATTTTCAGAACAGTGTACGCTGCAGGCGTTTTAATGTTGGTATAAGATAGCCCATTTTCTAATGAAGGAAGTTTTTCTAATTCTCTTTCATTCTCTTCGCGCTTCGTAATGAGCAGGTATTCCTTACCGTACTCTTCTTTAGTCTCACCGTGGAAACCATTTGCGCGGATATTCTTAAAACTTAGGAGAGTTCCAGTCGATTTTGGGTACAATAAGGCTTCTTCAATGACCAAAGTTGTGCCCATTGTGGCTCTTCCCGAACCAATTATACATACATCACTTCCGGCGATTGTCATAAGGCTTCTAGTGCTCTTACGGATCGACTGGAAATATTAGTCTCTCTTAAGATGGTATGCATTGTGCCGCTGCTAGCTAAACACACTTCCTTCACAGGGCGCTACACGTGTTCTAATGTAGGGTATTTATTAACATGTATGAGAAGGCAATCAACACATAAATAAAATACTCCAATATCAGAACATATCATGCCATCATAAACTGAATAAATGAATTATTCCAAAAATCATCCAACCATCACGAGAAAAACAACAATTCTTAAGTACCATCCATGCAAATTCTAACATATTCTTCCACACAAAATAAATGACAATTAAAGCCAAAATGCATTCAGTGCACTAGACTTCTTCTGCTATTTTCTCAGGGTTGACATTCTCTTCAAGAGAAATCATGGCATTGGCTGCTTCTAGGTCGAGAAGGGGTGCTGCTGCCTGGATGGTCTAAACCTCCATTAGCGCGGGCAGCTGCTCGGAACTCTCCCCCTCAACCGATGCAAAGTGGGCTTCATGCTGCCCTTTGCCATCCCGTTTTGGCTTGCTAGCCTTATTCTCATGTGGAGCGTCTGATTTGCCTTTCTGGGCTGCGGTCTTACCCTTCCTTCCCCTTTTCTCTATCAAGGGCTTTCGCACCTTGTTGCTCTCGGCGTTGGCTTCACGGCCAGTGGAG
Source organism: Dendrocalamus latiflorus (assembly GCA_017311315.1). Lineage (NCBI taxonomy): Eukaryota > Viridiplantae > Streptophyta > Magnoliopsida > Poales > Poaceae > Dendrocalamus > Dendrocalamus latiflorus. The sequence goes on from CM029659.1 coordinate 2,700,601, forward strand.
CTCCCAGATGGCTGAGTGACTTAGTTCTTGCGGAGAACTTCGTCCTGAGCTTCCGCAACTTGCATCATATCAATCAATTCGGCATATTCCTCATAGCCGTCTTGACGATAATTGCGTGCGGATTATACTGCATTGGGGTGGAAGGATTTTCTCAATTTTCTGTATTGGGGTACAAATCCTGTGCAAGGCAGAATTGTATTCCCCGACCGTCTTAAAGTCGGCAAACCTCAATCTGATCCACTCCTACTCTGCTTGAGGAAGAATGGTGTACTTTAGCCTCTCAAACCCGCTTCTTCAGTGCGGTCCAGAGTGTTAGCGCGCTCTTCTCCACCATATACTCATTCTTGAGAGTTCGGCAGAGGTGGAGTCTGAGAAAATGAAGTGCCTGATCATTCTCCTCAGGTTTGGGTTGAGCGTCATTCAGTCCGCCAATCCCAATAGCAGCGCGGAGCTTCATGGCTCCAAGCACAATCTCGACATCGGATGCCTACATCAGATAGTTTTGGCCATGCTGGGCCAGCTCCCCGAACTCCCGGTTCGTGATGCTAGTCATCTAAATGTGTATAAGTCTACTACTGGTAGACATGCACGGAATAATTCACTGCAGGTAAATAAATGGTACAAAAATTCTCGTAATGTTCCAGCATTTTCTATGCATTTTCTATAATTTTACTGCTAATTTCAGTGATTAAAAGCAATTTAAACAATTACAATTAACCAAAATAGTAAATAAATACAGAAAATACATAGAATAATAATGGCATAAATAAATAAGCTTCAACTGCTAAAAATAATGCGAAATTCGGATTCCCGAGGCCCTTTTATGCTAAAATATGAAATTTCAGCAAATTCTGCAATTCTGGGGGGTTTTACGCAAACTTTTAGTTTAGAGAAAAATTTACGCAATTTTCTGATTTACAGAGGGGTTTTCTGCAAAAATCTGGACCCGCTCGTAAATCTGAGGGCTTATTCGTAATTTTCAGAATTACAAGGCCTTTTCTGCAAAATTCGGGACTTGTCTGCGATTTTTAGGGTCTCTCGGTAATATACAATATTTCAGGGGTTTCTCTGCAATTTTGCCATGACCCCTACCGGCCGGGCCCCTTTTTTTCGGTCGGGCTTCTCCCTCCTCCAGCCTGCCACAATTGGCCCATTGTGGCCCACCGGCCCAAAAAGCCCACCGACCAGCTTAACCCTTCATGCGAAACATGGCCATTCAATTTAGGGCGGCGGTGGCTCCCATCCCGTTCGTGCGGCCGACTGCGGGCGGCGGCCGACTGAGGAGCGGGCGTCGGCGGGGAGGCGGCACGGCCTGCGGGCCGTGGTGGTGGGCGGCCGTCAAGTGCCGAGCGGCGGCGGACCACACGAGGCGAAGGCGGCCTCGGGCGCGGGGCGCGGGTTCGGCGGAGGCGGCCCAGCCGGGGCGCGGTGCGGAGGCGGCCGGCGCATGCGGGCGCAAGGCGGGGCCGGTTCGGCTGCGGGCCGTGCGGAGGGGGTGGCCGGGTGCGGCTGCGTGCCTGCCGGCCAGTCGGGCGAACGCGGCGGCGTGCGGGCACGGGAAGATGGCACGGCGGCGGCTGCGTGCTGGCAGCATGCCCGAGGGCGGTGGTGCGCGCGGGAGGGCCGGCGTCGGGCGCGTGGCGTGGCCGTGCGGCTACCCGGTGGTGGCCAAGATCTGCGCATGCGGGCGCATGAACCGGAGCAGCGGCGGCTGGAGTTCGCGCGTTCGGGCGCGTGAGGCGAGTCGGCTGCAGGCCGGGTGGCCGCGTGGCACGTGCGGGTGCGAGAGAGGCCGGGCGAGGCGGAGGGCCGGTGCGGCGGCCGAGACAAGGTGACGGCGCGGTTCGCACGTCGGCGCTCCGTGCGGGGAGGCGGCGCGGCTGCGGGCCGCGGTGGAAGCAGCGCCGTGTGGGGCGCAGTCGCCAGGGATCCGAGCGCCGGCCGGCGATTTCGATGGGTGGCGGCGGCGTTCGGGCAAGCGGCTGCGCGTGCAAGGAGGGCGCGGGACCAGTGGCATCCGGGGCCGGTTCGGCGGCGCGCACGGATGATAGTGCTCCATGCGGGGATCTCTGACGACGATGGTGCCCATGCGGGGGCGGCAATCAGTCGGCGGGACCGGCTGCTTGGCCGGCGGTGCCACGGGCCGGCTTCTGGCCAGCGGCCGGTAGCGCGCATGCGGGCGCGACGACACCTCGATTTCCCGTTTTTTGTGTGTGTGTTTTTCATGCAGTGATCAAACATAGAGAACGATGCCAATATTTCTCGTACAGTGATAATGCAAAACAAAACACAACCATGCAAAAAAAATTTTCAATCTATGATGCAATCAACATCTACCCCTTTTCGTAATCTACCGATCGACATTGTGCCGGCGATTTCAGATCTGCTCGCGGTAGATTTAGAGCGGATTTGCATCATTCTAATATACAGTGCAATCAACATCTACCCTGTTTCACAATCTACCGATCGGCATTGTGCCGGCGACTTCAAGTCTGCTCGCGGTAGATTAGGGCGGATTTGCACCGTAGAATTTCAATCTAGAACGCGAAAAGAAAAATACAGATTCAAAAGCGATCTAGAAAATTCAATCTGTGCTTCGATGATTACCTCGTTCACCGGAGCGAAGTCGTGCTGATAACGTGTTGAGGAACCGACGCTGGAGACCAGTCCGAGCGATTCCTCTGCTTAGAACAAGAACGAATCAATCACAGAATCACAGAATAATAGATTGAACACAGAGAGGTAGAGAGAACTCCTGGTCTTTCTTTATTGCTTTAGATTGCATCGGGGGTACATAATGAGGGGGGGCTAGGTCCCTATTTATAGCCTACGATGGGGTGCCCAATTAGATCAGGACTCTTGGATAGAGTCCAGGTTTCCTAACACTTTTTTCATTGCGCTGACAGAGAAAAGCAAGGACAGGAGAGAGAAACGGGGCTCGAAACGCGACAAAGGAAAGGCAGCAAGCTTCGTGCTTTCTTTTTCCTTTTTTCGGCAGAATTTGCTTAGCGCACCCGAAGAAGGCTACTAGAAAATTTTTAAGGCCATGCACTGCTGCATGCACATAATAGTGACCAAGATTCAACTCCCGACAATTCAACTCACCCTGCTTCTGTTCTAAGCCTTGACTCCAATTTCACGCTGATCCATACAGTCCTGAGAGCTATCCCATGCTCTACCTCAGCAATGCCAGATTCGCCAACATCATCACCCACGTCGTCCGAGGCCATGCATTGGCGTCATACTACGTCATCTCCATCGACGATCTTCTGTCTCAGTTAATCGTCATCTTTCATCAAAAAACTGTGTCATCGGCTCTACATGTTTTTGTTGAAAGTAGAGTTCATTACAATTCAGGCCAATGTGCCTATTATTAATGGTATTTATATGAGATTAATCATCGATGATTTCTTCGATGATCCATCATCTACTTCAAGTTACTACGACAAGATCCATAGACGAGGAGTCTAAAATGTAGTTGCAGGTTTTCAACACAATGAATTAATTTAGGCCATGTTTGATCAATGAGACATCAAAAAAAGAGAAAAAACATCAGTTGTGGGAAAAAATTGAATTTGGTGCTTCAGTCATCATTTGGATATGTTGCACTTTAGATTGAGTGCACGATCATTATGGATTCTTTGGCAATATTGATTCTTAGGAATTTGATAATAACCTGATGGTAGTCAGCATGATACTCCCCAGCGTTTTGCTATTATAAAGTGAAGTTTTGCTCTAATTTCAATTTGAGATGAAAGATTTAAGTGCAAGAAGGAGTTTATTTTTGCGTGGATACTACAACATTTTTCAATTGTCATAGCTCGATACAAGTGGGCTACTATAATTTATACTCCATTAATAGCACAAGAGTTTCCTTCATCCGGACAGTTTTATCGGATCAGTTTCAACCATGTCATAGAATTTAATTACCTTTAAAGCTGGCAATTTGACGTATGCGATGGTTACATATGTGCAAGTTACTCTTTCAATGAGTGTATTTGCCTAGTTTTATGTTTCAGGTAGAGCATACCAGATTCTATGAGAAGAGTTCTGTGCTATCTATCTAGCGCCATAGATGTGTATTTGAACCTACTGGTGATTTGCTCAATTTTATTCCGCAAGAAGCGTTTGGATAAGACTATTTGTTTTTCTTGTTGTAGATCAGTCTAATAGATTTCCAAGGCACAAGGTCTGTTGATGAAGACTTTGAGAAGATTTGATTTTCGACTACAGGAGCGAATCCATCTTAAGGTGATGATAGCTAAAGTGCGATCCAAATTCTTCATCATGTTCATGTCGGACACTGCGTCAGATATGACGATGAGCGGTGCATGCGCCAAACCATGTTAGACATGGTAACGACTGACGCATCCTACTCTGGTTCGATTTTCTTCTTCGTTTATTATTTGTCGCACTTGCCCTATACATGTACCCTGTAATCCATAGGAAGAACAAATACCTCATTGTAATATATCCTCACATAGTGATTTTCGTTTTCGTGTGTCCATAGTCTTTCCCACAAGGATTTTCGATGTTAAATCCAAGTCTTCTGTTCTTTTCATCGTCTATATTTATCGTGCATTTTATAACAAGGTTCGTGAGCTCCCCCCCCCCTATTCATGAGTCGAATAAGTCCAACCATATTCTTTACCTGAACTCTTTGATGGTGCTCCAATTTACTTTTGGCTTAAACTTATGGCTGTGACTTTTGGCTGAAAATTTCACTGTAACGAATGTTAATTTTTCTGAGAGAAAAAATGAGAAAAAAATTGGAAAAAACATTATACCTTTATGAACAAGTAAATGAATAAAGCAAAAAATGAAAAATACAAAAAAGCAAAAAATGAAATTAGAAACTAATAACTTCTGAATTTAATAAGCCGAAAAAAATAAAACCTGGAATCGTTTAGAGTGGGCCTTTACGTAAGTGCTGAAGACAACTCCCACGTACCTACCATCATGAGGAAACATACTGGAAGTTAATTTGGAAAACGGACGCCGAACGGCATGCCACCCGATCGGAGCCAGGATTGATGAGAAAGACTGAAAGAGATGTTTGCTTCCATGTGGAGAAGTTATTGTAATCTTTCTCTCTCTCTCTCTCTTTTTCTGAAGTAGGGAAGTGAAAATGAAATTCGATACTAGTTGACAAGTTGTTTACAATTTGTTGTGAGAAGTTATTGTAATCCCTCTTTTTTTTTCTTGAAGTAGAGAAGTTATTGTAATCTCTCTCTTTTTTCTGAAGTAGGGAAGTTAGAAATGGTCCCATTCTGAACGGTTTCTGCTTTTAGTTTATTTTAGTTTTTAGTTTATTTAAATCAAAAACTATTTGGAATATGTTAGCTTCTAATTTGAGCTTATTTTGACTTTTTGGATGTTTTCCAGTATTTTTTTCTTTTCTTTTTTCCCTTATTTCTTTGCATTGTCAATAATGATATAACATTTTTTCTTTATTATTTTCTTAGAAAAAACTAATAGCCGTCACAATGTAATTTTAGTCATAAATTAAAAGCCACAGTTAGAAGCTTAAACTATAAACCGACTGGAGCAGACCATAGTTGTTTACAATCTGTTGCAAACCCATAGTACTAGTTGCCAGTTGCCACCCCGAATTTAAAGGCAGCTCGGTTCAACATGATAACACAATTCGTTTGATGGTTAGTCGTAAGTAGCTAGTATGATTTTCCTTGCTATATGGTGGGTTCAAGTTGCCATAGTGAATTCGTGACTAGTATGATTTTCCTTGCTCTATACTTTGGAACTCGTTTGACGCAACGCGACATATTGTAGGCAGCGAAAGGTGCGTGCCCCAGAAACAACACTGGGCTCTGATTAACTCGGCTTCAGCTTCTGATTTCTGACTTATTTTTCATTATTCATAAGTTTCGTTTTTTCTGAACTTTTAAGTTTTTGTTGAGCTTTTTTACCGGTTCTTTTTTCCCGTATTTGTTTGTATTATACGTAATGGGCTAACATATTTTTTATATTTTAAGTTTTTTCAAATTTAATTATGCTAAATAAGCCTCTGTCAGCTACAGTGCTTTTTTCAGCCAGCTACAATGTTTTCAGCCATGAGCTTTTCAGCCGAACCGATCACCACCGAAAAGTACTCCAATAGATTGGTCGTTCTCCTGTGCTACTGTTTATAATTTTTAGCTATTATTTATTAGTCTAATAAATAATAACTATTAAAAAAACTATAAACCAACTGAAAAAGTCGAAACCGAACCGAAACAGGACCATGCAATTAAAAAAACCCGACCGCTCACGGCCGGTGGCATCACCATGTTCCTTCCTTTCATCTTTATTTGGCTTCCCAAGGAAGCAAAGCATCCTAGTCCTAGGACGGCCGTGTAAAGTCAGCAGCATACCTTTCAGGCTTTAAATAAAAAGATCAAGCTGCATCTAGCTTTGAAAATTTGTTCACAGCTCAGGTGTCAAAGTGGTAGGAAATGTCCTTCCATGGTTGCATTGCGTGTAACATTTTAGCTTAACAAAAGTTTAAAATATCATTTATAACTATAATTATTACTAATGAAAAATATTATTAATAATTAGGCTTTAAGAAAAATCACACAACATAATCATCAGCAAAAAATTTAGCAACACGGGGACCAATAAATTAGTCTTAAGACGAATCAAATAATCAATGAGATGAATCAATAATAGAGCTACACAAAGGAACTCAATAAGTGGCAACATTATAACACCACAAAAAGCTAGAGGAAACCATTAATCATCTAAATTGATCATGATGATAAATTATTGATCGCTTGGTAAAGTGAGGAGGTCAACGTGGATGGCGAAGGCAATGAGAAGAGGGACAAAGGCGGACGACGAGGAGAAGGGGAGGGGCCAACGAAGGCGAATGGCGACGGGGAGGTGCGGCAGCTGTGCGGTGTGCCGTGTGCGCCGCCTCTCTCTAGGGTTGAGAAGGGGCATCGGTTGAGGCGGATCGAATGAATGCTACGTGTCCATCATTGGTACAGGATATTAAAAACATGGCTACAGAAGTTGTTGTCGTTGGACTGGGCCGAAGAGGCATAGACGTATAGCAATTGGGCCACTCGAGCCAAAGAGCGGCATAGGTTTGGCTTATTAACGGATCGAGCTTAAACCCTGACATGAGGGCCGCGACCTATGGCCGGGGGCAGCGTCGAGAGCGCCCAAACCGCGCGCTTCAGCTGGTCCCTCTCCCGCGAATTCTTCAGCAAGGGAACGAGAGAAGCAGAGTGGCATACGAACCGACGACGAAGGCGACCGCGGCGGCTCCCCATTGAGCGGTAGACGGCGAGGCCGGAGTTGATGGTGTGGATGCCGAAGCCTGCTCTGCTAATCCACGTTGACCTGCGTCTGGATCCATCATACATAAACCATGGCTAGTTAGCTACTCTGCTCGGAACTGCGAGACGAGGATTTCTTTCCTTCGCTCGTATTGTATTTATTCTCCAGAGATAGGATAAGGATCACCGGGCACGGACGTAGTTTTCGTTGACTTGTTTCAAGACTTGACGCGAATGGTCCGCCGGTTGCTAATGGAAATCTATTTGGATAAACATTTGTAAGGCTCTGTGTGCACGGCACGTAGTTGTCCGTATGACTATATACAGCAGTATCACCTGGTTTTTGCTGACCATCCGGCCGAAAATACGATGGCTTGCATGGATGCTGGTCGGTTTCTCCCACCGACGTTATTATGAAACAAAGGCTCTCTCCAGGCTCAGCAACCGGCAACACCGACTCTGAACCCTACACCGGCTTGCGTAGTGTGCGTATGGCTTTGTCACTGAGACACGCTCCCATGTCGGCATGTCCCTGCTAAATGAAAACACCACTTCCACTTGAATAGGGTGGCTTCGTGATTACTCTGGTAACATGGTGACGCGCGTTTTCTTCATGTAATCATAATCCTCTTGTGGTGTCATCCTCTTTATTTATTAGGCCTTGTTTGATCCAGCTTATTCCTACGAAACTGGAGGTGTTACTTTCTTGCGTTCCAAATACGTAAAACTGTGATATTCATACAGGAATTTCCTTCGGAATTTACCGGTCACATCCATACGACCGGGCACTTCCGTGACTCGTAAACGGTCCTATAGAAACAAGTTAACGTGAACTTGGGGAGCACGATATATGTCATTGCCATGAACTTGGGGAGCACGATCGATGTCATAGTCAAACGCCGCGGTCGAACGCAACGCCGACGGCACGCAATCTAAACCGACGTTGTAAGCTCTATATATATACCATGGAATTGGAGAGAGCGATAGAAATCGGAGTCTCTCTGTAACGCCATGGCATCATGGATGACGTGCCTAGGGTTCGGTCTCCTTACTCTCAACTCAGCAATAGCCATCCACAGATCGCATGGAGACATCACCGGCATAGCGTTTGTTGTCGCGTCGTACCTCAGCCTCGTGCTGCTGTTCCTGTGCTTACGGCAGTTCGAGAGGGCTCCGGCCAACTCGCCGGCAAAACTTCGCTCGAAAGTTGGTGTCTGGCTCTTGTCCACGCTACTCACGGCGATGTTCTCGTGGAGGGTGTCCGCGCTCATGCCGTTGCCCGTCGCCGTCGTGGTGTGGCTGATGGCTGCGTCCACGGTCGTCGGGGGTTTCTATGCCCTGTTCCTTTTCCCTGTCAGAGATGGAAGCACTCACAGCCAGCGAAATGGTCGCGCGGAAATGAAACACACAACAGATGGACAGTTCGAAGGGAAAGTCATCCTAAATTAGTCATTTGTGTGCATAGTAACTCTATAGTTTGTCTATCTATCTAGCTGGAACCGTGTGGCCTCCATTTTAATTTGCGAACTGTTAGATCATGTGGTTAAGGATGTTTTGATGATAAATAATTGATAAAATTGCTTATTGTTACTTAAGGTGTGTGGCGTGTAAGTGAACTGATATTGGTCAAGTTGTGACGATCTTGTACCGAAAAAATGTTTTTTGATCTTTGCATATGTAGGTTGAGCATGGAGGCGATCATGGTCAGTGACGAGGTGGATCGGGACTAGGATGGAAGATCCGAGATTCAGACGGTCAAGGAGATCACGAGATGGTCGGGCTCATTCTTGGGGCACATGGAGATCAGAGATGGATGATACGTGTTGGAGCTATGGAGGTGCGGTCCGAAGGCTACAACACGTGGTGGGATGATACGTGGAGAAGCTACGAGAGGTGTGGTTCTGAAGGCTTCGACACATGACATGTTAGAAAAGTTGGAATTTAGGAAAACCCGTGTTAGGAAGGGTTTCGGGTCCCTTTGCTTTTGGAATTGGATTAGAACTCGTGGGCTTAGACTCATCTCATGTTTTGGGCCCTAGACTATAAATAGAGATGGGGTTAGAGGCTAACCCTGTGACTTTTAGAGACTAATTTCGTGATAGGGTTTAGGGGTGCTAGGAGAGAGCACTTTGTAGCCAGCATGATGCAGAAATAAAATCAGATCTATTCTAAAAAAAGGAGATTCTGGTAGCAGTCGTGCATCTTGTTTTCGTTTTTGATCGACATCGTCATTCTGCGTACGAGAAGCAAGCAAAGGCGTCTCGGCTTGTTCCCTGTTTGCATGCAGCTTCGATCCATGGGAGACAAAATTAGCGCATTACTTCGGCTCCGTTTGGCACAGTTCTAACTCCGAGATCTATGCTGAATCTGTAGTTTGTTGACTAAATTAAAGTGATTTAAATATTTTTATTTAATATATAATATAAATGAAATGAGTTATGTAAATGCACTTAACATGCCTACAACTCTAGATTCAGGATTTTCTAGAGCTACAGATGAACAGCTTTAGAAAATTTACAGATTTTCTAGAAATAGAGTTCTGCCAAAAGCTTCATTGCGGGCGTTGTCTGCGCATGTCCAGTGCTCATCCTTGCGTCAAGCCATCAAGCGTGAAGCCATCAAACAACGTGAAGGAAAAGAAAAAGGTGAACAGTCCCTGCATTTTTGAATAAAAGTTTGTGAGTTTTTTTAATTCACATATATTATTGTTTTTCTTTGTTTGGTAATTTCTAAAGCTTCTTTATACATTGATATTTATCTATGTTTTTTTACTTATATATATGAGTTAGTTTTAATTAAAAAAATTGATTGCATGATTAAGTGTCTAGGTATTGTTCGATCTGCTGTTATCTATTATCTAGCGAAGGTTTTTTTGGGGCTACAGTATATTGCTACAATACCGAACAGTAATCGCTAGAGTGTTGAACAGTACTGCTACAGTACGATAAAAAATCGTCTTTTTTTGTTATTTCTATTTTTCAGATTGAACGATTAGAAAATAGAAAATTTGAGGAAAAGTTTCCGTTGTGCGCTGCAATCATTCACCCCCCTCTGATCGCCGTCGACGATCCTACATGAACACAATGAACTATTTCTTTTTCGTTATAAAAATGTGTATTACTTATCCCGTATATATATTTATAGATTAATCAAATATTTGGCAGCAGATGCATGTCTACAAATTGATTATGCCTTATGTCTTTTTAGTTTTGTGTTACGATTTGTATGGGTACTGTTTATTGGTGATTTGTTGATATTTAATCACTGCACACTACTTCCGCTTGGGCATATATGCGCAAATTGAACGAGTGCTTGCCAACTGTTACTGTTCATGCACACGGTCAGGCCTGAGCACGGTCTGGCCCAACAAAGTGTGGGTTCTTTTCGATTGCGATTTATATTCAATTACGGTTTATAGTTTCAAAATAACGATAAAAAATCGTTATAGGGGGAGCTAGTAAAAAAAATAAAGAAATTCATAAATTTCTTTTGTGTTCTCTCATATTATTTGCGATGCGTACGTTTTCTCCTAAATCAAAATTGTAACAAGTAAAATCAGAGCCTAACGAGAAGCAAGTCACTTAAAAAATCGTCTCGACATTCTATTTTACACTTCGTCCGCGCGCAGTAAGCCAAACCGAGGCAGCGTCTTATGTTTTTTCACATGAGGTGATTCAGCATGCATGTTTACGCGTGGCCCTACACGTCTCGGTGATGAAGCCAACTACAAGAAGAAAAAGCAAAACGTTGCATGTCGAAGACAGGAGATTTCTTTCTTTTGTTTGGAGAGACAAGACAGGAGATTGGATTTCTCTCGTGTCCAGCAAGGAAGTAAAAGTGCAAGATAGCTTCTCTCGAGGCTTCCGTGTCCGAGCAGAAGTCAAAGTGGCGGAACTGCGAGCGGCAATCAGCGTCAACACTCAACACACAAAGAAAAAATAAGGCAGCAAATTCTGAAGAAGTCCGAGTCGAAAGCAAAAAATTTTCCGCCTCTGAGCCGAAGCGAATCCGAGCTCTTTTTCGCCTCGGAGTTGGTGCTAGACAGACGCAAATAAAGGGGGAGGCTGTCAGATCCCGGGGAGGAATCCGACCTAGAGAAGGAGATTCAACGAAAATCTGGTCGTGGAAAAAGGGGAAATCGCCAGGAACGTAAGGGAAAGTTACTCTACAACTAGGGCTACAGTACTAGGCTAAATGAAATATCTTCAAAGTCTTCTTCCATTCCATACGCAACTGTGTATATATGAGTACAAACCCTAAGCGAGCTTAAGCTCCATACTGCGATTACAACCAGTAAGCACTCCCCTTACACTAAGTAAAGAAGCTCATTAATTAACTAAAACAAGCATTAACTGGACCAATGTAAACCGTTGATCTCTCGTCACCAGATCTGTGGTAGTCCTGGCCGTAGGATGTTGCCAACAGGAATCCACGAAGCGGTATCCTCCCAAAAGACTGCAGTCAGCTCTTTCAGATGTTTTTCCAGGTTCTGACATTGCCCTCTCCTCAACTACATACTTGTCCTCAAGTATGGAAATCCAGAAACCAAGATCTGATTGTCTGGGCATAGAACTGATAGAATGTTGCTTTGGTAAAATTTGCATCCTCCAGGTTGCGTCTTCAGGCGGCAATTGACCCATGGGATCAGCCACTGGGTAACCAGTTTATCAGGGCGCGGAAGGCCTCTTGTCTCTAACACAGCAGCCTGTCCTGTTTTAATCTTCCCCTCTTTAGTGACGACATTCTTGATTTCCGCCTGAACGCTTGAATCAACTGAGGCTATCGCAGCCTCTGATATTGACAATTCCTTAACGATACTAAGAAAATGACTTTCCCAGGGAGCCAACAGTAAGAGGCCTTGCCCTTCCTTGCCTTTTCGTCCAGTCCTACCAAGTATATATATATACCGCTCTCTATCAGCAGGCAACCCAAACTGTATGACAAGGGTGGCGACAGGATAATCAATGCCACGGGCAGATACATCAGAACTAACTAATATCAGCCCCTTTGACCTCCAGAATTCATCTGAGACCTTTGTTCTTGCAGACTGTGTCTTTCTGGAATGGATTTTTCTTACATTCAGTTTCAGCTGGAAGAGGACTTCTGTAACAAGTTTGGTGACCATTGCTGTAGTACACAATACAATTACTTTGTATTCTGCATCTGGTGTAACATGCTTCTCAATACGTTGTATAATATAGAAAAGTGCAGATCTAGTGGTCCAATCATATACTTCTGGCTTACCTGTGAATGTGTCTCCTCATCTCCAACTAATTCTTCGCCTGAACTTAATCTATCCCATGCAGCCTTCTCAAGATGAAAGCATATTATATCCATCGGTAAACATGCTCCATCTGCAGGATCAAGTTTTGAGCCAACTCTTTTCACCACAGAACATGCTTCGGCAACACCAACGAACTGACTACTTTCATTTACAGAGAAAAGCAAGAACACTGGGCATTCAATCAATTTCTCCTGAGCTTCTCGGTATCCAGCATCCAGCTTCTTATTTCCATTTGGAGTGCTTGCCCACAAATTATATTTGACACTCTTGTGCACATCCTCTTCACTGTAAGATTTGATAATGAAAAACTTTGCATCCTTGTATGTTACATGAAAACCTTCCTGGTTAAATTGGCAGTTATCTGGAGGACACTATTCTCCCTTTTTCCAATAGTAGGTATGGCAGAACCATAAGATGTGAAACTGGCAGTTGATCTCTGATGCTGGTTAGAGCAGACTGGCCCATCATACCACTGAACTGGAAAACCAATGTACAGTTCAGCTAAGATGCAGCCAAGAGACCAAATGTCAATCTTCTGATCATATGGAAGACCCAGAATGATCTCAGGAGCTCTGTAAGAACGAGACTGGACATATAAGCTTAAGTTTTCTGTCAAGAAGCAACTGTTTCCAAGATCAATAACCTTAATTTCACATCTGCTGTAGCTCTTCATATGGATATTCTCTGGTGTCAGGTCACAGTGGACTATATTTAAATGATGCAAATACACCAAAGCTTCTAAGCATTGTTGAGCTACAGCCTGTATTCTGAGTAATGAAAAGTACAACTCATCACCAGACTCCTTCTGAAATTCATATAGCTTCACCCGTAGTAATTCAGTGACAATGAAGAGATGTTCCTGTACAACCTTGCTAAATGCAGCTGAGCCAAGATACTTAGTGACACGATATCTTCCGGTTATAACTGAATTCCAGACAATAGGAAAGTCTTTGTTTTCCTCAAAGCCAGTCCTGCTCTTCCGGTGGAAAATTTTCAGTTCTAACACCTCATATTCTTGATGAAAATTATAGAGTGCAATATCAATATTCGATTTTGGATCTTCCTTGATTTTATCAGTAGAATTAAGAACATCTGTATCTTGTAGAGTGCCATATAAAGTAGCCCTTGTCACCCATTCCTCCAAATTTGGCTCCCAAGCAATGCTTTCGAGAATCAGATCTTTAAGAATAGCAACATGTGCCTTTTGGTCCCATAACAACAAAGGAATATGCCCACTGTTAGAAACATCATATAGAGAAAAGATATTAGCTGCCGGCACATAATAGAGCTGAGCTCTTTCATAAATTTGTCCAGATGCTATTATCACAGGCTCAGACATCAGCTTCATAGATATTGGGCAACAGAACTTTGGAGGTGGAGTAGCAACCCCTGGTGAATTATTCTGATATTCAAATGTCCCAGTCCCAGACTTCGTAGGTGAAAAACATCTCTGAGGAGTATTGTTGCCACTAGCAATTAAGTCTGTACTTGGAGTTCCACTTGCTGCACTCACAGTCTCATTCTTTACACCAGCCTCAATGAATGGTTTGCTCTTAGCTTGCTGTGAATAAATCTTGCTCTGCCCTGTAACAGCATTATAAGCATCCTTCTTTGCCGCTGTTCCAGCTCCCTTCTCCATGCCATTGGCCATCCAGTTAACTTCACAAAAGTTTAAATCTGGCCAAGGTGGAAGATTCCAGAGCAAACCCAAACTCTTTAATCTCCTGTCAGCTCTTCCCACCTTATATAACTGGACTAAATCAGACTTGGCCTCATCAGGAACATTAATCATTGTAAGGTAAGACTCACTTTGTTGAATGCATTCAAAAGGTTCTCCCCCATGGGATCTAAGAAAATCTAGTCTGGGGCCTTCAGCAGTGATTTTATATAAGCTGTGAACCCTCTCATTACTAGGATTAGGATTCCATTGCTTAGCATGGTATTGAAACTAAGGTGGATTCAAGTAACCTCTAGAATTCTGTGGCCACTGCCTTGCCAAGTCTGTACCCTGATCCTGATCCCAATTGTTCAAAGTAGGAGAAGCTAAAGGAGGATGCGGCAATGGATCTAGATCCCAACCAGTGGCAACTACAGAAAACCTAGTGGAAAGAGAATTGAAGTTACCTTCGGGGGTGCTCACATTCGGCAATTGGTCCTGTTCCCAGCCCGTTGCCACAATCTGCCTCAGATCTTCTAGCCTTCTTGTCATCTCCATCTCCAATTCAGCCGATTGATTCAGGTTAGGTAGATTTCTTGGTTCCTCCGATTGAGCCCGATCTTTCATATTTCTCAGTTCAACTACTCTAGCTTGAGGATGTACTAACCTTTGCACTAAAATTTCCACTCTATTCATTCGGTCTTGCAAACCCGACACTTGCTTCTCTAAGTCTCCCACCTTTCGGTCCAGTACATCAACCTTGTAGCTGACCGTCTTCGCCTCTTGCCTCGTGGCCGTGAGTACCAACGCCTCCAGTTCATTCCTCGCCATGGACTTGGTCATCTTCCCGCTGATCGACGCAGGCTTAGGGATTTTACCCGGGACAATGTTCGGAACCTTCACCACGCACCGATCTGGTCCGCCGCCATAGCCGGATGGGGAATAAGGCCGGTCCGCGACAGCTAGCGCGCGCTCCGTCGATCCAAGCCGCCGCCGCAAATCAGAAGAATCCGGAACTTGACGAGGAAGATAAGGCTGCAAAGCTGGGGCGAGCTCCGCCGATCCGGATTGAAAGCAACTGGGGATTTTACAGGCCGAAGACCCCAACCCAGTCACTCCCAACCACTCTTTGCCGAGGAAGGTCATGCTCTGATACCAATTTGTCAGATCCCGGGGAGGAATCCGACCTAGAGAAGGAGAATCAACGAAAATCTGGTCGTGGGAAAAGGGGAAATCGCCAGGAACGCAAGGGAAAGTTACTCTACAACTAGGGCTACAGTACTAGGCTAAATGAAATATCTTCAAAGTCTTCTTCCATTCCATACGCAACTGTGTATATATGAGTACAAACCCTAAGCGAGCTTAAGCTCCATACTGCGATTACAACCAGTAAGCACTCCCCTTACACTAAATAAAGAAGCTCATTAATTAACTAAAACAAGCATTAACTGGACCAATGTAAACCGTTGATCTCTCGTCACCAGATCTGTGGTAGTCCTGGCCGTAGGATGTTGCCAACAGGAATCCACGAAGCGGTATCCTCCCAAAAGACTGCAGTCAGCTCTTTCAGATGTTTTTCCAGGTTCTGACAGAGGCGTCGCAACACAGAAAGAGAATAAAAAAACTCAAAGCAAGTTCAAGGGAAAAAAACAGCATAGTTTTTATTCACCGTTCCCTCGGTTCAAGAACTGCTTCAACGTAGCCCGAGTTCTTGATCTATGCTTAAGATCATGTCGCATACTCTGGGAAGTGGTGTCACCGGTGACGAGGCATTATCCGATAAGATGACGAAGAAGAGTTCCGTTGTCTCGATGCATTATCCGATGCTCATGACGAGTAATTATGCAGCCTGGGCAATCAAGATGAGGTGTACATGAAGGCTCAAGTAGTGTGGGATGCGATCGAGAACGGCAACATCGATGTGCGTAAAGATCAGATGGCATTGGCGGCCATCTATTAGGGCATCTCAGAGAAGACGCTCTTCTTATTGGCCGAAAAGGAGACGGCCAAAGCTACGTGGGAGGCGTTGAAGACGATACATCTTGGCGCAGATCGTGTGAAGGAAGCAAAGGTACAAGCTCTCAAGACCGAGTTCAAGGTGCTGCGCATGAAGGAAATGGAGTCGATCAATGACTTTGCCGTCTGATTGACGGTCATCATCAACAAGATTCGGGCCCTTAGAGAGAAGGTGGAAGAGTTGTACGTCGTAAATAAATTCATTCGTGTTGTTCCCTCACAGTTTCTCCCGATTGTTTGCTTCAGTCATAAAGTAATTTGGAGACCTAAAGATAATGACCATAGAGGAGGTCATCGGTCATCTTAAGGCGTATGAGGAACGTATCCACGATAATAGCAACAAAAGCGACGGACAGCTTTTGTTGCCCCGCGTTGAATGGAAGATCCGATCATCAAAGCATGAAGGCAAGAACACTTCTAGGGGTGGTGGCCAAGGCCGTCAGAATCAAAAGTTTGATAAGACAAAAGTGAGGTGTTATAATTATAATGATTATGGACACTTTGCTTCAGAATGTCCCAAGCTGAAGATGAAGAAAACGTTTGTTGCTGAAGCGCTCAGCGATGATAAATCAACAGTGCTCTGATGAAGAGTTGAGTCAGGAACGTCAACAAGAAGTGTCGCCGTCTAAACTCAAGTAAAGTGCTAGGCATAAAGTTTAGTAAGTCGTAGTTGAGTCCGACTGCATCAATGTTTTAGAACATTTGCATCTGGTGGACTCGTACTAGTTGAGTTCCTACATGTAGCTTGCATGTAGAACGCTTCATGTGGATGCGTGACTGGTAGTTCATAATGCATTGAGACTAAAACTGAGTATGTCAACTCAAGATTAAGGGGGAGATTGTTAAAAATAATCTTGACTTCGAGTCCTAGAGATAGTAGAGTCCGTCTCTGAGTATAACTCAAGTTGAAGTTGAGTTCAACTTGAAATCCGAATATGTATGCAAGTAGGATATTTTTATCCCTATATATTGGGGAGATTTGTACCCAATTTTGTAAGTAAGAAGAAGCGAGAGAAAAAGCAAGGAAAACGGGAGCTAGTAACAGAATAAAAAAATTCAGAAATTTCTTCCGTGTTCTCTCAGATTATTTGCGATGTGTACGTTTTCTCCTGGATCAAAGTTATAACAGAACTGAGACGGAAGCGAGAAAAATGAAAAAACCGCTTCAAAAAGCCAGATATTCATATTACCTTTTGACATATCTAAACAAAAGTCAAAAATGGAACCAATATGAAGAGATCCACTTCGGAACAGCACCTTGCCTTGCGGCCATGCAGAGCTTAACTCAACCGACGCGCATATGGATCTTAAGGTAGTGCTCAAAGTAACTTTTGGCTTCTGTTTGAGAAAGCATCGTAGCGGCTCATAGGTTTTTTTAGTAATTACATTTAAAAAATAAAAAATTATATCATCACAAACAATGCAAAGGATTAAGATAAAAAAAGAAAAAGAAAAAAAATAATAAACCAACATGTTTTAGAAATTAGAAACCAGAAGTAGAAGTCATTTGGAGTGGTCCTTAGCAGTCAGAATGTGATTTGAAATTTCTACTCAAGAAAATAAATTAATCTCTTTTCTAAAAAAATTCTCTAACAATGTGGTGAAAGATGCGACAGCAGATCAGGGTCGAGGCGAACAAAGCACACACTTGCCATACATGGCGGTATCGCAACGTACGGACCGACCCAAAGCTACTAGTGTGCTCAATCCCGGCCATCACCGCCCTGCGCTCAATCGAATGAAATTAACCCACGACCATTATTGTCATGTCTCAGAGCATATGTATGGCAAGACTATTTCATAATAGAATTAATTATGATTTATATCCTATAAAGCTTCTTCTATATCTCTAAACCTTCTATACCTCAGGGAGGTTGATTTAAGTCACCATCTAGTCAATAAATATGCCCTTAAGGGTTGAGCAATACGAGCATCTAACTATTTCAACTATGCTATCTTTTTTTGTATGATATCAGAGTCAAGAAGTTGACTCGGCTGACTCAATTAATAAATAACTGTTGTCCACATTTATTCCACGTTAAGCCTAAGGGAACCTATACATGAGGGGGTGTTAAAGTATATGTTACGACAACTTAAGTTTTTAAGCGAACTGGTTAGTATATGCAACTCAATATTGTATCAGGTACCATATTGATATGTTTCCTTCCATGAGGGAAAAAGACTGATTGATTCAACCATAGTATGGAGAATGTATATAGAGAAGGCAATGATAGATGGTCGTCGACCTATGCATCCTTTCGGAAGGAGTAATACTAGAAAATGGTACATCGTTCTGACGGTATACCAATTTGCTGGTGGATTTGATCGCCTCCGGCCACCAGCGCAACCCTCCTTCTTCAACTCTGACGCCGCCCCTCCACCTCCTTCAACTCCGACATCACTTTCCCCTCCTTCACCTTCGACTCCGGATCTACCGACGACGGGTTCACCGTAGCCCCAGAGGTAGAGGGAGGCCGGGGAGGCGGCGGAGGGTGGTGGGTGGCGATAGAGGAAGGCACGGCGGCGGCATACTAAATATTAGGTTAGGCAAGGTGGTACCGGCCAAGGTTGTCAAAATCGTGATCCTGAATTGGATCGGAGACATTTTGGTAGGATTGTATTCTAGGATCAAATCGTAGAATCTAATGTCCTACCTAATTCTACCAAAAACATATTTTTTTTCAATTCACTGTGCATTCCAAGAGTGATATGAGTGTTTATTTGGTCATTTAGCATCTAATTTTATTAATAGATGTATCTTATTCACGACTAGAATCGTGGTTTAAATTCTATGTAATTGAAAGCTACGACTAGAAGAGTGATTTTATTAATATTGCTATAATCTTATCATTTTACATAAAAAGTAAAATAAATAAATAATCAAATTAATTTTTATTATTCCAAACCTCCGAATATTAATGTGTAAGCTATTAACTACTTAGTACTTAACATATAACTTGAATTGAGAGATAGGACACAACTAAACACCAAAATCTTTTATGATATTGGATGTTGCATGATTCCACGATTCTACCATGATTCTACAAGATTCTATTACTAGGATCGTGATTATACCTGGTATGACGCAAGATGCGATATGAGTCGGGTTGGTTTCGTGGGATCGTAGAATCGTACTATTCGATGACTACAATTGCGATTTTAACAACCTTGGTAGCGGCAGAGAAGGGAGAGATGGTAGTGCGGCCAGGTGGCGAGGTCGCCGACGACTGCCAATGGTGGAGGAGAGTGTAAGATCGTTGAGGCGGTTTTAAAAATTCTCTTCTAATTAATATCAATTTCTATTTGGTTAAACCAAGTATATAATATAGAAGCTTAACTCAAATTGATTTAGCACAAATAAAATCTAAATCAGTTATGTTCACCTAAGTGCACCAACACTCTAAGGCTATGTCAAAGTTTGTAATATTAGGATGACAAGCAATCAATTTAATTTTATTAATATAAATTGCTTGAAGGTAAATTGAGCACAACAAAATAAACCACAATTAACACATTTGCTTTTTACCGTGGTGTTTAGAGACTTACCGGTCTCCCCTAGTCCACATTAAGGTAAGCCTAAACGAATTGAACCGGCTCCATGAATTAAGCCTTCCACCATAAATCCACTAGTGGTAGTTCTTTCCTGCTCCGAGTAAGTAAGCTCCAACCTTCACAATCCGCCGGATCTTCTCACAACCTTTTTTGAGAGGATCACTACGTATGATGCCTCCAACGTCATCTAGGAGTCGATAACCTTTAAAAGTAATAAGTCAAGCCCTTCGCTTGACTCTCACTACGTGCAACGAATGTACAAACTCAAGTGGATAATAAATCCACCTCTAGATGCAACACATGCAATCTAGAGCCTTCTCCTTGCTCACAAGGTGCAACACATGCACAATTGAGATGATGACCTCACATTAGCTCAAAGGAGTGAAATAAAGTGCCAAAAGTCTTCCTCCAACCAGCCACACCCACACCACAAAAACTAGCCGTTGGAAGAAAAACACATGAGAAAATAGGATTTTCGGAAATACCATAGACTCAAAACCGGTACTTCCACTCCCCTTTGCAATGATCAGAAAACTAGTCATTATCAGTGAATCCGATAATTCCGACAGCTAAAGTTCGGTACTACCTATCATCGTAAGTACCGTTACATTCATGCAGAACTACCAATCTCACCGAGGATGAGAAGACTCCATGAAGATATCTCTCTAGAAAATATGTATCACTACACAAGCTGGTCGTTTCACAAATCAGAAGTACTGCTCACACAGAGCCGGTAATACCGCTCGCTGGTCGGATGCTCACACAGAGCTAGAAGTACCGCTCGTCGACTACACTAGTCCACAACCACGTTTGTCTCTGACCACGTTGTCCAGTTCAACCACACATGTCTCTGGCTATGCTGGTCTCTGACCACATTGGTTTCGACCAATCAGGTCCTGACCACATCGACCATGTTGATCTTCAACCACGTCAATCTTTGATCACACAGATCTCCGACCACTACGTCGATCTTCAACCATGTTGTTTTAATCATGTCAGTTCGGCCATGTCAACTTTGACCACAAGGTCTCGACCACGCCAGTTTTGTTCACACAGATCTCGGCCACGTCGATTCGACCACACTGGTTTTGATCACACGAACTTTAACCACGTTAGTTTTGACTACAATGGTTTCAACCACGCTGGTTTCGATCACACAGATGTCGACCATGTCGGTTCCGACCATGCTGATTTTGATCACACATATCTCAACCACGTCGGTTCCGACGACACTGGTTTCAACCACGGTGATTTCGATCATACAGATCTCGACTACGTCGGTTATCGACTATGCTAGTTCGACCAAGTCAGTTCTTCCACACTGGTTTCAACCACCTTGGTTCCGACCACCTTGATTCAACCACATTGGTCTCGACCACTTTGGTTTTTGACCACATTAATTCAACCACTTTGGCCCTCGACCATACATGTCTTTGACCACCTTGGTTCGACCACACTAGTCTCAATTACATTGGTTCTCGACCACCCGAGTCTTCCGACCACCAACGCACACGGAAGTTCTGTGATTACAACACCGGTAGTTCCGTTCGGTGGTAATAATGTGCATTACACTATGATAATTATGATTATCTTGAAAAGTGCATATACTTCAATGGGTTTTGCGAAACATATTTGCAAACTTTAGTATCATACACACAAGTATCAAACATAATTCCCAACAAGTTGTAAAACATATTTGGATACTTTTGGAATCATGGCACAAGGATTAAATATAAGCTTCAATCATTTGCAAAACGCATATGAAAATATAAGTCGCATACCACAAGGAATAGGAAACATGGACTTCAAAAACTTCTAAAATATATTTGCAATGTATAGTCCTATGTTACAAGGATTCAACACATGAGCCACATCTATTTGTAAAACACAGTCGCAAATATAAATATCATGCTAAGGAGAGTTAGAGCAAGAGAGGTTAAACTATCAACACATGATAAGACTCAAGCTACTAGACATGACCCCTCTTAACAGTACAACAACCTATACTAGCAATCTGGTCTTCCAACCAAACACCAAAATCGGTAAAAAAAACTAGGAACACATTATTAACCCTACCTAGTCATACTTTGTCTTAGCATCTTCTTGAAGTTTGATGGTACACATCTTCACTTCAAGTCCAGATCCTTATCACTTGAACTCCATCAACACATGATGGTTCTTCTCTAGACTTGATGATCAACATATGATCATCTCCTCTTAGACATGCATTAACTCATGATGCATCATTCACTTGGCTTGATGATCTTCAACACATGAAGCCATCCCAAGTCATTCTCATTTGTGGAATCTAACCTATTTATCCAACTCATGTAAAATGTTAGTCCACAAATTAATTGTCATCAATTACCAAAACTTCACTATGAACTCATAATAGAGGGACTAAACTCCACAATCTACCCTTTTTGATAATTCATGGCAATCTCAACAAATAATAAGATACAAGATTAATTTGTGAGTATACAACATATACACAATACTTGTATGCTGTAGAGTAAGCTTTCAAAGCAAAGATTACTCATCCGATTGTTATTAAACATCCAACCATTAACACATAATGGAGGTACTAGATGACAACCCGATTATGAGTATATATGAACTACACAAGTTATATATATACTTAAGGGATATGTTTCAAAGTAAAGATCCAAGATGAATATGGATCAATACTAATGAAACCTCTAATTATAGAGTGAACCACCCTACATGTGTGCATACAAGAAATATTATGAAAGCATATGCACATATTCAAATTAGACTATTTGGTGAGTTCAATCTATATTTTGGATCTGATGAATGCAATAAGATATAAGAATGTGATGTCAAATGCATTAATCAGCAATGTCTATCTCACACAAGATATGTGGATGTACAATGAGGCTCATATTAATAGCGCATAAAGTTAAATCCTTAAATGCCACCCAAGTAAGGCATCCACATCTCAAAAGTGCTAACCATACTTCTCTCTATACTACACGATCACTCGCCCAATTGAAAACTAATTTATTTAACCAACACCAATGACACTACCCATGTTATAGTATATAAATTTTATAACTATGGCTGACTACCACGATTCAATATCTCACTAAGTTAAAATTAATTAATTAACATATGATGATGAGCTCAACGTACTATAAGTATGGCTAAGCATACTAAACGTACAACCCAAGTAAATATTAGTATCGCATTACTAGATAGTACTATCCTATGGTGATAATAGAATTATGGCATTCAAATTATCAAGTGAGGGATTAATCAAATTTGGTCAATAACTATCAGGTACAAGGGTTTATATTAATTTAGCAATGCATGATAATTTAAAAAATAATAAATAGATTTAAAACAATAGGCTCATCATGATAAAAGATCATGACTAGCCTTGGCTTTGCTTAATTACCAACTCTTGAACTTCAGGTTCTACTTCTGTTCATTCGAAGATATTATCTAACGAGAGAGAGTGAACGAAACATAAATAAATTTAAATAAAATATAATAACAATAAAAAATAGAACTAAAACATAGATCCAATTTTAGATGAATTTAAAAAGAAGAATAGGGTCAATTAAAATTTGGACGGAGAAGAACGGGCTCTCAAAAGATTGAAATCTAAAAAAGGAAAAAAAAGATAATATTAATCTTTTCTTGAATTATTTTTCTAAAGAAAAATGGTGTGTGTCACTAACAAGTGGGGCATGGTCTATGGACCAAGTCCACGGGCTAGGGTTCACAATCTACAATGAGTCGGGTCCATACGTAAGAGTCTCGATTCACGGTCAACTTAGTCTAACAAACCAACACGGAGACTAGGGCTGATGTGTCATGATGTGGCGCTGACTAAGATGACACGTGAGCAAAATTGGCATGCGGACGTGGCCGAACATTGCGGTGGTGTGACATGACATTGTGCGCTACAGTGGCTGTAGATGTGACTTAGATTGACGGTCCATGACGATGACAGTGAACGGCGATTTATCGAACTTTAGCGAGATGCACCTGAGCTTCAATGTGCGATGGAGAACTCATCTAACGGCGCCAATTTGGAAGGGAAGGCCAGGATGAGAGTCTTCATTGGCAAGGGATGGCGATGGGATCGACTCCACGGTGATCTCAGCCTCCGGTGGCGCATTGACCTTGGCATTAGGTGGATGAGGTCGGGGGTCAGGGATTCTTTGGAGGAGGTTGGTGAGAATGAAAGCTTACCAACACAAACGTAATTGCTAATTGGAGTTGGACAAGGTAGCGGTGCAAGAACCCGAATTCGACGCGAAGAAGGCGAGCGGCAACATCTTTGATGGTGTGAGAGAATGGTGCAGCTCAGGGTGTAGAACGGAGGGCTTGACCGAGGGTTTTATACTTGGGAAGATGTGGTCACGTCGGACTTCTATGGCGGCGTGGAGAAGAATCCCAGTTGGACACACGAGGAAGAACTCCAGGAGGGAGATGGGGCACCTGACTGCAGGACCCCACCAGTCAGCAACAGTGTAGAACATGGGAACATGGAGGCGACGCGTGTCGCACATGAAATGGCTGTGGCTGATCGGATGGTGCCGAGGCGAGTGGGCTACGGATTGGGCCAGGTGCAGAGATGGGCCAAGGCAAGCTGGTGGGTCGAGTGGGAGGAGGCCACAAGAAGAAACGCTGGGCCGAGTGGACCGGACCTAATGGTTTCAGCCCAAAGGCTTTTCAAGGATTTTCAACATTTTCAAATTTGAGAAAATGAGAAAAGGAAATTTGAGCTCTAAAAAAAGCAAAAAATCCATAAAAATCCAAGAAAACACAGAAAAATCCTTGTAACACAAGGAATCCAAATAAAATAGATTTTGGATTAATTAAATTTATTTTATTAACATTAAAAAAATTAATTCCTAAAAATTAAAATTAAGCTTGATCCTGCCCCCACGCCGCCAATCGGGGCAGCGACCACTCGAACTGGCGGATGCACCAAAAAAGGAGCAGCAGGTTAAGGTAGGAGGAGACAAACGCGATCGTGTTGCGGTCACCGCCTGTGAGGTAGACGCAGAGAGCGAAGTTGACGGCAACGCCGACGAAGCTGATCAAGGTGGCCCATGGGACATGGCGATTGACGGCCAGGGCGGTGGGATTGGGGTGGCAGCCGCCATCGTTGTTTGGAACAGATCTAAGAGAACACAAATTATTTTCAAAAGGAAAAGTCCATATAACATCTTGAACTTTGCCTGAAAGTCTGTTCAACACCCTGAACTATGAAATCAAACATTTGACCCCCCTCCCCTCGAACTTTGCAATCCGATTCAAGTAACACTTTGATCCGGTTTTGCATAGTGGTATTGCCCGCATGGCATAATGAGTGGATGATTTGCCACGTGAAATAACATGTTGACAAAGTTTAGATAAATGATAGGTGGGGCTCATAGGGACTTCTCATTTACGGAGCTTCCATGCACTTCCATGGCTCCCACCCTTGTATAGAGATGGCAACGGGCACAAACCCGCTAGGTTTTGCTATCCCAAATCCGTGCCCATGAAAGTTGGACGTGCCCGCTAAAAAACCCATGCCCGTGACGGGTGCAGATTTTTGCCCAGACCCATGCCCACTGGGTTAACGGGTACCCACAGGTCGCCCGTGGGGTCAGTAATGCGAGCTGCAACAATGGTTAATGGAGAGGAGGAAGAAGTTCACCGGCCATCTTCGTTGGAGCCGGAGGGCAGCGCCATGGCCAAGGGCCTACTGCTGCGATGCGCGTTGGCTGCGGCGTGGGGGCGGCGGCCTGAACTGGAAGGCGAGGCAACGGCGAGGGCGTGCGGGAGGACGAGCGTGCGGCGAGAGTGGCGGGAGAAGGAGCGGGAGCTGCGGGACGGGAGGGCGAGCGTGGAGACTGCTGGAGACCGAGCGCCAGATGCGCCACCGCTGCGGCGGCTGTTGAATCGGGGTGGGGACTGGGGAGGAGTGAGTAGTGACCGTGACCGAGTGCTAGCTAGGGTTAGCCGTATGGGTAATGGGGTATTGCTGCATTGGATTTGGGGGCTTGGGGCTAAATGGCTAATGGGCTGGGTTTGTTTGCCTGGGAGGCTAGGAGCCTGGGTTTATAACTCCTATGGATCGGGTTTATATTACCCATGAGTTTATGGGTTTGGGTACTATATGAACGTACCCGAACCCGGCAGACCCGATAGGTTGGGCTTTTTGCCCATAAAGAGACCCATGGGTTAGGAAATTGACTCAGACTCATGCCCTAATAGAGTAAAAACCCACCGGGTATCGGGTTTCGGTTACCCATTGCCATCTCTACCCTTGTAGCTCCCTCTCTATTTCGATTGAGGAAGAAGCTTCTATGGGCTCCATCTATCATTCACCTCAGTATGGTCAGTGTGTCATCCTATATAGTAAAACCGCTTACTCATCACGTTATGTGGATAATACCGCCCTGTGAAACTAGGATAAAGTGTTATTTGAACCGAATTACAAAGTTCAGAAAGTTAAATATCTAATTTTATAGTTTAAGTTACTAGATAATTTTTTGAGCAAAATTCAAGATGTTATATAGACTTCTTTCTTTTCTGAACAAATCGTCGGTAAGTACAAAGGGATAGGTGTACTTATCGCACTGGGCTACATGGCCGTTCAATTCACATATTTACCCGAGCTGCAGAGAACAAAGGACGGAACCCGGCAGTGAAAGTCGCGGCCGCCGTGCCCCACACTAGGAACGCCACCGCGCGAGGCATCAGCGGCGCGATCCTCGCGGCGAACATAACGGTGAGTAGGCTCGCGAGCAGCCAGACGGCAAGCTTTAGCCTCCCCTTGGCGGCCGCGTCGCCGGCGCCAGCCGCGCGCTCGAACGCGCGGATGCACCAGAACAGCATGAGGAGGAGCGCGTACGACGCGGCGACGAACAGCGCCGACCTGGCGTCGCCGCCTCCCGACAGGCGCAGCGCGAGGGCGGAGGTGACGGCCAGGGCAACCAGACCGAGACCATGCAACCAACGGCCGTTGTTAACGATCACCATGTTTTACTGCTCGAATGTGTGTCTTATGTCAATAGCGCCTGGGTTGCAAAGGTATTTATTATATACACACGCTAATTACGATCTCCTGAGCGAAGCTGTTAGCTGTGGATGAGCTAGAGGAACTTACGCGTAAAGAACAGCGATGTTCCCAGCGAGTTTAAGAGTTATTCTTCTTTTAAGAATGTTTAAGAGTTAATTGAACGTGTGATTTAGTTAACTATGCTCTAAATTAATACTATAACAACGTGTACGCCAAAATATACTGGTATTACATGTATACTTGTATTCTTGTGTTGAGTAATGAGTATTTTTATTCCGCCCTTGTTAATGTACTCATTATTATTTGGCAGCCGAACTTGTTCCAACTATTGTAATACCCGGCCTGATAGTATGGTGGTCCATGTGGTCAGTATGGACTTGTATTGATGGGGATTAGTTTCGTATTGTTTATCTAAAGTGAGTTATAATAGTATATAATGTCTGTTGGATCTAAACGTAGTACCTCTAGGTTAACTCTTTTACATGAAGCAAGAACAAAAATGTAAGTGAAGTGCTATATATGCGCAGGTCCGCCCCATGGCTAGGCTGGTCATTGAGCAAGTTTTGGGCAACTGTATTACAATTCATATCAGAGATCAACCCGCCGTGCACAAGTACATGTATGTACGTGTTGGTCCTCAGTGGGTACCTACAACACTGATGTTACACCAAAGAGTCATTCTTGTCGTGTATGTGGTGTGCTGCTGAGCACGTCAACCCTTAAAGGGGGTTAGTGTAATATCCTTTTCATTAGTGTGGTGGCCTATGTGGGGTTGTGTTAGTGGGATTAGCCACATATTGCTCATCTAAAGTAAATTGTAGTAGCATATAATGTTAACAAACGTAGCATCTTCAAGTTAACTCTTTTACATGAAGTGAGATGAAAGTATAAACAGGATGCTATATGTGCGTGAGTCTGCCCCATAAGTGAGCTAGACATTGAACGAATTTTAGACTAGAATGTTACAACCACAAAGTGGAATATTTCAATTGGCCATTGGTTCTAACTCGTTGCAGTGGTTTGACCATGAAATACTTTTTCGAAACCGGTTTGACATATAAATGCCACTTTTTTATTTAAAAATATCCTAAAGTTTATATTAACAATAGGACGATTAAACATAAGCAAGCATCAACTAAAAGTTTGTTCAGTGGAAATAAAACGCCTCGGATACTCTCAATCTCAAATATCTTAAGGGCGGGGGCCCAGCTACTAACTGTATCACTTTCGTGACGGCGAGAGTTCTTGGAAATGGTCCGAGAACAGAGCTGTTAATACACACGGTATTTCCGATGGGATCCTTCAGACTTGAGCAAAGTGTTGCCTAATCGAGTGAAAACTTAAGGAATAAGATATTTTGAGCTGTGAATTATTACTTATAGCTGAAATTTTTAATTTTAGTTATTTATGAAAAAAGTACAGAGAGATCCTTATGTGCAATTTTAATAGATATAACTGGAATTGGTACAAAAGTTGATACACTGTCTACTACAATCAATTTATAGATCCTATTTTAAAAAAAGCACTTAGTTTAAAAACTAGTTACCGTAGATAACATAAGGCATAAACCCAAAAGAATAACCCCTAAGATTTCAGATGGAAACACAGACAATTTCACAAAAAGATGGAAACACATACCAAAAGCGGCTACCGACAGAGAACGGCAGGTATTACTAGCATCCAATGTGACAGATCATGTCCAAGTACACAAACGAATTGCTTATCACATATATCATAGAACCACCAACACATTGCAAGACGGCAACACAAGGCAATGTTGGGCATTTGCTTGTCCAGCCGAGGCCACGGAACAAACCCAGTACATACATAGGATATACGTACATCAATAATGCATCTGATTGAGAAAGCCGAGTATACTACAGGGTCAAACAAGCAGGAACACACGGTTCTGGCACACATCCAATCAAAACTCCAGTGCTCATTGATCCTAGGATGCTGTTTATATATCACGATGAAAGTTTGTAACCAACTTCGCCTTACAAGTGGTCACCACAGCCTATGAATTCATACCGCAGTCCCTTCCACTTGTCCCAAAAGGACGAAAAGAACTCAAGCATATGCGTCAGTTAGCTATGCTCTACAGGTTGGCTGCCAAAGGATTAGTCCTTCCAGTTGATCACACATTGTTGTATCTGTCTTCACCAATTTGCCTAGGAAAACAAGAATAGACCATGTAAGGTTGCCTTGAATGGGTCACTCGATGGAATTGTAAAAGAATTGCAGTAACATGTACTCTTCAATAAGCTACAGCATCATTACTTAAAGGTGGCAAGCGGAGATCCAGCTGTTGTAAAGTATGAGGCGAGATCTATATTCAGGTCATCGTACATGCTCAGGAATGGATGAGTCTGGGTACCAAAGACGACAGATAGGAGAGATGGGTCAAGATCAGTGAGCTAGCTTTGCAAATGACGCTTTGAAAAGAACATAAAGCTGTGAAGCGGAGCAGAATTTTTAGCTTACTGATAGGACTTGTGCAGATGACCTATCCGTAGTGTCCTTTTGGATACTGAAAATCCACAAGAAAATCAATATATCGTATATTAGCCTTCTTCTGGACAGTGATTTTCCATAAAGAAAATAAAGAAATCAGTTAATCTGTCCACATGTGAGGGAATAACATTTAAAAAAACATATAAAGAAGTCAGATAATCTCTGCATGTATAATGTACAGAGGCACAGAGCAGGAATTTTGACTTGGGAATCACAAGTTCACAAGCAAAAGGTATGGTGTTTGTAACCACATTCATAATTTAAATTAAAACAAATTGCTAATATTGCTCACATAACTTTCATTAACAAAGGGGGATCATAGGAGAAGTACATATACCATGCAGAAATGAATGAACAGAATTCCGCTGAAAACTGGTCTGATGGTGCAGAAGGTGGCGGTTGGTCGACTACTGCTTCAAGAAGTTCATAAAAGCTATCACGAGGAGGATATGGAAAATTGCCGGTGGCACATTCCAGCATAACTAGGCCCAAGCTCCAGATATCACTTATATAACCATGTTTCTGCCCGCTGATTCTTTCTGGCTGTCAAGAACAGAAATTTTACTTTGGTTCATTGAAACCAAAAAAAGTGGACATCATTTCATGCCAAACTGAAAGACACATTTATTTAACTTGAAAAACTTTGACCCACCGCCATGTAGTTATAGGTGCCAATAAATGTCTCTCGCTGTGCAGAAGAACTAGCAATGATGGCACTAACACCAAAGTCTGATATTTTCACTTCACCCATATGATTTATTAATATATTTGATGGTTTCAGATCTCGGTGTATAACATGCTTCTCGTGATGCAAGTACATTAGTCCTTTTAACACCTGCACAAGATAGGTACAATTTTTAATTAAAAAGGTCCATGTAATGCTAAGGTAAGAGTCTAATAGCAAAGAAACTATGTGGTCACTTATGCGACATGTCACTGGCCTGCTTGCAGATTGCAGCAAGGTAGGGCTCTGGAATGGTTTTAACAGTCTTCAGGAAATCAGCCAGAGAGCCACCGTCCATGTACTCCAAAACAATAGAAATAACACCGTTGACATAAAAGCACTGATAACACGCAACAACATATTGGCAGTGTGTTGACAAGCTTATTTTCAACTCCTGGGCAATCTGTCTGCGTATACTTTCCTGAATATTGAGTTGTATAACCTGCAAACACAACAATACACCAATGGAGATAAAGACCCTTTGCAACACATAGGCAAACGATTACACAGAATGAGTACTGGTCTCTCTTGAAGTTACAACTATTAGGTACATTAAAGAGATTAGTTAAATCTCTAGTTTGTGCAGAAAGAAGTGGAAGGAGCCATAAATATGAAGCAGCAAAGAATGTACATTTTAGACAATACCTTCAGAGCAAAAAACTGGCCAGTCCATTTGTGGCGAACCAATTGCACGATTCCACTACTACCTTTCCCAATCACTTTGATTGCATCTAGATCATCTAGGCTCAATTGATGGTCATCCAACGGCTCTATAGGAGGAGCCTGGAGAACATTTTGAGTATGTCAATAGAAAAAAGGTGAGAACACAAAAGGAAAAGAACAAATTAGATGAATGAAGAGTACAACAGCATTAGACAATCCACGCAAAAAAAATGGTATTAGATGAATGAAGAGTATAACGGTATTACACAATCCTCACAAAAAAAAGGTATTAGACAGCATTCTTCCACTATAAGCAAGTGAGCATTCCCGTTCAGGAGAAATACAGCCACTGGACAGCAGAATATATGATGGGTAACCCACTGCATATGTGGGTATCTATGGCTAGTATCTATGACATCCCACACATGTATTCCACTCATCGAAAAGAAAGAAAAGAAAAAAGGCATCATGAGCCATAATGCCACATATTGTTTTCCTTAAATTATTATCCTGATATGGTAACTAGGGAATAGGAAATGATAAGAATGCTATTGCAGAATTTCTAAACCATATCCACATGCCTGCTAACTACCCTTACATTGACATGAAGGAATCAAACATAAGAGCACGCCTTAGCACTAATCAGCACCCTGATTTCCAGACACATGACACAACAATTCCAAGAACAACCAGAGCTCAACAACAATTCACTCAAATGTGCATTTAGAAGCCCGCCCGCTGCCTGCTAATCCAATCGAATCCCAATTGCTAACTCTGTTCATATCATCAACAAAAACCAACACCCGATCTTGTCCAGTCCTACGATTGCGAAACGCTGGACCCAAACGGGTGAAAACACGCACATGTTTCGTGCGGGTGGTTTACCTCGCCTTCCTCGCTCTGAGAGACGATGCGGAGGCCGTCCTTGTTGACGAGCAGATCGCCGTCCTTGAACGTCCCGCTCTGCGTCCTGACGGAGCCCAAAATAAACCCCAACACCACGGGATCAGCACGAGCAGCGCGTCCAAGAAAGCAAGCGTGAATGGTGAGAGGAAAAAAGGGAGAGGGAATCGGAGATTACAAGAATTTGCCGATGGTGGACTCGTGGGAGGGGAGGGCGAGCTTGCCCGGCTTCCAAGGCTTCGCCATCGCACGGCGGCGGCGGCGGCGGCGGCGGCGAGGGGGGATGACGCGGTGCCGGGCTCGCTAGCCGGGGTGGATGGGTGGTCGGAGCCTCGGCGAGGACGCGAAAGGGAGAGCACTGGGCGGACTAGTTGATAAACATGTGGGGAGGCTGTGCCGCCGCTAGTCTCTTTCGCTTTTGTCTGTTCTTACTTTTCCTCGCTGTCTGCTGCGTTTTCAGATCCTTCCAATCTGAATGGGTGAGAGAATTGGCAGTTACGCACGTGTGTGCTTTGTCAATGCTTGGAAAAAACCTGAGCGCACACTGTGCTACAGCACAGCTCATTGAAATGGACGGCCAGTCTGTAAACATTGAGATGGAATAGCTGCCAGAAGTGCAAGGGTTTCTTTTCGGTTCGGGTGTGACTAATGATTTTTGTTCTTAGAGTGAGTGTCCGTGTGAACGAATCGAATATCGATAAGCTGATAATGTGTTTTGAAAAGTTTTTCCCGATAAGACGGTTTGAAAATACGGTAAAGAAGCTATTCGCTTGTTTGTTCGAGAAAAACTATAAATCATAAGTTAAAAAATAGGGTTTAATACTATATGAAACCTAGATATGAAAATATTTCTAGAATCATAGGGCCACAGAAGCGCGGTTAAGACTGTTATTTGCTGTATATATATATGACTTTAGGGATTTGATTCCTTGGAAAGATATCATCTATATCGGTAAAATGTTCTCTGTATTCTTATTAAGCACGGTTGCTATATTTCCGGTCACGTTAGAATTGGTAGAACTTTAAATAAATCGGACAGCTATTTTAGCATGGCATGCTAGTATTGCATTTTGACGTTTGAACAACACAATGCCAAATAACTTTACATCCACCAGCTACAGGACACCTCACTGCCCTGCCAATGAGGGAATATGGTAGCTCTCATGCGAATGACAGGGCTGCATGATCCAAATTGGAAAGCAGAAGACAGCGCAATATCTACTGAAAATCCACGGCGCACTAATGATTGGCGAGATGGAAATACCGTCGACCATAAAATCCCGGTTCCTTTCTCCTAAACCAGCTTTAGGCCCTGTTCTTTTCAGCTTTTAAAAGCTGGTTTTCGATTTTTTTTACAGTAACTAGTTTTTAAACAAAGTATTTTTTTAAAAAAATAGAGTCTACTAGTTAATTGTATTACATACTTTATTGACTTCATTTATATCGGCAAAAACCGCACGTGAGTTTCTGTTACTCTGTAATCTCTTGTACAAACAGCTCAAAAGCCATAAGCCGCAGCCAAAAGCCACAAGCCGTAGCCAAAAGTCACAAGCCACAGCAAAAAAGAACAGGCCCTTAGACATCCAAAAGAAATTTCATGGCATAGGCAAAGTCTTAGTGAGAAGAAAACCTCACTTAAAAGTTTGGATAAGCAAGATTTGCAATTTTGCACCTTGGTTCGACAAGAGGATTTTGGAAGAATTCTAGGGAGAAAAAAGCTGCACCATTTTCAGTAAAATTCCATCGTTCACAAACGGGCTAAGGCCATGGGCGGATCTAGAATAGATTAAGGTGTTCAACTAAACATCTAAAAATATTTATAAAATACCAGATATATAATAGATATATTAGATGTATATATTATTAGTTATGTTAAAATTATATTTTTATGCCTGCAAATAAATTCAGCCTGCACTTCCCGTATTTCACGCGCAGCTCATGTAATACGTTAGACCCATTTTTCTTTCCACCTCACCCCTCCTCACACCCAAAGAGATAAAAATATAAATAAAATCATAACATGTGTTCCATTTCTCATCTTGTGGTTGTCTGTATGGGAGGCGGCTTCAGCCTTCGAGTGGCGAGCGGGCGGAGGTGCATGCTAGAGGCGAGTGACAACCGACGGACGCGGACGTAGTGCCATGATGTGACGACAATCATGCATGAGACGATGCGTGGTACAAGGTGAGCGTGTGGCAATGCGGGCGAGCAGAGAGGTGTTGCTGGCAAGCGAGCAATGGCACAACAAACACGGAGGTAGGGAGTGGGCAACAGGAAAGGAGCAGCGCGGTAGCCAGGAGGGAGCATGACATTGGGAAATGAGTAGCACCTCCAATTTATTGTCATCGTCCTCTCTTCAGATCTATGTGTGCTCCACCTCACTCCACTTATTTTCTTTTTGGTTTGTTTTGCTCTATGGAAGAAACATACAATTTCTTCTTAGATAGACAGTTCTTGCTGATGGGTAAATAGCCAAAAAAAAGGCAAAATCAACAAGATATACAATTCTTATTTATCTCTATAATTTGTTGTTTAATTCATATAATTATGCTCGTCTTATATCACCTATTTCCTTATAAGAAATCATTAATTTATGTAATTTATGTATTTTTATTATATCTACATACATATATCATTGCATCGGTGTTTTAGAGGGACGGTGTGTTACGGTATCGACGTATTCGAGCAACTTAGCTTCAAAATCCGAATACCCATCCTAAAAATTATATGTCCGCCACTGGCTAAGGCAAGCTAAGGCAAAATCAGTGATGAAGTAATAATATTTGCAACTCCAACCACGGGTAAACTCAACTAGCGTGCAATGGTAACCACGTTTACAGACAAAACAGGAAATGACTTCACGACCAAAACGTCACTGAGCTACAGTCGAATCGTCGGCGACTGGCCACAGCAAGGTACGATCAAATGGCTAGCGGACGGCCCGTGCGATAGCCTGCAAAATCTTGGACCACATCGCCTCTGGAAAACCCTCCGGCGATTCCCACCGTGAAAGCAACGGCGGACGCCTACGACAAGCAGGCACTCCTCGCCGCCCCGCGGTCGCCGTTGACCTCTCCTTCGTTCGCAAGTGTTCAGATTCGACAGCCAAACGACTTGACATCTTGAAGTTTTGGTGCAAGATGGAACAAGACTTGAAACGACAACCTGTCTCACATCGACAGCTCTGGAGTCTGGACTACGGTAAATTCCATCAGCTCGACGACAAGATGTCGCTCTTCAGCACCACTGCACCACTACAAGTGTTAGGACATTAACCTGAATGTAGTGTCCATGGAGTTGCTCACCACCAGTTCATGTCCATTATTTCTACCATACACTCGTGAAAACCTGAAGATGCGAAAAACATACAGTGATGTAGGCATGAATGAGGCAAAGTAAAACTCATTCCATGTGTTGGCGTCATACAAAGACTCCAGCTAGCCATCTTCCACAAACAACTGCCCATTACAGGTTACAAGCTGATCATAGAGTACCTACAATGCCCCAAATGCCTAAACTGCACTTCTGGCTAGGGGATGATGGAAGATAGCATTCGCTATTCAGTGCACGCTAAGGCGTCGCCTATCATCATGGGTAGCAGGTGGTCGGAAAGGAAACCTTGCGAATTGGATCTTAAGAACCGAGGCACCAGGCTTCCTCTCATCAAAGCAGTATTCTGTAAAATAACCATGTGGAAGTTCAGTCCGTGAAACCAAGACACGCTCATTCTGACAAGTAGATTCTAGCTATACTTAGCCCTTTAGTGTGTTCTGCAGAAGTTTGCCACTAGAAATATCTATGAAATATCAGTGAACTGTCTGGCTTGTTATAGTAGATAAAGCTTTTGAAGGAAGATGGTTGGTGCATGGAAGTCTGAAAGTCAACATGATGCAAGAGTCTACAGCAACGTACATTGTCCAATACTACCGGAAAAGAACAAAATCCATGGATAGCAAGCATATGAAGACGACATTCAGTTTCATATATTCCATCCATGCAAGCTCCTACTCACTTCATTTAAGAAAGAAGGTATATTATGATTATTCCAATCCATGTAAAATAATGCCTCCACTAGGGAATATATGAAGGAATATCAAGTGAAAATATCAACGTAACGAATCAATGCCACTGGAACAAAACCTTGGAGAGCCTCCATGGCAGTCAATGCACATTTTGCATCACTGAACTCCACAAAGCACAGAACATAAGCCTTGTCACCACTCTGCAAGTAGCAGTAGGAAAAAGCAATAAATTTGGGTTGACTCAAATACTAAAAGAAGAAATAAGGACATTTTGCCACTAATAAAGGGGGTTTCTGATACAAACAAGGAGAAGAAGCTGTT
The DNA here is from genome assembly GCA_017311315.1 of Dendrocalamus latiflorus. NCBI lineage: Eukaryota > Viridiplantae > Streptophyta > Magnoliopsida > Poales > Poaceae > Dendrocalamus > Dendrocalamus latiflorus. The sequence continues at coordinate 2,736,588 of CM029659.1, forward strand.
TGTTCATTACTCGAGAAAATGAGGTAATGCCTCAAAAGGTATACAACAGTGTAGCAAAATTTGACACAGGGCACTAGTTAGTTTCCCCTCGGGAAAGATGGACTAAAGAAAGTCTGGGAACAAATCCTACCTTCAAATATGTTCAATATTTAGACATAAATGTAATTGATATTTCTCTTAGATGCTTAAACCCTTCAAGTAATAGCATTAATTAGTTCCCTAAAATCCTACATCTGTTCAAATATATTTGCTTTATTGCAATCGCTGGAAAAATACATTTCACTGCATACAAATATTTTTTAACATAACATGAGTTCTCATATGAATTTGAATTCACATTCGAAGAATTGCAAGTGAATGCATAAGTGGTAAAGAACCATCCAACCGGTTTTTTTATGCGTGAGAAAAAAAATGATGCATTGAAATAGGCAAAGCACATACACGTCTGGGCTCCTTGTGCACTAGTTTGAGGTCCTTGAAGCCAACAAAAGGACGGAACAAATCTTCCAGAGAAAGTTAAGGCTTGCAATACCAAACTAACAAGATAAAGAAATGTGGTCCAAAAGAGTACAACGTAGGAAGGATACGGGCTACTTCTCTCCTTGTGCAATCAGTAGGGAGACCATCAACAAAAAGAATGTTGGATTGATCTTCTGATGGCCCATCAACGTTCAAAAGGGGGATGGGGCGCTCAACTTCTGGAATACCAGCAATGTTGCCTAGTGAAGAACTTCGCCTTACTAAAGCTGGGTCTTCCAAAGGACTAGGTCCCCGTGCCCTAGCTCCAGCAGGCAGTGCACTCAGGCCAGCCAAAGCAGAATGACTCACTCCTGCTGGAACATCCAAACCATAAGCCCTTGACTGTAATGGTACCTGTAGGTCAAAACAATGTGCTGCGTGACAAGAACAGAAAGGTATATATACACCATGGTGGCTGGGAGCCACCATGATCTAAAATAGGTATTTTCTCTATGTATTGTGTGCGAAAATTTTTGAGATTTTTTGGATGTTGAATTTAACTAGCTTGTTTGAACTAAAATTCGAATTGTAGTTGCCTTTCTTATGATAGTTTGATTGTAAGTATGTCATGATTATATATATAAATTAGCAAAACATGTGATCTAAATTCGTTTGAAACTTTAAAATCGAGTATTTTTTTCAAATGTATATGTTTCTTTTGAATTGTTATAGATGGGTATGTACCCTAAAACTGATATTTTCAAAAAATACATCCGAATTTGGGTTGAATTTGCGCATTTGAAACCATGGTGCTCAGGCACCATGATGCCCCATTTCAGCGCGTGCGTGCGTGTATGTGTGCGCGCACGTACGCGCCCTCTTACTAACAAATCCGCTAAAAGTCAAGTTGTATTACATCAGCTCTAATAACATCGGATGCTCCCCGCAAAGCAGCAACTCTTGAAGCATAATAAGAGCCCTCTGGTGGAAGATACGCAGGAAAATCACCCTGTGGATCTGCTAATCAAATAAAATTAGACTATGACAACAAAAGGCATGCTGATCATTTCTAAGGCAACAATAAATATCGTTTCCAAGCTCAAAAGCAACCAAAAAGAAAAAAGAAAAAGGAAGCAAGAGATAAAAGCAAAATGCATGTCTGATTAAGGCATGCATTTATATCAATGCAAACCACACACTTCTATACTCATCTTCACATGTCTAACTCTGTCTAGAAAGTTATTCAATTATTCTTATACTTTTTACAGTTCAGCAACGGTCTATCCAAACCAATGCAACTGCAGTGTAGGAGACAGCCACTAATTTGATTCACTAATGGATCCACAGTTGCCACCATGGTGTGCTTCACAAATCACAACTATGCAACATAACCGGATATTTTGCACCTCCTCCAACCATCAATAGTATTCATATATAGAAAGTAATGATTGCAATTTACTTTGGCACCCACAAAGGTTGTTTCTTCATATAGTAGTCCGACTCAACAATGAGATTTCCATGGGTCAATTGGTTATCACATCACATGACCCCTCACAACAGAGGTGTCCACTTCAGGGCAAAATGTTCATCCGGAATAGTGGGAAAAAACACCCTTTTCCGTTCTGAAATTACTTAGCATCAAATTCACAACACTCCATGAGATGGTACTCCCCATACTGAAATTAAATGAAATCCATGATTTGTTTACCTCAACATAAACTCAGACATTACATCCAGCTGGTTTATATCTAGTGTATGATCCATCAGCACACAATTACATGCAAACGTGATTGTCATATACTCAATCTCACCATTCACCAAGCTAGCAGCAACAAATCGGGACCAATCAGAAACAAAATCGCAGTGTTAATTTAGTCGCGGATGCTGCTAAAACGCACAACAGGCTAGAAAACTACAAAACTCAATTGCACAATGCGACACCTGACAAATTATGCGTTCCCCTTCGCAGTGTGCAGATTAGCAACAACTGAGAATATACACAAAATTTATTCAAACTAAACAAAATTAAACGGAACGAACCATCTAAACGGCCCAGACTTCCTTTGTATTCTACAACCCAAAAACAGACCTTGCATGGACTAACTCTATGAATCTTTATTCTTTAGCAGCAACAGCAACGAACCAAGCAGAGGCCCGGTTGGTTGGGTCGGAGAGGGCGGGTGCGAGCAATACATACCTCTGCCGTGAGAGGAGGGAGGGGCGTACGCGCGATAGGGATCCGCCATGGGCGGCGGGGAGCAGGAGCGGCGGAGAAGGTGGACGACGGCGCCCGACCGCGAGTCGGAGTTGGGTAAAGATGCGGCGGACTTTGCGGGTTGGGGACCTGCGATGCGAGCGGTTTCCTGGGGAATTTGGGCTGGCTGGTCTGGGTTCTCGGAAGACGGCCTACGGCCCAGTGCAACGGGCTCGTTCTTTCCGAGTGACTTATATAGTTTATAATTTATAGTTGGATTTTTTGAATTCTAAGTATTCACGAGATTAAGTACGAAGAGAGATATTCGTATACGATATTGACCGATATAACTAAAGTTAGTATAATATTTGCTATAATTAACTTGTAGATTTTATTTTAAAAAGATATTTTATTTGAAAGTTATTTACTGTAGTATAAATCATAAACCATAAATTAGAAGCCGAAAAGAACAAACTTGTTGATGCGTTGAAGAACAAAATTTAGGGCTATACTAAAGTGCTATAGGTACCAAAATAGTGTACATTTTTTTCGAGTCAAGGAAGATGCCCACGCTCACACCACACAAACAAGTGCACTCTTTAGCCCGGAGATGAACCTGTGATCAACTGTGATCATTTGGGTTTTTTTGGTAGCTTATGGTTGAAAAGTACTGTAGCTGGCTGAAAAAATACTGTAGCTGACAAAGGCTTATTTAGCATAATTAAATTTAAAAAAATTAAAAAATATGTTAGCCCATTATATATAATACAAACAAATACGGGAAAAAAAGAACCGGCAAAAAAGCTCAACAAAAAACCAAAAGTTCAGAAAAAGACGAAATTTATAAATAGTGAAAAATAAGACGGAAACCAGAAGCTGAAGCCCTTTTGGTCACCCTGCAAACTGAGCCACATTGGATAAAGAGAAACGATTACCACCCAGAACCCTCCCTCCAGTGGTAATAGCTTTAGGATGGATCCTAGAAATCTGAAGCAAGTTACAGTATATCTCTAATGCATTTGGAAAGGACTTGATCTAGGCTTTATGAAACTGCTACGGACTTGGTATCTCGCTCTTATATATATAGATAGCTGCAATGACTTATGTTTGGTGGAGCATTAGAGATGCTCAATCGACATGCATCAGATCAGAAGAGAACACATCACTCGCAACTCTTCAACACGCCATCCAGTTCCACATTGTAACACCCTTCTCAGTTCTCACCTCGTGTTGAATGGAAACATGAAGCATTACAACCGTTTAAAATCTAATTCTTAAATCTAACAAGAGAAACCATTGTTCAGAAAAAGGCCGTAGAATATCGCATTCACAAACATGATTTATAAATGACTTTACACTCGTATACATATTATATCAGATGAAAGATTAAAAGTTAAAACAATAAAGACGTAAAAACAAGCAAGAAAAAAAATATGATTGAAAAGCCCTGAAAAATTCAAAATAAAAATTTCCAATTTTTCCTGCATTTTTGAGTGAAATTTCGAAACTTTCCTTTTTGGGAAAGTTCCCCCGGAATGCGCCTTCCCTTTTCGGCCTTTCCGCTTTCTCCCTCCTTTAGCGCCCCGCCTCCCTTTCCGCTTTCCCCTTCTCCCGGCGCCTCCCGCTCCCCTCCCGCGCTGGCGCCGCCCCGTCCCTGCCTTTCCCCGCGCCCAGCGCCTCCCTCCGCCCCCTCGCTCCCGCTGGCGCCCCAGCCCTCCCCGCCTTCGCCTCGCGCACGCGCGTGCGCTGCGCGCTGCGCCCGTGGACGGCGCCGCCCTTGGATCCTCCCCTCGCGCCGCGCCGCTCGGACCGCCCGGTCGAAAACCGTGGGCGCCCCTGCGCCACGCGTCGCCGCTCGCCTGCGCCGACCCCACCCGTCAGTCCCCGCCTTCCCCCTCTCCCGCGCGCGGACGCGCTCCAGCCCATGCCCGCAGCCACCTGCTCCCTGTGCCATCCCGTCGCCATTACCACTGTGCAGAGCCAGCGTCACCCTCCCCATCCCGCGGAGAGACTCCCCACCGACTCCCGTCCATCCCTGTTGACTCGGCGCTCCCTCCCGTTGCCTTCTCCCCGAAGCTCCGCCCCTCTCCGCGCGGGTATAAATTTTCCCCTCCGGCTCCTCGCTCCTCCTTTGCTTCCCGAGCCGCTCCACCACCTCCACTCGCCTCCTCAGCCTCCAGAGAAGCTCCCCGAGCGACCGATTGAAGTTCCGCCGCCCGGAGCTCCCCCATTGCCGTCCTGTGAGCCGGCGACCCCCGGGAGCCAAACTCCCTCCCCTCTCCCTCATTCTCCGATTGCTTTCGCCGAGAGCATCCCCTCCCCTCGCTAACCCTTTTGGTGCATCTCTCTGGCCAGGTGATCGCCCGAGGAGCGCCGCCGTCGAAGCTCCTCCCCGGCCGTCGCACCTCTCCCGTGGCCAGCCCACTCCGAAGCTCCCCAGCACTCGCCGCCGCCGCCAATGTGAGCCTCTGGGTCCCCTGTCGGTGTAGCCGCCCCCGATTGAACTCCCTCGCCGCCGGTGACCCTCTTCGCCACCAAATACCCGAACCACCCCCATCTTCCTCCCGCCTTCTCCTTTGTTCCCCTCCCTTTCCAGAGCCCAAAAATGGAATCACCATGTCGAGCCGCGCCCGCCGGTGCCCTTTCCCGCCGCCGGCGACCCCTCCTGCGCCCTGGCCGCCGTCGCCACCGCTGCTCTGCCTCGGCCGCACTGTAGCGGCCGGAGGTTGAAGACGACGCCTCCCGCGACGTGGCTCTTCCTCGGCCGACCATCGCGACCGTAATATCTAACCTCGGCCGTCCGATCCTCGCCTTACCGTTTCGCCGCTCTCGTCACTCCTCAGCCGTCCGATTTCCCCGCAGTCCATCTCACCCGTTCGCCCCGCCCCATCTGGGTCGTCCGCCGGCGCCGCGTGTCGGCCATCGCGACAGCGTGGGCGCGCCTATGGGCCGAGCCGGCCGTCAGTCGCCCGCGCGCGCGCCGTTGGGCCGCGCTGGCCTTCGGCCGCGCGGGCCAAAACAGTGCCGGGCCGCACTGTAGCAAAGCGGCCGGGCCGCACTGTTCATAGCATTTTCCCCGGATTTTCCAATTTCTAAAATTCCAGAAAATCTAAATAAATCCTAGAAAATCACAGAAAATCCCAAAAATTCCCAAATTTCACCATTTTGCTCCAAATATTATTCCAGACCCAGTGGTGAACTCCTTTTCCACAGAATCATCCCAGATAAATTCCTAAAATTCCATTTGAAGGGTTTATGCATTTTACTCCTTTTTAAATAGTTTATTTTTCCTCGCTTGATTAGTCTCAAGCTGGATTTAATTTGTTTCTATGTTTGCGCTAGTGTCGGAGTCTCCGGAAGTTCAAGTGCAGTCCCAGGAGCCAGGAGGTTCTTCGTTCGAGCTAGCGGAAATCATTCGGATTGACGGCAAGTCCCAAATCCTTTGATCATATTGCAACCCATGATGTTTATTTATGTTATTATGTTATTTGCATTGAGCTAGTTCTGAAATATTAGTTTGAAATAAAATAAAATGTTTAGAATGACTGGTTATGTAGTTAAACCTACCACCGATAAATGCTCTGTTAAATTGTTGCCATGCCTTTGTAACCCTAGAAATAATTATCTGTTAATCTAGATAACTGTAAGCTATTATTATCATGCAAAATCTTACAATAATAAGGTTGTGGCTGTGGGCCAATAGAATTCGGAAAACCCGACTCTAAGGTAGGGTGGTATGGGACACCGTATCTTAGAGCGGAGAGTGCCGGCGTGCACAAGGTAGGGTAAGGGTGAGTGGGGAAACCGCGAGACGGTCTTTGCCCAATCTCTTACCTTAGGTTGGAGAAGGGTAAGGGTGAGTGGGAAACCGCGAGACGGTCTACGCCCACCGCTTACCTTAGGTTGGGTCGCGAGCCTGGCGAGGTTGCGGACCATGTGAAAATATAAGGACTGAAACCCTTACGCTGAGCAAATGTCACAGTGATCGCTCAACCACAGGAGTTGATTTATCAACACTGGTCTAGTAGCTGCTCAACTCGATTGAAACTCTACAGGAGGATTAGCAGTAAGGTTAGGCAGGCCGTGCTATGGGTGCCTAACAACGGTAGAGTTCACTCGAAGTGGCGTTGGTTTTCTCTGTTGTGCGCGCGCGCGCGCGTGTGTGTGTGTGTAAGCCGAACCCGAGTGAATTCTACCGGGTAGAGTCTATATAGAGAGTTGAGCAATGAAACGACCTGGCTTCCTTAACTCTTTAGCGAGAGTTAAGGGATCGTGTGGGTAAAGCTGAGCAAACTCTGCAGAGTCAAATAAATGGTATTCGAATACGCCGTGCTCCCGGTTATTGGAGCTGTGTCACTTGGGTGATTCCAGCCGCAAAGCTTAAGTAGTTTTGTACATAATTTAACTTGGTTAGATGGTTAATGAACTTTTCATGAAAAACCCCTGAGGTCTTGAGAAGTAGTTTTTGGGTCCCTTTGTAAAATGATTGCAAATAAAACTGCATCCACTCAAAGTTAATAAACCAAATATATGCCCCTCCTTTGTTGTTCCGTGCATGTAATAAGTTAGGGTCCCTTTGGGACTTGCTGAGCCGGTTGGTTGGCTCACGGCTTGCTTATTCAATTCTTTAGAGGAGCAAGACGAAGGTGGAAGTCTCCCCGTCGAGGAAGTTCTGGAGGATCTTTTCTTCGACGAGGATCCGTGGCTCTAGGTCTTGCCGCGCTCGAAGCAGTTCCTGGAAGTCTTTTGTAATGTAATTATACTTTGGGCTTGCACGCCCCGCTGTCAAAACTGGATGTTAATCCTTATGTCAAATATATGCTGGACTTTTGTTGTTAGCATGCAATGGTATACTCTTGCGCGACCTTCCATAACTGTTCATGCGTGAATAGTTACGGAATGCCGTGTCCGTACGCGCCCCTGGAAACGGGGGCGTTACAATGATGGTGATTATAGTACGTGTATCTATAAGTTGGGAGCACCTAGCCAAGCTATACGTTGGAAAAAAGTAAAATTTCATGGAGTTTTATCGATGCAACAAGTTTCATATAAGTTTTAATAATGCAACAATTCTTTTAGAAGCTTCAGCTTTAAAAGGTTGAAGTTTCAAGAAGATTTCAACAAAAGTTTTGAGTAGATTTTAACTAGCTAATTCACAAACAGACCAAGATTCAAAACTTTCGAGAAAAGTTTCAAAAATTCAAGCAAAACTTTCATCTTCATTTCATTAAGTTCCCCTAGGTTTTATGAATTTTAACATATGAAACTTGATTGAGAAATGAGTTTCATAATAGTTTCAACAAAAGATGCAAAAACAAACTTCAATACTTCACAAAAATTTCATGAAGTTTAAAAAAACATCGAGCAACAGTATATAGGACTTTAACAAAAATGACCAAGTTTCATGAGAAAACAAACAAGTTTCACAAACAAAACAGACAAGTTTCAGTGAAGCTTCACAAATAATTCAGCAAAAATTCATAAATTTCAAATGGGCTAGTTTATGCATGTTTACCAAAGATTAGACGATGTAAACCAAGTTTATGCATGTTTCAATCGAGTTTCATAAGAAACCATAGAAAGTTTCGGGCAAGCTTTGGAAAGTTCAGCAACATTACAAATTTCAAACAAAAAAAGAAATCATGTTTCAAATAAATCTCATGGAAATTTCAAAAATTTGGGTGAATTTCAGACATTTTCCGACACCTGGGCTTGATGATGACTACTTGTGTCGGCCTGCCACACTCGGCACTCGCACAGTCCGGTTCATTGCGCCTACAATCATGACCTCTGCCATTGCCACTTCGTTTATGTGCTCATTTGAGCTTAAATTTGTGACTTTTGGTTTTTTTCACTATTTGAGGCTTTTTTTGTTCTGCAGTTACTGGTAGCTTTTTCAGCGTAATTAATTTTAAAAAATTAAAAATAGAAAAAACAGGTTATCCCATTACGGACAATGCAAAGGAGTACGGGAATAAAAAGAAAAAGGCAAAAAAAATCCACAAAACTAGAAAAAGATGAAATTAGAAACTAGAAGCTAAAAGCAAAAAACTGAAGTCCAAACATGCGAGACCAAGAGATTTTTAAAACTAAATTTTACAATACAATAGCCATCCAAAAAATTCACTACAAGTACCATTTTTCACAAATTAATTAACCTTTATCGTAACATTTTTGTACATAGGCAATATTTATTGAGAAGAATATTATAAAATATAGTTTAACTTTAATCAGATTTTTGGGAAATTCTAGCGCTTGAAATTGGCTGCACATTCTCAAAAGGGAAATCGCCTTCATTCCCCTGCAATCTTTCATGAGTGGTACTTCCGTACTTTTCACTCTAACAAAATTAACACTAGTTTCAAAGCACATAAAGAGATAAGTGATCATTATTCATCATTCAGTTTTGTTTTAAAAAGTGTACAAATTACTTTGATAAAGACATGGAAGTATCTTCCATCTTTCATTCGTTTGGTACGGATCCTCAGTACACTCCACGTGACCATGGCGCCGTCCTCCCTGCCGCTCACCGCTGCTTTCCCGTCGGGCTGCAGCCACCACCATCATACTACCCAGTCATTACAGAAGAAATATTTGATCATTTGCTTTATAATTTAAGGAATGTTTATACAACATTCCACTATTTCTAAGGACAAAAACAGTCATATTGATCTGGGGCGTTAGATCCCATCCAACGGATCCACTCATACAAGCCCTCCTAAAAAAAATGACCCCCACCAAAAAAAAGTGATCTAGGACGTTGGATCTCCATCTAACGGCTCAAAATCTGACTATTTTTGTCATCAAAAATAGTCGAATGTTGTATAGACACTCCCTGTAATTTATATGTATCCGATAATTTATCCTATGATATGTTACCGATACATGGATAGATCAGGTGTGTTAGACGTGTAATCGTAGACTTGTTCCTAAGCCACACGTACGGCTCCCGTGTATTGCCGGATTGCCAATAGTGCCGTAAGGCACAACAACTCGTATGCCATGCCAATTGGCTTTCCGATTCGGATTCAAACCTCCCAAAACGGCTGTACACCAAACCTATATATGCCGAACTGGCCAATGGAAATTGTATTGCGTGATTTGTCTCCGCTTTCAAGGTGCATACGAACCATGAAGCAAAATCAAATTCTCCGCAACCCAATCCCTCCGCCTCCACTGCCGAACCCCCTCCGCGTGACCGCGCGCCGCCTCTCGGCCGTGCGGAGGTACCCTCCGGGCTGCGGGAGAGGTGTTGCCGTGTTCAAGCCAAGGGCGCCGTTGGTGGGTGAGGGAGAGGCCGACGCAGGTGAGCCACAGGCAGCGGTGTGCAACGGTGAGGCGAAGACAATTGCTGGTGATCAGAAGGTGGTGCCGTGTGAGAGTACTCTTGATCAAATCCTCCGAGACCCAATCCCTCCGCCTCCACTGCCGAACCCCCTCCGCGTGACCGCGCGCCGCCCCTCGGCCGTGCGGAGGTACCCTCCGGGCTGCGGGAGAGGTGTTGCCGTGTTCAAGCCAAGGGCGCCGTTGGTGGGTGAGGGCGAGGCCGACGCAGGTGAGCCACAGGCAGCGGTGTGCAACGGTGAGGCGAAGACAATTGCCGGTGATCAGAAGGTGGTGCTGTGTGAGAGTACTCTTGATCATGTGGAGTCCGACTCTAATGGCGGGGGGAAGAGTGGAAGAGATGGCGGTGGCGCGCAGGAGGAAGGTGGTGGGCGGCCTTGGATCGTGACCGAGCTCATGTTGGCGCCGTTCCTGCCGTGAGCGCAGCACGGGAGGAGGTCGCAGCGGCGGAAGCTGCTGTGAAGCATGCGTGAAACGCTGTGCTTGGTTTTGATAAACAGGGTACATGGGTTTGGACTATTTTGAGACTGCACCCGCCTCGGTGGATGATGATCACAGCGACAGCGAAAGACTAGCTCTGTTACTGTGGCATCGGATGGTTTTGTAATTTTCAGCATTTCAGATCCTAATTACTGCTAGATCCTCCTGATTCAAAAAAAATACTGCTATATGAGTTGCTGTTCAAGACAAACCCATAGGGTATGTTTATGTTTACTGTAGCCGATGGCTTTTGGTTGTGATTGATAGTTTTTAGTTGAAAATGAATAGTAATACTTGAAATAAGTGATTTTTAGAAAGAGGGTATGAGCGGCGAGTAAAGTGAGGAAGAGATGCGTATATGAGATGGGAACAGAAGGAGCGGAGAAGCCACTTAGAAAAACTAGGTGTTCATATTGACTTCTGACTTCTCCAAACAAAAATCAAAAGTAGATATCAATATGAATAGACCTTTAAGTGACGTTGTTAGCTAACTAGTAAGTAGATAGACAATAACGGAATTTAGGTGTTGGAAGAAGGTCCCATACTATTGATATGCTGCTGTAATTTTGCAGATACCAATAAACATTGTAGGCTTAAACTACTTGCAGTCACTGTTTCAACAACTGTTCTGTTCTTCATATTCAATAGTTAATGAGAGTCACCTTCTTAGGAACTAAGTGGTTTTCACTGAAGGAATGCCAAAGATTACAGAAACATTGGCTTGTATCTCTGTCATCGGTATGAATCCAAACAATAAACTTAAAAGCACTCTCGATTGGGTATGGAGCCCGTCGAGAATACGAAGAGACCCAAGGAGAGCACACAATCATCAAGTATATTCAATATGAGTGTTCTAAGGTTACAAAAATAGTCTCCCCTCCCATTGCAAAGGATCCTATTTATAGAAGGAGAGGGGAAGGCGAGTGAAGTTACAAGTTCACCCCTAGGGTCTAATTTACTCCTAGGGGTATCTATGTCATTTGTCTCATGTGGGTGCCACCGTGTCCGAGACACGCATCAGTTCATGGTTGACTTCAGACCTCGGCTCCAGACCCCTCCGAGTTCAGTTTTACGTACCTCGTTCAGGGTTAGCCCCGGACCACTTCGGGGTTGGTCTTGCATACCTTGCCAGGGGCTGGCCCTGGACCCCTCTGAGGTCAGTCTCGCGTATCTCGCCCGGTATTGCCCTTCCATTAGGTTGTCACACCGAGATGGTTGTGGGCCTGAGATAGCGCGGACCCTCTCCAACAATCTCATTCTACGATGAACAATCTATTATGAGTTTTCTTCTTTTTGTTGTTATGTTATTAAATGCACATATGCCGTTTGAAAGAATCCAGAAAGGCTGTCTTGCTGTTGAATTTTGAATACACTGATGATGACATCCAACTGATTTTGCTGCAGATTAAACACTATCATGTACCTTTCAAATGCTATCGTTCCCCATAGGATCAAAGCCAAAGCTGAATTTGTACTTGTTTCTGTTGTACCAGATAACCTTCTTGTGGATGATGCCTATGTTATATGGCAACTATGGGATAATGTTTTTAACTTATAAATCTCATATCTGACCTTTTTTACCGATGCAATGCTCCATGGCTCCCTAAAATCTAAAATTGGGTAAACTAGATATACAATGGAATGTATTTGATTCTTTTTCACGGTTCATCATGGAACGCTAGTTCAGCACTCTTTGGCTTTTGTTCATACTTTAAGGCGTGTATATCTGACCTTCGTTGCCCATGTGACGCCCCATGTCTCCCTAGAATTAAAATTGGGTGAACTTAAATACACAATGGAATGTATTCAATTCTTTTCTCAGTTCATCATGGAATGCTAGTTCAACACTCTTTGCCCTATTCTTTTCAGCTTTTAAAAGCTGCTTTTCGGCTTTTCTATAATAACTAGCTTTTAAACAGAGTATTTTTTTCAAGATATGGTCTACTAGTTAATTGTAGTATATACTTTACTGACTTCATTTATATCGGCAAAAGCCACACGTGGGTTTCTATTACTCTGTAATCTCTCGTACAAACAGCTTAAAAGCCAAAAGCCGCAGCCAAAAAGAATAGGCCCAAAGCTTTTGCGCATGGTTTGTGTAATTGTCTCCAAAACTAGAGTGCTTTTGTTCCTTCTATGAAGCAGCAGAATTCAAAGTATGTCACATGTTGATTGAGCTTTGGAATACGATATATATTACCAGTTCCATTCGACCACTGGAGGCAAGAGAAAGCTAATTTGCTGTTCTTGCATTCATTAGTAGCTTTGTACATGCCATTTTCCCATGATTTTTTTGACTATATCCCTATCATTTCAATAGAGTAAAAGTTGGATGAAATTTTGCATGCCTAAATAAACATGACCATAATCTTGTTTCAAATTCAGATTTGACTGGTGTAATTTCGTGATGTAACGTTTTATGTCTATTACATCTACTGACCTTATGTATAAAAGTGAGCAAAAGCTTGCGTACTTGGTGATATCCTTTACCCCTTTCAATAATGTTGGTGCCTTTCTTTGGGGTTGCCCTTGCGACTTGCAACATTGATGGTTCATATGAGCTAGGGCAGTCAACATTGATGTTAAGCTCATGGAAGATGATCCTTTCTCTATATATCCTTGGAATGGTAAGTTCACTGTTCAATCTGTAGCCATTTGATTTAAATTATAGTAAAGATATGCTGATATGCTTATCTTTTTATATGTGGTAATGTCAACCTTTTGTAAGTAGTCTAGAAATGCATTGGATAGATCACTTTAGCAGCTTAGCCAGTTACCCGATATTTGCAACTATTCTATTGTTACTTGTCATTTTCACAATCTTATGTATGAAATATATACACATTTATTTCTTTCATTTTCTTCCTTGAGCTATAAAACAAGGTAGTGTTGGAAATCTAGTCAATTTTCGGCATATTTTAATCCAGAAATTCAGCAAATAAAACATGACATAAACATGCATGAGTGATCTATGAACAATGTATTCATATTCGCTAACGAACAAGCTAACAGAAACATCTATTAACATATTCATAGCGCACAGAAACAAATACACCAGAAAGGTTTTCAATTTATACCCTCGGGCGGGGCCGGTGCCGGGGACACCGGAGGCGCCGTTACCATTAGTAGACATGATGGCCTATTCGGTGTAGTCGATCGAGGCGTGATGCAGGACGAAGCTTGATGCAGGAAGATGTTCGCAGTGCAGTTCCGCGAACGGTTCACCACCAGGAAGTAGACGTCGCAGATTGAGTAGTCGCGCAGATGCGCTTCCCAAAAACTTGATCGCCCGCCTACCCGTGCAGGTACACAAACGGACGAAGTTCCGGAGGCCTACTCGTCCAGAAACTTGTGCGCGCAAGGCTCTGGACCGGAGATTGCAGAGAGCAGCAACAAAAACAGAGAGAGCTGTTCTTTCGTATCCCTTTGGTATGGAGAGGAGAGCCTTCTTTTGTAACAGCCAAAACGAAGAGACCAGTAACTGCAGTCATTAGTCACTAGTAACAGCAGCCATTACTCGAAAGTAACCGCAGCCATAAACCACTAGTAACTGCACCGTTACTGCCAGCCAGTGCATTTCGATTTTCGAATAGATAAAGAAAAACGCGCCCGCACCCGACACGCCTGCGCGCGCGCACACGCACCGCACCGCTCCGCTCGGCTCGGCTCGGCGTGGCGTGGCGAGGCGAGGCGAGGCGAGCGAGCGCGCGCGTGTATTGGCTCTCTCCAATTCCACAAGGGGTTTACCACGTTTCACCTTTTAAAGTGGTGTAACTCCCATTCAACTCTCCATATGGGACTAAACAGTTTTTCCATGTGGGCCTAGGAATTTCATTTGATTAATTGCTAAATTAATAATGGACCAAGCCCAATTAATCTAACAATCCCCACCAAATTTCAAGGCACACAAGAAATGCTATCAGATCTGCTGTTGTTTGATATACCAGTGTTTCGATTGGAGACTGTTAAGTTGAACATCCACCTAGGAAAGGAGTTATACTCATCCACAACTGAACAATAGACTATGCCTTGAATTGACAGTTTTGTGCGAACAAGCTTTACCCAATTCCTTTACTAGTACTAGGCTGCCTAAAGCATCCCCTCTGGTTGGAGCATATAAGTCATACTCCATGCCTATTCATGAGTATCTAGAAATCACCCAAATCTCATAGACTGTGACCAGCAGTCGAACTCATATAGGTGTGTTCCTTCTAAGATGTCCTGTAGGCCGACATCTCTGCTTTAAATAAGTCACTCGGATCACATTGAGGTAAAAACCAACCTGCCATACAGAATAGGAGAGAAATGCATCACTGAAGAAATGAGCCTTGTAAAGGTCTCTCCTCCCAGTCAACCAACAGCTTGTTTCACCATCCTACTTCACGGGATCTCCGATCACGTAGAACAGGTTACTACTGTGGTATGACTCATGTGGGTCTCAGGCCCATCTCACTCGATGCACTATCTATCACATTACGTGATAAACCCTTTGTAAATTGGTCGGCCAGATTATCAGCTGTCTGGACATAGTCCAGTGCTATCACTCCGGAGTTTTTCAGCTTTCTGACAGACTTCAACCGCCTCTTAACATGCCTAGATGACTTCATGTTGTCCTTATAACTGTTCACCTTGATAATTACAGTCTGATTATCACAGTTCATCAGGATAGCTGGTATCGGTTTCTCAACCACCGGCAAATCCATAAGGAGTTCACGAAGCCACTCAGCCTCAACAGTAGCGGTATCTAATGCTGTGAGTTCTGCTTCCATTGTTGACCTCGTTAAGATGGTCTGCTTGCAAGACTTCCAGGAAACAGCACCACCTCCAAGTGTGAACACATATCCACTCGTGGCTTTTATCTCATCAGCATCAAAGATCCAGTTTGAATCACTGTAGCCCTCCAGTACCTTTGGGTACCCAGCATAGTGAATGCCATAGCTCACAGTTGCCTTTAGATAGCGCATTACTCTCTCAAGAGCACGCCAATGATCATCTCCCGGATTTGAAACAAACCGGCTTAGCTTGCTCACAGCAAACGAGATGTCAGGCCTCGTAGCACTAGCTAAATACATCAATGAGCCAATGATCTGAGAGTATCTCAATTGATCCTTTGTTATTCTTCGGTTTTTCCTCAACAACATACTAGGATCATAAGGAGTAGAAGCAGGCTTGCAGTCACTATAACCAAAGCGACTCAAGACCTTCTCCACATAGTGGGATTGCACGAGTGTAACCCCACCATCACCTCCTCTCAGTAGCTTAATGTTAAGAATCACATCAGCCACTCCCAAATCTTTCATCTCAAAGCTCTTGGACAGAAAATCCTTGACCCCCTCAATCATATTGAGGTTGGTCCCAAAAATCAGTATGTCATCAACATACAAGCACAAGATCACTCCTTTTCCCCCACCATAGCGATAGTACACACATCTGTCGGCTTCATTCACAACAAAAGCCAGCAGATGTCAAAGTTCTGTCGAACTTCTCATGCCATTGCTTAGGTGCTTGCTTTAGGCCATACAAAGACTTTAACAACTTGCACACATTTCCTTCTTGACCTTCTACCACAAACCCGTCTGGTTGATCCATACAAATCTCTTCCTCCAACTCTCCATTTAGGAAAGCTGTCTTAACGTCCATTTGATGAACGAGCAGACCATGAGAGGCAGCCAGGGCAAGTAGTACTCGAATTGTGGTCAATCGGGCAACAGGTGAATAAGTATCAAAGAAGTCATCGCCTTCTTTCTGGGTATAACCCTTGGCCACAAGGCTTGCCTTGTACTTTTCAATTGTACCATCAGGCCTAAGCTTTTTCTTGAAAACACATTTACATCCTACAGGTTTACACCCATAAGGACGGTCAACGACCTCCCAAGTTCCATTAGACATAATAGAGTCCATCTCACTCCGTACTGCTTCCTTCCAATAGTCAGCGTCAGGAGAAGAATATGCCTCTTCAATGGTTCTTGGTGTGTCATCCACAAGGTATACAATGAAATCATCACCAAAAGACTTTGCAGTCCTTTGTCTCTTACTCTTTCGAGTAACTTCATTGTTATCCTCCTCAAGATTTTCCACAGGCGTTTGCTCAACATGTTCTATCGGCAGAAAAGAATTAAGGGAAATTATAGGTTCTTGACTAGATGAGCTAGGTACATCACTATTCATAGGAAATTCATTCTCAAAAAATGTAGCATCTCTGGATTCTATGATTATACCAACACGCATGTCAGGTACTCCAGATTTTATAATTAAGAACCTATAACCCACGCTGTGCATAGCATAACCAAGGAATACACAATCTACGGTTTTTTGTCCAAGTTTGCGCTTCTTGATAATTGGCATGTTAACTTTGGCCAAACATCCCCAGGTGCGTAAATATGAGAGAGTCAGCTTCTTCTTTTCCCATTCCTCGAATGGTGTTACTTCTTTGTTCTTTGTAGGAACTCTATTCAGGACATGACACGCGGTCAATATAGCCTCACCCCACCATTCCTTAGAAAGTCCCGTAGTGTCTAACATGGCGTTAACCAAATCAGTTAGAGTGCGATTCTTTCTTTCGGCAACCCCGTTTGATTCGGGAGAATAGGGAGGCGTCCTCTCATGAATAATTCCATGTTCCTCGCAGAATAAAGTAAACTCATTTGAAAAATACTCTCCCCCACGATCAGACCTTACCCGCTTGATTTTCCTCTCAAGTTGGTTTTCTACCTCAGCTTTATAGATCTTAAAGAAATCCAATGCTTCATCTTTTGTTTTTAATAAGTACACGTAGCAAAATCTAGTGCAATCATCTATAAGCGTCATGAAATATTTCTTCCCTTCTTTAGTCAACACGCCATTCATCTCGCACAAATCGGAATGAATGAGTTCTAACGGTGCCAAATTCCTCGTCTCTTTTGCTGCCTTGTGAGGCTTGCGAGGTTGTTTCGATTGAACACACGCATGACACTTAGAACCTTTGACCAAAGTGAATTTCGGGATTAAACTCATATTAGCTAAGCGCGTCATACACCCAAAATTAACATGACAAAGTCGTGAATGCCAAACATTAGATTCATCATCATCGTTACACACATGGTTCACAAATTTATTATAGGAATCCATCAAAGAAAAGCGGAACAAGCCTCCGCTCTCATAGCCTTTACCAACAAATGTTCCATACTTAGACACGACACATTTATTGGAATCAAATGCAAGCCTAAAACCATCTCTACACAGTAGAGATCCGCTGACGAGATTCTTTTTTATGGAAGGGACATGCTGCACGTTCTTCAGCAGCACGTTCTTTCCCGAAGTAAACTTCAGATCGACCGTACCAACACCATGAACAGCTGCATGCGATCCGTTTCCCACCAACAAGGAGGAACCTCGACAGACCTGATAAGATGAAAACAAGGAAATATCAGCACACACATGAATATTAGCACCAGTGTCAACCCACCACTCAAGTGATTGACAAACAGAAAGAACTGTAGGTAAATAATTACCGTACCCCGATGTTCCTCCAGCATCACTAATAACCATGTTGGCAGACTTCTTCTGCTTATCCTTGCGGTCTGGACAATCCTTAGCCCAATGGCCAGAATCACCGCACACAAAGCAGCCGCCCTTTCCTTTGCCTTTCTTCTTAAACTCAGTAGTAGCCTTGGGCTTGACAAAAGGCTTATTTTTCTTCTTGTTGTGGAAAGCCTGAGGATTCTTCTTCTGCACCAAATTGGCGCTAGAACCTCCCTCAGCAGCAACTTTCTTGCCACGAGTATCTTTTGCCCTCGCCTTCTCTTCAACACCAAGAGTGCCAATGAGATCAGTAACACTGAACTCCTGTCTCTTGTGCTTTAGAGAGGTAGTAAAATCCGACCAAGAAGGTGGTAACTTGGCGATAATACCGCCAGCCACAAACTTGTCCGGTAACTCGCACTTATTGTTCTCAAGCTCCTTTGCCAGCGCCTGAATCTCATGAGCTTGCTCTACTACAGAACGGTCATCGACCATCTTGTAGTCATAGAACTGCTCCATGACATACAGCTCATACCAGCATCGGAAACACCGAACTTGGCCTCAAGTGCATTCCACATCTCTCTGCCCGTAGGCAAATGCATGTACACATTCACAATGTTATCTGCCAGTATGTTGACAAGTGCACCTCGAAACAAGTTATCCGCTGCATTGAACTTGCGTTCATCCTCATCAGACAGAGGCTCAGCGGGCTTGCCTTGTGCAACATGAAAACATTCCATGGCAGTAAACCACAGGATTGCGCGTGCACGTCATCTCTTAAAATTTGAACCATCAAACGGAGGGTGTGGCTTAAGCGACGCAGCAAAGCTAACTACCGAAAAAGGCCTATCAAGTTT
The DNA here is from genome assembly GCA_017311315.1 of Dendrocalamus latiflorus. NCBI lineage: Eukaryota > Viridiplantae > Streptophyta > Magnoliopsida > Poales > Poaceae > Dendrocalamus > Dendrocalamus latiflorus. The sequence goes on from CM029659.1 coordinate 2,755,422, forward strand.
TTGGATTGTTGGAAATCTAGTCAATTTTCAGCATATTTTAATCCAGAAATTCAGCAAATAAAACATTACATAAACATGCATGAGTGATCTATGAACGATGTATTCATAATCGCTAACGAACAAGCTAACAGAAACATCTACAAGCTAACAGAAACATCTATTAACATATTCATAGCGCACAGAAACAAATACACCAGAAAGGTTTTCAATTTATACCCTCGGGCGGGGCCAGTGCCGGGGACACCGGAGGCGCCGTTACCATCAGTAGACATGATGGCCTATTCGGTGTAGTCGATCGAGGCGTGATGCAGGACGAAGCTTGATGCAGTAAGATGTTCGCAGTGCAGTTCCGCGAACGGTTCACCACCAGGAAGTAGACGTCGCAGATTGAGTAGTCGCGCGGATGTGCTTCCCAAAAACTTGATCGCCCGCCTACCCGTGCAGGTACACAAATGAAAGTACATGTGTTATCGAGCCTGTTTGGCAACGGTTGCGGCTTATGGCTTTTGCTGAAATTTTTAAATTTTGGCTGTTTACGGTACAGATTATGGAGAGAGATATTCACTTGTGATTTTGGATGGTACAGATGTTGGGCTTTTAACTGTACATCGTTTCACTTGTAGACCCGGTCTTGAGAAAATACTCCGTTTAAAAGTTAGAAACTATAGCAAAAACCAAAAGCCGTCAGCTTCGGAAGAAAAGAACAGGCCCATCATATCTTAGTTGAATATTCTCGACGGATTGCTGTTATTTTTCGTCAAGGTTCTACTATCTGAAACAACTTCCTCGGATAATGCTGCGCGCAGTAATCTACAGGAGAAATATTTGGAAGCCTTTTCAGTTGAAAGGCTGAGAGTCGTCCTAATTAATCTACCAGCTATGTGGGGTCCATTTCTGCTAAATTGCTAATATGATATAATTGATAGGCTGCAACTACATGTTGTCATCCGAGAATAACGGTAAATGTATCTTCAAAGCCATTCTTCTGATACATGTTTCTATGAAGCTTCATTACAAATGTAAATGTTCTATATTCATTCAAGAACTTCGTAGTTAAGGGCACAATATACATCACAATGTTGGGCGAGCTACTTCCACAGTCCCAGCCCACTTAATTCTCCAATTTCCCTTTCGTTTCTGAGATAAAATCCATCACAAACTCATCTCAATTGAATCCTATAATTATTAAATTAATTTTCAAGGTGTTTATGTTACATCCTTAGATCCACTACACATGACATGTGCTGACTATTTAAGACTGAAAGCATATTATATTAAAATGATCTAGATTTTCTTTACCTCCCATAATAATAATATCTTCTTGTCCCTTTTTTTTTGTCTAGGTTTGTTTTTGGTGTTCCTGTCATCCTGTGATTAGTTAGCCTCATTTTCCAACGCTGATGTTGAGTTTTGCTTTTTATACATGTTCATGCCCCTTGCTAGTGTAATAGAGGTATCAGTTTTCTTTCATATAATGGAATACCCCAAAATTGCATAAGGGAAAATTATAGCGACTAAAGAGCAAAGTTTGCCGTCAGACCCATCGACCTTTTAGAGTGTCGATTTAGTATCGCGCGCAGAGGTTCCCAGACCATCCCAGGACGGTCGGCACCGTCTGGAGAGCCGTATAATTAACGCTCTCAGAGGTTCCCGGACCGCCTAGGGACAGTCGTCATCATCTCGCGTTTCGGGTTTTCATCATCCGGCAAATTCTTACCTTACCTTTTACCGACTTACCGCTGAAATAGAAACCCCAAAACCCTTGGACCGAAATGCCCTTGGGCAGTCAATGGTATGAGAGAGGTATGGGAGGGCGATTCGGTCATTTTGCAAATGCAAAGGGGCAGCCCCCATATAAAGTCAGCACCCCATAGCAATGCCATTTTCATTCCCCAACCGTGAGGCCAATGCCTCATTTCACCATCCTTTCCCCAACCGAGAGCAACAGCCAAGGTAAGAGCATAGCATAGGGAACAAAGCTAGTAACAGCACACTCCTCATTTCTCCTCTCTTCTTCCCCAACTAAAGCAGCCACAAGTCACACCGGCTGGCACCAGGTAAGCAAGGTGAGCTTCCAATCAATGGCATACCACACGCACACATAGAGAGAGTAAAGGTAGGGGAGCCGAGGGAGGCGAGGTGGCGCGGGCAACCGAGGGCGCGGAGGCGGCCGGCGGCCGTTGGCCGTGCCGACCGGGCGGCGGCGCCCAGCACCCCACCGCCGCACCCGCGCGCGCAAGGGGGAGGCAAGTCCGGTCCCGGCCGGCCGGATCCAAGGTGCGGGGAGGAGCAGAAGGGGGCCGAAGGGGGAGTCGCCGACGTCGTGGGGCGGCCGGATCTGGCCCCGGCCGACCGGTTTGGGGGAGGAAAACCGGCGACGGCCCGATGGCCGGCGGAGAGGAGAAGGGGGCAGAGAGGGTGGCCGGCGACGCTGAGGCGGCCACGCGCTGTCGCACTGCCCCCTGGCGAGACCGATGTGGGGGGGAAGGAGAGAAAGAGGAGGCAGCATCGAGGAGGGGCCGGCGGGGCCCAGCGGCCAGCGGCGGGATGGAGCCGGTGCGCCGTGCGCCGCCGCCTGGAGGGGGGCCATCCGCCCGGTCCCCGCACGCGAGGAGGAGAGAGAGAGGGTGGATAGAGGCGGCGGAGGAGGAGAAGGCAGGGGGCCGCCGGCGGTGGAGGAAGGGCCGGCGAGGTCGCCGGCCACGCGCTGCCGCGCCGCCCAGGGCCCGGCCGGCTCAAGGAGAGAGAAAGCGAGACAGGGGAGGAGGAAGGTAGAGGGGGGCGGCGGGAGGGGCCGTCGGCGGTGATGGGGTCGCCGGCCGGCCTTGCGCGGCGCCACGCCGCCCTGGGAAGGCCATGTCGGCCGAATAGGGATAGGGGAGAGAGAGAGAATGGGTGGGGTGAGAAGATAAGGCCCCTGTGGCCAAAAGAAATGGGGAGAAGGGGAGTCAGTGCCATTCGGCCGAACTGGGTAGGTGAGGAAAGGAAGGGGGAAAAAGAAGAAAGGAAAGAAAGAGAAGGGGAAGAAAGGAAAAAAAGAAAAGAAAAAAGGAGAAAAATAAAAGAGGAGAAAAAGAAAGAGAGGAAAAAAAAGGGTTCGGCACCTGCGTGACAGGTCCCCCAAAACCCGTGCGATTATGCCCGAGGTCGGAATACGAGCTTAGGGACGATGTTCTCCGTTTAAGCTCTGGATTTTCGTTTTGCCGTTGAGTCGGGTTAACGTGTACGTAGGTGGAGGTCCCGGGTCGGAGCCGTCCACGCGTCATCCCCGAGGCTAACCAGGCAAGTGCATTGTAAAGCGGTGAATTCGGGTAGTGATTTCAGTTAAATTGAATGATTTGGGGTAAGTTTACCTTTTCCGGGTGCATACTGAGAAAAGATAAATGATGAACGTTAAGACATGGTTAGGTGATATGCATAAATAACTTGCAAGTGTATGGTAGAGCGGTAGACCGTGGGTTTTATGTAATATCCGATGGTTACATGTTATGATTATGATTATATGAAATTGCAATGTTTTCATGACTGGCTGATGCTTAATTAATGGTGGCAATGGTAATAGGGCGGGGTGAGCAGCAATGCCACCCTACTCATGATGATACTAATGACAATGACAATGGATACATGCATTCACCTCATGATGCTTATTTATGGGTGACCATGATAATGACAATGGCATATGCATTTGCATTATGTGCACTCAAGAGTGAGGGTGGTGAGAAAGTCCCTAGCTACGAGCGAAGCTAGTGGACTAATCCGGAGTGCTCTTGAGTAAGACCTACTTCAGTAGGTACTCCACGGGAGTGGAGCTTGGAACCCCGTATGAAAGAGGACGGGGATTGAGTGGTTCATCGACGGGTGAACACTCCGCTATACCGGTATAAGCTACAGTTACAGACGCATTACAGATGCATTGCATTGCATTTCATGAAAACAGAACAGAACAGTGATACAGTTACAGATGCATTGTATTGCATACAAGGGTTAACTGTGAAACAGTTAAAGGGATAGTGATTTACAGTTCACAGAGATGGGAGGTGATAACAGTAAAATAATTACAGAAATAGTGGTGTATATCTCACGGAAATGGGGAGTGATGTTAGTAGAACAGTACAGAGCTAGTGAGGAGTAGCACCCAGAAATGGGAAGTGATGGCGGTAGAATAGTTACAGAGATAGTGAGGTGCAGTCCACAGAGATGGGAAGGGATAACCGTTAAATGGTATAGGCTAAAGAGATGAGAGAGAAGTGCATGAGCATGTGCATGGGCATATACGTAACGATCGGTGGATGAGAACGTAAAGAGATAAGGGAAATGTGAATGTGCATGTTGAATAGTTGATCGGGACGTAAGGTGATTAAATGGAGAAGTGGTTAATGAAATTGGAATGAATTTGGTCTAATGAATGAACCTGTTATTTGCTGTTTTGCTTTGTACTTGCTGAGTCGGTGGACTCACCCTTGCTTTGTTGTTGTTTTTAGGTGACCATTGAGGGGGTCAAGCACGGGCGGGAGTAGCACATGTAATAACGGCACGAACTAGCAGCACTTTTGTATCACCTTTTGTCAGTGTACTTTAGCTGTGTTGGGCTAGAGTAATCACTAGAAGTGCTATGATGTATCTGAACGCAGTAATATAAATAAAGCTAGTGTTGGTTTTAAATTCTTCTGGTGTTGATGAAATGGTAGAGTATGCAGAGGTGGTAGCATCTTGGCCCAGAGAGTGGGCGGGGTGTTACATATAAATAAGTCTATCTAATCACATCTCCATTTTTTGTATTCTTATGTTTTGTTTCATCTCAAAACTGTTGTGTCTCTCACCTTGGAGGCCTGGACTTGTAAAATGGAAATGTGGTCAATAGTTCAGTGAAGCTTCACAAATAATTCAGCAAAAATTCTTAAATTTCAAATGGACTAGTTTATGCATGTTTACCAAAGATTAGACGATGTAAACCAAGTTTATGCATGTTTCAATCGAGTTTCATAAGAAACTATAGAAAGTTTCGGGCAAGCTTCGGAAAGTTCAGCAACATTACAAATTTCAAACAAAAAGAGAAATCATGTTTCAAATAAATCTCATGGAAATTTCAAAAATTTGGGTGAATTTCAGACATTTTCCGACACCTGGGCTTGACGATGACTGCTTGTGTCGGCCTGCCACACTCGGCACTCGCACAGTCCGGTTCATTGCGCCTACAATCATGACCTCTGCCATTGCCACTTCGTGCCCGTGCTTAGTCAATGCTCTTGCGCCCCCCGTTCGGGGCCTTCATGATGTCACGAACCATCACCGTGTGCTCGCTGTTGCCTCTGTAGCCATGGTGGTTGGTGGCCTAGTTGCCGTTGCTCACATGACGCACACGGCTATTCACCATCACTCGGCTGCTGTGCTCGCATGTGGCTTGCCTGACGGTGCTCGTGTACCGGCCCACCGCACTTGCACGCCTCCTCTTGCCTGTGCGAAGCCGTTATGCCTACTTGCCGCAGCTCGTTAGCCGCTTGAGAGAGAGAGATGCTTGCCACAGCTCATTGGCCGCAGCGAATAGATAAGGAAAGGTGTTTATCTAGGTGGGTTTCATCTCAAAAATCCCTACGATATCAGTGGACGGTAGGATGTTGTACTTTTAGTTGGATAGAAATGCTACATCATTTTGTACTATTTCACATATAATTTATGTTCTACAAATTTAGGAGTGGGGAAAAGGTGGGAGGGAAAATTTATGTGCTCATTTGAGCTTAAATTTGTGACTTTTGGTTTTTTTTCACTATTTGAGGCTTTTTTTGTTCTGCAGTTTCTGGTAGCTTTTTCAGCGTAATTAATTTTAAAAAAATTAAAAATAGAAAAAACAGGTTATCCCATTACGGACAATGCAAAGGAGTACGGGAATAAAAAGAAAAAGGCAAAAAAAATCCACAAAACTAGAAAAAGATGAAATTAGAAACTAGAAGCTAAAAGCAAAAAACTGAAGTCCAAACATGCGAGACCAAGAGATTTTTAAAACTAAATTTTACAATACAATAGCCATCCAAAAAATTCACTACAAGTACCATTTTTCACAAATTAATTAACCTTTATCGTAACATTTTTGTACATAGGCAATATTTATTGAGAAGAATATTATAAAATATAGTTTAACTTTAATCAGATTTTTGGGAAATTCTAGCGCTTGAAATTGGCTGCACATTCTCAAAAGGGAAATCGCCTTCATTCCCCTGCAATCTTTCATGAGTGGTACTTCCGTACTTTTCACTCTAACAAAATTAACACTAGTTTCAAAGCACATAAAGAGATAAGTGATCATTATTCATCATTCAGTTTTGTTTTAAAAAGTGTACAAATTACTTTGATAAAGACATGGAAGTATCTTCCATCTTTCATTCGTTTGGTACGGATCCTCAGTACACTCCACGTGACCAGGGCGCCGTCCTCCCTGCCGCGCACCGCTGCTTTCCCGTCGGGCTGCAGCCACCACCATCATACTACCCAGTCATTACAGAAGAAATATTTGATCATTTGCTTTATAATTTAAGGAATGTCTATACAACATTCCACTATTTTTGAGGACAAAAACAGTTAGATTGATCTGGGGCGTTAGATCCCATCCAACGGATCCACTCATACAAGCCCTTCCAAAAAAATGATCTAGGATGTTGGATCTCCGTCTAGCGGCTCAAAATCTGACTATTTTTGTCATCAAAAATAGTCGAATGCTGTATAGACACTCCCTGTAATTTATATGTATCTGATAATTTATCCTATGATATGTTACCGATATATGGATAGATCAGGTGTGTTAGACGTGTAATCGTAGACTTGTTCCTAAGCCACACGTACGGCTCCCGTGTATTGCCGGATTGCCAATAGTGCCGTAAGGCACAACAACTCGTATGCCATGACAATTGGCTTTCCGATTCGGATTCGAACCTCCCAAAACGGCTGTACACCAAACCTATATATGCCCAACTGGCCAATGGAAATTGTATTGCGTGATTTGTCTCCGCTTTCAAGGTGCATACGAACCATGAAGCAAAATCAAATCCTCCGCAACCCAATCCCTCCGCCTCCACTGCCGAACCCCCTCCGCGTGACCGCGCGCCGCCTCTCGGCCGTGCGGAGGTACCCTCCGGGCTGCGGGAGAGGTGTTGCCGTGTTCAAGCCAAGGGCGCCGTTGGTGGGTGAGGGCGAGGCCGACGCAGGTGAGCCACAGGCAGCGGTGTGCAACGGTGAGGCGAAGACAATTGCTGGTGATCAGAAGGTGGTGCCGTGTGAGAGTACTCTTGATCAAATCCTCCGCAACCCAATCCCTCCGCCTCCACTGCCGAACCCCCTCCGCGTGACCGCGCGCCGCCCCTCGGCCGTGCGGAGGTACCCTCCGGGCTGCGGGAGAGGTGTTGCCGTGTTCAAGCCAAGGGCGCCGTTGGTGGGTGAGGGCGAGGCCGACGCAGGTGAGCCACAGGCAGCGGTGTGCAACGGTGAGGCGAAGACAATTGCTGGTGATCAGAAGGTGGTGCTGTGTGAGAGTACTCTTGATCATGTGGAGTCCAACTCTAATGGCGAGGGGAAGAATGGAAGAGATGGCGGCGGCGCGCAGGAGGAAGGTGGTGGGCGGCGGAAGCTGCTGTGAAGCATGCGTGAAACGCTGTGCTTGGTTTTGATAAACACGGTACATGGGTTTGGACCATTTTGAGACTGCACCCGCCTCGGTGGATGATGATCACAGCGACAGCGAAAGACTAGCTCTGTTACTGTGGCATCAGATGGTTTTGTAATTTTCAGCATTTCAGATCCTAATTACTGCTAGATCCTCCTGATTCAAAAAAATACTGCTATATGAGTTACTGTTTCAAGACAAACTCATAGGGCATGTTTATGTTGACTGTAGCCGATGGCTTTTGGCTACGGTTGATGATTTTTAGTTGAAAATGAATAGTAATGTCTGAAATAAATGATTTTTAGAAAGAGGGCATGAGCGGTGGGGAAAGTGAGGAAGAGATGCGTATACGAGACGGGAGCGGGAGGAGTGAAAAAGACACTTAGAAAAACCGGGTGTTCATATTGACTTCTGATTTCTCTAAGTAAAAACCAAAAGTAGAAATCAATATGAATAGACCGTTTAAGTGACATTGTTAGCTAACTAGTCAAGTAGATAGACAATAATGGAATTTAGGTGTTGGAAGAAGGTCCGATACTATTGATATGCTGCTGTAATTTTGCAGATACCAGTAAACATTGCAGGCTTAAACTACTTGCAGTCACTGTTTCCATAGCTGTTCTGTTCTTCATATTCAATAGTTAATGAGAGTCACCTTCTTAGGAACCAAGTGGTTTTCACTGAAGGAATGCCAAAGATTATAGAAACATTGCCTTGTATCTCTGTCGTCGGTACGAATCCAGACAACAAACTTAAAAGCACTCTCGATTGAAAATGGAGCCCGTCGAGAATACGAAGAGACCCAAGGAGAGCTCACAACCATCAAGTATATGCAATATGAGTGTTCTAAGGTTACAAAAATGGTCTCCTCTCCCATTGCAAAGGATCCTATTTATAGAGAGAGAGAGGGGAAGGTGAGTGAAGTTACAAGTTCACTCCTAGGGTCTAGTTTACTCCTAGAGGTATCTATATCATTTGTCTCATGTGGGTCCCACCGTGTCTAAGACACGCATCATTTCATGGTTGACTTCAGACATCGGCTCCAGACCCCTCCGAGGTCGGTCTTACGTACCTCGTTCAGGGTTAGCCCCAGACCCCTTCGGGGCTGGTCTTGCATTGGAATAGCATTGGAATGGATTTTATTACAGGGTTGCCTAAGACAAAGGAAGGATATGATGCTATTTGGGTTATTGTTGATCGACTCACAAAAGTAGCACATTTCATTCCTATTAAACAGACATATGGGAAGGATAAATTAGCTGAGCTCTATTTAACCAAGGTAGTGGTGTACCATGGAATCCCAAAACGGATTGTTTTAGATAGAGGTGCCCAATTTACCTCTACATTCTGGGAGAAACTGCATGAAGCAATGGGTACAGATTTGGCTTTTAGTACTGCTTATTACCCACAAACTGATGGACAGACGGAAAGGACAAATCAAATTCTAGAAGACATGTTAAGAGCTTGTGCCATAGTATACGGAGCAGCTTGGAACACTTGTTTGCCATTTGCACAGTTCTCCTACAATAACAGTTATCAAGCTAGTATTCAGATGGCCCCATTTGAAGCACTATATGGTCGAGAATGTAGGACTCCCTTGAACTGGACAGACACAGGAGAACGACAGTGCATTGGACCTCAAATAGTACAAGATGCAGAAGCTCATATAAGAATTATCCGAGAGAAGTTGAAGATTGCTCAAGACCGTCAAAAGAGTTATGCAGATACCAGAAGAAAAGATCTGAGTTTTGAAGTTGGAGATTATGTATACTTGAAGGTCACTCCGTTCAAAGTTTTCAAAAGATTTCAAGTCAAAGGAAAATTGGCACCCAGATATGTAGGCCCATTTCAATTCACAAAAAGGATCGGAGAAGTGGCATATGAAGTGCAGTTACCCTCCAACATGACTAGAGTACACAATGTGTTCCATGTATCTCAACTCAAAAAGTGCCTTAGGCAGCCTACAGAAGAAGTTTCACTGGGAGAGATTGAACTTCAAGAAGACCTGACATACCCAGAAGAACCATTGCAAATACTTGAGACAACCGAGAGACAGCTCAAAAATAAAAACGTCAAATTCTGTCGAGTTCAGTGGAAGAATCACACAGCGGAGGAGTCTACATGGGAGAAGGAGTCAGATTTACAGCAGGATTTTCCCAATTTACTCCCTGGACCAGAGGAATCTCGGGGTCGAGATTCTTTTTAAGGGGGGTAGGTTGAAACACCCCAAAATTTTCAAAATGTGAATTTTGTTGGATTTTGCTTGCATTTGTGTTTCTTTCCCAATTTGGCAAGTATCAAGGAAAATGCACTTTCCCTTTTCGGCATCTACGCCTTCGCTCCTTCACTGGCGCCCTCACACGCGCGCGCCTCTCCTCTTCTTCCCGGAGAAGCCACTGTACACGCGGCGTCTCCCTCGCGCACGAAGTTGCGGCGCCACTCCATCATCACGCCGCGACCTCCCTGAGCTGAGGCCCCACCTGCCAGCCGCACACCTCTGCGCCTCCCCTCGCTCAACGCGCCGGCGCCTGCGCACAGCTCCGCCACCGCTACAGCTCGCCCTTCTCACGAATTCTTCTCCTCTCGGGTCAACTAGCCGTACCATTGGGCAGAGCAGCAGTGCCATCTCCCCCTCACAGACCCCTGAGCCACTGCGGTGCACTCCCCCTCTCCTCGCACAGCGTGAACCGAACGCGACCCTGGAAATATCTTGGGGGCAACCGACCTACGCAGAGGATAAAGCCCAATTCGCAGTCCCTTGTGGCTTCTAGCACCCTCACAAACCCACTCCCCCAATCGATTGAGCTAGAATCGCCCCTGTCGCCGGCAATTGCCACCCCTGCGCCGGTAAGCCCTAAACGGCAATCTAGTGATTCTACCGATCAAACTTCAATTCCTTTCACTGACACACTCTCTGTTATCACATGAACACATTGGTAAACTCCACCGAGGTCGAGCGCCGGCCTAGAGCTCTGGCGGCGGAGCCTGCCATCGACCGAAGGACCCTCACCGTGGCCAGCTCGTTTGGGTTCTTCTCAAGCTGCGCCGTCACTTCCAGTGTGATCCTAGTGTCTCGTAGATGGTGAAAATACTACCAATTTGGGTGAAACCCCACCCGAGTCCGTGGTCACCACCGTGTGTGTCATAGTCTTCCCGACCGCCGTTAGCCATCATCTCCCTTCTACCCACTCCACCAAGGCCCAAAATGGGAACCCAAGCCATGCGCGCGCCCTCTGGTAAAGCCATTTCCCCTCTAGCGCCCTGTCGCCGTCGCACCACCGCGGCTTGGATCCTGTGTTTCCCGCCGGGGGTGTCGTCTGGAGGTAGAAGACGACCCCGGGGGCAACGTGGCTTCATCTCGGCCACCCAAGCAGCTTCATCCAAGCCATCCAAAGCCGTCTAAATCCGGACCGTAGATACCCGCCGCCTCCCCATCCAAGCGCTTGCATCCGCGAAATCGCGTCCGTTCACGCCGGCCGCGCGTCGCCCATCGAGCGGGCGTGCGTGCGGGTGCGCTGGGCTTCGCCCGCGCGCGTGGGCCACGGCCCGCTTGGCCGAGCGCGCAGACCGGGCCGTCGGCCGGTTTGCCACGCGGGAAACGATAGGCCAGGCCGCACTGTTGCTCGGGCCGAGCCCAACACTGTGCACTACTGTTCATGTATTTTAGAAAATCCCGAAAAATCTAGAAAAAGCCCCAAAAATCCCAGAAAAACCCGAAAAATCCCAAAAATACCAAAATAATCCATCTTGACCAATTCAATATCCTGAATCCGAATATCAACTCCATTTCTTCAAATTTAAATTTTATAAATTTAAAATTTCCTTTTTCCATACACTTAGCTTATTAAATTCCAAGCCTCCATAAATTCCAATTCCACAAAATCCAAGTATCCTCTTTCACCAAAAATCACATTCCAATATCTCTTAAATGTTTATTTGATATTTTATGCAATTTACTCCTTTTTATTTAGATTATTTTCCCTAGCTTGATTAGAACCAAGTTTGGACTTATGTTGTTATTTTAGGTGTTTACGCTAGCTTCCGACGCCTCCGAGGTCGCAGTTTCCGAGCAAGAGCCAGCTGCATTAATCTACGACATTGTCGAAATCCTTAATCAGCAAGGCAAGTTACATGTTTTTGATCATATTGACTCCTATGATATTCATATTATCTATTTAATGTATTTTCATTATGGCTAGTTGTCAAATGTTATTTGTGTACAATAAAATATTTAGAATGGCATGCTATTTAGATAATCCTACCACTGAAATATGCCCTATTCTGATTGATGGCCATATTCACCTTGACAACCATAGTAAGAAATCAAATATGGTATAAATAGTATAGAATCATCTCATACAACATTGTACACTAATAAGTGATTTTGGCTGCGGACCAGTAGATTTGGAAAACCCGGAGCTAGGGTAGGGTGTTATGGGACACTGTATCCTAGGGCCGGCGCGCACAGAACCTAGGGTAAGGAGGTTGGGGTTTCTGAGTTGCGGATTTAGCCCAACGCTTCATCCTAGGGTTGGACTTTGGGTAGAGAGGTTGTGGTGCTCCGGGTAACGGAGTTAGGCCATCTCTTTACCCGAGGATGGAGGCTGGTTTGGTTGGTGGTGGTGAGTGCTTTTGACCACAGAGGAAGTTGTGGTTGAGTGCCTCAGGTGAAAAATATAAGGACAAGAACCTTGTGCTAAATAACAGACACAGTGATCGCTCAAACCACAAGAGTTGACTTGTCAACACTGGTTTAGTAACTGCTCAGTTTGATTGCAACTCTATAGGTTGAGATGACAGGATGACGGGGAGTTAGGTATGCCGCTGGATACCTAACAACGGTAGTACTCACTTAAAACGGCAGATGAGTTTGTTTTAGTTTGTGGTCGTGACTGAGTGATGCTATCGGGTAGAGTCTATATAGAGAATTGAGCAGTGAACCAACCTGGCTTTCTTAACTCTGTCGCGGGAGTTAAGAGATCGTGTGGGTAAAGTTGAGCAGCTCTGCAGAGTGAAATAAATGGTATTCGAATACGCCGTGCTTCCAGTTAAAGAAGCTGTGTTAATTGGGTGACTCCAAGAATGAGGCATAAGTAGGATTTGTGAGTATTTAAATCTGGTTAATGATGAACTTTATCTGATAATGAAAAACCCCTGATCTTAAGGAGCAAATGTTTTAAACTTTCCTTGTTTACAAATAAAACTGCATCCACCTAGTGTAATAAAACAAATATATTTCCATCCTTTGAATATCTTTGCATTTAGTAAAGTAGGGTTTACCCCTGTAACTTGCTGGGTACGGTGGTACTCATTACTTGCTAAACAAAATTTTCAGAAGACCAAGGATACTCTGATGAGCCTATGGAAGAAGAAGCTCCTAATGAACCAATCTGTTCTGATGACGATTGGTCTTAGGTTTCAATCTACGCTCAGGCCGATCGATCTTTTGTGATGTATTATAGTTTGTGGGTTCTTGCGCCCGCTATGTAAAACGAGTGACAATCTATATTGTAATAAAGTTGGATCTTTTGTATAAGTTTGTACTGTTGTGATCATCGCTCATACTATGGAACTTCGTAACTGTTCATTCCGTACGGTTACGGGGTTCCGTACTGTCCCCAGAACTGGGGGCGTTACAATGATGACATCCAACTGATTTTGCTGCTGATTAAACACTATCATGTACCTTTCAAATGCTATCGTTCCCCATAGGATCAAAGCCAAAGCTGAATGTGTACTTGTTTCTGTTGTACCAGATAACCTTCTTGTGGATGTTGCCTATGTTATATGGCAACTATGGGATAATGTTTTTAACTTATAAATCTCATATCTGACCTTTTTTACCGATGCAATGCTCCATGGCTCCCTAAAATCTAAAATTGGGTAAACTAGATATACAATGGAATGTATTTGATTCTTTTTCACGGTTCATCATGGAACGCTAGTTCAGCACTCTTTGGCTTTTGTTTGCCCGTGGACAGGTGCATCCCCCTGGACAGGTGTTTGCCCGTGGAGCTCTGTCACCGAAGCACACCGCCGGCCGCAACCACCTCCCCGTGGCCAGCACGCTCTGAGGCTCCCCAGCTCCCACCATCGCCACCAATGTGAGCACCCGGTCCCTGTGAACGTGTAGCCGCGGCCGTTTGAGCTTATTCGCCGCCGGTGACCTTCCTCGCCTCCAAGCACCCGAACCACCCCCTTCTACCTTCCGTCCCCTCCGTTGGTTCCCGCTCCTCCCAACCGCCCAAAACGGAATCCCCGTGTCGAGCCGCACCCGCCGGTGTCCTTGGTCGCCGCCGACAAGCCCCCTGGCGCCCAGGCCGCCGTCGGCGCCGCTGCCTTGCCTCGGGTGCACTGTAGCGCCCGGAGGTTGAAGACGATCCCTCCCCGCGACGTGGCTCTTCCCCGCCCGTCCATCTCGTCTGTAATATCTAATTTCGACCGTCCGATCCCGCCGTACCGATTCGCTTCGCCCTCTCGCTCCGCAGCCGTCCGATCTCTCCCCGTCTTCATCCAAGCCACCCGCACCCGCCGCATCTCCTCCACCCGCCTGCACCACGCGTCGGCCATCCAGGCCGCGCGGGCGCGCGCTGGCATGGGCCGCCTCCCCTCGGCCCGCTCCTTTCCCGCGCGAGAGCGCGCGCGCTGGGCCGCGCCGGCCTCCCGGCCGCGCGGGCCGTCCCTTGGGCCGGGCTACTGTGGCAAAGAGGCCGGTCTAGTCACTGTTCATTGATTTTTTTTCCCCGATTTATTAATTTCCAAAATGCCAGAAAATCCAAATAAATCCTAGAAAATCACAGAAAATCCCAAAAATTCCCAAATTTCACCACTTTGCTCCAAATAATATTCCAGACCCATTGGTGACCTCCATTTTCACAGATTCATCCCAAATAAATTCCTTAAATTCCATTTGAAGGATTTATGCATTTTACTCCTTTTTAAATAGTTTATTTTTCCCTCGCTTGATTAGTCTCAAGCTGGATTTAATTTATTTTATGTGTTTGCGCTAGTGTCGGAGATCCCGGAAGCCCAGGTGCAATCTCAGGAGCCAGAAGGTTCTTCGTTCGAGCTTGCTGAAATAGTCCGGATTGACGGCAAGTCCCAAATCCTTTGATCATGTTGCAACCCATGTGATTTAATTATGTTAATATGCTATTTGGATTATGCTAGTTGTGAAATGTTAGTTTGCAATAAAATAAAATGTTTAGAATGACATGTGATATAGTTAGACCTACCACCGCTAAATACCATGTTTAAATTGTAGCCATACCTTTGTAACCCTAGAATTAATTATCTGATAATCTAGATAATTGTAGGCTATCAGTATCATGCAAAGTGTTACACTAATAAGGTTGTGGCTGTGGGCCAATAGAAATTGGAAAACCCGACTCTAAGGTAGGGTGGTATGGGACACCGTATCTTAGAGCGGAGAGTGTCGGCGTGCACAAGGTAGGGTAAGGGTTGGGGGAGAGCCGCGAGACGGTCTTTGCCCACCTCTTATCCTAGGGCTGGAGTAGGGTAAGGGTGAGTGGGAAACCGCGAGACGGTCTACGCCCACCGCTTACCTTAGTTTGGGTCGCGGGCCTGGTGAGGTTGCGGACCAGGTGAAAAGATAAGGACTGAAACCCTTGCGCTGAGCAAATGTCACAGTGATCGCTCAACCACAGGAGTTGACTTGTCAACACTTGTCTATTAGCTGCTCAACTCGATTGAAACTCTACAGGAGGGTAGCAGTGAGGTTAGGCAGGCCGTGCTGCGGGTGCCTAACAACGGTGGAATTCACTCGAAGCGGACGCTGTCCTCTTTTGTGTGTGCGTGTGTGTGTGTGTGGGTGTGAGCCAGACCCGAGTGAAATCTACCGGGTAGAGCCTATATAAAGAGTTGAGCAGTAAAACGACATGGCTTTCTTAACTCTTTAGCGGGAGTTAAGGGATCGTGTGGGTAAAGCTGAGCAAACTCTGTAGAGTCATTTAAATGGTATTCGAATACGCCGTGCTCCCGGTTATTAGAGCTGTGTCACTTGGGTGATTCCAGCAGCGAAGCTTAAGTAGTTTTGTACATGCTTTAACTTGGCTAGTTGGTTAATGAACTTTTCGTGAAAAACCCCTGAGATCTTAAGAAGTAAGTTTTGGTCCATTTTATTAAAGTGTTTGCAAACAAAACTGCATCCACCAAATGTAATAAACCAAGTGTACTCCCTTCCTTTGATATTCCGTGCATATAGTAAGTTAAGATCCCTTTGGGATTTGCTGAGCCGGTTGTTTGGCTCACGGCTTGCTTAATCCACTCTTTAGAGGATCAAGACGAAGGAGAAGGTCTCCCCGTTGAAGAAGTCCCGGAGGATCTTTTCTTCGACAAGGACCCTTGGCTGTAGGTCTCCGCCGCGCTCGAAGCGGATTCTGAAAGTCTTCTGTAATGTAAATATACTTTGGGTTTGCACGCCCCGCTGTAAAAACTGGATGATAATCCTTATGTCAAATATATGCTGGACTTTTGTTGTAAGCATGCAATGGTATACTCTTGCGCGACACTCCATAACTGTTCATGCTTGAATAGTTACGGAATGCCGTGTCCGTACGCGCCCCTGGAAACGGGGGTGTTACAAATTTGCTGTTCTTGAATTCATTAGTTGCCTTGTACATGCCATTTTCCCATGATTTTTTTGGAATATATCACTATCATTTCAATAGAGTAAAAGTTGGATGAAATTTTACATGACTAAATAAACATGACCATAATCTTGTTTCAAATTCAGATTTGTCAGGTGTAATTTCGTGACGTAATGTTTTATGTCTATTACATCTACTGACCTTATGTATAAAAGTGAGCAAAAGCTTGCGTAATTGCTGATATCCTTTACCCCTTTCAATAATGTTGGTGCCTTTCTTTGGGGTTGCCCTTGCGATCGACTTGCAACACTGATGGTTCATATGAGCTAGGGCAGTCAACATGATGTTAAGCTCATGGAAGATGATCGTTTCTCTATATATCCTTGGAATGGTAAGTTCACTGTTCAATCTGTACCCATTTGATTTAAATTATAGTATAAGGTATGCTGATATGCTTATCTTTTTATGTGGGGTAATGCCAACCTTTTGTAAGTAGTCTGGAAATGCACTGGATAGATCACTTTAGCAGCTTAATTAGAGCAAGTTTAATAAGGCTGACTGTGCTAGCTACAAGGGAATCCATGTCAGCATAGTCCTATGTGGAGGGGAGAGAAAAGGAGAGAGAGAGAGAGCCAAGCCGACTCTCATGCAAGAGTCAGGCTATAGCACAGGAAAAGATGCATCATCCATGCATGTATCCATAGAACTAATTGCTATACCCATGCATGTATTAAATTATCAATACCCATGTATGTATTAAATGATTGAGAGCTCTTGTGGAGATAACTTATAGCCAGCTTATTGTATGAGTTAACTGCGTCATTATCTTTTGATGACATAGAAATGTATTGGAGGTAGCAGCTATCTGTACTTATTAAACTTGCTCTTAGCCAGTTACCCGATATTTGCAACTATTCTATTGTTACTTGTCATTTTCACAATCTTATGTATGAAATATATACACATTTATTTCTTTCATTTTCTTCCTTGAGCTATAAAACAAGGTAGGACCGTATAGCAGGACAAATCAGCAGCTATTCGGCTTTCAAGATGATGCCATGCTTTCTATGTTTTCAAAAGATGAATTTCAAGCTAGAATGCTTCTATTTCTTTCATCATAACTATTTATATACTCTTGCTAGTACGATATGGTTTCTGCCACAATCATGATAATCTTAGATATGCATAGTATACATACTTGGTTAAATTAATTCTGCTCTTATATAGGGCCAAGTTGTCAAGTACTACATTGGTATTATTTGAGATGAGCCAATGGCTCTCGTTACTTTCTATGAAAGTACATGTGTTAGCATGTTTGGCAACGGTTGCGGCTTATGATTTTTGTTGAAATTTTTGAATTTTGACTGTTTACGGTACAGATTATGGAGAGAGGGATATTCACTTGTGATTTTGGATGGTACAGATGTTGGGCTTTAACTGTACATCGTTTAACTTGTAGACCCCGTCTTGAGAAAATATTCCGTTTAAAAGTTAGGAACTGTAGCAAAAGCCAAAAGCCGCCAGCTTCGGAGGAAAAGAACAGACCCATCATATCTTAGTTGAACATTCTCGACGGATTGCTGTTATTTTTCGTCAAGGTTCTACTATCTGAAACAACTTCCTCGGATAATGCTGCGCGCAGTAATCTACAGGAGAAATATTTGAAAGCCTTTTCAGTTGAAAGGCTGAGAGTCGTCCTAATCTACCAGCTATATATGTGGGGTCCATTTCTGCTAAATTGCTAATATGGTATAATTGATAGGCTGCAACTACATGTTGTCATCCGAGAATAACAGTAAATGTATCTTCAAAACCATTCTTCTGATACATGTTTCTATGAAGCTTCATTATATTACAAATGTAAATGTTCTATATTCATTCAAGAACTTCGTAGTTAAGGGCACAATATACATCACAATGTTGGGCGAGTTACTTCCACAGTCCCAGCCCACTTAATTCTCCATTTTCCCTTTCGTTTCTGAGATAAAATCCATCACAAACTCATCTCAATTGAATCCTATAATTATTAAATTAATTTTCAAGGTGTTTATGTTACATCCTTAGATCCACTACACATGACATGTGCTGACCATTTAAGACTGAAAGCATATTATATTAAAATGATCTAGATTTTCTTTACCTCCCCTAATAATAATATCTTCTTGTCCCTTTTTTTGTCTAGGTTTGTTTTTGGTGTTCCTGTCATCCTGTGATTAGTTAGCCTCATTTTCCAACGCTGATGTTGAGTTTTGCTTTTTATACATGTTCATGCCCCTTGCTAGTGTAATAGAGGTATCAGTTTTCTTTCATATAAATAAGTCTATCTAATCACATCTCCTTTTTTTTTGTATTCTTATATTTTGTTTCATCTCAAAACTGTTGTGTCTCTTACCCTGGAGGCCTGGACTTCTTAATAAACTGTTGTATCCTCTCTTTTTTTTTTGCTCGAAACAACGATGATTTCTGATTTTCAAAAATCATAAATCGTTTATTTTTAACTAAATATCTAAAAAAAGCATTCGCTACATTGCCATTTTATCGGAAAGCCACAGCACTCTATAACGGTAAGTCCCGGCGACCCGCATGATTTATACCCAGTGCTGTGATCTTTCCGGTTGGACCCAACGCACGAGTCCCAACTGCATAGTACATGTGCAATAGCTCATTAGCGGTTGTGTAGTACCTGTTGGCGCCCTAAATAGTCGCTATTGTAGATGGAAGAACTTTAATGTGGATAGCCATGCAAGGCAGGGCATGCAGACTGCAGTTGGCAGATTGCCATGAGCACGTACTATATTTACGAGGCGGGTTTTTTTAGGCTAATGGCTTATAGATTACAGCTTAAATATTTAAATTTTAGCTGTTTACAATAGGTAGTGTATACAGAAAAATAGTTGCATGCGATTTTGACCGATACAGCTAAACTCAGTACACTATTTACTACAATCTTCTTATTGACTCTATCTTAAAAAAATGTACCTTTTAAAAACTAATTAATATAGACAGAATAAATATAAACTAATGAATAGGCTAAAACGAACCCGCCCATTTGTCGTAGTGCCTCGCTCTGCGCCAAAGCTCGTTCTGAAAGAAGAGTACTACGCTGAGTGACAACTAGGTCCTACCGATTAAGGTGGGTGCTTACCGGTCTTATCAGGACGGGAAATTTTACCATCCTTGAGAGGGAAGAGGTACCAAATTTTGAGCTGTTGATCACACTGATTGAACGGCTGGATCTAATTTGGTACCTCTTGGTACCTTGTACCTCTTGTTACCTCCTCAAGGATAGAAAAACTGCTCAAACTCCACAACTGCTGCATTTGTGTATGTCATCTCATCTTGTGTATGTGCAGTTCAGACACACTTCTATAAGCTCACAAGCCGTTCCATTACACCACAACGTGCTTCTCTAGCTTCCAGACGATTCCAAGGGATAGCCATAGTTCGGCTCCAATGGAGGTGAGGTGCTTGCTGGTCTTGGCTCTCTTCCTTTTGGTGGGAACACACAACGGGGAAGCGCAGCCGCTGGTGCCGGCGGTCATGACGTTCGGCGACTCGTCGGTCGACGTAGGTAACAACGACTACCTCCTCACCATCATCAAGGCGAACTTCCCTCCCTACGGAAGGGACTTCAAGGACCATGTGGCCACTGGGAGGTTCTGCAACGGCAAGCTGGCTACCGATATCACTGGTCGCATTCTTACTCCTGTAGTCCGGTTAGATGTGCTGTTCGTGCTTGTGTGTAGGGTGCAGTTGCATTCTCTAGCTAACAGATATCTTGGTTTCAACTTCTGTGGCTGCAGCTGAAACTTTGGGGTTTACGAGCTATGCCCCTGCGTATCTCAGCCCACAGGCGTCAGGGCAGAACCTTCTGATTGGAGCCAACTTCGCATCTGCAGGGTCTGGCTACTACGACCACACGGCACTCATGTATGTAAGTATCACCAATGACCTTTCGAAGGAGTCAAGTATCTTAACAAGAGAAGCTCTGTACTGAGATCTTTTGCGTGCATGTTAGATCTTTCACATCTCGTTAATTATCAACTCGTCGATCGTAAATGGATCAGCTATCTGTCGCCACCTCGTTACTATTTTCTGGCACCAGCACTTGGCAGATCTGTATGAAGAGTGTAAGTGATCTCTAACTTGGGAAAACTGTGTGATGCAGCATGCCATCCCGTTGTCCCAACAATTGGAGTACTTCAAAGAGTACCAGTCTAAGCTGGCAGCGGTGGCTGGAAGCAGCCAGGCCCAGTCAATCATCTCTGGCTCATTGTACATCATCAGCGCCGGTGCAAGTGACTTCGTCCAGAACTACTACATCAACCCTCTTCTCTTCGAGACCCAGACCGCCGACCAGTTCTCCGACCGGCTCGTCGGCATCTTCAGCAACACCGTGACGGTAAGCAACGTCGCACCGGCCGCCTCCTCCTCGACACGGGCCAGATGATCACGAACTCACGATCGTGTAGTTTTGAAACTTGAACCACCTGTAGCAACTCTACGGCATGGGAGCACGGCGCATCGGTGTGACGTCGTTGCCGCCGCTGGGCTGCCTGCCGGCCGCGATCACGCTGTTCGGTCACGGTGGCGACGGGTGTGTTTCGAGGCTCAACGGCGACTCCCAGAACTTCAACAGCAAGATGAATGCCACCGTCGACTCGCTGTCGAAGCGGTACCATGATCTCAAGATCGCGGTCTTCGACATCTACACGCCTCTGTACAGCCTTGTTACATCTCCTGAGTCGCAAGGTAGGATGGGTTGCTTAACCGTGGCCGTGGGCGCCATGGCGTTAGCTTCTTTTCCCCAGCATTGCATTCTTGTGTTCCTTCCTGCTTAGCTACTGTGGATGTATGTATGCTGTCAGGCTTCACTGAGGCGAGGCGGGGATGCTGCGGGACGGGGACGGTGGAGACGACGGTGCTCCTCTGCAACCCCATATCGATCGGGACGTGCCCGAACGCGACGACGTACGTGTTCTGGGACGCTGTCCACCCGTCGGAGGCGGCTAACCAAGTGATCGCGGATTCTCTCCTCGCCGAGGGCATCAACTTGGTTACATAGATCAGCGGAACGAGATGACACGCGCTTCAAGCGTCTCGAAACAAATTTGGCTTCATTCGGCTTAGAGTGGCTTATTTTTTACTATTTCAAAATTTCGTTTTTTTCTGATTTTTTGTTTTATTTTAAACTTTTTTGTCGTTTCTTTTATTCCTGTATTCGTTTGCATTATTTATGATAGGCTAATCTATTTTTTCTATTTTTAATTTTTTAAATTTAATTACGTTAAATAAGTCATTATCAGTTACAGTGTTTCAGTCATAAACCAGTTTATTTCAGCTCAACCGAGCGGCACCTAGTAATGATAGAGTCTCACTGGTTGCAACGAACAACAATGGAGAAGCGCAACGAATCCATAGAAGAATCTCGATTTAGAGCAGCTGTGTGCATGAAACTCGAATTAATTTAGGGATATAGTGAGAAAGTTCAAGAAGACGACGTGACAAAAGTATTGTGAGAGAAGCACGCCGGGTTGTCCGGAACGGCAAGGCGGGAGCTCGGCCGTCGTGGGCGCAGTTTCCGAGCTCGATTCTGGCTCGGGCAGGTTGAAGGCGTGGGGTATTAGGGGAAGGTTTGGGTGAGGGGAGGGAGGCCATGACCCATGACGCTACTCCAATAGGGAAGACGGCTCGCCACTTCCCGCAGACTACTTCTCTGGCGTCTCATGGCGACGTGACACGGGCGGAGCGCTCATCGACGCATGGGGAATGGTGATGGCGTGGGCCGAACGCCACATCATCGACCACGTGGACGAACAGGCGCGGATGACTTGGCTCGCCATGCTGCTACAGAAAAGTGAATTTTGGGCAAAAATAACATTGTAGATCACCAAAATACCAGATCTAGCATTCTAACAACAGTAATTCCATTTGTGGCCCCGTAACAGTGAAATCGTGCGGTCCCCGACCGCACGACCACTGTTCATGTACTAGTCGTGCGGTCAACTACACTGTTCATCCGTACTTTTTCTCGTTTAGTGTTTGTTTGAATTTTTAAATACATCAAATGAGCTCCAGAAATTAGGAAAATTTATGTACAGTCTCCCGACATAACGTTCCTCGTGATGTAATTTTTAAGGAATTTTATCCATCGCAAATCTCGCTCAAAAATTCATACAATTTTAATATTTTTACAAGTTTTTACATATAACAAACGAGCTCCAAAAATTACAAAATTTTATGTAAAGCCTGCCAATGCAGTAATAGTTATTATATTTAAAAAAAGTACAGGTATATTTAAAAATTCAAACAAACACTAAACAGAAAAAAGTACGGGTGAACAGTGTAGTCGTGCGATCCCCGACCACACGACTAGTACATAAACAGTAGTCGTGCGGTCGGGGACCGCATGATTTCACTGTTACGACGCCACAAATGGGATTACTGTTGTTAGGAGGCTAAATCTGGTATTCTGGTGATCCACAGTGTCATTTTTGCCCAAAACTCCAGAAAAGTAACCCAACACGTTTCCTCATGCATGACCGTCTCAAAAACATTTCCTCACCATGATAAACCATAGCATTGAATATTTATCAGGCTTTCCTGCGGCAACGCAGTTGAATAAAGGTTGATAACATAAACAGCGGTTAAAACAATTAACTTTTCACCTATCGTCCACCAGCAACCAACTCAATGATGGACATCCATAAATCAACGCAAGATCAAACGGCGCAGAGTTCCGGCAAAGAAGGATATACGATCATCCTCAGACAAATAGTAGAAGCTCTATCAGCAGCAGTGCAAAGATAATTACACAATCTTAGGGTATAATCCGATAGCATAAACTGAACATAACGCTAACATTGTCCCAAATCATTAACCATCCAGCAACACAACACTGCCCCCAGACAACTGCCTCACCACCTAGTAAAACCGGCACATGCCTACGGTATATCAACAATAAAATCTCACCCGTGTGCAACACATGTTGTCCTGGGCAGTTCAATGGAAAATACTGCATCAACCAACACCAGCGCAAGGGACCAGTGCACAACAGTTTTACTGCTGCTTGCACTCCGCTGGTTGCTCAGCGTTCCCTGTGGCCCCACCCTTCGGCGGTAACTGGTGAAGATATACCATGAGTTATATAAGATACGAACCAAGGCAAGTGAATATTAGTCATTTGAATATCAGTGTAGAACATGTACCTTTGGTTTGCCAGCTGGCTGCTCATACAATTACAAAAGAATGTATTAGTAAGGTCAATTAAACATGGTAATGTAGAAGCAAGCAGAAATAGTATGACGGCATAAGGCTACCTTCTTCTTTGGTTTGTTTTCTTCTTCCTCATCCTCGTCCTCATCTTCATCCTCATCCTCATCCTCATCTTCATCATCATCCTCGTCGTCCTCATCATCATCTTCCATGTCCTCAAAATCCTCAGCTTGCACAGCCTCACCGGTAAACCAGGAAACAGCATGAGGGATGATCTTATCCCTTATGGTGGTCCTAAAAGTCAAATTTCAATAAAAAAAATCAGCAAGAGCAATATGCCACAAACCATAACATAGCATCACCAGGTGTGACAGATACAGCATTGCATGGCAAATGATGATGATCTGCACTTACCCGATGTCATAATCATGTTCCATTTGACCCTGAAGCTCATCAGCCTACATCACAGATTGAAAGAACAAGTTTTCTATGAAACAATGCAAAAAGTGATATCCCTTTAAGTTCAACAAATCTTAACATACAATATCTTCATCAATGTCTTCATCATCATCAGGTACTTGTGGGGGACTGAAAAAGTTGAAGAAGCTCTCACACCCTTCAGTCTTAGTAATGGGTTTCGCATTCTTTGAACCTTTCTTGGGTTTCTTTTTGAGAATCTTCTGTGTCAGGTTTTTTCCAGGGTACCACTCAATTTCAGTCCTGCAGAACACATAATGTGTGAGTCTAATAAGGCATGCATATAAAGGTATTGACATAGGATGGAACATGAGAACCTTATACATGAAAACAATAACAAAGTACAAAAAATACCAACCCGATTGCTTTCTCCAAAATCGGTTCATCTTCATCAACCATGTGATATGTTTTTGTTAGGACTGAGTTCTTGAAGAAAGGGTTTGTATCGAAGAAAAAGTTCAGCTTGAAACCCTTGGGGTTGTTGATTCTAGACCACTTGATATCTTTTAGATATTTCAATGCAGCCTCATCACGCTCGTGGATCTAAAATTAAGCAATAATCAAGTCAATGATATAGCAATGCACCTAAAAATCCATGTAGAAAGTATAGCATACTCAGCAATACCTCCTCCGACAGCACTTCATTTGTTTTCATAGCAGTAAGCCAAAAATCTGGGACACCTTTAGCTGAAAAAAGGTTTAATTACAAATCAGAATGGGAACTGTACAAGAGTTCAAGTAAAACTTTGATTTGATAGGCTGATACCATCTGCATCTTCCCCCTCGGCAGCATTTTCGCTGGTCGGTTCATCACTGACACCATCAACCTCCACAATTCCATTTACAATGTCATACCTCTGAAAAAACACCAAATGGAAGAATTCAGCAATTTGCACAAAAGAAAATGGTAAGAGTTAGATCTTTTCACGCTTTCACGTGAAACAGTATAGAACATAGAACATAAAGAACAAGTGTACCTTTGTGTACAACGGCTCATAAAGCTTCTGGTACTTAGCTTCAAGCACAGCTCGTTCTTCAAAAAACTTTGCCTCAATCTCATTATGTTGGCTCTGCATTATTACAGAGAGAAAGTTGGATCTCTGAGGAAGTTCTAACTCATGGGGTAAAATGCAAAATTTATGTAGGACATTGGTAAACTCTGATCCATCAATTATGTACTAGAAATGGTATTATACAAAATTATCAGAGTAGTTCGCTGTGGATAATAGGTCTGACATAGGACAAAATGAAAGAAAAATGGAATGAACAAGTCACAGGTTGACTGTACAAACAAGTACCAGGGAATTGAAACAACATGAATGAAGTAGCTTGCATAAAGAGAAACTGCACAAATTAAGCAATAGATGAATAGAAGCAGTAGAAACAACAAAGGACAACAGAGGGTTGAATCATATGATCCAGCAGCTCAACCAGGCAGATGTTTATAGTTCTAAAACAGACCAACAGACATAAATCAAACTCCTCTCGAGCCTATATAAAATACAAAAGCTTGGATCACTCTTCCCCGTGAGGCAAAGACATTACTTTAGGTGGTTATATGTTTTAGCAATACGATTTAAATGATGAAATCTTAGAGGTTGCTTAGTTCACATGAAGATGTTTCATACATCTAATTCCAAAGCTACAGTACCCTTTTTAGTGGAGTAGAATATTAAGTCTGCATGGAGTGTTGAATTCCAAAAAATATCTTTTCAATTCATATTTGATCTCCTGGCTTATTTTGCCTTTACCCTCTTAAGGATTCAGTATTCTCCTTCCTTACTCCATAGTCTTCACTTATCAAGACACAAGAAAATGCATAAATAGGCCTAACTAAGAAAGAGATAGGTTTTTTATTCAAGTCAACAAAGTCTACCAAAAGAGAAGGTAATCTTATCTAAGAACATCTAAGCAAGTATATTTTTTTAAAAAAAAGGAGAAAACTTCTTTAAACCTAGTAATAAAAATAGGAAGAGTGTGGGATGCCATTAACAGTCAACAGAAACCACAATGCATCAAACACCCTTAAGGAATATCTCCACTTGATCGATCCACAATGAACATTCTACTCTATCCAATAGCAGTAAAGTAACTAAAAAAAGCTGACCTAGTAAAACTTACACTATATATATAGCATGCTGATATCCTGCAAGTTCAACAGGTCATTTTAATGTTGCCCATCAACTATAATTACAGTCAAATCAACAAATGGCAAGAGCTGAATACTTTTTTTACATATCAGAAGTTAATAAAGCCTGATCAATCTAACCCATCAACAAGTTTTGGCCCCTTAAAGAGAATATAGCTCACATGTAATACTTGGATTAATTTTTTTAGCTAACAGTACAGAACTAAGGGCATTAAGCTATTAACTAAAAAACAATAGTGCTGACAAACCTAACTTATGCCATCCTTACAAATCATTGCCCCCGAACAGAAGCCAAATCTAACAACTATACCATTTCATTTCAATTTCAGCACTTCATCCGGGTTATATTCTGGCACAAGGACATCATCAAAGAAAATCACATAGCAATGGTAAAATTAAAGGTAGGGAAAATCCTAGTTGACCTGGATCTCCCTCAAAAACTCAACACGCTTCCTGACATTGGGCGAGAGCGTCTGAAGCACGTCGGCGTGCTGACCCGCCAAGCTCTGCAGCTTGTCCTGTAACCAAATCAGATCACAGAAATGAAAACCACAGGAAATCACAAACAGAAATGGAATGAAAAAACTCCACCGACCATCACAACCCAACATAAAACAACCGAACGTGCCGGAATCGAATAACAATTGCGTACAACACTCAAGTATAAGCCAAATCAACGTACCTTTAGGGCATTGACGAGGCCGGCGCGGTCCTCGGCGCTGAGAGCTGCAGGCAAACCACACGAGAACGCGGATCGATTAGGGAAATGGTAAGGGGGAGGGGATATGACTGGGTAGCGCGGAAGTTACCGGCGGCGGCGGCGGGGAGGGAGGTGTTGAGGTCGGAGAGGTCGAGGTTCTCCTTCTCGCCGCCCATCGCCGGAGCTCCGATGAGGCCTGCTTCGCCTTCGACTTGGACTTCGCCGCGGGCGCCGCCGAGGAGAGGGGAAGGAGCCCTAGGAGCGGGGGATGGGCCGCGAGAACGCGAGGAGAGAGAGGGGGGAAGCCACTAAAACCCTAGTCTCTCTCCGGGGTATAAGAAGGGCATCTCGAGCAGGAGGTGCGTGTGCCTTTTCGTTTCACACCTCGGATGTGTGCGAAGCCTGGATTCAGGTCCGCTTTTTTGGTTTTGCTTATGCGGTTTATAGTTTTTTGAGTTATTTATATGTGAGGGTATAGAGTAATAGAATTTTGTATTTAATTTTAGCTGATATAAATAAAACTATTACAGTATATACTATAATCAACTTATAGATCTTGTCTTAAAAATACACTCTGCTGAAAACTAATTACAATAGAAAAGTTAAAAAACAGTTTTTAAAAGATAAAAAGGAGAGGCTCACAAGCTAGCATGGTTCTCTAGATTTATTTGCAAGAGGTAAAGCAACATCAAGTAAAGTTCAAATTTGGCAACAAACAGCTCTTTCAAAAAAAATTGTAAACGCGTATTAAAAAAGTTACTTTAAAATTGCAGTTTGTCTGACAGTGAATCAAACTCACGACAACTTTGTCGAGCAATCTATGTCAATATCAATCCAGCCCATCTGGTTCAATTTTGGCAACAAACAGCCCTATCAAAAATTTCTAAATTTCGGAGATGGCTCCATCTCACCGACGGACGGCAGTCGGACCACTTCACGTCCCGTAATCTTCCTCTCGCGAACCAGTGACCGATCATCTCTTCCGTCGCCAAAGTCGGCCCCAACACGTTCGAGTAAATGCCGTTCACCTTCTTCAACGCTTTCTACCGCTTGCTGGCCATTGACGAGTCGCGCTCCACCAACTCATACTCCACCTTCGTCGACGACAAGCTCCCACTGCCAGATGTGCCGACGCGGCTAGATGAAGCACCGAGGGCGCTACGATAGGGACATTGGTCACCACCACGAACCATCGCTATACCAACCAACATGGTGGAGCGAATGCAGCAGATGCGTCGAAAGGCAAGGCACAGCGACGCAAAAGAGCGCACGGTGGCTGTAGCAGGCGCGAGGCACAGCGGCAGCAACCAAGCAGCACGGCGAGAGGAATAAGAAGAGCAGACGGGGCAGCGGCTCGACAAGGACAATGGTTTTCAAGCCTGACGTCCTTTTCAGCCGCGCCTCGGGAACACAAGCGACGAGAAAACGGAAGCGCACAACGCGCCACTCGTGCAGGGACACGTGCCCCACTCCACAAAATGGGCAGACGACCGCGGTCAAACTTCACCCAGCCCAGGGGTCAATTGCTTTTTGAAGGGACGGAGGGGGCCAAAAGGGCTGGCGACATGGTTCAGCCTATGGGAAATCCTTTACCATGAGAGACTCCTGTTGTAGGATAGCCCCCACCTAAGTCTATCCCGCCTGTTGGGCCAAAAGGCCCAGTAAGACATATACAGAAACGTGTATGTCCCTAGCACAATACACGACTGTGAGGGGTAGTGTTGTAATCATGCCTCTTGACCATATAAATACATATCCTGGCCTTGAGGCAAGGCTAGGCCAGTTCATTTCTCACACTCACTCTACTAGTACTCTTATTTACTATTTGATTTGTAGCCACAACAGTGGTAATAAAAAGTATTGCCCTTTTCAATATGCAGGATCAGATGCTGAGGAGGAATCAATTTCTATAGCACGAACTCTTTCCCAATGCGTGTTGTCTAGCATTATCAGATCGCACAACTAGTCCCTGAAGGTGATAATGTTTTGTTAGATAATCCTGAGTAATTTTGCACCGAGCTGCGAACAAAAATTTCATCGACTTAACGTAAGGAACAGTGTTGTCTCTTGTGCTGCTTTTCAATTCTATATAGTGAGCTGGTGACGGGTATAGGCATTTTATGGAGTTCAAATGTTGTCCTTCGTCTTTTAGTTCCTATCTGCACACTTACACATAGGAACGATGCAGAGATAGTTTTTCTTCACGTACCAATCTAAGTTTATGTCTTGTCCTGTTTGTAATAATACTGTTTAGATCCACATGGATGATGGAATGGAAAACTCAGTGTAGTTGTTTTATCTGGAAATCTGGAACGATAACATGCTGAATTCTTCAGGCTGAATGCTCTGATGTATGCTTTATTGCTTGTCCAATTGCTCTCAAAACATCTTTCTGCCACTCTGCGTGCTTTAGGCTATTCTATATGCAGGTGAAGACAAGTACCAATGAACAAAAGCTAGTTATATTGCCTAAACGAAAAATGAACACGTACAGATCTGAACCATACTGCCATCTACAAAATGACGAAGGTGCAAACATCAACATGCTTTTCTCCTAATGCCGTGGTCCGAAACTTTGCATTTTCCCCTCGAAAAAACATGCATTTTGCGCATCTGAAAGTGCAACAAGGTAGTAGCAAGATTACATTTAACAATAGCCAAGTAGCATGTTTCTTTTTAAACATAGTAGTCAAGTAGGCAATAAGATAGTGAAAGTGCAGGTGGAGCTGCCTGACGAGAAGTACTCTGATCTGCTGTGCTTTTTAGAGCTTAGAAGTGAGTAAGAGAAGAAGACCACGGAGGAAGAGGAGGGGAGGAGAGGGATCCTTTCTGCTCAAATCATCGTCGTCGCCTGAAACTGAAGGTTCTTTAGGGGAACACATAGCCAGTGATATCACCCGGGTGAGGTGGTCTCTATTCTCTACCATTTGTTTTTTGAACTTTTTTCCCTTTTCAGTTATTGCTTGTTTTTGTTTATTAGTTTTGATTTAAACTGCCACATATGAATTTATGCTGGTTGAAGAACTAGGAACATCATGGTCAATCTTCCTGCAGCTTGTAGGATGGACGCCACTGATAGAGATCAAACGAATCACCAGAAAGGATGGGGTAAATGCCCGGATTGTTGGCAAGTTGGAGTCCTACCATCCTCTTTGCTCCGTCAAGGACCGCAGTGCTCTGGTGGTGATCAAAAGAGCTTCAGCTTCTGGCGTATTTTTCACTATTCATAAATTTCGTCTTTTTCTGAATTTTTGGCTTTTTGTTGAGCTTTTTTGTCGGTTCTTTTTTTCCCATATTTGTTTGTATTATACGTAATGGGCTAACATATTTTTTAATTTTTTAAATTTAATTATGCTAAATAAGCCTCTGTCAGCTTACAGTGTTTTTTCAGCCAGCTACAGTGCTAATCAGTCATAAGCCACAAAAAAAGCCCAAATCATCACCAGTAGTACTTGTTGGTACCGAAGTATGAAGTCATGTTATGTTTAGTCTACGGCACGAGTGTATCAATATCTATACAGATCACAAAGTAACTCAAGTTATTTCATTATGGCTGATACTTTGATATTATCTGCAGAATGATCGAAGATTAAGAGGAGAAAGGGCTTGTTTCACCTGGTGTCACGACACTAGTCGAGCCAACAAGTGGTAATCTGGGGTAGGTGTGGCATACATTGTTGTGCTCAGAGGTTACAGGTTCATTGCTGTAATGCCCCTTCCTCCTTGCTCCCACTCAGTGTTGAAAATATAGGTAATATTTTAATTCTATATTTTACTAGGAGATAAATACAACAAACTAGTGATATAAAACTCACGATTAACAGCAAGCTACTCATCATATTTCAGAATATACACAAAAAAGTATAGTCGAACGAACGCTCGAACGACTTATAATTGGGCTTGATGAAGAATAGGAAGCAGCGCAGACTTGATGCAGTGCAGAACGTAAATGATGCAGTGAAGTGAGCGGTCGCGCAGATGTGTGATGCCCAGAAACCTTATTGCCACCCCCGTGCAGGTCTTCACGGTAGCAACGGTCCGGAGATATCGCTCCTCTTCTTCACGGTGCACACCAGAAAAAAGAATCGATGAGATTCAGAAGGCGCAGCACAATGACACACAAATTCGTAGGAGGAAGAGAATGGAGTCAATCAGATTCTTCACTCATACTCTGGACGTCTCCAGTCATATATATAGACAAACTGAGAGGAATTCGTATTCGAAAATTGGTATTCAAGGTGGCATGTAAATTTTCAATTAAACTTGTCTCGTGGAAATGGTTTATTTATTCATTCTGCTTTTGCCTGAAAAAAAATTCCATGCACACTTGCTTAATCTAGTGCTTAATTAATTTTCATTAGCCTCACTTAGTCAATTAAATCGGATTAGGAAAATTAGGGTTGTCCCAAAAGTGTGCTGCTTGAGGGCTATGTGTAGTACTGCCTTATTTCTGTTTGCCATGTCAACCCAGTTTTCCTGGTTCTCGACAGTCAAAATTGAGCAGATTTTACCAGCCGAAATCCTTCCAGACGATGGCCAGGGCGAGGCTGTTGCTGCTGCGTCGCATGCTGCTGTGCTGTACCATCAGCTAGCGCTGCCTGCCTCCGTCGCCAACTTGGCTCCGTTGCAACCGCTGCCAGTTCGACGGCGTTCGTCCTACCTCGAATTGAAGCCGGCGTTTGCTTTATTAAGCAAGCGCCCTTAATTTGGGCACCCTGCGACGCGCAGACCTTAACTTAGAAACACCACCTCCCCCTGTGTTCATTTATATGAGGATTGGATACAATACAACACAAGCCCTCTCACAAACTGAAGCCAACAGCATCAAACAGCAAAGGCGGCGGCAGCATCGTCTGCCATTGCCATTCCAACTTCGAGAGCTGTTTGATCAGGAACCAATGCTCTGTTGAAATCCAAGGATCCTTTGCTTGTCGACGAAAGGAGGCCAAGCCTTCTCATTTGCCTCTAGCTGAGCCGTCGAGACCTGATCAGCATTGGTGCATGTTGCTCGCTACGAAGGCAGAGCAGGATCAGGCTCCAGCCGAGGAAGGGGGAGATCCTAGGCATCGTCACGTTCACCACGTAAGTAACAAAGAAGAAGCATCGATCGCTAGCTTCGTGTAGTGTTGATGAGATGCAAATGTTTTGCAGCGATGCTGTGTAATGTTGATCTCGTTCGTATTCCCGACGGTTTGTTGTGCAGGCGCTGGGCTGGGTGCGTGACTTGCGTCAAGATTGGTGAGCGGCAGCTCGACGTGGGAGCAATGGCGTTTCCGCAGGAGAGCGCCAATGCCGAGCCCCGCAAGGAGGCCAGATCAGAGAACGAGGAGAGGGCGCCGTCTTGCTACCACTCCTCCTCGTCGGACATGTCGTCCTCCTACGAGGACGCATACGAGCGCGCGAACTCGAGGCGGCACGTCGACGGTGCTGCCGCCATGGGCAGGCAGCCACCTCCGGCGCAGCAGATGAACCGGCAACCGTCCGGCGCCGCCGCGGATGGCGACCCGGGCAGGATCCCGGCGGCGGTGTTCGAGCGGGACCCGTCGGGGTCCAACAAGGACTGGAGCATGATGTCCACGGACTCGGTGTTCGCGCTCCAGGTGGCGCCGTCCAGCGACTTCACCGGCTTCTTCCTCGCGCACCCGGAGCTCATGGACATCTCCACGCCGCCACGCACCAGCGACGTCGCCGCCGACGAGGCAGTGCTCGCCCCGCACTTCGAGAGCATCCCGGGGCTGGGCGAGGCCACCATGAGCGGCAACCACTCCTTCGCCTTCCCAAAGTACGCATGCCCAGTGCCCATGCCCCTCATCTCTTGAATCTTGACGCACTTCACTACATGTTCACTTCCATAGCGCATTCAGCGAGTTCTCATTTCTCAACTAATGGACAAAACTTGCGCGTGCAGTTTGATAGAGGATAAGAGGTACAGTTCCAAGAAGGCACAGGAGCAGCCGTCGTCGCCGCCATCGCCAGCAATGGCGGCGACGACGACAGTGACGGCCGAGGCAGCGCCAGCAGAGGCAGACACGAGCAGCAAACCGGAGGTAGCTCCAGCGAAAGCAGCAGCAAAGGGCGGTTTGCTCTCCTGCTTTCCCTGCTGTTCTTCATAAGCGAATGCATCCAGTGGAGACGAAATAAACGGCTTTGGAACAGCAGCAGCGGTTATGGCTAGGAAAAAAATATGCCGAATTCAGAGTTGCAAACTTGCAATGGAATGGATGATCTTCCTGCCATGGTGAGACTGATGAAGCACTTCAAGACATTTGCGCTGAACCAAGTATGTAATTGGAGAGGAAATGCTGCAATTCAA
Source organism: Dendrocalamus latiflorus (assembly GCA_017311315.1). Taxonomy (NCBI): domain Eukaryota; kingdom Viridiplantae; phylum Streptophyta; class Magnoliopsida; order Poales; family Poaceae; genus Dendrocalamus; species Dendrocalamus latiflorus. Next base: position 2,788,536 of record CM029659.1, read on the forward strand.
ATTGTAAATATCTGAATACCTGTTGTAGATAGAGTACGAAATATAAGCAATAGACCAGCCGAGGCATCGATCACTGCCTCACTGGTGGCAACTAGGAAGAAGGGATGGATCCTCTTGCCTGGAATCTGGAAGGCAGAGACGAGGGAACTTTGGCAACAAGAGCTTAGAGCGGAACATGATGGCCAGAGACTTAAGTATGAAATCATGCATTGCAAGCACACACACTGGCTGGATCCAATAAGACAATAATGCAATGAACAAGTTTTTTGCCCCCTCAATGTGTTAGGGTTTTTTAATAGATATCCTGTACTAGGTTGCATTCCTTTTGGTATATATTGTCCACCCAGATGAATCCACTGGCCATTTCTGAGTGTATACAACCAGGCAAAGAATGGGTTCATCGAGTAAATTGTTGTTGGGCTTCAAGATGTAGGATTAATGTGCCTAAGTGGTTGCATGACATTTCTCTATGGAAAAGGCACCACTTGCAAAATATGAAAACCAGTAAAATTTTCTTAGATAAGTAGAACATCATATGATCTGCTGGCAACGGATTTGCAATATAAACAAAGGCACATGCTAGGTCACTTTCTATTTATTCCGCAAAATAGAAGTGCAGTGTGGCTGAAAGGTTGCGCATTAGGGAGCAATTAAAATGCCAGACAACATAGAGCTTTTTTTAGATGCGCATCTACATGTTCAATGCCATGACAAGCACGAGCATGGCACAGCAACAAAAGGATATCCTTGGCCATGTACATCATACAGAACAGGCTTAATGGTCTGGTAGAATAGCGGTGCCAAACAAATCAAATGGAAGCTCTTGATTAACTTCATGAATACATACCTTTGAACTAGGAGGCCTAACTACTGGCTGGAGACTGGCGAGCCATCTTCACTCTGCGCAGCTTCAATAGCCAGAGTTTTCTTGGCAACTTGTTTGGGAATATCAAGGTCATCTTCCATGCAACGTTGCAAGGGATGGGATAGAAGAATGCATATCTGACGAAACAGGACCCGTGCAAGCCCTTGACCAGTCTCAAAAATGTAGCCCTCATACTGGCTGACATGCTCAAGTGCGTCAACCAAAGAGTCATATACCTTCTGTGGACAGTTATCAGCAGTAGGCTTGTCATGGAGATATATTACGTCCATGGTGAAATTCTTTTGCTTTACAGGCCACTGATGTTGAGGCTTAGTTGAGGACCGGCAGTAGATGAGTACCTGGAATGATCAGTTCTCACAGAAGTCAGGACAGAAGACATCACAATCAAATCTCCCCAATAACAGCACACACACAAAGCACTCCATAGAACACATTTTATATGCTTTGTCAACCTTCCCTTGACCTCAACCTGCCTGGCCTTTTCAGTTTAAAATTGTACTCGCATTTCAATTTTTGCATACCTTAAAACACAGTAAACAACTGTAATAAAAGAAGTTTATGGGGGAAAATGTGTTCTAACTTCAAACCATGGAAACCTAGAGGTGAAATAACCCAAGTGTGTGAGCCCATGGCCCATGGGATAATGCTATATTGGTTTCGTATAAGCAATAAGCGGAGTGATTTTTTACATTTGGGGCAATGTTGGCAAGCCTAAATGTTAGTATTCCGGCCCTTGGGGATGTATGAATGGTATCAGAGGCTCAGAACATTCTTCGCTCAACACAGGCAAATGGTACGCCAGGTGGTGAACAAATACAACAGGCGAGCCAAGTGGTGTACAATTGCAGCACTGGACGCGTTGGCATACATAAGGGATGACTGTGGGCATACAATCAAGAACCTTGATACCTTCAGGGGAGGTAAATGTGGCATCCCACATCTGTGTGCACACAGGACAGTCCCATATTGGTTTTACACCAACCTGGTCAACTATTTTGGCCGAGGAAGGGTCCTTGGGGCATCAAAACAAGTTCCCAGCCAGAACTAGAAGTCATTAGGTGGTTTAGGGTTGAAGTTTTATGCTATGCTAGGACATTAGATGACAAGTTTTGATGTGGATGACTTAAGCCAAAATTGGCTGGGATTCACATTCACTTACAAGCAAACACATTGCTTCACAGTATCCTTTGGACAACTATCGATGTTTGTTGGCCAATGGCCAGCTGGCCACAAGCTTAGAAACAGCGTTCTACTTCTGCCTGGCGACGGACTGGTTACCACTACTAACATAGCGGAAAATGTTACCAGCCATTAGTCAAAAACTCAAGATTCAGATGACAGTACAAGCTTACCACTCTGAGTAGCCGGCCTTGCAATTCTGCTCTTTTCCCTTCCTGGTAAGCTATCTTAAAGAGCTGAGTGAGATCAGCCGTCACGAATCTTGTTTCAGCAGCAGCCACGGATTGGATTACCTCCATTGCAGAACCAGCATCATTGCTGAACTCCTTCTTAACCTTAAATTGAGAATAAACCGATTCAATTCCCCAATCCATTATCACATTACATAATCAAAACAAGAAACTTACCCATAGTACTCAAAGCAAACTAATGAATAAGAAGACACTAGCACAGGCTATTCAATTGGGGAAATTTGAGGGTAATACTTGACTCAATTCCCAAGCTAAACAGTCTCCCTTCGTGTAGATTTCTCCATGTCTTCGAATTAGACTTACAAACATACAGTGACATACAGCATTCAAGGAATCAAGGTTTATAGTGACAGGCAAAAATACTCATCAAACATTTCTAGTTTCTACACAAACAGTTAACCTAAAGCTCATGAGAAAAAGAGAGAAGGAACGCGAAATAAAATCCAGTTTTGGAGTGGCAAAAAATGTCCAAGAGTGGCAAAATCCAAAGAGCCAAGTTTTGGAGTGGCAAATTTCCAATTTCATGTTTTGGAGTGGCATTCAAAGTGCCATCTTTTGGAGTGGCATATATCCAATTTTGCCAACCAAGAAAATGGATGGATCAGGGTAGGTCGATACCAAGGAGACGGCCTCGCCGAGGGAGGCGAAGGCGAAGCGGTGGTCGGGGCACATGGTGAGCTTGCTGTGGACGAAGAGCAGCAGCGCCTGCTTGATGGCGTCCATCCGCTTCACCGGAGGCCGCGCCGCCCGGGGCCCCGAAGCCCCCGCGCCGGCCGCCGCCGCGGTGGGGCTAGCGCCGGCTGCCGGGGCGGGGGCGGGGGCGGGGGCGGGGGCGGGGCCGGTCTTCATCTCGGAGCGCGCCTCGAGGTCGACGTCGACGCAGAAGAGGATGTCCTCCAGGGGGAGGCGACTCGGCTGCAGCGAGAACAGCGGCGACGGCGCCGCGGAGGACGGCGAGTCGCCGTGGTGCGGCGCGGGGGAGTCCATCGGCACAGCGCGGCGTCGCGGCTCAGGCTCGCGCAGGCAGGCAGTCGCCGGAAGGCCCAAGGATTGCTCGCTCCTTCGCCACTAAAAGCGCTTACATGGGACTCACTTGTGTCGGATCAAGAATTGGGGCTCGCAGGTTAATTTCATCCTCTTGAGTAGAAATGATAATTTCTTGTTTCTCCCAATGTTTTTCATTTCATTGCATGTAAATTAATCATCCGGATGTTTTCTTCCTAACAATCATCCAAATTTCGGACAGTTGGATTAGACATCCAACGGCCTCTTTTTTTTAAGAGGGGAGATTTTTTTTGGAGGGGGGAGATTTTTTTTGAGTGGGCGGGGAGAATTTGTGACCGTTAGATCTCTAATCCAACTGTCATAAATCTGAATGATAGTTAGAAAGAAAACATTCGGATGGTATTTATCAATACCCGTAAATTAAAGTGATTGGATGCTTCCATTTAAAATGTCTATTGCACAATCGATCACCTTAAGACTTATTCAGGGGCTATATGGTTGGTTTACGACCAGAACTCTAGTAAATCGGGCTAAGACAGCTCCTTTTGTCAGTTATCTGATCAATTTCATGCATTCAGCACCATCTTATTTTGCTCGCAGAAAAGAACATCTAATTTGAATATTGGAGCAAACTCGATGGTGGAGAGGCATTCACATTGTAAAATCGTGTGTTTGTTAGGATCATCAACACTTGCACACTAAAAACTATATTTATCACCACAAATTTTATTACTCTCTCAAGTCACGAGAGAATGTTGTGTTGGGATAAATGGGATCAAATTTTCTAAACTTTAACTATCGATATCATTTTAAATATTTAAATTAAATATTTAAAAATTATATAGGTAAATTTGTCTCAAAAAGTACTTTCATATTATTATAATTTTATTAGATTTGTAAAATATATAATAATAAAAATTAGTGGTCAAAATTATATTTTAGAGGGTGTGTCAATATCAAAAACGACGTTCTCCTATGACGGGAGGGAGTAGGTGACAAAAAATTATATCTTCCCATTGTCATGAAATACATAATGTTGGGTTGTGCTTTTATAGGTTCAATTTCTAAAAGTTATTTTTTATTTTTCTACATTAACTAATTTTTAAATAAATTATCCTTTTAAGGTGAGATCTATGAGTTGAATATAGTATATATTGTAGCGCCTTTATTTATATCAGTCAAAACTGCACACGAGTTTTTATTATTACATACTCTATAACGAATATCTTAAAAATATAAGCAACAGTCATAAGCCATAAGCCGAAGAAAAAAATAGACCTATAGCATAAGCTATAGTGCAAAATGCACACATTACATGATGACTCAGGTCAATTGTTCTCTATGGTCCTCTTGTACAATGTCTCAAATGGGTCTCCATTGAGCTCAATCCTAACCTGAGCCGGGTGTTACAGCTCCTCCGTTGATCGATTTAAGCAAGCACACTGAATCATATCATCAGCACAAAATTCCACTGTCCCCCTTGCTAGTCTCAGAGATCACCCATGCATTCATCACAACTTCAACCCAAAAAAGGAAAAAGAAAGACAACCAAACACGCAACATGACACAAACAAAAGGAGTAACCACCTGAATGCACTATCACACTAGCATCTCCCTGCAGCCCTATACACGTATATAAGTACTTACGTACGTACATGCATGGGGGCGAAGGCTAGAGGCGAGCCGGAGACGTATGCCTCCCGGCGACCTTAGGCGGCTGTCTGGACTCTCCGACAAACCGCCGATGAACCTCCATGTATCTTTGCCGTCGTCTCTCAAAGGTGAATGCGGCTGCCCAGGCTTACCAGCGAGCCACCGTTCCCGAGACAATTCCAACCAGCTATTTCCGGGCAAACCGCATCATGGGCTATGCTTCGTCTTGATGAGCCCCTGCCCTCACCCAACCGACCGGCTTAGCTACCCGAGCACCTAAAATTTTCTGGCTCCTTCAACGCGTCCCTCTCAATCTCTGTGGACTGTGGAGTGTCAAGAATGCGAGGTGTGCAAGGCGGGCGGGAGGGTCTGGTTGGCGGACCGCGACATCGGGCGGGAGTAGCTCGACCGGCGGAAGCTGCCGGCCGCCAGCTCGTCGGCGTCGCACTCCCCGTCCCTCCCCCCAGGGATCTTGCGCTTCTCCCCGAGGAGGATGGCCTTCTTCCACAGCGTGATCTCTGGCTCCACCTCAGCCCTCATCTTGTCCGGGATGTTCATGCCCAGATTCTTGCTCAGGCTCATCGACAGTCGCCGCTTCGACGTCGAGGCCGGCAGCGCCACCACCGGCGCGATCGGCCCGTGCGTCGCCAGGTCCGGCGACAGCGTCACGACCGCCTTCTCCTCGCTGCCGCTCTGCTGGTTCTCGCCGTGACTGCCGTCGGAGACGGAGTCCGTCCCGGACTTCAAGTCCGGTGCGGCGGTGGCCGCCTTCAGCTTGCGGCCGCACGCCGAGCACATGGACAAGACGAGCACGACGGTGGCGGCCACGAACGCGACGACGAAGGAAAGCGCGACGGCGTCGTGGGCGAAGGAGTGCGCGCCGTCCGGTGGCAACGGCGGCGGCCACCTTGCCATTGTCCCCCGGCCGGCGACGGGGGAGAGTCGTTGCTGCCGCGTTGATGACCTACCTGCTCGTCAGAAACGTCTCTTCCCGCGAGAGGTGGGAACCTCCCGTTTCCAAACTTGAAACTGGAAAGGGCCGGTTCGGTTTCAGGCTATGTGGCTGAGGGATAATACCGCAGTTGTTCTTGAACGGGACAAGCTAATTTTTGTGAGAAATGTTCGGGATAAAACAGTGTAGTGTACCTGTGCAAACCTCCAGCTTGATCTGAAAGCAAGACTAGTTGGGCAGGTAGATTACATGCTTGAATACATGAATGGAACATTAAGATTTAAGACACCCAATAGTCTAATTTACCGGTATGGCCGTTCTTTTACATTGTGTTTATCACATAACAACAATCAATTGGGACTTCGACTAACCTTGTAAACTACTCATGAATCCTCATGCTTCAACTCCAGAGTCTACTTTTCTCCTAGTGTACACTGGAAATTTCTGAAAAAAAATTGTACACGTTTATGTGGGGGTTCTCTACGAAAGCTCTGGATGCTTTGTTGGGGGGCACGCTAACCTTCCGAAAATCATCTAAAATTTTTCCCCAGTAGAATAGAAGACGGATTGATTTACTTAACCGGCTTGACAATACTGTGTCTTCAGAGTTCGGTTTTGCCGGGTTTTGTAGGCTTTTTCTTCCTTTGCCACCATTTCTTTACCACTTTTGACACCGTGTTCACATGCCCTTTCAATTTTTTCCCTGTGTCCTTGATCTGCTTCACAACTTGTTGTTTCAAATCTTTCTTTGCAGGATCCTTATCTTTTATAACTTTTCCCTGAAAGGAGTACAGGAGGTATGCTTAAACGTTAAAAGTTAAAATAAACATATTTAGCTGAAAAGGTGCAAAATATTACCAAGTTCTTGGGAAAGTCATCCTCCTCATCTTCATCGTCATCTTCAGAATCCTCTTCAGTACCAAAGTTGTTTTTCATCAGATCATCTCTAGAGTACATCTTCATGCTTGGTGCTCCCGGAATACCCTGTCATCATCAATAGTCTCTCGTGACAATTCAAACTTAGAATATACTTGGATAAAGTTACACAGATTACAGCTAAAATGCCTACCTCCATTGATCTCAATATCTTTTCCATCTCAGCATCTTTTGATGGCTTTGCAGCAAAGGGTTCTCCAGGGACCCGATCCTGAAATTTTTATGATTGATGTGTGTCAGAAATGACATGCAGATATTTATATACCAAAGCCTCACATCCTGATTTTTTTTATCAACAGATAATGAACTTTTACAAGCAAAGCGTCCAAACAAGTGTTATAATCATGTCCCAAATCATACCATAATTTTGTCAACTCCTAGATTTTATTGATACAATTGTTATTAAACCTCCTTTTCCTTTCCCTTCCTAAGGTTTCTTGTAATATGTCTTACGATGACATTTGTATCAATGCGTAGTAACATGTAATTCAGAAAAACTGAAGTACAAATCAATAGATGCATTTCTGTGGGGGTACAGAATTGTAGAACTTGGTACCGCAGTTTAACTACTCCATCCGGTCACAAATACATGTCGTTTTGGACATCGATACGGTCCCCAAAACATCACTTTGACCACTAATTTCTATTGTAATATATTTATACAACCTAATAAGATTACGATATTATGCAAGTATTTTTTGAGACATACCTTTGGATTAGTTTTAGATGCGTGCAAGTGGAAAGTTTTAATCATGGATGGAAAATCTTATTCATGAATAGAAAGCCTCAATCATGGAGCGTGGGCAACATGGTGCCCCTGTTATTTATACTATATATATATGATTTTTATGTATCCAATTTCAATATTTAAAAAGATAATGATAGACAAAGTTTCAAAATTTTGACTAAACGTATCCCAAAACGATATATATTTATGACTGGAGGGAGTATATCTGAGTCAAGTGAACCATTGTCAAACTAAAACAGGCCTTGCTAACCTATATCAAACTTAGGGCTAGTAAAAATAACAGCTAAAGCTCAACTTCAGACTAGTAACACATTGATGTTCACATTCAACATAATCCATCTCAGGCCCCCCTTTCTTTCGCTGCTATCTTCCAAATGCAAGTACCCAAAATGAAGCCATCTAGCATCATCGCTATAAGAAGTGCTATTCATAGGTAATGAAAAATTCAAAAGGGCAGAAACAAGAAGGGAAGGGCTCACTTTTGGAACTGGTGGTGGATCCACCGCACATGCTTCGGAAAGATCTTTGCAGAGAAATTTCATCAGCTGATCAACTGAAGGCCTGTTTTTGTAGACAAACTCAGCAACATCGGTATCAGCATACCCCATCACCTGCAATGGATTTAATTCAGTGGAGCACATCGGCACAATTTCACAAAATTCAATAGAAACAATAGTGTTGCCTTAGTACTTAAAAACTATTAACAATCTAGAAAGAAAACTTCAACAAATGCTATGCAAGATTAACATAGTTAAAACATTTATTATCCATTCCAGGTGCATTATCATAATATTATTTACTCGACACCTCTAGAAGAAGTCAACATATCTCGTGAAATATGTCCATAAGTTCTATACATTTGCAATGAATAATCAATTAGCTAAGCACTGATCTTCACCTCTTGGCATGCACGCTCAATGGTCTTGCATTCTGAATTACAATGCCCCTCCTCATCTTGCTCAACAAGCTGCAAAATACTTTCTATGTATTAGAATGACACTGAGATGATACATTTGTGCAGGTATCAGCAAATTTAACCACAAAGCTACGACCAAGCAGAATCAACTAGTACACTATAATTTGACTTGCAGTCATACATATCATTGTATTATCTTGGAGGGCACTATTAAGTCTACCTATTGAAGATTCGAAGGTGAGGTCCGTTTAGAATAAAGCTTCAATGGTGTTTCTAAGGGGAAAATCGAACTAGGTAAGTAGCTATAAATACATTAACTAAAGAAAGCAAACTTAAAGGAAACCTGAACAGAAGCAAGACGTCCACATAAGAAATTCAATTACATCGCCGAGTTCATAATAAGGAACTTCCTAAAATGACCGTCCAGTTCACACTGTCAATTCAATTTTATACGTGTTTGAACACTGTTTAGTTTCATTTGTATAGCTCAGTTACTTGTTCTTTGGTGATAATTTAAACAGATTATTCAATCAGAATGCTATTATTTGAGTAGTTTTTTGGTATTGCATTTAGTGGCGGTGACGTAGATTTCATAGCCTTTTGGAGCGTGGAGGTGCATCAACAATACATATATATGGGGCAATTTCCTCCCCAGTGGCCAGAGGCAATTAGAACAATTCTGTTTGCAGATTTAGCCAGCATCGACACGCAGCACGAATCCACATCAACTCCAGCTAAAACAGAGGTTGACAATTTACCTCAAGTTTGTTGCCTTTCTCGACGATATCGATCCGGAGCATCCAGTCTGCCTCCTGCTTCTTCAAGTTGCACACATTCTCCGCGATCTCGATGACCTCAATCTCCGGGACCTGCACACATACAACACCAACTCATCAACGCACCACCCAAGCAGCGCTTCAAAATTACCGAAACCACACGAAGAGCAGCAGCACCTTCTTGGCGGGCGGGAGCGCCTGCTGCTTCTTGGCGACCTGCGCGGAGATCTCGCGCGCGATCCGCTCGCAGACCTGGCAACGGATGTAGGGGATGTCCTCCCGCCTCGCGGCCGTGGCCGGCTTCTTCTGCCCCGCAGCCGCGGCGCCAGGGTGGAGGAGGACGGCCGCGAGCGCGACGGCCAAGGCCACGGCAACCACGGCGGTCCTCGCCATCTCCCCTCTCGCTCGTTCTGCTCGCTGCTGCACTCGTGCCGCAGGCAGACTTGAAGCGGTGCGGTGCGGTGCGGGGCTGGGCTGGTTGGGTCGGCCGATGGCGGCATGGCGCGTTGCCTTGCCTACGTGGCAGGTGAGTTCCGCGCCGTTCGTTGGTACACGGGCGCGTGATCGGAGGGCGGGGGAACGCTTGGGGGGTGTACCGACCAATGGGAGGAGACCAGGTAGGATGCGTGACGTGGTTCGCGGCGGTGCGGCCCTGTGCGTGACTAGAGTTCGAAAGCCGAGGTGAGTGGTTGCCCTAGCCCAGAGAAACACGGGAACGCGGCGGCGTATAGCCGGCCCGTCAGCCGCGGCCCGGATAACAGCAAATCGAGCGTGCTCGGGGAGCGGTCGGTAGCAGGCCGCGGTTCCGTCCGGGCCGGGTAGCCCTACCTCAAGTTCACGGGCTCACGAGCCAGGGCACGCCCGGGCCCGGCGTTATGACCCGCGCGCACACTAGACGCGGAGGCGACTAGCTCGCCTGGTGCAGTGGACTCCTGATCAGCACATAGTGAGATATAATTTCAAAAGAAAAAAACATATAGATAGCTTTAGTGGTGTTCGTATTGATTGCGACTGATGGTTTTTGGCTAAAAATCTCTACCCCTCTATAATACACCAAAATTTTCTTTACTAAATCCACCCCCCTCAACCACCCCACAGCCATGCCTAATCTAAGTCCATCCAGATTTATGTACCAAGTAATCCAACTTCATACAAATAAATGGTCTGGATCTCTCCTCAAGCTTTCTTCTCTTACTCATTGAAGATTCTAAGGCCAAAATCATCCGGATCATGCACATCATTGAACCCAGAACCCCACCCCGCGCCCACGCACACGCCCCCGACGCTGCCTCCCCACGTCTCTCCCCCGCAAGCAAAGATCCACCTCCCCACGTCTCTCCCTCCCCCAATCCCTCCTCCTCCGACGATCCTCCAGAACATTCTCCCGCAGCACCACCGACCCTAGCCTCGCGCCTCCCTACGGACCGAATCTAGGGTTTCCCGCCGCCGGATCACGCTGCGGAGGCTGCTCCGATGCTGCCGTGCGCGAGGTTGTTGCTGCGGAGGAGGGGGCTAGCCCTCCTGCGGGGATGCGCGGAGGGCGAGTGCGGTAGGGGGAGGCGCTCGCCAATGCGGGCGTAGCCACGCTGGCCGGGCTCGGCGGCCGCGGGCGCCGGCTCGGCCGGTGTGCTGATCCGCTGCCTCGCGTGGGGGCCGACTGGTGCGCACCACCCCAGGGGCAGTCGCGTACTTTCGTGGCCCCCGGCGCCCTCCCCTGGTCTATAGAACACGCCCTCCCCCGGAATCGGCAGAAGCCAGAAAGGCAAAAAAAAGTTGCAGTTCGCTTCCTCTTCCTTCGACGAGTCTCGTAGGTTCAGATCTCTTTGCGTGCAGTGGCGGCGGCGATGGCGTCGTTCTCGGAGGCGCCCCCCGGCAACCCGAAGGCCGGCGAGAAGATCTTCAAGACCAAGTGCGCGCAGTGCCACACCGTCGACAAGGGCGCCGGCCACAAGCAAGGTGAGCGCCCAGCCTCCTGGATCCCTAGACTGAGCGTATCTAGCTAGCTTCGTGGTGCGGGTGGGGGATGGGGATCTGGATGGTTCGTTCGATCTGCCTCCTCTGTGTGGGTGTGGCCGTGTGGGCTGTAGAGCGGTGGTTCGGATCGGAACTTGGAATGATAGATCCACCTTGTGCTGCGTAGAATGGTAGATCTGTGCGATTGGTGACGAGGGAGTCGAGTGGGCCGTGGATTTGTTGCTTTTGCTGATGCTCGCGTTGTTTTATCATTAGATGTAACGGTTTAAGATGTCTGCTGATTGCTGTTATTATTCTGATTTATTAGAGTTTGTGCGTTAGTTTAGTTGTTGGTCAACTCATGGACTAATAGAGTAGGACACGCTTCTGTTCGATTGTTTATTGCTGTGAAATGGGTGGCGATAGCTATCTCTCTAATTGGGATTTATCTCTTGTCCAGATTTATTTATTTGTTGATGTTGCACGTTGTGCTGTGATATGCAAGTTTCCGCATTTGGTTATTTGATATGGAGTGTTAGGCATCTGCTTATTTTGGGCTTGATCTATAAGCACACTTGCTGGTAATAAACTAATATGTGACGAGCACTAATCACCGCTAGAAATTGGACAGATTGGTTATTTTGTTGGTTATCGGTAGCTTTCTTTTTTCCAAGATAGTTATGTTGCATAGCGTCTCCATTGCCAATGCAGATTAGATGGTTTGTTCAACTTATGGTCCGCTTAGGATGCAACCTCGATGATGTCCATTTTCTGTCAGACATAGAGCATATGCAAGATTGGTGTAGTTCGTAATAAGAATCATGTTCGTACTTTGCAGGTCCAAACTTGAATGGGCTGTTTGGGAGGCAGTCGGGTACTACCCCTGGTTACTCCTACTCTGCGGCAAACAAGAACATGGCTGTGATCTGGGAGGAGAACACACTGTATGACTACCTGCTTAATCCTAAGAAGGTATGGTTAATGATCACTTGATTTACCTGAGGGAATGCTACTTGTTGTGGAAGTATGTTATTTTTCCCCTTTGGTGTGCATAAGATAGAGACTTGTGTTAGAGCTATCTAATCTGAGAATCCATTTGCTGAGATGTATTGTGCCAGTTGCGGATGACAGTATGAAGTACCCTCATACTATGGCCTATACTTAACTGTATAGAAGCTTAGAGACATTCGAGATTTAATTCAGTCAATGGGGAAGGATATCAGAAATTATGATCTTCCTGTGGTCCATGATACAGGTAATCCCTCCCCCACCCAATAAAACTCAAGCGAATGGACACAAATGCATATCTTATTGCATGAAAACTTACAAATGCATATCTTATTTTACAAATTTTATCTTGTTTTATATTTTACGGTAGCGTTAGCACGGGCACACTACTGGTAAATAATAACGGCTAAAAGAAGTGATGTTTATGAGAGGACGAGCAGTGAGAAAAGTGAAACAAAAATGCTAGGGTGAGATGTGAGTAAGAAGAGTGAGGTGGTTGATGCTCCCGTGACTCTCTATCTTATCCTTGAAACGAGATAGGAGTGAGAGTAGAGAAACTGCTTCGAAAAACCAGTTGTTCATATTGACTTTTAGTTTTTCTAAATAAAAACTAAAAATAAAAACCAATACAAACGCTATATATCCATGGGCGGACGTGCAAGAGGTCATGGGTGTTCAGTTGAACACCTAAATTTTTTTTACAAAATACCAAGTATATAATAGAATATTAGATATATATACTATTAATTGGGTTAAAACTATATTTTTATGCCCACAAATAAATTCAATCCGTACTCCCTGTATCTCATGCGCAACTTATGTAACACATTAGGCCTATTTTTCTTTCCACCTTAGCCCTCCTCATACAGGCCCAAAGAGGTAAAGATGCAAATAAAACCTTAACATTTGTTTTCATCTTGTGGTTGTTTGTGTTAGAGTTAGTAATCTTGTGATTGTTAAAGAAGATCATCCCTAATGCCCAGGATGGTGGAGACAATTACATGCTCAAGGATTAGGAATTGGCTAAAGAGCGACAACAACATCACCTGAAGAATCCTAAGATCGTGTAGAGGTACTTTAACCTAGATCGCATGAACAACCTTGACATTGGGGGGTAGTTAGTATGTACGCACGTTGTTACTATACTCTTTTTCTTACCCAAGAAACCCCACTTGGGGTGTAAGGTTTTTAACAAGACAATAATATTGTATCTGTAAACTATCAAGAAAAATATTTCACTTTTTCTCCCAAATATTTACATTTCTGTATTTTCACACAATTACTTAAATCTCATAATTTTCCCCTTTTTCCCATGTCCCCTTCTTTTTTCCTCCTATTTCCCTTTCCAACTTTTTTTCTCCTCTCTTTTTCTTGTTCCCTCTTCTCTCGCCTCTCCCTTTTCTTTTCCTGTGTCGATGCCTTAGGCCTCATTGCTAGCCGTGCACCATTTCTTTTTTTTACTCGCTCTCTGCTCATGTTCTCGCTCACACACTTGCCTTCCTCAGTTCCTTAATGGGCTACGGCCAATGGGCCGCCTGACGCTCACCTATTGGTGCCACCACCTGGGTCCACATCCCGTCACCATCCATTGCCCGCTGGTCCTTACTCTCTCTCTCTCTCTCCACCCTCCAGATCTGAGCTTCCGCTCCTTTCCCTCCACCGTACTACCGCCATCCATTGGTCCCCACCTTGCTAGCCTCATTCGCCACCTGTCCACCGATGCTGCTCAGCCTCCCCCTCCACCGTTCCTCCTCCTCATCCTCCGCACCACCGCTAGTCATCCTTTCTCCTCCCTCCGCCCTTCCCCCACCATGCCCCTCCTATTCCCCTCTGCCTTCCTTTCCTCCCCCAGTGCTGGCAACCCCTCCCCTATCCTTTTTGTCGTGCCGTGTCAGACTCTGGGCCATTTGGATCTGACTCTAACATAGCCAACTCCGCATTCGCACTATAGAGGCTGCGCTCTTTGTCCTTGTCATCCGACATTCATGGGATTTTGAGCTCAAGACCGAGTGGTGAGAGAGTCTACTCTACAGTCCCAATGCCCGCCCAGAGAGGTCTAGCTGGCGAGCACCAGTTCTACGCCAACCCATGCTACCATTCCCGCCCTTCATGGTGGGTGAGAATGGCGTTAGTGCCTAAGCACGGCAACAGGGACACGGCAGAGGTGGCTGAGCAAGGAGCCACAATGGGTGTGGCCGTGGCTGAGCGAGACTCAACAGTAACGGCACTGGAGATGTAAGATAGAATCAGAGCACGAAGGTGATGAAGATGGCAGTGGCCGTCGCCGCCTCCGCTGATGACTGGACGTCCTCATCACCACCATCAACTCGTTGTTGCCTCTAAGTCAACAGGGCTGGACCTGAGTTGGCATGGCACGACGGTGACCTATCATGTCTTGGCCTGTGCTTGGGCCTCATTGATAGTGAGTCATGTCGGTATGGCACGACACAACGGGGTGGACGTGTTAGGCCAGGACAGCACAACATGAAGCTTGTCGCGCGGGCCCGCATGGCATGGTTCAACTCCCAAATCTAGTTGAGGTGAGTTTAGCCTGAACTGAACATGGTTCCCTAGGGAGCCTAGTAGGCTTACGCCTCATCCTAGGTAAACCAACCAACCAACTGCATCCCTTCACAATTGGAGCCCTAGTAGTCTAGGCCTCATCGTAGGTAAAATAATAACAAGCAAACTTGGTTAACTTTGTTTACCCTAGTTTTGCTTAATCTATAAATGATGTTGTTTAATACTTTTGTCATTTTGTGCAAACGATAGGATTTGACTAACAACACTTGGTGTGAATGCAACTAATGGATCATAGCACACGCATAAGCATTGCGTTGGTGCATCCTTTAATATGTATTTAATTTACAGCATCTCGTGTGAGTCAAATATTGATACCATGCATAGTTTGATCTGTTCAATTATGCATGAGAATTGCCTGGGTGCTCTCTGAAATTAATGTGTATTTGATTTGCAACACTTGATGTGAATCCAACTTTTTTATTATTCACTTTGTGATAGGCAAAATTAAGCACAATAGTTGGGTAAGGGCACTAAAAAAACATACCCTTTTATATGAAACTCATGGTGTAAAATCAATGGATGGATCGCCATGCAATTTTGTGCTTAGATATGTTAAGCTACAGCCAAGGGCTGCATAGGTGTATGCATTGGATTTGCGACACCTACTGCAATCCAAATGATGGATCACCATGCACAATGTCATTCCTTAAATTATATACAAGCAGAGCATACTCTAGAATTAACATGATACACACAAGCACTCGAACATATCATAGGCATACTATAGAGTTAATATGCATTGAATTTGCAAGATGCAAAGCCTGCTGCAAATCCAAATGATAGATTTCTATGAGCATTGTGCTTCATTAAATTACATATAAGCATTACATAGGCACACCGCTAGCATTAATATGTATTGTATTTGCAACAGTTGACTTCCAATACTTTGTGTGAATGCGACTAATGGATCATTGCACACTCATGAGCATTGCGTAGGTGCACCCTTAGATTAATCTCTATTCTATTTGCAATATCTTGTGCAAGTCTAACATTAATCACCATACACACTTTGATCGGTTCAATGATGCATGAGAGCTGTATGTGTGCACTCTGAAATTAATGTGCATTTAATTTCCAAGATTTTTTTTACCATGAAACCGTAGATGAGGCCCCTATGGTATATAACATTGATTTGCAACATTTGATGTGAATCCAACTTATTGATTGCTATGCACTTTGTAATAGACAAAATTATGCACGGTGGTTGGGGAATCACACCCGAAAAATTAACACGTATTTTTATATGAAACTTGTTATAAAATGCACAACAAAATATGAAACAATTATGAATAATTAGAGCACAAAACAAAGATTTAACATAAAAAACCATTGTGGGAAAACCACGGACGCACAATTAGCAAAATCACAATATGGAGAAAAGTTACAAAATGCTCTTGGTGTATCACATGTATAGATAACTTGTAGTTCGTCGTGTGTTATATGTCATGAGGCTTAAAGGTGTATAAATAGCCTCTGGAATAAGAGTCCCAGACGACAAAGAAACAGAATCCTAATTGGCAATGAAACAAAAATCTACTCGGAAACTAGAAGTAACCTGCTCAGAGACAGGAACAACACCCCACTTGGAGACAAAACAAAGTCATAGAAGATAACGGTAAAGAGTTGAAGTCGGAAGTGCCTCGAGTAGCCACGTGGTCTCTAGTCGACGCAAACACCTTTGGACACCACGATGGTGCAAGTCGGTGCAAAGTCCATCACGGACATGAAAATAAACTCAGTCATAACCTTCGACCAGTTCATATTATCGACCAGTCATACTGATCAGAATATATCTTTAAGTGAAACTTAATTGAATTCTTCAAGTTGTTGGATCCGACCAAATTCAGATCACAAAATACAACAAAACTCATGGTGCAAAATCAATGGATGGATCACCATACATTTTGTGCTTGATGAGTTAAGTTACACCCAAGGGTTGCATAGGTGCACCTCGGAATTCATATGTGTTGGGTGTGCAATACCAGCTACAATCCAAATGATGGATCACCATGCGCATTGTCATTTGTTAAATTAATTATGCACAAGCATAGCATGGGGATACTCTATGATTAACATGGTAAACACAAACATATCATAGACATTCTCTTGAATTAATATGTACTAAATTCACAAGGCGCAAAGCCTACTACGAATCCAAATGATAGATTTCTATGCACTTTGTGCTTCATTAAATTATATATAAGCATTAGATAGATGCACCACTAGCATTAATATGTATTGTATTTGTAACATTTGACTTCCAACACTTCGTGTGGATGCGACTAATTGATCATTGCACATGCATGAGCATTGCATAGGTGCACCCTGAGGTTAATTTGCAACATCTTGTGCGAGTCTAACATTGATCACAATACACACTTTGATCGGTTCAATGATGCATGAGAGCCGTATGGATGTACTATGAAATTAATGTATATTTAATTTCCAAGTTTGTTTTACCATGAAATCGTAGAGGAGGCCCCTACCATATATAACATTGATTTGCAATATTTGATGTGAATCCAACTTATCGATTACTATGCACTCTGTAATAGACAAAATTATGCACGATGGTTGGGGAAGCGCACCCAAAAATCAATACATATTTTTTATATGAAACTCATGGTGCAAAATCAATGGATAGATCACCATACATTTTGTGCTAAGTTACATCTAAGGGTTGCATAGGTGCACCTTGGAATTCACATGTATTGGATTTGCAATACCTACTATACAATCCAAATGATGGATCACCATATGCATTGCAATTTGCTAAATTAACTATATGCAAGCATAGCATGGGGATACTCTAGGATTAACATGATATATCCACACAAACGTAGCATAGACATTCTCTCGAATTAATGTGTATTGAATTCTCAAGGCGCAAATTCAAATGATAGATTTTCATGAAAATTGTGGTCCATTAAATTACATATAAATATTACATAGGCGCGCCGTTAGCATTAATATGTATTTGTATTTTACAACGCACGAGAGAATCCAACACCATGGATTATCATGCACCTGTGATCAATGCATGTATCACTGCACATCCATCCCAACTAGGCATGAACTACATATGTGGCATCTCCCCGGCGTATCCTTTCATCATTCACAACACACCATCGCAGAATTCCTTTCGCCTTCGTGTCCGATCGATCCCCTCATGCAACTCCACATCTTTCTGTACCTCTTCCTAGCTTTTTTACACCTATCCTCGCAGGTTGCCGGTGCATCTATGGATGTCTTCATTGAGATACCGGCGACGTCGAGCTCGTACGGCTACCGCTTCACCGTCAACGTCGGATACTTCGACACGGTCCGTGAGATGAAGGAGAAGGTGCAGAGGCACTTGGGCGTCCCGGTGGCCGCGCAGCGCCTCTTCTTCCGGAGTCAGGAGCTCACCGACGACCTCGACACGGGTTACTACTCCATCCTCCGTGGCTCGCACGTCCTGCTCCTCCTCCGCCCGCCTCCTGCTCCGGCGCCGTCGCTGGTGCTCCTCCTGCCGGCCAAGAGGGCCAGGACGATGCCCGACCTCGTTCACGTCACTGCCACCTTCCCGTTCTACCATAGCCCGGATGTCTCGGTCATCGCCTTCCGCGACGAGACCGTGGCCGCGCTGAAGCGCCGCATCCACAGCGCGGCCCGAATGGACGCGCCCGAGCTGGAGCGCATGGCCGCCGTGCTCGGCGACGCGGAGATGCAGGACGACCTGCCCCTGCTCGTGTACGTCGAGCCCGCCTCCGGTGTGTTGGAGGTGAAGGTCATGCTCAAGCCGGCGGAGGTGGGCAGCAGCTGCGACGCGGGCAGCAGGACAATGGCGGTGGAGCTGCACGTGGAGGGCGCGGAGGCGGGCGTGCTGGCGGACGTGCGCCTGTCGGACGCGGTCATGGAGCTGAGGCAACAGCTGAGCCTCCTCGCGGACCGGCCCGAGCTGCCGCTGCTCGCCCGCGGGGACTACTACTTCGAGTTCGACGGGGAGCCCATGGACGAGGCGCGGTCGCTGCGGGCGCACGGCTTCCAGCCCGGGGACATCATCCGCCTCGTCCCGGCCTCTCGGCCGCGCGCGCGCGAGAGTGAGTGAGACGCCGGTTTTTTGAGGGGTTTTAGGAGCGCGCGCTACTCTGGCGTGGGCTCCCGGCTGGATAATAATAACTGAGCTGCGCTTTGCCGATCAAGATCGACGCTTGAAAGAATAAACGGAACATGTCGTCTGCTTCTTGTTGCGGTTTGCCTTGCCGACGGAGGAGGCTGTTAAGGAATCGTCGCTGACGACCAATCCAATCGATTCATCTGCTTAATACGAAATAAGATTAATCACAGAAGATAGGAGATAATAGATTGAAAACACAGAGAGTTAGAGAGAACTTTTGGTCTTTCTTTATTACTTTTCTGATTATATGTATAAAATTACCGGTACAACTTTCTATTTATAGTCTACTGGTGAGGTACTCACCATAGACAAAAACTTTCGGCCCAGCCCAGATTTACTAACAGAGGCAGCCGTGCGCCTAGCCGGCACCAACGTCGCCAGCGGCGGCAGATGAATTGGTTCACTTGTCTTTGGTAGATTAATTCCCTAGCCATGCAATAGGCATTGTCCGTCCAACCTCGAGGCCTTTTTGTATTTAGTGGGATCAGAAGCTCTGACCTTGGAACTAACTAGATCCCCAGTATAGATCGAACTGAACTCAAATAGAAGCCGAATCCACCTTATTTCTCTCGTCCTCTGTCACCGTTAAACGAACCTACCCTGTCGGTCTCAGTCTCTCAGATGTCCTCGCTGACGAGGTTCCTTGTATCAAAAAACTTTTGTGCAGGTTTCTGTGCTTGGGATTTCCGGCGATCCGCTATAAGGTTTCGCCCTGTTTTCACACACCAATCCTAGTTCTTGGCCGAATGAGGCTACGCGCCTACAACTTCGTTAGCATATTTACATATTTATCTCTACTTTTGATCAATTTTTTTATGGATGTTGATAAACATCATCCGGATATTTTCTTCCTAACTATCATTCATATTTGTGACCATTAGATTAGAGATCCAACGGCTATAAATTCTCCCCCACCCCCTCCAAAAAAATCTCCCCCTCATAAAAAAATCCCCCCTAAAAAAAGGGTCGTTGGATCTCTAATCCAACGGTCTCAAAACTGGATGATAGTTAGAAAGAAAACATCCGGGTGATGCTTGCACCATATAGTGCAACAGAGTCCCAAAAGAGTGATCATATCATCAAACAAGAGGGTGATACATATCATCGAACATGATCATTCAGACTGTATTTAGAGAACCTATTTTATTTAAGGATGAGAAATTTCACTTTATAGTGCCATGGTTGTTCAAAGAATTGGTAACGAATCATGAAAGCATTAAATAAAACAACGACAAAACAATTTTTCAAGTGGTCATTACAAATATATCTAAGCAGTGAGGAAACAATTTTTCATGTAGACATTACAAATATATCTAAACAATGAGGAAATAGTTTTTCTAAGCATTAAATTAATTTCTACATTTCCAGCAATTTGCACAATTTTTTTGCAATTTTTCAAGCCCAAAAAGTAATTATACCAATTACCAGATGCAGAAAAACAATTACTAGAATTTGATAAACAACAAAAGGGTATATATGTAATTAAACATAACTTACAGGGTCATATCTGCAAAATTCCAGGACGTGTAAGCTCCCTTCTACAATTTTTGGAAGGCCTAAAGTCCTTTTGGTAATTCTACTATTCCCAAGACTGTTTGGTATTACCAAACATGTAGGGATTTATTTGCAAAATTGCCACTGATCGGATTAGGTCACCAATCTTTGGAATTCTGGGGATGTTGCAAATTTGTTGGTCAGGCCTATTGGGCCTCTTTCAAGGTTGGGCCAGATCATATGTGGGCACATTATGGGCTGATTGGCCCGCGCCATTTAGCCCATACGGCTAGGGTCTTAACCCTAGCCACCTCTCGCCTGCTTCACTCTCTCTACTCCCTCTCTTCACCACACCTTTCTTTCCCTCTGAACCGAGCGACATCGCAGCCCATATCCCTTGGATCCCCTCAACTCTCTTTATCTACTCACTCACGCCGCCGCTGACCAAAATTGCGCTGCCACCAAGCCTAGCGCCGCCGCGTCAATCTACCTAATCCGGTGGCCTCTATTGCTGTTGGTCACTTTTTTGGGTTCCTCTTGCCTCCCTCTACCTTCCACTACTGAAGGCCCGCTTCGGCGTCGCAGAACCCCAAGGACGACAACCGACGCCTATCTACACCAGCTCCTTCGCCGCCTTCCCCGTTAACCACACTCAACCACCCAAACTGCTGTGGCCTACGGCTGCACTGGCGCCACCTCCAACGTGGCATCACTCCTTGGAGCTTGTTGGCCACCCCAAAACCAGCCATCGCTGCCCTTAACTCCGGCTAGCCGCATCTCACTTAAAGGTGAGCTCCCCCTCTCCCATAAGGGGAGGCAACGGCCGAAGATGCCCTTGGTGGCACTGATGGGCTCGCCGATGGCCTCGGCCCTAGATGGAGGTGATGGCGGCTGTGGAGGTGGCTCTGGGTGAATCCCAACGGCAACTTCCCTCATGGAGCCGATGGGGACTCTGTTGGTGAGTCTTGATGGGGAAAGGTGCAAAGGTTGCTCCACCCATCCACCTTTCCCCTTCCGTGGCGGTGGCATGTAATGGCGTGGGTAAAATTCAACCGCGAGGCAAGTTGCAAAGGTGAGCGGCCACCTCTCTTTGCCCACCCCTCCACACTTCCCCCGCAAGGTCCCTCGGAGTTGCATCATCACCAGTGATGCCCAGCGATGCAGCCGTTGCTGGCATCTAGGGTCTCCATAGTGGTCAATATCGACCTCGGCGACCGGAGCTACCCGATCTACATCAACTCCAGCCTCCTCAACGAGCCTGGCTTGTTGCAGAGATACTTAAAATCGAGTGTGAGGGAATCGACAGAGAATCAGGTGTGAGGGAGCAGGGGAGTTAAAAGTGTTGATGAAGATGGCAACCGACTAGGTTAGTGGGATGGGAAGACGGTTGCCAAAATGAGGAAGGTGGCGAGGTGGTTGTAGGGACGCGTAGAGCAACACAGGTAAGACGATCGTCCTGTTATGCGGGAATAAACTCAGAGTGCGTAGGGCTAAGGTGGTAGCAGGGGGGTGGGAGGAGCGTGCGGGGCTGAGGTGGCAGGAGAGCAGGAGTGGAGAGGAGGAAACAACGACAAGGGAGGACGGAGAAAGGAGTGGAGGTGTTTCTGCAAAATGCAACCCGCCTTGATCTCTATCATTGAGATAGATCCGGCAGCTTATACAGTGTGTGAAGAAAACAAACCGCCATCAACTCGTATTTTAAGTAGTAGAGAAATCTGTGTAGCCGCATAGCTCTGCCTGGTTTTGGTAGAGAGCACATTGGAAAAATGGGAAGGGGGACGGCCCAAATTCTTCATGCTTCCTAGTAGCCTGGGTCGAATTTACAGCTCGCTTTTCTTCCTCTTTGTTGAGGTTTGTTTAAGAGTTGAAAAGAAACTTTGTTTTATGACTTTTCAGTTATTTATAATCGGAAGGTAACAGATCACACTTTGGCAAGCTTGAAAAAATCTTTCATAATTTGCTTTCTAAGCTTTCGCTGCCACGATTAAAATCTAACAGAATTGTTCGCCCTGATTATAGTCGCAAGTTGTCAAAAGTAATTCAATGCATACTTTTGCAGCCTAATATTTTTAAGATTGCCTCAAGCTATGATTTTGAAGACTTACTCTCCGCTCGGTGGGGGATGAAAAATAGTAGCTTATGGCTAAAATTATATTGTAACTAGCTGAAATTACACTGTAGCTGAAGATGGCTTATTTAGCGTAATTAAATTTAAAAAAAATTTAAAACTAGGAAAAATATGTTAGCTCATCACAGACAATACAAACAAATACGGGAAAAAGAACCAATGAAAAAGCTCAAAAAAACCAAAAGTTCAGAAAAAGGATGAAATTTATAAATAGTGAAAAATAAGCCAGAAGCTAAATCCAAAATGAGCGGGACATAAAGCATGCAGAGAATAACCTAACTGAAAACAAATCACACAACAGATATTGAAAACATTAATATAGCAAACTACTAAGCCAAGCTGAAAACGAATCACACAATAGATATTGAGAACATTAAAATAGCAAACCACTTAACTTATTATTGAGTGGTATCGAAGTCCATCAAATACTTTAAACACATTAAGGCCCCATTTGGCACAGCTCCACCATCGGCTCCTGGAGCTGTTTGGAGCTGTTTTGTGCCAAACGGGGTACAACAAAATAGCTCCACCCAAGGAGTTCCTTAAAACCTGCTGAGACAAAAGTAGCTCCTTGGGTGGAGCTGAAAAAAGTAGCGTCACATAGCTCTACTTGTGAAGTCAAAAAAACAGCTCCACTTGTGAAGTGGAGCCGTGCCAAACGGGGTCTAACTAGCGTTCTTGCACTAGATACACCGAGATAAAATACAACCACGAAAAGAATTTTCGTAAGACACTGGGAACAAGACGGCAGCAGTATTCATCCAATTGATGACCATGACGTTCATCTCACTGACCACCACGAAGGCGAAGCACCGGATCGGAGGGTTGATTCCTTCTGTATATTATAGTCCGCCAGTGTGCGGCCGTCCTCAGCTGCTTTCCGTCGAAGATGAGGCGTTGCTGGTCTGGT
This sequence comes from Dendrocalamus latiflorus, assembly GCA_017311315.1. Classification (NCBI taxonomy): domain Eukaryota; kingdom Viridiplantae; phylum Streptophyta; class Magnoliopsida; order Poales; family Poaceae; genus Dendrocalamus; species Dendrocalamus latiflorus. The sequence goes on from CM029659.1 coordinate 2,812,073, forward strand.
GGTTGCCCTCCTTGTCCTGAATCTTCGCCTTAAGACAGTGTCGATGGTACCTGACGACTCGACCTCGAGGGTGATCGTCTTGCCGGTCAAGGTCTTAACGAAGATCCGCATGCCGCCATGAATGCGGCGGACGAGGTGAAGGGTGGAATCCTTCTGAATGTCATAGTCGGCCAAGCTGCGGCCGCCCTCCAGCTGCTTCCCGGCGAATATGAGGCGCTGCTGCTCTGGAGGGATTCCCTCCTTGTCCTGAATCTTGGCCTTGACATTGTCGATGGTGTCTGACGACTCAACCTCAAGTTTGATCGTCTTGCCGGTCAGAGTCTTCACAAAGATCTGCGTCTGTTGAACGAATGCACCGAACATCAGCAATTCCGAACGATGATAGCAAGCAGTAGAATCAATGACAAAGATCTAGACGTCTAAGCAAATGGCAGCAGTCGTTCAGATGATACAACTAGATAGTAGGTACCATGCCCTAATCAACAATTAATAACCAATGAGCAATCCATGTTCCAGCAAAAAAATAGAAATTTTCAAGCAACTAGCACAGATTTGTACTGACAATCTGTGGCATGAGACATGAACTATCAAAGAACCCTAAAGATCCGATCGGTGAGAGGAAAGACCAAAAGAAGGATCCGATACAAATCGATAGATCAGTGATCAACCACATCGTACATGATCGAAAACACCAACTGCCCTAGAAGAGATCGACGATCCGAGTACCTCGAACTTGAACTCGACGAACGAAGAGGAGCGCGAAGAGTGGGTGGATGCCTGGATGGGGATTGAGTTGCTGGGGGATGGGCGGAAGCCGAGGAGACGACGCCCTGGCAACCGCCCGAACTACTACCAGCTGCGAGGCAAGTCTCGGCCAGGTTCTGTTGCGTTTCGCTTTCGGCCCTTCGAAAGCCAAAATAAGGCCATGCTCAAAAGGATTTATTTTAAATGATTTATAACTGAAAAGTATTATAGTTGATTGAAAAGTATTGTAGCTAATGATGACTTATTTAGTATAATTAAATTTAAAAATAGAAAAAAAACAGATTAATCCGTCACGAATAATACAAACGAATATGAGGAAAAAACCGACAAAAAAACTAAAAAAACCAGAAAAAGGTGAAAAATAAGCCACAAGTTCAAGCTGAGATGAGTGAGACCTAAATTCGGTTTTTCGAAGTAAAATTTCTAAAAGTTTTCTAATCTTACAAGTATATATATTATCTACTTATTATATAAAAAAACATAAACAAAAACAGCAGCGGCGGCCTAAAAAAGACAGGCCCATCTTGGCGTGCGGGCTTGGGGGTTGTTTGGGACGCCGAGGAGGCTTCCGGAATCAGCGCGAAATCATCGGGGCCCACCGCCTCTCTCTGCCTTGCCGTGCGCGCCGCGGTGAGCCCGTGGTTTCTCTTCCTGATGGAGTACGTTGATTTGCCCGTAAGAACGGAAGGAATCGTGTGCGGTTCGGCTGGGTTTATACCGGGCCCAAGTTTCCGTGCCGCAGAGGCGCAGAGGGAGGCAAAGGCAAACTGGCATACTCCCACCAAGGCCCCGCTGAAAAGCCACTGGTCCGGGAACGAACTTCACGGCTCGCTTTGTGATCAATCCAACAAGGCAAGAACTCAGTACAAGATAGCGTGGTAGACCAGTCATATCGAGGATATTTTGGCCTGTTCTTTTTAGCTGCGGCTTATAAATTTTGACTGAAATTTTTGAATTTTGACTGTTTACGGTACAGATTACGGAGAGATCGATATTCACTTGCGATTTTGCCTGGTACAGGTGTTGGGCTTTTAACGTGTATTACGTTTAACTTGTAAACCCCGTCTTGAGAAAATACTCCGTTTAAAAGTTAGGTACTGTAGCGGCTGCCAAAAGCCGCCCGGCTTGTGCCCTGCCGAACAGGGCCTTTACATGATGGTAGGCTTTTTTTTGTTTTTTTAGCTTTTTTGTTTTTTCGTATTCTTTCAAATTATCTTGATAGGTTAATCTTTTTATTTTTAATATTTTAAATTTAATTACGTTAAATAAAAATATTATAAAAATAAATCAACTATAAGCTACGATCAAACTGAGTCCCCTCAAATGCAACGGCCTCGGAATCGAGAAACGGGAAGAAAAGGCCTTTGAAAAGTCACGGAAGCGTAAAGAAACGGAGCCGGAGAGAGGCGACAGCTCACGTGGCAGTGTGCACACCGCCAAGCCAGAGCCAGTATGCCTTCTCTCCCTCGTAGCTTAGACCTGTTGCTTGTACGTTTTACCATCCCGTAGGTCGAGACATACGAAATGGTACGTGTCTCTTTAGTGCGTATGCACCTGTGGCCTCAGTGGCGGAGGACGGAAAAAAAATAAGGTGAGATGGATCGACAGCAATACCATTCAAGCTATAATACCTCCCGTCGGCCGCGAGCAGCCCGCCTCCCGCCGCCGGCCGGCCGCCCGAGTCTCGTCGGCCCGCCGCCCGCCTCCCGAGTCCCGCCCGCCGCCGCGCCCGCGGCTCCCCCAGCTCCGTCGCCGCCGCGCTCCCCCTGTTGCAAAAATTTAAAGTCTGACCCAAGCCAGAGCTTGCCCTATCGGGCCCTCCGCCACTGTGTGGCCTAAGAGACGTACGAGATGGTGCCTGTCTGCCTGTGTTTCACTAACTTTGACCACGAGTCACGACTGAAGATCAGCCGAGGCTCAAAAAGAGTCAAGATTAACATGCTTGCGTAGCATTAACTGATGTTCAGATATTGTACAGGCAATTAAGCATGTAAAAGCACATGTAACTAATTAAACATGTAATATTATATATTAAAAATATTAAAAAATAACTAATTTTAATTTTAACTATTTGTAATAAAATAGGTACAAGAGGAATAAAGATGGTGATTGCTACCATCATTATTGTCATTGTCATTATCAATAGTTACTTAGGACTGAGGACAGCAGTATGACGGGCTTTGGAACGTGTGTAGGTCTAGTCAGAAACGAGACAGGTCGGTAACGGACTAACGGTATGGTGAGGGTGACAGACGCGATCCGGACAACGGTGGGCCCTGCCGTGCCGTTTACTGACCGGGCCGACAGCCGACTAGCGAGTTGGACAGACGTCTCACATGCGGCTCGCATGATGCACCACGTCGGCGGCCGGCTCGCGGCGCGCGAACCCGAGCCGCGCGGCCGTGGCCGGCTTGAGCACGGCCTCCGGGTCCGCCTCCACGGCGTCGGCCAGCCGCGGCCACAGCCTGGCGCACACCACCCACGACCCGTCCTCCCTGGGGCTCCGCGCCACCGTCATGGCCGCTGACCCCAGCCGCCCCGGCCGCACCCACGGCATCACCAGCCGCGGCTGCCCGAACCCGAAGTCCCCCTCCACCCGGAACGGCACGAACGCCGACACCACCAGCGCCGGGCTCCCCGTGCCCACCCCCACCGTCTCGGTCCACTTGCCGCCCTCCTTGAACGCCCCCTTGTGGACTTCCATCCAGTCCACCAGCTCCTCGTACCGCTCCTGCCGGAACACCTCGGCGACGGCCGCGCCCGCCATCGCCGCCACGTCGGCAAGCGGGGAGGAGGATACCGTTTCCACGGCCGCCTCCCGCGACGCGTAAGTGAGCACGTTGCCGAGGTAGTTGTTAACGTGGGCCTTGTCGTACTTGGCGGGGTGGAGGCGCCGCCGGCCGTCGACGAGCCACGCGAGGCGGCAGTGCGTGTCCGAGCCACCGACGGCCGCCGCGAGCAGCTTCCAGACGTGCGCGGAGAGAGCCTCGAGCCGCGTGGCTCGGCGGGCGGCGGTGCTTGCCGCCGCGCGAAGGCGGTCGACGTCGGCGGTCTCGACGACGTAGTTGCGCCGCACGAGGGCGGCGACCAGGAGGGGGTTGACAAGGTTGCCCGGCGCGTACCGCGTGAACTCGGTGTCCAGCGACGGGCTGTACCGCGGCGGCTTGCGCGGCCGGAAGAGGGAGACCCGGTCGTGGTGGGGCTCCCACGAGAGGCCGCCGGTGCGGAGCAGCTCCGCCCACGCGTTGGGCAGCGCGGTGAGGCCGTGGCCGTCCACCAGCAGGTGGTTCGTGCCCCACGACATCGAGAAGCCGCCGCACGCGAACCGCACGAGCTGCAGCGACAGCGCGAGGCCCTGCTCGAACGGCACCTGGATGAGCCCGAGCGAGCGGTCGGCGTCCGCGAAGTCCACATCCGCAAGCGCCACGCCGGCGTCGGCCACCACGAGCTCCGCCCCGGCGTTGCTGCAAACGATCTCGGGGACGCCGGTGGAGGCGTTGGCGGCGACGCGGCCGGCGAAGGGGAAGAACCGGGAGAGGAACGCGGGCAGGGCGGCGTGCACGGCCGCGGCCACGGCGGGGAACCCGGCGGGCGGCGCAGGATACACGGCAATGAGGGAGACGTGGAAGGAGCCGAGGATGAGGTCAAGGTTGGAGACCGGGAGCACGGCGGGGAAGCCCCGCGGCGGGTCGGCCGCCCGGAGCAGCGTCCGGGAGGCGACCTCGACGTGGAAGCGCTCGGGCGGCATGCCGGCGAAGCACGGGCGCGGGTTGGGGCGGAGGGAGAGGCACGTCGAACTGTACAAGCGCAACTGTCGAGAGCACGATGCCTTCGGTGTAGATGGCGGCAGATCAACGCCCAACCCTGCGCTTCTTCCAGAGTTTTAACGCAGTGTCGTACTCTCGGGAAGAAAATCTAACGGGGGAGGGCTTCACGTAAGGCACCCTCATCCGTCGTTGAATCGATATCCAACGGCTTGATGTCCTCCCATAGAATTCGTTTCCGTACTCTCGTAGACAAATTGCATTGCACAACCTGCTAAAAATCGGTCAAGAGACGGCCGAAAGGAGGACAAATTGATGAGTCATACCACAGCATTTCAAACAACTCTCACGAAAGGAGGACAAATTTGACTTTGGTTTATATTTACTATATTAACTAGTTTTTAAATAGTATATTTTTTAAAAATAAAATCTATAATTAAATTATAGTATAAATTATATTGATTTCAGTTATATCAGCTAAAATCACATATAACTATTTTTCTCTGTATATTATCTCCCACGAATAGCTTAGAATTCCAAATTTTCGACTTAGGACTTAAAAGAGTGAAACTTAGGACTTCCAGCTTCACTCGAACAAATAAATATGATGGTTTCTACTCAAACAAATAAATATGACAGTTTCTCTATCATGTTTCGAAACAGTTTATCAGGATAGATTTTTAGAAACAATTTATCAGTTTTTAGTTTGTTCACACGAGTACTCATACTAGGACCAAAATCCATAAGCCGCAGCCGTATATCATAAGTCACAATATTAAACAACATGCCTATATGAGACCTGATTCCACACCCAAATCATGGGGTACTGTTTTCTACTGAAGCGCCAGTAAGGACCCATCATAATTTCTCCACGAACAAAAATAGTAGTGTCCTAAACTAGGGGGTCAAATAATCCATTTCCTCTGACACAGGACAAAGTGAAAATTTGTCAATTCTCATACTTTGATAAAGAATACAACAAAATTCAAACGCTACAGGCCAAGGGATACTTTCAGGCTTCAGGGCAGTCTGAGTTCACGTGCCAATCCAAGAACAGCTATGTAGCTAGCTAGCTAGCTTTTCCTCATCTTTGACCTTGCATACCTGTAGCTAGAGTTAAAGGAAACAAGGTTCTAGACTGATGCCTATTTTCCATTCAACGCAAATTGCTCGGTAAAACACGTGATAGTATATGATGGCAACTGATTAAGCAAAGTATTTCCAGCGATAACACATCCATGGAAACAGTAGTTCTAACATCATCCACAGCTTTTCACTAAAATGCAGCAAACAATGCTGTGGGGCTAACATAGACAAAATCAAACAAGTATTTATGGTTTTATGGCAGATGCAAACTGAACCAACCACCTAATCCTACAAAGTCTTCAAAACTAAAACCTGAAATTAAAGAATATTTGTTCCAAGACAAGAGTAAAATCATTAAGTGCTATTAACTCGGAGGAGATGTGAGCCAGGGCAACAGACACCAAAACAAAAATGTAAAAGACCACTTTTCAACCCCGAACTCTGGACTCAGTTTGATTTCAACCCTAAACGAAAATCGTTCAGTTTATAACCTCTAACTCCCAAAACCGTTCACTTTACCCCCTTTGCCCTTCCTACCCCGGTGTTCACATTACGTGGAGATCGTTTTCGCTGATGTGGCAACCAATACGTTAGTTGCTGGTTGAGTTAGGTGGGGGCCACAAGTCAGCCGGTAAGCCCTTCTTCCTCTCCCTTCTTCCTCCTTTCTGTGTCTCTTCACCTCTATCAAGCCTGAGCCAACCACCCCCATGATGACACGGGTAGACACAGATGGACGCGATGAGTGTGACCTGGCAGAAGACCGTGTAGAGCTGCTGCTCCACCATGCTCACCTCGAGGTCGCCGACGTACAAGGACACGACACGTCTAAGCCAACCACCGGCTCAGCCGCAGGGGCCGCTCTGGGCTGCAGAGCAGGAGGCGGAGGCGGTGCGATCAATACAAGGGCCTCATGGGGGGCTGCATCGGCCCAAAACCGCTCAGTTGGCCATGCTATATCCTTCTCTTCCCCTCCTCCCCTCAAGGTCCCACCCGTGAAGGGAATAGAACCGCCGCCGCCATTGCCGCTCTGCTCGAGCTCGCCGTTCGTGTCAAATCTACGAGTCTCCCCACAAATCCTTCGTGTTATTTTGCGTTCCCTGACACCACATGCAAAAGCTTATCAATTGCACCTTCCATCCACTATAACAAAGCGCGCCACCTTCTTTCTCGCCTCCAGCTAGAATCCACCACCAAACTTCACCCAGTGAGCCTCCTTCCAATTAACCTGCACCAAAGCATTGCCTCACCATCCTCTATCTTCCCTCACCCCCAATTCAGCCTCCCTTCTTCCACGAGCGCCACCATGTGCAACCGCCTCACCGCCCATGGCTCTTGTTGTTGGCCCACCTCAAAGCTTCTCCACCCCTACTGACCACTTCGGCGAATTCCCCTAGCTCCTGTCCTGCTCCTGCGTGCCTTCTTTTCCCCTCCATTCCCCTCCAGTGCCCCCATTCTCTTCCTAGCCCTGGGCGAGTGCCACCATGAGCGCACCATGGAGGCCCGCGAGCCATAGCGTCATCTCCTATAGACACCTACTAACTCCAGCAACCTATTTTCGAGGTCACCTCACCAACCCTCAAATGGGGAGGGGGGGCCCAAGAGATGGAGAGGAGGAAGAAGAGGGTGTAGAGACTGACATGTGGGCCTAACTATTTTGTTATTTTTAATTTGTTGCTGACCAGTATGCTATGTCAGCAAACCCTTACCTACTAGGATGCCACATCAGCATAAACCAGAGTGATTTGGGTCGATGGGGGTAAATTAGACAGTTTTGAGAATTCAAGGTTGTAACATGAACGGTTTTATAGTTCAGAGTAGAAAACCGAATCGAAGCCAGAGTCCAGGATTGAAAAGTGGAGTTTTTCTAGACATAAAGGAGAAAATTGGCTTGTATCTGAGATGAGTTATGGGCCTAAATTCTAATGATATTAAAGCAAACTAAAAAAAGAAATGAACAATAACATTGCATTAAAAGGCAAGCATTGTGTTGAACAATAAGGAACCAAGGATACTCAATGTGTAAACCGTCACTATCGGGAGAAGACAGCATGGTGCCTTGGAGGTTGTTCATAGCAGCTGTAGAGGACTCAATATCCTGCACAATGTGAATTCCTGTCTTAGAAAAGAATAGCTATGGAAACTGAGATGAAGAAACGATATTACAAGTAAGTATGCCCCTTTATTTCCTTAGAAAGAACCAGCATTTGGCCATACTAAGTGACCTTCACAAACTTCAATATCTGAGAGTACCAGGCATTGAAAAAGAACTAATCTAGATCTACTCTACCATCTTTTAGACCAGAAAAACAGCAGTGGTTTAAGTTACCAAACAAGTGTTCACAGGATTTATTTCTGCCTTCAGATGATGGTTCCTCAAAATACAATAACACCATCTCAGCATGATTTGTCTTATCAATTGCCCACCTTTCACCATGAATTGGTGAACAACTAACCAGCAGCTTGTTCATCAGGTGGTCTCAAGCAACTACCCAACTCTGTCAGGCCCTAGTCTTGGTAATTCAGTTATTGTAAACATGTAATGCAGTTCTTTTATTTTATTTTGCAAACGATCAGTTTTGGTGGCTCGCCCTCCCTCCCTCTCTCAATGCTATTTGTCCTATTATGCCAATTCTATATCATATCATTACTAAAATGTGAACTTATGGTTCCTAGGAAGTTATAAGACAATAATAACCCATGTGCAACTGAAATAACACATCATTAATAGTGTCATGTGCCTTTTGGTCATATCAAGTTCATATCCTAAACACTACAAGACAGGGCCATAGCATCTCAGGAAAACAAGTAAAATTACTAACTGAAACAAGGTAGCTATACCATGAAATCAGCAAAAACTACAGGCATTCCACCACGGCGACGCATTTTAAGCGCATGAAATCCAGGTTGTCTGGCAACAATAAGCAGTGGTCATCAATTTTTTTTGTTAGGATTCCACTTTATCGAATATATTAGTAGAATTTAGGCAACATACTTAGACAAAACGTCCTTTAGCTCTTCCTCAGTGCATGTATGTCCCAAATTTGCAACAAATAAAGTAGAACAAGGTGGAATATCAACCGAAGATTTGTCTTGATGATCCTGTACGAACAATGGCATATTATATGAAGTTAAAACATTTAAAGGTAACACTTACATGTATGATATGGGTATTTTAAATAAGAAAAACAAGTTAGAATTAAGCCGGTTCGCACAGATCCAACCACCTACCAATTTGGTAGATAAATTGAGCTACTAGATTATTCTTCAAGGCATGCATACATCCACAATGCAAGACTAGTTTGGCAAGCCTTTTCTAGTAGTTACTAAACAAGAGTATGAGCTTAAACACAAGCAAAAGCATGGCATAATGTAGAATGCAATGACTTAAGCTACAAACTCATGCACAACTACTTACATTGTTTCACAGCATTGCAGCAGTATACATTACAACAATGATGGAAGGTAAAAGCGTGGTAAAGTGAAACTATGACAGGAAACTCACATTTGAGGGAGATTGCCCCTTCTGCTGGTTGAGCCCTGGTTGACCACTGCCCATCAAAGGAAACATCAATCATCAATCACTAACAAATTCATGCACAATTCACAGACATAAGAGAACTGGCTCACTAGCTATAATGTTTCATTAAGGTGAAATGCTAAATTAAGAAAGGGAATTATCTCCAACTATGTGTAATGTGAAGTGCTTGTCAACCTCTGATCCGCAGGTAATTCATTCTTGTCGCCGGTATTATCATTTTCTTTGTCCAATGGCTCCTCAGATCCACCCTCTCCTGAATGTTTGGTGCCAACAAAAATGTGCAGGTGAGATTTACACTATGTTTTAGTGACGGTGCCTTCAGATATCCTATACTTTTACACTATGTTTTACTGACAGTGCCTTGAGATATCCTATACTGCACTATTTTTATTTATATGTATATTCAAAATTTATCATACCACATAATTATTTCATATAGGGGACATTTCTGAGCGCAAACTCTTACTGGTGCTAACATGCTAACACTTTTAGTTATAGCATCAAATCAACTCGAAAAAATCTATGAAAGAATGAATAGATTGTCCTTAAAGTTTTCTACAATCAAAATTTTGTGTCAATTGTTAATATTTAAATTGTGCTATGAGAAATGAAAGGATATTACATGTCATAAATAAAGAAAAAGGACGAAAATTGAAGCTACTGTTCACTAGCACTACTTCAGTCCGAATGTTAAATTTTAGATGGTGGCAGTATGGAAGATAACTATGAGTTGAGGACCATCTCTCTATATAGAGAGAGTTTTGGGAATCTTCCATATTGATCATCTGATGCCCTAACTAAAGGGATTAACATGTTAGCACCGAATTAAGGGTTTGCAGCCCATATGTCCCCTTTCATATAAGCCCATATAACACAAACTAAGAAATGCTTACAGATGGCATCAAAGTATAAAAATGGCCATTACCATCATTGCCGCCATCATCATCCTCACCCAATACATCAACACCTTCATCTTCGATGTTCTCATGGTCAGCATTTCCCTCTGTTCTATCAACTCGTTTGTCAATAACTCTGTAGATGTCGCCACCTAACATGAAAATTGTCATCAATTGAATGGTGTGGAAGTTTTCAATACCATATTGATGGGGGAACTCTGATAAGATCAAGAAAATTAGTGACAGTGTATGAATCACACCTCCGTGACGTTTGCGTGAACTCGATTTAGCTAGCTCAATGTGCAAACAATCACCAGTCTCGGGATCAAAAACAGTGCCCTGAAATGGAACACAATCTTAGATCAGTAACAATGACAATCAACCCTAGATAAATGGAAGCTGAAAATTTATTGCTACTAATGCATGCACTAAACTTGTACTTTATATAGTAGATGCAAATGTTAAAATTTTGGCTCAGATGATCAACATTTGACAAGTAAAAGCATGGGAATTCTTTTAGTTAACATTTATGCAAGTTCAGGCTTTGGGTTTTTTGTTCCACGTAACCAGAGCAAGATTAGTTTTCACTTACAGTTTGCGCAAGATTAATCTTCACTTACAGTTTGCATTGACTTGCTAGTTGCTATGGGTCTGTTTGGTTGCCCGTATCTTCTCAACCCAGCTCGTATGGCCCATCCTGGCTAGTCTCATCCTGGCTAAGCACATGCAAATATGCTTGTTTGGTTGCCTGTATCCGTTGAAGCTGTATGAGTAAAAATGGTGTTTGGTTGCCCGGCCCGTCTCTCTCTCTCTCTCCCTCCACTCATTTCCTCCCTCACCCGTCTCTCTCTCTCTCCCTCCACTCATTCGGCCGACTGGCCTCCTCCCCCTCACCTTCTCCGCCCGGGGCGGTGCGGTCGGCGCGCGGCCAGGCGCGGCGGCGCCGGTGGTTCTCCCGCCGCCCCCTACCTTCCCTCTGCCACCTACCTCCCCCCCCCCCCCCCCCCGCGCGCACTCGGGCTCACCTCCGGCGGCACGACGGCGCGCGGGTGGCTCAGCTTGCCGACCTCGGGCTCCCCTCCGCCGGCCTCGGGCTCTCCGCCGCCGTCCCCCCTCCGCACGCACTCTCTCTCTCTCCCTCTCTCGGCGGCGCGGCACGGTGCGGCCCGTGGAGCGGGAGTGCGCCGCTGGTCCAGATCCGGCCGGCGCCCTACCGGTGGCAGCCTCCCCTCCGGCCTCCCCTCACCCTCCGCCCCGGATCCGGCCGACCCGAGCGGAGTCGCCGCCTCTTCCGCTCTCCTTCCTTCCCTCGGGCGCCGTGCGCTTGCATCCGACGGGCCAGGCTGAGGAGCGAAGGACCCTCTCTTCGTTTCCCTCGGGCCTGGCTCGGGAGAGAAATTTGCATGAGATGGGCCTGGCTCCGAGAGCCAATCAGGCAACCAAACACATGCCCATTGCATGAGCTCATACGAGCCAAGCTACATGCAGGTAACCAAACAGACCCTATACTACTGTGAGTCTGTGAAGTGGGCAAAATGTATCTGAGCAGAGTAGTGGATAAATTCAGTTTCAACCCACCGTAAAAGGAGTCCAGATCACATAACAAAGGATGGCAGATATTATTCTTCAACAGATGTTCGATAGTATAACTCACATTTAGAGCGGCCATTGCCGACAAGGCCGCCTGATGAGTGAAGAATGACACGAAGGCAACCGCCTGCGGGATAAGAATCAGAATTCAGAAACAACATCAGGCAAACAGCAGTATGCTGACATCTACGTAATGTAAAACACATCCGGAGAAAGTAGCAACCGATCTTCTCCTCGCTAGAACGCGTAGAGAAACCTGGATTGCGCTCCACCCCTACTACAATTAAGTCTAGATAGCACAATGAAACCAGCCGAATCAAAGGGTTCTACGCGAGGGTTTAGTCTCAGAGAAGTGCACGCGACAGGAATCGAAACTGTGGTGAGAGGGGAAGAGGAGAGGAGAGGGGGGACCTGGTTGCCGCGGCCGGTGTACTCGAGGAGGCAGTGGTCGAAGCCGGGGCGGCGGGAGAAGAGGTTGTGGATCTCGCGGGGCTTCACGTCGTCAGGGAGGCCGGCGACGAAGAGCGTGAGGACGCCCTGCCGCTGCAGGTCCGGGTGAGGGCGCGGCGCGTACACGTAGTAGGGGTCGCCCAGCGGCGCGGCGGCGGGGCGGTGGTGGTGGGAAAGGCTCATCTCGGCGTGCGGCGCGGCGCAGGCGGTGCGCTTCCTGCTTACTACTGCTGCACCTCGCAGTTAGCACGGGCCGGTTTAGACGTCGCGTGCCGGTGCTCGTGCCGATTTGGCACCTCGCGCCCTGATTTCTGGGAACCGAATTTCCGAAACCAAAGGCAGCAGCGGTTCCAGATTTGCTCCGTTAACCTTCGCTATTTATCTCTATTCTCTATTAATATAATTATATAAGTATTAATATAATATAAAAGTTTACCTATTCACCTTCCTCTCCCTCTCCATACATACGAGTGACGAGCCTATCAAATTCCCAAAAAGGAACCAACTTTAGATAAAAAAAAAGGCTTTTATGTAAAAGGGGGGGGGGGGGGGGGGAAATCATCTACCCACTACCACATTCTTATCCCATCCAATAACCGAATCCCTTCCACCAATGCTCCTTCCCTCACGGCTGCTTCTACGCCACCTCAACCACTCCTCTTGCGCACCGTGCCACCGCCGTCGTCACTCCCCTCGGGCGCCGCGCCACCACCGTCATTGCTCCCCTCATGCTCACAGCCTCCCCGCTTTCCTCTTCTTCTGCCTCACTGTCTCCCATGCCTACATGCTTTCCCCCACACCTCACGTCAGCTACAGGTACTACGAGGTTGGCGCGGGATCAACGCCCATCTCTAGGTAGGCGCTATTGCTTGTTCGCATCGTCTGGCTCTTCATGCTCGGCGTCGCCGTCCTCCTTGTGTTAGAGGCGCTGTTGTACCAAGCCAAGTTCGAGGCGCTATTGCATGAATTCAAGACAGACTACAACTAAACCCACTTTATGCGCAACCCCGAGTTCAAGGTCGTCGCCGACAAAGATGGAGGGCCCACTCCACCAGATCTTCGTCAAGTTCCTTGAGCGTCTGCATCTTCATTCACTACCTCTCTACCACGGCGGTGCCTGATGCCTCTCCATTCCATTCCTCGGCAGCTTCTGATTCTTCCTGGTCTCATTATGATTATTTCTTGTTGGTCTTTGCTACGCTATGGAGTGAGACAAAAAAAAGCGAGTACTGGTAACCTTGATGGATTTGATGCATCGATAGAGTAACTAGCACATTTTGGTGAATCGGGCTAATGGATTTGTATCAAATGTTTGGGGATATGAGGGGGGTTAACAAATTTCTGGCCATGTGAAATTGTGCTTAGCATTGCTTGGGGGTGGTTCAGAATCCAGAAGCAACAATTTTTATAGTCAATGCTTCAAACCTAAGCATAGTTAGGCTTCTCCTTATGATACTTTTGGGATAATAATATGACAATGATTTTGTTTGCAGTGTTCACGATATGTGCAAGGAATCAAGGAGGCAGACAATCAATGTTGATGATTTTCTTTATATGCTTCTCATGTGATGCTGGATAACTATAGTGAAGAACTTATCCCAAGGACTTTTTATATGCTCCACCTGAAAAGAGTAGCTTGCACATCTGACCATCGCGTATATCAAATTGCTAACTATAAAGGTAAATGAATTCCACGACATAGTTAAAAACTACTAATGTAGAAGAACATCTGGATGAAAGTAACTCTTGGCTGTCAATGGAGCAAAACAGTCAATAGAGCAGAAACAATATTTGCAACAAACCCCTCATATTGAGCTATGACAATTAGAACATATTTCACTTGCAATATTAAGCATTGTAGTATCTATGCAGATAGTTAACTCTTTTTGCACTTTAACCTTTATCTCGAACTCCTATTTAGAGCATTACCTTCACCAACGACTAAGAAATTTCAAAGAATATTATATTAGCTGTCATCAAGATGCTATCAAATGGTGAATCAGTTGTTCTCTCAACTGACATTGATTTTTTCAAAGTCTCCTCAATCAAGCGTAGCCCAAATTAACTCATTGTGTTGAAAGCATGCAATTCCGCCTTAGACTCCTCATCTACAGATTTGCTACATTAACCCATAGACGATAGTGGATCATCAAAGAAATCGCTAATGATTAAATCTCGCATGGATGCAACAATAATAGACACAAGAGCCTGAATTGCAATAAATTCCATCTCCAATAAAAAAACATACAAAGTTGATGACACAACCTCATGATAGAAGATGATGATCGATTGAGACAGAAAATCATTAACGGAGATGGCCCAATACGACGCCAAGGCATAGCTTCAGGCGGCTTAAGCGGTGATGTTGGCAGAACGGACGCTAAAATAGTCACTAAGATAGAGCACTGATCAACACTCAGTATGTGGAGCCAAGTAGTTGAACGGAGTTAAGGCGAATCGAAGTTTCTGAGTTGAGGCTGTTGGAATCTCTTGTATGATTGTTGAGTGCACCAAACAAAGAATTGGCAGCATCTCTGGTACGATTTTTGTGTATGCATAGTGTAATTCGCTGAAATCAATTCAAGAAACCGAAGCCACAAAATCTCTACTGCTGATGCTTTTACGAATCCAATTCGCTTCGAATGAGAGCACTGCAGATGAAACGCTGAGACGCAATGCGATTTGCAGTCTCGATGATTTCCTTTTTTTTCTTTGATTGGATTCGATGTGCTCCAATAACACATGTTATAAATAATGCATAAGACAATAAGAACATGAGATATAGATTTAACGTGAAAATCGTTACGAAAAAAAACTACAGACGTAGAAAGGCAAAATTCACTATATAAGAAGATATAACAAATACGGAAAAGAATGTGTTCTTCATTGGCCCTTTTTGGTAGTGTTCCAAAAGGCTTATAAGCTTAGGGTTCTGAATTTTTTTACACAGTAGCGACTGAAAATACGGAAGATGGTTTTACTTTTTCCTTCTTAATTAAATTTAAAAATAAACAATATAATCATAAACAATACAAACGAAATAAAAAGGCAAAGACCAAACAAACGAAATTAAGCAGCCTCTTTAGACCAGGCGAACCTATACGCTAAAACGTACTTTTAACAATCTGGCACAATGCGTTAGCAACTTACAAGTACTCTGAAGAATTACCACGCGCGATACATGGATACCGCGAACTCCAAGGAACTCCTTTATAATTTATTTATTTAAGCTTAGGAATTTTTCTATTCCGAATTGTAGGGCTTTACCTTCCCCGGAGGAAAGGAGCCCTTCCAGAAATTCTCAGTGACCCGGGTGGGCCAAAGAGGGGGTTTGGAAATAGTTTTCAACCAGCAATTGACGCGCCTCGGTATGACCTCACTAGCTGCGTCATTGCCCCAAGCGCAAAGATGAGTCTGCCCGTTCGCCCTCCGCCCCCTCTTATACTCGCCTCCCACGCTGACGCCTCCCTCGACTACCGATGTGGGACAAAACAAACAGCCTCCACATGCCACAGCTCACGCTATTATCTTTCCAGTTGGGCCAGGCGTCGCGCGCGGGCTGCTTTTGCTTCTCCGATCGCGTGCCAACCATGGGCCGGCCCGCGCATGTGCCCCTGTGCCACAGCCAGCACATGAGCATCGCGAGACTCGCTCGGCCCGCCCGCTTGAAACTTGTTGCCCTGTACCGTTGCCGTGATGTGATATGAAAATGGCGCCGCAACGCACGCGCGCACAGGCTAAGATAATAGGTACATGAGATATAGATTTCCTTTTTTTTTCTTTGATTGGATTCGATGTGCTCTGATAACCCATGTTATAAATAATGCATAAGATTATAGGAGCATGAGATATAGATTTAACGTAAAAATCCTTGTGGAAAAAACTATAGACGTAGAAAGGCAAAATTCACTATATAAGAAGATATAACAAATAAGGAAACTTTGACGTATCTCAACCGTGCTACTACAAAGGTGTATATATAAGCTAAGGAACAAAAATCTTAAGATTATGAAATTGAGATGAGATCCATATATATATCCACTTAGACATGCATATGAATCCATATCATACTTTTAACACAGTGACTAGGAATCATTCCTCCGACATTTTCTGTGGAAGCTACGTCCCCAGCCAATATAGTGGCTAACCTTTTGCTACCCCTGGTTTGTACTTGTTCACATATGGATTTCATAAATGGTAGCTCATGAAGTATATGTTGAGGAAATGTGCATTTGTCTGTTCTTTTTTTTTTGTCAGAATTGCTTGTTGATTATTTTCCCTGATCTTGAGAAGTAAAGGCATTTTGACTTATTTTGCCGCTATCTTGTTTCTTCTGTCTAATCTGTTATATTAATGTTTTTTGCTCTATAAGGTGCCAAGAATGGATAAGCGGGTGATAGCTATTGTTAAGTTGGGATACAAGAAATGTGTTGTTCCCAAAACTGCAGAGAAGCTGTCTATATTGACTATATAAAAATAATATAATTATATTCTTGTTTAAAATACATTGTGATATTATAATTTTATTAGTATATCTTAATATAAAGTTATAAAAAGTTACGGTCAGTTACATACTCCCTCTAGATTACAAAACAAGTCATTTTGGAATATGTGCAACCAAAATTTGAAAACTTTGGCTATCGATATCTTTTAAATATTTAAATTAGATATACAAAAATCATGTGTAGATTCATCTCAAAAGTACTTTTATAATATTATAATTTTATTGGGTTTTATAAATATATTGTAATTGTAATTAGTGATCAAAGTTGTATTTTAGAGACTATACTAATGTCTAAAATAACTTATTTTTGTGAGTTGAAGGAGGCATTGAGGATCGGACAAAGCCAAAACCGTAAAAAAAAAGACCATTTATCCGTTGTCGACGTGTATGGTGACAAACCAACGAATTCGTTGGCCTTTGTATATTCGGTCCCTTTTTTTGTTTATGATTTCTTTTGAATAAATAAACATATGGTTTCTCTATCGTTTTTTAAAACAGTTTATCGGGACTACCTTTTCAAAACAGTTTATAGATAAAAACGAGACTGTTTCTCTGCCGTCTTTTTAAAATAGTTTATCAAAATAACCTTTTTAAAATGGCTTATCAGTATTCACAAAGCTCTAGGGCCAGCTAAAAGCCATCCACCCTAAAAAGAATGTGTTTCGTAGTGCTCTAAAAGGCTTATAAGCCTAGGGTTCTGATTTTTTTTTTTGCACAGTAGCGACTGAAAATACATATAGATACTGTTAGCTTTTTTCCTTTATTAAATTTAAAAATAAAAAATATAATCACAAACAATACAAAAAAATTGAAAGACAAAACACCAAACAAACGAAATTAAGCAGCCGTTTTAGACCAGGCGAGCCTATTTGCAACGCTGTAACATACTTTTTAACAAACTGGCACAACGCGTTAGCAAAGTACAAGAGTTCTGGAGTGTTACCAAGTGCGATACATGGATGTGAGCTTAAGAATTTCTCTATTACGAATTGCAGGGCTTTAGGGCCTGTTTGGCAGAGCTCCACCACTGAAAAAATGAATCTGGAGTAGCAGATCCATCAAAAACAGCTCCACCGTGAATATGGGATCCCACCATGGAGCTGGACAAAACTGTTTGGCTTGCCCAGCAGCTCCAGATCCACGAAACTGAGTTTTTGGTGGGAATGGCCTGTTTTGCCCATGGGTTTTATGGTGGTATGGAATGTGTAACCAGTGGCAAAAGGTGGGTAATTACCACCAAACTCCACGAGTAGATACGAAACAAGGTTTCGTGGAGCACCCTTTGAGGTGCTCCATGGATTTCATGAATCTGGAGCTAGATTCAGTATTTTGGTGGATCCAGATTTCGTGGAGCTGAAACGTTTGGGTAAAAATTCGTGGAGTGAAACTATTTTTAGTGGATCTGGAGTTGGTGGAGCTTTACCAAACAGACCCTTACCCTTCACAGAGGAAAGGAGCCCTTCCAGAAATTCTCAGTGACCCGGGTGGGCCAAAGAGGGGGTTTGGAAATAGTTTTCAACCAGCAATTGACGCGCCTCGGTATGACCTCACTAGCTGTGTCATTGCCCCAAGCGCGAAGATGAGTCTGCCCGTTCGCCCACCGCCCCCTCTTATACTCGCCTCCCACGCAGACGCCTCCCTCGACTACCGATGTGGGACAAAAACAAACATTAGCCAAACAGCAGTATGCTGACATCTACGTAATGTAAAACACATCCATGTCCATCCAGAGAAAGTAGCAACCGATCTTCTTCTCGCTAGAACGCGTAGAGAAACCTAGATTGCGCTCCACCCCTACTACAATTAAGTCTAGATAGCATAACGAAACCAGCCGAATCGAAGGGTTCTACGCGAGGGTTTAGTCTCAGGGAAGTGCACGCGATAGGAATCGAAACTGTGATGAGAGGGGAAAAGGAGAGGTGAGTGTAACATCCCGAAAAATATAAATAATAAGTTATGGAGTTTTAGGATTATTTTATTTGTTTTCTATTTGAAATTGGAGTTTATTGGCTTTTTGTAAATGTAAAGGAAATTTGAAAGTTAAAAGAGGAAAGAAATCGACACATAAAATAACAAAACGTTGAGCATTAACTAAAGAATTTGAAAAGATGGTCCATAAACTACCAAGTTGAGAAATGAAAATAAGCGTAAAATAATATTCCTAAAAGGGTTGGCAAGCAATTTAAAGGAGGCTAGCAAGTGTATATAAGTGCAAACAAATATGAATAATAATGTATGTATATATGTACATGTATACTATGTGAGAGAGTAAATAAATTAATATATGGGTACATGCACAAAAATCAGAGAAAAGTAAAAATACATGTATAGGTATATATCTCAAAACCTATGTGCAAATGTATATGTAAGTGTAAAATTCAAATGCAAAAACAAAAATAAAAGAAAAAGAAAAAAAATGAAACAGCCGGGCCGGCCGTTACCCCGGCCCAGCTCCTCTCCGCATGGGCCAGCGCCCCGCGGCCCATCTTCTCGCGCGCGCCCGCTCTCGCTGGCGAGCGGACCCCGCTCTCTCGCGCCCCTCCTTCCGCTGGCCGGTGGACCCGCCTCCACCCGCGCCTCTCCCTCTGCGCCGCGGGCCCGAGCCGTCAGTTTCTTCCTCCTCCCTCTTCTTCTCCATGCGGCCGCGACGCAGCCCTCTCTCTCGTGCTCGCTCCTCTGCACATCAAATCCCTGCTCCCTCTCTCACCTCGCGGGTAAATTAAAAAGGACAGTCACAGGAGGGGGGACTCACCTCTCCCGCCAACTCTCTCCTACAAAATCCCGGCGGGATTTGGTTCACCTCCCCCGTCGGCGTGAGCAGAGCGGAGGCCACCGTCGTCTCGCCACGCGCCCCTCCTCCCGGCTATAAAAGCCGTGTCTGTGAGCTTCAAACACGCCGCATTACCCTCTTCTCCCCTCCCCTATAAGCAATTGGCCCGAGAACACCCCAATTCCTCGCCGGCGCCCTCGTCTTCCCGAACTCCGGCGAACGCTCACCCACCACACCGAGCCACCAGAGCTCAATCCCTTGCTCATGAACCATCTCCGGAGCCAGGCGAAGCTAACCCCCTCCTCCACTGGGTTCCCCGTCGCCTGAGCTTCGCCGGCAACGACAGCCTTCCCGAACCTCCGCCGCCGCACGCCGCCGGCTCGCCATCGTGCTCCTCCACCCCGGCCGCCTACACCAGGAGATTGGCCTTCACGCCAGGGTTGTATTCTACACACGACCCGGACCCCTTCGGCTACCACTCGCCGCCGGCGCCGCCGTCTTCCTTCTCCTCTGCTCGGCTCCCTCCCGGAGCTACCTCAAAAGGTATACTTACCCTATATGGGTAAGCATCGCTCGGCTCGGCCGAGTGGCTTCCAGCGCTATCTCTTCTCCCTCTCTGCTCCCGCGTCGCGCGTTCGAGTCCGGCTCCGCTCGTGCAGTCGAGCAATTCTTTTGATTTTTCTCTCTGACTGACAGGTAGGCCCCACCTGTCGGCCTGTGCAGCTGAACGGCCGCTGACCCCTGGGCCCCACGGGTCAGTGACACCTCTGCACCGGACCCTGCTGACAGATGGGCCCCATTGAACAGTACCCGGACCTACTTGTCAGCGACAGAGCAAGAAATGAATTAAAATAAAAAGAAAATGACATGTGGGTCCCACTGTCAGAAAGTTCATATTTTCTGGAATTAATTCAACCTGAGAACTTAAAATGAATATAACTTATTCATTTTAACTCCAAATTAAGTGAGACAAATTTCTAAATACATCTAAATTCAAGATCTATCCAATGAAACTGAAATCATAGATTTTTGAGTTCATTTGAATTTCTGGTGTTATTTGGTTTGATTTGCTGCTTTTCTTTGATTTCAAATTTGGCGCACGCTAAAATAGCTTACGAGGCACAAGAAAAGGAGATCGAGGCAGCAACTCTAGAAGCACCAGAGAATCCGGATCCCGACCACTGTGACCAAGGCGAGTCAATACTTTGATCATGTTGAACCTACATTTCTGCAAATTACTTTGTTTTAAATTAACAAATTGCATTGCTGTTATTTTTATGCAAATGCATGCTAAATTTGATATTCTAGTTATATGCCATTGTTTACCTTGAATAATATTACCCCCTCCTTTGAGTATTTGAATGTGTGAACCTGTCGCCCTAGCAAAAATATAATAGTAACATTTCGAAAATAAGTCTGTAACCGTATGCCATGCTTAGCATTGATTAGGAACTCGGGGCAAGAAATTGTCCCAAGCATCACTTTTATTCATGAGAAACTGGTTTGGGCAGTCATGGTGGAAATGACTGGTATATTTGGTTATGGATATTTTATGCTCCCAAAATCTCCGACTTGCTTAATTATCTGGGCGGACTGGTTCGAGGGTGTGTATGTGAGGTGCAGTGGAAGCACAAAATTTTGAGTTAGTGATGGATCAACAGTGGGTTAGTGGTAGACCGCCCAGATAACCCTAAGGACTGAATCTTGTCATGTCACCCTGTGTATGACAAGCACAACCGCAAGCTGGCAAAGTGTAGGCAGGGTTTACTAATTTGTGTGGCTCTAAGGTGGTTACGTGAAGGTATGACCACGAGCAAAGGGATGGATGGTCGCATCCCCGCCTTTGCCCGTGATGGCTCACGAGGGACCCTTCCCGAGGGATGGTCGTATCCTACGGAAGATAGACCTTAGCGGGCGTAACCACAGTAGGACTATGCATTGTAACAATCCTGTGATAGTCTACTCAACCGCATGGCTAAGGAATCATGTGGGGCAACGGGTGGATTTATCTCTTGTGTGTAAAGTGTGCAAAACTCTGCAGAGTCAAAACTATTCGAATAGCCGTGCCCACGGTCAAGGGCAGACATGGGAACTTAACTAGATATAGTTCTGTTTACAAAAATATCGAAAAATGGGAATGGAAAAGTGGAAGGGCAGAGGAAAGCCCTGATTTGAGTTGTCCTGGGTGTCGTCCCAGTGGTAAGTTAAGCGGCTATAACGCTGAAAAATGTCATACGGTGTGATGCCGTATGTATGGAGAAATTATGGTGATATTAGGCATATGGTGTGATGCCATATGTATGGAAATTCATATTAATATTCCTTGAACATTATGCTTTTGTTCAAATGCTAGGTCTTAGGAATTTTTATATAATTGTATTCAAAAGCACTCTTTGCAAAACAAAATAAACCTAAGCCATCCTTTGGTTAGCCATACATGTTACATATTGCATTCTGTGTGTTGATTCGCTGAGCACGGGGTCGGAGTGCTCACGCTCGCTTTGCGGCAAAAATCCAGAAACAGGAACGCAAGACCACTACGCCTACGAGGAAGCTCCCGCTACGGAAGAGAAGGATGACGAAGAAAACTAAGGCGTAGGCTTCGTTGATTAGACATGGACAAGTGGACATCCGGCGTTGTGTGCACGTATGTTACTAGTTAGCTGGTGACATACAATTCACACAGTACCTTCCAGTCGCTTGCCTGTGGATTTGGGTTTGCTTTTGTTATGATTCCGCTGTGCGTGGTTGTAATAAAGACAATTGGCCTAATCGGCCCTTTTGTAAACTATCACCCGACGTGGTGTATTTCAATTTATGTAATATAATGGATGATTGTGCGATGTATGAAATGATTCAGTAATGTACCTGTGTGCACTAACTACTGATCCAGGGATTAGTGCAGTGAAACACAGTAAGATTCGGATTGAAAAATCTGGGTCTGACAGTGAGGGACCTGGTTGCCGTGGCTGGTGTACTCGAGGAGGCAGTGGTTAAAGCCGGGGTGACGGAAGAAGAGGTTGTGGATCTCGCGGGGCTTCTCGTCGTCAGGGAGGCCGGCGACGAAGAGCGTGAGGACGCCCTGCCGCTGCGGGTCTGGGTGAGGGCGCGGAGCGCACACGTAGTAGGGGTCGCCCAGCGCCGTGACGGGGCGGTAGTGGTGGGAGAGGCTCATCTCGGCGTGCGGCGCGGCGCGGGCGGTGCGCTTCCTGCTTGTTGTTGCGCCTAGCAGTTAGCACTGGCTAGTTTAGACGTCACGTGCCGGTGCTCGTGCCGATTTGGCACCTCGTGCACTGATTTCTGGGAACCGAATTTTTGAAACCAAAGGCTGCAGTGATTCTAGATTTGCTCGGTTAACCTCCCCAACAAAATCTTCCCTATTTATCTCTATTCTCTACTAATATAATTATATAAGTACTAATATAATATGACTTTATCCATTCACCTTCCTCACCCCCTCCATACACACGAGCCTAGGAAATTTCCAAAAAAAAAGAGCCATCTTTAGAGGGAAAAGGCTCTTACGTAAAAGGGGGGAGGATTATCTCAAATGAAACCAACTACCCACTAGATCACTACTGCATTCTTATCCCATCAAACAACAATATCCCTTTCGCCAACGCTCCTTCCCTCACGCTCGCTTCTGCGCCGCCTTAAACACTCCTCCCCTAGCACGCCGTGCCACCGCCATCGTCACTCCCCTCACGCACTGCGCCATCACTGTCGTTGCTCCCCTCATGCTCACAGCCTCCCCGCCTTCCTCTTCTTCCGCCTCACCGCCTCCCCATGCCTACATGCTTTCCCCCCACGCCTCACACCACCTACAGGTATTGTGAGGTCGACGCGGGATCTGTGCCCATCTTTGGGCAGGCACTACTGCTCGTCCGCATCGTCTGGCTCTTCATGCTCGGCGTCACTGTCCCCCTCGTGCCAGAGGCGTTGTTGTACCAAGCCGAGTTCGAGGCGTTATTGTAGTTCAAGACAGACTACAACCAGACCCACTTTATGCGTAACCCTGAGTTCAAGTTCATCGCCGACAAGATGGAGGGCCCACTCCACCAGATCTTCACGGAGTTCCTTGAGCGCCCGCATCTTCATCCACTACCTCTCTACCACGGTAGTGCCTCATGCCCCTCCATTCCATTCCTTGGCAGCTTCTGATTCTCCCCGATCTCATTATAATTATTTCTTGTTGGTCTTTGTCTATGCGTATGGAGTGAGACAGAAAAGCGAACACTGGTAACCTTCATGGATTTGATGGATCGATAAGAGTAACTAGCACATTTTGGTGAATCGGGCTAATTGATTTGTCAAATATTTGGGGATTTGTGTGTGTGTGTGTGGGGTGAGGGGGGGAGTTAACAAATTTCTGGCCATGTGAAATTTTACTTGGCATTACTAGGCGAACCTATTTGGAACATACTTTCTAACAATCTGGCGCAACTCGTTAGCAATGTACGACTAGACTTCTGGAGAACTACCACGCGTGATACATTGACATTCTCAGTTACCTCCTTTACAACTTACTGAAGCGTAAGAATTTTTCTACTAAGGAGCCCTTCCAGAAATTCTAATAATACCCCAAACAAAGCCGGGGGGTTCCCGGCCGCGCAGCCCCGCCACGTCGCCCCCAGCGCTCCCTCGGCCGGCGCGTGGTGGGCGAATTCGCGTACGGTCGGGGGAGCAATTTTGCGAAAAAGTCCCTGCACTTTCTCGAAATTACGTAAAGGTCCTTTTTCCTCGCGAAAAGGTCCCTACCAGGTTTTTTAAACCCCTCCATTTTGCAGGATAGCCCCCCGCGGTTTCCTAAATTACGTACGGGTCCTCGTTTATTACGTACAGGTCCTTGGTTTTTTACAAAAAATTCCATTAACTTCGTTTATATTACGTACAAGTCCTCGGTTTTTTACGGAAAAACCCTTTAACTTTTTCGAAAATACGCATGTGCCCTCGGTTTTTTTAAAGCTCTTCACAAATTATCACCTCTTTTACTTCAGTGCACACAGTGACTAGCACAACATCACGCCACATCTAGTTTACTTAATAAGCGTAAGAATTTTTCTACTACGAATTGTAGGGCTTAAACGTCCACGGAGGAAAGGAGCCCTTCCAGAAATTCTCAGTGACCCGGGTGGGCCAAAGAGGGGGTTTGGAAATAGTTTTCAACCAGCAATTGACGCGCCTCGGTATGACCTCACTAGCTGCGTCATTGCCCCAAGCGCAAAGATGAGCCTGCAAGTCCGCCCACCGCCCCCTCTTATACCCGCCACCCACGCAGACGCCTCCCTCGACTACCGATGTGGGACAAAACAAACACCTAGCTTCCACATGCCACAGCTCACACTATTATCTTCCCAGTTGGGCTAGGCGTCGCGCGCGGGCTGCTTTTGCTTCTCCGCTCGCGTGCTCTTTCAGACGTGAAGCAATTCAGCTATCCTGTAGCCCGGCCCGGCCCGGCCTACGTATCTAAACTAATAAAGCACCAGTTCAAATTATTTTACATCCACCCAACAATTACCTGCTCCACAGTCATGACCTTAACTACGTCCACACCACAATATGCACCCAGAAATACACTATCATAAAAACGTGCGCACCAGATTAACTCTCCTCCATTCTCTCTCCTTACCCAACCATATCCGACGGTCATCCTTTAATGGATCTGCAGTACCCTACCGCATTCCTCACGCTCGTAAAAAAAATCCACCGCCTCCGCCGTCTCCCCCAACCCCCCGCGCCGCGTCCCTCCTCCCGCTCCGCCCTCGCTCCTCCTCCAACCGCCGCCTCCCCCGCTCCTCCTCCTCCGCGTCCTCCCCCGCTCCGCCGCCGCCTCCTCCTCCCCCCACCCCGCGCCGCCGCCTCCTCTTCCTCCTCCCCACCCCGCGCCGCCGCCTCCTCTTCCTCCTCCCCACCCCACGCCGCCGCCTCCTCCCCTCCCTCCCCCCCCCCCCCGCGCTCCCGTCGCCTCCTCCTCCCCCCACTCCGCCGCTCCGCCTCCTCCTTCCCCCACTCCTCTGCTCCGCCGCCTTCTCCCGCTCCTCCGCTCCGCTGACGCCTCCTCCTCCACACCCCGCGCTGCCGCCGCCGCCTCCCGCTCCGCCGACGCCTCCCCCTCCCCACCCCGAGATCAGCGATTGCTTGGAGACGGTGGCAAACCCTAAATCCCCAAATCGGCGGGAGGAGACGGTGGCACCCTTGGAGCTCGGTGGCGCGTGGCCAACCCCATGGGCAGCGACCACGACGAGGGAGGCAGCAGACCAGCGAAGCTCCACGGTGCGCACATGAGCCGGCGCCCAGCATGGAGACGAGGGAGCCGGCTGCCCGGCGAAGCTCCACGACGCGCTTGAGCCGATGTCCAGCGACGACGATGAGCTCTTTTCCTTCCGCCCTTTCCTAATCTCCGGCGCTTCAAACACAAAGCCCTCCTCCTCCATGTCCTCCCCTTCCCGCTCCCCGTCGAGGCCGCCTCCGCCTCCTCCTCCTTCTGGCGCGGGCGAGTGCGGGATCGTCTTCGTCTCCTGGGTAGGCCGCCGCCTCCCCCGAAGGCCGCCGCCTCCCCCGAATCGACTCCCGGCCGCCGCCTCCCTCTCGCGAGCCCTACTGTGATGGCCCCAGCGCCTCGCGCGGATCCTCCATCCACGGCGCCGTTTGTTCGAGGTGTTTGTACCAAAAAAAGGCGCTGCTTTTGGAGCTTCCCCGACGAGGCACTGCCCAATGCGGCTCGATCTGGATTGGCCTGCGCGGCGATTTGGCTCGGATTGGGCGCTGGTTGGGTGAATCCCGCAGCCATGTCGTCGTTCTGGGGTACACAATCAATTCGATTGCCATGGACGCTGCCGTTGGTTTCTCTTCTGTGCTTTTCGTTACCATGGCCGGTCTAATTGTTTTGTCTCGCGTGCTTCGCTCGCAGGTGCGGAGGTGAAGCCCGGGAAGCCCTACACCCACACCCACAGCGCGCGCCGCGGCCGCCTCCGCCTGACACAGGTGCGCTCCGCCTCGATCTCTCGCCCCTTCCATTTCGATGCTCTCTGTGTTAATGGCAAGATATGGAATCGTTGGGGTTTTTGGTTGTGGTGGGAGTCTGCAATGTTGTGTGACGATGTACGATTTTGTTGGATGGGCAACGCAGGCGACGCTGGGGAGCGAGGTTGGTAAGGTGGAGAAGGGCGGCGGCGGTGGGAAGAAGGGCGTGGTACAGGTGCAGTGCAGCGTTAAGAACAAGGATCCCATGTTCCTTTGCGCCCTGGTCCCGGGGCAGTCGGAGACATGCCACCTGGAGTTCGAGTTCGAGGAGAAGTTTGTCACGTTCTCGGTGCTCGGGCCGAGGAGCGTCCACCTCGCTGGATACTATGTTGGGTATCCTTTGCTGCATTAGTGTTACTTGCTTTTCTTTGATTGTAGTTGATGGCTGTGGGATGCCTTTTTTTGTTGAGAATTGTTGTTCTGGGATTTCGTTTTTTCCTTAAGTATTTTGTCAGTGATGTGTATGAGGAGGACATCGGTGACAGTGATACCGGTAGTGATTCTCTGCGAGGTTCGGATGATGATGGTTTCTTGGAGATGAATACAGGTAATGCTTATGAATTTTATCCCCTTGTGCAAGCCATGTTAGTATATTACTGACTCTGAGGCTATGGGATGTTTAGACAGCGAAGATGGTGATTCAGACTATGATTCAGATACTGATGATGCAGAGATGATGTACAATCAGCGTAGAGGCAAAAGTTCAGGTAATGCTTGCTTTCACGTGTTGCTGTTCCATTGCCCTGAGATGTGATCCATGGGAGCGTGTCCCCTGGAAATATGGTTGAATGTTATCTATGTTTTTCCTGTCTTCCCGATCACTGTTTCCAACCATAAGATATGTGTCTCTCCAGATATAATTTTTTGTTTTATTTCACAGTTTAACTGGTTCCTGACTTACAATTATACAATTATGTTGCATTTTATTTTGGAAATGGGCAAAGGGGGAACTATTGTACAGAGGCTATTAGTATGAACTGGTAGTGATAGGCATCTTCAGTGCATATAACCAGTGGATAACTGATGATGATACAATGTAATATCAGGTTGAAGTTAGCACAGAGGTTCATTCATTAGTGATGTGAAAATCCCTGCTTGTATCACGAGCTATGTCAATTGGTGACATTCCTAGGAATAGTATTATAAGCTGGTGCTTGTCAGAAGTATTGATTTCTACTTCTGTGGGCATTTGCATTACTTCGAGAACTGTGATGCCTGCTGTGCATAAGAGGATAACAGCTATTTGCATATTCTGTTACTGATGTGCAGAAATAGATGATGTGCCAATTGTATATGCATAGAATCTACATGCTGCACTGTGAAGTAATGTTCATGCTTACGTAGAATTAGCATTGCAAACTATGGCCTTATTTTCCCCATGAAATTGTTTCACTTAGTTCTATAAAATTGGTTTTCATTGGCATTGAGATTACATGATATGGTAAGTTTTGTGGTATATGATAATAAAGTGAACACTAAGTCGCAGAGTTATGACACTACTACGCACTTTGAGACAACTGTGACAGATGTTCTTAATATGTACACAATGATTACTGGGAAGGTAAGCTTCAGCTTCACTTCTGTTACTTTTGAAATGCCTTTTGTGGTTCTTGAAATAGTACAGCTGTAGCAGATATTAATTTCTGTTAATATGGAGCCAATACTTTTTATACTGCGTGTTGATGCTTTTAAGATGCTTACATGTTAAGGTGCTGTCTTATGGTTCAGGCTTTTGCACGTCTAAGTGTTGTTTATGGTGGTACTTATCTAAACTAATAATCCACCAGTTCAAATTATTTTACATCCACCCAACAATTACCTGCTCCACAGTCATGACCTTAACTACGTCCACACCACAATATGCACCCATAATTACACCATCATAAAAACATCCGCACCAGATTAACTCTCCTTTATTCTCTCTCCTTACCCAACCATATCCGACGGTCATCCTTCAATGGATCTGCAGTACCCCTCCCGCGTCCCGCTCTCCTCTGCAGTCCGCGTGGGCCTCCTCACGAAACCGCGCTGCCTCCTCCCCCGTCTCCCCACGTTCTCCTCCCCTCCTCCCGTTCTCCGCGCCGCCTCCTCCCCTCCCTCATCCGCCGCGCCGCCACCGCCTCCTCCTCCTCACCCCGCGCCGCCGCCGCCTCCTCCTCCGTCCACTTCTCCGCTCCACCGCCACCGCCGCCTCCTCCCCCGCTCCTCCGCTCCGCCAACGCCTCCTCCCCCGTC
Organism: Dendrocalamus latiflorus; assembly: GCA_017311315.1. Lineage (NCBI taxonomy): Eukaryota > Viridiplantae > Streptophyta > Magnoliopsida > Poales > Poaceae > Dendrocalamus > Dendrocalamus latiflorus. The sequence goes on from CM029659.1 coordinate 2,840,694, forward strand.
ACCCCTCCGCTCCGCCGGTGCCTCCTCCCCACCCAGCGCCGCCGGATCCTCCTCCCCCCACTCCTCCTCCTCTTCCCCCGCTCCTCCACTCCGCCGCCGCCTCCTCCTCCCCTACTCCTCTGCTCCGCCCAATCCCAGATCCACCCGGCCATCGTCGTCGTCGTCTTCCTCCTCCGCTCCGCTCCCTTCACACGCCCCGCGACGACGAGATCCCCCGCCGCCTCGCCCTGGATTCTGTCGAGAAGATCGTCGAGGACTTCGCCATGGACCTCGCCATCAACCCCTTCTCCTCCGGCACCCGCCTCCGGTCAGCCTCGGATCGCACCCCCTCCCCCGCCCCCCCTCAGATCTGTGCGTGGTGTAACTGAGACGTGTGTGACGCTGCCGCAGGGACATGATACGGGCGATACGCGCGTGCAAGACGGCGGCGGAGGATGCTCGTGCGCATCCTACTCGCCGCGGCCGTGGTGTCGTTCGTGCTCGCGCTCTACGACGGCGCCGAGGGCGGCGAGGTTGGGGCCACCGCCTTCGTCGAGCCGCTCGTCATCTTCCTCATCCTGATTATCAACGCCGTGGTCGGGGTCTGGCAGGAGAGCAACGCCGAGAAGGCGCTCGAAGCGCTGAAGGAGATCCAGTCCGAGCACGCGACCGTCAAGCGTGACGACCGGTGGTCGCATGGGCTCCCGGCGCGCGACCTTGTTCCCGGAGACATCGTCGAGCTCCGCATGGGCGACAAGGTCCCCGCGGACATGCTCTTGGAAGTACTTACCTGTCCGTCCATTTCTCTGATTACAAGGAAAGTTTAACAAGAAATATACTCTGCTTATCCCACATCTATGTTAAATGAAAAGCTTAATTTTGTTTGGGGTGGTAAACATTTTGAAATGGTAGCAGCACATGAGATGAATATTCAGGCCATTAACTGTTATTTGTTAGATTGGATTTGTGAGATATGCACATGCTTGCTTGTCTATATGTAGATTCTTAGAACTAAGAACTTACTGGTTTCTTTAAAAAGAAGTGTTTTTTTCAACATTTTTGTAATTATAGAATAGATGTCAAGTTTCCAAGGATCTTCATCACCTCAATCCAGTTATGTTCAGTTTTTTTAACATTAGAAAGGTACTGTTTTCATTTGACTGATTCTTGTTGTAATATTGTTATGCAGCATGATATACCGTTTCTTACGAGAAATGTTTCTTGTATCGTTCTATTTGTGATAGTCACACTGATACGAAGTTTCTTAACATTGCAATTTGATATTGCAGATTGCCATTACAGGGAAAGGATTCTGCAAAGCTTCTGTGCTCGCAACTGGCTTAATAATGAACAATATATTGCGCATTGGAAAAGTGTTAGCCTGTTCTGTGCACTCTTTGCTTTCCTTATGCTGGACACACACAAGTACAAATCTGCTCACAACAAGATATCATCTCCACTGGTCCCTGTATTGGTAAGTAAGCGAGCCTATCAAATATGTGTAATTCTGATCCAGGTTGACAAATTGGAATTCCTTGATACCTGAAGCTAACTAACGGGATTTGGATGACAACGTTGCAGTTATCCTGGGCGCTGGGTTACATAGTTGCAAAGCTTTTCTCCAGATGAAAATCTCCAGATGATTGCAAAGATAGCTTCAGTTTGCAATGATGCAAGTATTGCACACTCTGAGCATCAGTATGTTGCTACTGGGATGCCCACAGAGGCTGCTTTGAAGGTATGATTTGTTAATGCAATGAGATTTATGTTGCATGTTGCTTCTACTAGCGGATTCTAGACTATAATTGGAAAGCTCTTAAGATGACATTGTTTCTGTTAACTTATAATTGTTTGATCATTTTACACTGTTGAGTGGTTGTGTTATACATGTGTCAGGTTTTGGTTGAGAAAATGGGGCTTCCTGGTGGATATACTCCATCTCTGGATTCATCTGATTTGCTAAGTATGTTGATTTCTTCTGTGCAGTCTAAAATATAATCCGAGGGGATTATTAGCTTCCTTTTGCATAGAATCAGGAATAATTAGCTTTCTTTGTTTGTTCAAGGGTGCTGTCAATGGTGGAACAATGCTGCTAAGAGAGTAGCAACTCTGGAATTTGATCGTACCAGAAAATCAATGGGAGTTATTGTGAAAAAAGCAGACTCAGGAAAGCATTTGCTGCTTGTCAAGGTATTCTGAATTCATATCATTTAGTTCTGCTGCAAATATCAGTTTAGTTTGCGTTGCACAATGAATGATTGTTGATTTGAAGTGAAAATATCTTGCTGTCATACAATAAACCTCATTGCCTTATCCATTCTAATACTGGTTTTCTTTTCGTATGTAGGGTTATGGTTCATTTTTACTTCGAGATCTGCCATTTGATGCCATCCAATTCTGCATATACGAGCAACTTCGAATTGGTTACAAATTTATGGTACTTAATTACCTACCATTGCTAACTATTTATTCTTGATTCAACTGAGCTACTCACATAAACAGTCCTTTCTAGGCCTCAAACCACTTTCAGTCTTGATATGGGATTGAGTATTCACACCGTCATACATGTTATCCCTGTATGACTGATGTTCAGTTAAATAGTATGTGTCAGATATGGGGCCATCATAATTTGGTCAGAACATTGCATTGCCGATACATCCTGACGCCACTCACTTATGTAAACCTGATTTTGCATGCTGTTTTCATCAGATCCTGTTCGTGTGTATTATGATTTGAGTGACTTGATTAGCTGCTCAGAGTGGTTATTGTTGTTAACCATTGTCCAACATGAACTGAACTATGATTTTAAAGAAATTTATGATTTACTTGCCACTTTTTCACTTGTCTTTCCAGGCAAAGAGAGAGCTGAATGATCCAGAGAATGCACTTATTGGTGCTTTTGCTGGTACAACTAAATTCTCAATTTAATATTCTGAATTTCTGATTGTGCTTGCACAGTATTTGGTTGTCCATTTTTTTTGTTCATACGCTGCCATTTTTTAAAAAAAAACTAAAAACTTCCTTGTATACCTCTTTTGGGTTAGGTGCCATTACTGGGGCTATAACAACACCACTTGATGTCCTGAAGACAAGATTGATGGTTCAGGTGGATCCTTGTACTTCTAATAAACCTTCCCACACAGGAAACCCTATTTGTACCACTGACCATTTTTTGTGTTGGTTCCGATTGCAGGGACAAACAAATCAATACTCTGGAATTGTAAGCTGCGCTCAGACAATTATGAGAGAGGAAGGTCCTGGGGCATTCTTGAAGGTAAAAAAAAGTTCACTACCACAGATAAAAACAGTTTGAGCATTCACATTAGTACATATAACAAAATACTGGATGACTTGATGTTAACTAGAAGCTTTTGGATTGGTCATCCTATTAGTTGCACCGTAGAAATATGCTAGGGTGATGGTGAATGACACACAAGACCACAGTCCTTGGTGCATAACTACATATATTCTTTCACTCTGGTCCTCTCTTGTGTATATCTGTCTTGAGCCATTGGCATAAAGTTAGCTTCTTATTTTGAGTTGCCTCTCATGTCTGCTGGTGCATTGGGCTGATTTGATGGTGTTGGCCTTGGCAGGGCATTGAGCCGCGAGTGCTGTGGATTGGCATCGGCGGGTCCATCTTCTTCGGTGTGCTGGAGAAGACCAAGTCCATGCTGGCCAAGAGGAGGAACCTCCGCAACACACCTACACAGAAGGATGAATGAATGAGTCGATGATGCTCCCTATCACCTGCACTTGGATGGATGATTGGTCCCGATCAACTTGACGTGGACTTTCTCCGCACCATTACACATCAGTTCGTCTCAAGTTTTGTTTGTTTCCAATTTGATACGAAATGTAGTGATCACATACTCTGCCCGATGCTTTCATTCGTTTCGTTTCGATAATGCCACTTTTCTGTCTGGTCTCTCTGCATCAACCAAAACTAACTGGGATAGTACTACTACCGACGTCTACAACCAGTCAAACACAGTCAATCTTAATGAATGATACAAAAATATTTGGTTATACAATATATGAGACGTGAATCTTAATGAATCTGATTGTTCATTTTATTTTTTACAAATTTTATCTTATTTTGTATTTTACCGTAGCGTTAGTACGGGCTCACTACTAGTGTCGCTAATTTGCGTCGCATTCCGGTAGCTCTCCGTCCTCGCGATTCCTCCTCCGGTAATTCGCGATCACCAACACACCAATCCATATCAAACCTTCGATCCCCTAATTCCCAACTCTCCGAGCTCCGAATCGATCGGCTCGACCCCTATTCAGCCCACAACCATCTCTGATCCCTACTCCTGCATCCACATCGGAGAATAGCAGCTCCTTCGAAGCCCTCGATCACCTGCGATCTGAGGGGGAACTCGGCTGTCGTTCGCCATGGCCGCGGAATCGGCCGAGCCGGAGGGAGGGGCGGCCGGCCGGCGCGGGGTGGTGGCGCGGAGGAAGGCGAAGGAGGCGGCGGTGGGCGCCGTCGCGAGGGTGCTGTTCTACCCAACGCTGCTGTACAACGTGGTGAGGAGCAAGGTCCAGGCCGAGTTCCGGTGGTGGGACGAGGTCGATCAGGTGAGCTGTCGCTTTTCCAGAAGCCTTGTGAGTGGGATGTTAGCTTAGAGGTTTTGGGCTGAGACTTGCTAGTTTATTTATGAAATGATGAATAATTTGGAGTTACCTCTAGTGTTCGGAGGATCCGGCCGTAGGCTAGGAGGATTGTAGTGCTGGATCATGTGTTTTAGATCATATTGAATCAATCGCATCGCCGTAGGTCTGCGCCTCTGCGGTCTGATATGCTCGTCGAGCTTAGACATGTGAATGTGTGGGTAGCATCTGAAGGATCAGCATATATACTTTTACCCATCGTAGTATACTTCTAGATGCAAATGTGGTATCATATTGTTTCAGTATAACCTCCATCTAGAACGTATTATTGAACGTAAGAACATTTATCTAAAATATGGTCATTCTTGGGGGCTGTTAGAATTAACAATTTACCTGTTAACAAAGAATTAGCAATTTCACTTTTTCTTGGCAGCAAGGATCGCGATACCAGTGCTAAGAAATATACGAAGTCCTGGGACTTGTGAGGTTTGAGGTGATTTGGACAAAGGGTAATAACAGTTACCTGCAAAAAAATAAAAAAAACCTGCATCACGAATGAAATATAGCATGCTTAGGTGCTCTCCTAATGATGTTGGTTCCATTATGGATCGCTATCAGAAATTTTACTTATGCTATGCATGGGTCTAGCTTTGACACCTTTCAGTAATTTGATGGCTGCCTTTGTATTCGGTTAAGCTGCTACTTCTATGCTGGCCTTGTGATTGTGATGCGCAGGGTTAAAGGCTGAACCAGCTGGCAATGATCATGCACCACATACAGGTTCATTTAACTTCTAGAATTGAGGGAAACATGATTTTATGTTGTTTATTTTTTTTCCATTTGGGGTTTAATCCTGGCTAGTCTTGGCTGTTTAGGTGTCCGGTAATCTACATCTTTTTTTTTTGCTGGACATTCTGATAGTAAACGGGCCTAGGTGTACTGACCAGGCATTAGGGGGGTTCTGAAGGCACTTATGAACAGAAATCAGAAGTCAAATCAGGCAACAGCTCAATCCAGTGTCAATGATTGTTGTGCAATGGTCGTGAAATGCGAAACAAGTGTTCCGAGTTCCAACTTTGGAATGGCTAAGTTAATGTCTCTGTGGTACATTTCATTTTTGTGGTTAGTCTTGATTACGGTTCTATATTGTGTTTATTGCTTCACTTTCAAGTGTATTTGCTTGTTATTGTGATTATCAACATACCATTTATTGCAAATCAGAGTTGCTGGTGTCCTATGTAAACTATGCATTTATGGATATCGACATAAAAATTTAGATATGCTTATATTTGTCTTTCATTGTGCATTATGTGATTGTGGAGTTATAATATATAAATTCTGTTTTGAGTAGACATTTCCATTTAATGAGCTATAGCTGTTTTTTTTTATGTTCTAGGTTCTAACTGATATGATATGGTGGATCAATCTCATTGATATAACATTGTCCTCTGTACCAGTTCATTTTGCTTGGAGCTGTTCCATTCCGTAGGGATGTTCCACGCTTGCAGAAGCTTGGAGTATGTGGTGTTATAACCCTAAATGAACCATTTGAGACTTTAGTACCATCGTCGATGTATCAGGCAAGTGGCTCACTAGATAGTTACCTTTATATGTAAAAAAATGGTTATCATTTCACAAAGCCTTTAGCCCTTTAAAATTGCACGAAATTTTATGCCCACACTCTGAACATAATTGTTGTATCTGAAGCTACGATCACTTGGGAATTCCTAATGACATAAATGCTCATCTGCTGAAATTTACAGTCTCGTGGAATTGAGCACCTTGTTATTCCTACAAGAGATTATATGTTTGCTCCATCACTTGTGGAAATTAGTCAAGCTGTTGATTTCATTCATAGTAAGTGACCAACAGATTATGCCAAAATGAACTTTTAACTGAGCAGGTATTTAGTTGATCATGTAAGAGTTGGCAATAAAGTTGTTGGCCATTCACAACATCACTTTCTTTTTTTACTGGTAACTTTTCTTCTGAGATATTTAGACTTTCAATGACATCTCTCCATTTTTAAATAGGAAATGTATCTTGTGGGAGGATGACATATATCCACTGCAAAGCTGGAAGGGGACGGAGTACAACAATTGTCTTGTGCTATCTGGTAAGTTTAATTATTAGTCTTTTATTGAACTAACAAGCCAAACATTGAGCTGAGAACTTCAGATCCATAGCGATAATAAAGTTACTTATTTGGAATTAATGTTGCCTTGCTGTTTCAGTGGGATTTTTTATGCTTAATTTTCACCAGGTGAAGTACAAGAATATGACACCTACCACAGCTTTTGAGTATGTGCGATCTAGAAGGGCTCGAGTGCTGCTGACACGTCTTCAATGGAGGGTACTGGACATATCCTGACTCATTTCTTCCATTTCTAAAATTGTCAACTTGTTGCACTAACAAGATTTGCTCATGTTGCTCTCCATGGGTTGTTTCTTGGATTTAACAAGTTACATGCATTTGCCCCCTTTCTATTATGTAAGTTGGTAGAAATCACCAGTGATAAGTAGTGTGCAGTTAACCAATCGTTGATAATAATATAATAACTTGGAAAGCATGTGTTGCATTTTAGCACCTTTCTGCATTAATTGAGGATATATATGTCATGAATAGCGCTTGTGTTCATCATGAGGCCAATGGACTAGTATATATACACGTACAGGTGAAGCTCCAGGTGAGTCTGAGACTGCTGACGCTGACGACACTGACAAGTGTGGTAAATATCTGGCCCTAAAGAGTCAATCTGGCGCCATACCACGCTGTGCATAAAACTCGTCCATAATAGCATCTCCTTGGTCCCTGCTGCAGCAACTGCTCCTAACGAACAACAGCAAGGTACAAAGAATCGCCAGATGGCTCGTAGCAATTGCGCAGATGCATCCACATCGCTTGTGCGGAAGCCAAGCCAACAACATCATCAGTTAGATGCACCTACACGCTAGCCACCAGAATAGCAGAAGCACGAGTAACCTCATCGATCCATGTCTTGTAAGCAGCACACTGAGTCTGAAAAGTCTCCACCTACATGCTAGCCACCAGAATAGCAGAAGCACGAGTAACCTCATCGATCCATGTCTTGTAAGCAGCACACTGAGTCTGAAAAATCTCCATGGCATTCTCAAAAGGTTCAGATGCCTTTGTATGGGTGTCTTCGAAAGCATCCTTCGGGAGCACAGGCTCAACAGGTGGAGTAGGGCGAGGTGGACAAGGCAAGTTGCCAATAAGAAACTCAAAGGCGCTTACCACGCATGTGGAGGTACATATGCTGAAACTAGTCCCGATAATTGAGACCGTCGAAGATCACCGGGCAGCGAGAAACGGAAACGGTGCCTGAAAAGGATGATATTTTTTCCTTTTTTCTTTCTTTTTTCTGCTCTTTTTTTACTCGGTCAGTCGTTTTACTCGGTGAATCGGTCTCGGTTGTGGGACAAACCAAACCGAAAATGACCTAACCGAAGACCGAGACGATGGCGAGATTAAGATCCCCAGCAGTGTCGGCTCGGCAACCGCGGCCGACCTCAACGGCTGCGAAAGAGGCCCGAGCGGCAGTGGCGAAAGAGGCCCAAGCAATTACGGCGGAAGAAGCCCGAGCGGCGGTGGTCGGTGTCGGCTCCGGGTACAGCGAGATCCCCCCGCCACAGTTGGCTTGGCGACCGCAGCCGACTACAATGGCAGCCAGGCAGCGGAAGAAAAACTCGAGCGGTGGTGGAAGAATTCGGCAGCCAACGCTAGATCTAGGCAGCGACAAGACCCTGCGTTCGTCAGAGTGGCAGATGGAGACGCGGTGTCCATAGGGCAGCCATCATTCGAAAGGAGGTGACAGTGCCCGAGCTTCCTCGGGCGTCGGTGACAAGGGTGGCCGGCGTCCAAGCGTCGACGCTTGTAGATCGAGGCGCCGAGGGGGTCGAAGCGGCCATCGTCAAACGAGACGGAGACAGCGAATGGAGAGCCACTGCGAGGAAGAGCAACGACGATGGTGGGAAAGAATCAGGCAGCGGTGGTGTCCAGAGAGGGTGAACTGGTTGCGGTGGCGGCGTGAAAAGAAAAACCCTAGGTGCGCTCTGATACCATATTATGAATAGCGTTTGTATTCATCATGAAGCTAATGGGCCAATATATATACACGTATAAGTATGGCATATTTGTAGGAAACCCCTCACATAACAGGGTAAATACACAGCTATATAATACATATCTAACAATATATATTGATGCATGCAGGCCTTTGTTAAGGAGATAAACTGGCTTGCATAAGCACAAAGGAAATATAGCTGCCAGGGAAAAAAATTTGTTGTTTACTCCTTACTCCTGGACCAATAAGCTATAACGAATAGGCTATATGTAAAATGAACTATTTGTGATTTGAAGATGATGTATCTCTATTTGTAAAGCAATGCTGCAGTACATAAGCTGCTTCGATTGTGACATTTAGCTACTTTTGTTCTGTTGCTGCACCAAATTTATAGTGTGGACCAAATTCACTCTCAATGGACCCAAATTCAGCCCATTAATTAGAGGAGTTACGATGAATTATATACTTCCCAGCAGTGTGGTCACTGTCACTGGAGGATTCTGAAAGTTTGTAGAAGGTTCTGAAAGCCAGTCAGTTCCTTTTTTGTCTCATGAAAATCACTTGGAAGAAGATTGTTTAAATACATAATCATTGAAAATACTTATATTGTAGGTGGCTTTGGACCTTTGGTCCTTGCAGGTGGTTCAAGAATTCAGCAAGAGGAATGCAGAACTTCCCAGTGTCACAAGCCACTCAGCGGCAGCATCTCCAGCAGGGGATGCGGTACTGGTAACAGAAGCAGATTTGGAGGGCTCTGATGTAACAGAAATTATATAGGATGCCAGCTTGTCTTCTCATAAGACTACCCCATCAAGGCCAATGATAAAGATGCTGTCATGTTTGTTTCCTTCTCTGAAGGGATCTGGTGACCCCTCTTACTGGACATCGAATGTCCGAGGTAGATGCATGCTAGGCCAATACCAGTTTAGCTGTGAACAAAGTCAGGACTCAAGACATCGGTTTAAGTAGCACGGTCCAAACTTCAAAGCAGAATGTGTGACGACCCTATTTATAAGGCAGTTGAATTTTCCCGTAGCTAAGTTGCGAAGTATTGTATTTGAGTATGTATCAAATGAACACAAATTTATTTCATAAAAGGTAAAACTTATTACAAAATATAGCATAATAGTCAAGTTTATATAAGAGGTGCATGAGTGAGGAAAGACCTAAAATCAGTAACCATCTACTAACAAAGAATTGGAAGTCTTCCTCGAATTTTTCTGTTGATATTTTTGCGAGTATCAATTTGTGGATACAAATTTATTTGCAAACAATTATTTACAAGAAAAGATAAAACAATTACTTCCTAAGAGGATTTAATTAACTTAATGTTAAATAAGAGACCTATTTGCAACGTTGGAACATATCTTTTAACCATCTGGCACAATGCAACATATGACACTGTTCTGGTGAGTAGGAAAGGGTTACCACGCGGGATACACGCAATAGGCGTTGCACCAAGGAACCCCTTTATAATTTACTAATTTAAGCTGAAGAACTTTTCTATTGCGAACTGTAGGGCTTTACCCTCCACAGAGGGAAGGAGCCCTTCCAGAAATTCTCAGTGACCCGGGTGGGCCAAAGAGGGGGTTTGGAAATAGTTTTCAACCAGCAATTGACGCGCCTCGGTATGACCTCACTAGCTGCGTCATTGCCCCAAGCGCAAAGATGAGTCCACTCGTTAGCCCACCGCCCCCTCTTATACTCGCCTCCCACGCGGACGCCTCCCCGACTACCGATGTGGGACAAAACAAACAGCCTCCACATGCCACAGCGCACACTACTATCTTTCCAGTTGGGCCAGGCGTCGCGCGCGGGCTGCTTTGCTTCTCCGCTCGCGTGCTCTTGCAAACAACTTTTTACAATAAAAGATAAAACAATTCCTTCTTAAGAGAAGAGGATTTAATCAAATGAATTATCATATTAGAAATCTTACAAGTTTACTCATGCATTTTTTTATTCATCCATTAAATACAGTTTTATTTACCGGAAACATGATATATTCGAATATTATAAGTCTTACTTTGCAGAGTTGTCCAATTTTACCTATAAGATGTCTCAAGCTTTTAATGTCATGCAATAGACACGTAACATGGCGGCATACGACTGAGTTGAGATAAAAGGTCATTTACTGCGCTACTCTTTCTAGTTTCTACCTGGTTGGCTCTTGGCCAAACAATTTTGTCGGGAATCCACAGGCTAAAATGAAAATCGCGACCCGACATTGAGTGGATCTATTGTTGTGAAGAATGACAAATGATTTTTTAGTCCCACTTTCATTTCACCTCGCTGTACGTGGGCCGTTTTGATCCACTGGAAATAGCTAACTCTTCTGTATATATTCAATTGAGTCAAGCAGTGCACCAATGATCAATTATACAATAATTAATTATTAAGCCTATCAAGGTGAATATGGCCTTCAAGTATGACCTGGCTTTTTCAGTGGTAGGATCTAACTAATTATCAAGTCATTCTAAATTATTATTAGAAATAAATAATAGTGCACAAATAATATTAATGAAAATACTGATATTTAATTAATAATGTGGGAACAACATGTGACTTGCTTTCCTGTTCAAATTCTTCGACTTGTCCTAAGTCTCCTACGTCATGATTTGCTCCTGGAACAAACGGCTTAACGAATTTAGGTGTTATTGCAAAAGAAATAAACAAATAAGTTCGTGCCCAAAAGAATACGAGCTAGAAAAATAAGATAAGATAAAATAAAAAGAAGTAAAGTCCAGAAAAAACTAAATATGGGTGACTTTTGATGACCATGGTTTAAATGGAGCTTAGGTGGCTTTAAACAGAGTTGAAAATGGCTTAAACGGGCTCGAGATGGTCGAAATGGATATAAACTTGCTTAATGGTTTCGGATAAATAGTAACAGGTTGGCACCATTCCTAACGAATCGGGTTTGAACAGAACGAAAAATAATCTAAATGGAACCTATATATACATGTAAAATCATAACCACAAACACAACTACTCCCTCCGTCCTGCAATACGATTCCCCAATCTTAGGAAGCGTCATCTCACAATATGTCTATTACAGATACCAAATATGCAACTATTGCAATATTTCCACCAAATACTCTACTTTAATGCTAAAAAATAGGTGAATAGTTGTAGTATGCCATTTCATAGGGGTATGCATGGTCTAATAATATTAACTTTTCTTAAATTTAATGTCTTCTTGCTAGGTGCGTATGGTAGGTTTTGGACTTATATTAGGGGACGGGGGGAGTAACAATTAAATTTCTAAGAAGAACATAATTCAACTTACCTGGTGAACCCTAACATAATACAAAATCAAAATGATGAAACATTTCTAAAACTCCCTAACCTAGGTGTACCCAAATAGAGGACAAAATCTAAGTCAAAATGATCAACGATTTTTCTAAGGACAAAATTCTTGACCTAGGTGAAACCTTACAGAGAACAAAAAGAATCAACAAGGATCAAAATTGTGCTTCTTAGATGGACATATACAATAGTATAGGTGAAATAGTTACTACCTCATGTGATACAAATATAAATGAAATTAATGAATTGACCAAGGAAACAAAGAACAATGGTGTACAATACAATCCAAAACTCTTAATCTACTTCTTACAAACAATACATAGTAGGTGAACCACAACAGATTGTCCCAAATGATCCAATTTTCTTGTAAGAATGGCTATTAATTCCTACCCTAGGGCAATCTGAAGACTGCACTGACAACGCATGAATGTTGCACATTACATGAAACTAAAAGTTTAATTGAAACAGTATGTAACTTATAAAAGAATAGGATTTATATAAAGGTTATCTTCACTTGGGACCAGATGAACCCAAAAACGTTAAAAGTTTGTAAGAAGGACATCAATTTTCTGCCCAAGTGAACCCTAATAGAAGACAGAATACAAGTAAAAAGGGTCAAAAAAATTCTAAGAAAGACATAAATTTCCTTGCCTAGGTGAACACTTACAAATGACATAATCAAACCCACAAGGATCAATATTATTTCTAGAAAGGAAAGAAATATTATAACCCAAGTGAGCTAGTTACTACTTCACATGATCCACATATCAATGGAACATACTTAGAGAATCCAGCCACTAGAAAACACTAGTGCCAAGTTTAAAAGGGACCTATTTAAAAGGTTTAAATGGGAATTTCGCACTGAAAATACCTTAAAGTTGCATATTGCATGGAACTAAAAGTTTATTTAAAATGGTATTCAAGTTTTAAAATGAAAAATGTTTGAATTGTATAAATAATCAGGTTTCTTTTTAATAACAACATCTTATCAATAAATTTCAATTGGGATATGTGGACCATGAGGCTAGAACCTCTTTTGATACTTTTACATAAAACAAAAATGTGGATACAATATAGAATTTTTAAAACTACATAAACACTAATATAAAATTACACATCACCTACCATTGCAAATTCAACTAATCTACATTGCAACTTTATATATGCAAGTATTTCAAGGGTTGCTGCAGCACCTGTGATTCAGATCCAAAAACATGGTGACTAACCGATAGCACAAACAGCCTGAATGTTCAGAGATGAAAAGCATGCATATGTAGAAAGCACTTACAAAGAAGATTCAACAGGTAAGTCTTCATTAGTGAGGCCCAATAATGTCCCAACTGTAGTTCAAAAGTGACATCAAAACCAAAAACTGAGAGCTTTGTTTCCAAGTTAGCAAGTATTGACAAGATGAAAATATAAGTTACATTTAGGTTGTTGCTGCTCCATTGCCTTTTATTCAAAGTAAATCTATTTCTTCCTTTAATCTCAACAATGAGGCTAAAAAGCTCACAATTCAGAATATACTTTGGGGGCTTGGGGCTGACTCATGAATGGCATTGAGGAGCAGCTTCACATCAATGATATTCTTCCCTTATTCTTCTTGTTCCTCTTCTTTTTGTCATCCATATCTTGTTTAGCACCTCAACTCTTTGATTACTTTAACGATGATCTAACCAGCCAGAAACAAGCATAATTTTAGATAGGGGTTGCACAAATCCACATGCTCAAAGCACTCACAATTTTTGAACTAGGCCTAACCCCCACTAACCAAACTCAAAATTAAGTCAGATCTAGCTATGAAACACTGAGCTATTCACCTAGAAAATTAACTACAACGATATAACTAGCCAGAAACAAGCATAATTTTAGATTGGGGTCAAACAAATATATTGACTCAAAGAACTTACAAATTTTGAACTAGGCCTAACCCTTACTAATCAAACTGAAAATTGAATCAGATCTAGCTGTAAGACACTCAGATCTACCAACCAATAGCCATCATAACAACTAAAACACCATGTGCCCACACAATCATCAACCAAAATGCAGGGAAAACATCGAGAACACCAACCTCAAATCGGACGGAGCAGAAGCAGCCTTGGATGCCACAACTCAGCCGGAACCCTGTCGCCGCCGCAACACCTCTTGACTTCGCCGGGTCACCAATGAAGTCGCCTGTCCACTATTGCACTGCCCTCTCCACTCCACAACCCTTGCTCCGCTCAGACCACCAAGTAGACGTGTGTTTCTAGCAGGAGATGAATCTCTTTTTAGGTAACTGTGTAATAGCAAAACCAAAAAAAAAAAGATTTGCTAGGGGCACATGTGTGTATCGTTCCCATTCCAGTCCACCGCATCCACCACACGCAACCGATATATTCCCCGCCCCCACCACCCCAGCCGTCCAGGCAAACAGGCAGCCGAGGCCGCGTGCGATCCAAGCGGACCGAGAGAACCCGAGGAGAAGCGAGGCGAGCCGCCGCCGGAGAAGGGAGGAGCAAGATGTCGTGGCAGACGTACGTCGACGACCACCTGATGTGCGAGCTAGAGGGCCAGACCCTCACCTCCGCCGCCATCGTCGGCCACGACGGCAGCGTCTGGGCGCAGTCCCCCAACTTCCCCCAGGTCTCCCCCCGTCGCTCGCTCTCTCTCTCTCCCCCACCTTTCTATTTGTTTCTTGCTCCTGTTGACCCTCTCGTGCTGCCCTAGATCCGCGCGCGTGGGCAGATCTGCCCCCGCCGCGATCTGCCCCCCAGCGACCGGATCGGGGCGACTTGAGATCCGGATCTTGGTCGGTAAGGCAAGATGCGGGTCTTTTAGCTTCTGGTGCGTAGGTGCCAAGTGCTGTTTCCGCCGTTGTTGCTACTGGTGGTTCGTTGTGGGAGTGTGCTGCCAGTATGATTCGCGTGGGAGCATGCTGTGAATAGGAGGGGTGTTCTGAACGATGCTTATGGTGGAATCGCTTGTGAGATCGGATGCCATCCGGTTGGCCGTTCCGCTTAGACTTGTTAGTCTCAGAATTCAGAAATGGAAATAGTCATACCACCGCAAGCGCCTAGCGTTTGGGTTTCATGTGAATGTCTCAGGCGGCGTAGCTGCTAAACGTTCACCAAAGCATATTATTGCGCGAGATAAGTTTGCGTTATCATAGTGTCACACGGAGTGTTTGCTCTTACTGGAAGATACCATGCTGCTCCAATGTCCTCTCTGCGTGATTTATGGGGCCATGTAGCTTTCAGCTGTGGAATGGGATCCCCGTGTTGCATTATGCTGGTAATAGCTATCCTGTTGTTTCAGTAGAGGCTGGATTTATTTGCAATGGAAGCCTACTGTTTTTTTATTTTGCCTGCTCTATCGCTGAGTTATCTTGTTTTCTGATGCAGTACAAACCTGAGGAGATTGCTGCCATCTTAAAGGACTTTGAGGAACCTGGAACTCTTGCACCAACTGGTCTTTTCCTTGGAGGCACAAAATACATGGTGATCCAAGGTGAACCTGGGGTTGTCATCCGAGGAAAGAAGGTACACTTTTTCCTTTTGTTTCGAAGCAGATTGTCTGTGATACCATGCCTGTGACTTTCTCGTTCAATACTTGTGTTAGTTTTGCCAAACAAACTGAATTAATTTATGCTGTTGGTGGATCGAGTTATGAATGTGTTAAAGACGAAACTGTCTCCTGCTGAAGGAGCTATACTGCGTTACCTCATTAATGCATCCGTGTTGCATCAGATGAATGCCTCTCTTTGGGATATCATGGACTCATGGTCGATTATAAACACTTCGGACAATTCATGTGACTTGATACAATCGCCGAACTGTATGGATAATATAATGTTTAGCATGTGTAAGCCTTATATGTGTTTAAAAATTAAAAGTTCATAGTGAAGAAGGTGATAAATGCACTTCTCAAGCATTTGCTTTTGCCTGCCGTGTGTAAACTGAAGCTGCTTGTAGTTGCTTTTAGTTTTTTTTTACTATCTTTTGCTTTAGCTGTCAGCAAACCATAGTTGCGGTCATTACCTGGACAAGTAGGAGTGTAATATAGGCTGATATCCAGTTTACTTAGACTTGTTTTCCGATATCCCCGCATAAGGAAATTGCTAGTAATTACTGCATAATGTGTTTCATCTAAGCTGCACCATTTTGTATTAAGTTCCTTCTATAATAGACTGAGCAACATGCGAAATGTGCAACCTCCAATTCGTTCATTGTTTTTCTTTTCACAGAAAGAAAGAATTTCTCCTTACTTCTTGTTTCCATATTTCTTACAGGGCACCGGAGGCATTACTATCAAGAAGACCAATCTGGCCTTGATTATTGGTATCTATGATGAACCAATGACTCCAGGCCAGTGCAATATGATAGTGGAGAGGCTTGGCGATTATCTGCTCGAGCAGAGTTTCTAAGCCCTCATGTTATTTTGGTCATTTGAGACTAAGTTTGCTCCTCATTTGGTTCAGTAATCTGTGGGCTTGCGTCTGCTTGGCGTGTCACATAATATGCAGTGAATAATTAGCTTGGTTTTGTTGGTTGGTGACATGTTGAACAAGATTTTCTTGGGGGTTTATGTTTGGCCTCGCGTCGTATCAAACTCAGCTGTTCTTTCACTGAGTAATGTACATTTCCCTGGACGTGGTACTTGTGGATTCTGCTTTATGAAGACGAGTGCATGTTACTAATGTGCTTGGCCTGTCATACCTTTGTTTTCGTGTTATTGGATACTTAGGTATTAGTTCTCGTAATCTTGGATTCTATGCTTGAAGCGTGCGATAGTCTACTAAACCAGGCAAAATAGCAAACAAACAAAGATGTTTGAATTACCTTGGACTCAGAAATTTTGTCCGAGTTATTTTTGGCTTATGACTAATGATTTTTTTCAAATAAACAAATATGATGTTTTCTATGTCACTGTTTTGAAGTGTCTTATCAGGATAATATTTTTGAAACGGTTTATCGTTATTCAGTTTGTTTATATAAGCGTTTATTCTAAAACTAAAATTCATAAACCGTAGTCGAATAAGGCTAAGGGTCTGTTCTTTTTAGCTGAGGCTTATAGTTTATGGCTGCGGTTTTTGGTTTTTAAGCTGTTCGTGCGAGAGATTACATAATAACAAAAACTTATGTACGATTTTTACCGATATAAATGAAGTTGATATAATATGTATTATAATTAACTAGTAGATCACATTTTAAAGACATTTTGTTTAAAAGCTAGTTATTATAAAAAAAATCAAAAATAAAAACTAAAAGCTAAAAAAAATCAGAGTCTAAAAATCATACGTCGTAGTTGAAATGAACCCGTGGTTGGCCATGGAATCTACTGCTGAAATCGAAATCGCTGGTTAAGCCCGTGTTAGACGCCTCTGATGCTGATGGTCTCCTGAAAAAACTCCTTTTGTTGGTTCTAAAATAAAAATCTCCTTTAGTCCCCTCTGCCGTGTTCAGTGCGCACGTGCTAAATTAGCTGATTCGGCCGCTTTTTATTAGGGGGTAAATTGTTCTGAAGCTGTAAGTACATGAACAGATGAGTCTTGCAAGGTTTATACATTCCGTTCATTTTTGTTTGAGTTTCTAATTTCTGACTTATTTTTAACTATTCATAAATATCATCTTTTTCTAAATTTTTAACTTTTTTGAGCTTTTTACCGGTTCTTTTTTTGGTATTCGTTTGTGTTGTCCGTGATGAGCTAACATATTTTTTCTATTTTTAAATTTTTTAAATTTAATTACGCCAAATAAGCTACCTTCAGCTACAGTACAATTGTAGCTAGCTACAGTGCAATTTCAGCTATAAATAACTATTTCTCAGCCCAACCGAGTAGGGTCATAGTGTTGATCCCTCCATGTGGGTCAAAAATAGTTGTCAACGGAATTGGACAAATTATGGGACAGAATTCATTATTCAACTTAAAATTCAAAGCTATCGTAAAAACGTGAGCATTTGTATTTCCATTCCATACCTGCAACAAGTTCTCCCAAATCTAGTTCAAGACAACAAAACCCCGAGACCTTAACAAACATCCAATACTATTTGTACAAGCAACGGCGATCTTCTTTTGGTGGAAAGAGGTGCAAAATGGTTATCACAGTCAAGAGGTCAATGGTCAAACCTTAAACCCACATAATGTCTAGTCAATAGGATCCGAAGCTATTAGAGCAACTCCAGCAGGGCCCCTACTTGAGCCCTCAAACCTCATATTTGAGGGTTTGAGGCAAAAACAGAGGTACAGCAGGGCCCCTTCTAGAGCCCTCAAATTTGAGGAGGCCCTCAAATCCCCCCACCAGCCCTCATTCCTGGGGTCTCTAGGCCAAGCCCTCAAAATACTGTTGAGTCAGTTTTGCCCTCCTGCCTCTTTCCCCTCCCGAGCGAGCTCCCGACGTCCTCCCCGCGTGCCTCTTTCCCCGCCCGCCTCCCTCCCGAGCGCGCCGCCCGCCTCCCTCCCCGCGCGCCTCCATCCCCGCGCGCCTCCCTCCCGAGCGCGCCGCCCGCCTCCCCGCTCTCCTCCGCCCGCCTCCCTCCCGAGCGCGCCGCCCGCCTCTGGCCTCGCCCCGCCTGGATCCGGTCGCCTTCGCGTTGGATCCGGCCGCCGCTCGTTCGTCACTGCTGCCCGGATCCGCCCGCTCCTCCTTGGCGCCGTCGCGGATATGGGCCTCGCCGCTCGGATCCGGCCTCGTCGCCCCGCGCCGGCCTCTGCTCCCGGCTCCTCTCCGAACGTCTTCGCTGCCTCCGGGCCCGATCCGGCTAGATCCGGCCGCCGCGCCTCAGATCCGGCCTCCTCTGCGCCAGATCCGGCCTCCTCTCCGCCCGGATCTGGCCGCGACGTCGCCCGAGCGCCTCCCGGCCGCCCGCCTCCCCGCTCTCCTCCGCCTGCCTCCCTCCCGAGCGCGCCGCCCGCCTCTTTCCTCCCGCGCCGCCACCGCTCCCCGGCGATTCCTCCTGCACCGCCACCGTCCTCCTCGGCCTCGCCGTCGTCGGAGGATGCGAGGAGGCGGACGAGGAGGGAGAGAATGAGGAGTGGGTCCCATGTGTTAGTTGTAGTGGAATTAATTTGATGGCTGAAATTTGAGGGGTGCTGTTGGAGTAGATGAAAAAAAACAGAGCCCTCAAAAGTAGGGGGAGCCCTCAAATTAAAAGTAGGGGCCCTGTTTTGAGGGCTACTGCTGGAGTTGCTCTTAGTCGCTTGAACTTGCCACCATTTTTATCGCCGTAGAATAGTCATCACGAGTGACAGATAGAAAACGCAGCGAGTGATCTAAGACGGATAAAAAAGAAGTAGTAGTTGTGTCCTAGGAAGCAAAGAGGTGTTCATGTTGGTTTTTACTTTAGCTTTTGGCTGAAAAAATAGCAGTGGCTGAAAGGAATGATTTTTAGAACGTGCGAACGAGCAGTGCAAAAAGCGAGAGAGATATGTGTGTATAACAGGAGTGAGAGGAGTGGAGTGGGTGATACACCCGTGACCCCCTGACTTATCCCTGGAACGAGACGGTAATAAAAAAGATAAAGAATCCGTTTTGAAAAATCAGATGTCTGTATTAATTTTTAGTTTTTAAAATAAAAACTAAAAACAGAACTTGATACCAGCATGACCAAAATTTGGCGCAGAAATCTCCCCGCGGTGTGCTCGGTCCAACCACAGCAATGGCCAGTGGCGACATCAAGCGAGGCGCGGCACCCACTGCCCACCCATGCGTTTGCCCCCCCCCCCCCCCCCCCAGTTAAACCAACCATGCCCACTCCATCATAATGTAGTTAGACAAACAGTACTCCATCATAAAGCTAAGGCTATATCTAATATAAGATGGTTCAATAGAGAGAAATAATACTACATCATAAAGCGGTTAGGTAAACAACACTCCATCATAAAGTATCTACATGATAGCTATAACCTCTAATACAAACAACTATTTTTATAAATGCTTACATAATTTGAGAAACTTTTTATGTGTGTGAACTGTCACGACACTAGCCTCCAATTCAAATAATGTAGCTGATACATTTGTATGCCATATTGTCCACGGTGGTAGATAAAGTTAGATATTTGACCCAAGTGCTCAGTTTAGTAGCCACGCCGCACTTGACATGGCCTAATCACCCGCCTCCCAAAGCAAGCCAACCACACCACTAATTAAGCAAAGAGAAAAAACTAACTAATGCTATACCGTCAGAGAGTCGTATGGGATAGACTCATGCCATTTATTGCATCGATTTGATACACCGAATGGACCAGCCCCTTCAACCATGGCTATTCCCATACCCATCCCTTCCATTTCTCTAGTATATTCCTATTCTCGTTCCTCCACCGTCCCACTCCAATTGTCCCATTCTCTCTCTCACTCACTACTTCCCATCCCTCTCTCTAAGACGGTAGCGGCAAGAGTGTGTAGGGGGCCACCGGTGCGGTGGTGAGCTTAGCCTGAGAAAGCAATATGCAACAAGACGGTGAGCAGATGAGTGTGGGCAAGTGTGGACATGCCGTTGTGTGGGTTTGGGCTAGGAGATAGGATGGTGTGATGACGAAACCTGTCGGTAGGGCTAGCAAGGAGCATGGTGTAACTCCATGGCTGAGCTCCCGATGACTTCGAATAGTTTCCTGTGAAAGCTGTCAAGATGTTTGTAGTCCCTCTGATTTTTATGATTTTTGCTTTTTTTTTTGTGAAACTTCATTGAACTTGTCCGTTTTGTTGGGAAACTTATTTCTTTTGTTGTGAAACTCCGGTGAAATTCTCTTGAAACTCGGCTGAATTTTTAGTAAAACTTCCTGAAACTTAACTCTAAGTTTTATAAAATTTCATAAAGTTTAAGTAGAACTAAGTTTCATAAAATTTTATAAGGTTTCGTCATTAAGTTTTATGATGTTTTATTAAGTTTTAAGAGATTTCATGCTTAAATTAATTAAGTTTTATAAGGTTTTATGTTTAAATTTTATAATATTTTATGATATTTTATAAAGTTCCAGAGGTTTTATGTTTAAGTCAACTACGTTCCACGAAACATGTTTAAAACTCTTTAAAATCTTATGAAACTTATCGAACTTAGATAAATATGATAAAACTCTGTACCATTAGAATTCTTCCTACCGGTATAAGCCATAAGGCAACTAACAAGCTTACTCGCCTCGCTGCCCACCAACAAACCCAACAGCTAGAAGAGAGAGCCCGATCCAATCGCGTCACCGTATCCTCCCCAGCCTCTTCCCCTCCGAGCGAGAGAGAGACAGTAAAACCCTAGAAACTGCTGCTGCTAGGCTTAGTTCGGGGGGCGATGAAGATCCAGTGCATTGCGTGCGGCGCGGCGGAGGCGCGCGTGCTGTGCTGCGCGGACGAGGCCGCGCTCTGCACCGCCTGCGACGAGGAGGTGCACGCCGCGAACAAGCTCGCCGGGAAGCACCAGCGCGTGCCGCTCCTCTCCGACGGCGCCTCCCCCGCTCCCGCCGCCGCGCCGGCCATGCCCAAGTGCGACATATGCCAGGTGAGGCCGCCCGCCCCTCCCCCCTCCCTCCCTTTCTGTCTCTCGATCGGGGTGGCTGCGCAGGAACTCAGGAAATTTTGGCTGCAGAGGCGTTTGTACGATCGGCTATGTCCTCCTGTTTGCAAATACAGCAGCTTTGGATGTTGTTACCGGGAGAGTTTAGTTAGTGAAACGAAGCACTATAGACTATACCTTTCACCGGCAGTAGAGACGAAGCTATGCTTCCATGTATGTCGAGCTGTGTTAGGAGGTAATAACCACATAGGAGCACAAAGAGGAAATAGCGTAATCCTGGAGCTAAAAATGTGTCAAGTCAATTGATTTATACCAAACATGTGGCTCATCGTCATCCGTTGTTGTGCATAGAATCTTTGTTTCCAGAGTATAAGTACGCATTCTTATAGTGTGCCCTTACACATGACCTGATTGCCATGGGAAATTAGTGAGTTCATTTCGTGCCCCCAAATGCTTGCACTTCCCATTTCGTGCCCCCAAATGCTTGCACTTCCCAGCATAATAGGATGGAGGTCGTTTCCTAGGCTTTCCCAGTCTCATGGAAGCCATCCTGTGATATGTTGTCGGGTTCTTAGAATTACGAAGATAATAGTCTTCTATGATGTGCAGTGTTTCGTCAGGACCCATAGTGTCATCGACCCATTCACCCCTCTTTTAAAGCTTGTTCTTAGTGTGCATTTGCAGCATCATTTTTGGTGTTGCTTTGACAAACTTGAATATTATCAATGCTTTATTATGCAAAACGTTGCCAGCAAATTACTATTGATGCCATGATGAACATTTATAAGCAAAAAACCCTGTTGCTAAAGCGTTTTGCCTATCTCATCATGTAAACATCGACTTTGTTTATTAGGTAATTTGGTTTCACTTTTGGCAAAAATGCCCATAAGTAGCTGGTATCCACTTGAAGACAACATGTTAGGTTATAGGGGTGTGCACCTGTGTCCAATGGTTAAATTTTGGTAATATGCAGCAGCACCACACTTGTAGCTGGTGAAGAAGCAGAGGCAAAGGGGAACATGCAATCAATCCAGGGTTGCTGCAGTCATATCTCCAAAGGTGGCTAAGTTGCCATCCCTAATGTTAACTTACATAAACTGTTGACGTATTAAGAGAGTAGCCAGTTTATAAAAACAAATGAGCCCAGGAAGTGATGGGATTAGTCCCTGGTTTTTGAGTTAAGCCTAAGGTGAAATAATGAAGCTTGTGGCTTGAAAATGCAGATTACTGAACTCCTGCCCTCATTTTGTTGCTGACAGATTTGGTCCCATGTTCCAGAGGAAAAATCAACATATATACTCCTTGCTTTTGGTAAATTATGCATTCTAAGAATTTGCCTTAACAATGTAGTCTAAGAATTTGCTCTCCCCCTTATCTCTCCTCTCTCTCCGTACTTTCTCTCTCCGTTCTCACCGACACACATTATCTCTTCTCTCTCCGTTCTCACCGCACACACATTTTCTCTTCTCTCTTTCCGATCTCACCACACGCACATTCTCTCTCCGTTCTCACCGCACATGCACACGGCGGAGGAGAGGTTGGAGGGGAGATGGCGGAGGGGACTCAGGGGAGACGCATCCTCTTCTCTGCACGTCGGTCAAAAAGATCTCCATCTTTGACGCCGCCCACACCACCTCAGTCCAGGTAAATCATTACCCACATCGCCCATCGATTGATCTTGCGTCGGATTCCTTGCTTGGTTGGTTTGAATCCGAGAACAGGAGAGGAAGCAACACATTTTCTTTCCCTTGCTTGCTTGCTTGATTTGTTCCCCTCTCCCTCTCGGCTTCGGTGGCGATGTGCGGCGCTGGTCTCCGCCGATGGTGTGGCTTCGCAGCCACCATATGTGTGGCTTCTTGGAGGACGCCACGTGGGTGGCTCCGTGGCGGCGGCCCAGGCAGAGGAGGCGACCGCGACATGGCTCGGTGGACGGAGACGACGCCCAGCGTTCCGAGGCGCTCGCCACCCTGAGCGAACGGCCTTTGCGTCGCCCTCCAGCCGCCAGGACGCCTAGGCGTCGCCTAGAAGACACCATGACAACCTTGGTTTAGATAACCTTAAGCTAGGGCCAATGTCTGAACAGTATAGCTGAATAGGCTCTTCAACCAAGCAACACACATTGGAAATTAGTGCTGTTACAACATGCATTAGAGGAAAGCCATGCTATTTTTTTATTTAAAATACGATAGTTATCTTGCACGCCAAGAACACCTTTTTCCAAAATGTTTTGCATTTGTGGTGCTTTGTGGTGACTGTAAGCCCTAGTAAATCCTAGTATGTGGTGGTTGAACATGTTTTACAATAGTTGATCATGTTATTTTCTAATCACCTGGTTCTTAGATGTAAAGCTTAATTTTTAGAATGCTCAACAAATTGTGAGGAATAGTATGTACTATTGTGTTGTGTGTTTATTGTATTGCATGTGTGTGATGCGTCAGTGTCTGTGTGTTCTGGTTGGAGAAAATGTTTATTACCAGATGGGTGAGGTAGGTCACAAGTAGTTACCTTCTAAGTGAGGTTTCTCTTAACACATTCTGTCGTTTTAGAACTGTCATTTCTTGTAACATGTCATGTAAGCTGGGTATGAATAGGACACAGTAAGTTCGTCATTCTTGCATAGTTTTTTCTTGAGTTTATGTATAATGACTAAATTATGTGGTAGTGGTAAAGCAACTTAAAGGCCTGTAAAAGAACATACATTGCAAGGTGGTTGTCTCTGACAAAATGGCCAGTGAAGCAGACTTAGAGGAGAAGCCTTGTCTAGTGGGTGGTTATTGTTAGATGCATCTTTTATTCATTCAAACTGTCTTCTAACACTTTGTACATGGTCTTTTATGTCTTTGAGCTTAAATTGGCATATGGATGCCAGGCCAAATGTATTGTATTATGTTGGTTCTTTGAGCTATTGTACCATGGTGGATATTTTGGATGTGGATCCAGTCTAATGACTGGAGGATGTAGTTTGCCACCACTCAGTTGGCCGGGTCATGTGCGAGGCAAATGTGCAAAGGCACAACTAATGCTCCAGTTATTGGAGACAACACTGCATTCACATAATATTTTTTGCACTACATTAATTCCTGCTGCAAGTCATTTCTGATATTTATCATTAATTCCTTATATGCAAATCTGAATATCTATTTGTCAATTGCAGGAGGCTTCTGGATACTTCTTCTGCCTGGAGGACCGTGCACTACTTTGTGGAGATTGTGATGTTGCTATACACACAGTAAATTCCTTTGTTTCTGTACACCAAAGGTTCCTGCTAACAGGAGTTCAAGTTGGCCTTGATCCCGCTGATCCAGTTCCACGTATTGCCAACAAGCATGCTAATGCCGGTGGTGGATCACTGGATTCACCAGCTAAACATTTGTCAAGGAGAAACCCTACAATCTTATTTTCAGGTGAAAGCAGTGCATCTGCTCCCAGCCAAAATGCAATCAATGGAGATTATTCTAGGCAGAGTTCTCTTCCAAATACCAGGGCAGGAGTGGTTGATTGGGCTATGAACAACAGTGCAAATAGATCAGTAGAGCCTCCACCAAAGTACCTGTCAGAGGAAAGTCCAACACTTTTGCTATCTAGTCAGACCACAGCAGCCTTCTCCAATCAAATTAACGGAGATAATGATCAGGCCTACAACTTGCCATTCTCAGGTGGTAATGGATCAGACAGTCTACCCGAATGGCCTGTGGATGAATTCTTTGGTAACTCAGAATGTGGTGCAAACTTTGGCTTTGCTGAGCATGGTTCTTCTAAGGTAATCTAAAATATTATATAGAATGTTGCCTGTCTTCTCTCCCTGTCAGTAGCATCTTGTGCTTGCTTGTCATTTTTATTGGAATGCAGGCTCTGTAGCATGATGCCATTGACTAACATTATTAATGGTTCAGCAGCTTGATGCATTTGAATTTTGGACCTTTTATTGTGATATGATTAGACTTTTGTTGTAAATGAGTTCACTCCAGAAGCTTAAGAGTTGGGAACCTTCCCAGCATCCACTCAGGGGAAATTAGCACCTAAGCTGATTTAGTTTGACGATTAATCAGGACTTAGCTAGTTAATTGCATCAGACAATTATTATGCTGATGGGTGGTTGAAGTCCCAGAGCCAAGCTAAAATTCTGATTGGTTTGGTTTTCGGACTCTTCAACATAATTTTTTGCCATTCTAAAGCTTGTTAACCATTATTCTAAAGCTGAAAAGTCTTCCTGTGATTTGAGAAGTTAGTGCAAGTGATTTCTGTCCTTTTTTTAGCTTACTGTGTGCTTGTTAGTCGTCAGTCATTACCATCATTATTATCAAGTAGCAATTCATTACAACTTACTCCTTGCGACTAACTTTTTAACAATCGATTGTGAAGTTTTTAAATTGGCTTGTTCAATTTGCAATAGTGGTGGCTAAACCGTAATATATGCTGACACAATGAAGTTCTAGATTTTAGTGTCTCATTTACAGTTATGCTTATTCACATGCAAGGAGATTTTCTATAACCATAAAAAGCAAACTATTCAATACCATCTCTTCCCTCTGAGATTAGTTTTTTCCATCTAGATATTGTTCTCATTCCATCCTTGTTTTTGCTACACAGGGTGACAATGCTAAGCTCGGGAGTGCCGGGGGATCTCCACAGTGCCGTCTGGCTGAGGGCTTGGTTGCCGAAGAACTGTTGGGCCAAGAGCCTGGATTATTGGATGCTGACAAATCTATGAGCCGAGTGCCTGAGAATCCATGGGCAGTACCCGAGGTTCCCTCACCGCCAACAGCCTCGGGGCTTTATTGGCAAGGGAATTTGCGTTACCCTGTGTATGACAGCACCATGTTTGTCCCTGAAATTTCCTCTCTTGAGAGCTCTCAGAACCACTTCACTGTATCTGTTGGTTTGAAGAGGCAGTTTTGAATAACCAGAAGTGCACTAGACTATCTCGGTCTAGCAGGCCAATCTTGAAAGAGGTCTCTAAACATGAACCAAACCACAGAAAACTGGACTGGATGATCGTTCAAATGAATTCTCCAGTAGTCAGTCTAAAATATGTTGTAATACGTCGATGATATTTTGTTTCTAAAGAAGAGCATCGCCAGTACGTGGAAGTTCTCTCTAAACTTGCATATGTGTATTACTTAGATCTGGACTTGGGAATTGCCTTTTAGGCCTTTAAACTTGTATGTGAATTAAACTATATTCAAACCCTACCTTATAGATAATTAGAGATAGCAAAGTACAGAGATAAAAGGATACTTCGGCTCACTCTAAATCGCAGTTTGAACATATGATCATCATATGAAACCAATAGTGAACTTATGTCTTTCGATTTGAATGAAGTTTTAGGTATTCGACAAATTTTCTAATTATATATGTCATTTAAATTGTCTATATAATTGCATGTAATAGCATTATATAATTAATATGTTGTCTATATAATTATATATATATATTGATATACACAGTAAAAATTGTCTATAAGACTATATGTTAAATAGTAGATAACATTTTTGATCATATTCTTTTTGTTTTTCAGCGGATTCTGACTTTTTTCAACAATCACTATTTATCTCTACCCCTCTATAATACACCAAAATTTTCTTTACTAAATCCACTCCCGTCAACCACCCCCATAGTCATGCCTAATCTAAGTCCACCCAGATTTGTGTACCTAAGTAATCCAACTTCATACAAATGAATGGTCTGGATCTCTCCTCAAGACTTCTTCTCTTACTCATTGAAGATCTTAAGGCCAAAATCATCCGGATCATGCACATCATTGAACCCAGAACCCCACCCCGCGCCCACGCACACGCCCCCGACCAGTGGGCCAAAACTACCACGTTTGACGACGCTTCACTCCGTCTCTCTCGCCCCTCGCCACGCCAGCGCCCGAGCTAGGGTTTCTGTGCCTCTCCCGCCGCTGCGGCTGCCGCCGAATCGCCGGAGGAGGGGGAGGATATGGGCACGCCGGAGACGTCGCGGGAGCCTTGCCCGGACCGCATCCTGGACGACGTGGGCGGCGCTTTCGGGATAGGCGCGGTGGGCGGCTCCGTCTTCCATTTCATCAAGGGCACCTACAACTCCCCCAACGGCGAGCGCCTCGTCGGCGGCGCCCAGGCGGTGCGCATGAACGCGCCGCGCGTCGGGGGGAGCTTCGCCGTCTGGGGCGGCCTCGTCTCCACCTTCGACTGCACCATGGTCTTCCTGCGCCAGAAGGAGGACCCGTGGAACTCCATCATCGCCGGCGCCGCCACCGGCGGGTTCCTCTCCATGCGTCAGGGCGCGGGCGCCGCCGGCCGCGCTGCCCTCATGGGCGGTGCCCTCCTGGCGCTCATCGAGGGCGCCGGCCTCATGCTCAACCGCGTCCTCGCCACACCGCAGAACCTCCCGCCGCTTCCCGCCGACGACCCCAACCTGGCCGCCGCCATGGGCGGCGGCATCCCGGGCCTACCTCAGGCGCCCGTGTCCCCTACTGATGCGGCGAGCTCGAGCGGTGGGGGCGGGTGGTTCGGGGGTCTCTTCGGCCAGAAGGAGGAGGAGAAGAAGCCCAGTGCAAGCGGGGGCAAGTCGGAGGTCATGGAGAGCTTCGACACGCCCATCGCTCCGATACCATCGTTCGAGTACAAGTGAAAAAAGGTGCGATTTTTATTCGATTCGCTCCTCAATTCGTAGAAGGTGCAATCATCAATTTCGATTCGGTCCTTGCTTGTTGTTTCCTCTATTTTTGATGCGGTGGGGATTAGGAGTTTGTGTTCTTGTGGCGGAAGTTAGAAAGCATTTGGATTCAGCCGTTGATTTGTTTCTTGTGCGAATACCGCGAGGTTTTCGGTAGTAGTTCATACTGTATCCAACAAGAAGCTGTAATAGATTCCTATTCGAGGACACGATTGGCCATATATATCTGCTCTGATGTCTCGATTCGTAGCTCCGAACCCCGGAGAGGCCTTCTTTGTTCGCGATCCTCCGCTGAGTTCTACTACTGCTCCTTCGTCCACTACCAATCATCGAACCTTCAGATAGGGTTACGCAGCAATTACGATGGAGGGGCGGCCTTTTTTCGAGAGGGACCCATGCCCAGACCGCATCCTCGATGATGTGGGTAGCGCTTTCACCATGGTGCCGTGGGAGGTTCTGCCTTCTACTTCATCAAGGGCCTCTGCAACTCGCCCCGTAGCGCACGGATTGTTGGCGGTGTGGAGGCCATGCGGATGAATGTGCCGCGTGTTGGTGGTGGCTTCGCTGTCTGGGGTGGCCTCTACTCAGCTTGTGATTGTGCCCTCGTGTTTGCGCGTCAGAAGGAAGACCCTATAATGCCATCCTTTCTGGTGTAGCCACTGGTGGCATCCTTTCTATGCGTTAGGGCTTCTGCTTAGCTGCTCAGGCATCCCTGCTGGGTGTGTGTATTTTTGCCCTTATTATTGGCACAGGGGTCATGTTTGAACGCCTTGCTGTACCTTCTACCGGATCAATGCCAGTTGAGGACCCCGTCATTCCCCATGCGGAAACATCATCTGGTGGTGGGTGATTTGGTGGATTATTTAGGAAGAAGGTGGAAGAGGGAATGGGGAACCACAAACAGCAGTAGCAAGACTGAGACTTTAAGAGACTTATGATGCGCCCAGCGCGCCAATACCATTGTCTGAGTACAAGTAGAAGCTTGGACATAGGATTTCTCAACTGATGGGGTTAATTTCTCTTTTGTTGATGTTCCTTCATTCAAGTGTATCTGAGTGTTTATTGGAGTGTCTTTTGAATGACATTTGCCAGTCATGAGATTAAAAACAGTGGCAGGGATGGTGGATGCAAAACAAATTGTTTATGTGGATTGCAATACAGGTTTCGTAAGTGATGTAAAGGAACAAGGTTCAGGCGCCCAACTTTCACATCTTTCTGGTTTTTCCAAGTGTAAGGGTTGGATAAATTGTTTGATGATGCGTTTGGTGTTATTCTGGCATTAGCTCATTGTTAATTTGTGACATTTCATAAAGTTCTTAGGTATCATGAGGCTGAGTGGATTTAATGGGTCCCAAATTTTGGGGAGCTGGGTAGTTGTAAATGGAGTTTTATGCTTGTGACCTGCAAAAGCTGCAACATTTGATATATTCTTCTTCTATTGATTGTGTATAAACCTCCATAAGTTTTGTAAAGCGAGAAGGATGTGCTGTGGACTAGAAAAGATGATGCTTTTAACCATGTACTTGATCACAGAGTAGTTTAGTACTTCAGAACATTTCTTGGTGGCTCGAAGGCAGTATGTTAGTCTTGTAGACTAAAAACAGCTATTTTTGACCATTACTTGACTGTAGAGTACTTTAGTATGTTTGCTGGTTTATTGAAGGCAATATGCGTTGCAGGCACATGTTCTGCTGTTTGGTTACTTCATCCTAAAAATGTTTCATTTGGGATAGAAGCCACAGGAAACATGCATAATTTGGGAACGCGGAGTAGGGATGGGCCAGATGGCTATTTATTTTATTTGGATTATTTTGTTCAGCTAATCTGTTCTTCAAATTCCTTATTCAGGTCTGACACATTGACAAACCAATGCAAGTTTGGTCTGGTTTTTGGTTTACAACATGGCCCTTGGCTACCTAATAGAAGATGCAAACAAGATACAAATTTCATATCTAACCTCATGATTCAATAACTTAAATCTTATGCAAACATAGATGTGAAGGTATAAATGCATTGTTTGGTTTCCAGTTATTTCACAATTGAATTCAACTACACCACCTTGGAAACTATACCAGAAACAGCTAAGAAAGTTATAAATTGAGCTTTGTGCTTGAGGGTAAGAAAGTTATCTTCTTCTCAAAAGATCTGCCACTGAGACAATCCGATTAGAATTACTGTTTGTTGATTAGCAATGCTGAGCTATCATGCTTACTATGGATTAGAAGGTGTAATATTGCTGATATTTTCGATGAGTGGTTCTGTATTACCTGTGAAGTCATATTGCATGGGTTAGAATCTCAATTTTAAGGCCTTAAATTACTGATATTTTTTTCACGATGGAATCACCATTATTTTGGCCAGCATCTGACTGAGATTTTGGTCCTTAGAGAGGATTTCCGGGATTTTTCTGTGTTCTATTGAAATGTCTTTTAGACATGATCGAGCATATGGTTCATTTCTGTGCTGTCCGTTTGATCTGGTGTATATTATGTTGTGCTTTTGTTGCACAGTGATCAGGTGCATGCCTCCTTGCTGATTTTAGAAGGTTGTGATTTGTGCTCACAATTCCCCTTACGTCCTGAATTTAATTGGATTCAAATGAGATCGATGATGACTGCATGGAATGAGCAGAACCTAGATCCAGAATAGCAGCACTGCAGCCTCTCTCTCTCTGCATGGTTGTTGGGGCCTGAGATCTAGGTGCTGGGGGCGCGAGCTTAATCAAATGGATTTGCTGTTCTGTATTCCTGTGCGTAAATGCATCTTTTTTCTATCGCTTCGTTCTTGGATCACGCGCCCACGAGATAGCCTCTCTCCGCTATCGGGCCATGAGTGCGTCTCCGCCACCGCCCTCCCACCCGCTCTGTTGGAAATAATCTTGTTTTAGAAGAAGATCCAGGTGTTTTTCGTGGATGGTCCAAGAGGAACAGGAAAGACATTCTTATACAAGGCACTTCTTGCTAGAGTCCGCTCAAAGGGATTAATAGCAATTGCAACGGTAACTTCCGGTATTGCGGCGTCAATATTGCCTGGAGGATGCACAACACACTCAAGGTTCAAAAAATATTTGGTTATACAATATATGAGACGTGAATCTTAATGAATCTGATTGTTCATTTTATTTTTTATAAATTTTATCTTGTTTTGTATTTTATCATAGCGTTAGCACGGGCACACTACTAGTTAGATTAATAAGCCACAATTTAAAATAATGTGTCATTTATCTCTTTCTTCTCTCCTCTATATCGCTAAAAATTCTACGTGGTATAGGTTTACAAATAGCTGATGGGTACCATTCTGTGGCAAAACGAGAACGCCACCTTGTTGCACCCGACTCTACCCGCAATCCCTGACCAGAGCAAATGATGCTACGCCACCCCCTCCATCCCTTTGCGAGCTCTTCTCTCCTCCACCACCTCCTCCTCCATCCCGCATCTTTGCGTGCAACTACTAGACCCTAGCATCGCACCTCCTCACGCCCTGCTCCTCCAATGGTTGAACCACGACCTCCTCCCCTCCACTGTTGGCCTACTGTAGCCTGGCGTCGGATCCACCGCCTCGTCATTGAACCCCACCACGGTTGCCAAGTTCCCCACCATCGCCGAGACATGGTGAGGTCCCTCTCTCCTTGGCCTGGCCGTTTGGGATGGCGAACTACCATGTTTCTACTAAATGTTTGGTCAAAAGTTTTGAAAAAAGGGGACTTGCATAATACGCATGTTTTAAGTAAATGTGTATTTGAATGATGGTGATGAATACTAGCCTAGTCTATAAGCCAAAACTCTATAGTTCGATAAACTTAGGCAAAATCATATATATGCCACTTTAAAAGATGACTGTGGTTTGCTATCCCAAAACTTGCCTCAAAATTTTATCACTCTTGGACATTTTTGCCCTCCCTCCTATTCTCCTGGCCGGCCACGCCTCCGCTTCTCTGGAGAGCTCCAGCTGCGCTACCGCCGTGAGCTGCACCGTCTCCTCCGCCGCGAGCCGTGCCACCGAGGCACCACAGCGGACCACTCCTTCGCTGCGTCCCTACTTCTCTCTCCCCTCTTCCTCCTGACGTCGCAACGAGGCGAGCCCGAGACCAGTTGCGGCAAGCCGGATCAGCCACGGAGACCTCGGATGTAGCGCGCGGTGGGGCTGGGCGGCGTAGAGGAAGAAGGCCGCACGGCTCGCGGCTGTGGCGTCGGGCGGTTGGCTGCGGCGCCTCAGTGGTGCGGCTTGCAGCGGAGGAGACGGTGTGGTTCATGGCGGTGGCGAGAGGAGGCAGTGCGGATGGAGCTCGCCGGAGAAGCGGAGGCACGGCCGACTGGGAGGAAGGTAAAATTTTTGCTTTTTAGCCCAAAATTTAAAAGTTTTTTACATATGGACCCCTGGAGAAAAGATTTGCAAAAATGGACCCCTAGCACGGCGCCAATGCACATGGCGCCCATGGTACACGTGACGGCGCCATATTCGTCGGCGCCGTGAGTGGACACGTAGGATCCACGGTGGCATAGCACGGCGCCAACTAACATGGCGCCGTCACGTGTACCCACGGCGCTAACGGTCGTGGCGCCATTTCTTTGGACTTAAGCCCCTGCGCAGCCCCCGGCCCCCCACCACCCCTCAGTGCTCTGCTCGAACAGACCAAGCAGAGAACATCCGCCGCCGCCCCTCTCTCCCCTCCCCAAATCCATCCCAATCCATCGAATTTTTTCGCGATTTTGCTTCCAAACCGAGCAAGCAAGGTGAGCTCCCTCTCCTCCTTTGATTTGTTGCAGTAGATATGGATTAGTTGAGGTACATTTCGTAGGGCAAAATTTGAAACCCTAGATGAGATTAGTTGGATTTGGCTCGGTTTTAGGTTCGATTCGCAATAGATATGCGTAATGTATTAGCAATAATGTGTATAGATCCGTTTCTAGGGTTTGATTATTGTACGTAATGACTGAGATATGTTTGTTTGTTGTGCTATAGATGGATAAGGTTGTGACTTTACACCATGGTGGTACTGTGAAGAGAAATGACAATGGGGGTGTTGATTTGGAGGGCATGGAAGAGACCACATTGCTATTTAGTTCACGTCCATCGTATGGTGAGGTCATTTATCGCTTGAAAGAGAGGTTGGGATGGACAGATGAGCATGCTGATGTCGTTATGGAAGGATTGATTGATGTTGGGTCGTCAAAGGGGCCGCGTATAAAGAGATTGGTTTCGATTGGCAGCGACGGTGAATGGGATAACTATGTGGCCATTGTTTTGGACTCAGAGGTCAGAGCACCTGACTTGTTTGTGCAGAGGGTGGTGAGAGATCAATCACCTCCTAGGGCTGCATTGGATCCCAATGACTCACCGTTGGTTGGGTCACCGGATCATGAAGAGGTCGAGGTGCAAGTTGTATCATCGGCTCAAGTATGTGAGGTTCCATTGACTCAGGTAGAAGCTGACTCTGAGGATGTCGATGACCGCTTTGTTGGTGGATTCGACGAGGAGACAGTGTTTGAGGAACCCATGGTTTGTGTAGCATCTAACAGGGTGGATGTACAGCTTGCAGGAGACGAGGCTGCTTATGAGGATGCGAGGGCTGTGGACTCAGATGATGACAGACCAGTCACAGGTTTGACGTCTAGCGAAATTGAGATGTTGAGAAGAATGTTTCCTGGCCGTGATCCACTAGTGTCCGATTATAATGACCTAAGCAACGCACATAGGGCTGTCGCGGATGGAGGGCAAATGCAGAGGGACGTACCTAGGCCTGGGGCTAGTATCATAATTCAGAAGGGTCATGTCTTTGAGGATATGTCGGCATTGAAGATGTGGCTGAAAGAGTACTCGATCGTGCACAACCGTCCATACCGGGTTAAGAACTCATACGCCAAACGTCGGTACACCATCAAATGTGAGAGCACAGGGTGTGCATGGAAAGTCTGTGCCAGGAAGGTGAAGGGTACGGAGAGGTTTAAGATTACAACTGTGGATGGACCGCACAGCTGTGGGTCTTCCGAGCCCAGCTAGAAACATCGTCAGTTGACTTCTCGGTTCATTGCAACCCGCCTGTACCCCATGATAAAACACATGCCGACGATGCGCGTGGCAGCAGTGATAGAGGCCGTTAAACTGAAGTGGCACTACACAATCAAGTATGTGAAAGCATGGAGGGCGCAACAACGTGCTTTAAAGTTGATTTATGGTGATTGGGAGGAGGCGTATGAGCGTTTGCCGGCCATGTTGAACGCAATTAAAGCGGCCAATGCAGGAATGCAGTATGAGTACGTGCCTAAGCCCGATGTATGGATTAATGGAAGACATATATTTTTTCGAGCATTCTGGTGCTTTGGTCAGTGTGTCGAGGCTTTCAAACATTGTAGGCCTGTTTTGTCAATTGATGGGACGTTCCTGTTGGGCAAGTATGAGGGAACGTTGTTGATTTCTATTGGTTGTGATGCGGACAACTCGCTTGTGCCGTTGGCTTTTGCTTTGGTGGAGAAGGAGGACAAATCTAGCTGGGCTTGGTTTCTACGGCTTGTACGGATCCATGTGGTTGGCCCGGGGAGGGAGGTATGTGTGTTGTCTGACAGGCACGCTGGGATCTTGAGCGCCGTTAAGGAAGTGATACCAGGACATTCACCTGTGCATCATCGTTGGTGCACAAGGCACCTTGCAGAGAACTTGTTCAAAAAAGATGGGGTGAAGGCCAACTTTGCACTTTTCGAGGAGGTATGTCGCCAGAGGGAGGTAAAGCTGTTTGATGAGAAGTTAGAGGAGTTGAAAACGAAAACCAATGCCGAGGGTCGTGATTGGATAAGGGGTTTAATGAGAGATGTGCACAAATGGTCAAGGGCTCATGACCCATTGGGAAGGAGGTATGGGTTTATGACTAGCAACATGGCAGAATGCTTCAACGGGCTGCTTAAGGGGGCACGCGGATTGCCAGTTACCGCAATTGCGGCGTTCACTTTCTACAAGTGTGTTGCATGGTTTGTCAACCGGCACCGGGAAGCCTCAGACATGTTAAGGGCACATGCACGTTGGCCACCTCGTCCTCACGGCTTCATTGCCAAAGCGAATATGCAAGCCAATGAACAGGAGTACCACTGTTTTGACCATGTGACGGGCACGTATGAGATTGTTGAGGGTGGAGGGACAACCGAGAATGGAGAGCTCCGAGAGGCCCGAAAGCATAAGGTCGTGATTACATCCTTTACATGCACATGCGGTGTTCCCGACAAGTTCCATTTTCCATGCTCCCACATGGTGACCGCATGTAGGGCCCGGAATGTCGATGTTGAGACCAAAATCCCGAGACTATTCAGCGTGGATGCGTTGGTGAGGACATGGGCCCCACGGTTCGAGCCATATCGTGATGAAAGCGAGTGGCCACTTTACTCGGGTCCAAGGTACATAGCGGACGCGGGGTTACGTTGGCACAAGAGGGGCAGCAGGAAGCGGTCAAGGTACAAGATGGATATGGATCGGATACCTGGTCGCACCAAGAGGGGTAGGGCAAATCCCTTCGTTGAGAACCCACAGGAGACACATTGCGGTATGTGTGGTCTAATGGGTCACAATTCACGGACGTGTCGACGTCGTTCCACTCAGGTTAGCAGCGTTAGGTCTAGAGAGCATAATTTTTACATATTTTGTTATTTTTATCACTAACGTAATTTTGATTGCACAAGATGGCGAGGTACCGGCTGGTGGACGAGTTCTACGACAGAGAGCCCCGCGGCAAGCTCACGATGATTCCCATACTGCGTCCTCCAACCCATGATGATGAGAGTTGTGTGTATGTGTATGTGTATTTTATATGTGTGCATGACGATGTATGTGTGTATATATGTATGTGTATGTGTGTATGTATGATTTGAGACTTTATTGAGAGTTATTGAGAGTTATGATTTGATGTATGTATGTATGTATATATGTATGTTTCATATGTGAATGTATGTATATGTGTGCATGTGTTTATATGCAGAAACAGACAGCTCTTTGCTGTTTTCTGTAGGTTTCCGTATTACGGCGCCAAAGACTCTGGCGCCATGATACTTAAGAACGGCGCCTGTACCTTTGGCGCCACATTCTGGCGCCAAACTTTTGTGCGCCGAACTCCAATATTTCGGCGCCATAGTGATTGGCGCCGTGGCACTTTTATACGGCGCCAGGTTGTTTGGCGCCGTTAGTACTGCACTTGCTTTATATGCAAGCTCGGCCTAGTTGTTTCGTTCCATCCGCACATACAATACTAATTGACATTCACCAAATGAATAAGCACAGCCCAAAATAACATACTGAGTGCATACATCCACATACATACATAGTCCACATACATAGTTTATAAATTTTCAGAAAATACATACGTCCGCATACATCAAACATTAAAATAACCTACTGAGTGCATCGAGGCCACTTCCCCTTCCTCTGAGCATCAGGGTACTGCTCAAGGGCTGCCTTGGCACGCCGCGCTCTCTCTAGCTTCTTCTGCCTTTCTCCCTTGCGCTTTGCCGCAGCCCTCCTACGCTCCTCCTCACGGTGTTCCCTCGCGGCCTCCTCCTGTTTCTTCTCCCTTTCCCACCTCTCCTTTCGTTCTTCATCCCACTTCTTATTGGCGTCAAGATATTGTTTGTCATCCTCAGCGATCGCAGTGTCGATCCACTGCTCAAAATCACAAAGCGGCGGAGGCTCCTGCAAATGTACGCATTCGTTAAACCAACAGAATTAATACGAATTCGATGAATCGACAATATAACATACCATCTTGCCGAGGACAACGGCGCCACGTGGCGGATCAAACGCCCAGTTGGCGCACATCCAGTACCTCTGCCTATATGTATCCGGATCATCCGACCGTTCCACTTTGCAAGGATCGCCGCAATAACACATCGGCACGGGAACACCGGATGGAGGTGGCAAACGAGTGAAGCCCATGACAACCTAAAATGCGAAATGAATAAGATTTATAATTTTTCTCGTTTCTAACCCTAGGTTAGCTAGTTACCCAAATCAAACCCTAATCGAACTAATTTCAATCTAGAAACGGATCTATACACATTATTACTAATACATTACGCATATCTATTGCGAATCGAACCTAAAACCGAACCAAATCCAACTAATCTCATCTAGGGTTTCAAATTTTGCCCTACGAAATGTACCTCAACTAATCCATATCTACTGCAACAAATCAAAGGAGGAGAGGGAGCTCACCTTGCTTGCTCGGTTTGGAAGCAAAATCGCGAAAAAATTCGATGGATTGGAATGGATTTGGGGAGGGGAGAGAGGGGCGGCGGCGGCTGTTCTCTGCTCGGTCTGTTCGAGCAGAGCACTGAGGGGTGGTGGGGGGCCGGGGGCTGCGCAGGGGTTTAAGTCCAAGGAAACGGCGCCACGACCGTTAGCGCCGTGGGTACACGTGACGGCGCCATGTTAGTTGGTGCCGTGCTATGCCACCGTGGATCCTACGTGTCCACTCACGGCGCCGACGAATATGGCGCCGTCACGTGTACCATGGGCGCCATGTGCATTGGCGCCGTGCTAGGGGTCCATTTTTGCAAATCTTTTCTCCAGGGGTCCATATGTAAAAAACTTTTAAATTTTGGGCTAAAAAGCAAAAAATTTACGGGAGGAAGAAGGGAGGAGGGCAAAAATCCATTGACACAAGTTTTAGAGTGGTAAAATTTTAATTTCATGTTTTGGAGTGGTATTTTTCAAAGTGCCAAATATTTAATTTTTTCTGCAAACTTATTGGCCTTTTTTTTTTGGGATTTGAATAGCATCACTTTCTCTTGTGGGACTCACACAGTGATGGACACTTTGGGGGTCACCATTGGCATTGCGAACTCCAGAGTTAGATATCGGTTATGATACAACCATGAGATGGTTTTAAATAAGCCGCAATAGCTCGTGTAGTTTGTTGATGCAGTCCAGTAAATTGGCCTACAATTTTTGTGGATACCAGCTTATCGCTAGCTATTTTCAGGGAAGGGAGCCACAAGTTTTTGCTTCACATATAATTTCTTACTGATGATGGCACCGTTTCTGGAATAAACAGGTGGGATTCTCACGGTCCATTCAAACCTTTGCATTTGATGAACCCAACCCGACTGCCTTTTATCCGCTCCACTCTCTCTAGACATTTCAGGTACATTGCTGCACTCTTAACCTATTCTTTTTTTTGCCGATTTCACTGGTGGCCACCTGAATAAATATATATGAAATCTACTTCTACACTATCTATGTAATGGTACATGAATCAATTAGTTTGCATTCTCTCAGAGGTAGCAAGGCTTTCTCCGTCAATCATTTCTGATGTCTTCGCGGGTATTGAAATTTAGAGTAATTTCAACAATGAAAACATACTGATAGAAAACCACTCTTACATTATTTCATAGGTCCATTTAGAGTAATTTCAACCATGAGAACATACTGATAGAAAACCACTCTTTACATAATCTCATAGGTCCATACGCGTTAAGACACGCATAACCACTATTAAGGTTGAAATACAAGTATACAACATCTTCGGGTGTTTATTAAGTGCGGGATAAACTGCCTAGTAACATACCAAATCGGCCAGTACATTCTTACAACGTTATTAGACATGGTTGACGGTGGCGGCCAAGAACACCATATTACGTTCATAGCAACCATTTCATTCACATTGGGACATGCTCATGCACCATCGTCATCTTCAACAGTGTTGACACGCTCACACTCATCAATCCATTCGCTATATCTGCAAAGAAAAAAAAAACCCAGCTCAGTTCCAGAAGCGGATAAAAGTAAACAATTTGCACTAACCGGCAAGAGTAAGAATTATATGTTGGGATTAACTTACATATCAATTGGTTCAGTCAGTGCTGCAACAAAGAGAACTGAATTAGTACAAACTTGAGAACATGCAGCTTAACAAAGGTTCTTCTAATAACACTATATTATATACAAGATTAATGTAACATGTTTAATTTCTAACAAATGTAGTTTCTTTCAAGCAATTCGTTTAATTCAGACTTGGACATGAAAAAATAGGGAGCTGCAGGGTTTAATGTCTTAACAGACATGAAGGTGCGACTTAGTGGTTACCAAATAAGTGCATACAAGTAGATAACTCAAAGAAACAGTTTGTTCAAATATTTTTTTTTTCCTGAAA
Source organism: Dendrocalamus latiflorus (assembly GCA_017311315.1). Classification (NCBI taxonomy): domain Eukaryota; kingdom Viridiplantae; phylum Streptophyta; class Magnoliopsida; order Poales; family Poaceae; genus Dendrocalamus; species Dendrocalamus latiflorus. The sequence continues at coordinate 2,879,958 of CM029659.1, forward strand.
CGCCTCAACAAGAGTAATGGCCAAATTCCACACTTGATGTTGCTTTGTTACACCCTCAATTTGTTCTTTATTACAGAACAGATTTTAGTTTACTCTTCGGTTCTGATCCATTATACCCTAGTTGGTTAGAGACTTAAGAATGACTAAGCCAAGAGTACAACATGAAATAGGCATGGCTCTGAGAAATTTATGGGTAAGCTATATTCTGTTCCTAGAGGAGTAAATGTGCATTCATGCTGCCTTGTTCATTAGTCCATTAAATTGAAAAAAAAACAAAAGTTATGAGCAGATTGCTGTGTCGAATTTTCCTGTTAGAATTTTCTAGCTGCAAATCGCTACGTATGGCATCTAAATTAGGAATACACTCTAACGCTGTGCAATTCTACATATAATTAGGACATACCATTCACGGTGGTGCTGAAGTTTTCCTGACAGATTCTACAAGAAGCTTCACCGATCAGATTCTTCATATCACTGGAGAAAAGGGGAAAACCAAGTCAAAATGCTGAATGCATTACCATAGGTCCATAACCAGCATCAACCAACACACAAGAACACTTGTGAAAATGGTACTCACATTCGGCATTCAACGCTACTCCCATGATTGCAGAATGGGCAGGAAAAGACCGTATCAAGCTTGTCCATCCGCTTCTTAGGAGGTGGCTTAGCCGCTGACTTTCTCTTCCCCATGGTTCAACTTCTTTTCTTCAAATCAAACCAAATACAATTACTATAATTTACTGAACGACCATAAGATGTACACATCTATGAAGTTTCTAGTTGTAAAGAACATGCCACAAGACACAACAATAGACAGATTCTTTTGAACAAGGCAAAGAATACACACGAGCAAATCCAGTGTATTCTATGTCACGAGATAGCAAACTAATCATAATGGATTCACGATTCAGGAACACAAAGACCTTGTCTGTTCCTGCCATGGATACTATATCCACTGCTCAATTCATAAGAAATTCATCAAGATATGATTGAAAAGAGATAGTCTGACATCACTCTTCCGATCCAACCTAGAATACAGTTCTTTCAATCGCAGAAACATAGGGATGATAAACAGCCAACAAACCGTTTGGTCGAGCAAATTTTGGAACGAAATCAAGAAATCTGGGACTAACCCTAGAAAGCCGTCATACCTCACGCCATCTACCAAGAACGGGCCAACCTACCCGATCAAACAACAATCATCGACGATACTACCCCTGAGTTCGACCATGAACGCCCTCAACACCCCACGGTAACGGATCGGGCGGATCAGCCCCATCAAGACACACACTTACACACACCACCGATGCAAAATCACAGACAGAACGAAGAGAAGAAATCGCAGGAAATTCCATGAATCAGATGAACAGGTGACGAAAGAGAAAGGAATTTCGAAGACTACTGGGGGATCCTACTCACCTCGGGGCGTGGAAGGATTGGGGAACGCCGGAATGGGGGAGGAGAGAGCGCAGTAGAGGAGAGGGGGGATGAAAAAGCGTTGGGAAATGCCTCCTCTTATAACGCAACGCAACGTGGGGTTGGGTTGGTGAGTCACTGATCACTGGGTCCCACCAAGTCCACACCCGTTGGGTTTGGGCCCGAGAAATTTCCCGAGCCGGGCTCCGCCGCCGCCCACCCGAACATGGCGGCATAATAATGCTTTTAGTAAAGGCACTGTCTTTTACATAGTGGACCATAACATCTTCTAATACAACACCCTTATGTTCGCTTTGCTAATTTGCCATCAGCCTATCATCCAAGCTGCTATGAAAATCTTCATATCACAAAACACTTGTAGCTTGGACTATACTAAAGAGTAAAACAATGGAACATGATTCGTACGATTTTCGCCGGGTCGCCTCGGCACTACTAGAAACCAAATACGAGGAACCAGTGCTGGACGCCCTGAACACATGAAGAGATGAAACATTGTGCACTAGTGCACTAACCGTGGATAGTTACAAATAGGGGTGGAAACGGATCGGATACGGTCGAATAGTCTCAAATACGAATACGAATCCATATTTTTAAAACGAATACGAATACGAATTCGAATATTTTCAAATACGGATACGAATATTCTCGAATACGAATACGGATATTTTCGAATACGGATTTTCTCGGATACGAATATCGGATAAAACGGATTCCTAACGGTTTTGCCGATTTTTCATCGGTTTTTAACCGGTTACCAGTTTTAAACCGCCTAAATTCAAGTTTTGAATCACAAAATTTGTACGGATTTTTCATGGGTTCTAGAAATGGATCAAATAGTCTCGAATACGGATACGGATACGAATATTCTCGAATACGAATGCGAATACGAATACTCTCAAATACGAATACGAATACTGATATTTTCGAATACGGATTTTGCTTACCATATTCGGATTTCTCTCGGATACGAATATCGGATAAAACGAATTATCCGTTACCGTTTTCCACCCCTAGTTACAAATTATACTATGTTTCATCTTGTAACATTGAATCACAATAGAAAAATAATAAGATGAGTTCATGGATCTTGAATTAATTCGGATGAATTCATGGATCTTGAATTAATTCCTAGACATTTTAGCTTCATCCATGCTGTGCATACGTTTGTTGGTAGGGGCCAATGCTAATTAAGAACTAATCCTTGATAAAAGGTTAGCTTGAACAATAGGGGGCCAGCCCCCTTCTCTCTGCCGCTGGTGGGCAGGCAAGACACCGTTTATTATCGAGTATTCTAGTCTCTTTTAATTAGGTTGTTCGTATAATTGTACTACCGTATGTGCTTAGGACTTATTCTTTTTTACTTTGACTTATATCTACAGCTTATGGTTTCTGATTATTCACGAGATATAGTACGGAGAGATAGACACTCGTGGGTGATTTTGGCTGATATATATCAAATCACTACATTGTCTACTATAATCGAGGATAGGTTCTTTTGGGCTATGGCTTATGACTTAAAATTTTGAATTTTGGCTATTCGCGAGAGGCAGTACGGAGAGGAAAATAGTCATGTACGATTTTGGTCGATACAGCTAAACTCATTATACTTTTTACTATAATCTTTCTGTTGACCTCGTCTTGAAAAAACGCACTGTTTAAAAGCTAATTATTATAGCACGTATAAGCCAAAGTCAAAGTTAAGCCCAAAAGAAGGTACCCTAACTTGTAGACTCCAGTTTGAAAAGATGTTTCGTTTAAAAACTAGTTACTGTAGAAAAGTCCAAACTACAAGCCGAAAAGAGGTGGCCTAGGTTGTTTGTAGAATTGTAGGTGAGCATTAGTTCTTAGACCCGTCTAGTTGCTCTTAACCTCACCTTACATTTTGTAACGGAGTGTTTATAAATTATACACGATGGAACCATGGAACCAAAAGCAGCTGGAACCGTTAAAAGCTTTCACGGATGAAAGAAAAAGACCCGTTGGTCATACGGCTCAGAACCATTAGCTGCTGAAAAGATGCTACCATTTGCAAGGCGTCACAAGAATTGTCTGGAATCCATTCCGGATTCGGACTCAACTCCGATCTGCGTCCGTTGCATTTACACAACATTGGCTGTACATGCATTTCGATGTAAGATCGTCTGCGTTGTTCAGTTTTAGAACAAAACACTGAGCAGTCGATCAGAAGTTCAGAACTCGAGCCCACTGTTCATCTGAATCGAGAACCATGGCCGGCCAAAACTATGGAGCGGAGCGTCCACTCTGAGCACTAACCCCGAGCTTGCCGCGCTGCCATTCATCTTCGATCTTCCAATCTGCGATGTCCAAAAAATATTGATTAAGAGGTAAAACAAAAAAAAATGCTTCAGGGTGATAGGAAAACAAATTTCAATAGCGAGGGTACGGAGAAACAACTGGTCTGACCGATATGGAAGCGTAGGCAGAAGGAGAAGCAGTGTGGGAGTAGCCACAGGCAACGCCAGCGTTCTCATGCACTGAATGGATCAACTCCATGCACAACCCAGGGCGGCTTCCACCGAACGTAGGGCATATGCTGGTCATCAGAACGAAATGACAATCAGTTTAGATCTATACTCATTTCAGCAAGATTCTATTTCCAACAGCCCATGCAGAGTATACATGCATCAGATTGTCAACCACCAAACAGGAATCCCAGAGAGCAAGAGATATCACGTTGATCATCCGGACAAGAGAATGACAAGAACAAAGGGGTTCAAGTGATATGCCTGAACTGCAGGGCTGGTTGTAACATAAGGCCACATCTCTTCCAGGACAATGCTTGTACAATTCCCAGTGAGAACGACTTATCTGGCCACTGAACCGTTGGAATGACGCTGCCTCCACTCATGTTCTGGAAGCAACTGAGACCATCTTGTGAGTGGAAACGATATAGGCATTCCAAATTCACAAAGCAGTACGCAGTAATGAACCTTCTGCTGTATACATGCAGATATATTTTGAGCATCAGGTAGCTAGCTAGCTAACCTTGAAAGAGAAGCTAAGCCTCTTCTCTCCTGGGAATCTCCCATGGGCTTGAAAGATTCCACCACAGAGAGGAAGAAAAGCTCGCGTAGTGAACCCGTCCCCGGCCACATATCTTAGTTGCCCATTTGGAAATTGCATGTCCATGAACGACTGTCTTGTTTTAGAGGAGAAAGTTCAGGCGAAGATGGATGGAAAGAACAAGAATATACTGTTCCCCGAACAGAAAAGAACAGAGACTTACACAAGCAAATGGATTGAGGCAAATCATCGACATGAAGAACCATCTCCTGTGAGCCGACCAGTAAGCCGGACACACCGAATGCACTCCATTCTGCACGACCAATACATAGCAGCTCTTATACTCGAGATATTTGCATTGTGAAATTCTTCTGACAAAAGCAAAGCTCGTCTAGTTTGCGAGAACACTCCACCTTGCGCTCGAATCCGTACCAAATGAGATGCCGCTTGGAGAGGTGCACCGGGAACAGCAGCGTCGTGTCGCGGACGAAGAGGACCGGCCCGAGCTGTATCAGGAACAGGGGCGCGCCGTCGCCTCTCGGGGCTGCGGAGCTGCTGCTGTGCGACGCCTCCGCCCGCCACAGGTCGCCCCTCGCGACCACCGAGCTCTCCACGTCGTTCGTCCTGCTGTCGTACGTCGCCGACAGGTTCATGCTCCCCTGCATCGAAGCCAAAACGTCTCATTGAGTTGCGCGCCAAGATTGCCAAGGTGGATATTTATGCGCGGTTTTGGCTCTTGCCTGCGACCGCGTGAACCGCCCGGAGGCACCGATCGGATCGGACCCGGTGATCCCTTCCTTGCTCTGCGCGTCGGCGGTGGCGCCAGCCGCACCGCTCCCACCACCTGCATTTCTCCGATGCTTCGTCCCGTCGCCGTAGAAGCTGTCGTCGATGCGGAGGCGGCGGAATACGTCGCCCACGGCGCGGCCAAGGCGGCCGCCGGCGTCGAGGACGGCGGCGGCGACGCCCGAGAGCTGCTGCTTCTGCGGAGGCGGCGGGAGGGGGAGGAAGGCAGCGACGCGGCGGGCAAGGTCATCGGAGGAGGCGTCGGCGGCCATGGGCGGATGGGGAGGGCGCGCCGGGTTTGGTGTGAGGTTGGCCGTCGGTGGATAAGGGACTCGTGGCGGGAAGAAGTTGGGGAGGAGGGGACGAAATGAGTTTCGCGTGGACGCGGTGTATGGGAAGGCGTCATGGGTGTTGAAAGTATTTATGCGGCGTACGTATGGTCGTTCTGTGGATGCGGTCTAGGAGAGGGGGTGGTGGGAAACTATGCGTTCAAAAAGCCGTCGAAGAGTGGGACTGTTAGGGTGTGTTTGCTTCCATGCAGTGTGGATGGGATCATCTAATCTAGTTTTATGATGTGTTTATGTGTTTTGTTAGATGGATAGCATTGTTTTATCCTAGATGGAGTCATCCAACTACAAGGAATATTCTCCTAATATGCTGCACGAGGTGATCCCATAAATTTGGATGGACAAGCTCGTCCAGGCGTTGGCACGCTCGTAGTGAATGGGATTCGATCACCCCCGTTCCACTCCAATTGCCAACGCTCTCCAGCCCACCTCCATTTTCACTCGAATGACAAGTCAAATTAGAAGGGGTGAGAGAAGAGGGTGAGGTAAGGGGGATCTCGGCGGCATGGAGAACTGGAGAGGGGCGGCGGCACTTTGGCGGCATGGAGAACTGGGGCATGGACCCCATTCTCCCCACGCCGCCATGGCCGATGGCGCGGGCCTCACCTACGCGATCTCTGGCACCCGCAAAGGGGGTCACCGTGAGCGCTCCTGCTGCCACCGGAGATTCAGATCGATACAAACTATTCTACTTAAATTGTTACGATACCAGAAGTAAAATCTAGTTCAACTTCTAATTATATAGGGACTACTAAATATAAAAACAATAGGTTAACTATACCGACACCCTGGAGGTTGAACCCGATGTGCTATTAGCTCCCTAATCGTCCCAAACACCATGAGATAGATCCATCTCATACGTTTTCTTTATCATAACCATCACTTTCCCCTTCCTAATAGAACTCCCTTGGGAAGGCTATCATTCACCCTAAGTGAAGACCCAAGCTAACGATCATCTAAACAAAGGAGAATAATAGTAAGTGTGAGTACAGAAATACTCAGCAAGTTTATTTAACAAAATACATTGTATGCTACTAAGTTAACATTTCTTGGAACACCATTCACATTCTCATCCTCTTTTTCATTTCCTTTCTCGTTCTCATTATTTCTTTTTCTCTTCTCATTTTCATTCTCTTTGTTGTTTTTATGGCTTATAGAAAAAATGTTTTTAGGTTGTGAAAGAATTTTGAAATGTTAATTTAGAAATCTACTGAACACTCGTATAGTGGATAAAAATCTCCGCTGGATCCATAGCCTCCAGTTCAGGAAACATGCCTGAATTCATGATTTATATAGCATTGTGCAGGCTTGAATCACTCTACCCATAGTCATTCTAACTCTATCTGTAACAAATTCATTTGTATTTCCTTAGATGAGATACTCAAGTCGAGGTTCAAAACATTTTCTCTACTTCAGTGTATTATAACTCCACCCAGTTATCACGATGTTAACTCCTGTGTCGAGGAGGCTAGCCACTTCGATATATAAATTAAGGTTCTGATGACAAATTGCTTTTAATTCTTTTCCTCCTTTTGTTCGGTCTTTTGGTATTTTACCATTAATTTTCTTCGCAATTAATAATGCTAGCTATTCTAGTTTAGCAATATTTATGTAAATGGAATTGTGATGTAATTATTATTTTTTATTTTAGTGATGATGGACTTGGTCGAGATTGAGATTTATAAATTGATATAATTGAAATTGAAATTGATGTAATTTGAATGATATTTGATGGAGATCAAGGATGGCAGATGGATGTAATTTAAATTGTAGGAAGATGTACTTTGAACTGTCATATTGATGTAGTATGGGATGTTAATATTTTTATTTGAGTTGAGGGATGATTTTAATTATCGCTTGACTGACAGAATTAATTTAGTCTATATTGATTGCAATTATTTTACTTAACCTTTGTTGATTGGAATCACATTGAGAAGAAATCGGTATTCTAAAATTTGAAATTTTGAGATGGCTTGTACATTTTTAATTTGGACTAGTCTTGTGAAAAGTTTTATTTACTTGGTCTGTCCCACATTTAAAAAAATTGCACGATTACTTTAATCAAGTACTTAATTAATTTCTATTAGTCTTAATTCACTGGTTAAGACGGATTAGCAAATGCGGGTTCTCACACCTACCTACAACTTGTGCGCCATGTCACACTCAATTCACCAGCAGGAACATGATCATCATATCAGGGGGTTAGGTCATTAGGTGACTAGTTTAGTTGAAAATAATATCTTATTTTGGTGATGGACTATACATAGTTTCCTTTTTGGAACATTTCATCAAAAGAAGAATACAGTACTTTTGAAACGTTAACAACGGTAGAAAAGGCATATAATCCACACATACTTTATGTAGCACTATACACACACACACATATACATATATATACATATGCATATACATTCTTGTATATATATATATAGACACACTCAAGCTAGCATACATATTGCCCAAACAATCACTCAAGGAGTCAAGATATATATAGCTATACTAAAATATGCAATGGAGGTTTAATGGTTTATAGTGCTACCTTGGAAGGTGCATTTGAGCACACCAAGTTGAGGATTTCGCGTGCACACTTCCATTAATATATACATGTATGCATGCATGCTTCTGGTTGATGCCGAAAACAACACTTAACAATCTAAATCCAGTTCTCTTCGATCCGTTTGCCAATTTGCCTACCACGCGTGCATCTGATTGGGATCACATCAAAGGTGAGTTGGTTTTACTGTTTTAGTGGCTTAGGGTTGAATTTGGTTTATATATGTATGGTTGGGTAGTGTTATTAAATTGGGTTAATAGCCTCGATTTTGGACTGGTTAGTATCAAGTTGATATTTTTGGATTGCATGAAGTTTATTGACTTTGAGAAGTGGATAAGAAACCACCGAGATGAAACATGCTAGGAAGTGTTTAAGAAAAGAAAACGCACAACAAATTATTGGGTCTATTCTTTTTGGCTGAAGTTTATAACTTTTGGCTACGGTTTGTAGCTTTTGAGCTGTTCGTGCGAGAGATTACATAGTAACAGAAACTCATGTGCGGTTTTTGCCGATATAAATGAAGTCGGTACAGCATGTACTATAATTAACTAGTAGACTCTATCTTAAAAAGATATTCCGTTTAAAAATTAGTTACTGTAGAAAAACCGAAAATCAGCTTTTAGAAGCTGAAAAGAACATGCTCATTACCTTACCAGCTTTTCTTAGTGTTTATCCATCAAAAAGTCAAAAACAGAAGTACTTTGTAGTTAATTTATAATCGCCATATGTAAGTAATAAGTTCTTCATGAAATACTTATTGCAAACGCAAGAGTGAAATGAATGGATCAAGCTTGCTTTGAATCTGTTCATGGTGCAGAGTCCTCACTTCATGCAAAGACATTTTTGTAAGCTACTAGAGTACAAGCATATCTGTTCCTTTCTAGTTGACAAAAGAGATGGTTGATGGTTGAACAATACGTAAAGGCCGAGATAAGAAACTCGGACAACACATGGATCCAAAGAAGTACGCAGGCAGCGGGCGACAAGATGAGAAGCAACAGTTTGCCTGAAACAAATGGTGCCTTCCACACCCGGCCAAGAGCTCTCGATCGATCGCTGGCTAGACTCTGCCTGCATGAGCTCAAACGTGGAAATCTGTAGCACTCCGTACCTTCGGATTGAACGGTTAGTGATGTGGTCCAAGAGATAATTATATGAATTAATGATTGTAAGATTCCTAGTCGAATGTCATTGGTCGAGATATTAGTGACTTATAGAACACATGTATTGATTGTTGATCATATTTCACCAGTAATAGATATAGAGATATCAAATCAATAATATAGATACATGTTAGAGAATATGATGCTGTTAAGATTGTTATGTTTTCTGCATCATCAGTTGGTCTTAAGCAATGATGATGCATAGTCCTTGTACCTGAGTTCAACATAGTTTTCTACGTGTATAATAGTATACTTAGGGCTTTTCAAATGCTACTCTATAACTGGGTAGTTATAAAGATAGCTTTCGAGTAAACTATGAAATATGCGAAAGAATGCGACTAGTCAGATATGAGATTTGCTCTTCCTACACAATAGGAGAGATATCACTGGCCTCCCGATGTGGTCGGATAAAGAAAATGCATGACCATGCTATGAGTGGTCGAAGAGTAGACCATGGGAAGTTATTCATCACTAGATCGAAAAAAGATTAAACAGTTCATGGATAACACGTTTTCCACCTGGAGTCCGGATTGGATATCATGAGGCAAATGGAGAATACATAAACAAGTAAATAGGTCATGAGGCAAATGGTGAATACATAAACAAGTAAATAGGTCCAACAAGATGCAAACTGGTAGTATGAGTATATTGATTGGTCGTGACCTGGTCGGACATATCACAGACTATTCTATGAACTGGTCATAAAGGGATACAAACTGGTCGTGATCATATACGATCTAGTCATAAAGAGTTATGAGTTAATCGTGAGTGATTAAGACCTAGTTACATATTATATTGCACAAGGTTCATTCGGATTGATCTTTATGTATATTTAGGAGCCGATATGTCCTACTAGGAACTGCCATCGACCAGTGATCGAAAAGGTGTTTCCAAGTTACAACCAACCATATATGAATTTGCAAGGTCACGCACTTAAGGCTTAGAACAATAAGGCTCCAGATGATAGATTCTGAGTGAGATACGATCTCTATTCGTATCGGATAAGAATCCGATCAAAGGCTCTACGGGTTGGATATGATCTCCAGTCGTATCGAATGAGGATTCGATAGGAGGTTATATATTGAGAAATGTGTGGGGTGGGAGTGTACGGAAAACCAAGGATCAAAGGAGATCCCAAGACATACATATTGAAACCCTAGCCACCACCTCTCGAAACCCTTGCTGTACGCACTGGTGCTAGCATACCGGCGTATGACGTTCCATTCCCGAATGTGTGGACTTCGGTAGAGACGTTGCTGTGACTGCATCGCTGATTGGGATGATCACGAGGAGGAGATGACTGGCTCATAAATATCTACTACGGCTCGTGAATATCGACTTCTGCTCATAGCCGATTGATTAATTCCACTACATTGACGCGTGCTATACTGAACCAGACTGCTTTAACTCTTCTTCCGCTGCACTGCACATCTAGTAGTAATGATCTATAATCTTTTACTTGCATAGCTTCCTGATTTATGTGGTAGAACTTTTAATTAACGCTAACGTAGTCTACCCTATATCCCAACATGAGCAACAAGAGTTTCCTTAAAGGAAAGCCTTCCCGCAAAACAACAACACAAGCTCCAAACTCTGCATGTCAACAGGTGGGTTCTTTTAGAACGTGGCTTTGGTTGTTAGCTTATAAATTTTGAATTCTGACTGTTCATGACAGACAATATACAGAGAAAAATAGTTGCATGTAATTTTAGCTGGTATAACTGTATTCAGTACAGTATCCATTATAATCTACCTATAGATCCCGTTATAAAAAACGTATCATTTAAAAGCTAATTTCTATAGCAATAAAAGCCATACCGACGCCCAACCGAAGGCAGCAACGCAAGCTCCCCTTTTCCTTGGGATCTGTTTAGTCATATATTGCTACTGTTTCTTTTTGTTTTTTTTATGTGATCACCACTGATAAGATTTCACAACTGATATGATAAGATGATGTATTTACTTGCTTTAACCGTGTTCCATATAGATCAAGGCCGTGAAGTTTCAGAAAAAAAAAATCCGTGTTCCGGACGACACCCAAAAAGTTCCCGCTATAATGAACGTGCCCAGCTTTGTCACAACTTGTGTGGTCACAGCTTACAAGGTATTCAGATCTCGGAGAACCAGTTAAGGGGCGTTGGCTTATTAATTTTAGTTTTTTGTTGCTTTTTATTTTTTCTCTTATTTCTTTGTATTAATCGTAAAAATATAACAATGTTTTTTATTTTCAATTAAATGACTTTAAAAAAGCTAATAATTGTTACAGTGTGATTTTAGTCAAAAGCCTATTGGAGTTGGGTCTAATTGACCCATAATCTGAACTAAACGAGTAGAAAACAGCCAGCAGTATGTTCTGAAAGTTTTTACTGTTCGAGCCCCCTGATGGCGCTTTTTTGCAGATCTGGCCTCCTACGCGGTTATTTTTTGTTTCTGGCTCCCTCCGAAGTGGAGATTCTTCGGCCGTCGGCGCGTGTCCATTTCAGCAGCCGTGGAGTGCAGAACACTTACGTAGGCGCTGAGCCTACAAGAGGTCCTTACAGTATTCTTACGAGTACGACTTACGACCATGATTCCTTGACCATGGTGCCTCGACCACTACTTCAAGTACTCGAACACACGAGTACTCGACACACGACTACACAGTCTTGATACTTTTGCAAGCGTTCCGCACTCCACGGCCGCTGAAATGGCCATGTGTCGCCCACCGAAGAATCCATGCTTCAGAGGGGTCCAGAAATGCAAAATAACCGCGCAAGAAGCTAGACCTGCAAAAAACCACTAGAGGGCTAGAACAGTAAAAACTTCTACGTCCGGTACACGTGGAACGGGAGGTCGGTTGTCCAACCCCGCCAACTCACGCATGCATGATTTGTTGTGATTGTCGCATGCGCATTGGCCTCCCTGCAAGATTTGATCTGCTCCGTGTTTTTGTCGATTCTGATGTCTCAGCCTAGTTTCAGCTTTAATTAACTTAGGGACGTTCATGTTGGTTTTGCTGATAGCTTTTGACCTTTAGCTGAAAATAAATAGTATCTTAATATGAATTTGCACAAATTTTAAAGCATGATGAATGGTGGATAGATGTTATTTACCTCTTTATTTGCTTTGAGATTAGTACTACTCTTGTTAGTGGGAAAAGCATAGAAACACTGCTCTAAATAGTAATGGCTGAAAGAATTGACTTTTAGAAGGAGGAGGCAAGTAGTGGAAAAAAGTGAGGGAAAGATGTGTAGGCATGATGGGAACGAGAGGAGTAGGGTGCATGATGCACCTGTGACCCCTGCTTTATCCCAGAGCGAGATGGTAGCGAAAGAAGTGAAAAAACCGTTTCGAAAAGCCAGATGTTCGTATTATTTTTTTTTTGCATTTTTAAGCAGAAATCATAAATAAAAGTCAATATGAACATGCTTAGGGTCTGTTTTTTTTATTATGACTGTGGTTTATGGTTTTTTGTTGAAATTTTTGAATTTGTAGTTGTCCGTAATAGAGATTATGGAAAGAGATCCTCGCTTGCGATTTTGGCTGGTACAGATGTTATGCTTTTTATGTGTATTTTAATTAACTTATAGACCATATCTTAAAAAAATACTCTATTTAAAAATTAGCTAATATAACAAAAGTCAAAAACCGATTTCAAAAGTCTCGGAAAGAACAAGCCCTTAGCTTAATGCTTGTACGCAGCTGGTGAGGTGACTCCTGCTGCATCGCCGTGCCTTGCCCAAACCCTACGCATCCCGTTCGTCCTGCAGCTCGCCTCCTTGTCCCAACCACGCGTCTCCTGCGCTTATATAAACCCTCCCTGATCCCCTCGAAATCTTCCGGGTTCTATCCCAAACACACATAAACATTTGATATCTTCTCGTCCTTGTGCTTCTCAGCTTACCATCCAGCTGAGCTACAAAAAATGGCCTTGTGCAGCAGCAGAGTGGCACTACTGATGGTTCTCTTGCCACTTCTTGTGGCGCTCATGTCGTCGCCACCGTGCGTAGCGGCGAGGGTGCTGCTTGCCGACGGGCGTGCCGGCGGCGAGGCGCCGCACACAGTGGATGTCAAGAAAGAAGGCGGTTCGACAGCGGCGAGCGGGCTCCCGGCGATCGCCGGCAGGAGGACGTGGGGCAATGCCGCGCGGGTCTTGGGGTCGGTCCCGAGCCCCGGAGTCGGGCACTAGCTGCGCGTGATTATCTGTTGAGCTGAGCGCCATGATTGTTTCTTTGGTTTGGTTTCTGTGGTTTTTTTTTCCCCTCGAGTGATTGGAGGTTGGGTATGCTAGGAAGGGAGGTTTTGTAGGCCCGTGCGCGCGTTAGACGAGCAGATGCTGTCGTACGTTGCGTCGCTACGTTCGTTTCCACCTTTTTGCGTGTGCTTTATTGTTTGTTCGGTTGTGGTGTAGGCCTGGTGTTCGTCTGTACTTTGTACGTAGCAATTCCATTCAGAAATTATGTGATCATCATTTCGTTATTTTTAGATACGCTGGGAATTTGCGGATCAAATCCTGATATACATAAATGCTTTTGTCGGTGTCGTTGAGACTTATATTTTCTTTTTTTCGGTTCTTGATTCGGAAAGAGATCTGAGCCAACCTTATTATAATTTATCACCTAACCGATTTAGCTAAGTGATTAATCGTGTTCTTTTTTCTATTAATGAAATGATACGCAAGTCTCAAACAAAAAACTTAGCAAAAGTTTGGCACTCACTGAAGGTGGCACATGAGTTCTTTTGAGTTGTGGTTGTAGTTTTTGGCTTATAGTTTTTAAATTTTGTCTGTTCATGAGAGATAGTACGCAGAGAAAAAGTAGCATGCAATTTTAATCGGTATAACTAAATTCGGTATAATATCTACTATAATCTATCTGTATATTCTATCTTAAAAAGATATATTATTTAAAAGTTAATTACTATAATATAAAAATGATAAGCTAGAGCCTAAGCACTTCCGAACCCAGCCAGTGCTAGTGTAGGATCAGCATGTATTTTCTGAGGCTGAAATTATTATGTGTGTCCAGTCTGCTATGGTTGTTCAACCGTTAGACGACTAGGGGTTTACCTCCCCTCACGCGCGCGCGGTCGGCCGAGCGCCATGCTCTCATTTCGCCTGAGTGGAAAGAAAGGAAGGGGAGAAGAGAAAGAGAGGAGAGGAGAGGATGAAAGGAAAGTAGGAGAAGAGAGGAGGAGAGATCTGCGCATCGACGATGGTGAATCCCCTGCATTTCTTTGTATATTTACATTTGAAATATCGTACATTTAATATGTTTGTCCGTCTATCTCTGATACATTCAATGTGTTCAACCTGATCGAAGAAAGAAACATCACCTAGTCGAAGTCTCACTTCTTTGCACGTGGTCCAGCCCACTAGAAGGAGCTTCATAGCGTCTTATCATTTCCAACACTTGCTATCAGTAAACAACAACTGAGTTGACCAAGAAAAGTCGAATGAATTTAAATAAAGATCTCTAAGTGTTTGTACTATTCTTGTTTATGCCTTCAATATGATTAAACCTAGTTGAATAAAGGTAACGTTACCTAGTCGAAGCCTTTTCTTTCTGCATGTGGTCCTGCCCACTAGAAGGAACTTCCTAGCGTCGACTCGTTCCTAACTTTTGTTACCAGAACATGACAATCGAGATTGACAACAATAGTTGGATGAACTGTTATGATCTCTACTTATCCTATTCTATACTATTTGCTTAGTTTATCCGTAAAAACTAAGTAAATAGTCGGGAATTAGGATAGAATTATTAATATAACTTCAATTCCTAGTCATAATTTAACTTTCTTTCATTTTTTTGTCTTACGAGTACTAACTACTCAACAAGATAAATTATAGAAAAAGGAAGATGATTTTTCATTAACAAAAAGTTTGTTTTTGCAAAGTTCCATATTGCAAAATTACTCTAATGAAGGAGAGCCGATTTGCATCTCCTCCGTGATCTTCTGTCCAGTTGGCTCCAGTTCTTCGATTATACGTGCTACCTCTGTTTTAGAACAATTGAAGTCATAATCGATCGGTCGAAGGTTGAGGTTTTGGTCGCATGCCTTGAGTTTTTTTCCAAGGCATAACTTACAACGCTCTTAACGGCCTCCCGTATCGAATCAGCTTGGTTGGTCTTTAGAGTGGTTAAGAGCTTCTCTAAAGCTCTGAGTTGTCATCCGATCGTACTTGTGGAGCAGTTATGGTGTCCTTGGAAGGATTGATCTTCTCAGTACCAAGCCCTCCAAGTAGATCATTTAGAAGAGAGACATTCTCCTGAAAAATGCTCTTCATCAACTGTGTCTATTTCTGACTACAAGTCGAAACCTCTACGAGTCGCTTTATTTCGACTACAACCTCTACAAAACAGAGTGAAACTTAGTCAGAAAAAGACTTCATAAAAATACTGGTTAGTAAGAACTGATCGAAGGTAAAGATTTTCTTCCCTGCTAGTTGAGACTCGAGTTTCTCAACTTCATCTTTATGCTGAACATCCAGCGACCTGATACTCTGATCTTTTCTTTGCTGATATGATAAGCTCACCGATTACTTTGGTCTTTTCATCGACTTCAGTGCGAAGATTACCCTTTTCGACCTCTTTATCTATAAAAAGAAAAGAGTTAGAGAAAGACAAGAAAGGCATTCAAATAAGCAGTCATAAGACATTCGAACTGTTGGACGACTTGAGCTAGTCGCTTAAGCTAGTTGAGTGACTAGACCCTAGCCGCTCCACGGTTAGGTGACATGGGCTAATCGCCCAACCGTTGAACGACTAGTTCATGTCGTCTAACCGTTGAGTGACAGATAGTTATTACTAAAAAAACACAGATATAATAGTGTAATTTAGAATAAAAAATAGATTATTAAAAAATTCCATGATTTACTATCGTGCATTATGTATGTCAAGACGACAAATATACTCTAAAAGCTAGAATTCTAGAAGTTTATTGGTCTGTGGTTGAGCCTAGCCTCAAAAGTCAAAGCTCTCTAAGGGGAATAATCTAGAAGTTTGTGGTGAGGTTTTATACTTCAACTAAATTATTATATAGATGCATTTTGGCATGTTCAATGTTTATCGGATGGCATAGAACATTTGAGATAATGTCGCGCTTTCTTAACTCTTCTTTTGCAACGAACTTGGGGGGGGGGGGGGGGGGGGGGATGCGAAGCAAATCAACTTCAGGAGTACGCATGCATTTGCCCCACCAATTATATGTACTTGTGTGTACGGTGACAAAGAATGCTATATGTACATACTGGTTGGGCAACAACGTCTCAACAAGATATTTGTTGTACGAATCCCTCTATAATGATCTCGATGACCTTTCGAAGTGGTCGTTATAGGTATGTTTATTTTCCCTGTGGTTTATAGTTTTTGGTTGTTTATGTGAAAGATTACAGAATAACTGAAACTCATGTACGGTTTTTGCTGATACAAATAAAATCAGTATAGTATATACTATAATTAACTAATAGATTCTTTCTTAAAAGGACATTTTGTTTAAAAGCTAATTACTGTAAAAAAAACTAAAAACTAAAATTAAAGGCTGAAAAAGAACAAACCGTATCTAGCTAGGACCTTTCGAAGGATGTGTACGTATACATCACAAAAAAGATCATATGCAGCGCATTGTAGGTTGGGGACCTGGGGTGGTACAGGTTTGCACTTTTCTAAGATTGTGTTAGGTTTGCTAAGCTCAATGAGGACTATGCATGCAATGCGACATCTCACTCTCCGTCGTCTGAAAAATGAAACTATCTCTTCTGAAACATCTGTCCGAAAAATATCTCATACTACATTTCGACAGGCCAATGGAATAATGCTCGCCCTTGCGTTGTTCAAGCCAGTTAACATCTGAAAATATCTCACCCTTAAACATCAAGATACTTAAGTTGATTTGTACTCCTTTAGACGCCAGCAAAATCGATCTAATAATTAGCTGTACGTGTTATCTGAAGTTAGTGATATACTTTAGAGATAATCATGAATTATATCACTTTTATATTTATGATCTTTTGAATAATATGTTATTTTGTTCCTTTAATAAATATATTTCATATTGATCAATAAATATGTGACTTGTTGTAGAACTATTTATTTATGTTTTAATGTTATTCTAAATTATCTATGATCTTATATCATTATATAGGATCCTTAGGCCTGATATCGTCATTGTTTTCTATATGTGTAATAGTTTACTTAGGAGTTACTAAACACTACTTTGTGACTGGGTGGTCATGAATATAACTTTTGGGTTTATTATGAACATACGAAGGAATATGAGCGATCAAGATGGAATTTGCCCCTTCTATATAACAGGAGAGATATCTCTTACCCTTTGATGTGGTTGAATTAAGCAAGTGCATGGCCATGCCGAATGTGGTTGAGGAGTCAATCACAACTGAGTAATCCACTACAGCTTCGAGTAAAGGATCGAGCTATTATAGGATGGCACACTTTTCGCCTTGAGTTCGATCTGGTATCATGAGGCAAAGAGATCAGTACATAAACACTGTATAGGTTCATCCAATATGATATTTATGTATGTTTGGGATTCGTTATGTCCTGCTAGGGACCGCTACCGACTTATAAACTAGAAAGGAGTTTTCAACCTACGGAACCTATAGGTCAAACACTCCATGGGCTGGAATGATAAGGGTCCGAATGATAGTTTTCAAGTGGGATTTGATATCTACTCGTATCGGATAAGGATCCAATTGGAGGCTATATAAAGAGATGTGCGGGGCAGAGGGCTGGTGCTAGCCGCCACCTCTCATAACCCCTGCCGTGAGTGCTGGTGCTAGCATGCCAACGCACGATATTCCATCCCTAGACATGTGGACCTCGGTAGAGGCGCTACTGTGACTGCGGCGTTGATCGGGACGATCACAAGGAGGAAATGGTTGGTCAGAGGACAATCAACTACTACCACTACATCAACGCGGTCTTCATTGAATCAACTGCTTCAACTCTATTTCCGCTGCACTGCGCGTCTAATGGTAATGATCCATGATCTCTTACTCACATGACTTTCTGGTTTATGAGGTAGAAAATTTTGATTTGCGCTAGTGTAGCCTACCCGTATTCCAACACATAGCACTACTAGATGTAGACGTTTTAGTATATCCAGTTTAAATGGGTTAAGTTGGACGAGTTAGGAGCATTCCTATTGGTTTTTGTGGCTTTTGTTTGAAGAAGTCAGAAACCAATATAAATACTTGGCTTCTCGAAGCGGGTTTCCTACTCTCACTCTAGTCTCGCTCTGAGGATAGAGCAGGGCTCACAGGAGCATGACGTACCCCACTCCTCTCACTTCCGTCTCACGCACGCATCTCTCCCTCACTCTTCCCACCGCTCGCATCCTCCTTCCTAAAAGTCATTCTTTCGGTAACTACTATTTATTTTCAACCAAAAACTATCGGTCCCAGTCAAAAACTATCAACAATTGCCAATAAAAACATCCCCTTAGTTAAGCTCGTGCCATTAATCATGATCCATCTGTGCTTACCTTTTAGACTCAAGCAATATCTGGTTTCACTATAGCCAGAGCTTGCTACATGGAGAAGTTTGCGTATCGTGCAGATTGTTATCTTATCTTGAGTCACTTTGACACCTACCATTCCGACAGCCATACAGATGCTTTGAAACAACCTGAATTTTGAAAACAATTTGAATTTTCTCAAATTTTTTATTTCACGCAAATCCTTACCCAATTTCGCATCTTCTTCACTCCTTGGTGCCTTCCCTCACTGGTCCTGCCCCTCCTCATTCCACTTGTGCCAAGCTCTGGTTGTCATCATTATTCACCATTCGACAAATATCGGAGGATGATGCACTGCCGTGATTTTTGCCACCGCCTCTCTCTTGACCCTTGGCAATCATCGTAGCAGCCTGGTCAGTCGATCGTACCATCTTTCCCTGAGCCTCTGACACCTCATTAATTTCCCTTAGCTTGTGCTGAAGCTCCCAAGCTAGACTTTGCCACCGCCACCTCACTTCTTCCTCTCACGGCCGACCACCCCAAGCCGCAATATTTGACCACCGGTCCTAACGCTTTTAGTCTCCATACGCAACCGCCATCTCTCTTGAACAAGCATCGTGGCCACCTCACCTCACCTCCCCGCCGCTCATCGTCTCACTGACCTCTCTACTCCCTATCTGCTCTCACCCTCTCACAGCTGACCTAACATTCCCCTTAGCTTTTGATCACCGCAATATCGTGCCCGAGGAAGTGCCAAATATCTACACTGCCAGCCGCGCCGCACCCTCCCGAGCCTTCCTGACCCCTGCCATGCACCGCCACCACCATGATCTGTGTCCTGTGCCAAACCATCTTCCTCATGCTATTTAAACCCCTGAACCCCTCCATTTAAAAGCATCGGTACCCGAGGTGAACCATCACCATCAATTGCTCCGGAGACCAAAGCTCCATCGGCGATCACCAAAAAAACCAAAGTAAGCCCTGAATTCAATTCTATTGATTTGGCCCGTTACATTTAGATTGCCCTTGCCCGTAGCTTCCTCAAGCTCTAAGCAATACTCCCGAAGCAAGGCCCTAGCTTCCCGAGCCCCCTAATGTGCTAGCGTCTAGCGCCGCCACGAGGCCATGGGAGGCCACCGTGGGCAGCTCAACTCAGCTATCCCTAACCCAAAACACCACACCCCTAAGCTTCCCCTACTCCTAGAGATGTTCAATTGCAAATGCTATTGTCCTTTAACTCGCCATTAACCCCTGTGCCATTCAAAAGTCTCGAAGAGAGAAGACCTCACCGTCAATGCTCGCTTAACTTCCAGTAGCTCCCAAGCCCAGAGATGGAATCCTCGTGGCAACTCGTTCACCGTGTGATCTCCGCCGACTTCATTCTTGAAGTCGAACCTCGACCGTCCACCCGACTTCGTAGTTGGACACGAGACCACCCGAGTACTCGTAACTCTTATGTTCTCCGAGTACGCAGCGACAACCCAATAAGGACTAAACCCATTGTGAACTGTAAAACCCGCGATGAACAGTACCAAACCTGTTACTGTTGACATAACCATAAAATACATATATACATCCATTTCGATCATTTCAAACCCGTCTACCCATTTCTCAACTCTGTTTTCCCATACCAACCCTCTGTAATCCCTAAACATATTTTAATTGGTTTTACTTCTTTTATTTTCTTTCTTTTTATTCCTAGCTCAATCCTTCGAGCATGGAATTGATTTGTTTATTTTACTTTGCGCTAACACACGACATCGGAGACCAACCAGCCCAGGAAGGAGAAGCTTGAGAATCAGAAGAATACGAAATTGTAGAATACATTGATCCACAAGGCAAGTCACATATTTTTTCATCATGTTAAACCTATATTCCTTTAATTATTTATTTATCAGTATGTTCATTATGTTATTTATGCATTGTTATCTCTTGTACAATAAATAGTTAGAAGGACATAATACTAGTTATGTTCTACCACATGAAAAAGCCATGTTTTATTTGATGGTCATATTCACCTTTCCTAGTAATAATAAATTACTATAAAATATATCATGGTAGTTTAGAAAATTTAACTGCTTTACACTAGTAGTGATAGTGCTGCAGTGCACTAGATTATTTCTTTGTGAATGGTTACCTAGTTGATGAAAAGTAAGGACTACAACATTATGCTAAGTAAAGAACATAGTAATCGCTCAACCACAAGCATTGAATTGTCAAATCTGGTTTGGTAACTGCTCAAATCGATTGAATATTTACTATATGGATATAATATATTGTTCCAAAAAAGAGAACAGCCGGCGGAGTATGTGGTATATAAATGGTAAAATCATAATTTCAAAACGATAGGCTTCGCCCTGTGAGGCCACAATATTCCAGGACAGAGTGTACCTAGTCTATCGGGTAGAGATTACATAAAGAGATGAGCAGTGAAGCTACCTTATTTTTTAAACTCAGTTATGAGAGTTAAAAATCTTGTGGGTAAAGCTGGACAACTCTGCATAGTTACTTTTAAATGGTATTCGAATACGCTGTGCTTCCAGTAAAATAAGCTGTGTTTAATAGATGATTTCGATAGCGAGGCATAAGTAGATTGGAAATGATCTGATGGTAATCAAGATGTTGAAATCCTAAATTCCTTAAGACGTATATGATTTGTTATCTTGTTTTAAATTCAAAAATGTTTACAAATAAAACTACATTCACATAAAATGTTGAAACACATATGTTCCCATCTCTTGGAAATCTTGGCATGTAATTAAATAGCGTTTCCGCACGTGACTTGTTGAGTACGGTTGGTTGTACTCAGTCTTGCTTCATTTTCACAAAAACAGAAATCAGAAGAAGAAAAGACATTTCAAGTTTCCGTGTTAGGTTACGACTGCACTCAAGCGTTTCTATGGGAATTTTCTTCGAATCTTCTGATTGTAAATTAAGTTTTGAGTTTGGACGCTTGTTAAATTATTAAAGTTGACCATTAGGTATATATTTTAATCAAATTAACCCTTTTAAATATTCATGAGCAGGCATAATACTACTTCTGTCCGCAACGGAACTCGTTGACTGTTGCGGCACGTACGACGGCTCTGTTTCCAGAAACGGGGGCGTTGCATGCTTTGTCAGTGTGCTTTTTAAATTATACCGCTTAACACATGCCACATTCACACTATATGCATCTTTCAACTCAAACGGAGGTCGCTAGATAAATCTTATGTGCCTGAGGTGAGATACCAGGGCCGCTTCAGGATCAAATTCGGATGAGCAACTCGCACCAGAATGACGACCAACCAAGCTGCTTTGCTCCTCGTGCTCATTAGCATTAGCTGCTATAGGGCCTGTTCTTTTTAGCTGAAACTTATGGTTTTGGCTTTGGCTTGTGGCTTTTGGACTATTCGTGCGAGAGATTATAGAGTAATAGAAACTCACATGCGGTTTTTGCCGATATAAATAAAGTCGATACAGCATGTACTATAATTAACTAGTAGACTCTATCTTGAAAAGATATTTCGTTTAGAAACTAGTTACTTTAAAAAACCAAAAAAACAGCTTTTAAAAACTGAAAAAGAATATGTCCATAGCCTCTAGCAAATTTGAGCAAGCCCAGACTATGGTCGGTACTCGATAATGGCAATCTAGCTAGCATGGCCCGGCCTGGTCCGAGGTGTTTTGTACTAGTAGTCAGTGGTTGGTGACTCGACAACACAGTTTTTTCTAGAATAATAAGCAGCTCTTTATAACTCATTCAAGTCATTACAAACGATGCTTCGTATGAGCTCCGGAGCCTCAAAACGCCAGGATGAACCCGGATAGAGTTCAGCCATTTTAGCTGAAGGCTGACGTACTTCATTACAGTCTCTCCCTTAACATGTAAGAAAGAGCAGGAGAAGGGGTGGAGTGACCAGCACTTTGATGTCGCCGATGATGGCTCCCGTTTGCGATCTGTCAGGCTTCAAATTCTTCAACTTCTGAACGACGGATAAACAATCTGATGCTATAATCATACAGTTCAAACTCTTCTCCCTGGCAACGAGAATCGCCATTCTGATCGCTAATGCTTCAGCAATTTCTGGAACGGATAACACGCTGAGGATACAGAGCGGAGCAACGCCACAATGTTGGAGAAAACGCGGTAAAGAACAGGGTAGCATCATCAGTCGGTTAATTTTCTTCTACGTGAAAAGCACATTCTGTCCAGAAACATAGGTGCAGTCATGGTCAGGATCTCAAGCACAATCTTGACAAGGTAAAATGGTACGTAGTACAACGTGACTGACAGATAGCATGGGGATAAGCAAAAGTCGCGTATGACATTGAACAACGATGGGATATTTGCTAGCTATTAATGGCTCCAAAGCACTGTCAGTTGGCTCTTGAATTTCGTAGCAGCCAGTTCAATTTCCATGGGCTTTTAAAAAAACCAGAAGACACTTAATACGGAACACCTAAGCAAGCACGAGGAGAAAGCCACAGCGAACAAGACGAGAAAGCGGAGAAAGCGACGCCAAACAGTCCATAAACAAAAGAGACAACAAGCAGAATGATTCCCCATAACAGATTTCATTCCCCATAACAGATCCTAACCAAATCAAGGTGAATGAGAAGAAACGCACATCCAAAAGCAGATCGAAAAGCGCAGGAGCCGAAGCGCAAGCAAGAACCGAAAACACAGAACGTAGGAGGCGAGTCGGAACCAAGAACCCAAAAGGCACAACACACGGACGCATCGCGGAGACTAAAACGTGAGACAAACTCCTGCGGAGTCCGCGATGCACAGAACCATCCCGAAGCGCTCGCCCAGCACACGCGTCGAGAGAAAAAGAGCTGGACGCAGAACGGCACACCAAAACCGCGCCCCACTACCATCGCAATATACACATGCTCGCACACGCACCGAGGCAGAAAACAGCTAGGCGCAAAACAGCACAGCAAAACCGCCGCCCGCTACCAGAGTGCTCTACGGACGAAGCGTCGCTCGCAATACACATGCTCCGCCTCCGCACACGCGTCGAAGCAAGAACGCAGAACGCAGACGTGGCACGCGCGCCCGCTCGGAGAGTCCCCGGCTGTAATATAAGGATTATTGCGGTGTTATTTGTGTCTCTCTCTCTTCAGTTCGCTTCAGCAGTGAGCTAGTGTGTGTTCCACTTGCTCCGTACTTGTGTGTGATCTGTTAGCTTCAGCTCGCGATTTGGTCTCCAAGTTTAGCGCGTCCCACTAGCTCACGGGCCTTAACTTCTGAAACGTTCGCTTGTCACACACCGAAGCACTTGTGGTCCTGGCTGCAGAAGAACGCTGTGTCGCCTGCAAATTGCCCCCTGCCGTTTACGTCTGGCACCACATGTACTGGCTTGCCCCCGCGTAACGGGAAAATTGTAGATTTGCCCCACTGTTGAGTGCACTTTGTAGATTTGCCCTATGATGTCTCAATGACATGTGGGTCCAGGACCCACATGTCATTGAGACAACTGGGGCAAATCTACAAAGTGCACTTTTTAAAATGGGGTAAATCTACAAAACCCCCCTGAGCATCGTCTCACTAGCTTCTAATGAGAGAATTTGGACCGGCGGCGAAGAGGCCTTTGCTGCTCATGACTTATGGCTATTTTTTAACAAATACATAAAATAATTTATTTATTATTGTTTTAAAGTGGTTTATCGAGATAGGATGGGTTCGGATGGGTTTGTGACTTATGGCCTTTTACTTTTGCTACAATAACTAGTTTTTAAAAAGGTATGTTTTTTAAAATAAGGTCTACTAGTTAATTGTAGTACACACTGTACCGACTTCAGCTATACCAGCTAAAATCACATGCAATTGTCGCTTTCTTCGTAACCTCTCTCACAACAGTCAAAATTCAAAAGCCAAAAATCATAAACCATAGTCTAAAATAACTTACTCATAGCTTTTTAAAGTGGAATATCGACTTATGAGTATTTAGTTTATTTATACATATACTTATATTAGAACAAAAAACATCAATCGCAATTGTAAACTACAAATCATAGCAAAAAAAATCCAATCCAATGAACATGAATGTAACGATCTCAAACGATAGCCTAAGAAGTAGGAACAGCCACATAGGCTTTTGGTAGGAAATGACTCGCCATGAATGCACGAACCTGTTTAATCAGGTATCAATGCTTCCGATACGGCGCCGACAGGGAAATCTGGAGCACCTCAAAATCTTCGTTCCCCTCCCGAGCCCCGCTTAATTTGGTTTACGTTGTTAGCTTCTGATTTATTTTTTAAATTTCATTTCTTTCTAATTTTTTTAGTTTTTTACCCCTTTTTTTATTCATTTGTATTGTTTATGATGGGCTAATATATTTTTTATTTTTAAAATTTTTAAATTTAGTTACATCAAATAAGCCACTATCGGCTACAATATAATTTTTATCAACTACAGTGTAATTTTAGTCATACATCAGTTTATTTCAGTCTAACCGAGCAATACCTAAATTTCCAAAGCATGTTTGAGGTGACGGTAGAGCGCCTGTTCTTTTCGGCTGCGGTTTATGGCTTTTGGCTGAAATTTTTCAATTTTGGTTGTTTACGGTACAGATTACGGAGAGACAGATACTCACTTGCGATTTTGGCTGGTACATATGTTGGGCTTTTAACGTGTAGATTGTTTAACTTGTAGACCCCGTCTTGAGAAAATACTCTATTTAAAAGTTAAGTACTATAGCAAAAGTCAAACACCACTGACTTATGAGGTAAAGAGCAGGCCCCAAGTTGGAAAATGGCAAAGGCTGGTTCTTTTGGAATTTGCCATCAACACAGGAGGACTTCAAGTTGGAAAATGGCAAAGGCTGGTTCTTTTGGAATTTGCCATCAACACAGAAGAAGGCCTTCAAGTTGGAAATGGCGAAGGCTGGTTCTTTTGGACTTGTACTTATATTTGGGTTTCTATTTTTACAGTAACTTGCTGTTAAATAGTGTATTTTTTAAACAAAGTCTATAGGTAAATTATAGCACAAATTATACCGAGTTTGGTTATACTAGCTAAAATCATATATAACTATTTCTACCTATATACTAGTTCTTATAAACAGATAAAAATTTGAAAACTATATTTATAAATTTTGAGGCTCAGCCAAAAACCTACCGAGAGGAGAGGACCCAGCCGCCGGCCGGTACATGGCGCTGTCACGCCGACGCGCCACTTGACAAGTTGGAACATGGCGGAAGGGCCCAGCCGCCGGCCGGTACATGGCGCTGTCACGCAGACGCAGCCAGGCGGGCGTGTCTGCGCGTGGCCGGGATGGCGTGAACGCGTGTTGCCGCCTCAACCGCCAATCGTACCGTCAGTCAGTTGGTGACCACGCATCGCGATAGCGCGCGGGTGCCCAGCGCCTGTTTAGTATTTATATTCTTTTTAGTTTATAAAGCGATAAACCATAACAACATTAATAATTTTCATCAATTCTTGTTTCTCCATATAACAAATAAGTATACCATTCATGAAATCATCATCAATTAATTGAAAATTTTAATTAGATATCTGTATGTTCAACAGATCAAGAATAATATAATAGAAAAGGAAAAATACGTCATGTGACTTACGTACTTGACATTATGGTCAAATACTATAATTTTACTTTCGATTTGTAACGAGCTAGGTCGGCATTCTAAAAATCAAAATTAAAACTATAAATCTTAACACTACAATTTAATGAGAGTCAATCAACAATCATCGCATCGAAACTCTAACTCACAAATTTAGCCCATGTTCTTGAAACAAGTGGAAGAATTGAGAGAAATTTAGAGCAAAGTACATAGGTAGACCTAAGCTTCCTTCGGCCGATAAGGGTGCGAGGCAACAAGGACTAGGTGGCCCCACGGCGAGATAGCAGGCGAGGGCAGCCGGTGGCACCGATTTCTCCCGTTCTTCAGTGACCGGTCGATGCTTAGCAGGGTGCGGCTATGCGGTGGACGTGGTGCACATCTTCTAACCGACCATATGAGACGAACAGGGATCAAGGGTGCTGGGAGGTGACACGTTTCGAGATTGATCAAATGGATATCATAACCTGTTGCGGTCCTCCCTGTTAGGCTAGCTCAAGGACTGCCTCGGCCTACTGTAGTTGTCTCATGAGCTGAGAGAAGTAGAGGTTTCTTGCGGACTACTATTAGCTACTGAGAACTTCGTCTGCTATTGCTCTTTTTATTGGGCTTCAAGGAACGAACCAGGTACATTGAGTTTAAGTGGGAGTTCACACATGGGTTGAGAGTACTGATACCCACTCAAAAAAAAAAAATTGGACCCTGTACCTTGGGACACCGAGAAGGCTAAATTGATTCCACCCCTTGTTAACAGGGCAAAGTTAGGGAGTCAAGGCAAGCTTAGCTTGCTCTTTGTTGTGTCCAACCACAACGCACTCTCCAGTGACTTGCACCTTGCTCGGCGGCGAGAGACCGCTATGGCTTATCGTCGGCTCCACCCTGTCTATCTCTAGTGCCGCCTAGACGCGGTTACAATGATCCGACACTTCCCAGACAAAGCAGCCGAGATTGTTGTCACCTGTCAGAATCCCGATATGAAAAATCTCAAAAAGAATCCCGATACGAATCGAAAGATTTCCTAGGGTCCCGAACTTTACAATCTGACAACGACTTCATGGTGATTAAACAACAATCGACGTATAACTCGTCGATCAGTACCATCAAACATCGCAGGATGCTTGACATCGGATGGATCTCCATCTGACAAGTTAACACGTACGACACTGAAACAAACCAGATTTAAAAAAAAACAATCTAAATTTCTTTAAAATTCATTTTCATTTAAAATTTTACCCAATTCAATACCCATATCAACTTTTGACAGCCACTTCCACCAATCCCCTCGTTCCTCTCTGCCATTTGATCAAACCAAATCGACAATCACTGTTTACAAACCGGCAAACACCACCACCCACCTTGATGTTGTCCTGATTTTTATAACCATGCCTACTCGGTCCTTCCACACCGCTGCCACACCGCTGCATTTGGTCAGAGACCGTATCACTTTGTCATTCCCGCCCTAACATCCTCTTAAATACTCCTGGCTGCGCGTTAGAGCAGCCACCGCCATTCCTGTTTTTTCTGCCATCGCCAGATCTATGAGAGAGGGCGACGAAATGTTAGGAGCAGGAGGACAAGGGTAGGGAGGAATAAGAGGTAGAGCTCACTAACAATCGAGGAGCCACCGCGTTGGAGAAGAACAACGCGTTGCTGACTTGCTAGAGTGGAGGCGTCACGTCCCGCGAGATGTGGGAGGACCAGAGTAGGAAGCACACGGTGGTGACAGTCATGAGTAAAGGAGGCAGAGGTAGAGACAGTCACGAGAAAGGGAGGCGAAGGTGGAGAAGAGCGTGAGGTTGGATGCGGAGTGGCTGGGGATGAAGCAGTCACTGTAGACTGTGCGAGAGGCAGGCGTGGGCACGGACAAGGACGGGGAGGGGTGCGGCGGCATGGAGGAGACATGGGAGGATGGTGCTGAGGCGGAGCATGAGGAGGGCATGGAGGCTGGGGGGGTTCTCCAGTGGCGACGACATCGACTGGTAGTGGTGATCCATGGCGTGGAGGAGGGATTTGGGGATCGGGATGGGAGGCGGCGTGGTGCCCTGGAGGGTGGGGGAGGCGGGAGGAGGGAGGGAACTGGGTGGGGAAGCCAGTTACAGTTCCCTGGTTTTCGAAGGAAACTACCATCGTGAGTAGTGGAGCTGGCTGTGCAAGTACAAGGGGTGGCTCAAATCCACAGTGGTTAGATCAGACGGCTACAAAGTGATGATGGAAAACACACCGACGATCACTAACTCACATTTTTAAAGAGTAGATATAAGAAAAAACCGAGCCGAGCTCGCAACTCCAGGCTTAACAAAGGAGCTTGGGTTCGGCCCGAAAGGGCGCGTCTGTCTTGGACCAAGGTCGAGTTTGTCTTTCGTGCCTGTGTTGGTCTTTGGTCTATGAGAAAACCCGACCCACTTCGACTTCTTTTCATTTTTAGAGAAAGCCCACCTTGATCTCAGCCCATGCTACTTAACCAATACTCTTTTCTTCTCTTTTTATTCCTTTCCATTTTCTGGGGCTCTTTACCCTTGCTTTCTTTATTTTAGAGGATAAGAGCTACTGTTGTCAGCTGATAACAAGGAACCACACACTCTCTCTCGAAACCTCCCGCCCCTTTCTCTAGCCTCTTCGCCCTCTTTTCCCCATATCTGCCCCCCCCCCCTCTCCATCTTCGGCGGCTAGCGTGCTCGTTGGCGACCCATCTCTAGCCATAGATCTACTAGTAGGTTCCTTTCCTTTTTCAATTTTGCACAGTCTAGCTCGTTCTTGTGGAGACAACCTTTTTCAGGTGTTGCTGGAGGAGTGAGAACCCAACTAAATAAATAAATTGCTTCCTTTTTTGTGGTTATGGTGTTCATCACCGTCCTCGTTGGTGAGCCTCCTCCAGCCACTGTGTATTTCTCCCCTGGCTCTGTCACTCTAGACTCCCCACCTATTACTTCCTAAGTGACATCATCAGAGCAGCTGCCGATGCCGAGATCAGAGACCAAAACATCATTAGTTCTCGGTGACCAATCGAAGTTTCGCCAAGTACATCGCCGTCGTCTCTCATCGACGCCGTTTCTTTGGTATCTCCCTCAACCTCCAACGAATGGAGGCCCTTCGTCCACTTCCGCTGCTCGTCATTGCCGACAAATGCACATCAGATGGCGGAGCGTGGTCAGATACAAGTGTTCAAGGCGAGAAGCGTCATTCCCAACTGCTAGAAGACCTGGATGTAATTTTCCCTTTCATTGTAGTCCTTTTTCTTATGTGCCAGGGACCAAGATGTGAAACGTTACTTCCTCTGGTAACTTTATGTAAGTTTCAGGGTGGTTGTACCTCCACTATAATATCAATCCAGAGTTAATGGCATCATGGGCCATATTTGGCCCTAAAAAAAGAGCTACTGTTCTGATACAAAAAGACGCATCTTCGGCCATTCGAAAACTCTTGGACAGGCACGCATACATCTTTCAGGACCGAACACCATGAATTGGATACCAGCAACAAAGCTAAGCCCAATACAGTCTAAAATCTAGAAAGAAGACGGCCGCTGCATCTCCTCTCATAGAGATGATTGCTGTCCGCATCTCTTCCACCTTCCAAGTTTCTCGCAACCCTGGAAAGGATGTGAAAGATCAAAGACATGAGCAAAAGCGATCGTAGTTTCACCGCCTAAGATTACAAATATAGAGGCTAATTTAGTAATTGTTCACGTATTGACAATACGATGAATTGGTCAATCCATAATGACGAAAGCTGTAGGCGTTTAGGAATCTTTTTATGATACAACTCAATTGAAAAAACACCATGTACCTTGCGCGGTTTAATAGATAGCTTATTGTCTTCCATAAGAACAGCCTTGAAACCCATCGGTTCCAGCACCTTCTGATAGCTGTGGTTTTCGGAAAGGACAGTTATCAGCGCAAGAGTAGAGAAGGGTACGATTTGTGTCCAACACAGAGTTGCGTCATCACCAAGAAAAAAAGAAGGTTTTCAATTGGAAATTAATTCTTTCATGATAGCAAGGGGACAGGCATACTTACTCAGCAACTGTATTATTGTATGGTGGTCCTCCTTCTTGATCACTGATCTGTAATAAGAAGCACCCTAAGCAATGCTCTTCATGGTGAACAAAATAATGGAATAGCATCTAAAGAAGCAAATCGCTTTCAAGCACATATGCAGGTTCATTTTATGGTGATAAATGCTAACTAATATCTGCATCCTAGTTTCCATGCTTCAACTGAGGACGCCTGTTGGAGTAAGCACTGGAATTACATGGGAGGTATTAGCATGTCTTTATCTGATGAATTACATGGGAGGTATTAGCATGTCTTTATCTGATGCCAGTATTAGCTTTAGAAGAGTAAGCACTGTGGTGCACCAAACTGCTTCAGCTCATGCTCACATGTTGATTACTTACTTTTCAAGGGAACCTTCCATTAAAAGTCCTAAAATCTGTGGGTGCATGAGGATTAGAAATGACAAAACCTCCAGATGATCGCTGCTTCTTAGATTTACATCAAGCGCTTGAATTTGGTTAACTGGAGGCAAAATCCTGCTAATTTACACCAAGATATGGAACCCCACTCCAATCAATTCATCCATTGACCTTCACTACATACTGTTTCGTATTATTAGTCACAGGGATATTTTACTAAAAACTGGCATGTTTTTCCCAAGTTGAAACTGGGGTCTAAGTAAAAGCCCAACCTAGCAGGGAACAGCTGCAAATCTAACACAGCCAACATTGGCAATTCTTCAGAACACAGGTCCAGAACATTCTATATAAGTAATATTACTCGTAAGAATTCAGAACCAGCGATCCCTAAATTATATTTGTTAAGTCTTCATAGTTCAGAATCTGCACTCATAGAACTTGTAACTTCAATTCTAACTTCAGTAATGAGTTCCAGTGATTGACTACTCATGACCCTTGACACAAGGACAGATGGCTGAAATTTTTATTACAGTTTGAAGAATAGAATATCATATGAAAAGTACAATGACATCTTCAATGCACGTCAGAAGGTGGACCAATAACCTCTAGGATAAGTATACTTATAACATCAAAGAGCTTAGAAAATCTTAAAGAGTAAATCAGATTATTGAAACTTTAGTATAGTTTGAAGAATAGAGTATCATGTTATAGCTACAATGACAGCTTCAATGCAAAGGTAAACAAAAAGAACAGAGAGATTCAGTCCTCACCAAATATATCAAGGTGATAAGCTCTCCATCTGGTTTTAAAAGGCGGCTAACTGTCTCTGCCCAAAACGGCCTCAAGCTTGGATCGAGTGCAGAAAAGAACCTGTGTATATTAATAAAGTTAATCACAGCTGCTGCCAGAACAATAAATCGACAGGATAGATTGACACATACGTGTAATCAAAAATAAGGTCAAATTGTTCACTTGGTGTCCACTTGAAGAAATCGGCTGCCAGAAAAGTAAAACAGTCTGCATTTGGCAAAGAGGATGACCACTGGTATGCCAATGAGAAAAATATTAGATAAACAATTAGTTACATTTATGTAAGTTTCAGAAATATAGAGGGTCATACCTACAATCATAAGATAGTTTTTAAGAAAAATAGATAGTAGAAAAGCTTTATCCCAGTTATGACAGTTAGAATAATTGTGATTTTTAGTTAAAAATGGACCACATGCCAATTTAATCCAAAAAGTGGGCTCAATTGCCATTATGATTAATACTGCATTAGAATTTGTGACTCCCGGAGTTAAAAAGGTGAAAAATACAGTGGCATGCTCAACCCCGAAGTTACAAAACCATAAAGCTGTCATTATAGAAAATTTATGGTTCCCCATTGTAATTAACATCACATGTGGTTTATTTTTCATTTTGAAGAAAGTTACCCCATGACATAAATCAAACCTAACCATGCTCTAGGAGGCATATAAGCTTTTGCTTCCAAGAAATACTGCTAATTTTTTCCAGCACAAAATTGAACCTGAACCACTTGAAACATAAGATAACTAGATAAGATATCAAACATCAGTACATGACAAATCATCACTCTGTACAGACTATTCACCAAAAAACGCACAAAAAAGAAGCAACTGTCAAATCCTCTGTTAACAGCATAAATAAGTCAACATAACTTCCCGTAATTGATAATCAAGCTCTTACTCAACATCTCACATGCTTAGCCTTCTCAGTAGCCATATTAGAAATGTCCAAGCCAACAACAAATCGCTCAGGGCTTGCCAGAGCGACCACATCATATCCCTGTTATACAGAATCAACTTCATCAGAGAACATTGACGAAATGGTATTACAAGGGAAAATTTGAGCAGAAACCTCCTAGTTCCAGTTTGCAAATCGTTCTCATGATGGGGAAAAACTAGGTGACTACCTACAGTATTATCTTGCTTGCATTTCAAGGTCTCTACTATGGTCCATAGTAGGGCACATTGCCAAAGTGGCAATCTTCAGTCAAAATTGGTAATATGTTTTTTTTAATGGCAAGTTGGTCACTGTTTGTTCTCATGGCACATCTGTTCTCAATAAAGACAGAGGCCATGACTGATGTTGTCGATATCAAACGGAGAAAAAAGGGTAAAAAGTCCTATGACATGCATCCTAGGAAGAAAGTCATGGCCTAACTCTCAGTTGTGAGCTTAGTTATAGGGGAGGAACGGGGAGGGAAGCAATAATATATGGGGAAAAGAAATTCAGACAGAAGCACATGGTAAATGGCTTTTTGCTTAACTTACCATGCCACATCCTGGGACCAAAGCTCTTCCATTTGGGAGAGTTTGTGATTTAACAAGATGTTCGATGATAGGTGTTGGCTTCCCCAAATCCCACGGGGTTATGCCATACTGCCAGGACTTCTCCCAGCCATCTGATCAACACACAATAAAGAAAGATCAATTCAAAAGTAAGGAACTATCTGCACATGATAAAATACAAGTTACGCACAAAGTAGAACCGCAAATTTCAACAATGGCAGCAGATACCATGACAAGAAAATCTGGCAGTTTTGTTTCCTGGCAATCTGCATTTCTCCCTTGCCACAATCTACTCTACTTTACTCATCTCAATCTCATTCTCCGCTTGCTTAGCATTGTTTCAGAGAACAACTAGCTGCCTAACCTATATCCTAAAACGAACATTAGCTCCAAGCCTCCAACCGCTGATTTGATTTTACTCAACAACAGCGCTTTACTCTGAGACAACTTATTAGAGTATCAGCTCCTTACACACTGCACCCACAAGATGCTGTTTCAGTCTCTCTTCTACAGAATCACCGGAGTAGATCTCTTTCCATGGATACGTGAATGTTCTAACTTCTAACTTGTAGCCCCCCGTCTGATAAACCCTCCAACCATACCAAAATCCACACATTTTTTCGCTGCCAACGTTAGATCATTGCTTCCAAGCTCCAACCAACGAACCCAGAAATTCCCCAACTACTCGCCACAATCCAATCCACTCCACCGATCAAACACCCACCCACACGCACAGTCGCGCCATCCACCACGCGCACACACGAGCGAACTCGACAAAAACGAGAAATCACGCGCGCGCACACGCACCTTAATTCAGTCCAGCTCCCCACCAAACAACAACCAGCGACAGAGAGAGCCAAGTGCCCAGTTCCTCACCTGCCGCGTGGCCGCCCTGGAAGAGCTCCCGCAGCCTCCCCACCGTCGGGTTCGCACTCGGGTCCCTCGCCGACGACGACGAGCCCATCGCCGCACGCGCTGGAGCCGGGCGCGGCCGCACGCGCGAGGCAAAGCAGCGGACGGGCTCGCCCAAGCGAGGCAGCGCGTGCATACGATGCGTCTTCTTCTCTTGACACGACCGCAGAGAGGGGAAAACGCCTGGTCGTAGCTGCGGCTTTAGGTGAAACTATACATACGAAGGGGATAAGAAGGTAAAATTACAAAAGAAAAAAGAAAAGAGAGAGAGCTGTCGAGTTATATCATGGTGAAATCGGAGCGGATTACCACGAATAGACTATTGAATACCTATTTTTCTTCCGCATTTATTCCACAAGTCTTCAGATAGGAATTATTCATTTCTTTTATATCTCTAAACAGAACAATGGATGATAATAGATATGTAATCAGAGCGAACAGAAGAGACTAATTATCAAGATATCAAAAAAGAGCACTAAATATTGGCTGGGTTCTTTAGCACTCATGGATTTGGTTTATACTACAGTAACTAGTTTTTAAATTGTGTATTTTTTTAAGTCGTAGACTATAAGTAGATTGTAGTACAAATTATATTGAGTTCAACTATACCAGCTAAAATCGTATATGACTATTTTCTTCTACGTACTGCCTCCCGCAAACATTCCAAAATTAAAAAATTTTAGCTATAAGCCACAGCTCAAAAGAACTTACCCATTCTCTGCCTGTTTAGATGCGTCAATCTACATATCTGTTATTTTATTCCTAAGTAAAGCCACAACAGATTTTTTCATATCACTTGACATATGACTTCTTTATATCACTTGACATGCGGATATCATCCATCTCGTATGTTATTTTAAATTTTTTTCTTAGAGTCGAAATCAAGCATAAATAATACCGGATACTCATTTACCTTTTCTGTATTCGATCTATGTGCCTTGGAATTAGGGATAGAAATGGATCGAATACGAATCATATAGTCTCAAATATAAATCTATATTTGTAAAATGAATAGGATACGGATACATATTCATATTTTTAAAACGAATTCGAATATTCTTGAATACGAATCAAATATTGTAACGAATACAAATCGAATATGTACTTAATTCGATCCAATGCAAATATCCTAAAACTTTTGTAACAAATATCGGTAGAATAAATTTATGTAACATAACTACATATCTACACGAGCTAGCAGTGTAGCACATAAAGTTAAAAATTATGCAAAGTAATTTTCACTTTCTACTTATGAATCTTGATTCATCAGAAAATTATTTCTTTCAATCATCCCAGTGAGATCGTCAGGGATGGAAACGGATCGAATATAAATACGAACATTCTCGGATACAAATACGAATATAAATATTATTAAATATAAATTTTATCTAACATATTCATATTTTTAAATATAAATATCAGATAAAACGTATTTATCTTTTACCGTTTGTCATCCCGACTTATGATCGGTCCAACGAAAATCATGGGTTGCCATTGCACCTCCAGCTTGTAGTTATATCACTTCGCTGTGCAGCGTCTCGTCCCCCCTCCGCTTCACTCAAATCCCTCACCCAACTGCAGCAACGCCCCGCAAGGGAAAGGAGGGGAGGGAGAGGGGAAAAGAAAGAGTAGACGACTTTGGTTTGCCGGACGCGGTGGCACATCGCGTATGGCGGCAGTGGAGATGGGGACGCCCATCCTGGACCTGCCAGAGCCGCTGCTGCTGCACATCCTGAGCTTCCTCACCGACGCCCGGTCGCGCCACCGGGCCGCGCTGGCCTGCCACCGGCTGCGCGCGGCGGAGCGAGCGACGCGGGCCGCGCTGTCGCTGCGCGGGGACCCCCGGTTGCCGGGGTTCCTGTTCCTCCCGCCGGAGTTCTGCTTCCCGGCGCTCGAGCGCCTCGACCTGTCGCTCATCTCGCCATGGGGGCACCCATTCCTGTCCTCTACGCCCGCTGCCGGGGCGCCCTCGTCGTCCTCTTCCGCGCACCACCTCCACCACCCCGAGGAGATCGCCGAGCATAACTCCTTCATCGCGGCGCGCCTCGCGCACTGCTTCCCGGGCGTGTCCTCGCTCGCCGTCTACTGCCGCGACCCCTCCACGCTCGCCAACCTCACGCCGCACTGGCGGGGCGCCCTCCGCAGCGTCAAGCTCGTGCGCTGGCACCAGCGCCCCCCGGGCCTCCCCAGCGGCGCGGATCTCGAGCCGCTGCTCCAGACCTGCGCCGCGCTCAGGGCGCTGGACCTATCGGAGTTCTACTGCTGGACGGACGACATCATGCCGGCGCTCGCCGCGCACCCGGCCGCCGCAGCGGCGCTCACCGAGCTCAACCTCGGCCTCGCGGGCGCCACCGACGGGTTCCACTCCTCCGAGCTTGGGGCCATCGCGGGCTGCTGCCCCAACCTACAAAAGCTCGTCGCGCCCTGTGTGTTCAATCCACGATGCGTTGAGTTCGTCGGCGACGACGCGCTGCTCTCGCTCGCTGCCAGCTGCCCCCGGCTGACGGTCCTGCGGCTCAGCGAGCCGTTCGAACCGGCGTCCACCAGCCAGCGGGAGGAGGCGGCGATTACCGTGGCAGGGCTGGTCACTGTCTTCGCTGCGCTCCCCGGGCTGGAGGATTTCACCCTAGACCTTCGGCATAATGTGCTGCATACAGCCCCGGCGATGGAGGCGCTTGCCCGCAGGTGCCCACGGATCAAGCTCTTGACTCTGGGGTGCTTCCAGGGGCTGTGTGAGGCTTCTTGGCTGCATCTTGACGGTGTTGCCGTGTGTGGTGGGCTGGAGTCACTTTGCATGAAGAATTGCCAGGATCTCACCGACGCGAGCCTTGCGGCGATCGGTCGTGGGTGTGGGAGGCTTGCTAAGTTTGCCATCCATGGCTGCGACCTTGTCACGTCAGCTGGGATCAGGAGGCTAGCTGCAGCGCTTCGGCCTACACTCAAGGAGGTCAGTGTTTTGCATTGCCGGCTTCTGGACACTGCAGTGTGTCTCACTGCTCTAAGTCCGATCCGTGATCGCATCGAGAGTCTTGAGATCAACTGTGTCTGGAAGGCAGATGAACAACCCGGCAGTGTGGCCAACGGCACCACCAGATGCAATCCTGAGTATGATGAGCTTGGTGAAGTGTCATATGAGTCTGCATCCAAGAAATGCAGGTACATAGAATTGGATGATGATGGCAGCTGGGAGATGCTCCGGTCACTTTCCCTCTGGTTCCCTGCTGGTCAGCTGCTCTCCCCACTCATTTCTGCCGGGCTCGATAGCTGCCCGGTGCTTGAGGAGATCTCAATTAAGGTGGAGGGTGATTGCCGGACATGTCCACGCCCTTCTCCACAAACAATGTTTGGCTTAAGCGACCTTGCGGGCTTTCCAGTACTAGCCAAGATGAAATTGGACCTCAGCGAGGCAGTGGGTTACGCGCTTACTGCACCAACAGGGCAGATGGATCTTTCGTTGTGGGAGCGATTCTATTTGCACGGTATTGAATCACTGCAGACTTTGTATGAGCTGGACTACTGGCCACCCCAAGACAAGGAAGTGAACCAGCGGGGCCTGACACTGCCAGCCGTGGGACTGCTCCAGCACTGCAGTGGACTCAGGAAGCTCTTCATCCACGGCACCACACATGAGCACTTCATGAGCTTCTTCTTGGCAATGCCAAACTTGCGGGACATGCAGTTACGGGAGGACTACTATCCGGCACCGGAAAATGATATGATGATCACAGAGATGCGGGCTGAATCTTGGCTCCGGTTTGAGATGCAGCTGAACAACCGGTCCATTGATGATTAGTGGTGGATTTGATGCACAGTCAGCGAAAAGTTTGAAGGTGGATACAGAGATGTCTGTGGAGAACTTGCTACGACTTGGGATGGAAGTATGGGTGAGTTGCTTGCGACTATGGGTGGAGTAATGGGAATTGCTGCGGTAATCCCATTGAGGAGAGTAGAAGACAATGCTTGGACCTGTCGGCAAGTAACAGCGATCTTCTCTAGCTGCATTTTTTTTTCTTTTTCTGATGTAATAAGGGAGTTGGCTCAGAATTCAGATGTTCGCAGGAGGTAAGATGATAAATTAGGCTTTGAGGAATTTTTGCCAAGGAAAAAATGATTTTGTTTTTAAAGCTGGTTGAACACCGGCAAGAGAAATTGGCATTGTTCTAGTGAGCTGTAAGTTGTGACTTTTGAGCTCTGTAAACAGAAGAAAAATGTCATTCACTTGTTTTTCTTATGCCCTTGCTAAGTAAGTGCTACATTCATCATGGTGAAGATGGTCACATCCAAAATTGGTGAGTGGTTTTTGTGAATGGACAATGAAGTTAATATAGTTGCAATAGGAAACTTGTCGTCTTGATGTGCACATAACTGCGCTGGAAAGCTAAAAATTTGTAAGAGCGCTCTTGTGTTTACTACCGTGTCCCATTCCTTTCCCATTTCATGCACAGGTTTGGCGACAAGTGCAAATGGCATGGCAAAGAGGTTTTGCAAGTTACTACTGACATGATCAGGCATGCTGAGTTCTACAAAGAATATCAGGCATGCTGAGTTCTGACTCTTGACAGAAGAAGGTTTACATGAATAACCAGCAGTAAGGATTTTTTTTTCATCTGACAGAATGTTCAATTTTTTTTTAATGCAGGCATCAAGGAAGCTTTCCAAGTTCCAAGCAGTCCACCAGATACAGGCTCGTACCATTTGCCGATTTGTTCTCTGCAGTGATATGATCCTCAAAGGAGTCGTCGCTTTGTTTCCCCTCATCCGCAAATTGTAGCATGACAAGACAGACGCGCCGAACAAGATCAGCATCAGAACGTGACAAAAGATTTTCGCACTAGAAGCCCGCCGGTTTATCCAGTGCTCTGCATGCCTTCCGTCCAGCAAGTTAAAAGATAATGCGAGATCGCAGGTTTTGTCAAGGCAAATCCAAACGAATCTTGGTGCCCAGAAAAGGAGCCCCCGAGAGAGCTATCTTGTCCTAATCTATCGGCATTGGCACTAATGCTTTTTGGTTAAGTAGCTGGGGGCCTCACAGGACTGGAGGATGCTACTATAGAATTTAAAGCTGGCCTCTAGGAGGAGCAGATTAGGTAGAGCGCAAGCTTCTTCTTTCCTCTTGTGCCACGTTGAGACTTATTGCTCAAATAATTGGCCCGTGACCACGACACACACAGTCACATATACACACCATTTCTTTGCTCCAGGTTTAACTGCTCAACCTTTGGTAGAAATGAGTTAGGATTCAGAGTTGCACTTTGACACATTTTTATCTTACTGCTGCATCTTATAGAATTAGCATTAGTTGTTGTGGTACCACATGTGAATTTAATGTGCTAATTGCTTCTTACCTGTTTGATGTCAGAATTTCGCGAAAGCTAAGCTGATGACAGGAGAAATGTCACGAGCAGGCCGGCGGTTGCAGTCTTGTGGTTGCACCTTCCTTTCCCGCGGTTTATGAATGTTCCCGTGGAAAAGCAGCTCTTGTGGATCTCCATTCGTTTGGTCAGTTGATATTCTGCAAGTGACTCCTGGCTCCTGATAAATGATTCAGCTCAGATGCCTGTGGGATAAGTGGGTTTCAGACGGTGCAAGCTGTGCAAAGATAGAGCCGGCCGGCGAGCTGCGGGCTTATCATCGCGCATAAATTAAAGAACCGGGTACAGAGACATGCAGTAAAGCCAGCATATGCAGCTATGTATGCATGCACCACTGCAAAGTAAAGGTAAAGCGAGTTTGGCGTCTGTCGAGGGAGGGTATCGGCGTTAACTCAGGCCGTGGATAACTCCGGCCTGTGCCGAGGTGCGCCCCTGCAATCCCGATTTGACGTTGCATCTTGGGGGGCTACCCCGGATGAGGTTCGTCGATGGCCAATCTCACACGGAGTCCAGAGGTAAATTAACCTCGGCGATGTGTGACACGCCGGAGAACTCACCTCCGACGAGGTTCGGAAGCCGACCCAAGCCGGGCACCAACCTCGGTAAGACGTGATACTTTGAGTGCCTGCTACGTTGAGTGGTTTCATATTCATTTTAAGATATCTCTCATTATATGTGAAAGAAAGGATACACGCTCTCAACATCTGAGTTATAGGTAGTGCTACTAATCATTTTTTTTAAAAAAAATTAGTATATATCTACGACAACTAGCAAATCTAATCATTTAATATTTTAGTCTACCAAGGGTAGATATTCTTCTTTTTTTGTGCGAATTATTTTAAATTCGTATATTTCTTATAAGTAAACTATCAAAACCAAGACAGTTAAATTAGGGTCCGTAAAGTCAAGGGCTAGATCTCTCTCTCTCTCTCTCTCTCTCTATATATATA
This sequence comes from Dendrocalamus latiflorus, assembly GCA_017311315.1. Classification (NCBI taxonomy): domain Eukaryota; kingdom Viridiplantae; phylum Streptophyta; class Magnoliopsida; order Poales; family Poaceae; genus Dendrocalamus; species Dendrocalamus latiflorus. The sequence goes on from CM029659.1 coordinate 2,920,249, forward strand.
TATATATAGAGAGAGAGAGAGAGAGAGAGAGAGAGAGAGAGAATTTCTAGCATATTTTTGCTTTTGTTCTTAACAGTTGTAAATCACGTCATAAGCTTTTGTTATGTAATAGATATGTTCTGGATTGTAATTCATTTAGCGGCTATCTATTTCTCAGTTGTTTGATTTTTTTCCTTATCCACCGGTCACATTTTTTAATCATTGGATCAAGATCCAACTATTCTCATCTCCTCCTTGCCCCACATATAAAAACATGCAAACCGTAACCCTAATGTAGTAATGCCCCCTCCCCTCAGCCAGCCGCCGCCTGCACACAATCCCTATCTCCTCTCGTAGACTCACTGGCGTTGCTGAGGCCCATCGACGATTTTGCTGCTATCAGCAGCACTCGCCTCCTCCTCCTCCGCCCCATCTCTACCTCCCCTTGTTGTTGCCCTCCTATCCAATAGAGGTGCGCCGGATCCGTCACCACCTCTCACCACCCCTTGTATTGAGCTCGTGCTAACCCATCCGCTGTTGCCCCTCTGTCCTCTATAGTCCAGTGCGGATGAACCCCCTAACTCGCTATTGCTAGTGAAGGCGCCACTGTCATCGCACCGCACAAAGAGGAGGAAGATGAGCCCATCGGAGCACAAATCTCCACGTCGATCTAAAGGTGAGCAAAATCAACCGATGCTTACCAAAGCGACTGAAATTTTGGCGGTGCTTAGTTGGGCTGAATTTTGATGGTTTATGGCTGAATTTTCACTATAATTGGCTAAAATTATACTGTAACTGATGGTGGCTTATTTGGTATAATTAAATTTAAAAAAATTAAAATAGAACAAAGGGTTAGCCCATCACATATAGTGCAAATAAATACGGGAAAAAAGAACAGAAAAAAGCTCAAAAAATTAGAAAAATCAGAAAAAGCACGAAATGTAGAAATAGTGAAAAAATAAGTCAGAAGCCAGAAACTCAAACCCAAATAAACGAGACCAAAGTAAGGGAACATCAGAACATGTAAACCGATGACCTCTGGTACGACCCAAGGTGACTCCTCTACTCGCTCGACGGAATTTAGCTCTACTCACTACCTATTGGCTGGCCTGGGAGCGGCCACCCGTGAGTTTTGTAGTGGAGTACGCCGTGTGCTGACGAGGATCTAGGCTTCTATTAGCATAGGAAATTCAGATATTGTATGTTAGTGGGTTATGACATTCTTCACTCAGAATATGGTACGCTAGAAAAACCTTGTTTTTTCATTCCCTCGTAATGCGCCGCGTTAGCAAAACAACGTGCGTGGGCTCGTTAATGGGAAACACAGTGGCATGTATGACCACGTGTAGGTAAGTACACGTCTAACGCCATTGATTCCCTTGCAACTAGCTAGGCCAATCAAGTGCACGTTTTGTTTATGAAAAAAAAACCAAAGGCGTCGCCTGTAATGCTTGCTTAGCCCCAGATCCGTGGCCTGAATAATTAAAAGTTGCTCGCACTCCTAGTACATCTTTGGATTAGAGATCAAAGGGCCTTTGTTTTTAAAGGGGGAGATTTTTTTAAGAGGGAGGGAGAAGAATTCATGGCTATTAGATCTCTGATCCAATGATTCTAAATCTGAATGATAGTTAGGAAGAAAACATCCAGATAACATTTAACAAAACCCTTTTTTTATTAGCAAAGCCTTCCTCCTTTCTTTCTTTCGTTCTACTGTTCTTTTTCTTTCTCTAGAGGGGTCTGATCACGAGCGGGTAGTATCTATTATGCTGGCGATTCTCTGTCGCTCCATCTCTACTCTTGGAAGATTAAATTCTCTACTCTTGTTCTTGGTCGTGCTAATTAAAGACCCTGCTCATGATATGCAGCAGCTTAACGTACGTAGAAAAGAATTCTGGGTTTGCCTGTGTTGGTGACCACAAGCGCTGTAGAGCATATTTAGGACGTGATCCAAAGCTGCTGGCTTGTTGCACATCGCACTCCGTCCATGGTGTTTCTACAGCGAATCAACACTATTAACATGGCCCCCACGATTGACAGGAAATCAAGAGAAGAAAGAAGGACGGGACCCGGAACGGATATACATATATACACTGTGGAAAAGACAGTGGGAGAGAGAGGATGTAAAAAGAACTAGAGGCTGGAGGCGCACAGCCGTCGATCGGACGGTCGGCGTCAGCGTCGCCGTCGGCCGTGAGTTCAGCGGAGGTGGTTGGCTCTCGATCGTCGATCCGGCCGGGTCCGGGTGGCCGCCAAACCTGGCAGGGAAAGGGAGCTGCACGGGGACAGGCCACTGGTGAGATGATCTGTCCGTCGTCCGTGTGTTTGTTCTTCCGTCGTGTTGTTTGATCCGAATTCATGCTGTAATTATGTAAGCTACGGCATCGTTTTATATAGCATGATTGGTAACAGAGTCATATACAGACTATAGCAGATATTATGTTAACCTGTAGCTATCGACTCTAATTCAGTTTTCTATCCGTGTAAAACTCGTTTCGCTCGCCCTATATAGGTATCCTAGTAGTCAATAGGAAAAGTATAAGCCTTGTTGTAATATCTCCCCGTACAGTGAATTTCGCCTTCATACGTTCATAATTTTTTCTCGCAAGGTTTTTTCACGTTAAATCTTTATTCCCTGCTCTTTTGATCATTAATTTTTGCCATGCATTTTATTATAAGTAGTATCAGAGTTTTGGGTTTAAAAGTCTACCTATTGCACTAGGAGGAGACAACTCTGGGATGATCAACACTCCACGTAAGGGTTGGTACTTGGTACCCATCTAGCGGCATAGAGCGGAATCCGTATGACGGATGGTGCTTCTCTGTTCCCTTTTCTTGTTCCTTGCTAGATGTCATGATTCTATTGGTTCTAGTTTTATTGGTGGACCTACAAGGTTTGCTCTCCACCCCAAGCTTTGCTATTATTCCCTAGGGATTGCTTCCCGAATCGGTGTTTTTTTTTGCAAAAAAAGCCCTTCAGTTTCATGAAATTGCATATGAGTACTCGATTTTTGCAGAAAGGCCCCATGCCACGTTAATGATTTCACAAGAAGGCCCTTCGCTTTCCTAAAATTACATGTAGTTCCTCAGTTTTTTTAGAGACGCCCTCATTTTATGTGATTAAGCCTCGTGATTTCCCTGGAATTATGTATGGATCCACCATTTTCGCAGAGAAGCCCTTCGCTTCCTCGGAAATACGTCATGGTCCTTGATTTGTTCAGAAAAGCCCTCTTATAAATTGTCGACTCTTGCTTTGGTCCATGTGGTAGCTAGTGTGACGTGCCGTCGCGCTTCCATAGCTAGTTTTATTTAAGGCTGGCTCACAGGTTCAGGTAATTAATCTACATGTATTGGTTTTATAATTTTTTTAGTGTCCCAGATTAGGGGGCTTTAGCATATATAGCACTGTTGCAACACGTATTTATAGAAATAGCCGTATGCATTGAGTATTGGTAAAAATGGCGCTTTTGCCGTCCTGTGGGCAAACGGCAGGCCGCTTGTCGTCCCGTGGCCAAACGGCAAGCCGCCTGCCGTCCCGTGGCCGGACGACAGGTAGTTAAACCGGCTAATTAGCAAATGAGCTTAAAAAATTACAAAATTTTATGTGTAACCTCCTGATATATCGTACTTCATCTTGTAATTTTTTAACAATTTTATCCGCTTTGAATATTGTTGAAAATTTTGTACTATTGAGATATTTATAGGATAGCAAATGAACTCTAAAAATTACTAAATTTTATGTGAAGCCTTCTGACACAATCATAGTAATTGTGTAATTTTTTAGAAATTTTAAATTTATGATTAAATTAACATGAATTAACGTGAAAAATTAGGAGTACATAAAATTCCAAAAAAATTGCATAATTACTATGATTATACTAGGAGGCTTTACATAAAATTTAGAATTTTTTAAACTCGTTTGCTATATGTAACAACTTCTACAAATATGTCAATAATATGAATTTTTTAATAACATTCAGAATGGTTAAGATTGTCAGAAAATTATATAGTGAAGTACAAAATGTCAAAAGGTTACACATAAAATTTCGTAATTTTTTTGAGTTTATTTGCTATATTTAAAATTTTGAACAAATATTATATAAAAAAATTAAGGCAGCTAATTAAGCTTACTAATTAGCTGACTTAATTACCTGCCATCCGGTTTGTTAGTTTATCAGTATTCGGTTTATTTATACAAACGCTCTCACTAGGATAAAAAACATAAGCCACAATTATAAGTCCTAAACTACAACAAAAAAATCCACCCAAAATGGAGTATCTGCTCACCTTATCTGCAGTGCTGGCCGGACCCCTACGGATAGGGATGTTCTCATGTTCATGTGGTCCAGGGATCCAGCGACAGCATCGACAACTAAAGCCGCCGGGCCCTAGCCAAAAGACTTTTTCTTTGAAAATCGAAGCAATTGGCGCGGCAGCGTGGCTTCTTAAAGTATTTTTTTTCAAACAACTTTTCAAATCTAAAATCATATATATTATTTTTATCCATGTAAACAGCGCCTTTAGCAGTTTAGAGCAAGGCTAATAATATAGCCTTCAGCTGGCTGTATGGACACTTACAGCCCACTTATCAGCCCATTCATATAGTAGTTTACAGCCAGCTGAAGGCTGTATGACCCACCCTTTTCTCCGACAAAATTTTTTGGTTCTTGTGCTTCAACTAACTGTAAATTTACAGCCCACCTCTCTTCTTTCTCCTCCTCTCTCTCCTCCACTTCAGCATACAGTCTACTAACAACTTTTTATCATACTTGCTCTTACTACGGTGTGGTACAGTAGACGGGCTGGTCGTTAGGTGCGGCAGGCATGCACTAGCAGCCAGCCAGCCCGGCAATCAACGACCGCACTGCATGCACAGGCAGAAGCCACCGGTTCCTCGGCCAAAAAGCACGCTGTTCTGGATAGGATGCCGCGTGCGCTTTCGTGGACGTGATCATTTCGCATGGCACAAGCCGGCGTCTTCTTCGCGGGCCGTACGGCGTCAGGCCTCGGCGTCGCGCGCGGCGCACTTCCTTTTTTTCTGCACGTGTTGTGCTGTGCCGTAGGAGGAATTTCGGTCCGTTTTTTTACGGCTTCTAAAAGTGGTTTTTAGCTTTTTGTTACGGTATCTAACTTTTAAATGGAATATTTTTTCAAGATAGGATCTACAAGTTAATTGTAGTACACGTTAAAAGCCCAATATCTGTATCAACCAAAATCGCAAGCGAGTATCTCTCTCTGTAATCTCTGTCGCAAACAGCTAAAGTTCAAAAATTTCAACAAAAAGTCATAAGCCGCAGGCATATCAAACATGCCCTTTATTGTGAAGATCGGTTTATGTAACGGTCCAACTAGAGGCTGACACATGATGTAGTACAGAGAAAAACACTGTAGCGAATATATATATATTTTTTCACTGTTTTTCTTGTTGCTATAGTGCTTAGTAGTGTTTACTAAGTGATCTTGCCTGCGTATGCCGACCGACCTAGCACCTGTGAGCCAATGGACGGAAGGCGATGGGAATTGGCACATGCGTAACTATTGGGCCTTTGTACTTGTGGGCCCCAGCAGGGAGCAAGGTTGCATGCGTGCATGTTTGTGCTTTCGGTGCAGCTTTCTGTGCAAGGGCGAGTGCATCGCGTGGCTTGGCTGCAAGACGTAGTATCTGCTCGGAATACAAGAATTCGATAGAAATCCTCCATGAGCAATGCTTTATGCTACAGTGTGAAAATTGTGACAAAGTGCAGTGTTTTTCTAGGTAATTCAGCACAATACTATACAGTGATTTGCAATAAGTAATTGGCTTATGTTTTGTGGGCTGCGGTTGATAACTTTTGTCTGTTCTTTTTAAGACGGCGGCAGACCGGTGAAGACGTTGGACATATTTGGACTTAGACGCCATTTCGAGAAATCGATTAGAGAAATCGTTCCGCTTATTTCGGTTTCCAGAAACCAAAAGCCAAAAAAAACCAATTTGCGTGTCACCATCATTATTTGGCATTGTGTGCTTCTCTACGTCCGAAGATCCACATCCGTTCTAAATGGGGTGGCAGTGCGTAGAGGGTGGCAAAAGACCTAGATATCGAAAACAACTATTACATGCAGAACTGAGAGCCACATATCGAGCTTGAGATGGCCAAAGATTTGAGGCCAGTGAAAATTTTCCAAGCGCGCGTCTCGTCCCCCACTTTTCGGTGTTATTTGGCTCTTTTGACTGGACGGGATCGTTTTGGCCTATGTCCTATAGTTGTGGCCTACGATCAGAACGGACACCTTCTACACACGAAATAAGTTATTGCTGAATACTATTAGTTCTATTTGTTTTATAACTTTATCTATATTAGTTTGTATTATTATAATCTAAATCCACCATAATCGATGGTGTGTATATTTTTTTTATTAACATGATAATTTATATCTATTCAGAGCAGACATTGTGGCTTCTTTTCTTTTGCTTGATAATAACATATATAATATAATCCCATCATTGGATTTGGAGGCACCACGGTCGCACCGAACGTGTCAATAACCAAAATACAATAAATCTGCAATGTTCTATATGCAACAACTTCAGCAGCCGCGACCGACCGTCACTCACCAATACTCATCTCACAGAACATTGAAAATTGCAATACTAGATATGAGAACCTGAGAATTGGGCTGAAATTAGGGGAAAAAATAGTTCACAGAAGAGACAGTACAGCTTCGATAGCTACGACCGAATCACGGTCAGTCATCGTTCATTCGTACAGGCAACATCAAAATTGTAAGTCACGTGGAACAACACTACGTAAACACAAGAATTTGTAAATCGACCAGAAATGTACTTTGATGACAGCCATTGAATTTGGCAGTCATCGTTCATGAACCACCTCTTCTTACGGACAACACTGAAATATTTTAAGAATAAAAAATCCACATGAAACAACATAGATAAACACAAGAATCATAGCTACGAAGAAATTTGACCACCACGTGCTCTTTTCTACCCTTAAAACACCACGTCCAGCATAACCAAGGAGGATCTTCAGGCAAGGCAATTATTTACAACTAGCGATCAATTGCGGCAACCTTTTGTGGCGGCAGGAGGGGAAAAAAATCCACGCGAATAAAGCCAATCAAAGGCTGAATTGAACTCCAGTTACCGATACTCAGGGTTGAATGCAAGGGCCTCTTGGTAGATTAGATCCTTCATTTGTTCTTCTGACAGTGCATGCTGCTCGAAGTCAAAGCTGAAGGGCATCGAGCAGACCGGCTCATCACTTATGTCATGCAGTGATGCCAAGTAAGGATGTGCAAGTGCACCTTCAACTGACCAAAAGGAACAGGAGACATGAAAAGGGAACATTCAGTAACATGAAATTTGGGAGACAAAGTCAGGCAGAATATTTTGCTACTAGGAACTATATATTTGTCAACATTAGAAGCACCACCTGACAATGACTTAACATTCCCACCTCAGACTAATGCTCTTTGCATGCATTCACAATAAGGTATGGACACATTCATACCCACCTGGGTTGGGTTTAGGGTCTGTTTAGGTTCACAATTGATATATTTGTACATAAATCTCGTTCAGATGCTATTTTTTCTATATATTTAAGTGGTGCTCTCCCCTACTTAGTTTTAAAAGAGGAAGTGATATTAGCTAATGACATATTATTGATAGGCTAGAATGGTTAAGCAGAAGAGTTTCCAGTTGACAATCATCAAATGGAGAGAATAATACGGCTTCGAATAATATAATTTCTAAACTAAGCTATCCGTGGTGCAAGAAAGCCTAGTTTGAACAAGCTTAGAAGGCCCTTTTTCACTTGGTATTTTCACGATAGGATCATCACTCTTGATGGGAAAAAACAACATTTTACAATAAAATAGTATAAGCATATAACACATACAGCAGATGGATGAGATGACAACTCCTAAATCTCTAAAATGATCATGCCAAAACTTACCTGTTATTCTCTGTCTAGGATCAAAAGTCAGCATCTTTTCAACCAGGTCAATTGCTAAAGGATGGACATGTGGAAATTTTTCAGGGAAGGACTGCCTTGCATGACGGGGAAGTTGGCTGATATATCTTCTTGCATTTTCATTTACGAAATCAAAATCAGCCTCATTTGGGGTCCCAATGAGCTGCAGCCAAGAAAATGATGGAGAAATTAAATATGCAATAATGTGCACTAGAAAAGTAGCTAAATCCTCTACTGAGCAATGCATTGGTATCAAGCACTAGTCATGATTTGGGAGTTGGGACCAGGGTTTCGATTCTCACTCTTTTTTTAATTAAAAAACCCCCATCTAGTAGCCCTAAACCATCCTCTGGGGAGCAACATTTCGTTTTTCTTTTTCCTCATTTTTGCATATCTTCAATCATAGGATAACCAACACAATACATATCCTTCAAAATAGAACAAACCTACCATAATAGATGTTTCCGGCGTAATTTGGAACCCTGCTCGGCACAATGGAACCAGTTATAATAAGTATCAGAAATTAACAGAGGCCATTATTGTTGACCAGGCTAAACCATAGTGCACATTGTTTAATCATTGAATATAAAACTTAAAATCATGTATGACTAAACATGACTACACTACTAGAATTATACTGTACAACCCAAACAACAGTATAACCCATTTATCTAATTAATATGAGTGGTTCCAAAGAGCCAGGCATTACTGTATTACAGTGTTGGTGGCTTGGTGCTCGATTTGTATACTTTTCGCCCCATTTATCATCATTTTATGTGATATTTTGTGCTTGATTGTGCCATTTGGCAACTAACCCTAACGATTCCCAAAGATGTTGGATATTTTAGTCAAAGGTTAGAGTTAGGGTTTACTGTAGCCGCCACCGTTGCCTTCTAGCTCTCGATCCTCTTCCGCTGCTGCTGCCCCGGGAGGCGCGATCTTCACTCCTGGGGCGGCCACCTCTTTTCGGTCGTGCTTGATCCCGCCGTCGCCGCGCCCACCCCGAGCTTGATCCGGCCGCCTCCTCGGATCTGGCCGCCGCCGGTCTGGCACCGCACGGATCCACAGCCTGAGGCCGCCCGCCGCCTCCACGATCGAGGCCGACCGCCTCCCGCCCGGATCCGCCCACTCCTTGCCGGATCCTTCAGATCCGGCCGCCTCCACGCTGGATCCGGTCGCCGCACGGCCGCTGCCTAGCCTCGGCCGCTCGAAGCCGCCGCCGCCTGAGGCTGCCCGCCACCTCCACAATCGAGGCCCGCCTCGGTCGCCTGAGCCCGCCGCCTCCACGCCGGATTCGGCCCTCTCCGCCGCGCCCCGTCCAGATCTGGCCTCGCCTCGCCGCCTTCAACAGCCGCCGAGCTCGGATCCGATCGCCGCCTCCACCACCTCCCTCGACGCGCCAAGTTATCGCCGCCTCCCGCGCCTCCGCGCCCGCTCCTCTACTTGGATCAGGGCCCTTGCTGCGCCGGTTCGCCCTCCCGACCGCCGCCGCCATCCAGATCCGATCTGGATTGGGCCACTGCACAGAGGGATATCGAGATGGACGCCGCCGTCCCTGAGCTCGAGCTCCGCTCGGTCGCCCCGACCCCATGCCGCCGGCAACTCTGGTGGTGACTGCAGCTGGAGACAGAGAGAGAGAGAGAGAGAGATCAGGCGGGGAGTGAGACAGAGAGAGAATCGGGAGGGAGTGAATGGCGCTGAGGGGAGAGATGGATGGTTTTAGTATCTGAGTTATTTTTCAGTCTGTGTTCTTTGGAGTCAGTCTTTCTGTTTCTTGTGAGTCTTCCGCTGTGTCCACCTAAATCCGTAGTTCTAATTTTTATTTTTTTAGTTCGTCCAAGTCGTGCGAGTCCATAAATTTATTGTCAGTCATAGTCTCATAGAAGTGTAGGAATTTTCTTTTGCATGGCAGCAGTCGCTGCTCTATTCTTTGAGCCGCGTGCAGATCGTAGAAATCGTTATGATGCCGCCGCTTCTCTAGCCGCCGCCCCGAGCTTTTAAGGCCGCCGCGCGTCTTCCGCACCTTGTGCATTGCACCGCCGCCGTCTTGGGCTTCGATCTGCGCCGTCATGCTTCTATCTATTCCTTTTCGGTTTGAGTTGACAGTTTATTTAAAAACTGCACGCAACGACGACATTATCAAGACTCGGACGTCGGATATTTCTTCTTTTAGTATTAACCATTTTTCAAATGCAATGCTATTGCATACGCCTTGCATTTGAGGGGGGGTGTTAAGGGTATTAAAAATAAGGGTATTAGAGATAGAATAGGAATCGGTATATTCCCCTGTAATATCCCTTTGTACTCCCTATATATATTGCCCATTGGGCCACTTCAATATACACACAATATTCATAACAATGTGTAAGGAATATGCTAAAACACGTCATATTTGGCTGAAAAGAGCCATCAAAGAGCTTCCTCGGAAAATGTGTCAAAATGAACTTCATCAAATGACAAATTGAAGGTCACCAATGATGTCCGTCTTGTCGAAACAATCGAAATGCATATATTATTTGCCCAAATCGGATGTCAAACGTGAAAGTTATAAAACCTGGAATCCGTCGGAACCCGGCCTACCAGGCCTTAGCGCTGCTCAGCGCCAGGCTTGCATTGGCCGGCGTTCAGGGTCCCTAGACCCCCTTTCTTCCCAAATTGAAGCCCAAGGATAAAATGCTGCTCGGTGCCACCCTAGCGCGGCCCGGCGCATGTTCTAGAAGGTTCGAGAGACGGTTTTGAGTCAATGGAGAGTTCAACGCCACCCCTATGCCGGCCAGCACCAACCGCCTCTCTTCGCCGTTTTCGGTGTAGGCCCCATTGCTCGTCCCGCGTCTTCCTCTTCGACTCTCCTTCGTCGGTAACCATGTGTAACTCTGATCCTCGTATGGAGTAGTCTTTTCTTCTCCCAAGTGTGGGGATCTTGCTATAACTTAAGACATGGATTAATTATTATTTTATTACTTTTATGCTATGGTTGTGTCTTCTTGATATCATGCTTGTTTCTCAATCGATAATTAGAAGCTTATGGTTACTGGTTATTTAGCCTTAGAGGTATACATGGTGTTTGAATATAGTGTGTGGATCTATATCAAGTTGTGCAGGTCATGCCAGTGTTTATTAGCTCGGTGGAACTGTGACAGGAGAACAGTGAAGGGGCCAGTATTAAACTGTAGGGTGAGAGCCAACATAGTATTATTTGGTGCTATTTGCTATTAGATTGATCAAGTCTTTAGTTGCAATAAGTGAACCTAGCCTAGGAGAGGAATTTCCACATCTTGGTTTAATGTAGATTCCCTCGTTTGCTCTAACTTTGGTAAATTTGCTTTAGTTACTTTCATCATCTCATAATCATTGCTTTAGTTAGTAGTAATTTATTCTAAGTAGAGAGTATTCGTCGCTTCCCTATGGATTTTGATATCTTGGAATACTCCTTGATGAAAAGCTATAGATGACCCATGCGATTGCGGATATCAAATTTGCACTCGTATCTTGCATGTTGCATCAACACACAGGTGGGTAGATAAACAAGTGGACAGATAGAAAGGCCTTCACATGAATGAACAGATGGATGGGTCCTTGGATCAGTGAAATGTAGATCAATGCATTCACAACAAGCTATGCTTATATACTGCATTGTAAGATATCATCACGAAACTACAATTATGCTAAATATAGGACTATGTAACATAATTTCATCAAGTCAATATAAAAGAAGTCCAAACTTAAGGGTATGGTCTAACCTCCATTAATAGACGTAGCTGATGGACATGGTCTCTTCCAGGAAACAAAGGTCTCCGATCCATCAGTTCCATAAATATACAACCCACAGACCACACATCAATTGCTGCAGTGTATTCAGAGGAGTTCAACAAAAGCTCTGGTGCTCTGTACCATCTTGTGACAACATACTCAGTCATAAAATCAGTTTCTGAGGTGGTACGAGCAAGCCCAAAATCGCAAATTTTAAGGTCACAGTTTGCATTCAAAAGAAGATTGCTAGGCTTTAAGTCTCGGTGAAGAACATTTGCTGAATGTATATACTTCAAGCCACGAAGAATCTGATAAAGGAAATACTGCACAGAAAGGTAAACAATTAAACAAACCAGCCATATCAAACATGTAAAATTTCTCAGAATAAGATAGAGGTTTGCAAATTGAAAAGAAAAAGGAGAATGCAAGATCTAGTAATCTGGACAGAAGAGAAATAGGCGACCATCCTAGAAATCCACTCAAGATAGGGAAATGTATCTGTCAACACTGATAATAATAGCTAGTATACAGCAAGAGAGTTCTCGGGTGTGATATAGCATCAACCCTTACCAGCTAGAAACCCATGTAGGCATGGTCAGTGCAGGCATATTTCTACCAATAATCATAAATAGCAATTAGTTTCTTCATTGAACTTGTTCACCAAAGATCATCAGAAGGAATTTGCAAATATCGAAACATGTCTTACTATAAACAAGATACAATATTGTCATGACAGATAGACCACTCTGATATCAGAAACGTACTTCTATTTAGGGAACCATCTCTTAGCAATGCCGATGCATGGGTGGCTGACAAAGCATAGAAAAGAGATGGCTAGCAATAAATAATATGACATCTCCCAGGCATGTATTAGATGTGATAAACTTGTTGATCTACTCCCTTTGCTTGATCCAATGTTCAATGGTGCATTGAAAGAATCTAATTATATCATTTTGCCTATATACAATAAGGTTTTCTTCAGGTAATACATAGAAGGTCCCTTGATGTTGATTTCCTCAGGTTTAAATATGCTGCTTTTCTATAGTATTTTTAAAGGTGCAAATTGCAATACAATAGGGAAACTTCATCAATATATTACAGTTCACCTGTGTAGTTGTAATCAAATTTCCAATAGTATTTCAAAGAAGTAAAACATTCACTGACAGTCATCAACATATATCGTCACCTCCTAGGTCAATGTTTAGTATACTAAAACAACAGGCAAACTTAGTTTGAACTTTGAACACATAGGCTGACCAGAAACAGAGGAAAAATAAGAGACTTTGGTTATTAGTTCCCAGAATACTAACATCTGACTTGGTAGTGTATGATGCATCAAAAACTGAAACAAACAATTGACAGCATATATATTTAAGGAATGGAACAAAATCAGATACTAACAAAGTAATGAGAGAAGAATTTATATAGCTAAACAGCAGTATTAATTAAAACACTGAACTTATCAAATTAAGGGGGAAAGGAAAAGGTTCTGCTTTTCTATTGAAATAAGTACCTGGCAATGCTCCTCTGACAAAGCTTGATTTGAGCGAATAATTTGATGCAGATCGGTATCCATCAACTCATATGCAATATAGACATCATTGAATGAATTCCTCTGTGGAGGAGGTATAATATCCCTTATTGCAACTATCTGCATAAGAAATGGATTTGCATCAAAAAAAATATTTTTTGTAGCTGGAATTGATACTTGAAAATTGTTTTTAACAACTATGGTTAGCAGCAAGAGGGCTGCAAGCCTGCAACAATTTTAAGTTTTTACATTTTGTACCCAAAAAAACATACACTGGAAGAGATGAGCATGTGCTCGTATCACAAAAATTTATACTGTAATAAATTTGCAAGTTTAATTCAATGGCTCGAGCCAACTTTATCTCAGCTTGAACAAATTGAAATAGGTCAACAACACACATACTCATCAAACTTTTCTGTGCTACAGTTACAACTAAACTAAGTTGTGTGGTGTTGTAGGGGTAGCCCAACCCCTTGTGATAAGCCTTACAATTGGCCCAATATATAATATGTCCAATAGCATAGAGGAAGATACTATGCACCCTCACTTTTTGTAATTATTAAGGGGTAAGATAGGAATTTTCCTTCATATCTCACTCATATATATATAAACCCCCAAAAGAGGTATGAGAGGGGTAGATCCACTCATTTTCCACATCTAATCTCTCCCTATTGGTTTTACTCCTCTTCTACTAGTCCCCTTCTTTATTGTTTGGCCCGTAGCCACAACATATGGACACTTCTACCAAGTGGTGTTTCAGTGCCCAACGAATTTTTCAATACCACAAACCCAACATTTTTTTTATGTTTTTTCAATAGTTTTTGCCTTTGTGCATGCTTTTTACTGTCAGGTGTGTATACCATTTTAACTTTAGTAGTCAATCTGAATACAAGGCAGCATTATACCAACTGCATATGTTCCCACATACCACATGAGCAGGAAGTTGTGACCATTAATTGCTGTTTGGATCATGGATATGTCAAAAACAACTAACTAAGAGTTACAGTACTATGGATATGTAGAATACAACTAACCAGGTACCTGTAGCTAACTCAAGGTTAGAAATATCGGAACCGGACCAAATCCTGCCAGGGGGTGGTACCGGTAACCGGCCGGTTACCGGAAAATCCGGTGAAAAATCGGCTGAATTTTGCCAAACCAGAATTTGAACTGGGGCGGTTTGGGACCGGTAACCGAAAAAAACCGGTGAAAAAACCAGTGGAAAACTGGTTATTGGTAATTAGAAATTAGAATGATGCAAATATTAATTAGAAAGTGTTTAATGAAGTAGCAAGACTCATGTTGTACATAGAAATTGCTCCTTGCTAGCTTGACCATGTGTAGTGAAACCTCCAAGGCTACATTGCCTACAAAATTCATGCATTTTTAGGCCTCCAAGGCTACATTACCTACAAAATCCAAAGCTCATGTTGTACGTAGGAGTGGAACAATAATTCATGCATTTTTACTTCACACAATAGTTAGGGTGCCTTTGGTTGAGCTTTTGGGAGCTGCTTTTGCTTCCAAAAAGCCAAAAGCCAACCAAAGGGGTGGAAACCAGAAGCTGCTTTTTCAGAAGCAGCTACTTTTGGATAGTACAGTTTTGAAAGTACCTTGGACCCTGCTTTTGGCTTTTGGCTTTCTGCTTTTTGAAATGGTGAAAATAGAGAGCTGTTTCACAGTTGTTTCAAGGAAAATAGAGATAGGAGGTAAGTTTTATACTTGTTTGAACCAAACATCTTACAGCTTTTCCACAGCCCACAACCTACAGCAGCTTTTCCACAGCCCACAGCTCACAGCAGTTTTTTCAGAAGCCACAGCTCAACCAAACACACCCTGAATCTACCACAAACAATACCCAAACCAATCTACGAAGTGCATTACGCAGTCACAAAATTCAAATTTACATTTTAGATATTTCGAGTGGTATACTCCCTATTGGAGCTGACTAGGAAATCTGGTAACCGACCAGTTACCAGCAGGATTTGGAACCCTGAGCTGATTAGTAGTAGATAAAACAAGTGCATCAACCAATTACTTGCACTAACCAAACCATGTCCAATCCAAAGATCTGTTATTCCACATTCATAACTGTCCTCCAACTTTATAGCTCACAACAAAGGTTTATATCTTCGGAATGTTGAAAGCTCAAAGATTTTGCTTTATGTAGGAGGAAAAACAACAGGCTTTTCACTTAAAAAGAATACCCTCCAATACAGCTGTAAGAATATGGGGTCTCCAAATCAGGAAAGTATTGCTTTATTTATGTAAGTTAATGCTTTTGTGGGTTTGACATAAGAGAATACAAGAATAAGACTTACACTACTATTAAGGAAAAGTTTTTATAAAGCAAGTGCATTAACAAAGTATTTCCACTAACCAAACCTTGCATAATCCGATGAAACACTAACTAACACTCAAATTGTCCAATGGTATTACTCCCAGAAAAGTTCACCCATAAATCATTGGAGCATTAAAAGCTGAAACAATTTGCTTTATGTGGGATACAAGCCAAAAACCAATTTCGCTCCGAGAAAACGTTCCATAATAGCCATAAATATACACAATCTCCAAAAGAGGATACTTGATAAAACAAATAATAAAACGGAACAGGAAAAAGGAAACATTTTTTTCTTATAATTGGTAATTCGTGTTTTCACGTTTTATCGGGAAAATACATACCAGTACAAGATTACTTATCATCATCCAAATTTTAACTCAGCTCACTTCAGAACACGCTACAATGTTCAAGCCTCAAGGGCAGGCTGTCAAGATACGATCCATTCTCTAACCTAATTCTCCGGTAGTTGTTTTTCTCAGCGGGAGAGGAAGGAAAAGCGCTCCCCAAATTAGCACTAGCTGTCACAGGCTCGATCATTTGGTTACTAACCCCCCACCTCCCCCCTATTTAATGCAACTAACGTAACTAATCAGAGACAAAGACATTTAAGGAGAATCTCAAATCTGCGACGAAAAATGAAAAGGGAATTCGCATCTTTGAAAGAGAAGAGCTCAACGGATCGGAGCGCGCGTGACTGACATTCTCGTGTTCCATGTGGCGGAGCAGCTTGATCTCGCGGAGCGTCCGCTTGGCGTCGATCTTGTTGTCGAACGCATTGGCGATCTTCTTGATCGCCACCTGCTCCTCCGTCTCCGAGTTGAGCGCCGAGCTGCCAAAAAAAAAAACAAACCCCGCACAAATCAAACACACGAATCGGCTGGGGGAGCGAGCGGCGAGCAGCGAGGAGAGGCAACGGACCAGACTATGCCGTAGGCGCCCTTGCCGATGGGGAGGATGGGGGGCTTGTACTTGGCGGTGACCACGAACACGTTGCCGAAGATGTTGTACTGGATGAACCTCCCGCCGTAGCTCAGCGTGGCCTGGATGTTCTCCATCATCCCCGCCGGCGCCGCGGCCGGCTGCTGCCCACCCACCCCCGCGCCGGCGTCCGGCTGCTGCGCCCCGCCGTCCATCGCCGCGCGGGGATTCGGGTTTGGATCGCGAGGGGGAACGGAAGGGAAGGGCCGTAATGACTGATGACGTGCCGGGCTGACGAGGAAACTGAAGTACAGCTTTGTAACCGCTAGTGGTTAGGCTAATAAATCAAAGCTCTGTTTCTCGTAGAAAAAAAACTCTACCGCCCGTGGGAAATGAAACAAATGTCTTGGCCTCGTGGGATGCTGACTGGGTGGGATCTAAGTTACTGTTTATATTGATTTCTGTAAGTTAATTTGAATATATGAATTCTCGAAGCGGTTTTTTGAATGAATTCTTTATTTCTCTTGTTCTGGAGATAAGACAGATGTCACGGACGCATTACGCACCCTACTCCTCTCACTTCTGTCTTACGTACACATCTCTCTCTTACTTTTTTCACTGCTCACTCTTTTTTTTAAAAAACAACACTTCTTTTCGTTATTACTATTTATTTTCTAAGAAAATATATCTTTTTATTTAGGGTATTTTTAGAACACGGTCATTTCAAAGAAAACCCGTGGGAAACGATTCGATTCTCGCAGGAACCATGAGGGGAAAAAATCTCGTGTTCCTAATATGGTTTGGTATTAAAGGGGACCATCTTGTCGCCTTCGACAAGACAATCGAGAAAGGTGGTCTAGGGCGGTGAAGCGGCAAGGTTCAACCTAAAATTTCATGAGGTTCACCAAGCCGGCGGCAAATGGCATATACACAATGATATGGCAGTGGCATGGTTGACCGCAGGGGGAGAAGATCGGTGCCCTGGCGGAACCAGGCCTTGGGCTACTTGGGCTGTAGCCCGAGGCCGGACAACCAAAGTCTATACAAAATTCTTGAAAAATTATTTTAAAAACAGAATTAATCTAAGAGTTAACCCAAAAGTAGCTGACCTAGTCCCGAGCTTAGGCTTGAGCTGATTCCATCCCTGGTCACAGGATGAAAAGCTCATCCCATCGTAGGGTAGGGGCAAGGGGGGAGGGGGGGGAGGAGGGTCACAAGCCAGAGGCAAGGGCGGCGAAGGCGAACCCAGTAGGCGGTGTTGCCGTCAACTGCAGCGCCGACAGCCGTGGAGTTCGAGTACAGGCGGTGGTACGTGAGATGATAGCTGACAACGCTGTCGATTGCCGTATGGGGGCTTCAAAGGCATCAGGTTTTCAGTTTTTCTCCATGGTTTCCAAACATTAGATCCGCACTATCTACATATGGCTCGGTTGTCAATTGCAACGTGTGGATACTCCTCCTTACATAGCGACAGCTCAATTACCGCCAGCTCTTCCGAGGCGGTGATGGAGGTGGGTTGTCATTCAAGGTTTCATTTTTGTCTTCTTCTCATTCATTTTCTTCCAAGTAGCAGTTCACCACTCTTTTCAAGTCTTCTGTAGCATTTCTTTCTGGAAGATTGAGAAAGAAATGAAGTAAACAAAGGTGGTTGCTTCTCTCATCTGATCGGGCCCTTGCCTGCGACGTTTACCGCGTGATTGAATTGCCAATGGCAAGTGCAGGTACGACTCTTTGTATGTCTGGCCAATCTTACCAGCGTGGTACAAAGCCATTGGTTGATGATTATGACAAAAGCTTAATGGACCAGAGGTCCAGAGCTTACTACTAGTATCCTAAGTGCGTGTTGGGTGAGTGCCTGAGTGGTATGGAAGAAGCTAAGAACTGATATGTAGAACTCACGAGGAACATCCTCAAGATCCAATGAATCTGATTTGTATATGCAGAAGCCTTTGTCGGATATGATGTTGTATTAGGACAAGGAGGAGAAGACATCACCAAACTATTGATGCATGTGATTGTTACTAGAGATATGTAGGAATTAATGCAACAACCAGTACAGTGGGCTAAACTATGCTAAGAACAAAGAACATCGAACCGGGTAACCACTTTCCAGACTGGAAACAGTGACTTCAGTGATTCCCAGCCAGTTCCTGGTATACAGTAGTAGTGCCAGTGAGGCGGCAAACAGAAATGTCAGCCGAGGGCAGGATATCAAACCCCAGCAAACTTTGTCAGGACCCAAAGAGTTATCAAGGTACTTGTCGAGCCATGGTCCCAAAAAAAATTTGTCGAAACATGCCCAATTCTTTTATTGCAAAATTTCAGGAAAGCAAGTGTTTCACAGTGAACCATAAGGATGTGAGAACAGGCCTGTTCAGGATTTGTCGCATTTCTTACTTGAGCAACGTTTCCAACACAAGTAATAACGAGTACTTGGTATATCTTGCCATTTTTTTTCAAATTTAGCTCATAAATGTTTATTTAGAAAAATCTAGTCTTCTCCTTAAACTTAGCAGCAATGGTAAGTGACGTGTCACCTACCACGTTACTATAACTCAATAGGACAACATCCTTACCATGTTACTGTAGCTCGATAGGGCAACGTGCTGAGCAAACTTGATATGCACACGCCTCAATTTAGGATGCATGCATGCGAGTTGGCCCGATCTTCCATCGTAGGAGAAATCCGATAACTTGAGTTGCGACGTTGACGAGGGGGAGGCTAACCACGATCCGATCTTGACCAGCAACCTCACAATCGCTACGTCGCTCCTCGATTGGTTACCAACCGTGTCAAACACAATTAGCCTATTCACGAAGAACAACTCCAGCAAATCCAAGAGAAGACGCAAGAGCAACAGTAATTTCACTTGAAGATAAAATATTGATGAGACTCAATTGTTTTACAGTAGCTAGTAGTAATCATGCAAATAAGAATCAAGTCTGCCCACAGTAGAAACATAAGGAGTTTTTATACTAGGAATAACCCTCCTAGCAAGATGTGAAAGTTCTTGAGAAAAGACTTAAAGATAAGCCAGCCCAAAGGCCATCCAATAGCTTGTTCACGCGCCCTTTTGTCTTCTGCGCAGTCCCTACTAAAACAATCATAACTCCTTATTGGGAAGTCTAAATGACGAGCCATTTGTTGGATGTGACAGTAGATTTAATTATATTTCTATCCATATGTATTATGCATGCTGAAACGTTACAGCTTGACCTTCATGACGCTATGAATTAGTGGTATTTGTTAGCAATCAATGAACTCAACCACTCACAATCGGAGCCAGGCTTTGGCCGAATCTTGATCAACAATTTCTCCAAAAATTCTTTAACATGTAATAACAAGTGAACAATATTTATTAGGTAATATCATTTGTTCTGTAATTAAATATTTAATTTGTCCAAGAAATAAATTCACCTATTGTCCAAAGCAACATGCGCACGCTCTTGTTATTAGATCTTGTATACTAACCGACTCTTGAATTTTAGTAGACTCAACTATAGGTGTATGTCACTGAAAGTATATATGTGTCAGTGATGTCCTCATCAAAACCAACTGCAACATGTGATTAATTAGTATTAATCCTGCTTAATTAGCGCTAATCATGTAATATGATGATTAATTATCGTTAATCATACTAAATTTAATCGCTATCGATGTGTGGTTGCTCAGCAAGAGCACCTGCTGAGCTCAGTACCTCGCACATCCTACTGCCGGCTCCGATTGCACAGTAGAACCTGCTGAGCTAGAGGTAGCGCGACAAACGATATAGACTTTGGAGTTGAAAAGAGGCTAGATTTGTAAAAATGAACGTTTAGAGCCAAATTTGAAGGAAAAAACCGTGCTACAGTGCCACATATGAGCACTTTAGCCAATAGATACCCCCCTAGACAAGCAACGAATTTTTCAAACCAATAGATCAACCCACCAATGACACAAACTACCAAATTATATATGTTCCACAGTATTACAGCTAATCCAGGGAGAGGTATTGCTGCGCACTTAATTACATCCTCAACCCGAGAAATTAGAATTGTCCGTCACTGTTAAGACAAAATCGGGCTAGAGAGCTCGTCAATGTGCCCCTCACCAACCTACCTATATACATACAGACATACGGAGCTTTGAGCATCATCTAGCCCTTAATTTTCCTGTGTAAAAACTACATGTGAATTAGTTGGCCTCTCTAAGTTAACTCTGCGCTCTCCGTCGATAGAGAGAGATGTCGATCAGCATAGTGGATAAGTCTCCTCAACCTTAGGACCATATCGCAGTGGAAGGGCAGGGCGCTGCGTCTTTCCATGTAGACTGGGCTTACTGTCATCCATGAAAGGGAGTGGAGCTCAGCGGCCACGGCTTCCAATACATTATGCATCTCCATCTCATAATCTCGAGTTGCTGTTTCCTGAGTGAAGTTCCTCGCCTGCTTGCTCATGTTGCTGCTGCCAACCCCTCGGCTCATCTTTTCTTGAACAGCGGTAATGCTTCCTCCATAGTGATCAACAATGCTAACTGAAAGAACAGAGGGCTTGTCCTCTTTGATGAGTTGTGCAGAGTCCTTTCTTACCGGTGGGACTGCTTTGGAGACAACATAGCCCATTGCCAAGGGAATTGCTGTACCTTTGCTGTGCAATAGGTGGGCAAGTGGTGGAGATTCTGATGTAAGGCATGTCGGAAGCTGTAATGCTGCAGGAGAAAGGTATCGCATACTTGGTGAAGGAACCAGGAGATAAGATGCCGACATTGACCCAATGGACTTCACTGGAGTGAACCCTTCCAAGTAACTGGAAGGGCCACTGCTACTTTGATTCCCTTCACCTGTAAATGAGAGCAATTTATCAAACATAAATAAATGTGATTCCACCTTTTCCTACTGATTTCCTTACAAACAAGAAATTTATTGTTGGTACACTTGAACAATAGCTCAAATCAAACCAAGAATTTGCTAATTGATTTATAATTATATAATACATTGTTCTAAAATCTAGATTAAAATTTAATCATATGTCCATATTAAATAATGAAAATAAAAAAGGAGAAGCGGTTTGGCTGAGCATGATGTAGATTTTAAGCAAATGATCGTATGATATATTCATGTATGACAAGGTCATGAAGTAGTTACTTAAGACTGTTTTAAGAAAATGCCACATTAAACAAAGATCCACAACAAATGGGCACCAACAGAAGTAGGTACATGTGGTACTTACCAGAAGTAGGTCTGGTCAACAGATCCCCTTGGAATGTGAGATGCAATGAATGGTCTTGGGAAACTGCAACCAAACTGATGCTGCGAACCAAGTGCAATGAACCCCTTGGACTGTCCATTCCAGTTTGTTCCACCAGGATCTGCTTTTTGTTGCTTGACTGCCCCTTCATGAAGCTAGATTTTGAATGAGGGCTGTACAGAGGGCTTGGTGAAGAAGGCATGCTTCTGTCTTGGATTAAGCCCATATCTTGCTGCTGGAGTGTTGGTCCGTTAGCATTTGATGGAATACCCTCAGGTATAGATCGTCGTAACTGCACAGGCCACTTCTTGACTTCATTACCACCAAAAGAGTATATTGCTTTTTGCCATTCTGCATACAAATTATACAAGGCAATCACACATTATAGTCTTAACAAATAAAAAGTAGAGTTTATGCTAACAGCGATTAGTACCCTGGATTTCAAGTTCAAGGAAACCTCCAATACGGGTTATTATCACATCTCTTGGTCGCACATTGCTAGGATCAGGAGAAGAAGACATTATTTGACAACCCTGCTGCAGAATTTGGATGAAAAGGCTTTGGAGAACTTTAGTGTCTTGGCGGCTACTAATGCCACCAAAAGGAAATATTACACTGTCCAATAACTCTCCTCTAGAATCTGTCCAGATGCATACTAACCATCGCCAGTCCTCAGTCCAACCATAACAGCAATGAAGACTTGTTGCTGTGTCACTCTCAGACCCTTCGAGTAGAGGGCTCGCTCCAGTATCAGAGCCACCTCCTGAAACTGAACTGTAAACCCCGCTACCACTTCCATCCACTCCAGATTTTGAGGATTCCATTACAGCATTATAATCAACAGACCCAGACTCCGCTAATATGAAAAGTGGCTCAAAGGCATACTTCTTGTCATCTTGAGCACATAACTCGGGGAGCTTACTTGGGTCCAGCAACCCTCCAGCACGAGTTGGTTGCCATGAGTTATCCCATGTTACCGACCTCATGGATGCATCAAACTCTGTTTCTCTGGAGAGAGTTGGTCCAGACATCCGAGGGACTAAGCATTCTTTCCAAAGGGTAGGACCTGGAGATGTAACATGCATCATTGTCGACTGAGATCTAGCCGTATAAGTAGGTGACTGAAACATCTCACTTGTGGAAACAGCCCGTGGGATTCGTCGAGCCTTGTTGTACACAGTGAATGCTATGTCCTTCAAAACAGCAAGCTCATTGTTTGGTTTATGGAGTCTCAGTAAAGTTTCAACAGTAACAATCTGCAAGACAAGCTTAGGTATACTGAATCCAGAAAGCATTACAACATTGGATGCTGATGCTTCATCGGCAGAAGCAATGCAGTTTAGGGCTTTGGTGACCTGAGAATATAGGAAAGATTTCTTTTCTCCCTCTGGGGATAAAATAACACACCCAAGAGCAACAGAACATTCTACCAGTGTCTGTAGAACTGCAGATGGTTCAGGAAATGGGCAAACAACATAAATTACCTGCATGTACAATGGACCACAGGTGTTAAAATAGATTATCATATTGCGAAACACTTTTCCAGGTAAAACATGTAAGAAATATCGATTCGTCCGTGGAAAGGCAAGAGTTGAAAGCTTGCAGCATGTCACAAATAACAAGAACCACAGCAGAGGATTTCTTTGATTGAATTAAATGCTGATCAAGACATTTGGTCTTTCATTTGGGGTTCTGACAAATTTGTGGCTAAAAAGTCTTATCTGGCTTTAACATGGAAAATTCAAGTATCTCCTATTTACATTTTAAGTAGGGAGGGGAGGGTTCTCCCCTACTGTTCCCTAAGAAAAAGCATATCCTATTTACAAGTGGGTCTGGAAAAATAAATGCATGCTTAAACATAGAGCATTCTTTTGAATTCTTTTTCGAGGAAAAATTAACACTAGAGCCTAAAGGAATACTTCGCTTCATGGAAAGAACTTTAGAGTTGGTGCCTTGGTGGTATAACACTATAACTTGTGCACTTTGTTCTGACAACATGGGAGATTGGTTGCATCTATTTTTTATGCCAAATTGACAACAGCAAAAAAAGAGTGTAGTATGATTAATGTCAACTACTCAACTGGGAAAAGTCAATTGAAATATTTGGCATGCTGATGATGGTGAAATCACAGGCTGGCTCAAGGAAGTTGTTCTTTAAGGAACTCATTGCTCTAGATTGTTTTGGCATATCTGGCTTCAAAGAAATAACTGGATCTTCAAGAAAATTCCTCCCAACAAGCATAGATGGAGGAATTCCTATTTGCAGAATAAGATTGGCTAAAAGTCGGATTGCCTACAGCTATGGTGGCTGCTTCGTCTAGTTATGTTTAGGGATATTCATTATCTTGACTTCCTCTAACTCTGTATTTGTTTTATACTCCATATATTTCAATAGGGCTCTCCCCTACTATTTCCCATAAAACAATAAATGCTTAGAAGCTTCAAGCATGGAAAAAGGTTTGTAAATTAGAAGTGACAGGCAAAAATGTAGGATGATTACATAAAACTAAAAGACTGGGTGGAGTCCTTAAATGAGTCTGTGTCCAAAAAACTCAATAATTGGGCTTACATATGTATTATCAAGGTTATTAAGTGGGTAAGTCGAGTCGAGTCACCAAGGGACCGACTTGCCGACTAGTCGTCGACTACTTGTCGACTTGCCAACAAACCACCCTTGGACGAGCATGTTACCTCATCTTCTACTACAACAGAACAGAGCAGCTGCTACCACCACATCTGCTGCTGTGCTACTACAACCACTGATACTCTGCAACTACACTAGTAGTAGTACTTGCTGCTACTACTAGTCTGGTAGTACTATATTAGTATTTAGTACATTACTACTTGCTGGCCGCTGCTACTACTAAATCTACAAGAGGTTGGGAGCATTAGAGCAAAAACAGAGCAGATCACCATTCAGCAAAACAGAGCAGCGAAGCAGAGAGAAGGGAGCTCAGGAGAAAAAGGCTCCGAGGGAAAAGGGATGGAGGGAGACGAATCCAGAGGCCAAGGCGACGCTTGCCAACGGCAGCCTGAGCCAGGGTCAAAGGTGACGGGTGCTACAAGATGACCGGAGGGGAGGGAACCAATAGGGTGGAGGCAAGAACCAGCGGCAGTTGCTTGCTAGTTGCTAGGGTTTGGGTGCCCAAGACCCTTTATCCTCTTCAGTTTCAACTTGACGCTAGGCCACCCCAAATCACATGCCAAGTCATGCGCCCTCTCCCGCACTTGCCCACAAGTTGCCCAACTTGTCTCCAAGTCGATGACTAGTTGATCCAAGTCGACCAGTCAACAGCATATCGCTTGGCTTGCTCAACTAGTCGAGTTGGTGGCTCCAATCGAGCGCAGCTGGCCAACTGGACGACTAGTGATCGACTTAATAACACTGTATATTATCTCTAACTTGCAGTCTGTATTTATGTGAAGTGTACAGCAAAGATGGTAATTGTAGCAACAAATGCAGGACATTAATGATATCCTACATGAATGAATATCATAAGAGGGAATGAACGATGGCA
Source organism: Dendrocalamus latiflorus (assembly GCA_017311315.1). Lineage (NCBI taxonomy): Eukaryota > Viridiplantae > Streptophyta > Magnoliopsida > Poales > Poaceae > Dendrocalamus > Dendrocalamus latiflorus. The sequence goes on from CM029659.1 coordinate 2,945,479, forward strand.
CTTATCCATGGCAGGAGCTCTGGTCATGGTTGCATCCACCATGGTTGTCACGGCGGAGTCGGCGAGCACGGCGAGTGAAGAGCGCCTGGACGCCTAGGCGAGGGCCCGGCGACGCCTAGGCGACGGGCACGGCGACGGTCTCTCGCGTTTATACTCTGATGTCGTCTCTCTCGCGCGTATAACTCCTCAGTCTCCCGACTCTTCCGCCTCTCTCTCGCGACTCCCTCTCTCTCGCGTCGCGTCTCTCGTCTCCCCCGACTCCCGTCTCCCCGACGGCCGACTCCCACTCCCGGCGCCGATCTCCCCTCCCCAGCGCTTCCTCCCCCGCGCGCCGCCTCCTCCCCTCGGCGCCTCTCCTCCCCGCCGCCTCCCCCTGCCGCCGCCTCCCCTCCCCTCGGCGGCGGGAGCACGCTGGAGGGGTGTGGCCGGAGCACGGGAGAGAGACGGCGGCGGGAGGGAGGAAAGCGGCGCGGCGGGAGGGAGGGAGGCGGCGCGGCCGGAGAGGAGAGGGGCGGACGGCGTACCTGGGCTGGCGGTGAAGCTAGGGTTCAGGCGAGGCGAACCTCCCCGGCGTCTCCTCCCCGGCGCCAGGACGACTTGGCGTCGCCTAGGCGACGCCGTGACAACCATGGCATCCACAAAATAGGAAAGCTCTATTTGCGCAAAATGAAAGTAAGAGAAGTAACAACTCTGCAAAAGTCGCCTTGAATAACAAATCAGACTACAAAACAAAGACAATTATTATATCTGATTAAAGAAGCACCATTGACACAGTTACTCAGCTATCTTTTGATCTTTTCTTTTTTGTTGTGAAAACCCTTTCGTACAGCTTTTATATTTTAGTATATTTATTTCAGTACGGCTCTCGTGTGCTGTTCTCATAAAAGAAACAAAGTAGCCTTGTCAAAACTTAATGATTTGGACAGATGGACAAATGAGAAAACACGATGATAAAGCAGAAACAACACAGCTATTGTTTTGTTAAGCTCCTTGAGTCAAAAGGAAACAAATTGAGAAAGGCCTTACAGTGCAAGGACCGCAACTGCTCTCTTTCTGATTTGTAGAGATGCTTGAAGTAAGCTTTATACCCTTAATTATCCTTGCCAGAGATGTTACAAAGCTTTTCACACTCCAATTTTTTGAAAGAGCTTGAAAATAATCACTTATTGAACTGATGGAACTTAAGTGGTTGCTGCCAATCTTCACTTGCTCAGGACACTCAACAAGAACAAGTCCTGAAGGCAAATATTTTCCAGGGGATAGCTCCATTTGTCCTCCACTGTTTTGCGGTGAATGAGTACCCAGTTTGCAAACTTCATAAACTATAAGGACACAGAATTAGCAAAGCACAGTAAACGTTGTTAAAATATTTTGCACCGCAATGAATTAGAATAATGATTTGGAAATTACGAGATTGCTATACTATGACAAGCCGCTGCAGCAACAAAACAAATGTGTTGTTATTATTTTTCTTGCCTACATACATCTATTATGTCGTCAAAGATGAATTGAGTATTTCATGTTCATAATCACATCTGATTTTGATGTTAACAATAGAATCTTAGATGCATAGAAAAGGATCGGCTGTAAAGATTGTCTTGTGTGAATTAAGTACCATGTATTACTTATGGATAGCTAAATTTTCTCTCAAATTTTGTGTGCAGCACTCAGGCTACTAGTTCCAAGCTGGTGGGAACCAGCTAGCTGCCTACCACCAGGATCCTTAAGCCTTGTTAGGTCCATGTAACAACTGCACATTCATGAGTGATGACTAAAGAAAATCTGAAGCAAGAACAAAATGATAGACACTTACTTGTTCCAAGCTGAAGGAAAAAATCAGTGGCCGCGGAAATAAGCATATCAATATCTGGGCACAGTGCATAGTAAGTAACCTGAAAGAGCAAAGAAATGAGAAAATGTTATGAGTAAGCAAATTATTGAGCTATTTCCAAAGCAACCAAAACAATGAATGAAATCTACTGATCTAGAGTAGCTTATGGAACTTACAGGCTTGGGCGAAGCATAAGGTTCCAAAGGTGCTTTCTCCCACAATTTAAGACAGTTGGCAGAGGTCTTTAACCAATCGTCCTGGTACCTACAGTTTCAATATTCATATCAGTAACTCACGCAGAAGATATGCTCACAAAACTCAAGCTAAAAAATAGTTCATGATAACAAAATTATGCTACCCGACAAGCAGAGAAGGCGAAGGGAGTGCAGCGATGGTTGGTCTAATACGGTGGTAGCCCTTTTGATGCTCTGGTTCTGAAGTGCCTGCGTCAACATTCAATCTCCTGTGAGATGATTAATCATGTCTTGCTCCCTCTGGCAATATTATTTTGGAAAGTGAATTATCAAGCTAAGAGAACAACTCATAATACATGGCGGCACGAATACCTCGATTGCTAGAATGGGGTGGGCTCATTGAATCTCCACCAAAGGGTATAGCGCTCGACTCTCGAATGTCACTGGAAGGGTACTGAAAGCAGTAGGCATCCCCCGTAGCTGCAGATTCAGCAACATTACTTCGACCCCTGCACCAATCAATCACCGATAACGGACCATCCATGTTTGCAAAGGCAGTTTTAAGAGCTGCTTTTATATCTGACTGCAACAAGCTAATCATGGATGACTCTGAAACCTGTACCCAAAAGAAGAGGTTGAGCATGAAGAATGGAATATGGAAAAACAGTGTAAAGCAGGAGCAGTAGTGGTAAGAAAAAACAGACATCAGATTTTACCTCTGCAGCAAGTGGATCAACTAAATCAACACCAGCACAATCCTTTGAATGGCATGTTCCTAATAGTCCGCCACAGCCAGCATGAACCATAGAAGGATCACAGGAGAATCCACGTCTCTTTTGCTCCTCCAAGGTAAGCCAGAAAAATGAACCATGCCCATCATCCATATCAAGTGCAAGATCAACAAATGAAGTAGATTGTTGAACTAGCAGAGCCATGGCACTGAGAAGATCCACAATAGGTTGCCTCTGTGTAGGCAGATTTGGACTTGTGCCAGTAAATGTTTTAGCGGACAAACACTCAAGCGGTTTTGCCCCTTTAGGAGCCCCAACAGGCCTCCAAATTCCCACATTCGTCATTAGGGATCCATCATACATATCATCATCAACATCACCAGATAGCCTAACTGTTATATTTTCTTTCTTTTTTATGTCATATTTGGGGATAATCATATCTGACTTACTGTTGCTGACCTCTGTATGCATAAAACTGGATATGGCACTTTTTAACTCAGCAGGTGCTTTGCTTCTCAAAGACAAAAGTGTATGCCTTATTCTGCACATGGCAGCCTGGAATGAGATGCATTCAATTTCAGTTGCAAGAGCAGTCTTCATAGATAGAAGGAAATAGCCAGCGTTAAACATGCTGTCACTCTTCTTTTGCGAAACAAGAGAAGAACTGAATGAATTTACACCAGAAACAGGTGGTGATGTTTCTCCCTTACATGACTGTATGTCTGTATTATTTAATCTCTTGTCACTCTCTTTTTCCCCACCCTGGATAAGTGTGTATAAGTTCGATGAAGCAACGTCACGTGAAAGATTACCAGATGTTAGTTTGACAGACTTCTCAGGCTTGCCTACTGTGGACTCAATTTGAGATCTTTGCGTAACATCATATGAATAAACTCTTGAGCTAAAACTAGAACTCCCTGCTTTTTTTGATCTGGGCAAGTAGGGATTTGTAAAAAGTGATGTTGGTATCTCACCAACAGGAATTTCAACAGCTGCATATTCTGGTGCAAAAGTGAGCATTGCTTCAGCTTTGGTAAGGTAATCAAATCTACCAGATGGTAACACTAAGGGTTGGGACCCTGGAGGTGATGCAATATCTTTCTGAGGTTCTTGAACTTTAGAAACAACATCCTGAATAGGTGTCATAGTTTGGTGGTTAAATGCCTCCAAAGATGTGAGACCAACTGGGGAAAGCCTCTGTTCAGGTATATCCATAGCTGTGGATGGGCTATCTGAGAATGTAACATCTCCACAGTCGGAAGCAGGGATTACGAGGGCATGTGATTCAGCAGTACCTGGAGGCTATTTGAAACGGAACATTATTTATATGAATTAATATTGCAGGTAAGTCAAAAAATGCAAATAAAAAATAAATGTCTATTATATGAGTCTGTATTTGCCTGTCATGAATTGTTATATGCTATGCTCCAATTTGTTTAGATCCAACAAGAAATGAGCCAAAGTAGAAGGCAAAAGGATGAGATTACACAATAGAAGAAAATTTCTTCACAAGTTTATGGTAATATCACAAGCAACATTTTGAAAGGCATGTGAACTGGGGAATTATATAAACGGACATTAGTTACAATCTAGACACTAAAAAAGCAGTGGTGACACAATCTTGACAAACAATATTTTAACCAGAGTTTGCGTACCCTAACACCATAATTGTCAAGAACTGAATAATGACAGGTACTTAGGTAGCTTCATATTGGTTAGGACAAGAAGTCAAGAATACTGTGTGCAATATTGATGTGTCTATCATTGGGCAAAATTAATCCGCAATGAATATTGATCACCACACTATTTCTGTAAGTTAATATATAGAGTTACAGTGTTACACATATAGCAATCATAACATCAGATGCTTGCACAGGCTTTTACATAGAAGATAGTTCTTCTAGCATCGGAATATAGTATAAGAGACAGTACTAAGTGGTAACTTTTTTTCTAAGAAAATATGCAGCATTGCAGCAGCACATCAAAATGCAATTCCTAATTAGTGGAACTAAGACAATTTAGTCCAGTGAACAGAATATGACTAATGAGAGATTTAACAGAATTAGAATGTACTAGATGACTGAAAAATAGTATAAATCTGTACTATTAACATTAGACCTAGGAAAAAGTATATTTGATCCCCCGAACTATCATAGTGCATCTACTTAACCCCCTAACTACAAATCTGGGTATTCTACACCCTGAAGTTCTGAAACCGGAGCAAATACCCCCTAAGGTGGTTTCAGAGGTAGTTTTACCACCGTGTACAATGACATGGACATGTTTTGCAACAACTGGATGATGGCATGGACCTTTACCCCCCCCCCCCCCCCCCTAATCATTCTCTTCTTCACCTCTTCTTTGTCTTTCCCCTCTTTCCCATTCTTCACACACATGTGCTCACTAGTGATACACCAATCGACGGCACTCCTCCAAAATCTGTCCAGCAAACATCCAGCTACCCTCTTCTCTAGGTCCAGCAAGCCCACCGTTGCCATCTGCAACTTCGAGCCCTTCTTTCTCCACTTGATTTGCCACTTTCGCCAATGCTTACATGCAGAGAAGCACTAGAACCATCCACAGCCTTGCAACCAAATCCTACTACTTGAATGTCCTCTACTCGTATACCCCGCCCGCAAGATTCGCCTCGATTCGGACATAACCTTGCCTGGAGCGGCAGATTGCTTCCCCAATTTCTGTTCTCGGCGCAAATCATGCGGCTTAATAGTCCAGCCTGAGCCTAGGCATGGAGTTCTTGGCTTCTTGGGTCCCCGACGAGCGGCAGCTGTACCCGATGTTCCTGGCAATGTTCGCTGTTGCCATTGAGATCCACCACCTCTGGTCTCCACAGATTCCTCCTATTTTAAAGACATGGACATGGCAGCTGCCTGACTGCGAGGCGCCACTGGAGAGCAGCAAGGACAGCCACTTCATCCACCGATTCTTCTCCAAGATGGCTCCTGCTGCTTGCTGGACGGTGGCGGGATGAGATGTGGTAGTCAGCTGTTGGGTTGCCAGATTGGGAGTGATGCCATCGATTTGGGGAGAGCCAGAGAGAGATTGATTTCTTTTAAAAAATATTTATCATTTATTTGATTGCTGATTCATAACTTGACTTTCATGTCACCATCCATGTCAGCATCGAAAACCAGCCACTGTGTCAAAACCACCTCTAAAACCGGTCTAGGAGGTTATTTGCACCAGTTTTAGAAGTATTGGGTGTATGATACCCAGTTTTGTAGTCTAGGGGGTTAAGTAGACATGCTGCAATAGTTCAGGGGGTTAAATAGACATACTAATTAGTGGAACTAACACAATTTAGTCCAGTGAACAGAATATGACTAATGGCAGGTTTAACAGAATTAGAATGTACTAAATGAATGAAAAGTGGCATAAATCAGTATTACTAAGATTAGACCTATGAGTAATGAGCTAAGCACTCTCAGCGATGTTCTCTCATGTTACTTAGTCACTATCTAAATATTGTAATCCTTGGTCCATTGGTAAATAACTGCCACAGGTAGGAATATAGAATGCCTACCTCACCAAAATCTAACTCCTCTTCTTGAAAAAAGTCACTAAAATCTCCAAACTCTGAGAGAAGTAAATTGACGTCCATCACAACCCCCTCTTCATCCCAGCCCCAAGAACATCCACCCTGACCGTTTGCACCTTGTATGTTTTCCCTAACTTCTTTGCCAGCATGAGAAGAAACTTCCGTTATGTCAGAACGAGGCCGCTTGGATACCTGGTTGCACAAACACAAAGCATCAAGACTAGTGATTTCATTAAGTTCGTGTAGCACAGCACAACAATACTATGACTATGTGATATTGCTTTGACCAACTAGATGTTGCAAAAAAAAAGTTAAGGACATCTGTAACATGCAGAATGAAGATTTATTCACCAGAGTAGAACTTCATGCACAAGTGGCTACATGTGGGCAATAAGTACTTGGTCATCTAATAGTTTTGACTTTTGACATCAATGGAACAAATACATGGGTGTATGAGTCAATGAGTGTATCTATGTTGTAAGTGAGGATAGGTACGGGTGTATGGTATTTGCTCATAAACACAAACACTTCTATGCATGACAAGGTAGATATATAAGCATCTATGAACTGCATAATATGTGCTCTGCCATGTACTGAAATTTCTGCCCCCGTTCATTATTTTTTCTATTTCTGTCCAGATTTTTTGTTTCATTTAACCACCATCAATATTTACATTATTTTTACTTAAAGGCTTAAAGCATTATGTATTCCCAAAAACTATGAATTATTTAAGTAGGTCATATTCCTCTATTTTGCATTTTTGGCTCATTAAAGATGGCTCAGAAATATTTTTGCATATCAACAATAGCATAAATGGATTTCTGTAGATCACAAAAATGATGTAGCTAAGAATATCATGGCACTAGGACTTATCTAGTGAGAACAACGAGAACAAACAGCAGAATAGTAGCAAAATATAGAATAAAAAAGAATCAAGTATGCTAAACTGTGTAAATTAAGAAGGAATTTGATACAGGACCATCTTGCTACCAGCAATGTCATTGTTGGCGGGAAGATCAGATTGATGGCATGCCATAGAATCAGCATCAGCTAAAAGATCACCACCTTCAGCAGCTACTGCATGCTCACTTCCATTGGAAGCACTACTCACACTACTAATACTACTAGCCATGCTGTTGCAATTGCTGTTCTTCTGTCTTCTTAGTCTTAGAAAATTAGAATTCACGCCAAGTCCACGAGAAGATCCAAGGCAAGAGCTGCTAACAGATCACAACAATTAGAGTGGACAGAAGTCATGGGCAAAACAATGGTAGTGATCGGGATATATAAAAAATAAATAAAGGGAAAACACCGTATAATATAGCTTAGTCAATTAAACTAAGAGACTATGATCAATGGACATGATTGCATTGTCATAATAGAAATAAGAGTTATATTATTTTTCTCAAGAATTTTTTGATATACTGAACTGTGGGCAATAACATATGTTATGCTGCATAGAGCTTTCAGATGTGCTGAGTAATGCTGATCCTTGCACAGAGGAGTTACTCTAAAGACAATAATCAGTTCGTACCACACTTATGTAAAATGCAGCGATTCCAGGTATCCTCACAACCTTGTATGCAGCACAGTTTATTGCTCCATCCTAGTATGGATGAGCTTTCACTAAATTTAATCTGAATGGTGAAATAAATTCCAAACTCCGGAGAAAAACATTGGACCAAATCGGTGGTTCACACAAGTCATGTTCCAGCTGCCAACTCAACTTACAGGAAAAGTTTGAGGCAAGGTTGTCACGGCGCTCCGGCAAGTCATGGCAAGACCAAGGCGCCTGGTCGCCTAGTCAACTAGGCGCCCGCCATGGCAACAGTTAGACAATAGTAGTTAGACAACAATTGCCTTAAAATTTCTTAACTTTCAGTCAATTTTCTTAGTCCTTAGATCTAGATCACCATCCAAATCATTCCTCTCATTCCATATAAACCCATCGTAACCCTTAGATCTAGATCCAACCATCCAGATCATTCCCCTTATTCTATATAAACCCATCCTAACACTTAGATATAGATCCAACCATCCAGATCATTCCCCTCATTCCATATAAAACCATCCTAACCCTAACCTCACTCTCACCCTTACCCCACCACCAGCCACCCAACTCAACAACTGTTCTCCCCTCCCCCTCCTCAGATCGCGAGCAACGCAAGCCACCCAACTCGGCAACTGCTCTCCCCTCCCCCCTCCTCAGATCTCGATGCGGTGCAAGCTCCCTAGCGACGTGCCGGCGACGGCGGCTGGGTCCGCCCCCTCTGACGCTAAACTCATGCAATTCGTGTGACGCGCGTTCGCGTGCAGGAGGCCGGAGCCGCTGCTGACCTCGCTTGCCGAGATCGAGAAGCTCTGCCGCGCACACTTTCACGACTTCATCCGGGCCATCAACGACCTCCGCTCCCTCCTCGCCGACAACGTGCGGGAAGAGGCGGCCGGCTCCAGATCTAAGCCGACGGCGGCCATATCTGCGCGAGGAGAGCCTGAGGCGGCCGGATTCGGCCTGGAGGTGGGCGCCTAGCTCCTCAGCCCTGGGCAACAAGCCTTGGTGTCCCCCTCCGGCCGCCGGGACAACTAGGCGTCGCCTAGGTGACGCCGTGACAACCACGATTTGAGGTTGGTTCTGATACTAATTCAGTTAACTATCCCTAGTTTAGACTATTCCAAAATCCAAATCAGCAGCACAAAGTAGAGATAAGCTGAGGGCAGTTAGGAAAGGGCAGTTAAACATAGCTATACAAGGACCACTGACAGCTTCTCCAAACATAGAAAATAATCTGACACAACAATGATGCAGGACGCTGACTTCAGAGTTCAGATTGATCCTTCAATTCCATTAAGACCATGAACTAGTTTACCAAACAAGTGTGCATAAGTGTGATAAGTGTGTACGGCTAAAAGTACCCTTTGTGCAGAGATCTAGAATTGTTGCTGGAAATCAAGCTCAAAATCAAGACCATCACAACTGTACTTGACAAAGACATAGTTTTCTATTAGAATCAACCTAAAGATGGTATAAAATTTAGTACCGAAGTAGAGCTGCGAATTTCAAATAGTTATGATGGCATGACCATGCCATCATCTTTATCCAGTCTTTTCTTACAGGCGAGACCACGGTCTTATCCCATTGACCTTCCTATAGCCTGTGCAGTTGTGCCGGTGTTTGGCACACAAGGATGTCCAGTTCAGCAGTGGCTGTTGTGGTGGGTGTGTTAGCTTTTGATTGGTGAGGTTATACGCGAGGACTGGGGAGGGCAAGCTTGATCTATGCTAGGATCATGTGGTACTATTCACAGCGAAGCTCTTGCCTAGTGGTTGTGAATGGAAGCCTTGACAAAACAATTTGTGCGTTTGTACATGACCAACCCAATATGGTTGTAGTGGTTCTGCTAACAGGACAACATTTATTAGTTCTACTATTAAACCCTTTTCAAATGGTAGTACGAAATTCTCTGTTTACATCCCAAAAAATGTGAAGCTCAGTCAGAATGAGGGATTTTTTCATTTGTTGTAGTAGGTAAAAACACTAATTTAAATGTGTAAACATCCTTTTCCTTTCAAAAATGCTCGTGTGATTTCTGGTAAACATTGTAACAGCTGTTTACTAACAGTATTAGGAACCTGATTGGAAAACGGCTTTCTTAGTTGCCAGTGGTGAAGTTCTATTCTATAGTATTAGTATATGATGTTGGTCAAAGGTTAGTATCAGTGTTAGCAGAAGCACAGCCATTAGCCATATAGTGGTTATATCCTTGGAGTTACGTCCTACATAATCCTGTTGTAGCATGTGAACTTGATAAACTTCTTCTAGTTTAACGAAACTAGGCTTGTCTGTTGTTTGAACTTAGTTGTCTTTATAAGGTGGAGCAGAAGAAGACAACAGTGAGTCTCATTTATAACAGGGAACAATCTGAAAATGCCTGATCAAAAACCCAATTAGCAAAAATGGATCTGGAAAATGCATTACGGTGATTGGTGGATATTACTTGCTATTATATCGTTTGATGTTGAAAATCCCAGTAAATTTCAAAGAATTTGGAAAAAATTGAGTTTGGTCTGGAATCAGAAAAATAACCGGCCAATTACCGGAACCCAGCCTTGGTCTGGGGAAAAAACATTCAGACGGAATGTTTAATCCTGGCTACATAATCCTAGAGAAGTAAATTTCATTCATGCATGAGTTCATTTCTGAACCTGAAGGAAACTGGGCAAGAAACAGCAACTCTCCAAATTGGATATCTATTCTTCACGCATGTTTGCACTCGACTACCATAATGTACTGCCGTGCACTGCTACTCAAGTCGAACCCAATGTAATTCAAAAAAAATTTGAAATGTGCACAACCAATGATCAGGGTATGCCAAGTTCAATCAATATTCCTTTTTTAAGTGCTTCATTCCCCCAGAGCTCCTCAATATATAGTCAGCTATGTGAATGCACAAACATGCTCATTAACCTATAATTAATTTCAGTATTCTGAATTGATAGCACAAGCCAATAAAAAGAACAAATGTATTCAAGACTGACCTGTTCTTAAAGTAGGAAGATGGAGAAAAATTCCAGAATGGCCATGCCTCCCATGATGAACTTCCTATCCAGCCCTGTAACCACATTCTGCGAAGAACAAAATATAAACCATGCCCTCTCGAAATATAAAAAGATTATAAGAATAAGAGCAAGATTAGTACCTTCTAATAGAAAAGCGAGCAAATGCTTGATGGACCATAGGTACCAAAACAGCCTCTGGTGGATAAATAAATGTTCTTTCGAGAACAGGGAGGCTATCAGCTGATTCCAGCTTCCGCTGTCCATCAGCACCCAACTGAGGGTCCTTCACTGTATCCACATCTTTTTTCATCTGATTATTTTCTGATTCAGAAACTTTTTCGGTTGAGGCAGCTGGAAAGCCAAGGGCAACTTCAACATAGTAATTTTGGCCTCTCAGCTGACAGACAGTAGGTTGAGTAAAACCAGGTAAACTGGGTGCCGATAATTTGCTGAAATTATTACAAAGAGTCAACATGAGATCTCAGAATCAAAATGAAATGTTATGCATATGAATATATTCAAAATAATAATCAAAATGAAATACCCTGCATAAGAACTTTTAAAAAAAAAACTTATAGAAGTGGAGCCCTCCACATCCAAGAGGTGCAAGGAAGCCTAACTCATCAGTGGGAGTTCATATCAATTTTTCTTAGGAATATTCATACATGTAGAATTATCACAAGAAAAAACCAGCTTATCTACAAGCCAATTTGACATTTGACTTTAAAATTACCTTGAATATACTTGTCTCACAAGATCACTCGGACAACAGCCGACAAGCCTACCCAGCATTCCGCTAGGAGCAACAACAACTGCAACATTCAATTTAACAAGTCGTGAAGGAAACTAAAGGCATAATTTACAGAAATGATGAAGTACGGCCCTGCTCAAAAGAGCTTTTTTGAGTGGCTTATGGCTGAAAAACACTGTAGCTGGCTGAAAAACACTGTACCTAACAGAGGCTTATTTAGCATAATTAAATTTTAAAAAAATTAAAAATAGAAAAAACATGTTAGCCCGTCAAAAAGCTAATCACATATATGGAAGCAACATGTTAGCATGTACCATCACATATAATGCAAACAAATACGAGAAAAAAAGAACCGGCAAAAAAACTCAAAAAAAGCCAAAAGTGTAGAAAAAGATGAAATTTATGAATAGTGCAAAATAAGCCAGAAGCTCAAACTGAAACGAGCGGGGAGCAGGGAATTTAGTTAAGTTAGCTTGATAAATATCTTGATATGTAAACACAGAATTAGGGGAATGGAACAGTACCTGGAAGACCTTCGCCAACAGAGCAGGGAGAATGCGTGAGAACTTTTTCTATATCATCACTACAAAGGTTTCGCATATACCTAACAGAATAGACTATTTAAAGTAAGACCATTGACACACAATAAACTGAAGAAGGCCGCCAATATAATGGAAAGTCATACGCGCTGACCTAGCAGATATGACAACGTGCACAAAGATTGCTTCCTCCGTGGCAGCAAAGACGAATTCTATGGTATGTTGTGCTCGCCTAACACAATGATAATGAGAATAAATAAGGAAATCAGGATAAGACATAGCCAAGTTGTCCTTGGAAGAAGAAAAGGAAAACATATGATCCTATACTACCAGCTGCATGCAGATGCTCTTATACAAGACAAGTCATGGGTCCAAACATTATCACGATCTACTATTAAAAAACGATTTTAGTGATGTAAGGTATGATGTAGAGACAGGGATGGGAGTTTTATCTTGAAGAGTAGTACTTTCTTGGGAGCTTGTTTGGTATTAGGGTTTTTCTAGTATTGTTTTAGTGGTTTGTGTCAGAGGTGGGAGGCAAGGGACAGATGAGGTAACTGTATTAAACCCTTTTTTGGTCTTTTGCAGGAGGGTCACAGAGTTAAGCTCTTTATAAAAGTAGAGTTTTTTTTTGTGGGGGTGCCGGTCGAACAAACAGATACTTGAACTCTTTATAATAGTAGAGATAAGTAACCAAAAAATCTCCAAATAGCATCATTACATTCTCATCATCGTATAGAAGCAAAATGGCATGCAACTATTGCCGAAATCACTACAGCCAAAGAAAAAACAACAGTATTAAATTAAGTTGAAACCCCATCTGATAAATTGGATTACTATTGTTTAAACAAAGTTTTGTCTCACTAGGTACGCAGGAGCCTGTTCAACTTCAAGCACAGAACAATTGCAGACTCCATCACATCTCATATACCATCTACTCCATGACATCTCATAAACTACCTACTTCACAACAAATCATATACTATCTATCTAGTGAACAACTTTGGGAACCATTTGCAACACGATGAGTCCCAACAAACAACTTTGACAGATTATTACTTATCATCCAATGATCAGTAAGCATCGTAAAGAACTAATCAACAAGGAATGAAAAAATGAATATGCAAATAAAAGCATATCAACCTTAGTTAACGAACCTAAAGCTGTTTTGATTTCTTGTAGGGGGGTTGTATTTTGTAAAAACATCACCAAATCTTGCATACGATAGCCCTCTTAGCGCCCTGGAAAAAAGAAAAGATCAAACTGGAATATCATAATTCAACAAGAAAAACAAATTGCAACTTTGACAAAACAAATATAAGAATATGGAATACCTTTCTATCGAATTTCGTAAGGCCTGAGATAGTGCAGCTGCAATCTCTTCTGAGTTGCCTGGGGCTACCCATAAACCATTTGAAACAACTACAAAACACAATAAGCAAAGGAAACAAGCAAATTGATAGGCACTGCACTAAGAGATTCCATATAATCAAAAAGTTCAACCAGAATCAACCTCTTAATTTGGATATAGCAGCTTGGGTCCTTTCAGGTACTGAAGACTGACGGCCAGGAAGAAACAACCAGAGCTTGATCTTCTCGTCTGTCATTATGACAAAATTTTGTATAGGAAATCAGCTTAGGTAAACTTAGGGGGAAAGAAAGATGGATGCAGGTAGTGCACATAATTATATTACCAGGATTATGCTCCCCTTGAGATGGATCCCATGGACCAACAAAGGAATTAGTCCAAGTACATAGGAATCCTTCACTCTGTAAGTGAAGATATGCCGACAGCACAATGTAATTAAGAGCATCTTTCTGCTCAGCTTTTGAACTGAAAGAGGAACAGTAATCCACAAAAAGAAAAAATGCATCAGCATATAAATAATGAGTGCCAAAAAGGTAACTAAAACACATCCCAAAAAGGCATACAGAAGGTATAAATAACAGTATTACACCTTCTCTCAGAAGTTGTACTTGGATCTGGTTCAATAGGAAGAAACTGAAACCATGATACCGTTTGGAGCTCCCCCTGCAAGGGCAAAAGGATATAAATAAGATGAGAACAAACAAGAATGATTAAAAACAACTATATAACAGCTAAGATGAAAAGCAAGGATATGTATATTGCTTTATCGAATTCGAATTAATATACGAATAGTTCAGAAAGTATGGTATTTCAGGTTGAAAAACCTAAATCATATCCACATTTTTGAGTTGCAAATTCATATCCCAAGTTCCCAGAACCCCATCCACTAGCAGAACCCTACCTTGACCCACAATTAGTGTCTATTAAAACATCATGAACAATTACAAGCAGCAAGTCATATGTGTTGATAGTTGTTGCAAAACCCACTCCTCACAGATTTTAAATGGCTGTTCAACTACAGTTTAAACCAACTTTTAAAAACGATTATTGACATACTGGTATCTTTTAAGCAAGAAAATAACACACATTTTCCAATGACAATATAATGCAACAAGTAGCAATATCAGAAACACTGGAAAGTTTGCATTTCCCAATATGTTGAACAACATACAAGTTACCACCTTGTAAATGGAGGCACAACATAAATTGAACAGAACAAAAGGAAGAAATAGGAGTAAGAGATCTGACTTACAATTTTGAAAATGTTGGTCCACATATTCACTGTAGAAGACAAGGATATTGTTTTATAAAATCGCCAGAGTACTTGGCCGGACAGTGCAAGGTTAAACCTGAAACATGTCCTGCTGTCTGTGATACGGAAAGTTCTGAAGTAAGTCTATGTATAACAAATGAAGGAACTACATGCAAGAAAGGATGAGATCGTATGTAAGTGAATATCATTCCAGATTAAATGAATTGGAACAAGTTGTAGTAGCAAGCATATTATCAACTTAAGATGCATCAGATAGTGTATATAAGAATTTACCCAGCAGAAACAAAATGATTTAACACACAAACAACATGCTGTTAATGGAAGCACAGAACTGGATTTAAAAATGTTTACTCCAAACACACAAATACCCCAAAAAATGGAAAGATTTTAGTTTCCATGTCCACCATAACTTAACCGAAAAAAATGCAGATTCTGGTTCCCGTGCCTCAACGAGATACGCTCACCACACGCAGACACTCGTATGATACAAGGAAAAAGATGGAGATTGCAAACTCCCTCCTGCGACCTTCCACCCGCAATTTAACCTCCCCATAGCCAACAGCATATAGAAGCTTTCTTGAGCTATAAACCGGCCACCTAGGTCCCTCTAAACGCAATAAGAATGATCAACCTAATTCCCCATTCCCCTACTTGCAGGATCTACCACAGCCCATCAACACGTGCAAAACAGAATTACACTTCAAGCCCCTCCAGATGTGCAGTAGCAAGCACCACAGACCGCCATGGCCACAGACCTCCCTTCCTCCCTCCCTCCCCTTCCCAGCACATCAGGGGCGGACCTAACGTGGGACATGGGGGTTCAGTTGAACCCCCAAAAATATGGAAAAATAAACTGCTACTGGTAATCCACAACGCAGCAAGCAAATCCACCACAAACTCCATGTACTGGACTATCCATCCCAGAAAGGAAGATTTGGATGAGATTGCTCACGGAAAAAGAAAAGATCCTCAGGACAAAGCTCACTCTCAGAACAATCCAAGCAAGCTAGGGCTTCCTTACCAGCGAAAGAAGAGATCAATCCGGCAGAGCGGAGGACGACGACGACGCCTAGGAGAGAAGAATTCCTTCGCTTCGAGGGTTAAATGACGTTGGCGTGAGAATTTGAGACAAAAGGCGAAGCAATAGCCGCCGCCGCCGTCGCGACGAGATATGGAGAAGAGCTCAAGGAAGAGGATGGGCTGGAACCTGGAACTAGAGACGAGACGCGTTTGGGATTGGGCTGAGGGGATTGCGGATTTGGGGAGGAGGAGGAGGGAGGAGGATAGAAATCTTGACGATGCTTGCGCTGAACATTGGGATCTAATTAGGGTTCGTGTGGAATAAGAAGATAGACTCAAGGCCCATATGTCATGCATGTTACTTGGCATGGTTACTACATCGCTCGGCTATCAGGTTTATTAATTTCGCCTTGTTGCACGCACACATGGACGTGAGGACCAGCTGTTGACTATCTCTATCTCTATCTCTACCCCTATAATCCACCAGTTAAAATTATCCTACATCCACCCAATAATTACCTGCTCCACAGTCATGACCTTAACTACGTCCACACCACAATATGCACTCAGAAATACACCATCCTAAAAACGTACGCACCAGATTAACTCTCCTTCATTCTCTCTCCTTACTCAACCATATCCGACGATCATCGTTCAATGTATCTGCAGTACCCTCCCACCACCTCCCTCCCTCGGATCCGCGCCGCTCCCCCCCGCCTCCTCCCCTCCCCCGTTATCCGCGCTGAGGCCACCTCCGCCGCTCCGCCCTCGGCTCCCCCTGTCCTCCCCCGCGCCTCCCCCTCCTCCCTCCGCCTCCCCCCTCCTCCCCCGCGCCTCCCCCCTCATCCCCCGAAGGCCTCCGCCTCCCCCGATCCCCCGAAGGCCGCCGCCTTCCCCGATCCCCCGAAGGCCTCCGCCTCCTCCGTCTCCCCCGAAGGCCGCCGCCTCCCCCGAAGGCCGCCCCCAATCCGTGCGCCCCCCCCCCCCCCCCCCGCTGAATCCGTGCGGCTGCCTCCCCCATCTCATTTCTTCCGCCTCCCTCGCATGGAGCGATATCCTCCGCCGCCGCGCCACCCTCGCCTCCTCCCCTTTCTCCTCCGCCCTCTCCTCCTCCGCCGCCGCGCCGCCCTCGCCTCCTCCTCCCCATCCCGCGCCGCTGCTGCCTCCTCCTCCGCCACTCCCTCCGCTCCCCCGTCCTCCACCGCGCCGCCGCTCCCCCATCTCCACCTCTCCCCCGCGCCTCCACTCCCTCCGCTCCCCTTGTCCTCCCCCGCGCCGCCGCTTCTCCCGCCTCCTCCTCCTGCCCCTATTCCTCCGCTCTGCCGCTGCCTCCTCCTCCCCCCACCTTGCGCTGCCACCGCCTCCTCCTCCCCCCACCTTGCGCTGCCGCCGCCTCCTCCTCCTCCTCCCCACCTCGTGTCGCCGCCTCCTCCCCCGCTATGAACGGAGAGGCATGGCAGCGCAGGGCCCGGGCGGCGTGCAGAGCATTGGAAGCGCTCTGCGAAGATGCTGGATATGCCGCCAATGCTCAGGGGGAAGCAGCGGGTCGCGCAAGGCCAGATCGCCGGCT
The DNA here is from genome assembly GCA_017311315.1 of Dendrocalamus latiflorus. Lineage (NCBI taxonomy): Eukaryota > Viridiplantae > Streptophyta > Magnoliopsida > Poales > Poaceae > Dendrocalamus > Dendrocalamus latiflorus. The sequence continues at coordinate 2,962,870 of CM029659.1, forward strand.
CCGGTGCTGCCGCGGCCGGAGCACCCCACGGTGCCTCCCGCGGACGAGCTGATGGAAGCGGCCGTCCTTCCCGCGCGCCCGCTTCCTCATCCCTTCCAAACCCTACGGCACAGCAGGTCAGCCCATCTCATTCCCCGTTCGTGTATGCCGCATCCTGTTTGCTAACCGCAGTCAATTCATTACTGCACGAGTGAGTGTTCAAACATTTCATAGGTAATGCTTGATTTAGTTGCTCTACAGTCGGTAATCGATTGTAAAAATTTGTATTTTAAAAATTGTGAATGGGAATTTTTTTCTGAACCATTTCTCCCTGTGCATGAACTATGACTGCGGCCTCCTGGATGATATCTGCAAGCAGGTCTTCGTCCATTCCTTGTGCCACCACACTATACCGAAAAAGCCATCTCATTTATGTGTTTTAGAAAAGCTATAAATCATAAGTCGAAACGAACCTAACCAGGGTGTTTTCATCATTCGCTTGCGCCACCACACTGCACCGACTTTGTAGAGCTCGAAGAACTAGGGATTTGTTGGTGCTCCAGTTCCTACTTTGGAGCCACATGTGGTTCAGATTTGGGTAAAATCAGGGTCAAACGCCTTAGGTGCCTTCGTTTCTCAGTGCTGGCTAGGAGGTGAAGAGGAGTCGTCGGCGGTGATGTATCAGCTGAGCGGCGAACGGAAAGGTGAAGGAAATGTGCACGAAGGGAGGGGCGAGGGCAATGAATTGAAGCGAGAGATTAGTTTGTTGAGGGATTGCATGCGGAGATGGTGGCTTTGGATTCTGATTTTTGTCTAGACGAATCACCCCCCTTATTCAATTTGTGTGGTTATATTAGTGTTAAACCCAAAATAGGATAATAAAGTTACTCATTTGCCAACGAAATGTTCGTATGAAAGTAGCCAATGTCCTTTATTGGTGAATGACTCTAAAATGCATTCCGAAATGTTGCTATTGTTACTTGTTGAAATGATTTTAGTTAAATGTTGCTATTGTTACTTGTTGAAATGATTTTAGTTCCACCTGTTCAATTGCAGCCTATGATCGCTTCTTCCTTGAAGCAACTGCTCAAAGCCCTGATTGGTTTGACAGTATAATGATTCTTATACCTCTCCGAGGCTTCTGCTATACAGTGGGGATTGAGCATTCAGTCTTCACTCGTGATGACAAGTGATAAAGGAAAGGCTTCAAAGAACGGTGGAGAGGCTTCTGGACTTTCGTCAGCTCCTCATGAAGGGAAAGTCAGCAATGAGCCACAGAGGCGACGACCGCTCAATGGGTAATAGACTAAGAGCTCTTCACATAAACATGCTAATTGTAGGTTATACTAAAATTTCTTATCTTTCTCTACTCTTGTACCTTTAGGAGGACTACTGGTCCGGCACGGCGTTCGACCAAAGGAAATTGGACCCCTGAAGAGGTATGCAATAACAATACCAGTCTCATCTTGTGTTTTTTGTTGGCAAAGGGCTATTACTTTACAAGTTGTTGAATGGTGACTGAACATCTGATCTTATGTATTGTTAGGAATGATTGACTGTAAAATATGTATTGTGTATATGGCCATTTCTTTCCTGAATCCTGAGATACATAATAGTGGCAAAAATATGTTTTTTTAAAGCATTCGATGCAACATCCTGGCCCTTGAGTGGAGGCTTAAGTTGGCTCTTTTGGCGGTTCAGTCCCACATTTGAAGTTGATTGTGAGAATTGGTAGCATACAAACCCAACAGAGGCACACACAACAACTCGGGTTAACACATATCTGAGACAAATCATACATTTCAAAGTCGTATACCATAGGATTTCCTACTTCCTTCTATCATGTACTCGTCTGCAGTTCTGTTCTAATGTTATGCTTGTTATGTAAACAGCAGTGTTTTGGTCATATTTTTGTATATTCCTCTTAGTGCCTCATTTACATGTGGGGTTGGACCAATTTTATCAGGCTAACAATGCAAAATTTCAAAAAATTTCAGTGGCACATACAACAGTTTTCTTGCTTAGTTTATTTACTGATGCTATCTAACATTGAGCATGTGTGCTATTCAAATTGTAGGATGCTATATTGTCCAGAGCTGTTCAGACTTACAAAGGAAAAAATTGGAAAAAGATAGGTACTTTCTATGGATTGATGCATACATGTGGAAAATTATGCAGTATATTCGCTTACTCTTTGTCATGGTAACTTTATGGTGTCCTCTAACTGTCATTTTTTACTTTTGTTAAACTTCTCTATTGCTGTTTCTGTATGTTGAAGTACATAAGCATAAGTAGTCATCTAAAATCCATGTCCTATAATATCTTAAGCTTTTTTAAGGGGGAAATAGTAGGGAAGTACCCTACTGCATATAAAAGATTAAGCCAAAAGAGTGGGCATGTGGGTATGAACAAGCTGGTTCAGTGAGCCCGCTTTTCCCCCCTGTATCTTGTTTCTAAGGTGGTCTATGTTTTATGTTTTTATTTATTTCCCTTTTTACCAGAAATACTTATGTGATGCATGGATTACTACCCTAGGCATGCGTAATTCTGTTGCTCTTAAAAGGTTTCAGCTACAGTTATTCCGAAACAATTGGAAACTCATGGCAATTCTAAAGGGACAGGTAAGAATCATTTATTTGATTTCTTCTGTGCGCATAGATTTACCGCTGCTTTCACAACTTCACATAGTCTATCTTTTGTTAGTTTATTTTAGTAGTCATGATTTTTCTGATAATTCATCCAATTATCTTGAAGTATCCCACACATTTGGTTGCCAGACATTTATAGCAAGAGAATCTTTTGCCAACAGGAAAAGAAGTCTCTGAAAGAACTGTAGGACCAGCTAGCTGTAAGCAGGGGTAATATTGACTGTAACTCCCTTATGTCTTTCATTCTATAGCTTATTATGTACTACATCTTTGTATGTATTGAGGTTCATAAAGACAAACCAGGCAATGTATGAGTAACTACCAGTGAGATGGCAGGCATCTCATCAACTCTTTTTTCAAGTGAAGAATAGTTGTAATTGTAGCACCAAAAATATATGACAGTAGAAAGACAAAAAAAAGAACCGGGAAATATTTGAAATGCCTTTTGTATGTTGGAGCCATAAATAAATCAAGTATCAATATTATTAAACTGCTGAAGATGTGTCATATTGCATGCTGAAAGTATGATGATTTTAGACTTGAAGCTTGAATTGTGCATCTGTACATGACATAATGAAAGTCTGTAGCTGTCAAGGTAGCCGCTATGACTAACTCTAAGACCACGATGAGTGAGCTAGATTATTCCACAATCCACCCACACCTGCAACATCTATCAAGGTAGTCACAAACTCAGGAATCCTCTTTTACTCTTTGCGCAATGCACATTTAATTTGATGCCATTCTGACTGGTTTGTGGCGATTGTAGACCAGTCATTCTTCTACAAGGTGGAACCAAATGTTTTTGATGCGCTCTTTAGTGTGCCACGTAGCAGATTCAAAGGGAAGTTTGCAGGTTTGCTCTCCTGTCCTGGTTCATGCATCTATAGGTTAGTTTTTCAAGGTGGTGATTTGATTTATTTTCCTATTATTTCCAGTGCCTGTGTGGATACCATCAAGATGGTGTATGGTGAGGACTCTGCTGAGCTCATTTACTTCAAGCATGTCATAAGGGAGGAAAGTAATAAGCAGGAAGTAAGCAAGAGCCCAAAAAAATTGTTCGCTACCTAGCTCCTGGTAAGGACTTGCAACAATTTCTCCCAAGTATTTGCCATTGCATATGTAAGCTAGATTCTACTTGGTTATGTCACGTGTATCACTACTCTCTGAAGTCCTTGCCATTGCCAACTCTGCCAAAGTGCCGAAGATAAAATTGTACAACCTTGGTCACTGAAAACTGAACAAGTTTATCACAGTCACAGTCATCAGCTGATCTCTGATGAAAACTGAACAAGTTTATCACAGTTTTATCTAACTTGTGATGAAAACTCATATATCAGCATATAAGGAGCATATAATGAAAACTGAACAAGTTTATCACAGTCACAGTCATCAGCTGACCTGTATAGGTTTGAGCATGGTGTCATGTCATTCAGATGGACACCTGTATGGTATGTATGCTTCTTAAATCTTATCCAGGTTTGAAAAGGTTGTTATTACTAAGGTAGTGTCATACTGCTCAGTTCTGTTTAACTGAAAAGGAGTCCCAAAAGTCACCAGCACATGAGTTCAATAATGCAGACTGCAACAAGAATGGTTCAGTGCTAAGTTTCCATAATTGATGTTGGAGAGTTCCTAATCCAAATATCCATATCATTCATCTAATACACCTTTCATCAATAGCATATATAAAAGCTAGCCTTTTAGGTGAACATTGCCATTGAGCCTATGCCATGTAGAGTGCGTGTACTACTGGAATTGTTAAATGCAGAATCTTGTCAATGAGTTTGTTCTTGCAGCATTATCCTCATCCTCACAAGAGGATTCGGATGGTGTGTTAAGCAATTGTTGATGATCCTTCAAGTGTTGTAATAAAATTGTTCCATGGTTTTTGGCCATGGATTTTTGTGAGATTTCAGTGTCCACCATTTGATCAGTTATCTAAGCTTATTAGATGCATGGCAGGCTTCATGTGTTGTTGTGGGGGCAAGAGTTCTCAATAATGAGGCTTTACTATGAATTGTTTCAGAGATCATAAAAAACATTAGAACAAGAAACACACAATGTTGAATATGTCAGCAACAAATGTAATTGCCTTGGCGATGACCCAAATCACGAGTTAGGTTTGTATTTCAGGATTTGACCTAAAACTGATGTAGCAGCAGTCCAGAAAGCTGTGGAAACAGATGTAAGGTTGGAAACTTTCAGGCGCCCACTTTGGGGTTGATTGAACTTTTCATGTAGTAGCTGCTTGCAGTAGCAAATATTATCGGAAAAATAAAAGATGTTTATTTTTTTAATATATAGTTACCTGTTTTTATCAGTTGCTTTTTACTAATTACTTGCCCTAAAAATGCCTTAATTTGGTTCATGACACTACTATGAGGATGCCTTAATTTGTCGTTCAAAGGAAAATTCTCAGAAGAAAATATTTACTTCTCAACTCTCAAGCCTGATGCTCTCCTCCTAAACGCATTTTGTCAATTAATCCCTCCTGAAATCATATTCTATCTAGGTTCATAATCATTAGCGCCATGAAAATTTATGTCCTCTGTACATTTTTTTATATCTTTTTTCTACTTTCTCTGGAAAATAAAGAATATTTTTTTAATGAATCTGATTGTTCGTTTTATTTTTTACAAATTTTATCTTGTTTTGCATTTTACCGTAGCGTTAGCACGGGCACACTACTAGTTGGTGCAAGAAAGCAGCGAGCAGGCTGAGAAAAATCAGTGTCAATCAAAGGAAGAAAAGAAGAAGTAGCAACGGGACAAGAGTCAGGGGAAAAGGCAGGAGGAGACCGTGCCTTTCTCGCTTCTCGATTGGGTAACGATTTGATTTTCTCTATGTTTATTAATTTAATTAGAGATTAGACTTGAGACTAGAGAGAAAGTGAAAAGTATTCGTTAGGGAAAAACTAGTATATCAGCTAATCTGCTATATTGTTCTCCTGTAATTTTGGGTACTATATGAGAGCAATTTAAAAATGCCATCTACTAGATAATTGTAGAGAAATTTGATGGTTTTCTATACAATATTTATTTATGTTGATAAGATAAATAGATTTTAAGCTGTGAATTTTGTAATCTGGCTATCTGGTAAATTTACCACCTTCTAGTACCATATATTAATATGTAGATTAAAATTACTGGATGAAATATTTGATGATTTATCTACATGAAAGATGTAGATAATTAAGGGTTCTAGAGATCCCATGAACATGATCTTAAATCTAGATAGTTTCTTAGAAATATCTAGATATTTTAGATACTTTATTCGAAAGAATTTGATGGTGCCAATTGTCATAAATCTAGTGGTCACAAGAATCTATATAATCCTTTCAATCCAAAATATACATCATTTGGGAGAGTTGGTTTGATTTATAAATATTTATATTTTATTTTTCGGATGCAATATGTTCGCCAAAGTGTCCATGTTAATTGTTATTTTTAGAGAGGGGTAAATCATAAATAGAGACAACATATGTCAAAAACAAAAATATGTATTACTTCTTTTTCTATGTGTGTGAAAAACACAATTTAATATGCTAACATAGAAAATAAGAAAAAGAGAAGTGGGTTAAAGTTGATATCTATTTAAAAACAAAGTGTACACTTGTGTTATCAACTAAAGTTGTAATTGTTTTACTCTAAAAAGTTGTGATTGTGCTGCCACCAAATAAAGTGTCAGTGTTAGTTTATTATTTCAATTTTTTTAGTGTTATTGACTTTCAATAGACTTAGAAATGTGGCTTTTATCTTCAGTTTTTATAAACCAATATAAGTATATATTAAAAAATGTAACACGGTGTAATTAGCGAACACCCATTCATAAAATCATAAATCCGCCATTGCAGCACATGATCACCCGGAACAGACTGCTCGAGCTCTCCATCTGCAGCTACCCGCAACTCTACACTTGCTGCTCCACTACACCCACACTTGTCATTCCGCTACACGGGGCGGCTTCGCCGCAGAGGTGGTGGGTTTACCAACCCTACCACCACGCCTCGGCCACAGAAGAACCCTTCTGCGCAAGCGACTAAGGTTTTTCGAACTGACGACGATAACTAACGGAATCGGAACCAACGAACTGGGGACACACCGAGGGCAGAGGAGCTGGTAAGGAGGCTGCTCCGGTTGGTTCAACGGGCGGCGGCGGCGGAGCGGAGGAGGTCACTGCCGTCGACTGGTTCGAGCCAGAGAGGAAGAAAGGGGCGTGCGGTCGGGTCGGATCCATGCGCAAGCCCTAGTAGTGGATGCCGCGAAGTTGGGTTGGCTCTTATTGACTCCTGCTCTGCAGATGACGAGTAGGGCTGTAAACGAGCCGAGCTCGAGCGAGCTCGGCCTTCCAGGCTCGAGCTAGGTAGAAGCTCGAGCCGAGCTCGAGTTGGGGTCCGAGTCCGAACCTGGGCTCGAGCTCGGCTCGGCCTAAGCTCGAGTAGGCTCGAGTTCGGCTCGTTGAAGCTCGATAACAATTAAAATAATTTATTATGCATTATTTTTCAATAATAAAAAAATTTTAGGTTCGAGCTCGGCTCTAATAAGCTCGATAACAGTCAAAATAATTCAAATACACACTAATTTTTAATAATAAGAAAAGCTCGAGCTCGAGTTCGGCTCGAGAAAGCTCGGTAAGAATTAATATATATTACTATTTAAGCTCAAATCGAGGCTCGCGAACTATTCGAGCTCGGCTCGGTAAAGCTCGCGAGCTCGAAATCAAGCTCGAGTTCGGCTCGTTTAAGCTCGAACCGAGCTCGAATCGAGCCTAGAACGAACCGAACTCGAGTAGCTCGCGAGCTTCGAGCTTTTTTTACAGCCCTAATGACGAGTGGGGTCCGGACCCGCTGGACAGTGAGAGATGCTGGGCTGGAAGTAGGGGAAGGGTTCGGATAGTTTGGACGAAAATAAATAGTACAGGCTTTGATCTCACTAGATCACGACGGAGCTGTTTGGCCGCCGGTCGGATAGCTAGAGAGGACACCGCTGGGATGATCGGACAAATGCTTCTAGAGAGAAACTAGCGGCGACGGATTGGTAAAGTCACACAATGGACTTAGGATGTTTTTATTGGAGACAGATCTACCTTTATGAGACAAAGGCGGCAGGTTGTCTGTAATAACAATGAGAATTCTTAAGTTAAAAGTGAAGTAGCAAGTAGGTCACTAAAAATAAAGAGACGGTATTAATTTGAAAATTGGACGAACACCTAGGGCTTTCTAATATATTAAGTCTTTCGCTCGTGTGGTAGAGCGATTGTCTCATTGCGCTACCACTCCTGAAGCCGTCGAATGTGATCGGGTACACGTGAACACAAACCAAGATACTATAGGCAGCCCATCTCACTCGCTCATGGTGCATGAAAAATAGCTCATATGGGTCCCACTATGTGTGTTGATTCCTTTTTATGCCTATCCCTCTTCCATCTCTATTACTTCATAACTTTTTCCATCACATCTCTCTCTCACTCTGATAGGCACATCCTTAGCAGCCATGGCGGAGCACTCCAAACGGACTAGGCTCCAGGGCTTCAGTTGTTGTTGAGATTCGAATAGGACCAAACAAGCCTCGAGTAGCCATGGCGGAGCACTTCAAGGTAAGCTAGGCTTCGAATCTTCAGTTGAGCAGCTACACGATTTTTCCCTAAAGCTTTGAGTTGCTTCCATAGTATTTCCTATAAAACTTCTAATGGCTCCTTGATTTGAACTGAAGTTGGTTCCAGATTTTTCTCAAAAGTTCGTAGTTGCTTCTCGATTTCAATTGAAGTTGCTACCTAACATTTTAAAAAACTTTGAGTTGCTCCTCAATTTCAACTAAAGCCACTTCCTTATTTTTTTTAAGATCTCAGTTGCTTCTTTATTTTAGTTAGAGTTATTCCTTTTTTTCCCTAAAGCTTCGAGTTGTTATCAAATTTCAACTATAGTTGCTACATTTTTTCTTAAACTTTGAGTTGCTACACTATTTTTTCTAAATCGTTGAAGTTGTTACATGATTTCAATTGGAGTTGCTACCCAATTTTTTAAAGCTTTGGGCCATGTTCTTTTTGTTTTTCAATAGCTTTTAGATTTTGCCTTCTCTCAGCAATAACTATTCATTAGACTGTTAAGCCGTAGCTCAAAAAAAAACAGGCCCTTGAGTTGCTACCTTTTTTTTCTAAAACTTCAAGTTGTTATACGATTTTAACTGAATTTGCTACCATATTTTTTTAAGGTGAGTTGCTACTTGATTTCAACTAGAGTTGCTACCTGTTTTTTCTAATGCTTTTGAGTTGCTACTTGACTTTTCATAGAATTACCATAAAGCTTTTATGGAGTTGCACCCTAAGATTATTTTCACTTTCTAAGTTGTTTACGATTGTGTATATGAAAGTTGCAGCCTTATTTTATTATTCATTTTATGAGTTGCTTCCTAGTTTTTATGTGATTTACTTAGTTGTTTGACAATTTTTACTATGTGTGTAGATGCATTTTTTGTTGCTTTTTTAGTCTTGTTTGATCCTGGAGCAGCATGACAAAATGGGGCGTGTGGTTATTATTTTATGCGTGCTCCTGCATGCCCACTAACTATCTAACTGTGTGGACTAAATACGAAAAGGGATAATAGACATAGTCAGACAAAAAGGGACAATACTGGTGGTAGCGTGCTCGCGCTATCGCACGATTGGTAGCATGTTAGGCACTCCATTTTCAATATTGGTAGTGCGCTAGTGTGTTTTTCACATATCATATACAAAAACTGTGAGGCCTTGACGCACTATTAGGAAGGGAACTCATGTCCTTCATTCACTCAAGTATGAGGGCCATTAACTTCCCCACTAGGGGAGGAAAACCTCATCCCCATTTTTCTAACGGGGAAACAACAAGGAATGACCCCTTGCCATTTTAATTTGGGATTTATAGTAGGGTTTTCCTTTTTTACTATTATATTTCTCTTATATTAGTTATTTTCAAAATTTGTAATGCAAAATTAGTGCATATGATTGAAAATATATTTGTATTTCTTGTATAATTGTAATAGCTTTAATATATCTAGTTGATCTACATCATCATACTTGAGACCACCAAAATAAGTAGTGCAACCTTTTCTCTGATCACCATGGGGATTTTATCCTCTTATAATGAATAAGGAGGCTTCTTTTAACATCATTTTAATGATATGGTAGATATCACATGGTTAAAGTAGACATACAGTTAGCTGTTGTTACATTATTGACCTTGGGCAAACACAAATACACGAGTGGATGAATGTGTTAGACTTCTTCGCCTTTCTTGATGAAGAATTTGAATCTAGTGTAGGAAATGTGCCTTAGTAGCAGTGTTGTTCATTGGAAAGAAGGTAGAGAAGGATTATTTATGCCACCTCAGCCTAGTGGCAATCTTTGGTAAGGGCATCATTGTTTGTCATCCAATTGATTAATTCTAGGAGGCAACACATCGACAAAACCTATCATGTATATATATAATGTGGATGGCTCGCTGAAGATGGGAAAAAAGGGACAAAGCAACTAGATACAAACAAAACATAAAATAAATTGGAGAAAACTAGACCAATGGAAACATAAAATAAATTAGAGAAACTAAAAGGTACATTTAGACATCAAGAATTCCCCACCCACTTAACACCAGCAAGAGTGATTGATAAGGACACTGGAGTGCCCAACAGCTGGAAGTAGTGTTTTTTTAGAAATCATACAATTTATATTAATAATTTATGAATAAGGTACACAAGTACTAAACATTTATGTTGAAGATTTTAGATAAACAACATGTCGTTGTCTAGTCCTTGAATTGATGAATGTGCTAGACTTTTATATCTTACTCGCTAGAGAATCCAAATCTTACAACGACATGATGATTGTTGATGACCACAACAGCGGGAAGTAGTAGACTATCGATGATCTCCATTGATATATAGGACCCATACCTCAATGGCAGTGTTGTTCGTTAGAAGAAAACATATGAAATTTGTTTATACCCAACTTGCTCTATGTCAATCTTCGGCATAGGCATCTCCATTGTTATCTAGGTGAGTCGATCCAATAAAAACCATTACACATAGAAAATTCGGCTAGGAACTTGCTGGAGAAGAACAAAATAGAATAACTTAATCTCTCTACTACTTAAAAGGAGTTGGTGAGTGCTGACTGATGTGTTCTCCACCTCCTCCCACCTCTCCTCTCATGTCCCCTTCCACCCTAAAAAATCTCTAACAAAAAAATCATCTCGTAATAAATAGATTAACTACTATTTGTTTCTTTCCATAAATTCCTTTTATAAGGGTCTCAATTATCCCCTCATATCTATTTGCTTTTCAGTCACCACCAACGAATATGGTTGCAATGGATGTTGATGTCGTTAGGTCATCCTGTTCTTATATGTCGAGTGAGGCCACCTCTGTTGGCCCTAACGTGGTCCAATTTGGCCGCAAGCGATACGACAATTCTGATGTCTGGCTAAGAACATGGTGTAAGACAAGCTCAGTAGCAAAGCCTAGGGTGGAGCTTCATGAGACGTTGCTGCAGAGTTGAGAGCGTGCCACAAGCCAAGCCCATCAATATCAGTTTACATGATAGCTCATGTGATTTTTTCCATAGCAACACACAGACATTAAACTAGTAGAAAAACAGAAATCAATGGGTTTCCCACCCACTTAACAGACGCAAGAAAGGTGGATAAGAGGAGATAGGGATTGTTTGCAGATCATGCAGCTAGTGGTAGTAATCTGTTGGTCTCCTTGTCCCTGGTGGCTAGGGTTAGGGCTGTAAACGAGCCGAGCTCGAGCGAGCTCGGCCTTCCAGGCTCGAGCTCGGTCCGAGCTCGAGCCGAGCTCGAGTTGGGGTCCGAGTCCGAACCTGGGCTCGAGCTCGGCTCGGCCTAAGCTCGAGTAGGCTCGAGTTCGGCTCGTTGAAGCTCGATAACAATTAAAATAATTTATTATGCATTATTTTTTAATAATAAAAAATTTTAGGTTCGAGCTCGGCTCTAATAAGCTTGATAACAGTCAAAATAATTCAAATACACACTAATTTTTAATAATAAGAAAAGCTCGAGCTCGAGTTCGGCTCGAGAAAGCTCGGTAAGAATTAATATATATTACTATTTAAGCTCGAATCGAGGCTCGCGAACTATTCGAGCTCGGCTCGGTAAACCTCGCGAGCTCGAAATCAAGCTCGAGTTCGGCTCGTTTAAGCTCGAACCGAGCTCGAATCGAGCCTAGAACGAACCGAACTCGAGTAGCTCGCGAGCTTCGAGCTTTTTTTACAGCCCTAGCTAGGGTTTGTAGCAGAAATGTTTTGCTCATTAGCTGGAGGTGGCTTTTTTTAGAAAGGAAGCGGCACTTTTGAGCTACTGAGGTATGTCTGCTTCTAGAATTAGGCCCATTGTTCCAATTGTCCCAAAACAACATACCCAAACAATTGTTTCAATATACCAGCATGCTAAGACTGTCAACCCACAAAAACATGTTCTTAACCCAACTCTACAATGTAGAGCCGTAGAAATCTATGCTCATCACACAAATGCAGGGTCTGAGAAAACTTTTTAATAGTTCCTTTCCCGCCATGAACATAGTTCCAACCCGAAATAAGGAATGACAAGCCGCACTTCAATTACACTCTACAGAGGTGTGTTACTTTACCCACAGACGTCTTGGTCTACCATGCCAGTACATAGACATACTTCTTTTAGTGTGCGGCAAAACCAAATACACAGTGCTTTTCATCAAGAATTATTTTGTTCAGTACCATTGCAAAGACCATAGAGTTGAAAAATACCATTGCTTGTAAGAATAGCATGTGGGGCCCAAACCACCTGTCAGTGACACATTTGATGGTATTTTTAACTTCATGATCTTTGTGATGGTACTGAGCAATATTGCCCTTTCATCAATCCTATTTGTCAACATCTCTACCCAATGGCACCGAACGTTGTAGATGGACAATCTCCGCTACTCCACCATGCATATAGCATTCATCTAAACCACCAGCGGTGGTTCTAAGTCCTTATGAATGCACTGATGCCTTGCCAAGCATTATCATATATATGTTCCATGAGAGATATGATATTAAGAAGGCATTACTCAACTCATGCTTGTCCATACCAGGTCATGTGGCCAACGCGAGCCTTACAGCGCTAGATTGGCTAGATAGCGAAACTTGACCGGAAACGAGGATTATTACATTTTTACCTGACGTCCTATAATTTGTGCCGTCAAATATTCTAAAATTTAATCACCAATATATTTAAAATTATTTAGATTGGCTATATAGAAATTATATAATTAGATTTATCGTTAAAAACACTTTCATACTATTATAATTTTATTTGTATATCTTAATGTAAAGGTATAAAAAAGTAACGGTCAATGTTGTATCTCGTAGACCGTGAAAAATAAAAATAGAAGTAAAAAGGAACGGAGGTAGTAGTAGTGCTAGTACATGACGTGCTGTAGCCAATATACGGTCCCACTTGGCAGTGGCAAACAAGGCCGAAAATTAAGGTCTTGTTCAAAACTGCTGTGGTTTTTGGCTTTTAGCCGATTACGAGAGACATTGAGTAAGAGACATTCGCGTTGAAAAGCTACTCCGTTCAAAGCGGCTCCTACATTAACTTCTACAAATATCTTATAGAAATTATCTTGAAAAATCACCCCGTTTAAAAACCGACTTCTAAAAACCAAAAGCCAAAAACTATTTTGAATAGGGCCTAAGAAGGATGGACGGCTAGATGGGAAGGTACTAGGTAGAGAGGAGGCGAGAATAATTAGCAAAGTTTGCAAGTTAAGTACGCAGCAAGATAAAGAGAGATTATACTCCTTCATTTACTTGACTTCTGTTAATTTTCCACGGTTTTCACAATGTGACTTGACCACTATGTTTATAACTTTAAACTAAGATACTATTTTTATAACTTTAAACTAAGATATATTAATAAAATTATAATATTATAAACGTATTTTAATGATAAATTTAAAGATATAATTTTTATATAGTGAGCATAAATAGTTTTAAATCTATTTATGAAGTTAGATGGTACGGATTTTAACAAGTAAAAGTGAAAAAAGAGAGAGAGAACTAGTTGAATGCCCGTGCGTTGCTACGGATTTTAAAATTCATCATACTACATGTTTTAATACTCACAAGTGCATACGAACATGTTCTAAAAGTTTTTAAATCCATCAAGTAAGTCGGAAACCATCAATCACACCTCGTGGTCATAAGTCGAAAGACATCGGCCACACCTCGTGGTCGTAGGTCAGGAGCCCTCGAGCACAACTCGTCGTCGTAAGTCGGAAGTCGTCAACCATCGCGCATGGTCGTAGGTCAGGAGCGGTCGACCATCGCTGGTGATCGTAAGTTGGCAGCGGTCAACGATCGATCGTGGTCCTAAATCGGGAGTCTTCGACAATGGCTCGTGGTCGTACGTCGGAAGCCGACGACTATCATTCGTGGTCAGAAGTCATCGAGGACACCTCGTGGTCGTAAGTCGGAAGACATCGACCAGTGCTCGTATTTGTAAATCGGAAGCTGTCGATCACACCTCGTGGTCATAAGTTAGAAGCCATTGACCATCGCGCATGATCGTAGATTGGGATCGTAATGTAAGTTCCCAGTTCAATAATTTTGTTATGCAATCTTCCAGCTCTGAAAACCAATCCATTTTTTCATGTCTTTTGGTGACCACCAATATGTATTAGTAATAAGATAAAAAAAGAAGTATGTAAGCTCACCAGCTACCAATAACATATTTCAGGTTTGTGACAACCACACAACAACTACACAAGGATATCAATTCACCCAAAACTATTCAGAAATGGCATGCTGCAGCATACTTGAATAAAATGTTCAGAATCTTCTGTACGCATACTTGATTAAAATGCTTAAAATATTCTCTATTGGTTCTACTGTATGTCAATTGTATCAGTCAGTTCACAATGATTGCAATTATTTGCAAATATATCAAATTATAGCAATAAAGGAAACTAATCAGTGATCTACAACCCTTTATTTTTTTATGTAGCTCCTTTATTATCCATCACATATATGCTGCTAAACTAATTAAATATATTTTAAGAATAACACCTGTGCAGGTCCATGGGCCACCACGCTAGTTATGCAAAAGCACAGCTGTACAACTATGCTTGTTTTAGTTATATTTGGGAGCATTTGCAAACAAACCTGAAGAAGAAATTTTCTAAGATGTGTCTAGAGATCAGATCGGACAGCTGTTTTTCTTTGCTTAAGAGATCAGCAGTGAGCAGATGCTGGAAAAGCAAACTATATCCACATGGCAATTGTGTTACAATTTCGTAACATGTAATCTTAAGACAAAAGAATCATACAGTACCGTCAAAACACAGAATTCTCCGTGCTCCTAACCTTGCAAGACAAACAATAGGTTCTTAAATAGCAGCCAATGAATAAACTTAGGGGGCTGCAGATGAGCTTTCTGCCTTGTTCTGAGCTTCTACCACCGGAGTTGAGGCCTCAGTCGAAGGCCGCGTTCCTGTGCCGTTCCTACCCACCTCTTCAATCATCCTCACCACGTCCGACCTCTTGGGCCGCCGTTCTGGGGTCCTTGAGACACATGACATGCCAATTTGTAGCATCTCCACCATCTCCTCCTCGATGTTTGGGTATCTCATCAACTCACCGTCAAACACTTCAGCTGTCCACTCCTCCTGGACAACGGACTGCACCCACCTGACCAGGTGAACCACCTCGTTGCCCCCACCAGTTACCTGAACGAGTGACTTGCCGGTGAGGATCTCCAATATGAAGACACCGAAAGCTGTAGACATCTAAACAATGTGACACTTTCCTTGTGTCGATGACCTCTGGCGCACAATATCCAAGAGAACGGGACCATGCGGTGATTGGGTTCATCAGTGATGCCAACCCGAGGTTGGAGACACAGCCATATTCCTGGCTGTTTAGGAAGACATTTGAGGCTTTGATGTTGCCATGAACAAATTTGCCATTGTTCTCGGTGTGAATGTGTGCAATCCCTCTTGCTGCTCCCAGGGCTATTCTTACCCTAGTTTCCCAATCCAGAGGTGTCCTGTCCTCTCCCCTCTTCCATGCAAAAATATGATATGCATGTAATATTCAGTTATGGATGTCAGTAAATGCAAATGGCTTATCTTGTGAAGTGGTTCCATATCAGATGAAGAAAAAAGCCATCCTATCTACATTACTGTCACGAGCTCACAGCAGAATTAATTTTGTCTCTGGATAACATAATATACACATACATCAGAGATACTTTTGACCAATGAGGCTAGCAAATCTAAATTATCGAGTTACATGCACCAATCAACTCACCCAAACGCTTAAGTTGATGAGGAAAAACAGACAATTCACTTATACTTTAACAACCCCTTCACATGTAGACTCCCTTAGGCCTAAGACGTAGAATAGAAGTAGGATGTAATTATATTTTTTAATTGTACCAACTGGGTCTTGAACTCAAGGCTTCTTAACTCTGATACTATATTAAGTTGGGTGAGAACTCAAACTTCGACCAGCTAGATGAGTTCACCCAAAAGCTTAAGGTGATAAGGAAAGACGAGCAATTCACTTATATTTCAACACTCTCCCTCACGTGTAGTTTTCTTAGATCTAAGATATGGAATAAAAGTGAGCCACAATTTTTTTTAATTGCAACAGCCAAGTCTTGAACTCAAGACATCTTAGTTCTAATAGCATATTAAGTTACATGCACCAACCAATTCATCGAAGAGCTTAAGAAATATCGGCAATTTACTTATACTTCAACATAAATAATTTGTTAATTGCAACACAACTGTTTCTAGACTGAATGCATCTAATATTAGCTCTACTACTCCATCATGATAGACACCACTAATTTCATTGCAAATTAGCGCTGCATATATAACAGTGGTCTACCTCTGGTCCTGGATCTGATACTGAAATGAAATGGAGGGATGGGTCATGATAGTGAACACCAATGCTAGCCATTTCAAATCTTTTACTCAATGAACTCGACAAGATTAGCTACCTAGCTAGCGAAAAACGCTCATCCACTATTTGTTGCATTTATTATCCAAAACCTTTTTCCAATTTTCAATTTTCCAGTGCCTGACATCATTTAGTGATATTATTACGACATGTTAAGTACGAAATTGCAATGTGATATCTGAATTCCAAGACTTCGGTAATGGCATGATTTCTGTAGCCTGATTGGACGACTAAGGAAACAGATTGTCTTGCTACCATACTGGCCTTGACATGACCAGATGACCACACACCAAGCATGCCATGTGAACTTGAATTGAATTGGCTGCTCACAGTTTGAATGCAAAGTGAAGGCAGCTAAGCATGATGTGGACACTTAAAGAATACCATTCAGCTAGATCTAAATGAGTACATGGAAATTTATTATAGGCCGATAATCCAAAATTAAGGAGAAGTTAGAATTATAAGCTACTTTTGGTGAAGCAAGCGTGGAACACTAAAGCTCACCTTTTTAGGAAAGTACAGAAGTCTAAGTGGCATATTCAGCAAGAGAGATAAAGGTACCATTCATCTCAATTTAAATAAAAGGTAAAAGAACATTGCTTTTCTTTGCCAATTTGGTGCCAAATGACAAAATTTTTATCAAATCAAAGAAAATTGTGTGTGTGTGTGTATAGGAAAATAATTTCATATTCCTAGGAGTACATGCAAACCAGAGTTGTTTCGAAATAAACCAGTCAAAATGCCTCAAGTGCTCAGGTCAGCAAATCAAAATAGGGCAACACCGTGCCTAGACAATAACCATTAACCAGGGCAAGAACAAGGACCTATAGTGCGTTTGGTAGCCTCTCTACACTCCTTCTACCATTAAGCTCATCCATGTTATCCACCCTGCCATGCAATTGCAACCTGACAAAGTCAACAGAAATTTTGTGGCGCTAGCTAAACAAACAGTTAACTTATCTAACCACTAACACCTTCCCAAACGACAAGCAACCTCAGATCTCCAAATCATTGGAACGTCATTCGCATTATAAATTACCTTTCTTCTCAATCGCGACATCTCTTAAATCCTAAAAAACACATTCCTTGAATATCATTCTCTCATTATCGTCACCGATTCACTGTTAAAGTTATACGATCAAAGAATGGCATATAGACAATTGCAATATGCAAGTTAGCATCGAAATGATGAAAGTGACACCGAGAACGAGAGCAAGAACCATACCATGAAGCATGTTGGATACACTTCCCTTGCTACAGTAATCATACACAAGCAGCTTCTCGTCCTTGGAGTAGTAGAATGCCCGGAGTTCCGCCACATTGCCATGTCGAATCCGCCCGACCAGCTCCATCTGCTGCTCAAACTCGCGCCGCCCGGCGTTCACTTCCTTCAGCCTCTTCACCACCACCGTCGTCGCGTCCTCCAGCACCGCCCGGTACGCCGTACCGAACACGCCCTTGCCAAGAACCTCGGCAGAGGCGCGGAGCAGATCCTCTGGTGGTGACACCGGCGCCAGTAGCGTCATATTGTTCCTGGCGAACGTGGCGTCCGCGAACCTCAATAAGGACTTGGGCACGGGGCCGTCGAAATGGTTGTTGGACATGTTCAAGAACTGGAGCACCGGGAGCCCGAGGTCTGGGACACGGCCGGAGAGTGAGTTGTTGGACAGATTCAGCGCGACGAGCTGGGTGAGGTTGGACAGCGCACCGGGCACGGTCCCGTTGAACCCGTTAAACGAGGTCGAGCACCTGCAGCCTGCGCAGCAGCTCAAGCCCGAGGGGCACGCCACCGGAGAAGGCGTTGAGCTGGAGGTGGAGCCCAGTGAGGTCGGCGAGGGCGAGGAGCTCCTCAGGGAACGGGCCCGAGAGGTTGTTGGCATGGAGGCTAAGCACTTGCAGGGCCGTGAGTCTCCTGAGCGTGCGCGGCGGCACGGGGCCCGACAGGCCGAGCCCCGGGAGGCGCAGCACGACGACGCGGGAGTCGTCGGCGCTGCAGGTGACCCCCGTCCAGTTGCCGCAGACGCGCAGGGAGGAGGCCCAATTGATGCGCTCCAGGCCGCGGCCCACCCCCGCGAGGTAGTCGAGCAGAGCCGCCTTGTCGGCGTCCGGCTCGGATGCAGCCAGGGCGGCACACAGCAGCAGAAGGGGAAGGATAGGATCAGGTGGAACCTGCCCTATCCTGGTCGTCGAGGTCGATCTCGCGGCGCAGGGCCGAGATCCGAGAGGAGAGGGGGGAGGGGAGTCGGGGCGGCGCTGGCCGGGAGGGGGGCATTGGAGCGGCGCTGGCCAGGAGACGGGCGGCGCAGGCTGGAAGGAGGGGGCACCGGGGCGGTGCAGGCTGGGAGGCGGGCGGTGCAGGCGAGGGCGGCGCCGTAGTGACGTCGTGCAGGTGCAGCAGGCGGACCGCGTCGTCGCGTCGGGAGTGAGGGGCGAGGACGGCGGCCGACGGACGCGCGGCGCGCGCAGGCGAGGACGGTGGCCGGCGGACGCGCGGCACGCGCAGGCGAGGCCGGCGGCATGCGACAAGGGAAGCCGCCGAGACCCCCTCCTCGTCCCCCTCCTCCACGGCCTCCGCCTCAAGGGGCCGCGCGAAGAGGGGATTGGCTCCCGAGTCCGGGCGGTCGACGAAGCACTCGACGTCGGTGCCCGTTCCGACACAGTTGACCGCGTCGGCGGCGGGCGGGGAGGGGGGTGGCGTGGCCGCGAGGCGGAGGCGGGGGTGGAGGGGTGTTTAGGAGGGAGCGGCGGGTGAAGCGGCAGGACGACGAGGCGGGGCGACGCGGGCCATGCGGAGGAGGCGGTGGCAGAGCGAAGAAGTTGGGGGAGGAGGAGGCGGCGGCGGCGCGGGGTGGGGAGGAGTAGGCGAGGGCGGAGCGGCGGATGAGGGAGGGGACGAGGCGAGGGCGGAGGACGGAGGGGAGGAGGCGACGCGGAGAACCGGGGAGACGTGGAGGGGGAGACGGGGGAGAAGGTGGGAGAACCGGGGGAGACGCGGAGGGGGAGACGGGGGAGAACGTGGGGAGGCGCGGGATTCGCGCGGGGGGCGGGGGGCAGTGGGGGCAGCACAGGTTTTGTGAGGTGGAGTGGGGGTGTAGGATGCATAATCATCTTGAACTCCTTCTTTTAAGGAGTAGAGATGGAGGGAGTACAAGCGAGAAACCAGATCCACAGGTGTAGTCGCGAGCAGACGAATCTGCTTTTGGCCGTGCATATGCGTGCGGTTTCTGGCAACGACACAGACGCAGTAGAAGGCAGGGCGCTGAGATAAGATTCAGACATAGAGGCCGTTGCGTGAGAAATCCTTCTACTGCTTCTGTCGTGCTCGCCTCCGTCGCGGCGACACCGCCGCCTCCTCTTCCCCTTGCGGGCAAGGGGGTCGGCTCGGTGGTTGAGGCTTAGTAGAGGAGGCGGGAGGGACTTGTTGGGTTGGGTCGGGTTGTTGGTGGTATGGGGAACCGGGTGGGGGGGAGGCGGCGGCGTCCGGCGGTGGAGGAGCGGTACACGCGGCCGCAGGGGCTGTACCCGCACCCGGACATCGACCTCAAGAAGCTGCGCCGTCTCATCCTCGACACCAAGCTCGCGCCCTGCTACCCCGGCTCCGACGACCGCCGCGCCGACCTCGACGAGTGCCCCATCTGCTTCCTGGTCCGTCCCCTTCGCTCCGCCATTTCCCTCTTCCTCATCTTGTTGCTGTCGCTGTTCTGCTTCCACCTCCGATGGATTGGTGGCTGCGGAGATTTGATTATCGTTTTCGCCGTTGCCCTCGCAGTTTTATCCTAGCCTGAACCGGTCCAAGTGCTGCGCCAAGGGGATTTGCACCGGTGAGTAGTTGAGGATGTATACCATGTAAGCGTTCTTGGTGCCGCCGTCTTCGGCTATGGATTCGGTTGGTGTTTGACCTACGCTTGCTCGTGCGTGCAGAGTGTTTCCTCCAGATGAAGTCGCCCACCTCGTGCCGCCCGACGCAGTATCCTAGCCCGATTCCGATCATTCTTATCTACTCTAGATGTTGTAGAGAGGTGTTCTTCGTTTCTGGTATTACGAGCCCTCACACCTCGGCCTATGATTCGGTTGTTCCCTAACCTGTTAGATGTCCGTACTGCAAGACCGTAAATTACGCTGTGGAGTACCGTGGCGTCAAGACGAAGGAGGAGAAGGGCATTGAGCAGCTTGTGAGTGCCTGTTAACACCATGATTTTGTTCAGTGCTGTCTGTCTGCTTTGGTTTATTTTTTGCCAATTGAGCGGCTCTGGGAATTGTGGGTAGGAGGAGCAGAGGGTGATCGAGGCGCAGATCAGGATGCGGCAGCAGGAGCTCCAGGACGATGCGGAGCGGATGAAGAAGAAGCAGACTGCTGCTTCAACCCATGCAGTGACAACTGCACAAGCTGAATGTTGTGATACTGGTGGCACATCCACACCAGGTGTGTAGATTGCTGTAGGTTATTTGTCTTTTCTCTCTGTTGTTTTTTTCTTGCGCAGTTGCTGACTGATCCTGTCTGTTTTGTTGATAGCTGCAAGCAGCGCGCAAGGCAATGATGTGCTCTCATCTCAAGTACAGCATTCAGAGTTACTATTGAAGAATTCTGAACGCTTAAAACAGATGCGGTTTGTACCGACTGTGCTTTCTATTCTGTTTGAGTTGTGTGATTATGGTTTCATCAATGCATTAGGGCTTATTTGTTCTTTCTAGATTGAACTCTGTCGAAGGACTGTGATCACTGTTGCATAAATGCACTGAGGATTAGGGAATTATGTAGGCAAAAAAATTAGTCCTTGCCCTCATTGGAAAATTTGATTACTTACCGTATGTACTTTCTGATAGATGGTCGTGCATTCTCTCGTGCTATCAGGCATAGCACACTAGCAATGGCTTGGCAATTAAATAAGCAATAACACAGATCAGTTATATACTTATATGTTGCCATGTTGGTTCTCAAATAAGGTCCCGGGCAGTACCATGTTGATGATGTCATGACCAGTTTAAGATTTTTTGTTTGTTCTTTTGTCTATCAGTTAATTGAACATGTTGGAGATGCCCTTGAAAACTTGATTGTGCTGCTCTTGACTTGAAGATATTTGATTGTTGAATTATCAATTTAATACACGTAACACTTGTTGCACCTTAGCTAAGCACTGCATATATATGTATTCTAAGTAATTAATTGTTTCTGTTTTTGACTTTTCTAGAAGACCTTCTGTTTAGTTGTGCTAAAATAATTAATAATATGAGTATTGCTACCTACTATTCTATACAATGAAATTCATTACTAGGCAATACAGTATCTTGCCCATCCATCCTGAACTGCAAAAAAGTTGACTAAGTTGGTTTTAACTCACCTTTATCTGAGGGATTTCTATGTGAATTTTGTGAAGTTTCTATATTGCTTGGGAGACTTTTACAGGAAAGGTCTTTCCACTGTGAATGCACCTGTTTTACGGATTATAGGTATGGCATGAACAGAAGTACCGTGTTTTGTTCACCTGTTTCATAGACCCTATTAGTTAAGGAAGTTTAACTGGTACACATGTACAATTCGCAAAGCTTATGGCCTCTGCAATTTAAGAGTATTAATTTGTTTGTTGGTGATGTTTGATACTAAGAAATATTTTGTTTGTTTTGAATATTTCTTTTGCATAGTTTGATCAGGTCTATGTCATTTTAAGAATAGAGTGCTAAGACATTTAAAGCAGTGTTCTTGTCTTAGGAGGAGCATAACCATAAGAAAAGATGAGCTAGTGAAAACAAACTTGCTGTCATCCCTTTTTCCTCCCTTATTAACCATATTATTTTTATTGTGTTATGGATATATATCACAACTGTTGATACTGATTATTTACTGACGATTTCCTTAAAATGCAGGGGTAATAATTTTGACATGGATCTTGAAGAAGTTATGCTTATGGAAGCAATTTGGCTTTCTATACAAGTATGTTAAGATATTACTGAACTTAGCTTTTGAAATAGTTCATCTCTATAACTTGATTTTTTTTCAAAAAGCACATCAATTAAGTTTCAAAAAGGTCTATGCAGGGTTCAGTCATAATTTGTTGCCACATCACAAAAATGATTTTGGAATTTTTGGGTGTGTAGTTTGTAAAGCATACTTGTTTCAGTAATGATGAATAACATTGCACCAGACTTGGTCCAACTTTTGCTGTTTACCATCTTCATCCACATGATAGCTGCTTTTGATTTAATTATTGTATGTCCTATCATTCGTAATCAGTTGGTTCAATATCCTTTTGAGTCATGTGCAAATTTACATGGAACTTGCTTGTTCACATAAACCTGCATTTGGTTTTCATCACTTGTTATGCAAACCTGTATTTGTTATCTTAAAAGTTATGCATACCCATCATTGCTACATTTGTGGGTAGACGGTTTCCATTAGTACAAGTGTACCTCTTTCCAAGGAAGAAAGCACCATTAGACTGATGTAAACTCCATTGTAGAGTGTAGACCACTTGTGTAAATGGGGGAAAGGACAGGACTGTTCATCTTGTTAATATTACCAGGTTTATTATCTATGTTTGTTCAAACAGGATCAGGAAGTTTTGGGAAATCCAGGCTGCGCCGGTGCTGTCCCACCAACAATTCCTTTGAGATGTCATGATGGCTCTGTGACGGGTTCAGCTGAAGCAGCTTCTTCCGGTGGATTTGCTTGTGCGGTTGCAGCTTTAGCTGAGCAACAGCATATGTATGGAGATTCTTCCAGTGCAGCTACTTGCCACACATCTAGATATGATACTCTCAGCAGGTCAGACAGGTCTTTTTCAGAGGATCTGAGCGTAGTTGGGAGCAGTTCTTCAGGCACCAGGGTCGAGGAACCATCAACCAACAGAGCACGCCAAGCAAGAGAAGGGGCAGAGTATTCTAATGACCGGTGGTCAGATGTAGCTGAGGCCAGTACCAGTTTTGCCGGCTCTGATGTTGCAGTGGAGGCTGGAGCTGCCAATTTGGCTGCTTCGGATGGATCTAGCATTGGTTCTGGCAATATTCCTGATAGCTTTGAAGAACAGATGATGCTGGCCATGGCCCTTTCTTTGGTTGATGCTCGGGCCAGGGCAAGTTCTCCAGGGTTAACTTGGCGGTAGTCGCTTTACCCCCTTCTATTTATTCGTCTAGTTGGTTGGTATTGTTCCTAGAGTTGGTTTTGTCACATAAAACATAGGATTAGATGGGGTCGGACAGATAAAAAAGACTGGCTGTGGAGGTTGTGAATAGTGAGATAAATCTGCACATTTGCAGGCAGTGTTTGGCTATTTTCTCTCTCCTTTTTTTTTCGCGTTTCTTCAAGACAGAAACTAGATTCCGTCAGGCAGACCTTCTGCCTACATAAATTGTGCCTTCATGTTGTTGCAGACATGGCGTAAATACAGAAAGTGACTCATTTCATGCTTTGGGTGATTTTCCTGTGCTATGTAGACCGTCTTACATCTATTGTAACAAATTTAGCCCTTGATTTTCTTTACTTTATTTCTCGCATATATTGCTCTTTTAAAATAGTTACAAGCCTCTCAATATATATGCTAATAATTCCTACTAATACACGTATTAGGACTTTAAGTTGGACATCACTTCAACTTGAATTACACACGTAGACGAATTTAACTACGACTAGAACTCTAAGTCAAAATTAATTTTAACAATCTCCCCCTTAATCTTGACTTTCTAACTTCTTTCTACCTTACTTGAGTCTGGATGTCGACACATCTTCTCAACGCCCCTGACTTAACTGTTCATCAGAGCATTTCATCATCGCTGAGCGCTTCATCAACAAACACTTTCTTCATCTTCGGCTTTTGGCATTCTGAAGCAAAGTGTCCATAATCGTTACAGTTATAACACCTCACTTTTGCTTTATCAAACCTCCGATTTTTATGGCCTTGGCCATCACTCCTGGAAGGTTTTTGTCTTCACGCTCCGATGACCGGATCTCCCACTCAGCATGGGTCGACAAGAGCTGTACATCGCATTTGTTGCTATTGTCGTGGATGCGTTCCTTATATGCCTTAAGACGACCGATGACCTCCTCCGTGGTCATTGTCTTTAGGTCTCCAAATTGTTCTATAACCGAAGCAATTGGGAGAAACTGTGAGGAAATAGCACGAAGGAATTTCTTTACCACGTACAATTCTTCCACCTTCTCGCCAAGGGCCTGTATCTTGTTGACGATGACCGTCAACCGGACGGCGAAGTCATTGATCAACTCCGTTTCCTTAATACGTAGCACCTCGAACTCGGTCTTCAGAGTTTGTACCTTTGCTTCTTTCACATGATTCGCGCCAAGATGCATCGCCTTTAACGCCTCCCACGCGGTTTTGACCGTTTCCTTTTCGGCCAGTAGGAAGAGCGTCTCCTCTGGGATGCCCTGATAGATGCCGCCAATGCCATCTGATCTTTGCGCACATCGACGTTGTCGTTCTTGATCGCATCCCACACTCCTTGAGCCTTCATGTACACCTTCATCTTGATTGCCCATGCTGCATAATTGCTCGTCGTGAGTATCGGATGATGCAGCGAGACAACGGAACTCTCCTTCACCATCATACCGGATGATGCCTCGTCACCGGTGACACCGCTTCCTGGAGTACGCGACATAACCTTAAGCACAGATCAAGAATTTGGGCTACTTTGAAGTCTCTTGGACCGAGAGAAATGGAGAAAAAAACTGCTGTTTTTCTTTTTCTCTTTTTTCTTGAACTTTTGCTCTCTTGCTCTTGTTGTTGCTCTGCGTTTGGGTGCCTGTCTCTGATGCTGCGTTGTTCTTTTATTTGGGCTGCTATCAGCTTTGACTCGCGCTCGGTCTTCTTTTACTTGGAGACAAGTTTGGCTCGGAGTCCTTGTTCGGTATCCTTCTCGGGCTCCTCTCCTTCCGAGTGAGACCGCACTGAGAACTCCACGGGTGCCGCCTCCTCCGCAGGAGCTACTCGTCTTCTCCGCCCAGAGATCCTGACAGCACCGAGTAGGTCGGCCGACGGCGGCGGCGGCCTTTTGCTTTCCCTTTCCGCCTGTGGCTTGACGGCGGCCTCCTCCTCTTCGCCTGCGCGACGGAGCCGGCATGGCTTCTCCTGCATGCAGCGTGTCTCGCCCGTTTCGCCTCGCGCCTTCGTAGTCGTCGCCGTCTGCGCCTCCCCGCGCTCGGCCTCGGTCTCTTCTCCGCCTGCGCTTCTCCGTTCCACGCCATGCCTTTTGTCGCCTCTGCGCCTCGGTCGCTCCCCCTCGGCGTGGACGGTGGCGACATGCTTCTCCGAGGGTGGCCCATTGTAACATCCTGAAAAATCTAAATTTGAAAATATGAATTTCTTGAATTATGTTTGCAAAATATTTTATTGGAATTTGGATTTTGTCGTGTTTTTCTAAATTTGGTTGAGATTCCAAAACTTTAATAAATTCATAAAAGACAAAGACAAACATTAGTAATGCCGAAAAGAGACTATGCAAATAAAAGCAAACTAAAATTTTAAATACGAATCTGAAAAGATGATCCAGTATAAGGACGGAGGAACCCGAGCTAAAACCAAAATCTTATTTTGGAGATAATGATAAAAATACAAATGCTCCTATATATATATGCAAAATTAAGTAAGCCAGCAAGATAAGATTATGTGAAATTATGTACATGTACATAATAAATAAAATATACAACACACTAAACATATGTTATGACAAGTGAAGCAATAAAGGAAATAACGGTATAAAAATAAGAACATCAATTAAAACAAAAGGGCTATTATACTTTGTCTTTAAGTAATTGAACAAAGACATGAAATAAAATTTCAAAAATTAGGAACCAATATCTTAAAGAGAAAATAGAAGTTCAACATACAAATTTAAAAATCAAATTCAAAGCCTTTCTCTCTTTTCTTTCTTCTCTCTATTACATGTGGGCCCCACTCATTTTTCTCTCCTCCCTCCCGTTTCTTCTCTGGCTTCTGGGCCCGAGTGCCCCGCCCGCACTCCTCTTCCTCTCGCTCCGCCCGCGCGTGCGGCTCCTCCCTTCCTCTCTTCTTCCCCGTGCGCCCGGGGCCCCCTCTCCGTTTTGGCCGAGCCACGCGACACCATCATTCGCTGCTCTGCCACGCCGCCTGCAACGCTGCCCGATCTCCCCGCTGCGCCGGCCCGCTCCCGTCGCTCGCGCCCCGACGTCGCTCCTCCGCACATCGAGCTCCGCGCCGCCTGCCCTGCACGCCGCCCGGTCGGCTCCGCCTCTATAAGAGCAAGGGCGCGCTCCCAATCACTTCGCCTCCTTCCCCACTTCCTCCCACCGCCGGGAATCGGCCTTTAGAGCTCCACCGGCCACCGGCCATGTCCTTCCCCCCCAACTCCGGCGAAGCGGCGATCCGCCGATTGAAGCCGCCTCCGTCCAATTCCTCGGCACTAGACCTCCACCGTGGCTCCGCCAACCTACCCCCACGGCCGCCGGAGCCTCTCCCCCGCTCCAAGCCGCCGGCACCGTGCGCCTCCTCGCCGCCACCCCGGGCTCGCGCCGCCGAGCCACCTCAGAGTCTCTCCGCCCCTGCCAACCGTCGGGGTAAGCTCTACTAGCCTCCTTTATGCTCCGGCGCTCGTCGATTTATCCTCCTCCCCACGCCGGCGCCGCCGCCCCTCTCCACCCCCGCCTCCGGCCGCTTGCGCCCACGCCGGCCACCGCCGACACCGCCACAGCCCCGATTGACCTCACCATCATCTTTGCCATCCGCGGGGGAACCCATTTTGAGGGTCTCCGGCGCCACCCCAGCCGGCCCTCACCGGCGGCAATGTGGCTGGCCGTGCGCCTCCGGCTCCTCTGTTTTGACTCCGGGAGTAGAGATACAATTAGTATCTTTTGCTTTCCTTGATCAGTCCAGGTATAGCATCTCATTGGCTATCCGAGCATGCTTAACAATTCAGCCGTTGCCCTTGGTCTTGAGTTTGAATCTGCCAGCCACACAATGCTGCCCCATTTTCTGTTTTGTTTTGAATTTTTGTAATACAATGCAATTGATAAAAACCAGGGTAAAAATTTAGGGATAGTCTAGAAAACCTAATAAATATTAAATGGGTCATAAAACCAGATTGATTAATATATAATTATGGATTAGTTAGTATGTTTGAATAATTAATCCTATTTGAACAATTAAAGATTGCCATTGGTTAAAAATTAGGATATTGCCATTAAATGAACTCTAGTGGTAGGTTTTGCTAATTATCAAATATTGAAATATAACGTTGTTAGATAAGTAAATTTTAATTAAAGCTAATGACAATTAGAATATAGAGATTTTCTATGAAGATATGTATATAAACATATATGTATATATGTATATACCTAAGGGGGTTAGAGAAATGCGGATAGCATATATGCAGCCCACTAGTAAAAATAACAGTACCATTTTGCGGTCACCGAAGATCCCACTAAAATATATATATGTAAATGCTATCGTTAATATATACCGCCAGTCATAAAGTCTTAAATGGTAGTTTAGTTAATAATGATAACAAAATGTACTCATGTATAGCAGGCTCGACTTGTAAAAGGATAAAACATCGGTATCGGTAGTTTTCAGAGAACACTCAAATTAAGAGGTCATAATAATATGGAGGTGCTAAAATATAATAGCCCTTAGGTTATCAAGATTCAAAGTAATCTTACAGACACACAAATATTCTAAAATGAACGTGTACCTAATAACACGAGTAATCTGGATCACATAAAATGATACATACTAAGCTTTACCCGAATAGCTAAATTAGAAATAAGGCTAAGCCTAAACTAAAGCATAGATAAAATAATGAAAAGATCCAGTCATCGTACTCTACCATCGCCCTTACCTCAAGTAACACAAAATCACCCATTAACTCATAATAAAACTAAATTGAGTTTATTCGGATTTATTTGGATCTTTTTGAGTTATTTGCTTTTATTTGGATTCAGTCGTTTGCCGCGTAATTAGAAATCGGAAGTCGTAAAGATTCAGTGGATCAAGCGAAATTAAGCTCGAAGTGAAGATAAACGCCAAAAACTCAAGAGAAAGCATCGTGTGAGCTCAAGACCGCGGTAAACCGCGCCAGGCGAGTCAATACTTTGATCATGTTGAACCTACATTTTCTGCAAATTATTTTGTTGTAAATTATCAAATTGCATGCTGTTATTTCATATGCAAATACATGTTTAATTTGAGATTCTAGTTATATGTCCATTGTTACCTTTGATAATATTACACCTCCTTTGGAATACTTGATTACGTGAACCTTGTCACCCTAGTAAAATTATAGTAGTAACTTTTGAAAATAAGTTCATAATTATACGCCATGCTTAGTACTGCATAGATACTTGGGGGCGCTGAAATGTCCCAAACATCATTGTCATTTTAAATCATGAGAAACTGGTTTGGGCAGTCATGGTGGGAATGACTGGTATATTTGGACATGATTATTTTATGCTCCCAAAAATCCTAACTTGCTTAAATATCTGAGCGGATGGTTTGGGGGCTGGTATGTGGTGTGGTGGGAGCACAAATTTTGAAGTGTGGTAGAACCGCTTAGATAATGCTAAGGACTGAATCTTGTGATGACCTCCTGATGTAAAACAGTACAACCACAAGTCTATAATGGGTACGACCTAGCTGAATAACTTGCAAGGATTTAGTTCAGATATCACCGAGGAAAGTGGGTGCCAGGGTGTACTAGTTTACTCACAGTGAGGCACAGGGTGTACTGTACTCGCACGACGCAAGAGGGGGCTTCTGACTGTGGTGGTGTAACCCTTCAGCGGTGAAACCTCAACGTGGGTGGTGTCTAGCTAGATCAGAGTAAGGTAAAGGCTTTGTGATAAATTATCTGGGTCTCATGCCTAAGGAAGCATGTTGGCAACAAAGATAATTCATCTCTTGTGGTGAAAGTGTACAAACTCTGCAGAGTCAAAACTATTCGAATAGCCGTGCCCACGATCAAGGGCGGACATGGGAACTTACTCGAGTTAGTTCTATTTAAAAATGTTTGGAAAATGGGAATGGAAAAGTGGAGGGCAGCGGAAAGCCCTGATTTGAGTTGTCCTGGGTGTCGTCCCAGTGGTAAGTTAAGCGGCTATAACGCTGAAAGATGTTATACGGTGTGATGCTGTATATATGGAAAAATTATGGTGATATTAGGTATATGGTGTGATGCCATATGTATGGAAATTCATGTTAATATTCCTTGAACATTATGTTTTGTTCCAAAGCTGCTAGGTGTCAGGAAATTTTATGTATTGTATTTTAAATAGTGGCATTTCTATTCTTATAAAATAAAATATGGGTGGAATATACGGGGTCGTGAGTAAATGAGGTGGATGTTTGTAGTCTGCACTTAAAGGTATTGGTGGATTCAGGTCGATCAGAAATGGGAAATGATAGTGTGGATTCTGGGAGAAATAAATTAGTGGGGTCCAGTTGAATGGATCGGCTAGATAAATGATCTAATTGAATTTTCGGGAATTTGGAGGAATAATACGAGTATTGGATTATAACTCTTGATTAGTGATATTCTTGGTGGATATATAATGGTGAGTCGTAGAATTGATCAATGATATTCTTGGCGGATATATAATATTGAATCGTATGCTTGATCAATGATAGTCTTGGTGGAGGTACAATAGTGAAGTAGTTAGAGATGGAAAATAGAAAATAAGGTTGATAATTGGAAGAGAAAAATTATGGTTGTGGATCAATAACAAAAAGATTGGATTGATAGGAATGTAGAATACAAAAGATGTTGGTGGATTAATTAAGTGATATCAGATAAATGATATCACTAGCTGTTTGGAGTGTTTAGGCAGCAATTGGTCGGTGGGTTATATAAATAGTGATACTCGCTGTTTGGGGATTAGGCAGCATTTGATTAGTGGATGGAATACTTGATGATATTCGCTGTATGGAGTTTTAGACAGCAAACCATATAGAGAGTGAATGATCGGTGGATTAGTAAATGATGTCGTTCACTGTTTCGAGTATTAGATAGTAATCAATACAGAAAGAAAGAGATCGGTGGATTAGTTATATGATGTTATTCGCTGTTTGGAGTTTTAGACAGTAGTCCATAATTAAAGTGTAGCGTGGTGGATTAAGTCAATTACGGTAATTGTTGTGTGGAGTATAGGTGGCAACAATAATACTATAATTAACTTATGATAATGCTACTAAAGGCGATTTTTGGCAAATAAAATAACCCGAGCCTTCCTTTGTTAAGCCATGCATACTATTTATTTGCATTCTGTGTATTGGCTCGCGGAGCACGGGGTCGGAGTGCTCACGCTCGCTTTTGCGACAAAATTCAGAATCAGGAATCAAATCACCTCGCCTCAGCAACAAGATTGGACAAGCTGGCCGAGGAGATGAAGATGTCAAGGGCTAGGTCGCGAACCTCCAGTTGGCTGCCTGTGGGCATGTCCTGAAGGTCCCACCTGTGTGCTTCGTTCTTCCGCTGCTGCAATTTAATGATTTCGGCCTAATCGGCCCATGAGTAAGTCTACTATTATATTTACGCTTCCGCATGATATGTATTTTGATATTCATTACTGTAACTGTGAGCACTATCTACTGATCCAGGGAATAGTGCAGAAAATCACAGAGGAATCCGAGCTCGGCGACGGCGAAGGCGGCCGGATCTGGCCGGATCCGGATGGATCTACTAATGGCAACTTCTGCAGCCGCAGTCGACTTCTTGGTGGCGAGGGCGACAGCGTCTCCTTCTTCTCTGTAGCGGCGGCGACGGAAGCTCGGTACGGGCCTGGTGGTGTCGAGCTCGGCACCGATCCGGTGACGACGGAGGTCGGATCCGATCTGTGCCCCGGCCTGCCGCCTCCCCTCCTCAGACCCCTCATCCCCCATCTCCGCCGCCTTCTCGTGCTCCAGCGTCAGCGACGCCGCAGGGGGCTTCTCGGCGGAGGGGTTTTGCTCCGACTGCCCTGTGTCCAGGGGCGACAGGTCTGCCATGGTCGTCTTCTTGCCGAAGGAGCCAGCAGGGAAGAGGCCCTTGGGTGGCGACGGCCGAGAGCAACGGTGGCCGCTCCCGGTAGCGAAGAACCTTCCGGGGGCAGCAGCAGAAGAAATCAAAGGTTGGCTCTGATACCACTTGTAACAAATTTAGCTCTTGATTTTCTTTACTTTATTTCTTGCATATATTGCTCTTTCAAACTGGTTACAAGCCTCTCAATATATATGTTAATAACTCCTACTACCACACGTATTAGAACTTTAAGTTGGATATCACTTCAACTTGAATTACACACGTAGAAGAACTTAACTACGACTAGGGCTCTAAGTCAAGATTAATTTTAACATCTATCATATAGTGAAATCAAACAAATAGCTTGAACTCCTGCATGTGGAACGCAAACTGTATATAAGTAACTATTATCTCTGGTGAGGCATGCGAGCAGCATGCTCACATTCCACGCCCATGCTTATTCCTGTATCCTTGATTCCTGCACGCTGAGTTAAAACCGCAGGTACTTCTTCATCAAGGCCCCATCCTTCGGGATCAACCGTGGTGGAATCCTTACAGCCGTCGCCTTGCTTCCTGTGGCAGTCGCCGCCGCAGGCCGTGTCGTGGTGGAAGAAGATGCCGTACACGGTCAGCGAGGCGGTCGACGCGAAGAGTGTCATGACGAAGAGGCCCCAGAAGTTCTCTGGGTTGAGGCG
Organism: Dendrocalamus latiflorus; assembly: GCA_017311315.1. Lineage (NCBI taxonomy): Eukaryota > Viridiplantae > Streptophyta > Magnoliopsida > Poales > Poaceae > Dendrocalamus > Dendrocalamus latiflorus. The sequence continues at coordinate 2,995,139 of CM029659.1, forward strand.
GTACAGGTCGTCACTGGGGCCGTCCGTGCCCGTGGCCGAGCAGTTGTACGCGGACAGCATCGCTGTCTCCAGCTTGTGGATGGTGCCGTTCTCGAACAACTTGAGAATGGCCTGCGAGATGTCGGCGAGCAGTGGCGACCCCTTGGGGAAAACCTGAGATGACACACCCTATAAATGTGTTGGTCAATTAACTCTTGAGTTGCAGGTTTTGGAGAGGGATAGCGATACGAGGCTTACGAAACCGAGGCCGCCGACGTGGTACACGGGGCCGGTGGTCATGAGCTCATTGCAGTACTTGGCGAGGAGAAGCTTGGCGTGCGAGACACGGAGGAAGGCGGCCTTGACCTCGCCGGAGCTCAGTGCGCGGCGGTAGTCGTCGTCCTTGGAGAAACTCCTAACGCTGTGCTCCGGGAACAGCAGCACCTCCTTCAGGTACGTGTCGACGCCCGAGCCGCTGGCGCAGCCGATCGCCGCGCCGCCAGCCCTGAGCGACTCCACGGTGACCGCCGCCTCAAGGCGTTGCACGGTGAGCAGCGAGGTCAGGCTCGCCGTGTAGTTCGCCGCCAGCATGACCGCAACGAAGAGCCACACCACCATGGACACCCGGGACAGGCTGCTGTTCAGCCTCTCCCCTGGAACCTCATCGATCATGCACAGAGACAACTGATCAATTACAATTCACATCCAAAATTAGCATCTTGATGACATGTAAGATTACGACGCACCTGGGGAGAGGAGGGTAGTGAAGGACAGCCAGAACACGGTGGTGACTTGCTTCCACAAGCCGGCGCGGTAGTCATCGTTGTACTTGCGCTCGATGACCCATATGACGATGCCGTTGTACAGCCCAACGACGACCGTGAGGAACCACATGGCCGGGGTGAACGGCCGGAGGAAGATCCACGACCGGCTTGACGCGTCCATCATCCTGAAGGGCACCACCATCACGAGTCCGGACTCGGTGTACGGCTGCGAGAACTCCACGAACTTGTACCGCCCCGAAGAGATGGTCGTGTCGCCGACGAGGATGTCGTAGTTCCTCATGCGGTCGTGCTCCGTGAGTGAGTCGGTGGTTTCGTTGAAGGGGACGAACTTGTACGACAGGTGGTAGGGCAGGTTGTCCACGGTCGCCCTGAACACGTCGATGGAGAAGCCCTCGAATCTCGGCTGGCTAGGGTCGTCCTGGCCGCCGTACGTCACCTTGACGAAGTCGGGGAAGACGGCCTTCTCCGGCACGGCGACGGTAATGGGCCTGCCGCTCGCTGGCGCCCACCCCCTCGGCACGCCCCACGGCCTGCCGGGCCAGATGACCGGGCCTAGGACCGACATCGACGGGCCACAGCCGCTGGCGTTGCACTCCACGCTCTTGGAGAAGCCGTGCTCTGGCGACCAGAACCCCAGCTCTGTGTAGCTCCTCCCAGCCACGTTGATAAGCTGGAACCGCTTCGGCGGCGCGAACTCGCCGTCGCGTTCGAAGCGGAACTCACCGCTGGCCCCGTGGAAGCCGATTCCCCTGATCTCATCGAGCAGGTCGCTCCCATGCGACGACACGGAGATCTTGATCGTTTCACCGGATTTCAACGAGTTTGGATCATCAGCACGAGTAGCGCCGGCGGGAGAGGGGGCGTTGATCTTCCGCATGGCCGAAGCGACGGCCCAAATGGTGTCGTAGGCGAGGAGGGCCGGGTAGTGAGGACCCCTCGTCTTATCTTCTTCGTCGTCGTCACCGGTGTACTGTGACTGAAACCTCTTCTTGAACCTCGCAATGAGTTCTCTGGTGCTCTTGGAGTTGGTGTTCGGCAAGTGGTGGTTCCTTACGCCGACGACTCCCTCCATGGAAGCAACGGTGGAAGCGCCCATCGAGTCGACGGCGCCGGCGATGGCGTCGGTCACGATCCAGACGTATTCCGGGGCTATCATCCCCATCCTGCTCGCTTCCGCGAACAGCGCCGCGGCGATGTTGGCCGAGGTATGCACGACGAACACCCGGCACTGGCCGCTCTTGAGGGAGTTAAGCTCTTCTTGGAGAGTGGTGCTTGAGGGCGACGCGGGGATGGGCACGCGGCGGTCAACCTCGGAGCCGACGGCGCGGAGCGCGTCGGCGAGGTGCGGGATGATGCTGGTGGCGGCGTAGTCGGCGTCCTCGTAGAGGACGGTCGCGCGGCGCCAGCGCCAGGAGCCGACGACGGCGGCAACGGCCCGCATCTGCGCGTGCTGGCTGCGCGCCACACGGACGAGGAACGGCCACCGCCGCGCCACCGACGGTGGGGCGGCCCTGGTGAAGGAGAGCACGGGCACCCGCGCCCGCTTGCCGATCTCGGCGACGAACGATGCCTCCTGCCACGCGTGGAGCCCCACGAGGGCGCCCGCCCGCCGCTCGTTGATCAGCGACAGCGCTGCATGAAAATGTATGATGTAGACACATGTACATGTACTACTAATTGTTTTCCCTACTGTAGTCAACTTACAAAACAAAGGCCAGTTTGCAACATAGAAATTTTGTAAGAGATAAGCAGGACCTAACAATGCAGAGATAAGCAAGTGATTAGTAACCTGCGGAAGCAGCTCGAACTGGGTCTCCATTTGAGGCCATCGTGTGGAGCACCACCGAACTGTCTCCAGTACTTTCCCTGAAGTCCTCCATGGCCATTATCATAGCGAGCTTCTCCTCTTTCCCGGCACGGCTAGCGTCGTCGACGATGGCGCCGATGCAGCCTCCGGCATTCACCTGCACCACCGTACCGATCACCGCAAGCAGCTGCAGGAACAGCAAGCAAAGGATGTTACGAGCCATATCGCAATGTTCCTTGGCCATGTTCGGCTCTTCACTACTACTGTCTTTCAGTTCAGGTTCAGCTTGTACGTGGAAAACTGAGTGCAGCGTACAGTGCTCTTTATACTGTGTACGAGAGCCCAAAGTCCTTGGACGGCGCGGACGCGTGAAGTTTCCCATTTCGAGCCCCTTTGCGAGGAAATGCCGGGGAGGTTGCGCGCGCCCGTTCGCGGCAGATTTGCTGCGTTCGATCGTGTTTTTTACGTGGAACAGTGACAACGCTGCCTGCCTAACGGTTGTTTTTTTTTTTGAGAAAACACATCGATCATGTACTTCTAGTTTATCTACAGCCAAAGTAAAACAAAAATGACTTGTTAAATTGCTTAGTGTCGCAGGAGCATCTCAATTTTTTGTAAAATTATTTATTTTATTAATATTATATAAATATACCATCACTTAAAAAAATTACAGAAATAATCTTCTTTCGCCATTTGAATTGGCGACAAAGGCTTGTCGCCATTTGAATTGACGACTATCCTACATGGAGTCATGTATGGCAGAGTGTATGACTCCTGTGGTTGTATTGTTACTTCCGCCTGAAAAATTAAAGGAGGCGTCATAGTGCTGTCTTTTCTAACTGAAGACTATAGACTCATTTGTCACGATACGTGTTATTACCATCACTCCTTCATTGTATTGCTGAGAATAGCGGCTGTGTCGTGCTCGAAGGAGAAATCATGTAGTAAGATACCTTTACAAAGAAACCAGAACAAAGAGTGGAGTGTCATTGTGGATATCGTAGTATGTGGGCAGCATATTACAAAGTCCACTAACTCAGATGGACCAACACGGAGCTCCTCATAGATGCTACCCCACGAGTGGCCTCTTCCTGACGCTAGCGTTGTGTATGATCTGATGGGTAGGTCCATTGGCCAGGTATGGCGAGCCGCATATACGAAAAATCGTTCAATTTGACTCTTTCTTCACTCATCCGTGGAACCCCTTCTTATAGTGTATGTTGAAAAATATTTGTTCAGACATACCTGTCAATCATTCGACAACTAATCTCATGTTAATGACACCTACTCATTCGTTGAAGCAAACGCAAAGTGGACCAAATAACAAACCCGCTGCTCAAAAATAAACTTGCAAATGAGGGGATTTGTCCAACGGGTGACACACTAGACAAAGGCAACTATTCGTATATGTCCTATAAAAATCAAAATTACCATGTATACTTCACCTCCACAGTGCATGGAACTAATAATAGATCCTACACATTGTATCATCTATTTTTCGAAAAAAATCTATCTATCAGATCTAAGAATGCAATACTAATCAGTGCACTATGACTAAAAATTCTGTAAGTCTACACAACTACTCTATAGGACAATATATCTACAATTACACTATTTATAACTACCCAATATAATTAAATATCTCTGTTTATAGACTACGCAATACAAGTACATATTTAATAATTTTAATTGCTAATCTATCATAGTTTCAAAAAAAAATCCACAAAGAAATAGAGAACTCACATCTAGTATGCAAAGATCAACTCCTTCCGCTTCCTTCTCCTCTCCTTTTCTCTCCTGTTTTTTCTCGCCTCTCTTTTTTTTTTTACTAAATTAAAATGAAGTTTGGCCAGCTTTCTCTCTTGATATATTTATCAAATGAAGTATGCAGAGATCACATCTTTTGTTTTCCTTCCGCTTCCCTTTGTAGTTTCTCTTGATTTTTTTTAAGCGATGGTATATTTATATAATATTAATAAAATTGTTAGTTTTAAAAAAATCGGAGACTCTCTTGTCCTCGTACCTGGAGATGCGGTCATTCATGCTCATTGGTCAAGAGTCAAGGCTTGCTTTGCCCAGAAGTGTGCATTGGGAAAGACTCAGGACAATGCTTGAACTTTGTTTGCCAATTGCCTCGTTAAAGATTTGCGTGGATTGGATTCTCGTTTTGGTACGTAGTAGTGCTCACTAGCTTGCCACTAGTGCTCTTAGAATAATTAGTGAGCAAGCTGAACACTGTGGAAGCTAGTATCAACTACTAGTATCGAATACTCTCTCAGAATAAAAAAAAAATGATGTTTTTGATTTTTCAAAAGTCAATAAGACGCAACTTTGATCACTATATTTTGTTACCATATATTTGAAAACTTGTAAACGTGTGATATACGAAATTTTTTAACGATAAATTTACATATTATTTTTTTATATCCAAACTACGAATTCTAGATAATATTTTTATATCAAAACTATTATCGTTTGACTGCACGCATTCCAGTGTATTCTCTCTCTTTTTTTTGACCGGAAGAGTATCAACCACCGTTGCAGAGCGAGAATTATGCATATATTGTGATGCATTGTCAATTTTTATCCGACCAACGCACGCGTTTCGCCGTGGCCTGTCAGCTCGATCTTATCATCAAAATATTCTAAACTTAGCCACATGGTTTAACACGATCTGTCACGGCCGGTCAAATATCTTACTTCATGTATCAGCTTGAATTATTGAAAGATTCAGCAATACCATGCTGATGATCTGTGGCTGTGCTAACTGTCAAGTGTCAACTGCATACTCGCCACACACTAAGGCCCTGTTTGGAATGCGGAAATTTTTCCCGATTCCTGCGGGAATTGAACTGTTTCCTGCAAAATTTCTGCAAAATTCCTGTGAAATTCCTCTGTTCCAAACAGGCCCTAACGTTCAAAGCAAGTTCAGCTAAAATGACTCAACGCCTCTCAAGCGAGTCGTCTATACGATCTGATTGCTACTTGCTAGTGTGAATGCTTGGAACTCTGCACTGTTTGTCTAAGACAACAACAGCAGATGAACAAGACGTTTCCTTGGAGTAATATTGACGAGGATAAGGCGTTGATACGTGGAATACCAAGGAAACAAGATTGCACACATCTTTTACAGGGATATGCGGACCGGCTTATACACTGCAAATGTACGATCCTATTTTTCCAAGCGTCCTAGTAGCGATAATCATGCGTGATACCAAACACTGAAAAATAGGCGCATCCATTTGTTTGAAAAACCACTTGAAAAAACTGATTTTTTGATTCTACTATTTGCCACCCTAGTTATCAAACCGATAATACAGAGCACTGGAAATACTTTTATCTGCTGAACAATCAGGAAAACTAAAGAACTATATGCACTCGTTTTCATTTCTGATGCTTCTCCATGTATAGGAGTTAATTGATGGATTTGAATCGACAGAACTTATTGGTCTTGTTCCAAACAGTTTTTGACGTTTACTTTTTAGAAATAAGCTTTTGAACGAAGTAGCTTCTCAAGGTGTTTCTATAAATCGTCTGAGAAGTCACCGCAGGAGATTTGAATGGAGTGGCTTTTCAACACGAGTATGTTTACTCCCTAAATCTCTCTTGCAATCAGCCAAAAGTCAAAAGCAACAACACTTTTGAACAGGCCCAGTGCAGAGTAGTGCTTTTATTTATTTTTATAGAAGGGAAAATTGCACCCAAGAGTCATTTAGAGTTTGATTTACCCTTACAAGTACTTTTATAGCATATGCCCCCCTACAAGTGCATTGTTATTTGAAATGCCCCCTAGCACCTACTTCCTGCTGACTTGATTGTTTTTTTTTGTTGACGTGAACTCCGTGACATGTTACATCGGCTATGGACTAGATGCAGCATGGTTAATTAGATCCACGCCATATCGCTCCAATCAATTTGGCCTTTGTTTGTTGCATTCCCTTGTTTTTTCTATTCGACTCATCTCAAGGAGGAAACAAACATGAACAGTTGTTTGCCCACTCATCCCAATCCAAGTTGTACAACTTAACCCTATAGGATATGTTAGAATGCCATGAACCAATGCCATAGAGTCCACATTAACAGAAAAGCATCGAGTCAGCGGGAAGGGGGCACTAGGGGGTAGCATTTCGAACAACATGCACTTATAAAGGACATATGCAACAAAAGTACTTGTAGAGGGTAAATCAAACTTCCATAACTTTTTTAGGGTGTTTGCAATTTTCCTTTTTTAGAAATTAAACTAAACATACACACAAATAGCTGTAATTGGTTATGTCAATTCTGTCCATGCCTAAGAAAAACAAAGGTATATTCCTAGGTCAAAGAAACAAGCTTTGGTCTATCCATTTGCCTTTTTTCAACATTAAGTACATTTTGTACAAGAGTTACGGAGAAAATGCAGAGATGAGATGCCCAATTATGGAGCGAGTATATGCCCGTTTCTGCACCACAAGCTGATTCAATGACCGTGACATAGGATAGTCGGTGCTGCATTTCTCGTGGATTCTCTCTACTAGATCGAATTGTTAATGTTGACTCCGAGCCAACTGAAAATTCTTCACTTTTGAGGAGGGGGTTCATGGCAAGCAAGTACTTTCTGCGTAAATTATTGAAAGATTCAGCAATATCATGCTGATGATCTGTGGCTGTGCTAACTGTCAAGTGTCAACTGCATACTCGCTACACACTAACGTTTAAAGCAAGTTCAGCTAAAATGACTCAACGCCTCTCAAGCGAGTCGTCTATACGATCTGATTGCTACTTGCTAGTGTGTGAATGCTTGGAACTCTGCACTGTTTGTCTAAGACGACAACAGCAGATGAACAAGACGTTTCCTTGGAGGAATATTGACGAGGATAAGGTCTTGATACATGGAATACCAAGGAAACAAGATTGCACACATCTTTTACAGGGATATGCGGACCGGCTTATATAATGCAAATCTACGATCCTATTTTTCCAAGCGTCCTACTAGCGATAATCATGCGTGATACCAAACACTGAAAAATAGGCGCATCCATTTGTTTGAAAAACCACTTGAAAAAACTGATCTTTTGATTCTACTATCCAACCGATAATACAGAGCACTGGAAATACTTTTATCTGCTGAACAATCAGGAAAACTAAAGAACTATATGCACTCGTTTTCATTTCCGATGCTTCTCCATGTATAGGAGTTAATTGATGGATTTGTATCGATAGGACTTATTGGTCTTGTTCCAAACAGTTTATGACTTTTAGTTTTTAGAAACCGGCTTTTGAACGGAGTAACTTCTTAAAGTAGTTTCTGTAAACCATTTGTAAGTCACTGCAGGAGCTTTGAATGGAGTGGTTTCTCAACACGTGTGTCGTTTACTCCCTCAATCTTTCTTGCAATTAGTCAAAAGCCAAAAGCAACAATACTTTTGAACAGGTCCGGTGCAGATTCGTGCTTTCATTTATTTTTATAGAAGGGAAAATTGCACCCAAAAGTCATTTAGAGTTTGATTTACCCCTACAAGTACTTTTATAGCATATGCCCCCACAAGTGCATTGTTATTTGAAATGCCCGTGGCGCCTACTTCCCGTTGACTTCATTGTTTTTTGTTGACGTGAACTCTGTGATGTGCCACCTCGGCTATGGACTAGGTGCATCATAGATAATTAGATCCACGCCATATCCCTCCAATCAATTTGGCCTTTGTTTGTTGCATTCCCTTGTTTTTTCTATTTGACTCATCTTAAGGAGGGAAACAAACATGAATAGTTGTTTGCCCACCCATCCCAATCCAAATTGTACAACTTAACCCTATATGATATGTTGGAATGCCATGAGCCAAAGCCACAGAGTCCACATCAACAGAAAAGCATCGAGTCAGCGGAAAAGGGGTGCTAGGGGGAGCATTTCGAACAACATGCACTTATAGAGGTATATTCCAGGGTCAAAGAAACAAGCTTTGGTCAGTTGGTCTATCCGTTTGCCTTTTTTCAACATTAAGTACATTTTTTTTACAAGAGTTACAGAGAAAATGCAGAGATGAGATGCCCAATTATGGAGCGAGTATATGCCCGTTTCTGCACCACAAGCTGATTCAATGACCGTGACATAGGAAAGTAGGTGCTGCATTTCTCGTGGATTCTCTCTACTAGATCGAATTGTTAATGTTGACTCCGAGCCAACTGAGAATTCTTCACTTTTGAGCAAGTACTTTCTACGTAAATGATTTTGCCTGGGACTGCCAAATATGATCATGTACGTATTACTAACTTGCTTTCATAACTCGAGGCATGAAACACTGTTGGGCAAGAATAATGTGACGGCCATAACTATCTGCAAGGTTCTTTTCTGCTCTGACTATTTTCCATGCATGATACCAAGCACTGATAATCATTCACACACATATTTTCCATGGATCAGTAAAGTGACCATGCGTTACAACGAAGTCTCAAGAAGGTGATAAATATCATCAATAGTGATCATAAAGCATACACTGAACACAAATTTTATCTTAGACATATATAACAAGATTAAAGTGTCTAAACAAAATTATACACACGTTAGTAGCAACATCTGCAATCTAAGGAAAATAAATTTCATAATATACAATTAGGCAAATTAATTGTAGAACCAACAGCTCTAACGATGAAATAGGTGTTTTAATTAGAGATCTGGTTCGATACATTGAATCATTCTCAGCCATCCAATGTAGTCCATTGTACGGCTCTGATGACGCTGACACCACAGATGTATACGAGTGGTGCTAGATGAGAAAGATATACATGTAATTTCATCGGAGCAGTTGCAAATTTTATAACAGTTGCCAGGAAGCAGTTGCAAATTTTATGACATCCTCTTTTCACTATACATAGGAAGCTGCTTGTTGCTGGAATAGTAGCATATATCTTTGGAGCATTACACAACCAAATTACGCTTTTTTTCCGTATCAACACTTAACAGTTCAAATGTGTAATCATACTGTCATACATACACCTGTAATTCCGTACTCCAAGAAGGTGCAAACACCGAGCCTGCCTTGTCACAAGCTCTAAGTTCTTGTTTATTTTAACAACCCAATATATAATTACATATTCCAATTTCAGCAGGCCAGTTCGTATTAAGTTATAGAAGCCGCTGGCGCACAACACTTCATGCCACCCTTTTCGTGGTATATATATCACATAATATGCTACATTTTGGCTCCAATTGTACAAGTTATAAGGAGTATAGAAAAGAAATGTGAAATAGCAAAACCCAAAAGAAAGAGAGATAATACAAGTCTTCTGCACCTGTCGAAGCTTTGGCCTTAGGGTTTGTCCTGGCATCTGTTTTCTGCACATAATCAGCGCTTCCTGGCATCTGTTTTCTGCCGAGTTGTGGCTGACTAATTCTCCGACAGACTGAACCGCAACCCGTAGAAATTGCTCATAGGCTGGACTGAACCAATCTCACCTTGACAAGTACAATTATGCTCCTACTTAATGGATGGTTAGATGTGCCAGTGGTGTCAGCACCTCCCACACCTCTACATGGACCGAACCATCTCTCGTTTTAATTATTGTACTAAAAAGAAATCGATAGCAATGTCTGTCTCTAAATAAGTACTATAATACAGTTCATTAATCATCATTATTGTACAAGAAGTATTGTTCTAAAAAAGTAACTCTCCATGAGACCTCAACTGAACTCTTTTGTGCTACCAGTCTGAAATTCCGGAAGCAATCACACAAATTAATTCCATAACCAAAGCCAAAAAAATTAATTCTTTGTTGCATGCTTTCCTAAAAAACATAAAGACTTGCATAGACTGCAAAGGCAAAAGAAAGATCGTCGCTTAGGTAGAAACTACTTGGCATATAGTATAAGGACTGGCTTATGCTCTACAGATTCCTGTTACTAAATGGATGATGTGCATGGCTTACTGACTGACCAGATTTAAGAATTCAATGAAAATATAAATGTGGAGACATCTTTTTAGAAATTTTAATTTATCCACAGTAGCGTTCATCTTTCAGATCGTTTTATTCTGTTGGTGGAATGCTCCATTCTGTGTAGAACTATAGGTTTCCTCCAAAGGAATCCTACAAGAACCAGTTTAATTGATAAATGCAAGGACCATAAGTAAGCAATTATATGAATCTATACATATGCAGCAGAGTATAATATATCCAAGCAAATCGGGGAGTAAGTTTTAGTTCATGGAAAACATAATTCATACTTTGCTTGTTTGTGAATGTTTCTATGGCTCATACAAGTTTGACCTCATAGATGTGAGATGTAGGATGGAGTGTGGCAAAACAGCGGGGAAGATGACTCCTTAAAAGCTTCCCCTGATATTAGCAACTCAATGCAACAGAAAACTCAAGAGTATATGTTTTACCAAAGCCAAGAGCCAAAAATCACAAGGTATCCGAGACAACACAGTCTCACCGGTCTAACTGTCGGTTAGAGGGCGATCGGACTGCTTAGCCAGTCTGCTCGCACATGTCACACTGGTCGGACTAGTCAGGGCAGTCGGACCGCTCGAGTCATAGCGGTCTGATTGCTCATCAAACAGAGGCAGAAAACAACACAACAGATGACCAAGAAATATGCTAACTCTTAAACCACTGATCAAAACATGATGAAACTTAGTACAAATCCTTCCTAGAATGTTAGAAATCTATTCCAATTATGGATCATGAAGATCAACACCAAAGTTATGACCTTTATTCAAAACAAGGAAGGTTTCAATACAAACTTCTTTCTTTGTAACATAGTATCAGAGCCTAGGTTTCAAACTTAGCTCACCTCCAGCTCAAGTCTTCCGCTGCTGCCCCCAGGAGGAGCTAATCTCGGGGGCGGCCACCGCTCGCCGCCGTCGCCTTGTGCATGCTGTCACTTGCGCCGCTGCCTCCGACGCCGTGCAGCCCCGATCCGATCGCCTACGGGCTGGATCCTCATCGACGGTCGTCTTGCGTTGGTGCCGTCATCACCCGAGCCTATGCTTGCCGCTGGATCCGGGCTCTACCGGTGGATCAGGCTGTCTCCTCGCCAGGCTGGGCGCCAGCACCACTGCGCCTCTTTAGGCGGTCGTCGGTGGCTCCTCGCTCCACATCTGGCTTGTCTTCGCCCGAATCCAGGCTCTTCGCCACCGCCGTCTTGGATTCAGCCGCCGTCGCCTCGGATCTGGCGACCACCGCCACGGATCCGACCGTCTCCACCACCAGTAAGCCCAAATCCGCCCGTGTCCACCGCCGGTAAGCTCGGATTTGGCCTCCCCGCTGCCGGATCCGACCTCCCCGCCGCCGGATTCGGTACCCTCCGCGCCGTCGCCGCGTCTTCCTTGTGCGCTTGCCCGCCTGCGCCTATGCCCACGCTCGCGTCGGCCTCTGCTCCCGGCTCCTCGGCGTCGCCTTGAATCTGGCCCTCTCCGCCGACTCTCGGTCGTCCTGCCGCCGCTCTTCCCAAACCGCCACCAGCTTCTCCTCTCTGGCCTCCTCCCTTGGCCGGTGGTGAAGAAAGGGAAAGGGGCAGAGGAGACGGGAGTGAGTGAGGGGGTGAAGAGAGAGGAGAGAAAGAAGGAGGGGCAGAGAGAGAGACGGGAGTGAGGGGATGTGGTGTAGAGAGGGGAGGAAGGAATATGAAGGCAGAGGCTGACTTTTCTGCCGTTAGTATCTGTTGCCCTTTGAGTCTTTTTCATTTGAGTCTTCTGTTGTATCTATCCAAATCCGTAGCATCTCTCTTTTAATTCGTCAAAGCTGAGCGAGTCCACAAAATTTCTGTCAATCAGTGGATTGCTTTGCTAGCCACGGTTCATCATCTCGAATGGGTGTGGTCCCCTCCTTCTTTTCACATAGTCGCATCCGTTGTTTTTCTCTTTGAGCCGCTACAGGCCGTAGGAGTCTTTATGATGCCGTCGCTTTTATTTGAGCAGCTGCCTTGAGTTTCTAAGGCCGTTGCGCTTCTTCTGCAATACGCCTCCGTTGTGCTTCTTGTGCACTGCGTCGCCGCCATCTCGGGCTTCGATATGTGTCGCTATGCTTCTATCTCCCTTTTCGGCCTTCCACATCCTCTTCATCGTGTTACCGCGGTCAACTTTGCTCTCGCTTTCCTCTACTTTCCTAGCCCTTGCACTTTGTGCTTTCTGGGTTGTTGCACGATTCCGGATGGTTGGTACTCGACACAATTTTCCAAGAGCCGCACGTTACGACATCTTCAAGACATGGATTTTGGATTTTCCCTATTTTAGTATCAACCCTTTTCAAATGCAAAGCTATTGCATATGCCTTGCATTTGAAGGGGAGTGTTAAGGGTATTGGTGTATTTTATCATTGTCTAGGCTTGTGTGTGTCTCATGTACTATATATATGCCCTATGGGTCTCTTTGCAATACAAGCTTCTTTCTTTATAACAGCAGCATGCTCACATTCCATGCCCATGCTTATTCCTGTATCCTTGATTCCTTTCCAGTATCAATTCCTACATGCTCAATTAAAACTGCAGGTACTTCTTCATCAAGGCTCCATCCTCCGGGACAGGGGCAGACCCACACCCCAGGCAGGGTAGGCTTGAGCTCAGGGTGTGAAAAAATATCTAGTATACAGCTCGAGTAAATTCAGTTCAATCTGGGTAATATTTTCATGGTCCAGTCTAGATAACCTAGATCATTCCACCACTGAGTCCGAGGAGTAACCAAATCTTGGCTCCGCCACTGCTCCGGGATCAATCGTGGTGGAATCCTTACAGCCGTCGCCTTGCTTCCTGTGGCAGTTGCCGTTGCCGGTCGTGTCGTGGTGGAAGAAGACGCCGTACACGGTAAGCGAGGCGGTCGACGCGAAGAGCGTCATGAAGAAGAGGCCCCAGAAGTTCTCCGGGTTGAGGCGGTACAGGTCGTCACCGGGCTCGTCCGTGCCCGTGGCCGAGCAGTTGTACGCGGACAGCATCGCCGTCTCCAGCTTCTGGATGGTGCCGTTCTCGAACACCTTGAGAATGGCTTGCGAGATGTCGGCGAGCAGTGGCGACCCCTTGGGGAACACCTGAGACGACACACCCTATATAAATGTGTCGGTCAATTAACCCTTGAGTTGCAGGTTTTGAAGAGGGATAGCGATACGAGGCTTACGAAACCGAGGCCGCCGACGTGGTACACGGGGCCGGTGGTCATGAGCTCATTGCAGTACTTGGCGAGGAGGAGCTTGGCGTGCGAGACACGGAGGAAGGCGGCCTTGACCTCGCCAGAGCTCAGTGCGCGGCGGAAGTCGTCGTCCCTGGAGAAACTCCTAACGCTGTGTTCCGGGAACAGCAGCACCTCCTTCAGGTACTTGTTGACGCCCGAGCCGTTGGTACAGCCGATCGCCGCGCCGCCGGCCCTGAGCGACTCCACGGTGACCGCCGCCTCAAGGCGTTGCACGGTGAGCAGCGAGGACAGGCTCGCCGTGTAGTTCGCCGTCAGCATGACCGCAACGAAGAGCCACACCACCATGGACACCCGGGACAGGCTGCTGTTCAGCCTCTCCCCTGGAACCTCATCGATCATGCACAGAGACAACTGATCAATTACAATTCACATCCAAAATTAGCATCTTGATGACATGTAAGATTACGACACACCTGGGGAGAGGAGGGTGGTGAAGGATAGCCAGAACACGGTGGTGACTTGCTTCCAGAAGCCAGCGCGGTAGTCGTCGTTGTACTTGCGCTCGATGAGCCATATGACGACGCCGTTGTACAGCCCAATGGCGGCCGTGAGGAACCACATGGCCGGGGTGAACGGCCGGACAAAGATCCACGACCGGCTTGACGCGTCCATCATCCTGAAGGGCACCACCATCACAAGTCCGGATTCGGTGTACGGCTGCGAGAACTCCACGAACTTGTACCGGCCCGACGAGATGGTCGTGTCGCCGACGAGGATGTCATAGTTCTTCATGCGGTCGTGCTCCGTGAGTGAGTCGGTGGTTTCGTTGAAGGGGACGAACTTGTACGGCAGGTGGTAGGGCAGGTTGTACACGGCCGCCCTGAACACGTCGATGGAGAAGCCCTCGAATCTCGGCTGGCTAGGGTCGTCCTGGCCACCGTAATTCACCTTGACGAAGTCGGGGAAGACGGCCTTCTCCGGCACGGCGACGGTGAAGGGCCTGCCGCTCGCTGGCACCCACCCCCTCGGCACGACCCACGGCCTGCCGGGCCAGATGACCGGGCCTAAGACCGACATCGACGGGCCACAGCAGCTGGTGTTGCACTCCACGCTCTTGGAGAAGCCGTGCTCTGGCGACCAGAACCCCAGCTCCGTGTAGCTCCTCCCCGCCACGTTGATAAGCTGGAACCGCTTCGGCGGCGCGAACTCGCCGTCGCGTTCGAAGCGGAACTCACCGCTGGCCCCGTGGAAGCTGACTCCCCTGATCTCATCGAGCAGGTCGCTCCCATGCGACGACACGGAGATCTTGATCGTTTCACCGGATTTCAACGAGTTTGGATCATCAGCATGAGTAGCGCCGGCGGGAGAGGTGGCGTTGATCTTCCGCATGGCCGAAGCGACGGCCCAAATGGTGTCGTAGGCGAGGAGGGCCGGGTAGTGAGGACCCCTCGTCTTCTCTTCTTCATCGTCGTCAGCGGCGTACTGTGACTGAAACCTCTTCTTGAACCTCGCAATGAGTGCTCTGGTGCTCTTGGAGTTGGTGTTCGGCAAGTGGTGGTTCCTTACGCCGATGACTCCCTCCATGGAAGCAATGGTGGACGCGCCCATCAAGTCGACGGCGCCGATGATGGCGTCGGTCACGATCCAGACGTATTCCGAGGCTATCATCTCCATCCTGCTCGCTTCCGCGAACAGCGCCGCGGCGATCTTGGCCGAGGTATGCACGACGAACACCCGGCACTGGCCGCTCTTGAGGGAGTTAAGCTCTTCTTGGAGAGTGGTGCTCGAGGGCGACGCGGGGACGGGCACGCGGCGGTCGACCTCGGAGCCGACGGCGCGGAGCGCGTCGGCAAGGTGCGGGATGATGCTGGTGGCGGCATAGTCGGCGTCCTCGTAGAGGACGGTCACGCGGCGCCAGCGCCAGGAGCCGACGACGGCGGCGACGGCCCACATCTGCGCGTGCTGGCTGCGCGCCACGCGGACAAGGAACGGCCACCGCCGCGCCACCGACGGTGGGGCGGCCCTGCTGAAGGAGAGCACGGGCACCCGCGCCTGCTTGCCGATCTCGGCGACGAACGATGCCTCCTGCCACGCGTGGAGCCCCACGAGGGCGCCCGCCCGCCGCTCGTTGATCAGCGACAGCGCTGCATGAAAATGTATGATGTAGACACATGTACACGTACTACTAATTGTTTTGCCTACTGTAGTCAACTTACAAAACAAACGCCAGTTTGCAACATAGAAATTTTGTAAGAATTTCATAGGGAATAGCTTAATTCTAATAAAAAAAAATCCCCACGTCCTAAACAGGACCTAACAATGCAGAGATAAGCAAGTGATTAGTAACCTGCGGAAGCAGCTCGAACTGGGTCTCCATTTGAGGCCATCGTGTGGAGCACCACCGAACTGTCTCCAGTACTTTCCCTGAAGTCATCCATGGCCATTATCATAGCGAGCTTCTCCTCTTTCCCGGCACGGCTAGCGTCGTCGACGATGGCGCCGATGCAGCCTCCGGCATTCACCTGCACCACCATACCGAACACCGCAAGTAGCTGCGGGAACAGCAAGCATAGGATGTTGCGAGCCATATCACAATGTTCCTTGGCCATGTCAGCTCTTCACTACTACTGTCTTTCAGTTCAGGTTCAGCTTGTACGGTGCTCTTTATACTAGGTACGAGAGCCCAAAGTCCTTGGACGGCACGGACACGGGAAGTTTCCCATTTCGAGCCCCTTCGCGAGGAAATGCCGTGGAGATTGGCCGTGTTCGATCGTGACAACGCTGCCGGCCTAACGGTTATCTCTTTTTTTTTAAAAGAAAACACATCGATCATGTACTTCTAGTTTATGTACAGCCAAAGTAAAACAAAAATGACTTGCTAAATTGCATAGTGTCGCAAGAGTGTCTCAATTTTTTCAAATAATTTATTTTTATTAATATTATATAAATATCCCATCACTTAAAAAAATTACGAAAATAATCTTCTTTCGCCATTTAAATTGGCGACTGTCCTACGTGGAGTCATGCATGGCAGAGTGCATGACCCTGTGGTAGTATTGTCACTTCCGCCTGAAAATTTAAAGGAGGCGTCATAGTGCTGTCTTTTTTAACTGAAAAGACTATAGACTCATTTGTCGTGATACGTGTTATTACCATCACTCCATTGTGCTTCTGAGAATAGGGGCTATGTCGTGCTCGAAGGAGAAATCATATAGTACAACAGCTTTACAAAGAAATCAAAACAAAGAGTAGAGTATCATTGCGGATATCATAGTATGTGGGTAGCATATTACAAAGACCACTAACTCAAACGAACCAACACAGAGTTCCTCCTAGATGCTACACCACGAGTGACCTCTTCCTTGCGCCAGTGTTGTGTATGACCTGATGGGTAAGTCCATTGGTCAGGTGCGTGCTGTGACCTGGCTGGGCGAGCCGCATGTACAGAAAATCGTTTAATTTGACTCCTTCACCCATCCGTGGAACCCCTTCTTATGGTGTATTTTGAAAACTATTCATTCAAACATACTTGTCAATCATTCGTCAACTAATCTCATGTTAACGACATCTACTCATTCGTTGAAACAAACGCAAAGTAGACCAAATAACAAACCCGTTGCTCAAAAATAAACTTGCAAATGAGGGGATTTGTCCAACGTGCGACACTCTAGACAAAGGCAACTATTCATATATGTCTTGTAAAAATCAAAATTACCATGTATACTTCACCTCCGTATCACATGGAACTAATAATAGATCCTACACATTTTATGATCTATTTTTCGAACAAATCTATCTACCAAATCTAGGACTGCAAAACTAATCGGTGCATTATGACTAAAAGTTCTGTAAGTCTACACAAACTACTCTATAGGACAATATATCTATAGCTACACTATTTATAACTACCCAATATAATTAAATATCTCTATTTGCCGACTACGCAATACAAGTACACATCTAACGATTTTAATTGCTAATCTACCATAGTTTTTTTAAAAAAATCCACAAAGAAATAGAGAACTCACATCTAATATGCAGAGATCAACTCCTTCCGCTCCATTCTCCTCTCTTCTTTTTTCTTGTCCTCTCCTTTTTTACTAAATTAAAATGAACTTCGGCCGGCTTTTTGGCCTTTTTATAGATTGGCTTCTGTCCCCATTTGAAATGGCGACGGAGAGTGCGAGGCCTCTGCCGCCATTTTAAATGGCGATTGAAGCTGTATGGGCTTCTATCGTCATTTTAATTGAAAATTGATCTCTCTGTCACCAATTAAAATGGCGACAAAATCCGTGGCGACGACGTGGCACTCTGTCGTCCATTGGTTTGACGATAGAGCTTCTGTCGCCATTTGAAATGGCGACACAAGCTCCGTCTAAGATTGAAATGGTGACAGAAATTCTGTCGACATTTTAAATAGACAAAGGATTATTTCTGTGATTTTTTAAGCGATGGTATATTTATATAATATTAATAAAGTGGTTATTTTTTAAAAAAAAAAACGGAGAATCTCGTCCTCGTACCTGGAGATGCGGTTATTCATGCACATTGGTCAAGAGTCAAGGCTGCCCAGAAGTATGCATTGGGAAAGACTCAGGACAAGGTTTGAACTTTGTTTGCCAATTGCCTCGTTAAATATTTGCGTGGATTGGATTCTCGTTTTGGTACGTAGTAGTGCTCACTAGCTAGCCACTAGTGCTTTTAGAATAATTAGTGAGCAAGCTGAACACTGTGGAAGCTAGTATCAACTACTAGTATCGAATACTCTCTCCAGAATTAAAAAAAATTATGATGTTTTTGATTTTTCAAAAGTTAATAAGACGCAACTTTGATCACTATATTTTGTTACCATATATTTGAAAAGTTGTAAACGTGTGATATACGAAATTTTTATCCGACCAACGCGCGCGTTTCGCCGTGGCCTGTCAGCTCGATCTGTCACGGCCGGTCAAATATCTTACTTCATGTATCAGTTTGAATTATTGAAAGATTCAGCAATACCATGCTGATGATCTGTGGCTGTGCTAACTGTCAAGTGTCAACTGCATACTCGCCACACACTAACGTTTAAAGCAAGTTCAGCTAAAATGACTCAACGCCTCTCAAGCGAGTCGTCTATTTTTTTTTTGGATAAGGAAGACTTTATTAAATCCCAAGTTCGTTACATCGAGTTGATACACGTTCTTGGAACAAAACTTCCAGCCTCTGCCTAAAAAGGCACACAGCTTATGAGTAAGGAAAAAACTGAGCAAAATCTAGTGACATTCAATCCTAAGACTAGATCGCCACCCATATGCCCGGGTAAAGAAATCCTTCGCCAACTGCTCCAACTGTCGCGATGCCACCACAACCGTATCCTGTAATTCCGGTCTTTGCAGGATAGCCCACGAACGGAGACGGTGAGAAACTGCATAAATAACCTGCAAAGGAGAATAAGAGTTGTTCTTTTCAAAAACAATATCATTCCTGTACAACCATATAGACCAACATATTGTTGCTGCCCCAAGCAGTACTAATGATTTCAAATGATTAGTTATACCATTTAACCAGCTACCAAACATATGTGCTACACTTAGAGGTGTTGTGAGTTTGAGCGCCACTTGAGAGAAAACCCAAACAGATCGCGCAAATCGGCAATCAAAAAACAAGTGCTGAATTGTCTCATCATTATGACAAAAACAACATGACTTGCTCCCTTGCCAATTACGCTTGAGGAGATTGTCTTTTGTTAGAACCACGCCCCTCCTAAGGTACCATAAAAAGATCTTCAACTTAAGCGGCGCTTTCAGTTTCCAAAGGCGTTTATTCAAATTAGGGACAGGAGTTTGAATCATCGCTCTATAAAGGGAATTCACCGAGAACTTCCCATTTGGGTGTAAAGACCAGCGAAATTCATCCTGACCTTGTGACAGCTGAATATTGGATAAGCGTGCTAATAAGTTAGTCCATTCCACCAGCTTTGGTCCAATTAAATCACGACGCCAAGAAAAAATAGGTGGAGAAGAGCGCAAAGCTTCTGAAATTGTGACAAATTTTGGTCTAACAATGTTGTATAAACCAGGATATTGGTTCATCAAACTATCATTGCCTAACCATTTGTCTTCCCAAAATCTGACTTGTGAACCATCATGAATAATAAAAGATCCATAACGGAGGAAAATCCTTTTTGCCTTTAACAGACTAGCCCAAACATGTGAATCGCTTTGTGTACGTTCGACTTGCACTAAGGGTTTAGATCCCAAGTATTTATTTCTCAACAGTTGTTGCCAAGTACCATCCGTCGTTAAAAGCTTAAAAAGCCATTTACTCAACAACGCTAAGTTCTTGAGATGTAAGTCAGCTATTCCTAAACCACCCTGTTCTTTTGGCTGGCATAGAATATTCCACTTCACAAGTCGATATTTTCTCTTATACTCATCACCTTGCCAGTAAAATCTGGATCTGAAATAATCTAATTTCTTTAGAACGCCTTTTGGGATCGCAAAAAAAGACATCATATACATTGTAAGGCTACTCAAGACGGAATTTATCAACGTCAATCGACCCCCAATTGATAGATGTTTGCTCTTCCAACTGCTAAGTTTTTTCTCAAAACGTTCCTCTACCATTCTCCAGTCAGCATTTCTCAGTTTTCTATAGTGGATCGGAATACCGAGATACCTAATTGGAAACTCACCGGATTGGCACCCAAAAAGGTCCACATAATCCTGTCTAGCGTCTGCAGCATCTCCGAAACAGAAGATTTCACTTTTGTGAAAGTTAATCTTCAGCCCAGATAGTTGCTCAAAAGCGCATAACAAGAGTTTCAGATTTTTCGCCTTTTCAACATCATGATCCAAAAATAACACCGTATCGTCCGCATATTGAAGAATAGACAAACTTCCCTCTACTAGATGGGGTATGATGCCGTCAAACTGGCTCCCCTCAATAGCCCTTGTAATAAGGATGGCGAGCATGTCCGCAACAATATTAAATAAAATTGGCGATAAAGGATCACCCTGACGAAGTCCCTTCCTAGTCTGGAAAAAATGACCAATTTCACCATTAACATTAACAGCCACACTGCCCCCTTGGATGAAGGATTGAATCCAAGTTATCCACTTGGATGAAAATCCCTTCATGCGTAAGGTTTGTAATAGGAAAGGCCATTTAACTTTATCATACGCCTTCTCAAAATCAAGCTTCAAAATTACCCCATTCAACTTCTTGCGATGTAACTCATGTACCGTTTCATGCAGTATGACGACACCTTCCAGGATATTTCGTCCACGCATAAACGCCGTTTGAGTTGGGCTAATGATTCTATCAGCAATTAGATTAATTCTCATTGTGGCCACTTTAGTGAAGATCTTAAAACTCACATTAAGTAAACATATGGGCCTGTACTGCTGAATAACATTAGCCTCCTGGACTTTTGGTAATAAAGTAATCACCCCAAAGTTCAAACTAAAGATAGGCAGCTCACCTGCGTGGAACTCATAGAACATGCGCATCAGGTCGCCTTTTATGGTTTCCCAAAATTTCTGATAAAATTCAGCAGGAAAGCCATCCGGACCTGGCGCTTTGTTATGTTCCATAGAGAAAACCGCATTTCTAACCTCTTCCTCAGTAAACGGAGCGATCAAAATATTATTTTCAGAATCAGTGACCTGATTAATATCCTCTAGCCGATCAGCGACTAGATTAAAGGAACTCTCTTCAGGTTCACTAAACAGGTCTTTATAGAAATGTGTAATGTATTCTTTGAGATTTGACTGTCCCTCAATTTTTCCATTAACATCATCGAGAGAAAAAAAATCTTTTTTTCCTATGTTTACCATTTGCAATCATATGGAAATACTTAGTGTTGTTATCTCCATATAAAATATCTGTGACTTTAGCCCGCTGATAATATTTTATTTCCTCCTCCCTCATTAATTTGGTAAGAGCATCCCGAGACTGAGCTAAAAGGGTGCGCTCAGCCTCATGCAGATCCCTTACCTCAGCGAGTGTGTCAAGATCTGTGACAGTAGCCTGCAAATCAGCCTTCTGCTGCTTATAGCTTCCACTAATATTGGATGCCCAGCCACGCAGATGCCGTCGCAAGGCACTGAGTTTATTATTCCACCTTCGCACTGAATTATTTCCGTTCACCGGCTTATTCCATACCTCCAGAACTCGGTCCTGAAAATCCTCATGCGTGAACCAACTCAACTCAAATCTAAAAATTTTTGCTCCTCCCGAATACGCAGGTTGCCCCGTGTCCAGGAGTAGCGGTGTATGATCAGATACCCCTCTATCTAAAGCCCGAATCGACACTAGCGGATATTTGAATTCCCATTCTGTGGACATGAGAACACGATCCAATTTTTCAAAAGTCGGAATAGGTAAGGAATTCGCCCAAGTGAACTGACGACCAGTCATCACAATTTCCCTTAAATCAAAGCTGTCAATCACAGCATTAAATAGGAACGGCCACCGATCATTAAACCTTGAATTGTTCTTCTCTTTACTATGTCTCATAATATTGAAATCTCCTCCAATGAGGGTAGGCAAAAGATTTTGTTGACAAGCACGAACTAATTCAGCCAAGAAATTTGATTTGAAATCATCTTGAGCTGGACCATACACTGCCATCAAAATCCATTGAAACTTATCCATTTTGTTAACCAAATGAAACTGGATGAAAAATTCACCTTCAATTATATCCGATATGTCTAAAGCATTAGCATTAATCCCAAGGAGAATGCCACCAGACCGACCTTTCGGAGGAAGACAATGCCAAATAAAATCGGTCCCTCCGGATAGTCGTGCCAAGTTCGATGTTGACATATCTTGATTTCCTGATTCCATGATAGCTATGAAATCTAGCTTGTGATCTAATGTTGCGTCAGCAATGTATTTATATTTAGCCAAGTCTGAAAGACCTCTGCTATTCCAAAAGAAACCTTTCATTTGATAACTTTTATTTTTTTCCGTTTATCCTTCCTACTCTTTGATTTTCGAGGAGAGATCTTAAGATCACAAATCCTTGTATCCAAATCTCCCTCATCAAAGCCCACCTCTGAAACCTCGTGGATTAATTGTGAGAGTAAATCGCTCGAAGGTTCAGCGACATCATCATCACAATTATCCACCTGAAAAGCTATGTGATTCTTACTTTTATCATTCTGTACCTTTTGTAATTTTCTACGATCAATCTCAATACGTTTGAGCGCATTAATGGACATAAGAACACTATCATCACAACCATTACCTAGTTTAAAACCGATGCTTTGTAAGTTTTTAGCGCACAAATCAGAAGGCATACCAACAAAAGAAATCGGAGAGGTCGAAGAAGTACCAGTCATTTGTAACTGCGTGGCGGAAGACGAGTGCGGCATGCCACTATGAGAGGCCACCGTCTTGTTATCCCTAGGTGAGTCCAAGTTCCGCAGCGCAGTTCGCTTCATTGCCTTGGCCATCATATGCTCATCCGCTGCAATGATCCCATGAACTCTAGAATTAGAACGTAAGCTGCGACGAATACCATCCACAGCATGAAAATTCTCAGTCAAAGGATCGGCTATTTTGGAGCTTGATTTTTTACCAGATTTTCCGCCTTCTTGCGTTAGAATATCTGGTGCAGCTATGTCATTCACCCCCTCATCAAATGCAGACACCCTTGGCATCAACATAGCACCAGCCGCACACATGTCGGCATGCTGGACACCTTCCTGTTGTCGGTCAGCAAACTGCCCCTCACATTCCACTACTGCAAGGGCACCAGCTGAGCACAAAAAAGGGGAAAAAGAAGAGATTTCAGCAGGAAAGGAAGAATCACAATCCGCAAATGAAATCGAAATCGCATTAGGCGATGAGCTAGTACCTTTACCCTGATTATCCACATCGCTTTTAAGCAACGCAACATCAGAGACGGTCTTGTTATTGGAATCCCCAAGTACAGACACCGGTATCTCTCCAATCAACACAGAGGCAGGCGAAGGCGGGTCTTCCCCAATTTCAGATTGGAGCTCAGCCAAACAACCAAAAGAGTTAGCATATAATGCTTCCTCAGTTGCAGCATTAACCTTCTCCACAGACCGAACAGGAGTAGACACGGGTACACCCTCCACTAACCGAACAGGAGTAGACACCGGCACACCCGCACTGAGCTGCATTGGGGTCGGCCCACCATCAACAACCGCCGTATTCGAGGATGAGGAGCCGGAATCATTTGCTTGCTTCTGTTTTTTCGACATAAGATTTCCACCCTGTCCATCTGCTGAATTGTCACCCGCTCCATCTCCATCATGATTCATGGAATCCTCCATTCCTTGAACAGGGACAGCGGGAATAAACTTATCGCTCTCCAAGGTGAAAGTAATGTCGTACCCAAACAACCCGAAAACAGTATCGGGCTTCACAGGTAGCAACGCTCTGTCCATCATACCAACCTTAATTCGAATCACTCCCAATTTCCTGTACGTAAACATATCCACTTCAATTGTCTTGCCAATAGCCGTTCCCAATGCCCAGAAACCCAAATAATGTCTCCATGTATGCGGCACCCCCGAGACATGCACCCATACCTCATCAAGTTGGTAAGCAGGGACCACATCACCATTCGTCTGCCATGCCGACACCAATAAAGTCACCCCGTGATTCTTCAACTTGAACTCGACATCAGACATTCGCTGCAATTCATCTTCAGAAGGGAATACAACTAAAAAAGAATCATCCTCATGTGGTAAATCCTCCCAATTCCAATCAGTCCGAGAAAGCCTAGCCAACTCATCCTGTACCACTCCAGCAGGAAGGGATCCACCCGAGATTGTCACCAACGCTGTGGGCGACAAAACCTGATCATCTTGCTTCAGGTCAAAATCAGGCATACCATAAAAACATAAACCGTTCTTAGCAAAACCATACATATGAGTACTCGGTTTAGGCAACTTGAGAATCCTCACTGCTTCAGATGCAAGATGAATGGGCATTTGTCGGAGGTATGCAAGGTGAAACTTGATTGTTTCATTTGCAATAAGAAAAACAATCATTTGCGAGTCGTCTATACGATCTGCTTGCTACTCGTTTTCATTTCTGATGCTTCTCCATGTATAGGAGTTAATTGATGGATTTGTATCGATAGGACTTATTGGTCTTGTTCCAAACAGTTTATAACTTTTAATTTTTAAAAACCGGCTTTTGAACGGAGTAGTTTCTTAAAGTAGTTTCTATAAACCGTTTGTAAGTCACTGCAGGAGCTTTGAATGGAGTGGCTACTCAACACGAGTGTCGTTTACTCCCTCAATCTCTCTTATAATTAGCCAAAAGCCAAAGCAACAGCACTTTTGAATAGGCCCGGTGCAGAGTAGTGCTTTCATTTATTTTTATAGAAGGGAAAATTGCACCCAAAAGTCATTTATAGTTTGATTTACCCCTACAAGTACTTTTATAGCATATGCCCCCTATAAGTGCATTGTTATTTGAAATGCCCCCTGGCGCCTACTTCCCGTTGACTTCATTGTTTTTTGTTGACGTGAACTCCGTGACGTCCCACCTCGGCTATGGACTAGGTGCAGCATGGATAATTAGATCCACGTTATATCCCTCCAATCAATTTGGCCTTTGTTTGTTGCATTCCCTTGTTTTTTCTATTTGACTCATTTCAAGGAGGGAAACAAACATGAATAGTTGTTTGCCCACCCATCCCAATCCAAATTGTACAACTTAACCCTATATTATATGTTGGAATGCCATGAGCCAAAGCCACAGAGTCCACATCAACAGAAAAGCATCGAGTCAGCGGAAAGGGGGTGCTAGGGGGAGCATTTCGAACAACATGCACTTATAGAGGTATATTCCTGGGTCAAATAAACAAGCTTTGGTCAGTTGGTCTATCCGTTTGCCTTTTTTCAACATTAAGTACATTTTTTTTTACAAGAGTTACAGAGAAAATGCAGAGATGAGATGCCGAATTATGGAGTGAGTATATGCCCGTTTCTGCACCACAAGCTGATTCAATGACCGTGACATAGGAAACTAGGTGCTGCATTTCTCGTGGATTCTCTACTAGATCGAATTGTTAATGTTGACTCCGAGCCAACTGAGAATTCTTCACTTTTGAGCAAGTACTTTCTACGTAAATGATTTTGCCTGGGACTGCCAAATATGATCATGTACTTATTACTAACTCGCTTTCATAACTCGAGGCATGAAACACTGTTGGGCAAGAATAATGTGACGGCCATAATTATCTGCAAGGTTCTTTTCTGCTCTGACTATTTTCCATGCATGATACCAAGCACTGATAATCATTCACACACATATTTTACATGGATCAGTAAAGTGACCGTGCGTTACAACGAAGTCTCAAGAAGGTGATACATAACATCAATAGTGATCATAAAGCATACACTGAACACAAATTTTATCTTAGACATATATAACAAGATTAGAGTGTCTAAACAAAATTATACACACTTTAGTAGCAATATATGCAATCTAAGGAAAATAAATTTCATAATATACAATCAGGCAAATTAATTGTAGAGCCAACAGCTCTAACAATGAAATAGGTGTTTTAATTATTGTACTAAAAAGAAATCGATACCAATGTCTGTCTCTAACCATCTCTTCATGTACTGCATTTTAAATAAGTACTATAATACAGTTCATTAATCATCATTATTGTACAAGAAGTATTGTTCTAAAAAAGTAACTCTCCATGAGACCTCAACTGAACTCTTTTGTGCTACAAGTCTGAAATTCCGGAAGCAATCACACAAATTAATTCCATAACCAAAGCCAAAAAAAAAATGAATTCTTGTTGCATGCTTTCCTAAAAACATAAAGACTTGCATAGACTGCAAAGGCAAAAGAAAGATCGTCGCTTAGGTAGACACTACTTGGCATAGTATAAGGACTGGCTTATGCTCTACAGATTCCTGTTACTAAATGGATGATGTGCAAGGCTTACTGACTGACCAGATTCAAGAATTCAATAAAAATATAAATGTGGAGACATCTTTTTAGAAATTTTAATTTATCCACAGTAGCGTTCATCTTTCACATCGTTTTATCCTGTTGGTGGAATGCTCCATTCTGTATAGAACTATAGGTTTCCTCCAAAGGAATCCTACAAGAACCAGTTTAATTGATAAATGCAAGGACCATAAGTGAGCAATTATATGAATCTATACATATGCAGCTGAGTATAATATATCCAAGCAAATCGGGGAGTAAGTTTTAGTTCATGGAAAACATAATTCATACTTTGCTTGTTTGTGAATGTTTCG
Source organism: Dendrocalamus latiflorus (assembly GCA_017311315.1). Lineage (NCBI taxonomy): Eukaryota > Viridiplantae > Streptophyta > Magnoliopsida > Poales > Poaceae > Dendrocalamus > Dendrocalamus latiflorus. Next base: position 3,022,062 of record CM029659.1, read on the forward strand.
ATGGCTCATACAAGTTTGACCTCATAGATGTGAGATGTAGGATGGAGTGTGGCAAAACAGCGGGGAAGATGACTCCTTAAAAGCTTCCACTGATATTAGCAACTCAATGCAACAGAAAACTCAAGCCTATATGTTTTACCAAAGCCAAGAGCCAAAAATCACAAAGTACCCGAGACAACACGGTCTCACTGGTCTAACTATCTGTCAGAGGGTGGTCAGACCGCTCAGCCAGTCTGCCCGCACGTGTCACATCGGTCGGACTAGTCAGGACGGTCGGACCACTCGAGTTATGGCGGTCTGACTGCTCATCAAATAGAGGCAAAAAAACAACACAACAGATGACCAAGAAAAATGCTAACTCTTAAACCACTAATCAAAATAGGACGAAACTTGGTACAAATCCTTCCCAGAATATTAGAAACCTATTCCAATTATGGATCGTGAAGATCAACACCAAAATTCCGACCTTTATTCAAAACAAGGAAGGTTGCAATACAAACTTCTTTCTTTGTAACATAGTATCAGAACCTAGGTTTCAAACTTAGCTCACCTCCAGCTCAAGTCTTCCGCTGCTGCCCCCAGGAGGAGCTAATCTCGGGGGCGGCCACCGCTCACCGCCGTCGCCTGCCCCTACGCTTGAGTCGTTGCCCGCGCGCCTGCGCCGCTGCCTCCGACGCCGTGCAGCCCCGATCCGATCGCCTTCGGGCTGGATCCTCGTCGACGGTCGTCTTGCGTTGGTGCCATCATCACCTGAGCCTATGCTTGCCGCTGGATCCGGGCTCTACCGGCAGATCAGGCTGTCTCCTCGCCAGGCTGGGCCACCACCACTACGCCTCTTTGGGCGGTCGTCGGTGGCTCCTCGCTCCAGATCCAGCTTGTCTTCGCCCGAATCCAGGCTCTTCGCCACCGCTGTCTTGGATTCAGCCGCCGTCGCCTCGGATCCGGCAACCGCCGCCATGGATCCGACCGTCTCGACCACCGGTAAGCCCAATTCTAGCCGTCTCCACCGCCGGTAAGCTCGGATTCGGCCTCCCCGCTGTCGGATCCGACCTCCCCACCGCCGGATTCGGCACCCTCCGTGCTGTCGCCGCGTCTTCCTTGTGCGCTCGCCCGCCTGCGCCTATGCCCACGCCCGCGTCGGCCTTTGCTCCCGGCTCCTCTTCGTCACCTCAGTGTCGCCTTGAATCTGGCCCTCTCCGTCGACTCCCGGTCGTCCTGCCGCCGCTCTTCCCAAACCGCCACCGGCTTCTCCTCTCTGGCCTCCTCCCTTGGCTGGTGGTGAAGAAAGGGAAAGGGGCATAGAGAGACGGGAGTGAGTGAGGGGGTGAAGAGAGAGGAGAGAAAGAGGGAGGGGCAGAGAGACGGGAGTGAGGGGAGGTGGTGTAGAGAGGGGAGGAAGGAATATGAAGGCAAAGGCTGACTTTTCTGCCATTAGTATCTGTTGTCCTTTGAGTCTTTTTCATTTGAGTCTTCTGTTGTATCTATCCAAATCCGTAGCATCTCTCTTTTAATTCATCAAAGCTAAGCGAGTCCACAAAATTTCTGTCAATCAGCAGACTACTTTGCTAGCCACGGTTCATCCTCTCGAATAGGTGTGGTCCCCTCCTTCCTTTCACATAGTCGCAGCCGTTGTTTTTCTCTTTGAGCCGCTACAGGCCGTAGGAGTCTTTATGATGCCGTCGCTTTTATTTGAGCAGCTGCCTCGAGTTTTTAAGGCCGTCGCGCTTCTTCTGCACCGCGCCTCCATTGTGCTTCTTGTGCATTGCGCCGCCGCCATCTCGGGCTTCGATATGTGTCGCTATGCTTCTATCTCTCTTTTCGGCCTTCCACATCCTCTTCGTCGTGTTACCACGGTCAACTTTGCTCTCGCTTTCCTCTACTTTCCTAGCCCTTGCACTTTGTGCTTTCTGGGTTGTTGCACGATTCCGAATGGTTGGTACTCGACACAATTTTCCAAGAGCCGCACGTTACGACATCTTCAAGACATGGATTTTGGATTTTCCCTATTTTAGTATCAACTCTTTTCAAATGCAAAGATATTGCATATGCCTTGCATTTGAGGTGAGGTGTTAAGGGTATTAGTGCCTTTTATCATTGTCTAGGCTTGTGTATGTCTCATGTACTATATATATGCCCTATGGGTCTCTTTGCAATACAAGCTTCTTTCTTTATAACAGCAGCATGCTCACATTCCATGCCCATGCTTATTCCTGTATCCTTGATTCCTTTCTAGTATCAATTCCTATATGCTTAGTTAAAACCGCAGGTACTTCTTCATCAAGGCTCCATCCTCCGGGACAGGGGCAGACCCACACCCCGGGCATGGTAGGCTTCAGCCCAGGGTGTGAAAAAATATCTAGTATACAGCTCGAGTAAATTCAGTTCAGCATGGGTAATATTTTCATGATCCAGCCCAGATAACCTAGATCATTCCACCACTGAGTCCGGGGAGTAACCAAATCTTGGCTCCGCCACTGCTCCGGGATCAACCGTGGTGGAATCCTTACAGCCGTCGCGATGCTTCCTGTGGCAGCTGTCGCTGCCGGTCGTGTTGTGGTGGAAGAAGACGCCGTACACGGTAAGCGAGGCGGTCGACGCGAAGAGCGTCATGATGAAGAGGCCCCAGAAGTTCTCCGGGTTGAGGCGGTACAGGTCGTCACTGGGGCCGTCCGTGCCCGTGGCTGAGCAGTTGTACGCGGACAACATCGCCGTCTCCAGCTTGTGGATGGTGCCATTCTCGAACAACTTGAGAATGGCCTGCGAGATGTCGGCGAGTAGTGGCGACCCCTTGGGGAACACCTGAGACGACACACCCTATAAATGTGTCGGTCAATTAACTCTTGAGTTGCAGGTTTTGGAGAGGGATAGCGATACGAGGCTTACGAAACCGAGGCCACCGACGTGGTACACGGGGCCGGTGGTCATGAGCTCATTGCAGTACTTGGCGAGGAGGAGCTTGGCGTGCGAGACACGGAGGAAGGCGGCCTTGACCTCGCCGGAGCTCAGTGCGCGGCGGTAGTCGTCGTCCCTGGAGAAACTCCTAACGCTGTGCTCCGGGAACAGCAGCACCTCCTTCAGGTACTTGTCAACGCCCGAGCCGCTGGCGCAGCCGATCGCCGCGCCACCGCCCCGGAGCGACTCCACGGTGACCGCCGGCTCAAGGCGCTGCACGGTGAGCAGCGAGGTCAGGCTTGCCGTGTAGTTCGCCGCCAGTATGACCGCAACGAAGAGCCACACCACCATGGACACCCGGGACAGGCTGCTGTTCAGCCTCTCCCCTGGAACCTCATCGATCATGCACAGAGACAACTGATCAATTACAATTCACATCCAAAATTAGCATCTTCATGACATGTAAGACTACGACGCACCTGGGGAGAGGAGGGTGGTGAAGGATAGCCAGAACACGGTGGTGACTTGCTTCCAGAAGCCAGCGTGGTAGTCGTCGTTGTACTTGCGCTTGATGAGCCATATGACGACGCCGTTGTACAACCCAACGGCGGCCGTGAGGAACCACATGGCCGGGGTGAACGGCCGGACGAAGATCCACGACCGGCTTGACGCGTCCATCATCCTGAAGGGCACCACCATCACAAGTCCGGACTCGGTGTACGGCTGCGAGAACTCCACGAACTTGTACCGGCCCGACGAGATGGTCGTGTCGCCGACGAGGATGTCGTAGTTCCTCATGCGGTCGTGCTCCGTGAGTGAGTCGGTGGTTTCGTTGAAGGGGACGAACTTGTACGGCAGGTGGTAGGGCAGGTTGTACACGGCCGCCCTGAACACGTCGATGGAGAAGCCCTCGAATCTCGGCTGGCTAGGGTCGTCCTGGCCGCCGTATGTCACCTTGACGAAGTCGGGGAAGACGGCCTTCTCCGGCACGGCGACGGTGAAGGGCCTACCGCTCGCTGGCACCCACCCCCTTGGCACGACCCACGGCCTGCCGGGCCAGATGACCGGGCCTAAGACCGACATCGACGGGCCACAGCCGCTGGCGTTGCACTCCACGCTCTTGGAGAAGCCGTGCTCTGGCGACCAGAACCCCAGCTCCGTGTAGCTCCTCCCCGCCACGTTGATAAGCTGGAACTGCTTCGGCGGCGCGAACTCGCCGTCGCGTTCGAAGCGGAACTCACCGCTGGCCCCGTGGAAGCCGACTCCCCTGATCTCGTCGAGCAGGTCGCTCCCATGCGACGACACGGAGATCTTGATCGTTTCACCGGATTTCAACATGTTTGGATCATCAGCATGAGTAGCACCGGCGGGAGAGGTGGTGTTGATCTTCCGCATGGCCGAAGCGACGGCCCAAATGGTGTCGTAGGCGAGGAGGGCCGGGTAGTGAGGACCCCTCGTCTTCTCTTCTTCATCGTCGTCATCGGCGTACTTTGACTGAAACCTCTTCTTGAACCTCGCAATGAGTGCTCTGGTGCTCTTGGAGTTGGTGTTCGGCAAGTGGTGGTTCCTTACGCCGACGACTCCCTCCATGGAAGCAACGGTGGACGCGCCCATCGAGTCGACGGCGCCGGCGATGGCGTCGGTCACGATCCAGACGTATTCCGGGGCTATCATCCCCATCCTGCTCGCTTCCGTGAACAGCGCCGCGGCGATCTTGGCCGAGGTATGCACGATGAACACTCGGCACTGGCCGCTCTTGAGGGAGTTAAGCTCTTCTTGGAGAGTGGTGTTCGAGGGCGACGCGGGGACGGGCACGCGGCGGTCGACCTCGGAGCCGACGGCGCGGAGTGCGTCGGCAAGGTGCGTGATGATGCTAGTGGCGGCATCGTCGGCGTCCTCGTAGAGGACGGTCGCGCGGCGCCAGCGACAGGAGCCGACGACGGCGGCGACGGCCCGCATCTGCGCGTGCTGGCTGCGCGCCACGCGGACGAGGAACGGCCACCGCCGCGCCACCGACGGTGGGGCGGCCCTGGTGAAGGAGAGCACGGGCACCCGCGCCTGCTTGCCGATCTCGGCGACGAACGATGCCTCCTGCCACGCGTGGAGCCCCACCAGGGCGCCCGCCCGCCGCTCGTTGATCAGCGACAGCGCTGCATGAAAATGTATGATGTAGACACATGTACACGTACTACTAATTGTTTTCCCTACTGTGGTCAACTTACAAAACAAACGCCAGTTTGCAACATAGAAATTTTGTATGAATTTCATAGGGAATAGCTTAATTCTTATAAAAAAAATCCCCACGTCCTAAACAGGACCTAACAATGCAGAGATAAGCAAGTGATTAGTAACCTGCGGAAGCAGCTCGAACTGGGTCTCCATTTGAGGCCATCGTGTGAAGCACCACCGAACTGTCTCCAGTACTTTCCCTGAAGTCCTCCATGGCCATTATCATAGCGAGCTTCTCCTCTTTCCCGGCACGGCTAGCGTCGTCGACGATGGCGCCGATGCAGCCTCCGGCATTCACCTGCACCACCGTACCGAACACCGCAAGCAGCTGCAGGAACAGCAAGCAAAGGATGTTACGAGCCATATCACAATGTTCCTTGGCCATGTCAGCTCTTCACTACTACTGTCATTCAGTTCAGGTTCAGCTTGTACGGTGCTCTTTATACTAGGTACGAGAGCCCAAAGTCCTTGGACGGCACGGACACGGGAAGTTTCCCATTTCGAGCCCCTTCGCGAGGAAATGCCGTGGAGGTTACGTGGAACAGTGACAACGCTGCCGGCATAACGGTTGTCTCTTTTTTTTTAATAGAAAACACATCGATCATGTGATTTTTTAAGTGATGGTTATTAATAAAGTGGTTATTTTTTTTAAAATACGGAGAATCTCGTCCTCGTACCTGGAGATGCGGTTATTCATGCACATTGGTCAAGAGCCAAGGCTTGCTTTGCCCAGAAGTTTGCATTGGGAAAGACTCAGGACAAGGCTTGAACTTTGTTTGCCAATTGCCTCGTTAAATATTTGCGTGGACTGGATTCTCGTTTTGGTACGTAGTAGTGCTCTTAGAATAGTTAGTGAGCAAGCTGAACACTGGAAGCTAGTATCAACTACTAGTATCGAGTACTCTCTCCAGAATTAAAAAGAATGATGTTTTTGATTTTTCAAAAGTTAATAAGACGCAACTTTGATCACTATATTTTGTTACCATATATTTGAAAACTTGTAAACGTGTGATATACGAAATTTTTTAACGATAAATTTCCCTATTATTTTTCATATCCAAACTACGTATTCTAGATAATATTTTTATATCAAAACTATTGTCGTTTAATATTCCAGTGTATTCTCTTTTTTTTTTGACCGGAGGAGTATCAACCGCCGTTGTAGAGCGAGAATTATGCATATATTGTGATGCATCGTCAATTTTTATCCGACCAACGCGCGCGTTTCGCCGTGACCTGTCAGCTCGATCGCTCAGGGCCGGTCAAATATCTTACTTCATGTATCAGCTTGAATAATTGAAAGATTCAGCAATACCATGCTGATGATCTGTGGCTGTGCTAACTGTCAAGTGTCAACTGCATACTCGCCACACACTAACGTTTAAAGGAAGTTCAGCTAAAATGACTCAAACGCCTCTGATTGCAACTTGCTAGTGTGTGAATGACAACAGCAGATGAATAAGACGTTTTCTTCGAGGAAAATTGACGAGGATAAGGCGTTGATACGTGGAATACCAAGGAAACAAGATTGCACACATCTTTTACAGGGATATGCGGACCGGCTTATACATTGCAAATCTACGATTCTATTTTTCCAAGCGTCCTACTAGCGATAATCATGCGTGATACCAAACACTGAAAAATAGGCGCATCCATTTGTTTGAAAAACCACTTGAAAAAACTGATCTTTTGATTCTACTATCCAACCGATAATACAGAGCACTGGAAATACTTTTATCTGCTGAACAATCAGGAAAACTAAAGAACTATATGCACTCGTTTTCATTTCTGATGCTTCTCCATGTATAGGAGTTAATTGATGGATTTGTATCGATAGGACTTATTGGTCTTGTTCCAAACAGTTTATGACTTTTAGTTTTTAAAAATCGGTTTTTGAACGGAGTAGCTTCTTAAAGTAGTTTCTATAAACCATTTGTAAGTCACTGTAGGAGCTTTGAATGGAGTGGCTACTTACTCAACACGAGCGTCGTTTACTCCCTCAATCTCTCTTATAATTAGCCAAAAGCCAAAGCAACAACACTTTTGAATAGGCCCGGTGCATAGTAGTGCTTTCATTTATTTTTATAGAAGGGAAAATTGCACCCAAAAATCATTTAGAGTTTGATTTACCCCTACAAGTACTTTTATAGCATATGCCCCCCACAAGTGCATTGTTATTTGAAATGCCCCCTGGCGCCTACTTCCCGTTGACTTCATTGTTTTTTTGTTGACATGAACTCCGTGACGTGCCACCTCGGCTATGGACTAGGTGCAGCATAGATAATTAGATCCACGCCATATCCCTCCAATCAATTTGGCCTTTGTTTGTTGCATTACCTTGTTTTTTCTATTTGACTCATCTCAAGTTTTTTCACGCCATATCCTTCAATCTTTCACATCGTTTTATCCTGTTGGTGGAATGCTCCATTCTGTATAGAACTATAGGTTTCCTCCAAAGGAATGCTACAAGAACCAGTTTAATTGATAAATGCAAGGACCATAAGTAATCAATTATATGAATCTATACATATGCAGCAGAGTATAATATATCCATGCAAATCGGGGAGTAAGTTTTAGTTCATGGAAAACATCATTCATACTTTGCTTGTTTGTGAATGTTTCTATAGCTCATACAAGTCCGACATCATAGACGTGAGATGTAGGATGGAGTGTGGCAAAAAAGAGGGGGGATGACTCCTTAAAAGCTTCCCCTGGTACTTAGCAACTTAATACAACAGAAAACTCATGCCTACATGTTTTACCAAAGCCAAAAGCCAAAAAATCACAAAGTACCCGAGACAACACAGTCACACCGGTCTAACTGTCGGTCAAAGGGCGGTCAGACCGCTCAGCCAGTCTGCCCGCACGTGTCACATCGGTCGGACTAGTCAAGGCGGTCGGACCACTCGAGTTATGGCAGTCTGACCGCTCATCAAACAGAGGCAGAAAACAACACAACAGATGATCAAGAAAAAAGCTAACTCTTAAACCACTAATCAAAATAGGACGAAACTTGGTACAAATCCTTCCTAGAATATTAGAAACCTATTCCAATTATGGATCGTGAAGGTCAACACCAAACCTTTATTCAAAACAAGGAAGGTTGCACCAAAACTAGACAAAAGAGAAAATCTCGATCTACTCTTACTTGTGAGTTCTTGAGGATCTAGATGACCTTAGATGGATTCTCAAATATCATAACAAACTAGATTACAATACGAACTCAAACCAAAATACCCATAAGATCAAAATCCTAAAATCATCCATCTCTTGAGCAAAACCAGGCAATGATAAGAACTTTCTATAGAAGGGGCCTAGATAGATAGAATCTGATCTTCAAGAGATATCCCTATCATTTACATGTCCTTGGCATCATCAAAAGCACAAGGAAGAATCCATGGCACAACTTACTTGGACGAAGTTTGAATATTTATTTCACTTTGAGGGAAATATTTTATAGCTACTCTCTCATAGAGGACAAAGCTTTAAGCCTAAAGCGCGTGCACACCCAAAGTTTCTAATACAAAAAACCCTAATATCTCGCTCAAAGCCTCTCCACTTGAGACTCCTCTTAATACACAGAAGAGCTTATATAGTAGAGGCTCCTTACCTACAACCAAACCTTAGCAACCACTACCAGTATACTCTTAGTGGATATAACCAGTTATAAATAGGGAAACCCGGTAACCTACGCATAAACGGGTTTTACACTCACACATGACTTTACATGCTTCTTAAAGTGCATAAGGCCAAACTAGTTAAGGAGCAACTTTTCCATTTACTTAGTCCCCTTAGTGCCTTCTTGACCTAAGTCGCTCCCCCAACAGCCTCGATACACTGTGGTTTTGGTCCCATCGCCTTCGATATTTTGACTTTCCTGCCAAAACACCCTCGCTTTTACCGTAAACCTCATCTCTTCCCCCGAGCCTAGTCCATGGTCATCTCCTTCTTTGCAAGCAATCCCCATGCCTGCAACATTCAGGTTCACCAATGGCTCACGCATCGACAAGTCTCTCTGTGTCGGTTCCCCCTGACCATGCCTCACTTGCACTGACCACACCATTCGATAAGCCGTTGCTTGAACCTTCTCTTCAACATTCCTTGTCTTCCCTGTGCATTGGTTAAGCCCAGCCATCCCATCCGGCTTCCTTGATTGCACCTCAGCTCATCCTGAACCTAGTCCTGGTCCGTACCATCGACCATAATTGCCTCCAAGTTTCCCTGCACATACTTAAGTTTTTCATAACTTAACCTACGTTAGTTCAACATACTTCATGCACCATGAATAAGATGACATAGGACCCTAAAACTTAACCTATGACCAATTCCACAAATTCTCAAAATCCTCTCAGAAATCTTCAGACCAAACCAGCCTGACCCTGGTAATAGGGGAGCTGATCAAACTGCAGCACCCATGTTGGTCTGACCATTGTCCACTATCGGTTGAACCGCCACCTGTTGGCTGGTCGGACCGCTCTAGCACAGCGGCCAGACCACCTCACAAGCCAGCCAAACCGCTCTAGCATAGCTGTCAGACCACCTATATAGGCCAATCAAACCGATGTCACCTGACAACAAATCTGAAAAATTGCAACTTTCGCAAATCCAAATCTCAACTCAACATGATTGCTAATTTTTCAACACAAATGAACCATTGATATTCTCAACATCGTTCCACAATTTCTCCCTTGATGAAGACATTGGCAATACCTCCAAAAATGCAAATCAAAGCACAATCAAATTGATTTTTGAAAAACAAGATCAATTTACGAAAGAGAGCTCCACTTGTTGCATAAGATGCAAACAAGATTGAAAAATACTAATGAGCAAGAAATGAAGTGAAGTGACTAGAAAGAGTAAGTTTTCCACAAAAATCTTCAACTTCACCAAGAGAATGCAAAATCTCACTCTAGGTTTATATGAAAAAATAATTATTCTATTTGATCTTGGCCATGGTCAGAAGATATCAATAAGATCAAGAAGAGCTCAAAAATCGCTTTTAGCTCCTCCTCCTTTATGCTAATGCTAAATTTTACCATTTTAGGATTACTTCAACTTCTTTAAAGAACAATGAGCATTTTGGGCATAATTTCTTGTTGAGACCCGAATATGCAAATCCGGACCTCTCTGTGTATTTTGCACTAGTCCAGGATCACGTTAGTGCGCACAGTGAAAATATAGATGAAATATCGACCATGGTCATGATTAACTAAGAAAGATTCAAATATTATCAACTATCAGAGTAGCGTCCTTATGAACAAACTTACAAATAATAGCTAGAAGAGCTTTAACAAAAACTAGCAGTATAAATAAAAGATAAGTGTAGTAGTCATTCGACATGCAACAGGCAATTGACGGGGAAACGAAGTCCTACTCTGAATAGTCGTCGAAGAATCCTCCTTCAAGTACCTCTTACTAATATGGTTCTTCTTCAACAACTAAACAATAATGAATATAGTCGTGATTACATACATCACTCAGCAAGTTGTTTGTGACAAGATGCAATTGAATTATGAAAGGCTATCAAAGAATGGCTGAGTGGTTATTTTGCAAAATGCAACAATTTATAGTAAGTACAATAAATAAATTAAAAGCAAAATTTGAAATAAGTAATAAGTAATTAAGCCAAAGAAATTAAGTAAACTACAAGTGAACTGACCATTTACTCAATGAAGTATTTGTGAATTAACCATTCACGTAATATACCACCAGTGAACTTACTATTCACTTCCCAAACCTAATCGAATCAAGTTTTTATGAAATCTCTACCCCTCAAGTGATTGTTTAATATCTTTGCTCATGTAGATTAGAAACTATAAAATTATTAATTCTTCTTTCTAGAAGATGATAGATCTATCTTCTGAGTTAAAAACAGAGATTTAGATGATTTAAGCTGAACATTTGGAAACTAAGAAAATGTAGAGAATTTTGTATATATTCCAAAAATTGTATGGTTTGCTATTGTACGATGTGGGAATTGAAAGTTATGATATTTTTAGTACTGGGACAGTAAGGACGACTATCTGGTAAAGGAGGAAAATGGTGGATTTGGGAAGCATGTAGGTATGTTATTGATTAAGTGTTGTCTTATTTTGCTGTAGCATGTGTTGAGATTATATATTTTTCTATAGGAGGAGTAACATTGGTTGTGTTGTTATCTTCTAATCATTCTAGTTGTCATAATTAAGAAAAATACAATTGTATGGTAGAATGGTAACTCGAGTGTTGAAATTGAGGTTTGATTGATTGATACTTGCTATGATGATTTATATGCTTAATCCTATTACTTTTATGTTTCCCATATACTTATGATAAATTGATGATGATGTTGATGACTATGGAAGAACAATGATTATATGAATTGCTAATGAGGAAAGATAATAATTATTGCATTGTATGTTGAGCATTCGTGATAAAAATATGTGATCCACGGGAGTGAGATGAGGTCCCCATATGTAAGATATAGGAAATAGGGTCCCCGTATGAAAGAGGATAGGCAATTGGTCCTCACACTAACGAGTGTGGGTAAGAGTGAATATCGATGGGTGTTACACACCGCTATACCAATATAAGCAAAAGATGAGACATGAGAATGATTATCTTATTGCATTAACGAGAAGTGAATAGTGATGTGAGATATTGAAATATGTGAATGAAAATTGATGAGAATAAATACGAGAAATTGAGTTAATGATATTTGGATATAAATTGTTAATAAGTGATGTCTTGTTTATTATTCTACTTTGTACTTGCTGAGTCGTGAACTCACCCTTGCTTTATTATTTCTTTAGGTGATCGTTGAAGATGACATGTATAGAAGGGAGTAGAACATGGATTATTGCACTTTATAAATCTTCACTTTACCTAGCAATACATCACTTTTGGTCATGAAAAATCTAGTATCATTAATTGTAATAATTGAATAATTTGTTATTTTTCTTAGTTCCTTATGGTTCGTAATATTGCTAGATAACATGTTCCTTAGTTTAGACTTATTTATGATACTTTTGATAACTATTTGATTCATATTAAGTTCAATTTATGGTTTATCAGGTTGCTGATATTTATGTTTAATTTTGTGTGGAATGTTGATTCTTGATATCTTGATATCTTTAATGCTTGCCTGTTGGTTTAAATTGGTAGCGATAGTGGTTGTAGGTGACATCTTGAGCTTTTGTTAAGCCGGGTTGTTACATCCTTAGCGCTGTAGTTGGTTAGAGCCTTGCCAGCAAACCTTCATACTCTGTCACATTATTTGTAGTAGAATAATTTAACTAGATGGCGTATTTTATGCTTTCTCTAGTAGGAGAGATCAGGACTGCCTCAACCCCGAGCCTTTTATTGTCAAAGACCCGTTGAAGTACATTGTCCACTACTCGTGGTTCTCATACTCGGGCCCTTAGATTTGGTTTAGGACTTGTCCATTCAGCGATGAATTCTGCTAAAGCCGGGACTTAACAGTTGTTCATAAGATGAAATGGGGATCAAACCCCCCAAGTTCGATTGCCCATTTTGCTGTATGTCCTAATGATTTTCTATTTTGAAGAACTTGACCTAGAGGGTAAATAGTCAGAACCACAATTTTATGGGCTTGGAGTAATGCCTTTGCTTCCTTGAAGTCATACAGAGGACATACAACAATTTTTGTATTTCGAGATATCACTCTTTTGGTCCATGTAATAATTCACTTATGTAATATATTGATCATTAAATATTGTCACATTCAATGACTAGCACTACACTGGTGCTTATGGCGTAGCAACCAAGTATAAAAGTAAGGATTCTCATGGTCTTAGGGAGACTAAGACCAGGGCACTTATCAAGTTTTTCTTGACTCCTTCAAAGACAATGTTGGCTTCTTTAGTCCATTTAAAACCTCTATGTTTCCAAATATGTTTAAAGAAAGGTAATCCTTTTTCTCCTAACTATGCTATGAAATGACTTAACATTGCCATACAACCGGTTAGTTTTTGTACTACTTTCTTTTTGGTTAGAGGGCACAACCATTCGATGGCCACTATTTTCTTTGTATTAGCTTCAATCTCTTTAGTCAAGACTAAGAAACCAAGAAGCTTTCCAGAGAAAAATCCAAACACACATTTCTCTGTATTTAACTTAACACTGAAAAATCCAAACACACATTTCTCTGGATTTAACTTAACGCTGTGTCTTTTGAAGTTAGTGAAAGTTTCTTACAAGTCGAAGATATGGTTTTCAATGTTGACACTCTTTACTACTAAGTCATCAACATAGGCCTCTAAATTTCAACCAATTTGTGTATTGAAGGTTTATATGCATTAATCTTTAAAAAGTAGCACCAGTATTTTTGAGTCCAAATGATATTTTCACTTGCAGAAAGTTCTATATGGTGCGAGGAAGGAAGTTTTCTCTTAATTTTTTTACTCATACTAATCTGATGGTACCCAGAACATGCATCTAAGAAGCTTAATAACTCACTTTCAGAGGTAGAGTCAACAAATTGATCTATGCGTGGAAGGGAAAAATCATCCTTCGGGCAAGCTTTATTAAGATCTGTAAAGTCTACACACATTCGATGTTTCCCATTACCTTTTCTAACCAGTACAGGGTTGGCGAGCCACTCGAGGTGGTTGACTTCACGAATGAATCCATCTTTGAGAAGCTTGTCGATCTTTGACTGGATTGCCTCCTTTCAATTAGGTGCAAACACTACAAGCTTTGCTTGACTGGTTTTTTTGTTAGGCCAGAGTGCTACCCTATGCTCGATCACCTTCTTAAGCACATCGAGCATGTCAGATGCTTGCCACATGAATACATCTAACTTTTGCTCAGAGGAAGAAGACGATCAACTTTTTCTAATTAGGATTAAGTCACGTCCCTCCTCTAATGGTTCTTAAAGGCCTGTCCTTGTCAAGAGGTACCTTCTTGATCTGGACGAAGGGTTTTTGAGACAAGTTAGCATTCCTTGTCAGTAATTCATAGACCAATTCAAGAGATTTATGAACACAGGCATATGCTATTTTTCTGTCCCCTCGAACTGTTATGACCCCTTTTGGCCCTAACATTTTGAGGCTTTGGTAACCATAATGCGTGACCACCAAAAACTCGGCAATTTCAAACTCTACTACATTGAATTCAGAAGTTTGTCAGGGCTTCTGAACATAGGACACTTGCTCGATCGATTTGGCCGAAGATCATGGAACTCTGCCATGGAAGGTATACTTCACAGGCTTTATTTTAGACTTGGAAACTTGCATTTCTTCAATAGCTCCCATAAATAAAATGCTAAGATAACTACCTTCATCAACTAAAATTTGATTAACGTTACAGTTATTGATAGTAGATTCTATTATGATAGGGAATCTACCAGGTCGAATCGAAGGGATGGGGCGGTCTTCTCAGTAGAAAAAGATGGTTGTTTCCAACCATCTGGATGGCTTGATGGCGACTGAAGTATCAGTGAGATTCCAACCAAATTCCTGTATATAAGGGACACCATCTTTTCATACCCTGCCGTTTGGTGGAGTGGGTACCATATTTTTCCTTTCTTGGATTCGTCAATCGTGGCTTTCCCTTTGTTACGTCCAAATAATCCTTTTTACCTTTGGAGTATTTCTCTAGGACGGCACAGACCTCCATGGCATTGGGCTTGAGATTCTTCTTACCCTTCTACGATTTCTTGACCTTCTTTTCCTTATTCTCTAGGCTTGGCTGATGAATATTCTCTATTCAATCAATGGTCTTGTTCCACTCATCGCTTTGCTTGCGGCGGTGTACTTATCATCTATATCGAATAGCTTGATAATTGTCCATGGAGGATTCATTGTGATGTCCTCTGTAAACTACTTATTCCTTAGTTTGGTCTTGAACGCTTGGATAATAGAAGAATTTGCTACTTCTGGGATAGAGTTACAAACCTGACTGAACTTTTTGATATACTGCCGCAATGTTTTGTTGGGTTCTTGTTGGATCCAATGAAGGTCATCTTCCCTGCCGACTCGATCGTACGTCCCCTGGAAGTTGGTGATCAGTAGGTCGTAGAGTTGTTCACAAGTGTAGATCGTTTCGATCGGTTGGTTAAGTAGCCACGACCAGGTAGAACCCTTGAGAACTATTGGCAAATAATTTGACATCACTTTAACATCACCTCCCGTAGTCCTGATTGCTGATGTGTAAATCTATAGAAATTCTAATGGATTTTCCATCGAATTTCTCAAGATTTGTAGGTCAGAACCCTTCTGGCCAGTGTACTGTCTAAAGGTCTATCGAGAAAGCTCGATATCCTGTGATTAGGTCATAGTGCCTTATCTAGAAACGGGCCAGATCGTAATCTATCAGAGACTTATGCCTTCGATAGTCATATTAGGGAGGTGGTGTCCTGATCCTGTGATGGACACTCAAATGCTATATTCTACCAGAAGCTTGGTTTAGATGATGATATAGATCACTCAAACCATGTCCCCAATTTCATCCCTCATGACGAGGGGGAGGGGTTGCTTCGTTATTGAAGAGCCTTCTTCCCTCATGGATTTCTTGTCGGAACCTTTGAGTGGGTCTTGTGCCTGCTAATGGATTGTTGTTAGTCTGACCATGTTGGCTCCTGCCATGCGAGGAATGCACAGATGAAGTCAACATTTGGCTCTACGATTGCCTCTACACCCGGTACATCTCTGTGTGCCACATAGTTTGCTGGAGGATCTTTGATACCTGACCTACAACTTGAGCATATCCCGGGGTTTCTACTAGAGCATGGTCTGTGTTGTTAAGAATATCATGTACTCACTGTAGATTTTGAATAGTTACCAAAGGTCTTGGAGTGTTCCTATCGACGGATGGGGTACGATGAATCGAGTTTTGCCCCGAGTTTTCTACTTGCTCCACATGACATAGCAACCATGGAGAGGTAGGAATAGGCAGATTAGATGGTCGATGTCCACCAGTTTCATTATTTTTCACTCCACCAGGTGATGTAGGAGTGTTCGTACGATCCCAACCAATCGATCGGGAGGGGATCTATCGTGGAGAACTATGCACAATATCTGCAGCGGTATCATCGATTGCATTAACCTCATGCTTCTAGCAGGAATCTTCTGATGATCTCCCCATTGAAATTGAGGGAGAGCTTTCCATCACTTTGGCAAGGAGCTTTCACAGTGGAGAACGATTTGAGAACATCGTTTCTAGGGGACTGTGTGGTGGACTCAACTTGATCTGGCGAATTGTCGATTGAATGGTGAGTGTTAAATGAATTTTCGAGTAAAATTCAGAATGGATTAAATTATGAAAAATTTACACAATCAAGTATGCTGTGTCGGGAGGCTCCACAAAAAATCTATAAGTTTTTTTAGCTCATTTGTTATATCTAATTCGTACAAACGGTATACCTTAATGAATTCACTAATTGATAATTAATAAACCTTAATTAACCCAGCTTGGCCACCGCACGGTGGTCGTGTGGGAGTGCAGGCCCCTGCACAGTGGCCGTGCGGGTGAGGGAGGACCACACGGTGGCCGTGTGGTCTTGGCGACGTCGCACAATTGCTATGCGGCATCCCCGATGTGTCGTCCGCATGTCGCTTCCGCACGGTGACTGTGCGGGGAAGGTGCTAATTTTGTAATTTTCACGTGACGGATGCCATTCTGGCAAAAATGCAATGAAAAAGTGCTAATACAGCCAAAAACCTCCCTGAACAGCTGGGTCTCCATTTGCAGTAATGTGGTATTTATACAGGTTCATGTACATGATCGTTATTCACCACGAAAATCAGTTATATATTCCACCCAAAGATTGTCACCTATCAAGAGAGGTGCTTCTATGCTTTTCTCAACAGTGATTCGTATAATTTTTAAAGCACGATAAATAGTGGATAGATGTTACTTACTTTTTTTTATATAATTAGATATTAGTGTTATTTTTATTATATAGAAAATTATAGAAACACTCATTAAGTAATTGATTTTCCCTTATTTATCTAGGTACTTATTCACCCCCAAATATGGCCATTATTTACAGGTTCATATGTGAGGTTAATGCATAGAAGATCAAATACTCTATGCATTTATATGTTATGCTGTTCTGCTGCTCGTGACTCTGGCTCGAGTGGATCGACATGGCAACGAACAACACCCACGTATGTACGTACTAGTTGAATGTCCGTGCGTTGCTACGAATTTTTAAAATATGTATACAAACATGTTCTAAAAGTTTTTAAATCCATCAAGTAAGTCGAAAGCCGTCGATCACACCTCGTGATCATAAGTCAGAAGACATCGACCACACCTCGTGGTCATAGGTCGGGAGCCCTCGAGCACACCTCGTCGTCGTAAGTCGGAAACCGTCGACCATAGCGCATGATCGTAGGTCGGGAGCGGTCGACCATCACTGGCGGTCGTAAGTTGGCAGCGGTCAACGATTGATCGTGGTCCTAAATCGGGAGCCTTCGACAATGGTTCATGGTCGTACATCGGAAGCCGACGACCATTGTTCGTGGTCGTAAGTCAAAAGCCATCGAAAATACCTCGTGGTTGTAAGTCAGAATACATCGACCAACGCTTGTAGTCGAAAGATATCGACCACACCTCGTGGTCGTAAGTCAAAACACATCGACCAGTGCTCATGGTCGTAAATTAGAAGCCGTCGATCACACCTCGTGGTCGTAAGTTAGAAGTCATCGACCATCACGTGTGATCGTAGGCCGGGAGCAGTCAACCATCGCTGGTGGTCGTACGTTGGCAGACCTCCCGTTCGCTTATGCCTTGTCGCCTGATTATTGGCGCTAGCCTGCTCAGCCCCGACTTCGACCACTGCCCCCTTCGACTTTGACCACTGCCCCCTTCAACCATTGTCCTCTTCGACCACGACGTCGACCACTTCCCACGCGTTGGCTTGACCTTTTCTACGAGCGAAAGAACTACCCACATGCGGATCTAGACAACTGATGTTTGATTGGACGGCTGAGAAGAGAGGAGGGAGAACAGACCGACAACCACCAACTCACATTTTTATAATAGTAAAGATAAAGATATCCTTGTTGTAACACCAAAGCAAAAGAACAAAAAAACTCAAATGGAAAATTTTGTACCATTTACTTGTTTCCATCAAAGTAGGAGGAAATTGTTTGGCACTCTAAATTTTAAGGACAGGAAAAATACATGGAGTAATTACGACATGCTCACCGCCACAAAGTACCATCAAACAGACATAAATCCTAATGGCCTTTTTGACTTAAACCTTTTTATGATCACTCATATAAAAAGCTCATCAATTCAGAACCTTGTCATAGAAGCAACGATTCGAATGAAAGATGGCTGATCATATAACTCTTTTCGACATAAATAGGGTGCAAGCTACTATCATCACGCAGCAAGGAGGATAATGTATACAAAGCTCAAGCAAACAGGAGAGTTCGGTTACATAGCAAACCCTGCTCAAAAGAGCTTATTTTGAGTAGCTTTTGGCTAAAATGCACTGTAATTGGCTGAAAAAACGTTGTAGCTAACGGAGGCTTATTTAGCATAATTAAATTTAAAAATTATGAATAATGCAAAATAAGCCAGAAGTTCAAGTCGAAATGAGCGGGACCACAGACGATCAGTAATGTAACTATCTGAATCGTTGTAACTGATGATGCTACCAAAAGATAGTGAAGCTGATTACAAACAGTGACTGGATAACAATGTACCATACATCAATGAACAGCTTGGGGTCAACTGGTCAACCATAACGCTAACAAAGAAAGGCACCCGTAAAATCATTGTTCACCTTCTAAAAATACAAAGAATATATACAACTCAACTGAACATACTCGAATGATCTTTGTGGTTGAAGAGAATACATCAAGACAAGAGTAAAATCCCTGCATAGTATTATGCATTGAAATTTATGAGCATTTGCTTTACCTACAGCTAGCATCGCAAGCAATTGGCAGAGGTGTTAAAAATCTATTGCCTAGGTTGACTGGAAGCATGAAATGAATAACAGATCCAAAAAGGCAATAGAGGCAACATAACGTATTCTGTACAAAAGTAATTGAACGAACTGTTCTTTTAAGATGCTAAATTCTGCTGCCGCAGTTGTGCCAAGAAGAAACTAAATGAGGCTACTTTATGTCTAGGCTATTTTGTAGGTAGTTCTGTCAATAGATATATTAATTGAAATCAGCTAGATGGTCAGAGGACAATACAATCCCATGAATAGTAAGACCAAAGATCACATCTCTGTGAATTGCTGCATGCCAGAAAAGAAGATGTACATCTACTGGTCAGATAATCACCCAAACCACGCATTTATCAAACTAGGATCTTTGCTTCTTCTATGTTCTTGGTATATTTAAGAGTTGAATTCATAGGATTAGGAGATATGTTCTTGCTGTGTTAGATGGGTAACCTGATCGTTATCTTATTATACTATAATGGTGGATTCTAATCTTAATGGAAATGGAATGTGTTGTTGTGTTTACTGTTGTATTTGCTTGTTTTCAAAGGGAATAGCTAACATTTCTCGAGGCTAGCCAAAAAAATAGAAAAAAATTTAAGTATAAAATGAACTATCACAAATAATTTTGTAGTATAAATCGTCTATGAAGGACTATCATAGATAGTTTGAACTAAAAACCGTCTGTGATACTCGTACATCATAGATGATTCTAGCCACCAATTGTCTGTGATGGGCGAGTAGGTAACCGTCTGTGATGTGCGAGTATTACAGACGGTTTTTGGTTCGAGCCGTCTGTGATAGTCTTCTTCACAGACAGTTCTTTATAAAAACCGTCTATGTTGTGGTAATCTTATATTATTATTGACCCATAAACTCAGACGACTCACGAAATCATCTGTAATAACGTTTTTGAACCGTCTGTGTTTATCTTTTCTGTAGTAGTACGATCTGTTGATCAATAGCACATTAAACAAAAATTGTCTATCTATTCCATTTCCCTAACACATTCGTTTTCAATCTATGCATGAACAGATGTTCAAGACATCGCTTGGCACCCATGTGAGGTTAAATAGTAGGGCTTGACTGATTCAGCTCATTTGTTTCAGAGCCAACCCCCCGCCCCCAATTTCCACTAGCAGCGTATGCGCGGCGGCACGCCGCGCAGCATAATTTGTTTAAAGAGGCAAGAATAATTTGTGTAAGTAATTAAGTTATTTGTAAGGGTAGTCTAAATGATAATTTCGTATTTATTTGTTTGAATGTATTAGTATAGTAAGAAATATGTATAATTTTAGACAGAAGTAGAATATATATAGGTAAGATGGAAAGGGAAAGTCAGTAGATAAATGTATGGAGAAACTGTTAGGATTTGGATTTGAATAGTTTGATAGCACGGAGTAAATTTGCATGAGGTAATATAGAGTAACTGATAGCAGAGTGCGATTTAGAAATGTAAAGGTCTGTGGTGACCACAGCACTGCCGGTGGTATTTTTTACAACAAAGTAACTGCTGATAGGGTATTCTGTACAACAAAATATGTGCTGGCGACTGGAGCAAGTCTTGGCGGTAACGAAGATGCTAACGATGTTTGTACATTGGATACAAACCGGAATGGTACGCAGTGTGTCTTCTGAAGTGGAAGAAAGATCTGTTGTTTAGCTTGAGTAGGGCGTCAAGGTGTGTTGCGTGGAAATGACAAAAACAGCAAGGTTAGAATATGTGTGAAGCTATTATTTTGTAGGCAGTAATAAAATGTAGCTTTGAGCTATATAGCGCGATATACCTAATGTTCTGCAGGATCTTTTGCATCAGGGAAGAGCTCCTTTGCAATCCGAATCTTTTGGCTAGTTTGTATTGGTCTGGAAAGAAATATATGTAGTAGTAACGAAAGTAACATATATTTGCAGCATGTATGGATTAAAGTGGTGAAGACTAAAATTGAATGTAATGAATTACAACTAAAAAACACCTCTTGTTTGATGCTGTTGATGAAGCAGGTAGAGCAGTTTCTGCAGGTGTGAGAGACTCATGTGGTCTTTTTTCGGAGTGCGGTGATGGTGTAGCCTTGAAAACAAGATGGAAACGATTAGATATGACCATGTGAGAAAAATGTATTGTGGATTGTGTGGGTTATATGTGATGCTATATAAAAACTCATGTTGATGGTGTATAGCCTATGTTAGTTGCTGAAGAAAACATGGAAATGATAAAATATGAATGTGTGAGAAAAATCTACTGTGGATAGTATGGGTTATATGTGATGTTATAGCAAAAGATATGGTGATGGTGTGCAGCGTGTGTTACCTGTGAAGTAGTAATCGTTGTTGTTGGGGTAGCTGATTGTTCATAGGTGGTAGGAGCAGATGGTCCTATCAACGGTATAAAAACATGTTTTTTTGGTGATGTCTGCTGTTGTGGTGTTAGTTGGGGTCTGAACGTAAATTTATTTGCTTACCTGGCAGTAGGAGTGTGCTATGATCTGGTTGACGTGTTATTGACCGAACACGAAATGTTGGGATATCAGACTGCAGTGATCCTTCTGACATTTCAACAATAATCTCATATTTTTGGCCTATAATTGCTTTGATTTCAGGTGGAACATGTTGTATCTGTCCTTCAGTTGTTGCAACGAGAAGCATGGCAGGCCTTCCAATAAGCTGTTGAGCTATGTCACCAAAAAACATAAATTCTGCATAGACTGTGTTGGGCTGTTCACTGCTTTGAGGATCGGCACCATATACGTTTATCTTGTATCTGATAGAGAATTTGAAAGGAAGGCTGTATGTTAGCTTTATATTTAATGAGCTAATGGTTAACACTGAGAAAAACATTAAGTGTATGAATATTCTAAGTAGTTTTGCACCTTGGTTCTGCTGTGGTAGTACCGCATCGTCGACATTCGTATGCATCTCCATGCGGGAAAGTTTTTTTCCAGCATGAAGAGCATGATATGTACCACCATGATTGTTGCGGTACCAGATCAGCGATAACGATAGTGACTTTGAAGCGTTGTCCCTGTGTGTATGATATTTGGAAATAATTAGCAGTTACTGTATGTAAAAGATATGACGTAAAAAGATGTGTAAAGTTTAGATTTGTCTTACGAAAGCTTCATTTGGTATTAGCTCTATTAGTTCGCGCACCGTTGTGGATATTGGATTGTTAGGATGATGCTCATCTTGCTGCCATTGGATTTGATGTGGATGACTGCTAACTCTATATGCCATATTATCAGTTCATGCAAAAAGAATATGAAAGTGAAGAAAACAATGTATCATGTATATATTGATATGTTAAATCTGTGAATAAAGTAAGAATAATACGTGTTTTGTAGAGCTTGTATTTCAGGTATCGGTATGTTGATGTACCACTTTGATGCTGAACTGCTTTGTAATGCAAGTTGACCTATGGGTATAGAAAGGAAAATTTGATATGAGGGAAGAATGAAAGGAGGTATATTCTATGTATGTGCTACTATAGTTGTATCTATAAACAAAAGAAGATGTAATAGACCTGAATACGTGCCAACAAGCATGCCAACAAATAAAGCAACAACTGGTGTATCTTGAGAGATAGCTGAAAGTATTTCTGCATTGAATGATTCAGCGTGATGGCCCCATAATGTTATAATCGCTGATTGGCTATAAAGATTTGGAGAGAAGTTGTTTCAGTTTATTTTAGCATGAGAATAATGTAAGCATACATTGTAAAAACAGAAGAAAGCAGAGAGAGATGAATATAGGGAAAAAGTATGCGTACCTTCCATCGGTGATGTTAATAGTTCGTTTAACAGTTGAGCCTAATTTTGTTGTTGTTTGCATAAGTTGTGAAGCACCAGTTATCAACACAACAGTATCTAATAAATTATAAAGCGTAAATAAAAAAGAGGGAAAAATGAGATGCTGTTAGGGTTGTTATGATGAAGCAGTAGGGATTGTACCTGATAACAAAGCATTTTTTCCAATGCGATCATTTAAGACAGAAAATGGAACTGCATTGTATGCATAAAGGAAACTATAAGGTAGCAATGAGAGGTGAGATATGTAATAATCGAATAGCTAAGGAGGAAAGGAGGCAAAGCTGTAACGAAAAAGAGAAAGATGAAAATTAGAGGGCACATAATACCTAAAGCAAAAAAGAAGATAAAATAATAGCTACAGTGATTGTAATAAATAGATATAAAAATAAGCATAAGCTAATGCTGAAGTAGAACTAATAAGGTTGGCAAAAACTTATAAAATGAAATTGTTGCACGTATGAATCAAACAAGAATGTAGAAAGGCAGCATAATGTAAAAGGAGAAATTAGTATTAGAAAAGTAGTACGTTAGGTAATGTATGTAAGCAGAATGGTATAATTGAGTATAATATAATGTGCTAAAGCATAATGGTATAGCTGAATATAATATATATAATGGATGAAAGTATATATAGATGAGTAAGCTGTATAAATAAGGTAGCATAATGTAAGAGAGGCAATTATGATTAGAAAAGCACCAATGAGTGCAATATATTAAAGCAGAATATGATAATAGAAAATAGAAGAATATTTTCAAGCAGAACGATATATGCGTATAAAATGTAATCATTAGATAATAACGTATATAAATGTGTAGATAGTAGAAAGAATACAGGTAATAAAACACTAAGGAATATAAACAATAAAATAAAACAGAGTTCACAAAGCATACAAACCGGCAGTTGTGTAAATAATGTATATAAATGGCAGTGTAATATGAATATATGTAGTATAAGGTAAGAGAGATGCTGATTATTACAATTGTACTAAACAAATCATAATAGTTTTTAGAATACAGTGAGAGTAATGTAAGGGGTATGATTGGCAAACATAAATTAATATAAAGAGAAAAAACTATAAAAAAAATTAAACAGCATAAGCAATGTACCCAGGGAGCAGAATATGTATGTTCTGTATTGGACACAAAGATAGATGAAGGAAACTATTTAGATAAGGATAGTGAATTAGATAAGATAACAATAGCAGTGGTGCAAAACACTAAATACAAGCAAGCACTTCTTTGTATACAATATTCTTTGTTTCATTACAGGCAGTGCCATCTTCATTCTCAATGAGTATCTTTAAGCCTGAACGCGATGTAACTCGTGATATTGCCACATATAATTGCCCATGGGAGAATACTGGGTTTCGTAGATAAATCCCAACTTTGTTTAGAGTTTGGCCTTGACTTTTGTTAATAGTCATTGCATATGAAAGTTTGATTGGGAATTGTCATCGCTGTAGTGTAAAAGGCCATCGATGACTTGTTGCATTTAATACAATTCTTGGAATACATACAGTCTGTCCAATATTGGTTCCAGTAATTATACGTCCTTCAAGAAGCCGATCACCAAGCCTTGTGATAATTAGACGTGTTCCATTACAAAGACCAATAGATTGATTTATATTTCTTAGGAGCATCACCGGGACACCTATTTTCAGATAAATGGCATGGTGTGGGAAATTATTGAGTGTTATAGAGTTGAGAAATTCAGGTGGATACAACAGATTAGCATCGCCAATTTGAGTATCAGACTGAGAGATACAATCAAAACTGAGGTACTGTTGAGTGTCAGCAGGGATCTTGTCAAAAACAGCTTTATTCAGCTCATCAGCGACAACATTAGTTGGGCATATAATTGCACGCTGTGCTAGATATTCACTGTCTTGGTAGTTGACACTGAGTGAATCATAGACAACATTGACAATCGCATCCATATTGTTATCGGTTGGTAGCAGTAGAAGGTCATTGGGTATAGTTATCCAGGTTGCATGAATTTCTCCTGGCTTTTTAATCACTGGAATTTGACCATTTCCAATATGAAGTACCCATTGAGCAAATGTAGAGAGGGCTTCACGTTCTTCAGGTGGAAGTTTTGGATTATGAAGTCTCATATTAGTAGATAATCTGAGTATCTCAATGTGTTGCCAAAGAGGTGACCTAATGAGTGAAGCCTGAATAATATATGTTTTGGTTCCGCCTTCGATAACAGGTAAGATTTGACGGAAGTCACCACCAAGAATAACAAGCTTTCCACCAAAAGGTATCTTCATGTAGGCTGTATCTTCAATAGACATAATATCACGTAGTGTTCTATCAAGTGCTTCAAAACAGCGTCTATGAGTCATAGGTGCTTCATCCCAAAGAATCAGAGAAGTCTTGTTAATAAGTTCAGCAAGCATTGTTCCTCGTCCTATATTACATAAGCTTTTTTCATTGATGTCAAGAGGTATTCTAAAACGAGAATGAGCTGTGCGACCACCTGGAAGTAGCAGTGAAGCTATTCCAGATGAGGCAACAGCAAGAACAATTTCAGCATTAGCTCTTAATGTTGCTATAATCGCATTCCATAGGAATGTTTTTCCAGTACCACCATGTCATGATACAAAGTAAAAACCACCGGTTTTCTGTGTAACACATGCTATAACCTTATTGTATATAACAGATTGCTCAGCATTGAGTTGACCTCGTAATGAATTAGCATGTGTTAACAGAACATTTCTATCATATGCTAGCTCTTCAGTAAGAAGTCTATTACCAGAACCAGAACCGCTAAGTGGTGATTCACTGCCTATCTTGTATGTAGCAAAGTTGAGTCCGTTCTTAGAAAACATAGTAAACAGTTCATTTATCAATTGGGTCTGCAGATAACTGTTTGGTATTGAATATGTTGGATTTTGCAATGCTTGCCGTATTCTATATGATATGTCATCAGCAAGGAAGCACCAATATTTGTCAAATAGATTTTGAGGATTAACTACACTGCAGAAAGAAAGTACCACCATGAAGAGGTGTCTAAGCTGATATGGTGTAGCCCAAATAATTGCTTCATCAAAAAGCAAAAACCATTCTGTATCATCGCCAACTAAGCCACGAGCTTTGCAAGCTTCTTTGAAGGTAAGGTATTGCACACCATTAAAAGATCTGACATCTTCATAGCTTTGTGCACCAGTAACAACCATTAAAAGCATTCTAAGATAAAATAATTCACCAGTACTTGGGTGAACATTATATATACGGCCAATCTTTGATGTTCTACGTTTCCTTTTTATCCATTTTCTGTTATCACTATCCCATCTCCAATTTGATGGGAATTGATAATATGTAGAAGATCTTGCCTCCACAAATTGTTGATTGGCAACAAACCATTCAGTTAGGGTAGTTCTATAAGCTCTTGGATCAGTAACAATTTGTTGTAGGTTTCTTTCTTCATGGTATATAACTCTATTCATACCAGGCATATGCACAGCTAATCGTTCAACTGAAGGTATTCGCCCATGTATTTCATATTCAAATAATCGCCAAATCGCTTCACATGAAGATAAGTATCTAGAGAGTTGTTTTGTAGACAAAATCAGTAACACAAAACACAGCAAAGGAATTTATAAACAATTATAAGGGAAAGAAGGGTAATTTACTGTATAAATAGAGTATTACCTGCATTTAATATAATCTGCAATTTCATCTATTCCTTGTTTAACTTGTGTATTAGCTGTGTCTGATGATTGGTGAGCAGTAGAGAAATTCATTCTTGCTTTATCTTGACCTTTGGTAAGATATTTGAATAAGTATTTGACAAGATTTGTTTTGTTACACCATTCAACATTGATGTGGGCTTGGAATTTTTTAAGCAATCTCATGTTGTATGGAACAACCCATTTGTTATCCAATTTGATTCCATTTTTGGTAACAAAAAGATTAGTATCTTGGCGACGATATATTGGAAATCCAGATTCATTAATGATTGTTTCTGAGCTCAGCTCTTTGGGGTAACGTTTTGATGCATGGACATTTTCTATTAAGACTTCCACATGGACCATGCATCATAAATTCTTCAACAAGAGCATAACCAAGCGGATCAATAGTTGGATCAGGTATTTCAGCACATATAAGGGAATCTATGAATTCAGCAGGTAGATCCATTGTATGATTAGCAAGCCATATTAGTGTATGAACATGAGGTAATCCTCTCTTTTGAAATTCAATAGTGTATAAAACTGTTGAAAATAAAGAAACTAATTTAGGGAGAAAAGCAACAAACTAAAACAAAAGTAATATGAAAAAAAAGAAGTAGCAAACTAACCTGCTCGTATAACACCAAAAGTGTGACCACTTTTTATATCAGAAATATATTCAGTAAGCTTCATATGGAATACTCGACTCACAATATCACAACGGTCTACGTACTTTTGCCCAGGTTCGTATTTGAGTGCATCAGTAATTTCAGGCCATCTTGAATTGCATGTGAAGGTAGAAAATAAATCAGGAGGCCCGTATTCTCGGCAAATAGCCATTGCATCTTGATAGTTGAGTGCATTGTATCGAGGGCTACCAGTAAAGCTTGCAGGAAGTACGATTCTAATACCAATATTTTTGCCTTCTGATGTGCCCTCACCAAGTGCATCTGAAATGCCTTGATATGTGTCTGAACGTAGGATATCTTGATTGAAGAAATGAAACGATAGACGATTTGCTTCTAGACATGAATAGCAATCAACCTCTATTTGATTTGAGAGGCGGCCACAGCATGTATAAGGATTTGGTTCATTCCTACGGTAATGACACTCATAGCAGTAGTACTCAAGCATTGATACTTCATTTCTAACAGGAGTGACGCTATCATCGGTAGCTTTATATTTAATACCAAGATGGAAGCCTTTTTGGCCATATGGAAATAATAATGGATATTGAAGAGACATCAGAGCCGGATTGAGAGGTGATATTTGTTTTAGTTGACCGGATTGAGTTTCAACAATGATATCAAATGTGTTATTCTCTAAAGATAAATCACCCACAATTAAAGCAGCTAGTTCAGGCACAGTCGGTAAAGAATATCGATCATCATGTGTGTCAGATGAACCAATTAGGCGAATATGAATTTCTGGATTGTCTTCAGAAAACAATCGATTTCGTGCCATTCTGAATTCCTTTACTAATGGATTGAAACTGTTAAGCATATCAATTAAGGCAGCAATTATAGTATTATCTGCTTCATCATGTGTGTCATCTTCTTGATTGAAAACAGATGATCTGTTGTATACTTCATTGGGTGTGTCATAAATGCATAACTGTGCATATTGTGGTTTTCGGCCCGGTTTAGGAACTAATGAGCCAATTCGGTGATGGACAACACCATTTATACGAAAAACATAAGGGCCTTCACCAGTGTTAATGGTTCTATCAACATCTACGCCCAAGGAACTGAATGCAAACAGCGAATTATAGTGCCGAATCAAACGCATGAATTCATTTGATTGTGGACCTTTATTAAAACCAATAAGCTCTCGAAGTGGATATGGAAATTGCTTGTGTGGCGGAAGAGAAACTTTACCACCACGACAACATCTATTATAAATAATTCGTTGATGTTTAGAAGAGCTTCTATGGTGAGACCTTTCTTGAAACCAAAAAATAGCACCACATTTATTGCACTCATAATCTGGGCCACCGTAGTATGATCGATTACTATAAGTGGCTGAAATGATATGAAAAGCAGTATAAAAAATGGAACAACAAATAGTTATAGCAACCATAAAAAATGCATTGCCACAGGAAACCTAAAATAACCTATAGAATGCTGTGAGCTTAATGATATGGGCAAACCTTTCAAAAACGAAACATATTCCTTGGAAAAACAAATGTTTGGCTCTTTACGTGGATTTAAGTTAAAAGGCAATGTGCTACCTGAAATGTTAAAAAAAATGCAACAACAGATATAAACAAATATATCATCAAATATGTATGTTTTGAAGCAATCAAAAACGTAAAACACAAAGAAATTTATAAAAGAAAATAACAAAAGATGAACACATGTTCTAGCAGCGGCACGGTGCAAATTGGATAACCTTCTTTTTTTCCTATTGTTAGTCGCCTCAAGGGAACTAACCAATGGGCAAAAATGGTCTCCTATTATGTAGGCAAGTAAAATAAAGAAAGGATAAACTTAAAATGTAAACCAGGAGTAGTAATAAAAAAGAAAACAAAAAATGGCTATAAAGAGCGTAAATAACCATGTTGTCGTTTCAATTGAGGAATCATAGCGACATATGTGATAAGCGCTGTGACAAAATCAATGAAACCAAAGGAGCATATCAACAGCAAAACAGAATTTCAAAAAAAAGGAAAAAGCGAAAAGCATGACATATATGAAGTACACAGCATTAAAAATAATCATACATGGCTGTAATAGAGGCTGTGAATCCAATGGCGTGAGCATATTAGGTGAAACATGTGGAGACAATAGGGAAGGCACAGCTGAGTTAAGTGGCTGTTTTCCACGTAGAATCTCTCGACGGTGAGCTATAGCAGAACGTGATGGATCCATAAAACTAAATACCAATAAGTCACATCAACGATCTACGAACAAGGATAGCTAGAAAAATAAATCAGTATAGAAGCATATGGAAAAAGATAACAGTAAAAACAGATCAATATAAGTGCTGTAAAAATAGATATATCAAAATAAGGAAAAGAGTAACGCAGATCATAACTATAGGGACATTATAATAACTAAGTAAGACTTCTAATTAATAAATAATTAATTAGGGAAGTAGCAAATTTTGTACAGAAAAAGAGAGGTAAAAAGATAAGGGCTACATAATACTAAGAAGATTTCATCAATGAAAACGCAGATCATAACTATAGGGACACTATAATAACTAACTAAGACTTCTAGTTAATAAATAATTAATCAGGGAAGTAGCAAATTTTGTAAAGAAAAAGAGAGGTAAAAACATAAGGGCTACATAATACTAAGAAGATAACGCAGATCATAACTATAGGGAGACTATAATAACTAACTAAGACTTCTAGTTAATAAATAATTAATCAGGGAAGTAGCAAATTTTGTAAAGAAAAAGAGAGGTAAAAAGATAAGGGCTACATAATACTAAGAAGATTTCATCAATGAAATAATCAACGTGGAAAACCAGAAAAGCCTATCATTTGTAACGCAGATCATAACTATAGGGACACTATAATAACTAACTAAGACTTCTAATTAATAAATAATTAATCAGGGAAGTAGCAAATTTTGTAAAGAAAAAGAGAGGTAAAAAGATAAGGGCTACATAATACTAAGAAGATAACGCAGATCATAACTATAGGGACACTATAATAACTAACTAAGACTTCTAATTAATAAATAATTAATCAGGGAAGTAGCAAATTTTGTAAAGAAAAAGAGAGGTAAAAAGATAAGGGCTACATAATACTAAGAAGATAACGAAGATCATAACTATAGGGAGACTATAATAACTAACTAAGACTTCTAATTAATAAATAATTAATCAGGGAAGTAGCAAATTTTGTAAAGAAAAAGAGAGGTAAAAAGATAAGGGCTACATAATACTAAGAAGATTTCATCAATGAAATAATCAACGTGGAAAACCAGAAAAGCCTATCATTTGTAACGCAGATCATAACTATAGGGATACTATAATAACTAACTAAAACTTTTAATTAATAAATAATTAATCAGGGAAGTAGCAAATTTTGTAAAGAAAAACAGAGGTAAAAAGGTAAGGGCTACATAATACTAAAAAGATAACACAGATCATAACTATAGGGACACTATAATAATTAACTAAGACTTCTAATTAATAAATAATTAATCAGGGAGGTAGCAAATTTTGTAAAGAAAAAGAGAGGTAAAAAGATAAGGGCTACATAATACTAAGAAGATTTCATCAATGAAATAATCAACGTGCAAAAATAGAATAGCTTATCATTTGTAACGCAGATCATAACTATAGGGACACTATGAATAAATAATTAATCAGGGAAGTAGCAAATTTTGTAAAGAAAAAGAGAGGTAAAAAGATAAGGGCTACATAATACTAAGAATATTTCATCAATGAAATAATCAACGTGGAAAAACAGAATAGCTTATCATTTGTAAGGGAGATCATAACTATAGGGACACTATAATAATTAACTAAGGTTTCTAATTAATAAATAATTAATCAGGGAAGTAGCAAATTTTGTAAAGAAAAAGAGAGGTAAAAGATAAGGGCTACATAATACTAAGAAGATTTCATCAATGAAATAATCAACGTGGAAAAACAGAAAAGCCTATCATTTGTAACGCAGATCATAACTATAGAGCTACTATAATAACTAAGGTTTCTAATTAATAAATAATTAATCAGGGGAGTAGTAAATTTTCTAAAGAAAAAGAGAGGTAAAAAGATAAGGGCTACATAATACTAAGAAGATTTCATCAATGAAATAATCAACGTGGAAAAGCAGAAAAGGCTATCATTTGTAACGCAGATCATAACTATAGGGACACTATAATAACTAACTAAGACTTCTAATTAATAAATAATTAATCAGGGGAGTAGCAAATTTTGTAAAGAAAAAGAGAGGTATAAAGATAAGGGTTACATAATACTAAGAAGATAACACAGATCATAACTATAGGGAGACTATAATAACTAACTAAGACTATATATATATTATTTACATATGCTTCGCTTTATATGCTATGTAGAACAATTTACATATGCTTCGCTTTATATGCTATGCTTTGCTTTATAGGGACACTATAAGAATGAATTTGCATTCCGCAAACAGCCGAATTAAAGCAAGTAAAGTGAGTAAGTATAATAATAGATGCATCACAATTAACGAAGCACAAACAGCAAAACTTAGGAGCACAGAAAAAAGATTATAAAGTGTACTACTCCTATATATAAACTAAAACAATAATAAAATGAAGAACAATGTGATAGCAACAAAATATAAAAGACATTTAGAATAGATAACAGAATAAAAGCAGGTATCATTACCGTAACGAAAATTAGTGAGCACAGTGCACAGCTGAAGCGTAAGCAAACTGCAAGTAAATTAGGAATCGTTGAACAGCAGCTAAGATAATTAAAGCAGCTCTGAAGATTGATGGTTCAGCTGATGATGATTCTGCATTGTTAAAAGAATGGAATTAAAGCGAATAGATTAAATAAGCGTAATAACAAATGCAGTATGATAGCGGAAAACAAATAGAAAACTTACGAAAAATACAAAAAGATTATAAAAAGATATCACGTCTATCTAAGAATAGGGAAATAACGTACAAATCCAATCTAGTGTAAAATAAGAAATTATGAAATAAGCTATAAATAACTGTCAATTGATAATATACATATATGACCATCTTATATAAACAAAATCAGCATACTGTATGAGATATAATTATGGATATAAAGAACATTAACAAAGACAATCTACGAAAACAGAACATTATAGTTAGGCATAACACAACATAGAATACTGTTAATAACTATAATATACTTATTGCATGATAGTATATATAAATTAGTATGTCATTTAAATAACATAGTTTAAAAAACACTGAGGAAACGAAAATAAAAATAACTATTATATACAACATACAAACTGGGATATATGTAAATAACACATATAAATAAGCATTTTGTATGAATAGATACAATATAATACAAAAAGAAACCATCTATCGAAATACAACAATATAGTAAAACATAGTGCAACATATCTAAGTAGAACACTATAGATAAAGATAATATAATTACTACACCATAGTTTATATAAATGATAACCTCATATAAACAACATAGGCTAAAAAACACTAACAAATGTAAAAAATGATACAAAAAGCGTTTTACACATCACATAAGCCAAAGCATATGTAAATAATATATATAAATAAACATTTCATATGAATGAAGGTAGCATAACGCAAAAGAGGTAATCATTATTACAAAACAACAAGTCAAAATAATACATGAAAACAGAATATTATAACATGCGAAAGCAGAATACTATAATTAAACATAACACGATGCACCTAAGCAGAATAGTATAACCCAACATAACACAACCATTAAATGGTAAAGTATACAAATGGATTATTCACAAGAGCAGAACATTATAACATATGGAACCACAATACCATAAATAAACATGATACAACGCACCTAAGCAGAATAGTATAACCAAATATAACAAAACCATTCCATGGTAATGTATACAAATGGCTACCACATGCAAGCAAGATAAGTAAGGGAATATAATGTTAGCTAACAAATTACCTGATAAACCGCAATCATGCGTTAGGTAATACACAGAATAGCCAGGATAAGCAAGCAACAACCCGATCGATGATTTACTTCCAAACACTGCTCTAAGTACCTACGCGAACAGAATGTAATTATTACATCATAGTTTATGTACAATTACCTCATATAAATAACATAGCTAGAAAAACATCAACAGAGCAACATATCTAAGCACAACAGTATAGCTAAACATAATATACTCACTACACTATAGTTTATATAAATGGCAACCTCATATAAATAACATAGCCTAAAAAACATTAACAGACGTCAAGAATGATATGGAAAGTGCTCTACATAGCATATAAAGCGAACCATATGTAAATAATATATATATAGCCATTTCATGTCCCTGATCGATGATTTACTTCCAAACACTGCTCTAAGTACTTACGCGAACAGAATATAATCATTACATCATAGTTTATCTACAGTTACCTCATATAAATAACATAGCTAAAAAAACATCAACAAAGCAACATATCTAAGCACAACAGTATAGCTAAACATAATATACTCACTACACTATAGTTTATATAAATGGCAACCTCATATAAATAACATAGCCTAAAAAACATTAACAGAGTTCAAGAATGGTACGGAAAAGTGCTCTACATAGCATATAAACTGAAGCATATGTAAATAATATATATAAATAGCCATTTCATGTGAACAAAGGTAGGATAACGCAAAAGAAGTAATAATTATTAGAAAATGACAAATCAAAATAATACGCGAAAGCAGAACATTATAAGATACGAAAGCAGAACACTATAATTAAACATAACACGATACACCCAAGCACAATAGTATAACCGAACATAACACAACTAATGTATACAAATAGCTATGTGATATGAATAACATAGCTAATCCAACATAGCTCAAGGTAAGAAATTACCAAATAAGGCGCAGCCGATCGCTAATCCGTTTATAGAATAAGCAGCATACAGAAAAAAGAACCCCAACGATGATCTAATCCAAAACACTGCTGTAAGCACCTACAGAGCATGCACGGTAAAGATAAGAAAAAGGGAAATCTAACAATCTAGAAATGCAACATAGTACAGAGCATGCACGGTAAAGATAAGAAAAAGAGAAATCTAACAATCTAGAAATGCAACATAGATCAGATAAACAAATTAGCAGATAATGCGTAAATGATTATCACTCTATATGAAGAAAACATTCAGGCTAAACATAAACATAAAAAAGAATTTACAATTTAGAAATCCAATATAATGTAAGGTAAGAAATTACCAGATAAACAACAAGCGATAGCTACTTAGCATCACATAAGCTGCAACCAATCGTTACTCAGTACGCAGAATAAACAACATAAACAACGAAGAGCTCCCAACGATGGTTTAATCCCGAAGGCTGCTGTAACCACCTACAAAGTATTCATGGTAAGAACAATCATAAAAAAAACCTGATAACATAATAACAGCGAGAACAAAACAAGAAACCACCAAAAACAAAAACAAAAGAGGCAAAAACGAAAAGGCGGACCATTACGGATCAACCGTGACCACAAAGCGATGACGAACAATTGGAAACAAACGGCAAAAAAATCAACAAAAAAATAAATCGCCGCGAAGCAAAGCCCATATGGGAAGGCCAACACAAGCAAAAAGCGCAGATACAAGAAAGCGATAGCAAATAGTTCAAAAGGCAAAACACGTTATATCGCGCACCAACCATACATATATATATTCGCAGGCCGACGACGAACAGATAGCGACCGAGTGTGGCACAAAGAGACAGCGGACAAGAAAACGAAAAGCAAATCACATGCAAATCCAATCAAAAACTCTAAAGCGACAACCTAGCAACCCAAAAGGAAGCACCGCTCGCAAACAGAAACCGTAAAGGTAAATCCTAGCAACCAAAAATGAATCATCACTCACCG
The DNA here is from genome assembly GCA_017311315.1 of Dendrocalamus latiflorus. Taxonomy (NCBI): domain Eukaryota; kingdom Viridiplantae; phylum Streptophyta; class Magnoliopsida; order Poales; family Poaceae; genus Dendrocalamus; species Dendrocalamus latiflorus. The sequence continues at coordinate 3,057,129 of CM029659.1, forward strand.
GAAACAAGCACCGAGACGGGAACCGACGGGCATAAAAATGGAAGCGGAGAAACCCACAAAGCGAAGCGAAACCAAGAGGCGAAACCACAGAGCGGACGACCAAAAGACGAGAACAAAAACGTAGAAGCCAGACAAAGAAACGGATGCATCGCTAATCACAAAAACAAGAAATAGTGTCTCTGGTGAAGTCCGCTACGCAGAGAAGCATCCGGAATCAGTAATGGAGTACACGCGTCACGGAAGCCGCACCGACGCACAATAAACCGGCCGAGCTGCTCGAGCGACCAACGAACCGGGCGAGCAGGAAGCAGTGATCGGACCGCTCAGAACCGTTGCTCGCAAAACACAGGCCAATCGCAAAACACACAGCTCCCGCACACGCGTCGAGCCAACAGCTCACAGCGCACACGTGGACCGTGCGAGAGAACGGAGAATCCCCCAGGTTTGTTTTAGGTATGATGCGTTAGTCTAATGATCACACCTGCAAATAAATGATCGTAGAGAAAAAATTTAAAAACTGAGAAAATAACATTTTAAAATAATAAGAGTATGGTTACCATGGATAACATGCTTAGTGCTTTAAAGATACACAAAGCAGCGTGCTAAGTGCTAACCTAGGGCTGAAAACGAAAACGGTAATTCTCGGTTACCGAAAATCGTTTTCGAAAAATTACCGATTTTTTCTCCTAAACGGAAACGGTGACGGTAACCGATAAAACGGAAACGAGAACGGTAAAAATATCCGATAATGAAAACGAAAACGATTTAGCTCTCTTCCGATCGTTTTCGAAAAATACCGTATTTAATCGGTAATTCCCGTCGGTAATTACCGATCAGTGATTGTGAACACTGAACACCCTGCGGCCTGCACCGTGCACCCCAGGCCCAGGCGGCCAGGCCCATTAGTCTCCCCGGCCCGATCCCTAATCCGTCGGTCTCGGCGTCTCTCCCACACCCCACCTCCAGACTCCCCGATCCCCAATCCGCATCCGGCATCTCCAGCCGCCGCCGCCGCCTCCATCCCCACGCACGCCTCCCGTCTCGGCGTCTCCGTCTCCGGTCTCCCACACCCCACCGCCTCCACCCATCCGCATCCGCATCCGCATCCGGGTACTCCCCGGCCGCTGACATCGCCGGGGCTTGGCCGCCTGAGCCTGCGGCTGCGGCAGCGGCGAGGCGGCGCCGGGTGGTGGCAAGGCTTGGGGCGGGGGGCGGCGCGAGGCAAGAGGAGGAGAGGAGGCCGAGCCCAATAACACACACTAGTAGCGCCTCGTGTTCTCTTCCTCTTCTCCCCAGCAAGAGGGCGAAGCCCAACCAACCCTAGCCTCCATCGCCGTCGCCGCCGTCTCCAGCGACCGTCCTACAACTCCGGCGTGTACCCCGTACGCTCTCTTCTGTGGCGAGCGATTGCCGGCGAATCTGAAGCCTGAGCGCTGAGGTGGTGGTGGGCGATTTGGGGGGAAAGGGAGGAGGATGGGATCGTCGTCGAAGGTGGTGCGGCCGGAGGAGGTGCTGGAGTCGCTCAAGAACGACGGCACCATCGATGCTCTCCGCATGAAGATCATCGCCCAGCTCAAGGCCAATGTACGCGCGCCTCCCTCCCTTCTTCCTCTTCCAATCTCCCTCTCCTGCTGGGCTGCTTGCGACCTGGTTCTTGCGTCTCGGCGGCGGCGGCCAGTTCCCTCGTGCTGAGGGCGACGATGGCGAGGTGGTAGAGTGGAGGACAATGGCGTGGAGTGGCCAGGGCTATGGATTCTTTCGAGCCTTTTGTGCTACTCTTATGTTACAAAATCACTTCTTGTTGTGTGATATTGAAGCATTGCATGGTTAGAAACCACTTCTTTGCTAAAGGCGGTAGACCCTGTTTAGGAGATATAATCATTGTATGTAACTTTGTTCCTTTGCGAAGCAACCACGTTCATGCTTTACTATCCTGGTTGGCTTCACTGCATAAAACTAATGGAATTGTGGGATCTCTGACTAAATTGCTCCAATTGAGTTAGTGCTTAGGTGTTTTAAGTTATTGTTGTTTCGATTCATGTGAGTCAGTGTTGTGTTTCCCTTGAGGAATTTTAATGGAGGAATTTAGAACATCACTGCGGTTGGTTTGAATTAGAACGCCCACTTATCCTTTGATGTTTAATTGGTGCAGTTCTATTCTACTCATTGTTTTGCATCTGGGTTCTGGGATGTTGGAATCATGTAAAGGATAACATTGAAGAATTAACTAGCCCAAGTCCAGCAGCAGATAGGACGTAAATGGTGTGATGTATTAGAGAATTGGAAGTGTTGATTATGTTATTAATGTTAGACTGTCCTTGTAGTAGAAACTTGATGTGCTGAAAGATCATGATGTATTGGATGACTTTTCCTGTCAATATTGTGTTCTGGAATGCTCTAGCAATGGAATGTCAGCTAGCAGTAGCAAATACCTTCATCTCCTATTATGCCATATAGTAGTATTAGTGTTGTAGACTTGTAATGTTTCTTCAATGGCATCAACAGCTAGTTGTGATGTTATAATTAAAGCTTATTGTTGTAATGAATGCCCAGTAGCAAACTTGTGCAAAAGGTCACTGGAAAAATGTTCATGCTTACTGTCGTCTGATACAAGCCTTGAAGAATCGACCTTGTAGCAGTAATATGGCACTATTAATGCATCTGATACATCTATCTCAAATTCTCAATTCTAGTAACAATGTATCAGATAGTGTAGTTTTATATAAACACTAAAGAAGCAATACTTATTCCAAATTACATTGACAGATTGCAGACTTGCATTCATGCTGTGCAGATTGGTGTGTAATGTGTTTATTGTATTTTAGATATCGCTTTCATGATTTTCGATCGTTATTGATGCACTTTTGATCGAATAGTTTCGTTTCCGAATTTACCGGAATATCGATGTCGTTCTCGTTTCCGACAATATCGTATCGATTTCGTTTTCGAGAAAATAATGTGAAACTGAAAGTGATTTGACCTCCTACCGATCGTTTCCAACCGTTTTCAGCCCTATGCTAACCAAAGCAGATGGTATAGCACAATCAAGGATGAAATCCCCCGAAATTCATAACCAAAAAGAAGAATGTTTTCACTCTAACAAGAATGTCATTGATCTCAAAGCGAGGTAAGTAATCACTATTCACCATTTTCAAAGCTGTGCAAATCACTTTAAAAAAAAGCATTAAAGCACCTCCCAAAAAGGTAACACTTGCACTCATGTGCTTCCTAAAATGAACACACAAAAATGTAACACTTGCACTCTTGTGCATCCTAAAATGAATATTAGTTTCATCAACATTTTTCGTAGAGCTAAGGAGATAGAGATTCTTCCAGTGAGAAATTGCATGAATTTACCCTGTTTACCCTCTGCGTTTGAACTGCATAGGAAGCTGAACAATTGAGGGGATCTTAAAAAATGCAGGTAGAAAAACAGAATCAAAAGAACAAAGACAAAAAACAGACAGAGCACACCATAAGCCTCAGTTTATCAAAGAAACTATACATGGATCTTCTGGACGAACAGGCCCAAACCTTGTCAAGAACGCAGACGCCCAAGATAGCAGCAGAAACTGCAACAGCACCGAACCCAACCCAACCCAACGTGGGCAGAGTCAGTGTTGGACCGCTTTGTGACCCAGATGAGGAAACATGCGAGGGTCACGGGATTTGGCGGATCGACAACCGGATCTGGTGGATCATGTCGTCGGCAACCAGGAAGGCGATCGGATCCAGTTAATCCAGTTGCCGGCATCCTCCTCCAGCCATGCTGGTAGCTGCCCGCTGCGCCGCCTCTGTACCGCCGGTCGCCACTCGCCAGCCTCGGACAGACGACTGCTCTATGACCCAGATGAGGAGGCGGACGAGGGTCGTGGGATCTGGCGGATCCCGTCGCCGGCAACGAGGAAGACAACCGGATCCGATGGATCTCGTCGCCGGCGTCCTCCTCCCACCATAAGCCTTCAGCATGCTGGTAGCCGCCCTCCTCGGCCCGCTGTGCTGCCTCCGTAGTTCCGGTTGCCTCCTGTCGGCCTTCACCGCCGTGCTAGTCGCCGCCGCCGTGAAGGTTGATGATCGCGTGGAGGCTGGAGAGAATGGCTCTTCGTGTCGCGGTCTTCGGTGTTGAGAGCTGCAGGCAAACTGTACGAGAATGCGGATCGATTAGGGAAATGATAAGGGGGACGAGAATGCGGCTCGGCGGTGTGGAAGTTACCGGCGGTGTCGGCGGGAAGGGATGTGTTGCGGTCGGTGAGGTCGAGGCTCTCCTTCTCGCCGCCCATCGCCGGAGCTCCGTTGTGGCCTGCTTCGCCTTCGACTTGGACTTCGCCGCCGCGCCGCCTAGGACAGGAGAGGAAGCCCTAGGAGCGGGAGATGGGCGGTGAGAGGAGGCGGCGGTGGAGCAGAGGGGTGGGGGGAGGAGGAGGCGGCGGCGGCGGAGCGGAGGAGCGGGGAGGCGATGCGGGGTAGGGAGGGAAGGAGGAGGAGACAGCGTGTGGGGAGGGAAGGAGGAGGAGGAAGGCGCGTGGGGGGGCGGAAGACGAGGCGGTGCGGGGTGGAGCGGAGGGGTAGCGGGGTGGAGCAGAGGTGTGGGGGCGATGATTTCGTGAGGATGGAGCGGAGGCGTGGGGGCGACAGTTTCGTGAGAAGGGTGAGGTCTACATCTCAGCTAGTTTAGCTTTTTTGTGAGAAGGGGTGGGAGAGACTGCACCAACCACCAACTCCTTTTTAAGGAGTAAAGATACGTTGCGCGCTTGTCTCATCTCCGAAGAGCGGCAGGCTTGTGATCCGTTGTGTCTCCACGTGCCTGCTTCAAATCAAATCTTCGTAGTGCATGCATGGCGATCGAATTGCTTGGAAGCAAAGCTATTAGCCCGGTTTCAAACAGGATTTGGTTTCTGGCTTCCAACTTACAGAAAGCTAAAAACTTTTTGGGACATGTTATCTTTTTAACATAATATCTCTTTTTTTACGTGTTTTTCCTTTTGTTTTCTTTTTTCTTTGTATTATACATGAAGATATAACAATGTTTTATTTTTCTTTATTTTTATTTGATCGAATGTCTAAGAAAAAGCAACAGCCGTTGCAATATTATTTTAGCTAAAAGCCATAGAAAAAACCGAATTAGACATGATTTTAATTACTCTAGTTAATTAATTCCGGGTAGACGCAGTACGAACGGAGATATATCAAGTCCGGCCCAGCCCAACGGACAGTCCTTTCACAGATGGGCCTGCAAGGCCTAGCCCAGCAACAGGACCCACGGCAAGAAGAAAAAAAACTGTCACAGTTAAACGCCGATTAGCCAGCCAAATCACACTAATCTCAAAGAAAAAAACAGCCAAATCACACGATGCAGATAGCAGCTGGACGGATCAACGCGTAATGCCGCCGACAAGTCTGAAGTATCCCTGTATCCAACCTTTCACTCAACCAGCACGCTGATACGCATAGGATTCGTAGTGCAAGTACATGAATAGAATCATAAATATTTCATAATACTAATACTTCGTGCTGGCCTCTCACTATTGTATGAAGTTTCTTATGATTATTATTCTCTTGCAAGTAGCTGCATTTCTTTCAGAGCGGTTGTGTTGTCGCCATGATTGGAGGCAACAGCTACGACCTAATTTTCAGTTGATCTAATGCACACATATATACGCATTCATAGCAACATTAAAAAAAAAGATTAGCTATACGCCACTTAGACAAACCGCAATCGGTTATACCAATCCAATTATTCCCGGTCTCAGCCTTTGTTAGAGTATTATTCTCTGTCTAGTTATCTACAAATTAGTATCATACTAGTCAGATAATTAGACATGTGCTTATGCAATATGAATTCCTAGTTGCAACCGACGGTTCACACGGTCACACCGACGTGCATGCGCGTAAGGCAGGAGCAATTCAGTCCAAGCAGCTCCAGAAATAGATCCTACGGCCCCGTATCTGACACGTGGATACCCTCTGTAGCCGTTCGATCATAATTCAGATTACGATCGAAATGGTTGCAGATAGTGTCCTCGCATGGAGTCACTATCACAAAAAGAGTTATTATAGACGATTCAAAATCGTCATCACAGATGGTTTCTGAACCATCTAATTTATTTGTTTACGATAACAGGTTGTTATCATAGACGGCTCTCAAACCGTCTGTGATAAGTTACAACATAGATAAATTTTCAAAAAACCATCCGTGATATATCAGATATCACAAACGATTCTTAAACATAACCGTTTGTGTGATATCTTATATATCACAGATGGCTAATACACAAAATCGTCTGTAATATGTCATATATCATAGACGGTTTGATGTTACAAACCGTCTGTGATAACTATTTGAATAACTAAATTATTTTCTATTTTTCGGCTAGCCATGCTCTTTGAAAATAAGCAAACAGATCACATATATAACACACGACAATTATTACATAGATCTCACAAATGAATTAAACAACTGAATGAAATACAATTGATTGAATTGTTTGATTAAGCACAATTGAGTGATTATAATTGTATCAAATGTTTGAATATCTAATCATCATCGCCGGGGTTGAGCTCTCCATTCGGGTGAAGGACCTCCACCATCAAGAATTCAGAGAGATTTCCTCAAACTTCGACGAGTTTGTCAAGATCGAATGCACTTTCGTCGAATTCTATGCCCTGTCGCTAGGATTGTTAAAGTCATTAGCGCGCGCACACACACACATACACATATATACATATACATATACATACATACATACATACATACATACATACATACATACATACATACATACATACATACATACATACATACATATATATATACATACATACATATATATATATATATATTGATAATCATGAAATAATTATTGGCAGATTGACAAACCTTTGAATCATTCATCTTAGTGGCTATGATTTTCTGCATATGGTGGCAAACATAGAATCCACATACGTTGCCCTGTAGCTGTTGGTGGCACTGCAAAAATAGAATTACATACATATGTATTGTCAATTCTAGAGGTATTATTACGAAATGTGATATAAGATTGTTGTGTTGTAGCGGGTACCGAAAATCACGTCCTATGTCACAGTGTAGCGCTGGATTTCTTGTGTTTCTCTCCTCGGACAACGTAAGCGCTGAACAACTTACGTGATTCCGAAAAGTTAGCCTTGGCCATTGCAAACAAAGGAAAGACTACAATAGAGTTATGTATAGAGGAAATGAGTTTGCCTGTCAATTGCTTGTTGCACACAGGTGAAGTTGTGATTGTTCCTAAGTAGAGAATCAAGGTATATTACCTTGCTCCATTTTGGTACCATCACAATCAGAATCCAGTGAGACCTAGTCATGTATGTCACAATAGTGATTAATCCTAAGTTCATATTATGTATAAAGTAGAAATGAAACTTATATGTCAACTAGTAAAGTATTTACCGCTAGTTGAAGATTACTAAGATGTAGTCCGTGTTATTCTGAGAAAGTAATCTCGTCGTTATGTAATCTTTGATGAATGACACATTTTCATTGCTGGATTGCTTAGAGACCAAGTGTAGGTCGAGGAAACCCATGGGTTCTCGTCGTCGCCGAACTTGTTGGATCATAAATCTATACAGAAGCAATGATTTATGACATTTATCGGTATTATGTGAATGTAGAACTTGATTGTATAGTACACTTATATTGTCCAGCATTGTATAAGTGAAGCGTTGAGTTTGTCGAGGTTGAATAATAAGAGTAAGTCTTCGAAGGTCACGACGAAGTGGCTTGAGTCATGGAGGAAATGCACCTCCGTATATCTCACAGTAAATCCAGTTTGCTGGTTTGGCTTCCTGTTGGACATGCATGTATTCTTTTTTACTTCCATTCCCAATGGACAAAGAATCTTTTTGGCTTGGTAAGTGGTTCTCAGCAACACATTTTCCTTTGGAAGGATATTTAATAGGAGACCTAACAACGCTGTTAAACTCTTGTTGGCCCAGTCAGCCGCCGCGTCAGTAAGCCCAATCAACCAGTGCACTATTCCATGAGCCGAATCCACCGTAGACTAGCCTTCTCCATGCAATGGGTTCACAACACAATACCTTTTCCGATTTCCAGCCTTTTTCTCGAGATTAGATTTTTTCGACTCCAATTGACCTAATTCTTTTTCCTAAATTCATATAAAATTGAGTTCTATCTTTTGGTTTTGGTTTTGAATTTTTTGGAGTTCATTTGAATTTATTTTGGTGTTTCGTTTCGTTTTCTCTCTTGTTAGATCACGCGTTCGAAAGAACTGAAACAGGATTCCAAGATCAAGAGCCATTAACTGAGCAAAGTCAAGGCAAGTCATGTTCTTTGATCATGTTGAACTCAGTTTTCAAATCTATTATGTATTACTTTGTTTTAAATTATCATTCATTGCTATTTTAGTATAAAATCCTTGTATTTGGTAGTTATTGTCCAAATTGATTAATCCCTCCATGATAATTTGGTTGCCATGATTCCATTGCCACCATAGAATGGGTAATTATCTTGTGATACAATAATAGTTGTCACCTGGGTTATACGCTTAAATTGCTTAGCCATGTTTATAGTCGTGTTGGGTTCATCATCACATGTAATCAAATAATTAATTTTGACTTAATAAGATATTGAATCATGGTGGTAGCTATAGTGATAAAACTTGTGAGCCATGACATTGGGGTGTCATTGGTGTTGGTTATACAAAATTTATTTTCACCTGGGCGAATGATCGTGCAGTAAAGAGAGGTGCAATTTGCACATTAGGATGTGGATGTTTTGCCTGGGTAAATCTAAGGACTTAACTTTATGCACCATTGATCTGAGCCTTACCGTACAACCACATGTCCAGTATGGGATGGACCTGGCTGATTAATTTGGGATGTTTCAATTTTGGTTCCGTCGTTGGGATGAGTGTGGTGTGGTCGGAGCTATGGATCTACATTGGCGCAAGAGGGGGCAATTATCGACTAGGTGGTAGCTTACTCAACAGTGAAACCTTAGCGAGGCGGAACTGGGTTGAGATTAAACATTGTAAAGGTCTTGTCATGATCTCTCCGCTGCACACCAAACGAAGTGTGTTAATCTAGTGGCAATTTGAGATAATCATGTCTTGTGGGCAAAGTTGTACAACCTGTGCGGAGTGTAAAACTATTCGAATAGATGTGTCCCCGGTTATGAAGAATGCTCGGTGATTTCACACGAGGGGTAGAGTTTTCATAAAAACCTAGTTGGGTTAACTTAGGAGGTGAATGGTTAGTTCACTGGTGATTTATTTCTTGAATGGTAGTTCACGGGTGATTCATTGGAGTGAATGGTCAGTTCACTTATGGGTTGTCTCAATTTCTTTGATTACTTATTTATTATCATTTTCAAAGTTCGCTTTTCAATTTATTTATTGTATTTACTTTAAATTGTTGTTTTCTGCAAAATTAACCTTTCAGCTATCCATTGTTAGTTCTTGCATACTATATTGCAATTTTGTTACCAACGACTTGCTGAGTACTCTATGTACTCACGGCTTCGTCCATATTTGCTCAGTTGAGGAAGAAGGACCAGATCAGTAGGAGCTACTAGACGGAGGATACTTCGACGACTTCGCGGATTAGGACTTCGCTCCCCAGTCGATTGCCTGTGGGCATGTCGAGTGGCTACTACACTCATTTCTGTTTTTCCGCTGCCAGTTTCTTTAAGCCTTTAGGCTATTAATTGTAAGCATGACCATAAGGTCGTATTCTGATAATTATTAATAATATTTGAGTCTTTTCTTAGTAAATTGTGATATGATCGATATTTCATCTTTGTTTATATTATGTGCAGTAGCGTGATCCTGAACTGGTGCAGAATACACATGAGAGTTCGGATTTGCATATTCGGGTCTCGACTGTTGGATTATCCATCGTAGTGCAATTTTTCTGACTAAGTCTGGAACTTCACAAATAGTCCAATTTTGGCATCCACACTTGGTTCTTGGCTTCCACTGACTAGATATGAGCTAGAGAGATCTAGCGTGTATCACAACTAGCTAGTTTCTTGGCTTCCACTGACTAGATATGAGCTAGAGAGACCTATCATGCATCACAACTAGCTACCTAACTTCATCAAACTCAAGTTACTAGATTTGAACCCCTTAATAGTATAGCCAAAGTACAAATAAAATCTATTACTAAAATGATCCAAGTCAACTCCTTGGTCATTTCTAGGGTCCTTAACCTTTATACTTTGCCATCATTTACACCTTCTTGGGATCTATGAATACCAAGAACACACAATATGCCAATGTCAAGCACTAACTCAACTTAATCACTTGAGACATGGTTAGTCCTGATAAATAACAGTCATTAATTATCAAAACACTGAACTATCCAAAAATTAGGACATATATGCTTACAATCAGTAGTATTGAGTTGCATATATCAATCACTTCACTCAAAAATTTAAGTTGATAAGAAAAAATAGACAACATACTTTAACAAGTAGTGAAAGTTGAAATAATTTGACCGTGTAATTCTCCGGTTGCATACAATCGAATGTATATAACACACCAGTAGACGGTGGAAGTAAATTAATCGAAATGATAGAGCGTAACGTGGCAAACGTGCAACTAGTTATCGGCGCATCAGGTGCGGGAAACCCTTTCTGATTAGCTCCCGCGTCGCTGTTGGCGTAGGCTGTGAGCCAGGGGAAGAGAACAACATCAACACCAACCGTGGCAGCCCAACGTGCTCGTCATGTCATCTCTCTGCTCTTCTTGGCTTCTTCCAAGCTCTGCTCACCGTGTTGCCTGGGCTAGCCAAGGGTTAATTCTTGCCGTGGCTTAGTTTAACGAGCTAGTCAAATCAATTCAGACAACAAAGGTGTACAAGGGCAGTTTTGTGAGTACTACAGTATACTTGGAAAGAACACATTACTCTGTCTTACGCCGCTCGCAACCCTGATTTTTGGGCCAAACAACCAGGGGCGGATCACATCTCGGACAGGGTAGGCTTCAATCCGGAGTGTAGAAAAATATCTAGTGTACAGTTCGGGTAAATTCAGTTCAGTCTTGGTAATATTTTTATGATCCAGCCTAGATAACTTAGATCATTTCACCACTGAGTCTGGGGTGTAACTAAATCCTGGTTCCACCACTGCAAACAACGTAGATGAAATACTGGCGGACTAGCTACCGATTAGCTCGTTTTTTATCCCCTTCTGCGGCACATGGATAATAAATATTGCAATCTGCAAATGGTCGATGCTCTGCCCAAGTGGATCCCCATGAAAGTCAAAATGAAGTTAATCGTTGTCCCCATTTTTAATGGCAACGAGATTAAACAAATTAAAGGGAAAACGCCCACTATTAGCGTCTCACGCTGTAAAAAAAAGTCAGTAGTCAGCAGGGTCATCAGTGGCCGAGGCGACTAGAGAACAACGGGGGAGCAAATAGACAAAGGACTTGATCTGGACTTCATATCTACCTCCAATTACCCTGCACCTCTCCACCTTCCCTCCCACCTCCTTCCTGTCTCCTCTGCCCCTCCCTCTCCGAAAGGTGGAGGAGATCCATTGCTTCCAATGGATGCCTCCCTTTTCTGAGCCCTCTCTTCCTCCTGCTGAAAGCAACTCCTGATCGGATTCGTACTCTGAACCTCAGCTGGTACTTAGTTTCTTCTCCCTGCTTCTTGGTTCTCTGCTCTTCTCTTCACCTGGTTTTCGGCCTTCTTGGTTTGGTTCTGCTCTGGGTTTAGGAGGGAGGGGTGGCTGCTTCTTCTGTCCTGTGATGGATGAGCAGAGGACTGGATGAGGCATGGGTTTGTTTCCTGGGGCGTTTTGCCTTCTCGGCCAGGTTAGGAGGAGAAAGTCCCAATCTTTCTTCCGGGAGCCTTGACGGTTTTGTGGGTTCTTGTTTCCTGTTTTATTACGCCTCTTGTTCGATTTAAGTTTAGTTGAGTTGCCAATCTTATTCAATTTGGGGAGACTTCTGAATACAGTTTCTTGAGATTTTACATACAAAAAAGGTTCTTTTCTCATGCTTGCTGGTGCATATTTCTAGTAATTCAGAAATACTAGTGCTGCTTATTTACTGCATGCAAAATTCGCTTTTACTTAAGGGACAGTATCAGAGAGATTCAGAATGAACCACTAAACTTGGTTCATCAGTAGTGTTTTCTGATCAAAGCATGTTGCACCATCTTGCGATGTGATTTTTTCTTTTTTTTTCTTTAACATAAATACTGGCTAATTTATTCTCCCTTTATTTTCCATGTGATCTAAGCAAGGTGACTCGAACATAAATTGATCTCTCGGGTGCACTCCTGTTGAAGAAGCCATGGGGTCCGGGGACTGGTTCAAGACGATCATCAGCAAGAAGAAGTCGAAACGGGGCAAGTCAAAGCACGCAAAGGTACTCCTCCCTTACTCTCCCTTCTGTCCCAGTCTCGAGAAGAAAAAGAAAAGATTTAATCTTTCTTTCCAAACTTCCAAGTCCCTGTTGAATGTCCTGTACACCTTGCATAGTTGCATGCCTTCTAAGCAACCTGAAAAAAGATCCATCCATTTCATTCCATCATTAAGAAGGGCCAGGACAACACACACAACCTCCCTGTGGTGCAACTTGGTGTCTTGTTGTTGTGGTCATCATAATAGAAAGTTGGACGTAAGGAAAGCTTGATTTGTTGATAGCAACAATGGCAGGTACGGCCGATACTGACTTGTAGACAGTATGTGTGAGTTAGGTGCTACGGCCTTTGAAATAGGAACTTCTGAATATTTGGAATTTGGGTGCAGATCTGAAATCGTCAGCATGGATGATGAGTATGCTAAACATCAAATGATTGTTCTTTGATTAGCTGAGTTCTATGCTGATTATTTATGTTCTATGGTTCAGAAATCGGAAATGTATGGCTATTATTTACTAGGCAGTGGCATAATAGCTCGTGTTCTCTTCTTTGTTACTACTTTAGGAGGAGATCTACAGTGTCCCTATAAAAACTAGATTTCTCATTTGGGAGGCATTTCTCAACAGTTTCTGTTAGATTCAGTTACCAAATATATTCAACTCTCACTTTTGGACTTGGACTGGTCAAAGAAATTTGACTGTTGATTTTACCTTCATAACTTTTTGCTGCTACATCAATTTTCAGACATCAACTAGCCTAACATCTCCCATGACTCCTCCCTTGTAGTACAAACTTTTGCTCTATTAGCACATTCTGGCCGACTTTCGTTGCTGCGGTTTTTGACATACTGGCTACAGTGTATAATATCATTTTGCTTGTGATTTGCGCCCGGGTCTCAGTCCCCCTGTATCTTCGTACTTCCTCTTAATGAAGCAGGCCGATCTCCTACTGTGCATCCTGGCATAGGACTCCTATACATCAACTCATGGATCTTTTACAAATGATCAACTTACATCGATTCTCACATGTTTTACTTTGCCAATGAAGCTTGCTGGTCAAGTACCCAATGGGGTCAACCCAACAAATCAGAAGTCCAATGGTCCTTCTTCTAGTAGTGACCCTGAAGACAATGTGGCACTAGAGGAATGGGCAGCTACTCGGATTCAGAATGCGTTTCGACGCTACAAGGTAACATCAATCATGTATTGCTTCCTTCATTTTGACTACTGAATTTTTTTTGAAAGCTAATTTTGAATACGGAATTGAGTGAATTGCTAATAAATAGGTATGCATCTGTTTTTTTGTTGTGTATCATTATTTAAATGCAGGCAAGGAAAACTCTCCGTTGTCTGAGGGGAGTTAAAAGATTGCGCATTATTGGACAGACCAATCCGGTTAACAAGCAGACCGCTGCCACATTGAGCTACATACAGTCTTGGAACAAGTTACAGGCAGAGATAAGAAACCGGCGTGCTTTTATGGTCACTGAAGGACGCAATAGGAAGAAGAAGCAAGAGAATCAAATGAAACTTGAAGCAAAACTCCATAATTTGCAGGTGAGTTTCCTCCCTCAAGGAATAAGTTTCCTTATAAATTTTTTTACTAACCTGCTTTTTTTTTTGTCAGTGCAAAGTATGCACCTTTTTTTTCAAGGAAAGTACTAGAAAAAAAGGTTCTTTGACATTACATTTAATTTTGTTCCTTTATATGTTTTAACAGGTCGAATGGAACGGAGGCTCGGATACTATGAAGGAAATACTTGCGAGAATTCAACAGAGGGAAGAGGCAGCAGTAAAGCGTGAGCGAGCCATGGCGTATGCGTTTAACCATCAGGTTCATACTAACTACTATAACTGACATTGCAACTCATTCATATTACAACACTTCATTTAGATTTGGATCCAACTTATGACAGACTCAAGCATCATTCTAGAATCCTAGGCCTGTTTCTTAACCAAGTTACTAATTAGCTATTCCAGAATTGCACTATACCAGCATTTCGATGTGTTCCTCAACAATGTAAAATTCTAAACTAAATTCTGCCCTATTGCAGTGGAGGGCAAGGTCTGCCACAAGTCTAGGAAACTTCAACTATGAAATCGGGAAGGGTGGCTGGGGCTGGAGCTGGATGGACCGCTGGATCGCTGCACGGCCATGGGAGCCCCGGTCTCTGGTCCACCCTGAGAACCCGAAGAAAGGACAGGCAAAAAAAGACAACAGCAGCACAAACCAGTCAGCTCTGAAGCTGCAAGGCTCAATCAATCTTAGCACTGTCAATGACCGAAAAGTCCCTAAGAAGAAGTCATCATCACCCTCTCCCACTGATCAGAAGAAACCGGTAGCAAAGGCAGCGGCTGGCCCTCCCAAGGCGAAGTCGAAGGACATGAAAGAGAGCCAAGAGAAGCAGCAGCAGCTAGAGGTTCCTTCGCTCAGCGCTTGAAACCCACTGCGAAAGAAACTGTTACTGCACATTGTATGATAAATCTTGTGAAGTTCTCTTTTGTATTTTTTCTCCACTTTGCACCCCCCCGGCGTTTTACAGTGATATGGAACAAGAAGTGACCAATGTAGAATGTATTTGGTTTGAGCAATTGCACACATATCTGATGAAAGTGTGGTTTTGGTTAGGAGTAGGATCTCTGCTATTCATTGTGTGCTGTTGTTTGTAATAAGACGTGCCTGGCTGTCTGCTTGAATGGAAGGTTTCGTTGGAACAGTTATTTAAGTTCCTTCTTTTGTTCATAGCCTAAGGATCACATGGTAAATCTAACAAATGTACTTGATTATCATTTACCACTCAAGAGTGAAACTAGAGAAGAAAAAAAAAGCTACTGTTTCACCTACCACATTGTGTATGAAAATCTTCACTCTGATGGAGAAGTACTTTTTGTCTGGTAGCTCTACTAACAAATTTACAGTTTTCCCACTGAACTGTAGTTACTGTACTGATGCCTGATGCTGCATCAGTAGCTCTTCCGTTTCCTCTTTGAAGCCTGGCAATGCTTGCACCGAGACGAACATTGTGTGCTGCTGTAATTAGACGTGTCTGGCTGTCTGCTTGAATGGAAGGTGTTGTTGGAACAAAATTTCAAGTTCCTCACTTTCTTCATAGTTCTACGATCAGATGGTAAATCTATCAAATATACTTCATTATTATTTACCTCGCAGAGTGAAACTAGAAACAAGTACCGTTTTACCGCCTTCATCGTGTGCAAAAATCTTCAGTCTGACGGAGAAGTAATTTACTTTGGTAGCGCTACTAACAAATTTACAGTTTTCCCATTGTGGAATTGTAGACCCACCCCGAATAAAACCACATGGATATAAATGTTATGAATAGCGCTTGTATTCATATGAGGCCAATGGGCCAGAATATATACACAAAGTACAAGTGGTAAATATGCAAAGAACCCCTCATAACAATGGGGAATAACAAACTATACATATCTCTAACACCCCCCCTCAAACTCATGGTGGATCAACAACACTGAGTTTGGAGAGGTAGAAGCTATGCTGTGCTCGAGTCTGGGCCTTCGTGAAGAAATCCGCTATCTGAAGCTCCGAAGGCACATACTGAAGAGTAATCATCTGATCATGCACACAAGACCTCATGAAAGAAGCATCAACACCAATATGCTTGGTGAGCTCATGCTTCACAGGATCACGAGCAATACTGATAGCACCTGTACTGTCTGACAAGAGAGGGGTCGGTGTAGTGACAGAAACACCAAAATCCTCAAGTAACCACCGTAGCCAAGTAATCTCTGCTGTCAAGAGAGCCATAGCTCGCAACTCAGCCTCTGCACTCGAACGGGACACTGCAGTCTGTTTCTTCGTCTTCCAGGCAATAAGGGAACCACCAAGAAAAACACAGTAAGCAGAGATAGACCGGCGATCAGAAGGATCGCTGGCCCAAGTAGCATCCGAATAGGCCTGAAGCTGTAAAGAGCTGGAACGTGGAAAGAAGAGACGGCGAGAGATAGTCCCGCGAAGGTATCGCAGAACTCGAAGAAGGTGGCTGTAGTGGACCTGAGTAGGAGCGGAAACAAACTGACTCAGAATATGAACTGGATAAGTGATATCCGGACGAGTAACAGCAAGGTAGACAAGACTCCCAACAAGATGACGATAGCGAGTCGGATCAGAAAGAGGCTCGCCATCAGAGAGTCGGAGGTGAACATTGAGCTCCATGGGAGTCTCAACAGTACGCTGATCAGCGAGAGAGGCGCGATCAAGAAGATCCTGAATATATTTTGCTTGGGACATAAAGAAACCATCTGGAGTGGAAGTAACCTCAATCCCAAGGAAGTAACGAAGAGGACCAAGATCCGACATAAGGAACTGCTCACTAAGACGAGCCTTGACAAAGGCAATGTACTCAGAATCATCTCCCGTAATGATCATATCATCAACATACAGGAGAAGAAGAGTCCGACCACGAGACGAAGTGTGGACAAAGAGCGCAGGATCATGATCACTAGCTGAAAAAACCAGCAGCAGTGACCACAGAGGAGAAGCCCTCAAACCAAGCACGAGGGGCTTGCTTAAGGCCATAGAGAGAGCGACGAAGACGACAGACCATGCCCTCAGGAACAGAATACCCAGGTGGCGGATGCATGTAGACCTCCTCACGCAACTCGCCATTAAGAAAGGCATTCTTGACATCAAGCTGAGAAACAGACCAGTGGCGAACAGACGCCACTGAAATAAGAGTCCGAACAGTGGTCATGTGGGCTACAGGAGCAAAAGTCTCGTCGTAGTCAACACCATGCTCCTGCTGGAAACCACGAGCAACAAGACGCGCCTTATAGCGCTCAAGAGAGTCATCAGAACGAGTCTTAATCTTATAGACCCACTTACAAGTGATGGGATGAGAATGAGATGGACAAGGAACAAGATCCCAAGTACCAGTACGCTCAAGGGCAGCAATCTCCTCGGCCATGGCAAGCTGCCACTCAGGGTGAGTAACAGCATCCCGGTAGGAGACAGGCTCACGAGTAGCCGCGCCAGCAAAGGCAAAACGGGCAGGAGGCCGAATCAACTGGCGATCGCGGAGAGCGTAGCGAGGAGAAGATGGCCCATCAGGGGAAGATGGAGCATCAGAAGAAGAGGGAATATCAGAAGAAGATGGCTCAGCTGGAAGATCCTCAAAACGAGGTCGACGAGTGTAGAAGATAAGAGGAGGAGGTACTGTAGTAGGAGCCTGAGGAGTCGTAGGAGACGACACAGGCGACGACAACGGCGGAGAGGCCACAGGAGGAATATGTGGAGACTCAGTGGGACAGGTGGACGAGGGCAAAACAGATATAGGTGTATCTGAAAAGGTCAAGAAAGACAGAGACTCCACAGAGGAAGCCGAAGGAGAGGCAGGACGTGGGTAGAATGGACGAGACTCGTCGAAAGTCACATCCCGAGAAACCCGCATCCGACGACCAACAGGATCCCAACACCGATAGCCCTTGTGCTCGACACTGTATCCCAGAAAGACACACTCAACAGACTGAGCGGTCAGTTTGGTGCGTTCTCGAGGGGCGAGGAGAACGTAGCAAACGCAGCCAAACAGATGAAGGGCAGAGTAGTCAGGAAGAAGACCACAGAGACGCTCAACAGGGATCGCACCCTTAAGAGCAGAAGAGGGCTGGATGTTGACGAGATAGGTGGCAGTGGAAACAGCCTCGGCCCAAAAGTGAGGTGGAATAGAGGCGGCGATCATCAGAGCACGAGCCGTCTCAAGGAGGTGCCGATGCTTGCGCTCAGCGACACCATTCTGAGCATGAGCACCAGGACAAGAGAACTGAGCGAGAGTGCCCTGCTCAGCAAGGAAGCTGCGCAGGTGACGAGAGAGGTACTCGCCAGCAGAGTCAGCACGAAGGACACGAATAGGAGTGGAGAACTGTGTGTGTATCATAGTGGCAAATTGTTTATAGATAGGCAAGGCCTCACTACGAGAAGACATGAAATATATCCAAGTGTGGCGAGAGAAATCATCTATAAAAATAATATAATAACGATGACCCCCTTTCGAAACAAAGGGAGCCGGGCCCCAAACGTCTGAATGAACAAGATCAAAAGGACGCTGAGACACAGACTCACTATGAGGATAAGGAAGCTGAATCTGTTTACCTAACTTACAGCCCTGACAATCTAAAGATACGTCTCCTGAGACAGACCCCAGAAGACCACGACGAACTAAGGACGACAGACGGGATCCACACAGATGGCCAAGACGGTGATGCCACTGCTGGAAAGAGCCGGTAGACGAAGTGGCAGAAGCGGAGAGACTGGCGGCGGTGGTGGCAGCGGAAGGAAGGTGAAGCCAGTCAAGCTCCCAGAGACGCTGTGAGTCACGGCGCCGAGGGCCAGAACCAACCAGAGCTCCCGTGTGGCGATCCTGAACACAACAAGAGTCAGAGTCGAGAATGACCCGATAACCAAGGTCAGTAATCTGCCCAGCAGAAAGAAGCTGTAAGGTAAGGCGAGGAACATGAGCAACAGAAGGAACATGAAAGGATGAGTTGCTAAGAGATCCTCGACCAGAGACAGAAAGAGATGTACCATCAGCAGTAAGAACACTGACAGGAGAATCAAGAGGTGTAATAGAAGACAGAGTGGAAGGATCAGGAGTCATGTGAAAAGATGCTCCAGAATCAAGAATCCACGGGGAGGTGCCTGACTGTGTAAGAGGTGGTCTCTCAGTGCCCGAAGAGTCAGTAGCAGAACCTGCAGAACCTGTCGAGGGAGAACCTGAAGCGGCAAGTAGGCGTCGAAGTCTGGCTATCTCCTGCTCGGTGAGAGAAGCTGCTGAAGAAGTCGAGGCAGACGTCGTCGTAGAAGCACTAGTGCCAGTAGAAGAAGGGCGTAAAAGATGCCGCTTCTTCTTATAGCACTGGGACGCAGTGTGACCATCCTTGTCGCAGTAGGAACAGTGAGGACGGCCACCTCCAGACGGAGGACGGCCACCACCACCTGTGGTAGCCGCTGGAGGAGGCAGTGTAGCAGGCGGACGAGCGGCGAGCACAGAGGGGAGTGGCATCAGACCAGCACCACTCAAACGAGTCTCCTCTGCGCGTAACTCGTAGCGTTGACGAAGATGAGTCCACATCTGGAAAGCCGAAGGGAGTCCCACCACCTCAGAAGAGAACTGAGGCTGGACACTGGCGATGAAGACAGCAGCAGCCCGAGCGTCGTCATCGTACCACTGAGTGTAGACGGTCAGACGATCCTTGTAGGAATCCAGAGCCTCCTGGTAGGCAGAGGCAGCTTCATCATCAGCTTCATCATCAACAGCAGCCTTATCGGCTGTCGGGGGCAACGCAACAGGCGTAGGCTTCGTCGGAGGAATAGGGCAAGGCGGGCAGGTGACATCGCCAGAGAGGACGCCCCAGAGACGAAGACCACGCATGTGAATGCGCATGTGAGACACGAAGTCGGTGTAATTAACACCATCAAACATCACCGGGCAGCGAGGGAGGGAAACGGTGCCCATTGGTAGGCGGCGTTGGACGGCGCGGCGACCAAGGCAACGAAGTCTAACAGGCGGCGCTGGACGGCGCGGCAGTTAGAACAACGTTTTTTTTGCCTTTTTTTTCTTTCTTTCTTTAGCTTCTCTGAGAAGCTAACGAGACTTAACAGATCCGATCGGATCGGGCAGCCGGCGCGGGAGCGGTCGGCGACGGCCGGCGCGGAGGACGGCCGGCGCGGAGGACGGCTGGCGCGGGAGCGGCCGGCGCGGAGGACGGCCGGCGCGGGAGCGGCCGGCACGGAGGACGGCCGGCGCGGGAGGGGCCGGCGCGGGAGCGGCCGGCGCGGAGGACACCGACGGCGGCAGGGCCTTCACCGACGGCGGACGGCAGCGGGGAGCGCACGCGGAGTCGTCGGGGGACGACGGCGCACGCGGAGTCGTCGACGGGATGACGGCGACGGCGGCAAGCGAGGCGAGGGAAAAAAAACCCTAGGTACGCTCTGATACCATGTTATGAATAGCGCTTGTATTCATATGAGGCCAATGGGCCAGAATATATACACAAAGTACAAGTGGTAAATATGCAAAGAACCCCTCATAACAATGGGGAATAACAAACTATACATATCTCTAACAATAAAAACACAACCTTTGAGCATATTATCCTCCCAAATTTTGTTGTTAATATAAGTTAGACCATGCAACCTCCACTGACAAGCCAACATCACGATAACGTGCCATTTTCGTACAGCTTCCATTCTCCTGCGGCAAAAAACTCATAGAATGAAACAGACAACCTCATCGTCTGTTGAAAATAAGAGCAATGCATGCTTAGGAATATTCTATAATACTTGGGAATTGCCATGATCTAGATATTTTACTAGTAATTTCCTAGAAAAAACTATTTAGGAATACTTCATGGCAAATGTTAGAATTATCTAGAATTTAGATATTTAGGAAGAGAAGAGATATTCATAGTTATAGGTCTTGGATTGTACCATATGAGAACAATCCAACGGTGTTGTAACACTATAAATAGGGTGTCATACCTTCCTTTGTGTGTGCCATGGATGAGTAACCATAAGAGTTAGCACGAGCATATGAGTGTTAGGGATGACCATGAGAAGGCCATGGGTAGAGTAAGAGTTAGGATAGACACTAAGAGTGTAAAGTTGTGATGTACCAAAGTTTGTAGTAGTAAATAAAGAGTTGAGTAACCATATACTCTCATATTGAATACACTTGGCATTTGTGTGCTTCTCCTTGAGTCCCTTTGCATCCTCAATAGTCACTGCATCCGACTAAGATTGCTTCTAAGTTTACTATCCAGTCTCGTATCGACAATAGTTGGTGCTATCCGTGAGGACTCGAGCAAGAAGTCATGCCATCTAAGAAGGGGAAGGCAAGTAAGGTCACCAAGATAGGAGGTACGAACCCCCCTCTAAGGCTGAAGTCAAGCCAGATCATAGCCCATGCTGCCCTAGGGCCGGAGGCACAGTCAGACCTCTTCACAGAGGCCCAGGTCACCGGCAAGACCGTGGCTTCCCAGGATGCCGACCCTCCAAATGCTCACAGGGATGTGGAGCAAAGTTATAGGACCTCTAAAAGTAGTTGAGTTAATCGCAGATTGAGGCTCTACGGTTTGCGGTTGGGACCCACCAAGCAGAGGGAACTCCTGGCGCAACTCGAGAGGGCACGAGCCAAAGCAAGACCCCATCGTCCGCCAAAACCGAGAAGCCGAGAAGCTAAGGAACTAGCTAGAGAAAGCAAGGACATCAACACGGGAGGCAAGTAGGCAACACACCTCAAGGTCCCCGAGGTTGAAGCCCTTCAAGCCAAGCTGGCCGAAGTCAATGAGATTGACAACCTTCGGTCAGAGTCCAAGAAGCCAATGATCTCCAAGCACAACTTGACCAAGTACGGAGGGAAGCGAGGTTGGCCTACCCCAGGTCGACCAAGTGCAATATCTCACACCAAACTTTGCGCCAAACCTCCCTCGCACGCTCCCACCTCAAAGGGCTCCTGCCCATGAGGTTGTCAATCTCGTTGACCGTTCGAACCCGTTGAGCCTAGGCTTGCAAGCCATGCCATGGTCGATGTGTTTCTACCTTTCTGGATGCTAGAGGTCACCAAGCACTTGTGGAGATTCGACCCAGTGGAGTTCGTCCGTGTACAAGACCGCCATAGCAGTGGCGAGAGGTGGCAAAGCCATCATGGCGAAGAGTTTGCCCTAGGCCCTCTTGGAGTTGCTTAGTCCTGGTACCTCTCCCTCCTGCGTGCTTAGTGTACTAGTGGAAACAACTTTGGGAGAAGTTGAGCAAGCACTTCCAAGGGAACTAAAACAAGTCGGTTAGTTCACTGGTGGTTCATTACGTGAATGGTTAGTTCACGTATGGTTCATTGAAGTGAATGGTTAATTCACTTGTGGTTACTCTCAATTCCTTTGTTTATTTACTTATTAATCATTTTCAAAGTTTGCTTTCAATCTATTTATTGTATTTACTTTAAATTGTTGCTTTCGGCAAAGTAACCTTTCAGCCATCTATTTGTAAGCCTTGAATACTATATTGTATCTTTGTTACAAGCGACTTGTTGAGTACTTTATGTATTCACGGCTACATCCATATTTTGCTCAGTTGAAGGAGAAGAATCATACCAGCAGGAGGTACCTGAAGGAGGATATTTCGACGACTTTGCGGATTAGGACTTCACTCCCTAGTTGATTACCTGTGGGCATATCGAATGGCTATTACGCTTATTCATGTTTTTCGCTGCAAGTTTCTTAAGTCATTCAGGCTGTTATCTCTAAGCTTGGCCATAAGGTCACAACTCTGATAATTATCAATAATATTTGAGTCTTTTCTTAGTGAATCATGATATGGTCAGTATTTCATCTTTGTTTATACTGTGTACACTAGCGTGATCCTGGACTAGTGCATAATACACAGGAGAGTCCGATCAGCAGATTCGGGTCTCGACACCTATGTAGATGACATTGTCATCAAGAGTGTTCTCGTGCAAGCACATGCCACTGACCTTCAAGAGACCTTCAACAACCTATGCTAGGTTGGCATGAAGCTCAACTCAGAGAAGTGCATCTTTGAGATGCAAGCTAGGAAGCTGTTGGGCTTCCTGGTATCAAAACGTGGGATTGAGGC
This sequence comes from Dendrocalamus latiflorus, assembly GCA_017311315.1. NCBI lineage: Eukaryota > Viridiplantae > Streptophyta > Magnoliopsida > Poales > Poaceae > Dendrocalamus > Dendrocalamus latiflorus. The sequence goes on from CM029659.1 coordinate 3,080,121, forward strand.
AAACCCCACAAACATTCGAGCCATCCATGATATGAAGCCTCCCCAGAATATCCATGAGGTGCAGAAGCTGGCTGGCCAACTGGCCGCACTAGGGCGATTCGTCTCTCACTCGGTCGAGAGGGGGCTTCCCTTCTTCAAAATCCTGTGAGGCTCGAGCACTTTGAGTGGACCGCTGAAAGTCAAGCCGCCCTTGACAACATGAAGAACTACATCGCAATGAATCCTATCGCTGTGAGAACTATGTTAGTCCGAGAAGAAGAAGGGAGGCAACACCCTATATACTATGTGTTTGAAGCTCTTCAAGGGGCTAATGTGAGATACACTGAGTTGGAAAAGCTTGCCTACATCATCTTCATGGCCTCAAAGAAACTCTAGCATTACTTCCTAGCACACAAGATCCGAATATTGTCGTCATTCCTGATCGATGAGATGCTTTGCAATAAGGAAGTGTTAGATCTAGTAGGGAAGTGGGTTGTTGAGCTGGCCCTGTTCTCAATCACCTTCATCTATTGCACCACAATCAAGTCCCAAGTGTTGGTGGACTTTGGCGTGGAGTAGACCCTGGTAGAACTACCCCCGTCCTCCTTACCGACCGAGCCCATTTGCATGATCTACGTGGATAGCTCTCGGTGCTCGAAAGGCACGGGGGCTGGGGTGGTCCTTGAATCCTCAATGTGATGTGCACCTTCTACTCTACCCACCTGGACTTCGAGGTCACGAACAATGTCACCGAGTACGAGCCTTTGCTGCTTGGGCTATGCAAGGCTCGGGCGTCAAGGGTGCGAGATAGAGGAGGCCGACTAGAGGGGGTGAATAGGCGGTCTAAAAATTCTCTTCTAGTTGTTATCAATTAAAGATTTTTCTTTTTATCTAAACTAAGTATACAATGCGGAAGCTTAAATCATATTGGTTTAGCACAAATGAAGCCTAAATCACTTATGATCACCTAAGTGCACCAACACCCTAGAGCTATATCAAGGTTTGCAATCCTAGGATGACAAGCAATCAATTTAATTCTATGAATATAAATTATTTGAATGTGAATTGAGTATAAGAAAATAAACCACAATTAACACAATCTCTTTTTACCGTGGTGTTCAGAGACATACTAGTCTTCCCTAGTCCACATTGAGGTTAGTCCAAACGAATTGAACTGGCTCCACGACCGAAACACCTCAATCAACTAGTAGTAGCTCTTTCCCACTCCGGGTAGGTGAGCTCCAACCTTCACACTTCGTCGGATATTCTCACAACCTCCTTTGAGAAGATCACCACGCACGACGTCTCCAACGTTGTCAAGGAGTCGGCAAACTCTAAGAGTAATAAGTCAAGCCCTCACTTGACTCATACCATGTGCAACGAATGCACAAACTCGAGTGGATACTCAATCCACCTCTAGATGCAACACATGCACAATTGAGAGGTGAACCTCAAACTAGTTCAAGACAGTGAAATGGAGTGTAACAATCCCTTCTTCAACTGGACACAAGGGGGGTATATATATCCATACCACAAAAACTAGCAGTTGGAAGCAAAGGACAAGAAAAATCATGATTATTTGAAGTACCGACGATAAAACAACAGTACTTCCGCTCCCCTTGCAGCGGTCAAAAAACTAGTCTTTAGAAGAATAGGATCAGTTGAACTCGGTAGTTCCGCTGTACATTTTCCGGTAGTTCCGATCATTGGAAGTATCGCTCTCATATGTAGAACTACCGCTCTCGTGGGGAGGAAAAGACCACCACATAGGTGCCGCTACACAAGCTGGACGTTTCATAAATCGGAAGTACAGCTCACACAGAGCCGACCGTTTCACAAATAGGACATGCCGCTCATATAGAGCCGGTAGTACCGCTTGCTAATTGGACCGCTCACACAAAGCCGATCGACCACTCATATAGAGCTAGTTGAAAGTACCGATCATCGACTACACTTGTCCCTGACCACGTCAGATGGTTCGACCACATAGATTTCCGACTACACCAATCTCCGACCACATTGGTTTCGACCACTCAAGTCTCGACCACATTGACTATGTCAGTCTTTGACCACACAGATCTCTGACTACTCCGTCGATCTTCGACCACGTTGTATTAATTACGTCAGTTCGACTATATTGGATTCGACCACAAAGGTCTTGACCACGTCAGTTCCAACCATGCTGATTTCGATCACACAGATCTTAACCACGTCGGTTTGACCATGCTAGTTTCAATCACACAAATCTTTGACCGCGTCGATTTTGACCACGCAGATGCACCGGTAGTCCAGTACAGTACACTACACTGAGATTGTGTGACGATCCGATGAGGCTAAACAAGTGCAATTCTGAGTGGGCAAACTCACAATCTAGATTACCAGATTAAACCTTAGTAGATCTTCCAATGACCCATCTGAAATATGGTAGGCAGAAGGGGAACTCCCGTCTTTAGCCAGACGCTAGTCAATGGTTGACCAGACATACGACCCTCTCTGGACAGTTTCTTCTCAAGGGCATTGAAGCTCCCTCCAAGGTTGTCTTTAGACAGGGTTGTCTTAGGATGAGATGCTGCGCTCTCCTTACAAAAGCTGTCTTTTGAAAGAAGAAAGCCTTCAAATATGACCTTTAACTACCAAATTACTTGCTGCGGAGGAACTACATGTTAATCGGTTGATGAAATCGCAGGAGTATACTCTAGTCACCAAAGCTCAAATCATAATTGTATACTCTACACATAAATACTTCTCATTCAAAGGCATGTGTCCGCGCTTCGAGAGATCCTAAGCTTATTCCCAGTCCCTGCTGTGTAGAGGATGGCGAAATTTGGACACTATTGGACCCCTGTGTATCAAGAATTCCGTTTTTGGCCCCCTTTGCAAAAAAATTCCAAAACTGGACCCCTCTCCACCGCGGGATCGCCACACGCCGCCACCTGTCCCGGTCGTGCGGTACCCGACCGCACGACCCGCCGCGACCGCGCCACCGATCAGCCCGACCGCGCGACCCCCGTCCCGCCCCGCCCGACCGCGCGTTAGCCCCGGCCGACCGCGCGTCCGCCCTGGCGACCGCATGATTGCCCCGCCCGAGCGCGCGTTTGGCCCGGACGACCGCGCGTCCGCCCTGGCGACCGCGTGAATGCCCCGCCGAGCGCGCGTTTGCTCTGCCCGACCGCGCGAATCAAAGGCGGGGCCGCACGTCTCGTCACCAGCGCCGAAAGCAGAGAAATTTCTCAGGAGCTGCTCTCTTTTTTGACCTCTACGTGAACACGTGTCTGTAGAAGCTTTGCATGGCCCCTCTTCGTATTCTCATTCAGCAGCCTTAAAGAGGTGAATAGCAGCGCAAGGAGGCTCATTTGCAGTTTGCGGTGGAGTTGAAGTGAAGACAGAGCGAGAGAGCGAGTGAAGGGAGGGAAAAAAGAGAGTGGAAACTCAGGATTTTGAGTTGGTTTTGTTTGGAATCAACGGATTTTGCAAATACAAAAGTTGTAGATCGTCTCGCGAGCTTCAAGAAGAGGTAATTTTTGCCCCCGTGCAAGTAATTTTCTGCGAATGTCATTAGCCCGTAATTAGCAAAACCGTGTATCATTAATGTTGTAATAAGCCAATCTTTGGTACGGTGTGTATGTGTACGTAAACATGAGGTCATATTTTTTGTTGTAGTGTAAATAATTTCGTATTTTTTGTTGAAGTTACGTATTGTAATGTAGTGAGATTTTGTTGAACATTTGTGCTTACATGTGTAGTTGTTGAAGATGTAAATATTTATATTAGAGCATTTGTAGGTGATAGCAACAGCAGTTAGATTATGAACAATTTGTATAATTAGTAGGCTTAGTGAATGACCGTAGTATGAAGGTATAGGAAAATCAAAATACCTGGAAATTAGTACGAAGGTACTGAAAAATGAAATAAACTTAGGGCATGAAATTACAAAGTAGAATTTTTTGATTTATGTATAATTTCGGAAGTGAAAGCCGCATTAAGTGAAATATAGAAAAAGAATGGAAGAAAACTATGTAATAGGAATTTGGCATTAATCGATTTATAAGAAAAATAGTTAGAAATAAACTTTAGATTTACACATACAAAACATATACTAGTAATGTTAGGTACTAAAATGGGTAGGTACTGTTAATGTAATGGGAAATTAAATTTGGCATGCTGTCTACTAAAATGGTTGATTATGCACTTATGATAGGTACGCAATGGCTGGCATTGAACAATTGATGGTGTTTTATGGGAGTGGTCTCGTACGTGATGGGCCGTATGGGGCGGACCTGTCAAATTGCGAGCGGACCGTGATCCGGGCACCCGGTCTGAGCGCCATGAGCTTGTCTGAGCTACGGAGGTGTGTCCGTTCAGCGTTCGATCGACAGACCGCAAGGAAGAAGTTACGGATCGAGGCAGTCTATGCCTCAATGGTGGATGACGGAAGGGGGAGCATATGGCAACTTCTGAAGGTGACCAATGACGCCTCATGGGCGAACTACATGGAGGTCGTGCGCAACCCTGATGCTGCCATATATGGGAGGCCAATGGTGTATGTCGAGTTCGTGGAGAGGGCAGAATCATCAGGCATGGTTGGTTCAGATGCCGCTGGTGGAGATGAAGTGGCCGGCGGTCATGAAGACCCTTCTGCGGGAGAACATGTGGGCGAGGAAGTGGGTGATGAAGACGACAGGAGGCGTGCGCAGAATTTCCAGCCCAACGAAGGTGTGCACGACAGGTGGTGGGCCGCCCGTATTGACTGTCATGAGTATCTTGGGGACCGGGTGGAAGAAGAGGACAGCGAGGAGGATGAGGAGGTTGACACAGACAGCTCTGGAGAGGACGAGGATGGCGAAGGTGCAACTGGAGGGGTGGTAGGTCGTGTTGTGAGCACGGACGGTGCGTACGTGTCGTCCAGACTGGACGACATCGCAGCGGCAGCCCTAGTTCTGCCACAGGCGGAGGAGGGAGAATGGGGGTTCAGCGAGGGCGTACTCTTTCTGGGGCAGTGCTTCCGTAATAAGAGTGCTGTCCAGCAGGCTATTGCTAGACATGCCGTCAACATAAGCCGGACGTATCGGGTCCACAAGTCAAAGCCGGATACGTACGTTGTGAAGTGTGTGGACGGGTCATGTGGTGGCAAAGTCCGTGCACAACGGTACAAGGGCGTTGGCACGGAGTTCCGGATAACGGTGCTGCAAGATCACAGTTGCGAGCTTGCGGGGCCAGTACATAGACACCGCAACATGACATCACGTTATGTTGCGGAGGTGGTCACGCACCTCGTCCAGGCGGATGTGTCAATTACCCCGAAGGTTCTGATGGCAGCAGTAGCGAACGAGGCAGGCTACGAAGTGAGCTACAAGAAGGTGTGGCGGGCGAAGCAAAAGGTGCTGCACGGTATGTATGGGACGTACGAGGTGGCGTACGACCTGGTCCCCAGAATGCTGGATCAAATTGCACAATCAAATCCAGGCACTTACATAAACAGGCAGGAGAGGGTCCATCCTACGGAGGGCCCGAACTGTTTCATTCTTGACAGAGTGTTCTGGGCCTTCCATCAGGCGATACAAGGGTTCAGGTGGTGCCGTCCAGTGCTAACCGTAGATGGGACGTTCCTATCCGGCAAGTACAAGGGCACTATCCTTACCGCAGTTGCAGCCGATGCAAATGACCAGCTACTCCCAGTGGCATTTGCAATTGTGGAGAGCGAGAATACAGATAGCTGGCTTTGGTTTCTTTGCAATTTGAAGAATGCCGTAGTGCAAGACAGGCCCGAAGTGTGCCTTATCTCCGACCGCAATGCAGGCTTGATGTCTGCGTTGCGAACGTTGCAGGATGGGACGCAGGCCCCCGTCCCGTGGACTGATGTGAAGAACCGCTGGTGCATGAGGCATATTGCAGCGAACTTCCACAGAAGGTTCCGTAGCAAGGACCTCATGAAGATGTTCAAGAAGCTATGCATGCAGAACCAGAGGCGGAAGTTCGACGCCTTGCGGAGGCAGCTCGATCAGGAGGCTACGAAGCATGTGCATGCAGCAGCAGGGGCCGTGGAGGGGGGCTCCACAAGAGTCGGGGTATTCTCACAATGGGTTCAGTCCAATGCACCTGACTTGGAAATGTGGTCTTTGTTGCACGACACCGGTGGGGCGAGGTATGGGATCATGACAACCAACATGTCCGAGGTTTACAATGGTGTATTGAAGGGCGTCAGATCCCTGCCGATCACGGCAATTGTGGCCGAGACCTGGAACCGTACCGTCGGGTACTTTGTGAATAGAGCCAGGATGGCGCAGAAGCACGTTGAGGAAAACAAGCAATACTCTGAGGTCATGCAGGCCTTCATGGACAGGAAGATGGAGAAGGCTCGAACCCACATTGCTCAGCCCATTGATGGCTTAAGGAGGAAGTTTGAGGTCCGCCTAAGGCAGAAGTATGTCATGGGTCAAATTAGAGGGGAGCGCAAGCAGGTATGCACGATTGGTGATGAAGCATCTTGCAGCTGCAACAAGCCCCAGCTTCTGCACAAGCCATGCTCCCATGTGTACGCGGCATGCGCTGTATGGAACCAGGCGTCGACACAGTACATCTCCAAGTACTACGACATGCAGCACTTGTATGCAACCTGGAGTGCAGAGTTCCATTCCTACGGGGTAGACATGCACTACAGGGAATTATGGCCGGGGGAGATAAAGTGGGTGCCCAACGATGCACTGAAGCATGTCGGGCGTGGAAGACGACAAAGCCGTCGCATCCGCAACGACATGGATGAGAGCCAGCGAGGGGATCGTGTTCGGCGCCCGAAGTGTAGGCTATGCAAGACCTTTGGCCACTCCCTCAGTCAGTGCCCAAACAGGCCGGCATCAAGCAACGCTCCGTAGTACCAACCACAATCCATATGTAATGTGTTATTCAGGAGGTGTACGCTTAATTGTTGGCTCGATGGTGTAGCTATGTATTGCACATTACCATGTTATGTATATTTTCGCACATTCCATATGTTTCCTTGTCGTGTGGGTCATATTGGTGTGCACATTTTACGTATGTTTTTGTACATTCCGTACGTTTCCCTGTCATAACATTTGTTGTGAGTTATGTTGTTATTTGTTGCACATTTTGTTGTAATGTACACTAACTTGTTATCCTTCTTTGGCAGGACATGGCGTTCGAGCTGCTAGAGCCCCGTTGGGACGAGCACCACCGATGCCATGTGTGGTTGTCGGCACCCGCACAGGGGCCTCCTTGCTTCGTCCTTAGGGGCCCCCGAGAGAACTGGCGTCTCGACCCTCGGTACATCCCACTACTACGGGACACCGGTCTGCTGCCCATTACCCGCATGTTGGATCTACCGCATGGGTTCCAGTACGATGCGCCACTGTTGTCAGCTCTCGTTGATCGATGGAGGCCGGAGACTCACACCTTCCACTTCCGGTGGGGGGAGATGACGGTTACGCTGCAGGACGTCACGATGATTACAGGTCTACCCCTCCGTGGTGCTGCTTTGGTGCCACCCCCGAAGGCAGCAGATTGGAAGGTCCGTCTGGGTCACCGGTTCGGTCATGCGATCCGAGACAACGCAGCTGGGGTGCCACATGGATGGCTTCGTCGCTTCATGACCTGTCCTGCAGACGCAGATGAGGTCGCGGTGCGGACGCACTTCGTTGCATACCTGCTATATCTGTTCGGGTACGTCTTGTTCCCTAGCACGACTGGAGACTCCGTGCAGCCTAGCTACATACCGCTAGCGGAGTCCTTGGCGGATGGCTGGCCTGGTCAGCAGCCACAGTATAGCTGGGGATCAGCAGTCCTTAGCTCCACATACCGAGGCTTGTGTGACGCCTCGCAGCGTACCGCGGCCAGCGAGCCGATCCTAGCCGCCTGCTACCTTCTCCTTCAGTTGTGGTCATGGGAACACTTACCCGTTGGCAGGCCTGACTTTGGTCGTCGTGTGCACCCTTATGACCTCATCCCGCAGTTGTATGGTGGTGACGACCCCATTGATGCGCCCACAATGGGTACACGTTGGACGCATGGTCAGTTGAGGTGGGCCAGGGATAGACCGAGACGTGCGTACTCGGATTTCCACCAGAGGTTCGAGCTTCTGGCGTTTGCCGACGTAGACTGGTGGCCATGGTCTCCACAGTTAATTGCGAACACGGCCCCCCACGGGTTGTCATACCAGTGCGGGCGAGATCAGAGGTACTGGATGACGACCTGCCACTTGGTGTTCGCGCACTGCGTCGAGCCGTACAGCCCACACCGAGTCATGAGACAGTTCGGGCTGTACCAGCATGTCCCTCCCATGCCAGGACGCCCTCTTGCGGAGGAGTACCACCGGTATGTCAGTACACCCCACATTTAATTACTGCATTAGTGTCAATGTCAGTACCGTACTGATTGTGTAATGTCTCAATGGGCTTGCAGGCAATCGAGGAGAGGGCGAGCGACCGAAGACTGGAGAGTCACACAGCGGACGTGGACAGACATGTGGTCTGACCATGCGCATACGATGGTTGTGGATGAGACACGGCCGTACGACCCTGACGACCCCGCGCCGTACAGGGCATACCTTGACTGGTACGCTGCACGCACCCGCTGTAGGCTTACTACAGGGGAGCCCCCACAGCCTCCACCTCATGCTGTTCACGGGGCGGCTATACAGGAAGGTCCAGACCGTCATCTAGCGGCACGGGTCGACGAGGCGGTACGAGAGTACTGTGTCATTACGCAATGCAGGATTACATTTGAACTGACTGTGTGTTTCACTGCAGGTGGACCGGATACATCGTATCGACATCGAGGCTAATGAGGCTATACGACATAGGAAGTCCAATACCGAATCTCGGTGGGTAAGCTATATGCGCAGCATCAGCGAAATGGCAAGGGGTACGATACGGGGCTTGAGTTGTGGTCGCCGAGATGACGTTGTTGCTACACGCGGTGGCGGACGTGGGCAGGGACCACCACCTCCCTCCGCGCCTCCGTCAGCACCAGGATCAGCACGGCCATCCTCGGCCTCCACGCGCTTCGGCCCAGCGGTTCGACAATTGGCAACTATTTGTTTGTGCACTGAGTGGCATTTATGTCTAACCACATCTTTATCTTGCAGCAATTGCGCCAGGATAGCACGCTGCTACGGAGGGCGACGTCATCACGGAGGTCGACATCGCCGCACGAACCAGAGGGGCCGTCCGAGAGTCGGCAAAGCTACGGTCGCTCGGCCTCCACGCGCTTCGGCCCGGCGGTTCGACAATTCGCAACTATCTGTTCATGCACTCATTTACCATTTATGTCTAACGACATGTTCGTCTTGCAGCAATTGCGACGGGATAGCACGTCGCAACGGGCATCGTCATCACGGAGGTCGTCATCGCCGCATGAACCAGAGGGGCTGTCCGAGAGTCGGCCAAGCTACGGTCGCTCGGCCTCCACGCGCTTCGGCCCGGCGGTTCGACAATTCGCAACTATCTGTTCATGCACTCATTTACCATTTATGTCTAACGACATGTTCGTCTTGCAGCAATTGCGACGGGATAGCACGTCGCAACGGGCATCGTCATCACGGAGGGCGACGGACGAGCGACCGCGCTCTCCAGGACGACGGGGGCCCACTCCAGACAGCGGCGGTGACTCGCCGGACGAACCAGAGGGGCAGATGCCCTCGTATCTCCCGGGACAGGTGCAGACCAACCTATATGACCCGGACAGGTGGGTTGTGCCGACCTATCAAGGCATGACATCGCACGAGTACATGGGGGACTTCCCGTCGACATCCTCATTTCAGCAGCCACATACCCCGGTATGCACTAAACGTGTGTATTTCATTATGAACAATTTTCGTACTTTCCATTGTCTAATTCAGTTGTACCATCTAAGCAGGACGTAGGCACCTCCTCCGACTGGGTGAGCTCTATGCTTTATGACCAGCCGGGGCAACTGTCCACAGAGTTGTACCCACCGCCGCCTCGGCCACACCCCTCGCACTACGATCTTCGCGATGCACCCCGCTCCCCTAGTAGGTTCACCTTCTCAGAGGATCATATGCACCGTACGAGGCGGCGACGACGAGATGATGAATGAATTTTTTAAATTGTGCTTTTGTAATATTTGTGATGTTTTTCAAGTGCTTGATGGTTTGATGTTCAAAGATGGTTTCCAGTATAAAAAGGTTGCTCTAAGTTCTTTGATTTAGTACGGCGTACAACCAACTGAGAGATGACAACACGGGGTAGCGGGAGAAGACAAAGCTTGACGACAATTTTTTTTGCCTTGTGATAACAACTCCACGTTATGGAAAGAGGGCACAGAATATGAAGGTCACAGAAAATGAAGGCGTCATGCACTTACAACACGAAACAACACATACATTGCACATACAGACAGAATTTATGCAAACTTCTACACCCAAAACATCAACACAACAGTCCTACTGGCACAGCATCAACACATTCCGTACCCTCGTGGCCTACATGCCAAACGAGCCTCGTGGCACCCACATGGAGAACTGCTGAGGGGGCCGCCTCGGACGGGGCTGGCCATCGTGGTAGTGGCACGCACATATGCAGCTCGGGTTCGCGCAGCAACATGTGGGATCATAAGAGCTTCCTATGTTAACAACCTCCTCGTTTCCCCTCTCGCGTTGCATCTGTTGGCGGAGCTCATTGTTCTCCTCATTGAGAGTCTCCATTCGGTACTCCAAGTCCATTATTCGGTCCCATAAAGTACCCACATAACGGTCAATATACCGTTCATGAGGAGGGTCGATCCAGCGGGAGAAGTCGCATTTCGCCATCTGCGAAAAATGACAGTAAACATGGAGGGTCCATAAGCAATAAAAAATGTACTATTAGTAATTTGTACCCCGGAGCGTGGGCATCGGAAGAAACGGCGCCCGCCATCGTTCGGCCCTTCCAGGACCTGCACGACCACGTACTCATTGTGTCTGCATTTCGGCCACGCTGGTTGCGCACGCCGGCTTGGTAGCAAGCGGTACTGTGGTCCGAACATCTCCCTCCTTTCCAAGGGAAGGTCTTCCTTCGGTGACCCATATCCGACTGGCCCCTCATCTTCCGCCATGGTATGTTCTTTGTTCGATTTACAGGGTTTTCTAGCTACAACTTCATGGGACCTCTACCGTGCTATTTATATCGAATGGCGGGACAAAAGATGGCTGCTTTGCCCAGAGACAAGACAAAAGCGCTCAGCTTTACTCGGTGAGATGACAACACATGCCAGCTTTATGCAGTGATATGACAAATCGGGGCAGCTTTGCTCAGTTAGATGACAACACATGCCAGCTAAACTGCCTACATAAAGACTACGATCTGAAAAGCCTTCATACGAATATTTATTGCTACTCTGAAAAGCCTACATACGAACATTTATTGCTACTCTGAAAAGCCTATTGTTGTTTCATAAATACAGGATACACGCTCTGAAAAGCCTACATAGGGACATTTCCATGGACTGTGCCCACTGCACCAGATAACCTGCCTACATAAAGGCCTCCTATGTCTTCCATACCACATCTCCTCCTCAAGCCTTCACAATACTACTACACAACAATGTCTTCGTGGAGGTCCGACCCATTTGGAGTGCCGGAGTGGCATGAGCGCCCCAAGTGCCGGTGCGGCTTTAGGACGATGTTGGGAGTCTGGACGGATCAAGAAGAGCGAGCCAAATACGGTCGTAGGTTCTTCAAGTGTCCAAACCTGGATGACGATTTCATGGTAACGACGACAACTAAATCATTTGTTTCTCGTTGTCGTTTTTCAACTTGATCCATGACATCTACCATGCCACACATAGGCTTGCAGGTTCATCGAATGGGTGGATCGGGTGTCGCCGACATGGCCACATAACCAGGCAGTGGAGGTGGAAAACAAAGGACAATACTTTGTCAAGATGACTCAGGCTCGCGAGGTGGAACGACAGATGCGGCGTGAGCAAGAGCGCCGCGTGAGGGTGGACCAAATCCGTCTGAAGGGCAAGGAGGATGAGCTGCAAAGGAGGCGGGAGCAGCTAAGTCTGCGTGAAGCAGCCATCAAGCGTCAGGAGGAAGAGCTTCAAGCTCGGGAGGCAGCTCTCAAGTCCAAGAATGACAGGAAAAAGGATGCAGCGGAGCCATCTTCAAGGCGCGATAAAAAGGGGAAACAACCACGCTACACCCAGTAGACACAATGTTACGAGCAGTTGGGTGGGTTAGTCGCATATCATGCTATATGTTATGCATGTAATAAAATTGTACGCAGCATGTTATGAAGTTTATTTCTATTCACATAAGGTTATTATCTCGTGTGTTCGCATTCAATGATTCAGATAGCAAGTCATTTAACAATATTAACATACTCTTGGTACACTAATTCTTAGTAACATAAAAATATCACTTACCGATGTATATATCAAATAAAAAAGGGATTATCCGTACAAAAAATTCCATAAAAAATTACCATCATATACGAGGAGAAGGCATCAGGCAAAGACAACACGAACAACTCATACATTTCACGTACATGACATGTAGCAAGTAGTACAACCACCAACACACCAACGAACACAAGAACTAAAATACAACACAACCGTACATAAAACATTACCACTCTAGTACATTGCGACAAGATAGCATAAAACATTGCGAACATACACGAGGATAACCTGCAGCACTACAACTTGAGGATAACAATAAACACAAGAAACAAAATAGCACACAACATTAAATTTATCTTCCACTCTAGTCTGTCGAAACGATGCTGCATCCCGACGGGGTCGCAACCCCCCACGACAACTCTCTCACGGCGAACACTGTCATTCCTATTTCCCATTTCATCCTCCCACACCCAGAATCGGCAACCACCATGAGCTTCCTGCGATTCCATGACAAGAAGATTTTTAAACATACCACCACGATTTGAATGAACCCGAAACAATATGACTCACCGAGTGATTGGGGCACTTGTAGTAGTGTCGCCCGGGATTCTTGGCCGTCTGTGATGTCCTACGTCTAACCACCAAGTTGCAATTTGGGCACATCACCGTGGGTGCCCATGAAGACGTGCTGAGCTGACTCATTGCCTAGTCTGGGGGAGTGAGCACGAAATAAAACTACAAAGATTGTGAACAACTAACTCAGGAGGTGACTGATAACATGGCCAGGGAGTATGTGAGGGATGGCTCCGTTTTATAGGCTGTGTGGGGGGTAGCCTCACGCACAAAGACCACAGACAACACAAATCTTGACCCCACACCATGCTCAGTGAGGAGACAAAACATGCCAGCTTTTGAGGTGACCTCACAAAAAGGGCCAGCTTTGCTCAGTGACATGACAAAAGAGATCAGCTTTTGCTCAGTGACTAGACAAAACAAAACAGGTCAGCTTTTGCTCAGTGACTAGACAAAACGGGCTGCTGTTGAGCTACCGCCTACCGAGCTGCTTGATGACTCTGGCTAGGCCATTACGACATATACATAGTAGGCTAATACTTTAACTTCGAAGAATGACGTGTGGTACAATTTTCTACGTACACGTAAGAGAGTGAATGCACAAATTCCTGCAGGTCTTCAGGGGACGAGCCTATCTCATCAATTATCCATTTTCAGTCCCTGAGCTAGTGTCAAAGTCAATAAGTCATTCCCTGAAAGTCCCAAGTGCAATGATACACATCACATTCAAAAGGCATTACATAAGAAAGCATAAAATGCATACCGGGACAGATGTACATAATATTGACAATGAAATAAATTTTAATATTGGATCAAATAACACCTCTTACCGAATGAGGCCATCATCTTCGGTTCCCCGTGGCTTGAATAAGGAGGACATCATTTCTAGCTTGGGTGACTGAGTGTGCACTGATGCTCTGTATTTAGAGATAAGAGGCCATTGGCGAGAGCTAAACACCTAAACAATGCCAAAAGGCATGAGTATAGCCAATTCGTGATTACTAAAGAGAGCAGTTGTCCTCCGTGGGATGCCAAAATATGCAAGCTTTGGGCAGTGACATTACTAAAGAGAGCAGTTGTCCTCAGTCAAATGACAAAAAGAGGCAAGCTTTGCTCAGTGAGATGACAATACATGGCAGCTGTGGTCACAGACATGACAAAACGAGGCAGCTTTGCTCAGGGAGATGACAACACATGCCAGCTTTGCGCAGTGACATGATAAAACGGGGCAGCTTTGCTCAGTGATATGACAAAAGAGGTCAGCTTTGCTCAGTGGGATGACAAAAGATGCCAGCTTTGGGCAGGGACAGTACTAAAGAGGGCAGCTGTGCTCAGTGACAAGACAACAAGAGGTCAGCTTTGCTCAGTGGGATGACAAAAGATGCCAGCTTTGGGCAGTGACATGACAAAACAGGGGCCTTTTTTCAGTGATATCGCAGCACTCCCATCTTTACTCACTGCTACGACCACGCGGACCATCTTTACACGTACGAGTAGAGACAAAACGGCCCCTATAAATTGGTATGCATTCCATTTCCCAGCGAACATTGCACATCCAAACCCCATACTACATCGCGCTTCCCTCACCCAACCGGGATGGACAAAGGCAAGAAGAAGCAATGGGACAAGATGGTGAAGGATTGGGAGGAGACCCGTGACATAGCACGGTCAGCTGCAGCCCGCGATGCCGCCCGCGATGAGAAAATAAGGGCGATACAGGCCCGGGTAGAACAAGCCCATCGTGCTACGATGAAAGGTCCCCCCCCAGAGCGCCCGCGTAGCAACAACCCCATCCCGGACGTCCCCACCGAGCGTTCGCCACAACTACCACCTGAGGGGGAGACACCTCCCCTTTGTTGGTGCGGGGACGTGTGCAAGTTCTTCAAGTCTAAGCACCGCATCAGTCTAGGTATGCGGTACTGGGGTTGCGCAAACTACTCCAGTGACTACCCCAACCGCCGTTTTGACACCGCAACCTATCGGCAGCCGGTAACGACCACATGCACCATTTTCCCCTACCTTTTCTCCTTCACAACACGCACTAACAATATCTCTCTTTTATTTACAGTCTCCGGAGCCCCTATGTGCCTACCGCAAATGGATCGATCTTGAGATCCACCCTCAGGACCAATGGACCCTCGACTTCGAGGAGTGGAATGTCACAAAGGAGAAGGAGTTGCTGGAGGAGGAGCGCCGCAAGCACGAGCACACCCTGCGTATACAGCGCGAGACGCAAGCTCATCTTGAAGCGTGCACGCGTAGGGAGCGGGAGGCTCGCGAGATGGAGCGCGAGAGAAAGAGGGAAATTGCGGCTAAGGCAAAAGAGGCCGCGGAGGAGTTCAACGCCGAGCGGGCAAGGAAGGGAAAGTGGCCCCGGTCCACACAGTAGGTCGTACGAGCAGTTGGGTGGGTTAGTCGCAATCATGCTATATGTTATGCATGTAATAAAAATCTACGCGGCATGTTACTCCCAACTGTATTATGAAGTTTAATATCTCGTATTTTCGCATTCCATGATTCACGTAGCACCTCATTTAACAATATTAACATAGCGGTCCTCACCTTCAAAATATCACTTACCACTTTATGTATGGACCGTTCTACGGTCAATCTTTCCTAAAAAAAATTTACCAAAAGTTTTTATGCATCTACAACTTACAATGAACATAATCTTTTATTACAACTTTATCTGATTTTTATCCAGTTTATAACTACAAAATTGCCAAAACTGAAAACAATCACGGAGATTGCAAACCCTATAAACAGACCAAACCCTAAAATTCACTTACCACTTTATGTATCGACCGTTCTACGGTCAATCGTTCCTAAAAAAATTTACCAAATATTTTTATGCATCTACAACTTACATTGAACATAAACTTCTATTGCAACTTTATCTGATTTTTACGCAGTTCGTTTATAACTACAAAATTAACAAAACATACAAACATCACTTACCACTTTATATATCGATCGTTCTACGCACAATCGTTCCTAAAAAAATTTTACCCAAATTTTTTATGCATCTACAACATATAATCAACATAAACTTGTTTTACAATTTTTGCAAATTTTTTTCTGATTCACAACTACAAAATTAACAAAACTTATAATCATACGTGTTCAATATCACTTTCCTTCATTTCCTTCAATTGTTCATATCACATTTGTGCTCAAAAAATTTTTCTTTAAATTACTTCCAATAAAACAACATACCATGATCGAAATTTGTTATTGTCAGTTCAACACATTTTTCACGGTCAGCAATATATGAAAATCACAAATACGCTAATCGTTACTTCACACAAATTTCTTTCGTAATCTACGAAACAATATTTTAAATTTTCAAATTTGCACAAAAAATTACAAAAGCAGTACAGTGGACTCCACTTCAAATTCATATTTTTCCACTCATTTTATATATACAAATAAATTTTTTAAATAATAACTTTATATATGTATAAATATATATACACAGTCAATACAAATATGCACAGGACGCGCAGGACGGGCGTCAAGACGCGCGCTCGGGCGGGGCAGCCGGGCAAACGCGCGCTCGCGGTGGCACACGCGCGCTCGGGGGGGCGGGACGCGCGGTCGGCGGGGCGGGACGCGCGCTCGGGCGAGGGACGCGCGCTGGCGGGGCGGTCGCGCGCTCCAGCGCCGCGCCAGGGCGGTCGTGCGGTCCCCGACCGCACGACCGGGCGACGTGGCGGCAGCGGAGCGACGCGCGGTGAGGAGGGGTATAGATTTGGAATTTATTTCAGAAGGGGGCCAAAAATGGAAATTGAATTGTTTAGGGGTCCAACAGTGTCCAAATTTCGAGGATGGCGGATATGGTGGCGTGCGCGCCTCTGTAATCCGAAAACATTACTTGTCAGGTGATCACAGCCGTTCATACGTTTTGTCAGCCGATCGAGCGGCTCTAGGCGCGCCCAGTGGAGCGTGAGGATTTAGGAAACCGAACCCCTAGCGCGCTACCGCAACTCCTTCCCTCCACTCGTGTGCTCGCCGGCCGGACCCATGCCGCCGCCGCCGCTCCACCTCCGCCTCCGCGTCTCCCTCCTCCCACTCCACCCTCTCCCTGTCCCCGCCTGTCGCTTTCCCTCCACCACGTCCCGCCCGCTCGCCTTTCGCCCCCTAACCCTCCGCCGCGGCCGCCGGTTACGCGCTCCCCTGCGCGCCACACAGGGCGGGGCCGCATGGCCGGAGGGGTTCGAGGAGGAGCTGAAGCGGCTGCTCGAGCTGCTTCCTGGGGAGCTGCGGCGTCGCGTGGAGGGCCACCTGGAGCTCCCCGCGCTGGTGGAGGTGGTCATGGACCTCGGCCGCCCCCCGCTCGCCCGCTTCCCCTCCGGCGACTTCCTCCTCTCCCACCGCCCTAGGGGTGCAAACGGATCGGATTCGGACGGATATTACTTAAACCATATCCTAACCCATAATTTTTTCCCGGATTCGGAGTCGGATACGGTAAGACCGGATACGAATACGAATTCGGAATATTCGGAGTTTCGAATACGGTACCGTTGGGACGGATATATAACGGATTCGGCTCGGAAACGGATAATATAGACGGATAATACGGATGATTACAGTTCCAAAAGCTACAGTTTTGCGTAAGGTGGAAAATACCACAGCTCATGGTGTATCATACAAACTCTTTTTTGGGATCCTACACTACATAAAACATGAATTTCGGCCACATAAATGCACGATTAAGATTTCGGCCACAACCATATAAGCATGGAAGCACCTAAAATTACACATGGAACCGTTAAAAGCATCGGTTAAAAGCATCTATAGACCTGATCTACATTAGACTCTTAACTAATTCAACAAGCAAAGGATGTAACAACCAAGCAGAAAGGGAGGGAGAGCAGTATGAAAATTGGAAGCAATCCAGGCTATTCAGTTCATCAGTCCCATGGCAAACTATGAAGGGAAAGTACTGGAATGGCAATGGCAGGACAATGCATTAGGAAGTGTACTCATGGATCAAGCTTTTCCATTATCTTTGATGTGCTTCCAGAGAGAAGCTCAAATGCTTCCTGTGGCCAAGAGTCATCGTTCAGGCTAACATCGCGGTCCTGTAAAAATCCGAATCCGAACCCGAATCCGACCGAATACCAAATACCCGATTTACCGAATACCAAATACCCGATTTACCGAATACCGAAGCTATTCGGTCGGATATTAATTATACCGAATCCGCTACCGAATCCGAATACAAAAATCCGAATCCGAACCCGAATCCGACCGGATATCAAACCGGCTTACCGAATTCGTTACCAACCGGATTCGGTATCGGATCGGTCGGGAAAAACCCGACCCGTTTGCACCCCTACACCGCCCCATCTCCTTCGACGACCTCCGACACGCCACCTCCCAGGTCCAGCTCACTCTACTGATCGTTGTTGGCCAAACTCTTGCTAACGCCTAAGGAACACATACCAAGAACATGATGAATTCACATAGAATTTGGCGCTGCAGAATTTGGCAGCATTTTTTGGTTTACTTCTTCTCCTTAATGACCAAAAAACTACAAACACTAAAGACCAAAAACTGCAAGAACTAACTCACTAGAAACTGCAATCACTAACTCACTAGAAACTGCAAGCACTTACTCAAAGCAAATACCAAATCAAGATTAATTTCCAACGATCTCCCCCTAATCTTGATTTGTTAAACCTCACAAGATGAAGTTCGATCTCCTGACGCATCTCTAAGGAGTTTTGCCTTCTTCTTGTTGACAATGCTGCCAGTGACGCACCTTACCGACGACTTTGACTTCTTCCTCAGCTCCAATTGTCTTTCGCCGATGACGCAACTTGACGGCGACGGAGACTCTCATCATAGCATACACACATGAGAACTTGGACACAACTACAAAAACTTACACACACATTACATCATGCACTGACACATCTACGTGCACGAACACGACACGACTATGCACACGTATGTAACACATCTCCTACATGCACGACCAAATCATAAATGACACATGCAACACTCCTACTGTGCCATCTCTCTCACTCACACACTTTGATGATGCTGTCGCCGCTTTAGACATCACTGTGTTCACGACATCTTACACTAAGACACTGCTGATGGTGGAAGAACGTCGTTTTCCGTCGACGCCGCTCCCGCCTTGCAGCCCACCTATGCCGCTCGTCGTCGTCACACCACAGCGATCATGTCGTCACCCCAGTGCGCACGCACGTGCAATTATGGCACACCGCCCTGACCTCGCCATGGCTGCACGAACCTTCGCCGTCGTGCTTTTGAGCGCACGGTGCCGCAGTCGACTCGTCGTCAGCACCTGTGCACCTCCACCTGACACGCGCTGCTGTGCACGCCGATCAGCGAGTCATCGCTAGGGAGCTTCTCCTCGCACCTCGCTCTGATACCAAATGTTGGCCAAACTCTTGCTAACGCCTAAGGAACACAACACAAGAACATGATGAACTCACATAGGATTTGGCGCTGCAGAACTTGGCAGCATTTTCTGGTTTACTTCTTCTCCTTTTATAGCAAATACAAGAACAAAAACTGAAATACTAATGACCAAAAAACTGCAAACACTAAAGACCAAAAACTGCAAGCACTAACTCACTAGAAACTGCAATCACTAACTCACTAGAAACTGCAAGCACTTACTCAAAGAAAATACCAAATCAAGATTAATTTCCAACAATCGTGATCTCTGATACCATGATAAACTGCTGCTGCCGCCGGCTGTGCCTTGTGATCGAGACAAACCCAATGTAGCTTATTTTCTTAGCGCAATATGGCTTTCGTAGGTTGGGGACTTTGGGGCGGACAATCGTGCTGGAATTAGCCGGACACTGCACCGAATCAGCGCGATTAGGAACCGGAAGGGCGTCATTGTAGGCCTCACTTGCCGCGTTGGGCGGGCCGTGCCCGGAAGTGCTAATTTGCTTCAAGATTTAGTTAAGGATGGTGGGTCTCTGCTGCTCATCGGTCCACCAGGGGTGGGCAAGACAACAGTCATAAGGTTGGTTTGGATTCAAAAGCCCCGATTCGGATGTAAATTGTGGTGTCGTGTGATGAATAAATATGCATGGCAACTAGAATTAGTGGAGTTTTTGTCCCACATGTACCGATTTTAGGATCAAGTTGTTGTCTTGTCTTGCAGAGAAATTGCCCGTATGCTAGCAGATGATTACAAGAAGCGGGTGATGATTGTTGACACATCCAATGAGATAGGTGGAGATGGTGATATTCCTCACCCAGGAATAGGCAACGCCCGAAGGTTGCAAGTGCCTAACCAAGAAATGCAACATAAGGTCTGTTCTCTTTAGCATGCCCATTTGTCTTCTGAAGTATGAATAATTGTTTATGCTTGTGTTTTAACTCATAAGCTTAGTATCCCTCATCCATAGGGCATCACTACATATTGTACTGTGAAATGTGTCCCATATTTGCACTCCAATGAAGTATTCATAATCGTATATGCTGCAGTGAACTCATAAGACTATCACCCCTCATGCATAGGAAATTACATAGTGGTAGGTACTCACTGTTAAGGGTATTAGAGATAAGGTATTAGAGATAGAATAGGACTCTTATTTGTTTCCTTATATCTCTTGTACTCTCCTATATATATGGCTCATTGGGTCTCATATCAATACACACAAGATTCATAACATGGTATCAGAGCCTAGGTTACATACCTAACCTCAATTACTCTTCCGCCGCTGCTGCCCTCGGGAGGATGATCTCCACTCCCGAGGGCCGCCACTTTTTCCCCGGGCGGCCATCCTCTACAGCCGCCGCTCCTCGTCGTACTCTCCGCGCGCGCCTCCGCCTGGAGAGGTCGCCCCTCGTTCGCCCGCTTGGAGCCGCCTCGCCGTCGTCGCCGCCCGTCGCGGCTTCTTCGTCAGCCCATTGCGTGGCCGCCGTCCCTGCTGGGGAGCTCTCCCGTCGCCTCGCCTCTCGTCAGATCGGCGCCGCCGCTTGGAGCCGATCCGTCCGGATCTCCACCGCTCAGCACCGCCGCCTGGAGGAGTCCCCTCGTCAGATCCGCACCGAAGGCTTCTCGGGCCGGGCCGCATCCAGGCCGCCGCCTCTCGTCGCTGGCCTGCGCTAGATCTGGCGCTCCCATGGCTGCGCCTGGGGGTCGCCTCCGTCGCGGCCTCTTCCCGTCGCAGCCGCCCGTATCGTCCAGGCCGCCGCCGCTGCCACCGTCTCCGCTCTCCGCCGCCGGATTCGCCGTCGAACGCGCTCGCGCCTCGCCGACTTCGGCCGTCGCCGCCCTCCAAGCCGCCTCATCCACGCGCCGCCGCTCAGATCCGGCCGACGCCGCCTCGGATCCGCGCCGCTGTCGCCTCGACCGCCGTCGCCAGGTCGACTCCCGCCCGGATCCGGATCCGGGCTCTCCGCGCCGTCTTCGTCTCCCCGCGCCCGCTCCACCGCTCGGCACCGCCGCCTGGAGGAGTCCCCTCGTCAGATCCGTACGGATCCGGCCGCCTCCGGGCCATGTGCCGCTGCTCCATGCGGGCGCCGTCGCACTGCGCGCTCCGCTCGGGCTTCGCCGAAGCCGCCGCGCAGCCGCTCCGCGCGCCGCGTGCGCCGCCGCATTGCCCCTCCAGTGCGCGCGTGATTTTCGGGAGGAGACGGTGCAGTGATTTAGGGTTAGGGTTTCGGCCCTCCTTTTAAGTCGCGTGTGGAGAAGTTTTCAGCCGCCCGATGGGATCCGACGGCGCGCACGAGCCGCGGTCGGTTTTGGGCCTTTTAGCTTGTCGGTTAGTCGGTCTTTAGTTATTTTTCGTGAGCTTTCGTAGCGTCCATCCAAGTCCGTAGTCTCTAATCTTTCGTTCGTCCAAGCCGTGCGAGTCCACAAATTTATTGTCAGTCATAGAAGTGTAGGAATTCTCTTTTGCATGGCAGCAGCCGCTGCTCTTTTGCTTGAGCCGCTGCAGATTGTAGAAGTCTCTATGAGGCCGCCGCGCTTCTTCTGCACCGCGCCTCCGTTGCGCTTATTGTGCATTGCGTCGCCGCGTTTCTTTTGCACCGCGCCTCCGTTGCGCTTCTTGTGCATTGCGCCGCCACGCTTCTTCTGCACTGCGCCTCCGTTGCGCTTCTTGTGCACTGCGCCGCTGCCGTCTCAGGCTTCGATCTGTGCCGTCGTGCTTCTATCTATTCCTCTTCGGTTTGATTTGACAGTTTATTCAACGACTGCACGCAACGACGACTTTATCACGACTCGGATGTTGGATATTTTTTGTTTTAGTATTAACCCCTTTTTCAAATGCAATGCTATTGCATACGCCTTGCATTTGTGGGGGGGTGTTAAGGGTATTAGAGATAAGGTATTAGAGATAGAATAGGACTCTTATTTGTTTCCTTATATCTCTTGTACTCTCCTATATATATGGCTCATTGGGTCTCATATCAATACACACAAGATTCATAACACTCACTATGTATTCTAATTTTGTTTCTTTAACAACAATCAGGTATTGATAGAAGCTGTTGAAAACCATATGCCTCAGGCAATCGTTATTGATGAAATTGGAACTAAGCTAGAGGCTATGGCTGCTAGCACCATTGCACAGCGGGGAATACAACTTGTTGCCACTGCCCATGGAGTAACAATAGAGAACCTGATCATGAATCCATCACTGGAGATGCTTGTAGGGGGGATACTGGTAAGCACATGTTTAAAATTTGCCAAAATATTGCCCTTTCAAACTGCAGGAACAATGAATTGTATCTCGTTCAAAGCGACGAAACCAATGACAATCCATATCTGTAACTTCGTAACCTATGAACATGCTCAATTATTTGTCTTAAGTATCTTTTCAAAAATGGATTAACTCAGGTATACAGTGTTCCTTCTGTTCATCTGACCCTTTTTTTAAGTAACTGTTCATCTGACCATGAAAATAAATGTATCATCTCATATTCAAGATAATCACATTATAAGCATAACCATTGGGTCGTTGCCTGTCCTAAGATCCAAAGTCCTCAACTCAGCCTTGTAGCCACTTCCAATTTGAAATATAAGACATGAATACATAGCAAGATTCTGATGTTGATCAGAATTTTCCTACACGCTTGACGACAAGGGTGGTTTTCAAACACAGTCCCCAACTGTAGATAATGGAAGAAGTAACAAAATCTGAAGAAAGCACTTCTATAAATTGGCGGCGTCATAGAGGAAAAATATGGGCTGGACATCATAGACACTTTTGTAGAGATAGAGTGAAACTTCAGATATGTTCCTTGTTGTTATTGACATGTACAGAAAATGTCCCTGGATTTACTTTCTGCTGCATGTTTGTGACAACATCTTTTATTATTCTAAATTTCTAATTGACCCTACATCTTTCATGGATCTAATTACAGAGTGAACTGAAGGCATCTTCAATCCAATTGTGTCTTAAACCATCCATGCCGTCTAGGCGTCTATACACAACTTTAAAGACAATCTCATTCTTTCCAACCTATCGTATGATTGTCTCTACTAGTCCCAAAAACACTTGTCAGCACTAATTGCAGGCTTAAAATATATTTTGTGGACAATATTTGGTTTGTCCATACTCCATACTACTGCTGAGTAGGTTTATGAATTTCGTTTCATATAGTTTGCTTGCTTAAGGGTGCTCTAATGCTTTCCAAATTACAATGGAACACAGATTCCAAAAAGTTACTGTTAATAATGGTGCTAATCAGCAACTAACTGTGATAGCAACTGTGCAGCTTTCTTATAAGAAGGCATAGAAGCACTATATTTTTCTTTCATGTCCTTTTCTCATTCCATAGTTTTTATTTTTGTTGATGACTATTCTTACAATATGTTCCATTGTTTGCCTGAAAGAGTGTTACTCTTGGTGATGAAGAAGCTAACCGAAGAGGGGTCCAAAAAACTGTCCTAGAACGAAAGGGCCCATCAACATTTACATGTGCTGCGGAGATTATCTCGAAAACTGAATTGCGTGTCCATCGTAGTTTGGAAGCCACAGTAGATGCTCTGCTTGCAGGTTCTCACCGATTATGCTATTAATAGTTGCATCCATTTAAATTTTATTGTACAGTATGTGATATTAAACATGTAACTTCGATGACAATAAGATAAGTCTTTTATATGTTGATGCAGGCAGACTGCCTAATGTTGAAGTTCGTAAGTTAGGTTCAAAGGGGTCAGTGCTGGAGGTTTCTGTGCAAAAGGAACCATTGCGCCTTGGTCCTTATGAAGATGCTGCTCCGTTTGAGGATGATTCTCTGAGGAAGGCCAGAAGAAGTTTGGACTCTACATTTAATTTTGATTGTGCTGGTGCTGGTGTACATATAGAGGGATCAAACGAAGATGAGGCAAGCTTCAATCTATATGCTTACGGGGTATGAGTTTCTTCAGTAGTTCGTTTCTTTGATGTTCTAACTCTTTATGAACATTGCTTCAGCAGTTCTCTCTCCTTTTCATTGTTCAAGTTTTTTGCTTTTGGGGTGCCAGCATGCCACTTTTTTTTGCATAAGTGCATTGTTTGATATGAGCATAGATTGTTGCTGGCTATGTATATGAGAACTTCTAGAGTATTATATATACCATTGGAGTATGCCAAGCTTGCTTTCAATCGTCCATGAACCAAACAATAAACATCACTTGCAGTGCACAATGCATAAAGCCTTGATTTCTTGTTTGGAAAGTGCATCTGCGGCTGCTATAGTTCTAATTTGGGTTTTCTGGGAGTAATCCAGCGGTTATGCTTGCCTTCCCAAGTTGTAATTCATTTTTCTGGTTGGTACTCATTAATGATAAATGGCCATACCATAACTTGTCTTGTTTGTATGGATTACCCCTGGCTCCTGTCACTGCAACAAGGCAGTGGTTTTAATTGGTGGTTACTGTATTTCGCTAACTGTCAATTGGTAAATTTTTAGTACTTAGTTTGTAACTTATTGGATAGGCTCTTCTAGATCTCCGAGTCGACTGCCTTGCAAGCCATTAAACAACTGGAGTTGGAGAACGTTGTTACTTTAACTTATAACATCAGTGAAGCTGATGCAGTGATTGCATTGCAATCGAAGCTCAAGAAGAATAACCAGATTCAGGCTGTGGTGAAGTCTCAAGATATACCAGTTTTTTTCACAAAGGTTTGTATGTGCACTGTTAATTTTCAAGGCTCTGTTAATTGTTGATGCGCCAGACTCAGTTTATGTCTGCTCACGTTCTTCGTAGACAAACTCCCTGGTGCAAATCACTAGGACACTTCGCGCCCTTGTTGATGATCACATGGATGGGTTGATGGATTTTGAAGATAAGGAAGAAGTCAGATCATCCGAGGAAACCGATGCTCTCGAGGTACCATTATCATTCATGTTGCCTTCACTAAAAGCAGTGTAAACTTTTATTGAATACACACTTGACATAGCAATTGTTTCTTGATGGCAGGAAGCAAGATTGGCGATTGAGCAAGTAGTGATCCCAAAAGGGGAGAGCGTGCAACTACTACCCAGACCATCAAATATCATTTCTTCCCAAGTGGATCTAATTCAAAGTTTCAAGCTCAGGTGGAAAGTTATAGACCAGGATCCGAACGCATACCTGAGAGTTCTTCCGCAGTTCACAGATATGGAAGATGCTGTGGCTGTCGAGCAAGAAACTACAACTATGCCCACAGATTCAGACAGTTCCGATGACATGGACTACACCCAGAATGGTGTCAGCAGGCTACCTTTCCTCCCAGAGTAGCATCTTTGTAGTTCTTTTGCTGTGTTGCTGTACCTAGCTGTGCATCCCATTCTTTTTTGCAACCCTTCGCTGTTATTGACACCCTGGTAATTTTCATCAGAAAGTACCTCTGTTTACAGAGGTTAGATTGGTAGACAGATAGTGCTGCTCTACGCATACAGAACAGAATCGGTTCCAACTCAGAAGTCGGAAAACCTGACAACGTTCGGACCATTTTACATCTTTCTGAGTTGGTGATAGCATCATCGACATGGCATGCATCTTTCCCGCTACACCTTGGCTACAGTTAATGTAATTAAAGATGTAAACTGACGCAGCATGCACGCACGACACCTTCTGCTTCACCTGTTGTCTTCAACCAAAGTGCACACCCCAATGTGTGCAAGACAGTAGACATTCTCCATGCTCCATCTAATACATGTATATATGCCATTATTAGTTTGTGTTGGCCCATTTTAATTTCCTGCTGGTTCTAGCATTAGAATAGATGCACTTGTCTCCTGGCTACATCCAGGCGTTAGTGTCTGCCCACCAAGTTCTTTAAAACACGGCGGTGTACTATCTCGTCCCATCGTCACAAGAATGGTGAACTTCTTCTCCCTTGACGCCGCATCTGGCGACCTGGCTGCTCGTCTCCCTTGAGAGTCGTCGAAGCCTGTGCGATCCATTACGCGTGCATCGATGTATGGACGGCCTATCACAAAAGCTGCCAATGGCCGGTCAAGTTCGTGGCCACACAGCCATGGGGTCCTTCGGGTTTGACCGCCATTGGTGCCGGTTGTTAAGCAAAGAGAAGCTAGCTAGCTAGGGCCGTGCATGGCCACGCACAAAGGCCTCTCAACCTCGCGTCCATTGCTCCGCCCTAGGTATAGAATGTCCCAGTGGAAAGTGACAAAGGAGCACCTTAAGCGATCATGGAGCGGGGAGGGCACTGCATGCACGAACGAATGGAGTAAGAAAAGCTTGAAAGGAAGAACAGGCCTAGGTTGGTTAGTAACGTTGCTGCCTTTAGGTACGTAGTCTCATAGATGTACTTCTTTTGCAAAGGGAGCTCTTAAAGAATGTTGATTTGTGATTCGGATTCTGATATGCAGATAGAAGGATGGCTTGTGGGATAAGAGGCATTGCACGAATGAATGAAGGAAGAAAAACTCAAAGGAAGAAGAGGCCAACTAGCTAACCGTATGTGTACTATTGTACTCACCTACATGTCTAGGTTGGTTAGTAATGCTATGTGTACTATTGTACTCACCTACATGTCTAGGTTGGTTGGTAATGCTAGCTTCTGCCTTTGGATTAGTCCCGTAGATGTACTGCAAAGCGAGCTCTTAAAAAAAATTGTTGATTGGTGATCCGCTAAGAAGCACTGATACATCTGGGAGCCGTCGTTTCCATGCATGATACGTATCCGATATGGTATTAGGAGGCATCGACAAAATTTAATTTTTGAAATAAATATAATTAATCGTGATACTCCACCGATACTTGTTGACCTAAAACCATTCAAAGAAAAAGCCCATTACCAACCCGACCCATTTAAAACCCCAGCGCTAGCCTAACCCTAAACCTATCCGATTCGCTCCCTCGACCCTCGCCCTTTATGTCTTCCTCCTCATTTTGCCCTTCATCGGTTGGCTCTCCCCGTCCAACCCTAGCTCGGCCGATTCTGCCGCTGCTAGCTGCCATATCTCCGATGCCCTCTGGATCTCTGACTCCACCCTCCGTGCCTCTGCCAGTCCATCGGACGCCTGGCCTCCAGGCCCCGGTCGGCTCCGGCCTCCGTCCTCCACCCCTCTGTCAGACACGACGGTGTCAGCGGTGGTAGCCATGAGGGCGGTGGCGAGGGTGTCCACACGGGAGAAGAAGGTGACCACTGCAGACGATGAGGTGAAGGAGGTGGTGGTGCAAGTGGAGAAGGCACCATTGGAGGAATCCAATAACTTCGAGGAGGAAACGGAGGAGGAATTGGAAGAAGAATTGGAACCAGAAGAGGAGGAAAAGGAGGTGTTGGACCAAGATCACATGCCACTGATGACAAAGAAACTATAAAATCAATAGCTCTACATCGAGGCAAGAAAGAGTTCTTCCATTGTTACTATAAGATTCATTTCTTGATGAATCAATATGTAATTGTGACCTTGATTTTGGTGTCGTATTGCAGGAGATGATCAATATCTTGAGCCAACTACAAAAAGTGAGGGCAAATTCAGCAAAATTTTCACTTTTTTCCTTGAGGAGTTATTTTTGTCTTGTAATGGTGCGATTATTTGTGTAAATGTAGGATGGATTAAGCCTATGACAGCACTAGTGGAAGATGAGAGAGCGGCCATTCTAGAGCCGGTGAAGCCTCCTCTAGATAAAGTACTATTCTTTTCTTGATTCACTTCAATTTTGCACTTTCATAGCCTCTCTACTTTTTTTATTTTTAAGCACATATATACTTACGGTATTGATATATCCTTGTATTTTTAGAAATTATCGTATATCCGTATCATCGTACCCGTGTCATGTATCGGGGTAACTTAGGTGATCCCACTTTTGGTGATGCAGATTGAAGGATGGTTTGTGGGAGCGTAGGGTTGGCGGCCTCTGTGCCAGATTGCCACAATATTAATTAGTACGGATATACTTTTGTGATTTGTTTCCATGAGCCGTTTTGTATCTATATATACCTTTTGTAGCCACACGCACGCGATTAGTGGACGCATCATTATAATATCCTATGTAATCTCCTCGAAGAGTAAAACATCGCCTTAGCATGCCTGTGTATATTTTCCTACATAAAAAAACTCTCTCAACTTGGTAATTAATATAGTTGACAGTGGACATGTACGCGGATAATTAACTCTGTCTTGTCCGTTGACAATTGGTTGTGTAGAGCAGGGTAGGAGAAAGTTCAGGTGGCAACAAGAAGCAAGATCCGGCTCAAGATTACGGCGCTTGTTAATTTGTGTGAGGTGATCTGGCGCAAGGTCCTTTTGACGGATTGCTCATATCATCTGACAATCGACTGACAAATGAGCTTGTTACTCACCGGCATATAGTCGACCTCACCATAACGGTTTTCGACGCTTCGAATGAATGTCGAACGCCATAGATCATGTTGATAGGCGGTTCAGACAAAAACCAGTCATCATGCACTAAAACATGCGACTTTTCCCCTGGATATCTATCTGATCAAGAGGCCATGCATGTTTATGTGCAACATGCAATAAACTAGAGCAGCATTGCACTGTCCCGGAGAATAAAGTTGGGCCGTTTTCTTGAGATCATCATCATGGCAGTGCGGCACAGTGGTACCTCCACCATTGCATGCAGCAACCACCAGCTTTTGGCAACGACGAACCGCGCTCGATCGCGCGCCTATAAATCCGGACGGTATCGTGCAACTACCGAACTCACCACCGTACAGAGCTAGCTGCAGAGATCCTAGGATTTCACGACGACGACGATCGAGGACGAGGAGGAAGCGGGAAGCTCCGAAGGTACTTCTCATCTCATGGCGTCCTGCTCGAACACACTGAAGAAGCTGCTGGTGTGCGCCGTGCTCCTCCTCCTCCTGTCCGCCGTCTCGCGCTGCGAGCCAGATCGCCTGCAGGTGCTGGCCGGCAGGAGAGTGCTGGTCGCCTCCGGGAGCAATGCCGTCATCTCACCGGCGGCGACTGCCGGGAGTAGTGTGCCGCTATCGAAAGCGGCGGCGGCCGATATGCCGTACCCTGACCCTGAGTCGAAGAGGTCGAGCCCCGGCGGACCGGACCCTCAGCACCACTAATTAACCTTGTTATTGATCCAAGCAATGAGCTGCGGCTGTGAGCCACCAAGGCGAACATCTGAAGCAACGAGTTAGTGTTGACGACGTGGTATGGTATTGAAGTTCGTGGTGTGTACCCCCACCCCCGGCCCGCCTGTAGTTCGTGGTGTGTACCCTCCAGGAGGGCTATCTTTACTATTTAATAAATCTGAGTTAATGGTTGATGTATTATTCTTTCTTTCTTCTCAACCGTCCGATCTAAATACTGAAATCTTGACCATCTATCTAATACCCCCCTCTCTCTCATAGTTAATGGTTGATGTATATTGCTTCGTCAAATACGAATACGGATACTGATAGTCTGGATAAAATAACAATTTGGATGATAAAAGTCCATACTATATTTGCTTCCATATTTTTTATATAAATACGAATAGGATATAAATTGTTAATCGAATATAAAAAATCTATATTATATTCGTATTCTATCGAATACGGTAATCAAATAATATGGATAACTCATATACACTTTTTCATCCTATCTGCGCGCGCGAGGGTGCGGACGGGTGGGTGCTGAGAGAACGCGTGACCTTTATTTGCGCGTGAACCAGCCGAGAGCTTGAGCGCTTCTCTTTGGGCTTTTTGGTTGCCGTCAGTTGGATTGGTTTGCCCGGTAGCCCAGCAAGTAGGAAGCGAAGCCCAACGACGCCTCTTCCTTTCGCGCCCACAGAAAGAGAGCAAATTGACACGGAAATGTTCTACTACAGTACAAATAACAGGGTGGGTGCATGAAGCAAACTCGAGCGTGCAACCTGGGCATTTATTCGATATTTCGAAACAAATAACGAATCCTTGAAACAAAGCATTCACCACAGTTGTGCAGGAAGTAGCACCGTGTGATTTCTAGGTATCTCTGTCTCCTTAAGCTAGCCGTGGGAGCAGATTAATACGCTAAAAAATACCATAAAAATAGGAGAACGAGAGACCATGTACTATGTTTAGGACATGCTTATGATGAACAATTGATATTTTAGTTAAGTCACATTTGAATTTTGCAATTATTTTAAAAAAATCAGATTTATTGCCAGATGTTAGCGTTCAAACCGCTGGAAGGAAGCGATCGGACCGACCTATGAATGGCGGTCTAACCAGGAATCCAATGTGACTGGAGTTTGGGGCAGTCAGACCGGAGGGACAATATGACAGATTTCTAAATGACGATTGCTTTATGCTAGAGAGCATGTTTTGGAGTTGGATATGTGCGGTCGGATCAGGGTGAGTTGACCGATGTGACCAATATTGAAAATACAGTCACACCGACCAGTGATTGGCGCCCTGACAGGGGCGGTTCAACTGGTGTGAGGAGAGTAGTCGGACCGTGGCTGGGGCCAGAGTCTAGGTGAGTTGAGTTGTGTAAGACCGAATGGCAACAGAGAAGACTGAATGGTGCATAATAAAATTTTCCTTAATTATTATTAAATTTTCACTCCAGTAGCTACGAAACTATGAAGATCAGAATTATAAGCCTAGAGCAAAGCAATAACCTTAAGAACCAAGGTGAGCAAGTCTTCAGCATCTCAGCGGTCCATTCGACACGGTGGTGAGAGGAGGAAGAGAGACGTCTCCAGATGTTTGGCTACTGCTTCTCCCACCTCTGTCAGTGCAAATAATGCGGGCCAAGATCTGATCCAAATCCAGTCTAGATCTGCTCCAAAAAGCTGTCGGCCTATTTTGATGTAGTCCATATGAACTTTTGAACCGGCCTGGTCCAAAAGCCTGGACTAACTCAGACCCATTAGTAGCCCAAAATGAGTCACAGGAAAAAGAATGTCGATTCGGCCTAGTTAACGCTAGGCTTACCTAGTCCAGATTGGAGTGGCCCGTTCGAGCAGTTGGGCCTACGCGGTTTATTTGTTGGGCCGTCAAGTCTTTCTAGGATGGGCTGGACTAGCTAGCTAGAACTTGCTCGCCGATGAGCTTAACGTTTCGTCTACTCATGAACAACGGGCAGGCTTGTTTGTTGATGGCAATGCAAGTTTTTCCTTACCCCAGTTACGGCTTTTATCGGCTTAACGGAGCTTAACGCTAGATCTTGATTGCTAACGTAGAAAAATTTACCTGGAGCCACGTAAGGCTGCTAATATTTCTGTGGCATGCGCTGATCAACGTCCTAGCAACTACGTGGTATCTAGTACGAGCATAGACGGACACGGAGACCCATACTACCATAGAAAAGAAAAGCTTATGGTCCATAAGCTAGCTAGCTAAGCAAAGATCTGATACTAGCCGTTGACTAATCGCACTGCTTAATTACGTTCCGTGCATGTGAACCCATGCATGCGAAGGCCAAATCGATCATAAATGCATACACGACAAGCAAGGACGGGACGGCAACCGACCGGTGGAGCAGCTAACCACCCCGGAAAACTCCCTGCTCACCTACGCTAGCCCCACCACTGCGTTAGGTTTAGGGATGAAAACGGAACGGAAATATCCCGTATCGAACTGTATCGTTTTCTACATTTGACCCAATCGAATTCGTATTTTCGGACAAATTCGAATTCGGTTCGAAATACGGAATACCAAATTCGAAAACGGAGCGGAAACGGTTTAGACGTTTTCCGACCGTTTTCTACTTTTCTACATTTTATTCGGAATATACCGTATTGTAAATACGGTATATTCCGAATTTGACCGTCCAGCTCTCACAGCCCATGCGCCCAGCGCCCCCAGCCCAATTCAGCCCAGCGCCCCCACTCCCCCAGCCCTACTCTCTGCCTCTCTGGCGATAACGCCGCTCCGCCGATTTCTCCCTCGTCTCCCCCTCCCCACCCTGCGCCGCCGCCTCCTCCTCCCCGCTCCTCCGGCGATTTCTCCCTCGCCTCCTCCTCCCCACCCTGCGCCGCCGCCGCCGCCTCCTCCCCCCACCCCTCTGCTCCGCCGCCGCCGCCTCCTCCCGCCCACCCCTCCGCTCCGCCGCTGCCTCGTCCTCCCCCCACCCCTTCACTCCACCCTTGCCTCGTCCTCCCCACCCCGCGCCGCCGCCACTTCCTCCTCCCCCCACTCCTCTGCTCCGCCGCCGCCTCCTCCCCCGCTCCGTCGCCTCCTCCTCCTCCTCCGCCGACCCCCTCCGCATGCTCTGGACCTCTGGTTCGTCGTTCTTGTCATCCTCCTCGCCGCCAGCATCACCGCGCCGCGCTTTAGCCGCTAGCCCGCCACAGCCCCGCCGACGCCCATCGATGGCGCCCCCCACTGGAGAAGGTGGATCTGGTCCTGCTCCTGCAGCAATGAGGAAGGGCAAGACTAAGACCAAATCCGTGCGCCACCTTCTAGCGCCGCCGGAAGCATCGGCAGCGGCAGCAACGGCTTCTCCAGGACCAGTAGCAGGTAACTAACAGCTGAAGAAAGGATTCACAGCACTCATTCCCCTAGAGAGGTAGTATTTTGTTCATCAGCATGTAGCACTGCATGGTGTTTTGATCTGGAGGTATGCACGTTCAATCATTGATTGTGATATTCATTCTGTGATCCAGTGATTTGTGATCTGGTCTGCTTCCTTTGGTCTGCTACGTACTTGCTATACTGTATCTATGGGCATCAGACCAACAAAGGGATATAGCAAAGTTCATATTGTAGTCTTCCTCTTAGTAGCAGTCATAGAATTTGTTAAGGATTCAGGGATGATATGATACTCTAAACACTGTAATTGCATAGCAGTGATAGAATTTGTTTTTTTAAGGCTTCAGGGATTTCGAAGTATCATGAACATTGTATTTGGAAAGTAGTCATAGTATACTATTGTTTGTCATTTGTCAACTTGTGCTGGCGCATGCATTAGTATTCTTATGATCCATGGAAGCTAGTTAATAATTCTAGTTATATTAGTAAGTTGTAAAAAATAAAAATTTCCATTTTTCACATACGTGATTGACGACATTTGCACGGGCATGATTCCAAGATTAAAGAAAATCCAACGAGGGTAGGATGTAAGGCTATGCTTATGATTAATCATTCGTTTGAGCATCAAGAATGGATGGTGACTGTGTTTGTAAGCGACCATGATCATGCCATGAAACATGACTTGAGCCATACTAAGCACTATAGGTCCTACAGGTCGGTATTCCGTATTGAATTTTCGTATACCGACCGTGTTCGATATAATTCCGCTCGAATTGGTTCGTTTTCGAAATTCTCGATATTCCGTAAGTTCGCGTTCATTTTCGTGTCCGGCTTTACCGCTTTCGCTTTCATTTTCGTATTCAAATGTAGAAGTAGAAAACAGTTGAGGAGTTTTCCGACCGTTTCCGACCGTTTTCATCCCTAATTAGGTTGCCATTGGTTTCGGAGCATACGTGCTCGCGAGGGCCGGCGCCCATTATCTCGACTGGAGCATGGAAGAGGAAAAAAAGCCCAGCGGCAAGCCAACTTCATCGTCAGCTAGCAAAAGCAAACTTCTCAAAAGTTCTACGTTCTAGCAAAAGCATCCTTACTGTCTGTTTGGCTAGCGCCGGAGAGATTTTTCAGGTGCTAGCCAGTCTCCGTTCGCTCGTTTCGGCTTGAACTTTTGATTTCTGGTTTATTTTTTTACTATTCCTAAATTTTGTCTTTTTCTGACTTTTTAATTTTTTAGCTTTTTTGTTAGTTCTTTTTTCTATATTCGTTTGCATTGTCCGTGATTGGCTAACCTATTTTTTCATTTTTATTTTTTTTAAATTTAGTTATGCCAAATAAGCCACCATCAGTTACAGTGTAATTTCAATCAGCTGCAGTGCAATTTTAGTCATAAGCCAGTTTATTTCAGTCTAATTGAGCGACACCTCCGCTTGTTCTAGTCAAGTTTTTAGTTGTTTTTTCTAGAGAGAACACTCGGATTTTTAGTTGTTCATTCAAGTGTAGGGGTTTTTAGTTGTTCATTCAAGTAAAGGAGTTTTTAGTTGTTCATTCAAGAGCCACCTCGCAAGTTAAATTGGAGGGACCGAGGGAGTAGTGTGTGTTGCTTCTACAGTCATATCACCAGGTCCAATACATTTGAAGATGATATTATAAGTATGATCTTTTATCCAGATTTAGAGATGATTTTTTTGCACTGTGGTTGATGGTTTTTGATGAGATGATTTTTATTTAGATAGCATAGCTTAAAAGCCAAGAACAAAAAAGCCAAAACATAGCCATTGATTCAGCATGCATGTGCAATACTATTCCTGCGAAATGACCGGACGTACAGATATCATTGCGCATATGTGAATTATACTGTTCTAAACTCCAATCTATTTGTCGGTCCTCCCGGCCGGCCGTAACCAGTCAATAATTGGACATTGCTTGGGCTAGTACTTCCTTTTGGTCAAGTTGGATTAGATTCCGTAGGACTAATATGACAATATAGAGGATAAATAATGTTTCAATTTTTTTTCTAAATATTCATCAATTATTTACTCTAATAACTAGAAAACTATAAAAACTAGTATAGTGCCCGTGCTAACGCTACGGTAAAATACAAAACAAGATAAAATTTGTAAAAAATAAAACGAACAATCAGATTCATTAAGATTCACGTCTCATATATTGTATAACCAAATATTTTTGTCACATAATAAATGTTACATAACGACTGATCCTTTGAGGAGGCGACAACATCATTGGACTCACCCACCGACGACTTTCTTCATCCCCACATTGTTTAAACTTGAGGCTACAAAGAAAACAAACATTTTTGTCACATAAAGAAATATGAAATACAGTAAGCTTTTTCTTCTTTTGTTTTTACATGTAATATCTATATTATGTATGACTTACTGCTGGCCCCCAGGGTATGCAGTGGCCCACCCGGCATACCCTGTGGGTCCGCCCCTGCCTCTACGCGTTGGGCGGCGAGATGCAGATCATGGACAAATCTGGGTGGACTTAGATTAGGCATGACTGTGGGGGTGGTTGAGGGGGGTGGATTTAGTAAAGAAAATTTTGGTGTATTATAGAGGGGTACTTAGAGTCATTTATGACTGATTCCGAGTGCTTACGTCGCCGTATGACCACTCAAACTCGACACCGATCGCTTTGAGTCGTTGTCATAACTTCACTGTATCAGTTTACGACCGCTCCGCTATATCGCTGCACTGTCTTCCTTCAGCCGCTCTCGAGTTACTGTGATCGCAACTCTTTACGACCACGCAGTGATGCTGGCGACCACTGTTCACCGTGGTCGAAACCTTCACAACGTGATCGTAGCCTCCTTCGACCACGTTTAATCTTCTTCTTTGCAGTCGTACGTCTTCAGACCACCTTCGACTTTGCGTGTTCGTGGTCGTAGATGCTCCCAATCACACCTGCTTTCGATTTTGCCGTGGTCGACCGCCTTTCGACCACGCCTGCTAGCTTTACGACCACGATCTTCCTCCTTACGACCATCATGCAAAGTTACTGTAGCTTTGCCGTGGTCGTAAGTCCTTACGACCACGTTTACGACCGCTCAGATCTTCCCGCTGAAGTCACTGCTCCTTACGATCAATTATACCGTGGCCGTAGCCTTCAACGTGATTGCAATCCCTCTTACAACGTGGTCGTAGACTCCGTATGACCACGTACAAACTTTGTTGCAGTCGTAAGCCTTCAGATTACCTTCGATTTCTCTGGGAAGTGGTCGTACCTCTTCTCGACCTCACTGTTCACCGTGGTCGAAACCTTCACAACATGGTCGTAGCCTCCTTCGACCACGTTTAATCTTCTTCTTTGCAGTCGTACATCTTCAGACCACCTTCGACTTTGCGTGTTCGTGGTTGTAGATGCTCCCAATCACACCTGCTTTCGATTCTGCCGTGGTCGACCGCCTTTCGACCACGCCTGCTAGCTTTACGACCACGATCTTCCTCCTTACGATCATCATGCAAAGTTATTGTAGCTTTGCCGTGGTGTAAGTCCTTACGACCACGTTTACGACCGCTCAGATTTTGCCGTGGTGTAAGTCCTTCCGACCACGTTTACGACCGCTCAGATCTTCCTGCTGAAGTCGCTGCTCCTTATGATCAATTACACCGTGGTTGTAGCCTTCAACGTGATCGCAACCCCTCTTACAACGTGGTCGTAGTCTCATTACGATCACGTACAAACTTTGTTGCAGTCGTAAGCCTTCAGATTACCTTCGATTTCTCTGGGAAGTGGTCGTTTCTCTTCCCTGAGGCATCTCCCCGAACACCCTTTATACTGTTCACCGTGGTCGAACACCCTTTCAACCACGTTCAGATCTCCCTGATGAAGTCACAGCTCCTTACGACCGATTACACCGTGGTCGTAGCTCTTCAACGTGGTCGTAGCCTCCTTACGACCAAGTTCAAACTTTGTCGCAGTCGTACGCCTTCGGATCACCTTCGACTTCTCTCTGATGTGGTCGTATCGCTTCTTGACCTCACCGTCTTCCAATTTCGCCGTGGTCGAACGCCTTTCGACCTTGTCTACAGTAGATTTGCCGTGGTCGTAAATCTACTGTAGCTTTGCCATGGTCGTAAGTCCTTACGACTACGTTTGCCGTGATCGTAAGTCGACTTCGCCCACGCCTATGAGATTGCACAGAATACTCAGGGATTGCTTTTCACTTCTTCTTTACTCGCAATTGCTTGATACTCTTCGGCGTTTTCGGTACATCAAAGTTTGCAGAGCTCTCTGGTAACCATCCGAAATTCTATTGTGGAATGAGA
The DNA here is from genome assembly GCA_017311315.1 of Dendrocalamus latiflorus. Classification (NCBI taxonomy): domain Eukaryota; kingdom Viridiplantae; phylum Streptophyta; class Magnoliopsida; order Poales; family Poaceae; genus Dendrocalamus; species Dendrocalamus latiflorus. Next base: position 3,117,178 of record CM029659.1, read on the forward strand.
AGAGAGAAAAAAACACGAACAGATATTAGCTGACAGTCTCACGAACAATTTGATGTGATCAACATAATCGACAATTTAACGCACGTTTGTGGTTGCGCTTTAAAGCCATTCCAAATAACAAACTTGGGCAGAAATTTGAAATAAAATACGATCAGATCAAAACAGCAAGGACCAAATCAAACTGTCCTAGAACCTGACACCAGTCACTTATCTAATTATAATTGCTTCAAAAAAATCCAGCTTATCTTGTGAAACAAGACGAAAATTTTCAGTTCATATCTGTCAACATTAGCAGGAAACTTAGAAAGCCAACCTGCAGTATATAGGGTGAATGTTCCAAAATGGCGAATTTGTGAAGGTTAAATTAGAAATAACAACTCTGGTGGAGTACATCAGTTCAACAAGAGGTGGCCTAGTATAATTCAATGTGTGGTTGTGAAACCAGCTCCACCAAATTTCTCCTTGACCATCAATTAGAACCTGAAAAGAGCACAATCAATACCTAATCATATACCATCGGGTGAAAATAGCATCCAAAGGAGGTGCATGATGCAACCATAATACCTACCAGTTATTATTACATCGGTTAGATTAGATCCAAAGATTAGACTCTGATGTCTTTTACCAGGGAGTTCTCTACCACGCCCATAGGATGGAAGAGGATCAATAACTGGCCAGTCAGATGAGTCCTACAAATAAAGTTTAATGTAATATCACAACAGTAGCCCTTCTTGCACTATTTGTTTCAGTAGAACTTTACATATCGAAATATGATATCCAACCACTGTTAACTACAGCAATGTTTTGTTTCACAGAGCATTTTATGAAAAATAATATGTACAGGCAATTTTTTTTTGTTTCAGTAGGTGCAAACAGCATAAAATCGAAGATTTAAGTTACAGCGATGAGGCAAGACTGAAATTACTTTGCAAAAAGGAGGTAAATTATTATCTGGGAAACAATTCGTGAAGTCATCTTACTGGAGATCCAATTATTACTGCATCCTTGTCCAGTGACACTGTGAGATGACTGATACACACTTGCTGTCAAATCTTTGCAGTACATTCCGGATACACCGGTGCATTGGGTCTCCACAACAATGGTTGCAAAAACCAAAAGGACTTGAAATGTCTATAACAAATTCCAACAGACAAATGTCAACAGCCATTGTATACTGGAAAATTCTGCATGTTAAAAATAGCGTAAAGTCAGAAAAGACGGAATGGCAATCACTATTCAAAAGAAAACAACTTCAAATCATCACACAAGCTTTCACTTTAGTTTAAGCATGATTGGGATTAACTGTACATAACTTTTATCTTGAAAGGTTAACAGTGGGATTCTAAAAAGAAACTCGGATATCTCAATTGCTGAGTTAACTGAATGAATCAAGACTATTTTTTCAAGAAAGGATCAATCAGTATAAGATAATGCGTCAGTTTCCATATTACGAACCTTCAAGAAAAAGGTGTGTGTTCCCCATCATCTAAAATGAAACATCTGGAAGGGGATGAAACTGTAAAATTCTAATAGCAGATGAACTCTAAATTACACATGTTGGAGTCAAATTAAAAGGTCTGACTTGAATAAATCAATTACTTTGATATAAAGAACATACATCTTCAGGCGCCATAAATCCTTCGGGTACAGTGAAACAATGTCGAAGGCAGTATTTCTTCCAACTGCTCATTCTCTTATCCAATACATCCTTTACTAAGTGGTGAATGTCATTCACTCCCTAATAGAAAACAAAAGGTCTATACTCAGAATTTTCCAGCAGGCCCATTGTCAAAAAAGAAAATGCCATTTTACGATGATATGAATGTGATGAAATGGTTTTCAGAAGGAAGACATGAACAACATAAGTAAAACAAACAGTTGTTAAACATCTAGCATGCTAAACCAGATGAACTACGGATGTGAAACTAATGTTATCTGGAGACAATGACAGACAAAAAAACTTTAATGCTTTGCATTGTTCTAACTGTTTCGAACTTGCATTCAGTAATCCTTTTACGTTTAAAATTTGAGCAACACAAATTTGTTGCAGACATTTGTTCGTCAAAGGTATCTTAACACAGCAATACATTTTTTCCCAGCGAAACAAAGTACCAATACACAGTTTGCAGCCAAAAAAAGTATATGAATGTGCCAAGAAAAGACCACACATTACCCATCCTGTAGAAAAGGGGCTACCAAACAAGCAAATATAAGCCTACACCTGAAAGACACAGCTAGTCTAGGCCTCATCAGTCATCACTGCATCAATTTCCTCTGGAATGGGATCCGCCAACGTAGTGAACCTAACTGCCCATGCCAGATCTAGTTTAGTGTTCTCCATTCGATTGCATCAAATTCTCGTGCTGAAGAATCAACGAACACGACGGAGACGTGATTTTTTTTCCGACCCCAACCACCAAATTCAACCCGTCCAGAAGCCAAACGGGCACGAAGCAGCTCAGAATCTAAGGAACACGCGAGCTTATTAAGATCGACGCGAGGTAGTTTCAAGGCTCACCTTCTCGAGCTGGCCGTCGAGCGGCGGAATCTTGCTCTTGGGGACGCGGATGGCGGGGAGTGCGACGAGATCCGGGTTCTCGACGGACTCGAGGCAGTCGGGGCCGGTGAAGGTCAAGGAAGATGACCCCTCCGACGACGACGAGAGGGCGGGCTCGGAGGAGGCGGGGCCGCGGCCCGCGGCGGCAGAACCATCTGCGGACGCCATCGACGATCGCTGCTCCCCCTTCCCCGGCCATGGTGCCGCTCGGCGACGCCAAGCGGCATTGGACGTTGTCCTGTCGCAGGGGGGCGTGTGCTCCGCTCGGGGGGGGTGTTCCGGCCGGCGAGGAGCTCGGGCGGCCGCCCGGCCTCGCCCGAAGGGCAGGTCCGCCCCTGCCCCTGCCCATACACGCAAACCCTAACATGTCAGATCAGGTCCCTCAACCACGAACCCTAGCAAGAAAGACTAACAGCGAGTAGCATCAACAGCACACACTTATTGACGACGTCGGCGGAGGCGTTGGCGGCGGCGCCATCGACGGCGTTCTCCACCTCCTCCTCGTACACCTCGTTGTCCTTGGCCTCTCCCATCCTGGCTGCGCCGGCAAACATCACAAGCGCGCGCGTGTTAAGCAACGAAGAACACGAACCCACAAGAATCCAACCACGTTTTCATCGCATCATCAACCGCAAAGAACTCACCTCTCAAGATCGCAGAGACGGAGGAGGCGGCAAGAACCGGGGGATTCGGAGCGGAGGCGGCTGCAAAGAGAGAAATCAAGAGCAGGCGGTGGGGAGTAGGGATCTTGGATTCGGGATCTAGGGTTGGGGTACTTGGGATGGTGGATACGAGTGTGAGTGCGAGTCGAGTGCGCGGCGTCCCAGGGGTCGCGCGAGGCTTGGCGGAGTCAAGGAGGCGGCGCGGCGTCCCCAGGAGTCGCGCGTCGCCTTTGAATTTGGATTTGGATCGTTGGATATGAGTGGGTAAGGAGAGAGAAAGGTGGGAATTGATCCTTGACCGTTGATTTCACTGGTTGGTTTTCCTGGGGACACGAATTGGTGTGGACGTAGAAAAACTCATGACTGCTGGGGGCACAATTTGGGGTGGTCGTAGGAAAGAACTGAACTGGTGGATTTTAGGGGTAGAGATTAAGGATAGAGAGCCAATATAAAACCCAACAAATTAAGAAGCTAAAAACCAAGAAATAGACAGTAATTGCAGTAATACCGCTACAGTAACAATAAATGTTGCGCTACAGCACCGGTATTCCTGCTACAGTAAATTCATCCTGAGAGTAGTAAAATCAACATGACTTCAAAACCAAAAATCCATATAACTTTTGATCTGTAGAATGAAATGACTTGAAACTTGACATGCGTATATTCCAATCAACGATCAACAGAATCATTCCCAAAGCTTCGACCTTTTCTATTTGAAGGAAGGTTGCACCAAAATCGGGCAAAAACCAAAAGTAATGAATACGACTTACTCGTGGGTGGATAATGGTCAAGATAACTCTATATGTATTTTCACATGCCACAACAAGTAGAACACTCAAGAAATTGAGATAAAGATAGCTAGATCAAGAAATCTCTCGAAGAAGCTAAATCAAGCAAAAACCGGGTAACTTCAAGAACCTGCCAAACATGATGCCTAGATAGATGAGAATTGATTTTCATTAGACATCTCCATCACTTACACGTCCTTAGCATCCAGCGAGATCAAGAAGGGGAGAAAGGAGATCAAAACTAACCAAATCAAGAGCAAATCAACCAAAACAAGAAAGATCTATGGAGATGAATAATGATTGATATATTGTCACTTGAGGATGAAAGTTTTATAGCTACTCCACGTGGAGGACAAGAGTGCACATCACAGAACTCAACTTCTCTCAAACCCTAACCCTAACATATGTGAACACTTGGTCTCAAAAGATAATGGTTGGATGCTTAACTACAAGTCTCCATCCTAACCCATTAAATAGATGGGCTAGCCAACTGAAAGAACCCTGAATTTTAATTAACTCTAAACAGTGCAATTAAAAGTAATCAAGAAATATTAAGATAATTACAACACATTTAATTACAAGAATGAATTGAAACAATTGGCCCTGGGCCTCCCTAAAGAAAGTAAAGACATTAATAACATTATTACAATGCTTGGCTAATTACAAGAATCCTAAACAAATATGAAAACATAATTAAGTGCATGGCCGAAAATTACATTAAAGCAAAATTAAATTGAGAGACCATATGGAGGTCATCCCGTGTGTGTGATGAGTAATTGACATCGGTTTAGGGAAGTCGAGTTTGGTTTGAGTGGTTCGGACCATGTCGTTGCGCGATGCAATCGGCATCGGTCGGACTTGGTCAAATCTGGTCAAGGTAATTAGAATGCATATTCTGCTAATTTGACAGGTTTGGGCTTCTTCATGCGTAAGTATGGTTTGTTGATGTCATTATGCTTTCATGTATCAAGCGGTGCTATTTGATGTGTTTCTTGTCTGTGTTGGCTGCAAGACGTTAAGGCGGAGTCGTGACAAGACACGAGGTGACCGGACTAGGCGCAGGTGGCGTTGAGGTCAGAACGGTCGGGATGTGTCGAAGACGGCGGAGACTCGAGGTGGTTGCGAGGCTTGGACAACAAGGAGCGCGGAAGTTTCCCGGAAGGTGCAGGAGGGGCGAATCGGGAATTTCGCAAGGCTGCTCAAGCGGGAGTGGGCTCCGTTGGATTTAGCGGGCGTAACGGGGTGGAAACCCGTTAGCCAAGGGCTATATATATGAGGTGGTGGCTGCATGCCCACTAATGTACTCCAAGGGTTTCTAGGGTTTCCTTGAGTCAAAATGGGCTTTAGAGAGTTGCTTTGGCTTTAGGCTTTAGTTGGTAAGAGTGGTTGTGGGTAGCAGGGAGTGTCTCCCACGTTCATCCCTTCTCTGTGTCTGTTCTTCCAAGAAGCATGTAGCAGGAGAGAGTTCTTGGCTTGGGAGAGAGGAGAGGATGGTTTGATACTTCATGTAAACTTCTTTGTTCTAATGTCCAGTGGTATCGGGACTCCTATGTATTCCTTTTGCTTCCATGAATAAGAATCTGAAGTTTTTATCTCCCGTGCTCTCTCTGTTCAGTTTTTCCTTCGATGCTATTTTCTGGTGATTTGTGAGTTTTTGAGTTTCTTGTTGTTTCTTGCTGGGAAGGCCCAAAATGGGTTGCTCTGTGATGGGATAGTGCTTCGAGATCATTTGATCGATTTCCCGAAGAGCTAACTTCGTTTAATTCTCAGATTGCATTTTTGAGCCTTCTCTGTTTATCAGTTCATTTCTAGGGTTTTGAGGGTTTTTGCGTTTCCCTTCATGAGATGGAATGAAACTTGATATCTAGGGTCCTGAGGCTATCTATTAGCTATCCTCAAAGTTTCATAAGCCAAGGTTCAAGGATTGAAGAGAAATTGGGTTTTTAGTGTTGGCTCTGTAAGTTTTTGGATTTCTAGGGTTTCTTGTTCCCCCTGTGATTTTCCTTGTGAGATAACCTGAGGTTTGGCCTGGAGGGTCCTGTGGTTATTGCTAATATATCTACAAAGTATCTTGGCCATAGGATCAAAGACTTGGTGGCAATCTAAGTTTTTGTCAATGTCTCTGTAATTTTCAGGTTTTGCCCCATATTCTGAATTTCTTGCTCATGAGTTGGATTTCCTTGGTCACTAGGTTTCTCTGGCTATTGTAGTTATTTTCTTGCTCCCCTTGTCCAAAAAGAATCATAGTGTCTCATTAATTCTCTTGGTTTTGGCAAGAAAAAGGGGAGGTTCAATCTGCTGTCTGAAAATTCAGGGTGTCTGAACTTTTTGCCCGAGGGGCGGCCTTCCACTGCAGTGCCTTGTTTTCTCTGTGGTTTTCTTCCAGGTGCTTCCCTTGATTTAGCTTGGTTCCTTTTGCTGTTATTCATACCCCTTCAATAGACTCTTTAGTTGGCAATTGTTTTTCTTGTCATAGCTTCTCATAGCTATTGGTAAGGAAATCAATTTGGAGGCAAGGTCTAAAGTATCGACATTCAACCCCTCTTATGTCGCCATTTCGGTCCAACATAAATAGAATTGCATCCCTTCCCTTGTGTTGTATTCTCGTGTATTGCTTGACGCTTAGCATCCCAAAACTAGCCAACCCCCAGCCCGCGCTTTTTCTTTTGCAATCGAAAAACGGGTAAAAAATAATCCAAGGGATAGTAAAAAGATAATAAGAAAATCACCGTCAGTACCCTCTGACTTTTAGAAGTTGACTAGAGTGGCATTCATTAAGGTTCCCAGACCGTCCTGGGTCGATCGGCGTCTATCACCATAAGTGAGCTTCGTTATCTAGCACCCAAAAATCCAACTCCCACATTTTAGAGACTTACCTCAGCCACAGAGGATCCAGCATAGTGTACAGCTCACATTTCGGACCACTGGTCCATAAGCCCCACAATGACCCAAGACACAGCCGAGGATAAGGAGAGGGCAACACAACCATATACAAGACCAGGGAGAGATAGAGGCAGCTGAGTGACTTGCCTTCTTAAGCCCCCAGCTCATTTCCCTCTGCCATTGCCCACTACATTTCACTCATAATTGAGAAGAGCACCCAAAGCCAACCAGAGAAAACCACCAGCACACCACACGGCCAAGCAAGAGCAGAGAAAGCCCCAACATTGCTCCTCTCGGCCAAAGGGCAAAGAGCCACTTCCCAAAAAAATCAACAGCCCACACTTAGAGAGAAGGGTAAGGAGAGGAGAGCCGGAGGAGAGGAGGCAAGAACGTAGTGGAAGCCGAAGGAGAATGTGGACCACTGGGGACCCAGCGGGCTGACCATGAGGACCACAAGGCAACGTCTTCGACAACGACAAGGGGACGTCGCCCACTTCTTCGTCCACGTGAGTACCACACCGCGACCACCTCTAGCACCTTTGCCACTTCCAGCCCAACACAAGTGGGCCCACATTCCCTATCCCTTTTTGATCCCACAGCAAAAGCACTACACATGGCACGCACCACACCTCAGCATGGCCAGTCGAGCAAGGCAGTCGAGAGGAAGAAGGGAGCCACCTCACCCGAACAGTGGTTACCACAACCATCGGCGGCAAGCCATAGATTCCACGCACTCCCTCGGGTAAGGGAGTAAGCTCCGAATGGAAAAGCTTCCCTTACCCAGGTCCCATCATTGTAGCATTCTTAGGACCTCCCAAAACCAGGTGTGGTAAAAGATAAAAGCATGGCAAAAATAGTAACTAAAGCAAAGATGCATAAAAGTAAAAAGCGGAAAAGAACGAGTTAAACCATCCCAAAGAGGAAGCTGAGTCAAGATGAGCCACCGAACCGTAGCCAACACCACCAAGCCCCCCTTAGAGCCACCCTAACCGGTAGCAGCCTCCTTGAAGAAGTCGAGGAGTTGAGGAAGCCAAGGAGTCGAGGGAGCCCATAGATTCAACGAGGAAAAGATTGACAAAGCCTATAGATCCAACGGATTCTAGATCCAGTGAAGAGGAGACCGATGGAGCCCATAGATCCAGTGAGGAGGAGACGAACAGGGCCCTTAGATCTAGCGAGGAAGAGACCGGCGGAGCCCATAGATCCGACGGATTTCATAGATCCAGTGAGGAAGAGACCGGTAGATCCCATAGATCCGAATTCCATATATCCCGCGAGGAGGAGACTAGCGGAGCCCACACACTGGGCAGATCCCATAGATCTGGTAAGGAGGAGATTGCCAGAGCCCACAGATTCAACAAGGAGAAGAGGCAGCAGACATAGATCTGGTGAGGGAAGGCATCAAGGAGGCACAGAACCATGGGGGAGGAAAAGAAGAGGCGAGCGATGGCGGCCAAGACGGTGAGACGAGGAAGGAGCCCCTGGAGGAAGAAGAGAGGCAGAGGGGCGGCATCGATGTGGAGTGCGCGTGTGAGCTAAGTGTGTGCGGTGTTGGGTGCCGAGTGCGTGGGCATGTTTTGTGCCATGCATGTATTGGGTCATGCATGCGGTTGGGCCGCGCGTGTGTGTGGGCCATGCGTGCATGCAGTTGGGCTGCATGTGTGAGTTGGGCTGTGCATGCGTGCAGTTGGGCTGTGCATGAGTGGGTCATGAGTGCATTGGGCCATGCATAGTAGAGTGTAGAGTGTTGGGCTGTCGAGTGGGCCGAGTAGGCCACGGGAATAGTAAGCTAGAGAGAAAAAGAAGGGAAAGACCCTAGAAACGCTGACTTCCTTAGTAGACCTGAAGGATTTGTGGTAGATAAAATCAGCTAGAAATCCATCAAAATGGGGTAAATGGCTTTCTAAAAGTCTATAAATGTCCTAAATAAATAATTTCTCAAACCATGTGTCTACTTGTTAAATGCAGAAGGCGAGTCGGCTCAGGCCAAGACAGCGAATCAAGTTGCAGTTGATGCCAACGCTTTCTACTACGCTGGCAAGCTTGTCCTTTGTTCACAAATATAGTTATATTAAATGTACAAACTACAATGTGTACCATTTATTATATACTTGCATTAAAACTTTATTTCGAAACCAAATTAGATAAACGAGATGAAAAGAGATGAGATATGAGAAAAGAGAGCGGTCCAGCTAAGAGGAGCAGCTGGGCTACAAGAGTATATAATAGGATGGTAAAAGGGGCCCTGGATAGGATAGAGAGGGTAGGGGGACCCTTTTCCATATGGATAGAAGTATAGAACATAAGGACCAACAAAATTCTCACTCGGAAAGGGGACCGTCATTATGTGTCAGTCATTTTCCCGTTGTTAACGAGCAAAAAAATGCTACTCTGGTATGTTATTATCCTCTACACAAAGGTGCATTTTGCTATTAATGCTTGCTGAGTATATTAGTACTCACTCTTACTATTATTTTTCTTTGTTACACTCTAGTCCGACTAGGGATTCCTCTGAGTAGGATGAAGGGATCGCAGGCATCGACGGGGCTGCAGGGGACGAGGATGATGGTTACGAGGACCAAAGTGAGGTGGACAACCTATATGGTGGTGGGACGAGTAGGTGTCCCACTGAGCCAAGTAGGCGAGCGATAGGGTATATGTCCCTACCTTTTCTATTAAGATAATTGTATTAAAGACTATAGCCACATGTAGCAAATGCTATAATAAAGAGACAGTATCTACATTATTGTTCTACTGCGCCACTTTGGTAAAGGCTTATTATTCATTGGAGTAGTGTTCTACTAGAAAATTGAATAATAATCTGTTGTTTAGGTGTGATTACCCTCAAGGAAATGATTAGGGGCATCACACCAGTTACATCTAAACTTTAGTGGATACTAGCCACTTAGTACAATAGAGAAAATCCAATAACCCCACACACACGGGCATTAACTCATACACTACACTTATGCACGCTTTCAAAGCACATAAGCCTGAATCCACTAAGTCCTTAGTCTTGATTCAACTTCATCTTCTCAGTTTTTCTTTGACCTAAACCATTCTCTCAAACACCACGGTTTTATTCCAAACTAGTTTATGATATGTTAGCCAAATTACCAAAATACCCTTTTTAAACCTAGTCTTCATCTTCCATTGCAAGTAATAGTCATGCTTGCCACGTGTTGACAAGTCTTTCCTATTCTGATTGCACCGGACCACACCTCACTTAGACCGATCAAGCCACATAGTGCAACCCGCTATTTGAACTTTCTTTCAATATTTCCCATGTTTCTAGTCTCATGCTTGAGTTCACCATTGTAGGACCGAAATGGCGACAGAGGGGGGGGTGAATGTCGATCTTTAAAAATCGCCCCCAACACGTATCTTCTTCTCCAATAGCTATGGGAACTATGAAGGTAGAAGACCAGTGCTCACAAGACACCCCAGCAGCAGGAAAAACACAAATACAGAGACCAGCAAGCGAGAAAAATCAAATCGGAAAAAATTCTGGCCTCAAGCGGTAGTACCTCTCCCGGAGCGGTAGTACCTCTGAGCGGTAGTACCGCTATGCCGAGCGGTAGTACCTTTTACCGTTCGGACCGTCCGAACGTCTCATCGCTCCCGATCGGACTGGTCCGAACATGAGCGGTAGTACCGCTGAGCCGAGCGGTAGTACCTCTGAGCGGTAGTACCTCTCCAGGAGCGGTAGTACCTCTCGAGAAAAACAGCAAACAGAAATTTCAGAAAATTGAGAGATTCGCAATGATTCTTGGATTCTTGGCTTGGGAAACTTTGAGGATAGCTAGGGAACACTCCCAGAAGACTAAGCCAAAAGTCAATAACAAGAAATCCACTCCAAGAATCAAGAATTTCAGATTTGGGTAAAAATCTGAAATCTTGCAAGAACCGAGCCAAAAACCAAATAACTCCCCAACCGTTGATCCTTTGGCTATGAAATTTTGAGGGAAGCTAATTAATAGCCTCTGGACTCTTCATACCAAATTTCAAGCCATCTTAACAAGGGAATCAAGAGCAGCTCCAAAACCCTAGAAACTGAGTTCATGAACAGAGGAAGGCCAAAACTGAAATCTGAGAATTAAACCAAGTTTGCTCTTCGGGAAATCGATCAAATGATCTTGTGGCACTAACCCATCATAGAGCAACCCATTTTGGGTCTTCCCAACAAGCAAGAACTCAAAAATCAAACAGCTCAGAAATCAACCAAAAGGAGCAACGAAGAACAGAGAGAGCACGAACAGAGAAAATGAAACTTCAGATTTCCATTCATTGAACCAAAAGGAATACAGAGGAGTCCCGATGACACGATTGAATACAGAGGAATGATTACAAGACTCTCAATCCATCTCCTCACTCTCTCAATGCTCAACCATGAATGCTTGGAAGGGATAAACACTCACTGTTCTATCTAGAACCCATCGATGAAGGACAGAGGGAGCACGACTCTGCCTCTCCAACCACTAAAGACTAAAGGAAAACCACCTCCTAAAGCCTCTTTTGACTAGGGCTAACCCTAATTCCCTCCAAGTGCTCAAGGAGGGCATGCAGCCCCTCCTCTCCTTTTATAGCGCCTGGCTAACGGGTCTCCGCCCGTTACGCCCGCTACGTCCAACGGAGCCCGCTCCCGCTTGTGCAGCCTTGCGAATTTCCCGATTCGCCCCTCCTGCACCTTCCGGGAAGCTTCCGCGCTCCTTGCCTCGCACGCCTCGCAACCACCTCGAGTCCACGTCGTCTTCGACACATCCTGACCGTTCTGACCTCAGCGCCACCTGCGCCTAGTCCGGTCCACCGTGTCTCACCACGACTCCACTCGACGTCCTGCAGCCACACAGACAAAGAACACATCAAATAGCACCGCTCGACACATGAAGGCGTAAATACCATCACACTTACCACAGACGAAGTCCAAACCTGTCGAAACATTAGAATATACATCCTAAGCCCAAAAGACCAAGTTTGACCAAAGTCCGACCGAGCCCGATTGCGCCACGCAACGACTCGACTTCGAACCACTCAAACCAAACTCGACTGACCTAAACCCTTGTCAATTACTCATCACTCTCATGGAGCACGACCACATGGTCTCTCAATCTCCCCCTTGATGAGTATATTGACAAACTCAGAAAAAGCATGAAGAAGAGTTTGATTTTGAAGAATCCAACATGGTCCAAAGAAGAGAATGAAGCTAATGACCATGTCGACAGAAGGAACACTAGAGCAACAACTGAAAGAGCAAATTGATCTCCAAAGCTCTAAACTGATCCCAATTAGCTTTTTCTACCACTATTCTAGAATGATCCCAATTAGCTTTTTCTACCACTATTCTCCCCCTTTTGGCAATAAACACATCAAGGATGCAAAAGAGAGAATATGACATGTCAATGGATGAATATGGCTGAAGTTTGTTTATTCTAAGCATTTAGAGCCATGAGAATTATCCAATATGACCAACAAGTACTACACCAAGCCATAACTCAATAAAACGCTATCTAGATCATGACAACATATATATAAGCCAGCTAGAACACATAGATAACAATCTAAAAGTGAAGTACATTAAGTGAGCAAGTCAAGTCATCAATGGGTAAAGTCCAACTAAAGATATCCAAGGATGATGCAGGCCATGTCAATAAGCTAAGCGTAACCAAGAAGCTCAAATTGAGTCCAACTAGAGTGCTACAAGTCCGAGAATGAAACATTTGTTAAAGTACTTGATTTTTATTGTAGTTGAAGCAAATTGAGCACAAATGACATATTTTCTTTTGAAACTGAAGGTTGTTGACAACCAGATTTTTGTTTTATCATGTGCTAGACCTCAAGCCTTATGCGACTACTCCAAGCGATAAGCTTAAGAAGATAGTCTAGGTCATCCAAAACTCTCCCTAAGTTCATGCCAAGTGCAATGACAAGCCGTCTCATAGGAAAGAATTGGTGAGATCAGTTTTTTTCGCACAAAAGAGATCTTTTTGTTTTTTAACATGTTGTACTAACTCATGCATCATCAAGAGACTAAAATAGCTCAATCTAAGGCTCAAATAGAGATTCAACGCTCAACTTAGCCTATTTGACATGGCATGAATCATAAAAGGATCGCTAAAGCAAGACTAGACTCAAATGTGAGCATGACAAGTTTTAATTCAAGTTTGGCAATTTTAATTAACTTATCATGGTAAAAGCTAGTCTACACATATGAAGTCATGATCAATCTAGCATATACAGCACAAGACATGGCAAGGTGTAAAGCATTGAAGCATGTCATAACAGGATAATAATCAAGGCTCAATGCAGTTTGATTATAATGCGAAATGCTGAAAATGCATGAAAGACCAGCTCCCCCTCAACATTAGATGCAACTTTTAGTTCAAGTTGAGTTATGTCAGAATTAAGCTCCAGAAGCTCCCGATTGAACTCCCCCTGAACCAAAGCAATAGAACGAGAAGCTGGCAAAGAAAACAGCAAACAGGCAGTCCTTAAAGCATAGAAAAGATATAGAGGCAACTAAGGCTCAGACTGACTCTCATCTACCCCATATGACTCCAGGACATTCAGCTGACAGTAAATCACACACTAGAGAGCAAACACGTACCCTGTCTACCCGAGGGTGGCCCAACCCTCGCTAGAACCTACAAGAAGTGAGTGAGCTCGACCTAGTGAGATAAGAAGCAGCTAATCCTGGAAGCACAAGATAAGAGTTAGAAGTCTAAACATCTCGGCAAGAGAAGCACTCTAACCTATGCTGGAAGGACTAAACCCAAATGCACCCCGAGTGCAATGCAACAGAATTGAGACAGAAGCATAATCAATATAGTAAAGCAGTAAAGCCCAAAGCTCCCCCTCACTACAATCCGTAAGGACATACCACCCCAAGCTCTCCCCGCAGAGCTGAAAACCTCGAACTATCCAAAGGCTTGGTGAAGATGTCAGCCAACTGGTGGTCACTCTCCACAAACTGGAGCACTATATCACCCTTCTCTACATGGTCTCTAAGGAAGTGGAAACGGATATCAATGTGTTTGGTCCGAGAGTGTTGCACTGGGTTCTTAGCAATGTTAATCGCAGAAGTGTTATCACAAAAGAGTGGAACACTGTCGATAACTAACCCAAAGTCCCGCAGGGTCGAAGCCATCCAAAGTACCTGGCTGCAGCAACTGGCAGCAGCAACGTACTCGGCCTCTGCAGTGGACTGTGCAACACCGGACTGCTTCCTCGAAGACCAGGAAACGAGAGAAGTGCCAATGAACTGGCAGGTGCCGGAAGTACTCTTCCTATCTATCCTACAGCCAGCGAAGTCTGCATCCGAAAAGGCTCTCAGGGAAAGACAGGATGAGGAAGAGTACCAGATACCATAGTCAATGGTAGCTCGAAGGTACCGAAAGATGCGCTTCACCGCCTGGCGGTGAGATACGCGAGGAGAAGCCTGAAAACGAGCACACAGACACACGGAGAAGTGTATGTCTGGTCTCGAGGCAGTGAGGTAAAGAAGAGAGCCGATCATACTTCTGAACTCTTTCTGATCAACTGGCTCGCCATCCTCATCTGGGTCAAGATAGGCTGTCGAAGCCATGGGAGTTGACACCGGCTTACCATCACTCATATCGAAGCGCTTCAGGAGGTCACGAGTGTACTTTCCTTGATGAAGAAATGTACCCTCCCGAGTTTGCTTAATTTGGAAGCCAAGGAAGAAGGTCAACTCGCCCATCATACTCATCTCAAACTCGGTGCTCATGACATCCGAGAACTGTGAAACCAGAGTATGGGAAGAGCCGCCAAAGATAATGTCATCGACATAGATCTGGACGAGCAAAAGGTCAGCGCCAAGCCGGCGGATGAACAAGGTCTTATCAACTTTACCCATTTCAAACCCATGACTCAACAAGTAGGACTTAAGCCTCTCATACCAAGCCCTGGGGGCCTGCTTAAGTCCATACAACGCTTTGGAAAGCTTGAAGACATGGTTTGGGTATTTGGGGTTTTCGAAACCAGGAGGCTGTCGGACGTAGACCTCTTCCTCAATAAGGCCATTGAGAAAGGCACTCTTGACGTCCATCTGGTAAAGCTTGAAACCCTTAGAAGCTGCAAAGGCAAGCAGAATTCTAATGGCTTCAAGTCTAGCTACAGGGGCAAAGGTCTCCTCGAAATCTAGACCTTCAACCTGGGAGAACCCCTGAGCAACCAGTCTAGCCTTGTTTCGAATAACCACTCCATCCTCGCTCTGCTTGTTCTTGAACACCCACTTAGTCCCAATAATATTGTGACCTCGCGGGAGCTCGACAAGCGACCAGACCTTGTTCCTCTCGAAATTTTCTAGCTCCTCATGCATGGCATTGACCCAAGACTCATCAGATAAAGCATGAGAGACATCTTTGGGCTCAAAGGAGGCAATGAAAGCAGAATGGAGACAGAATTGAGATAAGCCAGAATTTGAGCGGGTAACACGCTCGAAAAGGTCTCCAATGATCTGCTCTGAAGGATGAGCTTTCTGGATATGTCTAGGAGGTCCAGGATGAGATGAAGAAGTGGCCTCTACCTCGTAAGCTGACGAGGTAGGAACAGAGCCACCAGCTCCAGAAGAAGCAGAAGGCATGGGCTGATCACCTCGAGGTGCGGTGGAAGACGGCACCTCAAGGGGTGGATGAGGGACAGGATCAGGTAAACCACCATCGTCTCCATCATCCTCATCATCCACAAAGATGGTCTCGGACTGCTCTAAAGAACCTGAGATATCGGGCCTAGTCCCCGGACTGGCCTCGTCAAAGGTCACCTCACAGGTCTCTACCATTTTACTAGACTCGCAGTTCCAGACCCTATAAGCCCGCGAAGAAGGCGAGTAACCTAGAAAGATCCCATCACAAGAACGTGACTCGAACTTATCTAGGTTCCCGGACTTCAGAATAAAGCACTTGCAACCAAACACATGAAAATGAGAGACGCTGGGCTTTCGCCCGTATCTCAACTCATAAGAAGTGCGGTGCAAGTGTGCCCTAAGAAATACTCGATTTGAGACATGGCACGCGGTGGCTATAGCCTCAGCCCAAAACTTCCGCGGTGTAGAGTACTCATCAAGCATCGTCCTGGCCATCTCGACCAAGGTACGGTTCTTTCTCTCCACAACGCCATTCTGCTGAGGGACGTATGGAGAAGAGAACTGGTGCTCTACACCTGTCTCACCACAGAAACTCTCAAAGTAGGAATTCTTGAACTCCGTGCCATTGTCACTGCGGATCGCTCGTAAGGCACCTGGGAGCTCTACAGAAAGCCTACTGAAAAGACCTCGGAAATGCGAAAACGTCTCATCCTTCGAGGCTAAGAAAAACACCCAAGAATACCTCGAGAAGTCATCGACCACAACAAGAACATACCACTTCCCTCCTGCTGACTGCACTCGAGCTGGTCCAACTGTGTCCATGTGGAGCAGCTGTCCCGGTGCATCGGTCATAGTAACTGTGACCGGAAGGTGAGAAGCGGCAACCATCTTGCCGTGCCGGCATGGAGAGCAAACAAGGTCTTTGACCATCTTGAGTTTCGGCAGACCACGAATGAGATCGTGGCCGCTAACTCGGGTCAAATGATCAAATCCGATATGACCAAGTCTCCTATGCCAGAAAGAAAGGTCGCGGGACTCAGAAGCAACTAAACACCTGAGAGGATCACCAGAAGACTCAGAAAAATCAGCACGAAAGATCCTCCCATAACGAGAAATCCCGCAAACCAGACTCCCCGAAGAATCAAGAATTTTACAAGCATTTTTCTTAAAGCTTACCTCGAAACCGTCATCGGTAAGCTGAGAGACTGAAAGTAAATTGTACTGCAGCTTACTAACCAAGGCTACATCTTTCAGAATGAAAGAATCATTAATGCGCACAGTACCTTTGGCGATGACGCGCCCAGATGAAGCATCTCCGAAGGTGATCGTCTCATCACCTGGAGCACGGGCAAGGGAAGAAAACCAACGGGAATCTCCGGTCATGTGTCGTGAACACCCGGAGTCTACGAGCCAAACCTTTCCCTTCCCTGCCCGGCGAACCTGAGTCAAACAGAGAGTAAAGTATCAGTACTGGGGTAAATCAAGAGTGATTTTGGCACCCAATACTGAACAACACGTCGAGCAGATGAAGTCGTCAAGCACGACTGACCTCTATCTACCCTACGCTCTCTGTGACTCAAAGAAGCAGAAGGTCTGTGAGCAGACCTGGAGCTGTTGCGGGGTCCGACTGCTACGGGAGAGCGAGTCGGAACACCGGCAACATGCTGATCACGCCGCGGATAGCTATCTCGACGGGGAAAACGAGATCTACCCTCAGGACGGCGGTAGTCACGACCAGAGGCAGCATGAGGACGAAAAACAGAAAACTCAGAAAAACCAAGTCCTCTATGCTGCCTAAACTCCGTAACAGGAGCAAACTTAGACCTCGTGCTGGTCCTGGGTACACTCAGGATCTGGGGCTGACCCTGAATACGCCTAGGTGCCTCAGCACGGTCTCTACGCGCAATCTTGGCGCGCCTGAAGCATCTCTCGATCGAGTGCCCATCCTTCTGACAGAAGGTGCAGTGGTACTTCACCTTCTGAGAGGTGGAAGTAGCACGAAGAGGCTTCGCCTTCTGAAAGGCCGAAGCAACAGGTGAAATCACCTTGCTGTCAGAGATCCCTTGGACAAAGCCCGCTGATTTGAATTTGACCTCATCAGATCTGGGCTCGACCTCGATCACACCTCCTAAGATAGGACGGAGAATAGCAGGAGGATGCTTCCTCATATCCTCATAGAAATCATACCCTAGACCTTGATTGAACTTGCAAATCTTGGATTGGTCTAGAATAAGATTGAGCTTCTTCTTGCCACCTACAAACCTCTCGAGAGTGTTCATAAGATACTGACACTCCCGAAAGAGAGAAGTGCAAGAAGAGCAGGGGGAAGAAGAGACAGCAGAAGGTAAGGGAGCAGAAGAAGAACCAACAGTAGAGGAAAGAATGGCTTGTGCACGCACAGCCGACCCTGGAGGAATAATCCTACTACTAGCCAGTTGGTTTACGTTCCTAGACGTCTCCACCTTACCCTGGGGCTTCTCCCCCTTCTCAGCACAAACAATACAAGCTGATGGTTGCTTCTCTAGTAAGTCCTTAGTTAGCTTCACACATTTCTCATCCAATGCAATCAAGTCAGATTTTAGTTTGTTACAATTAATACATGGTGAGCTAACAGGGTCCTTAGAAGCAAACTGAGCCAACTTCCTATCATGATCAATCATTTCTTGAAACTGTTTGGAGACAGCTTCAAGTTCAACAGTTAACTTAGGACAGTTCAAGCACGAATCAATTGGCTCAAGTAAAGAAGCTTGCAGTTCAGCAATTTTATGATCTGCCCGTTTTAAGTTCATCTTCAAGTTAGTGCAATTTTTACAAGAATCGGGCAGATCAAGGAGCATGGCATAAGGTCCTCTAGCAGCAATGTCCTTATCCTCACATGAGGTGGGAGAAGTAGTCTCATCAGTAGTAAGTAGGGTAACAGCCATCCTACTCAACTCTAACTCAGCAAGCAGACTAACATTCTCCACCTTAACAATATCAAGCTCAGAGGACACACTATCATGCGAGGTCCTTAATTTCTCCATATCAACCAGCAAAGCAGAGCATGTACCACAGTCGTCACGGGAGGGAGCAGATGTAAGTGAAGTAAGCTCCCGTGACAGTCTATCTACTTCCTTCTCCAACTCACTACATCTAGCTCTAGATCTAGCATGAAATCCTCCTAGCTTAAGGAAAGCTTCATTAAGTTGGTCATAGGAGGGACATACCTCGTCCGAGTCGGAGTACAGCTCGCTGTCGCTGAGTTCGCCCTCGAGGGCCATGAAGCACATGCCGGAGAAGTCGTCGCCGCTCTTGGGATCTTGGTCACCCGTCCCGTCGTCGTCGCTCCATCCCTCCACCTCGCTGAGGTCGAGGTCGTCGAAGGCGGTGAGGACGCGGTGAAACAGCTTCTTGGCCTTCCCGAAGTCGCGGAACTTCTTCTTTCCCGGCGTCTGAGCTGGAGGCTTCTTGTTGCGGTTCTTGTCGGTGTAGTCGATCTTGCCCGAACCGCCGTAGTCGTTCTTGCCCTTCTCCAGCTTGGGGCAGTTTGCCCGAATGTGGTTGGGGCCACCACACTCAAAGCAAATCACGGGTCCTCCTCTCTTTCTGTCCCTCCTCCCCTTGTAAGCATGGGAGAATCTTCGAGCAAGGAGGGCCAGCTGATCATCCGCAAGCTGCTCTAACTGATCATCAGTTATGTCACAGAGAGCAGCAAGGGAGAAACCGCAAGAAGAATCAGAAGAGGGACCAGAAGCCGAGCTGGGATTGGTGACCAAAGCCATCGACTGTGACTTCGACCTACGAGAGACAACGTCAATCTCGTGAGTCTTGAGGCGCGAGTACAGCGCGTCAAGAGTCAAGGTCGAGAGGTCTGTCGTGTCTTTGATGGTGGTCACTTTCATCTCCCACACATGCAGATCGAGTGCCGCAAGCATCTGACGAGCGTTGTCCGAGTCGGGGTATGTGAGACCGACCGCTCGGAGGTTGCTCAAGATCTTGTGGAAACGAGCGAAACACTCATCTAGGGACTCACCAGCAAGCATCTCGAATTTGTTGTATTCGCGCTTGAATTGGTCCTGTCGAACCGTCTTGATCTGGGTGGTGCCCTCATGGTATGCGTCGAGGGTCACCCAGATATCGTAGGCGGACGACAGGTGGGAGATACGATCGAACTCGCTACGACTCAGGCCCTGGATAATGATGTTCCTTGCCTTAGCGTTTGCCTCAACATCATGCATATTCCCAGCATTGATGTTCTCATCGGCAGGAACAACAAACCGGACCTTGACCTTGCGCCAGATAGCGTACCCCTGAGCCTGGATGTATGTCTCCATTCGGCTCTTCCAGAAGGGGTAATCGATGCCATCGAAAACGGGCGGCTTGGTCGAGTACTTGTCCGTCGCCATGGCTCTTGAGACCGGTTAAGATCTATTGATTAGAGCTAACCGGCTCTGATACCAATTGTAGGACCGAAATGGCGACAGAGGGGGGGTGAATGTCGATCTTTAAAAATCGCCCCCAACACGTATCTTCTTCTCCAATAGCTATGGGAACTATGAAGGTAGAAGACCAGTGCTCACAAGACACCCCAGCAGCAGGAAAAACACAAATACAGAGACCAGCAAGCGAGAAAAATCAAATCGGAAAAAATTCTGGCCTCAAGCGGTAGTACCTCTCCCGGAGCGGTAGTACCTCTGAGCGGTAGTACCGCTATGCCGAGCGGTAGTACCTTTTACCGTTCGGACCGTCCGAACGTCTCATCGCTCCCGATCGGACTGGTCCGAACATGAGCGGTAGTACCGCTGAGCCGAGCGGTAGTACCTCTGAGCGGTAGTACCTCTCCAGGAGCGGTAGTACCTCTCGAGAAAAACAGCAAACAGAAATTTCAGAAAATTGAGAGATTCGCAATGATTCTTGGATTCTTGGCTTGGGAAACTTTGAGGATAGCTAGGGAACACTCCCAGAAGACTAAGCCAAAAGTCAATAACAAGAAATCCACTCCAAGAATCAAGAATTTCAGATTTGGGTAAAAATCTGAAATCTTGCAAGAACCGAGCCAAAAACCAAATAACTCCCCAACCGTTGATCCTTTGGCTATGAAATTTTGAGGGAAGCTAATTAATAGCCTCTGGACTCTTCATACCAAATTTCAAGCCATCTTAACAAGGGAATCAAGAGCAGCTCCAAAACCCTAGAAACTGAGTTCATGAACAGAGGAAGGCCAAAACTGAAATCTGAGAATTAAACCAAGTTTGCTCTTCGGGAAATCGATCAAATGATCTTGTGGCACTAACCCATCATAGAGCAACCCATTTTGGGTCTTCCCAACAAGCAAGAACTCAAAAATCAAACAGCTCAGAAATCAACCAAAAGGAGCAACGAAGAACAGAGAGAGCACGAACAGAGAAAATGAAACTTCAGATTTCCATTCATTGAACCAAAAGGAATACAGAGGAGTCCCGATGACACGATTGAATACAGAGGAATGATTACAAGACTCTCAATCCATCTCCTCACTCTCTCAATGCTCAACCATGAATGCTTGGAAGGGATAAACACTCACTGTTCTATCTAGAACCCATCGATGAAGGACAGAGGGAGCACGACTCTGCCTCTCCAACCACTAAAGACTAAAGGAAAACCACCTCCTAAAGCCTCTTTTGACTAGGGCTAACCCTAATTCCCTCCAAGTGCTCAAGGAGGGCATGCAGCCCCTCCTCTCCTTTTATAGCGCCTGGCTAACGGGTCTCCGCCCGTTACGCCCGCTACGTCCAACGGAGCCCGCTCCCGCTTGTGCAGCCTTGCGAATTTCCCGATTCGCCCCTCCTGCACCTTCCGGGAAGCTTCCGCGCTCCTTGCCTCGCACGCCTCGCAACCACCTCGAGTCCACGTCGTCTTCGACACATCCTGACCGTTCTGACCTCAGCGCCACCTGCGCCTAGTCCGGTCCACCGTGTCTCACCACGACTCCACTCGACGTCCTGCAGCCACACAGACAAAGAACACATCAAATAGCACCGCTCGACACATGAAGGCGTAAATACCATCACACTTACCGCAGACGAAGTCCAAACCTGTCGAAACATTAGAATATACATCCTAAGCCCAAAAGACCAAGTTTGACCAAAGTCCGACCGAGCCCGATTGCGCCACGCAACGACTCGACTTCGAACCACTCAAACCAAACTCGACTGACCTAAACCCTTGTCAATTACTCATCACTCTCATGGAGCACGACCACATGGTCTCTCAACCATGTCACCTGACGTTCTAGGCCTCAGCTCCTTTACAAGCGTAGCCCCGATTCTTACCGTCTACCATAATTGACTCCAAGTGAGCATGTATATCCAAACATAAAGAAATTATTTCCAAGCACAATTTCTTCACAACTTAACCCACATTAATCAAAATATGCTTCGTGCAACATTAATGCATTGACCTAACTTGACCCAATTCAACCACGACTCAATTTCCTAAGATCTAAGAATTTCTTTCTAGGCTGGTACTACCGCTCACCACAGGGATAGTACCGCACCCCCACACCTCGCAGTTGGATTTCTCTGAAAAATAGCTATCACTAAGTAAACCAGAGTACTACCGCTCTATGGTATGACCGCTCCTATATCAGCGGTATGATCGATTTCCCTGAAAAATTCAGAAAATGATCAAGATAAAATTTTATCTTTGTAAAATTGAATTATCACTCCATAAAACTTTCAATAAATTATCATAATATTATTTTGAATCTTCTCACATGACCTTTAAGATTCCCCTTTGAAAAAGAAGGAATTAATAGATCATCACAAGTGTCACGTTGTTAATGTGGCTGTTACACGGTTGATACAGGTGTTGTTATTCAGTGAGCTAAAGTAAGACACGGCGGTGGCACTGGTCGATCGTCCGGGTCACGCGAGAGGAAGGGAAACAAACAATTTCTTTGACGAGTCGATCACCACTTCAATACTACACGATGTTCGCGACCGCGAGCGGCACACGTCCGAGTCACACGATCTCTGACGGGACAGGAATGACGCAGGCAGACATGCATACGTGCTCATGTCTTGGATAAGAAGAGGAGTGAGCTTAGACTTTTATTTTTAGTTTTTAAAAACTATTTTTTGATTTTTTTTATAATAAATCATTTTCAAATAAACTATCTTTTCAAAGCACGTTCTACAAGTTAATTATAGTATAATTGTAGCGACTTTATTTATATTAACTATAATTATATATAAAATTTTATTATTCTATACTATCTCTCGTGAACTATCCAAAACACATAAGCATGCGAGAAATGGAGCTTTCCAGAGAGGTTAACAAGTCTCGGACTGCATGCATGTGTTCGTCAGATAAAACAGTCCTTTTGAGTCTTTTATAATAGGTCTTATCATAGAAACCATGCACAGTACTATTTTGTACATGAAGCTGTCAAATGGATCGAACTGTACGGCTGGATCAACCTTAAAGCTAAGGCCCTGTTTGGTACAACTCTAGCTCCGAGATCTATACTAGATCTGTAGTTTGTTGACTAAATTAAAGTGATTTAAATATTTTTATTTAATATATAATATAAATAAAATGAGTCAAGTAAATGCACTTAACATGCCTGCAACTCTAGATCTAGGATTTTCTAGAGCTACAGATGATCAGCTCTAGGAAATCTACAGATTTTCTAGAGCTAGAGCTCTGCCAAACGGGGCCTAAATAAATCAACGGACGTTATTTCCAGTTACGTAACATGTTACTACCAGGCAGGCACAACCCTAAACTGAATATGGGATTACGTAGGGGCGTTTTTTGTTTCAGATTATATCTTTTAATTACGATTTATTAGTATAATAAATAATGATTACTAAAAAAGTTCAAGTGAAAAACTGATTGAAAAGCTGAAAAGAATAGGCAGTAGTACTTATACACATATGTTCAATACAACTTCTTTTCATGTCGTTCACTACTACAGAAAGCCTAATACTAGACACCAAATCACAGACGGTTTGACAAAACCGTCTGTGACCAACACTAACACAGACGGTTTTAATTTGGACACCGTCTGTGTTGATGGCGTCGGAGAAAACGAGTATCACAGACGGTTCTTACCGATGAACCGTCTGTGATATTCCAGTATCACAGACGGTTTTTATTTAAAACCGTCTATGATAATCTGGAATTATCACAGACAGTTTTTTATTAAAAATCGTCTGTGATAATGAAGTTATCACATACGGTTCATATAAAAACTGTCTGTGATATGTTTCCCGCCTTGCGATTCCCTAAAATTTCATAATTTCCCGCCTGAGTCCGAGTAGGATTCAGTTTTGAGACACCTTCAGTAAAACGGGCATAACTTTTGCATACGGTGTCTGTTTTCGATGTTCTTATACTCGTT
Organism: Dendrocalamus latiflorus; assembly: GCA_017311315.1. Lineage (NCBI taxonomy): Eukaryota > Viridiplantae > Streptophyta > Magnoliopsida > Poales > Poaceae > Dendrocalamus > Dendrocalamus latiflorus. The sequence goes on from CM029659.1 coordinate 3,141,035, forward strand.
GGAAAGCTAACGACGAGCCCGATCCAAAAAAACAACAAGTTTGCGTTAGTCGCCCTCCAAGACCCCCAAAATCGGCCATCTTTGGACCTAAACCTGCGTCGCAAGTTTTTTTGTTTCTGTTTTTGCCCTTTTTCTTGGTCTTCCTTTCAAAATTTGGATCTTGCTTCAACTGAAAAGTTGTAGATCTCATTGAAACCTTTCAAATGAGTATATATAAGTCATATAAAACTTTGTTATTTTATCTTTTCAGACTAGTTGTTTATATTACATCGGTGTATAAAATTTTGTGCTCTAATTCACAGACGGTTCTATATATAGAACCGTCTGTGGTATTCATTCATCACAGATGATTCTAGCTACCAACCGACTGTGATAATCTGACCGCTGAGCCCGTCGATCCTCCTCAACCCAATCCTAAGCAATAGAAATCCACCAATCCTTACCCCACGGATCGTAGCTCCGCCTCTCCGTCCCCGCGCCAAAAAATTTCGCAATCCCTCCCCTATAAATAATCACCAAAACCAAGCCTCCTTTCTGTTCTCCTCCTCTTTGCCGTTCTTCTCCTCCTTGCTGTTCTCCTCCTCCTCCTTGATCCATACTATAATAGCCCCATGAAGCAGATGATGCACAAGGTAGCACTCAATCAACACCGACGATGGTGGGCGTCAAAGACATCCAATTTGTGCGCTGCACCAGGGGCGAGAAGGCCTAGGCATAAAGGATCTTTGCTTTTCTCTGTTCTTGTTGTGTTAGCTAGTTGTGCAACTTGTTTGTTGTTTTGGGATATTGTAATGGTAGCCTCTAATCTTAATAAAAATAAAATATGTACTGTGTTTCATACTATATTTGCTTGTTTTTATTTCAATTAATTCATTTACGAAATGGATGTTTTATGTTTGTGAAATAAATTGAGATGTGAATTGGATGTATACATGTACATATTGATCTGCTTGTTTCAGAGGGCATGGCTAGCATTTCCTGAGGCTAGCCAATAAACAGAAATAGATTTAGGAGTAGAAGAGAATATCACAAACGGTTTTTAGTTAAAAACCGTCTGTGATATTGATATATCACAGACGGTTTTTACTTATAAATCGTCTGTGATATTTACACCACAGACGGTCCGAAAACCGTCTGTGATAACCTTCGATTATCACTGACCTATAAATTCAAACGGTTCAGAAAACCGTCTGTGATGACGTTTTTGAACCGTCTGTAATACGGTTTTCTGTATTAGTGGTTGCTTCTTAAGATGAAAAAATATGACTTCTTTTCGTAACATTTCAATTGAATTTGTAGCAACAATCGTTCGATATCAGGCATGAAAAAAAGTTCCAGACGGACCAAATATTTTCAGCGTGAACCGACAGATATGTGCTACAGGTAAGCTTTGCAAGGTCGCTTCCCGGTGACTCAACTCCCGGACCTAATTAGCCCGGGCGTTAGAAGAGAAAGGGAGAGTTCATGTGTTTGGTGGCAATTCACAGTATCATGCGTGTTGCCGCCGATAACGACGGCTCTCTGCACTGCATTAGTCCACGCTAAACGTACTGGAGCGCCTGTCCATTAGCGAATCAATTAGAGCGGCTCAAGTTGTTGGACGCAGCAGCCTGTTTTATTTATTCGTTTGGTGTAGTGTACTGCACGGCCTAATTAAGCTAGTGCACGGACTATTAATTATTATTGTTACAGAGGTTCTAATGACTGATTAAACAAGTAGTCTCCATCGTTTAAGATGCACGCAGGCCTTACCTGGGAATGTGTGACAGATCGATAGAGGAACATGCATGGAATATCGAAGTTGTCAAAAGAAGTGCTTTGACATTGGTCTCATGGAGGAGCTGAGCTAGCTGTATGGATTATCTTGTTAGTAGTTGAACATTGCTCATGTGGGAGTTATCCACATGTATGATGTTGATCCTACTGATGGCATGCCATTGTGCATGCAATGATAATTTTCTATCTGAACTGAAGAACATGTGACAGCTTGAACACATACTGCTACTACACCTATGCTCTGAGGTTGACACGTAAGTCACAGCAAAGCATGGTTGATCTTGTTGAGGAATAGTCTCTGACGACCAGTCCGATCGATTCCTCTGCTTAGAACACATCGAATCAATCACAGAAGACAGAATAATAGATTGAACACAGAGAGAGGTAGAAAGAACTCCTGGTCTTTCTTTATTGCTTTCAATTGCATCAGGTGTACATAATATACCGGTATGGCTCCCTATTTATAGTCTACGGTGGGGTGCTCATAATGAGTTAGGGCTGCTGGTCTGGGCTCAGGTTTCTCAACAGATCTAATCAGAGTGATGATCTAATCAGAGTGATGATCTGATCCTTTCTGTTAATCTGTTACACTAACGTAGTTTTCTCGCACTTTGGATAATAACGGACCGCATCTGCACGGCTAATCCAGTGCCAAGTTAGATCAGGAATTGACGTGTCATCCACCTATCCGCAAATAATAGCCAGTGCATGTCCCTTCCTTGCTCAATATTGGAGTTGTTGAGCCCTCCTTTTTACGTTGAAACGTAGGTGTCAATGGAGATTCAAGTACTTAAATATAACTACCACTTCAAAAGAAAAAAAAACTTCTCTATAAAGCCATATCATCCCTATGCTTTATAGAGTTGGTATGTAACTTATAAATCATTGCATATATTTGGGGTAGATGCAGATGTATTCTAGCCTTCCTGTTGCTGACAATGGCGTTTGACCTGCTACTAGTTTCCCAAACCAGAAAAGCAGGAGGAAGAAGGCAATGGTAAGATCTGGTTATTGACACAAACACACAACGAGTGCTGTTTAGCTGGCTGATGCAGTGTGTGTAGCTGGCTAGCTTCCTGTTTCATAGCAAGCACAGCTTTTTGGCCATAAATCCAAACAACGACTGCTTGACCAATATAATGCATTGTGGAATCATGTAACATGGAGTGTATGATGATGATGCTATTGGGATGATGGACTTCGACTACCTAATCAAGTTCTTAAGCTTTTTTAGTAGCTATAGTAAGTCAATCTTTTTATTTAGTAGCTATAGTAAGTCAATAACACCATGAGATTTATGCATGCTAACCGTTCATCAGACTTGAGAGTTTGTAAAAAGAGTTCGTAAAAAGTTGAATGATTTGCTGGTTGTTTCAGTAATGAATATACTCCTACTACACTAGCACCAACAAGACTGGTCCAACTCGAATATATTATACGGCTACGGCGCCCATCCTTCACATATTCAATCATTCTGTATTTTTATTCGACACACAGATTGAAAAGAAGTAATATCTAGGCCACACTTTCATGTCCATTAAGCCACCCTTTCTTGAAACATCACATATTAATCACGGGAAAACTACGCCAACCAGACGATTCGGACATCAAATTTCCCCTCAATATCTCCTGTCAAAAAAGATGCAAACTTCTCTTATAAACAAAAGATAGAACCTAAAAAAGTAGAAACCAAAAGCAGGGCAAGATTTGATATATACTGGTATGATAAAACACGAGTAGGAATCAGGAAGGAAAGAGGCAATAAAAGGTTCATGCATGCACGAATTTTTGGCATATATAGCACTGTTTGTATCTGTATTTATAAAAATAACAATACGTTCATCGTATTTACAAAAATAGCATTTTTGCCGTTCAGTGGCTAGGCTGCCACACTGCAAAGCTGACGCATGGGCATGCCGCCGGCAGCAGGTAGCCTGCCGCCCAGCCACCAGACGGCAGGCTGCCTGCTGTCTGCTCAAAAATTACAAAATTTTATGTGTAGTTTTTTGACACAATGTACTTGATTGTGTAATTTTTTTTGGCAATTTTATCCACTTTGAATGTTACTCAAAAATTCATACAATTATCAGGTGATGTTCAAAATTTTAAATATAGCAAGTAAGCTCTAAAAATTATAAAATTTTATATGCAGCCTCTTGCGACAATGTACTTGGCTGTGTAATTTTTTTGATAAGTTTAACCATTATGAATATTGCTAAAAATTTGTACAATTACCAGGTGCAGTAGAGGTGGGTCATTTCATTATCTTTGTCTTGTTTAATCCGCATTTTGGTTTTCTTTGCTTTGTTTAATCCGCATGTGAACAATGCACACTGGGCCATAGATATTTGCCTCATATAGAAATTGAACACTCGTGCAGGAAACAAACCACCGAAAGTGTCACTTGCGTCACGTCTATCTCTACACGCGCAGTTCACTCCCGCCATTATCGGCGCATCATTAGCGCGCGCTTCACTATCGTTCTCGCTATAAATTTCAAGCTATGCGCACTCACATTCTTGCAGTATCTTCACTGATACTCCTCGCCTCGCAGTCTTTTTGCTCACACTCCTCGCCTGCGCTCTTCGTCCGCTTTCTTCACAACTGATTAAATATTATTTAGTGTTGTTATTATCAGTCATATTAATAGGTAATTTTTTATTGTATGAATTATCTTTGTTAAATATTTACGTAATTAGTTGCAGTTATTTAGGTGTAATTAATTTAGTCCTAATTATTTATGCATAATTAATTCATTTTTATATTAATTAATTTTATGTTAACAAGTATATGTTGTTCAATTATTTAGGCATAATTAATTCCTATTGCATCATGCATGTTACATACTATTATACTGAGTAGCGCTACTCCTAGCTCGTATAGTATAAAAAAGATAGGTTTATTATCACATTAACTTCATACTGTTCTTTACGAACCAAGCATCACTCATGCTTATACTTATGATAGCATATCATGTTATTTAGCCCATAAAGCCAATGGAGGGTACGACGTGACATAAGCCTATATATGTATATATTAGGTCATAAGCCGCACTATTGCTCATTAACTTAAGCACTTAATTTGTTTGCTTTTGATCAAAAGACAACTGAGGTAGAGAAAAGTAAAAGGCTAGATATGTAGTAAAACAAAACTATACTGACATACAATTATGATAAGTTCCATCAAGTAGCATCAAGGCCCAAATGTTTTCTTGACCAAATTATGAGCATGTGTTCATATGCACCATTTATTTGGACCAGTACACATTTGCAGTGTTCATTTTTAATCCTAAATATACATTATGTTATACTATTTATTCCATTGTAAATTTATTTTGTAGTATTTTACTGTCATTATCAATCTTCACACTAATATTTGGTCTATCCTATTTGTTGGAAAGTATAGCTTTATCGGAGCTTTTCGAACAATTCTATGATGAGAACCACCGGTGCCACTCATGGATGATGGGTGACGCGGTTGGCTCTACGCCCTTGAAGCTGCTGGGTGGGGAATCCATGGGAGCTGGATGAGTGCTACATCCCAATCCTGCAGGCCACGGATTTGTTGCTCTTTGCGAGACTGGTCTCCATTGAACGCGAGTTCACCATCAATGGCAGCCTGCTCGTGTCACTGGTGGATAGTTGGGGGCCCAAAATGCACATATTTCACTTTCGGTTGGGTGATATGACGGTCACTCTATAGGACATCTCGTTCTTGATCGGTCTCCCTCTCCGGGGTAACGCACTTGTTCCAGCCCCTACACCGGCAGACTGGAAGGAGAGGCTGGTGAATTGATTCAGCCTAGCTATTTCGGAGGGTGCTCGTGGCATCCCCCACACTTGGCTAAATAATTTCAGTGTGTACCCGCAAGATGCACTGCTCGAGGTCGTTAGGACGTACCTTGTCGTGTACCTTATTTAGCTCTTTGGTTGTAGCATATTTTCAGCTACACACGATGATATTTGCAACACTGAGTTCATCAGCCTCGTCAAATCTTTGATTGACGCGGTGTTTGGGGCGATGCCTTAGTACAACTGAGGATCAGCCGTCCTGTGCACCACATATCAAGGGTTGGGTGACGCTTGCCAGCACGCCACTATTGATACCTCCAACCTGGTTGTCAACTACGTGTTCCTGCAACTGTGGAGTTGGGAGCACTTCCTTGTCATGCGTTTGGCTATCGTGACACCAGTGCACCCATTCGATAAGTTCCCCGACCTGATAGATAGGCCCACTATGGACTTCTAGTGGACTGGTGCCCATCTGCGTTCGGCTAAGGGCAAATCGTTGAGTTGCTACTTGCTGTGGCACAACAAGTTCGAGTCATTACACGACAGCGATATCATATGGGGTCCATGGATTGTAGATGCCGTGCATCGTGTATCGCCATACGGGATGTCGCTGCAATGCCTGCAGGACGCGAAACTATGGGCGACGACACGCCATCTAGTGTTCTCGTACATGGTGGAGTCTTATGCACCGTAGTACATAATGCGACGGTTCGGTTTGCACTAGGTCATGTCCCCTCTGCACGGTAGGTTCCTATCGCGAGGCGTACACCGGTGAGTCAAACTCCATTCAAGTAATATTTACATTTCGTATGTCTTGCTCTATAACCTTGATGATTCTGAAAATGTAGTCAATCGAGAGTAAGTCGGCATGGTACGAACAGGCAGCCACTGCAGTAAGAGTGGATGATGGCATGGACTGATATAGCGCACCTGGATGTTGTCATAGAGCAGCATCCGTACGACGTCTAGACGTACGACGAGTACCTAAAGTGGTACGTACCTTAGTCATGCAGTAGACTCACCATTCCTCCACCAGATCGCCCCGAGCAGATCATGCACGAGGATAATCTACAGCGCCCGATCAATCCCCACATCGCTTCGCAGCAGCATGACAAAAAACAAAAAAGAAATAATAATTTGAGTAAAATAATTATTATTATTTAAATTAAATTAACTTATTTTAAAACAAAAAATAATGCTTTGGTTGTCTGAATTTTAAATTTCATTTTCTATTTTAAAAAGGCCAGTCTTTTGAAAAATAATTTTGGTAAAAAAATAAAATATCATTAAATAAAGAGTATTTTGAATTTATATACAAATAATAATTTAAATTAATTATTTATATTTATTTAGCTTTTATCTGAATTTTATGTGATTTTCTAGAGTTCAAAATCTAATTTTAAAAGTAAAAAGTAAGTTCAATATGTTGGAAATATTTTTTCTAAGTCTAAAACATCTCCAGAAATTTCTATGAATTTCTTTGGATTTGTTGGAATGTTTTTGGTATTTTTATGAGTCCTTTTGTATTTTCTTCGTTTTTGTGAAAATCAAAATAAAAAATGAAATTTCAAACCCTCCTGGCTTCACCTCCAGGTAACACGTGGGTGGCCCAGATCAGCCCACATCATCACCCGGGCCATCCTCATCGCTTCCGCCCTGCCCCTTCCTAAAATCGACGCGTGGACGGCCGAGATTCGGCTACGTCCCATGTCGGCCCTATCCCACCGTCCCCTTCCTTTCCTTTTCCCTGCCCGCCCGACCGAGCCCACATATCAGTGCCTCGCCCCTCCCCTTTCCTTCTTCCTCCCGCTTGCCTTCCTTCTCCACATAGCACCGCTGTCTCTGCCACCGATTCCGCCACCGAGTGCCTTCCCCTTTTCCTTCTTGACTGCTTGCCAAAAGAAAACCCCTCCATCTCAACACTAATTGCTTGATTTCCGTGAGCACCTTCCCTCAATGCGCCTCCCTTTCCTTCTCCCCTCCCCGCTTCCTTCCGCCGGCCATGATTTCCAGCGAGAAATCCTCTCCTCGGCACACACCCTCCTCAAGCCTCGCAGTGCCCACCCCCTCCCTACCTGCGTCGAAGCCCTCCCTCCTCCGTGCGTCGGTCGAGCCACGATGAGCTAATCCGGCCACTCCGGTCTTCCTCGAGCCCTGCCGGCCGCACCCCTAGCTCTGCCGCCCTTGGGTGAACGTCGTCCGCTCCTTGGCCGTGCCCCAAACCTGTTGGAACCCCACCGCCGCTGTCGCTCGAGCTGCACTGCCGCTTCCCCTCGTCATTGGCTGCCTCCCATGCTTGCCAAGTACTGTGCCACGTATCGGCGAAACCCCCTCACTCCCCTCTCCATAATCCATGTACCTTCGACCACCGCCATGCTGCCTAACGCAGGCGACCGTAGGGCCCTACGCACCACCGCTAGCCAGTAGCCACATTAGCACTCTGCTGACATAGAGATTGACATGGCAGACGATGTTGTCGCCATGCGAGCGCCACTCCAGCCTAGCCGCCCACACTAGCCTATGCGCCACCTCAGCAAACATTCGATCCATGGACCTAGTCCACGTTAGACCAGGCCTACTAGTCAGCCTCAATCAAATCCAGTGCTGACGTCAGCATGACGTCATAGTCCTCTTAATCCCCTACTGGGGTCATAAATCCCTTTTTGTCTAGAAAAATAATTCCATAAATTCCATTTTTCTTTTCTTTAGATTTTAAACTTCAAGAAGCTCTTTCTCCTTCAACCTAGCTCCGATTTAGCCCATTCCAATTTCCAAATTCATCAAAAATTCCAATATATCTATTTTTTGCCCTTCTTTTTAATATTGGAGTTTATTTGAATTTATTTGGATATTATTTGAGTTTTCATGGATATTTTCACATGTGGACTACGATGATTTGGAATAATTCTTCAACGATTCACACCAATTCCCGAAGCAAGGCAAGTTACATATCTTGATCATGTTGATCCTAGTTTGCAAATAAAATTATATTGTTTTAAATTATTCTACATACATATTTTTATTCAACGTATTTCAATTCAGTTTTAAATTTAGTTATTGCCTACTTGATAATATCTCCTTTAATATTGATTCCCATATACCTTGTCACCCTAGAATAAAAACTCTGGTTCGTACACTAGAATGGACTAGAGAATTTTGTACCAAATGCTTAGACCTACTTAGACATAATTTTTATTTTGGGATAACATTTTCACATAAAATAATAAGCTTTTAAAATGTACTCTTGACTTCGGTGAGTCAAGAAAGGCTATGAATTATTTAAAAGCAAAATATAAAATCTGATTTAGACTTAGGCCCCGTTTGGCACAGCTCTAGCTCCGAGATCTATGCTGGATCTGTAGTTTGTTGACTAAATTGAAGTGATTTAAATATTTTTATTTAATATATAATATAAATGAAATGAGTCATGTAAATGCACTTAACATGCCTGCAACTCTAGATCCAGGATTTCCTAGAGTTACAGATGACCAGCTCTAGGAAATCTACAGATTTCCTAGAGCTAGAGCTCTGCCAAACGGGGCCTTAGGCTAATGGTTAGGTGGTGGGTGCTGGCATACATTCTTGTTCGGTGACACAATGTTGATTGTCAGGCACAAGGGGTATGTGGTTTGAGCCTAAGTCAATTAAGGATTGGTTTGTGAGCTACTGATACAAAGTCCTTTTCATACTACCACAAGACTGGTATGGGATAGTCCTGACTAACTAATTTGTAGGTCCCAACCTAAGTATCGTCGTAGGTTGAAAGTGAGCGTGGCGTAGGCCATGTGAAGTCTCACTCGGCTCAAGAGGGGCCCTGATCTGGTGTATTCCTTATCGGGGCGAAACCTTAGTATTGGCTTAGCCAGGTTGAAAGCTTTACATTGTAAAAGCCTTGTTATGATTACTCAGTCGCACGCCTACGAATGCGTGTAGTGGTCGACATTATGAGTTAATCATATCTTATGGGTAAAACTGTACAACTTCTACATAGTGTATAATCTATTTTGGATAGCCGTGCCAACGGTCATAGACAAGCTAAGGAAAGTTTTTCACGGATTAGACTTTGTTTTTCAAATTGGTTTATGAAAATCTTATGGATGGATGGAATCTATAAGAGATTAAAAGCATATAGATGGATGGAATCCACATGAGATATTTTAGAAAAAATGGTCTAAATGGGATACCCGTGGTTAGGTTAGTGTGGGGGTTGGATCTGCACTAACAGTATTAATTTTGTTTACAATACTGTTTTTACTTACAGTATTAAATTCAGCAATTTTCAATCTATTTATTATATTTCTTGAAATGCCGCTTTACGCTCAAACTAACCATATATACCTTCCTTTTTTGCCTTTATCATTATATTGCATATCTCTGTGTGACTTGCGGTGTATAAGTTTGTACTCACCTTGCTATCTCCACACAGAGGAAGACGACTTCGACTACGGTAAAGACCTAAACAAGTAGGCCGCGTTTTACTATCGTTTGCCTGTGGGCATGCTTAGTGGGCTTCTTCCGCTTTAGTGTTTTTCCTCCGCTGCTTATGTTTAAATTTGGACTTTGGGCTGTGGATGTAAACTTTGGCAATCAGGCCCATATTCAGTTAAATAAAGTTTGTCATTGTGTTTGATATGTATCCCTGTTATCATTATGTACACTAGCTGATCCTGGACTAGTGCGATTTACATTGAGGATTCTAGAGTTGTTGCTCTGGGGTTCGACAATTGTCGAGCAGAGGGGCCATGTCCTCACCCACTTCATTTTTAAATCAATTGCTAGTTGTCTTAGTAGTGTGTAGTGCTTGCCGTGGTGGAGCTATGGTCCATCTTTCGTCACCTTCTATTCTTCTCTCGCAAGCTCTGTGCAACGATGGTCCTCTACATTGCTTGAAAGCCAGTTTAAAGCTATAGTATGTTCAATGGTAGGGATGTTGTGCTTCCATTGGGTGTGATGTGTGTTTTGTGTGCATAAGGGTTGGTCGTTGTTGTGGCACTGTGCTAGATGGTGTTTTCCTCTAGCCAAATATTCCAGATGGGGTTTCCTTCCCTGTCTATGAAGTATTCCCACTGGGGCCTATGTTTGTACCTTTTTCTTTTTTCTTCTTGCTTTATCAATAATAGCTAAGTGCCCATGCATTGCTATGGATAAAAAAACAAATATTCTTAAAGTGAAAAGATTAAAACAATATTGCATCTTGCGGTAAATATACATATTAATAAAGGACTATCCATCCAATGTGTGATTGTTTTCTCTATACAAATCAATCGAATTTTCAGCCTTCAGGTCCAGATCCAATGGTAAGATCAGATTCTCTTCCACCATGTATTTTTCCCAACCCTAAGAGCAGGTACAATAAGGCTTAGTCAGCAGGTTATAGCAAATATAATATCAACCAAATCTTACGTGGCAGAGAGAGAAGGAAGCTGACTACTAAATTACAGCTAGCTATAGCACGTAAAAATATGCATTTCACTCTCTTACACGTGGGGGCAAATAGTTATTGTAATAGCTACCTTATTGTATGAACTATTTTTTTGAATGGTATAGATGAAATGGACAAGTGTTATAGCCACTAGTTGGCTATACTATTGTACTTGCTCTAAGAGCAACCCAACCATGTGTCGCCTCATTAAACTTGCGAGAATTCCACGCATTGACTCTGCTCTCAGGCACAATGCCACCTAGCTGTCGGCACTCATCATTGCCCATACCCTCCGTGTTGTGGCCGTGATGGGACATGGCACATCCAGCTCATCTCCTTAATCTATACTACTTAAAAGAGAGTTGGTAAGTAGTACATTCTTTCTTCTCCCTCTTCCTCCTAAAACGATTCACATGTCAAACCTGACCCGAGCCCGTCCCGCCTCCTCGACGTGCACCACTCGACTCCCCTCCCCCAGCACGGTCCCGACTCTCCTTCCCTGCGCATGCCACCTGAGCAAAGTCGCAGTGGCTTCCCCCGCGCATCCCCTGACCAGCACCACTCATCTTGGCTCCCCTCCCCAGTTCATGCGTCAACTGAGCCATAGCCACTCCCCCATAAAAATCAGCTCCCATACTTTCTCAGATAAACCAACTCTCCCCATACTACAGTACTTGTTGTCATGTGAGTACTGTATTTTTGGGTCTCTATGTACTGTAGTTTTTGAGAGTCGATTTATCTGAGAAAGTATGGGGAGCCAATTTTTATGGGGGAGTGGCTACCGCTTGGGTGACATGTGCGCTGGGGAGGGGAGCTGAGATGAGCTGTGTGGGTCAGGGGACACCGAGGGAAGCCACTACAGCTCAGCTCGGGTGGCATGCGCAGGGGAGGGGAGGGGAGCCGAGAGGATGCAAGGGGAGGGGAGGGGAGGGGAGGGGAGTCGAGCAGTGCATGTCCGGGAGGCGGGATAGACTCGGGTCAAGTTTGGCATGTGAATAGTTTTTTTAGGTGGAACAGGAGGGAGAAAGAATGTTCCACTCATCAATTATCTCTTTTAAGTAATAGAGATAATGGCCAGTTCTTCTGCCGGTTTCCTAAAAAAACAACCCGGCGGTGAAAACACGCGCGAGAGGTGGGCTAATGTCGCAACAGCTACGTCCTAACCGACCATTAACGCCGTGTATATAAGCCACCGAGCCCTGTAGGTTTCTTTGTCCACCAAGCAATCAAAGTGCTCCGAGCGCATCTAGCCACAAGGCTACTACCATGGCGCCTCTGTTCGTCGCGTTCCTTGTAGTCTCCTCCTTGTTCATGGCCGTCTCCGGCCAGAAGTTCAACGCCATCTTCAGCTTCGGCGACTCCATGTCCGACACCGGCAACCTCTGCGTGAACGGCCCCCCGGCCGGCCTCACCCTCACCCAGCCACCCTACGGAGAGACCTTCTTCGGCCGCGCCACCTGCCGGTGCTCTGACGGCCGCCTCGTCGTCGACTTTCTCGGTACAGTCTCGGCGCCGTTCTTTGCGGGAGTTTTCAAACTCGCTATTTCCCTCCAAAAAACAGAGCATTTGACTCTGTTTCAACACGTGACGTGACGTGCGATGTTTTGTTTGTGGTGTGCGCAGCTGAGAAGTTCGGGCTGCCGCTGCTGCCGCCGTCGAAGCAGGGCACGGCTGACTTCCGGCGCGGCGCGAACATGGCGATCATCGGCGCGACGACCATGGACGCCAACTTCTTCCAGTCGCTCGGTATCGGCGACAAGATCTGGAACAACGGGCCCCTCAACACCCAGATCCAGTGGTTCCAGCAGCTGCTGCCGTCCGTCTGCGGCTCGACGCAGGGTAATCAATACTACCAACAAACCACGGCCCGGCCGGCCGGCGGCCGGCCATTCTTCCGCCGTCCCTTGCATTGTACTCTCCATTAACTCTTGGTCCAGGGAAGCAGTTGCTCACGCCATTATAACTTCACTTGTTCACAGCTTGCAAGTCCTACATCTCCAATTCCCTCTTCGTGCTCGGCGAGTTCGGTGGGAACGACTACAACGCCCAGCTCTTCGGCGGCTACTCCCCAGAGCAGGCCAGGGGCCAGAGCCCCACCATCGTCGACGGTATCGGCAAGGGCGTCGAGGTACGCACACCCACCCGTACAACCAAATTCCTACATATACATCGCCGAATTTCCTACAACGTCCATGTTTTTGTTGGTTGCAGCAACTGATCAACCTTGGAGCGATGTACATCGTGGTGCCCGGCGTGCTGCCGGTGGGGTGCTTCCCGATCTACCTGACGCTGTACCAGACCTCGAACGCCGGCGATTACGACCAGTACGGCTGCCTCAACCGCTTCAACGCGCTGTCCACCTACCACAACTCGCTGCTGCAGAGCAAGGTCTCCAGCCTGCAGAGCAAGTACCCATGGGCGCGCATCATGTACGCCGACTTCTACAGCCACGTCTACGACATGGTCAAGGCCCCAGGAAACTACGGTAAACACTACTACCTCATGCAGCTTGATCTTGATGAACTCCGGTCAGGGTGGCGCTCTTTTGCCGGTGAGTGTTTCCACGGTCGCTGACGCGCGCGATGCCTGTGTAATGCGTAGGATTCAGCACCAACCTGAGGGCGTGCTGTGGCGCCGGTGGGGGCAAGTACAACTACCAGAACGGCGCGAGGTGCGGCATGCCGGGCGCCTACGCGTGCTCCAACCCGGCGTCGTCGTTGAGCTGGGACGGCATCCACCTGACGGAGGCGGCTTACAAGCAGATCGCCGACGGGTGGGTCAACGGGCCCTACTGCCACCCGCCCATTCTGTCCTAGGGCTCCGGCAAAAGTTGGACATGAATTGGTTGCTTTGCTCCTCAAGTTGGGGGAGGGGATTATTTTAGCTGAAAAGAAGAAGATTTGTTGCGAGGGAGAATAAGCATCATTTTCTCATGTTTTCATGTGACAGCAATGCTAGTATGCCATTTGTGTAGTATGCGATTGTGAGGTTATTTATGTGTTGCACTTGATTCTTTGTTCAATAGTGTGGCTGGAACTTGGAACATCCCGTGCATAAATCAAAGGGAGTGCCTAGGTATTACCTAGATATTTTCTTTCTAACTATCATCTAAATCTATGACCCTTAGATTAGAAATCAAGGGGCTCTTGTTTTTGAAAGGGGCAGATTTTTTCAAGGGAAAGGGGTAGAATTCAAAGTGGAGGAGGGAGAATTCATTACCATTAGATCTTTAATCCAACAGTCCTAAATCTAGATGATAGTTAGAAAAAAATATCTGAATGATGTTTAACAAAACCCTAAATTCAAATGCGAGCAAGTTTCATCCGAAGCTTGACGTAACATAACTAGAGGGGAGATGAGGGCCTGTTCTTTTCCTCCTAAACTGGCGGCTTTTGGCTTTTGCTATAGTACTAACTTTTAAACGGAGTATTTTTTCAAGACGGGGTCTACAAGTTAAACGATGTACACGTTAAAAGCCCAACATCTGTATCATCCAAAATCGCAAGTGAGTATCTATCTCTCCGTAATCTGTACCGTAAACAGCCAAAATTCAAAAAATTCAGTCAAAAGCTATAAGCCACAGCCGTTGCCAAACAACCCCTGAAACTCCAACAAATGCAACGGGTTAGTAACAGAAAACACGGAAAAGTTTTTATAAAATGAACGCCTGACCGTTTTCCCCCCTTTGAGAAACACTATGGAAAAGTATGTTGTGCTGCATGGAAAAAGCTGCACGCACGTTGCTATGAAAAAAAACTTGAGTTTGTTTATAGTTTGGCCGAACTTTTTTTTTTGTGGAATATAATGCAACCCCTTTTGGCTTTTGCCACCCTCACCTAATTATCGGAATCATTAAAACGCTAACAAACTCTGCTAAAGGAGGAGTATTACCTAGTAGCACATGTTGGAGAGATTCCAAGACATCCTCTCTTTTCTCTGATCTACCAGGCAATCATTTCTTTTCCCTGAAATGAAGAACGTATGATACTATGATGGGACGGTCTCATGAATTCATCCTTTGGCAGTTGGCACTGGGCACTGATCAATTGCCGATCACAATTCGCAAGACCGTGTCAGTACTTAGTGTACACTGTACAACATAGCCAACCTTCAAAGTTTGCCTTTCCCGTCCAGTATAACCAAGGCCTACCAAGTGTACATTTCTTATTGGTTTCCACGACAACTATGCTTTATTTTTTTAGCTTTTGTTTTTTTTTCCGAAAATCGAAATAAACGCGACGATTTCGATCTTCATTCGGCTTTACGATTTTAAAACCATATGCATTGTCCGTGTCAACATCTTCACCGTTCATATCGACGTCTTCGTCATCCGCTGTTGTCTTAAAAAACATAAACAAAAATTATAAACTGCCGTCAAAAGTTATAAACCTAGTTTAAAAGAACAAAACCGTTGTGCAGCACTTCGACGGTTTGACCTGGTGCTTTTTCTAGCTGTCAAACAGCCGGCCCAGTCCACAACGGCTGCCTGGGCCAGTGGACTCTGGGCCTCCAGGCCCATGCAATTTTTCACGTCGGTCGCACGAGCCAGCTCGTCCACCAACGAGGCGCGCACGGGTTGCCACATGCTGCGCGCCGCTAAAACGCGTGGTGGTACACGGCAACGGCGGGCGGCGCCACGGCAAAATCGGCCATCGGCGCGGCTTTTTCGGGTGGGACGCAGCAAGCGCGCGTCACCGCGCGCGCGAAGACGGATGCCATTGAATCGCGCCGACGAGACAACGTGCTTATTAGGAGGGAAGCGAGCCGGCCGGCCGCGAGCGGCGCCACCGCGCGGAGACGTACACCGCCGGAAGCGTCCAAAGCGGCCTTAAATCCGAGAGTTTTCTCGAGGTGGTTCGGCGGTCGGCGCGACAGCTACTCTTTCCGTGTTTATAGCTTGGCTTTCTCCTGTAGTTGCTTTTTAAACAAGTGTTTTTTTAAAATAAGTTTACAAATTAATTATAGTAGATAATGTCATGAATTTATCTATATCATTAAAATCGGTCATAAATATCTCTCCTATACTCTCTCACGAACAATCAAAATTAAAAAATTTAAACCAAAATCCACCATCTAAAAAATCCATCCTAAATCCATGAGCTGAGCATGCATGCACACGTGGAACGCTAATGCTAATCAGATTCAGATGTCTGCGACGATATATACGCGTGTACATGGACTCGTCACGTTCGTGTTTACTAATCTGTGCAACTTGTTGCCTGAAGTCGTACGTGCATACACGGGCCATGGCTCGGCGAGTCGTCCTTGCCGTCGGCCTCCTCGTTTCCTGCTTCTGCTGCTGCTGCTTCCTGGCCGCCTGCGCCGGCGGCCAGAAGTACAACGCGATGTTCAGCTTCGGCGACTCGTTGACTGACACTGGCAACATCTGCGTGAACAAGTCGGCGGCGGCGCAGCTCCTGCTGACCATCGCGCAGCCGCCCTACGGCATGACCTACTTCGGCCGCCCCACCTGCCGCTGCTCCGACGGCCGCCTCGTCGTCGACTTCCTCGGTACGTACGTACGACATGTACATTCTGTCTGTGTTTCTACCTACTTATATGCGTGCGGGCCGGCCGGCCGGGGTGAGATAATGCAGCGCAGGCGCTGGGGCTGCCGCTGCTCCCGCCGTCCAAGCTGAGCGGCGCGGACTTCCGCAAGGGCGCGAACATGGCCATCGTCGGCGGCACCGCCCTCGACTTCGACTTCCTCAAGTCCATCGGCCTCGGCTACCCGATCTGGAACAACGGCGCCATGAACGTCCAAATCCAGTGGTTCCGGCAGCTGCTGCCTTCCATCTGCGGCACATCACAGAGTCAGTGACGTGAACACCCACACTGTCACATACTAAACATAGGAATCTGAAAGTCAGATTCATATAACTTGGGCTTGTCAGGTTGCAAGGCCTATTTGGCCAAGTCCCTGTTCGTGTTCGGCTCACTAGGAGGAAACGACTACAACGCCATGCTGTTCTTCGGCTTCACCGTGGATCAAGCGAGGAAGTACACCCCGAAAATTGTGGACAACATCGCCAGCGGCGTCGAGGTTACTGCGAACTTAAACCAACTACCACTCGCTTTAATTAGTACTCACTACTCACAGTGCGCAACGTAATAATCGACAAGTTCTTGATCGATCTTTTACAGAAACTGATATCGCTGGGTGCAGTGGACATCGTCGTCCCGGGAACTCTGCCGGTCGGGTGCTTCGCGCTCTACCTGACGATGATCCCGAGCCCCAACAAAGCCGACTACGACGAGTACGGGTGCCTGAAGCCGCTCAACGACCTGTCGACCTACCACAACTCGTTGCTCCAGAGCAGGCTCGCCGGCCTCCGGAGCAGGTACAGATCGGCGAGGATCATGTACGCCGACTACTACACCCACGTCGCCCAAATGCTGCACAGCCCGGCACGCTTCGGTACGAGTCGATCCTTCACGCTGCAGCTAGCTAGCTAGCACACAGACTTGTAGCACGTACTCCATGCAAGTTGCATGCACATCTGCAGGTTTTAGCAGCGGCATCACGGCGTGCTGCGGCGGCGGCGGCGAGTACAACTACGAGTTCGAAGCCCGGTGCGGCATGAAGGGCGCGAGGACCTGCCCCAACCCGTCGAGCCACCTGTCCTGGGACGGCGTCCACCCGACGGAGGCCGTGAACAGGCTGGTCGCCGGCGGCTGGCTCAGGGGCCCCTACTGCCACCCTCCCATTCTGCAATAGACGCGCACAGTGCATCAATCTATTGCCTGACATAGTGACAAGTGTAGCGGCCCCTGTCTTCCTGTCTTCTATCCTCTAGATGAGAATTAAATAAATCTCTAAATACATATTTAATATTTAATTAAAGTTAAGTGACCCTGTGGTCGTGGACTCCTGAGGTCATAGACCCTCGTGGTCGTAACTCGTAAACATCCAGAGATTGCTTCGTGTAGAAATTGATTGCACTTGGTGCAGTTCACATCGTCGTCCCGGGCATCCTCCCAACCGGCTGTCTCCCAATTTTCTTGATCTTTGCCAGTCCTCCAGCAGAAGTGACTTTGATCAGAACGGCTGCTTAAAAGATTACAACCGTCTGACGGAACACCACAACTGAATGCTCCGAAAAGAAGCAGAAATCCTCCAAGGCAAGTACAGATCGACACGGATCATGTACGCAGATTACTACAGCCAGGTGTACCAAATGGTCCAACAGCCCCAAAAGTTTGGTAATTTACCCCACTCTTTCCTAAACAGAGCATGTGAGCTTGTCACTCTTTCAGTCGCTGCTTCATTGCATATCTGAATAATTGTCGCGTTTCTGCTGGAGTACTAGTGTGTGCTACACATGCAAGGATTCAATTAACGCACTGAGGAATTAAACTGCTTGGTTGTGCGTTGTTTTTTTTTTTTTTGGATTACTAGGATTCAGCGTTCCTTTTGAGACGTGCTGTGGGGCAGCAGGAGGCAAGTACAACTACGACGCCATTGCCAGATGCGGCATGCCGGCCGCCACCACGGCTTGCCGCGAACTGTCGGCTCGCCTGAGCTGGGACGGCGTGCACCCGACGGAGGCGGCCAACAAGATGATCGCCGATGCCTGGCTCAAGGGCCCCTACTGCACCCCACCTATGCTAAGTTGAATGGCCTATGTATAGTCGACCCTTGTTTAGTTGGTAATATACATCGTCAGATCGTCTCAAGAACTTGTGATCAAATTGTGAATAAAGCTGTACATCTAATGTCGAAGTGTTAGTATTTTTGAAATGTAGATCCTTGTATTTTTTCTAATCTAACAGTTCTAAATCTGAATAATAGTTAAGAAGAAAATATTCTAACAAAATCCGTAAATCTATGATACTCGTGACAAAATCATGATGAAGAATTATTAGCAAGGGGTCTGCCACTGCACTGAGCCCATTGACGTCTACAACGAGTGGATCGACGAGTGCGAGCGCGCCAACCAAGGCGCCGCCCAGGAGTCCTACGCGGGCGATGATGACTATGCGTGACCACGAACAAGTTTGAGGTGGTTTTAGGGGCAGCAACGTGCGCTTCGTCGCTGATCTTACTCAGCTAAATGGTTGATCAAATAGTAAAAGGAGGTACGCATCCATGTAGTCTTAGGCTATGTTCCTTTTTGCTACACTTGATGGCTTTTAATTGCAATTGATGGCTTTTATTTGTATTTTTCGAGAGAGCAGTGAATGGCACACATGGTTTTGGACTCAAGAATCCATTTCAAAAAACCGCCACATTTATTTCAACTTTTAAAAAGACAAAAAAACCAAAAGAATAGGGCCGAATTAGAATTCATCCAAGTTTTAATTGTTTTGCTAAAATTTTAGGGCAAAATAAAAATAGATGTGCAATCGTGCAATGATAGGGCATTCGAGGATTTGCCCACCCCACATAAATGCAATTAAGGATTTGTCCTTGATGTGTCACTAATATGTGGGTCCTAGGGCCACATGTCAGTGATATATGGAGGGGCAAATCCTCAATTGCATCTTATTCAAAGTGGCAAATCCTCAATTATCTCGATGAGCATTTGAGGATTTTGCCCACCCTATATAGATGCAATTGAGAATTTATTCTCAATGTGTCACTAACAGGTGGGTCGTGGGGCCGCATGTTAGTGACACATAGAGGGACAAATCCTTAATTGCATCTTTTTGCAGTGGCAAATCCTCAATTATCCCTGCAAAGCATTCGAGAATTTGCCCACCCCACATAAATGTAATTGAGGATTTATGCTTGATGTGTCATTGAGTCCTAGGGGCACATGTCGGTGAAAGGCAAATCCTCAATTGTATCTATCGCAGTGGCAAAATCCTCAATTATCCCTGTAAGGGGCATTAGATGATTTGCCCACTCCACATAGATGTAATTGAGGATTTGCCCCTCTATGTGTCACTGACATGTGGCTATATTTGTGGCCACATATCAGTGACACATAGAGGGGCAAATCCTCAATTACATCTATGTGGAGTGGGCAAATCCTCGAATGCCCTTGCAAGAATAATTGAGGATTTGCAACTGCGAATAGATGCAATTGAAGATTTGTCTCACTAAATTGAAATGTGGAATTTCCAATTGAGCACAAGAATTCTCACAATTGTTCACCCTTTTTTTATGAGTAACCAATTTAACACTATTATTGTTACCTTTAACGTCCTCCTTAGTGGATGTAAATGATGTGGTAGTGTAGCTTCATCTTCGAGTGGTGCGATTTGTTTAGCATTTAACTCATTTATTCATTAACATGTACAATGTAAGAAATAACATTAGAAGTATGGAGTAAGCCGTTAGTATATAAAAAAATTAACCTAGCTTTTCCCAGGGGAAAGAGAAGCTACCAAACTTTTGAGGCTGTTGAACCATTTGATACACTTGGGTTTAGTAATCTGCATACATGATCCTTTGTTTATACAACTCTACATCTATGTTCATCGCAGTACCTCCTGTGATGGCCATATGATGTGTGGTCGCGTTGCCCAGTATCAGTCCGTTTCAGACATCGCTTCGTCGCTTCGTAGAATTGTATCCATGTGGAGAAGTTGGCAACTCTTGCCGTACTCCTTGTTGAATTCCATTTTCTTGAGAGTCGCCGCCCATTGAATTCAGCATCTCAAATCATTCAACCATTAGTTATGATATGACGACCTACAGTTTTCAATCACGTTTGGGGAAATTCAATATTACCGAAGAAAACTAAGGGCATCCAATAGTACATGTCAATGTCTCTAAGAGCATGTCAAGTTAGCTTGAAGATGAGGTAAGAGGAAAGAGAAGTGCAAAAAACAGCCAAAATCGTCTCTCGCCTGAGAGAACCTAAGCTCGCTACGCAAGAAAATAGAGAACATAAAACATGGATGGAGGTGTGCGTATCCCTTGAAAACACGTTTTGTAGGGCCGTTCGTTGATACTTTGCCTAGATCTATGCAATAATTAAAAATATTATAGGGCTCTGTATAAACAACTATTGTTACAGTTTCAACCTCTGACTTTTAATTCACTATTTCTTAATTTCATTTTTCTGGCTTATTAGCCTTTTAGGCTTTTTTACCTTTTCTTTTTTTTTGTATTCCTTCGCATTATCCATGATGGGTTAACATATTTTTTATTTTTATTTTTTTTAAATTAATTATACCAAATAAGTCACTATCAGCTACAGTGAAATATAAGCCAGCTATAGTGAAAAAACCACAAGTTCTGTTCTTGATGGCTATGGCTTATGACTTTGGGCTGAAAATTTTGAATTTTAACTGTTGCAACAGAGATTACAGAGAGAGATACTCGCTTATGATTTTGGATGGTACATATGTTGGGCTTTTAACGTGTACTACAATTAACTTATAAACTCTGTTTTGAAAAAATATTCCGTTTGAAAGTTAGGTACTATAGCAAAAAACCAAAAGCGGTTTCAAAAGCCAAGAAGAACAGGCTCATAAGCTATCGCTAAACTAAGCGTCCCCTAATCTTGAGGTTAATCTTGAATCGACATCTCAACCTTTTTTTAACTGGGATTTATTCCATTTTCCATTAAGCAACGGAAACATAGAGTATTACAGAAGAGAAGTTTTCAGAGGTTTTGCAACCTGACATGTGCTAGACATCTAACAACAGATAGATTAACAGCACGAAAGGGCTTTAAAAAGCATCCGCATCTCAACTTTTAACAACATCTTTGCTCATAAATCATCAGGCAGCTAAGGACGTTTGACCTAGAGCTCTATACTACAAGTACCATACCATCATTTGTCAAACTCTATACTACTAGTACCATACCATCATTTGGTACCCTATTACTAAAGGTATTTTTTTAGTCTTTTGGTTTTTTCAAAAATCAAAATAAATAGAATGTTATTTTAAAATAGATTTTTTAAACGTTTTCTTAAGTATAAGACTATATGTGTTATTTATATCGAAGTATCCAAAAATAAACAAAACTATTAGTCATCCATCGCAATTCGAAAGAAACGAGGCAAATCCGGCACATGGTCATTCCAAGAGAGAGAGGAAGGGCAACACGCGCGCGCCAATAAGGCACTGAGGCGTCGCACAAGAGCCCGAACGGCCGAACCAATTGGCCACTCTGGCTCCGCCCCTCGACCTGCTCACACAACGCGAAAACTAGACGCGAACGCGAGCATACGCCCGTCTCCTCGAACACGTTTCAGTGTGACACCACAGCAGCAACCCACCGGCCGCGGCCGCTTCCCTACCCCGGCTCCGATCTGGCACGGTGACGCCCGTCGCATTCCCCACCACCGCCGCCTCCTCTCCCGCGCTGACGTGCCGCACGCGGCCGCCCACTCGCGGAAACACGCGCGCGGAGAGGACAGCTGGTCGCCGCAGCCATGCCCAGCTCGCCCAAGGTGTTCTCCGTCTCCTCCTCCCGGCGGTCCTCGCTCCGCCGGCTCCTCTCCTCGCCGGCCTTCTCCGCCGCCTGTATCCTCTTCGGCCTCGCCGGGTTCCTCGCCGCCGCCGTCTCCGTCTCTCGGGGGGCGACGGGCGCCGCGCCGCGCGGCCGCTGCCCCGACTCCTCGCGCCCGCTCTCCGTCTCCGTCGCGTGGGACCGGCGCCCCGGGGATGGCGCAGACGCCTCCGCCGCCGAGCTCCCGGCGTCGCTCGCCACCGGATCTCGCGGGAGGCACAAGGTGATGGCCTTCGTCGGGATCTTCACCGGGTTCGGCTCCGTCGGGCGGCGCCGCGCGCTGCGGCGGACGTGGCTCCCGGCGGATCGGCAAGGTCTCCTTCGGTTAGTCGTTGGGATCACAGCTTGCTAGTTCACGTTCACTTGTATTGCTCGAGATCTAGCTACAGTTGCAGTTTTCAACTGTTGTTGACGTTGTTGGCTATCTATTGTTGCAAACTTATAATTGCTGATAAGAGTTGAGTAGGTAATTTCCGTTTCTCCATTTCTCTGATCTAGATGTGACTATGATTTGCTCAAATCTTCCACTGTTGGCCATTAATTCTAAGGCACTTGGTAGTCAGAAGGCAAATGTTGATCATTTACATAAGTGATTGCTGGTTAAATTATTGTCACACTAGCACTGATAATTCATTATTTTGTTGCTTGTGATAACTATAATGTGAATGATCTTGGGCAAACTATCCATCTATTTAATGCATAGGTACAGGAAATCTGTACATATGCAAACTAAAGTTGCCTACTAGTGAGAAACCAGCCCCATGCTTGTTAGATGACCAAGCATTGACTATTTTGTTTTCGTTTATCTCTATGTGTATCTTCGTTATCCAAAAGTTCCAATCATGCTTGATGATCATCGCTATGTCTGGTTTTGATTTTGGTTCCATTTGGTGATGAAGTTGGCTAAGTGCCCTTACAGCTTTTGTCTTTTTGGTTCACTTCATTGCAGATTGGAGGAAGCTACTGGTCTGTCATTCAGATTTGTGATTGGGCAAAGCAGTGACAAGTCTAAGATGGCAACTCTTGAAAGAGAGGTTGAAGAATATGATGATTTTGTGCTTTTAGAACTCGAGGAGGAGTATAGCAGGCTTCCATACAAAACGTGAATAATAAAACTATTATCTTTTGACTATGCTATCTCTTTTCCAGGAAACTGATTTGGTCTTATGTTTTAGGTTAGCTTTCTTTAAGGCTGCCTATGCGCTGTTTGATTCTGACTTCTATGTTAAAGCTGATGATGATATTTACTTGAGGCCAGGTAAGTAAAAATATGCAAGATATCACAAACATCCTTTTCCTTCTGAAAGGCTGGCACTTCTATAACTAATTACTATTCTGCAGATAGACTTTCCTTGCTTTTGGCTAAGGAGCGTTCACATACACAAACATACATTGGATGCATGAAGAAGGGGCCTGTTTTTACTGATCCAAAGTTGAAATGGTTAGTTCTTTCATTTAGTGTTATATGATATAATGAGCTCCTTTTTTTTTATGATGCTTTTTCCTTGGGGAATTTTAACTGGATGTCTAACTCTAAGAGCAATACATACAGTGCCATGCAAAACTTGATCCAGAAATAAAAATATTCCTTCCTTTTTACAGCATAAAAGTAATGCATCGAAACCTAAGTCTTATGGTCTCAGAATACTGAATTTACCATTGTATCATACAAGGATTGAAAATAATTAGGTTTCAGATTCTTAATTGCTAGCTCATGTTTTATTGTATGAAACCACAATTGCTTGCATTGTCTGATGGCAAGCTGTGGTCCCCATAATGATCCCTGTTTCACCCATGGTTGTGTTTCTGCATTCATTTGCACCACTTGCTTTATATCTTAGGATGTATGGAAATAGTGGGTTTTTTCACATGGATTGGTCTAGTGGATGAAGTTTGCTGTAAGGACCTAAATTTGTTTTTGCTATCTTCGGTACTGATAATCCTTGGGATTGGATCTAGTACTGTGATACCTGGATGATTTCTCATAAAGTTAAGTTGTGAACTACTCTACATATGTGGTGTCTGTGTCTCGAGCAAACACTTGGGCTAGAGGACTGTAAGGGGAATGCAAGGCTTAGCATGGAATGGGTTTACTGGATTGTTCATGAGAGGTTAACAGGACACGTATCCTGAATTCCTGACAACTTGTTTTGGACTCAGCATCTTATCAGTGTTGGTCTAGAATCAAAGAAAAATTCATGTTTGCGACGCTTTATCGGCTATACATTTTTTTAAGCCCTAGTACCTACGTTGCATGGACACTTTTGAAGATTGGTGAATCGATATAAGATACAGATACGGCCGGATACATATCCTGCACGTATTGGTGATTTTCCTGTTTTTTTAAAAGAAAATAATTCCCGATACTTGGTGGATACTTTCCCGATACCTATCAACCCTTACCTCTTATTCCACCCGTTTCGAAGCCGTCTGATTGCTCGTTCTGTTCCCACAGGCACACGTAATCCCTCTCACCCTCGATGCCGCTTCCTTGCTCCCCTGCCCACACCGCTACTACCCCCTTGCACTCGCCGGCCGCCACTGCTTCCATTCCCCCGAGTCCCCAAATCCAGTGACTGGATTTGGAAAGGGGGTGGGAGATGGAGGAGAAAGAGTCCTAGTTTTCAGATGTCGTTACTTGGTGGGCATCATTGGCTTGTCAACACCTCCTCCCGGTTTCCTCTTGTCTCCCCTCTTTTCGCTCTAGAAGAGAGAGATGTGATTAGTGTGGGGTGGCGGCTACAGATGGGAGTAGAGAGAGATCGGGATGGATGACACCCTAAGTGGTTAGCTGAGGTAGGCTGGTATGCTAGTGCATTGTTTTGTATAAGTGGGCTGGTGGGTTCTTTGTTGGTAGGCTGGTTGGTTACGATGTGGTGATGATCTGGTTAGGCTACCTATTTCCTTATAAGAAATTAGTTATTTCTGTATTTTTTTATTTTTATCACACACACACAACACACACGCACGCACACATATATAGGACGCTGAAATGGGGCACCATGATAGAGTGGAGGTAGCACTAATTGAAGAGAAGCTTGTTCAATATCGCTTGAAATAGTTTGGACATCTCTAACAGAGGCCTTCTGAGGCACCGGTATATAGTGAAATTTTAAGACATGCCGAAAAAGGTAGAAGTCGACCAAGACTAATGTAGGAGGAAGCAATTAAAAGAGACTTGATAGATTAGAATGTATCTAAAGAATTAGTTTTGGATATGAGCGTATGGAAGTTAGCGATCCACGTACCGGAATCATGGCATAAAAAACAGGTTTATCGGCGATGTTTTAGGCTCTCGATCAGATGACAAGATGTAGAGTTTAGGGTTTTAATCTTGTAGGTTTTATTATAAGACTCTCGTTTCTTTGACCTTGAGGCGGTTTCATTTCTAGTCTACCTCAATTTGTTTGGGACAAAAGACTTTATTGTTGTTGTAAATGGTTATGCTTGTTGGAGCGTTAACCTCCAGCTTAAGTTGCCAGTTGCCTAAGTGATGCTAGACGAAGTTTTGTAGTGACTCGGTCTATTATTTCAGGGAAATGCTTATAGTTAAAGAGTTTGTTAGTTACTTAGTTCTCAATGGATGGGGTATGTGTTGCCTAGTTTAGATGTATGTGATAGCCTGGAGAAAGGTTGGTTATGCATGGATATAGTATATTAGTATCTATATTGAAAGATTGCTTTTTCGAGAATCCAAAACTAAAATCTGTCTCTTCTTTAGCTCTTATTTGTAGTTAAGGAATGAAACTGCCTAATTGAATTAGGGCCTGTTCGGCAGGCAACAAGCCGGTCGGCTTTTCGCAGCCGCTACAGTACCTAACTTTTAAACGGAGTATTTTCTCAAGACGGGGTCTACAAGTTAAACGTAGTACACGTTAAAAGCCCAACATCTGTACCAGCCAAAATCGCAAGTGAGTATCGATCTCTCCGTAATTTGTACCGTAAACAGCCAAAATTCAAAAATTTCAGGCAAAAGCCATAAGCCACAGCTAAAAAGAACAGGCCCTTAGGTTCGACCAAGATTGGTTAGCTAGTCCATTAGGGCTACATGTGCAATATGGGTAAATGACTAGACATGGCTGGATTCAACATATATGATGGGATGAATTGTGTTGTGAGTTCCTAAACCTGCATAGATGTATCACGTAGGTTTGTAAACTTGCAATTTGATATGATCATATCTCTAAACCTAAAAAATAGTATCACTTAGATCCAAACTTGTAACTCAATCTGTTATGTCATTAAACATCAACGCTTCTATCACTTAGGTCCCTAAATATGCAATTTGATTTGTCATCCCTAAAGTTACACAATTTCCTCCATTACTAACACCCTTGCAAAAGTGGTAGTACTGTAGTGGTGTAAAGCTCTGTGTGCACGGGAAAGTAAGATAATTTGTCAAATATGAGATCAATACTTTGCAAACCCATTTGCTCAGGATTTAGAAGAATGAGAACAAACTGTATTGTTCCAGTTGTGCCTAAATGTACAACAGTTGTATCTGGACACAAAGGCCTGCATAGCATCAATTTAGTTGGAGACTCGGAAGGTTTATCTTCAGAGTCAGGTCAATAACATATACATTCGGGGAAAATGGTGGAGACCACTTCTACAGAGAGTTAAGGACTATCTGCATGTGAGGATCTAGTTGTCAACCGTTCGATCTTCTCCTATGGCAGTATCGGACCGTTGGTACTAGGTCCTCACGTGAGGATGGTCCCCATATAAGTTTTATCTAAAATTGTCACTACAAGATTAAACTACTACGCTGACAATGACTAAGGATAATGAGTTGAAGAGAGCAGAATTGCAAGTACAGGGACCTAATGATATAGGGTGAGTTCTTTTGGGCTGATGGCTTATGACTTAAATATTTGAATTCTAGCTATTTGTGAGAGGTAGTACACGCATAGGAAAATAGTCACATGTGATGTTGGCCGGTACAGTTGAACTCAGTACACTTTTTTACTACAATCTTCCTATTAACCCTGTTTTAACAAAACGCACCGTTTAAAAGCTAGTTACTGTAGACAGTACGAGCATAAGCCGACTTTAAGCCGATCCGAACTCACCCTTAACAATGCAAGTTTAAAGACCTATATCAAAATCAAATTGGGAGTTTAGAGATTTAAGTTACACAAAGCATGCAAGTTTAGGGATCTAGAGCACAATTTATTCCATATGTTGCTCAGACTTGCCAATTCTCCACATGGCAAAATTATTCAGTGCATCATTCATCAACGACTACTTATTTTATTTGATCCTGCTCTTCTAACAAATGCAGGTATGAGCCGCAATCCTACTTACTTGGATCAGAATACTTCCTTCATGCATATGGGCCTATTTATGCTTTATCAGCTGATGTGGTGGCAAGCTTGGTTGCCTTGAGAAACAACAGGTGAATCACAGTCCTCTTTCTCTTCATCTTATTGTGAAACTAACATTCTCAAATTTGTTTTCTTGCACAAGTGTTTTTAATTGTTCACAGCAAATATTGTTGTTTTTGTCTTAGCCTGTGTAATAGTACCAAATTACCAATTAGTCATGCTAACCCACATACCAGCTGTCAATAAGTTGTCTTGACTGGTATTACTGGGATACCTATACTCACAAACTGCCAGCAAACTGTCAATTTAGTGTCACCTTGAAATTGAGAAACAAGTCTTGTTGGGAAAACTTTCCTCTTACAGGCTTGAATATTTTGAGATATCTTGTTGAAGGCCAAATTCCCTTGTGCTGAAAGTTTACGCCAAATCGTATTAGTTTTTTTTATTTTGCTTATACTGTTATACCTGACACCCATGGATAGGACTTGTGGTCAGTCTCTTTCATTTATAAGTAAACAATGTAGCTTTTAGTCAAACTTTCTCTTTCATGTGGCTGGTCAAGTTAGAGCAATGGGAAAGAGTGGGCGATTATTGATTAATTGCTCAGATTATATTGAACTCAGAAATCCTGCAGCCTGAAGTTGAAATACTACAGGGTTATTAAGGAAATTGACAATTTATAGCTAAAGAAATTCAAAGATATCGTGAGCTTCAGTTTTTACACAGAGAAACATTGTTACATGCATTTGCATCATTGTTGAACCCTAGGCTGAGTCAAATTATCTGTTTGTTTGATAGTTTCGTACCTTTGTTTGTCCAGTTTCCGCATGTTTAGCAATGAGGATGTTACTATTGGATCCTGGATGCTTGCTATGAATGTCAACCATGAGAACACGCATGCTCTTTGTGAACCTGACTGCACAGAGTCCTCAATTGCTGTTTGGGATATTCCAAAATGTTCAGGTTATTTCCTTTCTTAATTCTTATCTTAGAGTGAGTTTGCTAAAGCGAAAGTGCTTGGTGAAATAGGATTTTTCACATTCATATACTTTCTTGTCCCCTGCACAATTGGCTAACATGTGTATTGCCACATTGTACATTTCTTTGATCAACTGCAACATCATGAAGCCCAAAGGTTAGTAAGAATAAATAAAACTAACCTCCATAAAGGTTGTACAGTAAACTAGACTCATGTTAGTCAGTCCAATAAAAGGATATGAGTAAATTTGAGGAATGTGTTTGTGGAGATAAGAGAATCATAGGAGCTGATTGTTATGTTCTTTCTGGTTAAACCTTTATCAATGCAAACCATGTTTCGCTTCAACGTTGCATACGCTAATGATCTAGCTAATCTCTTCAGACCAAGCTGGCACATGCTAACAGGTTTCTAATCGGTCATCCAGGGCTATGCCACCCAGAGGTGAAGATGCTCGAGCTTCATCGAAGAAAAGAATGCACAGGTGGTCCAGCTGAGGTGTCTGAATCTGATGACACATAACCTCTCGTCTGGACACGGACTATGGGCTAGGTGACATGATGGCAGAATGGTTGACCTCTGCCTACTCAATAGATTGTTGGAGTACGAATTGAATTCACCAGGTACACTCATTGCCGGGACACTGTTGAGGGAACCTATAATGGCGCGATTCAGGCATGGTAACACGGCATTCTAGCACAGCGTTATTGCCCTACGTTCTTGTCACATTCTTATTTGCGTTTAGCTACAGAACTATATTCTTGTCATTCGGAATGCTCGTCCCGTGTCGTAGCGAGGAATTTTTGTTGTATAGAGTGCGTTACAAGCTAACACACGATACACTTCTTTTTGCTGTGACAGTATAAACAGCGCCTTCTGATTTGTGTCTGTTGGCGTTGATAATATTTTGCCCAAGTGTGCATCGAGTGTAAAATCGATTGTATGTTGGCTCCGAGTTGAACCTCTCTTTCCTCCATTTTGGTTACCGAATAGCCACACTCGAGTCTTGAATGAGATTGCTCAACTGAACCCTTGCTTGGAGAGCACTACTCTTTTCTACAACAGTATGGCATCGCCATCAGAGATGAGGTAACATTAAATAGGTAGGTTCCTCCTTCTAAGGATGGGTCGCTGTGGCTGTTTGGATCTATTAGTCCAGCAACAGCTAAGAACAATTCAGACCACTTGCGTCAGCCACTTTCATGTATTTAAAGCTGATTTGATGCAGCAGTGTAGATCCGACGGTCAGAACAACTACATCACTGTCTGAAATGGTGGTGTATTTGCAGGAGCAAATCTATCCTCCAAAACAAATTAAGCAAGTTTCATCTATCAATCATCAAGTACTTTATTATCATATTAGCTTTTCTGGCAGTTTTCCTAGATTATTTGTCACTGCTACGGGCTCTGACGAGTGATGGGACGGTCTCAGACAGGATTACCATCAGAGAGATTTCTGCAGTGGCTTTTCCAAAAGCCCCGATCACATGCCCTCGCCAGGCACAAGATCCAAACACAAACTGCCATGGCAGAAAAGCTCCTTTATAAATCCACATTAGTAGTGTATAAACTATTATACCATTGATTGAAGAATACAGTAGCAGCAAATTACAACAACGAACACATTATTCGACAGCTGCCGCCGTTTCTTTCCGCGGCAACGTGAGCACTTCACCATCACACCACCACCCTATGCCACCGAATCAAATCAAGAACCCAATAATAATAACCCCCTCCTTAAGTGATCCCCAAAACATTAATCCAACTTAAATAATAAATTAATCGGTCGATCCCCATCACTGGCTGCCTGTGCCTGCCTAGCTGTGGAGGATGGCCGGGCGGCAGTAGGGCCCATTGAGCCAGCCGTCGGTGATCTGCTTGTACGCGGCCTCCGTGAGGTGGATGCCGTCCCAGCTGAGGTGCGCCGCCGGGTTGGCGCACGCCGCCGCGCCCTGCATCCCGCAGCGCGCGTTGTTGTCGTAGTTGTACTTGCCGCCGCCCGAGCCGCAGCACGCCTGGAACGCCGTGCTGAAACCTGCACAGGCATGCACCCGTCAGAACGAACACAGAACGCCCTTCGTCAGCTGAGCTTAAACCGGCAACGAGACCGGCCATTCAGGCGAGTGAGATCGCATCCGCTGATTCACATGAACGCGCTGCTGGCTCCTCCGTTTCCTGGTCTTGTTCTTTGCATCTACATGAGGTGGCCGGCCGCCGTCCGGTGTACGGACATTCAGGCTTGTGCCGTGGAAAGTTCGGCTCGAGAACGTCCGGCCGGTGTTAATCCGGGCTGCATGTTGAGGCATGTGTTGGTTGGGGAACAAGCACGGCCGTTCCCGTGTTTCGGCGAGGGAGGGAACGTGCATGGAAGTGCACTTGATAGGAAGACGTCCACGCACCAAACCGGCGCATCTACCATTATTTCCCCATAATTGGGTGAGTCTCTTTTAGAGATGGCAATATGGTAGGGGATTATGGAGGGCAGCCTCAAAATAGTTTATTTGTATATTTTAAAATATTACGTAGCTATATTAATTAATTTATAAGTATTTAGAGATACTTTTTCCTTAAATTATAGCTTCAAAGCATAATTTATAATATATACAACACATTTAGTTCAAACATATAAAAAAATGCACATTTCATATTTAAAACCATAATATATAAATAAAAATAATATATTTTAGTATCTTAGCAGATCTCACCCCCCCACCACGCTAGGATAACGGAGCCTTGTCCTGCTCCCGCCTCCATCGGGAAATTCCAGTCTCGTTAAAGATCCTGCTCGTATAAAACGCTCGTCACGAGCGTGAGTTAGCCCACCGGCTTTTTCTATTCGCCGTCGCAGGACATGCTCGCGTTTCCACAGAACTGAGCACAGCAGCATCATATGTAACGGGTCACTGGCTGAGGAATCTCAGCGCGGCGCACATGGACGGACATGTGGTAGTAGTAGTGTAGTACTGCGCCACTGTCTGCTGCTGCTCCTGCACAAGTTTTATGTTCCGCTCTTTTCGGATTGAGCTTCTAACTTCTGGTTTATTTTTCACTATTTATAAATTTCGTTTTTTCTGAGTTTTTGGCTTTTTTGAGTTTTTTGCTAGTTCTTTTTTCTCGTATTTGTTTGCGTTGTCCGTGATGAACTAACAGTTTTTTTCCTATTTTTAAATTTTTTTAAAATTTAATTATGCTAAATAAGCTACTTTCAGCAACAATGTAATTTCAGCCGACTACAGTGTAATTTTAACCATAAATCACTATTTTTTTAGCTCAACTGAGCGAGACCTTAGACGCTAGATAGGAACAATCCTGCATTCGAACCTATCACGCTGCATGTCCCGTGCAGATAGTAGGATTACCAGGACGACAACGCGTCGAAAATGGTCTGCGCCGATGCAGTCAAGCGCGCGGTTTGAAAGCTAGGTAGCGGTAGCCGCCAACAGTCGTCATGGATACCCGCGCCGCGTGACAACCCGCGTTTTTTTAGCCTCTTACGGCAGGTGTTACCGTCAGCAATCTCACCTTATCTGTGTTGTCCAGCTTCTCTAGCTCAACGGCTGTCTTTCCTTTCTAGTGAATTTTGATTTTGATTTCTTTCAATAATCACTATTTATTAAATTAATAAGTGGCGGTCTAAAAAATATGCCTGACTGTGCGCTATTCTCAATGAAAAAGAAGAAAAATGAAGAAGAAGAAGGAAAATACTAAGAGGACGTAGGGGATTTGGCGCGGGCGTACCGTAGCTCTGGGGGTTCTGGACCATGTCGTAGACGCCCTGGTAGAAGTCGGCGTACATGATGCGCGCCGACGTGTACTTGCTCTGGAGGCTGGTGATCTTGGTCTTGAGCAGGTTGTTGTGGTTCGCGGAGAGGTCGTTGAACTTCTTGAGGCAGCCGAGGCTGTCGTAGTCGCCGCTGTTGGACGTCCCGTAGATGGTCAGGTAGATGGGGAAGCAGCCGATCGGCAGCACCCCCGGCACCACGATGTCCACCGCCCCCAGCGCAATCAGTTTCTGCACCCAAAACGCATGTCCATGTCAAGATTAGTTTCTGCCAGATTGGTAGGTGAGGGGCGTGGATTTGGTGCGTGCGTACCTCGATGCCGTTGGAGATGGTGTTGACGATGTTGGGCGTGTAGGTGCTGGCCTGGTCGGCGGTGTAGCCGCCGAAGAGCATGGCATTGTAGTCGTTCCCCCCGAACTCGCCGAACACGAACAGTGACTTGGCCAGGTACCTCTTGCATTCTGCCATGCCGCACAAGCGACGAGTTTACTCTTCGATCATCAAAGGTAAAGTTTTTTTCCGTTTCTTTTCGCAGCAGCGGCAGGAGCAGCAGGAAATGATACTGCTACTATGGCTATCTATGTAGGGAGGGGGGGGGGGGGGGTCGCTTTAAAGAAAGCGTGGGTTGGTGTTGGTGAGTACTCACTCTGTCCGCAGACGGAGGTGGTGATCTGCTGGAACCACTGGATTTGAAAGCTGATGGGCCCGTTGTTCCAGATCTTGTCGGAGAGGCCCAGCGACCGGAAGAAGTCGGCGTCCATGGCCGTCGCCCCCGTGATCGCCATGTTCGCGCCCTTCTTGAAGTCCGCGCTGCTCGACTTGGACGGCGGCAGGAACGGCAGCCCGAACTTGCTGCCTGCACGCGTCAGACAAGAAACCATCATCAAGATCGAAAGACTGAAGAGACGACGACGGGGTAGGTAGGTAGGTGGGCGAGATCGATGAAGTGCGAGTGTGAGTCGTAGGTTGGTAAGCACGTACAGACGAAGTCGACGACGACGCGGCCGTCGCAGCAGCGGCAGGTCGGGGTGCCGAAGTAGGTCTCGCCGTAGGGCGGCTGCGTGAAGGTGATCTGCGACGGCTTCCCGCTGGTGCACAGGTTGCCGGTGTCCGTGATCGAGTCGCCGAAGTTGAACAGCGCATTGTACTTCTGCGCCGCCGCGGCCGCCAGGAGCAGCGACGAGCACATCAGCAGCAGCAGCAGCGCCGACGCCCCCATGATTCCTGCCGAGCTCGCGGCCGCAGGCACGCCACGCGAAGCGGCAAGAGCGCCACAGAAAGCAAAGCAAAGGACAGGAATGGACGACGCGTTGCCTTGTGCAAAGCTCGGCAGCGCAGGGCAGAGCGGACCACTTGAGTGGAACGGCTGGCGAGAGGCAGAGCATTTTATAGCCCCGTGAGGCTGCGCGTCGCCCCGGCTCGTCAACCCTTTCGCATCTCGCCCGTCTTGCCTGGCGCACATACAGGTGTATGCTCGTGTACTTTGCTTTTTCTGCCGGCGGTACTTGGTAAGCACTGTTCCTGCCGGACTCGGATCCTCCACCATACCGGTCACGGCACCACCCGATCGCAGCGGATGGTCCAGATCACACCGTTAAGTGCGATCGGGACCATCTGTCATCCACCTACCTAAGCACATACCGTGTAACCAACCGGGCGCGAAACCTGATTAGCGATTCGCGCCCGGAAACCGAAGGTTACTTACCGGTGGCAGGGGAGCAAGAGGGGCGGGGGTTGGCTGATTTGTGAGCCCCTTTTCCTCCGCGATCGCTTTGCGACTGGGAGGCGACGAATTCCATGTGATTTTGGGGGCGCTTTCGGGTGAGCAAACGGTGGGTGGTCGTGCGAGTGGGCGCCCAATCGGCGGCTTAGCCGAAATGATTGAGAGAAAGACGCCTTGTGTTAGCCAGCTAATGGGCGTGTTATTAGTGGCTGGAACGAGTCCCGTGCAGAGAAGGATTTGTCTCTCCTTTTGAAATTTTGCTACACTTTTGGCTTTGGGTTTGGTTTGTCTTGGGTGGTTGGTTCTTCCAGGGCTTCAGGTTAGTAAGTAGTAGACGTGAGGGAACGGCACTATCCTCCTCCTATAGTTGTATGACTTGTATCTATAAAGTTAACCCTACTATGGCATTGGCATGGGAAATGCATGTGTTGATGTTGCGTTGCGTGTGCCTGTGGTGCACGGCAAGGTTGACCGGTGTCTTTGCCCTTCATCCCTCGCTTCTTCCAGTGGCGGAGACAGCAAATTTAGAGATCCTAGACAAATTCAGCTTAACGTCCCGCTCATTTCGACTTGAAATTCTAGTTTCTGACTTATTTTTTCACTATTTATAAATTTCGTTTTTTCTGAACGTTTGGTTTTTTGAGCTTGTTTGCCGGTTCTTTTTTCCTGCATTTGTTTGCGTTGTCCGTGATGAGCTAACATATTTTTTCTATTTTCTAATTTTTTTAATTTAATTACGTTAAATAAGCCACCTTCAGCTACAGTTTAATTTCAGCCGGCTACAATGTAATTTTAACCGTATGCCACTATTTTCAGTCCAACCGAGTGAGGCCTAACTCTTGTTGAACCTAGCCACGGCGCCCCTCGCCTTGCAGCCTGCCCGACGGCGGCGGATCTCTATGGCTTGTCGCCGGCGAGCGCGGACAGTCACCGAGAGCTAGCTCGAGAAACCTGCTCGCTCCTGCAATGGAGTGTATCTAGCTAGCTGCCTTTGGAGACCGGTGGTGGATGGAAAGAGAACAGTGGTATACAAAATTCTCGCTCCGTCCTTATCTTTATCCAAACGAATGGAAGCGTATCCTTTTGCGATCAGAGCTGTTCACACGTATGATTTTATAGTAATTTTTTTATTTTAGCCCTCTAATATTTTTTTTTATAAAAATAGATCTTCTTGTTCAAGACGTCCCTAGCTCGGTCGGTCGGTCGGTGGCGCTCGAGGCAGCAGGCAAGCCGGCGCATACGTGGATGCCTCTGCCGAGCCACCAGTTCGCGGTAGGCACTAGCAGGCAGCACTGTTTGGTATTGTTCACCAATTAATTAGCATTAGACTCAATTAATTAGTACTGATAATGATAATTAATTAGTTTTAATTAAAGCACAAAATTAATAGTATTTTATTTTTGTTGCTCGGTGGAGGCGGCGATGGTGGTGTAGGGTATGTAAAAATAATGGAGGTCTGCACACGCGCTTTTTCTTATGCCGTTTGTCTCCGTCAACCATACAAACGGGCATTTATTGTCCGAATAAGCTAGAAATTTCACACAAGATTTTCACTTAAACCACTTACGTATCATAGAAATTCGCCGATGTAGTTTATTCTATACTGCGCAACAAAAATCACAGAAGACAGCACATGCACTTTCGCCTACGCTGTCTGGCTAGTTCAACCTATATAAACGAGCAATTGTTATCCGAATAAGCTAATAATTTCATGTTGTAATTCCACTTGCACCGCTAACATCACATAGAAATTCACCGCTGTAATTCAATATGTATCGCTCAACAAAATAATGGAAGTCGATATATGCATTTTTCCTATGTCGTTCGCCTGCGCCAACCATGCAAGCAAGCACTTTTTGACCACATGAGCTAAAAATTTCGCACAAAACTTTTACTTGAACCGCTAACGTGCAATATAAATTTGCCACTGAAATTCATTTCGTACTATGCAACAAAAATCATAGAAGGTAGGTGCCATATAAAGTTGCCACTGAAATTCGCTTCGTACTGTGTAACAAAAATCGTTGAAGGTAGGACATGCACTTTCACCCACGCCATCTAGCTATTTTAACCTATACAAACAAGCAGTTGTTATCCGAATGAGTTGATAATTCCACGTTGTAATCCCACTTGCACCGCTAATGTAGCATAGAAATTTACCGTTAGAATTCAATACATACTGCACAACAAAAATAATAAAAGTCAACACACACGTATATTTCTATGTTTTCGTCTCCGCCAACCATACAAGTGAGTATTTATTATCCGAATGAACTAAAAATTCACACAAGACTTTCACTTGAACCGCTAACGTGCCATAGAAATTCACCATTGAAATTCATTCCGTACTGCGTAACAAAAATAATGGAAGTCAACTCATGCGCTTTTCCCGACGCCGTTCGTCTTTGTCAAACATACAAGCGAGCATTTGTTGTCCGAATAAACTAAAAATTTGACACAAGATTTTCACTTGAATAGCTTAAGTGCCATACAAATTCAACGCTGAAGTTCAATCTGCACTACGCAAAAAAATCATGGAAGGCAGGATATGCACTTTTGCCTACGTCTCTGGCTATTTCAATTGTGAGGGAGAGATGCGCGCGCGTAGCAGAGCAAAAGGAGTCAGGTGCGTGATGCACCCATGACCCCCTAACTTATTCCCGAAGCGAGACAGTAACAAGAGGAGTAAATCCTGAATTTTATCCCACAAAAGACTTTTAATTGCAAGTGCAATAAAGTATATTCACGCTTAATTAGCACTACATGATTAATGTTAATTAAATATGATTAGCACTAAATAAAAATAATATTAATTTAGTGATTTGATTAACACTAATTAATTACTACTAGTACTAGTTAATTATAATTAATACTAATTAATTGTACTTAATGCTAATCAATGGCTGAACAGTACCGCACCGTAACGGTACACAGCCGGTATATCGCCTACCGCGTAACGGTGGCTTGGCAGGAGGCAACCGTGCAGTGGCGGCTCGGAGCCGTCTACCGCGCTGGTGCACCACCTATCTTGCTGAGCTACATGATACAGTAAGTGATACATGTTGTCTATTGTGCTTAAGTGTTTAATTTTTGCAAAAACAAACGGCGAGAGTTCATTTAGATATGTGAACAGTTCTTGCGACTGCGGTCACAATAGTACGGGTGAACAGTGACGTGGATCTCTGTTTCGATCCTAGCCATCCGAATGGAATAGCAACGGTCCATATCGAATGCTACAGTTAAAATCAGTGGAAATTCAGCAATGTCCAACGTTTTGATAGTACAGAATAGGAAATGGCTACATTATCCACCACATTTCCCATTACCAGTGGAAGGCAACACAGCATCTTAAGTTCTTAAAAGAACAGTCAGGGTGGAGAGAAAAGAGGCGCCTTCACCAGGATCACCATCATTAATCCAAAGGAAAATTTTGTTTTTGCTACTCAAAACATGTGCAATATCGTTTCTGTCATCAGAAATATGATCATTTCATTTTTGTCATCATTCCATCAGTGCATCTTTTGTTTTTGCCACTCCATCCATATTTTTGTAAGTCAATGGGTTTGACAATTAAGAAATATAGGAAAAATAAGAAAAACTAGAAAGTCATAGAAATAAAATACTCAAGAAATAACAAAAAAATATAGAGAAGGAAGGGAACCTTTTGAACAATTTGTTTATTTTTTTGAAATATTACTATAAGAAAATTTCTTGAAAAAATTATACTAAAGAAAATGTTTTAATTTCCCTAAACTTTTATGAAACATTGCTGAGGTTTTTTTCTAATGTAACATTTTTGTGTGCAATTTTAAATTTTTTGTTCAAAAATGGTCCCTTATTTTTTTGGTATTTTTGTAAATTTTTTAACGGTCAGGCCATGTAAGGTGGTAAAAATAAACTAAGTAATTTCCGATGGCAGAAATGATATTGCACACATTTTAAGTGGCAAGAACAAAATTTTCCCATAGTCCAAACCTCTCACTCCAGCATGTTTGAAGCAAATAGGAATCAACTAAGCAAGTGTGCACTAGTATTACCGTGCGTCGAGCACTTGACATGGAGAAAGTGATGGAACAAGGCCCAACTCAGACCACTCGATGCAGGACCAGAAACACCATTATGGTTTAGGACTTGTACGCAGCACACTTCAGTTAACAAAAGTGGTAACAGAGAACCATCAGGCTTCTAGGCACTAAACCAAAAGCATTCCCATATGAAACTTCGGCACCACAGGTACATAACGAACTAGCACTGTATGCTGGCTTTACCTTACAAGCAAATGATTAATCTCTTAGTTTATCATCTTATCCTGTGTCGAAAGCAACGGTTACAAAAAGTGCAGGACGAAAACAACTGCTTGCAATATCCTAGTGTGGGACCGAATATGATGACTAGAAGAGGATAAATAGGAACTAATAAAATTACAAGAATTTTTCAAATTTTTTTCTTAAAACAGAAGCACCACTCAAATTTTTTCACTCTAATAATTATAACAAGTTATGAACTTCAGAGACCAACGACCAACATAAAAAGATCCAAACGAATATGAGCAAAATCGGTAGTACCGCTACAATAGCTCTGGTAGCACTGATGCAGTGTTATAGTAAAATCGGTCGTGTCACTACAGTAGCTCGGTAATACCGCTGCTACAGGAAACCATCACGGGAATAGTAAAATCAACATAGTTTCAAAAACAAACATTGATGAAATTTTTGGTCTGCTGGTCTAAATAACTTGAAACTTGGCATGCACCTTCATTAGGATGTCAGAAACTTATTCCAACCAACGATTAAGAGAATTGTTACTAAAGTTCTGATATTTTTCTATTTGAGTGAAGGAAGCACTAAAACCGGGCAAAAGGGGAAATCTCGATCTGCTCTTGCTTGTGAGTTTTACATGATCTAAGTGACCTTAGATAGATTATCACATGTCATAACAAACTAAATTATAGTACAAATTTAACCCAAAATACCAACAAGAGCAAAACTCCAAAATCACCATTCTCTTGAGCAAAAGTAGGCAAACTCAAAAACTTTCTATAGAAAGTCTTTAGACGGATGAGATCTGATCTCCAGGAGATATCTCCACCTTTTACACATCCTTGGCATCAGAAAGATCAAGAAGAGAGAAATCCAAATAAGAAAGTCAAACAAATCAAAAAGCATAAGAGAGGATCTATGGCACAACTCATTTGGACAGACTTTGGATGTTCATATCATTTAGAGAGGAATATTTGACAGCCAATCCATCAGATCCACTACAACAGATTTGACATTTTGTGATGAAGCCAAAACATCATGAAATGTTGCATTTTTCTCATAAAAAATAATCAGTGACAATTTTGGCGTCATCGCGGTTGTCATGTAATGTGCATCACAGAAAGTATGTTATGACAATTTTTTGTTTATCGTCACAAAGGTGGTGACCGAGCTGCCTAGTCGGGCAGCTCGATCAATGACGGAATTTAATCATCATGAAAATTTTATTTTGTGACAAACAGAATTGTCACTCATTGTATACTTGTTTGTCACAATTGAGTTGGTTGTCTCCATTTGCAATGAAATTTGTGACAAAACACAAATGTCATTGGAGGTATACATGCACATAATTAAAACTAGAATATTATGTTATATCTCACAATGAAAAGTCATCACAGAAATAGATCCAAAAGGCACCGCATAAAAGCTTCAATGTGATAATTTTCAATGTATATTATGTATTCGCATTCACAAAAAATGTGTTCATACATATACTTCCATCCATGCACCAATACACAATCTCTAACCAAAATAAAATTTCTAGCATCCATAAATTAACAAAGAAAATTCAAAAAAATGTGAAATTGTCATCAACAATAAAATTAGGTTCCTTGACATCTTTCTAACCCTGAAAAAAAAAGAAAACATAGTGGTTAGAAGGCTAATATTTTGTGTTAACCAAAAGTGAGTGAAATCATGTTCACTTATGCCTACATGAAATGGAAAACAAATTACAAAAAGAAAAGAAAGTGAGTGCAATCATGTTCAGGTTTAGGTTGAAGTTATCTTCATGTTCAAGGTTTCAAATTATGCTCATATGTATGTTCCAGGTTTCAGATTTAGGTTGCACAATAGGTTTGCCACTTAAGGTTGTAGTTATATTCAATGTAGTACACAATTGCAAGAAATAACTATGGCAGAATCTAGATGAACACAAAAAAGCAAAATATAATTCTAACTTACATTATTCAATGTAGCCTCACCTACATAACATAGGAAAAGGGAAATATAATTCTAACTCCCAAATTTTGAGACTTTGGTAGTGATAAGAAATGCAGACAAAGGGGAAAGACATCTAAAAATGCTAAATTCCAATGATAGAATCTGGTATTTATCTTAAAAGAAAATTAAGTTGTAGTGATCATAGCATTAGTATGTGTGAAACATGATTGAACTGCATAGTACCTTTATCAAACATTCTTGTTGTACTTTAACATCTCTCATTCATAAATTTTCCCAGAGGCAAGGGCAGGATCCACAAGCTTATCACTACAGAAACAAAGAATACAGTATAATGTTTGTTCAGAGGATATATCAGGCAATATATTGGTGCTACTATCATACTACAACATAATGACAATGTAAAAGAGGTAGAGGCAAAATAATGTGATGAAGTTGGGGCAGTAGGTAGAATTCTATACTGCTTTGCACACAGTCATAGTTATGCATAAAAATCAATTCATTGAGCAACAAACTACACCACATAATCATAGGTATGCTTAAACAAAAAAACTATTGATATACCAATGAACTTACTCTATTCCATAGATCTAGACATCAAATTACACATGGTAAAGAAGTTCATTTTTTAAAAAATCACTGCATTTTTCTACACTTGGGATCAATGCATGTCATGGCCCATGGCTTGGTGGAAAGATAATAATACCCTCTGAAGTTATAGTATGAAGAAATTTGCATTATTCAATAGTAATTCTTAGTTACAAAGATCCTAATCTTACAGTTAAGCCTCCATATTATCACACCCCATAGAGGAGCTTAGGATGCAATTATGCACCCATGAATCATCTAGTGTCATTACGAGCAACCATATTTTATGGCAAAGAGCACATCTAAATGCTGACATGGGGAAATACTAGTGAAGACTTGCAATGTGCAACAGTTCACAAGTCAATAAAACACTAAATATTGCAAATCATTTGGCTTAACACCCCACCTTTTCTTACCTTGTATTGTAGTGTGCTGCACTAGGGAGGGACTTGGCTCAGCCATGTGTGCGAGGTAAGGAGCTGGGCCCGCTTGCAGATCTGCACCGGCGATGACATGCTAGACCAGTGTGTGGGCAAGACGGGGCGGTGCATGGTTCGTACATGCATGTTCCAGAGGGAGAGGGGGAGCTTGGGAAAATTGAAGGTTCTGGAGAATTTTGGCAAGGCTCAATTTAGAGGAATATAGTGTTAACTGTAGCTATAGCATCCTGCAAATTTCGTTGGAGTTGTGTTCCAAAAAAACAAATCCCCAAATTCACAAGTTCATGTGTTCCCTCAAAACCCCCATGAATCCCCAAATTCCACAATTGAAACCCACGCAAGAAATCCATTAGAACAATTTTTGTGCTCATAATACCACTACACAACAACCCAAACCATCCAAATCAACCCCAATTTCATTGATTTAGCCATGAACCCTAGGATTAAATCCCACCAGGAAACCCTAATGTACCTGTGACTTCACGTTCAAGGTGACCAGTGAGTCGATGGAGATGTCCTGAACGGTGTCCGTTCTACTCGTCACCATCAATTCTTCTTGCTAGTGGAGAAGGTGGAGAGGGCAACACTTAGGTCCTTTGT
This sequence comes from Dendrocalamus latiflorus, assembly GCA_017311315.1. Lineage (NCBI taxonomy): Eukaryota > Viridiplantae > Streptophyta > Magnoliopsida > Poales > Poaceae > Dendrocalamus > Dendrocalamus latiflorus. The sequence continues at coordinate 3,183,092 of CM029659.1, forward strand.
TCTACTCTCCAAGTGATTCCTTGTGCACGCCTCCCTTCGTTGCCAGTGGGATGGGGGAGTAGAGGAGGTAGGTAGCGGAGGAGAAGGTAGGTGGTGGCGGCGTTGTGGTGTGGAGGCGTGGTGGAGATTGAAAGGGATGAGATGGCGGTGGTGAGAGGTCGTGGTTAAGGGTGCAAACGGGTCGGGTTAATCCCGACCGATCCGGCACCGAATCCGATTGATACCGAATCCGATTGATACCGAATCCGGAGAAAAAATATGGGTTAGGATATGGTAACAGCAATATCCGTCCGAATTCGATACGTCTTCAAGTTTGATTTTAGGTTAGTGCTACTATTTGACGTTTCATTTTCTTTTGCAATGGTAAAATAAAATCTTCCACATCAACTATTAAGTAGTAACATCAAGTTCTTGACAGTACGTCCTCCTACTCCATTTGCTATACTGCATACATTCCTTACAAACGAGTTAATCCCGACCGATCCGGCACCGAATCCGATTGGTACCGAATCCGGAGAAAAAATATGGGTTAGGATATGGTAACAACAATATCCATCCGAATTCGACCCGTTTGCACCCCTAGTCGTGGTGGCACGCCACATGGCCTCACCGGTGGCCACAAGTGGAGGGGAGGAAGCAAAAATAGGGCAAGGGAATGAGCAAACTGGGCTCTAAGAATGGGGGATTGTGGCTAGGGTTTTTAGAAAGGCAGTTAATTTGGAATTTTTGTGGTTTGGAAAGTCCACCAAAATTTTAGGAGTCCACCAAAACTTCAGGTGACGAAACATATTCAAATCATCATAAATAATTATATATTCAATGATGAACATATATTACCGTCATAGATTGTTGTATTTTTTAGGACAAAAATTATCAATTACCACAAAAATAACTACCCAACATGCCTTACTCCAGCTGCACGATGAAATCAATAGGATCGTTACCAAAAATCCACTATACGTGATATTTTTGCTTTTTGTCATGAAGAGTTTCATCACAAATGGCCAGCTCTGTTATAGTGAGGATAGCAGAGCTCTAAGTCTAAATCACACATACAAAAGACTCTAATACAAAGAAACCCTAACCTTAATCTCTCAAAAGTCATAAGAGAAATCTCTCTCACAACACAACACAAGGGTTTATATAGTAGAGGCTCCTCATCGCTCACTTAACCCTAACAAGTAGCCACTCTATAGTGGATCACACAACTTACATATGGAAAAGCCTAATAACCCCCACATAAATGGGTTTTATACTCTTACATATTTGCACGCTTTTAAAGCGTGACTTCTCAAAAGCTCTACAAGCTCGATAATACATTCCAACTATAAAGGTGTGACCTAAACCACTTAGGCCCGCACCGTAGTTTTGCAAAATGCTACTCCACCCGGTATTGGACAATTTCCCAACTTGCTCCCACTAGTCTTCACGATGATGCGATGCCCATGACATCGCCAAGGTCATACACCTGCGCTAAGGCTGTTACCACTTGAAACACCCAAATCCTATGGCACACCAACATCACACTACAGTTCAAGATGCCCAACACCTTACTGCCAAGATTGTACGCCTACTCTGAGGAACGCCACCACTTTAAACGCACAAGTTCAATTGGCACACAACATGCACACATTACCTCTTCACGATTCTTGCCTTTCTCCCGCGCTTCTCGGCTTGAGATGTTGCTCCACCCAGACTTACGCGAGACGTCATGGCCTCAGGACCCTTTCCATAGCCTTGGTATTACCACTTGCCACAACAATTATCAAAGCACTTGCACACCAAAAAATCAAAGCAATTGATCCAAGCATAAATAACATGCACTTGACCCTCAATTAGTAAACCATATGCATAGGCTTACGACATGACTAACACATGTATGGACTCCCTATGACTAATACTTGCACAGACTCTCGCCGTGACTAACACCACCAAAACTAACACTTACGACACCCATGTTGGTCATACCGCCCACTTCACACCGATCAGATTGCCTTGGCAAGGCCTGTCAAACTGCTACACTCCGGTCGTACCGCAATTGCAACGCTGGTACTATCGCACTAGGTCTTAGCCTAAAAACTCCAAAATGACCTCCTTTGTGAAATAACTACCAGCAACTATAGGCTGGTACTAATGCTTTAACCGGTCATACCATGGCACCCTTGCCGGTATGACCGCTAGCTTCAGACATCAACAATTCAAAATGCAAATTCTCAAAATCAAACTCCAATAACAAAAGCAAGGGACAAGCAGTGTCATCAAATATTCATCACTTTCATAGGGCTGCCACCACATGGCCTTACAATGCAAGTCACTAAAGAACGTTGTTTTGGACATCTAACATATTCCCTAAAACACAACTTTAAAAACCAATTTCAGTCATAATTTATTTATAAAATCCAATAAAATTATAAGAGAGAATATCCGGATGATGATTAACAAAACCCAAATTATAGTATCATGAAATTATATATGAGATAGATCTTCACATATGATTTTTATATACCTAATATAAATATTTTAAAAATATACCGATAATTACAGTTTTGAAAAGGCAATTTACTGTACGTCTATTAAAAGGACATTCTTCTGTGACTCGACGAGTTATTTAGCACTAGTTTCCATCGCCTTTGTTGGTTGGACTGTAATTCTCTGCGGAAGCGTGACACTGTCATCTGGAAAAGTCTGAAAAGACGCTTTACTTGGAATAATTGAGGAAACAAATAGAGACGGCGAGCGCAGAAGTCGCGAGTCACAAGCAATCTTAGCTGTGAGACGGCGACGCCCACAAAATCCCGCGCGCGAGGAGGCAGCGGCAGCACATCCTGTTCTTGTCAATCAGTTGTTGCATCCGCATCTGCAGCTCCAGCTCGGCAGGCGCTGCCGCTGCCAGTGGCACGGGCAGCGCGCGGCACCGCGACGTGCGTCTCCGCCATTACACAGCTACAGCCTACTCTTACGTTGGATGCAGCGTTTGGCCAGCCATTGGTTTCCAAGATCGTTTTCTGAATCAGCAGCCGTGGGAACCTGCAGCTAGGTTAGCCCATCTGCTGATCGTTTTCTGAATCAGCAGCCTTGGGAACCTGCAGAGGCAACGCAGATTGGCATACACACCTCACTCACACATGAGTGATTGGAGTGTTGACGACTGACGAGAGAGCAGAAATGGGAAGCTACAGGCCGCAACTACTGCCACTATAGTCTAGCTCTTCTTTTTCTTCGACTTCTTTTCGGTTTCTTCACGTGGTTGATTACTGGTTGTTGGGTCCTTGTCGCTGTATCGTTATGGGCGTTAAATATTCTAGCAGTGCCTTTCGCCTCCAATTCAGCGAAGGGGACTTGAGGTGTGAGAGCTTTAAGTGGTTCGGTTGTTGTTTGCACGCAACTGGAAAGTGAGAGAACGGCTCGAGATGATCCGTTCCGCTCTGCTACTTTCAATTAGTAGTGCGCGAATAATGCAGCTTCCTGTGCGTCGCACTGTGCGAAAGGGTTGCATTAGGGTTTAGATCCTGTTCTTTCCTTCTTCTTTTTTTTTTTCCTGTCCAGCTCTATTTTGACCTAAAGGGAAAGGAAATTTTTTAAAGAAAAAGATAAGGGAAACAATTACTGAGTCTTTGATCGAAAATCGATTCTCAACTAATGGTCAACACATCTGGATCATGGTTTCCAATTTCACTCTCTCAGACTAGTTCTCTTCGATATGTACAAAAGAGGGGCCCTGGTTCGAATGACTTACATCACCCAAGCTTGCATCAAACAAATTCTAAACTTGTCATGATCTTGAGTTCTTGACTGTTCTGAAGATATCTAGTAAGACTGTGGTAGCAACCCTATGACAATGATGAGTATTTAATATTGCTTATGTTTTGCTTTTATCAATTGAATTTGATTTTTATGAGAATTTGCAGTGTAACATGTGCTCTCTGTACCACCGGTCAGATCGGCCTGGAATGATGGTCTGACCACTGAGGTATGGCAGTCAGACCGGCAATGCCTGACGGTCTGAACAGTGGGTCCTGACAGTCAAACCGACCCTCTGTCAAGTTATTGAGTGTGCTTTGTGATTTTGGTTGTGAGTCATGGCGGTATCCATGTAGTGTTAATCATAGTGTGTCTGTACAAGTGTCACTCATGAGATTTTCATGCATGCGTTAGTCATGGCATAGGTCCATGCATATGTTTTGCTAATTGAGAGTAAAGTACATGGCATTTATGCTCGGATCGATTATTTTGTCTTTGATGTGTAGATGCTTTGACGATGGATTACAACCAATGGTGAGACCGAGGCTTAGTGGCCGTAGTCTGGGTGGAGTGTTATCTCAAGCTGAGAGCACGAGAGAAAGACAAGAATCGTGAGGAGATAATACGTGCATGTGGTGTGCCAATTGGTCTTATGCGTTTCAAGTGGAGACGATTTTTGGAGCAGACGTATGATCTTGGTGGCAAACATTGGGCATCACGGACTACAGTATGATGTTGGTGTGCCATGGGACTTAGACGTTTCAACTAGTGATGGCCTTTGCGCAGGCGTACGATCTTGGTGACAAGTTATGGGCATCACATCGTCATGAAGACCGGTGGATGACAATTATGGAAATCATCCAATATCGGGTGGAGTGATGGTTTGCAAAACCGCGACATTCGCCTAAGTGGTTTAGACCATCTTTTGAGTGTGAAGTTTGAGATAGTCAATAATGGCTTAATACCAAAGAAAATAAAAATAACTCAAATTGGTTGAAGATCAGGGGACAGTTGTAGATAGCTGCTAGTCTAGAACTTGCTTTACTGATAAACCATAAAAATATGATAAATAGCTGAAACTTAGGAGACGATTTTGGATGGTTCCTAGTCTAGGACTTTACTTTGCTAAGATAAGGCATAAATGGTTTCTAAAATATCAAGAGTGACTTTTATCTAGTACTTGAGCATAATTAATTAAAATTGAACTTCTATCACTTTTAAAGATTCAACTTGAGCTTCTTGATTCCATTTAGCCTTGTTAACATGGCTTAGCTCATATTTGGATATTTTTAGTTGAACTTGTCAATTTTGGAATCTTGCTTAACTTGAAATAAAATTAAATGTTTTAAATTATGCTATCTTGTCTAGACTAGTTATATATGCCTTTTCATCATCTAGATAGCTTTATATGCATTCTGTGGTTTTAAGTGGTATCATTTTATCTTTAACCTCAATTTGGATAATTTTTAAATTTTCTTTAGGTTGTGCATCTTTATGCATGCATACATGCTCTTTCTTACTCCCTTATTATTTACAAGTGGTATCGTGTATCATTTTAAGGGGAGAATAAGTATTGTGTACTTACATTGCTTTCTTGACTCTTGATGACTATTTTACCAAAAGGGAAAGAATGTTTAAGGCAAAATATGGTATTAGCTTGAATAGGGTGAATTGATGAGAATGAACTTAAAAAGAGAAAATGCTTAAAAGAGTGGAAAAGGGAGACAATGAGCTTTGTGAGGTTGCATGAGAGAGAAATGAGCTTTTACGTGTGACAAAATGCATTTTGAGTCTTAATTGATCTTTTGTTATCAAGTGATGTTGCATTTGTTCTTATTTGCTCGTTGTGTTTTATCTTGCTATGACAATGGTCATAATAGATAATTATTCTTTTATTTGAACCATTAGTAAGATTGTTCTATTTGAGGACTTTTAAGTATGGATTGGAGTTTTTTGTTGAAAATTTGCTCATTCTTGGTCTTAGCACCATTTCACATTTTTTTCACTATGGTCATGTTCATTCTTTCTCTTAAATCAGGACCGCTAGTGGCTCTTGCAACTTGTGTGCTTTAAAAGTAAAAAATTCAAACTCAAATTCTTACCTTTGGCTGTTTGTCAAATTATTCATCAAGTGTGAGATTGTACGACCATGTGGTAGCATCCCTATGAGAGTGATGAGTATTTGACATTGCTTGTGCTTTGCTCTTGTCAATTGAGTTTGATTTTGTGAGAACTTGTAGTGTAATTTGTGCTCTTCGTAGCATCAGTCAGATCGGCCTGTAATGGCAGTCTGACCACTGAGGGGTAGCAGTTAGACCAGTAATGCCTAGCGGTATGATCAGCGGGCCCTGGTCGTCTGACCGGTCCTCTGTCAAGTTGTTGAGTGTATTTTGTAGTTTTGGATTTGAGTCATGATGGTGTCTATGCAATGTTAGTCATGGTGTATCCGTACAAGTGTTAGTCGTGGGGTTTCCATACATGTGTTAGTCATGGCATAGGTCAATATATATGTTTTGCTAATTGAGAGTCAAGTGGTGATGGTTCTCGGAGCAAACGTACAATCTTGGAGGCAAGCATTGGACATCACAGACTATAGTGAGATGTTAGTGTGCCATGGAACTTGGGTGTTTCAAGTAATGACAGTCTCAACGTAGGCATACGATCTTGGCGACAAGTCATGGGCATTGCATCGTCATGAAGATCAGTGGGTGGCAATTGTGAAAATTATCCAATGCTGGGTAGAGTGGCGGTTTGCAAAACTGCGCTACTGGCCTAAGTTGTTTGGGTCACGTCTTTATGGATGGGATGTCTTATTGGGCTATTGGAGCCTTTGAAAAGTTGCACTTTGAAAAGCGTACAAGTGTGTGTAAGAGTAAAACACATTTGTGTGTAGGTTACCGGGTTCCTCCATATGTAAGTGGTGTGATCCACTACGAATTGGTTGGTTGTTAGGGTTAAATGAGAGGTGGGGAGTCTCCCTACATAAGCCTTGGGTCGAGTCATGTGAGACTCCAGGATTAGGGTTAGGGTTTCCTTATGTTAAAGCCTTTTATGTGTGTGCTTTAGGCTTAGAGATCTGCTATCCTGAAAAATTGGCTGTAAAATATTTCTCTCCAAATGAATGAATGTGTAAAGTTTATCCAAGTTAGTTGTGCTATGGATCATCTCCTGTGTTCTTAATTTGCTTAGCTTTCTCATTTGAATTTATCTTCTCTTGATCTTTTCTAGTACCAAGGATGTGTAAGAGATAGAGATTTCTTCTGAAGATAAGATCTCATCTATTTAGCCATGATCTAGAGTAAGTTGTTGAGTTTGCTCGGCTTTTATCAAGAAAGAGGTGATTTTTGGGTTTTGTTGTTGTGGGTGAATTAGATCAAATTTATACTGTGATTTAGTTTACTATAACATGTGAGAACATATCTAAGGTCATCTAGATTATCTAAGACTCATGAGTAAGAGCAGATCGGGGTTTTTCTCTTTTGCCCGGTTTTGGTGCAACATTCTTCAACTAGAAAAATGTGACAACTTTGACAATGATTTTCTCGATCGTTGATTGAAATAGGTCCATGATATCCTAGAGAAGATTCGTGTTAAGTTTCAAGTCATTTGGATTATCAAATTAAAATGTTACATGAATATTTGGATTTGAAATAGTGTCGATTTTATTGTTCATCGCTAGAGGTTTGACTGCCAAAGACCTAGAGGTTAGACCGGTTTTGGTTAGATGTCTGACTAGTTTTGGATAGAAGTCTGACCAGTTTTGGTTAGAGGTCTAACCGTCAATGTGCTTTTCTATAGTTTTGCCTCGTGTGGCTTTGGGTTTTAATGAATATTTGAATTTGTTTTTCCGTTGCATGTTATTGTTGATATTTAAAGAAAATTTTTAAAAGAATCATTCATCCTCTTTGACTCGTCACACTCAATCTTCGATGTCCTCATTCTTCCATTTCACCTCTGTAGGAGGCTGATTTTGCGCTCACTCTAGTTGAAAGCACCAGATGTACAACCCGTAGGCATAGCCTAACTAGTGGTATTTTTTTTTAAAAAAAAGCTGGGAACTAGTCGCATTTTTGAACGTTACAAAATTCCAAAGTTGTCATAATCTTGACTGTTAGGATGATGTACTCTCCCATCATTTGGAGGCTGTCTTGGGCTCATTCCAATTGAAAGCACAAGATGTCATTCTAGGAGATGAGATGACCTTCCAAAGCCTTATCTCAAAGAAAGTACGACTGTTAAAGCCCTATTTAGAATACATGAATTGAGTTGTTTTCTATGTATTCATACGAAATTCAACGTGCCGCGAGAGTAGGCTACGCTAGAACTTTGTGTAGGTTTAGCTTGCCAGGTTGAGGCACGGTTTACTCCATCGAATCCTTAATAGGTGTTATTTAAGACATGCATACAAAAGATCATATTACCCTTACGATCATTGACGTTGCCCGACCATGCTTAGTAATGCCTTTTGTTTTCGAAGTAAATGACCTAGTAAGATCAGATTTTCCTCACTATACAGAACAACTCAGTTTTTGGAATTCTTGCCTTTTCCTCCCTCAATATAGTAAGAAATTAGCTTGCTTTTGATAAAAGATAGTTTTACAAACTCACGATTAACCATAGGCCAATTTTACTATTTTGATATCACCTTCTATATAGCCATGATATGTTTATCTCCCGTGAAGTAGGTAATCGCTGGTACGATTCAACCAACTAACTGGGAGAAAATCATTAAATCAACAAAGTCCTTTTCGGTATAATAACATTGATGGACAGAAAAGTCGATGATTTCAATTATTCGTAGCAGTAGTCTAACCGAAGTGGCACGGTGGCACCTCAGTTTTCTAGCTAACGACCAGACCTCAGTTTGATTTTGATTGTGTGACCTGTGACCTGTAAGTACTGAAATGACTGCAATAACCAACCGTTCCCACTCTAGGCCTGTTTGGAACAGAGGAATTTCACAGGAATTTTGCAGGAATTTTGCAGGAAACAGTTCAATTCCCGCAGGAATCGGGAAAAATTCCCGCATTCCAAACAGGGCCTAAAAGGATTCTGATTCTAGGTATTTTCCAAACTCGAAATGGAAAAGGGAATGGATCACCCTCCCATCCGAGCCACAAAAACTTGTGCGACAATTGCCCAAAGGAGACAACAATCTTCCCTAACAAATTTCAACCGCTACAGTGTAATTTCAATCATAAACCATAGCTTTTCAGCCCAACCGAGCAGGCCCTAATCTAGAGCACTAAATTCAGCACAGCACTGATAATGCTTTGAGGAAGTTGACATCGTAATGCATATAATGCGTGTATGTATCAGGGGTTTTTCAAACCATTCGATAATCAACCGAAAATCGAAAATATCGGCTCCCTGTAAAATTTTGTATCGGTCAAAAAATTTTGTTTTTGCTTGAATTTTATCAAATATAAAGCAAATTCATAACCATTTGAAATAACATGCATGTGCATAGCCTGGTGGTAAGGTCAGGTCTTGGGTTCAAATCCTGGAAACTGCATTTTTTTATCTTTTTGTTTGAACTTAAAAAATCATATTTTGATTTGAAAATTTTTGTCGAAATTGGCCAAAATTCTCTGAAAAATGGAAATATCAGAAATTCCAGGCCCTCGGTAAAATTTCAAAACCGATTTTTGAAAACCCTGGTATATATACAATTTAGATTTTCCAAAATAACATATATATATATAGCTATTTTTAAGTTCTAGATGTGCTCAAAAGCTACATATAATCGGCCTCATTTCCTTCAGTGGATTATAGGTGTACACGTTTTAAACCATAGTAATATATTGAAACTTCAGAATCACAGTTACACGGCCTAGCAAAACCAAAAATCAAATACCATCCGACATCTCTTGCAAACATTCAATGGCTCATGTCTAATTCAAATGGTATGCCACTCTAGGAACCAAATTCCAAAAAAAAAAAAAGGACTGAAACAAGCACAAAATTAAACTGGTGCACCGTGCGTGCATGCATGCACGCAACCAATCGATCAATCATGCACCCCACCAGCGTTTCATCTCCTCCGACGACGGGAGCAACCCGGCCACCGTGTCCTCGAACAAAACTACTCCCTTACTGACCCCAGCACCACCGCCGCCCTCGACGGCAACATTGCTCCGGCTCGATCTACCGGCGGCCACCACCTCCGCGCGTGCGGCCGCGGAGTCCTTCCCGGTGAGCCTTTGCACGACGTCCTTGAAGTTGGCCTCGTCCGTGCTCACCTCCCTCGTAACGATGTGCCTCACCTTCACCTCCTGCGTCCGCCCGGTGCCGGCTGCCGCGGGCGCCGGCCCTGACGCGCCGCTGCCGCCGCCCTTTGCTTGGCTCATCTTCTAGCTGAAGCTTCTTCATCCGCCGCTGCAAAGATGAATATAGGCTATATAGATGGTGCTAGTTCTGACTAGCTCTCTCTGGGCCGAGAGCGAGAGAGACCGGGGGAGGGAAAGGTCGCTGCGTGCGAAGAACCGGAAACAAATCGCCATCGCCGTTGAATGGAGAATGAGAATCGTCCGTCGACAGGACTGGTCGCCTTGTTCTAGTTTTCCGTCTCTATGTCGTCTCGATCTCATCTCATGTGTTACAAGTTTTCCTTAATCCTTTCGCTCTCGGATCACGCGACTTCGCTCGGCGTCTCCTGCTCCAGATGTGCACTCCTTCTTTCTTTGATGGGACCTGCTGGTCCTGCCCTCCGACGTGATGTGTGACAATTGCCTATGTTCACGTAAGGAAACAGAGACTTCCTGTCACTCTCTGTTGCTCATGGCGCTTGCCAAGCAACACCTTGCCTCCCTGTATTTCGCGTGAACCAGCACATGCAGCACAAGCTTTCATGTAGCATCTTTATGCTGGAGAGAACTCGAAGCACACACGCACACGAAAAATTATCTAGTCGCTGGACTTGAACACGCACGAACAGATTATTTCCTGGAAGCCAAAAACCATATGCTCTTCTTTTTCTTCTCTCCCTCTCATCTGCTGGCTCGCTTCCCTCTGTCTCTCCATCTCGCTACATGCAAGGCTTTTTAAAGCTTGCCTACGAACTCACACAAACCGAGTCGAAAAACTATTCCTACCCACACACGGACAACCTCATACTCGGATACTAACTTGTATACATATTCATATACACGGACTCGCACACGGAAACTCGGATACGGCAAAAAAAAACAAGATTACTTCTAACAATCACCTTCTTAATCTTGTTTCTCCATCTTGATTATATCGATCTTCTCTCTTGCTTCCGCTTCTTCCTTGCATGCCTTCCTGGGCTAGAGCAACTGCTCCCGCTTCCTCCACGAGCACCTCCTTTCACTGTCATGTGCCATTACTTTCAACCACTGTCCTCTACGCTGTGCTTCCTCCCGCCACCTCGGGACCTATCTTCGACTGCCTTTTGTTGCACGCGTGAGAGCTCCTTCCAAGCCTCTGCTCGCTATGACCATACCTACTGCATGTGGTCTATGCCGACAACCCGAGCCGTCGCTCCACTTCTCTCCTCCTACATGCGCTCGTTCGGAGTTGGCTGCATGCCTGTGCACACCTCCTGCGCCGCTCGCTACGACCACTGCATGCTTGCTGCATGCTCTTTCGGGGTCGCTCCTCGTTACGACCATGTCTTCTGCCTTGTCTTGCTTCCTTGCCGACTCGGTCTCCTTCCTCGTTACGACTTCTTGTGCACCAAGCTTGCCTCCTGCTGCCTCTGCACCTTGTCCATCTGTACCTTTCTTTACCCAAATCTGTTTACAAGTTTTCAAAGAAATCTTGTACAACCAATATGGAGATCTTTTCGCCTTCATCAACAAATCTCTGTTCTGGTCATACACTCGCAAGAACTCATCCTGCAGCACCACCCTACACCCTCTCTCTGTCATCTACCCGAGACTAAGTATGTTGTTGCATAGACTTGGTATATAATAAATTCATGTCAACAACTTCTTATCTCCGTTCTTGCATTGCAACATCATCGTCCCTTTGCCCTTTATCTCCACCATGGAGCCATCGCCAAACTTGACCTTGCTCAAAACCTTCTCGTCGAGCTTGTGGAACATGGAGCGATCTCCCGTCATGTGATTTCTTGCTCCATTATCCAAGTACCATTGATCCGTGTGATCATAGCTTCCTTCCTTCATACGTAGTTTTGGAACTATGTTCTTCTCATTTAGTTTCACCATGACCGACTCCTTTTCAACATATGAGGAGAGAAGTACTAGCTCTCCATCATCTTCTTCTTCGTCTTTGGCAAGGTTCACTTTCCCGTCCTTCTTGCTCTTGCAATCCAAAGCAAAGTGCCCAAACTCGTTACAATTGAAGTACTTTTTATTGCTGCGGCATTTTTATCGCGTAGTGCCTGTATTCGCCACATTCAAAACACTTGACATGTGACGTATCATGGGATCTCTCACCACCGCCTTGCCCAATGCCTTTTAGTTGAAATTTTTGAATTTTAGTTGTTTGCAACAGAAATTACAGAGAGAGATACTCGCTTGCGATTTTGGTTGATACAGATGTTGGGCTTTTAACGTGTACTACAATTAACTTGTAGACTCCGTCTTAAGAAAATACTCCGTTTGAAAATTAAATATTATAACAAAAACTAAAAACTGCTTTTAGAAACTGTTAAAGAGCATGCCCATCCCTTAACCGGGGGACTCACCAAATAGTGATAGGGTTGTACCCAGTTCATGAACCAAGCCAACAAAAGAATCTGGAAAGTGCTGCAGTACTACACCAATAAAAGCAAACGAAAAGCATAGGAAGAAGAATCGGGAACGTAACGGAGAGACGTAAGAGCATCTCCAATAGTGACTTATGAGCTATCTCTAAACATATTATTTCATATTTTAATAGAAGAGAGAGAAAAGCTAGTTCTTGATCAAGAGCTAGTCTCATACACACATTCTAAGATTATGTGAGAGTGTCATGTGAGGCTATTTATGTTATGAACTATGTGCTAAAAGTTAGTACTATTGGAGAAGTTGTCTTAAAGCTAGTAACTAGCTCATACTGTTGAAGATGCTCTAAGAAATGAAGTAGTAGCCTGGAGTGACCAGCAAAGGCCATTCGGCCGAATAGTATTGGAGAGAGAGACTAAACGTGTACGCATTAAATTTGTGTACTTCGTCTATCACTCTTTTTGCATCTTTAAATATCTAAATAGCTGTAATTAAAATTGGAGGAACCCATAAATAATTATTCACGAATATTAGGGTCAATTAATTTCCATAAGAAGATTTAAAAGTTATGCGTGATGATTTAACACAGTGATTAAAATTGTGCGTGTTAAATTAAAATAGCAAGTAAGTTATAAAATTCTAAAATCAGCTAAATTAATTTCAGAGACTGCATGAGGACATGTCAATATAGACTGCACGAGGACATGTCAATATAGTTTATTTTCTATATCCATAAATTGAAATGTAGCGTATATGCTAATTGCAGGGAAAAAACCATCCAGAGGAAGAGTTCCACCTAAGAGAATCTAAAACTAAGATTTCTGATCTATACTAAGACAAGCATGCTTTTAATCATTGAATTAGAGTAATTTCATCTAAATGCTATTTTTATGCTAAGCTAATATAACTTCCAGCATAAAATAAATTTTAAAAAGAAATGATGTGATTGATGATGATAATGGTGAACAGGTCCTTGAGGGTAATAATGGTGATAAATATGAAAAGATAGGCAGCTAGATAAGCGAGAGATGGGTAGAGAGAGCCTTGGAAAGGAATAATAGTGATAGATGTGGGGCTTTCTACGTATGAATATTATATAAGAGTATAATATAGTATAGTATAATATCTAAGGCTCGCCCCTTTGCTGCCCTCGGTTGACGCTTGGAGCCCTGGACGGTTCATGCTTCGATTGGTCGATGGGTATGATCGAGAAATCCGCAGAGAAGAAAGTCTCGTGTAATCTAGCTAGCGTCTTTTTCTGTCTCAGTTCAGTTCTCGTGTATCTAGCTAGCGTCTTTTTCTGTCTCAGTTCAGTTCTCCCTTCCCGCTGAATCTTTCAGAAATATCTAACTGTTCATGCTTCGATTGGTCGATGGGTATGATCGATTCACGCATGCTAATGATCGTCAGCTAGCTAGATTTCTAACGTTCGCCTGAAAATTCTATCAATCGCCTGAAAAATCTATCAATCAGATTTATATAGCTTGGAAAACTAATGGCATGGCTGGCGTATCTTCGAAAGTCACCCTATCAAAAGAGAAAAAAGGAAGTTGGTTGATCGATCGATCGATCGATCGATACAAGAATCTGCAGAAAGTATGTAAGGGGAGCATCCACCCGCACGTGCGATCGGTGTTCACAGCAGCCTTTTACCCTGTCGCGCGAAGATTCACCGTTGCAAGAACATCTTCACAAGCACTCGAGCAGGCTTCGTCGACGGATGTAATATTCATTGGCAGCTTTATTTACTGCTCAAGTTCCATATGCATTGGTTCTGCGCTTTAGTACAGCACTAGGGCATCTACGACCAGTAAGCCGGGTGACACCTATTGTTGCGAAGGGACTGATCTGCAAGTCATACTTCAGTACTTCCCAGCAATTCTGGCTACCTTTTCTTTTGAATATTTAGGATTACCCCTTGCAATTCAAAGACTACATCGTCTGTACTTTCAAATGTTGCAAGACAAAGTGTTCGGTCGTCTGTCGAGCTGGGCAGCTAGCATGGTAAATTATTGACACTAACCGGACAGAAAGTTTTAGCAAAATAAGTCCTAAATGCCTAAGTGACATACCTCCTCACGGTTATCAAATCACTGGCTGGAGTGTTTCAGCTCCTCAACAGACGGACGAGACAACTCCTTTGTGCTGGTTCTAACCAACTGACGGGAGAAAAATGCAAGGTCAGTTAGGATAAGACATGTAGACCCACATCCCTAGGTGGGCTTGGACTCCTCAATCTCAAACATTTTGCGTGAGCCCTGCGAATCAGATGGCTTTGGTACGAATGGGCAGCCGCAAATAAACCGTGGAAAGGAATGCAAACCCCTTGCGACGAACACGATAAACTCTTATTTGTGGCAGCAACAACTATTACGATCGGAGACGGAAAATTAGCAACCTTCAGGAACTTGGCCTAGGCTCAGTGGAGACGTCTACATGACATAGCGCCGTGTCTTTTTGCAGCCTCAAAAAGAAAAAACTGCTCACTGCATGCGGCCTTAAGCGAAAATAAATGATTACAAGATCTCAATTGGTTGAACGGCCCAACTGCACAGCACATTCAAGAACTTATCGCCCTCTGGGGCCACATATCTTCTTTGAACCTTCAGAAAGGGGTGGATGACACTATAACTTGGAAACTTACTCCACATGGAAGCTACACCGCGGTCTCATCATACAAAGCGTAGTCCTTTGGCACAATAAACATCTCATGAACCCTTTAGTCTGGAAGGTTTGCCCCCCGCCCCCAAACCCCCAAATGTAAGATCTTCGCCTAGCTAGCGCTGCAGAATAGGTTGTGGATCACTGACCGCCTCTCTTTGAGAGGATGAGCAAACCAATCTTATTGCCCACTTTGCAAGACTTCCCCGGAAACAGCCATTCACCCATTCACCGAATGCTGCTACACGAAAAGAATTTGGATCCTCATCGGCCATTGGATCACTTTGGAACGCTGACTCTATCTAGCACTGGTGGGACTCCGACATTCTGAAGCCAAATGTGTCTTGTAAATCCCTAGCTTCGTTATTGATGCTCGTCACTTGGAGATTTGAACATAACGGAATTCTCGCATTTTTCGTTCCGTAGCGTTCTCCCCCACATCCATCTTCGCCAAAATAAAGGAAGAGGTTCATTTCTGGAACATAGCCGAGGCAAAGAGGCTAGCCAAGCTCTTATCTATCTCTATAACGTCTTAATTTCTTTCTTTTGGATGCGGCCCTCCTAGGTCTGCCACCCCTTTTCTGTATATAAACTTTTCTCCCAACTTTAAAAATAAGGCAGTGCTCTGCCCGTTTCAAATAAAATGGTGGCAGTCTGGAGCAAGATTGAGGTTAACTACGCGAAGCTAGGGTAATTCATCTTGCAGAACTACCTAAACATTAGTACGGCAATACGGCATCTGCAGATTATATATACAGTTGTGCATGATCGATGACCAGATAAATCGTAGCTAGCTAGCATTGGTTTAAAGTTTAAACATACAATAGACCAATAGAAAACAGAGAATCGATCGAATCATCCAACGTAATGACGCATGAGAAAACAGCTCGACAACTTACCACGAGTTCTTGTCCAAGAAAATTAGAAGGGTTAAGACTTTTAGAGTACCTGGTACGTAGTAGATACCGTCGCCGGAGAAGACATGGCCGCACGTACGCCTACAAGGATATCTCGTAGCTAGAGGCCCCTCGCCGCTGCAGCCATCCCGCACGGCCATATTCTCCGCCATCGCCGTGGGACGCAGCCGGCGGTGCCGTCGTCATCGCCCCTCTGTGCCCTAGCCGTTCCTCGGCCTCCTTCACGTACGAACATGAGAGAACGGCCCAGCTAGCCAGGCTGGTTTTGGTAATGCATGGGCTGCCAATACGTACGTTTGGTACCTGTGGAGCTTTTATGGCCTTGGGCTGACAGGCCGCCCTGTAGCAGAACTACCCCCGAATTATGTATGGTTTGCCGGAATCCAATTTCAATATATCCAAGTGGTTTAATCTTTGAATAGTTCTTTTATGCTGTGGCCGATGATTTCTAGTTTTGACTGATAAATAATAACAGCTGATAGAGAAACTATGAGAGATAGTACGGAGTATAAAAAAAACTCGGTGTAGTTTTAGCTGATATAGATGAAGTCGTTATAGTGTCTACTATAATCAACTTATAGAGTTCACCTTAAAAGATAGTCTTATTGAAAGTTAGTTACTGTAGAAAAGTATTTTACTATAGAATACTACAATTAATTTGTAGATGCCGTCTTAAACAAATAATCCGTTTAAAAACTAGTTACTGTAAAAAAATATTTTATTATATAAAAACCAAAAATTGGAGCCGAAAAGAAGAAACCCAAAATGCGTATCTCGGTGTTCCTTAACCCGAATGACACGAGGAGACAGTGGCGGACCCACCGGGGGGGCAGGTGGGGCTGGCGCCCCCCTTCCGCTGGCTAAATGTTGTATACCCTAGCACTGTGAATGTTGAGTTGATTCATTCCAGAAAACATTCGGTGAGTTCATTTAGCATGCTACTCAGCTACTGCATGCTGTTCTGCTGACTGCTTAGTTTCTCCCTCTCTGGAATCTGAATCTGAACCTAGAAGCAGCCTGTCTTTACCGATCCAAGCCTAGACCAAGCCTTGCAGGTACAATGTGCACAATGCTAACATTGTCTTTCTTCTTTCCCCGAGAACACACAGGAATGCCAACATTTTCTTTCTTTTTTTTTTGTTAAAAACACATAGGAATGCCAACCAATTCTTTCACTACCTAGTCCAACTAAAGGCAAAGAGAGTTAATTTTGTAGAAACTGATTCAACCAACAATGCAAACTTCAGCTCCAAATCTACAAGGTCACAAAAATGTCCATGGTTTATGCTTAAAATCCACACAACTTGCATGTAATATATATTTTTCGATTATGGCATGTAATATATATGTAGACTTACATACTGATCGATAGACCCAACGGTGACACATTCAGAGAAGGATCAGGGTATCTGCACCCAATGGTGCTCGTTCAGATTCCTATGTGTAACGAAAAGGAGGCAATATAATAGGCTACTGTAGGCCGACAACTCGATATTCGACAAACCAGTGAGTAAGTCCTATTAGCCCCCCCTAAATTTTGATTCTGGGTCCGCCACTGCGAGGAGAGATCGTCCACACAGTAAAAGAATAGACCGCGGATGCACTGGTACGCCGCATGCACTAGTACGCGCGATTGGGTCGAACAGCGCACGCACTAGTGCGCTGCCACCGCGCACGCACGCGCGGCTGATATGGCTCAAGAACGCGCGCGCGGTGGCCGACGTACGGCTGCGACCTGATGGTCTATATTTCTACATATGAAAAAGCTACTAAGGTTAATGGGTGCTCAAATGATGCACAAGAAGTACTCAGGGGTAAATAGGTCATTTTAAGTCAAGGAATACAGAGAAACACAATAGAAACTAATGAAAAGGTATAAAAAGAGTATTTTCTCAACAAAACACTCTAAAAGAGGGTATATTATCAATTAGGATCTAAAGGAGGGTATATCCTAGATTTCCATCTAGTTGGAGGGCATATTCTCAATTTAAAGTTAGGCACCGGGAAAAATTGTGAATCTAGCAGTTTAGGCATATTATGCACAGTCATGGGAGGCCATGCTCCAAGCTAGCAGCCACAGCAACCAAACACCACCCAATTCAAGCCTTAGGAAGTATCTACACTGGTAAGTACTTCTCCTAAAGGAAGAAAAGACTTAATAGTGCAGGCACTCCTAAGCCTTTAGTGGTCAATTTGGGGCTTTCTATGCATAATGTGATTGGCTTTTTCAAAAAAAAAACATCCATATCCTGTGGTCATTAGATCAATATTGGTATCTCGCATCCTACCTCTGTTCACATCTATTCTCCACACCACCCAAACCCTAAATCCCGACCAACCCACCCCCACTTGCGCACCGCCACCGCTGAGAGTGATGTCGGCGTTGCAGAGAACTGGAATTCCTCTACGGGCATCATCTTCTCGCCATTGTTAGCTTTGTTGTAGAAACCGAAACTTGATTTCGGCTTTGAAACGATGCCCTTTATTGATTCCTTTCAAATATATATATACACACATTACACAACAGTTACTCCCAGGCAGTTCTCCAGCCACAGCAGAATACAACTCCATTTTTTCCATTCGCGTGATACTTGGAGAAGGCGGGAGGCAGGCGCAGAGCGGGAGCACGGGCGGTGACCGAGGGCCTCCAGATCCTCAACGGCAAGAGCGGCGCCGCCGGTGAAGACGTCGTGAAGGTGAAGCTGTCGCGGCGAACGTCGTTTCAAGCCGAGTTCAAGGATCGGTTTCTACATTTGTTTCATCTTCTTTCACCTTTAAGAGTGTACTCATTACCTCAGCTGAACCACACGAGTACAGCCTGAGCCGAACATCCTCCATCTGTACTGACCTCCATCGTTTCTGAACTTCTTTGCAGCGGAAGAAAAGATGGCCTCCGTACTCATCCAATCTCCTGCAAACGGGCCATAGATTGTCTTATATCCATTCCGCGCCTAAGGATGTTTATCCGAACTGCAAGGGTGCTGTGTGCGAAACGCCGTAGGAAATGCTGCACCTTCCCCGGGCACTTGACTCGCCACAGTTTTGACCAGTCCAAAACGCTCTCCTCAGTGTTGTTCTAAGCACTGGCAATTCCATTTGGAGAAAGTGAGTCTCATCTGCTGTGCATGCACCTTGTAATTAACCTGATTTGACAGAGCAAATGCCCTTGGGCGACTAAATCTTACATCTGATCAAACACCGGGATTTTCGGAATTACATCTGCATCTTCCTCCCAAAACGTCTGCTTAACTAGGTCCTCATCCCAACTTGCAGTCCCAGGATCCATAAGTTCCGAGACCTTCCTGAGCAGGGTATTTCCTCTCAAGAGTGATCGACCGCCTTGTCATGCCTCTTTGGAGCCACGGAGCCATTTATACCATGTGTTATGCTGTTAGTTTGGTCTAAACTCACATGTATTGAGACCCTGGTATCGTAGGATTATTTTCCCTGCTTATGTGCCCTTCCTCTTGTCCGCACACACGCGCCTGACGTAGTGATAATAAGCGGTCTGTGGTCGGAGTGGCGAGGAACGCCATTCACCACCTTGTATTTTGGAACAAAACATTTGATTTTTCGAAACGACTTTCACTCTTTTTGCTCTCTCACTCAGGAGATAAAACAGGATGTCGTGAGAGCATCACACACACTACTCCTCTCGTCCTTGTCTTACGCACATATCTCTACCTTCCTTTCCCCACCATTAACGCTCTCCTTCTAAAAACCACTCCTTTCAACTATTACTATTTATTTTCAGCCAAAAACCACTGACCAGAGCCAATAAACACCCTCATGATCGTTTTTGGGCCGCACTGACGATCGATTGGGTCTGCCTGGTTTAGTTGCACGAGGCTTGCACGCTTTGTGTGGTTGACGAGAGCCCAATTCACCGCACTGCTTTTATCAAGATTCGAGACCACATGGTGACGGGACAGCTAGAGAAAACCGAGACATAACTCAATGATGTAGTGAGAGCATGGCGGCCAACTAGCTCCGTCATTGCTTCCACGCCCCCCTCTCCCACCGGTCTTAGCCTCCTTCGCTACTCCTCTGCCTCGTATTCTCCAGCTCTGCCTCCACGGATCCACCGGCGGCGGCAGAGGCCACCAAGAAGGGTGAGGCTGAGAGCGCCTGGAAGGAAGCAGATGAGGTGAAGGGCAGTGATGCTGGTGGGAGGAAGGGGGAGGACCAAGGTTGTTAGAATCGTGATCCTGAATTGAATCAGAGACATCTTGGTAGGATCACATTCTAGGATCTAATTGTAAAATCTAAGATCCTACTCAATTCTACCAAAAACATTTTTTCCAATTTACCATGTATTCCAAACCTCCCAATATTAATGTCTAAACTATTAATTATTTCGTACTTAATATACAACTTCAAATGAGGGATATGACAACCAAACACCAAAACATTTCATAATATTGGATGCTACATGATTCTACGATTCTATCATAATTCTACTGTGATTTTACAACTAGGATCTTAATTCTACCTGGTATGACTCTAGATACGGTTTGAGTCGGGTTGATTTTATGGAATCGTAGAATCGTACTATTTTTCGACTAGAATCGTAATTTTAATAACCTTAGGAGGTCGGCGGCGGCGTGTACGTGAACAAGGCCACTGGCAAGATCGGCGGCCCGAGCCCACGCGGCACGGCGACTGGGTGCGCGGCAGCGGCTGCTCCGATTTCTGAGAAATTCCTACCAGCCGACAGAGGGTAGTACCTTGCTCTTGGCTTATGTTACTCTGTGTGTTTATTTCCTGGATTTCGGGGGAATAAGCTGAGTTGCTATATTGATTCAGAAGTTTCAGAGTACTATCCGCATGAATCTTAGCATGCTGCTAACCTTGAGGTTTTCCTTGTATTCCGATGAATAAAGTTGACTGGGGGTTGGTTGTTTGATGGTTTTGTTAAGCTCAGCAATGATATGGAATAATGTGGTGCAGAGCATATATCATCGTGGGTTCTTGTAATTTGCGATGGGGGAAAGGATTCGTTCCTCTATGCTAATGTTACTTCTAGCATTGTCAGCTACTAGTGTTGCGTCCATCTAGATGTTTGCCATGAGTGGAGACTGTGAATTGGAGAGCAGTACATGGGTCTGTTCTTTTTCAACTTTTGACTTTTTCTATAATAACTAGCTTTTAAACGAAGTATTTTTATATGGAGTCTACTAGTTAATTGTAGTACATATTATACCGACTTCATTTATATCGGTAAAAACTGCACGCGAGTTTCAATTACTCTGCAATCTCTTACACGAACAGCTAAAAAGCTACAAACCATAACCAAAAGTCATAAGTCGTAGTTAAAAAGAACAAACCCTATGTTGATGCTGCTGCTACAGGGATCAATCACCAATTGGACGGCATGAAACTAGGGATCCGAGTTCAATTGCTCACAGAGATGGTGTGTTCTGTGAATTCTGGACACATCTGGCCCTGTAGGCAACAGAAATTCCAAATGTAATTCCGAAACCACAAAAATTCCATTTTTGGCCCCCGCCCGAGCGCGCGATCCCCAGGAGCTGCCGCGTGTCCCGGTCGTGCGGTCCGGTACCGCAGGACCGTACTGTTCATAGGTCGTGCGGTACCAAACCGCACGACTCACCTGCTGTGCGCTCCGACCGCGTGATTGACATTGCCGACCGCACGACCGAGTAATTCCGACCGCACGTTTCATCCTCCGTCATGCATGCATATCACGAGTTTTCCTTTAATTTCCCTGGACTCCATAAACAGACTCCTGCCTAACCTACACCAACTAAGGATCGAGATCCCAAACCTTAAAACAAAAAATGAAAGTAGAATTCAGAAACGACTGTCCTTAATCGATTTACTTAAAAAAATTGTTTGGTCCCTACTCAAAGCTAATCAAATCAAATCACATATCATGGATGCATGCAAGAGTAATTGTCCGGTCTTGCGATGCAGGTGTGCATGCATGAGGAGGAAGCAGGTATCCCAAAACTCACCATCCTGACTGCGCGTGATATGCATGCATGCATGACGGAGGATGAAATGTGCGGTCGGAATTAATCGGTCGTGCGGTCAGCAATGTCAATCACGCGGTCGGAGCGCACAGCAGGCGAGTTGTGCGGTTTGGTACCACACAGATCCATGAACAGTGCGATCGTGCGGTAGCGGACCGCACGACCGGGACACGCGGCAGCTCCTGGGGATCGCACGCTCGGGCGGGGGCCAAAAACGAAATTTTTTTGGTTTCGGAGCTATATTTGGAATTTCTGTTGACTACAGGACTAGATGTGTCCAGATTTCGTGTTCTGTCGCCTAGTCGACTGTCAGCTTGCGTGAGAGCAAGCCGAGATGTGCCGGCCCAACAGCTGGCGCCAAGCCCTTGGAACAGTTGCGTCAGGCCTTGGTCCATCTGTTGATGCAGCCTGTCCACCCACCACCCACCGTTGTTTACGTGGCCCACGAGAAAACAGCCGCAGAGCCTACTCTACCACTAAGGGTAAGGGCATCTCCAATGATTATAGTTAGCAACTAACTATAAAACTTCCACATCATTTCTATAGTACACACTAAATCTAGCATTCTAAAGACCTATCTATAAGGATAGCTATTTGATGCTTATATGCACACACAGAATTTATAGAGGCTGTCTCATTTGGCGTTATAGACTAGTGCTTAAGGAAGAGCTGGCTCGATTTTTTTTGCATACTCTCTTTCCTCCACATAGGATATATGCTGATGTGTACATGCATATAGCTAGCTGACTCAGACCATTGGAGATGCCCTAAGAATGGTCCATTCTTTTGCGCACATCTCAAACCTTTCTCTAAATTCTGACTGTTCGCAAGAGATAAGTATCAAAAGGGATACATTTATATGTAATTTTGGTTGGTATAATCAAACTTGGTATAATATATAATACAATCGATTTATAGAGCCTGCTCAGTTCGGCTGAAAAAAATGTGGCTTATGACTGAAATTAACTGTAGTTGGTTGAAATTATACTGTAGCTGATGGTGGTTTATTTTGTGTAATTAAATTTAAAAAATTTAAAATAGAAAAAGCAAGTTAGTTCATCTCGAATAATACAAATGAATACAGAAAAAAGAACCGGTAAAAAACTCAAAAAAGCCAAAAAGTTATAAAATATAAAATTTAGAAATAGTGAAAAATAAACCACAAGATTAAACCGAAATGAACGAGATCATAATTTTATTTTAAAAAAATATATCGTTTAAAAGCTACTCATAGCAAAAAGTGAAAAGTCGTAAGTCGAGCTGAACCCACCGCCAATATCCTGCACCATGCATTGGACGGATGAAACGTTTCCGTAACTCGAACATTCCATGCGCGATCGCGACTGCTGCCTCTCTCTCCACCTATAAATGACGCACACATCGTCGAGCCGGCTGCACGTCGCGTCCTCCTCTCCAACACGTACACGCTAGGAATCCATCACAGTAGCGTACTGCTCGCCCAACCTGGTGCAAGCGCCAAACCAACGACCATGACGCCAACCCGCTACTTGGCGCTCGTCCTCGCCCTCGTCCTCGCCGGCCGGGGCGTCGGGGCGGGGACGCACGACGACTGCGGCGTCGCGCAGACGGCGTTCGGCGACTGCATGGCGTACGTCGCCGGCGTGGAGGGGAAGGTCTCGCCGCGCTGCTGCACGGGCCTCGGCGACATCAAGGACCTGGCGCTCACCGCGGCCCAGCGGCGGGCCGTCTGCACGTGCATCCTGTCCGAGATGCTCTCCGCCGGCAAGCTCAACTCCGGCCGCGCCGCCAGCCTCCCCGCCGCCTGCGATGTCCGTATTGGCTTTATCCCGACCAGCTCCGACTTCGAGTGCTCCCGGTTAGTTCTACCCAGGGAAACTTCTATCACCGGAATTTTGCTGGTAACCGATAGCTATCGGTCTTATCGACAGAGATCAGTAAAATTTTATATCAGATAAATAATTTCGGATTCATTAAATTTTATCTAAACAATTCAAAAATGAAACAAAACAAATTTTAATTCAAAAATTTCGGCTTTTTTTTTGAAAGTTTTGATATCGTTGTCCTCCAATAAAATTATGAACCGATACATTTTTCCCTGGAACTACCTACACTACTACTTCTCCGTTATACTGCTAGTGTAATATTAATTGGCTATACTCGATTTTGTTTAGATTCTTTTTCGTGTAAAACTGAACAAAAAATATTTTTTGTTTGCAGGATTCTGTGAGGAAACATAATTTAAGGCGTAATTAACGAAGAGCATCAAATAAGAAGGCATGAGAAGGTAGCTAGTGTGTGCAGATCGAAGAATCTCGTGTAAATTTAATTGGTTTTTGGAATAAAGATAATCATTGCAAGCTTTATCAAATCAAGCTACCATTGCTCCCTCTCAAGTCTCAACAGTACTTTAAGCTGTTGTTAGGAAGTCTCTTTCCTTTTGGCTCGTCGTCGATGTTAACGTTGCAGTTTTGCTTTCGTCAAACTTAGTGTTATGACCAATGTTTTCCATTAAATGAGAGCGTTACATTACATCCATCGATGCGTATACGCTTGGCGCATGTCCTGATTCTGATTACATTTGCTACTTTGTCCTTCGTTACCTATGGAGTGTTTGAAACGGTTTTGGCTTCTAGCTTTAATTAAAAGATAGATGTCAATTTAAATGTTTAGTTTTTAGAAGCAGCTTTGGCTGAGTCGAGCTTTGCTACTACCGTAGGCTCCAAAAACCAAGCTCTGTTCGGCCCACCTTGTTTATCCTCGTTTCGGCCCGGCCCAACAAGATAGCTCGTGGCCGGACCTGACGGCAAAGCGCGGGTGGCAAGAGATTACCAGGAATTTGACCCTAGGAAAAGAAAAGCAGGCCACCACACCACCTAATATTTCTCCTCCACCAACAAAGGTGCCAAACTTTTCGGCCGAGAGGTCTTTTCTACCGAGTGGACCTAAGAGTTTCCTCTCACTCTTCCAGTACGATAATCAGTATGACCAACGACTGGTCAATGGGAGACATTACAAGCACCCAAAGAAAAAGAAAATACGATCGAAACTAACTCGGTTTCCCTCGGTCAAACTTCCCTCCTTCCTACCAACATCTAGACCAAACCAATGGCCATCACATCTCTCTCGATCGATCGGGCCCTAGCTAAGCAAGCTTCCATTCCCTAGCTAGTCTTTATATAACTATCCTTTTCATTTCTGGCTTCTCCATTCTTGCAAGCAAACAATCAAACTGCAAGTTGCAAGAAGAGAGCATCAGCACAAAGAAAGGGAAAGATCGAACTGAGTTCATTGTTTCCTTTTCTCCTCTCCCTCGCCTCCTATCTTGCAAACTGCCCATTTCTGCCATTTGATTTGGCTCAGGAGCTGCATTCTACGTACCAGTTATGGTGACGCTTGGGAGTGAAGTAAACATATATAAAGGACCTCCTTGTCAGGCCTTCCTCTTCTACCTAGCTACTGCACAGATATATACATGCATATGTAAGCTACGCCAGTGGCGGAGGACGGGGAAAAAAATGAGGTGGGGCGGATCGCCCGCCCGCCGCCGCCCGCCCGCCCGCCCGCCGCCGGCCGCCGCCCGCCCGTCGGCCGCCGGCCGCCGGCCGCCTCCCGCCGGCCTCCCGCCTCCCGTTAGGCGGCGGCGCTCGGATGGAGGAGGAATAGAGATGGCGCGGTTCTGTGGAGGAGAGGAAGAGAGGGAGCGGCGATGAGGAAGAGCAGAGGAGAAGATGCAGGGCGGCGGCGCTGTGGCGACGAGGTGTGCGGAGGAGCGGTTGGCCGGCAGTGGCGAGTTGCAGGGGGAGATCAAGGAAGCGGCGGCCGAACTGAGGAGAGTGCCGGCGCCGGTGGGGAGAAGGAAGAGAGAGGCGGCGGAGAGAGGCAAGGAGGCTCGCCGGCCGGAGTAGAGGAAGAGGAGGCGCGATGGAGGGGTGGTGGATGAAGGCGGCGCTTGGTGGCGCGGTGGTGGAGCTGCGGGGTGAGCTGTGGTTGGCCGAGAGGTGGTGAATGGCGGCGGTGTGTTCGACGGCCGCCGGCCGCCCGCCTCCCGCCGCCCGCATCAAGGTCTGGCGCACGCCAGACCTTGTCCTATCGGGTCCTCCGCCACTGAGCTACGCCTAGCCGCCTAGGTTCGTACTGCCATCTTGGTCAGCTCTTCTTTTTCTCCTCTGTTTCTC
This sequence comes from Dendrocalamus latiflorus, assembly GCA_017311315.1. Classification (NCBI taxonomy): domain Eukaryota; kingdom Viridiplantae; phylum Streptophyta; class Magnoliopsida; order Poales; family Poaceae; genus Dendrocalamus; species Dendrocalamus latiflorus. The sequence goes on from CM029659.1 coordinate 3,209,257, forward strand.
TAAAAATGCTTCTCGAAAAAAAAAAGATTAGTAGCATAAATTAGCTATGGTAGAAACTGCAACGCTACACTTCACGTGAGTTTCGTACACAAACCGTTCGGCTCAAAAGGTTAAGCTGTTAGGAAAGAAGGGCAACACTCACTGTACCTACAACCACCACCGTAAAACATAGAACAACACTCCGGTGACAACCTAATACTTGTCACAGAAATTCCAATAAGTTTTAAGTAATTTATCCCGTTGGATTTAAAAGAATACTGATTTAGAAACATTAGGGTGTAATGTAGAATTTTTAATCTCAAAGTTAAACGATAAACATGTCTGATCATCCGAAACAATACTAAGATCTTGTTTGGAGCACGAGATTTTATGCGAATTCTTGCATGAATGGAAATTTTTTCTTCCAAATAGGACCTAAATTCGTCAGATTTCCATACAAATATTCTTTATGCGTAAGTTCTGTTTTCATACTAAGTATTGTTAGTAAAACGTGCGAACGGACCTCTAGCCTAGCGGTTAGAGCACTCTAGTAGCACCCCTCAGGTCTTGGGTTCGACTCCCGCTGGGAGCGAATTTCAGGCTGAGGGAAAAAAATCCCCTCGCTTGCCCAATAAGCCAAAGCACAGGTCTAAAGGCTGGCCCAGGTCGTTGGTCGCGCCAGGTTGTTGGTCTAGGGATCACCCTGGATTGGTCGTTCTCATATGGGCTGATGCCGCTGTGTCAGGGTGGGGTAAGGGTTCTGAGATTTTCTCGATCTACGTGAGAAAATCTTCTTCTTAATATAAACTCAGGGGGCTTTCTTCCTCCCGCAGGTCGAGTTTTTTTTGTAAAACGTCAATATTTGAAAGGTGGCTAACCGCACGAGCGGTCAGGCTAGAGAGCGGGGTAATGCCACCCATAGTACTTTGGTGATTTGGTAAAAAAGAATGGAATCTTTCATAATCATAGGTATACAGTACTGAAACATTAGCATTTGCATCAGTCAACGAACAAAAAAAGATCTGACCCTTGATTTCCTTGGTTCTGAATCATACGGGAAGGGCCTGCCAATCTGGACCGAAAAATTCCGAGTACCAGATGCCAACTTGGAGGCCACCTCCGGGCCTGTTCTCTTCCGGCTTTTGAAACTGCCTTTTGTCTTTTGCTACAGTACTTAACTTTCGAACGGAATATTTTTTTAAGACGGGGTCTACAAGTTAATTATAGTATGCGTTAAAAGTCTAACATCTGTACCATCCAAAATTGCAAGCGAGTATCTCTCTTTTCATAATCTCTGTCGCAAACAGCTAAAATTCAAAAATTTCAGCTAAAAACCATAAGACACAGCTATAAAGAACAGACATGGATTCAGCTGGAAGAAGTACGGCCAGAAGGACGTCCTAGGAGCCAAGTTTCCCAGGTTAACCTCAGACATCTGATATTGAAGAGTGCCTTCAAATTTCAATTCCGTCAAACACTTTTTGAAATGCAAGAATTGCACGTGAAACAGGATAAATCTCACGAAAGGTTTTTTTACGAAATTTCCGTGTTTCAAACAAGGTGCTATGAGTGGAAGAATCTCATAGGATCTATTTGTAACACGGAATTTTTTTCTGGTTCATAGGGGATTGGATCATTCCCTACGAAATTCCTAAGAAAGCCATGAAATCCGTTTGAAATGCAGGGATTGTTTATGTATTTGGAATGCAAGAATTGTTCCCGAATTCTACTAGAATGAAACAGTTTCGTGTGAAAAATACTATGAATCCTGTGAAATTTCCGTGTTTCAATCGGCCCATACAGAAGACGATGCAGCCCCAACCCAATGTGGTACACGTAGACAGTAGATCCGAATCCTTGGCGCATATGTGACCAGCATTCCAGCCTCTTGAGTTCTGACACTGACATGTATGTTGTTGCAGGAAAAAAATTCTATTTTATCCCTGTTGCACAATCCAATTTATGTAATGAGCAAATTAGGTTGGGATACGTGGCAAAGTTACCGTGGCAGCTATTTCAAAAGCATTTCTCCGTACGATCTGGTACTGTAGCAAAAAATATTTTTGTACGGGCTACAGTTCTACTACAGTGCATCACTACAGTATTTTTGACATATGTCATTATCTTATTTGCTCGTTATATAAATTGGACTGTTCAACGGGGATACAGTAGAATTTTTTGTTGTTGTTGCAGGGGCTACTACCACTGCACGTACCGCAACGCGCAAGGGTGCCCCGCCGCGAAGCAGGTGCAGCGCTCGGACTCCGACCTGTCCGTGTTCGAAGTCACGTGCCACCAGAAGCAGCGCCACGCGACGGCGCCTCCTCCCGGCGCGGCGGCCGCGCACGACGGCAACCAGCCGCCACAGCAGCAGCTTCAGGACCCGAGCCTGGAGCTCCTCGCGAGTTTCAAGAACGGCCTGAAGGTGGAGACCTGAGGGGCTGGCGCTGACGGCGTCCTTCCACGAACACGACCATGAGTCCATGACGCCGCCACCGCCGCCGCTTCCTTCCCCTTCCCCTTCCCCTCTGTGCCTTTCGACTCGGCCGTGAGGCCGCCGGACAGCGCCGCGGCGGCCTTCTCGCCGGTGGACAGCGGCCAGCTAGGAGGAGGCTTCTCCCCGGCGTTCGTCTCGGCCGCGTCAAGCTACTTCTCCATGGCGCATTGCCCGGCGGGGAGCTACGAACGTGGATCGGTGGGCATGCGCGGGGCAGAGTCGGAGCTCGGCGAGGTCGTCTCCGCGGCGACCGCCTCCACGGTGGCTCCCGCCGGGTTCGACTACTCGCTGTACCACCACCACGCCGAGCTCGACCCGCGCTTGCCGTTCGCGCCAATGTTTGGCGGGCACCCTTCCCATGGCCAACACAGAAAGCGTGAGGTGCGAAGTGAAGAGGCGTGACATGATCCAAGCTGCGCGTAGGTGTCGTCTCCATCACTGCTTTCCAGAGTAGTAGTAGCTGTGGTTTTTCTCTCGTCTTGTTTCTTTTGGTTTGCTTGCCTCCAGCAAGTGACCTGTTCCATTCCATGGTACTGGTTAACTTTCGAGCATTAGAGCTACTGAAAGAACCATAGACTCATATAGGATTCTAGTTCTAGTTTATATAATCTGAGTGTTGCTAAGTGACGCTGCTTAACTTTGAGAAATATTTTCTTAATTAAGGTCACTTATTGCGATTTTTTAGTTACTGTTTATTGATGAAGGATTCCATTCTAGTTCTATTCTATATTCTGTGCGCATGAAGCACTGATCTGACGTAGAACCGTAAGTCTTTAACACCCCGACCTTTATGTTAGTACCACAACTGGTTTACACTAAGTTACACTGGAACACAATGCATGTTGATCTAAATCATATCACTTACGGTTTAATCCTTTTGGACAAAGTGAGAACAAAAACCCAAGTGAAATGTTACGCATGTTGAGCCGGATTAGCTTTTAGCGATTTTTAGGCCGTAAGTGTTCCAGTTAGGTTAAGGATGGCCTATGTGAATTCTTGCTGAGCATGAGCACAAACAAACATAGAAGTGTAGGCTGACTAGACTAGCAACAAGGGTTTAGCAAGTAAGCAAACCTCAATCATAACGTATATAGATCTTGTGCGCTAAGTGATGGCCCTCTAGGATCTCCTAGGGTTTAGATCTAGGGGTTTCTTCTATGCGTTCGGGTTCTTGAGTGCTACACTGAGAGGGAGAGAGGGGTACCAACCTTCCGACTGCGTGGAGGAGGAGGAGGCCATCTCGGGTTCGGCGGTGAAGATCTGCGCACGGGCAGCGACGGTCGGGGAAGGGCGTGGAGCTCCTTGGCGGTGGCGCGTCCCGGGCGGTGGCGGCTCCTGGCGGCGGCGATCGGCAGTGGAACTTCCCGTCGCTTCAGCGCCCCCTCAACAGATCAGTCTTAGGGTTTGTCGGTGGGGTGGCGGCGGCACTGTCAACCTTGGGATGCGTGCCGCCCGGCCCCCACCTCTGTTTTTATAGCGCTGGCGACAGGGGCCCACCAGCCAAACGGGCTGGGCGCCCCCGATCAGGGCGCGGTCAAGGGATGGGCTTTGGCCGTTGGGCCAAAGCCCTGAGATCACTCTAACATTCTCCCCCTTGATCTCAAACTATACCTTATCTTTAATTACTTTTGACTTTACACATTCCATCATAGATTAGTGCATAGAACATGTCTCATCGTCACGGTCAATCGCCGATAGATTCAACAGTTACAATACCTCTCTGTTCTGAAATAGTTACTTTAATCTTTGGGCCATCTTTTAGTCCAGGAATCATAGGCTTTCCCTTAAACCCATGTCGGCTACATGTTCTCTGAACACGTTGGGTGGTAAGCCTTTAGTAAGCGGATCCGCTAACATCTTTGCGGTACTTATATGCTCTAGACTTATAATTTGATCCCGAACTTTATCTTTCACAACATAGTACTTTTATGTCAATGTGTTTGGCAGCACCACTTGACTTATTGTTGTGGGCATACGTTACTGCGGGTTCATTATCGCAGTACAACTTAAGTGGTCTATTGATGTCGTCAACCACTTTTAAACCGGGTATGAACTTCTTTAGCCAGTTCACCTGCCCCGTAGCCTCATAACATGCTACAAACTCGGCATACATTGTGGACGATGTAGTGACGGTTTGTTTTGAGCTTTTCCACGATATAGCTCCTTTAGCGAGAGTGAACACATATCCGGATGTTGACTTTCTATCATCTCCCGCATAATCAGAATCTGTATACCCCACTATATGGAGTGAATCTGATCTTCTGTATGTCATCATGAGGCCTTTTGTTCCTTGCAAATAACGCAAGACTTTCTTTACCAATTTCCAATGTTCTATTCCAGGATTGCTCTGGAATCTGCCAAGTAACCCGGTAACAAACGCTAAGTCAGGGCGCGTACACACTTGAGCATACTGCAAGCTTCCGACAGCTGAAGCATATGAACCGATTTCATTTGTTCGAGCTCGTACTGGTTCCTAGGGCATTGAAAATCCCCATATCTGTCGCCCTTGACTATAGGTGCAGGTGAAGGACTACATTTATGCATACCAAATTTCTTTAAGATTTTCTCTATGTATGCCTTTTGTGACAGTCCCAATATCCCTTTGTTTCTATCCCGGTGAATTTCGATCCCTAGAACGAACGAAGCTTCACCAAGATCTTTCATATCAAAGTTTGAGGACAAAAACTTCTTTGTCTCCAGTAGCAGACTGACATCACTACTAGCCAGTAGGATATCATCCACATACAGGATTAGGAAGATAAACTTCCCATCTTTAAACTTTGCATAAACACAGTTGTCCTCTACATTTTTTTAAACCCAAATTTTCTTATTGTACTGTCAAACTTCAAGTACCACTGTCTTGAAGCTTGCTTTAACCCATAAATCGATTTCTTTAGGCGGCATCCCATTCTTTCATTTCCTTCCACGACAAAACCTTTCGGTTGTGCCATGTAAACATTTTCCTCCAAATCCCCATTAAGAAATACCGTCTTTACATCCATCTGATGTAACTCTAAATCATAATGTGCTACTAATGTCATTATGATCCTGAAGGAATCTTTACATGAGACTGGAGAAAAGGTCTCATTGTAATCAATCCCTTCTCTTTGCGTAAAGCCTTTTGCCACAAGTCGCGCTTTGTATCTTTCTACATTCCCTTGGGAGTCATGTTTAGTCTTGTAGACCCATTTACAGCCTACTGTTCTGGCTCCTTTAGGAATAATTTCCAAGTCCCAGACTTTATTAGTCTTCATGGACCTCATTTCCTCTTCCATGGCCTCAAACCATTTTGAGGAATTTTCGCTTCTCATGGCGTCTTCAAATGAGGTGGGATCATCCTCCATTTGAAATTCCTCTGTATGATAAATCTGATAATCATCAGAAATAGCTGATCTTCTTACTCTTTGAGACCTCCTCGGGGCCTCCTCATTTGGTACATCTACTGTTTGAGGCTGCTGTTGCTCCCCCTCATCTGTGGCAATAGGTTCTATATGATCCTGAAGAACAGGTTCTTCATTCTCATTCATTGTTGCCACGAGAGGAACAATAACAGGTGCTGGCACCACAGTGTCTTGCACCGTCGGTGCAGCGACAGCAGGTAGTGTGAAGAATGGCTCTTGAATCATCGGAGTGGGCGCATACACCCGCTTCTCTTCAAGGTCAATCTCTCGAGCTACCATGCTCTCCCTCATCATCTCATCCTCTAAGAAGACAGCGTGTCTCGTTTCTACAAACTTTGTATATCTGTCTGGACAGTAGAAACGATAACCTTTTGACTTTTCAGGGTAACCAATGAAATGGCAACTTACTGTTTTGAGATCAAGTTTCCCAAGGTTTGGGTTAAATACTTTAGCCTCAGCAGGACTCCCCCACACACGTAAGTGGTTTAGTGAGGGAACTCTTCCTGTCCACAACTCGTACGGTGTTTTGGGCACCGACTTACTAGGCACTCTGTTGAGAATATGAATGGCGGTTTTCAACGCCTCCATCCATAAACTCAATGGGAGTGTGGAGTAGCTCATCATACTTCGCACCATATCCATCAGGGTACGGTTGCGTCTTTCAGTTACTCTATTTTGCTGAGGTTCGCCTGGCATAGAATACTGGGCCACTATTCCATTTTCCTGTAAAAACCTCGCAAAAGGTCCAGGAACTTGTCCATATGGGGTATGTCGACCCGTAGTACTCCCCCCCACGATCAGATCGGACTATCTTAATCTTTAAATCGTGTTGGTTTTCAATTTCAGCCTTAAATATCTTGAATTTATCCAAGGCTTCATTTCTTTCTTTGATTGGATAAATATATCCATAACGGGAGTAATCATCTGTGAATGTTATGAACGAGTCATATCCATCCACACTTTTCACAGGAAAAGGACCACAAATATCTGTGTGAATAATTTGTAGAACTCCTGTGCTTCTTTTAGCGTCTGTTTTAATTTTCTTTACATATTTTCCTTTAATGCATTCTCTGCATTGTTCTAAGTCTGAGAACTCTAATGGAGGAAGAATATCATTTTTTACTAGTCTTTCTATTCTCCCCCTCGAAATATGGCCTAAACGAAAGTGCCATAATTTCGACGACTCATCTAGAGTTCTCTTTCGTTTTCTGTTTACATTCGTAGACGAGGATTCAATCACTTTCTCGCACGCAACGTTCTCATTATCGCATACGACATTCACATCATCACATAATGATAACAAATAAAGCTCATTCTGTAATATGGCAATACCAACATATTCTTTATTAAACATTATTTCGCACTTGCCATTTCCAAAATTGCAATCATAACCATCTTTGTCCAAATTTGACACACTAATCAAATTCCTCTGTAAAGAGGGTACAAAAAGGACATCTCTAAGTAAAAGAGTGGAGCCATTAGCTAATTCTAATGAAAGATCGCCAACGGCTTCAACTTCAGCTTCGACTCCATTTGCGACTTTAACGCATCTTTCTTTTCTTTGCGTAGTCCTCGTCGAACGGAATCCCTGTAAAGAATTAGCAACATGAACAGTTGCTCCTGAGTCAATCCACCAAGTGGATTTCGAATATTGTACATACAGGCATTCATTTATAAAGGTAATAATGTTCTCACCTTTCTTAGCCATTATCATCTTTAAGTAGTCAGGACAATCCTTCTTGTAGTGTCCCGTCTTCTTGCAGTGAAGACACTGGTCTTTGTCTACAGCAAATTTATTCTGTTGAGGCTGATGTGCAGAGGCTTTGCCCTTGTTCTTTGAGAAGGGGTTACTGTTGTAATTCTTCTTCTTGTTTTCCCTCACAAAGTTGATAGAACCACCATGTGAGGATTTGATTCTTTCCTCCTCTTGCACGCACATAGCTATGCACTTTTCCAAATCCCATTTCTCGGGCTGCATATTGTAGTTGACAACAAAGGTGTCAAACTCTTTAGGCAAAGAAGTAAAAACCAAATGAATAAGGAACTCATCCTTGAGAGCCAAATCCATCGGTTTAAGTTTAGATGCCAAGTTGCTCATTCTAAGAATGTGCTCTCTTATGCCATTGCAACCGCCAGAATACCTTTCTGTTACCAGCTGCTTAATCAGCTGTGTAGCATAAGTCTTTGAAGAGCCAGTGAACTGACTCTTTATTTTATCAAGGTATTCAGTAACAGTGTCACACTCTGCAATTGAGCCCAGAATGGCAGGCTCAATTGTGTTCTTTATCACAGCCAAACATTTCTTGTTGGCTGTGGTCCATTTCTTATGATCAAGGTCATAAGACATCTGTAAGGGAGCATGATCCCTCTGTCTTTTCTGCCATGCAGTGTCATCCTCATTCTGTTCCCTCACTGGCGCCAAAGGCTCAGTGGGACGTGCTGTAGTGAGGACCCAGTCCACCTCAGCCAAGATAAACGCTAAGTCTATCTTTTTCTTCCACTCTCCATAATTATCACCTTTGAGAGTGGGGATTTCTCTAATACAACTCATCAAGTTGTATCCTCCTGAAAAATTATTTCAAATACAGTGAGAACGTAACATCAAAATCATATGTCTTATTTCCAACGTTGGTCAAAAAATACGACATATAATTTAAATAAAAAATAATTCTATCATACATTAAATCTACATCACCGTTGGGCAGAAATAGAAATAATGCATAAAATCAACATTAAAAATTTACAATATTGTTATTAACAATGTTGGTCAGAAAATAACAACATCATAAATTTCTGGAAATTTTATCTATTTTTCCAAAATTAAATTCTCCCGTTGGTTCGAATTTAATAATGAAAAACAATCAATATTAACTTTTGCAGCAGAAACTGTAATTATTCTAAAAAATAATTCAATATTCAGAAGCATTATACAATACTCATTTAATCTCTGAAAAATATACACGTTGGTGCAAAAATTTGCAGAGATTTGGATCAATTTTCAATCAAATGTACTAAAAAATGCTTCTGAAAAAACAGTAAAAATCAATTTTTAGATTTTACTGTGCAAATCGGCCATTTGGCCCGGCCTGCGCAGCTGCGGCCCACGGCGCACGGCGGCCTGCCCGCGTGGCCCACTCGGCCGCGCCACACGCGCGCGCGCTCGCTGCGGCCCGCTCGGCCGGCTCCCTCGCGCAGCCTCGCGCGCGGACGCGCTCGCCCACGCCTCACGCGCGGCCCGCTCGCCTCGGCGGCCTGCTCGGCCGGTTCTCTCGCGCGCCTCACGCGCCCACGCGCGCGCGGATGCCGCGTCGCCCCGTGCCCGGCCACAACCTGGGCCTGGGCCGGGAATTCCCTCGCCCGCCTGGGCCGGGAATTCCCTCGCCCGCCTGGGCCGAAACCAGCCCGCGTGCGCTCGGCGCAAACTCAGCCGCCCGATCGGATCCGACGGCTGCGCGGCAATTTCGCCCGATCAAAACGGCGCGCGGCGGACGCCCCCGAAACCCTAATTCATTCCTCTCTCTCCCCTCTCTCTCGTCCGCACCCGAGCGAGCGAAACGGCGAAGCGGCGGCGGCGGCGACTACGTCCACGCCGCCGGAGAAGGAGGAGACGACGCCGCCGCGGGCCCTCTCGCCGGCGTGCGCGCTCCCCTGAGAGGGAGCGCGCCGCCGTCGAGCGGCTCCGTGTCGGCGCCCGTTCAAGCGCGCGTCGGCGGTGGCCCGTACGTGGAGCGCCGGCGAGCCCGAGACTCGGCCGATCTCCCGCACGCCAGCGACGACGACGGCGACCCGGCGACCACGGCCAGGTAAGAAACTTTTCAGATCTAGGGTTAGGGTTTGACCCGATCCCGTCCCTGTTCTTTTTCTAGGGTTTGGGGGGGTTTCTCTTTTCTTTTCCGCACGCCGGTCAACCGACGACGATCTCTGTCCCCTTCTAGATCTACGCCTAGGGTTAGTGCTCTGATACCATTGATGGCCCTCTAGGATCTCCTAGGGTTTAGATCTAGGGGTTTCTTCTATGCGTTCGGGTTCTTGAGTGCTACACTGAGAGGGAGAGAGGGGTACCAACCTTCCGACTGCGTGGAGGAGGAGGAGGCCATCTCGGGTTCGGCGGTGAAGATCTGCACACGGGCAGCGACGGTCGGGGAAGGGCGTGGAGCTCCTTGGCGGCGGCGCGTCCCAGGCGGTGGCGGCTCCTGGCGGCGGCGATCGGCGGTGGAACTTCCCGTCGCTTCAGCGCCCCCTCAACAGATCGGTCTTAGGGTTTGTCAGTGGGGTGACGGCGGCACGGTCAACCTTGGGATGCGTGCCGCCCGGCCCCCACCTCTGTTTTTATAGCGCTGGCGACAGGGGCCCACCAGCCAAACGGGCTGGGCGCCCCCGATCAGGGCGCGGTCAAGGGATGGGCTTTGGCCGTTGGGCCAAAGCCCTGAGATCACTCTAACACTTAGGGCCTGTTTGGTTCATGACCAGAAGTTGCCTAGCCACAAGTTAGGTGTGCCACAGTTTTTAGGTAGGTGTTTGGTTCACTGACGTAACTGTGGCATGCCACACTTTCTTAGCACCCGGCCCCACACGTCATAGATTCAGTTTCTTGCCAAACTTTGCCACAAGTGTGGCTTCGATTTTGTTAGCCACACTTTCTGTGGCAGCCACATATTGCCTAAGCTTAGGCACGGCAAGGTTAGGTACCAACCAAACAGGCCCTAAGTGCTTCCGAAATTTTGCCTATGTATACCTTCGTTTTGAAACGAGCAAACCCGGATTCCATTATCAGAAATGACGGAATTACAGAGTACTTGTTCTGTCCTACTTTTGCCTACCAGCTTTCCCAGAGTTTGTCCAATCCCAGAACTGATATGCGCACCAAGCATCATACCAGCATGGTAAGGAAGAGCACCAAAAAAAAAAAAAAAAGAAGAAAGAAAGAAAGAAAGCTAACTTACCGACATGACATGGTCCAACAATGTTCGCTACACTCATTACAACCAGAACAAGGCTTTGACAAATCTGGGAACGACCTAGGTTTTTTTGAGTTTAAAGTTGTCTTATGCTTGTACTGTTTACAATAATTAAATTTTAAACAGTGTGTTTTTCAAAGCAGAGCCAATAGAAAAATTATAGTAAAAAATATATTAAGTTCAGCTGTACTGATCAAAATTACGAACAATCAGAATTTAAATATTTAAACCATAAGCCATTAGCCGCCCAAAAGAACCCAAGTATGCATTCTTCTGGTACGCCTCTGGTCCTTCCATCTCCCTGTCCTGGATCATGGTGTTTCACATATGCATACCTGAGAAACAAACCAACTACAAAAAAATTTAACACAGGGTATAAAACCGATTAAACAAGCTAAACATGCAAAGTATGACTCATTTGGTTCCATCTCTTGCAGTGGCTCAACTGGACCTATACCTGAACACACAAGCTGCAGATGCAGACGCAGAACAGGATGCACCAGCTGCGAATGCCACTTCTCTCTCCATGGCCGTAGAACAGGTCACATCCAAAAAAAGTTGAAGGGACAGGAATCCTGATTGGTGGGTAATCATCCTTCCTCCACCAAACGGCACTAGCTAGACAGCAAGAACCTGAATTCGGCAGCCTGCTTCTACAAAGAACACGCAAAACGCCAATTGCTCGTCCCCTACAAACAGCACATGCACTATATCGTGCTAATTCCTCGTCTTATCGAATTTTTTTTTAAAGTGACATAGTTTAATTTAATATCATTTTACATATAATTTAAAAGTATTTTTAGAAATGAGCGAACAAGCCGAGCCGAGCTTGAGTAAAATTCAAATTCATTTGAAATCAACTCATTTTAATGTTTAACCAATTAACAAGTATAATTGAAATAATTTTGAACCGAAACAACGAGCCCCAACGAGCTTTTTTTCCCCCACCCGTACATGCGCCCAGGCCGACCACCACAGACTGCGTGCTTGCGGCTTCTTTATAGCCCAATTATTTATTGTAAGCACAAGGTAAGACGATACCAATCAAAAATATCAAATGGCATTAAGGGAAATAATGGTACTAGTATATGAAATATTGTTCGACCTACAAGGTGCCAAAAGCACCTGGCCCAGGTGCTGCTGACCTGGTAGTGGTAGATCCTCTTTGTTTTGCAGAAAACACACATTAATTCGGGATTGATGGAGCAGAACGACTAAGAAGACACGCACAGGTGACAAACAGCGTTTTAGAAGACCGAGCAAAAGCTCGGTTAACAAGCTCGTCGTCGTGCCAGTTGTTCGAACTTTAGATCGGTCCAGATACCTCACCTCATATACACATATATATACGTGTTTAATGAAAAAAAATATATGTCTATACTTCATGAGGTACTCGATAAATCCAGTATTTATTCAGCGACTTTCGTTTAAATTTTAACGTGTGTTTCAATAGTTATGCGTACGTGCCATGTATAGTGAAAGTACGGTGCATCCTCTGTTGTAACTAAAAAACAACCAACATTTCATGATCTACGTCGTTAGAACCTACTACCAATTGCAGCACAAACGGACCCATATCTTGCGCAAAATCCAATCCACTGTACGGGAGGGGTGCGACCGAGGCTGGCACGGCAGGCAAAAACCATCGGTCCGCACGGCGCAAGTGGCGAGAAAACTGGCCTTTCCGCTGCGCTTTTCCCACCACGGCACGGGCCACCACCATTGTCCACTGCGAGCGAGCGAGAGAATAAACAATGCGCCTGTTTGATATAACTATCATTTATAATTTTTGACTAAAAACTTTAAATTTTAGCTGTTTGCAATAGAAATTATGGAGAAATACTCGCTTATGATTTTGATTGATACAGACATTAGGCTTTTAATGTGTACTACAATTAACTTATAAATTTTATCTTAAAAGAATAATCCGTTTGAAAGTTATGTATTACAATAAAAATTAAAAGCCGTTTTTAGAAACCGGTAAAGAACAGGAAAATAATACACCTCGGCCACGGCACGAGATGGGCCGCGCGGCGCGGGCGCGTGAGAAAAGTAGGGGGGAAAGGAAATATACCGAGGCGAGGAGCTAGTATTTATTTAGCAACTTTCATTTAAGTTGCTCATGGAGCAAGTAGTCGACAATGGGTTTGACAATGAAGCAAGTAGATAAATTTCACAATGGGTTGCTAGTAGATAAGTTGCTAGTGAAACTTATCAATGAAGCAACTTTCGTTTAACAATGAAGTTGCTAGTATTTATCTAGCAACTTTCGTTTAAATTTTATCGTGTGTTTCAGTAGTTATGTATACATGTGATATGTAGTGAAAATACAGTGCGTCCACCATTGTAATTAAAAAACAAATAAAATTTCATAATCTATCTTATTAGAACCTACTACCAATTGCAGTATAAATGGGTCATATCTTGCGCAAAAATTGCGCAAAATCCAATCCACTGTACTGGAGGGGCGCGACCGAGGCTGGCACGGTAGACGAAAACCATCGGTCCGCACGGCACAAGTGGCGAGAAAACTGGCCTTTCCGTTGTGCTTTTCCCACCACGGCACGGGCCACCACCACTGTCCACTGCGAGCAAGCGAGCGAGCGAGAGAATAAACAATCATACACCACGGCCACGGCACGAGACGAGCCGCGCGGCGCGGGCGCGTGAGAAAAGTAGGGGGTTGAAAGGAAATATACCGAGGCGAGGCGAGGAAAGCGGCTGATGCCGGGGCGCGTGCGGCCGCGCCGGTGCCGAGGCCGCCCTGCCTGCCGCCCCGCCGGCACGGCGCGCTGAGTTCCCCACCGCCACCGCCCTCTCGATCCTTCCGCCTCCGTTACTCCCCCGCCCTTTTTTAAGGCCCGCCCCTCCCTCCCTCCCTGTCCTCGCCGCCGCCGCTGCGCTCTCGCTTCCTCCTCCTCTTCTCAGTCGCTGTACCCCGGCGCCGCGTCTTCTGCTGGATCTGCGCGCCGGCGGATTCCGCCCGCCGAATCGATGGCGCGGCCGCTCCGATTGGGCGCGCACGCGCTCGCGCTCCTCGTCTTATCAGGTACTCCCTCCCTCCCGAGCCTCGCCTCGCCTCCAGGCGTGTCTGAATTATGCTTTGTAGCGCGCGGTATGCGCTCGTCGTATTGGTAGGACCATTCCCTGGAATTATCCGAGTGATTCGCGCTCGCTGTGGTGGAAATCACGCTCCCTCTGATTTGCCATGGTGATGGTTGGTCGTCTTGGTGTTGCAGTGACCTTGCTTCCGCTTGTCAGCTCCGATGACGACTACAAGCACTGCGAGGGAGTTGTCAAGGGCTGGGCGGATTCGTTTTCAGGGAGCGAAAAGGATGGGGACAAATTGAGCCTGAAGGATTTGCTTTTCTTCCTTCACATTCCTAGAACTGGTGGGCGTACCTACTTCCACTGGTACGTATGCTGGACCTTACAGCAGTTAGGTTCATCGTCAGATAAGATGTGTCCCACTGATATTACTTGTCTTGGCAGTTTCTTGAAAAAGCTATATACGAATGCTCAGGAATGTCCGCGTTCCTATGATAAGCTGCGGTTCGACCCGAGGTGAGAAAAGTTGGTTCTCTACTTCGCTGAATTGTATCATCATCTGGATTGATCTTAAACTTCGTGCTGACTAACCAAACAAGAACAATAGCACTATTGTCTTATGCTCGCTCTAGAGTCTAGATTATACCTTCTGCTTTTCAAATTTAGATCATGATGTGAATAAAGCCAGCAGTATCTATGGTTTATTATATTTCCATATGTTGAAATAACTTTATTAGTGCTTACCTGGCTGAGAATGTGTGAGCTATCAACACCTCATGGTCTTGGATGGTGTCCCTTTATATTAATTACTGCATTCCAGCATATGCATAGGCATTACATCTTGAGTCTTGTAACTGACACTTTACCATGGATATTGTGACCTGTGTATGGGCCATGCCAACAAATTGCAAGGCACTCCAGATGCAGTGCTCAGTTTTAATGGCTGATGAAGTAATTGTCCACAAATATGTGCTGTATGAGTAAAGTTGTCAAAAAATTCTTCAGATGATTGCTCAGTTACTAATGGTATTTATATGTCTTTTTGTCAGCCATCCTGATTGCAAGCTGGTTGTTAGTCATGACGACTATAGCCTAACTTCCATGCTGCCAAGGGAGAGGACTTCTGTAGTAACAATACTACGAAATCCAGTTGATCGTGTATTTAGCACGTATGAGTTCTCAGTTGAAGTTGCAGCCAGATTTCTTGTGCATCCAAACTTGACATCTGCAAAGTTAATGACCAGCCGTGTGCTACCAAAATCACGTGCTGTGAGTACATTGGACATATGGCCTTGGAAGTACTTGGTTCCATGGATGAGAGAAGATCTGTTTGCCAGGGTATGCCTATTTATTTCAGTTCAACCTTTTGCTTACTTTCATCTTTTAGGAAACTGGTTAGGAGGATATGTTGGGTTTGATTACATGCTCATGGAGCAGTTTGTAGAATCCAACTATTTCGATAGAATGTAATATCAAGCTTTTTTTTTCTGGACTTGGACCTTTGTATATTAATAGATTCAACCAGAAACAGGATCTAGATTCACATCTAAATCTAGTCTTAACCAGAAGCAAACATTCATTATATAGAGATAAAGTGGTTGATTTATGCTAGCACGTACTTGAACTTAACTCCGCTGGATCGATTGTATCATATTCTTGAACCTTGGAAACCATCTAGGACGTTACAGTTTCCCTACCTAAAATTTTGTTTGCCCTCAAGTGTTCCAAGTTAATGCCTCTGTATTAAAAAAGGTTTTTTAGGATCAGGCCCTAGAGTTTTCACTGGGAGGGTTTCAAGTGTGATCCTTAAACTTCTGTAACACCTGAGGATCAGTTGGGGTATTAATTTATACCTTCAGTCCTTCACTATTAGCTTACACTTCAGTTGATGTGAATGACCAGTAGTGTAGACTTCAAATATACTCTCTCCATCCAAATTTATAGGGCATATTTTTTTTGAATGGTCTTGTCCATAAATATAAGACATATTTCATATTTCAATGCAAAATTGGTGTGATGTTTCCTCTATACCCATAATGAATATTCAGTTTTACTTTATGTTCTCCACATGCATGCATTGAATATAGTGCTTAGAGATAATAATTATGGGCAGTCTAGTCATCTCCAATATCTCCTTGGTTTATGTGCCAAGAGAAAATACGCCTTATAAACTTGAACGGAGGGAATATTTTGGAATCAATAAACACAAAATGACAAATAATTATCAATACTTTGGTGTTTTAATTGCCTGTACTATTATTTTTGCAATAAGATGAGATATATCTTCATCTACCAGAGAGATGCTAGAGGGATTGACAAGTTGCATAGTAGCAAGAAGGTTAATGCATATGATGTGGAGGACATGGTTATGCCATTACACCAGTACATCAATGACCCTGTTGCCCATGAAATCATTCATAATGGAGCTACCTTTCAGGTATGATGCCTTTCCCTTTTGTATACCTCAATTTTTGCTATACCATCCTTGTCTATGCCTTTGTTTGGTTACTCTCTATTGTATATTGGTAACTATAATTTGTGCCCCATCCAATTGCATCGGCTATTAGTCTTTTCTGTGGTGGTAAATTGGCAGTTTCATCCAATTTGTCAAGTTTCTATATTTTTTAAACGTGAAACATCGGCAATTCGGCATGTATAAGCCTATTTTTGGTGAATTTGTTGTCATGCATGTGCAACTTGCAAATTCAAACTATACACCAGCAAATAGTAGAAAGACGCGTGCCTGCTTGGAATAAAAATTTATTATTGCGAAATGCCCTCGCATAACCATTGCATGCTGCAGGGGTACTCCTTTAGACGCTTATTGTTAGTTGCAAGTAAAACTTAGAACATGATGGTAGATATTGTTGTGGTAGATGTTTGGGTACGGGTTCGAGGACCATGGGGGTAGGGTGCTCACCCTCATCTAGCCATCGACAGGGCTCTTCCGTGACGTGGTAGAGAGACTCGGGGGCCGAACTTTAGAAGAGGAGGGAGACTAGAGACTTGTTTGATTATTCATTTATTGCCTTCAACGATTACAATAAGCCTCCTTGTATTGAGGGCTCTCCTAACAATTATAGATAAGATCAAGCTAAATCATAACATTCCTAGCTAATAGATAAGATACCAATTAACTAATTTTTGTCCTAGGAAACTAATTAACTATTTAGTGAAATATATATTCTTACTAGTAAAGTGCCCGTGCGTTGCAACGGAATCTTAAACCTTATATGAGTATGCATGAAAAACATAACCAAGTTTTTTAAATGCTAGACGAAACAAAGATAACATATGTTAACACTGCTGTGCCTTTCAAGCATTTTAAAATTCCTGGTAAGTATGAAAGCATAGATTCCAAAGAATCAGTCATTTTTGGCATGGCTTATAAAGAAGTACAATGTTTACATATACAACTTAGCAGGTTGTTTGGTTTACGTTAAAGAAATACAACATTTACATATACAACGTTTACATTAAATCTCATGTTCTCAATATTTGATTTTTCAGTTTCCAAGGTTAGGGTTTGTTTGAGAAGGTTCAACTTGCATGACAGAACTCTCTTTCGGGCATTGCGTTTTAATTTCCCTGATTCTATTTCCATCGCATAACTGGTCTTCCTTGTATGTGGTTTGGCATTAGTAACAGCGGATCTTTTTGGTTGGGGTATGGGCTTCCAGACATGACTTATGGTTCATCTCTCCAACCAATTAAAGGTTGAATTAGGATCACTCTCATCATACTGAAAGTGAAGAGTCTCTATCACGATTAGTGAAGCCAAAAGCTACAATATAAACAAAAAATGGCTTAGCACAACAAGAAAATATGTGCAGACAGACAACAAAAGAGTGGTATGATTGGACATTTATTTGTTAGATAAGTAATGTGCATAAGTGCCCAAACAATAGGATCAAGATATTGTTTTGTATATTCAAGCCCTCATAACTATATTTTGAGGCTCAAGCTATTATACCTTACAAGCAAATGCGTTTGAAGAGAACTTCTTTCATGCTTCCAGTTTAGCACCCTGCGAAAAGGCAAAAATTGTGTACTGAACAATTTGGACCATATTATCAAACAGGTCACATGATAGATATTTCAGGTCTATTCACCATTCCAAACAATGAAACACAAAAGATAAAAAAAAGATGCAAGAGCATGCACAACAATGTTTGCATTTGGCATTACAGTGTTACCGCTTGTTTAAGTTAAATCGGAAGGTACAAACATGTCGATATGTAGACACATTTATGCTTGCTTCATTGTAGACAACATAGGAACAATTTAACGCTCATCATATTCAATGCAACCACAAAAACAATGACGAGACCAGTGAAAAATTACTTTATCTCCTATACAATAGTGACAAAGTTATTCAAGCTATGGAGCAGAAGAATATAAAAAGATAAACTGCAATGTTGACAAGTCAATAAGCATAACAAAATATTTAGATTTTATTACAACTGGATGAAGCATGTACCCATTAACTGAATGAATCAGATTAAAAAAGGAAAAAAAAACAAAACTGTAGTTAACTACAACTGCATTTTCTAAAAAAAAATCCTCTTTTGGCGCCCAGGAGAGAGCTAGTTGGAGGTTACTCCACTGCTTTCTTCTCTGTGCCACATGAACATCCACAACAATGCACCCCAGGCAACCATCAAGCATCAGTAGAACATTTGCTTAGAAATATATAATGTGAAATGTAGTGGGTTTTTGCATTTTTAATATTAAGGTGAAGTTCACGATTATACTTGCATATCAATACCAAATCTCCACAAAAAAATTTCCATATGACTCTTGAAGGAGAATAATGTCAATTTTTCAAATAAGTACTCAAGTGACCTTAAAATGTTTGAAGAACCTTAATGAAGACCAAGAAAATTGATCAACCCATGCTTTTTCTGGTTTTACCTTGATTTCGTTCGCATTTCTCAAAACAACACATTGATACAATCATGAGGAGTGTGTCTATTCAATAAGATTATAATACATGTGCGCTATGGTCATTATTTTGCACACATGTATGATTTAGTACTGGAATTTACTTCATGTAGGCATATGCGCATAGCAGAGTTATCATAGTGCCCTGAACATTAGAGATGTAGAAAAACGTATGTTGGACAAAAAAAAGTAAAACGCCAGTAAAAAACATATCACACTATAGACCTTAATCAGTATGCCAATCACAGGAAAACGCTGTATTAGACTATTAGTTCAATTCCATTGTTTCTTTCTATGAATGTTAGTAAGAACTTTAGTAGGAAGCTACATAACCTTACAGAAATAGCAACTTCCGTAAGCATATAGCGTATATTGCGAAACATGGAATATTTTGTGTTCCTCACCGTGATGGTATCCAACCTAGAGAAATGAGAAATCCATCGCCCCACCGGCGCTGTCAAGCAGCCGCAAGGCCGCCTTGGTCTCCTAGAGTAGCCTCTGGCTTTGCTCATAGCTCACATCCTCCACCCCCCACAGGTGTGTCTGCACCCACCAACCAAACCATGTCCGGTGTTAGACGCAGCAACCATCACCAACTCCTTTTTTTTAAATAGTAGAGATATATGTAGAACAAAAACATGTTAAGAGTTGAGACCAGATTCAAGGATTCAGTAAAAATATAAATGTAAAGACAGCTTTTTAGAAACTACATCAGAAGTGAATGTGAGACCAACTTTGATTTCTCCACAGTACTGTTCACCTTTCACAACATTATATGCTATTGGTGGAATGCTCCCTTCCGTGTACACTGCTTCCAAAGGAATTCTGCAAGAGCTAGTTTAGTTGGGCACTGTAAACTTTGAGTCCCATAACATCATTGCAGCTTTGTAACAAAAATCTAAGGGCCATAAGTAATAGTAACTTCAAGACAGATGTTCTCTGCAAAGATTTTGAAGAGTTTAATATAACAATAGTAATTGTAGGATTGTACACATGAACGACAAGATGTACATACGTTGCTTCACCAACGAAGTCGTCTGTTGTGCCTGTATCACTGTCTAAAAGCTTGATCAATAGTTCTATAGCTCGGTCAGACACAATGAAGACAAAGCTTTCGTTCCATTCAGGGTTACTTCCTTTGCATGGATGAGTGGATCATGTATTCATGTTACAATTGCTAGGAAAATTAAGGCACATAACATTAACATCAAACAGTGCATCAGAGACAATATCTGCACTTGAAACGAATGCTAGGAGGCAATAGCTGGAAATTTTTTATTATTCAGTCATTAAAGATATTTGAGCACCTAACTATAGAAATATTCCTCCCCTGCATCTGCAAATATTTGGGGAATTTTTTAAACTTTTACACCTAATTTCCATGGAATTTACACTCGATTTAGATTTCCACCAGATTTTTGCCCTGCTACTATACTGACAATTCGTTTCGCCACACTATCAGTTGACTTGCATCATGTACAGTTTTTGTTCCCTTGATGTCTATTATTCTTCAAGCATATTATCACTAACTACCTGCATCCTAGTATTCCCCATAACAGAATTTACACATGGCATTGCAATATTTCAGTATACTACTAATAATGAAATTGCAGCATTCGATTTCGCTAGATCGCTAGAGCTACGGGCTAAACATATTTGTTTTGTAGTGCAAACAATCAGGTTTGAAAAAAAAATCATGATCACAACAGAGAAAAGAAGAACTGCACTGTTATGAGGAAAAGGAACCAAATCAATGAGCATATCCACCTGATGCAATGCTGCTCTCTCTGCTCTTGTGAGCAACATTTCAGAATTGCGTACGGATCCATGTTGCCTGCGGGCTCAAATTGCCAACAAGAAACCCATCAATGGGATCTTTACCAATGTTCAAGAAAAAATGGGCAAACAACCAACAAGTGCAGCTAATTTCACCACTCTGATTGCCAACAACAATAAACATTCCGCTTCACAATTAGCAGTAAACATTTCATGGCAATGTACAAGAAAGTTTAAATAACCATCCCACACAACAACAAAATCTAATGTTGGATTATACTAAATTCTTTTAAAGGTGAAAGCAATTGGCTAGCACTGTAGCTCACAACCCACATGTCACAGGTTCAAATAACATAAAATCATCGTGGAAAATCTATACAAATAACCCACCCAACCTATGGTATATACAAATGTTGGCCTTGAAATCTTCATGTTTTCCTCGGACCCGCAATTTGCATGCATGGCGTTTCTATGCTTATACCACTGATCGCTAACAGCCTAACAACCTACAATACCAATTCCCTAAGGCAGGCAGTGCATAGGGCCGAAAGAGTGAACTAATGCGTTTAATCAATCAAGATTAGCAAAGCAATCAATAGCAATCGATGCATCACGTATTCACATGGGGCTTGAACAACCCCGGAAAAACAAAATGAGCAGTAGCTGATGGATGCATACACAGGTAATCGATGTTCACGAGTCCCTTGGCCCCGGCAAGCAGCACCTCCAGCGTCCCGTGCACCATCTCCTCCTCCTCGTTCTGTTCTTGGGAGCCCGTGTGGCGTGAACGCGTGATGAAATCGAGGCACAGATGCGGAGATGCCGGAGGAATTTTTACATGAAGATAAGCTAGATCAAACTAAAACTGAAAAAACATTATCAGATAACTACTGCACACCAGAGGATTTGGACCCTGCAATAGAACCACACATCAGTGCACAGATCTACACCACGACCAATTATTATCTAGACAAAACCACCAAAAACCGCAGCAACCAACTAAAGCCAAGATTCTCACTACCGTCGCAGTGAAAGCAGCCCTCGCATGAGATGAGGTTTATGTATATAACGTTTACTCTAAAAAAATGTTTACTCTTAAGAAACAAGCAAAAAAACCACATCTCTTGCTCGGAGAACATGTACCCGGAGTTGATGCCGCTCATTTTTGCAGCATCACTGGCACGCTTCTCGATTCCGCTGTATTGAAGCAAGAACATCCAAGAAATCACAAAAGGAGCACCAAATCCCATCTACATCAATCTTAAAAGAAGGATCTAAGAGAAAGGCAGTCGTACTTTGGGTCTTCTTGGACGGGTTGGGTGGTGGCGCCGATTGGGGGCAAGGCGAGCGGCGCCTTGGAGGATCGATTTGTGGCCAAAGTGAAGAAGTGTTTAGGGGCACAAGGGGAAGAAGGGCGGCTGGCGGCGAGCTGGAGGAAAAGGCGAGTGGTGTGCTAGTTGTATTAGCGTGGGAGGAGGAAGCGGGGATGGATGGGGAGAAGGGCGACGGCAGGAAGCTGGTGCGGTTCGGAGGTGGTGAGGTGGGCGGCAAGCCGGAGGAAGAGGCGGGCGACGTGCTAGAGCAAGGCGACAGCGGGAAGTTGGTGAGGAGGAGGCGTAGTGTGCACGTGTACGGGGACTCAGGGAGCGGAGTCGGGGAGGTTGGCGGCGAGCAGTTGGGGAGTCGTGTGTGGAGAGGGAGTTCATCCAACGGCTGTGGAGTATCGAAGAAGAATGAACGGCTATTAAGACTTAAAAGGAGAAAGGGTGGGAGAGGCCGTACCAACCACCAACTCCTTTTATATAGTAGAGATTTAGGAAGGTAATCCCTTCCGAATCCCAATGCTACTGTACACGGTGCTGTTCACACGCATTGAACCAGCAACCATAACAGATGTTGACCTAATCAAGGAAACTTATATCCGGCAAATTTTGGCTCTACAAAACATCGAACCCACTTCATTCATTTCTGCCTATTGACAGTTATACTATATAAGTATATATCAACTTGATAAAGCTCTACTTTCTTCACGCTACTTGCTCTACCCGTGGCAATTGCAAAGTTTTCTTCATTAGCTCCTTTTCGTGAATAGCATACTTCAACAATTCACCAGTGTTCCTTACTGTTAGACAGCCGTATATGGTGTATATGCGTGTGGGTCCTGCGCCTGGCATTATAAGCCGGCCGGCCCTGTGTTAGTTAGATTAGAGAGATTTGAGGAGATTGCTGATTTGGTTAGAGAGATTTGAGGAGATCTGTTTTGGTATTGTTTCCATAAACCACAGATCTCCTCACTCCTATATATGTACCCTGGTTCCCCAAATCAATCTATTAATCACATTCCACGCAATCTCATCTACTTTCATGGTATCACGAGTCTAGGTTATCACCTGATTCCTCTTCCGCATCTAGCGCGCGCCCTTCCCCGACGCTGCTGCTCCTCTAGCGCGCCCCCCCTCCCGGCGCTGCTGCTCCATGGCCACACCTCCAGACACTCCTCTCGCTGGCGTCGCCGTTCCCCCCGAAGCCGATGCTGCTGCTGCTGCCCTCAAGCGCGCGGAGGATGCCCGCGCCGTCAAAGAGGCCAGCGAGCGCGTGACCCGCAACGCAGCTCTCGTCCGTGCCCAGGAGGCCGAGCGCGAGGCCACCCTCGCCCAACAGGAGCGCGATGCCGCTGACGAGCGCCTTCGGGTCGCGCTCGCCCGCGCTGCTCGCGAGCGCGCGGCGGCTGAGCCCGTCCAGGATGACGACGCCGCCGGCGACGACATCACCAACGCCGGCCCTCCCGCCGGCGAACCCCCTCTCCTCGAGGCCCTTCTTCACCACGAGGCTGCTGCGCTTCTCAATCTGCACGCACAAGCCGTGGCCGTGCAGAACATCCGCGCCCTCGTGCCCCTTGTCCTCGACCTCAACTCCGCCTTCTTCGCACGCTGGCGTGAGTCCTTCCTCCTCACCGTCGGCAAATTTTCCTTGCAGCAGCACGTCCTCTCCGACGACACCACACCTCACTCTCCAGATTGGGCGCGCATGGACTGCGTCGTACGGACATGGCTCCTTGGCACCATCTCCGACGACCTTGCCGATGCCATTTCCGAGCGCGGTGCCACCGCTCGCACCACCTGGCTCGCCATCGAGTCCCAATTTCTTGGGAATCGCGCGACGCGTGCGCTCTTTGCCGACCAGGAGTTCCGCTCCTTCTCCCAAGGCGACCTCACAGTCTCCGAGTACTGCCGGCGCTACAAGCGCATGGCGGAGGACCTCCGCGACCTCGGCGAGCCCATCCCCGACCGTACGCTCGTCCTCAACATCATCCGCGGCCTAAACGAGCGCTTCACCGCCCTCGGCCTTCACCTCCGGCGCAGCAACCCCCTCCCCACCTTTCTCCAAGTGCGGGACGACCTCCATCTCGAGGAGCTGACCATGGCGAAGACGGCCCCCGCCGTGGCTCTCGCCGCCGCCACGAACCACGGCAGCACCGCGCCCTCCACTGTCCCGGCCGCCCCTGCTGCACCACCTCCCCAGAAACCCCAGCAGCAGGCGGCTGCTGGCTACGGAGGCAGCGCGCCCAAGCGCAGCAAGCGCGGGGGCAAGCGCGGTGGCGGCGGCGGCTCCCAACCTGGCGGCGGCCTCAACTCCGGGGGCGCTAACGCGACCTCCCCTGCTGCACCGCGCCCTGGCACTCCGTGGCCGACCTTCTACAACCCCTGGTCCGGGTCCATCCAGATGTGGCCTGGACCGAGGGCTCCGCCGGCGCATGGACAGCCACCGCATGCTCTGCTGGCCGGGCCTCAAGGGCAGTGGGCCGGCCAGTGGGGTGTTCCTCCCGCCAGCGGTTGGGATCAGCAAACCCTCGCCGCCAACTTCCAGACGATGTCACTCCCGCAGCCGCAACAGAACGAGTGGTATTTTGATTCCGGCGCAACACATCATATGACCGCCGACGCTGGTATACTTACTCCCACTCGTTCTCATTCTTTTCCACCTCACATTATTGTCGGCAATGGGCAACTTCTACCTGTTACCACCACTGGCGTCGCTCATTTACCTCATAACCTTCATCTTCATAATGTTCTCGTTTCCCCGAACCTTATTAAGAATCTCATTTCCGTACGCCAGTTCACTTCCGACAATAACTGTTCTGTGGAATTTGACCCTTTTGGTTGTTCTGTGAAGGCTCTTCCCTCTCGGAGAGAGATCGCCAGATGTGACAGCTCTGGTCCACTCTACCCATTGCAGCTTGCGGCATCCACCTTCCATGCCGCCACCTCCTCCTCGCTTTGGCATCAGCGTCTCGGACATCCTGGTCCTGAAGTTTTGTCTAAGCTAGCACAAAGTTTTGGTCTCCCTTGTAATAAACGTGCTAGTAACTCTCTCTGTCATGCGTGTCAACTTGGTCGTCATACACGTCTTCCTTTTCATGCGTCGTCATCTCGTGCCATTCATAACTTTCAATTAATACATTGTGATCTTTGGACTTCACCCATTCCCAGTGTCTCTGGTCATAAGTATTACTTGGTTATTCTTGATGACTGCTCACATTACCTTTGGACGTTTCCGCTACGTCTCAAGTCTGACACTTTCTCCACTCTTTCTCATTTTTTCGCCTATGTTCGCACCCAGTTCGGTGTCACCATAAAGGGGGTTCAATGCGACAACGGCCGCGAATTTGATAATTCCAGCACCCGCATGTTCTTCCTCTCCCATGGCATACACTTGCGTATGTCATGCCCCTACACATCGCCTCAGAACGGTAAAGCTGAACGCATTATTCGCACCACAAACAATGTCGTTCGCTCCCTCCTATTCCAGGCAAGCATTCCTCCCACCTTCTGGGCTGCGGCTCTTAGCACTGCCACCTATCTTCTGAACATTCTTCCCACCAAAACGCTAAATTTTTCTACGCCTCATCTCTCCCTTTTTGGTACACAGCCATCGTATGAACATCTCCGCGTTTTTGGTTGTAAGTGCTATCCCAACCTTTCTGCCACCGCTGCTCACAAGCTTGCTCCTCGCTCCGCCCTGTGTGTCTTTCTAGGCTACTCTCTCCACCACAAGGGCTATCTCTGCCTTGATCGTCACACAAACCGTATCATCATCTCCCGCCACGTGGTTTTTGAAGAGTCCTCCTTTCCCTTTTCCGAGGATCCTTCACCTCCCACTCGAGTGGCCTTTGATTTTCTGGAGGAGTCTACTAATCCTGTGCCGGTTCCCTTTGTACCGACACCTTGTTTGTTGCCTGCAGGATCAGCTCCGACCGCACAGCCTCGTGCGGCCAACGACGCCACCGCACAGCCACGTGCGGCCCCCAGCGCTCCGGATTCCCCACCCCTGGCGTCCATACCGGGCAGGTTGCAGCTATCACGGCTCCCTGATCCGCGCACACGCTCCGTCGGTGGGCTACCTATGGCCACTGGTGGGCCGAGCTCGTCCACGCCACCGCCGTGCTCGCCCAGCGGCGCACGGTCGCCGCCAACCGGCTCATTCAATCCCGACGTCCCGGCGGCAACCCCCGCCTCCAGCCGCCCTGACCAGCTGGCCCCAGCCGGTTCGTGCGGTCCCGACGCCCCGGCGGCAACCCCCGCCTCCAGCTCTGCTCCGCTGCAGCCCCCTCGGCGCTTCGCCGGCGCTGTATACGCGCGGCGCTCTCCCATGGCACAAGTCCAGGCGCCCGCGCCCGTACCATCGTCTGTGCCCATGGAGCGCGCCACGGTGCCAGCACCGGTCCCTGCGCCCCTCCCTACGGGCGCTGTGCCCGTTTCCCCCGTGGCCAACAAGCACGCCATGGTCACTCGCGGGAAGCAAGGTTTTCGTCAGCCAGCACTGTTCGCGGCCACGCCTCTGTCTCCGGTTCCCAGGACTTACCGTGCTGCTCTCGCTGATCCACATTGGCGAGCTGCTATGGAAGCTGAACATTCCGCTCTGCTGTCCAACCACACATGGGATCTTCTTCCTCGGCCGCCCCGGTCCAATGTGGTCACCGGCAAATGGGTGTTCAAACACAAATTCCGAGCTGATGGGTCCTTTGAGCGCTACAAGGCGCGTTGGGTTCTTCGGGGATTCACCCAGCGTCCCGGTGTGGATTTTGCTGAAACATTTAGTCCGGTCGTCAAGCTTGCTACTGTCCGAAATGTTCTCTCTTTGGCTCTTTCACGGTCCTGGCCCATTCATTAGCTCGATGTCGACAACGCCTTTCTGCATGGTACTTTGTCCGAAATAGTCTACTGCGCTCAGCCCTCTGGTTTTGAAGATGCTGCTCATCCTGATTATGTCTGCCGCCTTAATCGCTCCCTCTATGGACTGAAACAGGCACCTCGCGCTTGGCACAGCAGGTTTGCTTCCCATCTTCTGCAGCTTGGTTTTGTTGAGGCCAAATCAGACACGTCGTTGTTCATCTATCACCGTGGAACTGCCACCGTTTACCTCCTGCTGTATGTCGACGACATTATATTGACAGCATCTTCCACTGCCTTACTTCGGCGTACCATTGGCACTCTTTAGCAAGAGTTTCCTATGAAGGATCTCGGTGTTCTTCATAACTTTCTGGGTATGCACGTTCAGCATACGCCCTCGGGTCTTTTTCTCACCCAGCGACAATACATGACTGAGATCCTTGAGCGTGCTGGCATGACTGACTGCAAACCATGTTCAACGCCTGTTGATGTGAATCCGAAGCTCCCTGCAGCTGGCGACCCTGTGACTGATCCCACGGACTTCCGCAGCCTTGCAGGTGCTCTTCAGTATCTGACGTTCACCAGGCCAGACATCTCATATGCAGTTCAGCAAGTCTGTCTACACATGCATGATCCCCGGGAACCACATCTTGCTACCCTAAAGCGCATCCTCCGCTACGTGCGTGGCACTCTGCACATGGGTTTGGTCCTACGCTCCTGTCCTCAGTCCGACTTGGTGGTCTACTCTGATGCTGATTGGGCCGGTTGCCCTGATACGCGCAAGTCGACCTCCGGCTATGCAGTCTTTCTTGGTGACAACCTGGTCTCCTGGTCGTCCAAGCGTCAGAATACCGTCTCTCGCTCCAGTGCCGAGGCTGAATACCGAGCTGTTGCCAACGCCGTCGCCGAAGCCACCTGGTTACGCCAACTATTGTCTGAGCTGCACGTTCCTTTGCGCAAGACAACGTTGGTGTATTGCGACAACATCAGTACAGTCTACATGTCTTCGAACCCCGTTCAGCACCAACGCACCAAGCATGTAGAGATCGATCTACACTTCGTTCGGGAGCGTGTTGCACTTGGTGATGTCCGCGTTCTTCATGTCCCTACGACATCCCAGTTTGCCGACATTTTCACCAAGGGATTGCCGTCATCTGTCTTCACGGAGTTCCGATCCAGTCTAAACGTTCGTTCAACCGACGATTCGACTGCGGGGGCGTGTTAGACAGCCGTATATGGTGTATATGCGTGTGGGTCCTGCGCCTGGCATTATAAGCCGGCCGGCCCTGTGTTAATTAGATTAGAGAGATTTGAGGAGATTGCTGATTTGGTTAGAGAGATTTGAGGAGATCTGTTTTGGTATTGTTTCCATAAACCACAGATCTCCTCACTCCTATATATGTACCCTGGTTCCCCAAATCAATCTATTAATCACATTCCACGCAATCTCATCTACTTTCACTTACGAGAATGTCCTATGTTGAAAGAGTTGCCAGAAATAAATGGTCTTTTTTTTCCCATTTCAATGTCTCAGTCCCATATGTCATTGTCCTGGCAACTCGGTCAAACTCGTTAAGCAGCACGGTTTGGCTCGTTGAGGAAATGAGCAAAAAATGGTGCTCGGCTCGACCAAAGGGCTCGAGCTGGCTCGTTAAGAAATCCATAAGCAACAATTAGTTACTACTAGTAACACATACACAAATTAATATCATGTCATCATTCACCAATCACCACCAAATAAAAGAGATCATGAGTTCATGACACTCACCAAGGAAGAGGCAGCTGAAGGGGTGTCAGGTGGGGGTGCACTTATCAGCATCGCCCTAGTACTAGAAGGCAGCAGGAGGGGATATTCAGTTGGTCAGGATATTCAGGCAGATGAGTCCGAGTCGGTTACTGCTACGTAACCAAGTAGGACTAGGATAAAGAGTCCAAATTGTAATAAGCTATTATAGTTTCCTTATGAGTTCTAGTACGTATGATAGGATTAGTCTTATATAAAGGGAGCTATTGTAATCAGAAAGGTAGCAATAGAAATTCAGTCTTCTTCATAATTCCTCTCTTCCGAATCTCTCCTGATCTTCCAGCTGCTATCTTCCTCATCTGAGTTATCACGGAGCCATCTGACTCCGACCTCGCTGGGGCTCCGGACGGCCTGCCCATGCACGGGTACAATCTGCGATCCCGCAATCGTGCCCGTGACAAGGGGGGTCAACTCCGTTTGGCCAGAGCGAGGCGGCTTTGTAGAGGAGATGAGGCGGTGAGGGGTTGCACGGTTGAACTCTGGTGTTGAGACTATGGGTAATGGGCCTAAGTGTTGTTGTTGGGCTGGGTTTGTTGCTGCTTGCTGAACTAGGTTTTAATTTAATCGAGCCTAACAAGTAACTCGCGAGCTGGCTCGGGCTCGGCTCATTAAGCTAACGAGCAGAAATGCCTGCTTGGCTTGGCTTGTTTATGTCATGAGTTCAAGCTGAGCCGATTCACGAGCTTTGAGCTTTTTTACACCCATAGTGGCAGGGGTCACCAACTTGTGTGTTTAATAATTCTGGTGCAAATTTGTACACAGTAGTCAGTACCATAATTGTTAATGCTGTTATGTTCTGGCTGGAATGGGCGGAACATTCCGGTTTGGCAAGGAAAATGGCACACAAACGCCTCTATCCCATACCGGCCAAAATTCCGGGCATTCTGGCCGGATCTGGCATTCCAGCCATCTCAGTACTAGGTGAATTATAGACTAGAAAAGGAGCACGGGTGGCAGCTCATCTCGTTGAGGTCAGGGAAGTGAATGAGATTGGAGGTGAAAGCTTCAGATTCTTGAGCAAGAGCAGGAGAAGGATCGTAGTCTCTCACTGCATGGTGGAGTAGGAGCAGCAAACGAGTTGAGTTGGAACGGGAGATATCAATGTTCAGGTACTGTCTGTTTGGTGGATTGAACAGGAGAAAACAAAATGGTGAATGGGAGGAGAGACCAAGAGAGACGGAAGAGCCGAATGAGGAGATGAAAGGGAGACATGTTAAAGACAAGGGATATGTGGTCTGGTCTGGTTGCGGTAAAAAAATGAATTGTCGTAACTTGTGTCTTCCTGGGTCAAAAAGCAACTGTAAATGGCAATACCCATTTCTATGGTACACATACAAATGTACACAATAGCTTCACAAATTGCATATGCTCTAGTAAAGGATCCTCTTGACAGTAGAGATTGTAGGTTTAGATATCAAAATATTTTCCATATATGATATAACTTGTGCAAATAATTTAAAAACCGGGACGGCACACCGGAATGCTCTGGTACCGGAACATTCCATTCCAGACACGAAACTGGAATAGGCACTGGAACGGAATTGACAAGTATCATCAGTACCACCATGTTATGCCTCCAGCCGATTTGCACTTTATGTTTTTGTTCTCACGTGGTGGGTGCCTCCAGATAATTTCCCAGTCAGCTTCAACAATCTGGCTGCTAATTTGTTTTTGTTTTCTCGTGTTACCTTGGCAGATTACTGGGCTAACAAACAATTCTTACTTTGAGGAAGCACATGAGGTTCGGCATTGTGTTAGAAAGCACCCTGACCTTGGCCGTTTTGTGCTTCAAGTTGCTAAGGTATGTACCAAAATCAAAGAGATGGATGCGTGAAAAACTGCTTTCATGTGCATTCCATTGGCCAAAGCTCACGATGCACTATTACATTCTTCGACATACAAACATCACTGCATTGTGACTAGCCAACTATGTTTTCCTGCAAAGGAATATAAATAGTAGCAGGATGCTCTATGCTGCTAACATTTATTTAACCATGTTAGCATCCATTTACTAAGCCGATTTAGATCTACATTTCTTACATAATTTCTAACGTAATTATGCCATCATTTTCAATCACAGAGCAGGCTGGACCGTATGCTGTACGTAGGACTCACAGAGGATCATGAAGAATCTGCGAGGTTGTTTGCTCATATGGTAGGAGCACAGGTGCTTTCACAATCTGGAACATTGAACTTAGATATCAAGGAAGATCCACCGGTTGGCAACGGTAAGATACCTTGCAGGCTTGCACCCTTACTCCTTTATAAAGTATCTGCAGGAATCATATTCATGTTACCTTTTTAGATTGAAGAGCAACAACCCTTGTTATGGTAGCTGGTACTGTGCATGAACAGTACCATGTGCTGTGGCTTTGGGTGGGATTAGGAAGGGATTAACTTCCCCAATAAGAATATCTATTTCCCTAAATAATTGATTAGTTTCCTAGTATAGGGATTAGTTAATTGGTATCTTATTAGTTAGGAAGGTCATCAATTAGATTGATCCTATCAATAATTGTTAGAAGAGCCCTCTATATAAGGAGGTCTATTGTAAACGTTGGTATTAAGCAAGAAATAAACAAAGTTTAGTCCCTAACCGGTTGGCTAAAGATTAGAGCCTCCTTGTTCGTCTGGAAGAGTCCCAGTCGAACTTGGAGGGTGGTTCCTCACCTCCCTGGCTATCTACGGTACCACCATTCCCACCTCCCACCAATCAACCCGTTCCATAGCAACCCCTCAGTTTTATTTTAATTGAATCTGAAAGATAAGAGAGCAATGTTTTGGGATCAAACATCCCTGAATCAAATAGCAAAGCATAACTAGAATTTTTGGGCCACAAGCCCACAACCCTTAAAGCAAGACAAAGACAGTGGACTGCTATACCAGAGAATTAAATGACGGTACATAAAAAAAAACTAGATCTGCGGGGGGTTAGACGGCCCCGGGCATTTTGCTTAAGAGAAGATCCTCTCACGCAGATCTAGAAAATCCCCGAACCCCTGCTCCACCCTTACACAGGGGCACCGTCGCCCGCGTGAGAAACGACCAACGACCTGGGCCGGGCCTTCGACCTGTGCTTTGGTGTGGTAGCAGGCGAGGGGATTTTTTTACCCCCAGACCTGAAATTCGCCCTGCGGGATTCGAACCCAGGACCTGGGGGGTGCTACTGAGGCGCTCTAACCACTAGGCTAGAGACCCGTTCGCATGACGGTACATAACAGAACAACATAGCGAGTCCGCATAAAAACAAAACAACATATCATTCAGCAAAGTGCCCAAGTTCAAACAAGTGCATAAGCAGGCAAGTAACATGTGTATGCCGCACTGTGTCTAGAGACTGGGGTAGTTATTGAAGCAGGAACTTTATTATCAGCAAGCTTTGCTGAATATTAAAAGCATTAGGACAAGAAAGTAATATTTTGTGAAACCAGTAACATCATGAAATAATGACATAGAGAAAGCAACAATGCTTGTGAAAGTGTTATATTGGTGTCATAAAAAAGATAGGGTTGTCTATGTTCTGGGTGTATGATGATGCTCCATTTTTCTGATGTACTTATGCAAAAGCAAAGATTTTTTTTTTCTCGAACACGCAGGAGAACTGCGCAGCATTATATTAATAGAAGAAGGTTGGAGTCATACAGAAAGACTCCTAAACACACACACACACACACACACACACACACCCTATAAAGAGGTGGATAAGCGCCTTTCAATAGGAAGGGACGACCCAAGGCTCAGAGAGCAGACTGCTCTAGTCAACACCCCTAGAGGTCAGACCTCTAGCTCCGGTCAAGGTCCACAGCCCAGCTTCCTCTCTAACCATGTTTAACAAGTTGACAATGCTAGGAGAGGCTGCATTGAAAACACAGCTGTTCCGATGCTTCCAAATACACCAAGCCCCCAAAATGATGAGGGAGTTGAGCCCTTTACGCACTTCTCCAGTCACAGCCGCAGCCACTCGTTCCCACCATGCGTCAAAAGAAGGTTCACTGACCGCCGGAGCCAAATGGGAGAGGCCAACGCTGTGGAGAATGAAATACCAGCACTGCCTTGCAACCACACAACCAATGAGTAGATGCTGCAGGTTTTCTTCCTCCTGATCACACAGGAGGCACTTGCCTGGGTGCTGAAGACCTCGCCTAGCCAATCGGTCAGCAGTCCAGCACCGATTATGGGCTGCTAGCCACATGAAAAAACGGCATTTGGGTGGAGCCCATGTCTTCCAAATCCGCTCATAAGGTCTGAAGTAAATCCCCCCCTCGAAGAGAGCCTCATATGCCGATGATGCCGTATACTGTCCAGAATTAGAAAATCTCCAAATATGCTTGTCCGGCACCCCGATTTGCAACTCTACCACAGAAATGATGTCCCATAATACTAGATATTCCATCAAGGCTTCAGGAGAAATTGATCCTTGTATATCCTCTATCCATCTGTCATTAATCATGGCCTCTAGGACTGAACGCCTTGCTGCAATTCTTTTAGATACCAAAGCATACACCCGAGGTGCAATTTCCTGGACATTTTTTCCACCCAGCCATTTATCTGTCCAGAAAAGCGAGTTGGCTCCATCTCCAACCTCTGTAATCACAGCCATAGAGAGAAGACATTCCATTTCCATGTTGCTTTGGAGAGGCAAATTGGCCCATGGTTTGTTTGGTTCAGACTTCTTGAGCCATGACCATCTCACCCTTAATGCCAAACTGAGAGATTTAAGATCTGAAATCCCTAGACCTCCAAGCTCACGTGGCCGGCACACTTTGGGCCAAGAAATCAGGCAATGCCCTCCATTGGCTTCCTTCCGTCCTCGCCAAAGAAAACCTCTTCTAATCTTGTCAATTGCCTTGATTGCCCAAGTTGGTAACTGTGTTGCCATGGTCAAGTAAACAAGCATGGCAGTTAACACATATTGAACTTGCACCACTCTTCCTGCACGTGTCATCAAATCTGCCTTCCAACCTGAAAGCTGATCAGCAATTCTGTCAATCACCGGCTGGATTTGCTCCTTTGTGAGTTTATGGACAGTGAGAGGCAGCCCAAGATACTTGCATGGAAAGTCCAAAATTTCACAAGGGAGCATGCTCTGGATTAGGGTCATATTCTCCTCAGAGCACTGGATGGGGAGCACATTACTCTTCTGCACATTTGTCTTGAGTCCCGAAGCATCTCCAAATAGTTCAAGCATACGCAGGGTCAAGGAGATATCTGCTGCAGCCGGCCGGATAAATAAGGCCACATCATCGGCGTACAAAGATACTCGATGTTGAATCGGTCTTCGAGAAAGCGGCTGCAAGAAACCAGCCTCCGCAGCCCTGTTGATCATCCAATTTAGGACATCCATAACTAAGATAAAGAGCATTGGCGAGAGTGGGTCGCCCTGACGAAGCCCTCTGCGATGGTGTATATAATTACCCGGAATACCATTAAGGAGAACCCGAGTTGAAGAGGAAGATAACAGACCACACAGCAAGTCACACCACCGGGATCCAAATCCAAGTTTTCGGAGTACTTCCATGAGAAAGCTCCAGGTGACCGAATCAAAAGCCTTTGTGATGTCTAGCTTGAGTAGGATTCTTGGCTGCTTTTGCGAGTGAAGGAATCTCACAGTTTGCTGAACCAACATGAAATTATCTTGGATAAAACGTTTCTTGATGAAGGCACTTTGGTTAGGTGAGACCATTTCATCCAGGCGACCAGCTAATCGATTAGCTAGAATTTTAGTTACCAACTTTGCAAAACTGTGCACCAAACTGATAGGTCTATAATCTTTTACTTGTTCAGCATCTGTCCTTTTAGGCAGCAGGGTGATATAGGCCGAATTGAGCATCCAAAGATTCCTGAAATTTTTTCCCCAAATGGTATGCAAGGCAGCCATCACATCCCCCTTAATTACTGCCCAGCAGGACTTGTAGAACCGGCCTGTGAACCCGTCGGGCCCTGGAGCTTTATCTGAAGGAAGTTGTTTGATGGTGTTCCAAACTTCCTCATCTGAAAACGGAACCTCCAAGTCCTCAAGATTAAATCCAGGAATGTTTAACCTGTCAAGGTCAATGGTCCTCTCCCGAGAGTGGTCTGTACCAATGAGATTAGAATAGAACTCCAGTATATTAGCAGCCTTCTCTTCATGTGCTGTAATGAAGTGATCATCCACCTTCAATTTGGCAATGAAATTCTTCTTTTTTCTATGACGGGCATGCATGTGGAACAATCTAGTATTGGCATCTCCCTCCTTGAGCCAACCAATGCGAGATCTCAAACGAGCAATAGTCCGTGATAGAGAGGCAAGAGCAAGGGCATGATTTTTCAGATTGTTGCGCAGCCATAGTTCATTTGGCTGTAATGGACGGCTTTCTTGTGCAATATCAAATTGATGGATGATCTCCTTTGCCATGTGCAGCTGGGAGCTGATGTGCCCGATTTTCTTATCACTCCAACTTTGTAAGCCTCTAGCTGTTGCCTTGAGCTTCTGGGACAAGGTCTCCATAGGACACTGACAGGACTGAACTGAGTTCCATGCGGACTCTACAGCTTCCATAAAACCCTCCAAGCCGGGCCAAAAGGATTCAAAATGGAAACGCCTTTTGCCAGGCATAATATCTCTGAGACCGAGAATGAGCGGACAGTGATCAGACTCAACAGAAGCTGCACTTTGCAGGAGGCATCCCGGGAACATATCCTCCCAATCCGGCGAACAGAACGCTCGATCGAGCCTCACCAGTGTAGGATCAGCACTAGTGGAAGAACTAGACCAAGTGAATTTCCGACCATGAAGATTAATCTCGGTCACTGCCATATCATTTATCCATCTCTGAAATCTTCCCATCATAGCTCTATTAAGATTTGCATTGTTTTTGTCCTCATCCTTGTAAATTAGATTAAAATCACCTGCCACCAACCAGGGACCTGTGCAATGCACCCGCAGATCCCACAATTCTTGCAAGAAATTGAGTTTCGCCTGATTGTCTTGAGGCCCATAAACACACGTCAACCACCAGGTAGAGCCTGCCGGCGAACAGAACTGGATTGAGGCACAAAAAGTATCAATCCTGCTTGCCCCAACAGATCCCAGACGAGAGCGCCATGCAACAAGGATTCCTCCACTGGCTCCACTCGACGGAAGAACCACATAATTATTATCAAACTCACTTCCCAACATAGATAGAATAATACCCCTGGGTACCACATTCATCTTTGTCTCTTGTAAACAAACAATATCAATTTTGGAGGAGTTTACCAAAACACGAACCGCATCTCTTCTTGCTGAGGAATTGAGTCCTCTAACATTCCAAAACAAAATATGTGCTGGATCCATAACAACAAGAAAGGAAACGACCAGGTTCAATACCTGCAATCAGACCAAACATTCTACCGCCTCAACGGCGGTGTCGTCCTCTGGAGGTGACCAGCCAAAGAGAGCAGCAAGGGCCCTGGTGTGTGAAGTAACCTGGGGCTGCCTGAAACAGTTGGCATACTCCTCCAGAACGCTCTGATCAATTTGTTCTTGTTCCTCATCGACCTCCAAGTCCAGAGCTCTCATGACCCGTTTCTTCAGATGTGTAGGGCAGCCTACAGTAGCGACTGCCTTGAGACCAGCGATGCGTCGGCTTCGTCTTGGGGCTTCAGAAGGCGGCTGCTGCATTTTCTTCCTGCGCTTGTTGATGTGTGGCAGCGGCAGGAGAGCACCTGGCGTCTTAGCCAGAGTATTGATGAACTTCGACGCAGGGCTGACTTGGTCCGTTGGGGAGGGCACGTTCGAACTCTGCTCCTGCTCGATCCTCTTGAGACGGCGCCTTGCGTAGTACCGCAGCGGTGGCTCCGCGGTCGTGGGTCCCGGCGGCGGCGGCGTGGCGTGAACGGATGGGGCCGCCGTGCCCGCCCTTGATGGCTACTCGGAGGTAGCAGGAGCTGTTGGCGCGACCGCCTCCTGCATCGACGCGGCATCTGCGGGTGCCGCCGACGCATCCTCCCGTGACGACGCCGCAGCAGGCCCAGCCGCTCGCGGTGTTGGCGGGGCAGGGGACGGAGCCGACATATCTGGACCTGGAGGGGACGACTCTGGAGCCGAAGCTACAACAGAATCAAGCCCATGAGGAGGCCCATCCACAGTAACACCGAGATGAGGCCCCCGGTTGCTCCGAGGTGAATACAGCCCACTTGACGAAGGCACGTCCGCTGGACCCAACGGCCCAAAGGCCTCTAAACAGACCTTGAACAGAGATAACGCCGATCCCTCGATCCCCTCGCGTATCGGAGCGGCCATGCAGAGCGACTCCTGGGGCGCCGGGACGTCGATCTCGCCCGCTTCGGCTTCGCTGTCAACTTCCTCGGTAAACAACATCGGCGTCTCCTCGTGCGCCTCCCCAACGGTTGGTCCCGTCGGCCCCGCATCAATGCAGGGCACGAGAGCTGAGGAGCCATGGCAGCGGTGGGCCCGCCGTGCCTGGGTGCGTGGGCCCAGCCGATCGTGCACGGACACGCGGGCCTCCACTGGCGCCATCTGCGCCGCCTGAACCGGGGGAGACGCCGGGGAACGAAGTCTTCGTCTCCGGCGACGGCGGGTCGCGTCGTCCTCAGCCGGAGGGGACGACGGAGGAGCATCTTCAGAGTTGGACGCCCCCAACCGAGAGACAGCGATTGAGATAGGATACCGCAGAGTACGCTTGCCAGGCTGGTCCTCCGCCTCCAATGGTGGTTCGACGATCTCAAGCTCCATCATGGACGGGATGCCCTCAGGGTTCGAGCACCAGGCCCTGAGCACAAAGACGTCGCGCCGATCCTCCGTGCTCGGGTGTACCCTAGCAATCCAGCAGTACTCGTCAAGGAGCAGCTCTGCAGTGGACAACTCCCAAGCATGGGGCGGAATGCCTCTGATCTCCACTTCAACGGCGAGAGGAAGGCACGCAGCTGATGACTGGTGAAGCCTTGTCCATCTCATGATGTGCAGCCGGACAGAGGGGGTGATGATGGGCCGCCCTCCATTGTAGACACGTTCATAACTCCCTTCAGTAGGCAAGATCAAGAGGAAGCTGGCCTGCCTCAACGGACGAATGATCAGCCCATCTTCCTCGACCTCAAACCTGCTTGCAATCGTTGAACGCACAAGCTCCACCGAGCCCTGCTCGTTATCACCAATCAGGTTGATGACAAGGGCTCGAGCAAGTTCGTCTTCTCTTCTATCCATGGACGCAGAACGATCCAGAATACGTCTGGGCTTCAACAGGGGTACATCATCTGCCAAGGGGTGGCCATCAACACGCGGGCCAGAGCAGCAGGAATCGTCCCCATCAGCAGCATCGCCTGCTGGAGACCCAGCCGCTCTCCTGCCGCCCGCCCGACGAGCGCGACGACGACGCCGTTTTCTTCCCGAAGCGATCGCCGCAGCGGCCGGAAGGGGCTCATCAGTCGCCGCCGTGGGGGGCTGCTGGGAAGCCATCTCCGGTGAGGCCACAGGACGCCAGGCCCACCTTGCTTGTGGCCGCAGTTCCGCCGGGTGCCGGGATGGGCAGCAGGCAGAACGATGGCCAAGCTCCCGACAAGTGAAGCACCGGGGCCTAGAACGACACTCCCCCGCACGGTGCAGACGAGAAAAACAATTGAAGCACCGCCCCCGGAGATCAACAGGCACGACACGACGTGGAGGAACCTCAAGACGACGTCGCTCCCGACGAGCCCTACGACTTTCCTTTATCTGCCAGCCATTGAGATCAGGGATATCCTCTGCCGCCCGAGACCGCCAGGCATCAGGGTGGAGGACGATTCGTGGCGCCGGTCGCGGGGAGACCTGCAAGGGCGCCGCCGAGGCTATAGGGTGCAGAGCACCTGGAGCCTTCGAGGCCGCACCCGAGGTCATCGTAGCCGGGAAAGAAACGGAAGCAGCGCCGGCGAGCACGTCACGGAAGGAAGGAAGGATCTCGTCGCCTGACATTCCAGAGGGAGG
Source organism: Dendrocalamus latiflorus (assembly GCA_017311315.1). Lineage (NCBI taxonomy): Eukaryota > Viridiplantae > Streptophyta > Magnoliopsida > Poales > Poaceae > Dendrocalamus > Dendrocalamus latiflorus. The sequence goes on from CM029659.1 coordinate 3,247,774, forward strand.
GAAACGTCTCTCCACCTCTGGGACTTGGACCGACCAGTAGCAGCGGCGTCTGAGACGCGGGGAGGCGAGGGGGTTTGGGTGGCCGCCGTGCCCGGAGTAGGCGACGGCGTGAGGCTGGTGGAGGGGCAAGGCGGAGCGCCGGGGGCTGGGAGGGGGGCGGAGCCAGGGGCTGGGAGGGGGACGGAGCGAGGGGCCATCTTACCAGCAAATAGGTATGCAAAAGCAAAGATGATAAATGAGGATCTAATCTCTATCTTGTTCTCACAGACTCTCACTCATCCATGCTGGATCCAGAGGAAGAAGAAACAAATGAACATATGGTAATAGGGTGGTTAAGATTTACATTGAGTTATTTAGTTTTGCATGACAAGATGGTTTAATTTTTTACGACTGTACTCACATTTCTGCTTTCCTGATAGAATAGCACCCATGGTTGGGAAAATAATGAAGCTTTGAACACTACGGAGGATGATCATGGAAAAGGAAATGTATTACAACTACCTGAAATGTGCAATTATTTGCGTAAAATTTTTCTATTATTATCTCGTCATCTCAACACGATGCTATTTCTGATGCCAGATGACTGTTGGTAAATTGATGGAAGCTTACGAGAGTTGCATTGCAAAACTGCGAAAGTCTCAATCTAAACGTCGTAAAATATCCTTAAAAAAGGTTGATGAAGCAGACTTTTCGAAGGAGGTGAGAATGAAAGGGGACTGAAGTGCTTGTAGTTTGAAGATTGTTTTTTATTCATTTCCTTCTTTGCTAATGATATAAATTTGTATTAATATGCACATACCTGAATCTTATTTCTTTGTGTCAGTACTCAGTAGTCAGTACCATGTAAACATCGAGGACCAGAAATACTAAGGAAAAGAATTCTATAACGTGTACTGTTTTATTAAGTGCACTTGTATGGTTTCCAAATTAATTTGTTGTATCAATTGAAATGTTGGTTAGCATATTATTTTATTTATCAAATGTTTCATTTCTCTATGTTATATTGTTATTGGATGTTTTAGACTTATTCATCACTTCATCTTTGTAATATTTGGCGTTATTCTTCATTTTTCACCTGTACATTTTGCTTGTCCCTTTGAACTGGCAAGGCTGCTGTGCTCAAAACCTCACATACATACATACATACATACATGCATGCATGCATGCATGCATGCATGCATGCATGCATGCATGCATGCATGCATGCATGTCTGGTTATTGCACATATATATGTCATATAGAAATTCCATTTAAACTTGGAATGTTTTGATTGTGTCTCTAGCTTATCTGATGAGCTGTGCTTTCTTATTAGAATATTTGGACATTGACATTGGAATATTATGGTTTTTTGAAGATTACAAATTATGTTTTCAGGCACGGCATCAGGTACCCGAGGCAATTTTGAAGCAAATTATCTCCTTGAACAGCCTTGACATGGAACTCTATGAGCATGCTAAGAACATTTTTGCACAAGAACATCTTATGCTAAAAAGTCAGCATTCCATGGTGGGGCAGCACAAACAATTGGCAGATCAAAAGGTTTGTTCAAGCTCATAGTATGGTTATTTATATGATCCATTTTAGTTTGAACCTTTTCCTACCAGAATTTAGAACCTCAGGACATCTTGTTTGGTAAAAGCATTACAAAACATTCTCTATAATTCTACCAAAAAAGGAATTATGCTTCACATAAATCATCACTACCAAAGTATTTCGTTATCAAGCAAAAAGGTTACAAAGACTAAGAAAAAGGGGTTCAATAGTGCTGTAATCTTGGGGACATGGACGCTCTGGAATCACAGAAATAGAATAGTTTTTGATAGAGCATCGCCTTCCGTGTCGACGGCCCAGCAATTCTTCATGGAGGAATTGAGGCTCTGGAGCTTTGCAGGTGCTATTAAGCTTCAGGAGCTATTTTTTGGTTGGCATGTGGATCTTGTGTGAGTGATTTGTTCAGGTCGGGTCGTTGTGTTGCTTAGTTAAGTGTGTGTGTGTGTGTTTTTAAGTTCTTTTGGCAACCTTTCCTTTTTTCCTAAGGGAGGGAAGGAGGTTGTTTGTACGGGAGTCACTCCTTTTTCTCTCTTAATATAAAGATACGTAGCTCTCCTGCGTGTTCGATAAAAAATAAAAATAAAAAAAAGTATTTCGTTATGTTGTGTTTTCTAAATTATTTTACACAGCATGAATAGTTAAAATTTAGTGTTTGATGCATTTGCATATGCAAGAGAGGATTATAGTATAGATAGACTTCGTGTATGCTATGATGCTACTTGTACTTATTTGCTTCATAATACCATTGCCAACACATGTTGGCATCCATTACACTGTTTAGATTTTGGGGCTTGCTTCTCCTTATCTATTATTTCTCGTAAGAATGTCAAGGTTAGCTAGCCTTATGTGCTTTGTCTTCTCTCTTTCAGGGCTGGATAGACACGGTCTGCAACTCCTGGAGTTGCTTTCCTTCGAAGGTCGTTGTGTTTGGTCTCGTGATCACGATGACCATTGTTTTTGTCGTATTTGCTGTACCAGCGAGAAGAAGAACGTTTAAACTTAAGGTTTGATGACGAGATCAGGAGGCAGCCTCTAGATTTTGATGTACAGTCTGATGTTGCCCAGAGATTAACCTTACTATTCTTTCGGGCAAAGATCGATGTTAACAAGCACAAGATCATCACATATAGTGGTAACCAGGGATAAAAAAACTGGCAGATACTGAAAATCCCAGTGGGTACTGGGAGGGGGAAAAACCAGTCGAAAATTTTCAAATGTATAATGCACTACCTAGATTGGTTTAGAGCTTTTTTATGCTAGATTACCTATTGTATGAACTAAATATGCATAAATATACTAGTCTCAACATTTTGTGTTAGGTTTTATCTAGATTTTCCCGGTTTTTAGCAGTTTTTCTGATTTTTAAGCGGTTTTTATAGTTTTTCTGATAACCGTTCCAGTTACTGGTTTTAAAACAGCCGAAATTCAAATTTTAATACCTTTTTCATCCTTTTTTTTTGTTTCAACGGTAACCGTTATTGCTTGTCGCCTGGGTTTTTCACTGGTAACGAGATTTCTATCCTAGTCGTAACCTTGTTAACATGTCTCATTGATAGGATGGCTTTTATCGGGGAAAATTGATAGATTGCCACTGCTAAGACCTACGATTTAGGATTTGCCATCTTTTTTGTTTTGGCTTGATGATTTGCCACTCCTAACATAGAAATGGGGCATACTAGCCTGAACGTACATTGGGAAGCTACAACATATGCAACAAAAAATTTTAATATATGCAGCATAAATATTTTGATCTCGAAAAATGGAGAGAGATGATATAGTATCTCATTAAAAATCACTTGAAAATTATAGATTTGGTCTGTATATGTAGATATAATTAAAAACTAGCATGAAAGTTTGGAAAAATATTAATCAATGATGCTATAATCTTTGGAACATTTTAAACACACATGTAACAATTTAGAAAGACACATGCAACAAAAATAACTCGAAGAATGCACATTGCATCTAATAAATGCAACGAGAAACCTATATATTTGCAGGTTACAAATCTTGATATTGTAATTATTATGTTGATTGTTGCATACGTGAAATCAAAATATTACAACAAAAAATACAACAACTGAGAAACAAATCTATAGCAATCGGAACAGATCATGCAACAAATGAAAAAAGGGGCTACAACACGGTTGACAAAAATCTTGATGTTGCAATGGTTGTTACTGATTATTGCACACATGAAATCAAAATATTGCAACACGCCTACCAAGTGGTGGATGTACCTAATAGTGCTGAGACGTAGAGCTTGTTGGGGTAGGTCGTGGCAACACTAGCGATGAACCCGTAACAACGGAGCTGAGTTGGTGCTTGTGGAGGCCACGCCTTGGTGACGACAGAGCTTGGAGGAGGCTTAGGGGGCACTCAGATTGGCGATGGCTTATGATTTTTTACTGTAGCTAGTTTATTTTTTACTGTAGCTGAAATGATTTATTTGGCATAATTGAATTTTAAAAAATTTAAAAATAGAAAAACCAGGTTAGCCTATCATGGATAATGTAAAGGAGTACGGGAAAAAAAGCCAAAAAAAAACCCTAAAAAACCAAAAAACGAAACTAAGGAACAGTAAATTAAAAGTGAGAACCTAACGCCAAACTGAACGGGCCTTAATTCGTTTCAGATTTGCCATTCTGCAGACAATCTTCGAGCTCTAGCACAGCAGCTAATTCACCCCCTTCACACTAACAAAGCAGAGCCTTGCGCAGACTTGCCTTGGCGCATTCGTCGTGCTGCGGCAGCTCGCAGACTGACCTCGGGTGGGCGCCAAGCCAGCGGTTCCAGACGAGGCTTCCGACGTGGACCCTGCTGCTGCCAACGGGCGAGCTCGACGTACCACACATTACATTGGGTTCCATCTGCTGAAGCACGGCTGGAGAGGGATGAAACGAAGTCAGTCAATCAGTCAGGGCTCAAAAGTCAAAACTTGTCACAGTCTATTGGTATAAGCCAACTTGGTAATTGGTAAAGAATTTAGTAACACTTAACAATGATCTAAAAATAGCACTGAAACAGTACAAACGAGACAAATCCATAATGTATACAAACAAAATCACCCAATAAGCTACACCAAGAAAAGAGGAACGACAATAGCTAGGAAAATTGGCAATACTTCATTTCAAACATGAAAAGTAGAACAAAGCCGTACAGGAAAGTAATTCATAGTTTGATGATGAATGGCCTGGTAAGATTGGTAAAGAATAAGAACTCTACACAATTATGATGACCACCACCTGCCTGAGTGAAACATTCTTCACCTTAGTATGTCTGCCCCGGTCAGATTAGTGGTGCTACTCATTTTAACAATACGAGCCTCAGCTAGCATCATATGTAAACCAGAAGGAGAAAAACCATGAGAGTACGCAAATTCGAGAACTAACAGAAATCACCATCTGACAAAAAGGCTTACCTCTTATCAGACGTGGTGACAACAATGCAAGGTTTAGTTAATAAGAGAGGAAAGACCAAAGTCAAAAGTATTGAACCATATGATGTAGTATAATCCCCAAACGGTTAGCTAGTTTGATACTAGACGCTACAGATTGAATATGCAAACTGAAGCAAAGCTACATACATACATAATCCAAGAGACAGGGAGCAGGCTACTAGAGGTGGTTCCAAGAACAAATGGTTGCAGCATGGGTATTCGAATTGTATAACCTAGTTGTCTCCCTTGTAAGAAATCTGGTGCCAACATAAACGCAGAAAATCAAATCAAGCAGCGCTTGGAAAAAGAAAAGGCGGGACAAGTATCATTTTCGCACTCGGAACTTTGGATGATGCCCATTGTAGCATTGAACTTCGACAGAACAAACCAACACCGTAGTAGCATTTGAATCTTTTTCACTTAGCTCCCGTTTGGTTCCTGGAAACCAAGCCAAGCATCTCCAGCCTTGTAAAGGAGACATTAGGGTGGTTGGTTCCATTATCCCATTTGAGAGCGTGAGGAAAGCTGGTATGGAAGAAGGCAAGCACCTGGCTTGTGAAGCATGTCACCGAGCGATCTGCGCGCGAGCAGGGAGAGTTGGACCGGTGGACGCAGCAGGCCAGACAGGCGGCGCTACGCGCGCGCTCTGCCACGGCATCTCCTGTGCACATGGAACCATCCACGCCCAGCTGCTCGCCGTCACTGCCCAGCAACCCCCTCGATCGCAGCCCATCTTCACGTCATGAACTCGGTGAGGCATTTCATCGAACACCTGAAGCACAGGGCAGCACCCTTTCCCCCGCAACTTGCTCGGCTGCATTGCCGGTGGCGGTAACTGCTGCGACTGCGGGCCCCACGTCCCCGCCGGCCAGTTCGCCAAACCGCCCACGGTACGGCGGCCTCCTGCCCCGGCTTTGGACATTTTTGACACTGTTGCTACCCGAAAATACCAAAAATGGCGCTGAGGAGAACAAAATTCCAATTTTAACACCCTGTTGACCGCACCACTTAACGGGAGTGTGACACGTGTCAATGGTGCGGTCGGGGACCGCACCACACCGGAGTGGTGCGCTCCCCGACCGCACCACATGGTCACATCAGAGTGAGTGGTGCGGTCGGGGACCGCACCACTCAGGTGTGGTGCGCTCCCCGGCCGCACCATTGGACACGTGTCGCGACGCGGTTAAATGGTGCTGTCAGGTGGGGGCTAGAGTTGGAATTTCGTTTTCGAAGAGGCTATTTTCGGAATTTCGGGTAGCAACAGTGCCAAAAGCGTCCAAAATTCTCCTGCCCCGAACAATTCATCCTCAAGTTACACATTAGTGACATTAGCCATTCTTACATTCTCGGAAAGAAAGGGTTCAGGGGGTTAGTATCAGCTCAACACTTTTGTTTGAGAAAACTAGTAAGGTGCATGTGCGTTGCAACGGAAAGCCAAATAAAAGTGATGCATACTATCAAATATGATCTCAAACAGAATAATAAATATCAATTTTATCTTACATCATCATGTATCAAGCAAAACATACATATTCATACTCGTAAATAAATCAAGCATCATATTAGTGAAGCATGATAGAACAAGTACCACATACAACAATATGTACAAAAATGATAGTAAACAATATTTTTCCATAGTATTTTTAATACATAAATAACTGTCAGACCGTCTTAGAGAATAACAAACCAATTGATAAATAGGACATGCCATAAATATTAACGGGAATTTTAAAATGAAACTGATTTCTCTTTGCCTTTGCCTTTTCCACAGTATTTTTACCTTTGCCTTTTCTCTTTTAGCAATCCTCTCGCAAAGAAGGCGTAATATTTCTAATTCAACCTGCCACAAAAGAGGAAAGTATTATGTTAATAGAAAATACATTTCACCCTAAGGGGTTCATCAAATTTAAAAGAAAGGGGAAGGTGTCTCTTTTACTGCACAAGTCTTACATTCGTGCTATTTGCAATTATTTACACCCCCTTACAAGACAGATCTCACAAATGATATCAGCGCAGAAATGAGCAAGGAACTTTAATGACTGAAGGTCGCAAGCCATTCCTTATGATCCTAGTATTATGTTAATAGAAAATACATTTCACCCTAAGGGGTTCATCAAATTTAAAAGAAGAAAGGGGAAGGTTTCTGTTACAATGAGCAAAGCTAAACTTATATGTAGGAGCATCATCCTGTTCAGGAAAAGAACTACAAGAAAGAGGAAATGCATGTATTTTGCATAGGAAACATGGCACTTGTATGCGGTTATTTAGATATCTCAGGCAAAGAAATTAAGTGTACTTCCAGCTTCATATAAACAACTCGATTTCACATTGTGTTAACATTAGGTTTCCAAGCATACACAAATGAATATGTAATCAAGCTAACTGTGTGAACAGAAATAAACATTAGGTAGAAATTAGTTTTAGTACTATGAAAACTACTAATGTGTGAACAGAAAGGCAAATTGTATGAATCAAGTTGACTGTCAACAATAACTATCTAGCTGTTAGTAGTAGAATAGGAAAAGAAAGCAATACTCATGGATAACCAAACTGTATTTTCTGTAAATCGCACTACAAACTGTATTCTTGCAGGATGGAGAATCTGGCTGGAGCAGCCTGCACAAAGCACTTCATTTTGGCCACTTGTGTGCTGCTGGTGTTCTTATGCAGTTTGGTGCATCCCTCACTTTGCAGGATACCAAGGGCCGTACACCTATTGATCTTCTCAGCAGTCCTGTATCACAGGCCAATGGGGATTCCCCTTATTCAGGTAGCTTAGCTCTCTTCTGTTTCAATAAACACTCAAGTTATCTGATCTCCAATTTTATTCGGTGCTTTGGTACTGGTGTCCTTTTTGGCAATATTTCTTTAGGGTGTGCTTTACAGATCTTATGACATTTTAGTTGCAACGGAAGTCTTCAGTTGGGGAAGTGGGACAAACTATCAGCTGGGAGCTGGCAATGCCCACATATAAAAACTACATGCAAAGTAGATGCCTTGCATGGGTCATACATCAAAATAGTGGCTGCATCAAAGTCCCAATGCATGATTGGTGTTTGCATAGCTTCTAGGATTTTTTTTATTTCAGGACTGTATGAAATCGATTGAGACAATGGACAATACAGAACATGATTGTTGAAGGGCCAGAGAAGTTCAAAACATGGAGCTTGAGCATCTTAAAGAATATTGTATAAGAAAATTCTTTTACAGATCTTGCAATTGGAATCGTATGCTCATTTATATCTTGAGAATACTTTTACAGATCTTGCAATTGGAATCGTATGCTGACATAGAGACTTCTTTGACACAAGGAAAGAGTAATTCCGAAAGGCTTTTAATATTGTGGATAAGGAGCTTAAGTTACATCAAAACATAGATAGCATTTGTAAGGGCACTACTGCAGTCAGTTTAATCAAGCAAGTACTATTGCTTGTTGGTTACCCATTTCCTTATAATAAATGAATTTACACCCTAGAATTCTAGATGCTGACAATTTAAAGTTATGCCACCATAAACGAAAGATACCTGCATATTACTTACAACAAAAGTAAGAAAAATTGGGAGTTGAGACACTTACACATAAGAAGGCGAGCACCCTGCGTCAAATAAGAATAGTGTAGAAGCGCTTGGTTTGAAGGATGAAAGGATGAAATGTGCACTGCAAGGTAAATAGGTTTCTGTTACAATGATCAAAGCTAAACTTATATGTAGGAGCATCATCCTGTTTAGGAAAAGAACTACAAGAAAGAGGAGCACCTACCTGTGTATTTGGGCCTGCTAAACTTATATGTAGGAGCACCTACCTGTGAAAATATAAGAACTAAATGGTGCTAAGCAACATTTGTAAATCAGATCACAAATGAAAATAAAGAGATCCAATCGCATTTTATATCTCTCATGATCAAGAAATCAGATCACAAATGAAAATAAACAGCCAGACTTCAGAACACAATAAAGACATATATTCCTCTATCCATATGCAGTAAAACAAATTGTGTAGGTCCTTATGATCACATCGCAAAACCTGCAAGACATGTGCTTTCATTGGGAGCAAAAACATCTCTATAGAAAAGCTGTCTTGCAAGGATCACATTGTGAAGTTGTTCTACGATATATGGTGTAGAACTGCAGATAAGAACCGTAACACTATTCCTCATGTACAGGCAAAACAATAGATCATATAAAGTAGCTAATGAGACTGTAGAGCTAGGTAAGTAGACACACTTTTCTAGTCACTAAAGCATGGATCCCACTTATTGATCTTGTAATTCTGACGATCAAGATGTACAAAAATAAAATTAGATATAAGCAATAACAGTAAAACATAATGCAACAGTTATAATGAAAAGGAAGATCAATCTTACCAGTCTGCGTAAGCCACAGCCAGAAGTTGGGACATAAGTATTTACCAAGTAAAAACCATCAACTCCAAAGTAATAACCCTGCCCTCCTGATCGTGTTCTGATATGCCAATTCCGTATTGGGCAAATTGTATGAATCAAGCTGACTGTCAACAATAACCATCTAGCTGTTAGTAGTTGAATAGGAAAAGAAAGCAATACTCATGGATAACCAAACTCTAGAAGCAGCTGCAGAACATGAGAAACCAGAGCTAAGGGTAATTCTTGTCCGACAATTAGATGCCAAAGTAAATAACAAAGCACACATAAAAAATCTGATTAATAATATTCCTCGCTGAGGCTATGCTGCGCAGGGAAGAGAGTTGTATATATAAGGCAATGTATTATTCTGATTTTCATTTAGTATGATTGTATGAACATGGCAGTATATAGCTCAGCAGCCGAACGGGCAATGTGATCCAGGTGACCGTTGCCTCATCGAATGTTTTTTTATTTATGTGCATGCATGACGAATGAACTAAGAGATAAATTAAAATTGTAACACCCAGTCTGACAACACCTACACATTTAGTATGACAGTTGGGCATGTTTCAGCACACTACAGACTTCAGACAGGTCTGAACATCCAAGTAATTATGATCAACACCCATATATAGGATCAAACAAACTTAGAAGCAGACCTGATGAGGATGCATATATAAACAAGAGGTTCTACACATGTAGATAGATGAAACACCTATTGCATATTCAATAGAACATTAAAAATAATAATAACTTTTGTATTGCAAACAATTCACAAAGACATGGAAAAATGAAATAAACACAGTAAGAAACCAGCCAAATCTGAACTAAATGGCTGGTACGCTCAGTTATCATGACATCATTGAGAAAAGGACAGCTTGAATGGCTACATTCAACTAATGTTTTTAGGTCAACTTTAATTCTTTGAAATTTATCCCCTAATTAAGCTTTGATACTGAGTATTGCAATGAGTTTAGAACCTGAAGGAAATACTACCACCCATTTTCAGACCTTGGGTTGAAACCTACTACCAGTGAAAAGTTACAGATCTTATGGTTTCACATGGAAACACACTATATCCACAACACGGCAAAGAAAGAAAAAAAGGACCGATTGCCTTGAGCATTCATGAAAACATCCCTAGCAAAACAGACCTCCCATGAAGGGAAATGAGCAGCCTCACATTAATACTTGCTGCCTTGCATGACTAAACCTTGTAGTGGATTGATAATGTGGTGGTACTCACCTTGCTGCTATCGTAGCAAAGAAATGAAATGGGAAAATACAATGTTTGGTGTCTACCATTGACATGCAAGCAGCACCTGCCCTAATCGGGAGCACCTCCCTCACCTTCTGGAAGCTGCAGACCGGGCGGCTGCACTCGGGGCTGCCGCGGCAGACCTCGACCTCGACGTCGGCGGGCACGCCGCAGAGGACGCCGCCGCCGATGGGCAGGTCCCGCGCAAGACGAAACAGCCCGAGGCGGAGAGAGATCCGCGCCGCCTCTAGATCTGGGGTTTGGTGGGGCGGTGGCGCTAAGGGAGGGGGCGGCGGAGAGGAGGCAGGGCTGCGGTGCAGCGGAGAGGAGGTTTTTCTAGGGGCGGTTGCGTAGGGGAAGGGGAGGAGTGGGGGAGGAGGAGGCGGCAGCGCGGGGTGGGGAGGAGAAGGCGGCAGCGCGGGGTGGGGAGGAGGAGGCGAGGGCAGATCGGAGGAGCGGGGGAGGAGGAGGCGAGGGCAGAGCGGAGGAGCAGGGGGAGGAGGAGGCGGCAGCACGGGGTGGGAAGGAGGAGGCGAGGGTGGAGCAGAGAAGCGGGGGAGGGGGGAGGAGGCGACGGCGGAGCAGAGGAGCAGGGGAGGAGGAGGCGGCAGCAGCGCGGGGGGGGGGGGAGGAGGATGCAGCGGCGGAGCGGAGGAGCAGGGGGGAGGCGGCGGCGCGGTGTGGGCAGGAGGAGGAGGTGGCGGCGGCGCGGGGTGGGGGGAGGAGGAGGAGGCGGCGGCGGAGCGGAGGGCGGGGGAGGAGGCGACGGCCGAGTGGAGGGAGGAGGCGATGGAGGAGGAGGGAGGCGAGGGAGAAATCAGGGGGAGGGCGCACGGATTCGGTGGGGGTGGGGGCGCACGGGCGTGAGGAGGGATGGGTGGGCCCATATGTCAGACAGAGTATATTTTTTTTGTCAGAAGAGGTGTAGGATGCACCATCACCTTGAACTCCTCTTTTTAAGGAGTAGAGACTACAGTTGCGGATCCACACCCCGACAGCGTTGGATTCAGTTCAGGGTGTGAAAAAATATCTAGTATACAGTCCGGATAAATTCAGTCCAGTCTGAATAATATTTTCATGATCCAGCCTAAATAGTCTAGATCATTCCACTACTAAGCCCGATGCATAACTAAATTCTGGCTCCGCCACTGTAACGGTTGTACAGTGGAGTTGTAGCATAACTTAAAAAATGCACATGAATCTCACATAAATTTAATTTTTCGTATAAATCAACAAATATTTCGAACGAGGCCTTTAAATTTCATAGGAGAACTAAGAATTTCATAGAAAATAATTTAATTTTCCGCATGAGTCGATAAAAATTCCGACCTTCCAGAGGCCTTAGTTTGAGCCAGTGGAAAGTTGAGTATGAATACTATATATATTATGTATGGGGGACTCCCCGGAAGGGGAGGCTATCCACGTGTCGCTCCCACGAAACAGCCTGCAAATACTTGGTAATTACGTTTAGATCCCTGATTTTCACAAAAAGGTCCCTAGATTCTTGCGAAAAAGCCCTTACACACTTTTTTTGATGGGCAGTGACCCGCAGTTTCCCGTAATTACGAACAGGCCCTTATTTCTTCCGAAAAGACCCTCTTTTTTTGCGAAAAAGCCCCTCCTCTCTCCTTATATTACGAAAAGGCCCTCAATTTTTTGCGAAAAAACCCCTACGCCTTTTCTATGAATTTTCGCCTCTTTTACTTCGGTCCACACGATGGCTGGCGTCGCGTGGCGCCACGCCTACGTGGCTAGTGTATGATAGGAATGAACTGACCCATTGGCTCTCAGACGTTTATGAGTAACTCGATGTAATAGTATTTACCAATTCTTCCGTTTTTCGTGCCGCTGTCTTGTTAACGCCAGATAAGATAATAGGTGGCAAATCCTGAAACACCAAACGAATGAAGCGACAAATCCTTTTTTCCCACGAGATAATGCCACAACTTAGGTGGTGATCAGTTGGGCTTTTTTTTATTGCTTATGGCTGAAAGCACTGTAGATGGCTGAAAAAACACTGTAGCTGACAGAAGCTTATTTAGCATAATTAAATTTAAAAAATTAAAAAATATGTTAGCCTATTATGTATAATACAAACAAATACGGGGAAAAAAAGAACCGGCAAAAAAGTACCCAAAAAAGCTAAAAATTCAGGAAAAGACGAAATTTGTGAATAGTGAAAAATAAGCCGGAAGCCGGAAGCTTAAACCGAATTGATCAGACCGTGCTACCAACAAATTGCCTGCCCAAAAGGGCTTTAAAAAAGTGGCTTTTTGCCTACAAAGAGATTATAACAGCTGTTAGATTTTTTAGAAAAAAATAAGAAAAATAATTAAAAATGAAACAATTTGAAAAAAAAAACACCGCTATATCTTTTTGAACAACACAAAAGAATAAAGAAAAAAACCGAAAAGCCAAAATAGTAGGCCAAAAAATCCAAATAAGCTGAAATTTAGAAGCCAGAAGCTGAAGTTGTTTAGCACGGACCGCAAGTCCACAATTTAGACACCAACATCAACACTGCAAGAAAACTTGGCTACACTGCAACTCAAAATGACTGACGATAACGGATACCCTTAGCAAGTTGCTTCAAAATCTTTGGGCAACATTGTACCAGGAAGCAAACACATCTCGATAAAAAATAATAATATTCTGATAGGTTGGTACAAAATTTTGATGTGGTTACAATTGGCTCAACTCAGCATAACAGTGTCCTTATCCATCCTAAGTCCAGGCTTCTTGGGCAAGGAAGTGACGGTGAGGCATATTCCCCAACTTCTCATGTGTGCGCCAATCAGATTCTTGGTGCTGCATAAGATAACAATACTTGCCTCAGATATATCATTAGGAGTACTACGGCAGGAACTAAGAAGAAAATGAAGAGAGCACACAAATTGACAGAAATTGCTACCAGTACAAGATACATTACCTCCGCCAATCGTGGCTTCAGGAAGTCGTTCTATCGAGTACCTGTGTCGAGTGATATACATGATTGGAACACCAGGAACCTGCCAAACAACATGTACACGTTATTAGTGTAAGAGCAACGCTTCACGATACTAGGTCCAAGTGCTGAGCTGTAAGGATGTAAACATACCTTTCTTATCCTCCTTTTCAAATCTCTATCGCAAGTGGCAACGATGTAGCATTTGTGCTGTTACAAAAAATGTGGTTCAGAAGAAAAAACAAATGTTTAACTAAAAGGTAACATAAGCCACAATGACTATTGACTAGCTAGTCTGAAGATGAACTATGTACCCAGAGCAATGAAAAGGTATGAGCTAATCGAAGGACACCACATGCTGACACATTGGCATGCACCGAACACAGTACTTGCATGGGCACAAAAAAATAGCTGAAGCATAATTGGTACATGTGTACAAAGAGTACACATCATCTAATAGGTATTAATAAGGTAGTGCTAGCTTGCAGGGTCAATTCATTCATTTGGGACGAATTTTGGATGACACATGAATACAGAAAGCAAATCAACACTCTCTTTGAAAAAAAGGAATGAGTGCCATTTTTGTTGTTAAACTTTTGATAAAGTCCATTATAATATTGAACTTTCAGGAACCAACTAACCCAAACATCAAAAATTTTAACTTGACTAGCAAAATGATAAATAAAAACACAAATAGGAGGTTAATTGATTCCAGTTGAAAGTTTGCAACATCAAAAGGATATGGCCTAAATCTCAATAACCTACACTTATCTCTAGAAAACATTGTAAAAGGAAGATGCATCATATACAATTTATTTCGCTTTCTCTACCCACTCCCCTTAGTAACTAGACAAGAAATATCCATAAAGTACATTATATGGAGATTATACAGGGATTGGCCGGTGCCAGCAAGTCCCCTAACAGGAACTATCCTCCTCCACCTCTTAAAGGTAAGAGAATATTACTGGTACTTTTACTCCAATCAAACAAGAAGCAATTCAAGGAGGCTGAATCCTACCTGAGTAACTCTCTCGACGATACAGTCATCAGCGTAAGTTCCCTTGTGTGTGCATGCTAATCTCTGGAACCTAGGGTCCTTAGCAATTCTGTAACAGAGGCAACCATGCAATTTACAGGTATTAATGGAAGAAAACTGTACCACACCAGGTACTAATCACAAATATGTGCAATTAACACTTGTCTAGAGTGATGATTTAAGCAACTAATACAGTAATTATTGGGTATGAACAGACCTCAAAGCCACACGATATTTTTGTCCTAGCTTTTCAAGCTCAGCCATAACACAGTCAGTAATGCAAGGGGTGCCTTCATAACAAGACAATAATTTGTCAGGAAAGGAATAGGTAGTTGAAAAGACGTTTAAATGATAGCACAAGCCCTAAGAAGGTAATGAAAAGACAGATAACAGAGCTACAAGCTTACATTTTGCATAAAGGCAGTCCATCATTCCTTTCTCCAAATCCAGCTGCATAGGGGAACAGAAGCATTTAGTCACACAGATGAGCTTTTATCCGTGAAGTTCATGCTTGACTTAAAAGGCACAGCACTAGCAAAGCATGTGATGATCGTTAGAGAGAACATATTTCCCAGTCCCACAAATGCAAGACTTGTGGTTTCTTTCACTAAAACTAGTCACCTACATCTAAGTCCTACATAAACAGTTACCCTAACCATTTGCCTTAGCTGTCAATTAAGTTTTAGTATCTGGTGCGAATTAGTAGCTCCAAGTTAGTGTTGAAGCTTCTTACATTGACATATGGTCCTGTGGATCTAGAGTCCTCCACATGTTACAAACAAGTGAAATTGTGTACTACCTTGCTTGTCACACACGGCCTAGCATATATGCCTGTCATGACGTGTCAATAAGCACTACAACTCAATCGTTTCGAGCGCTGTTGAATGTAAGTCGAAATTGTCCAAGCCCAAAGAGAGGCAGTTGTAACTTGTAAGACAAGCTCTGGTAGTCGGTAGATACTAAAATACTTGGTACAATTGAGATTATGCTGGGCTTCATGACATCAAGCAGTGAAACAACAGAAATCTGGCTAATTCAATAGTGTTGGCCTCCAATCTCTCTCGCACACAACTCACGAAATTGGCCTCGTTTTCACGAACGCACAGAGGACGTGAAGAACACAGAAGATTTTTGTTGGTGCTGTGTTGCTTCAAAGCCGCACCATTGATCCTCTATTTATATGCAAAACAGAGACCGTACTGGAAGCAAACAAACTCCATACACATACTCGGAATCCAACTCTAAACTGAGTCCTACTCCTAAACTGAGTCGTAACCAACTGGAAAAAACAACGGATTACACTAACAATCTCCCCCTAATCCTGTTGTCTTCACTTGATCCCGATTACACCGATACTGTCGCGTAGCTGCAGGAACTGAACGCGGCCGAGTGGCTTCGTCAGGATGTCCGCGAGCTGTCGTCCGGTTTCAGTGAACTCGAGAACAATCTTCCCTCCATCGACCGCCTCACGGATGAAGTGAAATCGGGTGTCGATGTGTTTGCTCCTGTCATGGAGGACAGGATTCTTGCTAAGAGCAATAGCAGACTTGTTGTCCACCCTGAGTTCCGGCGCCAGAAGCTTCTGTTCCAAGAGCTCCTGCAGCAGCCGGTGAAGCCAGACGCCCTGACAGGCTGCTGTCGCCGCGGCGATGTACTCTGCTTCGCACGAGGAGAGAGCCACAACCCGCTGTTTTTGCGACTGCCAGGAGACTGGGCTTGTGCCGAGGAAGAAGAGGATACCAGTGGTGCTCTTTCGCCCGTCAAGGTCGCCGGCCATGTCGCTATCACTGTAGCCCGACAAAGCCAGCCCGCCTCCTTCTTCTCTCGGGTAGGTGACGCCGAACCCCCGTGTCCCGGCGATGTACCGGAGGATGTGCTTTATCGCGGCGAAGTGATCTTCCCGCGGATCCTCCATGAATCGACTCACGTACCCTACGGCGAACGTGATGTCCGGCCGGGTATGAGTCAGATAGCGCAGGCTCCCTACAATGCTCCGATAGCGAGTTGCGTCCACAGGCGGTGCAGTTGATGCCTTGGACAGCTTGAGCCTCTCTTCCATCGGCGTGTGACAAGGGTTGCACTCTGCCATGCCACTCTGCTCCAGGAGCTTCCCAGCATAGGCACTTTGACAGAGCGTGATCCCACTGTCGCTTTGACATACCTCAATGCCGAGATAGTAGGTGAGCAGTCCCAAGTCGCTCATGCGAAACATGGACATCATCTCGCGCTTGAATTTGTCAATGCCTGCTTGCGTTGTCCCGGTGATGATCAAGTTGTCGACGTAGACGCCGATGATCAATGTTCCTCCGGGTGCCCGCCGCGTGTACAGCGCGTGCTCATCCATGCACCGGCTGAAACCCAGCTCCTGGAGGCTGGCGTCCAGCTTGGCGTTCCAAGCGCGCGGGGCTTGGCGCAGCCCATACAACGCCTTGCGTAGCTTGAGCACCTTGTGCTCCTGCTTGTCGACGATGAAACCCGGCGGCTGCTCGACGTAGACCTCCTCAGCAAGGTCCCCGTTCAGGAACGCGGACTTCACGTCCATGTGGTGCACGCACCACCCTTGGTGCGCCGCCAGAGCCAGCAGAAGTCGCACCGACTCCATTCGCGCGACAGGGGCAAAGACCTCGAAGTCGATCCCCTCGCGCTGCGCATACCCTTTCGCCACGAGACGCGCCTTGTGTCTGGTGATGGCGCCATGCTCATCTCGTTTTACCTTGAAGACCCACTTGAGCCCGATCGCGCGGTGCCCGGCAGGAAGCTCGACGAGGTCCCAAGTGTTGTTCTCCTCGATAGATTTCATCTCCTCCAGCATCGCTCGGCGCCAAGACGGGTCGCGTTCCGCCGCACCAAACGTGGTCGGCTCTTCTGCACTCACCATGTGCAGCTCGGCAGGGGCGATCGGTTCTGGCTCCAGGAACCGTATCGGGGCACCAGCGGGTGCGGGACCGATGATGTCCCGCAGCGTCCTGAACCGGTGTTGTGCGCCTCCGTCATCGTCGTGATCGAGCTCGGCAAGCGCCTCAGCCGTTGGCGACACGAACCGCCCACTCGGTGTGCGATCCGGAGTGCCAGGTGGTGTGTGCAGCTGCTCTCCCGAAGCAGGGACCTCCACTGGATCAGCGATGATCTCGTGTTCGATGACGAACGTGCCCATGCTAGACGTCTTCTCCAGTTCGCCGGGATTCGCCCAATCCCAGCTGGCCTTCTCGTCGAACACCACATCGCGGGAGACGTGGACGCGACGCGCAACCGGGTCGAACAGCCGGTACGCTTTCGACCCCGGCTCGAACCCGAGGAGCACCATCTTCACGCTGCGATCATCCAACTTCTTTAGATTTGGGCGAGTTACCTTGGCGTGAGCGATGCATCCGAACGTGCGCAGGAAGGAGACGTCGGGTTTCCTCCCGTGCCAGGCCTCGAACGGCGTCATGCCGTCCAAGCTCTTGGTGGGTGCACGGTTCAGGAGAAAGACGGCGGTGGTCACCGCCTCCCCCCAAAACTCTGACGGCATGCCCTTCGCCTTGAGCAAGCAGCGCGCCATGCCGACGATTGTCTGGTTGCGCCGCTCAACGACGCCGTTCTGTTGTGGCGAGTATGGTGCCGTGAGTTGCCGTGCAACTCCTTGATCCGCACAATACTGCCCGAACTCGATCGAGGTGAACTCTCCCCCCCGATCAGTTCGCAGAATGCGCAGACGCCGCCCGGTCTCGACCTCAACACTAGCCTTGAATTGCTTGATGACGGTAGGCGCCTGATCCTTGCTCGTCAGGAGGCGAAGCCACATGTAGCGGCTGCAATCATCAACGAGGAGGAGAAAGTAGCGCCGACCACCATGAGTCGCCGGTGAGATGGGCCCACACAGGTCACCGTGCACGAGGTCGAGCAGTCCCTCGGCACGGTAGTAGGCCGCCGCTGGAAACGAAGCACGCCTTTGCTTGCCAATGAGGCAGCTGTCGCAGATCTCACCGGGATGACTGATCACCGGGAGTCCGCGCACCATCCCGTCTTGAGCCAACTTCTTCAAAGCGTCGAAGTTGAGGTGGCCGTAGCGTGCATGCCATAGCCAAGCCTCATCATCTTGCCGCGCCATTAAGCACACCGGCCTCGCGATGTTCAAGTTGAGCATGTACAGGCGATTTTTGGCGCGCTTCACCTTGGCAAGCAGTTGACGTTGCCGATCGCGGATCCGCAACACTCCCCCGTCGATCAGCACCTGGCAGCCACGCTCATCGAGCTGGCCAATGCTGATGATGTTGCTCTTGAGCCTGGGAATGTAGTAGACGTTGCTGATCGCCCGGTGTTCACCGTTCTGGCAGGTGAACAGCACTGTGCCACGCCCGCGGATGTCGACCACCGAGCCGTCACCAAACTTCACCGAGCCGATGATGCCCGTATCCAGCTCCGCGAAGAGGCTGTCGAAGCCGGTCATGTGGTTGCTGGCCCCAGTGTCCAGATACCACACGTCGCTGCGCCGCTCTCCCTCGCACCCGAGGTTCACTTGGGCGTGCGTCTCGTCGAGCTCGACGAAAGTTGGCAGTGGCTGCTTGACGTCGTCGGTGAGGGCGCACACCTGCGCCATGAGCAGCGTCTGATCATCATCATCCTCCCGGGTGAAATGGACCTGCTCGCGCTTTGGCTGCCGGCAATCTTTGGCCCAATGGCCAATTTTGCCGCAGTTGCGGCACTTGTCACGACTGACGTTGCGCTCGCGCCCTGGATCGCGCCCGTCATGCCCGGCGTCGCGGCCACCCTCGCCTTTGGGTCGCCGATTGCCCCTACCACAGCGACGGCCATGGCCACCCGACTTGCTCGACGATCCCTCGCCGCTTTGCTTCTCCTTGAGGCGCGCCATCCATTCCTCCTCGGTAAGCAAGAGTTTAGCTTCCGAGGTAGTAGTCGGTGGCGCCGCTCGCGAGATGCAACGATCATCGGCGCCTTTCAGACGCCCGGTGACCTCCTCAATGGACAGCTTGGAGAGATCAAGCATGGTCTCCATGGTGTAGACGACATGACCAAACCGGGGCGGGGCGACGCGAAGGTACTTTTCGACGGCCTTCTGCTCGTCGACGGGTTCGCCGTACTCCGAAAGCTGGCCGACCAGGCAGCTCAAGCGAAGCGCAAAATCCTCAGGATCTTCGCCTTCCTTGAACGCGAGCAACTCGAACTCGGTGCGCAGCTTCTGGAGCTTCGAGTTGCGGACGTGATCGGACCCAATTCGCATAGACTTGACGTAGTCCCATGCTTCCTTGGCCGATCGCTTGATGGCGAGCGCGCGAATCATCTCCTGCGGGACCGCCTTGAGGAGCGCCTCGAGTGCCGCACGATCCTCCTGCAGATCGGCGTCGCCATACTCGACGGCGTCCCACAAGCCCCTCGCCTGGAGCATGACCTTCATTACGAGCGACCAATCCGTGTAGTTGTCGCGCGTGAGCATCGGATAGGACGCGCCTCCAACCTCCCGCACCGTCTTCTGGACCACCATGTCACGGCCGCGAGTGCGACCACGACGAGGGACGAACGGCGAGGCCAAGCGCCGCCCTCGGCCTCCACGGCGCGGCGACATACTCCGGTCACCATCGCTTGCTGGAGCCGCCATCGCGCAGGGATCGAATAGCCTTGCTCTGATACCAAATGTTGGCCTCCAATCTCTCTCGCACACAACTCACGAAATTGGCCTCGTTTTCACGAACGCACAGAGGACGTGAAGAACACAGAAGATTTTTGTTGGTGCTGTGTTGCTTCAAAGCCGCACCATTGATCCTCTATTTATATGCAAAACAGAGACCGTACTGGAAGCAAACAAACTCCATACACATACTCGGAATCCAACTCTAAACTGAGTCCTACTCCTATTCAAACTCCTACTCCTAAACTGAGTCGTAACCAACTGGAAAAAACAACGGATTACACTAACAAATAGGGCAAACCTTGTTCTGGATGGAGAAATTGATGAAATTGGTGTCCACAATAACCCGGTACGGCGGCCCTAGCGCCGTGTTGTAGCTGAAGAACAGCGCCGAGGAGACCTGCGGCCTGCGAACATCAAACCAAAACGACATGATTAATCCAATTATCCAAACAAGAATACAAAAGGCTAAACCCCAAAATACAAATCCCAGTGGACACACTCACACATTCCGGCTGAGCTTCTCCTTCTCGTTATCCTTCTTCTTAGGGTTCAGCACCTCCTCCTTGTACCTAACCAACGCGAAACTTAGGGCTCCAAGAAGCAAGAAACGAACGGGACTGAGAAGAGGGAGTTAGTCGCCTACTTCTTTATGGTCTTCTTGCTGATGATTTTCTTGACGGCGGCGAACTTGGGGCCCTTGCTCTTCGCCTTTCCCATCCTCAAATAGAAACCCTAACAATAACCGCAGCTACTACGCGCTCTGCACTGCACGCGGCGGCGGCGGCGGCGTGCGATAGCTCTTGAGGTCGGCTAGAAAAGAAGAAGGGTTTGCATCTTTGCGAGGAAGAAAGGCGGCGGGTGGTGGGACCCACTTGTCAGCTGGCCATGGTGGGCTCTCTCGGAAATTATAACTGGGCTTTGACCTTACGGCTCAGCCCACTAGTTCTTTGGTTTTAAGCCATTGGATGCGGCGGAGATGTGTGCCTCGCGTTCTGGACCGTCGGATCCGAGAGTATTGTGCGCGTCGTCGTGTTGGTCTGGATGGGGCGGGGCATGGCGGCGGCGACGGCGTTCCGGTGGGTGTTGCAGATGCACCGCGACGTGCGGCTGGCGGCGCAGTTCTACCAGGAGGGGCTAGGTTTCACCGTCAACGTCTGCTCGCTCCGCTTTGCCGAGCTGCAGTCCGGGCCGCTCAAGCTCGCGCTCATGCACACCCACGACAGGTTCCGACTGCTGCACTGTAGTGTTTAGAAGAATTTTTTGTACGGATAATCCTTTTTTATTCGAAAATACATAAATATACCCGCGAGAAATTTTTTTACAAAAATAGTCTCCAGTCGCCGCCCCATTAGGCGACTTCTGCCTTTCGCCCAACCGGGAAGCGACAAAATATCTGTCGCTCGATGATTGAGCGACTGCAAGTAGTCGCTTTCCTGTTAAGCGACTTCATAGTAGTCGCCCAATGGATGGGCGACTTATAAGCGCAGTCGCCCAATGGATGGGCGACTTTAGTCAATCCCCGTGAAATTTTAGAGTTTTGTCAATTTTGTAGTTTTAAACTGGAAAAAAATATGGTATAGTTGTAATAAAAGGTTATGTTTATTGTATATTGTAGGTGCATTAAAAATTTTGCGAAATTTTTTTTAAGAACAATTGACTGTAGAACGTTTGATATATACATTGGTAAGTGATATTTTTATGTTACTAAGAATTAGTGTACCAAGAGTATGTTAATATTGTTAAATGACTTGCTATCTGAATCATTGAATGCGAACACACGAGATAATAACCTTATGTGAATAGAAATAAACTTCATAACATGCCGCGTACAATTTTATTACATGCATAACATATAGCATGATATGCGACTAACCCACCCAACTGCTCGTAACATTTTGTCTACTGGGTGTAGCGTGGTTGTTTCCCCTTTTTATCGCGCCTTGAAGATGGCTCCGCTGCATCCTTTTTCATGTCATTCTTGGACTTGAGAGCTGCCTCCCGAGCTTGAAGCTCTTCCTCCTGACGCTTGATGGCTGCTTCACGCAGACTTAGCTGCTCCCGCCTCCTTTGCAGCTCATCCTCCTTGCCCTTCAGACGGATTTGGTCCACCCTCACGCGGCGCTCTTGCTCACGCCGCAACTGTCGTTCCACCTCGCGAGCCTGAGTCATCTTGACAAAGTATTGTCCTTTGTTTTCCACCTCCACTGCCTGGTTATGTGGCCATGTCGGCGACACCCGATCCACCCATTCGATGAACCTGCAAGCCTATGTGTGGCATGGTAGATGTCATGGATCAAGTTGAAAAACGACAACGAGAAACAAATGGTTTAGTTGTCGTCGTTACCATGAAATCGTCATCCAGGTTTGGACACTTGAAGAACCTACGGCCGTATTTGGCTCGGTCTTCTTGATCCGTCCAGACTCCCAACATCGTCCTAAAGCCGCAGCTGCACTTCGGGCGCTCATGCCACTCCGGCACTCCAAATGGGTCGGACCTCCAGGAAGACATTGTTGTGTAGTAGTATTGTGAAGGCTTGAGAAGGAGATGTGGTATGGAAGACATAGGAGGCCTTTATGTAGGCAGGTTATCTGGTGCAGTGGGCATAGTCCATGAAGACATGAAAACTCACTGGAAAGGAGACATGCCTATGACGTGAACACTCACTGTAAAGGCTACAGCCTACGCCCCTATTTTGTTGGTTTCTGTAGCGATAGGCTTTTCAGAGTAGCAATAAATGTTCCTATGTAGGCTTTTCAGAGTAGCAATAAATGTTTCTATGTAGGCTTTTCAGAGTAGCAATAAATGTTCCTATGTAGGCTTTTCAGAATAGCAATAAATGTTCGTATGAAGGCTTTTCAGATCGTAGTCTTTATGTAGGCAGTTTAGCTGCCATGTGTTGTCATGTGACTGAGCAAAGCTGGCCCGATTTGTCATATCACTGCGTAAAGCTGGCATGTGTTGTCATCTCACGGAATAAAGCTGAGCGCTTTTGTCATGTCTCTGGGCAAAGCAGCCATCTTTTGTCTCGCATTCGATATAAATAGCACGGTAGAGGTCCCATGAAGTTGTAGCCAGAAAACCCTGTAAATCGAACAAAGAACATACCATGGCGGAAGATGAGGGGCCAGTCGGATATGGGTCACCGAAGGATGACCTTCCCTTGGAAAGAAGGGAGATGTTCGGACCACAGTACCGCTTGGTACCAAGCCGGCGTGCGCAACCAGCGTGGCCGAAATGCAGACACAATGAGTACGTGGTCGTGCAGGTCCTGGAAGGGCCGAACGATGGCGGGCGCCGTTTCTTCCGATGCCCACGCTGCGGGGTACAAATTACTAATAGTACATTTTTTATTGCTTATGGACCCTCCATGTTTACTGTCATTTTTCGCAGATGGCGAAATGTGACTTCTCCCGCTGGATCGACCCTCCTCATGAACGGTATATTGACCGTTATGTGGGTACTTTATGGGACCGAATAATGGACTTGGAGTACCGAATGGAGACTCTCAATGAGGAGAACAATGAGCTCCAGCAACAGATGCAACGCGAGAGGGGAAACGAGGAGGTTGTCAACATAGGAAGCTCTTATGATCCCACATGTTGCTGCGCGAACCCGAGCTGCATATGTGCGTGCCACTACCACGATGGGCAGCCCCGTCCGAGGCGGCCCCCTCAGCAGTTCTCCATGTGGGTGCCACGAGGCTCGTTTGGCATGTAGGCCACGAGGGTACCGAATGTGTTGATGCTGTGCCAGTAGGACTGTTGTGTTGATGTTTTGGGTGTAGAACTTTCCATAAATTCTGTCTGTATGTGCAATGTATGTGTTGTTTCGTGTTGTAAGTGCATGACGCCTTCATTTTCTGTGACCTTCATATTCTGTGCCCTCTTTCCATAATGATGTAATGTGCAACGTTGTTAAGCATGTGATGAATTGGTTGTTATGTACGTGGAGTTGTTATCACAAGGCAATACTTAAATGGTACATACTTAAATGACATTGTACATAAGTGCATTACAGAAAAGGGATGTAACATACAAGGTTTACAAATGGTACATGAAATTTAGCATGCAATACAACACCAACTACTGATCCGGACATGCATTGCATCGTCTAGCTGTGTGCCCCTCCTGACCGCATCGCCCACAACGTGCACCAGATGTTCCAGCTTGTGATTCGTCCATGTCATTTCTAATACGTCGGGTCTGTCGCCGACCCTTCCCACCCTTTAGCATGTTAATATCCGGAACCCAGGTCCTCGCTGAAATGTCCAACGTGGTGAAGTTTCCCACCGCCCTGAACCCCCGGAGCTCCCCACACCAAGCTTGCAGTATTGTCTCCTTAAAAAAGTACTCGGACACGAAGTTGGAAGGATCCATGCCCACGGTTCCGCATGCAGCGAGGACATGAGAGCATGGCCTGTGTAACAACTTAAGCTTGTTGCATGTGCAGTTAGGTTCGTTTGCATGATCTCCAAGGCATACCTCGTGAGTAATAAGTGAACGAGATGTCCCAAATCCGGCTCTGTCACGGAGTATCACCTCGAAACGATGCTCCCTGTTGCCCATGACATGCACTGTGTGCAATTGAGCCTTTTGTGCCTTCGTCTCCATGTACGTGGTAATTTTTGACGAATACAGGGCTCCGGGATTGGCCGCATGAAGTGCGGCACTCGCGTGCCTCTCCCTGAAGTAGCGGATTGTGCTGTGAAGAACACCTTCCACGATGGCGACGAGGGGCTGAGAACGGAGACCCCTGAGAACCCAATTGTACACCTCGGCAAGGTTACTTGTCATTATTCCGTACCTTGCGCCATCCGTGTCGTGCAACAACGACCACTTCTCCAATGGTTCCCCCTCGATCCACTGTGAGAAGCACTTGATGTTTCGCGCGCTCCTCCTTCTTGGACCACTTGGGTTAGACTCATCGATTGCTGCCAAGTATTGCGGTTGTGCCGCCCCAGGAATGACCGGCCCCTTGCTCCTCTCGTCGACGTTCTTCCTGGTGTGCTCATCCAACAACCCCCATAAAGCATCAAATTTTCTTTGCTGGTTCTGCCTAGCCAGCCTCTTGAATAGCTTCATCAAAGATTGTTTCGGGAATTGCTTGAAAAAGTTTGCCCCTAAGTGACGACTGCACCACCGGTTCCTCATGTCCGGCCAAGGAACGCTCTCCTCAGGGTCTTCTTGAAGTTTTCGTATCGCCTTTATAATCCCGGCGTGGCGATCATGGATTACGCACACACTAGGACGGCTGCCTACAACTCCAGCCTTCACATGTCTGAGAAACCACAGCCAGCTCTCATAATTCTCACTCTCCACAAATGCAATAGCCAGCGGCAATATTTGATTGTTACCGTCAACGCCTATGGCCGTCAGGAGCTACCCTTTGTATTTGCCTGTCAAGAAGGTCCCATCTACAGAGATCACTGGCAGCATGTGCTTGAATGCTTCAATGCTAGCACCAAATGCAAACAATACTCTCTGCAACACTACAAAACCCGGTGGACTTATGGACGGCTTCTCGTGCACGGCGATGTACGTGCCCGGGTTCCTTTGTTGCAACACCTTAAGCATACGAGGAAGGTTGTCGTACGCCGCCTCGAAAGTGCCAAAACGTTTTTCCAACGCCTTTTGCTTGGCACGCCACGCCTTCGCGTAGCTAATCTTATACTTGAATTTATTCTCGATAGCTACCACAATATGCGTTGCCGCAATATCTCTCTTCTCCACTATCTCCCCATACATCAAATTGGCTATAAATCCGGACGTCAGGTTACGATGCCTCGCCAAGACAGTGTTCAGAATGCAGGAGTGCGGCTCCACCTTGGACACAATCCAGTGAGTGTCATACTTCGGTCTACGTGCGTGCACCCTCCAAGGACAACCAGCCTGCTCGCACTTCACAGTGTACTGCTCCTGGCTTGATTTGACGACGCGAAATGTCCGTTGCATTGAGAGGGCCCAAAGCTTGATGGCATCCTGCAGCGCTTCCTTGTCAGCAAACGTAGCATGCACCCGAACCTCTGTCTCATGATACTCCCATGGTGATTCATGTTCATCATGGGCGGAAACACCCTCCGCATTAAACCGGTTCCATTCCTGGGGGATAGGAACTTCTTCATCATCCGAACTATCCTCCTCGTCGCCCTCTACAGCTTGCTCTTCATCACATGCCCTCTGGTCATCAGATTCCATCTGCTGCACGATATACTCATTATGCTCTCCTTCATCTGCTTGCCCAGTTCCGTCTCTATAGCTTGACAGCTGTAACTCTCCTCCATGTACCGCATTGCCTTCATCACGAGCAACTTCATCAGCTCCACCAACGTGCGGCCCGCCCGAGCTGCTAGCACATCCCGAAGCATAGGCGGACGCACGAGCTTGCGCAGCTGCTTGTAGTGAGCACGGTTGCACAAGCAGGACACACTCGTATCCACGGCGCCGGCACCCTTGCACAAATCCCTTCCACGAAGCTGAGCGCACCAATGTCTTCAACTCCCATCTGATGTCAGTGGGAGACCGGCTCCAAAGCCCTTGCACAACGACGCTGCACACCTCGGGGTCCAATGAAAAACTCTCGGTCAGCCAATGCTGCACATCTGTCATTCCAGCATTCTCGTCATCGGGAAGTACGAGAGTGACTTGCGGAAAATCGCTTAAATCCACACCATTCAGACCTTCACGAATCATTCCAGCACCATAATACACTCTCAATGTAGTACTGGCCATTAATGATGTACACCTACATGTACGATTGAAATTTACGACATGTCAAATAACATCGTTCAACACTAAACTAAACTTTCCATACTAAAAAGGGTAGTCAAATTTCTATACTACAAAATGTATACTACATCTACAATTTTTACTAACACCAATATTTCATCTAAACAATAGTGTAAATACAACCTAATTAACAAAAATACCTGGATCCAAATCGATGGAATAGCTTGGACTCCTTCTTCCGCCCTCACCTCCTCCTTCAACCCTGTCCTCCTCTCCTTCTCTTCTCCCCTCTCCTCCTTTTCTTCTCCTCCTCCCTCTTTTCTCCCCTTCCTCTTCCTCCTCTCTTCTTCTCTCTGGCTCTCTGCGCAGAATGGGGGAAATGAGGGAAAAGTGGTTGCTAGTGGGCGGCAGGCGGTGGAATAAGTGGTATCCACTCCTGTCGCTCTACGGTTCAGCGACTGCAATTTCAGTCGCTCAACCATACAGCGACTGAAATTACAGTCGCTCAACCGTAGAGCGACTGTATAAGTCGCCCAACGGTTCACACATTTCCTAACTGTCGCTTCACGGTTGGGCGAAAGGCAGAAGTCGCCCAATGGGGCGGCGACTGGAGACTATTTTTGTAAAAAAATTTCTCGCGGGTATATTTATGTATTTTCGAATAAAAAAGGGATTATCCGTACAAAAATTTCGTGTTTAGAAGGGGAAAATTCATCGTATACCCTCTTCATAGATAAAAATCAAGAATATACTCTCCTATACATCCAAATTGATAATATACCCTCCTCCAATCTATTTGCTTTACAAAACACTCTCTTTATACTAATCTGTATAGGTACAAAATATAAGCATGTATTGTACCGTATTTTGGGACCTAATGTTCCCATTTTAAAGGTTGTCGACCATACCTAAGTGTGGATTCTACACATTTGACTGGGAAATGGAAAGGTCACTTAGCAGCCATCACAGCCTTAGATTTTCAATGCGTTAAAATGGGTACATTAGGTCCCAAAATACGGTACAATACATACTTATACCTTGTACCTATACAGATTAGTATAAAGAGGGTGTTTTGTAAAGCAAATAGATTGGAGGAGGGTATATTATCAATTTGGATGTGTAGGAGGGTATATCCTAGATTTTCATCTATTTTTTTAGATAATGGATAGAAATCCGACCTCTATATCCACACGTGGATATACGTAGCCAAAGTTTACAGGAGCCTTTAGACTCAATTACTCAAAGCCTCAAAACTGAGGTACGCAAAAAAACAAAGAGCAAAAAGACTAAGAAAGTTAGAAAGACAAATTCTAACTTCCATGTCTTTGCTTCAAACTTGCTTTGACCTTGTGCACTGGCAATCCTTCGCATCATAGTTTACTTAGAAACTCTTGATGTCAGGCCTCAAAATTTGATCTTGTGCAATAGCAATCCTTCGCATCCTCGTTTACTTAGAAACTTTGATGTCAATACGAAGCCACCAAAGTGGGAACCACGTGTGGAACTGTAAAAACAACGCCTTCAGGAAGGAACACGACGTAGCCACGCCGCCGCTGCCCGTCCAACATGGACAGATCCACATCGAGAGAGGAGGGGTGCATCGACAGACAGACGCCTCCAAGGAGTAATACGGCTCCCAAAGGTATCGTCATCGTCAGCCCAACAGCAAGACAAAGGCTTTCGCCTGGCACACAACCCACTCCCAATGACAGCACGGCAACGACTAGCATAATCCAGCGTTGATGGCTGCACATCGACCACAAGAGGGTATATGATGAATTTTGCCGTTTAGAAGTGTTCTCTGGCAGATCTGTTTTCCCCTTGAAAGGCAGCAAAATAGTACTCCATTGTAGTGTTTAGAAGTGCAGGTCAAATGTTATTAGCATCTCCAATTCTCCATTGCTGGGCAACAGTTTACACTTCGCAGGTTGCAAGTGG
Organism: Dendrocalamus latiflorus; assembly: GCA_017311315.1. Classification (NCBI taxonomy): domain Eukaryota; kingdom Viridiplantae; phylum Streptophyta; class Magnoliopsida; order Poales; family Poaceae; genus Dendrocalamus; species Dendrocalamus latiflorus. Next base: position 3,276,677 of record CM029659.1, read on the forward strand.
GCTTCACAAGTTCATGTCTTTTGAGTAGAAGGTTCTTGTTGATCTGCTTGGTTAGACTCACCCTAGGATGCGTGCCTGAGTCCAATACGTACCGAACTACCGATTATCAAACATGCATCGCGGCTCTAACACTGTGCGCACACATACAGGAGTGTTGAATCTGCTAGAGTTGCTAGTTTGCTCATTATTCTGGAGAAAACAATGACCAAGCTAGTGATGACCCTGCATTGCAAATACTGAATGGAGAATAGTGTAAACTTAAGCTTTACAAAGTGTTTCTTGTTTCATTATATGTATATGTTTCTTGTTTCATTATGTGTATAACTCTTCGCAAAGGAGCATACATACTATACTATGTTCATCAGTGTGATGATTTGGGATGTTCAAGGGTTATTAAGTATGAATGTCAAACTTATAATAGAGAACCTTCCAATGACAAGATGAGGCTTTAAAATATGATCTCCTAATTTTGTTGGTGTCCTGAATTCAAGCTACTCGCTCTATCCCACAATATAAGTCATTATTGGGAAGCATCGTCCCATGATATAAGTGCTAGGTGAGTAGTTGTAGTATACCATTTAACAGGGGTATGCATGATCCAATGACATTATTTTTTAAAAATTTTATTGTCTTCTTAGTCTGTGTGTATGGTGGGTTTGGATTATATTGCAGGACGGAGGGAATAGTTTACTTTGTATTTTTGTTCTCAACTTATCGTGTTACTTTGACTCTCTGAGATATCTCTTTGTAAGATGAATAATAGTTATAGTGGTCAAGTAGTGCATGAAAAATATATTATTGAATTAATTTCTCCTCCTTGGAGATTTTGTCCAGTTTTTCTTGTGGATTCCTAATATCATCATCATATGAATATGAGATACAATACATCATGTGCACATGGAGATAGCCGTATGTTAAGAATTTTCCACTTGCAAAATATGAAGTTATACAATCTACAAGTTATCAAAATTAAGGCGAATTGTCTTTTTCTTGAGATATTATGGCATCTTTTTGCAATTGACCAGAGCATAGTTAATACATATTTGCAGTAACCTTGGATCACAGAGAATCTATTCTTCAATGATGTCCTTCACTGTACCGGACATAAACAGTACAGTTACAAAATTAATGGCTCTGGGAGCTGAGTTGGATGGGCCTATCAAATATGAGATCCATGGAAAAGTATGCTGTCTATAGTCCATAAGTTTCATATATGATAGTATTGGAAGTTTCTTCAAAACATTTCTTATGACATATTTTTATGTAGGTTGCAGCCTTACGTTGCATCGATGGACACATGCTAGGTCTATATGAACCAGCCTAAAGAACATGTGCTACAATGCACGTAATGACAAGCCCTTTTACTCGCTTGCAGATGAGCGATGCATGTGCTTATTTCTTGTGGACAAAAGATCTTTTGACATGCGAACTGACTTGGTTTACAACGTCTGGAAAGTTAGCGCTCCTTTTTGTTAGAAAAATTGTTTGCTAGTTGAAACGCTGTTGCTAGTTTAGGATGATAAGAGTATTGCTCACTGTTTACCTGACATTGCCGGTGGTGATGCATATTTTCTCAGAAGTGGATAGAGCCAGCAGCTCAGGATGCTAGGCCGAAGCCAAGTTCATCAATGGCAGTATATTGAGTGGTTCTGCTTGATCATGGACTTCTGTAAGTGTGGCAGCATTCTTTTTAGAGCTGTCCAATGGGCCGGGCCTCGGCATGCCGGCCCACGGCCCATCACTGTTGGCTCGGCCTAAGTACGAAACAGCCCGTCTAGCTTGTGCCCAAATCGCCGTGTGTCTCCCTCCAGACCCCGAGCTCTCGAGATGGCACACATGAGGCAGACAGCGCGTAAATCCACTATCGGCAAGGCCCTCGAAAGTAGCTAACGACCAAGACGGCGCATAAGTCAGCGTGAAAAAGCCCTACCACTTCCACCTCGGCACCGTCGCGCTTCGAAAGATCCGCAAGTACCAAAAGAGCACGGAGCTGCTGATCCGCAAGCTCCCCTTCCAGCACCTCGTCTAGGAGACCGTGCAGGACTTCAAGACCGATCTTCGCTTCCAAAGCCCCACCGTGGCGGCCCTGCAGAAGGCCACCGAGGCGTACCTCGTGGGGCTCTTCAAGGATACCAACCTCTGCGTTATACACGCCAAGCGCATCACCATCATGCCCAAGGACATCCAGCTCGTGCGTCACATCCGTGGGGTTTGCGCCTAGGCACTCCGCCGCCATGGTTCCTGCTTGATTCCTTGGGTTGTGTTAGGCTTGTTCTATCTTGTTCTACCTGTGCTTTGTGTTATTATTACTCATTAGCTTCTTATGCCTTATTGGATGCTATGGTTGTAATGCGACTATTGGCTAGATCAAAATTGCAATGCAAGTGATCTATATTATCCCCCATCCCCCCCCCCCCCCCCCAAAAAAAAAAATAGCAGCCCGAACTCCTTTTAAAACACAGCAACAGTGTCCATTGAATATCAAGTGCCACTATTATGATATGATCTTTGCTGATCCAGTACAACTGAAACAAGGACACAATAGTGCTTCTTCTATGCTCAGGGTTTGCAAAGCAAACCTCTTTATTTGCTAAGACATGCATATTATTTTCAACATTTTTTGCTAGAAATATGTTGTACAATAACACAGTATGGAGTATGGTTTGACTGTTTTTGAGTGACTTTCTATCTTTTTGAGTCCAAACCGGTGCTACGATCAGCCTATGGGCTGCAGCTGGCAAAGCTTTGAATACGAGCCGCTGATCACTGAAGACGCTATGATCTTGTTTGCAGCTTCTGTGGCATGGATTCCATCCCAGCTCACGTAGTTTTGCGGGTCTCCACAAGCTGTCGCACTTGCAGTTTGGCCATTCATCACCTTGCTGTTTCCACAGTATACATTTGGGTTAAAATTGTAAGCTCCGTCACCGTGTCCACAGCAAGCCTTAGTCCCATATTTCAGCCCTGAAATCATCATCAAATCAGTTCCACAGCTTAGAACACTTGCAATGTTAGATTTGACTATGAACCAAACTGATTCATGTACTAATTTAACGCTGCAGAAGTTTCAGAGAGGTTACCATGAGCTTCAGGATGTCGGAATAGCTCTAGCGTTACAGAATGTTTGTCGATGTACACGATAGACGCATCCTGCAGCTTCTTTGCAACCTGAGCCAAGCTGTTGTTCAGTAGTTCATTGTAGTAGATTACTGCGCTGTTGTAAGTTTCCATGCAGCCATATTCATCCAAGTCGTTGCTGCTATGTGGGAGCTCTGTGAGGAATGCTGGGTAGCATCCAATCGGCGCCATGTTGAACACCATAAATTTGCGAGCTCCAATATTGTATAAATCCTGCAAAGAATTGAATAGGTGGCATGAACCATGGAGTCAACAAATTCTCCAATCCTTTTAGTCATTTCAAGTTAAGCTAGTCAGTATTTCTACTATTTACCTGAATTGTCCAGGAGATCTGTGTAACAACTGAAGGAAGACTTTGCTTGACTGTTTCGACACCCAGGGATCCTAGGTTGGAGGTGAAATCATTCTGGCCAATGTCTATTGTGTACAGAGAATTGCCAAAAACATTAGGTGGAGGAAGTTGGCCTGCAAAGCAAGTTAAATCTTCCGTAACTCATCTTCTTTGAGCAATAACATTCAGTAATGCACTGAAGTTGGCAAGCGCTCTCTCTCTCTCTCTGAACAGTAATGAACATATGTACTCCTCATTCCATAATATAAGTCCAACATATATACTTAAGAAGCATATTAATTAAATAATATTTAATAAAATTAAACCATAGTTGCTCCTATTAGATAAATATAGTACTGCTCTTTCTATTAGAAATAAATATAATCTAATTTCATTAAATTTTACTTAAATAATGTATATTCTAACTATATATGTCGGGTTTATATTAGTGGACGGAGAGAGTATATAAGATAGTTGCTGCAAGAAACAAAAGCATCACTGTAGTGCAATGGCTCTGTCCCATATCTAGTCGACACCCGACAGATGCATACGATCTGAACCTGTTGTTAAACATCATCCGAATGTTTTTTCTCAACTATCATCCAAATTTAGGACCGTTGGATTAGAGATCCAATAGACATGAATTCTCCTCCCTCCTCCTTGAATTCTACTCCTTCCCCCTTGAAAAAAATCTCCTCCCTTCAAAAACAAGGGTTCCTTGATCTCTAATCCAAGAGTCACAAATTTAAATGATAGTTAGAAAGAAAATATCCAGATGATACGTAAGACACTCCCCTCTTGCTTCCCCATCCCTTTCCGGAAACAATTGAGAGCATACTTTCTAGTATTTGCGCAAGAAACTTAACAGAGGCTGCACCAATGCACTTTTGCACGGCGGCGGACAAGAGAAATATACACATAGCAAACATCATTATGGCATACCATTGTTGCCACCGGAGCTGAGCACCTTGCTCCTGAACTCTTTCATCTGGTTGAGCTGGATGCCGAGGGAGAATGGGCTGGTCCCGGTGACGAACAGCGACGTGTTGGGCAGGAGCGCCGTCGACGCCAGCGTCGCAAAGTTGGCGCCGTGCCGGTAGTCGGACCCGACGGACTGCAGGTAGGGGCTCAGCAACGGCAGCCCCATGGCTTGAACTGATCAAAGAACATCATTTTGGAGTTCATCAGGACGTGGTGAAAATGACGGCAAGCAAATAGAGCACTGGTGTACGCAAACGCACCTAGGAAGTCAATGACGAGGCGGCCGTCGGAGGCGCGGCCGGACGGCCTCCCGAAGTACGTCATGCCGAACGGCGCCTGCTGCGCCGGGAAGGCGGCCCAGAAGCCGCCGGTGTCGGAGTTGGAGTCGCCGAAGTTGAACACGGCCGGGAACTTGCACCACCCGTCCCCCCTCGCCGCCGGGCCGAGGCAGCACAGTGCCGCCGCCGAGAAGAGCAGCCATGTGATCCTCATCCTGAGCTGAGCTTTGCCACTTCGGCGATGTGGTTGACGTGCAGTGTTGGTACTGCAGCAGCGCCAAGCAACACCTCTTGCTTCTCCCATGGAGCAGCCGTCTCAGCCCACCTCTAACCTTCACGTCTTGCTTCTTCACGTGATCAAACACATGCAGCACCTCTGCGTGCAGGGAGATGATAAGCACCGAATGAACCAGGTCGCCGAGAGAGCACGGATAATTTTTCCGGGACACAACCGCTCCCGTTTTTCTTCTCTCCCTCTATTGTTTCTTATACTTTGTTATAAGACTAAGCTACTTTTTATAAAGGCTAGTTACAAAACTAGCAAAAGACTCAGATACGGTGTTTTATACGTATAGACTCAGATACGAACTAGCAAAAGAGGAAACAAGATTACTAACACAAGAGAAGGCCGAGACATGTCATCTTTATACATCTTTATATAGGGGAAAGACTAAGTTAGAGAGATCGTGCTGTTGGGCTGGAAATTCTTTTTTTTTCTTTTCTTTTTAAAAATCTTTTTCGAGGTGTTGAGGTAGAGTTGCGCTGGATCAAGCTTGGACTGCACGTACGTAAGAGACTGCCGCTGCGCCCTGAAACGCTTCCGTCATAAGTGATACGTACACATGCTTGTAGTGTTGATCATCCTAGGTGCTGTCCAGTGGTGCACCTCGATCGTTTTCATGGAGAAAAGGTAGCGTTGTGGCTTCGCAATTTCCCATGAGGTCTAGGGGCCGATCATTTTGGCTTGTTCTGGAGTCTTTTGGCTCTCGGTTATTAGCTTTTCGCTGAAAATGTACTGCACTGTTAGTTTTTTTGTATCACTTAATTAAAGAAAAAGAAAAATATCATTGTATCTCTACAAACAATGCGAATAAAAGAGAGAGAAAGTAAAAAAAAGTAAAAATTAAATAGCCAACACGTCCATTCTGACCGGCGCCCTGCTCAACTTGGCTTTTTGTGACTTATTGTTTTTTTTTCTATAATTGGCTTTTTTACTGTAACTGATTATAGCTTTTTAAACATAATTAAATTTTTAAAAATTTAAAAAAGGAAAAATAGGTTGCAAAGGAATAGAGAAAAAGGAAAAACCAAAAAAAGCTAAAAGGATAAAAAAAAGATGAAATTAAAAAAATAGTAAATTAGAAGCTACAAGATACAGCAGGTGAAGTTGAAACGAGTGGACCATTGACAACCGAAAGCTAGAAGACAAATCGGAATGAAAGAGACCTTAGTCGGGAAAGTTCGTCGTATAAATCAGAATAGCTCGTGATCCATCCAGAACAGGCACCGACCGACAGATGCTTTGGACTGGACTCGGACCATACTCTCATGCAGTAGTACTTTTATTTGTTTCCTCTGCCCAAACAGGGTAGGGCATGTTTAGGCAAAAGGCAGAGCCTTCTTCGTGTAGGCAATAATTAGGAGCAACCATCATTTTTGGGGACAATTTCGCGGGTGCTGCACTGGAGCAATTCACCCTGACAAAAGTGACAAACCAATTGTTATAGTTACAAATCCGTACGTTACAACGAAATTTATTAAATATATAAAAAAATTATGCTATAGAAAAGAGTTCCTCTAATCAGTTAGTAAATAAAAAATTATGAAAAGTTAAGAAAATAGAATGGTTGAAGAAGAATGAACCTACTATCATCAAGTTATTCTTTTATAATAGTAAAGATTATCCTCACCAGCCCGTCTGGGACAGCGAATCCCAGCAGCAGAGTTTGGCTTCCCGCAGTGCAGCGCTCGTGCGTCCCTAAGCGTTTGGGCCATCGTTTTGGTCCCTTGTGGAGCTTACGGAACGAGAAATGCACTGCGGTGCAGGCGCAGCAGTGGGAAGAAAATGCTGAGCCAAGTAGCCAATGGATAAACTCGTAGACACTAGATAAGTCTGTGACATCTCGATAAGAATCAGCATCACGCACTATATAGGCCGACAAAAGATTCAGTCAGGTTCAGATATGAATGGGAAAAAACGGTGCAAAACACCAAACCGCTGATGAAACACAACCATGGTCATCGGTTCAAGCGACTGGTAGGAGCAGCTGACAGGTAGAAATGCTCGGGACTACATTAGACCATTACATGTGACATGTATGTTGTTTGCAAGCATAGGATGGAACTGTACATGGGGGGATGTGTTGTGTGAAGTTTCTCGTTCTGGACTCAAGATGAGCTGAGCAAGTGTTGGATAACTTTGTCAGGATCGTTGTCGTGGATCGCCAGCAACTCGGGAACGTTTGGGGACGTGAAGCCCATCTCGTGGAGAGCATTGTAGGATTTCACAAACTCCTCCACCTGGACACAAGATAAGGTTCATACTCAAGTCAGTTTTCCGAAACATGCGACACCGAAAGAAAATATTCACGTAAATAAATAGCAACAGTACATAAGCAGCGACATGCCAAATGCCATTGTATGGTGCACATGATGCAAACTGTCTGCTAGGGATATACTCTCAGTTCAATTACTACGAGTTCCACATGTTAAACTATGTGCTAGCTATACATCTTTAACCAAACTGGAAATTATTCTTATCCCTAGAAAATTGGCTAACTGTACGTAACATTCCTTCGGTAAGAGGATTTCTGAAATAGGCATGCATTTCTTTCATGCAATATGTCTAATTCCTACCAAAGATAATTCATTTTGCAAACACTGCTATTAAAATATTCAATGTTCTATGGTCCTTGTTTTCACAGTGTTCGTATTTGCTCTATTGCTTTAGTGAAAGATCTCAAAGCCCTCCCTAAAGCAAGTCAAGCATGTTGAGTTCCATAATCCTATTGCAGTTAATTTGAGTTAGCAGTTGCGAATGCAGTCAGTAATCGTGATTCACGAATGACAGGTGAGTATCGTAAAATGCACCAGGCTAAATGAGCATATAACCTCCTTTTCTCCTTTATTTTCTTCTTTGAAGACATCCACTTCAACAAAAATATCAACTGGACAGAATGGCAATCATAGTTTTGCAGTTGAATGGTGCATGAAACAAGATAATGTGGATCATGCTTATTAAGGCGTCGCCTAAGCGTCGCTTAAGCGACGCTTAGGCGGTAAGGCGGTGCTGCAGTGTAAGGCGTCGGCGTCGCCTTGCCAGGAGGGAGTATGGCGTCCGCCTCAACCCCCAAGGCGTCGCTGTGGCGTCTGTGAGGCGAAGAAAAGCGAGGAGACGGCAAAGGCGGACGCCCCAAGAACCCAAAAAATCAAGGGGGCCAGTGGGGAACCTGTCGCATAAGCCTGGGCGAAGTCGAACCCTAGCGCCGCCTCCATCCCCGTCACCCCGAGGCGCCACCATCGTCGAAGCGGCGCGCCGACGGCCATCTGCTGCGGCCTCCTCCTCCTCCCCCTACCTCCCCGGCTCCCCCTCCCTGCCGACCTTCACCTCGGTCCCTCCCTTCTCCCCGCCTCCCCATGGTGGCTAGCGAGGCGGAGGCGCACGGGGAGAAGGGAGGGACCGAGGGAGGCGGATTCGCCGAGGAGAGGAGCGAGCGAGCGCCGAGCGAGAGAGATGAGAGCGAGCGGAGGCGCCGAGGCGGTTGAGTGGGGGAGAGAGCGAGAGAGATGAGCGAGCTGCGAGCGAGACAGAGAGAGGCGACAGACTGTGCTGCTGTGTGCGGCGGCTTGGAATGAGGGAGGAGTGAGGAGGCGGCGACTGGGGTGAGGGTGTTAGGGTTAGGATATTTTACACTTGAGTCCTCAGAGGTTTATGAAATTACAATTAGGTCCTTTTAGATCCTTTGTCTCTTTAGATTTCTTCTGATTTAGTTCTTCAAAACTCTGTTTTCTTCGCCTTATGATATGTGTAAGGCGTCGTCTCGCCTCACGCCTTACCGCTTAAAAGGTGTGAGGGGGGTGGGTCGCCTTACCTCGCCTTACCGCCTTAATAACCTTGATGTGGATCTAATTGCCCGCAAATTCTAATAGCGGTAAGAAGTATATAGCTATCTTATTGACCTTGGACAAACTTTTTTCATGAAAGATAGTATTGATGAAGTACAAAATAAATAAGGATAAAGAAGAATGCCTTCACTGGATTATCTCCGTAATTTAACACAGCAAATGAGACAGCTTCACGTCTGAGCCCCATGGTGATATACTTGTCCACAACTGGATCCCCTGGTGTAGCCTGCAGAAGGACAAAAAAAATTAAAAAGAGTTCAGAGGTACTTAAAATAGTAAACAAAAGTAGTGGATGGTCTCTGAGATAATCAAGTCCATGCAAAAGTATGGTTACAACAGAACATGTTACTTCTGAACAAGGTTTTATCAAGGGGTCAAGGACAACTAGAGCACCAGCTACCATATTTTCCAATTTGAACATCTAGGCCCCATTTGGAAAGCAGGGGTTTGCAGGAGTTTCACAGGAATTTTGCAGGCTACATTTCAATACCTGCAGGAGTCAGGAAATTTCCGCACGTTCCAAATGGGGCCCTAGAAGTATTTAAAGAATATTGCCAAAACACATGATAGTTTTTAGGCAAATTTAGCATACACAATGACAAACATTTACAGATGAGAACCTCCTTATTAAAGCTTGAGTCTGAACTTACCAAACTTGCAAAGTGTAATTAAGAAGCATATGAAAAAGTTTTGCAAGGCTAACACAATCAGAGAGGCAGAAGTGGGCACAAAAGAACCAATAGAACAGAAGAAATGCAAGCTTTGTACAAACCGTGCCAAAACTACATACATCATTACATGGTTCCACCATTGACCATACCATTTTATTCCTCTTTTGCCAGGGAGAAGGGGCCGGGGGGAGTTAACAAATTATGGCGTGACCTTAGTAATGCAAGATTAACCCAACAGTAAAAACTAGTACATAAACAACGGATTATCGACTATTGATCTTCCAGATGCATTTGTGTAACAAATAACGATTAAATGATATATGAAAGATAACAAGCATGTGGGTTTTCTTTACCACAGTAGTGGGAGTTGCGTGTCTTGGGCCTCTTGGTGGCTGTACCTGTGGTGGTAGCTGGCTTTCTACCACAAACTTACTCCAGTTAGGGTTCTCCTTCTCTGCCTCAGCAAGAATCTTTCTTTCGTACTCAAAATCAAAGTAGAAGGCTTTGCGGGGAACTTCTACCATCTGTGGTGCCAGTTGAGGCTGGAAAGAAAACAATAATTAGAGGATGGCAAATTCTCCAAACATAACAAGGAAGAGTAAATGATAAACCCTGCATGTCATTCAATAAAGAAGGTATGCCTTGCATAACCATGTAAAATAGATGTAAGTTTGCAGAATGGTGGAATTCATCTCTAGAAACAGAACAGACTAGCCAGACCCGATATATAGGATGAGTTTCGCGGAAACCCAAATATAGTATGAACCACGCCCTCATACATTTCAAGACCTAATATATAGGATGAGTTTCAAGGAAACCCAAAAATAGTATGAATCGTGCCCTCATACATTTCAACTCATACTACAAACTATAACACCAAGATTCTACAACTAAGGAATGGGAAGGGCCACACAATAATTAAAATAAAATTAACTAACATAAGCCATCTGCAAATTCTTCTATTGGAAATCATAATGACTATGGCACAGACATTAGTTCTGTATATTACTTAGATACAATGTCACCCCCAGGCCCCAGCTGTCCAATCAGCAGGGAATAAGCTGCACTATTTAGATCTACCATTGGCTGTTAACAACGTAACGGTCCATCAGGAAATAGATAAACCACTATGATTTGTAAGTGGTGCTTAAGATGTCATGGGCGCGGGTACTGTTCACATGATCAGTCCCATGCTGATTGGACAGCTAAAGGTGACTCCTGTGGATCGTTAATGATGCTAACAATCCATCATTTGTAAATTTTCGTGACATAGACATGCCCTAATTGAACTCACAAACCAATATATGAAGATAGATTATTTGTGAACCACTACACATCTCCTGTTGGGCTGCATCATAATTTCTTCATTTATTTTCACAAGCCAAATGAAAATGATCGGCAGTTGAGACTCGACATCCACGATGGCATGGTTTATGTCTCCTTTCAGTGCTCTAAAGTTACAAGACGTAACTTTACATCTGAGTGAAGTGTGTTTGCAAACAACTAGACAACAATTCATTCTGATTGGAGTAACACTCAAACAAAGAAGAAAGGAAATTGTATCCAGTGCGTTGCAGTCATAAATATAGAAAATTGGTACCATTACCATAGCAGATTAACCACTCTTGCATAGGAGAAGACAGCAAAGTAGTGATTGAATAACTTACAGGAGGGCTTATCCGATATTCTGGCTTTATCACAACTTGTACGCCCACTGCAGCACAATAACAAATGATGTTATTAAAGCACAAAATGTTCTTGGTAACAAGCACAAAAGGGAACACAATTGAGCAGTTTGTTAATTTGGTGTGATGGCAACAATAAAATAGATATAAAAGCAAATTTATCACGAATCAAGGTTCTAAAAATCGGTAACCGGTACTCGACCAGTCACCCAACCTAATAGTGATTATACAGCAGAATTGGCCTATTATGCGACATAACCAGTCCAATTATGTAGATGACCGGATAACAGATAGGGACACATGTTACTTGTATACGGCCTAGTAGACCCTTTTTAGAACACTGTTAGGAATCACCATTCCAGTATTTTGTTGTCTTCGATAATTACAAATTTTCCATTGATGAACCCAGCTCATTATACCATCTTATCAACTTCAAACATGTTGATAACAAAATCCAAACCAGACATTTACATATTTCATTCTCGCACTTGGCGTGTCATTACTTTAGCATTTTATATGTGTTTGGGCATTTGGAATGAGATATCGTTGCAGAAACCTATGTTGATGCATTTCTAGCCTTTTTGTTGTGGAAAAAGCACGTATGCAAACATAGAACAAAAAATTGGCACACACAAACATCATACAAGCCATATTGAAGCATAGCACATTAGCACTTTTAATTGAACACAAAGTTGTTACTTTATAAAGCTCAGATTGATGAAGACGTGAGCCACAGGATAAGAGCGGGATGGGTGAAATGGCGCCACGCATCTAGTGTCATGTGTGACAAAAAAGTCCCTCAAAAGTTAAAGGGTAAGTTCTATAGGATGGCGATCAGACCCGCGATGCTATATGGAGCAGAATGTTGGGCGACTAAAAGACAACATATACAGAAAATGAGTGTAGCGGAGATGAGGATGTTGCAGTGGATCTGTGGTCATACAAGGCGGGATCGCATTCGCAATGATGATATACGTGATAAGGTAGGGTAGCACCAATTGAAGATAAGCTTATCCAACATCGCTTAAGATGGTTCGGACATCTCCAACGACGGCCTTCTGAGGCACCAGTACGTAGTGGAATTTTAAGACGTACTGAAAATGTAAGAAGAGGCAGAGATCGACCAGAAGCAGTTAAAAGAGACTTACGGGATTGGAATGTATCTAAAGAATTAGCTTTGGATAGAAGCGCATAGAAGTTAGCGATCTACGTACCGGAACTATAAGAAAGTTAGGAGCAGTGTTTTAGGCTCTTGGCTCAGATAGTAGATTGTACGGCTTAGAGTTTTTAGCATTGTAGGTTTTATTTCAAGGCTCTCATCTTTTTGATCTTGAGAGGTTTCATTCCTAGCCTACCCCAACTTGTTTGAGACAAACGACTTTGTTGTTGTTGTTGTACACAAACATCATATAAGCCATATTGAAGCATAGCACATTAGCACTTTTAATTGAACACAAAGCTGTTACTTAATAAAGCTCAGATCTGTGCATAACCGAACCATGTCTTAGTCCAATACTAAGTGCCACCAAAAACCATAAAAGCAGGCCTTACTCCCTTCTCCTACTACAAAATCAAGGTCCAATCCAACTTACTCATTAGACTTTCCTTACATCCACCTGCTCAGCATGTCCCCCTCTTTTTTTTTTTTTTTTGCGAGGAATGAAGCATGTCCTGATGTACCACCTAAATTGCATCAACGTGCAAATGATTAATTTGGGGCAACGCAATTTGTTAGCTCAACAAGTTTAAGCGCTCCCACAGGCCAACTAGAAACCAAAAGGGTAATGGAAGTCCACTGTACAACAAAGGGCAAACCTGCTCAGTTTTAGGGCTAGATCGCTCAGTTCGCATTCCCAAATCACGACCCCTCCGATTAGAACCCAAACAAGAGATCTCCGCCGATCTAACACGCATAAAAACTCAACCAATTAGGTCGAATAAACGATTTACCCCGTCCTATTCGATCGAGCGCGATGAGTGCGGGTTTCCGCTATCGAATTATTCACCAACCAGGGTACCAATCAACCGAAAAGCAACCGACCAGTACAGAGCGGGGGCGAGGGGCTTAATTACTCGATGTGGAGGACGACGACGACGAAGACGGAGCGGCGGGGGCTGGGGACGCGGAGGCGTGGTGGTAGGGCGCGGCCCGCGGCGGAGCGGTGGCGGCGCCGTGGCAGGGCTGGCCGATGCGCGGGTAGAGGGACGAGCCCGCGGCGGCGGTCGCGGCCGGAGGCGCGCCGTAGGAGCCGGAGGCCGACCGGCCCCGGAAGTCGTACTCCATCGGAGGCGCCGCGCGGGCGGCGGAGTCGTCAGAAGGACGCGGCTTGAATCGAAACGACGGGGTGGAGACCGGAGACGGAGTCTACGGGAAGAAAGCAAGGGATTCGAGCGAAATCACCAAGGTCTTCGCGTGCGGACGGGCCTGGGCTACCGTTTCCAGCGGTTTTTCTCGGGCTTTTCTAGGGCGTGGGGCTCGGCTTAGGGGCAGCAGCTCCAACGCTCGGCCACTGGCACGGATTGCGCGCGCGGGGCACCACCTCGTGCGAAAAATTCTAATATACTATTTAGAGACACTTAAAATAATAAGATAAAACTTAAAATAGATCAGAAGCGCGAGGAGGAAACGTCGATCGGTGCGACGGCTGCGTGTTAGCTAGATTTTCCTCAACCGGAACATGATTACATACAAGGTATATATATGCACAAGAGTTAGGTTTTGGGCTTCCTAGATTACAGAAGCTTGAATCCTAATACACAAAGGAAATCCATTCTATCTCAACTATCTACAGCCCAACTAACTCTTGTATTGCCATATTTGATTATCTCAACTTTACATAATCTAACACTCCCCCTCAATCTGATCTGCAAAGGTTTAGATTGGTTTTGAATTCTTCCATCTGTCGTGCAGTCAAAGATTTGGTAAAGCCATCAGCTACCTGATCTTTTGAGGAGATATATTCAACTTCAAGTAATTTGTTTGCAACACGTTCCCGAACAAAACGATAATAAACTTCAATGTGTTTTGTACGAGCATGAAACACTAGATTGGCAGTCAAGTATTTTGCTCCAATATTATCACACCATATCGTTGCTGCTTTTGGTGCTTGTACTTCTAATTCTTCAAGTAGTGTTTGAATCCACATAATTTCTGCAGTAGCATTGGCTAGAGCTTTATATTCTGCTTCTGTACTAGATCTTGAAACAATAGCTTGTTTTAGTGCACTCCAGGATACAAGATTTGGTCCTAAAAATATAGCAAAACCTCCTGTTGACCGTCGATCATCCAAACAGCCTGCCCAGTCTGCATCAGTGAAGCCACTAACCAGCAATGAATTTGATTTACTGATTTTAAGTCCATATTTTGTTGTGTGCTTAATATATCTTAATATTCTTTTAACTGCTGCCCAATGTTCTGTTGTTGGAGCATGAAGGAACTGACACACCTTGTTTACTGAGAAGGAAATATCAGGTCTAGTCCAGGTTAAGTACTGCAAAGCTCTAACTATACTTCTATACTGAGTAGCATCACTAGAACCAAGAGAAGACCCTGTATGTGCTGACAATTTTTCTAAAGTAGATAAAGGAGTAGTCACTGGTTTACAATTGAACATACCCACACGATGAAGAATATCTGAAGCATATTTCTCTTGAGTCATAGTCAAGCCATTTGAGATTCTTTTGACTTCAATACCAAGAAAATAATGTAGATCCCCTAGATCCTTGAGAGCAAAGGACTTGTTGAGATCTTCAAGTAATGCTGTTGTGGCACTGGACTGTGAGCTAGCAACAATTATATCATCCACGTAGATGAGCATGAACATAGTAATATCACCTTTATTATACAGAAAAAGGGATGTATCTGCCTTGGAAGACTTAAACCCTAAGTCATGTAATTTGGAACTCAATCTTGAATACCATGCTCGTGGTGCTTGCTTGAGTCCATATAGAGCTTTGTCTAGTTTGCACACATGACTAGTCAAACCAGTTTTCTCATACCCTGGAGGCTGTTTCATATATACTTCTTTTTCTAATATACCATGGAGAAAAGCATTTTGAACATCTAACTGACGAAGGCTCCAACCTTTTGATACAGCAATAGATAGAATAATTCTAATGGTAGCAGCTTTAACAACAAGACTAAAAGTATCTTCATAATCTAGGCCATATCTCTGTTTAAAACCCTTTGCTACCAATCTAGCTTTATATCTATCTAAACTTCCATCAGCTTTTCTTTTAATCTTATAAACCCACTTACAATCTATCACATTAATTCCTTTTTTGGGAGGAACTAAATGCCAAGTCTTATTCTGCATTAGAGCCTGATATTCTGCATCCATGGCATTTTTCCAATTTTTATCAGCTAAGGCTTCACTCAAATTTTGAGGTTCACCAGAAACAGTAAGACATCCATATTTAATTGTACCATCATTATATACCTTTTCTTTTCTGATTCCACTTTGTAGCCGAGTCCTTGGTCTCAGATTTTCTTATGCCGGTACAATTGATCCCTCTGCTGCAGACGACCCGCTGCCATTGTCTGTCACCTGCGCTGGCAAAGAAATAGTCGATGAGTGCTGCGAGGACTCGTCAGGCACGAATCGACCAGACATTGAAGTCACCGCGTCCGGTCGTATACGGGCGCGCGCAATCGATGGTAACTCGTCAGGCGAGGAGTGGTCGAGTGTTCGGAGAGGTGCTTCCTGCCATGTACTTGCCCGCGCAATCTGCGAGTAGTCATCCATCATAGCAGCATTTCCTGGTTGAAGTGCGACAGCTCGCCCAGTGTTTTCTGGTTGAAGTGAGACAGCTCGCCCAGTAGCGTCATTATGGCTTGACGAATCTCCTGCTGTGGGCACCAAAACATCTGTACACGAAAAAACAGTTTCACAGTGTTCAGAAATATTCTCTGAAGTGTTTGCATTTGTGTCTCCTGAAACATTTTCATTGCTGCTATTTTCTGCATTGACATCAAACCGGTTAGCAGAATTATCAAACATGTGATCATGATGTGCTACTCTCCCTTGATCATAGGTTTGAGATGTAAGAGTGGAAGGAAGAAGGGCTATTTCTTTGCGCAAAAGGGGCACCCGCATTAGGGTGCAAATGAGCAAAGGGAAATATTGTCTCATCAAAGATAACATCACGAGACACATTAATGCGACCAGAGGAGACATCTAGACATTTAAATCCTTTGTGAAGATGACTGAAGCCAAGAAAGACACATTGTTTTGAACGGAATTGAAGTTTTTGAGTGTTGTATGGACAAAGGTTAGGCCAACAAGCACACCCAAAAATTCGAAGAGATGAATAATCAGGTTTTCGATGAAACAACCGATCAAGAGGTGTCTCAAAGTGAATAACTTTGCTGGGAATACGATTTATGAGATATGTGGCAGCAAGAAACGCTTCATCCCAAAATTCCAGCGGCATGGTAGCATGAGCAAGAAGAGCTAAGCCAACTTCTACTATATGACGATGTTTTCTTTCAGCGGATCCGTTTTGTTGATGGGTATGAGGACAAGAAACATGGTAAGATATCCCAATTGTTTTAAAGAAAGCATGAAGCTTTTGATACTCTCCCCCCAATCGGTTTGCATAGTAATAATCTTACGATCAAGGGATCTTTCAACTAAATTCTTGAACTGAAATTTTTTGGAATACTTCTGATTTGTTTTTAAGAAGATACATCCAAGTAAATTTGATGTAGTCATCAATAAAGCTAACATAATATTTCTTTCCTCCAACAGAAACAGGAGCAGGGCCCCAAACATCAAAATGAACAAGTTCTAGAGGAAATTGAGAGACATTAGAGGATCTAGTAAAAGGTAATTGATGACTCTTAGCTTGCTGACAGGCATCACATATTGACTCCTTATTTGGCTCACTAGAACAAAGTAACTTATTGCTATTAATAACTTTGGAAACAATAGGAATAGAGGGATGACCCAATCTACTATGCCATCTTTCAAAAGTCGGCATAACACTAAAGACTTGCTTTATTGTTGAAGCTGAAGGAAGAGGATAAAGGCCTCTGTGGCATCGTCCCTTAAGCAGTGTGTTCTTCGTGGTTCGATCCTTGATAAGAAAATAATCAGGGTGAATTTCAAGGAAAGCATGATTGTCAGTAGTAAGACGATGAACAGAAACAAGATTTTTTGATGTTTGAGGAACATGAAGAACACTCTTTAAGTGCAAAGGACGAGTGAGAGTAGCAACAACAGAATGACCAACATATTTAATTTCCATACCTTCACCACTTGCAGTGTGAATCTGATCATGACCCTTATATTTGTTGCGAACACTTAGCTTCTCTAGCTCACCAGTGAGATGATCTGTTGCTCCAGTATCAATGTACTAGTTGGTATCAACTCCGTATGCATGCTGTTGCTAATCATGAGAGGCGGCTGCTGCATATCTCTCATCGGGCACGTAACTCTCGTCGTATCTATGCCAACAGTCGGACACTAAATGCCCTTTCTTGTAACAGACTTGACAAGTAGGCCGTGTGTTCGGCGAGCTGCGGCCGCGTCCTCGTCCGCCACTGCGACCACGCGAAGCGCGACCTCGGCCTGCACCTCGTGACGCTTGGTTGCTTATTCCACGTCCTCTGTTGGCAGAGTTTGCCGTAGCAGTGTAGACTTGGCGGAGATCCATCCTGTTTTCAAAGCTTAAGAGCTAAGAGTAAGTATTTGCAACCGTAATTGGTTCAACTCTAGCCACAAGAGCAGACACAACTGGATCAAACTCAGCATCTAAACCATTGAGGATATATGCAACTAACTCTTCCTCATCTAGAGGCTTTCCTGCTGCTGCAATATCATCACCCAAGGCTCTCATCTTCCTGACATACTCAGAGATCGTCATCATTCCCTTTTGAGTTGTCGTTAGAGCTAGTCTGATGTTGATTGCGTGCGCCCGTGTTCTGGACGTAAACATATCTCCGATTGTCTTCCATGCCTGTGCTGCAGTTTCTGCGACAGCAACTTGAGACAGCACCTCTCTTGAGAGAGATGAAAAGAGGAAGCCGAGGACTTGTTGATCGGCGGCAAACCACTCTTCATAAGCCGGGTTTGGAGTTTTGACGAGTTTGTCGCCAAGCTTTTGATCGATTTCTACATCAGGAGCCACCGTCTTTCCTGCGAGGTGCCCTTCAAGACGCGCTCCACGAATGGCGGCAAGAACTTGCGCAGACCAAATAAGATGGTTCTGTTTGGTTAGCTTCTCCGAGATGTGAAAGCCGTACAAGGGGTTTGAGGGTATTGTGGAGGATGAACCGACCATGGCTATCGGAGGCTCTGATACCATAAAATAGATCAGAGGCGCAAGGAGGAAACGGGAGGAAACATCGATCAGTGCGACGGCTGCGTGTTAGCTAGATTTTCCTCAACCGGAACATGATTACATGCAAGGTATATATATGCACAAGAGTTAGGTTTTGGACTTCCTAGATTACAGGAGCTTGAATCCTAATACACAAAGGAAACTGATTCTATCTCAACTATCTACAGCCCAACTAACTCTTGTATTGCCATATTTGATTATCTCAACTTTACATAATCTAACAATTGTTTGGTCGACTTTACACATCAAATATTGGAGAGCAAGCGACAGAGAGAGAAGGGTGGCCAGAATGCGCGAGGAGATGGAAAAAGTGGAGGAGGTGGACGGTTGTATCCTGAGAGAGAGGAGGAGAGAGACAAATAGTCCAGATCAAATCGGATGGCTGAGAATATGGGAGGGAGAATGGACCAACCACTAACTCACACTTTTATAATAGTAGATAAAGATAACGGTGACCAGTTACGTATCCGTACAGTGCAACAGAATTCATTGAATGTATAAAAAATCGTGCTATGGAATAGAGTTACTCTGATCAATTGAAAAGTGGTGAGAAGTTAAGGAAATAGAGCGATTAGAGGAGAATAGACGTACAACCACCAACTAGTTTTTTTATAATAATACAAAGATAAAGATACAACCTAGCTAACTAGCTGGTGTAACAAACCAATGAGACGATGACATGTGACAATAAACGCTGTAGTGTCACTGTAGCAGCCATTAAAAACAAAATTTTCATACAACTACAGTACTGTTATAGTGTATTTGTGCCACGTATGTCCGCACCGGATTTGTTAGTGTCACAAAACCGGTTATGTAAGTGTGACACAGTAAAATCTCTCACGTCGTGCAGCAGCGGGCCACGAGCGTGTCCGGGCGATGCACGGTTCATGGGCCTCGACCGGTGCAACCTGCTCTGTTCCTTTGAGCTGCGACCAACGGTTTTTGTTATGCTTTTGAAAATAATAGCAAATGATAAAAACATCGACGCGAACAACGTATATAATTTTAGATTTAAAAAATCATTTAGAAAATTCGTTTTAAAAAAAATTGAGTCGGGCTGTGTCGGCGCGCGGACCTCTCGCCCCATGGAGAGCTGCAGCCAACCGCGGCCCGCTTCCGGCAGCAGCAGTGGAAGCGCGAGAGGAAACTGGTGATTTGAGGGTGATTTCGTGACGATTCGCCGCGGCCGGATCAGACGGCCGGCTCTTCAAACGAACGCCGGATTGCCGCCATCGCCGCCTGACACTTCCTCCCATGATCGCCCTTGTTTAATGGTAGACTCGCAATACGTGAGTGATGGCAGATTAGTGCAACCGTGCGCTTTTGTTTATCCACCGAGCGGGACTAGTAGGAACGAATAACCGATCAAGTTCACCAAAGGACGGCTTTGTCTGCTCCCTGACTAGTTACTGCAATCTAAAAAAAAAGTTTGAAAACAAATACTACTAAGAAAAGAAGGAACACTGCATGGGCGGACCTACAGTAGTTCATAGGCGTTCACCTATTTTTTGACAAAAAAAACCTAGTGTATATATAAGGCATAATACATATACATATATTTAATTGGATCAAAATAACTATTTTTAGCCTCCAGTTCATCACTATTCAATCAGCCGGCCAGCCCGACGCGAAGACGCAGCCGCGTCCTGCAGCCCAGCCCATTTTGCGCGATAGAAATGGCGTCCCCGATGGCCCGATCCGATCCTTATCCTGCCTAAGTCGCCTGACTCCCTAATCCCTAACCCTAGCCTAGCCGAGTAGACGAGCAGCAGCCCGCAACCCCGCGTCGACCATGCCTCCAACCTCTACTCCGCTCTGCGCCGCGTCGGCCCTCCGCTCCACCCTCTGGCACGACCGGTGAGCACGCCTCCGCCCTCCGGCTGCTTCGGTACTCCGCCGGTACCGCGAGTCCGCGACACCGCTTGGAGAGTAGATCTGGGCTCCAGCTCCGCGCCGACGCGCCGCACAACCGGCGACCACGCCTCCGCCACCGCAGACCATAGATCGCTCCGGCTCCACACTGCATCTGATGATGATGATGATGATGATGATGATGATGATTTCTGTGTGTTGTTCTCACGCTGGATTTCGTGTGGGGGGTGGTGCAGGAGGACCTGGACGTCATCGATAGGCTTATCGATGACGCGGAGAGCCAGTACAGGAATTTCCAGCACCGCGATCCCTACATTGGTAAGCTTTGAAATGCTTGCGCCTTTCTGTTCCTGCTGATGCTGGTATGCTGCCTGTGTTTGTTGATGACTATTGCGCTGCGCAGTAAATCAACTAGGATGCTAGCATTTCTGTTTGGTTAGGCAATTGAACATCCAGTAACTGACCGTTTAGTCGATAGCTTCAGAACTCTTAGTAGGTATGCCGGTGAATATGGGTTACAAAAGTTTCGAGCTGAAGTTTGTTGTGCTGTGTTCTACAGATTCGCTTACTTCATATACTTGGAGGCTTTCTTTCAATTTGCAATGCAATGCTATCATCATTCAGTTCATATCTGTTTGTGCCTCTCTCTATCTGAGCTGTGTTGCTGGTCACAATGAACTACTGTGATCAGCTGATGAGATAATCTTCGCAGTGACTCCGGTGTTCACTTTTACTTGTAAACATTAATGCCTCAAACCAGAAATATTCAACCTTTGTACATAAATCATCTTACATTTCTTAGCGTTAGTTGGCCATCTTTTTCTGGTCCAGGTCAACTTCTATTTACCGTCAGTGAATTACTGAAAAACAAGGCTGGTTCTGCAATGTAGTATGCATAGTGGTATGCAAAATGACATTTTCTAAATTTTGTTGTAGACATTTTCACTTCATTATTTATGAAGCAATTTGCTTAAAGAGAAACAATAACACTTTCTGAACTTTATTGTCAATACTATATCATATCTAAAGATCATACAATGCTACAACCTACAACAGACTACTCATGTGTATCATAGCTCTACTTTCCTTTGTTGTGATCACTCTTTACCGTATGATACTGGTTGAACAAGTGTGATTTCTGTTTTTGGGTGCTGTGATTCTTTTGAGCAGTGAAGTTTTGTTCATGCAATGCTAAATGCTGAAGCAATGTATCTTGTATTGTTAAGGATGCTTCCAAGACATGAAGCATCGCCGAGTTAATTTGTGAACTTTTGCAATTGTTTTGTAATTTCTTTATATTATTTGACATATTATCCCTAGTACAAACAATTGTATGTTAACTATTGCTATTGTAGATCTTTATGTTTTGTACTGAAAAATATTTTTATAACTTCGAATACCCATTCTAAAATTCCTACGTCCGCCACTGGAACACTGCGAATTTGTGATGGCAACTGACTGTATACGTAACATGCTAGCTGCAGATCCATAGGAACTGAGGAACAAGTGAAACGGCATGTTCTTCGCATTCACTCTATATTTTGGGCAGAACTTCACAAGAAAAAGGAGAAAGAAGTCTTAGTGATCAACACTAATATGCTGCAGAGTGAAGCTCTCAGGATATATACTGCTGGAATAGGGGATGCCGAAAAAAATAGCAGGCGGGATGAAGAAGGAGGTATGTTACGCATTCAAGAGTAGAGGTGGCAATGGGTACCCGAAACCCGAGTATCCGATGGGTTTAACCCGATAAGGAGATGGGCACGGCTGTATATTACCTGTACCCGCATACCTTATGTGCTTCATGGAATCATGATGGCGAATTTACACATTACTAAGAGAATTTTGTATCATATTAATCATTTGGCATCAACATTAAGGAAAAGAACTCAACAAATAAGTAGTTGATACTCTCGAATAAGCTAAATAGAAAGAAGAAAATTTTAGTTCCAAATTGCACAAGATGATACTTAGCAAACTAATCGGGTATGGGTTACCCGTTGGGTATAAATACCCGCGCGGGTGCGGTACGGATAAGTTTCTATACCTGTGTGCGGGTACGAGTATCGTAGCGGGTAGAGTTATATCTGTCGGGTACGGGTATGGGGTGGCTATACCCAGCGGGTATGTACCCGTTGCCACCTCTATTCAAGAGGATGAAGCCTCGCTGGAGTAGTTGAAGATTGAGAGCAAATGAATATGACAAAAGACACAAAAAAGAAAGAATCTAAATCCAAAGAGAAAATCTAGAGAGAGAAAATACAAAACGTTGATGTGAATGTTTTGTTTGTAGCTTGGGTTTCATTTTGACCTTGTTCATTCAGGTTATTTTCAGAGGGTTTGGTGCTCTTCAGAAAGTAACAACCAAATGAGTAGCTTCTTTTTCTCTCTCTCTAATCTGTAATAAGGCAATGCTAGAAAATGCTGGAGGTATTTACTCCGTTATTCGGTGATAATGGAATCCAGGTGAGCCCGTTTGGAAAAAAAAAATCACTCTACATTAACACCTCAAAGACCAGACGCAACCACACACACACCGTCGGTCAAATTCCCAGGCATCGGCAGCAGTACGAGTGCAACCGGACGAGAGCCAGGTCAGTCCAGATTCGTTCTTTTCCCTGAACTGGCCGTCTAGATAGATTGCTAGGAAATGTTAGAGGTATTTAGGGCCTGTTTGGCAGAGCTCCACCAGCTCCAGATTCACCAAAAACAGCTCCACTTCACGAATTTTTACCCAAACGCTCCAGCTCCACGAAATCTGGATCCACCAAAATACTGGATCTAGCTCCAGATTCATGAAATCCATGGAGCACCTCAAAGGGTGCTCCACGAAAACTTGTTTCGTATCTACTCGTGAAGTTAGATGGTAATTACCCACCAATGCCACTGGTTACACACCCCATCCCAACCGTTTTTTTTCTATTCGGCCTTTTCTCCATTCGACCGAGGGACCGAGGGCTCCTCGCGCCGCCACCCTCTCTGCTCGCGCCGCCACATCCGGCGCTCCGGCGAGCCGCCACCTCCGGCGATGGCCGGATCTGGTAGATCCGGCCCCCCTCTACCTCCTCCTTCTTCCTCCATGGCGAAATCGGCCCCTAGGGTTGGGCTCTCGCGCGCGCTTTGGAACCAGCCGGCGGCGCCCGTCCCGGCCTCCGTTGGCGCCCGTCCCGGCCTCCGTTGGCGCGGCCCCCCTGGAGAATGCCGCTCCTCCCCGCGCCGTTCCGAGCCCTCTCGCCGCCGCCCCTCGCCGCGCGACCGCCGGACCACAGCGGGCGCTGCTCTACAGGCGCCGCACTCCGCTCGCCGGAGCGCTCCTGTTCCTCGGCATCGGCGCCGTCAGCGCCGCCGTCGCCTGCAGGACGGGGTGCGCCTTCTCCCACCGCTTCCCCTTCCTCGGGTAATCCCTCTTCCCTCTCGCTCTTAGTTCGTGCTAGTTGATGCGAGGAAGACGCTCGCGTTCGGATGCGTTCCGTGAAATGTTGCTCTCCCGCGGTTTGGATTGGTGTGCGCTTTGTGGAATCACTAACTAGTATTTAGGTTCCCATTTGTGAGGAATCCGCAAAATTCATAAGCGATTATACGTTCGTTGAGGTTTTTGGCTTTGGATTTGTGAATTGTGGCATCAGGAGAGTAGCTTTAAAAAAAAATAAAATAGGAGAGTGGCTTATTGGACGAGCTTTGTAGGCTCAATTTAGGCTGTTAGCTTATTCAATCGCCTATTCTTTTAGTGACATATAGATGCTATTTTTTTGCAGGGCAAGAGGTCTCAGCTCTGCTCGGATGGAATCCGCTTCCACCACCGTGCCCTCCATTGTTGTGTATGTGACGGTTCCAAACAGGGAAGCAGGTAGTTTTTGCCGGGTTTTTCTCCTATTCTAGTGTTCTGCATTTCCCTCTTGGAATTTGCTAATCAATACATTACCTGTTTCCAAAGTCAGATTGTGTCACAGTTGCTCGTCTATCTTGTGAGCATCCAATATTGTCACTCGATTGATAGAAAAGACAATGTGATTCGCTATTTATATTAGGAATTGCTTTTTTTAATAGAAAAGATCTTTGTTACCTTCAAGAGATAACGACAGCACTGAGAAGGTCTACTAGAGATGGCACTATAAACAAATTGAGCTTGAGCAAATTGCACTCCGATCAGCTCTGGGAACAGACTGCTAGAACTTGCTGAAGTTCAGCATATTTTGGGTTGAACAAAATAGCTCAACTGAATTCATGCGATAAATATTTCTTTGCACATCTTGGCTTGGGACTGCCAAGACAGTCATAAACTGGATACACCGGATGCACAATTAAAAAATAGCAACGTGTAATGCCCGTAAACAAGGGTTGGTGGTTAAATGGCATTTAACCTGTTCCATGCTGTTCATACCTTACTCTGTGATCTTAGAATATTCTTGGGAACTGCTCCTGTTACTTTTTTAACTTACTGTTTCATGTATTCTCTAGTGGTGAAATGTACTAAAGTCCTTAATCTTTATTTTTCAGGCGTTGAATCTGTTTATTGGTTGGAGGGAAAGGTATTGTGCTAATATTTGTTTCAAGACCAAATAATAACTCTGTAATTCTAATTATATGTTCATCTCAGCAGTTTGTTGAAATCCTTTTGACGATGTATTTTCCCCTGCTTAGCAAAGCTATATATCAATAATATATGCTTTTTCAGGTGCAAACTGATGCTGAAGAGTTACTCATCATCAAGACTAGGGAAACTCCTCTAGATGTGTTGACCGAACATGTCAAAGCCAACCATGAATATGAGTAAGCTTCATTTAGTTTATCGATCTAGTTTAAGCAACGTTGGTCTTGTTGTGGGATTTACTGGTTAGTTGTTCATGCAGTGTTCCTGAAGTTATTGCTTTGCCCATAAGTGGTGGTAACACCAAGTACCTGGAATGGATCAAGAACAGCACTAAGGAAAACTGATCTGGTTTACACCCTGGTATGCGTACTGCAGTTCCAAATGGCCAACAATATGAAGTGAATGATCAATTCCAGAGGGTTGTGAGAACGACGTTTTCACCGTCAGCCTGTCACCTGTGTATCTCAATGACATTGCTGTATGGAATCTATGTTTTTACCATCTCCTATTGATGAATACCTTGGTGTCTTGTGTGATTGTGTGCATGTACACGAAACCTTATCATATTCATACGTGTACATTGTTACCCTTGATTGGTTTTGGTATAGAGTTTTCTGGCGATGTCTACTCACAGTGCAGCCGCAGCTGTAGAATTACCCTTTGATCTCTCATGCGCTTTCATCAGAATATCTTACCCCGATCATTTCTTGGTAAGCTCAGATACGGGAGAAGTGCACCATATGAAAATGAAACTAAAAAAAAAGAACTAGTTCTAGTCTGTACTCTATAGTTTCTTCAGAACATAAATTTTCACTTCATAAACCATCACTTGCATGGAAATTCAAGTCATAATGCATACTAGCTTGGTTCCTCACTCATTATCTGCAGAAACTGCAGGAGGACAAATCACAAATTAAATGGGCAGCAGCTCTAGGCCGAGAACGGGTCGGTTCACAAAAAAACACCATTTTTTGTGAATAAATATGAACAAAACACGTGTGCTATATGAAAAAATATATATATCATACAACCCCAAGGGCAAAACAGGCCATTCCCACCAAAAACTCAGTTTCGTGGATCTGGAGCTGCTGTGGAAGCCAAACAGTTTGTCCAGCTCCATGGTGGGATCCCAGATTCACGGTGGAGCTGCTCCACGGTGGATCTGGTGAATCTGGAGCTGGTGGAGCTCTGCCAAACAGACCCTTACTCCGTTATCTAGTGATAATGGAATCCAGGTGAGCCCGTTTGGAAAAAAATCACTCTACATTAACACCTCAAAGACCAGAAGCAACCACACACACCGTTGGTCAAATTCCCAGGCATCGGCAGCAGTACGAGTGCAACTGGACGAGAGCCAGGTCAGTCCAGGTTCGTTCTTTTCCCTGAACTGGCCGTCTAGATAGATTGCTCTTCGAGTCGCAATGCAGCGAGCCAACAGCGTACACCTTCCCATGGCTTGTCCGTTCCGTTGGTTGCGCTTGCCGGCTCGTTTCGTCCGGTATTGCTGCGCCCCGCGGCTCCGCATCTTTGGATCATCGTCGTGGAGGGTGCCGCCGCTGTTACCCTCCTCGCTTTGGTCTTTTGCGTTGTCCGGTGCGCTAGTGCCTTTCATGGATACTGGAGGGAGACTTGAGATTAACTTGAGTTTTGTTCTGATCGATTTTAGCTTCTGACTTTTGTTTGAAAAAGTTAAAAGCCGATTTAAACACCCTGACTTTTAGAAACAACTTCTCTAAGCCGCTTCTAAAAACCGTCAGCCGGTCTTCGTCGTCTTCTCTGTGTCCGCATATTCCAAAAGTCTTGTTTTTTAATTTTATGTCAATAGCTATTTCTTATGTTCGTTATTATTCCATTTTCAGCCAAAAGTTAGAAGTTCAATCAACATCTATCAACTCCAGCCGATTAAAACACCCTCTTACTCAGTTAGATCGCGGGACTATTAGTGATCGCCGATGGGCCGGTGGCATAATGGCCCATTTAGGCACGGCCAATTCAGGTCTGCTAAATAAACGGGCCGTGCCGACCCACGAGCCGTGGTCCGAGCCTAGGCACGACCCATGACAGTGTCGTGCCGCCACGGGTACAATTAGGGCTTAACGGGCTGTGCCAGCCCGGTCGGCCCGTTAAGCGGGAAAAAGATAAAAAAAACCAAAAGATTGTACAAATTTAAGAAAAAAATTGTAAAAAATTGTAGAAGATTAAGAAAAAAGAACAATTATAAAAAATTGTAGACATTGTTAATCATCAAGATAATTATTTTTAATGACATAATAAGCTTTATTAACTTGTTAAATTACATGGGATGGTTGTCTCGTTACAAACTTTACCAAGTAAAAACTCAACTTGAGAAAACCTTGATAAAGAAAAAATAGTACAACCTATAAAGCTCACTGGTGACTACATCTGAAGAAAAATATTGAAAATCCTATTCATTGCTATCTGCATATAAATTATCAAAAGATTCTTCTAAATCTCTATTCTCTGCAGTATGTTAGAGTCTTGATTCAGTTTGTTCCCAATCTTTGATGGTTAGAAGGATTTTGACCATCTCGTTCGAGAGACTTGTTCGTCGCTCCTCGATTATTCTTCTAGATAGACTAAAGACTGACTCCAAAAAAATTGTAGCAAAGGGAACAATCAACACATCCCGCGCAAATATGGATAGCACTGGATATGTTACTTTCTGGGTTTGCTACCATGAGAGGATGTTCAACTCTTACTCGAAGCTAACGCTATCACTGTTGAGATAGATTCATAGGTCTCCAGTGCTTTATCGCCTTCCTTCTCCTGACTGATATGTACCTGCACTTGCACAGGAATCTCTAGTGGAAGAACAAAAAATTTTGCCCCATTGCATAGTCCCCCTAGAGGTGCTAAGGGCTACCAGGGGTCTTTCTAAACGCAAGGACCCAAACTTATTTTCATATTTCTCATATACCTTATATAATTTATCCTTAACTATTCTATAGTATGTATAATAATCTAAACCGGTACCATCACTTAAAAGTTGTAATACATTTATAAATCCTTGGAGTTTGGCCCTAAGATCCAAATTAAAAGTGAATGCATATAAAAGAGGAATTTCGCTCCAATATTTTAAAAACTTAGTTTTCATAGCAACTATAGCATCATGTAGTACAGGATCATTTTCAAAAGCTTTTAGGTGAGTGGCAATTTCAAGAATGTTATGAATAATTAGAGCAGAGGTTGGATAGTATACTCCAGAAAGACCAAATGTAGCTTTATAAAAAAGTTCAAAAAAAGAAAATATTTTTTCACCAATAACTCAATTGTCCTTAGTAAGTTCAGGGTCTCTAACTTGGATTCTACTGGAGGAGCTATGAGATTTGTGACCTTGGGTTTGAACGAAAACAGATAAGGTGCTCTTATATGGCAACATATGTTTAAGTATAAAGTAAGTAGAATTCCATCTAACAAGCATGTCTAAACCAAATTTTCTAGAACGGATATTTATTGCTATGCAAAAGCTCTTATATGCGGCTATTCGTTGGTTAGAACAATTAATGTATGAATTGCATCCCTGAAAGAATCGATACAAGCATTTAATTTTTTAAAACTAGATTTAACAATAATATTAATAATATGACAAGCACAACGTTGATGCAGCGAGAAAGATTATGTATAAGTATTAAACAAAGAAGTAAGAATTTTCATAACCTTAGTGTTTGCAGGTACATTATCTAAAGTTATAGAAAAAATTTTATCCGTGAAGCCAAAACCTTCTATAACTTTAATAATACATTCTATAATATTTTCAGTAGTATGTGAAACAATAATTAATTTAAATCCTATAATTCTTTTTCCATTACACAGATATCATTAACATAATTAGCAACAACACTAATATAATCCTCTCTAGCCCTACCACTCCACATGTCTGTTGTCAAAGCAATAGAGAATGTACAGGTGTGAAACATTTCTTTCTATTTTTCACAATAATCGTTATAATATTTAACTAAATATTTAGTTGTTGTTTGCCTAGATACAACACTAAATCAGGGGTTATGAGCAGTCAGGGTTACCTCTGGGTTATACTCCCAAGTACGTACCAAGCTGTCGAGGTTATATTGCAGCTGCATTTGACACATTTATATTCCTTGCCTTCTTTTGCAGCTTGCAGCATGTCGTTGCAGGTGACTCGTTCCACCTAAAAATTTTGCAAACAATTCATTATCACAAATTTTACAAATAGCATACCTCATCGAATTTCTATCATCGTCGGTCTTGAACTTCTTGTCGAAATCATTCCAGACTCTTGATGTAGCAGTTCTTATTCTTTTTTGCACCCGTCCTATGGGTCATGGTGCACTTGTTGAGCTAGCAGAAGATGGATCGAATGGATCCTACACCACCGGGGCCGTTGCTTCTTCTGGCTCTCTAATTTGTTGTGGATGTGGACTTTCTGTGGATGGATATCCTTCTTAAATGGATTGCATATCCTCTACTGAGAGACCGAATTTGGAGAGTTGAAAATTGCAGTTCACCATTGAATCAACTACAAATTGAAATAGTAAACAACAATTAACTTACTATTGAATCAACAAATAATAGCAAAAATTAAAATAAGACAACGGTATTACCTCTTTTGCAGCTCTCATAAAATTCTTTGAAGATTTTTGAATTTTGCACGAATTTCTCACTAATTTTGCTAAATTTGCGCAAACACTACCGGATTTTTCACAGCTAAATAGAGAGATGAGAGTCAGATTTGAGGTATGAAAAATGAAGGCCGGATGCCCTATATTTATAGAAAAAATTCATATTTTTTAATTTGTTGCTATTTTATGAATTATTTTACACCCAACGATCAAAAAATAGTTATATTAGCTGAGCTGGGCAGCACGGCACGTTTACGACCGTTGGCAACGGGTCGGGCCATGCCGTGTCGACACAGCCCATGAACACAAATGGGCCATGCCGTGCTGGCCCGGCGTGCCGAGCTCTCAGCCCAGGCATGTTCCGTTAGTAAAATGGGTCGTACCATGCGGAGTTTCAACGGTGAAACTAGTGTAAAGCGGTAGTACCGTAGCCTTTAACGGTACTTTCAGAGCACGGAAGCTCCGAATAACCCGGGCAGAATGTTTTTTTCTAGGGAGTGCCAACTCTTCGCCTCGAATCAAACGGAAGTACCGCACCGAAGTTTTGGAACTTCCGAAGATTGGAACTGCTAGGATTTCAACGGCGGTAGTTCTGCGCCGACTTCCAATGGCTAGTTTAGAAGCTCTGCAATAGCCATTACTACTATGACAAAATAGGTGCGGAAGTACCAACCATTGCACGGCGGTATTTTTGCCCGTCCTGAATTTTTCAGGAAATTCCCTGTAACGGCTAGTTTTTGTTGCTGAGAGTATAAATACTCCTCCACCTGCCCAAGGACAGCAAGAAGAGACTCTATTGAACATTCTTGAGTATCGAGCATTCACTCTACATCTCATTTTTTTCATTGTGCATTCATTTAAGATGATTGAGCCAAAACAAGTGCATTTCATCTCTGGATTGATCCTTTGGCACTTGATTATCGTCAAGTAAAGCTGTGATTCTTTATTTTTGGTGTTTGCCGGCACCTGAACGACTTGGCGGAAGTTTGCGCGGTGACTTCTTTAAGAAGGTTGTGTAGAAACCCGACATCGATTTGTGAGTGATTTGGTGTCCACTATCTTCAAAGTGATGGAAAGATAACCATTAGTGGATTGAGTAGTTGCGGCTTAATTCGTGGTGCCGGTCTAAGTCGCTTGGTCTTTTCTCAATGTGGACTACTGGAAACCGACAAGTTTCTGATCACCACCGTAAAACATCGTGTGTACATTGGTTATTTCTGTCCCTTTTTCAGCTCTTGTATTTCGAGTATATTGTGTATGTCATATTTACTTGTGCTAGAGCTTCTTATAAAGATTGATACCTGTAGTGCCTTAAATACACTAGAATTGTGTAGGTTTTAGTTGCTTTAAAATTCTGCCATACTAAAATTGAGATAATTGTTATTAGAATGTAAGATAATTTTTAAACCTCCTATTTACTCCCCTCTAGTCGGTTATCCTTGATCCTACACCATCATGACCTACTGAGTCTGACCGGTGTCATAGTACTACCTGTTGATCATCCGTGGGCCAGATCCGTGGGCGTCATAGTACTTTCCTATTATGCCTTACGTTCCGCTAACATCATGGAGTTCTCCCGCCATAGGTCCATCGTCGAGATGCATCACTTTTATCCTCCGCACAGCCTACACAGACTACTGCTCCTTGTCGGTCATCTTTGCTGCACATTCAGGAGGTATGAGATTCATATTCTATATCCAGAATATTTATTGTGACTAACATCGTTCCATCTTGTAACCTTTAATTCAACGTGGGGGGTGACGGCCAGTCCACCTATGACGATATAGGCCTCCTGGCTGCTTCCAGGGAGCGGTACACGGTGTTAGGGTTCATAGCATACGCAGGGTAGAGCTCATCGTTCACACCGTTCGCAGCATTTGGAGTGCACGTAGAGTTTGGTGATTTGGGTGGGCAGAGCTCCTCTGACTTCGCTAGCATATCGTACGGTGAAAGCCAGAGTTCATCCGTATAATGAGGATTTCTGGAGTCCATTGTTCCGGACTTTATCGATGGTAGCCCTCAATTCGGTATGTCTCAGCAGGAGCACATCAACGCTTACCACCAGACACTGTTTGCTCTACCTCACCCTATTAGACCACCATCGGCCACTCAATAGACATAATAGTCTCCATACCTCCTCCGATCCGACATGCATGCTTCGGACCGGCTATTGTACCCCACGGGACATGCTCAAAGAAAGACAAGGCCATGCCCCGTGGAGGCAGACATGGTGAGGAGATAGTAGAAACTCAAATGAATGAGCCATATTGCATTCTGTGCGATGTGCTTTTTATATTGTTATATCCCGTGCTATGTGTTTTTTTGTACTACTATATGTGCTCCTTGCATGATTAAATAAAAAAATTACACCATCAAGTCCAGTGTGTAAGGGTCCTTAAAAAATCCCTACAAATAGTTTACATAATGAATTTTTGAGGAAAATTTGGAATAGAAAAATTACGAGCAAATTACACAATGAAGTACGTTGCATCGGGAAGCTTATCTAAACTAGTAGTGTGCCCGTGCTAACGCTACGATAAAATACAAAACAAGATAAAATTTGTAAAAAATAAAACGAACAATCAGATTCATTAAGATTCACGTCTCATATATTGTATAACCAAATATTTTTGTCACATAAAGAAATATGAAACACAGTAATGAACTATCCATTGGATGATTGAAACAACTTTACTTTTACATTTGAAATGAATTTACAGCTCAGGATGTAATCATTTAACACCATACATTCAAATCGACAAGGCTTTGTCAATCATCATAACGATTTTAGAGTATTGTCTCAACAGCCAAATATGATCTTAGTACCTAGTAGAGTTTCAGTATTTTTGGCCACTAAAAGGTATAGATTTACCATCTTTAGCATGGCAACATGGCAAACACAGGAAACAAACAGAAGGCAATACAATACTCACAATACTTGTCCTGAAGCCCATTTTGCTAGAACCACATAGGACCCCTCATCTCTGTTGGAAAATTTGGAATTGGATGCATTATTTACTTCGTATCAGATCAATAATGATGCCAATTGCATAATTCATGAATAGTGACCTTATACTCGGGACAAACTGCCCAATACCGGAAAAGCAAATGGGCAAGAAAAATGCACAGTTCACTGGACCACACTTACCTCACAGTCATGCAGATGAACAAATGAGAGCTTGAAGCGACGACTAAACGCTCCCGTTGAACAGTAGGGCTATAGTTCAACTGATACTCTCAACCTATGAATAATATGGACCAGCATATTCACTTTTTAACTATGTATTAACCACATGTTTGGAACTGTACCGGTTTAAATATCCCCATTGCCAAGTGCCAAGATGATACTGTGAAATGCTACTAAGATGGATGCCCAGAGTTCCATCTTAAACAGAGATTGAGACCGCATCAATCCACAATTGCTATTATAATAAGAAACAGGTAATTCTGTTTCAAAATGGCATCGATTCATTCATTTGATAAAAACACATAACATATTAAAAATTAATCAACAATAGTAACGTCAGCCAAGAAAAAACAACAATAGTAACGTCAGCCAACCACCGTGACGGCCACAATGTATGAACACATGTGAAAATTCATGCAGATATGTATTACTCAAGCACAGAAAACAGGGGATTCCTCTCCCAATTATATAACCGAATGGGTCAATTCTACATCTTTTTTTTCAGCCTTGTCTTCATGTGGCTTAGGTCACTCATCCAGGCAATCATTGAGGAAAAATGGGTTCATGTTAATTCATAATTCATGTTAATTTGTGCAAATACATATGTAGCACATCATATTTCAGCTTAGGTTCATGAAGTGGGGTTCCACAACTGATCCTTGAAAAAAATGCTACCCTAGCAAATCAAACAAGGATAGAAGTTTGAACGACATTACCAAAATCCTCAAGTATTTGCAGTTAATCATTTCAATTTAGCCAACATAAAACTATAATGGCAAAGCAGGAAAGCAAATCAAATTGTGAGAGAAGACTCATAAAAAGTACCATGTTTACCCTTTTTTTACATATAGAAGTAGGCATAATTTCAGAACTCTAGGAGGTGGCATCATCACAATAAGATTATTAGGCTATTAGCAGTCATGAAAAGAGTTTTAGAACTCCACATGTGTTGTGCCGTTAAATGGTACCTGTTCAAACATGTAAAAGCATGCTAAATCGACTAACACTAAATCGTTTACATATTTCTGCCAGAAAAATGTGTACCGGTGGTAAAATTCCTCAAAGGTTGCTGCAAAGGAAAGGAAGGTCTTGAATGGAAAATAAAAAAGATTTAAGAAATATCTCTTGCATGCATAGATTAGGAAGCATGATCCTTGGTGTTGGCAACTTAGAAAAATATTCCTTGATGGAAAGGCCACACTGCAACAGGGAGAAAATTCTTTTAAGTGAGACTTACTTCGGTTGATATCAAAACTACATAAGATATTAGGCAATACAATATATTTACGCCTTAACAGTTTTAACATTGATGGTATCGCATCGCACCGCAGTAGTAAAAACTGCTTGTTCTTATGAAAACTGCATCAATAACAATAGCTAATCTGTTCTATTGGCCACGTAGGATGGATTTTGCGGCTACGGTTGTAAAATAACAACATATCAAAATCAACAGTTCAGAAATCATATAAACAGATTCTGAATCATGCAAAAGGAGGTAATGAATCGCTTTACAGTTGTTGCTACTTACATCAATGATGGGAGGCTGCCCCTTCAATCCAACCTTCAGACGGTCCTTCTTAATCTCGCAGACAACAAACCTTGATTTTGTTCCCTGAGGAACAGGAACAGTGATGGTAACCTCTGGCAACTGCTGTGTCCAGGAATACTTCTCCAAATCAAGACCGTTACCAGCATTTGGTTCTGTTTAATAAATCAGAAATAAAATGAGAATCCCTTAGCTGACCTTCAGCAAGTACAATGAATTGAAATATAAATGACAACCGGAGCTATGTCTTTTTACAGAGGCGAATTAAGGATAATTTTACAAGACCACCAGATAAGCAAATTAAGCACAACAGATTTACTGGATATAACATGGCATGAACCCAGGTGTCAGCATAATCGCAATATAGTGTTTCCAGACAGCAATTGAATATAGAAATCTGAATGTAAACAAATCCTGAAACACACTGGCTTTGTTTTGGTCCGATTTCACATGTAACAGTGAAAGCGTAATTTACTGCCCGTCCATCTGGAAGCAAATAAGTGATGAACCAATGTGATTTTATCCTAAATAAGCTGACTTTAAGAAAGGTATGTACTACATTGTTCGGCATAGACTGTTAGGAGGATAACTCTG
This sequence comes from Dendrocalamus latiflorus, assembly GCA_017311315.1. Taxonomy (NCBI): domain Eukaryota; kingdom Viridiplantae; phylum Streptophyta; class Magnoliopsida; order Poales; family Poaceae; genus Dendrocalamus; species Dendrocalamus latiflorus. Next base: position 3,311,639 of record CM029659.1, read on the forward strand.
CGCTACCACTTAAATTATCAAACTCCACAAAAGGGATCCAAACACTCAAGATGAAACTAAGTAACTCCGAAACCTAGTAAACTAATTGCACATTTGAATTAGGAATGTGGACACTAAAAAACTACTTCCTTCAGAGTACCCAAATCCACAGAAAGGAAGTCAATCTGGAAGTCAACAAGTGTCATATTTTATGATTCTTTTCTTAGCAATACAATAGCAAATCAAACTTGAGAACATTCTTTTCACAGGAATAAACATGAACAGAACTAACTTGCAGCATGTTCATGAGACTGGTTTGTTGTCTCTCCAAGAGTGACAGCTGCCTCTGTATTGCCAACCAGTTTGTTTTATTATTTATGAAAGGATACTCAAACAAGGAGGCCCACTGACCATGCTGATCATTGCAATGATTCATAAAATGTGCAGAACAAAATAATACTTGCATAGGTGACAATTTTCCATGATAAGACCATTTACGCTCCTAATTTTAACTAAGAAGCAGTTCGGCATTGCAGCCTTATGAACAAAATTAGAAAACAGAACAAAAAGAGATGAGTTGGACCCTTCAATTCATGTTATCATAAATTCATAATATCTCAACCACTTAACAAAAATAACAAACTAAAGCTCACAAGTATAGTCCAACCAAGTAACCCCCATAACTCCATGCCCCCAGCAATCAAAAGGGCTAAAGTTATCCTTCTTAAATATTCAAACTACACTCCCAAATTTGTACTAAGGACCATACTGATGTAATAACCTCCATGGCCAAAGAACGATAGAATAGGCAAAAAAAAAAAGAGTCTTCAACTCTCTCAGTTAATACATGAATCAATATATTGACATATATTAGAAAGAAAATTCCAAGTGAAACTCCAATGTTTACACATCATGTCCTATGAACAGGTAAAAGAGGATATATCTCATAATCCTTGCTGGAATATCCTGCGTGTTCGGAAAAAAATCCTTGCTGGAATAAAAAGGATAAAAAGTTACCGGAAACAACCGGAAGGTTAGCTAAGCTCCTATTTAAACTTGTAATCACAGCTAAATTATACTTTCCATTGTTCATGGGGTCAAACAGCAAGTAAAAGTAAATAGTCTTCTATGCCCTGTGGCAGGATATCAAATGCTAAATCTCCCACCTACACACCCTCTATCAAAAGTTCAAAACCACATTGTAATAGCAATTTTTTAAAATCCAAACCCTGGTCCCATACTCTCAATGGTAATTCACTAATCACTTGGCCTGCACACCAAAAACCTACCAGTGTTTCCATCCCTACAGTTGTCAGCGAGATATACCGGCCTCATCCAAAACTGACTATTACGGTCAAACTAATTACGGCTACAGCAGCGCCAAACAGCACTTACTTCAAAATAAGCCCTTTCCACAGGCAACATTCTAGGATAACATTCCCGTCTTCAGACTTATAAACTACTTGTCCATTAAAAACCAGCACTGACCAATTCTAGACATGATTCCCGTAAACACAAGCATTGACATCTTGCATGTGCCAAGACCGTACCATGATATGCATGGATTCAGCATTACTCTATAATATTACCAGCCGATTGTTTGAGGCCAAGGTGCATTTTCTACCACTAACAGAGAGCAACATTGAATGCAACATAACAAAGTTATCTATTGTTCATGTACACGTGCATCACATGTGTTCACAATTAGAAATACGCAAGCAACATAGGAAGTCTGAAACCAAATTAGATTGGGCAGTAATCATAGTTACTGACCGCAGGGCACCCAATATCAGTAGGAACACGCTTGCAGAAGTTGCCAGAATAGTCTTGAATTTGAAGCCCCTAACACGCATTCAAAAAAGAAGAAAATTTAAGTTACTATCAGATTATGGTATGAAGGGGGGAAAGGATTGGACATATGCTCACCTGACTGCACCTGACACGCATGACAGCCTCAAATCCCTGGGGTCTACTGATATTCCATCTGAGATCGTTGAAGAGTTTGGCTGGATCAGAAAGAGCAGACAATGGATAATAGTAGTAAACCTGCAAAATTAAGGAAAGATGCTCAGATCAAGCTGTATCAGGCTAGGGTTTCCCCGCCGCCGCCGCCACCGCTTCTGCCCTCCCCGTCCTTTCCACTGCTGCCTCCATCCTTGCATGCTCACGCCGCCTTGGTCCACCGCCTTCCCCGGCTGCCCCGCGTTGCGCCACCACGTTGGGCCAGCCGACCCACCACCTTGCGGCCAGCAAGGCTGCGCCCCGCTTGCCTCAGGCCGGCTTCAATTCCAGCCTCTTCCTGCTTCAAGCCGCGGACTGGCAGAGGGCGGAGGGCGTGGGTGCGTGGCCGCAGAGCTGGCGGCTGGACCGGCGGAATCGGGCGGTGGGGCGGCTAGGGTTGACGGTGCGAGTATGCTGTATGCGCCACAGAGACGGGTATCGCGGGGTGGAGGCAGAGTCGGGGGCGTGTGCGTGGGCGCGGGGAGGAGGCGGCGGAGCAGAGGAGTGGGGGAAGGAGGAGGCGGAGCGGCGGAGTGGGGGGAGGAGGAGGCGACGGGAGCGCGGGGGGGGGGGAGACGGCGGCGTGGGGTGGGGTGGGGAGGAGGAAGAGGCGGCGGCGGCGCGGGGTGGGGGGAGGAGGAGGCGGCGGCGGAGCGGAGGGGTGGGGGGAGGAGGAGGCGGCGGCGCGGGGTGGTGTGGGGAGGAGAAGACGGCGGCGCGGGGTGGGGTGGGGAGGAGGAGGCGGCGGTGGCGCAGGGGGTGGGGGGAGGAGGCGGCCGCGGCGGAGAGGAGCGGGGGAGGCGGCGGTGGGTGGGGTGGGGAGGAGGAGGAGGCGGCGGCGGCGCGGGGTGGGGGGAGGAGGCGGCGGCGGCGGCGGAGCGGAGGGGTGGGGGGTAGAGGAGGAGGCGGCGCGAGGTGGTGTGGGGAGGAGAAGACGGCGGCGCGGGGTGGGGTGGGGAGGAGGAGGCGGTGGTGGCGCAGGGGGTGGGGGGAGGAGGCGGCGGCGGCGGAGAGGAGCGGGGGAGGCGGCGGTGGGGAGGAGGAGGAGGCGGCGGCGGCGCGGAGGAGGAGCGAGGGCGGAGCGGGAGGACTGCGAGATGGGGCGCGGTGCCGCGGGGGGCAGGGTATCAGGGTTAGGAGAGGTTGAATGATGTGCATGATCCAAATGATTTTGGCCTTAGGATCTTCAATGAGTAAGAGAATAAGTTTTGAGAAGAGATCTAGGCCATTCATTTGTATGAAGTTGGATTACTTGGTACACAAATCTGGGTGGACTTAGATTAGGCATGACTGTGGGGGTAATTGAGGGGGGTGGATTTAGTAAAGAAAATTTTGGTGTATTATAGAGTAGGGTAGAAAATTCTATGAGCAATGTGTGTAAATAAATTTTCTAATCACATAATTAAACTAATTAATTGTAACTGCTAATGGCCTATTGCCCTGTGGCGGTGCGGTAGGCTCTTGGCCACACAGTGGCCAGACGGTAGGCTCTCTGTCGCACGGTGGCCGGGTGGCAGGCCTCTGCTGCACGATCACGAGCTCCTTCGGCCAGGTGTCAGCTCTTGGGTGTCGTCATCCGGTGACCCGACTGCTAAATGGGCATTTTTGCTATTGTTATACACATACTGATATTCTTGTAAATACACTCTAAATACGATATAAGTGCCAAAAACTCCACATCTAGCATTACATCCACGTGATACACATATACAACACATATTATTATTCGTTCTCCTTTTCTGGTAGTCAAATTGGAAAGGATTTGCCATCATTGGCACATTCCGTTTAATTTGCAACAATCTGTAAGCTCTACACCAAAATCACTCGATTCTTTCCCCAGGGGGTTCGCACGTTAACGTAACGCATCCGAATCCACGAGATCACGAATATAAACAATTGCCAGAACTATCCCATGGTGGCTGGCCGTGTTGAGGCTATTCATATTGGTTTCTGTTTATAAGTTTCTACTTTTAAAAACAGAAACTAATATGAACGTCTCAGCTTTTATCAGTCATTACTTTTCACTTTTACATATGGTAACGTATTTTGTATTTTATTATATCATAATTTCGTAACTCGCATGACGATCTGATGTTGTAGTGCCTTTCGTTTTACCTTCTTTCTTACATAATACATTACTGTTCATCAGCCGCTTCTATTAGTCACTACTATTCATCAACTGCAGCCAAAATGCATCATCAAAAGACATTATGAATAGAGTAAGGGTCTGTTTTTTTTTGCTGAAATTTTTGAATTTTGGGGTCTTCATGACAGAGGTTACGAAGAGATATACTCGCTTGTGATTTTGGCTGGTACAGATATTGGGCTTTTAACGTATATTACAATTAACTTGTAAACTCTGTCTTGAGAAAATATTTTGTTTGAATGTTAGTTACTATAATAAAAACTAAAAATCGTTTTTAGAAGCTACAAAGAACTGGCTCTGTATTTCTAACAAGCATGAGAGCAAAATGCTACGAATTTCCCTCTTTTTTTAAGGGAGATGTCAAAAAGCAAACATTCAAGTCTGAACATGATGCTCTCTCAAAAAAAAAAGTCTGAACATGATGCGTTTCTGTGCGCGCGTACAGAGGAAAACGAGTACTGTATTTTTCTTCAGACATGTCGGTGTACGTTGGCACGTTGAGTTTCAGGAAAACAAATAATGTGCGCTTAGGTGGCTAATCATTCTGCTATTTTGCGATGATCTGATAAACATATATTGGCTGTGATTGGTTTGTACGTCTTTGTTCTGTCTTGATCTCTGCAGTGCTTCACTGATTCCCTACAGTTGTTTTTGGCTTTGTTCACTGGTGCATGTCTTGCAACTTACAATTCGATCGTAATAAAGTTCTTTGAAAAACAATAAAGCCTAGTTTGAAAGCAGAAAATTTTCCTCATATTGCTATGAAAATTGAAATGTTTCTTATGAAATTCCTGTATCCCAAACAGGGTCTAACACTATTGAGTTAAATTCTTAAACCAGTTGTAGCCCATTTGGAACGCACGGATTTTAAAGGATTTTCACATGAAATGGTACAGATTTGTTTGAAACGCAGAAATTCCACATAAATTTTGCAGTAATTTCACGAAAAAAGTTCTATTCACACAATAATTAGGAAAAATCATGCATTTCAAATGGGGCATTCAATTCACACGTAAACCCGAAAAAATTCTAGCAGTCCGAACGACGCGTTACCTTCCTTTTGAATCGAAGTTATAATATTTACTTCCTTTTAAAATTCAAACTCACTACGAAATATAACAGCCGGAAAAAGGAAAATACTAGGGGTGCAAATGGAGCGGATATTTCCCGACCGTCCATTCGTCCGTTTTAATTTGGATACAATTCGAAGCAAATTTTCGGATATCCGAAGGTTTTGTCGGATACGGAAACGGAGTCGGATATTTTTTGTCGGATACAGAAACGGATTCGGAAAAAACATTATCCGACGGATACGAAACTATCTAGGTATTTTCCCGGATAGTTACAGGATAGTTTCTTCTTTACAGTCTACGCTTGTTCGGTTTCTAATTGAAAATCTATGTTAAGCAATAAGCATACGATTATTACTGAGATTATGACTTGCATCGGAGAAGTTGAGCCTGCTAAAAAGAAGCAGAAGAAGTGTACCTCGAAGGTTTAGGACCACTATATTAAATACACGGTGGTTGTTGACACAAAAAAATGGTTGAAAGGAGAAACAATTTTGGGTGCAGTGCAATAAATATCCTCACAAAGCTCGATGTGAGACCTTAAGGGGCACGAAGGCTTTATAGAATCATTTGCTAAATGTAATGAAGTTAAATGAACTAGTGATGTACTTGACTACTTGGCTATGTGCAATTCATACTTTTGAATCATGCGACATGTAGCTAGTTAGCTACTATTTGTTTAACTAGTCTCTATCATTTACTTACCACTTTATTAGCTAGAATTTATTAGTTGCTTAACTTGTCTCTGTCACCATGCGAAATTTGTTTTCGCGCATTATCTGATCAAATATTCATGACCGAAACTAACTGTATTCAGAGCGGCATGTATTCGCTTCATATTCGTGACCGAAAATATCCGTATTCGTATTCGAATCCGGCACTATCTGTGTCTGACTCTGAGAAAAAAATATAAAAAAAGATACGAAATGAGCAATATCTATTTGTATCCTCTCTGTTTACACCTCTAGAAAATACTACTAATAATTTTGAAAGTTACTGGCTAGATAGGAATGCTGAGAGCTTAGCGCAAGGATTTGACCGCCACCAACAGTAAGTTGATTTTTTAGTTGCTTTTTTTTTCTTGAGAAGTATAAGCTAGACGCACGTATACAATTCACACTTCACTCACACGTGTTTTACGGATCACACGTGTTCGTGTTTTCTAATATGCACTTAAAAATTTTACGAAGATAGTAAAATCTTACAGATCACATGTGCACGTGTTTTCTATATACATTTAAAAACTTTACGAAGATAATAAAATCTTACGGTCGATGGACACGTCTACCCAACAGTAAGTTGTTAACCGGTTTGGGTTTATTCTTTTCGGCTGCGGCTTATGATTTTTAGCTGAAATTTTTGAATTTTGGTTGTTTACGATATAAATTACGGAGAGACGGATACTCACTTGCGATTTTAGCTAGTACAGATGTTGGGCTTTTAACGTATAGATCGTTTAATTTGTAGACTCTGTCTTGAGAAAATACTCCGTTTGAAAGTTAGATACTGTAGCAAAAGCCAAAAGACGTCAGCTTGTGAAGTAAAGAACAGGCCCGGTCTCCGGGCAAGCCCGAGCGCACGTGAGATCGGTCCGGGCCCACGTGTCACTGTGTCAGTGACACCGGCAGTCGCCGTCAATCAAATCATGTAAATCAATCACATTAGCTAATATATGTTTGTATGCAAACATATCTTGGATGATCAGGAGGTTGAAAGAGTTGCCATATTAGGCTGCAGATCCTATAAAGAAGTCCCCTCGCAATCCTTTAGCCTAGAAAATCTCTCTCTCTCTCTCTCTCTCTCCCTGCCTTCTCTCTGACTGTTTTTGCCCTTCCCCCTCTACGGATCATCAATCTGTTCTCCGCTTCTCTCCACGATCTCCGTCCAGTTCAGTTTCGATCTGCGCAGGTAGCAAAAAGCGTTGAGAGTCTCGCGCTGCCGAGTTGTGCGCCTTTTGCATTGCTCTCGTCTTGATCGAATTGTTCTTTCTTTGTGCTTGTGTATATGTGTTCAGCGCTTGAGAAGTTGCAGAAGAAGCAATGGTGGAAGCGTTCAGCGAGGAGGAGGTGTACGAGACAGTGGTGAAGGCGGCGGCGAGGCAGCATAAGGGAAGGAAAGAAGCAGAAGCGGCCGTCGCAAGCCGGGTCGTTCGGATCTTCTGCGACGACCGCGACGCCACGGACTCCTCCGGCGACGAGGCACCGCGGCGTGTCCGTCGGTTCTTGCAGGAGGTCCGCCTCGAGCAGCCGGCCGTGCACGTGGCGCCAGCGGCTCTCGGCCGGAAGGTTGCTGCCGGGGTGAAGAGGAAAGCGACGGGGGGAGCGGCGGCTGCGGGTGCGGGGCCGGTTGTGGCGGGCGCCGCGGAGAGGAGGTTCCGGGGCGTGCGGAGGCGGCCGTGGGGGAAGTACGCGGCGGAGATACGCGATCCGCAGCAGGGCGTGCGGGTGTGGCTTGGCACGTTCGACACCGCCGAGGAGGCGGCGATGATGTACGACTGCGCCGCACTCCGGCTCCGCGGGCCGTCCGCGACGATCAACTTCCCCGCGCCACCGTTGCCTCGTGCCGGCACTGCCTTGGCCGACGGCGCCGAAGCCAACCACCTCGCGTCCCCGTACGAGGAGTCGAGCGACGAGTCGCAGCTCGTCAGTTCGCCGGTTTCCGTCCTCCGCACAACAATGCCGATAGAGGCGGCGACCGTCCCTCTCCCGGGCAAGCCCGAGGAGGAGGACGCTGACGACGCCTCAAGTCGTAACACCTCGTTGGACAGCCTCTTCCGGGAGGATACTTGCGTCGGCTTCTCCCCGTTCTCCGCCGACTCGCTCTTACCGCCCGACGAGGACATTTTCGCCGGCATCTCTTTCGGCGAGCCAGCACCGGGGATTCTGTTCGACGACGACTGCATGGCGCGCCTCGGCTATGACGCCAACAACCCGGTGAGCTCATCCTTGCTCGACGACCTCGGCGAGCTGCCATTGTGGCCGGAGGTGGACGGCTTCTTCAGCGACAACATCGGCGACGACCTCTTCGCCGCGGAGCCGCTGCCCGCCCTCTGAGTGGGAAAGTTTTGTCGTGAGTTTTGTCGCTCACCTTGTATGTATTGAGCCAAATGCCTATTCTTTTTCGTGATTCCAAAACATTTCTTCGCGTCGTCGATCTCTCGTTCTTAAGAGTTTTTGACCTTGGCTTATAGCTTATAGAGCTACTATAGGTATAGTCATCTCAAGTCAAATTTAGTGAGGTTTTTTTAGGGTTTGTAGAGAAGCAAATTTTTTAGGATTTTATTAAATATTATTCGAATGTTTTCTTTTTAACTATCATCCCCTTGTTAAATATTGTGGTTCCGTGCATGTATGCGTGTTGCATTCGCATGAGATCGGCAGAGACGAAATTGGTCAGGTCCAATTAACAATCGCTCAACTGATAGTAGCAGATAGGCGATCAATCTCGGAGTGTTTGTTTCACTCTGACGGCTAGTAATTAACTATGTAGTACATGTTGAAATGCTTGCTCATCGAGGCATCATCACTCGGTACGTGTTAGACTGTTCGTGTTCGTGTCGTGCGTGGTTCCAGATCAAGGTGTCTCTCTGTGGTCCACCTCGGTAGCTAGGCCACCCAAGGAATGGGTCATATATGTAATATTTTTTGGATTTTGTTAAATATTATCTAGATGTTTTCTTTCTAACTATCATCTAGATTTAGAATTATTGGATTAGAGATCCAATGACCATTCGGATTTTGCCGCTTCTTCCACCTCGCTCTTTCTCCTCACCAGGCCTTGTTCCCTATCTCCAATGGCTTCACCTCCGACAATCTTTGCCATCGCCTCCAGCTGCAGGTGACAGTGCCTTGGGTTTATCTTTTTAATATAACGAAAAGAAGCGGGGATCACACTGATAAACCAGCATGAATCTCCAAGCAAATCTGATAAAACCCGACTAGTAAAACACGTACGTCGGCCCGATCTTTCGTGGTACTCAATCTGCAAATCAATATATATAGCTTCTTCTCGGCTCTCTCAATCAGCAGTGCAACACCTTGCCTCGGACCCAACACCCAACAGTGTATCTTCACACAGTCAAATAGATAGCTCTCGGCCAATAGCTTGTTCATCCAAACAGCTACCAGATACGTAACTTCTATCTTCTCTCGGTTCCCAAGTAACAGAAGCAACCAACATAGCTAGATGGGATTCGGCCGACAGTGACGGCATAGAAATTCAACAGCAAGAACCAAAGCTCAGTTGCAACCAAGAAGATTGCACACCAAACTTTGGATAATTTCTCTCCCCCGAGAGCACTACGACTCCCGAACAAAGAATAAGATTGGCTCATGAACTTGGTAACAAGATCAATCCACACAGTTACTTGCAAAACTCCAGATGAATTTCACAAACGTAAGCACACGAGGCAGAGCGCCAGTCTCGGTAATTTTATGGGTTTCTTCTCAAAACAAAACTACTCTGCTGATTACATGGGGGCGTACCCCCCCGGCGCGCCCACGACCTTGTAGGGCGAACTCACACCACTCAAGCTCTAACCTAACTTGGTTTTCCATAGTCTCTCTCTCAAAAACTAGTCTGGTTCTCTAAAGAAATAAATAACCGACTAAGGGCCTGTTTGGATGGACTAGAACTAGTTGTTAGCTGGCTAAAGATTAGCCCAGTCCTGTTTGGATCCAAGGACTAATAAGTACTACTATCTCAGTACAAAGTCTGTTATACCCCTATGCATGGCGGTCTGGGAGGGTTGGCGTGGGTATCAGCATCTTTTTTCCATCTTGCTGGTCCTTTAGCCCTCATTAGCTGGGTTTGGCCAACTAGTTGGCTAACAACTAGTTGGGGCTTTAGCTAAACTTTAGCCCACTCATTAGCCCTCCTGTCTGGATCCACAAGGACTAAAAATTAGCAACTAGTTGTTAGCCTATGGGATCCAAACAGGCCCTAAACAACCTACAAACACATGTTGTATCCATGTTTACTCCTCGCTAGAACTCAAAACAAAAAGAAACTTACGTAACTCAGACTTGTTAGAATGATCTCAGCCGATTAGCCCAACGGCTAATCGGGCCTTGATCCGCGCCCTGATCGGGGGCGCCCAGCCCAACCACTGGCTGATGGGCCCCCGTCGCGCTGCGCAATAAATAGAGGGTGGGGGCCGGCGGCTCGAAGCACGAGGTTCGCCTGAGCCGCAATCCCCACCCGATAAAACCCTAACCGATCTAGAGGGGGCACAGCCAACGACGGGAAGTTCCACCACCGCCACCGTTCGCAGCCGCCAGGGAGACATCACCGCCCACCGGGAGACGCCACCGCCAGCCTCTTCCCCGACCGTCACTGCCCGTGCGCAGACGTCACCGACGAACCAGTGATGGCCTGCTCCTCCTCCACGCAATCGGACGGTCGGTATCTAAACCCTAATGACCTCTCTCTCTCTCCATGTATCACTCGAACCCGAATAGAACACCCCTAGATCTAAACCCTAACAATGGTATCAGAGCGACCTAGGTGTAGATCTAGATGGAAAAGAAAGAGACCGCCGTCGGATGACCGGCGTGCGGAAAAGAAAAGCACAAAGAATCCCCCCTAACCCTAGAAACGGCAAAAGAAAGAAGAGAAAGAGGGGGACTCACGGTTGCGCCGCCGCTTCTTGTGGGAGCCGCCGGCGGCGCCGCTTGAGCCGCCATGCTCGCGCGCCGCCGGGGCCGCTCCGATTGGGGTCGCCGTCCGCACGGGCGCCGCCGCGCGCTGCCGCTTGGGGCCTCCGCTCGGGGCCGGGGCAGCTGCGCCTCTCCCGCGCGCATGCGCCGCCGTGGGCGCTCCGCTGGGGCCGCCGCGCCGCTCCGCTGTCGCGCGCCCGGCCGCCGCGCCGCGCCACTGCCGCTCCTCTTCGTGCGCGGGCCGCCGCCGCCGCTCTGCGCGAGCGCGCGCGCGTCGTCGCCTGTCCGCTTTTTTCGGGAGGAGGCGGGCGAGAAATGGGGCTAGGGTTAGGTTTTTCGGGGTTTTGATCCCCGCCGCGCGCGCGGTCGGCCGTCCGATCAAATCGGATGCGATCGGACGGCTGAGAACCCTCCGGCCGTTTTCGGCCCAGGCGGGGAGAGCATTTCCCGGCCCAGGCCCAGGTTGCGGCCTGGACGCGGGGGAGAAAGAGGCCGCGCGCGCTCGGAGGGAGAGCGGGTCGCCATGGGCCGCGACGCTGGTTGGCGCGCGCGCGGTGGCCATTTGGGCCGGCACGCCGTGGGTCGTGGCCGCGCTGAACAGGCCGAAATGGCCAAATGAACAGTAATTTTTGAGGAATGATTTTTTATTGATTTTCAGAAGCATTTTTAGTGAATTTGATTGAAATTTGATTTAAAATCTCTGTAAATTTTGCACCAATGTGTTAATTTTTCCAGAGATTGATGAGTACAGTAATAATGCTTCTGAATAATGAATTATTTTTTAGAATAATTACATGTTTCCGCTGCAAAAGTTAATGTTGATTAATTTTTCATTATTAAATTCGAACCAACGGGAGAATTTAATTTTGGAAAAATAGATATAATTTCCAGATAATTATGATATTGTTATTTTCTGACCAACGTTGATAATAACAATATTATAATTTTTAATTGATGATTTTATGCATTATTTCTATTTCTGCCCAACGGTGATGTAGATTTAATGTATAAATAAAATTGTATGTCGTATTTTGACCAACGTTGGAATAATGCATATAATTTTGCTGTTATTATGTTTAAATGTTCTCACTGTATATGAATTGTGTTTTCAGGAGGATACTCCTTGATGGGCTACATCAGGGATATCCCGGTTCTCAAAGGTGACAACTATGGTGAATGGAAGAAAAAGATTGACCTGGCCTTCATCTTGGCTGAGGTGGACTGGGTAGTCACCACACCGTATCCCACAGAGCCTGTGGCACCGGTGAGGGATGAAAATGAGGCTGATGCTGCTTGGCAGACCAGACAGAGGGACTATGCTCCCATAAAAATGTCATATGATATTGATCATAAAAAGTGGGTCACTGCCAACAAGAAATGTTTGGCTGTGATAAAGAACACGATTGAGCCTGCTATTGTGGGCTCAATCGCAGAGTGTGACACTGTCACAGAGTACCTTGAGAGAATAAAGAGTCAGTTTACTGGCTCTTCAAAGACTTATGCTACACAGCTGATTAAACAGCTTGTGACAGAAAGGTACTCTGGTGGTGGCAGTGGCATAAGAGATCACAAACTAAGGATGAGCAACTTGGCATCCAAGCTTAAACCAATGGATTTGGCTCTCAAGGATGAGTTCCTTATTCATTTGGTTTTTGCTTCCTTGCCTAAAGAGTTTGACACTTTTGTTGTAAACTACAACATGCAGCCCGAGAAATGAGACTTAGAAAAGTGCATAGCTATGTGTGTGCAAGAGGAGGAAAGAATTAAATCCTCACATGGTGGTTCTATCAACTATATGAAGGACAACAAGAAAAAGAACTTCAACAGTAACTTCTCCTCAAAGAACAAGGGAAAAGCCCCTGTCCATCAGCCTCAACAGAATAATTTTGCAGTAGACAAATATCAGTGTCTTCACTGCAAGAAGACGGGACACTACAAGAAGAACTGTCCCGATTACTTAAAGGTGATAATGGCAAAGAAAGGTGAGAACATTATTACCTTTATAAATTAGTCCATGTATGTACAATATTCAAAATCTACTTGGTGGATTGATTCAGGTGCAACTGTTCATGTTGCCAATAATTTGCAGGGATTCCGTTCGACGAGGACTACGCAAAGAAAAGAAAGATGCGTTAAAGTCGCAAATGGAGTCCAAGCTAAAGTTGAAGCCGTTGGCGATCTTTCATTAGAGCTAGCTGATGGCTTCACTCTTTTACTTAGAGATATTCTTTATGTACCCTCTTTACAGAGGAATTTGATTAGTGTTTCAAATTTGGACAATGATGGTTATGATTGTCATTTTGGAAATGGCAAATGTGAAATAATGTTTAATGATAAATGCATTGGTCTTGCCATCAAACAAGACGAGCTTTATTTATTGTCACTTCGTGAAAATGTGAATTCCGTATGTGATGTGAATGAGCGTATATCCTCGCCTGTGAATGAGAACAGAAAACGAAAGAGAACTCATAATGCATCGTCGAAATTATGGCACTGTCGTTTAGGCCATATTTCGAGGGGGAGAATAGAAAGACTAGTTAAGAATGAAATTCTTCCTCTATTAGAGTTCTCAGACCTAGAACAATGCAGAGAATGCATTAAAGGAAAATATGTAAAGAAAGAAATGAAGTCTTGGATAAATTCAAGATATTTAAGGCTGAAGTTGAAAACCAACACGATTTAAAGATTAAGATAGTCCGATCTAACCGTGGGGGGGAGTACTATGGTCGACATACCCCATATGGACAAGTTCCTGGACCTTTTGTAAGGTTTTTACAGGAAAATGGCATAGTGGCCCAGTATTCTACACCGGGCGAACCTCAGCAAAATGGAGTAGCTGAAAGACGCAACCGTACCCTGATGGATATGGTGCGAAGCATGATGAGCTATTCCACACTCCCATTGAGTTTATGAATGGAGGCGTTGAAAACCGCCATTCATATTCTCAACAGAGTGCCTAGTAAGTCGGTGCCCAAAACACCGTACGAGTTGTGGACAGGAAGAGTTCCCTTACTAAACCACTTACGTGTGTGGGGGAGTCCTGCTGAGGCTAAAGTATTTAACCCAAACCTTGGGAAGCTTGATCCCAAAACAGTAAGTTGCCATTTCATTGGCTACCCTGAAAAGTCAAAAGGTTTTCGTTTCTACTGTCCAGACAGATATACAAAGTTTGTAGAAACGAGACACACTGTCTTCTTAGAGGATGAAATGATGAGAGGAAGTATGGTAGCTCGAGAGATTGACCTTGAAGAGAAGCGGGTGTATGCGCCCACTCCGATGATTCAAGAGCCATTCTTCACACTACCTGCTGTCGCTGCACCGACAGTGCAAGACACTGTGGTGCCAGCACCTGTTATTGTTCCTCCTGTGGCAACAATGAATGAGAATGAGGAACCTGTTCTTCAGGATCCTATAGAACCCATTGCCACAGATGAGGTGGAGCAACAACAGGCTCAAACAAAAGATATACCAAATGAGGAAGCCCCGAGGAGGTCTCAAAGAGTAAGAAGATCAGCTATTTCTGATGATTATCAGATTTATCATACAGAGGATTTTCAAATGGAGGATGATCCCACCTCATTTGAAGAAGCCATGAGAAGCGAAAATTCTTCAAAATGGCTTGAGGCCATGGAAGAGAAAATGAGGTCCATGAAGGCTAATAAAGTCTGGGACTTGGAAATTATTCCTAAAGGAGCCAAAACAGTAGGCTGTAAATGGGTCTACAAGACAAAGCTTGACTCCCAAGGGAATGTAGAAAGATACAAAGCGCGACTTGTGGCAAAAGGCTTTACGCAAAGAGAAGGGATTGATTACAATGAGACCTTTTCTCCAGTCTCATGTAAAGATTCCTTCAGGATCATAATGGCATTAGTAGCACATTATGATTTAGAGTTACATCAGATGGATGTAAAGACGGTATTTCTTAATGGGGATTGGGAGGAAAATGTTTACATGGCACAACCGAAAGGTTTTGTCGTGGAAGGAAATGAAAGAAAGGGATGCCACCTAAAGAAATCGATTTATGGGTTAAAGTAAGTTTCAAGACAGTGGTACTTGAAGTTTGACAGTACAATAAGAAAATTTGGGTTTAAAGAAAATGTAGAGGACAACTGTGTTTATGCAAAGTTTAAAGATGGGAAGTTTATCTTCCTAATCCTGTATGTGGATGATATCCTACTGGCTAGTAGTGATGTCAGTCTGCTACTGGAGACAAAGAAGTTTTTGTCCTCAAACTTTGATATGAAAGATCTTGGTGAAGCTTCGTTCGTTCTAGGGATCGAAATTCACCGGGATAGAAACAAAGGGATATTGAGACTGTCACAAAAGGCATACATAGAGAAAATCTTAAAGAAATTTGGTATGCATAAATGTAGTCCTTCACCTGCACCTATAGTCAAGGGCGACAAATATGGGGATTTTCAATGCCCCAGGAACCAGTACGAGCTCAAACAAATGAAATCGGTTCCATATGCTTCAGCTGTCGGAAGCTTGCAGTATGCTCAAGTGTGTACGCGCCCTGACTTAGCGTTTGTTACCGGGTTACTTGGCAGATTCCAGAGCAATCCTGGAATAGAACATTGGAAATTGGTAAAGAAAGTCTTGCGTTATTTGCAAGGAACAAAAGGCCTCATGATGACATACAAAAGATCAGATTCACTCCATATAGTGGGGTATACAGATTCTGATTATGCGGGAGATGATAGAAAGTCGACATCCGGATATGTGTTCACTCTCGCTGGAGGAGCTATATCGTGCAAAAGCTCAAAGCAAACCGTCACTACATCGTCCACAATGTATGCCGAGTTTGTAGCATGTTATGAGGCTACAGGGCAGGTGAACTGGCTAAAGAAGTTCATACCCGGTTTAAAAGTGGTTGACGACATCAATAGACCACTTAAGTTGTACTGCGATAATGAACCCGCAGTAATGTATGCCCACAACAATAAGTCAAGTGGTGCTGCCAAACACATTGACATAAAGTACTATGTTGTGAAAGATAAAGTTCGGGATCAAATTATAAGTCTTGAGCATATAAGTACCGCAAAGATGTTAGCGGATCCGCTTACTAAAGGCTTATCACCCAACGTGTTCAGAGAACATGTAGCCGGCATGGGTTAAGGGAAAGCCTATGATTCCTGAACTAAAAAAGATGGCCCAAAAGATTAAAGTAACTATTTCAGAACAAGAGAGGTGTATTGTAGCTGTTGAATCTATCGGCGATTGCCCGTGACGATGAGACATGTTCTATACACTAATCTGTGATGGAATGAGTAAAGTCAAAAGTAATTAAAGATAAAGCATATATTGAGATCAAGGGGAGAATGTTAGAATGATCTCAGCCGATTAGCCCAACGGCTAATCGGGTCTTGATCCGCGCCCTGATCGGGGACGCCCAGCCCAACCACTGGCTGATGGGCCCCCGTCGCGCTGCGCAATAAATAGAGGGTGGGGGCCGGCGGCTCGAAGCACGAGGTTCGCCTGAGCCGCAATCCCCACCCGACAAAACCCTAACCGATCTAGAGGGGGCGCAGCCAGCGGCGGGAAGTTCCACCACCGCCACCGTTCGCAGCCGCCATGGAGACATCGCCGCCCACCGGGAGACGCCACCGCCAGCCTCTTCCCCGACCGTCGCTGCCCGTGCGCAGACGTCACCGACGAACCAGTGATGGCCGACTCCTCCTCCATGCAATCGGACGGTCGGTATCTAAACCCTAATGACCTCTCTCTCTCCATGTATCACTCGAACCCGAATAGAACACCTCTAGATCTAAACCCTAGGAGATCCTAAACCCTAACAAGACTTGGACTGAACCAACTAAGTGGAAGGCGATCCTTTAACGATTGATGCTTTCCTTGTGCAGTCCCGTGTTCCGTTCCCGGTTTCTTATTCCCCTCATGATGCGCTGCACCTGGATCCACACGCCCAACAGCCGTACGTGCGCCAACCCCGTGTGTCCCTTCCCCGCGTGTGCGCCTAGCTCATGCACCCAACCCCACACGCGCACAGCACAGGCCTCTTGCACTGGCTTCGATCGGCACGCGCTACATGTCGTGCGCTCTGCTGGTCAGCACCACCCTGTTGCCACACCGTCCGCCACGGCACACGTGTACTTGAGACTAGCTTTGTTGGGCACACTCTTTTGGTGCACCGCCGTCGGACACGGTATATAAATATCCCTTAGAGTGGCGGAGCTAGGATTTAGTCTAGATCATGAAAATGTTACCTAGTCTAAACTAAATTTACCCGAACTGTACACTAGATATTTTTTTCCACACCTCGAACTGAAGCCTACTCTGCTCGGGGTATGGCTCCACCCCTGTCTCGTTGCATAGTCACTTTCCATGCTGTCTTTTTTTTCTCTCGGTACTAATAAGTATTTATCTAACTAGAAAAGAATTAACACGGTTTAAAGTGTTTACGATCTTTAGGCCGTATCAACGTCGTAAGATTAGAAATATGAAATGATGTGTAAAAAAACATGCGAACGATGTATGGCAATTGTGGGCTTTTATTGCATGGTTCCGTTTTTTAACTAGAACATGAACTGCACTTTTACACGTACGTCGTTGTACGATATATATACTCGTACTGTACGATACAGCTTAGACCTTACACATCAAGTTCGACAAATACGCACACGAATGAACACTGTGTCGCACACGTATAATGCCGCCTTATTGGTTAAATACTAGTTTGTTGTTTGCTTCACGACGCCCGCTTCTTCCTCGCGGCGATTATGGCAACCACCGACACGGCCGCCACGGACGACGCCCAGATCACGCCGGGGCGATAGCGGACGAGGAAATTCTTCATCCTCTTGTCGTGGAACCGCTTCACCTTCTCGATCTGCAGGTCCATGGCAATGTACACCGACGGGTAGCTCGCGTGCCCGTCGATCTTCTTGATCAGCTCGTGCACCTCGTGCGCGCCCCTGGACCCGCCGAGCACGACGCCGGCGCGCCGGAGGATCCTGACGTCGGCCACCTCCACCACGAGCTCGTTCATCATCTGGAAGTAGCGCGTCACCGGTTTGCTCTGCTCCTCGTACTCCCGCGCCAGGAGGTTCCTGGCCACCGTGGCCAGCTTGAAGTCGTACACCAGTGCCGGCAGGCGCAAACTCGACGACTGCTCATAGAATTTGACCACGGCGCGGCCGTCCTTACCTGCATCAAACCGCACGCCAGACCGCCTGAGCTCCCTCGCCGTCGGCATGAGGAACGTCTTGCCGCCGGCATCGCCGCCGGCTTCCGCCCCCCCGGGTGAGGGTGGCTTCAAGCTGTCGTGCAGGCAGTCCAGGAGCGTAAGCTCCTCCATCTTGGTGGCTTCGCTGGCGACGTCCTTGGACTTGCTGTCCAGCTGCTCCACGTCCTTCGTGTTGAAGAACGGCGTCGGCGAGTTCGTGTTGAAGAACGGCGAGTAGTACCAGCAGAAACAGTCGACCACCTTGTGGAAGTTTTTACGGTTGAATTCTAGCTTGTACTTCTCGAGATCGCCGCTGAGACCCTTGAACTCCTCGGCACCCTTGAACTCCGCGGCGATGTCCTTGACGGCTTGCTCGACGTGGTCGCCCACCTTCTGGAAGCTACGGTCGAATTCTAGCTTTTTATTCTTGAGATCGTCGAGGAGACCGTTGAACTCCTTGGCGATGCCGTGGACGGCTTCCTCGACGCGGTCGACCACGACGAGCAGGCTCTTCAAGGGGATCTGGTTCTCCAACTTGATCACGTCCGTGACGATGTCCTGCATGTGCGTCGACTTGAAGCTCTCGTCGACGGCGTCGCGGCTGTTGCTCTTGCCCCCCTCGGCCATCGCCTTCTTGAGCCTCGAGAGGAAGCCGACGACGAGGAAGATGCCGTCGATCATTTGCTCCTCGTTGAGCTGCGTTGTCTTCTTCCCTTGGGTGCCCTCCTGAGGCTTTTGATCCGCACCCTTGCCTTCGGAACCTGATTGGGACGCTGCAATTTCCAGAAATGACAAAAAAGAAGAGAGGTTAATGCTAAAAACCAGACGTTTGATTTCCTTTTAAAACATCACACGCTAGCTTGTTGCAATATGTAAGTTCAGTTTACATGTTGCAACAATTCGATAGAAATATTACTGTATCAACACAACATTCATATATTGCAACGCCCCGTATGAATTGATGGATTAATATACGTACCTCCTGTGGCTGGAGGAGAGCAGCACCTCTTGGCCAGGATCAGGAGCAGCCTGTGGGCGACCAGCTTGGTCTTCTCGTTGACGTGCTGGCCGGTGATGGACTCGTAGACGAGCGCGGCCTTCACCCAGATGCTGCTGGCGCGGTCGCTCTCGCTGGCCTTGTCGTGAGTGAAGAAGACGCTCTTGGGCACGAACTCCGACCTGTTCTCCTCGCACATCCGCCGGTACGCCGCGGACCCCAGCATCGTCGCCGACAGCGCCATGGGCACGGCTCGTACGTACGCGGTCCTCTTGTTCTGCAGCCGCTGCGTGATGCGCTCTTTGCTTGGTTTTAGCCTGATGGCTCGATACCTGGCGCGGCAGAGGTATTTATAAGCCCCGTAGGAGCAATGCTCCCTCTCTCGTAATTCGTTTCTTGACGTGGTTAGAGGCAGCTTACGTGACAGGAAGGGAGAATAAGAATATAACGGAGTAAAGTGGCCAACTAACTAACCCCTCCTTTTCAAGACAAAGAAGACGATCAATGGATGGTCAAATAGGACTACAAGATGAAGTGAGGTGAGATCTGTAAAAATAAAGAGTACGGATCCATCTATTTATCGGTGCACAACAGCACAAGTAGCTTGCCATGTAACGTCAGGCTATAGAATCCAGGTTGGTCGCATGCAACGACGAAGGATCGATCCCTAGCTGAGATGCCCGTCCAGAATGGAGAGGTCACAAGTTTTCACGGTAGATTAGGCCTCTAGGAGTTTTAGCACTCTTTTAAGGCTCTTAGGCCATTGCCCTTACTCCAAAGTTTAGTGAGCCAGCGAACGGGAGGTGGCCACGCAAAGGATACCGCAGCTTGATTACAGTGGAGGAATATGCCAGGCATGCAAGCCCGTGCCTGTCAACACAAGGCACACCTGACCTGACGCATGGCTTCCCGTTTTAGAAGATTCGCTTATGTTTATCGTAGCTAAGCCTTAAAGACCACTTTTTTTCAGTATTCGGTGCTCACCATCACCAATGCAAACAAGACAGTTCTCCAGTGAATCAAAATCTGTCAGTCCATAAGGACGGCACATATAGGCAGCAAAGTTTAAGACTATGTAATTGAAACTAAACCCTGTTGATTTCTGGTGTAATTTATATAAACATTGAGAGGTTGCCCGCGTGGTGTTTAACCATGTGAGCCCAACCAACCGCTCCTGGCATCCTCCTCTTATTCTTCACATGTGTTGTCATTCATCCGAACTTCTCACTGCATAACAGTCCTTTATGCCAAACAGGCCAACCAGCGGGCTTATAACGCTAACCTGAACGATGGTTTGTAACTCTGTATAGCCGGTCCGCCTTCCATGCAATGTACAAGGTATCATCCCTGCGCCCGTGGAAGGATGAGGAACAGAAGGCCTTCAAGAGTTCGAAGAGACAGCCGCTTCGAGTCCATTTACATGACATAAGGTTGATCCATGAACGCCCACTGGAAGATCTGTTCGTACTGCGAGGCAGCATGGTCCCATGTGAAGTCCTTCGACATACCTCGCTTCATTAGCCCCTCCCAAGAGGACTTGTGCTCCCTGAATGTTGAAATTGCGGTTCGCAATGCCTGCAAAAGATGATGACATCAAAAGGTCAAAACCGTAACCGCGGAATGCTTACGTCCCACAATACCATCTTCTATATGGTTTTGTTTGATTGGTGGGTCCAAAAAATTATCGAGTTGAATTTTTCACTGCACCAGGATATGGACTTTTGGTAAAGCAGTAAAGTAATAGATCCTAGAACCGCAACTGCACAAAATCCATATTTATGTAAATTCTTTGGTTGAGGTCTATTAGATTGAAGTATTGAACAAAAAGAAAACCAGAACAGAGCTTTGTTTCCACATACGAAGTATGTACCAAGCATGCAATTCATGCACGGACTAGACACAAGTTGGCAGTCTAGCACCAAGGGGAAGGGTGGCAGGTGCATTCTTCGTAGTATATATCTCAGGAATAATATGCTTCGGGGTTTTATTTCCCACTGATTGGAATTTCCCATGTCCCACCAATAGAGTTCGAGAAATGAAACTGACAGTTGCCAAGCAAGACACAGAACTAATAGATAAAGACACAGCACTACCAACACTTCCAAAACATTAAACTTCCTGCATAAATGAACCCAAAACTGGCTGGTTACACAAATCATAGACCACAACGGCACTTCTAGCTTCCAGCAGGGAATCAAACCATCATATGATTATCAGTAGGAAAATCACCAAAATCTAACCAAAACTCTTTCCCCATTCTTAGCAGTGAGAACAAAGTTTAACGGAAACTATGACCGTCAATATTTGATACATACAAGGGCCATTAAGGTACCAGGATATACTATGGCCAAGATCCTAAAGTTGGAAGAGTTTAACGGAAACATACCCACATCATTTTTTCCACTGTTAGCGGTGAGAAAGCCCACCTGCAAAATATACAAACAGTAGCACTTAAATGATAAGGAGTTCAGTGATGAATGGAGCAATATATAGAAAAAAGTGTGAGCATTAAATTGATTCCAGCAAAAAAACACTGAAAGCTAGCTAAAATTAGAGCAGCACTTACCCTGTACCCTGTTCTCCTTTATCACCAAAAGGGTTGAAGGTCTCCACTGTATCCTGTTGAATACACAAAATAAATGAGAAAATATTTTGCCTTGGTGGCAACATAAGTAGCCTTTTGAGGAAAATTGTCTTACTCTAAGGCCCCCAGTTCCATGAACAACAGGAACTGTACCATATTGCATTGCATATAGCTGATTGAGACCACAAGGTTCGAATCTGGATGGCATTAACAACATATCGCAGCTGTACAAAAAGAGATACATCAACATCTTAAATATATAATGTATCTACAAGCTGAGAAATAAGTTCTTAGCAACCCGTTGTTTGCATACCCTGCAGTTATTCGGTGGGAAACTGGAACACTAAATCCAACCCATCCACGGAATTTATCCCTGTAGTCCGACTCTGTGGATCTCATCCAACCCTCAAAACCTGGCTCCCCAGATCCAAGCATGACCTATATAACAAAGATTAAAAAGGTATCATTGATCGACTGCCTCTAATCTTAAAGCCCATTGCTTGTGTGTTTCTGTGTGCATTCGTGTGTGCAAGAAGATGTTCAGGATATCAGATCGTATAGAGAATGGAGCTGGCACATTGGCTGGCCAAGCAGGTACTCCAGTCTCCAGCTAAAATACTGTCACTGCGCAGTCACTACTACAGCAACCAATAGTGGTTAAGAAATGAAGAACCTTTCTTCAAAAAAGAAAGAAAGAAAGAAAGAAAGAAAGAAAGAAAGAAAAGAAGAACCTCATCAAAAAGAGAAGGGCTAGAAATGGGGAAAGCAATTCTGTCCTTAAGAGCGTCTGCTCCCATTCCAATGAGGCCACTAAGAAAGTTCCAAAAATTTCCAAAGACATCATGGATATAGGACATATTATTATTAGGACAAGCACACTGGCAAATTTGTGGGGACAAATATGGCCGCATGTTGGATATACAAAAAAAGACAAATGGAGCCAAACTATTATATGTCCCGAACCTTCTTTTTTTGTTTGTCCCAAACAATGTTCCAAATGATTATGAAATTTGGAAGAACATTTCTCATGTCCTAACTGATGTATTGGGAGTGGTTAATCCAAAGGGTGGAAAGTCAACATTTAGAAATGAGAATTTTTTATGAAATAATTTAATTACCTATTTTGTGGGTCTAAATTTTCAACTGGATACAAATACCTATTTGATGTCAAACCACTAGTCATATTTACTGCTGCCATCTTTATTTTACGAGAAATTTCGATATTTGACGCCGAATACGTGCGCCTCTCAACTTTTAACCCTCAATTCGCACGTCTTTGGAAATTTAACCCTGTCACTGCGAATTCTTTTGATTCAAGAGATTCTCTTCATTTTTGAAGTGACAAGTGTCAAAATAGAAAAGGAGAGAAAATGAGGAGAATCCCTTGAATCAAAAGAATTCGCAGTGACAGGGTTAAATTTGCGAATTGGGAGTTAAAAGTTGAGAGACGCACGTATTCAGTGTCAAATATCGAAATTTCTCTTATTTTACGACTTGCATTTTTCTGAAAAGCATTCTCACTGTTGTAGACACATTTGTTGGGAAGACATATCATCGGCGTCATCGGCAATAACAGGATCGGCTACAGCAGCCGCTGGATTCAGAACAGTAACAGCAGTAGCAACGCATCCGAGCAGAGAAAACAGCGGCAACAGCAGAGAAAGAGCAACGCCATGAGAAGGAAAGAAAGGATAAGGAAAGTGATAAGCTATTAGGAAAAGCTATTGTATATTTAGAAGTACTCTTTAGTATTAGTATGATATCTCTATATTAGGAAATCATACTTAAAAGTGCTCATTTAGCTCTTATAGTTTCCATTGTTAGGAAGGAACCTGATCATATAAAGGTAGCCGGCTATTATTGAGAGAAGGTAATAAATAATCAACAAGTTTAGTAGCAGCTTGATCAGAGCCTCCCCTGCCGCAAGGACAAGCCTTGCCGGCGTTGAGGGCGATCTCGCCCTACCTGTCCCACTTCCCCTTCCCTCCCACACACAAAAAAAAACCTGAGTCTTATATTTGCAACAATTTCCATTCCACCTAGCCTGGTATGTGCCGTACTGCACTACCATATACCTATATTATTGATTCACATTCTAGGCCCACACAAAAGAATCAGGACTTACAAATTGAATGTCTTCCCGCATGAGATCTGGAATGGCTAGTTTGATGAGATCAATACCTTTCTGATAGTCCAGTCTTCCAATAAAACCAATCTGTGAATCATAATAAATTAATCAGCCATAAGAGTAAGAAAAAGAACAACTTTAATTCTTAGGGATTGGTATCTAACCAGAGGAACATCAGGCCTTATAGGTAAACCCAGTTCCTTCTGCAATTCAGCTTTACATTTGGCCTAAAAAAAGTATGCCAGGCCACATAAGATTAGTCAGTGAGAAAATCATGGGAAGCAAAGAAAAAATGTAGAAGACATTAATCCAACTGGATATATGCATGCTATAGGGAACTATCAGCACACCTTTCCAGAGAGATCATTAACAGAATAATGACAAGGGAGATGCTTGTCCGTAGCGGGGTGCCAATCATTAATGTCAATTCCATTTACAATTCCTGCATGTCCAGAGAGCAGATTGAATAAACTCTTTACAAAAGTTACAATCCATCTCAGTTGTTTTCATAAAGTAGTGTAAAAACAAAATAAGTTAACCCAAATTCTGGTACCATTCAATACACTCTTCCGGGAGCTTAAGAGCTCATTGAGGCCTTGTCCACCTTCAGCAGTTGTGACCTCCCATGAATAACCCTGGAAATGAAACATTAAATGATTTCTTAATTGACTGTAAGACAAAACAACACTCAAATTGAAGAACACCTCGTCAAAAAAAATTCAAGGAAAAAACATGAGTAATATCACCTGACTGACAGTCACGATTCGATCTGCTGTCACAACTGCACCTTTCAAAAAATTAACCGCCTCGCCCTTGTCAAGGGCATGCCTCCTTGCCCATGTGGGAAATACCCATTCTAAAGCTCCGTACCATTCAGGTGGCAATCCCAGCTCAGGATATGTACTTGCAGGCTCCACACCCTATCACATTGAAATAGCATATGGTATGAGTGAACTGTCTTACAAGACCATATACAGAAGATGCAAAGTGATAGGCTCAAAGCCTCAAACCTGATGTGCTAAATTATGTATGACAAGAATGCTGCGGGAATCTCTATAAACACCATGTGGTCTATATTTTGCAGCAAGAAGGCTGAATAAACAAGATTGAAGTTAGAAATAAATGATTATTTAATGAAGACCAATATAACATTCGACATTGAAGCCAAAAAAGGGGAAATAAAATGGCAAACGGCACGACAAAAAAAAAAGAATGATGCATCTAACACTGACACTTTCACGAGAGATACATTCAGCTAGCTAACATTAAGCAGTTATAATTCACCATATGAAATTTGTCAAGAGGAAGAAGTAGCATCTAAGCAGCCAAAATCATATTCATTACTTGTACAATGGAGCAAAATGCATGACTCCATTAACCTAAGTTACTCTGACATGTCAAACACATGAATCATGCTCTCTCTTGACCACTATTCTCATATGTACAACAGCAAATTATGGTGTGAAACCTAGGTGGTACCCAGGATTATTGCCTAGGAAAAGAATACCATCTAGAATAATATTGAGGGCCATTGTTTTGAGTCATGTGATATTAAGTTAAAGAAATGTTTATGTAACAACTGGGAACTTGAAAAGTATTGTTCGAGAAAGAGCACTACAGATAGGTACTTGGCGAAGCTGGTTCCACCACCATCTGAGTAAAGACTGCTTTTCAACTGAGCAGGGGATAGTTTAAGATTCAAGACATGCAAAAGCTGAAACATAGCAAAACAGCTTTAAACATTCCTTGAAGCTGATAGTATGGTAAGAAAGCGATGCAAGACAACTACTCTTATGCTTTTGTATATGCTTGGTGATAGTGACGGTTTTTCTCCAGACCACACGAAGAGGCAGGTTTCACCCTTCTTTACCAGATAAACCAGTCTCTAGAAACTAAACCATTGTCATTTCACAAGATACTGCATGCATGCTTCAATGCTACCAAATGCAACTGCTGTGCAAATCATAGTATCCAGTTTTGAAGTAAACAGGTTGGTTCAGGGTATTGGGTAATCTTGCAGTTGACGAGCTAGAACTAGTACTACCAGAATAAGAAATTTTTAAGGCTAGCTCTGCGAGATACTAAAACCATCAAAATGTAGTCAGGAAAATTTTGGATTAGCTATGAACTAGCGAAGTACAAAGCTAAATTATTTAAACACATTGTTTTCGCTACATTGAATTGTTCCTTAATTCTAGAAATGATAAAGAAATGAGAAAATATTTGGAATTGTTCCTTTCAGTAGTTTTTAGACCCCATAAGCATATACGCAGTTTAAGAACAGACATGGCAAATGCATAAAAGCAATGTAATATAACTTGGAATGCACACTGAAAAGGAGAACTTCAAGGTTAATGAATAAAGGTGTAGACTTTGAGATCCATAACATACACTGGCACAAGGCTGGCATGCCAATCGTTCACAACAAACATGCATTTCTGACCATAAATATATCCTCCCAATTCAAGGATTAGTGGGGCCTCACATGCAGCATAGCAAAGGAGTGTGTATCTTAACTGCATTACATAGAGCAGTCAGTCAATTTATGTGATACAACTTAGAACTGATCAAATAGGAGCTTAATATAACAACCTTCTTTACCTGATTATCACCAAAAGCACCAAAATTATCTCCATACAAATTTCCTGGTCTATGATACGATGGATGATCAACAAACACCTGAACAAATGAGACAAGTGACACGAAAACAAAAATCAAATAGCCAAATAAAAACAAGCATTCTGTGATCACCAGTTACAATAAGAAGAGATAAACATTTGAGTCACAAGGCATATTTCAACCTGGCACTCTGCTAAGAGCAGAAAAGGTATCAACAGACAACAATATCACCAAAGATGATCTCTCAACCCAAGGCCACTGTTTTGAAAGTTTCCTGATCTTATACAGATCCTTGCTCCGTAATCCTTAGCATCTAGTTTTGGCTTCACTTAGTAGCACAAGGACAATAGTTTATTCAATGTACCCCTACCCTCTTCCCCTCACCCACATTTTCTCTTTAGAGCAATAATGATGAAATGGAAGTACAGAATTCCCATGATTGATGCCAAGATAACTGTATACTCTATATGAAATTGGCAGAATAAATTTGTGCTTAGAGATTTCACACCACAAGCGCACTACTTTCATGGATACATCATATCATATGATGTGGAACCCTCAGTATTTTAATCTGACAAGCACCATGTGTTGATCAAGATGCACATGGACTAAAAGGAAGTTTAAATAATGGTAAAAAGTTATTACTATTCATCAGAAAGCAATAAGGTGATTGAATACCCACCCAATCAACAGAATCTCTATACTCATGGAAAAAAGTAACTTGATGTTCTCCGCCAAAGCATGGAACCTTAATGTGCTTCCCAGTGTAAAATGCATTTGCATAATTTTTATCAGAGGACCCATTCAAGTATCTTGGCATTACAACCATCACACGGTGACCACGAGCAGCAAGAGCAATTGGCAATGAACCACAAACATCTCCTAGCCCCCCTGACTTTGCATAAGGAGAAGCTTCACCAGTTACAAACACAATGCTATGTGTAACTTTGGCTTGAGCTTGCTCATTTACAACCATGATCTCAGAATCCTGCTCACTTGCCACAACAACTGTGCTGTCGATGGAATCCTCAACAATCCCTGGGTGCAAAATGAAGGATATTCATATGCAATATTTGTCAAGACCAGAGTGAGAGGACATGATATTAGCAGAACATAAGTAATTATCACAAGATCGTATTCCTGCCACATCACGGAACAACAGTTTAGCAATAATGGGAATGGTGCAACCAACATTCTGTTCTCAGCTAGATGACAAATTCAGGTTGTCAGATACTCTCTCTGTCCCCAAATGATTGGATTTTAGGGACAGGGGGAGTGCGCAATATACACAAGAAAACAAAGAAGCAGCCCAAAGAATGGAACAGAGAGTGAGGTGGGTCTAGTGATAGGCAAAGCACATATTGGGCCCAGGTGCCCGTGTGACCAACTAGGTACACATGGGCCTCCCATGGAAAAGAGAATTGAAAACAAGATAATAATTTAAGGGTCTTAAGGTAAACACTGGTCGCTTTCTTTATTTATGCTTGTGTGACTAAACCTATAACTATGGAATTCCGAGGCTGCTTCTGCACTAAAAGCTCTTTCTAGTTTCTGTAGTATGAGACTGGAATATTGCACTCTTCCGGCGAAACGAATTGGTGCTCACTTCCACGGCGATTTCCGCTGTTACTTCAGTAAAGTCAGTTTACTGCTGAGAATTAGTTATTGAGATCACAGTTAAACCTCAAGGTCCGATTAAGATATCCCATGAAGTACAATTACTCTGACTGTGTATATCCTTCGTGGATATAGAGGCTGGATTTTATATCCTTTATCTAAAAAAATGAAGTACAATTACTCACAGCGCAGGAGATAATATAAAGCCAAGGAAAAGACAAACTCGTCAATTTCACTCTATTTCCAACACCTCTTGCACCTGACCTGGCCATTCCTCTTCGTACTAAGTTACGACATCTATGATATGTCTGCTCAGATCCAACCACGTGCACAGGCCCCGAAACCTCCCCGGTGCACCGCCATCATATCGACACGCCACCCCATCATCTCACGATACAATAAAAAGTCCAAAAAAAAACTTTCTTTACTATTGGTGTGCTCGCATCGCAAGGTGCGACTGGGGTAGTGGGGTCTGAATTTTTTACATGCTAGTAAATCTGTATGATTGATGAATAGAGACCATTTTATCCCACTTCACACACGCAATTCAACTTGAATTAATCGAACATTCATCTTCGAGAAATCAACAAAAGCTACACATACATTTATCAAACGCGCAACAATTACACACGGGTGTGTGATCTGAATAAGCCGCGTACCTCGGGGTTCCGGCCCGAGTTCCCCCATGCCGTCGTCCGGCACGGTGGGCGGCGCCGGGGCCGGGGCCTGGGTGGGCGCGGGCGGCGCCGGCGCGAGGAAGCCTGGCAGGATCGGCGGGGGCAGCAGCGCGGGGGGCAGCGGGCGGGGCGCCGGCCCCTCCCTGCTCAGCTCCGCAACGCAGCGCCGGGGGAGGCGCCCGAGTCGCGGGCGCGCGGAGGAGGAAGCCCGCACCGGATCGGCGCACCGTCGCGGGGCCGCAGTCGCCGCCGCCGCGAGGCACGCGGCGCCGGTGATGCCCGGCGTCGCCATGGGCGGGTCGCGAGGAGGAGGAGGGATCGCGCGGAGGAAGGCGAGGTCGGTGCCGTGCGGTGCTCGGCTCGTCTCGACTCTCGAATGCTCCCCTCCGGTGCTTGCTGCTCCGGGCGCGCTTCCCGGGGGGTTTAAGTACGTAGCAGCACACAGTAAAAACGGATCGGGGAGTTGGGTTCGCCTCGCCGGGTTGAGTTGAGGTGAGGTGAGGTGGTGCCAGGCTGCCACCAACGGAACGGGCGTGCACGGTAGACAAAGCCCGTTCGGAGTTGGGTTCGCCGAGTTGAGAGGTGAGATGGTGCCAGGCTGCCACCAACGGACGTGAACGGTAGACAAGCCCGTTCTTTTACGCTGCGGCCAACGAATTTTAGCAGTAATGCATGGTTTTTCTTAAGAGTGGTAACAGAGCCGGGGTATTGGGGAAGCCCTCGCCCCGATCTCTATCAGCCAGTTCTAGGTGGTGATCGGTTCGGCTGAAAAGCTCATGGCTAATGGCTGAAAACACTGTAGCTGGCTGAAAAAAACACTGTATCTGACATAGGCTTATTTAGCATAATTAAATTTAAAAAAATTTAAAAATAAAAAATATGTTAGCCCATTACGTATAATACAACCAAATACGGAAAAAAAGAACCAGCAAAAAAGCTCAACAAAAAGCCAAAAGTTCAGAAAAAGACGAAACTTATGAATAGTGAAAAATAAACCAGAAGTCGAAGCCGAGTTGATCGGAGCCCTAACCTCTAGCCCTGTTAGCTTTTTCGTCCTTATCCCCGTGGGGATATGACGGAGATCTCCGTGGGGATTAAAAAATATATTAAATTTTTTAAAAAATAATAATATAACTTTGTTTATTAATTTATAATTATCTAGTCATACTTTTTTTATAAAATATAGTTTTAAAATATATATTCTAACATACAGATTCAAGTTTTAATCTAAATATATAATAAAACAATACAATCTTCAATATTTAAAAACTATAATATATTATTTAAAAATATATTTTATTTTTACTGAATGTCTATGGGGTCCAGGGGGAGAACAACCCATGTCCCCGCAACGCTAGCCTAACGGGTCCCCGCCCGTTCCCCGTGGGGGAGAGCGCCCCCCCACCTCAGTCCCCAATGGGGAAATTCCTCGCGGGACCCGTTCTCGTGGAGAAATTATCACCTCTAGTTTTTATCTGTATTTTTTAATACAGCAGTGAATGATGAACGTCTACATAAATATCATATATAGTTTTAATTTTAAAAATCTACTTTAACAAGTCGTTTCGTTTTAATTTTCAGAGACCGGTTCGGCTGAAAAGCTCATGGCTTATGGCTGAAAACACTGTAGCTGGCTGAAAAAAGTACTGTAGCTGACAGAGGCTTATTTAGCATAATTAAATTTAAAAAATTTAAAAATAAAAAATATGTTAGCCCATTACGTATAATACAAACAAATACGGGAAATAAAGAACCGGCAAAAAAGCTCAACAAAAAGCCAAAAGTTCAGAAAAAGACGAAACTTATGAATAGTGAAAAATAAGTCAGAAGCTAAAAGCCAAAGCCGAGTTGATCAGGGCCATAAGTTGAAAGCCCGAAAAAACAGGCTATGCATGCATACTGTGAGGCTTTAGTGGCAGCGTGATGGTGATCAGGGGCTGGGTCACCGGTTGCTCGTGAACCGTCCGGTTACTTGACGTGTCTTCTGGAAAGCTGCATGCGCTTTTCTATCTTCCGTTCATTGTATTTGCAAGCTAAGCTGGGCCGTCAAAAGGCTTGATTTTTTGTGAGGAAAAAAAATCAAAAAAGTTCCTTTTTTTTTTGTCTTGTTTTTCTTTTTCAAAGGGTACAAAGTTAATATACACAACTCATACCTCACTCACACTACCATACGCACATACACCTATGCGTATCCTCTAACGCATGCTTGGAAATTTTGCAAAGGCAGCAAAGTCTTATGGGACACGAACATATGCTTTCTTATTAAACGTGCATATGTGTACATGCCCTATTCTAATTATTCAGGTGAGACGTGCGTGATCCTAGGGATCAAATCCAGACAGGCTAGAAGAAAAACCTCGCACCAAGCTCACCGAACTATGGCTCGGTCCTCTGTTTTTTTGGGTAGGCTTGTGCATGCTAACATGCAAGCAAAATTTTGTTTTGCGAATAATGTTTTATAGGCAGGCTAATCCCAGTCCTAGTTTAGACAATTTTAGCATACTCAGAGCATTTAGCATAAAGGTGCATCACTAGTACTAGGACAATTAAAAAGGAAAGCAATTACAGAACTAACTTACGTATCTTCATAGACGCATATGCTCCAGGTTCAATGTTCAATTTATAGGTTCAGGAAGTGTTTGAGGCATATGCTGATTAGTCTCAACAGGACCCAGATTGTTAACTGCTCCAGTATACTATAATGTCATACCTGAATGTGAAACTATTATAACTTGTGAACAGTGAGGACAAAGCATCGAGAAGCCAGTTTCTGACCTTGGTATGTTTCATGCTGATCAGAAGGATTTGGCTGTTGTATTGCATATGCACTGGAAAGTGTGGGTGGCCAACAACATTTATACTCGAAGAATTTTTTGTATTTTTATACGACGACTGTCTTTCATTACATAATCCAATTCAATACCCTCCAATTCATTATATGCTTTTTCTTTCAGCCTATCTACAACAGCCTGCCACCAGTAACACATTCGATGTTAATTCATCAAGGCAGTGTCAAATGCGAGGGCAACAACTGCAGGATTATGTTTGGGTTGAACTTGAACCTTTTGATAATCATGGAACTTCTCCTTTGCAATGTAACGGCCACAGAATTCTGCTGCAACAAGAAATGCACACAATTAAAGAAAAACACAACATCTTTCCCTGCAAACACCTACTGTTTCAGGTTATGCATGTCTCCGAGATCACAGTCCATGCCGCTCTGGCATGTCTAGTCATCGTCTCCTAGCACTAGCACTTAGACTTATGTGAGTTTATCTCTAGAATCTGCGTGCCAATGATAAACTAGTGTAACCATGTGAAAGTGGAGTGATCTACGAAAAGCCTAGGGTTTTGCATTTGTTCCCTGAAAACAAGTTTTTTTCCTTCAAACATGAATATTCAGTTGTTTGCAAAGTGTTGAAGGAGATGTGGTACATGCTGATGATGGTTTAATAACTATGATGAAGATTGATGCTGATAAGTTTATGTGTGATATATATGCACTACTATTACTACTCAAATTCTTTCCTCACGGACAAAAGCAATTTCTGTACAGGTTAGTACCTTGTTGAAACTTATCCACCCTGTTAATGAAAGAAGAATAGAATGCGGAACATATGCATCCCTAAAAAAGTGCCGACATGGAATTTCCAAATAAAAATGTTGAAAGAAGTAGAAAGGATAAGTATATTACAAAAAAAAACAATTTTTCTACATGTTAGTACTAGTCATGTGCCCGTATGTTACATTAGAAACCCAATCTTAACAGAATTATGAGACATTGAATGTCTCAATGCTGGATTAACTAAGTTATGAGAACCATTCTAAAATTGTTCAGTCTTCGTCAATAGCCTAGGGTATACCGAAATTAAGTAAAATCATGTGAACAAACCTTCCAAGGTCAAGCAGGGGCGCATCTAACATAGATAAAAATCAGAAAGCATGGAGGTAGAGTACGTCAGTAGCACAACATGAAGGTAACCAAAAAATTGGTATTGTGTTGACCAAGTGAGACTGGCATTTAGCATTACCTTCATGAACCAAACTAAAGTACTACCCTATTAACTGAGTATAAATACCTATGTACTAAGCTGCAAAATAGAGAAACATCTAATGGATTGCTACACATGACTGACCTTGACACCTCAGTGCATATATCCATCATAAACACCCGCATAATATTTTCACTGTGGGATGGAATTGGCAGGCACCCAAAAAAAGAGTAAACATTAGAATAAACAGTTTGAATTACTATGCTTGATAACCACAAGTAACAGCAAAGCCAACATAATAACAATGGTAGGCAGACATAGCAACCAACTTACTTCACCTAGAAAAACAATAACTAAAAAACAACCCTTTCATATAGCAAAATCAATGCTAGTAATGTGTTTGTATCATCAATTGTATGCCCTAATACTTAATTTCCCTAATATATTTATAAAATTAATACCATCTCTGCATCTCTAACTTAAGCAAGGGCAATGGTTAGCTAAAGGGGCAAATCATGATTCATGAAGCACCTACTAGCTAGAGGCCATTGATATACAGGTAACAAGAAATATGGGAACTCTTACCAGGAACAGGGAAGTAATATCACCAACATGGTACCACCAGGATCTTATTTTGACAACCAACATGACAACAACATATACATATATAACTGATCTGTGTTATTACTTATTTAATTGTCAAATCATTGCTACTGTGCTATGCCTTGTAGCAGGAGAGAATGCACAACCATCTATCATAAAGTATATATAGTAAGCTATCAAATTTCCCAATGAACGGCAAGTAAGGACTAATTATTTTGCCTACAGACAGTCCCTGATCCCCAATGCATTTATGCAACAGTAATCATAGTACTTCAACAGAATTCAATCCAGAAAGCACAAATAATCTCCAATGCATATATGCAACCATAATGATGCAACTTCAACAGAATAAAAGGCACAAATGAGTTAGTCAGTACAAACTGCATTTGCTTTAAGCTTTCAAAATTCTTCAATAGTAACTCTTGAGTGTTGTGCTTGAGATAAGAGCACATCATTGCCTTGCGATGCATTGTTCACACCCAAGCCTATTTTCAGTGCACATCACCCTCTGTACTGCAACACGGACAACGAATCAGGAGATGAGACCAAACTACATTAGAAGCACATTTTGTGGTGCAGGCTGCTGCTGTCCTACTGATAGTCATGTACAAGGCCCTTGCCCTCACGAAAGGTTTAGGTGCTGTCTTTTAGTTTTTGTTTATTTTGAAAGTTTTGAAGCGGAATTCTCAAACGGCTTCGTGAGCCTAAAACGTGTGTGTCGTTTACGTTGGTATCTTCATCATCTCGACGAAAAACACAGACAAAAGCTATCAGACACAGTCTAAAAAATATATAATATTAGGGAGGAGCTAGGACGGTTAGAGATGAGAGAGAGGCGTACATGACCCAGGAGCTTCCAGTCGGGAGAGGAGGAGAAAGGCGATGCCATGGAGTGATGGAGGTGAGGGCTACGACCGTTCTCGGGGAGTTGATGATCGCTCCTACTCTTGGGAAGTGGAATGGTGTGGGTTCTGAAGCTGTGATGGCTGGAGCACGTTTCGCAGGAGCAACCCTGGCTGACCGCCGCTCGTCGGAGTTCCAACGCCCTTCGACCATCAGTGTCTCACCTATCCTTCAGAGGTGGAAAAAAAGCTCGTTAGTGGGGCTTGTTGGCTCGGTTCAAAATTGCTTCAATTATACTTGTTAATTGGTTAAACATTAAAATGAGTTGATTTCAAATGAATTTGAATTTTGCTCAAGCTCGGCTCGGCTCAGCTCGTTAGCTCGTTTCTAAAAATACTTTTAAATTATCCGTAAAATGATATTAAATCAAAATATACTAATTTTAGAAAAAAAAACTCGATAAAACTAGCAGTTGACTCGATATCCACCCCTACCTTCGGTCCTTGCTTAGCAGAGACCATGATGGTCGTAAACAAAAAACAAAACAAGGGCTTCCATGAAAAAAAGAGTAGCATCAGCCATGTTCCTCGACTCGATCTGGGCCGCTCAATTAGATCGAACGGTTAAAGAAGGCCGTGATTTGGATCGTGAATTTCCATTGCGGTCATCGGCGGACGCGGACGGTAACACAAAAAATGCTGAAGCATCTCTTTTGCAAAACTCTACCTCACTGACATGTGGGCTCGCGATTTTTGAGACCCACAAGTCGGTGTATCGAACACGAGGGCAAGTACAGTGTAAACGAAAACTGTAATAACATGGGGCCCCGCGGAAAAAAATACAGACCACCAGATGCACTCCCAGTCTCCCAACTCAATCTAGGCCGCTCAAGTTGATCGAACGGCTGAACAGGCCGAGATTTGGATCGC
The DNA here is from genome assembly GCA_017311315.1 of Dendrocalamus latiflorus. NCBI lineage: Eukaryota > Viridiplantae > Streptophyta > Magnoliopsida > Poales > Poaceae > Dendrocalamus > Dendrocalamus latiflorus. The sequence continues at coordinate 3,346,664 of CM029659.1, forward strand.
GACGCGATCAAGGGTGGATGCAGATGGTAACGCCAAAACGTTGAAGGTCTCTTTTGAAAAAGTACACGTCGCCGACATGTGGGCGCAGGCTACGGTGGACCCACCTGTCACGGAAACCCCTCGCCGCCGCCGCCGCTCGCCGGAGCTCCGCCGCATTGTTCGCATCCATCCTCTCCCAGTCTCCCTCCGGTCACGAGCTTGCCCGTTCACCGTCACGTAGCCCATGCCACCAGCTTTAACTCGGGTTTTCGAAACGCAACGTCCCGTTCCCGCGCGTCCGCTGGGCGAGGCAAAGCACCGCAAACGTGGGCACGCTCACGCCATGCGCGCAGTAACAACCCCCGCGCCGCGCGAGAGAACGACGGCACGTCTCCCCTCCCCGGATCTCGCCGCGCGCACCCACCGCGCCCATGGAGGCATTCGGCGAGGCGGCCTTCGTGCGCCTCCTGAACCGCGCGTGCGACGGCAGGTACCTTTTCGCCGACAAGGACGGGCGCGGCGTCTCCCTCGACCCCCGCCGCACCCTCCTCAACACCGTCTGGGCCGTCGAGCGCGCCCCCAGCGCCCAAGTCCGCCTCCGCGGCGCGTACGGCTTCTACCTCTCCGAATCCGCCGCGACGGTCACCCAGGACGTCTTTGACGAGCTCCCCGCCGGTGCCATCCTGTGGCAGCCCATCGCGGTGGGAGACGACGTCGTCATGCTCCGCGCGGCGTCCTCGCAGCGGCTGCTCCGCGCCAGCGCCAGTCGGTTCCCGCTGTTGCAAGGCTCCGTCACCGTCGACGCGCCGGAGAACATCTGCGGCGGCATGCTGTGGAGGGTCCAGGCCGTCCTCGAGAGGCCCACCCGGCCCTTCCTTCCCGTGCCTACAGAAGTAAGCATTCACGCGTCAACTTCGAAACGTTCGACATTTGCAATGTGCAAGATCACGATGGTTTCTTGGTTTCGCTGTCAGCACCGGGACGTGGGGACACGGGACATCCGGTACGCGGAGGGCGCGGAGGAGGACGGCAGCGTCGGCGGCGACGACGCGTGGAGGGCGACGCAGTACCATGACCGGAGCGTGATGATGCTGAGGAGGGAGCTGGCCCAGCAGCTGCAGGTGCCGCTTCACCCGCTTCTCATCATCTGCGCCAAGGCCGGGCGGCACGGCGCTCTGACGCCGCTGCTCATCGACTTGCCTCGTGGCAGCAGGCCCATGGACTTCGTCATGGTTCGGATTTATACCAGAGGTGAGGCTAATCTACACGTCATCATGGAGTGCAGAATCAATTTCTTCTGGTCGTCTCGTAGATGAAAATATGGTGTGAGCACTGGTAATGAGCCTGTTCTTTTGAGCTGTGGTGTATGGTTGCGGCTTATGATTTTTTACCCTAGTGCGAGTGCTCGTTTGAACAAACCGAAAGCCGATAAGCTACTTTAAAAGGCTTATCCTGATAAGTCGCTTTGAAACGGTGGCGGATGTTAGAGATATATGTATAGTTTGTTATTCCCCATTGTTATGAGGGGTTCTTTGCATATTTACCACCTGTACTTTGTGTATATATATCGGCCCATTGGCCTCATATTGAATACAAGCGCTATTCATAACATGGTATCAGAGCCCACCTAGGGTTTCCCGTCGCTTGTCGCCTCGCCGTCGCCTCTTGGATCCAATCTGGAGGTCGCCGTCTCGTCGTCATCCTTGACGTCGTCGCCGTCGTCTCGCCGACGACTCCGCGTCCACCGCCGTTGGCTCCGCCCGAGCCCGCCCGCTCGAGCACGCCGCCGTCGGCCCCGCCGACTCCCCGTCGTCATCGCCGCCGTCGACTCCCCCGTTGGTCCCGCCGACTCTCTCGTCGTCGTCGCCGCCGCCAACGGCCCCGCCGACTCCGCCTCCCGCCTGGCGTCCGCCCACCCGACCGCCTTCCGCCCGGCGCCCGCTCGCCCGGCCTCGGCTCGGCGCCTCCGCCTTCTGCCTCCCGCCCGGCGCCCGATCGCCCGGCCTCGGCGCCGCCGCCTCCCGCCTGGCGCCGGCGCCCGCTCGCCCGCCCTCGATTCGGCGCCTCCGCCTTCCGCCTCCCGCCTGGCGCCCGGCCGCCTTCCGCCAGGCCGCCGCCGCGGGCAAACCCTAACGCGTGCGTGCGTAACGGGCCTCTGGCCCGTTTGAGGTTTTAACCGAGCGGAAGGAAAGAAAGAAAAAAACGTCGTTCTAACCGCCGCGCCGTCCAGCGCCGCCTGTTAGACTTCGTTGCCTTGGTCGCCGCGCCGTCCAGCGGCGCCTACCAATGGGCACCGTTTCCCTCCCTCGCTGCCCGATGATCTTTGATGGTGTTAATTACACCGACTTCGTGTCTCACATGCGCATCCACATGCGTGGTCTTCGTCTCTGGGGCGTCCTCTCTGGCGATGTCACCTGCCCGCCTTGCCCTATTCCTCTGACGGAGCCTACGCCTGTTGCATTGCCCCCGACAGCCGATAAGGCTGCTGCTGATGATGAAGCTGCCTCTGCCTACCAGGAGGCTCTGGATTCCTACAAGGATCGTCTGACCGTCTACACTCAGTGGTACGATGACGACGCTCGGGCTGCTGCTGTCTTCATCGCCAGTGTCCAGCCTCAGTTTTCTTCTAAGGTTGTGGGACTCCCTTCGGCTTTCCAGATGTGGACTCATCTTCGTCAGCGCTACGAGCCCTCTGGTGATGCCCTGTACCTGTCCGTGGTCCGCCAGGAGCACTCTCTTTAGCAGGGTGATGCTACTGTTGACGCTTTTTACGCTCAGAGTTCTGCTGTCTGGCGTCAGTTGGACTCACTTCGCACTGCTGGCTGTCGTACCTATCCGTGCTGCCTAGATGTACGTGCTGACCTTGGTTATCGGGTCATTCTCGACTCTGACTCTTGTTGTGTTCAGGATCGCCACACGGGAGCTCTGGTTGGTTCTGGCCCTCGGCGCCGTGACTCACAGCGTCTCTGGGAGCTTGACTGGCTTCACCTTCCTTCCGCTGCCACCATCGCCGCCAGTCTCTCCGCTTCTGCCACTTCGTCTACCGGCTCTTTCCAGCAGTGGCATCACCGTCTTGGCCATCTGTGTGGATCCCGTCTGTCGTCCTTAGTTCGTCGTGGTCTTCTGGGGTCTGTCTCAGGAGACGTGTCTTTAGATTGTCAGGGCTGTAAGTTAGGAAAACAGATTCAGCTTTCTTATCCTCATAGTGAGTCTGTGTCTCAGCGCCCTTTTGATCTTGTTCATTCAGATGTTTGGGGTCCGGCTCCCTTCGTTTCGAAAGGGGATCATCGATATTATATCATATTTATAGATGATTTCTCTCGTCACACTTGGATATATTTCATGTCTTCTCGTAGTGAGGCCTTGTCTATCTATAAACAATTTGCCACTATGATTCACACACAGTTCTCCACTCCTATTCGTGTCTTTCGCGCTGATTCTGCTGGCGAGTACCTCTCTCGTCACCTGCGCGGCTTCCTTGCTGAGCAAGACACTCTCGCTCAGTTCTCTTGTCCTGGTGCTCATGCTCAGAATGGTGTCGCTGAGCGCAAGCATCATCACCTCCTTGAGACTGCTCGTGCTCTGATGATCGCCGCCTCTATTCCACCTCACTTTTGGGCCGAGGCTGTTTCCACTGCCACCTATCTCGTCAACATCCAGCCCTCTTCTGCTCTTCAGGGTGCGATCCCTGTTGAGCATCTCTGTGGTCGTCTTCCTGACTACTCTGCCCTTCATCTGTTTGGCTGCGTTTGCTACGTTCTCCTCACCCCTCGAGAACGCACCAAACTGACCGCTCAGTCTGTTGAGTGTGTCTTTCTGGGATACAGTGCCGAGCACAAGGGCTATCGGTGCTGGGATCATGTTGGTCGTCGGATACGGGTTTCTCGGGATGTGACTTTCGACGAGTCTCGTCCATTCTACCCACGTCCTGCCTCTACTTCGGCTTCCTCTGTGGAGTCTCTGTCTTTCTTGACCTTTCCAGATACACCTATATCTGTTTTGCCCTCGTCCACCTGTCCCACTGAGTCTCCACATATTCCCCCTGTGGCCTCTCCGCCGTTGTCGCCGCCTGTGTCGTCTCCTACGACTCCCCAGGCTCCTCCCACTACAATACCTTTTCCCCTTATTGAGGATCTTCCAGATGAGCCATCTTCTCCTGATGTTCCATCTTCTTCTGATGCCCCATCTTCCCCTGATGGGTCATCTTCTCCTCGCTACGCTCTCCGCGATCGCCAGTCGATTCGGCTCCCTGCCCGTTTTGCCTTTGCTGGCGCAGCTACTCGTGAGCCTGTCTCCTACCGGGATGCTGTTACTCATCCTGAGTGGCAGCTTGCCATGGCCGAGGAGATTGCTGCCCTCGAGCGTACTGGTACTTGGGATCTTGTTCCTTTTCCATCTCATTCTCATCCCATCGCGTGTAAGTGGGTCTATAAGATTAAGACTCGCTCTGATGGCTCTCTTGAGCGCTATAAGGCGCGTCTTGTTGCTCGTGGCTTCCAGCAGGAGCATGGTGTTGATTACGACGAGACTTTTGCTCCTGTGGCCCACATGACCACTGTTCGCACTCTTCTTTCGGTGGCGTCTGTTCGCCACTGGTCTGTTTCTCAGCTTGATGTCAAGAATGCCTTTCTTAATGGCGAGTTGCGTGAGGAGGTCTACATGCATCCGCCACCCGGGTATTCTGTTCCTGAGGGCATGGTCTGTCGCCTTCGTCGCTCTCTCTATGGCCTTAAGCAAGCCCCTCGTGCTTGGTTTGAGCGCTTCTCCTCTGTGGTCACTGCTGCTGGCTTTTCAGCTAGTGATCATGATCCTGCGCTCTTTGTCCACACTTCGTCTCGTGGTCGGACTCTTCTTCTTCTGTATGTTGATGATATGATCATTACGGGAGATGATTCTGAGTACATTACCTTTGTCAAGGCTCGTCTTAGTGAGCAGTTCCTTATGTCGGATCTTGGTCCTCTTCGTTACTTCCTTGGGATTGAGGTTACTTCCACTCCAGATGGTTTCTTTATGTCCCAAGAGAAATACATTCAGGATCTTCTTGATCGCGCATCTCTCACTGATCAGCGTACTGTTGAGACTCCCATGGAGCTCAATGTTCATCTCCGACTCTCTGATGGCGAGCCTCTTTCTGATCCGACTCGCTATCGTCATCTTGTTGGGAGTCTTGTCTACCTTGCTGTTACTCGTCCGGATATCACTTATCCAGTTCATATTCTGAGTTAGTTTGTTTCAGCTCCCACTCAGGTCCACTACAACCACCTTCTTCGAGTTCTGCGATACCTTTGCGGGACTATCTCTCGTCGTCTCTTCTTTCCACGTTCCAGCTCGTTACAGCTTCAGGCCTATTCGGATGCTACTTGGGCCAGCGATCCCTCTGATCGCCGGTCTATCTCTGCTTACTGTGTTTTTCTTGGGGGTTCTCTTATTGCCTGGAAGACGAAGAAACAGACTGCAGTGTCCCGTTCGAGTGCAGAGGCTGAGTTGCGAGCCATGGCTCTCTTGACAGCAGAGATTACTTGGCTACGGTGGTTACTTGAGGATTTTGGTGTTTCTGTCACTACACCGACCCCTCTCTTGTCAGATAGTACAGGTGCTATCAGTATTGCTCGTGATCCTGTGAAGCATGAGCTCACCAAGCATATTGGTGTTGATGCTTCTTTCATGAGGTCTTGTGTGCATGATCAGGTGATTACTCTTCAGTATGTGCCTTCGGAGCTTCAAATAGCGGATTTCTTCACGAAGGCCCAGACTCGCGCACAGCACAGCTTCTACCTCTCCAAACTCAGTGTTGTTGATCCACCATGAGTTTGAGGGGGGGTGTTAGAGATATATGTATAGTTTGTTATTCCCCATTGTTATGAGGGGTTCTTTGCATATTTACCACCTGTACTTTGTGTATATATACCAGCCCATTGGCCTCATATTGAATACAAGCGCTATTCATAACAGCGGAGAACCGTCCTATTGTTTATTTGATAGAAACCATAAGTCATAAATTATAATCCATAAGCTAAAAAGAATAGATCTAATGACTTAGTTGTACAATTAATCCCAGAAGAAGTGCTAGATCAACAAATTTCGTATGGAGGAGTTTGATTGCACGAATTTGTAAAGTAGAGACCCAAACTTTTAACTTTGAGTAGACAGGCTTGGTAACGCAATTTTACAATGTAGAGGGGTCCAATTCAAACAAAAGTATGTTTTCACCTTGTTTTCGCCCCCCTTGGAATTGGAATTCGTTTCTTTAATTGGATTCCAACTGTGATTTTAGAGTGGTTTCATCGCACAAAGGTGAATTGTAGAGTATAGAAGGCCAGTATAATTTTGTCTCGGTAATTACAGTACAGTACTTGCAACATTATCAGATTTTATTGAGCGTCCCTCAAAACATGTCAGTTGGGGAACTATTTTGAATAAAACAGTTCACCCTTGAGAGCTTAAAATTGTTTGTCAGGCATCCAGGAAGTAATTAACTGTCCTTGAAGCTGCAATGCTTACTATAGTCTATGCTGCTTGTCGAATCTGTAGCATTTGTCAGTCATGTTTTTCTGATTTCCGATGACAGTAAGCACGCTTGCTTGGGCCTTGGCACACCATCTGTAACTCGGCGTGTATTTCAGGTGTTCATTGCTCTGAACCATTTATGTTTTCAGTTGCAGATTCATTTCGATATCCCAATTGTGATGCCTGAAGCAGCCAGGAGATGTCGAAGTAGATCAACAGCGTTCAACACGCCAGAATTTGACAGAACTGGCAGAGCATATTGCGTTGGGTTCTCTTTTGTCTCCTTTTCTATCAGTTTAGGTGATGTATATACGCGAATTATCCCCGTGATATGTAATATGTTTGTTTTTGGTTCTACGTACAATGTACAATGGATGTGTTTCTCTGAAACTGGGTAAGAGAACACTGAAAACGGCGCCTGGGATGTAAAATTCTGAAACTGGGAAAGATTCTTTACAGCAGTCAGTGATGTGAAGTAGTATCACTTTAAAAAAAAGTGTAGTAATAATGCCACGAGGATTCTTGTTTCTGTTTCCGGTTCGAATTTCAGGGGCTTTTAGGTAATAGCGGTTTGATTAGACTAATGGGCACAAACCAAACAATCACTCAACATGCTTGCAGCAGTAAGATCGAATTTCCCCGAACGTGCAAAATCTGAAGCTTCATGTCGAAACAAACTGTCGATGAATAATCATTATCATTAAGAGGCTCAACACAACAAGATGGCAGGAATTGTCACGTTTGCACGATCATTACATCTGTTCGTCAATTTGCTCTGCAATTCCGGCAGAACAACGAAACCGGCCTTGAGATACGCAATGACTAATCAACTATCCAACTAGGCGAACTTGAGATACAACGAAACGGTCATGCACAGTCGTCCTCGTCGTCGGCGTAGGACTCCCGGATGGCGAAGCCCTCGTTGGCACGCTCGCACTCGTCGACCCACTCGCTGTAGACGCAGGGGCGGACCGAACGTGGGACATGGGGGTTCAGTTGAACCCCCAAAAATATTGAAAAATAAACTACTACTGGTAATCCACAACGCAGCAAGCAAATCCACCACAAACTCCATGGACTGGACTATCCATCCCAGAAAGGAAGATTTGGATGAGATTGCTCACGGAAAAGAAAAGATCCTCAGGGCAAAGCTCCCTCTTAGAACAATCCAAGCAAGCTAGGGCTTCCTTACCAGCGAAAGAGGAGATCAATCCGCCAGAGCGGAGGACGACGACGACATCTAGGAGAGAAGAATTCCTTCGCTTCGAGGGTTAAATGACGTTGGTGTGAGAATTTGAGACAAACGGCGAAGCAATAGCCGCCGCCGCTGCCGTAGCGACGAGATATGGCGAAGAGTTCAAGGAAGAGGATGGTCTGGAACTAGAGACGAGAGAGGTTTGGGATTGGGCTGTGAGGATTGCGGATTTGGGGAGGAGGATAGAAATCAATCTTGACGAAGGTCTGTCCCTTGTGCTGAACATTGGGGATCCATCTAGGGTTCGTTCGTGTGGAAGAAAAGAAAAAGTGAGATAGATTGAAGGCCCACATGTCATGCATGATACTTGGCGCTGGCCACTGCATCGCTCAGCTACCGGGTTCGCCAGTTTTGCCTCAGTGCACGCATGCGCGGACCATTAGGACCAGCTGTTGACTGTTGGCGCAAGGGAGCAGTGAGCAGGCCGGGGAAAATCAGTGTCAATCAAGGGAAGGGAAGAAAAGGAGAAGTAGCGACGGTACAAGAGCCGGGGAAAAAGGCAGGAGGAGATCGTGTCTTTCTCACTCCTCGTTGGGTAACGATTTGGTTTTCCCTATGTTTGTTAATTTAATTAGATATTAGAGTTGAGTTTAGAGAGGAAGTAAAAAGTATTCATTAGGGACTAGTATATCAGTTAATCTGCTATATTGTTCTCCTGTAATTTTGGGTGCTGTATGAGAGTAATTGAAAAATACCATCTACTAGATAATTGTAAAAAAATTTCGATAGTTTTCTATACAATATTTATTTATGTTGATCAGATAAATAGATTTTAAGCTATAAATTTTGTAATCTAGCTATCTGGTAAATTTATCATCTTCTAGTACCATATATTAATCTGTAGATTAAAATTACTGGATGGAATATTGGATGATTTATCTACATGAAAGATGTAGATAATTAAGGGTTCTAGAGATCTCATAAATATGATCTTAAATCCAGATAGTTTCCTAGAAATATCTAGATATTTTAGATGCTTTATTCAAAGAAATTTGATGGTGCCAATTGTCATAAATCTAGTGGTCACAAGAATTTATATAATCCTTTCAATCCAAAATATATATCATTTGGGAGAGTTGGTTTTGATTGATAAATATTTAGATTTTATTTTTCGGAAGCAATATGTTTGTCAAAGTGCCCATGTTAATTGTTATTCTTAGAGAGAAGTAAATCATAAATAGAGATAACATATGTCAAAAAAAATATGTACTACTTCTTTTTCTATGTGTGTGAAAAAAACATCATTTAATATGCTAACAAAGAAAATAAGAAAAGAGAAGTGGGTTAAAGTTAATATCTATTTGAAAACAAAGTGCACACTTGTGTTGTTAACTAAAGTTGTAATAGTTTTACTCTAAAAGGTTGTAATTATGCTGCCACCAAATAAAATGTTAGTATTAGTTTATTATTTCAAATTTTTTAGTGTTATTGACTTTCAATAGACTTAGAAATGTGACTTTTATCTTTAGTTTTTATAAACCAATATAAGTATATATTAAAAATGTAACACAATGTAATTAGCAAACACACATTCATAAAATTCTAAATCCGCCATTGTGTAGACGTCAATGGGCTCGGTGAGCACGTGGGCTTTGGTGGAGTAGGTCTCCTTGCAGACGCAGCAGGAGGCCTCACTGATCATGTGCTTGAGGTCGATGCTGCACTCGACGCTGCCGGCGTGGTTGCAGAACGGGCAGCAGAAGGCCATCTCCAGCTTCGCCGCCTTCTTCCGCGGCACCGCCTTGGACCGTGTCGACTTCCTCTTCCCCATGGATCTCGAATGACCTAATGGACTCTGATGCTCGCAGCGGCGATGGCAAGGTTTGCCGCGAGATCTGTCAAGAATGAGAATGCAACGAGACGAATTGTTGTGCTGCGTAGAGGCGCCCTGGGTAGGTTATATAGACTGGGAGGAGCTCCGTGTCCAAACCGGACTCGGATTCCGCCCCTGGAATTTGGATCGCTCCGCACGCGTGGCGTGTCAATGGGCTGTGGGCCCTGGGCGTCCTGTGCGGTTGGGCCGTATTTCAGCTTGTTAAAATTGTATAATAGCAAGTGACAACTAATCAAGAAATTGTGCTTCAAAAAAAGAGAAGACAAATTAAGAGATCGTTCGATCGACTACAATTCAATCATCAAAGGTCCTCATTGAGGATTTGTCACCGATGTTTCACTAGCATGTAGATCCTAGGGCTACATATCAATGACACTTTGAGTGGTAAATCCTGAATGCATCTCTTTATGGTGTAAAATCATCGATAGCTCCCATCTTAATTGATGTTTGCCCCCATTGGATGGACGTCGTCCCAGCTCAGGTGAGCCAACAGGCAGCGGCAAGTGTTAGTCGAGCCACGCATGCCACAAGGGTGAAATTGTACTTGGCTCCTCTTAGAGGTGCAAATGGGACAAATCGCCCCATTGGCCCACATGTCTACTCTTAAAATTTTGGCTCTAAAGGGTAGTGGGCCGACCCGCAAAGCATCAGGGGGCAACTGAGGCCAAGACCTAATTGACCCGCACGGTTTGGCCCTATTTGTAGTCGCCTCCCATTAAATCGACGATCTCTTGTCGTTGCTTCGGCGAAACTCCATCGTTGCTCCAGTAAGACTCCATCGCACCAGGCCATCACGTCTCTTCATATGTCCTCCGCACCCTGCCCTCACAGTCGGCCGACCTCGCCACCGTTCCATCCAGGTCTAGCGCGCCACTATGGTGAAATCAGCTTGTCATCGCCAACCATGCCGAGGATCCTGGGTTCTATTCTAGCCACCGATGTTGCCGCTCGTCCCAAATGGAGATCTTGGGGCTGAGTGCATAGCTCCCTATCCCCGCAATGAGCTCATCTTGTGCATCTTCGAACAAAAAAACAAGGAATAGGCTAGCTCGATTCATGGGCTTGCTTTTTAGTTGGGCTAGTTTTAGATGGACTTGTAGATAGCTCAACCCACAAGACCTAATAGGTAGTAGACTTATGATCCCAACAGTGAGATGGGTCGGCCTATTGCCCTGCTTTTCTCTAATGGGCCATGAGGGCCAAGTACAGAGTAATAGAAACTCACATATGTTTTAACTGATATAAATGAAGTTGTTACAATATATATTTTAATTAATTTGTAAACTCTGTCTTGAAAAAACTATCCGTTTAAAAAGATAGTTATTATAGAAAAGTCGAAAAACAGTATTTACAAGCTGAAAAAAGAGGCCATAAATAACATACTTAAGTATCCCATGGCCAAAAAGAGCCAACACTCCAAGCGATTCTTTTCTTTTTTGGGTAATCGGCAAATGAAAATTGATTTGGTAGAAGAAATTATAATCAAATTAGTTAAAGATAATAGCATGACTTTCGAGGTATGCTGTGGACAGAATAAAATTAATGTCACTAGATCATTATGAATATTTTTATGGGAAAATTTGTTCAGTAGCACTGAAAGTTCACTGCTTTCGGAAAATACCACCGAAAAAACCGGGGTCCAGAAATTACCACCAAAAGACTCAAATCGCTTCGGGATTTACCACTCTAGACAAAAATACCCTTACCCCTCCGCTCCTCCTGCTCCGCCGCCACCTCCCTGCCCCTCTCCCTCCCCTCCCTCACCTTCCTCTCCTCCTACGCCGCCCCGTCCGCCTCCCTCTTCCCCCACCTCTTCGCCGCCGGCCTCCCCGCCTCCTCCCTCCTCACGCCGCTCGCCTCCTCCCTCTCCGCGCACCCCATCCCCGCCGCCGTTGCCTACCTCCGCCTCCTCCTCGCCCCCGCCTCCCCGCTCCTCTCCCTCTTCTCCCCGCTCCCCTTCCTCTCCCTCCTCCTCGCCCTCCGCGGGCCCCGTCCTCCCCGAGGACAATGCGACCCCGGGCGGATGAGACGAGGCGGGCGAGGCGGATCCGGCGACCCCAGGCAGACGAGACGAGGCGGGCGAGGTGGATCCGGCGACCCCGGACGGACGAGGCGAGGCGGATCCGGCGCCGACCCCGGGCGGACGGTGGAGATCCGAGCGGCCATGGGCGCCTGACGATGAAGATCCGCGACGGGCGGAGGACGGCGGCCGGAGGAGTTGCGACGACGAAGAAGAGCCGCGACGGGCGGTGGACAGCGGCCGCGACGGGCGGACGGCTGCGATGGAGAACAGGAGGGACGGGGCCCGCGGAGGGCGAGGAGGAGGGAGAGGAAGGGGAGCGGGGAGAAGAGGGAGAGGAGCGGGGAGGCGGGGGCGAGGAGGAGGCGGAGGTAGGCAACGGCGGCGGGGATGGGGTGCACGGAGAGGGAGGAGGCGAGCGGCGTGAGGAGGGAGGAGGCGGGGAGGCCGGCGGCAAAGAGGTGGGGGAAGAGGGATGCGGACGGGGCGGCGCAGGAGGAGAGGAAGGTGAGGGAGGGGAGGGAGAGGGGCAGGGAGGTGGCGGCAGCGGAGGAGGAGCGGAGGGGTAAGGGTATTGTTTGTCCAGAGTGGTAAATCCCGAAGCGATTTGAGTCTTTTGGTGGTAATTTCCGGACCCCGGTCTTTTCTGTGGTATTTTCCGAAAGAAGTGAACTTTCAGTGCTACTGAACAAATTTTCCCTATTTTCATAATATATAATTTTTTATTTGAAATAATATATTTTTTAGAAAAATGCTAGTCAAAGTGTCACCTTAAAGACTATATCAACAGCCTAAACAACTTATATTTTGATACAAAGCGAGTATAATTTTGACGTTGACGAGAGATGCATCGGCATGAAGGGTGCTTTGTTTTGAAATTTTATGCAGGGGAGATGGCAAAATTTCTGTTTTTTTGGAAAATTTTGACCAATTTTGGCCGAAATTTTCATATCAAAATTTGAATTTTTTGAAGTTCAACCGAAGAAGATGGAAAAAAAATCCAGTTCCAAGCATTTGAACCCAAGACCTCCTTCTCCAAGACCAGAGAACTTGCCATCAGGCTACACATGCACATGTGAATTTGTAATTTGTAAGGGTTACATATTTCATTTAACTCGAACGCGCAGGAGAACTGCGCATCATTATATTAAGAAGAACAAAGGAGTCTAAGAAGACTCGTACAAACCTCACCAATTAGGCGAGGCTAAAAACAAAAAAAGGACAAAACGCCCAAAAACAAACACAACACCTAAGGCCAAATGGAACAAAGGCCTTTGGCCCCCGCCAAACACCACAGCTTGGCCTCATCTCTAATGTCTTGCAAAACAATGCTGACATTGGGTGAGGCGCCGTCGAAAATGCAACCATTCCTATGCTTCCAAATCCGCCAGGCCACCAACACGACCAAAGAATTAAAGCCCTTGCGTCGCTGCTTAGGAACTTGGTGCAAAGCTTGACGCCACCACGAGGTGAACACCAAATCATCAGGACCTGGAGTTAACTGCTGTAAACCCACCAGAGTAAACACTAAGAACCAAACACTTCTTGTGAACACGCAAGAAGTGAGTAAGTGCTGAAATAGATTCATCAACTTGATCACACAGTGGGCAGCACTCAGGGTGAACAAGACCACGCTGTGCCAAACGATCAGCGGTCCAGCAGCGATTAAGCGAGGCTAACCACACAAAGTATTTACAACGAGGAGGAGCCCAGGTTCGCCAAATCTTTTTCCAAGGTTCAATCTCCACCGCCCCCACAAAAAAGCAACGGTACGCTAATTTAGTTGAGAAACTGCCCGAGGGGGATGGCTTCCACACATGCTGATCGTCCACGCCAAGAGTGAGCCTCACGCGGGCGAGAACATCCCAAAGGCCAAGAAACTCCTCCAAAACTGAAGTAGATATACTGCCTCTAATATCATGAACCCAGGTATTATCTGTTAGAGCTTCTTGGACCGTCCTACGACTGACAGTTCTCTTTGGCACAAGCGCACAGAGTAAGGGGGTTAGGTCCATTAAGGATTTGCCATGTAGCCATTTATCACACCAAAAGAGGGTCATGCGGCCATCTCCCACAATAGAAAGGATCGATATGGAGAACATAGCTGCTGAATTGGGGTGTACTTGAATGTCCAAACCAGCCCATGGGCGATCAGGTTGGGTCTTTTTGAGCCACAGCCACCTCATGCGCAGCGCCCATCCGAGGATTTCCAAATCAAGAATTCCCAATCCGCCCAACTCAAATGGTCTCATGACCCGACCCCAAGAGACAAAGCAATGCCCTCCATTTATTCGCTTGCGTCCCTTCCAAAGGAAAGCTCTACGAATCTTGTCAATAGGTTTAAGAGCCCATTTAGGGAAATTCAGTGCAAAGAGAGGATAAATAGGAATTGTTGAGAGCACCGCTCGAATAAGAGTAGCCTGACCAGCTGGGTGCATCATGGCAGCTTTCCAACCAGGCAACTTGTCAGCAATCTTGTCAATTATCATGTAAAAGCCAGATTTGGGGAGCTTCTTGATTGACAGTGGAAGCCCAAGATACTTGCAAGGGAAATCTTGAACTTTGCAAGGAAAGGATCCTTGCACTATTTCCATGTCCTGTTGGTGGCAGCGGATTGGTGTCACCGAGCACTTGCTTACATTGGTGATCAACCCCGACGCTTCTCCAAAAACCCGAAGAATCTCTTTGATCAACTCGAATTCCTCCAAACAGGGCCGCAAGAAAAGGACCACATCATCAGCAAAAAGAGAAACCCGCTGACTAGATCCTCTAGAAACAAGGAGCTGCAAAAGACCATTCTCACTTGCCTTATTAATTAGTGAGTTAAGCACATCCATCACCAAAATGAACAGCATCGGGGATGAGGGGTCGCCTTGCCGAAGCCCCCGCTGATGTTGAATTAACTCCCTTGGCACACCATTAACTAGCACCCGAGTTGTTGAGGACCTCAGGAGCTTGGATAGAAGGTTACACCAAATTCGACCAAAACCCAAATGGCTCAAAACTTGCAGCAGGAAAGACCATGACACCGAATCGAAGGCTTTTGAAATATCCAGCTTGAGAAGAACTCTTGGTTCCCTTTGTCTATGCAGCACTTTGGCTGTTGTTGGACCAAAATAAAATTGTCAAGGTTACATCTCCCTTGAACAAAAGCACTCTGATTTGGAGACACCATGTCCTTGAGCTTTGGAGCCAACCCATTAGCCAGGATTTTGGTGACAAGCTTTGCAAAACTATGAACCAAGCTTATAGGTCTATAATCCTTGATTTGCAATGCTTCTGGTGTTTTTGGGGGCAAAATGACGTACACCGAGTTAAGAAGGAACAAATTACTGACATCACCCTGCAACAGCCTATTAAGAGCAGCCATAAGGTCAACCCTCACTATACTCCAACAAGTTTTGAAGAATCGACTAGTTTATCCGTCCGGACTCGGTGCCTTATCTGAAGGAAGCGATTTAATTGTTGCCCACACCTCTTCCTCCGAGAAACACTGCTCCAAAGCTGACAAATCAAAATCTTCATGGTAAAAGGACTGCAGGTTCAAGGAGCATTGTCTTTGAGCCACGGTGTCGAGCAGGCTTGAGTAGAACTCAAAAATAGCCTGTTGTTTGTCCTCATGCCCGGTAACAAGACTATCTCCCACTTGGAGTTTCGCCAAGAAATTCTTCCCCTTTCTGTACCTAGCTTGCTGATGAAAAAAGAAATTATTTGCATTCCCCTCTTTCAACCAAACCAACCTGGAGCGTAAGCGAGCAATTGTACGCTCCAGGGATGCTAAACTGAGTGCATGCCGTTTAAGCTGCTGCCGTAGCCAATCCTCCTCGCTGGACAGCACACGGGCATCTTGGGCAATTTCAAGATGGTGTAAGATTTCCGTGGCAAACCGGAGCTGCAGCTTCACATTTCCTATTTTCTTTTGGCTCCAAGATTGCAGGTCCCTAGCAAGTCTTCCCAACTTGAGGGAAAGGGTTTGCAGTGGGCAAGAAGCTACAACTGGTTTGCACCAGGAGCTTTGCACCTCCTGCAAGAACCCCTCAAGCCTTGGCCAATAGCTTTCAAAATGGAAACGCCTCTTTCCCTGAACATTAGTCTTTAGACCAAGGATTAATGGGCAGTGGTCTGAAATCAAAGAAGCCGAACTCTGAAGGATGCAGTCAGGAAACAATTGGTCCCAATCAGAAGACATGAAAACCCGATCCAGCCGAACCAGGGTGGGAACATCCCGCTCATTCGACCAAGTAAACTTATGGCCAAGAAGAGAAATTTCTTTCAGCTCCAAGTCATCCAAGAACTGGCGAAAACGACCCATCATTGCTCTATTCACATTAGAGTTGTTCTTATCCTCCGCCATATAAATGAGGTTAAAATCCCCTCCAAGTGCCCACGGACCTTGACAGGCCTGCTGGATGTCACGGAGCTCCTGCAGAAATTGCAACTTCTGATCATCAGCTTGGGAGCCATACACTCCTGTGAACCACCAGGGCAGCCCCTCATGAGAAGCAAACTACACTGAAACTGAAAAAGTGTCCACCCGAGAAGATAAAGCCCGACAGACACCTCATTTCCAAGCCAACAGCACACCCCCTAGAACCGCAAGCTGACAAAGCCACGGATTGATCAAACTTACTCCCCAGCATAGACATGATCAAACTACCAGAAAAGGACTCCATCTTAGTTTCCTGAAGACACACTACGTCAGGTCGAGTAGAATTTACCAAGCTTCTGATGCTGTCTCGCTTTGCCTTGCAGTTGAGGCCTCTTACATTCCAAATGAGAAAATTTGACACCATTGATACTGAAAGAACACTAACGACCGTTCACAGCACACCCACTGATCACAAATCTCCCATGGCCGCACTTGGAAAAATAGCCACATCACGTGGCGCTTCACCTGGTGAAGGAGGCTGCCAACCAAAAAGTGCTGCTAGTGCCGCGAGATGAGCTTGAGTGAGGGGTTTGTCGAAGACCCAGCTGTACCTTTCCATCTCTGGCTCACCTATGCTTTCATGATCCGCTACCAAACCCAAACGACGCATCAAAATTACTTGAGTTTGAGTGGCTGACTGCGGAGCCGTCCCGCCCTTATTCAGCCTGCTGCTACGGCGCAAGACAAAATTGGACGGGAGTTGAGAGGCCCGCCGTTTCTGAATCGCCGACACAGGAAGCAAGCCATCGGTTGCTTGGGTTACCTTGGCGAAGAATGACTTTGCCGGTGTTGAAAGGATCGGGCTGGACTGCTGCCGCTGGGAATGGCGCTGTCGACGCCTGACGTATACACGTGAGAAGGTCCGGGCGTCCTCCTCTGGAGCGGCACAGTCCTCGCAGGCGCTCCACTCTGGAATGGCACAGCGCTTGTGGGCAGCCTCTTCTGGAGTGGCACAGCGCTCGGGCGAAATGGGCCTGATTCCCGAGCCAGCAGCCCGCCCAGCCGAAGTCGGCCACAGACCAGGTCGGGGCGCACCTCCACGCGCGATGACGCGTCCGGGTCTGGAAGCATCGAGCGGGATTGCTGGGTATCAGCACCGAGGGGCAAGCAGCAACAAATGGAGGCGCTGGAGAGGGCAACCGAAAAGACTCTGAGACCACTCCCAGCGCTGGAGGCGCCGCCTCGGGCAGAGCAGAGTCTGGTCTCGGGACTACACCGCGCCCCGGCTAAGGATCTTCTCCATCATGGCGGATCCCAGCACCAGGCTCGGAGGGTGCCACGTGGTCGACGACGTGGCCAGCAAGCGACCTAGTGGGCCCAAGGGACAGGGACGCGACCAGCCTTAGGAACTCCGGAGCTCTTCCTCGCCGACGATCTTCCCCGGGAGCACGGCGGAGATACGGAGGACCGCCGCCGAAGCCTGGCCGCTGCCTGGCCGAGGACGGTCGCGACCTGGCCGATGAAGGACGCAACCTGGTCGAAGGAAACGTCGGAGAGTGCAAGATGGAGGGGCTCCACAGCTTCGGAGATCACCATCCCGGAAGCACCTCCCCGACGCCGCCGCCGAAGCCTCCCCGCAGAGTCGGCACCGCTATCCGCCCTCGGAGACGAAGACGAGCCTCCAGAGTCTGCTCTGCCAACTGCCGTCAGAGACAAGGAGGAACCTCCCACTGCCGGGGAGATACGCCACCACACCGAGATGCGTCCTCGAGCCGGAGGAGCTCCAGGGCAGGCATGGGAGCGATGACCAAGGCCCATGCAACGAAAACAACGCACCCGGCGATGACATTCCGCAGCGCAATGCGAAACAGAGAAGCAGTTGAAGCATTTTCCGCGGAGGTCCACCGGAACCGGACGCCGAACGCCGCCAGGCGGGTGACGCGGTCTACCCCGAATTCGGCGACAACCAACCACCTTCTGCCAGCCTTCCTCGACCAGTCCCGGAGACGACCCCCGGCCAAGAAGAAGTTCATCACGGCCGCCAGGGACGCGGTCTGGGCATGCATGCTGGTGGACAGCAGGCAGACGCTCCGGCACCGCCGAAACCTCGCCGGCCGACCTGGGAGAAGCCAGAACCACGTCGTGGTAGGATGGCAGCGACGCATGCCTAGAGACAACAGGGGAGGCGGGCAGAGAAACCTCCCTCCATCGCTCCAGCTTCGAGCGCCCTGCTGCGGGGGAGGATGACGACTGGAGAATGGGGGTGGTGGCTGGCGCTTGGGATGGCGTGACCGAGGAGGTGGCCGCCGAGTTCGGAGTGAACGTCGGCGTGCGGCTGAGGGGAGACATCAACTGAAGAATCCAATCATATAAAAACAGACCAAAGCAACATCTCTCAATCGGGTGCTAGGAAAAAAAGGATTACATATTTCATTTATATTTGACAAAATCATGCAAAAAAATAATTTTTTGACCGGTACCAAATTTTACCGGGGAAGGGCGATATTTCCGATTTTCAGCCGGTTTGGAAAACCCTGATCCGAGCTAGGGTGGCTTTGACCCGACGGAGGCTGTCGACGAGCAGACTGCTGATGCTTTATTTGGTTCAAGGTACCTATACCGGCTACTGTAACCCGCCTCCTAAGTTTCATGGAGTGATGCTTCTTGCAGAGTTGCAGATGTCGATAGCGAGTGAAGTTTTTTCATTCCCAAAATAAAAGCGGTTTGATTAGATGTATGCGTTGCGACCTGTAATGGACAAATGGGCACAAACCAAACAATTACTCAACATGCTTGCAGCAGTAAGATTGAATTTCCCCGAACGTGCAAATTCTGAAGCTTCATCTCGTAACAAACTGTCAATGAATAATCATTATCATTAAGAGGCTCAACACAACAAGATGGCAGGAATTGTCACGTTTGCACGATTATTACATCTGTTCTAGGGGCGGACCTAACGTGGGACATGGGGGTTCAGTTGAACCCCCAAAAATATTGAAAAATAAACTGCTACTGGTAATCCACAACGCAGCAAGCAAATCCACCACAAACTCCATGGACTGGACTATCCATCCCAGAAAGGAAGATTTGGATGAGATTGCTCACGGAAACGAAAAGATCCTCAGGGCAAAGCTCCCTCTTAGAACAATCCAAGCAAGCTAGGGCTTCCTTACCAGCGAAAGAGGAGATCAATCCGCCAGAGCGGAGGACGACGACGACGTCTAGGAGAGAAGAATTTCTTCGCTTCGAGGGTTAAATGACGTTGGTGTGAGAATTTGAGACAAACGGCGAAGCAATAGCCGCCGCTGCCGTCGCGACGAGATATGGAGAAGAGTTCAAGGAAGAGGATGGTCTGGAACTAGAGACGAGAGAGGTTTGGGATTGGGCTGTGAGGATTGCGGATTTGGGGAGGAGGATAGAAATCAATCTTGACGAAGGTCTGTCCCTTGTGCTGAACATTGGGGATCCATCTAGGGTTCGTTCATGTGGAAGAAAAGAAAAAGTGAGATAGATTGAAGGCCCACATGTCATGCATGATACTTGGCGCTGGCCACTGCATCGCTCAGCTACCGGGTTCGCCAGTTTCGCCTCGGTGCACGCACGCGCGGACCATTAGGACCAGTTGTTGACTGTTGGCGCAAGGGAGCAGCGAGAAGGCCGGAGAAAATCAGTGTCAATCAAGGGAAGGGAAGAAAAGGAGGAGTAGCGACGGCACAAGAGCCGGGGAAAAAGGCAGGAGGAGATCGTGTCTTTCTCACTCCTCGTTGGGTAACGATTTGGTTTTCTCTATGTTTGTTAATTTAATTAGATATTAGAGTTGAGTTTAGAGAGGAAGTAAAAAGTATTCGTTAGGGACTAGTATATTAGTTAATCTGCTATATTGTTCTCCTGTAATTTTGGGTACTGTATGAGAGTAATTGAAAAATGCCATCTACTAGATAATTGTAAAAAAATTCGATAGTTTTCTATACAATATTTATTTATGTTGATCAGATAAATAGATTTTAAGCTATAAATTTTGTAATCTGGCTATCTAGCAAATTTATCATGTTCTAGTACCATATATTAATCTGTAGATTAAAATTACTGAATGGAATATTGGATGATCTATCTACATGAAAGATGTAGATAATTAAGGGTTCTAGAGATCTCATGAATATGATCTTAAATCCAGATAGTTTCCTAGAAATATCTAGATATTTTAGATGCTTTATTCAAAGGAATTTGATGGTGCCAATTGTCATAAATCTAGTGGTCACAAGAATTTATATAATCCTTTCAATCCAAAATATACATCATTTGGGAGAGTTGGTTTTGGTTTGTAAATATTTAGATTTTATTTTTCTGAAGCAATATGTTTGTCAAAGTGCCCATGTTAATTGTTATTCTTAGAGAGAAGTAAATCATAAATAGAGATAATATATGTCAAAAAAAATATGTATTACTTCTTTTTCTATGTGTGTGTGAAAAAACATCATTTAATATGCTAACAAAGAAAATAAGAAAAGAGAAGTGGGTTAAAGTTAATATCTTTTTGAAAACAAAGTGCACACTTGTGTTGTCAACAAAGTTGTAATAGTTTTACTCTAAAAAGTTGTAATTGTGCTGCCACCAAATAAAGTGTTAGTATTAGTTTATTATTTCAAATTTTTTAGTGTTATTGACTTTCAATAGACTTAGAAATGTGACTTTTATCTTTAGTTTTTATAAACCAATATCAGTATATATCAAAAAATGTAACACAATGTAATTAGCGAACACCCATTCATAAAATTCTAAATCCGCCATTGATCTATTCGTCAATTTGCTCTGCAATTCCGGCAGAACAACGAAACCGGCCTTGAGATATGCAATGACTGATCAACTATCCAACTAGGCGAACTTGAGATACAACGAAACGATCACGCATAGCCGTCCTCGTCGTCGGCGTAGGACTCCCGGACGGTGAAGCCCTAGTTGACACGCTCGCACTCGTCGACCCACTCGCTATAGACGTCGATGGGCTCGGTGAGCGTGTGGGCTTTGGTGGAGTAGGTCTCCTTGCAGACGTAGCAGGAGGCCTCGGCGATCATGTGCTTGAGGTGGATGCTGCACCCGACGTTGCCGGCGTGGTTGCAGAACGGGTAGCAGAAGGCCGTCTCCAGCTTTGCCGCCTTCTTCTGCGACGCCACCTTGGACCGCATGGACTTCCTCTTCTCCATCTCGCCAGGTGCAACTGACGGATCTCGAACTCGCAAGTCGCGGCGGCAATGGCGATTAAGTTTGCTGCTAGAGTAAGTGCCCGAGACGACGAGAATGCGACGGGAGTTGTGCTGCGTACGTTGGGGCACCCTGGGTGTGCTTATAAGGAGCTCGATCTGTGTTACCCGTGTCCGGATCGGACTCGCCTGTCCATGGCTTGACATCTACGCTTGCACGTAGGCGCTAGCCCTAAGGCGAAAGCCATCACCTAGCATGCCCTCGTCCCACTTGGCCTGGGCCGTCATGGTGATTTGGGTGGTGACCAACAAGAGGAAACATCCAGCCCACGCTTTTTGCCAAGCCGGTGGTTCATCGCTTGCTCAACGCTCCAACCGCATGTGTGCCAAATATTATCATTTTTAGCTGGACAATTTTTTTTAGAGTTGTTAAGCCCGGACGTTCGATCCGGACGCTAGTATCGTACACTTTGGTTGAAACATTTTACAGCAAAGACTGCAATATATGCAACAGAAAAACCTAAAACATGTGTAACATTATCATACAACGATTGCAATATTTTTGTAATAAAATGTAACAACCGAAAAAAACTGTAACAAATTGAGAAGGGGTTGCAACAATCATGCAACATTAGAAAAAATGGCTGCAACAAAATAAAAAATACATGCAACAATAAAATAGAAAATGCCACTCCTCTGCTTATCTATACATTTAGGGGAAAAATGCCCCTCCTCCTTCCTCCTCACCTATCCCCTCTCTCTCCCTATGGTCTAGACTGGCTCTTACCTTCTTCCTCCGCCAAACCCAGTGCAAGGCAAAGACGCACAATAGAGAAGGGAGCCATGCAGAGAAGTGGCATTGGTGTTGCAGTCCTAGCCGAGCCATGCAGAGGAGGGAGCTGGTAGCAGAAGGCTAAGGGGAGGAGACATGGGGCAGTGCTGAAAGGCACAGTGGCCAGGGGCTACGCCCAAGGTGCTGGTGGGCGGAGTTGTCATGGGGATTCGGCTAGAGGAGCAAAGAAATCAGAAGAGCAAATAATGGGGAAAGCCATTGCAGAGGAAGAAGAGATGAGGGAAAGGGGAAGAGGGATAAAAAAGGAGAAAGAAGAGATAAGAAGAATACGTGGTTGACACAACGGCTCGATTGAAAAGCAGTGATCACGTGAGTGAACAGGACGCTGGATTTTTTAATCCCCGCTATATAATTTTTAAATATGTTGGTTTGTTAACATAATTTTTTCTTTATATTATCTGTAGAGATATAACGGTTTTTTTTCTCTTTTTCTTTATTTTTCTTGACTGTTAGTCCGGTCGGGTTTTTAAAGCTATGCGCAATATGCTTGCTTCGGGTTGGTCCACCGACCTGCACGATTGCTGACTACGAGCCTACGAATCATGCGGGCGACGGATAGAAACTCCGGTCCAGGAGACACCTTGATATCCTCTCTCTCTCAAAAAAAAAAAAGGAAAAGAAAAAAAGAAAAGAAGAAAATGAAGGAGACACCCCCTCCGTTGAAATACCCGCCGAAACGTAACCGCCGCAAGGAACACCTGCTCCGCTCTCCTGCCTCTCTTCTCCCCCCCACCGCAGCGCCAAGAAACCAAGAACCCACTCGCACCTCTCTCTCTCTCCCCGCGCCGCCCTCCTCCTCTGCAGCAGCAATGGAGCAGTTCCACAACGGCCAGCACGTGCGGCTGCGGAACCGCGTGCACGGCACGTACCTCCACGCCGACGACGACGGCCGGGGCGTCTCCCTCCACCCGCGCCGCGCGTCTCGGAACGCGGCGTGGGCGGTGCACGTGTTCCACAGCGACGGCCTCTACGTCCTCCTCCACGGCGCCTACGGTCGGTACCTCTCCGCCACGGCCACGCCGGCGCCGACCGGCCATCGCGGCCTCCGCGTCGCCCAAGGCGACTTCGACCAGCCGGAGGTGGAGGCCATCATGTGGCAGGCCGTCTGGTCGCGGTCAGGGGATGACGTCCTGCTGCGCCACGTCGCCGGGAGCTACCTCCGCGCCAACGGCAGGTACCTCCAGTGGAACACCGGGGTCACCGTCGACGCATTCGACAACGTCAGCACGATGATGCACTGGGTGGTGGAGGCCATCCCCCCGAGACAGACGATACCTAGCCTTCCAGGTCCACCTCAGGTGACCTTGCCATCCCCTGTTCTCGAGTTGTTTTGGGCGGAGGAGCGATTCTTGGAACCTGTCGATTCTGCGAATTGGGTTCTTGGGGGCCAAGTCCGGGTGTTGTTTGCGTTGGTGTTTTCAGGTTAAGCACAGGAATTGCTAATTGTGTTAACTGCGTTCTCCTGGGATTTCATATCCAAAATTTCTTGCCCGTTCTAGAAATTCCACTTATCAATTTAATTTTGGGACAGCTCTTCCCAATGTTGGCATCACCATTGTTGTTCTTTCTCATTACATTCATTTGGATTTTTTGAGCTATTGCCATTGTTCTCGATCTTTAGTCGATTCGAGTCAGAGCGCAATGAAGACTGGTTGTCTGGGTCTGAACATCTTGTTCCTGTTATGTCTATTTATATCTTGTTCAGTTACTACTTACTACTGTTGTCCATCACAATTTCTGTCTTGTTTTAATTTCCTGAACACCAATTGAACTGCAACAGCAGCCATCAAGAGGCTTCACTGGCCTGCTCCGGCTCGCCAAGCTCAAGGCGCCGTCGCGGGAGATCCGGTACGTGCGGGCAAGCCCTGATGGGTTGTTCAGCGAGAACGCCTGGGCTACGTTTCAGTTCACCGGGAGATCCGTGTTCAATCTGAGGACCGAGCTGGCGCGCCGGGTGGGCTTCGCGATGCTCTTCTTCCGCCTCACGATGTGTGTTCGAGCAGGCCGCTACGGACGGCTGACCCCTCTGGTCATCGACCTGCCTCGCAGCAATGAGCCCATGGACGTCGTCATTCTCACGGCAGGGTCGAGAGGTGAGTGGTTTTTTGTGGTCCGACTTCCCATTGTTCTGTCATCTTTGTAGGACTAGCTATCTGCTTCTCTTTTGGTGACAAATGTTCCATAGAGTACATATGCTCACGGTATCTCTGAAGTCTTGAATTTGTTGCTGCATTTACATGATTTATTTGGTCTTACTTTAGTAAAGTGTGACCCACTTGTGCCTGAAAAAACAGTATACTATGTTTGGTTGGGGACTTGGGACTATCTGAAAACTGTTGTAGATAAGTATTTACAGTCTGCCTTGTGGATTTATCATTCTGTGTACAGATGCTGAAAGATGGTCTGAAGATATAGTTATTGGAAAACATCATTTTGTAGTCACATACTCACAATCAACCTTGATATTAAAGTTACTGGTTTCATACTCTGATCCTAAGTTCAGAAATTCAGTTGTTTCGCTTGTTACTGTGTGCTGCTAGTAGAATTTTTGGATATTAAAACCCCAAATCAGTTCAGTCATCTCATTTCAGTCTCATAGAAAGGATATTGATTTCTATTTGATTTAGCCAATTCTACATGTGTTGAACAACCTGTTAACAAAATTCAGGTTGTATCCTACAATACTCGGTAAAAGTATGAAACCTAGTTTCTACACAATATACTGTTTTGTACATGAGCAGTCCTCTAGATCCTGTTATTGACTATCTTCTTTTACAAGACTGTGAGATTTAGATTATTGTTCTGCTGCATTACTTTCAGTACCTGTTACATGCTGTCTAACCGATCCATTGTTTTACTTGCAAGTTCAGCTGATGATGCGTTGCGACACCCAGATGTTGATGCACTGTAGAGGAAGATGAGAGCAGGACTTGTGACAGTCTCTTCAGAAGCGTCACCGCCTTAGATACAATGACATTACAATTGGATGTCTTCTTTAGTGTAGATATACCTTCAGAAAACCCCAGCAACTCTTCTGTTTCTGGTAGTTAGGTTTGGCATTCTCCTGACAAGAAGGTGTTTGTCTTGGCCTTTCAGTTCTTACAAACTGCTGAAAACATTAAGAAGAACGCCTGAACAATTGTGCACAGTGACATTGGTTGTAGTTCCCATATTCGTCTCTGCAGTCGATAACAAGAACAATATGTTGGTAGTTCTCATGTTCATTGTTGCCAGCTGCATTTCTTTTCGATGGAGCATTTCATATCAACAGGAGTCGTACGCGAAGCATTTTCCCCGTTTCATATTAACGGGATGGTTGGAATGCCATTTTACTGGTTCCTGCAATGAGTTGGTCCTGTTTAGCCGTGCCTTTTCAACCAAAGAGTAGAAAAGGAACTTGCATACTGTTGTGTTCTGATGCCAATACCTGAATCTCTGCAAGCCGCTCGGCACAAGGCCGTAGACGTGCGTGGGCCTCATATCGGCTCAATGTGTCCCAGTGGGTGGGCTGGTTGGAATTGAGCCCAATTCAGACTTGTTGAGCTAGATTGGTAGTATGTCATATGTACATTAAAATTAACAAAATTAGTGATACAATAGTAAATTATAAATGATCATGAGCATAAAAAAACTAAACATACCACTGAGGCGCTAACTTGAATCATGCGGCAAATTTATTTACAAGATTTCATTCCTTGGAATTGTCTTGTGATTCTATCATCATTAATGCTTCTAAATTTGAGCCATTCATCCTCTACCTTGATGCAAATCTGTTTTGATAATATTCATTACCAAAAATATTCCCTCACTGGTGGAGGAAGTACTACTTGAATTGCTTGTGAAATAGTTACGCAAAGTTCATTTATCTATTATTGCAAATCTATGAACAAATTGTAAAATTCATCACTACACAAAATACAACTAAAAAGTCTAGAATCTAAATGACTCTCTAATTGTCTATGCAATACAATATCAAGTCATCATTTCATCCACAAAAAGTAAATAGTAAAGATTACTCAAGACAATTAGGAAAAACATTAAATATGACATCACTGCTGCGTTCAGTCCACTCCCCTCCTCGAGGCTCGATGGCATAGCCTCCTGGCTACAGTAGCGACACCCACAGGCAACAGATCCCGCGCTCAGCCACCGGTTGATCCCATCCCCTCATGATGTCCTCCTCAGTCCTCCTGTTCTCCTGTTCTCCCCTCCCTAGCATTGGCTTGTTACGCCACACTCCTCCTGCAAGCTGGCCTGCACCTCCTCACACCCTACCTTGGCTTTTGCACGTGGCAGCTAGCCCGATGCCACCTACTAGGGTTTCTCCTCTCTAGGCTCAAATGCTCAGGTGCGCACTCTCTAGATCTCTTTCCATTCAACTACAATCAGTGTCTAGTAGGGTGGGGGTGGGTGTGAGGATCAGTTGCTAGTTAGGCTTTGTGGACTGGTGGTTGTGGGCCAAGTGCAGAGAAAAGCCCATCTTCTAATCTCTTCCTCCCTCCCTCTGCTTCTATCTTCAAGAGTAGTAGCTTGCATCCATGGTGCCATAGCTGGCCATTGCCATGGGGGAGGGGGTGTTACTGTGTTGGCCTAGGGTGGGCTCGAACCTGATGAAGCCCCCTGCTAGATTCTTCCCTGGCTAGAGTCAGGTTAGGTTGCTTTAACTTGGAAAAAGTCCTATAGGATCTAGTATTTTGACCCATTAACTTGGACCCTCTTCAAATAATGCCATATGGTAGCACTAATCTCAAAGCTCCCCACCCCGTTAACTTATCCATTAATCCATCATCTGCTTCCCTTTCCATCTCAAAAGCAGCAACACAACTACTTACTAACTAATGCCTCCTTCTGGCTTATGGCTTCTGTTGAATAAACAAATGATACGATTTTTTGTTGTCTTTTCGAAGCATCTTATCTATATTTAGTTCATTCACACAAGTACTTGTGCTAGGGTCAAAAGGCGTCATCCGTAGCCATAAACCATAAGCCATAGCCTAAAATAATCCACCCATTTTTTCATGGCTTCAATAGACAATTTGATTATTCTTGAGCACGAGAACTTCAAGGGTATCAAATCCCCAACATGATTTTCCATGACATCTATCCACATCAGAAAGCAACATGATTTTCCATGACATCTATCCACATCAGAAAGCAACAGACACCTTGATAGTTGATCATACTTGAAAATGAGAAGCATGCATTGTATCCAATTTTTGAATCCACTTTAGACTTCAGGAACACCAAAATCAGTAAAATCAAATCAAATAATCACAAACTTCAACCAAAATCAATAAAAAGAAAAAGAAGAAATCCTAGATCTAGTCGGGCCGCTGCCTTGCCTGGTCCACTGCCATCGTCGAGCTACCGTCATCACTAGGTGGCCTACTTTCATCGTCAGGCTGCCCTCGACCATCGCCATCGTCGGGCTGCCCTTGGCCTCTGGTCAAATCTACCGAGCAGGTCAATTGAATGCATGAAGGATGTATGGGCGTGTGAAGTGTGGGGAGACCTCCAGCGGTGGGCTTGCCAGAGCCAAGGGAGAAGGGCGACGAAGAAGGCGGCGCAGGAGAATGGCGTTGGCCCTAGAGATCTAAGGGAGGGGGCAAGAAGAAGAGACGTGGCGAGGTCCAACAAAGACTCTAGCGGCGGACCGCCGGCAGTTGCGACCCAGAAGAGCTGGCGGCGGTGAAACCCTAACTCGGGTTGTCAGTGAAGGAGCGCATCAGGTGAGAAGGAGAAAGAAACGATTTTTTTGCCGAATTTGTGCTATTTGTCCGCGTAATAGCAAAAATTGCACTTGTCACGATGAATTTATAGAAATAGCGCCTCCACTACATGATCACCGCGTGGGACGGCCGACGAGCCAACATGTAACCACCGTTGCATGGCTATCATGCGGATTATACAAAACTGCATGGTGGCCTTGCGGTGGAGCACTGTAGTGCCCAAAACAGCATTGTCATCGTGCAGTGAGCACTATAGCAAACATTTAAGAAAATCCATTTAAATATACTTTTTATAGAAAATTTTAAATATAGCAAATGAGATCCAAAAATTATAAATGTTTTTTAGAGCCTTCCAACATAGTGTACTTACTTGTGTAATTTTTTTCATAATTTTATTTATTCTGAATTTTCCTCAATTTTTTTAAATATACTATTTATAGGAATTTTTTAATATAGAAAATGAGGTTCAAATATTATGAATTTTTTGATGGCTCCTTACATAGTGTACTTAATTGTGTAAGTTTTCTAGAATTTTAGTTCTAGAATTGTCTTAAAAAATTAAGGGTTTAGGTCACAAAAATTAGGATTTTGTGTATCAGAAATTAGGGTTTTATGATTTCAAGTGACTTGAAAATGTGGGACATTTAGTACAATATGACTATTTTAGGTAAGTGACACTCTTAATAGACACCCATTAAGGGTTTAGGCCACCGCTCGGCCTCCCTCATCTGCACATCTGTCGTCCTATCGTTGTTGTCCTCTAGAACAACTTCTATCCTGGGAATTCCATCCGGTGCCATTCACATCCCATCCTAGGAATTTCATTCGGTGCCCTTCGTATTCCTTCCCGGGAATTCGATCTGGTGCCCTTCGCATCCCATCCTAGGAATGGAAGTTCCTTTAGAGGACAACAGCCATGCGGCGACAGATGTGCGGAGGAGGGAGACTGGGCAGTGGCCCAAACCCTTAATGGATGTCTGTTAAGAGTGTATCTTAGCTAGAGTAGTTATGTGGTATTAAACTTTTCACATTCTAAGTCACATGAAATCATGAAACCCTAATTTTTGAAACCTAAAATCCTAATTTTTGAGACCTAAACCCTTAATATTTGAGACAATTTAAGAATATATAAAATTCTTAAAAATTACACAATCAAGTACACTACGTAAGGAGCATTCAAACAAAATGTCATACTATTGGACCTCATTGCTACATTAAAACATTCGTACAAATAGTATATTTAATTAATTTTCAAGAAAAATTCAGAATGGATAAAATTATAAAAAATATTACACAAACAAGTACACTATGTCGGGAGACTCCACAAAAAAATTCTTTTTGGAGCTCATTTTCTATATTTAAAAATTCATACAAAAATATACTTAAATAATTTTTCTAAAAATTTGTATAGTGTTGCTATAGTGCTCACGCACAGTGACCGTGCGATTTTAGGTGCTACAGTGCTCCACCGCACGGGTACCATGCTATTTTGGCTAATCTGCACGGCAGCCATGCGGCAATGGGTACGTGTCGACTCACTTGCTGTCCCGTGCGGTGGAGACGCTATTTCTACAAATTTACCACAACGAGTGCTATTTTTGCTATTACACGGGCAAACAACGCCAATTTGGCAAAAGCCTCAAAAGAAACGAGTGTGGCAGTGTTGAGCTCGGGTATTTTATACAGGGGAAAGGTGGGTAATTTCATTTTCTCATCTTTGGCTTTGGGTATTGACATGTTCTTTTGAGTTGCAACTTATGATTTACATCTGCGGCTAATGGCTTTTGCATATATTTTTGAGATGGTAGCGGACTGTGGAGACACCGACGTGGACTACGTACATGGTATTAGACTCAAAAAGCCATTCGAAGAATCTACTATAACAAACCGTTGTGTTTATTTTGACTTTCGGAAAAGCCAAAAGCTCAAAAGAAGGGGGCAACTTTGGCTTACACCAAAAGCACTTGTGAAGCTGACTTGTTTGGAGGAGCCTCCCACTTTTAGAAGTAGAAGCTAGCTTTAAGCCTGTTTGGCCTGGTCAACTTGTCTACAAAACATCAACACAATAAGAGTAAGGCCTATTTCTTTTCAGCTTATAACTTATGGCTTCCCTCTGAACAAACAAACGGGATGATTTTTTCGTCGTCTTTTCGAAACAGTTTATCGAGATAATCTTTTTGAAGCAGCTTATCGGCAGTGCTCACGGTAGGGCTAAGAACTATTAATCATAACTATAAGTTATCGGACGCGTCCGAAACCCCCCCTAATATTAACATCCTCTAAAAAATATGACGAAGTGGTGATGCACAAACAATGCAAGGCCCACCCAGCTAATAGCAATATGGGTCAAATGGGCTGCCTGTAATTTCTTTTTTAAATCATCCAAGAAAAAAAGGGGAAGTGATTATCCTAGGCGTGATTCCGGTCAATGAACCTCCCGGACGTGATACCGATGAACGTCCGGCCTATGAAGTGATGATATACAAATAACTCAAGGGCCCAGACTAGCCCAATCAGCTGCGATATGGCCCAAGTGGGTTACTTGTATTTTTTTGAAAATCGTCTAAGAAAAAGAAAAAATGATGAGTTGTTTTGATGTGTGGTTTATGAATTTTGTCTTAAAATTTTGAATTATGAATATTTGTGAGAGAGTACGAAGAGAGAGATACTTATGTACAATTTGACTGATATAGATGAAATCGGGATAGTGTATACTATAATTAATTTATAGACTCTGCGTTGAAAAGATACTCTATTTGAAATTTAGTTACTGTAGGAAGATAATTTGTAGCCACCCACAGTTTAAAAGAGAAAAAGAAGGAAAAAATGATTAAAAAAAAAGAGATTTTCCGTACGTAATACTGATGAACGTCTCCGGCCTATGTGTACATTTACGTAAACTTTCTTCGTTAGCGTAATCGCATGGCCTTCTGTGTTTACGCCAGCGCGTGGGAGATACGTTGTACAGGTAGCGCTTAACCCTCGCACAGGCAGGGCAGCGGCGGCGACAATGGCGGGGCGGGTAGGAGCAGTGGCGAGTTCTCGAAGAGGACGACCCGCGAGATGAGGCAGCAATGGCGGCGGCCGCTCGCGGGGGACGTTACACCGGTGGGGGCTGCTCGGGTCGGGAGCCACAGCCGCGTCAAGCTGCTCCTCCTTCCTTCCATCGCCTTGTCGTATCACCGTTGGTACGTACGGCTACGCTCTTGCCCATTTGAGTCCTATACGCAGCAGCGCTATTTGACGAAGTATCCGTGTGGAGTGGAGATCATTTAGTTTTATTTTCTCTATCAATTTGGTGCTTGATTTTTTTTATTGCTAGTATGTCCTGCAAGGTTGCAATTCGTGGAGCGGGCACAGAATCACTGCCTAGCTAAAAATTACAGTCTTTGGCCCGTTTGGATTCTTCTCCAAATTGGTTCTTGCAATTCTAATTCCGAAGTTTACTTGTATACTTTTCTACGAGTAGTATTATTTTCCACGGACACTGATCATTGCTTACATCGATAAACCATCAGATTCCCACTTAAGGCAAACTGACAGCTGATAGAACAATTCTTGACGGTGCTCTGTGCTTTAACCACTTCAACCATGAGTGTAAATGCTTGGTACACTTAATTGATGTGTCAGTATAAACTTTACATCATTTTCGATCACTTGTAGAAAAAATTTCCATGAAAACCATATGGAACCCTTTGAGGTAAAGTGATTTTTGCTACGGGCTCCTCTGAAAATCTCTTTGCATCGATAAAGTAAACCTACAAAGATAAGAGGTTTGATAGATTGAGATAAGTGCAAATAGAATGAAGTCATGTAACATGCTTTGTAAGTACACAATTTGATGAGGTTCGAATTACCTGAGAGATGTCACTTTCCTCATCATGGACATATGTAATTATCCATCCATCATCTTCGTCAATTCCGTTTTTCTTTGCAACAAATTGAACTCCGGAGCAGAACTGTTTCTCTTGTAAAGTATGGTACTCCACTGATATCAATTGTTTGTTTTCCTGGGTTTGTTCTGATACTTTAGTCCATATTAAAAAAAGGGGAAGAACTTATTTTTCTGCAATATTTACTAACCTTGTCTTGCATGTCAAAGTGTAGCTTTGCTATCATCTTATACTTAAATAAGCCTGCAACATTACACCCAATGATATATGTACAACATTTGAAGATGATGCAAGTAACTTAAATCGACAAGAACACACAATAACATGTCATGAGGTGTGTAATTAAAATGACAACAAGAACACTTGAAAAGAAATTCTGTTTCAGCAATGTCGTGATAAGTATATTACCTGTTTTACTAGTTTCTACTGAATCAACAACTTGAGCATATCCATACTTGTTTCTGACGCCTGTAAAATTGTCATTGATAACAGGAAAATCCATTGCAATTTTCTCACTAGTAAGATAACCTTCGTTTGTAACGCCACTTTTCAAGTTTAGCCTCCATTCATAAGGGCGAGAGAAGAGAATGCCATCTACTGAAGGATCAAAATTTCTTGAATTCTGATTCGGTGGGAGAAACATTCTTCCATACAATCTTGACTTTTCAAAACTATGACGTGCGCTAGGGATTATTGAACCAAGTGTTCGACAGCCTCTGACAACAACCTGTTCATGGTTTTTTGTCAAAGAAGAAGAAAATGTGTGAACCATTACTGATGTACATTATTACTATTGTTTGTGGAAGGTTTTTTTAAGAAATATGGAAGGTTTATTTTACCTACAATGCTACAAGCCCTGCAAAGTCAATTTGTCTTCTCTTAAGCTTGATTTTCTGATGCTGTTTTTGTACACTAAATACATACGTGCTACTTCCATAGGATAGGAATCTTATTTGTGTACATCAAGATCAGAATTCAACAATGAGATGTGTGAACAATATTTGCATCTTCCTGGCTGAAAATTGGGCTCATCTTAAGTTTGGGAAAACTCAATATTTAGTTCCGTTATTGGTGATCCCAGTAGAAGTGCAAGATATTTGAGTCCCATGCAATAATTTAAATCCCCGTGTTCTGATTTCAATCATTAGTGATTCTAGTTAAAACATTGACAAAATAGGATCAAGGTAATACTGATACTAGCATGCTACATGTGGCATAAAAAAGTGTATAAGTTTGATTTATGAGACAAAACTACACTAAAAGATAAAGAGTCTTTCTGGAGATTGGAGAATAAAATCTGCATTTGAATAGAAAAGATGTAGTCCACAATAACATTCTAATATTGGCCTACAGATCCTTATTAAAATAATTTTCATGTGTTGAATATGTTCTCATCACCAGAATAACCAGTGGATCAATAGTTTTACGAGCGCATGTTCATTATTTAACTATTGCACCAGGTCCACCCACCCCCTCTAGTTTTAAACTATGAGTAGTGTTATACAAGGCAAAGTTCGTTCAAATGAACGAATTACATCTATGTCATGATGATTTTTCCTTTTACTGAGAATTACCTCATTTCCATCCTCAAAACAATTGAATAAATGGTAACTACAATGGTTCTCCACATCAAACCACATGATGGACTCAGCATTACCAAACCGAGGCATTACTCCAATACGTGATTTGCCGTTCATATCATTTTGGATAAATCTGAAGAGAAACATAAGTACATTATTTTGGATCATCAAATCAATCTGCAGATTACTCAAAAAAAGTGTTTTCCATAGTAAAGATGGTGTATATGCACTTGACTTACGGCTTTCGTAAACATGTCCTTAATATGCCAAATCGGAGAGGATAGTCCATTATAATATTGTACCTGTAATACATGAAATAGTAGGTACAGGAAAAAGATATTGTTTAGCAGAATCTAAGATGGCTCATAAACAAAAGCAAGCATACTTTTTAGTTACTCCAGTGTCATGAATGAGTTTTCCTTCCTCAAATTTGAGATCAACCTTGTGAAGAAGCCTCTCACCATCAGCTTATCATGTGAAAGGACACAACTCAGTAAATAATCAACTATTTGTAATAAACTCAGAAAGATAAATTTTCTATGCTAAATTTGATGATGTATGCTATTAGCAAGCAGCTCACATGATCATGTATATGGCAGATTGATATTAGTATGTTCAGTACAATTTTTTAAACATTCTCATCTGGAATGTGTATATCCTCATGCATGTAACCATCAGCGTGTTACTATATGATTATTGTGTTTCATTTACACACTGCCTTGCACCTAAAGACTGTTAGTATCATCTTCATGTATTTTTTGCTTGTTGGATGATGGGTGGATTTACATTTCACAACTTACAGGAAATTACTCCAAGCACATAGTGGGGCTTTTCAGTATTTGTCCCCATTATCACCAGCTCTCCACTTCCATGAATCTTCTGTAAAACAAGTCATTGACATATGTGAACACTTGTTGTAGAAGGGAAATAGTTCATTAATAACAGAACATGATAAATATCTTGAATAACTCTACTTGGCAATGACTATTCTAATAACACTATATGTTTGAAATGTTATCTTCTTCCATACTTATTAACTTGTGAACCATGGTGTGAATTTCTGGACTTGAAAAATGGCAGTTCATGGATTGATAAAGGATTCGTAATTGATGATTAGCGAACAAGTTGTCATTGTATACCTTTGGATGACTAGTGAAAGGTTGATCCCAAGCTCCATTAATGTTATAAGGTCCTAGGGTGTTAAGATTATTGATGTCAATTTCGTACGGCAGATGATTTTCCGTGACAGCAAAAGCTCGTCCAGCATGTTCAAATATGTTAGTATTTGCACTGTCCTTCACAGGCTTTCCAAATCTCAACTGTGACACAAAAGAGTTACGTAAATATCACAGAAGAAGATGTGTAGAAATTACATCTAAAAATAAAGAGTTACACAAAATTTGGTCGAGTTTCATGTAGTAAGCAGTAACCATCTATTCTGCTGAATAATTGTGGGATTTCTACTCTACTTTAACTTCTCCATTTTTGCAGGCTGAAGCAGACCTTAGATACGGCTTGAATATGGCTTCAGAGCTAATAAGTAAGACATTAGGCCCTCTTGGTCTTTCCTACAACCAGATCTTTGAATACCACATTCTCTTATGTGTTCTTGGCAAGTTCTAAGCCTAGGACCTTGGTAGATAACAAGTATGAGTTTCATCATGTACTTTCTCACCTAAAAGTTCAATGTAGTAGATTATTGTGTACTCAATCCATACTATAACAGCCTTTGTTCATGAAAGGTGATAGTTGTCCAAGAAATATTCTGGAATAACTCATGTAGAAAGTAGAATTCACATGGTAACTATGGCAAGCTAAAAATTTATGTCCAATCCACGACACTGTCCATGGTATGCCATGTGTATATCATTCGCTTTTCAGCATCCATAATTTGTTGCTGTATATTGATTTATTAGTTGGTGGAACAACGTATGAGATTTTCAATTATGCTAATTATGGCAGCAGTGCTGGATTTATCTTGATCTCAACTATTTTGACTTAAGATTTGGTAAGACTTACCATATTGAGAACAAATGCAACTAGTGTTGCGTATGGTTGGCCATCAGCAGATGGGACAAAAGCTACTTTGCTCTTTTCTCTCTCTAATTTAAAGGTGTCTGAATCCACATACTTGTTCTTATACAATATCCTCCTTTCTCCTAGGCTGCTCTTGTTAAAGTAGACAGCATGCAGCATTCCATGTCCTTCATAATACATGTATGATGTTGAGCCAAACATAGAGTCCGCAGTTGTTTGTGTTGGATGGAGAGGATTTGGACCTGTTCAAATAGTTCGATGTAAGGCATGGAAATTCTCTTTGCGCTGAACATGAAATACTTGAACAATCAATACTTGTAAGGTGCTGTTCCATCATCACTTGTCAACTGCAAAGATTAAATATTGAATATAAGAGTCTAGAACTAAGTGGAACTCACCATTTCTTATGTAGACACCCTCGGGAAAATCTTCTGGGACCTCTCCGTCAATATCGTTGAGCAAAACTGCCTCACCAATTTCATTGACAGGTCGAAAATTCCCCTGGAGAAGACTCAGTTGCGAAATTTAGGTCTAATTGATGTGCCAGATAAATTGGATAAAATAAACGAGATGGTAGAACTTTCTTATAAATATTGCAGGTCTGATATTGAGAAAAAGCATGTTTGACTTGCTCATAAATATTGCAGGTCTGATATTGAGAAAAAGCATGTTTGACTTGCTCACAAATTACAGTAGTATCACAAAAGATGAAGAGTTGAACTAACAATAGCAAATACTATTTATAAGATATTTATGATATTGCTTTGATAAAAAAACAAATAATACTTATATTACCTCATTTAGAAAGGGTTGCTCAGAAAATCTGTATGTGGAGTCTATGTATCGGTCCAGGAGATTTGAAGAGACTGATTTCAGAGCTTTTGACATTTCCTGTATCAGTGCCTGCTTCTTCCATCCAGCTAGTGGAAACTGCACCTAGACTAGCTGTACGTGAGGTAATCCCTTGTTCTTATATATATATATCGACTTTGCAAAACTTAAAGATCAAAATTATAGTTGGATGGAGCTAAAGCTCAACTGAAGAGCGCTACAAACTTGTCGCTACATATTTATAACTTAGAACTGTTTGCTTGAAACATTCAGGAATGTTGAATTGAATACGTTCATTTGTCTGCCACTGCCAGCATCAAGTTATCAGTGGTAGCTGCCTGTGTCACTTCTTTTGCAGGAATGCTACAGCCTACACAGCTAACTATGGCCAGAAGCAACATGGTGCATGATACCTTGATAGCATTAGGCGGTGATAAGGGCAAAGCTTGATCTGGGGCCTTGCGGATGTGAATGCATCTGTTGGCTTTCAAGCTGCAGCCTCCAGCTCTGAACATGGCTTCCTCACTCTCCTGTGAGTTGTGACTTGTGAGATGTTGTGCCTGCTGGTTCGAGCTGGTCGCTTTATAAAGTGGAGACTATGTGGAAGATGCAAGAGCACGGACAAAAATGGCTTCTTCCGTCTTGTGTTCCGTCCACGGGGAGGAATAAGTTGTTCTGATTGGTCAGCTTGAACCATCTCATACATGTACCACTTGTGTATAAGCAACCGAACACACCCTAATAAACAATGTTGCCACCATTTTTCACAGGGAAGTAAGACACGTTTTTATCCAAAAGTACATGATGGAGAGAAAATGACCACCGGAAAGAGGCAGGAGCCAGCTCAACAGCCATGCAACTAGGACTTGATTTAATCATATAGACTGCGACCGAATAGCCAATAGCCATGGATGGGGTCGAGCTGCTAGTTTGGCTGGCAGATTTGTCCCTGTTATGTGCTCGAGAGTGAAAGGAACGCCAGTGAGAAGGGAATCTATCTAACCAATCATAGGGAATACGGCAAGTTTGTACGTGTTCGCAGCAAGTTGCACACTGGAAAGTGAAACGCGCGACGGCCGAGAAGGGAACAGGTAATCGTATGGCATCTGGCAATGAGCCTGTTGTCACGGTAAGAAGACAAGTGGTGTGGTGTGATGATTACGAAGACATTGTGGCGCCGGCTAAGCTGTTTACCTTCTGTCCAATCTCTCTTGGAAACAAGAAACGGGGGACGCATCGCAGGTTCCGCGGGGTAAACCCCAAACTTCACCGCATCGCATGTCTCAGTCAGATTCGAGACATGGATCGGAAGGCAGCCAAGCCATACCTTTGGAAATACTTGCACCTGATAGCTTTTTTTTTAGATATAACAGGGTAAGTTTTATTCTACCACGCTTTTTTTAGATATAACAGGTTCTTGTGCAGATACTTGCACCGCCATACCTTTGGAAATACTTGCACCGCGCACAGCACACGGCTTAGAGCACCTCCAACAGATTGTGTAAAACTAAATAGCTAAATTGCTTATTTTAGCCATTGTGTAAAATGGAAAAGTGCTAAAAAAAGAGGAGTCTACAACAGCCTAGCTATTTTGCCTCTTGTATATTTGAAACATGCCACGTCAATGTACCTGCCATCCAAATCCCAACCGAAATCCCACGAGAGAATAGGTCGTACATACAGAGCAACACAAATATACAGAGCAATCCCACGAGAGAATGTACCTGGCATTGGATCGGAGCAGGCCGCACGCAATCACGGATTCTTGGAGAAACAGAGCAACAAACGGATTCTTCCGGAGGGAGACGTTGCCAAGTTTTTCTAGGCAAAGCAACCGAAGCCAAAACGAAAGATGGGTACATGATGGGGAGAATAGGTCGTTCTGTGAAGGAGCATCAGCGCCTTCAACTAGGTCACCGACTCATGTTGATTTATATTTCAGTTATGCAGTCATCTACATTGTGTATTAGTCCCTCTAGTTTCAGGTAATGCATGAGAAATAATTAGTAGGCATCTTATTTCAATCCTCGTGCAGGAGTCTGAATAAATTCCTCGGACCCTCGTAATCAAAGGTCTATAATGGATGTTGAAGATGTATTGGATGAACTGATGGATTCATCTTCGTCGTCGTCATCTTCGGATGATGACGATGAACTCTATGTTGTGGCAGCACACATAGCAGTGCCAAACATTGTGAATTCAACAACCCATCGTGGTTCTGTAGAGGGGCATCGTGTTCTGAATCGTGATAGGCAGTTGGGGCACATCAGACTGTATGAAGATTATTTCTCAGAAAATCCTACATATGGGCCGAGCTATTTTAGGCGCAGGTTAATTTTCTCATATTTTGTTGAGTTATGTTTATTTCATGCATTCAATTGTGGCTAATTTTGTATCGGGTGGCATAGGTTTCGAATGCGGCGTCATGTGTTTGTACGCATAATGAAGGCCGTTGAGGAGTATGATGACTATTTCGTGCAAAAGAGGAATGCAGCTGGAACCCTAGGACTATCTTGTTTGCAGAAGGTGGCGGCGGCATTCCGGATGTTAGCTTATGGAGTAGCAGCTGATGCTATGGATGAGTACATCCGTATTGGGGAGAGTACTGCCTTAGAAAGTCTTAGAAAGTTTGTCAGAGCTGTTGTTCAGGTATTTGGACATGAATACTTGAGGTTGCCCAATGAGGATGATACCGCCAGATTACTTGCGATTGGTGAGAGTAGAGGTTTTCCTGGCATGCTTGGTTCCATTGATTGTATGCACTGGACCTGGAAGAATTGTCCTTATGCATGGCAAGGTATGTATAGGGGACATAAAAAGGAGCCTACAATTATTCTAGAAGCTGTTGCTTCTAAAGATCTTTGGATTTGGCATGCTTTCTTTGGGATGCCAGGTTCACACAATGATATAAATGTTCTTCAAAGATCTCCTATATTTGCAAGGCTTGCTGAAGGTCAAGGGCCACAGGTAAATTATAGCATCAATGGGAATGATTATACTATGGGTTACTATCTAGCAGATGGTATATATCCATCTTGGGCCACATTCGTGAAGACCATACCCGAGCCACGGGGTAATAAGAACAAATATTTTGCAAAAGCACAAGAAGCTTGTAGGAAGGATGTCGAACGAGCATTTGGGGTTTTACAAGCTCGCTTTGCCATTGTTCGAGCGCCGGCACGTGTGTGGGATGAGGATACAATTCAACTTGTCATGACGGCTTGTATCATTATGCACAATATGATTGTTGAAGACGAGGGAGTTGACGAAAAAGATTTCAGATATGATGATGTGGGAGAAAAGGTGACTGTATCACATGATGCTACACCTGAGTTCGATGCATTTATGCAGAATTACAAGAAGATCAAGGACAAGGAGACACACACACAGCTTCAAGCCGACCTTATCGAGCACTTATGGCATAATTTTCCAGATTTACATACAAATATTACTGTTGAATAATTTCATTTACTATCACAACATCAAGGCATTACGTAATAGTTTCCAGACCTATCTTCTTTGTTTGATTTATTTGATACTGTAATAGTTCAAGGCATTGACACAATGGATGGCATTGATACTACTGGTAGCTCTTGGCCCAGTTTTGGTGCTGGAAGAGTCGTCGTGCAACAAGATGCCACCACTCCAGGGCAGGCCCAGCGTCTGGCGAGCCGGCAACCATGCGAAAACAGAGCAGGAGCAACGAAATGGCAGGTGACGGGTGCAGCTCGCAGAAGGTCTCGGCTCGATCATCGTCATCTTGCTCGTAGGCGTAGCCTTTGTTGACCTCTCTGGCTAGACACCAACAGAAGACGAAACAGATATGTCGTTGCTCTCTGTGATTTCTGTCGCTAACCTCCGTATAGTCAGCATATATTCCAAGACATTAAGCATGTGCAAAGCTGCCAAATTTCCCCTTGTACCCGCGCCCATACATTAAACCACAGAATTTAATCAACAATGGAACAACACAACTCGCGTTTCAGCTAATAAACATGTTCCCGACAGAACTACAAGCTCTTCAGTACTCTGAAAAACTACTCAGCCTACCAGACTACATTGATTCACCACTCTCTTAGTGTCTCTCCTCTCACACTCTCTAATGTGTAGCAGCTAGCCTTAATAATGTACCGCAGACTTGTCGATATCCGTCCAGCGTTCACTTGCAGTAGTAAGGAATGAAGCCATGTGCATTCCTGAGAAAACGAGATGCAAACCAAATAAGTAAAAGAAATGAATACCCCATATCACAGCACATAGAACTTGAGCTAAACTTAAGGGTTTGTAAGAACATGAATTAACAGAGAACTAGGGTTTGTAAGCATAAATTAACAGAGAACTTGCACGGTAGCAAGATACATGTGGATACACAGTCAACCTCTTAGAATATCACACACACAGCTGAATAATACTACTACACAAATAAATCAATCCGATATGTTGTGAAGTAAAATGTTTCAGAAAATTAAACATGTCTCACACTATGCCCAAATCTAAAAATTGAAGATCATGGTACTACTAATTTCCAAGCCGTCTTGCAAGTATTTTCTTCTGTTGATCATCATAGAACTGTTGCTGTCTGGTTGACATGGTGCTCATATCAATATTTATAATTCTTTCTTCTTCTCGATCCCGATCGAAATCAAATTTTTCTTTGTCAAGTTTTATCCTTTCTTCCTGCAAGGCAAGGGCTTTTTGGCACATCTCTTGTTTCTTCAACTCCCTCTCCTCTTTCTTCAACTCCCTCTCCTTTTTCTTCAACTCCTTCTCAGCATCCACCTCTTTCTTCTTTGCCAATAAATAATCCAAAGCTTCAATGCTCGAACGC
The DNA here is from genome assembly GCA_017311315.1 of Dendrocalamus latiflorus. Classification (NCBI taxonomy): domain Eukaryota; kingdom Viridiplantae; phylum Streptophyta; class Magnoliopsida; order Poales; family Poaceae; genus Dendrocalamus; species Dendrocalamus latiflorus. Next base: position 3,387,577 of record CM029659.1, read on the forward strand.
TGCTTTAATTTCAGCTTTTCCTTCCTAGTCCCTATAGGCCTCTCCACTGTGGTTATTGTGGTTTCAGTCTCAGCTACAGTACCAGTGACAGGGTCTGGTGGATCAGTAGTAGGAGTTGAATCAGCAGTGGTCTTTTGCTTTTTGCTGAATGGTTTCTGAAGTCCAGTTGGCATGCGCCTATTCGTCCACTTCGAATGGTCTTTGAGTATTTTCCAGCAATGTATGTATTGGAAAGTCCTGTGGAATGGGTCGTCATTCTTATACATAGTTAATGCGTTTGCTTGCTGCAATGGGAAACAAACATTAGATAAATGTAAATATCGCTGTCTATTGTACAAAACCAGACTTCAAGGTGTGCATATATTGAAACACATCTACCATCTATTACGTCTAAAACTGAATGCTATATGTGTTCTACTGCTCTCTCAATATAAGCTATACTGCTATACTACTTCAGATTGCCAGTCACAGGATCATCACACAAGAACGACTGACGAGAATTGCTGAAGCATCTTCCTTCCATTCCCATTAATTTTACAATAGATTCAGCAAAAACATATAGGAAATTAGCATGTGAAGGTAGGTCATCTAACCTTGTCATCAACAGATGCACCACTCTGATTTCGGGCCTCTACCTTGGAAACACAACTAGCAAATATGTTGCAGTCATGTAGTATACTAGACCACCGACTCATTAGAGAGCTTTGTGTGCGATCAGATTCAAAATCCTTTTTTGAATGAAAGTAATCATGTATTCTTTTCCAATAGGTATCTTTTGATTGATTGACTCCTCTGACAGGATCCAAACTCACATTTAGCCATGCTGACACCAACATCTCGTCCTCTTTAACAGTGAAATTTTTGGACCTTCTTTTATTTCCTTTGACCGCAGCAGGGACCTCATCGCGTGCTTCTATTTCATTATGAGGTGAGATATTGTTAGACACTCCACCTGGAGTGAAATCTTCCATAATCATGTCGGTCAAAGGTCTCCCTGAATCCATTTGGGCTGTAAAAACAAAACACAAGGAACATATTAGATGATGAAATGAACAAGGAACAAAACACAAGGTGCATTGTCCAGATGTAGTACAAATTATAGCCTAATAATTTTCTGCAGTCTGAGAAGGTGTGCATGTCCAGATGTAGTACAAATTCTTCCAGGAAAGGCACCAATGTGCTTGCACTATTAAACAAGGTGGTACCAGATGTGCTGAAATAACTAGCCATATATGATGTTTCAAACACGCTGTACTACTATGAGAAAATTTCACACATTTTTCAGTTCAAAACACACAGAGTTTTCTCAAAAATTTTAGATGTACTACTGCAGCTTTGAATGTGAACGCCACAAGTTCACATTGATCTGTGCTACTGCCTACGGCTGCCATTGTGCATCATTCAACCAGCAATGGTACAGCGCTAGTAGTTGTAGTAGTCTGAACTTTCGTGGGATGGAAACCAAAGCTGCTTGAAGTATAGAACTAAAAATAAGTCAAACTCATCCATGATACAAGCAACTAAAATGTTTGATCTTAGTTGGTTGGCTTGCTGCTTTCAACTGAACTAACCTTTTCTACATCCATTTGTGTACATCTTTTACAGTGAAGTTCAGAAAATGGACTGCCCATGACTGAACTTTGTCAAGTCACCTCACTGCAATTTAATTGCAATAACCTGCAATCCTCTAACACACACACACAAAACTCTGCAATCCTGTACCACTCAAAAAACCCTGCATATCACCAATCATATGGGGCTGTTGATGAGCTCCCTGCCATGGACCCCGTACAGTTCCTAAACGACAGTGAGAGATACGTACTGAATTAGACTCACCGGAGCACACGTCGAGGAATGGGTTCGACGAAGCAGCAGCAGAACTGTTCGGTGCAAGGACTCGTCGTCGCTGGCCTCCTTGCGCCGCATTCTCCAACCAAGGGAGCACCACTGAGTCCTGCTGCTCCCATCCGCCGCCTGCCGGGATCGACGAAGACGAGTTGTAATCTCCCCGGCGCAGTTGGGATCTCCCATCCGCCTGCTGCTCCCATCCCAACAGCTGCCCATCCGCCTGATGTTGCACCCATCCGCCTGCTGCTCCCATCTGCGTGATGTTGGGATAATAGGGCGGAGCAGTTGGGATCTCCCCGGCGCTCGACGGAGCCTGTCCATGACGAAGCTGATCCGGCGGTGCGGCGGTGTAGCGATTCGGAGGAAGCGGCCTGTCCATGAGGAAGCGGCTCACGGCGAAGAGGAAAAGGGCAATTCGGAGCGGGCCACGATTAGCAGCTCCGGCTGTGCGGCGGCGGCGGCAGGAGCGGGTGAGAGGAGAAGGCGATGGACGGGATGGGGAATCGCGGAATCCAGCGGGTCGAGCTGGATCCCCACGATGAGAAACTTCAGCGCGCGGGAAAGTCTTCTCTGCGCGCGGGAAGGATGGCGCGCGCGTGCGCAGGCAAGCAGACGTGGCGAGCGATTTCGGGGATGGCGAGCAGCGCAGGCTTGCTTTCTATGCCGAGCGAAGTTTCAGGGATACCCAACTTGCTAATTTAGCAAACCAGATAGCATACCTATTGGAGCTCAATTTTTCCTGAAAAATTCCAAGTTTACCATACACAATAAAGATAGCATATCTGTTGGAGGTGCTCTTAGGGGGGCGACAAGGGGACCGACCGTTTCGTTTCCTGAGCGCTTCGGCCAGGCCGCGGCGGCAAAACCGCGAGAGTTGTCGCGCAACGCGTCCGCCCGTGCGCGGCAAGCAGCAACCGTCATAGGGTGGTTCTTTTCAGCTGCAGCGTAAACGGAAAGAAAGATACACATCAAATCGAGGAGGAACTTGTAAATAGTAAATAGATATTAAAAACTTAAAAAATCAATGTCATAATCTTTCAATAAAATTGGTATAGCAAACTACTGCTCTGACCTTCAAGCCCATAGAAAGGAATTCCATGTCAGCTCCTTTCCTTTTTGTCCCAAAGGGAGGATTCATGACAACAGTGTCAACAAGAAGGCCTGCACCAGTGTTCGGATTACCGGCCGGTAACCGCCGGTAACCGGAAATCCCGGCGGAGAGCGGGAAGAAAAAACCGGCCGGTAGTAAAATTTGAAAATTTTGAAAGTGTAGCTGTTGAAAATGGTTCCAGTTTTCATTAGATGCTTCAGCAACCAGTTAGGGACATGTGGAGCCCATTCAAACATGATGAGATACACTTTTTGTCATTTGCATGTGAACTTTGTGAAGTATTTTGTTCTCTGCTTGTGAGGGGGAGAAAAGGTAGCTGGCTGCATGTGCATTGCATTATTGTGTGTCTAGAGCAGCAAGAAAGCATCAGGAGAAGCAGGGAGCAGCAGCAAACAGCAGCAGGCAGCGAGCAGCAGCGAGGAGCAGGTTCTGGTTTCATTTTGCAGTAGATCTCAAACCATTTTGCAAGCCTTTGATTTCATTTTCTATATGCATCACAAGTTGGCATCTTTAGACTTTTGGATTGGTCCAATGCAGAGTTCAACTTGAGCAATAAAGATTCCCTAGCTTCATTAGACTATTAGAGTCATTAAGTTGTTTTTCTAGCATGTATAGCCTTCCTTCCTAAAATCAACACTACTTAATACCTAAAATTCAGACCATTTTGAGCACTACTTGAGCAATAAAGATTCCCTAGCTTCATTAGACTATTAGAGGCAGTAGATCTCAGACCATTTTGCAAGCCTCTGATTCCATTGTGGAAGAGGCCCTTTTAGTCCTTCAATGTTGGATCGGCTCACCTGTAAATCGGCACCACTTAGTACCTAAAATTCAGAGCATGATGACCTTGTATAGATTGTATAACATACTAACTAATGGTATTGAGTCCAGCAGATGTTGTTTTAGTCTCTAGCAATTTTAGATTTGTGCCTTACTGATACATGTTTTTGTTGCTGCATGATATTGTAGTGATGGCTGGTAAAAGTATTAATGTTTGGGACCATGGAGAGAGACTAGGAGGTGCTGGTTGGAAGTGCAGATATTGTAAGCTTACGAAGTCAGGTGGAGGTGTAACACGCCTGAAAGAACATCTTGCTGGGAAGCACGGGGATGTTATTCCTTGTAGTGGGGTGCCGGTGGAAGTGAGAAGGCTAATGCTAGCAAGTATAGAAGAAACGAAGGCCAAAAGGAAATCTATTAGAGATGAGCGCTTGAGAATGGAGCAAGTTGCTTCAGAGCCTGTTGCGCGTGAAGATGTAAGTTGCTTCAGAGCCTGTAGCGCGTGAAGATGTCTTTGATGATGAAAAGCAGATGGAATGGGCTCGGCGAGAGTCATTGGAGTTGCACCAGCTCGAGCAGAGGGCAAGAGCCCGGGGTGCGACATTTGAACATGGTGGAGGTAGTGGAAGTGCCACAGGAAGGGGTACAGGAAGAAATGCTCTTTCGAGGATGTTTGGTAGGTCGCAGTCTATGAGAGTTGATTTTGATATTTTGCGCAGTCGGGCACCCGTCCAACCCCGGATTGACACAACTCTTAAGAAAGAAGCAAAGTCAAAACTCGAAAAAGTTTGGGCTAAGTGGTTCCATAGTAATGACATTCCTGGAAATAAGGCAGAGTGTCCTTATTTTTGTGCTGCCATCAAGGTTACACAAGAACTTGGTGAAAGTGTTGCGTCACCTAGAGGGCATGAAATTGATGGGCCATACCTTGATGCTAATGAACTGGAGATAAAGCAGTATGTCCAGGAGTTCAAAGATGATTGGAGCATATATGGAGTATCCATCATGTGTGATTCCTGGACAGGACCTACACAGATGAGTATAATTAACTTCATGTTGTACTGCAATGGAAGAATGTTTTTTCATAAGTCAGTGAATGCGACCGGTGACGTACAAAATGCAGACTTTTTGTATCGTGAGATCCGCAAAGTTGTTGAAGAAATTGGAGTTAAACATGTTATGCAGATTGTCACTGATAATGGTGCAAACTATAAGAAAGCATGTCAACTGGTGATTGAAGAACATCCAACTCTAGTCTGGCAACCCTGTGCAGCGTATACTGTGAACATCATGTTGAAGGACATCGGCCAGTTCAACGAGATTACTATAGTTGTGAAGGCGACCAAGAGGATTTGTCGGTTCCTATACAACCACAATCGCCTGCATAATGAAATGAGACAACAAATTGGAGGAGAGATGGTTCGTCCAAACGCCACAAGGTTTGGAACGACATTTGTTTTCTTGAAGAGTCTTTGGGATAGAAAAGACAAGTTCATGAAGTGGATGGTATCAGATGTGTGGAGCTCCAACCATTTGTCTATGACCGACGAAGGAGAATAAATGTATTCCTGCCTCACAAATAGACAATGGTGGTCTAGTATGGATTGGGTCATTAAAGTGGTACAACCAATTTATCGACTACTGAGATTTGCAGACCAGCAGAAACCTGCTACAGTGGCAGGACTGGTTGCAAAATCATATGAACTTCAATTTGAATTTAAAGACGTGTTAAAAGAAGATGATGCTACCTACAATCGTATTATGGAGATAGTTAATAAAAGAATTGTAATGTTGAAGCAACGCACCTACATCGTTCCAGGCAAGTACATACTTTCGTAAACCATAACACATTCTGTTGCATATTTGTTACATTTTGTCTAATAGACTATGTGTGTTTGAACAGCATCGTTGCTTAACCCGCAAAGCCACAGACTATATGATTTTGGGAAGAATACAACCCTCGTCAGTGCACTGACAAAAGCAATTCAAAGAATAGCCGACACACCCGAGGATGCAGTGCAGGCTCTAGTCGAGTTAGAATATTATCGTAACCGACGAGGCCTATTTGCTTCAAACGAGGCTTACCTTACTACTAGTCGTATGAGTGAAGATATGTAACATATATTCGAAATATATCAAAATCAACCATCAGGGTTCAACATATTTTTCATGTGACTTGCAGCTGCATGGTGGATGACGTTTGGAGCGGAGACAGAAACACTACAAAAATATGCTTTGCGGATTGTCTCACAATGTGTTTCCTCAAGTGGATGTGAACGTAATTGGAGCACATTTGCTTTAGTGCACACCCAATTGAGAAACCGTCTTGGATACAAGAAATTACATTAGCTTGTATATGTCCATTACAATCTAAGGCTACGATTGCAGGAGCATGAGATTAGGAATGAAGATAGGGATGTAGATCCTTTTGGAGATCTCATTAATGCCACCATGTATGACAGCGCAAACCCAATCCATGAGTGGCTTGACAGCTCCATGAGCCACTCAGAGCCTCTATTAGATGAGGAAGGTGAGCCCCCTATGCCATCTACAATTGTAGTTAATGCCATATCTGAGCATGAACTTGACAAGGCACTTGATGATCAACCGTTGAAGCAATGGACTCAGAAAACTATTGGAAGTCTCATGTTACAAAAAGAAAAGCTAGTAGCCAACCAACTGATAAAGTGGCTCGAGACTTTGCCTCACTTACACAAACAAAGAAACAAGTGGTTGGTAAGAAAAAGAAAAAAGACAAGAAGAAAAAAAAAGACATCGATGAGGATATTGTGCGAAGTGATGAAGAGACTGAAATTCTAACATCTGATGCAGTGGAGTACCAAGAGTCTGACGATAGTTCCTCTTCGTCATCTGATGATGGTGCTGATGATGGGACATCTCACGATGGGGTACAAGGCCAACAAGACACATGTCAACCATTGGAATTCACCTGTGAGAAAACTTTCACACATGCTACCCAGGATGAGGACCATGGTTATCACGACGAATCAAGAATAATCAAAAAGACCTACACAAGGGCTAAGGACCGCCAACGAGATCATCCTCAACCACAAGACTCTTCTTCCTACGCATCATATGGTAGCTCAGACTCTTTGCCGACTTATGAGCGTCGAGATGCCAACTTACTATCTTCTGCTGATGATTCTCATTCATCATCGGACATCTCTTATCCTCCCAATGCAAGATTTATTTACCAGTGGGTGGAACTTGTATACTACCAACAAATTTATAATCATTGGGTACAACATGCTCATCCCACATACACTTGGGATCAATATAAAGTCCACCTGGCTCATAATGAAGGACTTGTCCTCATTGATAACAATGAGTACATTGCACAACCTTTACGTTTCTCAACAATGTATTGGTACGAATTGATCCTTCATTAATGTTTTCACTTTTTAGTATACTACTCAAGTTAACATTCATTACTATTAACTTGTGTTTTTATTATTTCAGATGTAACACAACACTACGACGAGAGGGCTTCACCACATGGTCAACACAAAGTTGAATTTATTCAGATGTGGACCCTTTTTGACTGAGGTTCAGTTCTTTTTTTACCATGGATAAGGGCTTTAGAAGGTTTTGTTATATGCCAAAGCATCTCAATTACTTTTGGCCTCATAGTTACAAGAAAATGCTTCAAGAAGGCATTAGTTTGATGTAGTCTTATGCGGGTTTTACTTGCTATAAAAAACTTAAGCTTTTGGCAAAATGTCCACCCATAACTTTCAATTTACGGCAACAAAAGTGGAGCTCCAACTTCCATACTCATCCCACCGGTTTTTCCGGTTTTCTCACCGGTAAAACCGGTAACCGGTCCGGTAACCGGCCAATTACCGGCCGCCTCCCGCTCCGCAAGAAAAATTCGTTTGCTAAATTTCAACCGGTTTTAACCCGGGATTTCCGGTTATCGCCCGGTTACCGATACCGCCCGGCGGCCGGGATTCGCCCCGGTACCGGTTTTTCGATCCTTGGCCTGCACCATATCTCTTATTTGGTAGCCAAAAGTTTAAGTTTCTAAATGTTGAAAGCATCTATATTTATGTATATAAATATATCAATATGATTCATTTTCAACAACCACATTGTGCAAGTGTTACATTAGCTAGGTGTGATGCTATTTCATCTACTTTCTTGACCTGAGTTTATCTGACTAACAATGATGTGCACGCTATGAAGTACTGGAGAGTAATCAGCCAGATTCTAAAGCATGTTCAGCTAGGATACCACATTGGTTCTGGACATTATCTACTTATGTATAAAACATAAAAAATGCAGTAGAGAAGAACAATGTTGGGGGGGGGGGGGGGGGAAGGGAACTTCCAGAAAGATCAGAGACAATAGTGTATAAGATAACCAAAAGAACACTAGAGGTTCATTTCAGCCTAGATAGGATATGTTACTATTTAAGAACAATACCTTTCAAATTTAAATTCTTTATGTCACACTGAATTAAGTCGATATCCAGATGCACAATCAAACATTTAATGAAAAGAAACATGTCATTCACAATTTTGAGAAAAAAATATGATTGATCCTAGAAACAGCTAGTTAATACGTCAAGTCTCTCGCATACTACTTTCAGCTCTACTTCACCAAGATGTGCTTAACCATGCAAAATTTGACCATTGATACCTGTTATGAAGTGGGCTTCAACTATTCACATGGGGCCATAGCCAACATATACAGGTCACATACTCACATGAGTTAGGGAAATAAGCAAAGAACACCCTATACAATCTACTAATGCTGCATAGCTTATATATGTCTTAACAATACCAAAAAGGCAAAAACCATGCAAGAACAACACAAGAGCCAATAAAACTGAGATTGTTATTGCTGACAAAAGGCAGTGAACATCAAGTGACATAAAAAGGATAACTTAGACACATCCATGGACCATTGAATACAACAGAACTATTGTTGGTTTAAATAAAAACTAAATTTAGGTGGCTCCATGCCTACATCACAGGGTGAATAATTTCTATAAGTGCACCCAACAGCTTTGTCAAATCCAGAATTGCATTCGATATAATTCTAATGGCCTGTTTGGTCTAGTAGGGGAGCCAATTTGTATCTACTTTAGCTTATTAGTCCCAAAAAGCAACTCCCTCCAACTTCAGTTTGTATGGTGTTTCAATGTGGATGGAAGTCATAAGCACAAAATAACTCACCCATTTGGCCCTGGAACCTGGGCTCATATTATAAGGGCATAAGATACAATAAGGCTAACCAGACATGCTGTAAATACGTATAGAAGACGTGTGTGATTCCTCACATGACATCAGAATACTATCCACAGATCTCATGTTTTGTTGGGCAATGAAACTTCCAAATTTAAATATATTAGTAGCAATTCCACATAAAGAATTATCATGGATTGTCGAAAAATATAACTTAGTTCTGGAAGTGTCACGTGCCACGTTCTAAGTCCTATAACCCTGTCCTTATAATCTTCTTAACAAGTATATAATGTTAAAGGAATCAGCAAATAGGGATTTCATCTGCTACCAGACCGAACTGATTGATTTGCTAAAAAGTTGTGCAAATAGCTGATTTAAGCATGCTGGTACATAGAAAAGGTGTTCAACATGAAGGTATCAATTACCAATTTGCACCAACTACATATATGTGAGAACTATAACCTAAAATAAAACATTATGCAGAATTTGAGGGTGGCGCAAGCAGTAAGCCGGTAACAGGTGAAAACAAGATGGAACAGAATCAGTATGGTTTGTCTGCTTCAGATTAAAGCAGCTATTATAGCAGAAACCAAATCAACAGCGTACTTCCAGATCAGCAGCATTTTCTTGAGCAAGCTCAAGGGACTCCCGGTCAATATCAATACCAATAACATGTCTGTCGCTCCACAACCATAGTGAATAAGATTAGGAATCATAAATCAACAAAATAGCAACAAAAAGCGCAAGGATACTAAGTGATATGCATCGATTTCTAGTTCATGATACTAATGGGGGAGCATTTAAGGTATACTCCAGTATATGAGTTCATTCTATACAATGGAATATTAGTGTCACATGAGTACCACTGTTGTCTTTCGTAGAGAGATGTGGCCACAACTATGGAAAAGTATTGGCTGTGTATATCCCAAGTGGATATAGAAGCCGGATATTATATCCTTTATCTAAAAAAACTATGGAAAAGTATTATGTGGTGCAAGTTTAACCAGCAAACTGGAAACTTCAACAAAAAAATGTGGTAAACTGAAGTTAAACAAAAAAAAAGTGTTTTCTTATCCAAGTCCTTCAGGATGAGCAATGAAGTAAATATATAACCCCCTTCAGCCCTTTCCCAACCCAGAAAAAAGAAAAGAACAACAAGTTCTCAGAACAATATTGGTGTGGAAAATCTATAAAGACTAATTATGTACATAAATTCATTCTCACAGAGAGGTTTGTGACATGCAGGAAGGACAGATCCCTTCATCAGAATTCAGTTACAAACCCACAATATCAGACGAGGCACTTAAGTAATTTATGAGGCCATGGCTTTAAGCTGTGTGGAGGACTACCTCACATGAAGTAATCTATATATTAATGGAAGTAAATGAGGCCAATTAACTTGCTGATTAATACAAACATTAAACTCCCTTAAGTTGCGGTCTTCAAGGGCCATAAGTTCCTGTCTAGATATATTTTGACATGCTATGCCGATGTCTCCCTCCTCTGAGAGATGCGGGCAGAGAGGAACCATCACTCAATCTCTCTCTCCCTCCCCACCCCTAACTAGCTAGCTTCTGAAATTCACCATGGATTTCAGTTTCTTCCAGCCCCATGCAGGAATCAGCTGTGATGACCTGCAGCAAAATGGCCACCACGAGCTCCTCCCTGTTGATCATCCTCCGTTTGAAGGCATTTCTCACGAGTACACATCTGCCGGTGGATCCACAGATCCCTTTGCGGCCTTCTACGACCTTGGCGATCATGAGTACTACTACCCACAACCACAAGGAGGATCAAAGAAAGCTGCTGTCGTCGTCGACAACGCTTCGCCGATCGTCCAAAATGCTGGATCAGATCACCTGCCTCTATTGACGCCTAAAAGTGATATTTCTCATCTTATAGGAGGTGGCGTTGGATCATACAGGACTTATCAGATGAATGGCAGGTTCGTTCCAAGAAGGAAGGCCTCGAGTAAGACTCTCAAGAAGGCTAACGTTGTTAAAGGGCAATGGACTCTGGAAGAAGACAGGTAAAGTATGTGGATGCATGAATGCTTTGTTTTTTTTTTACCATCTTAAAGCAAGATATATCAGCTGTATGTGTTCCACTGTAAGTAGATTAGTTAGATCATTAGGCGTGCTCTTTACAAGGCTTCTAAAGCATAAAATTCTTGCAAACTTTAACAGGAAGCTGGTGAAGTTAGTGGAACAGTTTGGACTGAGGAAGTGGTCTCACATAGCGCAAATGCTACCTGGAAGAGTAGGAAAGCAATGCAGAGAAAGATGGCACAACCATTTGAGGCCTAACATCAAGGTGTGCAACCCCCTGCCTTCTGTTTGGACTAACCACTATTTGATGGTTTTTATCTATAATTAAGGGGAATGCTTCACATATTATTTCTTTTACTTTAACCTGTTTGAATGAAATAAAAATCCAATTTATGTTACAGAAACTACTACTAGTAATTTGCATTCATCAGTGAGATTTGAAGGTCGTCGGCCGGACCACATGCCATGCATTTATGCATTATGGATACGCTAAATGTTTTGGGAGTTAGCCTACAGAAAATAAAGTCTTTGGTTGCGTCTTAGATTAACTGTGTGTGTGAGAGAGAGGTGGAGTATTGGATATCTGAACGCATTTTTAGCTAAACACCTCCAGATTGACATTTTACTTTCTCTTGTTGCATATTTCAGCCTAAAATACAAATACTCTACTTTGAGCATTCAATTTTAGCCCAACATGACAACATCTATAACTAAAGGGGAAAATTATAGCGTACTGCATGGGCACAAAAATAAAGGTTCTACAATTAGATAGACAAAAGTTAGGAAAACCCATTACAATAAATGAGAGTTGGAATAAAACTCGACTATCTTTTGTCCCACTTAACTCTAAAAATCCACAAAAAGGTAAAAAGAGATGATGGAAAATATTATGAAAAAATGGGCATTTATATTTCTTTTTTTAAAATATGACATGAAAATCCTTATGCATCATAATATCTCTCTGTAGTATTTATGCATGGAATAACCATTTTTAATGGAACCACAAATTAATGCATGCAGAAAGATACTTGGAGTGAGGAGGAAGACATGGTTCTAATACACGCACACAAAGAAGTTGGCAACAAATGGGCAGAGATAGCTAAGCGCCTCCCTGGGAGGACAGAAAACTCTATAAAAAATCATTGGAATGCAACAAAGAGAAGGCAATTTGCAAGGAGGCGGAGCCGTACTAGCTCCAAGAACCCCAAATCAGGAGCCATTCTACAAAACTACATCAAAAGTCTTGGAATTGGCCCGAGCAAGGCCATTGCTCCTCTAACTCCACAAGAACCTACAGTATTGTCGCCATCTTCACCGACATCATCTTCCATACCAAAGTCAGAACAGATGAATGATAAGAGGCCAGAATCCAACCCATCCAACATGACACTTACCCAAGGAATTGTACTCAGCATACATGAGGACAGTTACATCCAGGCTCACTCTTGTGAAGAACTTGTAGTTCCTACCTGTGATGATTTTTCCATTGACATTTGTGACGGTTTATTTGACACAAAGGTGGAGGCACAATATCAGGTTTACAACATACACGATGATGTTGACATGAACTATATCTTCAACCATATCGATTATGCTGTTAAGATTGACCATGAGATAGATATGGAAATGACATGGGACGACGAGGCCCTCGAAAACATAGAACCTGGTTCAGCACCATTGGAGGTACCGGAAGGTCCAGCACAGATCAAGACTGTGCATGTGAAGGAGGAGATGGATCTAGTTGAGATGGTCACACACACACCAACTTGCAGCTAGTGGACCAGAAAATAATTACGTACATATATGCTATTTATAGATGATCGCACGACCTTTTGGAATGTAGTCTGGGATCTATATTGTCAATAAGTGTAAGAAAATAAGAAAACCACGTACATGCAATGTATGCATGCTTCAAAATGAAGCACTTAATTATATATATCGTAATCAATATTCTAAACACGTTCGTCTTGTTCTTCGGGTACTTTACCTTTATTAGTTGTCTAATTTTGCCTTTCTATTTTCAAAATCAAAGTGGAGATGCATGAATCGCTGTTCTTTTTTCTAATTCCTAATCAACTACTCTTAATTCATATGTTGGTCATGCTAAGAAAAATTAGTATCATAAGATATATCAGTTGAAATTACGAAATGCATATATGTCTATTGAAGGTATGCATTACTCAACAAATTAACATTTATTGGCATCTGATCACACGATCAGTGGTCGCTTGATATTTATTAGGCACTGGCACGATACACTTTTTAGTACATACTTAATTCAAACTGAGATAGTATGTTCATGTAGCATCCAACACATTCAGAACATTCTTCTCTTCCGTTCAAAAGAGCATAAAACAGGAGCTCTTAATTAAATACATAGGGCGTTATAAATCAGAACCTCTGGGTAAAAGAGAGCATTAAGTTGAACCATCGCATCCGATACAGGACATATCCGCTGAGGCGCTAGTAACCAATTCATTCATTGTTCAAGCGATCCAAGTAAGCTTGATGGTACCTGCACAGGATAGAAAAAAGAGACAATTATGTAAAGGTTTTAATAGATAATTCCGATTAAAAGACACTGTTTCTTTAAAAGTTCTGGACAAGGTTTTATTATGACATGCTTCAATATCTCTGTGATAATACAAAAAAAAGGTTTTTTTTCTATGATTGTGTATGTTGGCAATTTTGTTATTTTGCTAAACTACGAGCTACTGATTTAGTAGTACTCTCTTTTTGTCCAGATAATATTGAAAATAAAACATGGTTGATATTAAAATAAGTAGCAATATTGATTTGCATTGTCAATCAGAGTCTAGATCGTAACTTGTAATAAGTGAAGTAAACAAAATTACCCTATATGCAGCGAAGGATCACAAAAGACTTCAGAGTGAAGTTCTTGGTTAGATTCATTAGCATGGCCACTATTCCCACTAGGCCCAACATCCTGGCAAGACATATGCAGCGCATTTTCTCCACTAGTTTCTTGTATCTGGTACAATAAAAGACATGAAAGTTGAAAAGATAGCACACTTTCTTTGAGTATAGAAGGTAACCAGCCAAAATACTTCAGAGTTCCGTAAAATTGAATCATGAAGTTTTAAGAACAATGTACCTTCTTTTTCCTAGAAATTTACAAGAGTTCCTTTTTTTAATTATTGGTTCATCAGTATCAAGTATCAACAAGCACAAACTAAATATATATAAGGGATTCAAACTTTTGAAACGGCAAGGCCATTATTTAATTTTACCGTGTTTCTTTAGGAGAAAGAAACTGGTTTTCATGGCACATTTGACATTCAAACTAGATACTTGACAATTTAATGGAATAACCAAATAGAAATACCAACTAGTACTTATTTCCCCTTAACAATTTTTGCCATGCCAGGTTTCTGTATTATGTAACTGGACGAATATATGTATGTAAATGAAACATTCAGATTTGAGTAATATATTATTCAGGTGGGATTTTCCTCACCGTTGATCGAGTTTTCAAAAACAAAAATGACAAATTCAGGCTCAAGCACGTACATCTGAAATAAATTGTAATACAGAACTTCATAACATCTGAAATTTTACATCGTGGGAATAAATTCCTTTCTGTGGGGTTCCATGAAGTTTTGTACCCTTTATTACTGTCTATCTTTTTTTTCACAAAAATACAGAAGATTTGTGTTTCATTCATTAAGGAAAAAGAGGTTTACAAACAGAGATTACAAAGACAACATGACCAACGAGCTGAAGGTGAGCAACTAACTTAGAAGGGGAATCTGCCCAGGTGGTACATTACAACATAGATCACTCAGTTTGGAACTGGGGACTGACGACCAGGAGTGGAATTCATTCTTGATTAGCTGGATGGACTTGACGATGTCAAGTCTTGCGTGATCATGCCACAATCTTGGTTAGAAGTAATTCAATTCATGATCGTCGAGATGTAGAGATGATTTGGTCGAAGGGGAAAAAGAAGAAGAAAAAGAGAAGAATTGAGACTACATAAAACTATGACGGTGGTGAGTAATTTCATGAAGTTGAGTCGTAAGACTTATTCTCAACCCACAAAAATTAAAATAAGTATCTATTTTTCTGGCTTTTAACTTATAGTTATAAAGTGGCTTATGATTTTCTAAAAATTTGATTAAAAGTCATCTATTTATTTAGTGAAAAGCCCCTAAAAATTCAAACCAAAATTTTCCTGAATTTTTGCTGCATTTTTGAGTGTTTTCTGAAAACTTTCCCTTTCGGGAAAGTTTTCCCCGCCGCCGCTTTCCCTTTTCGGCAGGGCACCTCCCTTCTCTGTTGGCGCCCCGCCGTTTTCCGCCTTCCTCTTTCCCCGGCGCTCGCGCCCCTCCCCGCTAGCGCCTTCCCTTCCCCGCCTCCCGCTCGATCCCGCCTTCTCCTCTCTGCGGCGCCGCCCCGCTCCCCTTCTCTCGCTGGCGCCCCACTCCCTCCCCGCTTTCTCCCCGCGCACGCGCGTGCGCTGCGCCTGGCCCGCGGCTGCGCCCCGGCCTCGGACAGCCTCCGCCGCCCCGACCGCCGCTGTCCGAAAGGGGTGGACGCCCTCGCGCCACGTCGCCCCGCCTCAACCCGGCCCCGCCTGGCAGTCGCTGCGCCTCCCCCTCCCGCGCGCGGACGCGCCTCCGCCCCTGCGCAGCTACCTGCTCCCGTCTCCTCGCCTTTACGCCGCTACAGCGCCGCGCGTCAACGCCCGGTCACCGCCCGTCCTGCGGAGGAGACGCCTACCCACTCCCGTCACTCCCTGTCGCCCCGGAGCCCGAGCCCTTGCCTTCCTCTCCACGCCTCGCTCCCCCTCCGCTCGGGTATAAAAACCCCCTTCCCTCTCCCTCCTTCTCCTTTGCCTCCCGAGCCACTCCACCACCTCCATTCACTTCCCACCGCTCCCAGCCACCTTCCAGAGCTGCCGATTGAAGCCCCGTCGCTCCGAGCGCCACCATTGCCGCCCTGTGAGCCGGCGACACCCCGGAGCCAATCTTTCTCTCCCTCCCTCCATTTCTCAATTGCATTCGGCCAAAGCACCTCCTCGGTGTACTGATCACGTTGGTGGGCTTGTTTGGACAGGTGCCTGCCCGAGGAGCTCTAGCCCCGTTGCTCACCGCCGGCCGCAACCACCTCCCTGTGGCCAGACCGCTCCGGAGCTCCCTAGCACCTACCGTCGTCGCCAATGTGAGCCCCTGGCCTCCTTCCCGTGTAGCCGCGGCCGATTGAGCTCTCCCGCCGCCGGTGACCTCCTTCGCCCCGGTAAACCCGAACCTCCCCCTTCTACCTCCCATCCTCTCCGTTGATCCCCTCGCCTTCCAACCGCCCAAAATGGATTCCCCTCACTCAGCCCTACCCGATGGAACCCCTCTTTGCCCTCGGGAGCCATCGGCGTCGCCGGAGCGCAGCAGCGCCGCCACCCCGCCCCTCTGTCGCCCGCGCGCAGCTGGAGGAAGAAGACGACGGCGTGGCGCTATCTCCGCCGTCCCTCCTCC
Source organism: Dendrocalamus latiflorus (assembly GCA_017311315.1). Classification (NCBI taxonomy): domain Eukaryota; kingdom Viridiplantae; phylum Streptophyta; class Magnoliopsida; order Poales; family Poaceae; genus Dendrocalamus; species Dendrocalamus latiflorus. Next base: position 3,404,066 of record CM029659.1, read on the forward strand.
CTGGCGCCTTCTAACGGAGGCCGCCCGATCTCCCGTACCGCTTCGCCCTCGTCCCCGCATCCCCGCCGCTCGCGCCGTCCACGCGGCGGCCATCCGACCCGCTCGGGCGCGCGCGTTGCTGGGCCGCCTCCCTCGGCCCGCTCCGTTCCCGCACGCACGCGCACGCGCAATCGGGCCGCGCTGGCCTTCGGCCGCGCGGGCCGCTCTCCGGGCCAGGTGTAACATCCTGAAAATTTTGAAATCTGAAAATGTGAAGCTTTTGAATTATTTGGCGATATGTTTTATTTGAATTTGGAGTTTATGATGTTTTTCTGAGAAATTTGGTGAAGGTTCCAAAAGTTGAAAGGATCAGGAAGAAATAAACATATTTAGTTAATAGAAAAGCAAGATTTAAAATGCGAAGCTGAAAAGATGATCCAGTATTAGAAGAGAGAAACTTGAGTTAAAAATATGAAACCTCATTTTGGAAATAATGGCATAACTAGCAATGAAAGTGAAGGAATAAAATGCAAGCACAATACATACATATATAGGTATATATAAACATATACATGTATATGCACATAGTGCAAGTAAGAATTTAACAAAATAGGAAATAAAAATATGCAAAATTAAATAAACCAGAGAAATAGCAATATATGAAATTATACGTAAACAGATATATATACATATATATATATACCTCCATGTGCACACATACCCAAAATAAAAAGAAACAAAAAAAAGAGAAGGGAATGAAGTCAGGCCGGCCGAAAACGGCCCAGCTCCACCCCTTCTCCCTGCCAGCGGGCCCGAGCGCCTGGCTCCCCCCCCCCCCCCCGCGCCAGCTCCTCTCTCTCCCTCTGGTCGCGCGGGACCGCCCCCTCCCTCTCTCTCTTTCCCCGAGCGCCCGCGCCACTTCACTCCTTCCTCTGCTGCGCGCAGCAACCCTCCGCCCCGTGGCCTCCATGCGCAGCCCCCGCCCGAGGTTTTCCCCGCGCGCGCCCACGGTTTCCCCGGCCACCCCGCGAGCATAAGAAGCAGCCGAGTTCCCTCTGCCGCCACGCCATTCCTCTCTTTCTTCTCTGCTTCCCTCGCTTCCGCCCGTAAGCTAGCCGCCGCTTTCACCGCTGCCTCCCCCTCGGTCCACTCCTCCACGATTGGATTGCGTTGCGGCGTGCCCCCGGTCATCCCCTACCTCCCCGCTGGTTTAATTGAAAAATCGTCGCCTGAGAGCGCCGCGCCCGCTCCTCCTCCGTCTCCGGCCGGCAGTCGCCATTTCCGCCGCCGCTTCCTCCTCGGACGGTCCCAGGGTGATTCGGCGCGGTGGGAGCATCTTCTCGGTGTCCCGAGGCTGCCCCAATCGTCGGCTGGTGCCCTTCGCCACCCAAGTCTCCCCGCCACGGCGACCTGGCTGCACCGCCGCATGCGCCCGCCGCCGGCTCACCTCCATCCCCCTCCGTCCGCTTCGACCACTCCGGTGAGTTCCTTGCGCTCTTCTCATGCTAGTGCGCACCCCATTCCATGCTCCTTCCTCTCCGGCCATCGGTGCCCAACCGGCTGTCCCCCGCCGTCCGCATCCCCCTGCTGACGGCACGCCTTGGCGTCACTTCGGCCGAAGTTGCCGCCTCCATGAGCTTCTTTGATGCCGGGGCAACCCCTTTTTCCGGTCGCCGCCTCCTCACCGGCCTCTTCGCGCCGGCGAGCCCGCCAGCCCCAACCGCCATGAGTCCTCCCTTGTTTCACCGTCCACACACTGCTCTGCCCTGTTCTTTGCTGAACCGGCTCCCTACTCTCTGTCTCACTCGGTATGACATGTGGGCCCAAGCTAACTAATTGCATAGCTCCTCTCCCCTTTGGCTAAATGATGAATCCTTGTGCAAATGTTCATGCATACCCTAAAATAAATTATGGATGATAATAAGAATAAGAAAACTACTTATAAATTCATAATGAGAATATTTATGCGAATAAGAATTTAAGTATAGAAATGGAATAAAACATTGTTCAAGGTAAGATCATTAGAGATTCAATGATGGATTAGCTATCAAATATGAGTAACTAATATGGCTTGGTTGTTTATTCCAAATCTAATTGTTAACAAAAGATGGACTTTACAAGATTTAATAAAAGCCCAACCAAAGTAGCAAGGTGAATAACAAATCAAGTTGCTCCGTAAATCTTATTAAAAAGTATGCCGTAACCATTTAAAATAAACTACATGTGTAAAGTAGAAAGGCATAATTTAAATATACCCCGCCATTAATACCTTGCCGATAAATAAATCTCAGTGGTGTACTTAGATAATAATGATAGTGGGACCTAGTTCTGTATAACAAATTCGACCCTAGGTAAATATAAATTTGACTAAATACTAATTAAGGACATAGATAAAGAAAAGTGCCTTTGGTTAAAATATCCAAGTTTAAATAAAGATTACCCTTGCATGAAATTAAAATGTAAGCTTTAACCTTTATCCTACCGTCATTTCAACAAATTCCCTTTTGTAGATTTAATTAATAGCTATGTCAAAACATGAACCCATGATAGATGAATAGAATTTAAATTGAAATCAACGCTAAGCCTAATAATAATCGAGCTATAGACAAAATGGTAGTGGTGCCATTAATTAAATCCTAACTATTAATTAAAGGCTTAGTAGGGATGTTGTTAGGTGTATGCTCCCCTGGAATGACAACTTAGCAAATGAAATGTGATTAATCAATGAAGCCTAAAACCTTGCATATTACTAAATGTTATAAAATTAATCTCTGTAAAGTTTAAACCATAAACCCTTGTCTTTATACCCTAGCAGTTAGGAGAATCCTTTTGACTATTAAATAATGTGAACATTAATAAACAAACCTTTAGGCCATGATATTCAAATTGAAATAGAGGCTGCCTTGTATGCAACTGACTTATGGTTAAGCTTTAAATAGTTACTGATTCATGCTAACACCAAATTAAATAAAATACATATTTAAATTGGAAAGTCGGGATTCATAATGCAGACCCTACCCTTAGTACATCGCCGATAAATAAATATCAGAAGCTAGATTTAGTTAATAATGACAATTGGTATTTAGATTAACATTTCACATAAAATGATACATACTAAGCCTTGCTCCGGTAGCTAAGTTTAAACTAGAGTTAGAAGTGGAGCTAAGCCTAATAGTAGCTAAAGTATGAGCAAACTAATAATAGTGCCATTAACTAAATCCTAACGCTAGCTTTGGTACATAATAAAATTTAGTACAATTGTATATAACTCAAGCTGGGACCCGTACCAAAAGATCCTAATTCGAATTAAACTTAAGCTAGCGATAAATGAAGATACATAAAATATGATAATAGGATTATTAGAGATTTAAATTCTAATTTATTACCATATAAGAATAAATATTGAGCCCTTGCTATTTATCTTAATCTAATTAATAAGTAAAAGCCTATATCAGAGATTATTCTAAAAACTTAATAAAGATATCCAAGTATTATAATACCTTCGACTAAAAAATTTATAGAATAAGTACAGATCTAATCCATCAGTCCAGTTTGCCTTTACCTAACTTACAAGGAATACATACTCTAAAGATAAAATTTGTGCACTAAACTTCTACACCAGTCTATGGGTCTAACCCGACTCATGGAACTTCCTTGATAAATAACAAAATAATAAAAAGAGATTATTAATAAAAAGATCAAGTTATCGTATGCTATTACCAACCTTGCCTCAAATCGCCGAATCACCCATTAACTCGTAATAAAACTAAATTGAGTTTATTCGGATTTATTTGGATATTTTTGAGTTATTTACTTTTATTTGGATTCAGTCGTTTGTCGCGTAATTAGAAATTGGGAGTCGCGAAGATTCAGTGGATCCAGCGAGATTAAGCTTGGAGTGAAGATAGAGACCAAAAGCTCAAGAGAAAGCATTGCGTGAGCTCAAGACAGCGGTAAACCGCGCCAGGCGAGTCAATACTTTGATCATGTTGAACCTACATTTTCTGCAAATTATTTTGGTTTAAATTATCCAATTGCATGCTGTTATGTTATATGCAAATACATGTTAATTTAAGATTCTAGTTACATACCTATTGTTTACCTAATAATATTACACCTCCCTTGGAATATTTGAATGTGTGAACCTTGTCGCCCTAGCAAAATTATAATAGTAACATTTGGAAAATAAGTCTCTAAATATATGCCATGCTTAGTATTGTTTAGATACTCATGGGCGCGAGAGCGCCAAGCATCACTTTTAATCCTGAGAAAAATTGGTTGGGCAGTCATGGTGGTAATGACTGGTATTCTTTGATATGGTTATTTTATACTCTCAAAAATCCAACTTGCTTAAATACCTGGATGGATGGTTTGGGGGCTGGAATGTGGTGCAGTGGATGCACAAAGAAATGTGAAATGTGGTAGAACCATCCAGGTAGCTCTAAGGCCTGAATCTTGTCATGTCACCCCGTGTAAAACAGTACAACCACAAGTCTGTAAAATACAACTTGGCTAAGTAAACTTATCGAAACCCCGGACTCATCTCACTGGTTGGGGTTTGAAGGGGCTACGCTATGGCAAGGGGGCCTGAAGGGACACCAGTGGAGGGTGAAGTTTCCCAGCTGTCCTAATGTCGCGGGTAGGAGAAGTCCGATCGGCGTTAGTGGCTGTGGGAAACATCCCGCGCATAGATGGGACCCACCGCAAGTGGGAGCAGCCCATAAGGTGAGATGACAAAAGGGGCTAGATATTTTGAAAAGTCACTGTGAGGGTCTGCTCAACCACATGACTAAGGAATCGTGTGGGGCAACGAGTTGATCATCTCTTGTGGTGAAAGTGTACAAACTCTGCAGAGTTAAAACTATTCGAATAGCCGTGCCCACGGTCAAGGGCAGACATGGGAACTTAACTGGATATAGTTCTGTTTTAAAAACATTGGAAACTGGGAATGGAAACTTGAAGGGCGAAGGACTGCCCTGGTTTGGAATTGTCCTGGGTGTCGTCCCAGTGGTAAGTTAAGCGGCTATAACGCTGAAGAAATTGCTATATGGTGCAGATGCCATGTAACGGTGGATGGAATCTGAATCGATATTAATAATGCATTTCCTTGTACATTATGATTTGTTCCAAAATTGCTAGGTCTTAGGGATTTTTAAGTAATTGTATTCAAAAGCACTCTACGCAAAAATAAAATAACCCGAGCCTTCTTTTGATAAGCCATGCATACTATTTAGTTGCATTCTGTGTATTGGCTCGCGGAGCACGGGGTCGGAGTGCTCACGCTCACTTTTGCGACAAAATTCAGAATCAGGAAATCAAATCACCTCGCCTCAGCAACAAGATTGGACAAGCTGGCCGAGAAGATGAAGATGTCAAGGGCTAGGTCGCGAACCTCCAGTTGGCTGCCTGTGGGCATGTCCTGAAGGTCCCACTTGCGTGCTTCGTTCTTCCGCTGCTACAATTTCATGATTTCGGCCTAATCGGCCCATGAGTAAGTCTACTATTATATTTACGTTTCCGCATGATATGTATTTTGATATTCATTTCTGTAACTGTGAGCACTATCTACTGATCCAGGGAATAGTGCAATGAAATCACAGAGGATTCCGGATGTTAATATCTGGGCTCCTACACCAGGCCGCACTGTAGCTCGGGCCGGCCCTTCTACTGTTCACCGATTTTCCAGAGGCTTTTCCAACTTCTAAAATCCAGAAAAATCTAAATAAATCCTAGAAAATCACAGAAAATCCCAAAAATTCCCAAATTTCACCACTTTGCTCCAAATAATATTCTGGACCCATTGTTGCCTTCTTTTCCACAGAATCATTCCCAATAAATTCCTAAAATTCCATTTGACGGATTTATGCATTTTATTTCTTTTTAATTAGTTTAATTTTTCCTCGCTTGATTAGTTGCAAGCTGGACTTAATTATTTTATGTGTTCTGCGCTAGTGTCGGAGATTCAAGAAGTTCAAGAGCAAGTTCAGGATCCAGGCGTTTCATCGTTCGAGCTAGCTTAGATCATCTGGATTGACGGCAAGTCCCAAATCCTTTGATCATGTTGCAACCCATGTGATTTAATTATGTTAATATGCTATTTGCATTATGCTATTTGTGAAATGCTAGTTTAAAGTAAAATAAAATGTTTAGAATGACATGTGATATAGTTAGACCTATCACCGATAAATGTCATGTTTGATTTGTTGCCATGCCATTGAAACCCTAGAAATAATTACTTGTTAACTTATATAACTGTAGATTATTATTATCATGCAAAAGTCTTACACTGTTAAGGTTGTGGCTGTGGGCCAATAGGATTTGGAAAACCCGACTCTAAGGTAGGGTGGTATGGGACACCGTATCTTAGAGCGGAGAGTGCCGGCGTGCACAAGGTAGGGTAAGGGTGAGTGGGAAACCGCGAGACGGTCTACGCCCACCGCTTACCTTAGGTTGGGTCGCGGGCCTAGCGAGGTTGCGGACCATGTGAAAATATAAAGACTGAAACCCTTGCGCTGAGTGAATGTCACAGTGATCGCTCAACCACAGGAGTTGACTTGTCAACACTGGTCTAGTAGCTGCTCAACTCAATTGAAACTCTACGGGATGAGATGTCAGGATGCCGGGGAGTTAGGTATGCCGCTGGGTACCTAACAACGGTAGTAGACACTTAAAACGGCTTAGAGAAGTTTGTTTATGTTTGGCCGTGACTGAGTGATGCTACCGGGTAGAGCCTATATAAAGAATTGAGCAGTGAAACGACCTGGCTTCCTTAACTCTTTAGCGGGAGTTAAGGGATCGTGTGGGTAAAGCTGAGCAAACTCTGCAGAGTCAAATGAATGGTATTCGAATACGCCGTGCTCCCGGTTAATGGAGCTGTGTCACTTGGGTGATTCCAACAGCGAAGCTTAAGTAGTTTTGTAAATGTTTAACTTGTGTAGGTTGGTTAATTAACTCTGAATGAAGACCCCTGAGATCTTAAGAAGTAGTTTTGGGTCCGTCTTATCAAAATGATTGCAAATAAAACTGCATCCACTCAAAGTTAATAAACCAAGTATACTCCATTCCATTGTTATTCCGTGCATGTAGTAAGATAGAGTCCCTTTGGGACTTGCTGAGCCGGTTGTTTGGCTCATGGCTTGTTTAATCCATTCTTTAGAGGATCAAGACTCTGGTGAAGGTCTCCCCATCGAGGACGTCCCTGAGGATTTCTTCGTCGACGAGGACCCGTGACTTTAGGTCTTCGCCGCGCTCGAAGCGGATTCTGGAAGTCTTTTGTGATGTAAATATACTTTGGGCTTGCACGCCCCGCTGTCAAAAACCTGGATAGTAATCCTTATGTGAAATATATGCTGGACTTTTGTTGTAAGCATGCAATGGTATACTCTTGCGCGACACTCCATAACTGTTCATGCGTGAATAGTTACGGAATGCCGTGTTCGTACGCGCCCCTGGAAACGAGGGCGTTACATTTAGATTTTGGTTTTTTTACTATTAAGTCGAAGAAAAACCTAAACAAAAGGATCCTAACAAGCTGACAGCAAACGAAAGTCTGCTGAGTATGCATGAGAACGACAGAGAGTAAAAGCAGAAGCAAGCACTCGTGCTCAAGCCCCATTCGCCACCAATTCGCGATGCGGTTGCACTTGCACCCCAATACGATTACCCGTTTCTTCCCCGCCGCACAGCGATGCGCACACGGGGCGCGCGCGCAGAGGATCGCAGGTGAGCAGGAGGAGGGCCAGGATGCTCGCGCTCGCGCTGGCTGCCATGTGGTGCCCGCGCCTCGCGTGCCCCGCCGCTGGCCGCGCCGCGCACGTGCCGCCCGTGGCGAGGAGGAGGGAGCAGCGCCTGCGGGCGAGCGGAAGCGGCCGCTTCAAGCCCCTCGTGGAGCTCGGCTGCCGCAGCCCATCCAAGTGCACGCCCAGTTCCAGCTCCGATAGCGCCAGGGTCGCGGTCGCAGCCGGCGAGGGGAGAAAAATGGCCGCCGCCGCCGGCGATCTCAGGTCGGAGTATTTCCAGGTCCTGCTCAGCCGCCGCCGCGACCTACAAGGTCAGCCTCATCTCCCTCCGTCTATCGTGTGTGTGGAGCGGCGTGAGCAAAATTGAAGTTTTGAGTTGGGAGTCTGAATGTTCAGAGGAGAAAGCTGCAGGCATGAAGCGTGCTTTGTTTGTATACAAAGTTAGCACTTGGATTTGAGATGCGCCAACTGCATGCTTGGTTATTACTGTACATGCTACTGGCTAGATTGTTCAGAGGATGTCTCATATGTGAAATCAATACTGTTTCGAGTGTGCTGATCAATGCCTGGCTTTGGATCTGTTCGTGCCAGTGCCGCTCTCGGTGGAGCAAGGGAGTCCGGTGAAGGACCCGCTGTACCAAGGGAACGGGCCTCTGGGGTCCAGGGAGGTCAGGATCCTTGATTGGAACAAAGATCTTGTGTAAGACTGAGGCGATTGGTGCTGATTGTTAGTTGTATCTGGAAATTTTCAGGCGATGGAGTCGTGCCCGAGGAAGGAGGTGGAGAACTTAAAGGAGAAGATGGCTGAAGAACATTTCTACTTAATTACCGAGGTATGTGGCCATGCTATTCTGTCGATCGTTATTTTGTTGCAAGGGAATGTTGCACTGTGCTTTGATTGCTTCTTTGCACTGAAAATTGAGACCTATGGATGGAAGCCAGTTACATTTGAGCAGCCTCAAAAGGTAGTTCAAGAGCAATAATAGTGTGCCTTTACCCTTTAGTGCAGATGTGGCTGTTACATGTCACTTGGGCTGATATTGCTTAGAATTACTGTCAGTGTGCTCAGCATATATAGGTTTATAGTATTAGATATTACCTCAAGTTGGGCCTTTCAGGAATCGGGTTCAACTTTAATGGGACAATATTGATGAAAGGCATGAGCTTTACCCAACAAATTGCCTTCATTTTGCCACGCAGGACTCTGTCTGGAAGACCCACTTGTGGAGGGCTTGATAGTTGGTATTGTTTTTGTTTCTGAGATCCAGGCTCACATGCACTCTTATGCACCTACATTATATAAATCTAGAGTCAACGCACACTTGCTTTATTTTGTCTCTCATTTCCTAAACAGTAGGATTCAGTATAATTTTCCCAACAGTCAGGTGAACAGGGACGTGTACCTGTACTTCTACTGAGGCTTAGTGACACTGCTTCTAGAAGAAAACCAGTTATCGTATTATTGCACAGCTCTTACAAATGCAAAGAATGGCTGCGTCCACTGCTTGAGGTAAAATAGCCTCTTATTTGAACTCTGCCACTATGCAGTGCACATCAAATGTGTAACACACTAATTACTGTTTTTAACTTGATGCTTACACATTGCAGGCATATGCATCTAGGGGTTACATTTCTGTTGCCATCGATTCTCGCTATCATGGTGAAAGGGCCAGCAATAAAACTACTTACATAGATGTAATCCACTTGAGACCCTTTTTATGTGCTTCTGATTTCATGAAATGTTCGGCAATTGTAATATCCATGAATTTTATTTGACTTGATCATCACCGCTTTTATGGTTTAAACTCAGGCACTGAAATCAGCTTGGAGGAATGGGGATACAATGCCTTTTATTTTTGACACGGTACCATATGTTGTTGTTGCTTGTTAAAATTAATCTTTTGTTCCTTGTTAAGTTCTGTCATTCAATTTGTCCATTAAATAATATTTTTTGAAATAAACAAATGGTTCTGTACCTGAAAAATTCAAAATAAAAAATATAGGATGTGACTTTAGTTGGGGTGGACTAATGCCATGTTTGGTGGCCTGGTGGGCTTCCCTCTTGAGCTAAGTTCATGGGTTGAAAATCACTGATGTTGGTGTTAGTCCAGCTGAACTAGTACCATAACTCTACACACCGGCTGGATTAGCCCTTCGGTTGAATTTGGGATTTGCCCTTTTGGTCCGGTTCTCTCAATATGATCTCCTATGCTGTTATGATCTGATATATCATACTTTGAAATGGGTTAGGCTTTTGATTTTACTATAGATCTTTTCTCAATGAGGGGCATCTGCAGGTGTGGGACTTGATAAAGCTTGGAGATTATCTCAGTGCAAGGGAGGATGTTGATCCCTCTAGGATTGGGATTACTGGTGAATCACTTGGAGGTATTGTAGATCATGGTGGCATCATGATATTGAATTAACACATGGGTTTCACTTTTACAAACTTTACCCTTTTAATTTGAAATGAATACAGGAATGCATGCATGGTTTGCTGCTTTTGCTGACACACGATATAGTGTTGTTGTTCCTATAATTGGTGTTCAGGTACGCTGCAGCACAAATTTATTGACATGGGTGTACATAGTTTTGTTATTTATTCTTCATAAAGCTATACTCTTTGTGATGACTATAGGGATTTCGATGGGCCATAGATAATAACTTGTGGCAAGCTAGAGTTGATAGCGTTAAGCCTCTATTTGAAGGTGAGACACCATGCATCATCACTTGTATCCTATTCGAAAGCTGGGTTTGTGCCATTGACATAAATATATCACAACTGAAATATATTCTATCAATTCAGAACATTTGCATGTAAATATTGATGTTGTTTTGTTCTTGTTTGGTTGTTATAGAAGCAAGAATCAATTTAGGGAAGGGCGAAATAGATACAGAGGTTGTAGAAAAGGTGACTATTTAATTTATTTGACCTTTGTTTCTGATGACTCCTTTATGAATTATTCTGAATGATTGTGTAATAACATATTTTTACCAGGTTTGGGACAAGATAGCACCTGGTCTGGCTGCACAGTTTGATGCGCCCTATTCAGTTCCTCTGATTGCACCACGGCCGCTTCTCCTCATAAATGGTAAAACCAATTATATTTCTGATTGAATGCTTCTTTTTTTTTGGGGGGGGGGGGGGGGGGGGGACATGCAAAAGATTTGCATGTCATTATATTAAGAGGAAAACGGAGTACAAAGACAGAGTTGGGGGTACAGGCGACTGATTATAAAAAAGAGGACAATAAGAGAGGAAACAGGAAGAAAGAAGGACAAATAGAGAGGAAACAAAGGAAGAAAGTAAAGAGGTCAGCAACAGAATGTTGGGAGAGAAGACAACTATAAACTGTTAGCTCGCGGTAGCATGGTGCTAAGAGATTGGTTCTTACTTGAGCTTGTCCACAAGCGCTTCGGGGTCTGACTTGATCTGGTCGAACACTCGTGCATTGCGTTTGCGCCAGATGGTGTAGAGGAAAAGAATGATAATAGAATCGAGATTTCTCATGTCAGCCTTGGGCACCTGTGTTGTATGCGCATTGAGATCCACCAGTCTAGAAGCCAAGTTTGGGTTATTGATGGTAGGCGATGCCTGCCGAAGAGGCGCAAGAAGCATGCCTAGACTTGCCGGACCTAGGGGCAAAGGACAAGCAAGTGATCGATAGTTTCTGGGTTGTGTTCGCAAAGAGGATAGACTAAATGTGACACCATGCCGCGCCTTGCCAGACGATCAGCTGCCTAGCATCGGTCTTGAATCGCTAGCCACGCAAAGAGCTTGTATTTGAGTAGGGCCTTGCGTTTCCAAATAAGGTTGTGAGCTGCAAAGCGGATTCCGCCGAGGAAGAAGGCATTGTAAGCTGACTTGGTCGTATATTTCTTTGAGGAGTTTAAAGCCCAAATAGTCCGATCATCGGTGTGAGGGTGCTGGGGGATAGAGTTAACTTTGCTCCAAAGAATGAGTTATTCGGAGATGGCCTGAGCCGACATGGCTCCTTTTATCCCTTGTACCCAGGAGTTGTGAATCAGCGCTTGTGCAACCGTGGTGGATTTTTTATTCTGTTTTGTACCAAATTGCAGATGGATGGAGCGATGTCTTCCAATGACTTTCCTTCAATCCAATTGTTGGACCAAAACAGTGTTCTACTGCCATCTCCAATGTGAACCTGTGTTGCTGCCTTGAACATTTCCAGGATAGGTGGTTCATGAGTAGCTTGTAGATTTGCCCAAGCGCGGAAGCGGTCTGTCTTTTGTCCCCAAAGCCAACACAAATGCAACGCATAGCCCATTGTCTTAAAGTCTAGAATTCCAAGACCCCCTAGAGCTAATGGCCTACAAATAGTTTTCCAACTCACAAGACAATGCCCTCCTGAGACCGCCTTCGGCACTGGAGCAGGGAGGCCCGGTTCCCGAGGACTGTCAGGGGGTGGGCCCATCGAGTAGGTAGTTGGTAGCTGCAGAGCACAGGCGGGCCCCATCCTGCCTGCAGCGCTTCCTTGCATGGAATCCGCGGTGGCCTAAGGAGGGATTACCGGCGGCAACCGCCGCAGGGGGATTTCCTTGCAAACCTGTGCTGCGTCGCCAGAGAATCGACGGCTGAGGAGAGCTGGGTGGCGGATTTGGTCCCCATGCAGTAGTCGTTGCGGAGGCTGCCTGGTAGGGTTGTGGGCCCGGGGAGGGGCCAGCTCTTGCTGATGGCGACGCCAGCTCTAAAGGGGGCGCCTGAGGGGCTAAAGCACCCGGTGGCGGCAGTGACTAAGGAAGGGTGGGAAGGCGCCAGGAAGCATCTGTACGAGTGCTGATGCAACGGTGCTTGAGGCTGCTGCCCCTAGCGCCGCTCAACACCACCCGTCCGAAGGCTCTGTCCGGATGGCCTGGTATGAAGGTGAAAAATCGTTTTTTGGGACCGGGGCCCAAAGAGTCGAGAGGGCCCTCCAGCCGGCCCCCATGGCCGCTATCACCACACCGGAGGGACTGGACAACTCCGAGGAAGACGACGAGATCTCACTTGGACGGTAATCTTCAACCTTCGCAATGTGAGTTAATATATTGTAGGATAGGGTGTTCTCGCGTAAAAGCAACGGCAGATTGCCAAAGATTGGATCTAAGGGATTCATGCTTTCCTCATCTGGTTCCGCTATCTGCAAGGTGATCTGTTTGGGAATTGTGCTTGGGGTCTGCTATACAGACGTCCAGCCTAAAATTAACCAGATCCTCCCGCTTGCTGTGTTGGGGTGAAGACGGTCGATCCAACAAGATTGTGAGAGCAAGGTTGTTGTATGCCAATCCCAAGAGTGAGCTAGGAGACCCTATATGACCAGCGCTACCTTGAAGAGAAGGGAACTAGCAACCTGTGCTTGCCTTGTCCAGGGCTTGATGAACAACAAGAAGTGGGAGTATTCGATGGTGCAGCTTTGTGCAGCATGATTGCGGAGCTCTTCTGAGGCGAAGGTGAGGAGGAAGTTTTCTGGACGAAAATTGTGGACCGAGAAGCTGCAATGAGGAATGCTGAGCTGTTCTTCTATCGCCATGGCTGCTTCTTCTTTTGATACCGCAGGCCGATTCCCTCCGACATAGGCAACAAAGGCCCGTTTGGGTGATTCTCCAGGTCCACTTGAGCCGCGGTACGCGGCATGATACAGACGGCATGAGCAGGCCGCCCGTCAAGATGCCCCGGCATGGCGGAAGAAAGGAAGATGTGCCGGGGTATGAAAACTTCATTGGACGCTTTTGGTGTGGCGGCACGACGGCTCTCCGAGCCAGCAGCGGTTCCTTGCGAACCAAGGGAGCTGGAGTGAGCCGAAGGAGACACTGGGATGATGGAGCCGCCATCTTGGGAGGGAAGGTCTTGACTGTTAAGGGTATTGGAGATAGAGTTGTATTAGGATATAGAGTTTGTATTCTATTCCATATATGCCTTATCTCTATATGGCATATCCTCTTGTACTCTCCTATATATATATATGACCCTTTGGGTCTCATATCAATACACATACACAATATTCATAACATGGTATCAGAGCTTAGGTTGAAACCCTAACATAGCCTCCGCCCTACTTCCGCTGCTGCTGCCCCCAGGAGGATCAATCTCCCGGGGGCGGCCATCTCGTTGGGCGGCATTTTCCCGGCCGTCGTGCATGCGCCCGGGTCATCTCTGCTAGATCCGGGCCTTTCCAATCTGGCGTGCCGCCCGGGTCATCTCTGCCAGATTCGGCGCCTTCCGCTCCTTCCGCCGCCGTGCCTGACCCGTCGTCGCCGGCGTCACTGCTGGGCTGCCTCTCGGCTGTCGACTGCCTCTTCGTCGCTCCACCGGCAGCCGCTCCCCCGAGAGCCGCCGACGCCTCCGACGCCACGGGCCGCCCGAGAGTCGCCGACGCTGTGGACCGCCCGAGAGCTGCCGACGCCACCGCTCATCTCTTCTTGGTCGCCGTCGCACGGATCCTCGTCATTCGGCCTCCTCTGCTCCGGATCCAGGCTCTCCGCCGCCGTATCCGGCCTCTCCGTCGTTCGTCTTCGCCGGATCTGGCGGCGGCGGCTCTTCCTCGTGGGCTGCCGCTCGGGGTTTCACCGCTGGCGTCGCGGGCCGCCGCTCGAGGTCGACTTCGCCGTCGTCTCCGCCCGAGGTCGCCTTCGCCGTCGTCTCCGCCCGAGGCCGCCTTTGCCGTCTTCTCCGCCCGAGGCCGCCGCTCGGGATCTGCTTCGCCCGCTCGGACTCGGGACGTCGCAGCTCCGCCCCCGCCGGAGGCTGTCGCTGCCGCTCGCTGGAGGCTGTCGCCACCGCCGCTCCGCCCCCGCCGGAGGCTATCGCCGCCGACCTCGCCTCTCTGTGTTTCGGTCGGCCTGGCGTTTGCGGTCGGTCGTTTGTATAAACCGACTGTGCGGTCGGTCGGTTTTATAAACCGACTGTGTTAAAAAAAGAAAAAGAAAAAAGAAGGGGTTTTTGAGGGAGTGGGATTCTCTGCTGATTCCTTTTAGTCAGTTTTTCGTTTTCTATAGTTGGGTTTTTTTTTCTTTTGAGTCTTCCATTCTGTCCATCCAAATCCGTAGTCTTTACTTTTTAGTTTGCTCAAGCCGTGCGAGTCCACAAATTTATTGTCAGTCATAGAAGTGTAGGAATTTTTCTTTTGCATGGCAGCAGCCGCTGCTCTTTTTCTTGAGCCGCTGCAGATCGTAGAAGTCTTTATGATGCCGCTGCTTCTCTTTGAGCCGCCGCCCCGAGTTTTTAAGGCCGTCGCGCTTCTTCTGCACCGCGCCTCCGTTGCGCTTCTTGTGCACTGCGCCGCCGCCGTCTCAGGCTTCGATCTGTGCCGTCATGTTTCTATCTATTCCTCTTCGGCTTGATTTGACAGTTTATTCGACGACTGCACGCAACGACGACTTTCTCACGACTCGGACGTCGGATATTTCTTGTTTTAGTATTAACCCCTTTTTCAAATGCAATGCTATTGCATACGCCTTGCATTTGTGGGGGGTGTTAAGGGTATTGGAGATAGAGTTGTATTAGGATATAGAGTTTGTATTCTATTCCATATATGCCTTATCTCTATATGACATATCCTCTTGTACTCTCCTATATATATATGACCCTTTGGGTCTCATATCAATACACATACACAATATTCATAACATTGACAACGCAATTGCCTGACAGTACCTTGGAATGGACTCCGTGGGTGCTTGCATCTTTGACATGTGGCTGAAAGCTTTGCATCGCCTGCAACGAGTTGAGTTTTTGTAGTCGGCTTTGATGTGATCAAGGCCTAAGCAGTTCCAGCAACGACCCACCAGGTCTGCAGGGACCTCTAGCCTCTGTTCCATTGCAACCACCTGCCGGGATTTGACGCGCCTCCAGCGGCGCCTATTGCTCACGACCTGCCATCCATCACCTGCTTCCAAAGGCGGGAGAAGGTGGCCTTCAAGCCGAGACCGAGGAGAAGGAGCACCGAGAAGGGATGCTGCCCGAGTGTTAGTCGCTGGACTCTTGCTCTTGGTGATAGCAAGATCCTTACTCTCATCGAGAGGATGACACTTGGAGATGGGGCAATTTTTTAGGTTTATTTCTCACACAATGCCATGCCAACCTGAGGGGTTGGGGATACAAATTTATAGGCTGTTAACCAGCCAAGCATATGCTAAGATGCTAGTCTAAGATGCTGTCCTAGATGCTAAGATGCTAGTCTAAGATGCTGTCCTAGATGCTATGCTGTCCTAGATGCTAGTCAAGATGCTGTCCTAGATGCTAAGATGCTAGTCAAGGATGCTGTCCTTGAAGGGTAGCAAAAGCCAACACAGAACACAGAGACTTATCCATCACTATCCCCCTAAGTCTTGTGTGTCTCCTTGTGAGGAATCTGAGCCATCCCGATCCTGGCGCGAAGCTCCTGGAACTTGATCCGCCCAAGAGACTTGGTCAGGAAGTCGGCGAGCTGGTCTTGGGTGTTGATGTAGTTGGCCCGGACACTCCCTTCATCCAGGCAGCTTCTGATGAAGTGATACCTCACCCGAATGTGCTTGATGCGCTCATGGAAGACAGGGTTCTTCGCCAAGGCCAAGGCGGACTTGCTGTCCACCCTGAGCTCCACTGCCTCCGCGTCTCTGCCAAGGAGATCGCCAAGCAGCCGAGCCAGCCACAGAGCCTGAGTAGAAGCGGTAGTGGCTGCAATGTACTCTGCCTCGCAGCTAGACAAAGCCACCACATGCTACTTGACCGACTGCCAGCTGATCGGACATTTGCCGAGGAAGTACAGCGTCCCGCTGGTGCTTTTGCTCGTGTCGATGTCGCCGGCGTGGTCGCTGTCGCTGTACCCGATGAAGTGCGCCGCGCCGGGGCACCTTGGGTAGTGCAAGCCGTAGTCGGAGGTGCCCGCGACGTAGCGGAGGATCCTTTTCACGGCCTGCTGGTGCTCCGTCGTCGGTCGCTGCATGAACCGGCTGACGTAGCCGATGGCGAACGCCAAGTCCGGTCGCGTGTGGACAAGGTAGCGAAGGCTGCCCACAATGCGCCGGTACTGCGTCGCGTCCACCTCCTCCGCCGTACTCTCACGACTCAGCTTCAGCCTCTCCTCCATAGGAGTGTGGGCTGGGTTGCAGTCGGTGAGGCCGCCCAGCTCCACGATGCGCTTGGCGTAGGCAGTCTGGCGAAGAGAGATGCCGGAGCTGTCCTGGTGGACCTCGATCCCGAGGTAGAAGGAGAGGGGCCCGAGGTCGCTCATCTGGAAGGTGGCCTTCATCTCCGCCTTGAATGCCTCGATCTCCTCCTCCTTGGTACCGGTGATCACAAGGTCGTCGACGTAGACGCCTATCAGCAGGGCATTGCCTCCCTTGCCCCGCCGGTAGACCGCGGCCTCGTGAGCGCTCTGCTGGAATCCCATTTGCTTGAGGGTGGAGTCCAGCTTGGCGTTCCAAGCTCGCGGTGCCTGCCGCAAGCCGTAGAGGGCCTTGCGCAGGCGGAGGACCTTGCTCTCCTTGCCGGGGATGATGAATCCCGGCGGCTGGCGGACGTAGACCTCCTCCTTCAAGTCGCCGTTGAGGAAAGCAGACTTGACGTCCATGTGATGGACGCACCAGCCCTCCTGGGCTGCGAGGGCAAGGAGGAGACGCACGGACTCCATCCGTGCAACAGGCGCGAAGGCATCGTCGAAGTCGACTCCCTCCTGCTGGACGAAGCCACATGCCACGAGACGCGCCTTGTGCTTGATCACCTCTCCAGCCTCGTCTTTCTTGAGCTTGAAGACCCACTTGAGAGAGATGGCGTGGTGGCCGGCTGGAAGATCGGCCAGCTCCCACGTCTTGTTTCGCTCGACGGCGTCCATCTCCTGCATCGCGGCACGCCATGCCGCGTCTCTCTCCGCCTCGGCGAAGGAACGAGGCTCGCCGTCGTCCTGTGCGAGGTGCAGCTCCGCCTCGAAGTCGCGCTGCGCCAGTTCAGGGACCGGCTGCTCGCCGAGGTCGTCCACGGTACGGTAGCGCAGAGGCTCGCCGCCGTGGTAGGCGTCGATGCGATCCTCGTCATTGGACAGCGGAGTGGCGAACTCCACCGTGCGCTGCTCGTCGTGGGCCGAAGCTGCCGGTGCCGAGCCTGAAGGAGTAGGCGCCGGTGTAGGAGAGCGAGGCGTGGCCGGCGGTGCTGGCGGTGGACTCGCCGGAGCCTGTGGGCTTGCCGGAGCTGGTGGTGGCGGTGGTGAAGGACTCGCCGGAGGTGGTGGCAAACGAGGTGGTGGGGTAGGCGAGCTCGGTGAAGACGAGCTGCTGGCTCCCCCCGCCTCCTCGAAGTGGACGTAGTCGACGACGAAATCGCTGGTCGTCGGAGTCGAGCCGTCATCCACCATCTTGCCCCACGTCCAGCCAAGCCCTTCGTCGAACACGACGTCACGCGTGATGCGCACGCGCCGTGTCGCAGGGTCGAGGACGCGGTAGGCCTTGGCGCCCTCCGCGTAGCCGATGAAGACCCCTGGCGTGCTCCAGTCGTCGAGCTTGCCGACGTGGTTGAGCTCCTTGACGAAGGCCAGGCAGCCGAAGACACGGAGGTGGCTCACCGCGGGCTTGCGCCCGTGCCAGGCCTCGTATGGCGTCTTGCCGTCGAGGGCCTTGGTGGGGGAGCGTTTGAGCAAGTGGACGGCAGTCATCACCACCTCACCCCAGTAGAATGCCGGCATCCCTCTCTGCTTGAGGAGGGCGCGGGCGGTGGCCACCACCGTCTGGTTGCGGCGCTCGACGACGCCGTTCTGCTGCGGGGTGTACGGCGCGGAGAAGTGACGATGGATCCCCTCGTCGGCGCAGTACGCCGCGAACTCGGCCGCCGTGAACTCACCGCCGTTGTCCGTGCGTAGGACCCGAAGCTTGCGGCCGCACTCCGCCTCCGCAGCAGTTTGAAGGCGCTTGATGGCGTCCGCCGTGGCTGCTTTGACGTCGAGCAGGACAGCCCACATGTAGCGGGACACGTCGTCGACGAGGAGGAAGTAGCGCCGGCCTCCAGGTGTAGCCGGTGTCACGGGGCCACAGAGGTCACCGTGTACGAGCTCCAGCTTCTCCTTGGCGCGGAAGCTCGCCTGGCGAGGGAAGGGGAGCCGCCGCAGCTTGGTGAGGACGCAGGTGTCGCAGAACTACTCCACGTGGTCGACGTGCGGCATGCCCCGCACCATCTCCTTGCTGCCGAGCTGCCTGAGGGCCTCAAAGTTGAGGTGCCCAAAGCGCTCGTGCCACCTCCAAGCGTCGTCGTCGCGGCGGGCTGCAAGACACAGAGGTTGCGCCACCTGCGCGTGAAGGACGTAGAGGCGGTTGCTCCTGTTGACCTTGACGAGGAGCCGGCGGCGATGATCCCAGATGCGCAGCACCCCGTGCTCGATCTCCATGCGCGATCCGTTCCCATCCAATTGTCCCAAGCTGATGATGGAGTTCCTCAACGCGGGGATGTAGTAGACACTGGTGAGCAGCCGGTGCTCGCCAGTCTTGGCGACGAAGACGACAGATCCGACGCCCTTGATCTCCACGGCGGAGGCGTCGCCGAACTTGACGGTGCCTCGAACGCCTGAGTCGAGCTCGGAGAAGAACTCCCGCCGCCCGGTCATGTGGTGGGTGGCGCCGGTGTCGAGGCACCACCCGTCGGTCTTGTCGTTGCCGGAACTGTCGCTGAGGAGGGCGTGTGCTTTTGACTCGTCAAGGTGGAGGAGAGCCGCTGCGGCCGGTGCCGCTGGAGGTAGTTCGATGCTCGCATGAGCAATGAACAGAGTCGGCTGCTCCTCCTCCGCCTGCGCGACGTGGGCCTGGCCGCGTCGTGGCTGTCGACAATCCTTGGCCCAATGACCAGGCTTGCCGCAGTTGTGGCAAGAGTCGTCTCGTGCCGGCTTTTGCTTGCCAGCGGCGCCGTCCTGGGCGCCTCCACGATCATCACCCTCGGCACGTCCTCGCGCCCCTGCCTGGGCGTCTTTGCGCGGCTTGTTGCGCTTGCCACGCTTGCGGCCGCCTGTCGTGGAAGAAGGCTCCCCCTTCTTCCTGTCACCTTGGCCGGCAGCCCACTGCTCCCGAGTGAGGAGGAGCTTCCCGCCAATGGTGACGGGTCCTGAGAGACGCTGTGGCTCATCGCTGTCAACGACCTTGAGGCGACCCAACGCCTCCTCGATCGTCATCGTGGAGAGGTCCAGCAGAGACTCGATCGAGCGAGCCATCTGCTTGTACTTCTCGGGGACGCAGCGGAAGAGCTTCTCCACAGCTCTCTCCTCGCCGTAGGTGTCGTCGCCGAACTGCACCATCTTCTGCAACAGAGTGTTGAGACGGAGAGCAAAGTCATCAACGTCCTCACCTGGCTTGAAGGCCAGGTTCTCCCACTCCTTGCGTAGTGTCTGCAATGTAGACTTGCGGGCGCGGTCGCTGCTGATGCGTGCTGCAGCGATGGCGTCCCAAGCCTCTTTGGCAGTCCGCTTGTTGGTAAGCGAGAACTGCATCTCGGGCGGGACTGCAGCGATGAGAGCATCCAGCGCCCGTCGATCCTGGTCGTAGTCGCCGTACCAGACTGCATCTCACATATGCCGCACCTGGAGCTTTACCCTCATCACCGCAGCCCACTCGACGTAGTTGGTCTCGGTGAGGGTAGGCCACCCGCCGCCGGGGCCGACGTCCCTGACGACAGCCTGGTACTCGTGGTGACCACGGTACCGAACCGGGGAGAGAGAGCCGCGTCGCCTGTGAGGGCCGCGCTCTCCGTCGACCCGTACGCCGCCGCCGTGCGCGCCTCCTCCAGGAGCGCCACCGCCGTGCGCGCCTCCTCCAGGAGCGCCGCCGGCGCGTCCGCGCCTGTCTGGGCTGCCGCCGCGCTCGTGGGCGTGCGCGGCTGCCCACTGCGCCGCTCGCCCTCGCGCTGCCTCCCTCTCCAGCAGCTCAAGACCCGCGTCGGCCCTGTCATCAGCAGAGATGGAGCTGCTGTTGCTGCCGCGCAGAACCTCGACCTCCGCTGCTGCCGCACGCGCTGCATCTGCCGCCGCCGCTGCTTCTACCTCCGCTCTGGCTGCTGCCAGCTCCGCCGCAGCCAGCCTTGACGCCCTTTCCACCGCCGCAGCGGCCTGTGCCACCGCTCGCTCGCGTTCCTCTGCCACAGCGAGTTCGGCTTCCTGCCGCCGCCGCGTGCTCGAGGCGACCGAGCGCTGAGACTGCCCTGCGGACATGGCGCGCCACCGGGGGACTGCTGCGTGGAGAGAGAGCTGCCTCTGATGAGCTGCTGCCCGTCTGAACAGGGGGGGAGGAGTGAGCAGAGGTAGCCGGAGTTGCTGCTGCTGCTAGTTGGGGCTGCTGCGAGGCTGGAAGCGACGCTGGAGAAGGGATTGAACAGGAGATGCTCAGGCTACAGGATAGTACGGCTTTGATACCACTTGTTAGTCGCTGGACTCTTGCTCTTGGTGATAGCAAGATCCTTACTCTCATCGAGAGGATGACACTTGGAGATGGGGCAATTTTCTAGGTTTATTTCTCACACAATGCCATTCCAACCTGAGAGGTTGGGGATACAAATTTATAGGCTGTTAACCAGCCAAGCATATGCTAAGATGCTAGTCTAAGATGCTGTCCTAGATGCTAGTCAAGATGCTGTCCTAGATGCTAAGATGCTAGTCTTAGATGCTATGCTGTCCTAGATGCTAGTTAAGATGCTGTCCTAGATGCTAAGATGCTAGTCAAGGATGTTGTCCTTGAAGGGCAGCAAAAGCCAACACAGAACACAGAGACTTATCCATCACCGAGGAGGGGAGGGAGCCGCAATAGCTGCTAGTGCCAAAGCAGGAGGCTTCAGAGCTGGTGGCCCTGAATCTTAGGTCCCTGCAACAGCCGCCTCCAGGTATCTGGTCCTGCCACCGCTAGTCTTTGTTGCGGCCTGCAATGGGCGGAGTTGCCATCAGGGAGGGTTGGCTAGGGTGGAGGTGCGGTTCGAGCGTGGGAAGAGCGCTGGCGGGGTGTAGCGGCGCCGGAGGGGCCGACGAGCCCAAGATGGGTGCATCGGAGAGGGAGGGGGCTGACGAGAGCTTGCAAGGTTCGAAAGGCAGATTTTAATGCTTCTGTTCTGTTCAATACTTGTTGCATAATCCCCCATATAGAACAGTGTCTCACCTTTCTCTTTTATGCGGCCAACGAGCGCCTGTTTATGTAAGGGCTGGGACCTTCAGTCTGCAATATATATTTTGGTTTTGTGGTTGAGCCAGAACTGTTGTTAGCTCTTGGTTCAAAAAAGTAATGTTAGTTCAGCATATTTTCTGCTGCTTGAGCCTCATTTTAGTTCAGCATATTTTCTGCTGCTCGAGCTTCATTTACCATGCAGGTGCTGAAGACCCTCGATGCCCAATCCCTGGTATACAAGGACCTGCTTCCACAGCTGCTAGGGCTTACGAAGAAGTTGGCTCTGCGGAGAAGTTCATGGTAACATCCAAACTAGTTAACTAAATGTCTTTCCCCCTTTTGAGATCACACACATGACCCTTATTAATTAGAACTTATGAAGGTGAAATTTTGTCTCAAAGTAATATGAGCTTGGTTTAATACTTCCCAAACTTGTGCTCATCTTTTTCAGTATAAATGTCTAAACATGCTAGTAAATATTATAACTGGTACTATGAATCTGCTAGACAACAATATGCTTGCAGATTTGTAAAGTTGGCATTTCAAACTTCGAAGTCTTTTCTCCTGAAAAATCAAATTGTTATTTCCTCTTAGTTAAAGCTATAGCTCAACATGGCCAGTGCTTAAGAGAACAAACTTCCATACATCCCCAGAAAAAGAAAAGACTTTATTACTACAATGTAAAATATTCAGATATTCTGAAAATTTTGTGTTATAATTTTAATGGGTTCGGTACAATTTTAAATACAAGCTTTTTCCTCGGGAAAGTCTAATCTGATTTACAAGAATATACTCTATCCAAATGTTGATAAATGTGAAATATTACAATGCTTTAAACATCATTATGAGGTTAGAGGTTTAGAGTTATCTAACAAACCAAGAATCTAATTTTGGTAAAAGATACCAGTTATACAAATGGGTGACGGTTTGGAACAGGCAAATGTTAAAATAGGAATGAAGTTGTTTCCAGCCTATAATGAGCTAAACATTATCGGTAGAGCTACTATGTTGTCGGTCTTCTTTTACATATACTGTGGCTATTTTTCATCAATGAAATTTTAATAATGGAGAGAGTTTGAGTGGAACAGTAGCACCGTCCTTATCCTGAAGTACAATTTTGGGCTAGAGCAAGAGTTGTAACAGATTTAATATGATCCCAAACCAAACGCAATCCAGGAGGAAAGAGATGATAAAAGTTTCCCCCAGAATAGTTATTATGCATGCAAATTATTTATTTGCTGCGTTACATGGAAGGATGTCGGTGCTTGTTCAGCCAAAAATTCAGCGTTTTGGACTCTTCCTATATTATTCATTCAAGTCAGTGTATTCTTTGAAACAACGTCTCGGCTCAGCCCAGAACTGATTACTGCTGATAACGGACAGAGAAGTAGTACTGACCGCCAGCTATGTCTGGTCCACTGGCTGTTTTAGGAACCCTGCTGGAGAACCGGACTTCTTTATGTGTTTTTCATTTTGAAGACTGCCTTTTGTATATGTTAAATGCTGAATCATGTGGGACTATGGTGTTTTGGCGCCCACATACTAGGAGGGGGGGCGCCAATACTTTACTAATGTAGTAATTATTGGGTGGGTTCTTTGAGCTGTGGCTTATGGATGTGGTTTTTAAATTTTGGTCTATTCGCGAGAGGCAATACGTACAGGAAAATAGTCGCATGTGATTTTGACTAGTACAGCTGAACTTAGTACATTTTTTACTACAATTGATTTTTAGACCCTGTCTCAAAAAACACACCGTTTTTGAAAAAATCTACTGTAGCTACAGTATATAAGCATAAACTGTAAGCTCGGTCGAACCCGCCCTTGTCCTCGATGAGGTATCTTAGCTTGATGCCTTCTCTCTTGCATAGTTGCATTGCATATTACCCTAATACCGTTGCAACTTTTACTTTATTCCAGTAATTGTTGTTTGACAAATATCTGATTGTGTTGACCTGAAAATAACAGCAAACTTAAACAGGCTTAACTTTGATTTTGTCCTAACAAAACTAAAGGAGACTTTCGACTTAGGCCTCGTTTGGCAGAGCTGGTCATCTGTAGCTCTAGGAAATCCTGGATCTAGAGTTGCAGGCATGTTAAGTGTATTTACATGACTCATTTCATTTATATTATATATTAAATAAAAATATTTAAATCACTTTAATTTAGTCAACAAACTACAGATCCAGCATAGATCTCGGAGCTAGAGCTGTGCCAAACAGGGCCTTACTAACATTTTGTCTCTACTCTTCAGTTCATTGCAGAGCCAGGAATTGGCCACCAAATGACAGCAAACATGGTGGAGGAAGCAAGTAATTGGTTTGATCGCTTCCTGTAGCGAGTTCTGGATGAATATGTCAACCAAATGCCAGCTCACGATCTTACCATACTTCATGAAGGGCATACTCCCCAATAAATCCTCTCCTTTTGGATTGCATTATGTTGAATATGACTGGAACTAAACCAATTTCATCATGACCTAGTTCGTACTTTGTATACCTTGATGATTGTCAGCTAAGACAAAAACGAAATAAATTTGGCTTATTTTTGGTGGCTTATGGCTGAAAAGCACTGTAGCTGGCTGAGAAAACACTGTAGCTGACATAAGCTTATTTAGCATAATTAAATTTAAAAAAATTAAAAAATATAAAAAATATGTTAGCCCATTACATATAATACAAACAAATACGGGAAAAAAAGAACTAGCAAAAAAGTTCAATAAAAAGCCAAAAGCTCAAAAAAGATGAAATTTATAAATAGTAAAAAATAAACCAGAAATTAAAAGCTGAAGCCCAATCGATTACCCCTAAAACTGTACGCATTTCACTATTTGAGATGACAAGGTTTTGAGAGGAGGAGACCCCTGTCTATGTCAAGGGGATGGTGACGAAGTGCCTCTAGGAAAATGAATCCCAACGGGTACAGAATTCTGTTGGTAGAATGAAACCATGGCGACTGGAGATTTGGCATCTTGATCCATAGATAAGCTACACTCGTCGTTCGTCCCAATTAGTCGTCCAGATTCCAGAAGACACGTCAACCACAGCAATCAAGGCCAGATGGTCCACTAATCAGGTGACGTGGACCCGGTAGACGCTATACTGAATTATGGGGGTGTTTGGCAACAGCTGCGGCTTTTGACTTTTGGCTGAAATTTTTGAATTTTGGCTATTTACGGTACAGATTACGGAGAGACAGATACTCGCTTGCGATTTTGGCTTGTACAGATGTTGGGCTTTTAACGTGTAGATCGTTTAACTTGTAGACCCCGTCTTGAGAAAATACTCCGTTTGAAAGTTAGGTACTGTAGCAAAAGCCAAAAGCCGCTGGCTTCGGAGCAAAAGAACAGGCCCAATATTTCTGATCATGTAGCTACGAGTGAACTGTGTGATACGTCAGAACCGTCATTTACACTTGCCAGCTCGACTCATAAATCATCATAATATGCATTTCCAGGATTTTTTTTTTCTATGCTTGAAATCTTAATGAAAAACCGTAAATCAATGGCTGAGATGAAGGCAGACAAAAAAAAGTGACAATTTCCAGGATTTCTGCGCCCTGTTCTTTTCAGCTCCTAAAAGCTGTTTTTTGGTTTTTTTCTACAGTAAATAACTTTTAAATTGAGTATTTTTTTTAAGATAGAGTCTACTAGTTAATTGTAGTACATACTATACCAACTTCATTTATATCGGCAAAAATCACATGTGAGCTTCTGCTACTCTGTAATCTCTTAATATAAATAGCTTAAAAGCCACAAGCCGCAGTCAAAAACCATAAACTTCAGCCAAAAAGAACAAGCATTGTCTTATGCCTTGTTTGGAACAAGAGAATCCCATAGAAATTCTGGAGGAACTATACTGTTTCATCAAAATTCATGTAAAACTCCTAGTTTGAAAAAGGGCAGGAAATTAAACTTGGCAAATGGGCACATGTCGTGCTGGTACCAGATTTGCCCTTTGGATTGTGACCATTATATTATCATGAGAAACCTATGGCCCATATATCATCCTACCATCCCAGATTCCAAACGTTTTCCCTCCACATATTATGAGCAAAACTGACAAGAAGAAATTTTTTTTTGAACGGTTGATGAAGAAGAGGTTGGAACGCCATACTCACTCGTTGTTCTTCTGCGCATGCAGTAGGCGACGCGTCACCTCGAAGCTTGAACGTCTCCGGGCAACGGACGGTTTCGTATATGGGTTCGTTGCTGGGTCATTTTCCGGCTGCAAACATTCATCTTTTTTCAGAAGAGATTATTCAATTCTCTGTGCTGCCGTCCGTGCATAATTTATCACCCAAGTTTGTCGTCGTCTCGTCTCTCGCTTCAGCTACCCATGATACACCGATATTTTTCACATTTCAGCTGAGTACTTATAAGATGACAATGCAATCAAGATTCTTCCAAAGTACAGCTACATGCTTTGTTTTAGCTAAAAGGGTTTTTCTTTTTTTTTCGATGAGTTAATTAAACGGGATGATCAGAGGATGTGGTTGTGTTAGGACATTGGGCCTTTGAAGATCGTAATATAGTATTAAAGCAAACTGTACTTTCACAATGTAATTTATTACTTGTTTTTATTTTACACTATTTTCAGTTTACACTAGATGGAGAAAATAGTTTCACTTATGACCGAAGCACTTTACAGCCCGCTCACTTGGGCTAAAAAAAGTGACTTATGACTGAAATTGTATTGTAATTGATTAAAATTGCATTATAGCTAATGGTGGTTTATTTAGCGTAATTAAATTTAAAAATAGAAAAAACATGTTAGCCTATCATAGAAAATACAAATAAATACAGAAAAAACCGGCAAAAAAGCTAAAAAACAAAAAATCTGATAAGAATGAAATTTAGAAAAAGTAAAACATAAATTAGAAGTCAGAAACTTAAACCGAAATAAACGAGACCTTAACCATGTACTCATGAGTTGAACATTGATTATTATAGGTGCCAATATCCACCCTTTCAGGCAACTGGCTTGGGTTCTCGTGCCATTGAGCATGTCAGGGTGCCAATTAGATCCAACCAAAGTGATTGGCTTCTGCTAAGTGAAACTTTATTTCCTCCCTCCCGGTATAAAATAAAAGAATTTGTAACTCTGATATGAAGTGAATTAAGGTCTCTATTAATTTACCTTTTTCTAATGGTTATTAGCTGAATTGATGTTGTACCGTCTGTTTACTTTTCTAAATTACTTAACTAAAAATAAAGAAAAATTAAAAATACCGTTATATTTTTACGGACAATACAAAGGAAAAACCATGTTAAAAAGTCAATGAGCTCCAAACGACTTTCGATTTCTAGAAACTAAAAGTTAAAAATCAAAAACTATTTGAAATAAGACCTTAGAAAAAAAAAACTATCTGATACAAAATATAAAGATACCTAATGCAAAGTACAATTTTCTCTAACAATAAGTTTCACAGAGCTTAACGCCAGATCGACTAGATACAAGTACTGCTACTCCATAATGTTTGACTCGTGCAGAGACGGTGGCGTCGCGATCACACAAAAAAACGAGACTGTGTGTGCGTACAAGGAATATGGCATCGGCAAAGGTACAAACGGCCATGACCGACCGACACACACCGATGGCAAAACTTCACCAAAAGGAACCCAGCTGATCCAAGTTTTCCAACACAATGGATTTCACCCGTGTAAAAAGTTGAAGCATCTCATTATAATTCCGTAAGTCTCATTTGCTTACCTCCGTAGTTAACAATGCAATTGCTCAAGTCTACGAGCCTGTTCTTTACGGCTATGGCTTATAGTTTTTAACTGGAATTTTTAAATTTTGGTTGTTTACAGCGAATATTAGGAGAGAGATACTCGCTTGCGATTTTGGCTGTTACAGATATTGGAATTTTAACGTGCACTACAATTAACTTGTAGATCCCGTCTTGATAAAATACTCCGTTTGAAAGTTAGGTATTGTAACAAAAGCCAAAAACCGTCAGCTTCAGCCAAAAAGAACAGACCCGTAGACAAAAGAAAACAGCACAATCATCTCCGTAGAGATACGAAGTATTCAATGGAATTAAATTCCTTGCAAAGTGAGATATACTAGCAAAAGAGAGGGAGATCGATAGCCAAGCAGAAGGTAGCTATTACTCCATAGCTTGAGAATTCTTGCAAACAACCACTATTTATTTCTTGGGCTCATGCAAGTAACGTGAATGGGAATAGTCCTATCTCCTTTTCATCCAGCTTGTCCAACATGTCGACGTCACAAGAAGCCAAACGATGGCAATCTCTGTCAACTCAAATCTTTATCGCGTTAAAACACTGGGGCCGTCTGATTTACAAGGGAAAACATATAAATGATTTGAAGGAACTAAATCGGTCATAATATATTTTTATAATTAATGACAATTATACTGTGCGACTAATATTTTTTATAAGTTGGATAAATAGATCATGTCCGATAATGATGAAGATTTTGAAGTCCATGTTTGGTTGGAAAACCAGGTTACTAGTATAAGTTGTCATACTAATACGAGAGCTCTTGTTTAATATGCTTGAGTCTCATCATATATTGATAGCTCAATCTCACTTGTTGTAGCTCTCCGTGACATGATGCTAGTATTTACAAATGTATTTTATGAACAATTGTAGCTCATACATAATCTTTGTGATATATAACTAAGATTTGTGAGTGCGTTTTGCAAATGGTTGAAGTCCATGTTTCCTATTCCTTGTGGTATAGTGCTTAGATTTACAAATATATTTTGTAAATTATTGAAACTCATGCATAATTCTTGTAACACGTGCTATAAGTTTGCGAATGTGTTTTGTAAATAGATTGAGTCCATGTATCAAATTCTTGTGTTATGTTTTTCAAGTGTGCAAATGTATTTTGTAACTTGTTGTAAATCATGCATTAATCCCTATGTGCACAATACTATAATTTACGAATGTGTTTTTTGCAAATTTGTTGAAGTATATGCACTCTTATCTCTGCTGAAAAATACAAAACGAAATGACCGCACCCTATAAGGGCAGTCTGACCAGGAAGATATGATTGGCTCTATGTGAGTGGTCTAACTGGCCAGCGGTATGAGCGCATAGTGTGTGGCGGTATGACCGGGGCGGTCTCACCGGCCATTAGTTGGTAGTCAAACCAGTTCATGGCGAGCGGTTAGATCGGCGCGGTATGATCAAACTTGCGGTACTACTAGACATTTGTTGTCGGTAGTTATTTTCTAGAGAGTTCCGATTTCTAGTTCGTAGTCATGCGTTACGACCGGCCTGTGTGGCGGTACGACTGGTGACCATGGTATTACCCGGTGCTAAGTGGGCGGTAGTACCGTCAGCGGCTATAACGGGTAGTTTTCTAGCCATTGCAAGAAGGACGCTAGTACCGGCCAATAGTTGGGGGTAGTACCGGCTTCTTGCTGATTTCATCCAAACGGCTAATTTTTGAGGTGCAGGTTATAAATACCCCTTAACTGGTTGGGAGAAGGTTGTTGGAACTCATTTCTATTCTCTTGGGCTAGTGTGAGCCTTTACTCTCAATTATGCATGTGTTGCACCTTGTTAGCAAAGGGAGATGTCTCTAGTTGTATGTTTTGCATCTAGAGGTGGATTACTTATTCACATTGAGCTTGTGCATTCACTGCACGTGGTGAGAGTTAAGCAAGTGACTTCACTTATTACTCTTGAAGATTGCCGACTCCTAGACGACGTTGGAGGCATTATGTTCGGTGATCTTATCAGAAAAAGCTTGTGAGAAGGTATTGCATGTTATGAAGGTTGGAGCTCACCTACCTGGAGGGGAAAATAGCTACTACTAATAGAAAAAGAGGTGATTGGCTTAATTCATAAAGCCGGTCCAAAAATCTATTAGCCATAGCCAAAGTTCATCAACTGCAACCCAAAAGAACATGGCCTATGTTTCTATTTCTTAGTTTTACGGTGGACCATTAAATAAATACTTAAATCATCAATGTGTTAAAGCGCATTTTACCAACGGTCTGTAAACTTTAGAGCAAATAATCTATTATCCTAGATTTAACCTTTAAGCATCATCGCTATTTTCGTTGTGTCTTTGCCATTGAATGGATTCCGAAAACATGCAAATTAAAGACACGCCTGATCCAGGCAGGCAGGCACAAGGAGTCCGGAGTAGTACTGTGGTACAACAGCGGTTGAGTGCAAGTGAAGGTGGCTAAAATGCTAAAAATACACGGAGCATAAACGAATACGAATTACGCACATTCTCCTCCCGGGTCGCTGCCGACACTCCAATAAACCATTCCCCTCTATCGCAGTGAAACACTGAAATCCTAACAACTAATCCCATCCCCTGCTCCCTCCCTAAACACCAAACACCGCTCCCTAACACATCGCTCGCCACGCGTCCGCTAGCAAATGGTGCCGCGCGGCGCCCGCTCTGGAGCCGGCGCAGAGGATCCCGTGGAGGTTGCCCCTGGGCTTTCCAGTGAGTTACTGCTCGCTCCTCTTTTAGTGCTCGGAGAGGTGCGGCTGGCTCCCTGCTCCAGTGCTCGGCTCCCCTGCGCCACCACCGTTCTCGCTGCTGCTTCGCGGGGCTAGCTTCCTCTCGCCGCAGGTGCGTGCGGCTCCGCTAGATCGCCGCGAGGTTTCGATCTTTGGGAGGGTTGGCGTAATTGATGAATCTAAAACCCCTGCGAAAGCCGCGTCTTTTTGCGGGTTGGTTTGGTTGTTCTGCTTCTGATCGTGTGCGTGGCTTCTTGGTTTTGGTTTGAGTAGGATTTGGAGTGGAGTTGCGGGGAGTAGAGGAAGGGAAGGGCGAGATGATGCACGCCAAGTCGGAGTCGGACGTGACGAGCTTGGCGCCGTCGTCGCCGCCGCGGTCGCCGAAGCGGCCCAACTACTACGTGCAGAGTCCGTCGCGGGAGTCGCACGACGGCGGGTACAAGTCCTCGTCGATGCAGGCCACGCCGGTGTACAACAGCCCCAACGAGTCGCCGTCGCACCCCTCCTACGGCCGCCACTCGCGCTCCTCCTCCGTCAGCCGTTTCTCCGGCAACCTCCGCGACGGTGGCCGCAAGGGCGGCGCGGGCGGCGGCGGGGCCGGCGAGCGCAAGGCGCTCAACGACAAGGGCTGGCCCGAGTGCAACGTCATCGAGGAGGAGGGGCCCTACGAGGACCTCGCCGGCGACAGCAGCCTCTCCCGGCGGTGCCAGATCATACTGGGCTTCATCAGCTTCGTCCTCCTCTTCACCGTCTTCTGCCTCATCATCTGGGGCGCCGCGCGCCCGTACGAACCCGATGTCATCGTCAAGGTATATATATCAATCATGGAGCTTAATTTACTTCTTCAACAGAAAGTGTTCTTCTTTGGTCTCATATCCAACGCGTACTGTGAATCGAAAGGTTAATTACTTAATTTATGTGGTAGGCGAGAGCGAGAAGGGTTAAGTTATCGAATTGATTAATTGGTGGTTTAGTTAGACAATGATGTGGTCGAAAATGAGGCATAAGCGAAGAATGTAGTTTGCGATTTAGGAGTTGCAAGTTGGGCAGCTTTGCTTTTGTTGTTTCGAGGTGATTATATGTTGTTCTTAGTAGTACTACGGTAAAATTGGGCGTAAATTTTGGTGGCAGAGAAGCTTTTGGTTACAACAGGTTGGTTGAAGTTACAACAGCTCCAATTGATGTTTGTTTTGGTTGAATCATAAATTCGTAGCTACTTCAAAATTTGCACTTGTTCTTGGTGGTTCCTTGCGTTGAACAAGAAACTAATAAATATTTGTTTTTGTACCATTCGAAACTAATAAAGCAAAGGACTGCAAAGTGAAGAATAATCAAAGCAGCAGAAGCAGCTTCATTTCATTGGATGTTAGTAATAAATAAATAAATAAATATAAAGTGAAACAAAAAACAATGACCACAGGGCAAAAGGATTTCTTTTTGTTCTGCTTCTGATAGAGATGTTGTGGGCTTCCACTGCATTCAGCATGTCAGACTGCCTGAGTTACATTTCCTAACTGTTGCCCACTCTGTCTATAAAAAAGAAATTGATATAATAATTAATATGCATTTATAATCTGCACTAGTTTGCCATAGTAAACTTCATATGAACACACTTTACAACGCTCACAAGTTTCCCCAGATCTGAATCTGCCAGTTCTATCGAATTTGTTCTAACTAGGAATTTCTCTTACCATGTTTTGAACAGAGCTTGGCGATGGATGACTTCTATGCTGGTGAGGGCACAGACCATAGTGGGGTTCCAACCAAATTGGTAACACTGAACTGCTCTCTGAACATAGCTGTATACAACCCTGCTACAATGTTTGGAATTCATGTCACTTCAGGCCCTATTCGTCTGCTCTATTCAGAGATCTCAATCGGGGTTGGACAGGTATGTCTATCAACAGTCCTCGCCTTTTTGTAACAACTTATCAGTGTTGTCCATGCCACTTTATGGCAACTTATTAGTGTTGTCCATGTATTGTCTGGTAATACCACTCTCTCCAGTAACAAATAAATGTTGTTTTGGACATAAGTGTAGTCAAACTTTCGAAAACTTTGACTATCAATATCTTTTTAATACATGGAAATCTTATGTGTAGATTTGTCTCAAAAAGTACTTCATAATATTATAATTTTATTGGGTTTTACAAACATATTACAATGGAAATTAGTGGTTAAAGTTGTGTTTTGGAAACTGTGTCGATACCCAAAACGACATATATGTGTGACCAAACCTAGTACTTCACTTGTTACCAAGAATGTTGACTGCATGAGTAACTGAATCTCCTCTTTTCCGCTCTTTAAGACAACTTATTCTTACTTTTCACCACTAAGTGAGGACTGAATTAGCGAACCTTTTTTCCAAAGACTGACTTAGTGAGGCATTTTCTTTTCTTATGTGCCTGACTCTTTTTGTCCATTCTTTCTCCAAGCATGTATCAAAGTTTCTACAAGTTTCAATCGCAAAAGAAAAAGTTTCTACAAGTTCTAGCTAGGCAAACAGAACAATTTTGAGTCAAGTAGACAAAATGCGTGTAATAATTAAAGGGAAAAGGAGGGGGAAATGCATTGATGGGGATGAAAATTCAACATATAAGACAACAAAACAGTAGGAAAGCTGCAAATGTTTTGGGGGGGGGGGGGGGGGGGGGATAAGACGATGAAAAATGGTCCAGCGATTCTGCATATGTTGTTAACCTGAATCCATGCTTTCGTTTCATCCGTGAGCATACATATTTGTCTTCAATTGTGGACTCAGAATTCCCGGTAAATTCCAGAACAACCCACGGAGCTGACATCTCCTGCAATCACAGGTCCGCAGGTACTACCAACCGAGGAAGAGCCACCGGGTTGCGACGGCGGTAATCCACGGCGAGAAGGTCCCCCTCTACGGCGCGGGAGGCAGCTTATCCCTGTCGAGCACCGGCGGGTCGGTGCCACTGACGCTGGACTTCGACCTGATCTCGCGGGGCTACGTCATCGGCAAGCTCGTGAGGGTGACGCACAAGGTGCACGTAACGTGCCCCATCGTCGTCGACGCGAAGAAGACGAAGCCGATCAGGTTCTCCAAGAAGGCCTGCGCCGTGTACAAGGTCTGAAAGGACTGAAGGAACAGTGGCTGCTCGCCTGTTGTGATCAACGGCGACGAGCCAATTCTGTCCTTGCAAATTTCTGTGTTTACTGTGCTGGTGAAGAACAATAATCTCGACATATATATGATCATTTGTTTGTGCTTCGATTCTGTTGATAAATCCTCGTGTACGTACGGTAGTGTTTCTTGTTTTTTTTTTTTTGAGGAAAATGCTGTACCTAAGGCTTTGTTCCAGATTCTGTCTTATCACATTTAGAAGTAAATGGTTTTTATAATCCGTTGTAGAAGTTACTGTAGCAACTGTTTCGAATGAAGTGATTTCTTAACACGATTATCTCTTAATCTCTTTCATAATTAGTTAAAAATTATAATACTTTTTAACAAGACCAAATGTGGTATGAGAGATGGCTAAGATAAGATCGTGCTGTTTGCCATTTTCACATCTGAAATTACGGCATTATGTTAATGAGACAGCATCAGCAGCACTCAAATCAGTTTTTCGGGGAAGAAATAGGATCCAACCAGGGCTCCAAATCCCAGACAGGTTATAAGTAATGCTCTACCGGATTCCGCCGGGTAACTGGTGAAGCGGTTTCTGGGCTCCCGGCGGAGTCGGAATTTTACCGGAACCAGTAATTCCAAGATTCTAAGATCTAGGGCCCTGAGCAACTCGGCTTCGGCTTCTGGCTTATTTTTCACTATTCATAAGTTTCGTTTTTTTTTTTGAACTTTTAGCTTTTTGTTGAGCTTTTTTTTGCCGGTTCTTTTTTTCCCGTATTTGTTTGTATTATACGTAATGGGCTAACATATTTTTTATTTTTAATTTTTTTAAATTTAATTATGCTAAATAAGCCTCTGTCAGCTATAGTGTTTTTTTCAGCCAGCTACAGTGTTTTCAGCCATAAGCCACGAGCTTTTCAGCCGAACCGATCACCACCCTAAAGATGCAAATAGAGTGGATAATTTCTCTTCGACCAACCGACTAAAGATTTACAGAGCAAATACGGAAGGGATAAATAGGTATTTGGTACTATCCGTCTCTAACTTCAATTCCGAGAAAAAATATAGAATATGATACGAGATGAATGATATCCGTATGTCAAGCGATATAATGAAGTCTATTATGACTTCATTTCGAAATAAGATAATATATAAATAAATTGTTATATCTAAAAAGACGAAGAATACCAAGTGTTCTTTCTTCGATATCTCAGTGATTAGTTTCTCTGTGTCCGCTTTGATTGCACCGTACTATCCAATATCCTGTGTAGAGATACAAAAAAGCGGATAATTATTGTTCGATCGACCGTTCGAAGGCTTATGGAATGAATATGGAATGGAGAAATGGGTATTTGATATTATCTATAACCGATTTTAATTCTGAAAAAATATAAAATAAGATGTATCTCTCCGTATACACTAGGATTGCACCCTCCCCGATCCAACACCCTTTGACTTGCTGCAGTCGCCGTGTAGACCAGAGAAGTTCTGACTTCCAAGCTCTAATCACATGCAAATGCAGCTCCTAAGCTTTGCTTAAATCCTAATTACGCGGTCGCGATCCCAAGTTCCCAACCCCATGTGCGTCTCGCGGCGCGACCGACACGTCTCCTCAACGCTAGCCAGGCCCAGCCGCCGTCCCACTGACAGGTGGTCCCACCATTCACGTGGCCCCACGCACCAGTCTCCCCTCCCTTTGATCGCGGCGCAGCGTGTTCGTCTTTACCGTTTGGCACACTCGAGCTCGCCATTTGCATCCTTGCGATTTTTTCGATCTCTTCTCCTCGCGGCGTCGCGCGCTCCTCCTCTTTCAGATCTCGACGGCATTTGGTCGAACACGATGACGGCGCGGCTTCTCGTGGTGGCTCTGCTTGTCATGCTCGCGGTGTCGGCGGCGGCGGCGGCGCGGCTCGACCTGGACGACGACGGCGACGACTCGGACGTGCTGGAGGAGCTGCTGGAAATCGACGAGGAGGCGGAGCGCGGGTTGCTGGAGGGGGGGAAGCGCGACGGCGGAGGGGGCGCGGAGGCGGTGCGGCGGGCGCAGTCGATGGTGCTGGTGCTCGACAACGAGAACGCGCGGCGCGCCGTGGGGGAGCACGCGGAGCTGCTGCTCCTGGGCTATGCGCCCTGGTGCGAGCGCAGCGCGCAGCTCATGCCGCGGTTCGCCGAGGCCGCCGCGGCGCTGCGCGCGATGGGGAGCGCCGTCGCGTTCGCCAAGCTCGACGGGGAGCGGTACCCCAAGGCCGCCGCCGCCGTCGGGGTCAAGGGGTTCCCCACCGTACTCCTCTTCGTCAACGGCACCGAGCACGCCTACACTGGCCTCCACACCAAGTGAGGACACTGGCTACCCCCATTGGTTTTCATCCTAGGAGTTGCCTTTCTGTGCTCGACGAATTGACTAAGAATTATGTCTCTCTTCTTGATAGGGACGCGATAGTTACTTGGGTAAGAAAGAAGACTGGCGCGCCTGTCATTAGGCTTCAGTCCAGGGATTCGGCTGAGGAATTTCTGAAAAAGGACCAGACTTTTGCTATTGGGTTTTTCAAGAATTACGAGGTACGTGAAATGCTAGACGCGATTGTATAATTTGCTGGTTCTGCTTTGCTCTAATGATAAAAAATCTTGGAGTGACAAATTTCAAAGATTTGTTGAATTTAATTCTAATTTTGTTTATCCATATCCATTTTTTGGCAGGGAGCAGAATACGAAGAATTTGTGAAGGCAGCAACCACTGAAAACGAAGTACAGTTTGTAGAAACCAATGATAGGAATGTGGCCAAAATTCTTTTTCCAGGTATTGCATCTGAAGATCAATTCCTGGGCCTTGTTAAAAGTGAACCAGAGAAATTTGAGAAGCTTGGTAAGTATCCTTTACGTATTTTTGGATGTTTCTTTTTCTTCTCTCTTTTTCATGTAGATCTTGTGAATCATGAATTGGTGAGTAATGTTTTCAAGATCGCATAACAATGCCTTGTTACCACAGTTCCAGAAATAAGGACTTGTGCTTTTCACATCTGGGGGGGGGGGGGGGGGGCACTGAAGCACTTCTGAATATAATCATGTTTTTTCAGAGATAAAACTTACTAAAGAAAATTCTCATTAAATTCCGAAAGATAATACTGGTTAAGTTTCAATTCCTTAAATGGCAGTGGCATGTATTTATCCATTGGGTGTACAATTAGTTTTTAAAAAACCATTTGGTATACAATGTTGTAAGTGTAACAATCAGAAAATTTACTTGTTCATCCAGTAACTCGGCATTTCGCAGATGGAGCGTTTGAAGAAAAGGATATAATACAGTTTGTCGAGCTTAACAAGTTCCCACTAATTACTGCATTTACTGAGCTCAACTCTGCTAAAGTTTATGCAAGCCCTATTAAGCTGCAGGTTGGCACACTCTACTTATTCTCAATGTAATTCTAAATATGAACAAGTGGGATTCTCTCAATTTACGCCGTATACTTCCCTGAATCAAATATTGAGGGTCAAAGGGTGGCCTTTTGTTGGTGTGGAAAACAGTTGTTTATTTTTCTTTGAACTAAAATAAGCCTTTTAAGTTTTAACTGTGTAATGAATTATAGAAAATTACTGATGGATTTGTGATCCTTGTTTTTTGGATAGTTTTATTTACTGTCTTGCAATCTTTTTTTAGGTCTTCACCTTTGCAGAGGCTTATGATTTCGAAGATCTTGAATCTATGCTTCAAGAGGTTGCCAGAGGATTCAAGACAAAGGTGTGCACTTCCTAAATATAAAAGCTTTATTTTGCATCCTGGCTATTATCACATTCACATCACCTAAATGGCTAGAGCTCTTTTCTCCCTGGTGTTGCAGGTAATGTTTATATATGTGGACATCGCTGAAGAAAACCTTGCAAAACCATTCCTGACTCTCTATGGCCTTGAACCGGAAAAACCTACTGTAAGTTCATTGTATCCTTAATCTCATTTTGGCATCAAGCTTCTATCTTTTATATCTTTTTCCCCAGTCGATGCAGGCGTGCACATGTGTTATTGCATTATGAATGGGATATGAGATTTGATGGATGGATGAAGTTGGGAGGAAGTGAAATTATTGACCTACTTAGATTGTTGTGTCCTTGACAATGACAAGCATTGTGCTAATTGGTCTATAGACATGAGTCAGCCATCATTACAATATTTCTTTTCTGTATTATTTGACATGATAAAGTTGTTGCTAAAAGTAGAAAGTTGAACAGGTTACAGCATTTGATACCAGTAAAGGTTCCAAATATCTGATGGAGGCTGATATTAATGCGAAGAACCTCCGGGTACTGGGTTATTTATTTAGATTTTATGTTATGCTAAAGTTACGCTACTTGAGGCGAATTACTCAATTGTATCATGCACTGGACAACAGGAGTTCTGCTTAGGCCTTCTGGATGGTACACTCCCTCCATACTTCCGATCAGAACCAGTACCGCAAGAAGTAAGCTTTAACTTTGGGTCAGGTTTGAATTTTTTAAGTGTAATGTATCGGTATTTGACTTCGCTATTCCCTAAGCAGCCTAACTTAGAAATAACCACATGTTAAGGCTTCAGCCTCTTATGCATCACCTACTATTTCTGATATGTGTATAGTTCACCTTTGCTCTGTAAAAATCTCCATTAACATTTAAGGAAAATTAGCTTGGTAACACTGGAAAGATGTCTAAGTTGGAAAATTAACATCCAATATTGACAAGTGTGGCTTGGGGCCACTTTTCAGTGATACATCGATGTAAAATTTGCATGATCTTTGTATTGTTACTGATTAATTTGTTTTGAATTGTTTTTCAATTTGCATAGTAGTCAAAAAAGAAATGCTCTAAATAGTCCATATTAAAATAAATTACGGGATGAATGTCAGGATCACTGCCTAGTGACTCCATCCAAATATGTAGTTACTGTTTGCCATATAGAAAGAAAGGTTATTTCTTGTTGAACTTGTGTAATCAGTGTGTTTGATCGATTGTTTTGTAGAAGGGACTTGTTGAAAAGGTTGTTGGGCGTACATTCGATTCTTCTGTCCTGGAAAGTCCTAAAAATGTCTTCCTTGAGGTATTTGATTTTTATCGATTTTCTGATATCTTTTATGCTCCAATTCTCATTCTTTCTCATTTTCAAAGTTTCTTTGTGCATTCCAAGATCTCACGCTCCTTTTTTACCCTGAAAAAACAAAGGTTTATGCACCTTGGTGTGTTGACTGTGAAGCGATAAGTAAAAATATTGAGAAGTTGGCCAAGCATTTCAGTGGTCTGGACAATCTTAAATTTGCACGCATAGATGCTTCTGTGAATGAGCATCCCAAATTGCAGGTAAACCAATCTTTGCATTATCATATAATAGCAGTATCGAATAATGTATACATTTTCTGGCACGTTCATGCATTATCCATTGGAGTGCAGTTTTCTTTAACAAGTATTGAAATTATGTGTTTAAGTTACTTATCAAAGATAATCTATATACTTTTGAGATTCTTTCTAATACTTGAAATGCGATGACTCTAGGGTTCTAACTTTATAATTCTATAACCACTGGAATTTGTTTAGTTACACAAAAAAAAAATCATGACCTCAAATGTGTTTTGAAGAAGGCATGAATATTGCCAATTTGACATACATGGTGGTGTTACATTCATTTATTGTTCACTGGAAATGTTCCTACGCATGGACTTGCAGTTGCAAATATAGCTTAGAAAATGCAAATCACATGAGTTCCCATGTGTTGATGAGATTCTGGTGGACTTACCGCCACTTCTGATTGCCCATGTTAACTACGATTGGGAATAATAGCTTAAATACTGTAGGAGAGATTACTGACTAGGATGCTCATTAAAGTTAAATTCTGTGAGGAGATGTAAACTTTTTTGAGTTACTTTGCTTTGACAACTGGAAGCATAGTTTTTTGCCTTGCTGCATCCCCGAATGAATTGATATATCTAATCAATCCACAGTGATATATCAAGGTATAACTTCCCCTTTACTGTCCACGCTTCCATGCAGGTAAACAATTACCCAACACTCTTGCTTTATCTTCCTGAAGACAGAAGCAATCCGGTATGTCTACTGAAACAAATGCAAAGCATGCTGAAGTTATTCTTCGCCACATGTTGGTGATTTATTGTTGCACTGTATTATATAATGCAGATCAAGGTTTCAAAGAAATTGAGCCTAAAGGACATGATGAGATTCATCAAGGAGAAGCTGCAAATTGCAGGCGTCAAAACAGTACCTGCTTCTGACAATGTCAAGGATGAGCTATAGTAGTTGTCCCCACAGCTTTTGAGCACGCTGGGGTCCTGTGAAGGCAGCATATTTGCATTTTGGTAGAATGTGATAATAGAACATGCTTGGCTTGGGGCTGTAACTTACCTTAAGGTGACAGACAAGGGAATATAATAGGAAATGTTCAAATGGACATCGAAATCAAATTTCTACGTATTCATGTATGCATCTTCTAGGTTACTTCCCATCGCAGGAT
Source organism: Dendrocalamus latiflorus (assembly GCA_017311315.1). Lineage (NCBI taxonomy): Eukaryota > Viridiplantae > Streptophyta > Magnoliopsida > Poales > Poaceae > Dendrocalamus > Dendrocalamus latiflorus. The sequence goes on from CM029659.1 coordinate 3,443,917, forward strand.
TGGCAATTTTTCTTTTTGAAAATTATGCACTCGAACTGACCTGTCATATTTTACATACAGTAAGGTTGCTTATAATGAAAAGTTCTCTGCTTGAGTTGTGGTTCGAACTTACTTTACCGAACCTAGAGTATTCCCCACAACTCTACATCTTGCTGGATGTTGACGAGGACTTGCTTTCCCCCCTCCCTTTTCATTTTGAGATTTAAAGCTGCATCCTTAACTCAATTGAGCAGATGGAAGGCACCACATAGTTCCACAGCTTCAGATGAATCATGACTTAGCATCACCACTCCCTGGATCCTGTTTTCATTTGAGATGAGCCATGGATGATCCAGCCCTGGTGCCATGTTCGGAACCACTTTTCTCAGGTTTCTGCTCCTTGTTTTCTTGTCTCAGAGGTCGAGATCTCTTGTGCCCTTCAGGAAACGCATAGCTTGGGATCTGCCTCCTACCAACATGATGGACAAATTGTAACAACCCCCATTTCTGGGAGCGTTAGGTTAACCTCGCAACTGCCCAGGACTGTTCAGCTGCGAGTACTGTAGAAGAATGTGCACCATTGCCAAAGCATGTTTTAAGCATAAAATCAAACTTTATTACAAAAGTAAGGCTTAGCAGCCTAGTTTTACATAAAGGGGCATTCAGCCCAAAGATACATTACCAAAAGAAACTCCACAGGCAGGCCTGAGTGTAGAATAAACCCTAACACTCGGCGTCGTCTAATTCGTAAAATTCTGCGTCGTCTTCGGAAACTCCTTCATTATCTTGACAAGCACTTTCTGTTTAATGATTTTAGCAAGCGTGAGTACAACCAACCGTACTCAACAAGTCACATGGGAAATGCTATTTAACTATATGCAAGAGATTGCCATGGAACAGGGTAGTTCATTAATTTATGTGGATGCAATTTTATTTGTAAACACTTTGCTTTTAAACATAAAATAATAAATTATAAACTTAAGGTATTTGGGGGGGGTTTCAAACTTGATTATCACACTTTCATATTTCCACAACCATTCGAAATCTACTCATGCTTCGTTGTTGGAATCACCCATTAAACACAGCTTCATTTACCGGAAGCACGGCGTATTCGAATACCATTAGTCATGACTCTGCAGAGTTGCCCAACTTTACCCACAAGCTTTCTTAGTTCCTGCGTCCAGGTTCAAGAAAACAAGGCTTTTCACTGCTCAACTCTTTATATAGTCTCTACCCGGTAGGGACGAGGCAACACGGGCAGTCGGCATTCCGCTGGCCAACGCAGAAAGACGCACCCCGACTCCGTGTAATCCTACCGTTGTTAAATATGGTCTCATTGTTTCCATACCAACTTTGTGTACGCGGGATGTCCCTTATTCGGAGTCCCCAAAATAGATTGTAGATATTCAATTGATTTGAGCAGCTACTAAACCAGGTTTGACGAATCAACGCTTGTGGTTGGGCGATCACTATGTTCTTTACTTGGCATAAGGTTCTAGTCCTTACTTTTTACTGAAACCACTTTTCAACCACAACCGACAACTTTTCGGCAAATCCGAACCACTTTGTAATATGAGATATCTGAGTATCTAATCTGCTTTGATTAATTAAATAGCATATTTATTTTTACTAGGGTTTTGTCAAGGTGAATATGGCCATCAGATTAAACAGGGCTTTTTCGGGTGGTAGGACATAATTAGTATCATGTCATTCTAAACATTCATTGTACATAAAATAACATTGCGCAAATAACATAATGAAAATACTGATAAATAGTAATTAACGGAAATTAGGCTCAACATGATCAAAAACATGTGACTTGCCTTGCGGATTTTCGACTTCAATTATTTCGTATTCTTCAATTTCTTGATTTTGAGCTTGATCCTCGATTCCTTCTCCTTGAATTAGTTGGTCTTCAACATCGTGTGCTAGCGCAAAGCAAAAAGATAATTTAATTCCACGCTCGAAGGAAATGAGCTAGGAATAAAGAAATAAAATAAATAAATAAAATTCGAGAAAAATCAAATAAAATGGGTTTAGGATTTTTAGGAGGTCCAAATGGTGAAATGGACTTGAGAAATGGATTCGTGGGCTCGAAACGATTCAAATGAGTATATTTTTGCATTTTGGGGCTTTTTATTTGCTAATGGGTCTGGTTACTATTCATGGCGGGTAATCACTGTTCATCGCGGGCGGATGCTACAGTACCGGGCGGGGCACTGTTCATCTCCTACCTCCCGCGCGCACTGTAGCAACCGAAACAGGGGAGATTTGCAATAGCGACTGACGGCGCTACAAGGCTTTGCGACGCAAACCAAGACTATGGATGGGTTCGGGGGAATGCCGGGAACCCATTTTTGGGGTCGGTGGCGGCCGGGGAGGCGGCGTTCGCCGGCGGCGAGCCGGTGAAATCGGTACGGTTTTTGAGAGCTAGGGAGTTGCAGGGACCACGATTCTTGAAGTTTGCGGGCTTTTGACCATCTTGGAGTTGTCAGGGAGGTCTAGGTGGTGGCCGTTTACACTAGGAAGGTTTCTAATGAGCTGGCCACGGTGAGGCACCATGGCCGAGCGGCAAGCTTTGGTGGCGGCGAAGAGGAAGACTTGGGAAGCTATGGCGACAGTTTGGGGAGGTTGCTGGGAGCCTAAGGAAGCTACAAGAGTGAGCAATTGGAAAGTTATTAGCTCTACTAGAGTAATTGGATTTGAGCTCACCTCGGGTGTTTTCGGCGATTGCCGGCAGTGGGGTTGATGAGGGTTCAATTGGGGGCAGGGGGAGCTTCACTGGGCTTTGGTGCGTCTTCACGAAGGAGCTCAAGGCTTTTTATAGCGTGTCTTAAGGCGGTTTGGCATGGGGGAGATTTTTAGGGTTGGCTCGGGATGCTTCGGGAGTACGGGTTCACGGCGACAGGGGAATGGCAGGGTGTCAGGGCACCTCGGGTGGTGTATGGCGGTGGTCAAAAGATGCGGCTAGTCGGCTGTGAGGGACAGTCTCGCGAGAAGGGCAGAGGCGGCAAAAACAGGGGCGGACGGTGGCGGCAGCGGCTGGGAAGGCCTGGCACGGGTGCAGGGGCATTGATGGGGGCGTACGGCTGTTAACAGGCAGGGCAGAGCTGGCGGGGTCGAGTGGGCACGAGAAGGCGCAGGAAGGAGCGGTGGGCGGCAAATATCTGCGGTGGCGGTGGATTTTTCGGGCAGTGAATAGTAGCTACGTGAATTCCCTCCGTTCATGCCATGGTGACAAAGATTAAGGGCTGCTTTGCATTGAGATTGGTGCGGATTAGGGCTGGGAAGCAAAAGATCAAATCCAAGACTCAAATTCAGACTCAATTTTGATTTTCAAAATTCAGTTTTGTTTCAACCTACCCCCCTTAAAAAGAATCTCGTCCTCGAGATTCGGGGAATAGGTTGGAAAAGTTCGCTGCATATGCAATTCTTTACTCCCAAGCTGTTTTATCCATTGTGTTATCCTCCCATTGGGTTTTATGAAGTCTGACATTCCTGTTTCTTAATTGTCCCTTTGTCATGTCCAAGTTGGTATATCCAAGGTGAAGTTTCTAGCGTTTTCAGGTCTTGCAAAGCTTAAGACTTTTGTATGGCACCTCTTTTCCCAATAAAGACTAAAGAAACAAATGCATAATTCTTGGATCAATTAAAACCGGTGGGGCTTCGAGTGAACATACCCATGAAGACATTGGTGGCTTCTGCTTCTCCTGTATTTGAGATATGATATATTTTTCCTTGAAGTATCTTTGGTTTTCTTTTTCCTGCTAGCATGCCTTTTGATGTTCCGGTCGGTGGTGGTGCAGGTGCAGTTTGCTGAGGATTAATCGATTGGGCTTGAATCTTAACCTGAGCTTTTGCCACTTCAGAGGGCAATCCTTTCTTTGGACATTGACTTCTAAAATGACCTAATTGTCCGCAGTGGTAACATATGTTTGCCTTGTGTGGGCAATTTTGCTGGTAATGAATTTCTCCACAAGTTAAGCATCGTGCTGTTGAGTGTTGAGGAGCCTTGGATTGTGACCTTGGTATAGCAATGTATTGGGGTTTTGATGTGGTGGTTACTTGTTGATTTTGTTGTTTGGTTCGAGGTGACAATACCATTCTCCTTCTGGGTGCTTTTAATGATAATGCTTCTCGTTCTTTCTTTCTTTTTCGGACATCCCTTAATTTATTCCTTGTTTCTTCGGACATAAATAATTTATTCACCATACTAGATAAATCTTTAAAGTCCATTGCTGAGATATGATGTTTTAAAGATATCTGCAATCCTTCTCTAAATCTTTCCATCTTCTTTGCTTCATTCTTGACATCGTCTGGGGCATAGCGAGCTAGATGGTTAAATTCATGAAGATATTCCATTACCGTTCGTTTTCCTTGCTTGAGTGTGAGAAATTCTCGTCGCTTAGCTTCTACAATTCCAGTGGGAACATGGGCTTGGTGAAATGATTCTTTAAATTCTTTCCAAGACATTTCTTGATTTTCACGCATGACTTGATAGTTCATCCACCATGCAGCAGCTAGTCCTTGCAGTTGATGAGAAGCATACAAAGTTTTCTCTTTATCCGTACACTGCACAGTATCTAACTTCCTTTCAATGTCTCGGATCCAATCATCTGCTTCTATTGGGTCTGGAGAGGCTGTGAAGGTCGGAGGTTTTGTCTTCCGAAAATCCGACCACTTGGATGTAATTTGTGTTCCTTCATTATTGGTAGTAAATCCTGACATGATTCTTGTCATTACTTCTGTCATCGCTGCTTCTTGCGTTGCTGCCTGTTCCAAGACTTTGGCTAGTATCTCCGTCATTGTCTTTTGATTCTGTTCTGCACGGGATCGGTCTTGTTCTATCCTTGCTAGAACATCTGCCAAACTGATTTGTGGGTTATGGGCTTGTCGTGCTTCTGCTGCGCCACTCTGATTAGCTTCTGCTGCTTGTGGACTGCCTTGGTCATGAGATCCATTTCCTGCCATCTTAACTGCTTGGGTTTTGGAGTTGGTTCTGCAGCGATTTTTAATAAGATCAGAAAGATGAGCAGGGATTTAGAATAAAGATGAGAGTAGATTGAATAAGATGAGCCAAAGACGAATTAAGGAAGATAGAATTTTGAGGAAGACAAGATATTAGATATTAATTGCAAACAAATTATGAGATAGCAAACAACATAGCTTTCATTTATCTTTACAAGCTAAACACATACCATGCGTACGAGGTACATATTACAACTCGTGTTACACACAAAAGAAACTTCTACAAAAGGGTCACTTCTATTTTAACGTGATCTACACAACTACACAACGTATACTTTGAGATTAGAAAAGGATAGATATAAATCCTTTTTTGAAAACAAAATCGAACTAAATAAAAAGTCTAAGATAGATGAGATAGTATTTAAGAGGGGGAGACAGCAGTAATACTTATATTTTATGTAAACTCTTTTGATATTTTTGAATTAAAATTTTGTAAAAATTCCTAGTATCAGGGCTTATCCTACAGTCAAGCAAACTAGCTCTGATACCATTCTGTAACAACCCCCATTTCTGGGAGCGTTAGGTTAACCTCGCAACTGCCCAGGACTGTTCAGCTGCGAGTACTGTAGAAGAATGTGCACCATTGCCAAAGCATGCTTTAAGCATAAAATCAAACTTTATTACAAAAGTAAGGCTTAGCAGCCTAGTTTTACATAAAGGGGCATTCAGCCCAAAGATACATTACCAAAAGAAACTCCACAGGCAGGCCTGAGTGTAGAATAAACCCTAACACTCGGCGTCGTCTAATTCGTAAAATTCTGCGTCGTCTTCAGAAACTCCTTCATTATCTTGACAAGCACTTTCTGTTTAATGATTTTAGCAAGCGTGAGTACAACCAACCGTACTCAACAAGTCACATGGGAAATGCTATTTAACTATATGCAAGAGATTGCCATGGAACAGGGTAGTTCATTAATTTATGTGGATGCAATTTTATTTGTAAACACTTTGCTTTTAAACATAAAATAATAAATTATAAACTTAAGGTATTTGGGGGGGGGGGGTTTCAAACTTGATTATCACACTTTCATATTTCCACAACCATTCGAAATCTACTTATGCTTCGTTGTTGGAATCACCCATTAAACACAGCTTCATTTACCGGAAGCACGGCGTATTCGAATACCATTAGTCATGACTCTGCAGAGTTGCCCAACTTTACCCACAAGCTTTCTTAGTTCCTGCGTCCAGGTTCAAGAAAACAAGGCTTTTCACTGCTCAACTCTTTATATAGTCTCTACCCGGTAGGGACGAGGCAACACGGGCAGTCGGCATTCCGCTGGCCAACGCAGAAAGACGCACCCCGACTCCGTGTAATCCTACCGTTGTTAAATATGGTCTCATTGTTTCCATACCAACTTTGTGTACGCGGGATGTCCCTTATTCGGAGTCCCCAAAATAGATTGTAGATATTCAATTGATTTGAGCAGCTACTAAACCAGGTTTGACGAATCAACGCTTGTGGTTGGGCGATCACTATGTTCTTTACTTGGCATAAGGTTCTAGTCCTTACTTTTTACTGAAACCACTTTTCAACCACAACCGACAACTTTTCGGCAAATCCGAACCACTTTGTAATATGAGATATCTGAGTATCTAATCTGCTTTGATTAATTAAATAGCATATTTATTTTTACTAGGGTTTTGTCAAGGTGAATATGGCCATCAGATTAAACAGGGCTTTTTCGGGTGGTAGGACATAATTAGTATCATGTCATTCTAAACATTCATTGTACATAAAATAACATTGCGCAAATAACATAATGAAAATACTGATAAATAGTAATTAACGGAAATTAGGCTCAACATGATCAAAAACATGTGACTTGCCTTGCGGATTTTCGACTTCAATTATTTCGTATTCTTCAATTTCTTGATTTTGAGCTTGATCCTCGATTCCTTCTCCTTGAATTAGTTGGTCTTCAACATCGTGTGCTAGCGCAAAGCAAAAAGATAATTTAATTCCACGCTCGAAGGAAATGAGCTAGGAATAAAGAAATAAAATAAATAAATAAAATTCGAGAAAAATCAAATAAAATGGGTTTAGGATTTTTAGGAGGTCCAAATGGTGAAATGGACTTGAGAAATGGATTCGTGGGCTCGAAACGATTCAAATGAGTATATTTTTGCATTTTGGGGCTTTTTATTTGCTAATGGGTCTGGTTACTATTCATGGCGGGTAATCACTGTTCATCGCGGGCGGATGCTACAGTACCGGGCGGGGCACTGTTCATCTCCTACCTCCCGCGCGCACTGTAGCAACCGAAACAAGGGAGATTTGCAATAGCGACTGACGGCGCTACAAGGCTTTGCGACGCAAACCAAGACTATGGATGGGTTCGGGGGAATGCCGGGAACCCATTTTTGGGGTCGGTGGCGGCCGGGGAGGCGGCGTTCGCCGGCGGCGAGCCGGTGAAATCGGTACGGTTTTTGAGAGCTAGGGAGTTGCAGGGACCACGATTCTTGAAGTTGGCGGGCTTTTGACCATCTTGGAGTTGTCAGGGAGGTCTAGGTGGTGGCCGTTTACACTAGGAAGGTTTCTAATGAGCTGGCCACGGTGAGGCACCATGGCCGAGCGGCAAGCTTTGGTGGCGGCGAAGAGGAAGACTTGGGAAGCTATGGCGACAGTTTGGGGAGGTTGCTGGGAGCCTAAGGAAGCTACAAGAGTGAGCAATTGGAAAGTTATTAGCTCTACTAGAGTAATTGGATTTGAGCTCACCTCGGGTGTTTTCGGCGATTGCCGGCAGTGGGGTTGATGAGGGTTCAATTGGGGGCAGGGGGAGCTTCACTGGGCTTTGGTGCGTCTTCACGAAGGAGCTCAAGGCTTTTTATAGCGTGTCTTAAGGCGGTTTGGCATGGGGGAGATTTTTAGGGTTGGCTCGGGATGCTTCGGGAGTACGGGTTCACGGCGACAGGGGAATGGCAGGGTGTCAGGGCACCTCGGGTGGTGTATGGCGGTGGTCAAAAGATGCGGCTAGTCGGCTGTGAGGGACAGTCTCGCGAGAAGGGCAGAGGCGGCAAAAACAGGGGCGGACGGTGGCGGCAGCGGCTGGGAAGGCCTGGCACGGGTGCAGGGGCATTGATGGGGGCGTACGGCTGTTAACAGGCAGGGCAGAGCTGGCGGGGTCGAGTGGGCACGAGAAGGCGCAGGAAGGAGCGGTGGGCGGCAAATATCTGCGGTGGCGGTGGATTTTTCGGGCAGTGAATAGTAGCTACGTGAATTCCCTCCGTTCATGCCATGGTGACAAAGATTAAGGGCTGCTTTGCATTGAGATTGGTGCGGATTAGGGCTGGGAAGCAAAAGATCAAATCCAAGACTCAAATTCAGACTCAATTTTGATTTTCAAAATTCAGTTTTGTTTCACAAATAACTCCATGCTAGGCTTCCAGAACATGTACATGCTCAGTCCATGCCTGAACTCATCTACCGTTCCACGGATATCATGTTGCTGACCTTGCACTTTGGCTCCCTCTTTCCTCGACAACCCCATGAAGCATGCGTGTTGTGCATCAGGCCTTGAAGGATCTGCATACTCACATGGGTAAGGATGACATTGCAAGTGTCCATGTGTGTCTCTCTCAATCTTCAGAGTCAGCTCTCTCAATTGAGACTTCACCCATCCCTTCCAAAGTCGAAGATCTTCAGTCCTCCGCGACGATGTCAACCTGCAGGTAGTACATCTTGAAGAACCGCGGAGGCTCAAAGAGGGCACCCCAACCGGCCTCATTCAGCTCAATTCCCTGACAAACTTCATGACCGATCCTGAACTGCTCCACCATAACCCTCAGAGTGCAAGCTGAAACGTTGATGCCGGAGTTCGCGCACGGCGACGCCGAAGTGATGGCGGGCATATGAGAGTTTTTTGCTATTTTAGTACCCTCGAAAGCGGGCTTCTCTAAAATAGTACCGATACCGTGGGCTTCTCTAAAACGGTACTGTTAATGATTTATCTACTCCATAATAGTACTCCACTTTATTTTCTTTTTCTTTTCTGATTTTTACTCCCTAAACTACCTAAAGTACCCCTCCTAGTTTGATTTCGAGCTCGCGATACATACGAACATCTCTCCCTCGAAACAAACTCATGTCACACCCCGTGCTTCTTGGGTTTTCTCCTCTTGCCTTGCGGCCGCTGCCGTTTCTCTCCCGACCCAAATCGTGCCGAGCTGAGCTGAACTGAAGTCGGCTCTACTACACAGGTTAACGAATTCTTTTCACCGCGTCAAGATAGTGAAACCACTTGCAAGTTTCTCGTTTAATACTCTAGCAGAATCCACTTGGTGTGGCGTACCTTTCATGTTCAGATTACTAGTTTAGTTCACAGTACTTGAGTGAGAAAATGGCTTGTTCGTAAGGCATAGAAGAGAGTGGCGTAGATCATATGCACCACCAACAGTTGTAACCAACGGGATGCGTATGGTTCATGCAGGGCGATGAACATCTTGAACCAGCCCATCAACCCCGGCGGCCACCCGGTGTTCCCGGCGGCCAAGGAGAGCGGCCACGTGATGCCGGCGTCGGTCCGCTTCGACGGCCTGTCGACGCAGCATAGCACGGCGGCCGTGGGGCGGTCCCACGCGCACTCCCCGAGGTGGCAGGCGCAGACGCTGCGCCGGGCAAGCAGCTACGTCGGCGTCGAGCATGAGGAGTCGTCCGTCGAGCACCGTGCGCAGGCGGCCGCAGCCCTGGCGCTGTTCCAGCCGCTCACGCTCAACTTCCTGCGATCGCTCCTGGACAGGACCAGCTCGGCGTGGCTGGCGAGGGCAGCGCTGCGCCTTTGCTGCACGCGCTGCGGGTGGCGTGGTTTCGTCCGCCGTGGAGCTGGACGCGCGCCAGACCAAGCTCATTGCGTGCAAGATGCGGCGGATCACTGGGTTCGTGAACCTGATGATCGAGAACGTCGTCGACCCGTCGCTGATCGCCGGCTTCGTCATCTGCTACGGTCCTGGCGACTCCCACGTCGTCGACCTCAGCGTCAAGGGCCAGCTCGCCGCGCTCAAGAAGTCAAGAGCCACGTCGACTCTAGGTAAAAATCAGAGTACTATTATGGAGGGGTACTTTAGGTAGTTTAGGAGTAAAAATCAGAAAAGAAAAAGAAAATAAAGTGGAGTACTGTTATAGAGTAGATAGATCATTAACAGTACCGTTTTAGAGAAGCCCACGGTATCGATACTATTTTAGAGAAGCCCGCTTTCGAGGGTACTAAAATAGCAAAAAACTCGGCATATGATGGCTGCTATCATCGGGATTTCTAGGCGTGTCCCATGTAGGAAAGCCATGGTCATGTTCATCCTCGTGAATATGACAAAGCAGCACCGGATTTGGCCAGCACCACTGAGTGAAAACTCTGAAGAATCTTGAGACGAGCATGCTCGGCGCGGCATTCAGATAGAGCTGGCAAACACAAGCCACCAGTATAGCCTGGTGGAACTAATCTTGTTGTGTTGATTTGTATTTGTGTATCGAATTTTGTACAATGGTTGTAGCCACAGTGGTCGTAGCCAGCAGTCATAGCCATAGTAGTTGTAGCTAATTGTACTCGTGTGTCGAGTACCGTACAGTGGTTGCAGCCAGTGGTCAAATCCAGAGGTCAAGCCATGGTCGACGCCATGGTCGGAGGTGTAGTCGATAAGCCGTGGTCGATGCCATGGTCGGAGGCGTAGTCGATAAGCCGTGGTCGATGCCATGATCGGAGGCGTCGTCGACAAGTCATGGTCGATGCCATGGTCGGAGGCATCGTCGACAAGCTGTGGTTGATGGTCGATAGTCAGATCTACCGTGGTTGATGGTCGGTAGTGGGAGCTGCCGTGATCGATGGTCGGTAATCGGAGTCCGTGGTCGATAATCGGTAGTCATAGCTACCGTGGTCGATAGTCGGTAGTCGGAGCTTCCGTGGTCGATAGTCGGTAGTCGGAGCTTCTGTGGTCGATAGTCGGTAGTCGGAACTACTGTGGTCGATAGTCAGTAGTCGGAGCTGCCGTAGTCGATGATCGGTAGTCGTAGCTACCGTGGTAGATGGCTGGTAGTCGTAACTACTACAATCGACAGTCGTGTGCACTGGTTGTGGTCGAAACCATGGTCGAAGGCGCAGTCAATGCTGTGGTCGAAGCCACGGTCGAAGCTATAGTAAGACAGTTGGTGCTCGAAGACCTACGTGATCAGTGAAGCGGTCAAAGGGAAACTGTGGTCGAGCAATTGTTGTCGTTACAACCACGTTGTGCGTGGTCGGTTACGACCACATGTGTGGTTGTCGTAACAATCAGCATCACAGTCGCTGGTGTCGTGGTCGAAGCTCCAGTACAGTGGTCGAAGACAAGCTGAGGATGAAGCCAACGGTCGTAGTTGTACGTCAATCACTGTAGTAGTTGGTAGCAGGTGTCAACACGGGTGGTCGTGGGTGACGCAAGACGTCCCCGGTCAGCTAACTACCCGATATGGGCAGGCGGCTAGTCACTAGCGATCGGCATGGGCTGAGCAGGTGGCTGAGCGGAGCGGCATGGGCAGCCGTCAGAGTTGTAGCAATAGAGAGTGTGTGCGGTGGTGTAATCACATATGCGTGAGGCCTATTTAAAGGCATGTAAGTTCTGTGGAGCATGAGCGAGTTTGAGAAAAATATATCGAATAGAAGTCGTCGATGGCGTGTGTCACCGGAGATGAAGGAAAAATTCCTCAGTTTCACTCGTTCTTTCTCTGCTCTCCCCTGCGCTTCTCCTCACGTCGGGCATGGCCCAACATAGCCCAGCTGCTACCCCCAAGAAAACGGGCAAAATCAGGGTGAATTTCATAAGTTTTGCCGAAAATAGTGCAATTCCTACAAACTTGTAAAATTCGCACGCCACAAACGGAGCCTTCGGATATGTTTGGAACATGAGGATTGGGGGAACAGATCTATTCCCCTCGGATTGCGCACTGTTTGAAATTGATCATAAATACGAGAAAGAGAATGCTTATTTTATGATAGCAATCATGAAGAGACATACTCAAAACTGCTACTCGATCCTACGCACTCTGTCGCCTCAAAGCAGCTATTAGGCCCTGTTCATATTGAGTTTTGCTTAATGACTTTTAACGGCAATAGTAACGACTGATAAATAGCAATAGCTGATAAATAGTATATTATGTAAGAAAAACGGTGCAACGAAAGGTACTACAATATTTATACCGTTATGCGACTTACGAATTATGATATAATAAAATACAAAATACATTATAATATGTAAAAACGAAAAGTAGTGACTGATGAACGGTAGTGGTTGATAAAAACGTCTTATAAAAGTTAAGGCGTTTGTATTGGCATGAATGAATAGGTCCTAAATCAGCTAAAACAAGGGCTTCTTGCCGTTCAAAAGAGCCATCAAATGGTCGAAGACATGCGAGCCGCCGTCGCGGATCCCCGAGTGCATGTACTCGTTAGTCACCCACAGCCGAATCCCGGCTATCTGGGAGGCGGTCTCCTTGGCAATGTTGAAGTTGACGTACATGTCCTCGTAGTAGACAGCGGCAGCGACCGGAACCTGCAAGTGCGCCATTGCCATGCGTGAAATGAGCGTGCAAGCTCTCCTGCTGCCAATCTGCTACTAGAACAGACAGAGCGTGCATCCAAAATTGACGGCCGCTGGCATGCGAAAATAGAACGTTGGGTAATTGGTAGTAGTACACTTTGATTCTTCATGGGAACAGAGATAGTTGTGGCTTCACTTTGGATTCTAGTGGAATGTTGCAAAACTGCCCTACTAAACACCTACAACGAAACTAAGCAGCTGACAATTCTTTCAGGGGTCAGATGGAAAGGCCGACATGGGGCTAGTTTCGGCTGAGTTCTCACGATATTAGCACTGATATTTGGGTAACTTATTACCGGCTTTCGACTAACATTCTTCTTAAAAGGACAATTCAACTAACACTGATGTATTGTATTAATAAATAGAGGGTGGTGATGACTTTTTCTACCAAGAGAGGAAATATTGGACGATATACAAGGTTAAGAACTAGTAATGTTTACTAGGAAGAAGAATGAACCTTATTGTTGTTCAACACGCTGACGTCATACAATGGAGGCCAGTCCTCCTTCTCAGCTAACAAATGGGCAGCCTCCTTTAGGTGTCGTAAAGCAGGGATCTCATCGAAAATACATGGAAATACCATCTGTGAGAAATGAATACATGTTAGGGATTTGTACCGAATCTTTAGGAAGTGATGGTATCTCAATAGGAGGGTGCTACGTAGTGTCGTCTTAGCATTGCACAAGTTCCTTTCAACATGACTTGCCCAAAGGTTACGCAAGTATGCATAAAGTAGATGTTGGACTCGCTTTAATAGCTAAACTAGAAGAGAGTTTTCTCCATCCTTTCTAAAAACAACATTGTCAACCCCAGTTAATGCAGCGAAAGATCTTAATAAAAAATGCATGAGGAAGTTTCCATCAGATGATTGGAACTTTGAAATTTCCATCTGTCATACATACAGTGATTATAGGCTATTAATTGATTGAAGATAGCCTGCAAAATATGCCTTTCACTACATGTATTACTAATTTAGTAAGAAACATTAGACTCTAATGAATGATACTTCCCTTAAAGATCTGGGCGTACCTCTCCAGTAAAATACACAGGACGACCTTCTTCTGTAGCCTTAATAGGATCAAACAAACTTTCATTTTCACTGCCAATCTTGTGGGCTGACCATTTTGACGAAGATCCCTGCATCCATGAATAATAGAAGACTTAAAAATTAGAGTATTGTTACACTACCAGCTAACCAGTATTACTAAGTTTCACAAGTTACCTGACAGTAGATAGACTCATGCAAGAGAGCATAAAGAGGATTTTGATCAAAACCTAACCACATTTCAAACTGCAGAAAATATAATGTGTTAGTGTTAGGTTACCCATTGGAAACATTGAAATGAAAAAACTAAAGAACACGGATTCACTAGGAAAGTACGAATATGCTAAATTTAGAGTTTACCTCTTTGAGGAAGTAATAGCTTATACTCTTTTTTGCGCCAGGGACTAATATAGGATCCCACACCCTCTCGAACCTGTCCCAGACAAAATAGCAAGGAATGACACAGATCATATAAGTTGTGTTCTTTTTTTAAGTCATGAATAAGAAAATCAAAAGTATTTCTTACAGATAATGCAGCCTTTCAAATCCTCCACCAGAACCTAAACCAGATAGTCCAAGACACTGCAACATCTTAGGAGTTAACCTACCACCTGATGGAAGAAGAACCTGATTTTTTTTCATAAGATACAAGTTACCAAATTCACATAGGAAAGGAAACATAAAAATATACACTGTAAGAATGACTTACTCCTCCACCTTCAGATTCACTTAAGTATCTTACAACCTCATGAATGACTTGTATATCTTGAGGATACCTCTTATAGTACTTCTCATTTTGCTGCTGAACCTGTTTAAAGCAGGCCCTGTACACAGTATCTGCTGTGCAGGCCTTTCCTAGTGGTGGAAGCCCTCCAGTCAAAAGAACAGATTTCAGGCCTTCTGGAGCAAAACTCAAATATGTAACAGCACAAAATCCACCATAACTCTGTAATGAGAGAAAGAGTAGACAGTGTAATTAACATGGTGCTACATTAACAAAAATAAACAAGAATAAATGACCATCAGTCCATCAGTAATCTAATCCAAAATCATGGGTTATCCATCAAATGAAAGATCAACAAGTAGTTTGCCCAGCTAAGATCACAAAGTTTGTGTCGACGAAAGCTTTTCTAAAGCCTTCTGTGGTCTGTGGCCAACAGAGCTTTTTAAATGCCTCATAGAGCAGCATATTAATGGGGTTTGCTTTCCATTGTTCATTGTTTGGATGAATTCAACAGAGTTGGATACTATGCCTCATGTCCTTTTACATACTTTGGAGATGTTAACAAGAAGTCAAGAACTTTACTTCAGCTATCAGAAATTTAGAATCATGTTGAGACAACAAACTTGCCCCAGAATACCTTTTAATATTGCCATTAAACACTCAAATTTAATATTGCTATTAAACACTCAAATGGTCATATCTAAGTATAGTTAGATCTTTAGTCCTGATAGCCAAGGTTCAAAATCCCGGCGGTTACCGGCCGGTTACCGTTTTTACTCGTGGAGACTGGTAACCCAAAAAGCCGTCCGGTATCAATTTTTGATTTTCGAATTTTGGCCGCTTTTTCCAGTTACCGGCCGGTTCTTCCAGTTACCGGTTTCAAAACATCCGAAAATTCAAGTTTTGATTTTTTTTAAATTGTAACCGGTTTTTTGCCGGTTTTTCTGGTAACCAGCCGATTACCGTTACTAGCCGCCGGCCAGAATTTCTTCCGATTCCGGGCTTTCGAACCTTGCTGATAGCACTTGCAAATTCAGTATGAATAGGCTGACATCCAAATCAATATGTATTGCAAGAAAACGAAATGTTTTCCTTAATTGGAGGAATCAATCTAACAAGTGGAAAATTTGGAATAACACGATTACATTTCTTGAATGAGAGTAAGCATTAGCAAGGAACCCAAGAGTAGTTGCCAACACAACAAACACCAAAGTTCAGACTTCAGTGTAAGTGATTTATGTAATGGTGCGAGTAATAGAAACTCTAATTGAATGCTAAGTGTGAATCAGTTGCATTTCCATGAAAACCTTGAAACCTTAATGCCACTAGAAATATATATTTTTGTTGAAGAGTGAAGACTTATGATGATGACTTGGATCTAACAAGTGCATCAAGATCACGCCAAGTTAGATATCATACCTGACCTAAAACTGTCCAAGGCTTGGCATCTGGTACAAGATGTAGACGAATAAACTCTGCATCCTTAACTATGTTATCTGCCCTGAAATGCTTCAAATACTCCACCTGCTCTGCTGCAGATGTCATTTGCGAAAGAGATGATGTTGTCAACGGTGTTGACAATCCAGTTCCTCGCTGCAAAGAAAAAGGATGTTAGCACAAGAAGAAGAGCAATGGGGGCAACAATGACAAAGAGAACACAGCATCTGCCAAAGAAACTGGGACGTACCTGATCTAGCAATACCACATGGTATTCTTCGCAAGCTTTTTTTATCCATCCACTCGCTTCCATGGGACGAGGACTTTCAAATCCAGGCCCACCTTGTAGGTACAACAAATAAGGTAAAGGCGCCTCTTCTTTTCCGGCTGTAAATATACACTTGACATGAGCATCAGGAAGACTGACAATCACACAAGCAAACAAGCAAGCAGCAGCGACTTGTGCCCCACACCGCAAAATTAACCCGCAGTGCTACAAGTCTACAATGTTGGATACATCACATCAACTTAACTTGAATCCCTTCATTGACTTTATCAATGTCTCTTTCTACATATTCGGCACATCATCTCTAGTTACACAGGCAGTACCTGACCTAGGGAATCAGTAAAGCAAGCTGGCCTGATGCATTAGCACTTACTCGCCGCTGCAAATGCGAAAGGTTCGTCAATGTCTGCATGGCTCAAATGCACTGGACGACGCTCTTCTTGCCAAATTATATCACCGAATCCAGCAAAATTACAGGATTGTATTGTGCCCTCGACTAGAACAATCGTGCAACGAAACGATCGAGCGAGCGACGCGAGCTTCTGCTTGGCCCAGCTTTAGCGCGCCCTCCCGAACTCTCCTATCGATCCCACGGCGGATCGGCAGGGTTATCTTATCCCCCAACCCCATGACCGCAAGCGCGCGCACAGGGCAGAGAGGGAGAGGCGAAGGACGAAGAGCAACTCACTTGCGACGACCTCGCGGGCGAAGACGGTGATGGTGGGGGCGTAGTGGGAGGCGGAGGAGTGGTCGAGCGGGACGGCGAAGCGGTGGTCGCGGAGGCTGAGGTCCGGCACCACGTACCACTCCCCGGCCTGGTGCGGCGCGGCGGCGGCCGACGACATGGCCGCGGCGGCGGCGGCCCTCCTCGTCGGGATCCGCTGGTGCGGGAGGCGGACGACGAGGAAGGCTGGACGGTGGAGCGGGAGCGCGGCGGCGGTCGCGGAACGCAGAAACGCTGTGGCCATGTGGGGACCGTTGATTCCTTATATAACGGCGGTGATGCTTCCCTCTTTTGTGCAACCAACTTATCGTCCGAAACGTGGACTCTGGTGGTGCGCCACCATCCACTGATTCGATTTGCCCGA
This sequence comes from Dendrocalamus latiflorus, assembly GCA_017311315.1. Lineage (NCBI taxonomy): Eukaryota > Viridiplantae > Streptophyta > Magnoliopsida > Poales > Poaceae > Dendrocalamus > Dendrocalamus latiflorus. The sequence goes on from CM029659.1 coordinate 3,461,067, forward strand.
CATGCGCTTGTGCTGGGCTTCATCTACCGTGGTATCGACCATTTCGATGTCGATCCTAAACACGATTCGATTCTGACGACCTTGCAATCTTCAGGATCATGGTTTCTACAGTACGACAATCCTAGGATTATGGTTTCTAGAGTATGACGATCACACCAACACGAATAAGATCACAATCCTGTGACAACCTTACTACGAGAATTAACCAACATTGAGCACACTCCTGTGCATTGTTTCTCTTAGCAGCACAATGTGATCATCTTGATCTCAAGTCCGTCCCTAGGTGATATAAATTGCAAAGGAAAGATGCTTGGCCGTTTTCTCCAAATCTGATACAACAGCAGCGGGACAAGGCAAACTACTCGCCCCGTTGCGCGCACCGATCAAATGGGCAATTGATATTTGTCCTAAAGTTAGGAGCTATTGATAGAATACCCTCAATTGCAGGGTAACTGACCTTTTGCCCCAAAGTTCGTACGCTAATCGATTATTTGCATCTTTTTGAATTTTTAACCTTTTTTATTGAATCAGATATTAAATCCAAGATGAAATGACCATCCTACCCCAGGGACCAATTTGGGGCAGCCCTATGTGGCTTAGTTGGGCCCTAACACCAAATCCTCTCCTGACCCCAACGACCGAGCAAGCGACGCGACGGCCATGTCCAACTAGAGCTACTCCACACGGGTTAGCAGGGCTATGGTGGCCTTGCCGGGCCACGACAAGAGCGAGGTGCCCGTCTTGGTGTGCCCTCAGTGTGGTCTGGAGAAGCCAGTGGAGTTCACATTGAAGACGAAGAACAACCCAGGCATGCACTGGATTGAAGACAACATTAACACAAACTGAACAACACTCACAAATTACTGAGTTTCAAATAGGGCAAATTAAGTGAGTTCACATCTCACAAACTGCTAATACAGTGAGTTCACAACTCACAAAACCACATTACAAACTAGCAACAAGTGAGTTCACATCACACAGAACCACATTACAAAGTCTTATAGTTTCATGAACTTTGTTTGCAAAAGCATAAAAGCTGGCTTATAAAACCATCAAGTATTCTTCCTCTCCTTTGGAGTCATTTTCTTAGCAGGCCTTGACTTGGTTGGAGATGTGGTGGTAGTAAGCGTAGACTGGGATGCTCCATCAGCCATTGCCATTGCCAATTATCTACTAAAATAAGCTCATTTAGTTACACTGTGCATATCAACTAGTAAACAAAGGACATGTTTTGTAGTTTTTTACCTTCTTGTGGTAGGACCAAGACTGCCATTCAGTTGGGTATGCATGTTGATTGCATTCCTATGTGGTGTACATATGTTTGCACCTATGGATCTAGATGTTCTTGGACTAGTTTTTCTGGATGTGCTTGTTGTATTCCTCCTCGCCTTTCTTTTTGTTGTGACCAATTCACCATAGAACACAGCTACATTAGCTAGAATAAGACAGGGAAAAAGATGGAAGAAAACGTATTGTACCTTTTTTTGGTCCCATTAAGTGGACATTTAGCTTGTCCATGTCCTAGTTCACCATACTTCTTGCACTTGTTCTTACCCTTTATTTAACCTACCTTCTTGCCATTGCCACCCTTTTCTCGGCAATTCTTAAATCTTAGTGTTCTAGGTCTTCCAGCAAATCTCTTGACAAGTGGTGATAGCAATTGAAATCCTGGATATACCTTATGCCATTGGCTTTTATCTATCAATGGCTCTATTACACCTTGGTATGCAGCCTTAAATCTCTCTTGTGAGTAATAGTCATGCATATAATCCTCTAAGTTAATATTATGTTGATTTGTTAGAAAACTCAGGGCATGTTCACAAGGATTCCCTATGCGCTGCCACTCAAGGCAAGTGCACTTATGTGTAATTGTCTTGACTACATGCCTCAATTGGCCAGTGTTTGTATCCCTCACCTCTACACTCCAATCAGCAGATCTATCAACTTTCAGATGACCTAAGCCTCTTGTCTTGCCATTCAACTGGTGTATGACAACTGGTAGTATCCTACCTTCTAGTCTTGCAGGAATCCTTCTCTTATTAAACAGCACCATAATCATCTCTCTCAGCCTATCAGCTAGTTAAACAACAAGCAGATCCTTGATATCCCTCACCTTATTGTTAAAGGACTCTACAAGATTGTTATTAATGTAATCACACTTGATTTTCGCATTGAACATGTACCTCATCCATAGCGTATCGTGGTTTCTTTGAAGGTAGTCAGCCACTTCAGAGCATGCTTCTAACACCTTGTTCATTGGGTGATCAAATACCTCAAGCCTCTCAAGCCTGTATGCCCTAGCTGTAGGCCACATATGTCTAGAAAAGTCACCATGGAATTTCTTCAGAAAATTTAGCATAAGATATCTGACGAGGATATAATAATCCTCAATTTATTATTTATCTATAAGTAGTATTATTGTGTCATTATACTTCTTGAGTATACCCCTTATTCGTAAGGGAGAAACTCAGCTAGGTGGTCGTAAGCCCTTTACGACCACTCCTTGGTCGCAACCCTTCCACGACCGCCTGATGATTGTAAGTCTTTCTACGAGAATGATATGGTTGTAAGTAGTTCTACGACCACCCTATGGTCAGACTTTTCTACGACTAACTTAACTTCGACTGGTTTGTCTACTACAACCTACTACATCATGGATTTATCTGATAAGGCAGTTAATGTGCACATTTATTCTCTGGAATAACTGCTCATAACTCCTTCCTACCTTTAGCGATGACCGATAGACAAAAGGGATACCACGTCTCTGACAATAACTTCCGTCAGATGGTTATCATGCTCAATGTTAAGACGCCTCTTAGCATAGAGCAACCGCTACCTCTTCGCATGCTATATAAGGGCTGACATCAGGAAGGAGCGAGAGGGGGCAACAGAAGCAATGTAGAATCAAGGAGTGTAGGACATTCTGCATTAGACTTTCCTTGACTGTAATCACAGCACTCAGTATAGCCACACAGAACTAGGGTTATTATTCTCTCAAGAGAAGGCCTGAACTTGTATAAATCTCTGTGTTTTTTCTATGTGTGGTCAGGCATTTGAGAGATTCCCCAAACCAAATAATCATATATAAGATCGATATTAAAACATCGACAATGTCTGAAACACTCCCTCTGCTCAGCTTGAGGGAACACCTCTTTCACTGCATTTTCTAGTTTCTTGCAAGTATCTATGCACACTAACAAGACAAGAGGATCACTTATTGTCTTCTTGAGTTGTGTCATGAACCAGATCCAATTGTCCCCAGTTTCAGAATCAATGAATCCAAAACTTATTGGAAACATCCAGTTATATCCATCTAGAGCTGTCACTGCAGCTAAATGCCCATTCCACTTGCCATTTAGAGCTATTGAATCTACACTAATGCATGTCTACAACCATCCACAAAACCCTCAATGCAGGGCCTAAATGCAATAAAAAAATCTATGAAAGTACACATTACCTTTAACTCTTTTTGTGTCTATCTCTATAACAATTCTAGGGGACACCAGCTCAATCTTAACCTTGAAGTTGTACAACAAATGAAAGCTTTCTTCGAAACTTCCTTGAATATCATCCACTCTTCTTTGTCTCTCATTTCAAACTGTAGCATATCTAATTGTCACATTGTATTCATTCTCCAGCTTTCCTTGTAGCTCCTTGGCTCCCATATTAGGATTCCTCCTTTAAGATAGTTGATGCTCTGTTTGCCACCCAAGTCTGAGATGTCCTACTACTCTTGATCTTACTGCTTGATACACATTTGCGCATATCAGCTAGCTTATTTACCTTTCAGAAAATAAATAAAGTAGTAAGTACAAGAGAAATAACAATTGGACAATTAGTTCTTGCAGAAGTATTAGTACCCTAATAGTTCTGTTATCTAGCAACTCTACAAGAGCCCATAAACCTGGTATGGTTAGATTTCTTTGCGGTTATATCAAATTCCTCATTTATAGCATATTATTTGATGGCCATTCTGAAGGCATTCATTGAAGGGAAAGTATCATCAATCTCAATCTTTGGATTATCCTTATCATACATAATGTGTTGTTCCTCAGGTATGTCATCATACACTAGGATAGCTGCACCATAAGTGTCATCAGGTGCATCATCTATGCCGCCACCAGCAGCAACATTAGGAGCAACACCATCACCACCAGCAACAGAAGCTTTGACATCCTCATCCCTCAAGCCCAGAAGAACGTACATCTCATTCATAGGAACATCTTTCTCCTTCTGATTAAGGCCTCAAGCAATTTGAAGATTTGACCAATCCATCCTACCTTCTGTAATGCCATATCTGGATCAACCCTAATCGAGAGTGGGGAAAACTGAGTTAGGGGCATGTTACTCCGTTCGTTTATACCCACATCGAACACAAAATCAACCAATAAAACACACTGTAGAGGGGAGTTTACATACCCCTCAGGATCCATCGTGTGCGCTGCTTTAATTCCCGCGAGCTCAATCCAGATCCATGAAACAACCTAGGGTTTTATGAATCGACGAAGGAGATGTTAGGAAAGGAGATGTTACCTTAGACGAAGCCACAGCTGCGGCCACGTCGCTGTTGCCGTAGATGTACCGTCGCATCGCCTGCCCAATTGCCGGGGTCACTGTTGCCGTAGATGTACCGTCGCATCGCCTGCCCAATTGCCGGGGTCAGGAGAGGAAAGGGGGTGGAGAGTGGTTCGATCAGGTTTGAGATCAAGGCCCGACTAGGCCACATAGAGCTACTCCAATCGGGTCTTAAAGGTAAGATGGCCATTTCATCTTGGGTTTAAGATTCGATTAATGAAAAATGATTTTAAATTCAAAAAGTGACACAATCGATTGGCACATGAACTTTATGTCAAAAGGTTTGTTACCGTATAAGAGGACATTTTATCCATGGCTCTCCAAACTTTATGGCAAATGATTAATTGCACCTTGCTCAAATGCCCAAAACGCAACTTACATTTGTTGTACACGTCAGCAAATCATCCGGGTGTAAGTAACAACAGAGGTTTTGAGAATGCGGATTACCCAACTGGTAGCTCTCTTCCCTTGGTCCGGCGTGCACATTCCAGCACAGAAATGTGGGGAGATGTGTGCATGAGAGAAGAGGCAGATAGAAATACATAACATAATAATGCTTTGTTCCATATACAACACCGGTTGTAAGCTCGGCAGCACAGGAACTGCTACAAACAAGTGCTGCAGGTCAGCAAGCACCTTTCACTAGTCCCTACACTAACAACCTAACATAAACCAAAAGGATATGTACATCAAATCAGAGATTCAGAGTTCAGAGCCACCCAGAAAATGATACCATTGTTAGGCACTGTCAGCTGCCCAGCTCTTCTTGACGAGCAATACCACAGTGGCTGGCTATTACCTGCGTGCATCCGCACCAGGTGGCCGAGCCTGACTTGTCTGCTGGTCTGCGGGGTTCAAATAGCGTCCAAGCGCTTGATTGTAAGCAGCACCTGTCAGACTGCCTCTCATCTGCCCGGTGGGGCGCCAGTTTTGCTCCACGGGAAGATCCGGGAAGCCATCGGAAGTTCCGGCATAGGGTGGCACGCTCGGAGCCAGAGAAGCAGGTGGTAGACTGGCGGGCTGCAGGCGTGGTGATGCCTGTGGAATTGCTGGACGGGGGGGCACTGCTGGCAATCTCAATGCCTGGCTGCGCTGCGCAGAGAAGAGATGACTGTGAATGTCTGGGCTGATTGAATTGCCTGGTTGGGTAGGCATGACCTGCGGAACTTCAGCAGTTTGAGGCAGGGGCGCTCGTGCAAGTTGACTCATCAGATTGCTCACTAGTAGCTGATCAACGTGCTGGTGCTGTTGCGTAGGGGGTGCAGCATAGGCATTAGCACCTCTAGTATGTCCTGGGCCTCCTGACGGCAGTCTTATACCCGTGAGATGTGGTGCAATAGCCCGACCATGCAAGTGATTTGAGGTGTTGCGCATGTCCTGCCAACAATTATGATTCTGTCAACAATGTTGTTAAGATAAACTTAATCCAAGCAAAACGTACAAAAAAGATGTATCGTGACAAGTTGTATCGTGTATTAAACTGTAAATATCATTATATCAACCTTTTAGGTGCTTGCGTCAACACACTTGCTAGTAAACAGCCACTCACCAGGGCACGTACCATCATATCATACACTTGTGCAGTTGCCATACACAAGCAAGACAGTACTCAAGTATGTAACTAAGAGAGTGAAGTAATTCAAACTAGTTACCAGGTACCTCTCAAATAGCTCAGGACCAAATGACACATTTTTCAACCTCCAAATCACTTTACCATACTAGTTCTGGAGCAAAGTCAGGATGGCTTCACACTTAGTATTACAGAAACTAAAGTCATCAACTGGTTCTGCTGTGACTGCAAGTTAATATGTCGTGCAAGGTGATTCTACTGGAAGATAAAACAGTGCTACAATATGTTGGTAATTATCATGATTTAGTGACTTGAAAAGATTGTTACCTGTTGTGTTGACTGTAGATGCATCATCGAAATGGCATCAGGAGCCCTTGATAGTGGCCCAACACCAGTATTCATCGCAGTGATGACACTGTCTGCATTTGTCACCTGATGAGTTTGGTATGTTGAAGAGGCTGAATTAGATTGTGGGATAGGTGGACAATTGAAGACATTTGGTTGCATCCTTCTAGATAACCCAGGGTTCTGTGCTGGCGCTGCCAGAGCCTGGACTGCTACAGGCTCTCTCCTAACATTTGTAGGTATAGGAGGCCGTGCTACCTCCGATCCAGGTAGTGGATCTATCAGTGATTGCAACTGCACCATATCGGGATGTGTTCCTTGTAAAACTTGATGCATGGAAAATGCTGAATTGGAGGTTTCAAGAGAAGGAGAGACGGCATCCGTGATAATAGGACGCAGAATATCTTGAGGCAGAATAGACTCCAAGGTACCAAATGAACTAGACTCCAGTCCACCAGTAGAAGGTACCAACGAATTTTGGCAATAAGTAGAAGTGGCATTGCTGCACCCATTATTTCCACCTACATATAGATCTTCAGGCTGAGCAGTTGTGCTTATAGACAAATCCGGAAGGTAGTCTGCCACAGATAAATCTTGACTATTCAACAGAGGCTTCATGTCTTCTGAAGCAGATGCCAAACTCATTGGCAGATCACCATCATCATTTTCGTTTATCAGGTCTATGACATCAGAAGGAGTTGCATCAGTTTCTACAGTATCCCCGTTCTGCTGAATGACTTCATCGTGTCTATCTGATTTCTCATCATGAACTGAAACAGCTTTCCAAGATCCATCAGGGAACACAAGAATATCGGTGATATCATCTCCAGTTTCTTGTAATACCTGGGAGAAAAAAGGAGATCAATCACATCAAAAACATAATGAGATGAAAAAATGTGCAAGGACATTATACAACTTGCCTTAGCCATCTTTTGATCGATACGTAGGTCAATGAAATTTGAAGGAGTATTACAACATGGACAGCGCCAGGTCGGCTTCCTCAAGTTCATCTCCATGTAAATATCATAATCAAAACACTAAACAATACAGGCTATGTTATTATTTTAGTTGAAAGAAAAATTTCAAGCCATCAATACAAACAAACAGATGAAATCTATACCTGATAGTGTTTGCATAGGCGCCCTTTAATGGGAATTTTTATGCGCCTAAAACTGCAACAAGAAAAGGCAACAAACATTTTCAAGTTCAGCATCAAAAGGAAACTCACTAGCATTTTTCATTCAAACATATATATAAGTAGAATTTTTCCAACATTTTACCAGCCACCAACAGTCTAGACAGACACATGGACTACCAGAATACTTATTATAAGGTGAATGAATGGTCCAAATATCCAACTGAGTGAATTGTAACATAGTCACATACACATGCAAGATATCGTTACCTTTTGCACCTTTTAAATCACCAACCAGACACAAAACAGAATTAATATGCCAACTAGATATTAAGAAAGAATAGTTCTTATAGAGGTTATTTGTCCTTTCTACCTGCAAGAACTCACTTGAGACCTTGTAGTAAACGTACATACATATACATAACAGGATTAAAGATGCCGAAGTTTCGTCAACATGGAATAGTTGAAACATAATAGAGCAAAGTATATTCCATGAAGAACACAATACAGTACCTTATGGGACACTTTAGGGAAACTCTTGATGGTCCTTCAAGTATATCAGAATCTACACAAAATTCAAGAGGTGTTACAATGAAATTTTCCATTCACATAAAAGAATAATTGCTATTTTAATTTGAGTCCAGAAATTATCAAAACATACATAAAACATATTGAACATGTGTTCCACATTGAAAGAATTAAAATAAATTTTGCCCACCAGGAGGATCAATGGTGACTGGTTGGGCATAGTCATCGAGTTTTGGAGCATCAAAGGACCTCAAGTTGTTCACAAATGCTACAGCTATGATATAGTTAGCTGCAACGTAAAACTAAATCAGCATAAAATTAAAATTTTGTGTATGCTTCTGAAGTAGATATGAAATGACAGAACATCATGACCAAGCATACCATTAAAATATCCAACAGCTTGTATGATGTTTGCCCCGTACTTGAGCATCTTGGTAATATCAGTGGGGAACTGGGGTCCTGTTTCCTGTTACATTGTTTAAAAGGCATGAAATCAGGTTGCTTTGACAATTGAAGCTTAACCACAGTCCACTTGTTGCATAAGGCTTCGAGGTCAATGCAAAACTAAATGACAGGAAGTAAAGACCAGGATGCTGAACAAAACACTAACCATTGAAACATTAGTCCTCTTGTCCACGCCTTTTCCATTTACTAAAAAGCTGAAACATAAAAATATCAATCAAGTTTATTGGCTTAAACATTTTCAAGCATCAAAGAAAAGAAAGAAATGCACCTCACATGTGGTGGGCTTGTGATACATGATGAGGCATCTAATTTTTCCTTTTGGACAACAATTAGATTCTGCAAAGGTGACATGCAGAAGTAAAAATTAAGAGGTATGAGAATTATAATACATAGTCATGAATTCCTGCCAGGCCGTCATGATATTCTTGTCATATCTAATCACTCCCTCAGTTTTTTTTTAACGAAAGAGGCAGGAGCTCTGCCTAAAACTCTTTATAGCACGAAGAAACAAGCATACAGAGACATGATCAAAAGATCAGAAGAAAGGAAAAGGGAAAAAACCGAAAGGGGCAGCAGCCCCCGGCATCCCAAAGGGGGCAGGCCAGCTACAGCGGGGAGAACGGAACTAAAAGAGCTAGGAGATTAGGGATTTGCATCCCCTGCCCTTCTGATGCAGGTCCTCTAACCAGGTACGCAACACGCTGTGCACACAACGTTTGATTTTAGAAAGTCCTTCTATTTCTTTCCTTCCACAAATTCCAGCAAATATAGATGACTATTTTGTTGAATTTCCTCTTGTCTTTTTGGCTAGCCCTTTGCTGGCTTGCTACCACCATTCCACTAAGGTACCAAAACCCAGCGGGCTAACGAGGGTGGAGATGTCGCAACTTGCCCAATTTAGGACTTTGGACCAGACTTGCTGAGCGAAGGGGCAAAGCAGGCACAAATGAGTAGCTGTTTCAGGTTTTTGGTTGCACAAAACACACATCGGTTGATGAGGCTATCCATTCTTTGCTAAATTGTCTACCGTAAGGATTTTGTCCTGACACATAAGCCAAGCGAAGAATTTGCACTTGTTCTCCGTTTGCGCCTTCCAGACTAGGTTTGAGTTATTACATCGCATGCTTCCTTAGAATTGCAGGAGGTATGCCGATTTTACGGAATATTGGCCATTAGGCGTTCCATTCCAAATTATGTCATCCTCTGCATGGTGGTTGAGTTGGACATTTTGGATCTTGGCCTAGAGCACTACGAATTCGCGGAGTTGAACCATCGTGTGGATTCTCCTCACTGGTCTGATCCAATTATTTCCTTACAATTCTTTGTGTACAGTTCTGTGCTTCCTGGTAGCTATCTTGTAGATGTTGGGAGCAATGTTCACTAGGGACTCTTTTTGAAGCCATCGACTATGCCAAAGTTGGCTTTGCGGCCATTACCAAGGTTAACTGTTGTGGCCGCCTGAAATAGCTGTCTGTTAATGTTGTCACAAGGACCTGCGTGTTCGAGAGAAAAAAATGTTGTCACAAGGAGTCTTCGACCCTATCCAGGGCTTGGATGTATTTTTCCATTCGAACCACAGCCAATTGAGGCGAAGCGCCCGGCTGAATTTTTCGAGGTCAAGTATCCCTAGCCCACCTAGCTCTTTTGGCCAACAGACTTCATCCCACCTTACCAAGCAGTCCCCGCCACTAGCTTTGTTGGATCCTTTCCAAAGGAAGGATCTATCGCCTGATCTTGTCTAGCTTCTTCTTTGCCCACTTTGCTAGAGGGAAGGCTGTGAGGTGATAAGTTGGGAGCACGGTCAAAACTGAGTTTATTAGAGGCAGTCTGCCTGCTGACGATAGGAGTTTCCCTTTCCATCTTGGAAGATGTGCTCCTACTTTCTCTATGAGGGGGATGATGTGCTTTTTTTGTAGCTTGTGCGTATGCAGCGGTAATCCCAGATAAAGACAAGGGAATGCCTTGCAAGCACCTGGGAAAGGTTCCAGCGTATCTTGGATGTCGATACTCTCACATCTGATTGGATATATAGCACTTTTTTGGAGGTTGGTTATCATGCCGATCACATTTCCAAAAACCTGTAAAATCTGCTGGATGGCAGTGATCTCCACTTTGACCGAGTTAATGAAAATCGCCGCATTGTCTGCATAAAGGGATGTTCTCATTCTCATCTTGACTGATTGTAAGAGTATTGGGGAGAAGATGCCTTGATGAGTTTCAGGATCCATGATCTTTTGTAGAGGGTCGATTGCAAGGATGAACAGCATGGGAGACAGTGGATCTCCTTGCGGAACCCCTCGGGCATAGTGGAAGTTGTGCCCTTGAAGGCCATTTATTATCACTTTGGAGGTTGCTGATCCAAGCATGATGGCCATCCAGTCTCGCCATCTTTGTCCGAAGCCGATTTGTTCTAGTGCCTCTAGCAGGTATCCCCAATGAACAGAGTCAAAGGCTTCCGCTATGTCTAGCTTGAGGAAAAGAGTGGGGGCTTTTAAGTCTGTGGATGTCCCATATCACATTTTGCGTGTAAAGGAAATTGTCTTGGATGCATCTTTTTTGGATGAAAGCGCTTTGGCTTTGCGAGACGATTGAATTGAGGTGGGGTGCGAGGCGGTTTGCCAGAACCTTGCAGAAGATCTTGCCCACACTGTGGATAAGGCTGATAGGACAATAATCTGTTATCCTGTTTGCATCTTCCTTCTTTGGTAGGAGAACAATGTTTGCCATGTTCATTAGCTTGAACTAGTCCCCACGGAGGGCGTAGAGGTGTTCGAAGACTAGTAGTAAGTCTTCTCTGATGACGTCCCAGCAGGATTTGTAGAATCAACCGATAAAGCCATCTGGGCCTGGCACTTTCTCTAAGAGCATAGAGAAAACTATGTCCTTGATTTCTTGCTCCTGAAAGGGGTTTTCTAGGTGTAGGTCATGATGATGGTAGTTTAACGAATTCCAATCAAAGGTCATTCCTCTAATCTCAAGACGACTGAGGTGAGTGCTGAAATGCTGAAAGTTTTTGTCTTTTTCTTGCTGTGTGATGGCTAGACCCGTGTCAGTTTGAAGGAATTGGATGTGGTTTTTTCTTCTCGCATTTGCCTTCAGGTGGAAGAATTTGGTATTTGCATCTCCTAGCTTGATCCATGTTAACCTGGATCTCTGTCTTATCCTAGCCTTTTCCATGGATGCTAGGCCAAGACATCTCGCTTTGAGTTGGGAGCGGAGCTCCTTTTCTTGCGACGAGAGGGAGCGGCTTTCTTGGGCCTTGTCAAATTGGAAGATGATTTCTTTCACAATGGCTAGTTGTAGTCTGTTGCTTCCCTCTGTTGACCGTGCCAAGCGTTTAAGCGCCTTTGCCGTGCGACAGAGCTTGATATGCATTCTTTTGATAGGCTCTTGTGAATGCAAGTGTTTGCTCCATGCTTGTGAGACCATGTCCATAAAGCCTTCAAGTTTGGTCCAATGGTTCTCAGACCAAAACATATTGGCGGGTTTTCTTTGGAGCTCCCCATGGAGAAGCGGTGCATGGTCAGAGATGAGGGTTGGGAGGGCATGGAGGACAGACAAAGGGAAGAGAAGGTCCCAACTGGTTGTGCAGAAAACTCGATCAATTCTTGTGTGGGTTGGGTTGTCCCTCTCATTGCACCATGTGAATTTTCTGCCGAACAGACTAATTTCTTTAAGTTCGGCATGGTCTAAGGCAGCTTTGAACGCCGTCATCAACCGCCTATTAAGGTTGTCATTGCTTTTGTTGGCTACTTGATAGATCATGTTGAAATCTCCAAGGACTAGCCATCTGCTATGACTCAAGGTCGGTGGTAAATTGCGAAGGTCTTGCAAAAAGTGAAGTGTTTGGTCATCGTGTTGAGGGCCATAAACACCCATGATGGACCAACTTGTTCCATCCTCCTTTGTGGTTAAGGTGGCAGTAATGGAGTTTGCTGTTGATGTTGGTTGTGATAGCACAAAATGGTTTTTCCGAGCAGGCCAGAAGGATCCCCCTCTTGCCTGTTGTGCTGGTAGGTAGCAAAAATTGTCGACAAAAGGAGTGCCCAGGGTGTCGATGACTATGGCTTTGTCAATGGTCGCCAACTTTGTTTCCTACAAGCAGACCACTGAGCTCCTAGTGCTTTGAATTAACTCACGCACTGCGTTCCTCCTAGCAGGGGTGTTGAGGCCTCTGATATTCCAATTTAGTATTATGCAATTTCTTTGTGCCATGGAGGAGATATGGCTGGCACCTTGATGGGAAGAAAGTGAGTGCAGCATGGCAGGTCTGGACTGATAAGATCATGCAAAGAAATGACATGGGGCAGAAATACGAAGGCACTGATCTCAGATTTGCAAAGAAAGGCAGACATCCATTTAGTAATTTTTGAGGCCAGAGACAGGTGCAAGTGACCCTTGGCAGCAGAGCACAGTACAGCAGAAGGTGAGGGTACAGGAGTACGCGTCCTCAGCGACAACATGGAAGAAGGCAAAGAGCTAAACGTAGAGGGATACAAGTGCGTGCCCCTGTTGACTGCGAAGGTTAGGCAAAAGGTAATATATTGAGTTCTTCATGAACCTGCAGTAGGGGCGGCTGCAGCTGGTAGCTTTCATCAGGTGGCCTATTCTTTGGGCCCGACTGCAGGAAGAGGCATGTTGAAGTCCTCTACCCCAGCCCAGTCAAGGCTGCTATTGCTTTGATGGCCGGCACTATCAGGGGACCCTTGAACAGGTCCAAGTAGTTGTGGATAGTATATTCGGTCTCATGTGCCAAAGGCCCGAGGTTCTTCTGCAGCAGTTCTTTTGCCCTCTCATCCAATGCTGACTTGGTCGCTGACTTTACCACTGGATGAGCACAATGATGAATTTTGGTTCCTTTAGCCTTCCAGCCTGTCGGCTGTTTGTCCTTTCTCTTGTAAGAGTGCATTAGAGGAGAAACGAGGGACTTGGTCGCTTCTGCAATGAACTGAAGCAAACTCACAGCTTGGGCATCCTGATTTGGACTGGTGGTGGAGCTGATGTTGTTGCTGTCCTCTTGGGTGAAGACGACATCATGTTCTTCTTGGTTGCTGTCCCCCATGTTGGAGTTGATGTCCTGCACACCCTGGCTGCCTTGCAGCAGCAAGAAAGCAGGGGGTTGAGGGCCTTGGGGAGGGGTGGAGCTGATGATGTTGCTGTCCTCTAGGTAGAAGATGGCGTCTTGTTCTTCTTGGTTGCTGTCCCTCACGTTGGGGTTGATGTCCTGCACTCCCTGGCTGCCTTGCAGCAGCGAGAGAACAGGGAGTTGAGGGTCTTGGGATGGGGTGGAGCCAAGGTTCCAAAAACCGGAACCGGAAAAAATCCCGGTCGGAGGCCGGTAACGGTAACCGGGCGGTTACCGGCCGGTTACCGGAAAACCCGGTAAAAAACCGCTCACAATTTAAAAATCAAAATTTGAATTTTGAGATATTTTGAAACCGGTAACCGGAAAAACCGACTGGTAACCGGAAAACCGGAAAAAAACCGGCCAAAATTCGAAAAATCAAAAAATTCATACCGGCCGGTTTTTCGGTTACCGGTCTCCACTGGTAAAACCGGTAACCGGCGGTTACCGGCCGGTAACCGCCGGGATTTTGAACCATGGGTGGAGCTGCTGTCCTCTAGGGTGAAGATGGCGCCTTGTTCTTCTTGGTTTCTGTCCCCCACGTTGGAGTTGAAGTCGTGCACTTCCTGGCTCCCTTGCAGCAGCGAGAGAGCAGGGGGTTGAGGATCATGAGGGAGAAGGGGGGGGCTGCGGGGCGCCAGGACAGGGGCCCCTGTCTCCCGCGTGGCAGCCACCCAATTGGCCTCAGGTTGCTCCTGGGCAGCGAGGCCGAGGTAAATTGGCAGCAGCTTTGTGGAGCATCATCGCAGGACGAACGAGGTCAGACGCCACAGCCAGGGCGTCCTTGAAGGTTTGATATTGTTGTGGTGTTAGACCTCAGCCAAGGCGTCCTTGAAGGCTTGACATTGTTGTGGTGTTAGACCTCGCTGGGACAGCTGTGTCTCTTCATGCATGGGGCCATGCGTCTGCTCTTTGAATGGCGGAGACGAAGGCCTTGGTAGGCTGTACAGCCCTCTTGGAATGTACTCCTGAGAGTGATAGATGTCGTCAGAGACTTCATCCCGGCGAAGTTGGTTGGCAGCTGGGTGGAGGTGGCGTCGGCGGCCTGTGGCTGGGGACCGGTGACGGTTGTCCCTCCATCGACCCGGCGAGCGTTCCCTCTTGCGGTCTTCACGGCCAGCACGGGAAGAGCTTCTCCTGAATAGGTCATGCCAGGAGCGGTGGCTTCCTGCCTTCGGCCACGGCAGTCGGAGTCGTCGTCATCGTCTCTGCGCCTTTCGTCGCGGTGGTCATAGTGATGACCTCGCCTGCTGCCATGCCAATCGCGCTCCTCATCGACAGCTCCGAGCTGCCAGTCAAAACTTTGATATGCGCGGCCTCACTAGTTGTTGGCCGTTGGTGGCAGTGCCGTGATCGGTGGGAGCTCTAGAGAAGTCTTCCAATAGGTCAAGATGTATGATGATCTTGAACTTGAGCCCCTCCTTGATCATTTCTTGGGGCAGGCCTCTTGCCCCTCTCGCAGGAGATGAAGCATCAATGGATTTGTCGTAGAGGGAGAGCCAATGCACCTTGGGATCTTGTCAGAGTTTGTCGTCCATGCCCACAAGTTGAGGGTGGAAGTGTCCTTTTGCCAGGACTGGTCCTCCACGCAGTAAAAAACACTCCCTTGCCACCACAACAGCAGCCACCTGTTCGCTCCAGGCATGGATGGGGACGCCCTCCAAGCAGAGGCGCACATGATGCTTCATGGAAAAGTGCACCCCATGTCCCTTGACCCACCAAGGTCTGACATGGATTTTGAGGTTGCCGTGGCTGAAGCTCTCCAAGTTGACCGTGGCACCACGGTGGTGATGGTGGACGAACTGAACTAGAAATTCTCTGGGTGGTGCCTCTTGGACATGTCTGACCAGTGGATGCCAAACTCAGAATGAAACGCCTCGTCGACGAAGCTAAGGGTCTCCTCTGGTGCGTCCGGTCTGCTGCCTCCCAGCCAAGCCACCGCCCAAAGGTTGGTGAACTTGCTGAGCGCCCTTTCCATGTCGAGTGTGATAGGCAGTACATTGGAGTCGTCACTTGGGCGGTTTGCAGCGGCGCTGATGCCAAAGGCCGCCATTGGAGCAGTCGGTGTATGAGATTGTAGGGGATAGAGGTGAGCTTTGTGGCGAGGCAGGGGATGGGGAGGTTGGAAGAGAGGCAGGCTTTTGCTTTGTGTCCATTGCCAGAGCACCACCAACACTTTATAGGGTCTCTGCAGGCAGCAGCTAGGTGGTCAGCAGCTAAGCAGTTGAAGCATTTACCTCTAGTTCTTCTGAGAAATTCCTCTCTACCTAAGTTGAGACCTTGTGTGCACCGATTGGTGAAGGTGGTAAGTGCTGGAGCCGTTGTGTAGGCTGGAGCCATCCTCTTGCGCCACCAGTACTGAGGCTTCGCCAGAGTCCACTCCAGATCTTCCTCGCGCTCTGTGGAGATCTTGGCTATAGGGGCACTCTTCCTTAAAGCTGCTGCCGTTGAGGTCTCTGGTTTCTCTCACGGAGCAGTAAGGGGGGGGAGCTGGGCAGTGAGAGGGGGTTGGTGCCGAGCTACTCTCGAGGTAGGAGATGGCACTGGGGTCGGGAGGAGCCTTTAAGGCAAGATTTTAAGACAGGTCGTTGAGGTAAAGCTTGGGCGGCCGAGCCAGCTGCTGGCGAAGAGGGGCACTCTTTCCCCCTTTGCGCGGAGATGGCACTGGGGGCAAAACGCACCCAAGCTCTGCGCGGGGAGGAGAGCGGCTGGCGGGACGGCCGGATCAGTGGGATTTTGGGCCGGAAAGGAGGGCTCAGCCGGGCGGCCGGCAAACTCAATCTCCGACCGGATGGGGGTGGGCTGGTTTGTGAGGGTGTTTTGGGGGGTCCGCTCCTGCCAGAGGAGGGGGGAGGGTAGGAGGGATTTGGGGAGGGGGCGGAAGCGGCGGGCGGTGGCCGGGGTGGGATGGGGGATTTGGGGCAGACAGGCAGGGTAGGCGCAGTCGCCAGAGCAGCGGACCGCGAGGGGCACATAACGCTTTCTCTCTAAGAAGAACGCCATTGAAAATAGAATGGACTTGTATTACTCCCTCGGTATAACAATACCAAATACGCACACATATATGAGATTTCGCATTAATGAGCATACAAGCACAAACTCTATGCAACCAGTGGTTTTTGTTGACAGCTAAAAATAAAGAAAGGTAATCTAACAGTCTTTTGGCCACTATATTTCACAAGAGATATCACAGCTAACTAGATCTATTTCACTTCAAAATATTTTGAAGTACCAAGAACAAAGAGTGGACAGCTTGCAGCAACAACAAATTTACCAAGATTCAGTTGCCTATATGCAATCAATTTTACAGGATATGAATGACTATAAAAGTAGAGTTAATTACAGAATCAGCGCCTTCTCATATGCAACTTAAAGATGCAAAAGAGCATGATGCTACATACTGTTATGTGAAACCAGGGATATAAATCTCGGAACTGGTGCAAAACCCAGCCGGCGGCTGTAATGGTAACCAGCTGGTTACCGGAAAAACCGGATGAAATTCACATTTCAAATTTTGAATTTGGGCGGTTTGAAAAAACGAAAAAACCATTTAAAAACCGGGAAAAGCCAAAGAAAACCTAGAACAAAATATTGGGACTAGTATATTTATACATATTTAGTTCATACAATAGGTAATCTAGCACAAAAAAAGGCCTAAACCAACTAGAAAGTGTATTTGTAACCACGGAATTTCAGCCGGTTTTTTCCCTCCCAGTACCCACCGGGATTTTCGATAACCATCAGTTACCGGCCGGTAACCACCGGTTTTTCTATCCCTATGTGAAACGTTGTACAGAAACCTAAGAAGGTTGCACTTTGTTAAGATACTTCACCCTTTTGATCAAGAAACTCAAAATGAAACAGGTAATGAGTGAACAGTTCAATAACAAAAAACTAGCATCACTACACGAACATTTTAAATAGCATTAACGTCTTGTTGAGACAGCCCATTTAGGTAACAACACTGAAGATGTATCAAACAAATATTTCCCCTGGAACGATACTTACAATCTTTTCATCTCGAGGTAGATCCCTATGAATAAAAAAGTCGGCCATTAAAACATCATACCCAACCTGTAGGTATAAAATATATCAAAACCAGGGCTTCAGTTATGATTTATGAAACAAACCTTTATTGTTCATCAATAATACATCTTCATGTATGAGGATTAAGAATGCGCCAAAAGTGGCATAGTATTTAGAACAAAATGATCGACTTTTATGAAGTAGAATCGTGCAATTAGAGTATTTTAATTTAACAGATTAACAACCTTTGCTTCCAGAAAAGTGACTAGACGCTTGAACTTCAACCGAGGATAATACCTACGAAATAAACAAATGAAAATAACAAAGAGGATCACATTAAAACAAATAAAATGTGTTATGAAGCTAATGCATGACTAGGGATTTCAAAATTATAACCAAATGGGTTCTAAATTCAAAATTGACTTTTGAATATTAAACTAAACAATTGAGGATGCAAACTATAAATATGGATTAAATAGTTCCAAAAGATGAAATATAGCAGCTCTAAGCTAGAAATATTTGGATTTCATCTTCTATATTCTGATTGTTATTTTGGAAATATGAAAAGCTGATGTTCAAATTTTCAATTTAGTTTTCAAGTACTTTCACATTTTAAATTTCAACATCAGGTATGGAAGATTTGCATGTCACCTTGAATTTAAAATATTAATTTTTGAATCGAAAGAAAATTTTCACAATATAATTTTGAATAATAAAACAAGTTTCAAGAATGTGGGCTTTCCAATCTCAGATAATTAGAATTTCTTAAATTAACCAAGACAACAGGAAACGGGATGGCAGATGTCAACATCCAGCATTGCACCATTTTGCGTGCGTGCGTGCGTGTGTGTGTGTGTGTGTGTGAGAGAGAGAGAGAGAGAGAGAGAGAGAGAGTAATTCCTTACCTTGGCATTACTTGTGAAATAATTTCAAGCACAGTGCTGTCATTAGCTGGCTGGCTGAGGGGTGTGCAGAAGTTACCAGAGAACTGCATACCAAGAAAAAGTTATAAGTAGGTAAGCTGATATCTTAACGCCATGCTGCCACCAAGACAACAGGTATGCACCCTAAAAGGGAAAAAGTGCTCATAGAACAATGAACATAAAAGAAGAAAAGAAACACTTCATACACACCTCATTTGCCATTCTGAGAATGTCAGTGGAATCTGCAGGTTGGAACCATTTATTGAAACAAGCATTCTGCATATTATGTCAGAAAAATAAGCTCAAAAGGTAAAGAGTATAACTTGGGCATATAACACAATCAACATATGCATAAAACTCCTTAAATCGCTTGAAACAACTTCAAATAAAATGTGATTATGCAGCCAGTAAAGAAAACTAAACAGATACATCAATGGGTGGGACTAATGCATAACATGGTAATTGTTTATTGTTGTATACAGCAAAAGGTTATAGTAGAGCAAACATTGCACTGAAACAAATAATCTATTGATATATATGCAGTTAGAAAGGAAAAATGTTCTTCTCTATAAGTCTGTGTATGTTTGGGTTTGGAAATAAACCAACCTAAGTTAATTAAGATTGAATGAATGGGTCTTTCCTCATAAAATAATTGGGTTCTGGTTGATAAGCTTTTATCTGATATCTCATATATGACTGAGAAGGAAGGAAATTTACCTTGCATGATATGATTAGCACCATAACACAAGATTGTAGAAATGGATCTTTCCTCAGCTGATATACCTAGTCAAAATATTGGACTTCAGATTAATAACACACAACAAATTGTGCATACCTGAATTCACTAAATAAAGAAATGAGGACACTTTCTGTGAAAAGCTGAAATCATAGGAGGCGTTCATATTGGCTTTTGCTGATGTTTTTTGGTTTTGATTTATGAATAGTAACAGCTTGTAGAGAGATAGGCACTGGCGTGTAATTTTGGCCGATATAAATGAAGTCACTACAGTGTCTACTACAATCGACTAGTAGACCCCGCCTTGAAAAAACAATCCATTTGAAATCTAGGTACTATAAAAAAATTATTTACTATAGAAAAGCGGCTTTTAGAAACCAAAGCGAACATGGCCATAGTTCAAGGTCAAATTTGATAATTCTACAAGTCATATGTTCACTACCTCACATAACAAAGTTGGAAAGTACAGAGTATAGACAATATAGTCCTCCCTTAAAGCCATTGAACAGGACAGCAGGGCCACTAGTGGCAAATGTGAGAGGCAGGAAACGCTAGCTCCAGGCGGCAAGGGGAAGGTGATGGTACGCAGATGGTACTATCAAACCAAAGGATGGCACCTTGGGAGGGGTAACTCCAGCACCACAGGTAGGGGATAGTGTGGCAAGTGGCAAGGGAGGGCATGAGGTAGGAGATCAAGGAGTGAGCAATTGGGTGGTGGTGTACTGGTGTGTGAAGTGACACAAGGATCTCTACAAGGGGGTGTGTTTTCGTGAGCGGTGGCCACACAAAGACTATCCCGTCAAATAGTGGGATATATAGTGGGACATCTTCATCTAGCAGCTATCAAAATAATTTCATATGCACAAGAATAAATCACAAATCTAACAAGGTTTCCTATAAACTTAGGAATTAGGATCTTGCTAAAAGTATGCTCAGCTGTTGCAGTACTTAAAAGGGAACATAATATTACTTCACTTTCCAAATTAGATTCTCTATTCAGGCATGTTTATATTAATTTTGTTGGGAAAATATTGTTTTTATGCTACACATTTTTCCTATAGTTACTGCAATATATTTGAATTACAATTTACAAAGGCACATTGCAGACGCTGTGACAAGTTAAAAGAGATGTTATGGTAGTTCTATGAAGAAAGCTACCAGCCTATCAAGCATTCATTAAAATTCTAATGTTACACAACTTGCACTTCCAATTATGCATTTAAGTTATTTTGCTAAATATTCCCCTTTTGACCAAAGGCAAAATACCTAGCTCATAATGAAAGCTCGAAGTTCTTACAGCAGATATACATTCCACCTTTATACTACACTAAATTTATCACAATTCATAACTACTTTAATAATTCATTCCAACACTTAAATCATTCCTATCCTAGAAATAGCAATTATGGTCTAATAATTAACTCCCCAGCAAACAATTACCACATTCATTGAACCACTACTTGGACCAATAAAACATGCACCAAATTGAGAGAAATGCCCTAAAAAACAAGGGGAAATTGTCTGCTAGAGGAAGAGAACAAACAAAATTACCTTTTTCAAAATGTCGGGTATTTCACTGGCCATATTAGGAACATCACCGCCCGAGAGCGCGTAATCGATCCCTCTGCAAGCACGATAACGTGAAGAGTCACTACAGCGCCCACGAAACAGCGCGGCGGCCATAAACCCTAACCATTAGGAGACGGGAGGGGCAAACGCGCGGGATAATGGCGGGAGCACTAGGTGCCGCGCAATCGCGGGTGTGACCGGGGGGAGAGCCGGAGAGGCGAACCTGGCGAAGGCGTAGACAAGGTGGGCGAAGTCGGTGGACTGGAGGCCGCCCGTGCCGCCGCGGAAGTGGGCCCTGAGGCGTTCGCCAATGGCCCGCAGGCGGATCGCGTTTATCGCCACCGCCTGCTGCAGCTGCTCCTTGGTCTGCTGCGCCGGCGGCGTAAGGGGGGGCGCTGCTAGAGCGCCGCCGCCCGCCATGGCCGCGCTTTTTTTTCGTCGAGCGGCGAAGAGCGGACAGGAAAGAGTAAAGACGGTAGTGAGTTGGTGAAGCAGTTGCTGCAAAGACGAAAAGAAAATCTCTGCGGCATAGTTCGAGATTTTCGATGTAGTGGTGGACACTTGGCTGCCATTTTTTTAAGGTACAACGCAGTCGAACTTCATTATAGCCTTCACATATAAATGGGAGATTGGATAGTTGGAAAATTGAGGATTTAGGGGGTGTTTGGGACTGCTTCACAAACTCTGCTCCACGAATTCTACCGTGGAGCAGCTCCACAAAAAACCTAGAGTTTGTGGAGTACCCCTTTAGGTGCTCTCACAACTCTACCTTTTTTCCTCGAACAGAGTGCGTGGAGTTGAACCTGTTTGGCTAAAAAACATAGAGCGGAGCTGAAAAACGTGGAGTGGAGCAGTCCCAAACACCCCCTTACTCTCCACATCTCAATGACACGTGGGGTTATCATAAGTCACTGACACGTGGATCAGGAGGGTAAATCCTCAATTTCCATCTAAATGGAGGGTATATGATCAATTGCCAGCATATAAGGAGATTGGATCATATATCCTCCCTTTAGTTGGAAAATTGAGGATTTACTCTCCACGTCTCAATGACACGTGGGGTCATCATAAGTCACTGACACGTGGGCCAGGAGGGTAAATCCTCAATTTCCATCTAAATGGAGGGTATATGATCAATTGCCAGCATATATGGAGATTGGATCATATACCCTCCATTTAGTTGGAAAATTGAGGATTTACCCTCAACATCTCAATGACACGTGGGGTCATCATAAGTCACTGACACGTGGGCCAGGAGGGTAAATCCTCAATTTCCATCTAAATGGAGGGTATATGATCAATTGCCAGAACTAGTTACATACCTATATGTTGTAACGGAATTCATTGGATGTATAGAGAATCATGCTATGGAAGGTGTTGTTCTGATCGGTTGGAAAGTGGAGAGTGATGAAAAGTCAAAGAAATGGAGCGGTTAGAGGAAAATGGGCACATGATTATCAACTCGTTCTTTTATAATAGTAATGATTAAAGACCTACTTGTCGGTGAGTGTTAGGGAAAATTTATGACCTCTTTCAGGTAGTTACTTTGTCACTTTGTTTATATTCAACACCCGATTTCGGTTCCAAGCTGATCTTACACGTTTTAGTTTCGAAATGTACAGTGAATTGTTTTTTTGTTATTGTATACTAAAACATACTGATCTTTTCAGCTTATAGCTTCTCCAAACAAATAGAATAGAACAGTTTCTCTATCACCGTTTCAAAGCAATTTATCGGGACAGTATTTTTGAAGTGGTTTATCGACATTCTATTTGTTCACACAGGTTCTCACACTAGAATTAAAATCTATCAGCCACAACAAAAAAGAGCACACCTATAATGTGATCAATACAATTTTTCTTACATGTAGTTAATTTATCATTATTTAGTTTCAACGCTAGTTTGCCTGAGTTATAAGCGAATTATATGAATTGCAGTTCAGATGTAATCCATGAAAATTAAAGGCCTACACGTCTGTGAGTTTTTATCTATAGTGTATGACAATTTTTCGTACGTGTATGTACTTTGTCGCTTATTTCAGTTTCAACACTGGGTCGTATCAGATATAAGTGGATCCTACATATTGCAGTTCGAAACGTATACGAATTGGATTTCTCTTGCTGTATGTAATGTAAAATAAAATGTAAATGATGTGGACACGCTTACTAAGCGCTTCGAGCGTGTGTACCAACGTCGTGCACAGGAGGGAGTCGCCAAGGCAGAACGCATGGACGTCGGGCCAACCACGGTGCAATCGACAGCCAGTGTGCTAGATGCGGAATCGTGTAGGCATGGATATGTTTTCTTAGTAGTTATTAGTTCCTATTTGCATAGATTGTTAGTTTCCCTTCTACCAGATTGCTTCCTTGATTAGTTAATAAGATATGTGTTTAGTTTGTTAGGAATGGCACCTCGGGTTATAAGAGGTTAGTCGAATAATTGAAAGGGTAAGCAAGAATTACCTCTTCTCCTATCTCTTCTCCCGGCTGTCCCTAATTCTCACCTTGTCGGTCGTCAGGCTTCTACCATAATGCCTCCATGGCGCTCCTACCTTCTTCCTCGCCATCACCCCCATACTCGTTATCACCTACAATCCAACCCAGTGCATACCCAACCCATTGGTTTGGATAGCTTGTTGCGAGCAATTTTTCTGGGGTCAATAGACCGGCGAGAGCTACAAGGTGTGGTTGGCATCATATCACATGACAGGAACCATGCAGCAGTGGTACATTCAATTCCAACGCGAAGCGGGAACCCCAACATGGCAGCGCTTCATAGAGCTTTGCCATCTCCATTTCGAGCCTCCTATTAGTAGCAACGCCCTTGAGGACCTCGTCAAACTACGCCTCACAAGAACTGTGGTGGAGTACCAAGACAAGTTTTTGGCACTTCTCTATCGCATGAATCCGTTGGCTACTCGTCAATAACTCCAACTCTTTACATCGGGTCTTTCTGACTTACTGTGCACGGACGTCGAGCTTCACCAGCCAGAAGATCTTCATGTGGCCATGAGCCTGGCATGCTATTACGAGCTACGGGCTCAGGTGGCCTTGTCTCACTCGCCGGTGAGGTCCTCCTTGCGGCCACCGTTCAGGCCACGTCTTCACAAACAGCACGCGTCGAAGTCACTCAATCCTCTAGCTCCACTAGGGCAGCAGCCATTCAAGTACCTCTTAGGGGCGGAGCTAGATGAGCACCGCAAAAAGGGCCACTACTGCAAAAAAAAATCATCACAAACGATTTCGTGAGCTGTCTGAGTTTATGGGTTAGTAATGACATGAGGTCATCACCAATGATTTTTGAACTGTCTGTGATACATATTATCATAGACAGTTGTTAACTCATAATCGTCTATAATAATTTACTATCTCATAACCATCTATGATGGATTACTATCACAGACGATTTATAGTAGAAACTATCTGTAATAGCTGATGTATCACAAATGGTTTCAACTACAACCGTCTATGATATATCAGCTATCACAGACGGTTTCTACTACAAACCGTCTATGATAGTAAACTATCACAGACGGTTATAAGTTAATAACCATCTGTGATAGTCTACTACAAACCTATATCCTTTTATGTTTGTTAGCTAACGTCAGGAAATACTAGCCATGCCCTCTGAAACAAGTAGAAACGCAAGTACATGTGTAAATGCAATTCACATTCATTTCAAAAATAAGAACAACCATTTTGCAATTCAATTAACTCAAATAAAATATATTAACCATACTTAAGAACAAATACACACATGTACAATTAAGTTCGATCTTATCACCATCAAGTTCATTTTACATTGTAGAACTCTCCATCTTTGTTTATGACCTGAGACATCAAGAAGTACGCACACTGTCCTCGAATTTTTTTGGATGTCGGCCTGTTCCAACGTAGTTGTAGTGATGATCGCAACCTATCGGTAGGAAGATCAATGTCGTGCATACATATAAATTGATAAGTATAAAATAATTATTGCAAAATCGACAAACCTAAGAACGATTGGTCTTCGTGGAACCGATGAGTAGTTCCATGTTGTGGCAAAAATAATATCCACAAGTGTTGTCAACGGCTGACTGAGGAAGCGCAATCTTCTGCCCCTCAGAGCATGGCTAACTCCTCTTCTGCCCTCTGGAGCTTGTAGGCGGTGTAGCTCAACTCATCCAAGGCCATCTCATAAGCTCCATCCAAAGCCTGGGTGAGCTCTACCTGCTGCTTGAGCCGGGGGTCGTCCTTGGACTCGGTAGATGCATAAATGCTGCATGAACTCGCCGGGTATCTACGGGGGTAGTACTGGTATGCGGTGCCTTTGAGCTCTGGTGCATACATCTCTCTCGGTCGTCGAATGGCCTCCCGAGCGGCATCCTGAATACTGGCCAGGAAGGTGTCTCGCCTCTGTGGGGCATCAAAGATGTGAAAGGCAGCAGAATCTACCACGTTGGCGTAAATCCGAACCTCAACATGCCAGTACTCTTGTTCTCCAATGGTCTGCTGATACCCTTGATAGACTGGGCGGCCTTTGAAGCCTATCTCTAGCAGAAGACTTTGAAGGCAGGAGGCTAAGTGACCGGCTTGGGTGCCAAAGGTAACTTGGGTAGGGGTCTTGGACATCTAAAATTTGAGAAAGGAAAGGGAGTTAGAAAGCAAGTGGAAGGAAGCTGAGTAAGGAAAAGGATAGACAAGTTTTACAAGACCTTTTAAAAATTATCTTTAAAGAAATTATGTCCTTAATGGTTTTCATTCTATTCTACCTACGGTCGCATCTTGGAGTCATTGCGGCTCTGATACCACCTTTGTTGGATCCCAGAGTAACGACTCTGAAACCCTCTGTTTAAATCACACTAGTCCAGGAACAGCTAGTGCACACAGCAGAACAAAGATACATATCGAACGCGAATGACCAAATATATTAAGCAAATGAGTACGGCCTTATGGCCAAGTCTTACATTGATAAATCAAATAAAGGAAATTAGCAGCGAAAAATAAAATGATAATTGGCAAAGCCCAACTGCCTGCCCACAGGCAGACGACTGCAAGACACGTCTTACTCGTCCTGGTCCTCACTGTAGTCGTAGACATCCTCCTCTGTTATGAAATAGCAAGGTGGGTACAAACTTGTACTCCGCAAGTCACACGGAAAATGCAACATAATGATAAAGGCCACAAAGGAAGGCTTATAGGGTTATTTGTACAAAAACAGCATTTAAAGAAATACCATAAATAGATTAAAAATGATGAATTTAATATGATAAGTAAAAACAATGCGATAGTCAAAATTTGGTACCGTTAGTGCAGGCTCCGACCATACACCAACCTATCCACGGGAATCCCTCCCGGACCAACTTTCCCCCAAAAAACATCTCGTATGGATTCCATCCATCCACATGTTTCCATACACTCATGGATTCCATCCATCCATAAGGTTTTCGAAAAACATTTTGTAAAACAAAGTCTAATCCATGAAAAACTCTTGCCTAACATGCCCGTGATCGTGGGCACAGCTATCCAGGATAGATTATACACTCTGCAGAGGTTGTGCAGTTTTACCCACAAGATATGATGTCCTCATAATGTCGGCCAATACACGCTTCCTTAGGCGTGCGACTGAGTAATCATAACAAGGCCTTTACAATGCGAAGCCGTCAACCTGACCAAGCCAACTCTAAGGTTTCACCTCAGTAAGGAATTCACCAGACCGGGACCCCCTCTTGAGCCTGAGTGAGACTTCTCATGGCTACAACCATGCTCACCCAAGTGAGACTTCTCATGGCACCAATCACGCCCACTTTCAACCTACGACTTGACTCAGATTGGGACTCCGTAAATTATTCAGCCAGGGCTGTCCCAAACCAGCCATGTGGTAGTACGATAGGGCTTTGCAACAGTAGCTCACAGACCGATCCTTAATTGACTTAGGCTCAACCACGTACCCCCGTGCATGACAGTCAACCCTGCGGCTACAACCAACATAGCATGCCTGCACCCACCATCTAACCATTAACCTAAGTCTAAACCATATTTTATATTTTGTTTTGAAATAGTTTTGTAGTCCTTCTTGACTCACCGAAGTCAAGAATACTTTCCAGAAACTTGTCATTTTATGTGAAAAAGGGTCCCAGACCTAGGTTATATCTATGCAGGGCTAAGCATTTGCTAATAAATTTTCTCTAGCCATTCTAGTGAACTAACTAGAGTTTTGTTCTAGAGTTACAAGGTAACAAGGGATTCAACATCTACATGATAAATCTAAAGTAGGCAATAACTAGAATTGAAACTAAATTTAAAGTACAAGGAATAAAATTATGCATGCAATGTAATTTAAAACAAAATAATTTTGTTTGCAAACTAGGTACAACATGGTCAAGGAGTGTGACTTGCCTTGCTCCTCGAATTGGTGAGATCCGTCGTCGGGGAAATCTTCAGAATCGTTGTAGTCTACACGTGAAAATAACCCACTAAACTCAAAATAAATTCAAATTAAATTCAAATAAACTTCAAAATTCAATTTAAGACAAGGAATGGATAGAGGAGAATTTTTGATGAATTTAAAAATTTGAATGGGCTCAATCGGAGTTAGGATGAGGAAGAACGGGCTTCGGGAAGTTTAAAATAAGGGAAAAAGAATAAAAGGAATTTTTGGAATTATTTTTCTAAAGGAAAATGAGAATTATGATGTCAGTAGGGATTTTCTTTTCGGCTGAATTGTTTTTATACTGAAAAATCAGGTTAATTGCGCCAGCATGACGTCAGCCCTGAGGGGGGCCGATTGACCGGTGGGGCCTTGGTCCATGGACCAGGCCCACGGGAAGTGGCGATGGCCGAGGTGGCAGGGGGGGCGGGTGGCGCTGACTGGGCGGCCTGGCGCGGAGGTGGCGCCGACGTGGCGCCGCGTGGCAGCCACGCAGGCCCGGTGGCGCGCCGGCCGGAGGTGCACGGGGGAGGCGATGACGACCGTGCTCCGGTGGCCGGCGGCGAGCGGCAAGGACCGAAGGAGGTAGAGGAGACCGAGGGGATCCCAATTTTACCTTCGCGCGGGCTCGGTGAGCACGGGAGGTGGCCGGCGGCGAGCGGCAAGCGGCGGCGCGGCTCGGGTGACGGCGGGGTTGGCGTCGTGCGCGCGAAAAGAGGGGGAGGCATGGGCGCGGTTGGCTTGCGGCGCACGAGAGAGGGGCGGCGCGTGCAAGAAAGGGGGAGGGGAGGCCGGAAAGGGAGGGCGGCTGGTTGCGGGCGGCGGCGCGCGGAAGGGGACGGCGCGGGGTAGGGGAAGGGCTCGACAGGTGGGCCCTACCTGCCAGTGGGAGAGGGAGGGGAGCGGGGGCGCAGCGTCGGATGGGAATCAGACGGTCGGGTGGGGTGAGGGGGTTAAGTGAACGGGGGCGACCGAGATGGGCCGGGGCGGCTGCGGGCGGATCTGGCCCGCACACGTGGCGAGCGGGGAGGGGTGGAAGGCAGGACGGCGGCGGCGTGGACGGTATCTGGTCGTCCACATGTCGGCCAGAGGGAGGTGCGGTTTTATTTTATTTATTTTTAATTTTCTGAAAACCCGAGAAAAGACATTTAGGCCTAGAAAATAGCATTAAACTCCAAATAAATCTCAGAAAATTTCTATAAATCTAGAAAATGCAAAAAAAACTCAAATAAAATTATTTAAACTTATTTTGATCACCATTTCTCTCAATCTTAATATCTTTTAAACAGGGGAAAACAAAAGAAGTATTTTAAAATTCCAGAAAAATAAAATTAAATAAAATAAATTTTTGGGATGTTACAAGGGCTCCCGACCTACGACCACGAGGTGTGGTCAATGTTTTCTGACTTACGACCACATGGTGTGATCGACGGTTTCCGACTTACTTGATAGATTTAAAAAATTTTAGAACATGTTTCTATGCATATTTTAAAAATCTTTACCAACCGTGAGATTCAGAACATGTACTATGATAAATTTTAAAAATCTGTAGCAACACACGGACATTCAGCTATTCCTTAGATGTATACTACTCCTTTCCAAATGAGTTGCTTCTATTTACTCAACCGAACTGAACACATGGATGAGGATATGGGTCACTTCTTTTCAGTTTTTAAAAATTGTTTTTTAGTTTTTCTATAATAATTAGCTTTTAAACAGAGTGTCTTTTTAAGACGGGATCCACAAATTGATTAAAGTATATATTATATCGATTTCATTTATATCAGTTAAAATCGTACACGAGTTTCTGTTACTTCATACTTTTTTTATATAAATAAACTAAAAACTAAAAACTATAGTCATAATCGAAAAAACAAAACTAGCCCTGTGTCCGGAACCATCCACCTAGGGGTGGCAAAAAAGCTCGAGGCTCGCGAGCCGGTTCAGCTCTTTGTAGGCTCGGCTCAACTTAGCTCGTAGCATAAACGAGCTGAGCCAAGCCAGGATTTTAGCTCGG
This sequence comes from Dendrocalamus latiflorus, assembly GCA_017311315.1. Taxonomy (NCBI): domain Eukaryota; kingdom Viridiplantae; phylum Streptophyta; class Magnoliopsida; order Poales; family Poaceae; genus Dendrocalamus; species Dendrocalamus latiflorus. The sequence goes on from CM029659.1 coordinate 3,490,489, forward strand.
CCGCCTAACGAGCCGAGCCCGAGCCGGCTCACGAGCCGCTTGTTGGCTCATTAGGCTCGGTCGCCCGGTGTATATGCATGTGAGATATACAAAACTAAGGGTGGTAGGTGCTTGGTAAAACTTGTTCTTGAAATTTTATTTAGAATGCTACTTCTCATAGTATTGCAAGATAATGACCGCCTTGCTCTTATTTGTAACAAATGCAAAACTAGGTAGTAATGATTAACCAACCAGATTTGTTGTGTTACTAGATTATTGGATCGGTAGTAACTGCCAAGACATAGTAAACAGCAATGGGATACACCAGCTTTTAGTAGCCTTTTCTGTTATATATGAAATGAAACCATCATTGATTAATCAACTCATTAGTCATTGCCTTTTGCTTGTTAGTCATTGTGTAATTTGGTTTTTTCTATTGTTTAATTAAGGGATTAGTATTCCTACTGAGCCTAACAAGCCAGTCTCAAGCCTGCTACTAGAGATGGCAATGGGTACCCGAAACCCGAGTACCCGATGGGTTTTACCCGATAAGGAGGTGGGTATGGATAGATATCTTCACCCGCGGGTATATTGGTGAGCAAAAATCTCTACCCATCGGGTAGAGCGGGTGCGGGTACGGATGTATATTACCCGTACCCGCATACCCGTGGGTAAAATATACCCGCATGGTTCAGCTCCTCATGGGCTCACGGCCCATATACTGCAGAAGTGCGGAGACCAACGGGCTGCGGCCTGCGATTTTATCCTGCCGAGTGCCAACTGCCGACCGACGAAACCCTAGCAGAGATCTAAACCCATTCGGTCTCCCATTCCATTCGGTCTCCCGTCTAGCCGTCTCCCATTCAATTCCCCTCTGGCCCTCCCCCTGGTAGCCGCCGCACCTCTCCTGCCTCCGGCGATCCGGCCTCCCCCTCCCCCCTGCTAGCCGCTGCTGGCCCGCCGCACACCTCTCCCGGTCTCCCCTCCTACATCCGGCCTCCCCCTCCCCCTGCTAGATGCCGCCGCACTAGATCTACGCCGCTCCTCTCCTGCCTCCGGCGATCCGGCCTCCCCCTGCCCCTACTAGCTGCCGCCGCACATGGTCTCAATCCATGGCGGCGAACTCCGGCACCGCGCACGAGGACAGCCGGTGATGCTCTTCCTCACCCTTAAGACCTTAAGTCCTTAACCTTGCTGAGTTGCTGTCCTTTTGGGTTTTGCTGACTCCGACGCTGTCCCGAAGGGACGACGACCTGCACCCGCCGGATCCGGAGGACACGAGCAAGAACGACCCACCGGCTGCCCCGGCTGCTCCTCCGTTGCTTGCACTGCTTGAGACCGGTGTGGCCGAGAAGAAGCAATCCGCAGCCGCCGTGAGTCGACGCCTCGTCAAGCCAAGGACAAGGACTGCTGAAATAGCCCACCGGTCTCCCTTGTCTCCGGCGACTACAGCTGCTGCTACTCTCCAAGGCTGCAACCAGAACCTTCGTCGCTCCCTCGGGTAAGAAAAGCAGATGATGTACTCATGTCCATTTGATGTCTCTAAAGCGTTTTGATGGGAATTAATGAGATATACATTTGATGAACTTGTCTAGTAATTAGTCTCTAAAGCTGTAAAGCAGATGATGTAGTAGATTGTTATATCTGTAAAGCTGTATGAACTCTGGGTCAGTGCCCCTTTAGACAGTGGGTCATGCTCAATTATGTTATATCTGATTATGTTCAACCAACTTATGTTCAATAATGAGGTCATGCTCAATTATGTTATATCTGATTATGTGGATTGTAAGAATTTGTTGATTGTCAGTGCCCCTTTATTGAATGTAAGAATTTGTTGATTGTAAGAATGTTAACTAGCTGTTAAGGAGATTTATGTTTGTTCAGAGATTTATGTCTAATTGATCAATGTGCTGGACTGCTGGTACAGAGTAAGAAAAATGTCTGCAACCAATGGGAGTGATGGTAGCAGTCAGCCGCAAAGTCCAATATCTCAAGGCTCACATGTACAATTAGAGTCAAGTCCAATCTTTGGATCACCTCAACCTGAATCTATCAATAACTCAGAGACAGAGCCAATTGGAATAGATGATGGTGATGGGATTGAGATAGATGATGATGAAGGTGTTGTTGTGGCTGGTTCCAAGAGGAAGCTCACATCAACTGTTTGGAAAGAGTTCACAAAAGTGGAGATTGGGGGCACGGTCCGGGCAAAATGCAACTATTGTTCCAAGAAGCTTTCTGGAGTGTCAAGGAATGGGACTAACCACCTTCGTCTCCATTTGAAGTCTTGCGTGCAAAAGAAGATCAAGCTACATGGAAAGACAATAGCACAATCTTCTTTGAGGTTTGGTAGAACAGATGCAGGGACAGTTTCAGTGGAGAACTACACATTTGATCAAGATATAGCTAGGCAAGAACTTAGTGCAATGATAGTACTACATGAGTACCCCTTAAGCATGGTCGATCATGTTGGCTTTCGAAGATTTGTTGGTGCACTTCAGCCACTATTCAAGATTGGGACAAGGAACACAATAAGGTATAAGAGCTATGAGCCTATGACTTACTACTGATTGTTGTTGTGCATCTCCTAATGATAAATGAATTTTCTAACCTTTTTTTGTTTCAGATGTGATATTATGATGCAATATGAGTTGGAGAAGAAGAAAGCCATTGAATATATGGCTGCAATTCAATCAAGGGTGGCTATCACTACTGACTTGTGGACATCTGACAACCAAAAGAGAGGTTACATGGCCATCACAGCCCACTTCATTGATGAATCTTGGGCTCTTAGAAATATTATCATGAGGTAATTACATATTTCATAGTTCTTTCAGATCTGATTGCATATTATCATGCTTACTAAGATATGGTTACTTATGTCATTTATAATAATTCGAATGTAGGTTCATTTATGTCCCTGCACCTCACATTGCTACAGTCATTGGTGAAGAGCTAGTTGAGTCCTTGGTTGAGTGGAATCTTGATGAGAAGTTATCTACAATTACTCTAGACAACTGCACTACAAATGATACGGTAATCCCTTATCTTATTAGGAATATTGGTAGACATAAGCTGCTGAGTGATGGGAAATTGTTGCACATGCGTTGTTCTGCTCATATCCTTAATCTGATAGTAAAGGATGGGTTAGATGAGTTGAAAGATGCAATTGAGAATATTCATGATAGTGTAGCTTATTGGACAGCCACACCAAAAAGGATTGAAAAGTTTGAGGAGATAGCTAAGTTTGTTAAAATTGATGAGAAAGTTGCCAAGAGAAAGATCGGACTTGATTGTAGGACTAGGTGGAATTCAACTTTCAATATGCTTAGCATTGCATTGCCCTACAAGACTGCTTTCATAAGAGCAAATCGTGTTGATAAGCAGTACACTTGTTTGCCAACTGAAGAGGAGTGGAAATTTGCCGAGGATGTTGTGGAGAGGCTTAGGTTATTTAATGATATCACTGTGTTATTTTCTGGGACTAATTATGTGACAGCTAACATTTACTTTACTCAAATTGCTGAGATTAGAAAGAAAATTAGGCAATGGTCAAGTTGTGGCAATCCTTTAGTAGAAGCCATGTCAGTTAATATGGTAGCCAAGTTTGATAAATATTGGACAGATATTCAAGGGCTAATGGGTATTGCAACTCTTCTTGATCCTCGATTCAAGACCGTAGTGTTGCTGATTTGTTTTGAGGATTTACTTGGGACCACTGGTCAAGAATGTGAGGATAGGGTTCTCGAGGTCAAGAACTTGTTAGCTGACTTGATGCATGGGTACCATGTGGAAGAGGATGTGGGGAAGAATGAACCAGCAGCAGATTCACTTGGAAATAGTGAGAACTTCTTATCTTCCATGAGTGCACGTGTGGCAAGTAGAAGGCCAGCAAGCATGGGTTTCAAATCTGAGCTTGACCGCTACTTGGATGAAGAGATGTTGGACATGCATACACCAAACTTTAAAGTTTTAGATTGGTGGAAAGTGGCTGGAACTCGATTTCCTACTTTGAGAAGGATTGCAAGGGACATCTTTGCTATCCCTGTTACAACTGTTGCTTCAGAATCTGCTTTTAGCACCGGTGGAAGGGTTCTTAGTGAGCATCGTAGCAGACTCACTTCCAAGATGTTGGAGGCCCTAATGTGCTCTCAAAATTGGCTTCGGAACAAATACCAAGGTATACATGTTGACTTGTTGTCCATTTCATAGTTCCTTTCTATGTCTGAAAACTAACTCTTTAGTCTTTACTTATATTTATAGTTGATGAGAACAACAAGCAAGCTGCTGCTACCTTTTGGTCTTGCCTCCAAGATATACAAGAGGGGCTGCAGGTTATCGTGCTTAGCATGTGTCAATCATGTTTTATATTTGTGTTGTATATTCGTAAATAAAAAACATTGTCAATCACTCAATTTTTTCCCTTTAATCTGTGCTCTTTCTCATGGATGCTTACTCATGCAAATCTGTTCATGTTATCATGCAGGAGCTTGCCCTTTGAATCAATCCGCTTGCAGCTATTCCAACTTTCCAAGTCTGCTGCCTGCTGCCTCATCAGCCTGCCTCCTGCTGCCTCATCTCAATCCACACTGTGCCGCCTCATCAGCCTGCTGCCTGCTGCTATTCCTTTTGATTGTAATGCAAGTGCAATATGTATCTCCTTTTGAACTTATGAAGTCTGCTATTCCTTTTGTGGTGGACAGGTGGTCCTAGAAGTCTGCTACTACTGCTATGAACTTATGTCTTGGTATTACTACTGCTATGCTGCTATGAACTTATGAACTTGGTTTTACTACTGCACTGCTATGAACTTATGAACTACTTGATTTTACTACTTGGTGGTCCTAGAAGTCTGCTACTACTGCTATGAACTTATGAACTTGGTTTTTAGCCAAAAGCACTGATCGGGTGATGCTGTGATAACTTATGAACTTGGTTTTTAGTCCTCTAACACTGATGCTGTGATGCATATAATTTGCTATTGTGGACTGTGGAGACATTGCCGAGCATGGTGACAAACTGATCGGGTATTACTACTGCTATGTCTGTGCTTTTGTGTTGGTTAAGCTGGTTACACTGATCGGGTATTACTACTGCAATGTCTGTGCTTTTGTGGAAATGAGGTCTGCAAATGATTTAGTCCATCGGGTATGGGTTACCCGTCAGGTATAAATACCCGCGCGGGTGCGGGTACGGGTAAGTTTCTATACCCGTGTGCGGGTACGAGTATCGTGGCAGGTAGAGTTATATCTGTCGGGTGCGGATATGGGATGGTAATACCCAATAATTATATACCCGTTGCCATCTTTACCTGCTACCGAACCGAATCAAACTACCTTTCCAACTTATTAGCTTAATAAACCGAGCGAAATCGGGCCTCCTCGTTAACGAGGTTTACCGAAACGACCTGGCTCGATATCCACCCTACATCCACCCCATTCCCTCGTGATTCACCCGGTCAAAAACATTCCTAAAAGAAGCGGCCGCACCTTCCCAAAATCTCCTCCTCCTCTCTCTCTCCGCTCCCCAGAGCTTCCCCCCTCTCTCACCTCCTCCTTGAGTCCTTTCCTCTGCGGTGGTAACAGTGGCACCGCGCGCGCTGTGTGTGCTTGGCCGCTGCGTTCTTGGCTGTGAGGAGTGGTGAGGTGTGGGCGCGCGGGATGGATGAGCAGGATCGCGGGTTCGGTGGGGGGCGCGCCGCCGTGCAAGAGCTGGTGTTCCTGCAGCAGCGGCGGCGGCGACAGCAGGAGGAGGAAGAGGTGCGCCGCCAGATGTTTGGGCCCGTGCCGGTCGGTGGGGTGGCGTTCCCGGCGGCTGCTCTGGGCCAGCAGGCGGTGGACTGCAGGGAGCTGGGCGGGTTCTGCGAGAGCGAGGCTGACAGGTCGTCGGAGCCCGAGCAGATGGCGCCGGCGCGGCCGCGCGGGGGATCAGGCAGCAAGCGGAGCCGCGCCGCCGAGGTGCACAACCTCTCCGAGAAGGTGCTGGCCTGCCTTGCCCGTCGCGAACTGTTCTTCGCTTTGTTTTGCTCACCCAGTGCAGGTGTTAATTGTCGTTGGTTGTTTGGTTTATTTGCTGGTTTTGGGGTGCAGAGGAGGAGGATCAGGATCAACGAGAAGATGAAGGCGTTGCAGAACCTGATACCGAATTCCAACAAGGTCAGGAAGAAAAACCAAGAAGCCCTTCTCTTTTTGTGTTGAATTGGGGGTTGTTGAGTTGTGTTTGTGCTGGAAATTTACGGGTTCGTGTTTGCGTTTGTTTATGGGATGCAGACCGACAAGGCATCCATGCTTGACGAGGTCATTGAGTATCTGAAGCAACTGCAGCTCCAAGTGCAGGTGAGCAGATACATTCCTGGATGGTGCTAAATTTGTAATGCATTTGTTTTGATTGATCCAAACTGCAAACGTTAACATAGAGTTGTAGTGAGACTGTGAGAGTATCTGGACTTATTGATTTTTCATCCAATTTTTGCCGATTAGGATGCATGATGGATGCTCCATTTGGTGTAGACACCTTTCATTATCTCCATCGCCAAAAAAAGCCTTCATTCTTGTTTATTCATGCTTGATTTTAGTTGACAGAGTGTTTTTTGAATTATTCTCCCTAACCATATTAAGGATTAATGCATAACTCGTATGCTAAGTAAAAGCACCTCTGTGTCTATTATATCAGATGCCGTTTTATGCTCTAATCTCTTGGCGCTTGTCAAGAGGAAAAAAACATAATCTCATTAACTTGCCTGACCCCTAGACAAATGATAATACTAGTTAATTGCCATGGTATGAACAAGTCCATATGATGCTGCGAAACATGAAAGATGAAATATGCCTCATCCAATGTTGACAATTGAACATTTCAGAGCTACCTCTTGTTTTGCTAAAAGTAATTGAATTGGGAAAGGATGCACATTTGCAATAGTCTAAGGTGCTAAATAATCCATATGCGAGAGAAGTTCTTGGTCGGGAATAGAATGCCAGAGACAATATGCGGCAGTATAGGTGGCTGCTTGTAAGCCAAGAATGCTGCCTATTTTATATACTCCACAGAAAGGTTAAACTCGTTGAGACAGTGAGCATTAGTGTATGTTAGGAGATTTTCCACATAGTTTGACAGCAGTGGTTATTATCTGTTGAATATTTCTAATTAGAACCTGAATGTTGATGACATTTAGGAGTTATATTGTTGATATTCTTATATCCATCATGAGATTTACTGGACATGCTGATTTATACTGCTGAATTATGTTGATATGTTAGGACTAGTAACCTATGGTGAATACATTTTGGCAAATCCCATGTCAATTGACATATTATGCTGTCTATCTATATTCTACTGGTACGTGTTAAATTGTTAAACTGCAGTTACAAATACGGAGCTTTTGCTCTGAGTTTTTGTTACAGATGTTGTCTGTGAGAAATGGTGTTTACTTGAACCCATCATATTTATCTGGAGCGCTTGAGCCTGTGCAAGCATCACAAATGTTCACGGCACTTGGTGGAAGCAACGCCACAGCATCAAACTCTGGGGCAGTGATGCCACCTGTAAACCAAAGTTCAGGATCTCATCATCCATTTGATCCAATAAATTCTCCTCCACAAAATCAACCTCCGCCTCTTGTGTTACCAAGTTGTCCTAACACAACCATTTCAGAGCCTCCGTTTCACTTGGAGTTATCACATTCCCACCTTCGATCATTTCAGCTGCCTGAATCCTCTGAGGTAATAGAGCAGAAAATTAATCCGAACCTTACTCTCTGTAAATATGGTTTGCGGTTTCAAAGCAGATTTTTTTAACATGTATTCTTCTATTTCAAAGATGATGTTTCAAGGGGAGAGAATGCCAAAACATCACCTAGCATCAACTAAAGAAAGAGCTAATCTAGCAGGTTTGTGACATTTTTTTTAAGAAAAAGCTACCTGCCAGCATTTTCACTTGTTCTGCTGACACCACACCTTTTCCTTTCATCTTTTGCTGACATATCCCTTCATCCTGTGAAAGTAAACGAGATGAACTCCATTAGGCAAGAACCTCCCTTGTTGAACACTGATCGTTTTGATGGAAGCTCACATAGCAAAGAGCAATCACAGGATATGGTACCAAAAAATACAAGACGTGTAGGTAAGCTTCTCTTGGCATGTTTGAAGAGACAACCGAATTGTTATAGGCGTGGGCCTTGGGTCCAGTCGAGTTATTATTAGGAATTAGAGATTGATTTCTATTTGAGTTAAAGATTAGTTTCCATTGTTAGAGATATAATTAGAGATATGATATGGGTTTCCATATTATTAGAGATAGGATTGGAATTAGATTCGATCTGTTAGGGGGAGCCATCTATATAAAGGGGCTACCGCATGCTATTGTCATGAAGCAGAATAATAACAAAGTCTTCCTCGTCTATAGTCTCCTCTCTCTCCCTACGCCGACGCCATCCGGCCATCATCCTCTTGGTGGTGTTTACCCGTTATGAACTAAGGTTCATAACAACTTGGTATCGGAGCAGTCGATCCCTTCCCACGACTTCTGCTACCATGGTTTCTGCGATTCTTCCTGCTGTCGATTCGTTGGCCATAATAAAAGATAGCGCCAACAAGATGGCCAGCATCGACAAGAAGATGACGGACATCTTCCTCAACATACATGCCATCTTCGAGAGGATGGAGAATTGGAGGAAGGTGCAACAAGAGACAAAGCGCCAGGCTCATCATCCAACATCAGATTCACAACAACAAAAACAAGATCACAATTTCCCAGATGCACCGCCATCCCATCACGCTGCTCCTCCCTCGGTCGCAGCGCCTCCTGCAGTGTCTTCTCCGTCGTCTGCGCCGCAGCGACCAACCGCCGTGCAGCCACCGCCAACACCTGGGCCGGCCGTCACCCGTCGGCCGCCGCTCCGTCGGCTGTTTCTCCGTCGGCCGCCGCTGCTCACCGTCGCCGTCCTCGGTCGCGAACCCGCCAGGGCCGTCTCCGCCCGAGTCGCCACCGTCGCCTGGCCACCTCCGCCCGTGTCGCGTCCGCTCCGACAATCGTCGGTCCCGCGTTCGAAGCCGTGCGCCGCCGCCGCTTCGCAGGCCGGCGGATCTGGAGCCGCCGTCGCTCTACCGACCACCTCTGTGCGCCGCCGAGACGCCTCGATCTCCCGAGTCGCTCTGCTGCTCCGCCGCCGCACGGACCGTCGGCGCCCGAGCCGTTCCGCTGCTCCGTCGACGGCGCTCGGGCCACCCCTGCCAGTGCAGCCGCCGCCATCGCCGGGGCCACCTCGCCAGATCCGCCGTCGTCCGGGTCGTGGTCGCCCAAGCCGTGGCCAGATCCGCCGCCATCTCGGCCGCCGTCGCCTAATCCGCCGGCCGCCGTTTCCCAGAGCCGCCCTCGCCCGAAATCGCAGCCGCCGCCGGGTCGGCATCCGCTGTTGGCCGCTCCCTCAGCCGCCGCTCCGCTGGCCACCGCTCCTCCGGCCGCCGCCACGCCGGCCACTCGTTCCGCCGGCCGCCGCCACTCGTCGCCGTCGACCTCCAGGCCGCTGCCTCGCCCGAGCTGCCGTCGCCGCCGATCCACACCGGCCGCCGCTCTTCGCAGCCGTCGCCCCCGGAACCGCCGCGCCTCCAGTCGCCGCTCTTCGCTGCCGCCGCTTCGTCAACCGCCGCCAGCCGCCCACTCTGCCGGCCTCTGGCCGCCGCTACGCCTCTGCTTCCGCGCGGAGGCCTCCCCTTTGACCGATGCGTTCGGTGTCGGTCGGTTTTAAAACCGACCGGTTAGATAAAAAAATTCAAAAAAAGGAGAAAAAAAAAACAAAAGAAAAAAATCATCAAAAAAAATCAGAAATAAAGCTTATTTTGCAGGCATTATATTCCCGAAGGCGTTACACTTCGCCTAGCCGTGTTCCGCGTGGATCTGGCCGCCCGTTTCCATCCGCTGCAGCACCCTGCCACTGTTCGTCTTCTACATCGGCGTCGAAGGTCTTCCATTGGCCGCTGTCTAGCAGCTCGAGGACGAGCTGCATGTCCGGGAGGGGTGTAGTGTTATAGGCGTGGGCCTTGGGTCCAGTCGAGTTATTATTAGGAATTAGAGATTGGTTTCTATTTGAGTTAAAGATTAGTTTCCATCGTTAGAGATATAATTAGAGATATGATATGGGTTTCCATATTATTAGAGATAGGATTGGAATTAGATTCGATCTGTTAGGGGGAGCCATCTATATAAAAGGGCTACCGCATGCTATTGTCATGAAGCAGAATAATAACAAAGTCTTCCTCGTCTATAGTCTCCTCTCTCTCCCTACGCCGACGCCATCCGGCCATCATCCTCTTGGTGGTGTTTACCCGTTATGAACTAAGGTTCATAACACGAATGCTACTAAAAAAATATACATTTGTAAGGCTTAAAACAGGAGGGCATACATGTTTTAAGTATGATTACAGCATAGAGCATACCATTTCTCTAACTTGACCTTTTGGACCAGTGCTCACCAAGGCGCTAGGCACTAGTCGGGCAGCAGATCAGCGCCTAGCACCTAATCGCCGCTTAGGTGGGGCTAAGCAGCCGCCTAGGTGGGTGAGGCGGGAGGGTGTCTCCTAGGGCCTAGGCACCGCCTAGGCGGGCTAGGCGGCCGCCTTTTTGAACACTGTTTTGGAGTTTGGACTAAAAAGTTGGGTTATGGTTCAACTTCATGCTGGAGTAAAAAATGCTTGGTTTGAACTAATTTGTCTTGTTTGTTGGCATGCTATCTAGCATGTGTTTAGAATATGGATGTAAAATGTGAAAATTATTGACACCTCAAGTTTTTGTCCCAGACTTCCTGTAAAAAAGATATACTGCAGTCAAGAATGAAATTCAGACAATGTTTAGACATGCAGTAGACTGACAAAAGGCCATTTGGCCTACTTTATAATTCGTTCCATGACTTCCATCATAGCATGAAAGAGCATATTCCTTCAGATAGGTGAACTAACCAATCTAGCTCAATATTGTACTAGTATTTCATAACATCATCAACTTTTGTCCCCATGGAATTACCTGCTACAATTGTTAAGTTAGATCGAAAGAGCGAAACAACTCTATAGGTCACTTGCTTCCTGACCTACATTGGTATCATTTTTATTTTTGCGCTGGATCTTTTTTTTTCAGTGTGTTCTGCTATATGTTAATGAAATCTTGATAACGATCACTTAACATTTTGTTTGTTTGTGAATCGTTGACAGCTTAGGAAGTGGTTACTAGTCACACTGAAGTCGCATGCAAAGGCAGGATGACGTCTAACTGACAGGCAGGCTTTTCGAGTTATTTACGTCCATTACTGCTATAGTACTATTATTCTTGAAGCGGCCTGAATGCTTCGATTAGTAGTTAGTAGGGCAGGTACTAGAAAATCATGTAATCTGCCATCAGTTGCTCCTTTTCCAGTCCATTCGAAACCTAGCAGGTGATGAGACTGTAGTCTGCTACGAAATGTTTTCTGAAGAGCAGCACAAGCCAAGTTTGTAAGCAACTGCCCCCATTGTATGAGGCAAGCAGCTAGCACTCCTGTCAAAATTGTAGATCAGAGATTCAGAATATAATCTATTGAGAACTTTGTAAGACTGAAAATTGTTCATGGTCTCCTTTGTCAAATAATGTTACTAGCAGCGGAAGCGCGGCACACGTCACGCTAGCTACCACGTGGACCGAAGCAAAAGAGTTGACAATTTGTGAAGAGGCTTTTCTGAAAAAATCAAGGACATGTATGTAATTCAAAAAAAGAATGATTTTTTATGAAAAATTAAGGATCTGTAAGTAATTTCAGGAAAACCGTGAGGCTTTATCACATAAAAGGAGGGTCTCCCTAAAAATTGAGAACCTGTATGCAATTTTCAAAAAACAGAGACGAAAAATCAAGGATCTGTACGTAATTTTAGAAAAATTGTGAAACTTTATCATGTAAAAGAGGGTATTCTTGAAAAAACCGAGGACCTATATGTAATTTCAAAAAAGTGAAGAGGTCTTTTGAGAAAAGCTGACATGTGTGTTTCTGCAAAAATCGAGAATCTGTACGCGATGTCGCGAAAACTAGAGGGCCTTTCTGCAAATTAGATGATATGAGGGCTTTCAGGAGCGAATCCCTCAGGGTGTAATATATAAAGTATTTTTGCAAATTAGATGGCGTGAGGGCCTCCTCAGGGGTGAATCCTTCGGGTGTAATATACAAAGTATGTGCTGCTTTGTGTCTCTAGTGAGTGAAAGGTGTCATGGTAAGCCCGGACGAGTTTAATATGTAATCTCGTTTGGACCGCGGGAATTCTCACTGTTAGAATATATCATTTTCTTAACAAATTATCCTACTGGAAATGAACCTGTATTCGTAAAAGATCTGCGAAATTCTTCCATTTCAAACAGACTCCGAAATGTTTTTAAAGAATTCCTAAGTTCGAAAAGAGCCCAAGGCTCGTTCAGGTCATTTTCAAGCCGTGCGGTGCGAGGCGAGGGGAGGGGAGGAGAACCCGAGTGGGGCCGAATACGATCCCGTGCACGGAAACGGCCGGACGGCGTCAACGTCGCGTCACTGCGATCGCCTCCCTTCCATACAAATCCCCCGTATTTCGAAACACCGACAGCGCAACCACCACCACCACCACCATGCGCTCCCGCCGATGACGCCCCCACCCCTCCTCCTCCTCCTCACCCACTTCACCGCCGCCGTCGCTGCGCTCCTCCTCCTCCTCGACCCCGCCGCCTCCACCTTCCGCGCCCGCAAGCGCAAGCGCAGCGACGACGGCGGCTGCGGCGCGGGACCCGTCCCGACCCCTCCCGCGCCGCAGCCGCAGCCGCTTCCGCTCCCGCCGACGAGCCCCGACCACTTCCCCCTCGCGTTCCGCGTCTCCGCGCCCACCTTCCACTTCCTCTCCGGCCTCCTCGACCCGCTCCTCTCCCACCCCTTCCTCCCGTCCCCGACCCTCCTCGCGCTCGCGCTCGCGCGCCTCGCGACGGGGCTGCCCTACCCGGCCCTTGCCGCGCTCTTCCGCGTGCCCCCCTCCGCCCCGCGCGCCGCATCCCGACGCCTCCGCCGCGTCCTCCTCGCCAACTTCCGCTTCTGGCTCGCCTTCCCCTCCGACCCGACCAACACCTCCTCCTCCCCGCTCCCCTCCTGCCGCGGCGCGCTCGCCTGCGCGCGCTTCGCCGGCCCGGACGGCTCCCTAGCCGCGCAGCTTGTGGCCGGCGCCTCCTCCCGCATCCTCTCCCTCGCCGCCGGCTTTCGCGGCGACCGTGCCGACCTCGAGGTGCTCAAGCTGTCGTCTTTGTACCAGGAGCTGGAGCAGGGGAGGGTGCTTGACCCCGCGCAGTACTTGGTTGGGGATGGCGGCGGGTACCCGCTGCTGCCCTGGCTCATGGTGCCGTTCCCGGGGCCGGTGGTGCCCGGCTCGCCGGAGGCGGAGTTCAACGCTGCGCACATGACAATGTGCCGCCCGGTGAGGCGCGCTGTCCGGAGCTTGATGGGGTGGGGGGCCATCGCGCGGCTCCGCGAGGAGGAGAGCCCTCGCGCGGCCGTGGCGTGCATTGGAACGTGCGCAATGCTTCACAATGTGTTGCTGACGAGGGAGGATTACTCTGCATTGGCACCGGAGGAAGAGGTTGAGACAGAGAGTGACTTGGGGGCAATGCTGAGCCGGAGAGGTGATGCTGGAGAGGAAGGTTTTGAGGTTGATAGGCGTGCATTGGAATTGCGGAGTGCATTGGCAGCGACGGCGAGGGACTGGCGAAGACATGCCTAGCACTGGTGATTGTTTAACAATTTCCTGTCATTGTTGATTCTTTTGGATCATATAATTCGTATAGTGCTGAAAATGTTGTTCCATTGGGTTCTTTAGTTTGTTGCTGCTCAATATATCAAGCAATAAACAGAAATTAGACTATCAGTTTACACATCTTACTAGTGTTGACGACTTGACATGTTCGCATTGGATTCCATATATTTCAGTATGACAGTATGCAATCATCTTGTTTGTTAGAAATCCAAGCATTCCTTTATCAAACAATGTAAAGGTATACTGGAAGTGGATGCATCTTATGTAGACCAATGTATCCAACTAACTAAAGGAAATACTACTACTCCATGTTAAGATGATTGGGTGGTCATACAGGTCTGTAGACTTGTTACACAAGACATGTATAAGGCTCTCAGTAACTTTTCTATGCAACAGCACACCATATTATTTTCTCACAGTACACACATCAGCTAAGCTAGAACAATGGCAATTCTAGAGGTGGACATTATTCCACTAGTGAAAGCAGAGTTTCAACAACATGGCTCATGCTTGGCCTTCTGCTCCTCTCCTCTTCCACACATGACACTGCTATCTTAAGCATCATGGTTGCTTGTGAATAGTTGAATTATCCATCCAGTCTGTAGTCGACAAACTCCAGAAGCCATGACTGATCTTCGCATGTTAATTTCTCTTTAAGAATTACAATGGAGCGTCTAAGAGCCATTTCAACCTCCTCCTCGCCCTCAACCACCCATCTGGAAACCCAGATCCCCTTCACTAACTCAAGAAGAACTACTCCGTAGCTGTAAACATCGGCCTTGCCTGTGATTGGAAGATTTAGAGCCCATTCTGGTGCAATGTACCCTCTAGTCCCATGCACTCTTGACAACATTTGAGCACCTGCTCCACGATTTAGTAGTTTCATCAATCCAAAATCTGCGATCTTCGGCTCAAAGTCTTTATCTAACAATATGTTCTCTGGTTTGACATTATAATGCACGATCCATTCAAGACACACATGGTGGAGATAGGCCAGTCCTTTCACTACCCCAAGTGCAATATTGTACCTTTGGCTCCATTGCAGCACTGGTGATGAGCTTTGGTAATCAAACAAAACTCTGTCTAAAGAACCATTCTCAATGAACTCAGAAACCAAGAGCTTGTGCATCTTCTCAGCACAAAACCCCCAAATTCTGACCAAATTCATATGATAAATTCTTCCTATGACACTTAGCTCAGACCTGAACTCCTACTCTCCTTGGATCACATCATTGAGCTTCTTCACTGCGACCTTCCTTTCATCATCGAGGACTCCCATGTGAACCGATCCTGTGCCGTCACTTCCTAGCTCTTCTTGGAAACAATTTGTCGCCTTCTGTAACTCCCCGTAGCTGAGCCTTCTGAACTGACTGGAAATCATTGTGTCTTCATCTGTAATCTCTGGTCTTCTCTCCCATTTGTAAACAACCCAAACACCCGACTATGATTAAAATCACTTCAATGACAGGCAATGTCAATGCAGAAGAAAGGAAGTAGCCAAACTTCAACTTGGAAGTGCCACCCTTGAACATTTGTGATGAAGGGTAGGCCTCTTTCTCAGTAACTTTGCAAGCACGGGTTAGTCGAGAAGCCAATTCTGGCGAAGACAACGCCCCCTTGGGAACTTTCAGATAGATATCATTGCAAGGATCTGCGAAGTTCTTGCCATTCAAAAGCAAGACCTTCGGATAACATTGGCCTGTTTGTTCCCTTCCGGTAACCAAAATCTTGGCAATCGTCTTTGTCCAAGCACATATTTCTGCACTTCCATAATGGTACCTTCTCGGCGTAATCAGAGTCATATCCCCAGAAGTCAGTTCCAGGGAGCTTCCTGAACGAGAAGTCATTGCTGGACGTGCTGTTCTCCTTGTGTCTGCTCCCTTTGCCCCTGC
This sequence comes from Dendrocalamus latiflorus, assembly GCA_017311315.1. Classification (NCBI taxonomy): domain Eukaryota; kingdom Viridiplantae; phylum Streptophyta; class Magnoliopsida; order Poales; family Poaceae; genus Dendrocalamus; species Dendrocalamus latiflorus. The sequence continues at coordinate 3,506,135 of CM029659.1, forward strand.
TGGCTGTGATGTTTGCCTTGCGCCTGCACCCTTTGCTCCAGTCACTTGGATCATTCACCTCGAAGCCTTCGAGGCAAGAACACTCGAGCTTCGGTATGTAGGCGCAGAGGCTGTTTGTGCCACACGCTCCATGTATTTCGCAGACTCGAGGGAATGCATCCCAAGAGACCAACCAATTGCCACTGGTCGCGTTTAGGCTATGCAGCCTAAGGTTACCGTCGAAATCCAGAGTCAATCTCCTCATGATCTCCTTATGACCAAGATCAGACGCTTCAAATTTAAGCTTGTCGCTAGCTACAAACTGGCCTGTCTGGTCAAGAACCCCATATTGGCTACTATTATAAGTAGTCCTTTTTCCCCCACGATTTGTAGTAAGGGTTGGGCCAATATATGCTACTAATATCAGGGCCATTATTGTAGATAAGAGTCGGCCCATTGTCACTGTTAAAGTAGGTGTAGGAGCCTGAATACGGCAATCCCTTGGGCCTTGGCAGATACAGATTATCAGCTTTGCATTCCGAGTCATTGGGCCTGATAGATAGGTGGTACGGATGTTGGCGCGGCAAAGCCAGCATGATTCGCGACGGCATTTGCGATGGCACGGTACTCCGCTTCGGTGCTGGAGCGGGATACTTTGGGTTACCGTTTCGATGACCATGACATCAAATTGTTGCCGAGAAAGACACCATAACTTGAGGTGGACTTGCGGGTGTTAGGGCACCTGGCCCAGTCCACATTGGTGTAGGCGGTGAGAGTTGTCGGCGATGTCCGGTGTAGTTGAAGGCCGTGATCAATGGTGCCTTTGAGGTAGCGAAGTATGCGCTTCAGGGGATTGAACATGAGGCTTGTGCGGATCCTGCATATAGAGGCAAGCTTGCTCCATGGCATACGCGATGTTGAGGCGAGTGAACGTCAAGTATTGAATCGCTCTAGCGATACTACGGTAGTGAGTAGCATCCTCAACCAGAGCACCAGATGATGGCAACTTGGAGCTCATGTCAATCGGCGTGGTGCAGGGTTTGCAGTTGATCATGTTGGCACGATCAAGGATGTCCACGATGTACTAGAGCTGGGACAAGAGAAAGTCGGTATGCGAATGCTGCACGAAGACACCAAGAAAGAAATGTAAATCGCCGAGGTCCTTCAAGGAGAACTCGCGGTGAAGAGAGTCAATAGTCCACTAGAGAAGAATTGAGAATGAAGCGATAAGAATGATATCATCTACGTAGAGTAGAAGGTAAACAATATCATAACTGTTTTTGTGGATGAATAAGGAAGGATCGACTTTGGAGCTGGCGAAGGCAAGAGACAGGAGAAAAGTGGCAAACCAATTGAACCAAGCTTTGGGAGCTTGTTTGAGGTCATAGAGCGAGCGGTTGAGGCGATAGACATGAGAGCTACGATCACCATCAACAAAACCAGACAGCTGATGGCAATAGATAGTCTCGAACAAGATGCCATTGAGGAAAGCTTTGTTGACATCGAGTTGGTGCACCAGCCAGTTGTTGGAGAGGACAAGAGTGAGGATGGTGCGGATAGTGGTTGGTTTGACGACCGGATTGAACATCTCATCGAAATCCACTCTGAGCTATTGAGAAAAACAACGGAGGACCCAATGAGCTTTATAGCGATCCAAGGAGCCATCAGGCTTCAACTTGTGGCAGACAATCCATTTTTCGGTGACGGCATTAGCACCGGGTGGACGGGAAAAAAGGTCCCAAGTTTGGTTCGTGCGAAGGGCGTCGAACTCATGCTGCATGAGGGCAGCTTGGTAGGTTTTGGGAATGGGTGAAGAAGAGATGACATTGGGGTTGAGACGATGAATAGGTTGGCGAAACCCTTGCTTATCGCGTGTTGTCATGGAATGATGGTTGACAATGGAAGCGATGGATTTGACAACGGGAGGAAGTGCGACAGTGTCGTTGGACAGCACACCTTGTCGAATCTCGGTAGAGTTTAACTTAAACTACCAGCATAACACATGCTACATGCAGCATCTACCCAAGGATTGGTAGAGACAAAGGCTTCAGTTCATTACCCTATAAATCAGATGACGAATAGCTAGATCTGGGCACCTTCTTCCTCTCCTTGACCAGATCTGGCATTGGCTCGGCCTTCTCTCTTCTTTCCTCTTTCTTCCCTCTGTCCTCCCTTTTTCTTCTCTTTCTTCCCTCTGTCCTCCCTTTTTCTTCTCTTTCTTTTCTTCTTGGTTGACTCCTCTCTTCCTTCTTTCTCCTTCCCTTCCTTCAGCTGGCTAAGCTCCTCTTCTTCCCCCTCTCTCATTTCCTTCTTCGTGGTCGAATTGAGGAAAGGGGCGGTAACACCGGTGGAGGCACTGTCGAAGGGCCACAACGCTGGTGGAGGCATAGACGGAAGGTGGCAGCGTCGGCGAAGGGAGTAGCCGGGCGACACACGGCCAGGAGCAACATAGGCGGTGGCGCTTGGGTTGGGCAACAATAGCGCACATGCTAGGTGATGGCGGCTGGCTTACGTAGCACACTTTGAGGGTGAGGGATGTCAACGTGTGGCGTGGGTGAGGGGAGGCGTGTCGTGCAAAGCACAAGGAGGACGCGGCATACGGAGGGGCAGCGATGGCACAAGAGCGGTGGCACCGGCAGTAGGGGAGGGGCAACAACGGCGGTTGCTTGCAGCGGGACATGCGGAGGGTACAGTTGAGGGCGTGGGGAAGCAACGCCAATAGCAGAGGGGAGTGTATAGGGTGAGCTGTCTCCCCCTGCTTCTCCCATTTGTGGGGTTGGCGTGGGTCGGATTGGCTCAAGCTTGGGCTTGGCCCAGCCACTCTGTCCTTTTTCCCCCTAGTATTACAGCTACCTTGTCTCCTTCTATGATTGTGTGATAGAGAACTTGAGAGAGAAAAGAGTGGTGATTTGGGTGCACCTTGTAAACATCCATGAGTATATAAATTTCATCATCTATTGGAATAGATCAAAGCTTTATTTTAATCATGTTCTTGTTTGTGTTCTTACCTGGTTGTTCTTATTCTTGAGCTAGATTTGTGATTTCGGATTTGTAGGAATTCTAACCCAATCTCTTGCTTTAATTATCTTGCTAGGACATGTGAGAATAAATCTAAAAGACTTCATGCCTTAGATCCTTACGAGTAAGAAGTAAATTGAGATTTATGATTTTTGGTGTTCTTGTAAACTAGATTCTATTCTCTTCAATTCGGTCAACTTGAGTCTAAAAACTTTGTGATTCTTAATTAGTTTAGATTCATATTGCTTTGAACAAGTCTTATGCAAAGCTTGGAAGTATTTGAATGAGATTTGGGCAAGTTTTTAAGAGTTGAGCTTTTGTCCTGAGAGGTTTTTAAGTCTGGACACAAGGCACCGGTCAGACTAGCTCCAGACTTGCAGTTAGACCGGCCTGCTGGTCAAACCGGTCACCGGCCGATGGTCAGACCAACGTCGCAATGGCAGTATGACCAGGCCTGTGCAGTAGGCTGTTGATTTGTTGGTTCTTGCTCATAGTTTTGTTTTGGTTCAGTCTAGTTGGTGTGATCTAAATTTAGTGACTATCATAGCCACTCAAGCGAATATCTCAATTACTTTAGGGAGAAAAAGTTTCAAGAATCATTTACACTCTCTGATTGTCCGCATCGGTCCTATAAGATATCCTGCTGAAATCATTTATTACTATGATGAAATTTTGGGCACGAATATAAAAGAGGACTCAAATGCGTCCATTGAGAATGGGGCTGATGTTCTTCAAGCGGAAGCCCTGCGACTACACATACTCCGTCCATTAAACCCCGGGGACTCTCCGCGCGGAGGGCTCCCCACGTCACCCCGCCCGCGCGCTCCGGCCGGCGCGTGGCGGGGGTTTTTCGGTACGGCCAGAGGAGGTAAATTCCCTGTATTTTTTGAAAATTACGTAAAGGTCCTTTTTCTCGCAAAAAGGTCCCTGCAAGTTTTGTTTTTTTAAAAAATTTGGATAGCGCCCCGCGGGTTCCCGAAATTACGTATAGGTCCTTATTTACTTACGTACGGGTCCTTACAAGTCCTCGGTTTTTTTACAAAAAAGACCTTTGATTTTTCCGAAATTACGCATGTGTCCTCGATTTTTTTTTATGAAACTCCCTGCGAATTGTCGTCTCTTTTACTTTAGTCCATACGGTAGCTAGCGCGGCGTGCGCCGCGCTTATGCAGCTAGTTGCAAGCAATGGAGGAGCGAAGGATGGTGGTGCTGTAAACGGAGCTGGACGACTGCTCACCACTGGAGAAGACACTGGTGCTTGAGGCAAGAAGATGAAAAAAAGCTAATCGCTGTGGACCTGTAAGCTTCTTGAAGATTGGATGTCGGAAACTTAACAGTAGTAGTAGTACTTTTTTTCCTTTTTTTTTGGGTCTTTTTATGTTTTCTCCTGCTGGTTCGACAGCAGCCAGCGCACCAGAGAAACGGTCTTAACATAAAGTCTTTTTTTTAGAAGAACATAAAGTCTTTTTTGCCCGGTCTTAACCCTTTTGTGCGTCGATCAGGTCCAAACGAAGGAATACCCCCTCCGGTACGTGCTCGGTCAACGTGCTCGGTTGACCTGGGCTTCGTTGTGTCGTGTAACTTGTGCTCCGTAATGCGGCCCGTAGAAGCCGGACGAAGGGTCGTCGCGCCGACCTGCTCAACGCCTCCTTTCCCCGCTCGTTGCACGCACACAGCGCTGCCGCGCGCGCTAGCTACACCCGCCGCCGTGCCGGCTGCTGCCGCTGTCCCATCCGCAGCGCTCGTACGTCATGGGCGTGGCGCAAGCGGGCGCAGATTCTCTGACGTAACGTCAGGTGACGTTGAGTCACTGATGTGTGGGCTCACAGCTCGTGGGGCCCACATGTCAGTGACCCAACGTCACCTGACTTACGTCAGAGAATCCGTGCGGGGCGCAAGCACGTTATGGCCTCCCTCGCCACGTGCGCGCAGTCGGTTGCTGCGCGCTTGGCCTAAGCGCGCCGCGGCTTCGTGAGCCACCATCGCCGGAAACGTCTAGCGAGCGCGAGCACGCGCGCACTACTGTTTCGTACACCGCAGGGACTTAATTTGTCGTGTGCGGGATTTTTCTCGAATACATCAACAACAGCCCGTCCTCGTGACCTTCTTCATATCAAGGTATGTACAATAGTGTAGACGACGGTTGTTTATAATATACCTCGACATCATCTGTAGATAAGAGTAAAAACAACTCATACAATAGATTATCTATATAATTGTCTGTAATGATCTCATACAATTAATAGGTTGTCTATATAATTGTCTATATAATGATATGCACAGTAAAAAATTATCTATAAGACTGTCTGTTGAATAGTAGATATCTTTTTATCTTTTTCTCTCTTCTCTGTGTTACCTAAAATTCTATTTGGATCTAGAAGGCAAATATTTCTCTTCTTTTTTTGAACAGTAAGAAGCAGGTACTCCCTCCATTTTATAATATTTGTTTATGATTTTAGGAATATCCGTTTCAATATATTTATCCATCGAGGGAATTTAGAGCATAGCTATTGCAACTTTTTCACTTATTACTCCTACTTAGATACTTTGGAAGATATTATGTGATTGTGTTATATCATTTAATAAGAGTAATTTAGTATTTTTCTTGATTTGTATGTATGGCAAGCTATGGGCAAATATAATGAAATGGATGAAGTATTTCTTATTGGTCCAAACGGAGTTGGTCCTTTGTATGGCACAATTAATTGATCAAGGACATGTTTCTCCTAATCCTCAATTTACGTCATATATCCAGCTACCAAGCTAGGCAAACGTCAAACAACTGAGCACACATGACACAACATCACGCAACTTATCAATTATCAATCAACCTCTACGGATCTAGGAGTGTGTGGCCGGTGGCCAAAGTTACCTCACAAGCCGTGCCAAAAAAGAAAACGGCGCCACCAAATTTTAGTCATTGTTCAATGCTCATCAAATCGCTTGTTCACAAATCGCCAAAGTTTTAGCAAGAAATACAACGAACTCGAGAGCCAACGAAAAGGGGATCCTACTGAATCGCAGTGGCAAACCAAGTAAAAAAAGTCCAATCCCATCATGAAAGCTACCAAATTTCAGTAGAGCAAAACATTGGGCATCCACATGTTCCCGACGAAGCTCTCCTCCTCTTCGTCGTACTCACCAGAGGAATCAACAGCCGGCGCATGCTGCGCGAGTCTCGCACTCGCGCTCGCATTCCCGTTCCAGAAAGAAAGCGGAGAGCATCGCCTGGCTGCCCGCAACGCGCGGAGAAAGCAGGGTTGGTGGGCGGGCCCCGACCGCCGCTGCCTCTTCACCTTCCCGACGACCGTCCTGGAAGGAAGCCACCACCGATCCGTCACCCATCCCTCTCCCACCAACCCTCCCCCTCACTCGCGGCGCCTCTCCCCATCTGCTAGCGGGGAGGCCACCTGCGCAGCTAGCGCACGGGCGCGCTCCACGCACCGAAGCCAGAGGGGCCGAATGAGAGGAGAGGAAAAAGTCTTTGGGCCAATCGCAGTCCACCACCCACCCCCCACCTTCTTCTTCCTCTTTTAGACCTCGTTTATTTCGGCTTAAACTTCTAACTTTTTACTTATTTTTACGATTTCTAAATTTCATCAACATGGTAATATTTTTGACACATGAGTTGGTTTTGAATAACATATCAACCATTCAGCAAACTCATCAAATAAATCAAAAACATATGGTGAATAGGAGGCTGGATCTTGGGGAGAAGGCCAAAGATTTTATCATCGGTGAGCTTGCCTTTTCCTTCCACTGTGATCTTGCCTCCCAATCTCTCTCCTCTTCCTTCGTTCGTAGACTATCACCGCCATCTTCCTTATTGTCCTGGAGGTTAGGACGATGTTGGGCGTAATGGGAGAGGGGGGTCACAGGGGATATGAATGCATGGCGGAGGGCAACGAGGAGGGGGCGCTGGCACAGGCCTTCTCTCTAGATTCAGCTACCGTTCTTAGTCTCCTCCCCAATCTCAAGTTGCAGCAACGACGGCACTTAGTTGAAGCTGCTTTGCTTCAATCCCCACAATAAGGTCTAGATCTTGTGTGCCCTCGTTGCAGGGCCGCTTCCTCTGTCCACTTCGATCACCAGCAGCAGCATCTTGCCGCTCGCTCTGGTGAAAACGCAGGCGCAAAGGTCAGCGATGATGTGCCTACATCCACATCATGATCTTCGCCTCCAATATCGATTAGATCATCTGCCATGGTGATGAGCTCTAGGGGAGAGGGAGAGAAGGGAAGAGAGAAGAAACATAGTGATAGTGGCCGTTGCCAGCAGCTAGTGTTGTGGCCAATTGCAATAGAGAGAAGAGAGGAAGAGAATGAGATGACATGAGGTTGATGGGTGGGTTCCACTGTATATTTCATATTTATATGATAATTATGTTGTCTGAGCTGTTATGTCACCCTAAAACAAACTCATGTACTAAAAACTATTTCCATGTCAATGTCACTAAGACAAAAATTGAGATGGAAAGGTCTCAAAAGCAAAATATCCGGTTTTGATAGTTAAGGGATATTGAATATCCGGATTTATAGTTTAAGGTTGAAACTTAGACTATTGTAAAAATTTAGGGGTACAACAGACTTATTTCTAAAATAATCTAGTACTGGTACCACTAGCATGTGTATTCTACAGACCAGTCTTGAGTATCTGACACGCCGGGCCCAACGGCTGCTACAGACGACGGTTCCACGTTCTCTCCTACGCGCAAGCCCACATGCCCCACGCGACCAATCCACCTCGCCGCGTTATATAAAGCCGCCCGTTCTGGTCTCATCTCGGCAGGGTCAATCGAGCGAGCGAGAGCGCACCAGCACAGCCCAGATCTCGTTTCCTCTTCTGAGATCAGCAGCAATGGCCACCGCGACAGCCGAGGCGGCGACCGCGGCCAAGGAGCAGACCAACGGCAGCGGCGGCGAGCAGAAGACGCGCCACTCCGAGGTCGGGCACAAGAGCCTGCTCCAGAGCGACGCGCTCTACCAGTACATCCTGGAGACGAGCGTGTACCCGCGCGAGCACGAGTGCATGAAGGAGCTCCGCGAGGTCACCGCCAACCATCCATGGTATGCGCGCTGCCATCCTCCTCCTCCTCGTCAGTCTTGATCTGAATCTGGTCTGCGAGATCGCTGAGACCAGTCGCTACAGGGCAGCATGTGGCGCCCCAGTACATTTGGTTAATTTCGTCGGATCTTGACTGATCTCGTGGCTGCAGGAACCTGATGACGACGTCGGCGGACGAGGGGCAGTTCCTGAACATGCTGCTCAAGCTCATCGGCGCCAAGAAGACCATGGAAATCGGCGTCTACACCGGCTACTCCCTCCTCGCCACCGCGCTCGCCATCCCCGAGGACGGCACGGTAAGTCCATCGATCAGCTAGCTACTACTACTTCCGCGCGATCCGCAGATCCCCAGATCTGGCGAACTGAAATGATCGATGGCACCGATGATGCAGATCTTGGCCATGGACATCAACCGGGAGAACTACGAGCTCGGCCTGCCCTGCATCGAGAAGGCTGGCGTCGCCCACAAGATCGACTTCCACGAGGGGCCCGCCCTCCCCGTCCTCGACCAGCTCCTCGAGGACGAGAGCAACCACGGCTCGTTCGACTTCGTCTTCGTGGACGCCGACAAGGACAACTACCTCAACTACCACGAGCGCCTGATGAAGCTGGTTAAGGTCGGCGGCCTCGTCGGCTACGACAACACGCTGTGGAACGGCTCCGTAGTGCTCCCCGCCGACGCGCCCATGCGCAAGTACATCCGCTACTACCGCGACTTCGTCCTCGAGCTCAACAAGGCCCTCGCCGCCGACGAGCGCATCGAGATCTGCCAGCTCCCCGTCGGCGACGGCATCACCCTCTGCCGCCGTGTCAAGTGATCGAACCGTCCCTCCCGCCGTCTTGGTCGCCCGTCGGCGCGCGCGTGCCATGATGCCATCGTCTGCTCCTACCATAGACGCGAATTGAAGAAGGATTAATTATCGTTTTGGCTTTCTTGGTTTTGTGTCTTCTTGGAAATTGTCATTTGATACATACAAAAAATGTCGAGACAATAATATTATAAGATGACCCAGTGTTCGTTAGCTTGCGTTGCGCACACGAATGGCGGCTGCTACTGGTGAATCGATGATGTTATACTTCAGAAAATTGGAATGCTCCCTTCTGTTCTCTTGAACAACCTGTTAAAATTTGGCGACCTGTTAAAATTTGGCGACTTCGTCAATTAATTTGCTCATGGTATATTACTTGTCATATGCTAAAATTTGGCGACGAAGCTGTTCTGAATTCTTGAATCCTTACGATATATCTGGCCTAATGAATTTGACCAGATTTGGTATATTTCTTTGTTGCCATCTGAAACTGAATTCATCTACGTGTGTACAGTGGGTACTGAAGTTTTACTCCATTCGTTGCAGATTTCCTAGTCGTCTTCTGACAGAGATGGTACCCGGTTCTTCAGTAGTTCGTCGACAGCGACAACTGTGCGTACAGATATTTTCTGGCATTTACTCTAAAAGTATATGGCTGAACGCCTGAACGACAACAAACCATTTCCTTCCTCAAATAATTATTACAACTCTCGGTCTGAAGTACAGTAGGTTTGAAGTTTCCTCTGAAGGAGCTAAGGAGGATTTGTCGAGCTGTTCATGTGAAGACTTCAAGATTTGGAACAGCTGCCACATCACATGATCACCTTAATCATTACTTGATTTTAGTGAAACCAATCGACTGTAAAAATACATACAGGTTAAGGTATTTGAATTTGGGTTTTGTTGGTGTTGTCATAGATTTTAGCAAGCAAAATAGTCGGCAAAAGTATTTTTATTATTTGACGTAATTATGAGGAAAAATCATGATTTGTCAGAATTCAGGGTCAAGTATTAGCCATGCTAAGAAACCTTTAAAAGATGTCGACTAGAAAAAGTAGATGCAAAGAAAGAGATCATCAACAGTAGATTGGAAATAAGAAGGTTTGAAGGCAGACAGAGATTCTATTCAAGGAAAGATTGAGCTCACACGAAAAGCGAGACTTGCAACACAATCCAAGATTAACTCGGGAGTTTTAGACTATAAATACCTTGTATCATTAAACACGCACACGTCAACCTTTATTGCCTTTTTTACTTTTCCTGTACCTTAGGATCTACCGTAGCTAGTAGAATCTTACCTTCATAATTTTTCTGTGATCAATATTGATTCGTATCGACGTATTAATCAATCTGTGAGATAGACTTATCCCCCATTTCGATATTCGTGTTCATTATTGTTTCGTATCAATGTTTTATTTAGGATTGGCTTTCGTTTAGGTTTAACTATCGTTGACTTTACCGATTTGGTGGAAAATCGGCTAGCACGTCGCATATGCTGCTAGAGAGCACCCTTCGTAGGGACACGGTGTTGCTGCCAGGAATTTTCCGATGGCAACAGTTGGATTCCATTTGGACTGAACAAGTTTGGCCTCATTCGGAACATAGAGTGAATTCCCAAGAGATTCTTGCAGAAAATACGGCCAGTAAATTATATTTTTCATTTCCTACGAAATTCATCAGGAATCCTCAAGTTCCAAATAGTGCCCAATTTGGACCGATAAGGGTTAAGTTGGGCCTACCTCTTTGAATCCCTACTAGTTGGAATGGGCTCTATTTGGGCAACGAAGGGCGGGCCCTATCTTGTGTAACCCACACTGGCCTACTGGTTTGAATTGTTAAGAGTTGGAGATGATTAGGCTTTGTTTGCTTCAAACATTGGAAATTCGAAGAATTTTTAAAGAAAAAGACAAGTTCATTCTCACTGGAGGCGGTTTTTCCTCAAAACGTTCTCGTGAGGATTCTGAATTCCACATTGGGTTATCTAAACATTGAGTTAGGTATTTCTCAAGTATTGATACTTTTATCTCTTCGATATGACCCAAAAAAAAAAAACTTACGATAATACTCCGTTACGCACGCGCTACCACGTTCGGAAGCCGTGCAATTGCCAAGAGCAAGCTGGAGTCGTTCAATTTTCGTTAAAAACCATGTGACGACGACCTTTTCTTATATTTATTCATCATTTCTTTTTTTAAATGATTATTTTAAACTGAGTATCTGATCTATGTTCCATCTAAACTATAGTGATATATACAATAAGCTTAATAAAATTGGACCTATATTGAATATGTTTTTGAAGATATTGATAAAATTATTTATCAACTAACGGCTCTAGGTATCTGTTTCTAGCAACTCAAGTGTTAGCAGATAGCAGCTGATAGTAATTATAAGGTCTAACTACCTAGATGATGACAATCAATAATTCTAGAGTGCTGATAACTAGCAAATATTTTACTATATAGGCGTCGTCAACTAGCAACTCTAGGTAATCTTAACTATCAGATTCTACATTTGATGCTAGCTCTACATGTTACTTGCTACATGAGTTACTTGAAAGCCCTGATCAACTCGGCTTCAGCTTCTGGCTTCTGGCTTATTTTTCACTATTCATAAGTTTCGTCTTTTTCTGAACTTTTGGCTTTTTGTTGAGTGTTGTAGCTACGGGCTAAACAGAGAAAGAGGGGATTGATAGGAGAGGAAGAGGAGAGCCAGATCTGTGGAGAGGTGGTGAGAGTGAGAGGATCCCCCCTTTGCCCCTCCTGGGGTTTATATATATGAGTGGGGTAGGATGGGAAATCCCCATTCTACCCCTTAGTGCTTACAAGGGATGAGGGTACATTGGTATATTTACACTGTTATAATCTTCTACACTATTTGGCCTATTTACATGTTGGATTAGTTGCACAGCCCAGTCACGGGGGGTTGGGCCACCCCTACAACAGTACTCCCTCGACAGCAAGCGCTGAGGTCCCGATGGGCGAGCTGACGTGATCAACCACCCCAGCCCCCCGTTCCCTGACAGCAAGCGCGAGGGTGCCGATGCAACTGGTAGCACGCAGACCCTTGAGGCAATGCCTGTGAAAAAATCCGTGAAGCGCCGAAGGCGTCGTCGAGCGCCGAAGCCGTGCCGTCCTGCCGAGGCGACGCCTACGAGGCGGACGGCGTAGTCGAGCGCCGACGACGTGCCGTCCCGCCGAGGCGATGCCTACGCGGCGGACGGCGGAGTCAAGCGCCGAAGACGTGCCGTCTCGCCGAGGCGATGCCTACGAGGCAGACGGCGGAGTCGAGCGCCGAAGACATGCCGTCCCGCCGAGGTGCTGCCTACGAGGCGGACGGCGGAGTCGAGCGCCGAAGACGTCACGTCGAGCGCCGAAGGCGTGCCGTCCCGCCGAGGCGATGCCTACGAGGCGGACGGCGGAGTCGAGCGCCGAAGACGTGCCGTCCCGCTGAGGTGCTGCCTACGACGCGGATGGCGGAGTCAAACGCCGAAGACGTGTCATCGAGCGCCGAAGGCGTGCCGTCTCGCCGAGGCGATGCCTACGAGGCGGACGGCGGAGTCGAGCGCCGAAGACGTGCCGTCTCGCCGAGGCGATGCCTACGAGGCGGACGGCGGAGTCGAGCGCCGAAGACGTGCCGTCCCGCCGAGGTGCTGCCTACGAGACGGACGGCGGAGTCGAGCGCCGAAGACGTGCCGTCTCGCCGAGGCGATGCCTACGAGGCGGACGGCGGAGTCGAGCGCCGAAGACGTGCCGTCCCGCCGAGGTGCTGGCTACGAGGCGGACGACGGAGTCGAGCGCCGAAGACGTGCCGTCTCGCCAAGGCGATGCCTACGAGGCGGACGGCGGAGTCGAGCGCCGAAGACATGCCGTCCCGCCGAGGTGCTGCCTACGAGACGGACGGCGGAGTCGAGCGCCGAAGACGTGTCGTCGAGCGCCGAAGACGTGCCGACACTGCCGTTCCCCCACCTTCAAAAAGGAGTGCTCGCGAAGAGCGGGCGCCTGCGGCGTAGGCCGAGGGCACTACGGACGCCGAGGTAGGGAGGCGAAGCCGCCGTTCCCCTACCTTCGAAAGGAGTGCCCGCGAAGAGCGGGCGCTTGCGGCGTAGGCCGAGGGCACAACGGACGCCGAGGTAGGGAGGCGAAGCCGCCGTTCCCCTACCTTCGAAACGAGTGCCCGCGAAGTGCGGAAGCTTACGGCGTAGGCCGAGGGCACTACGCACGCCGAGGTAGGGAGACGAAGCCGCCGTTCCCCTACCTTCGAAGAGAGTGCCCGCGAAGAGCGGGCGCTTGCGGCGTAGGCCGACGGCACTACGCACGCCGAGGTATGGAGGCGAAGCCGCCGTTCCCCTACCTTCGAAAAGAGTGCCCGCGAAGAGCGGGCGCTTGCGACGCACGCCAAGGGCACTACGGACGTCGAAGTAGGGAGGCGAAGCCGCCGTTCCCCTACCTTCGAAAAGAGTGCCCGCGAAGAGCGGGCACTTGCGGCGTAGGCCGAAGGCACTACGCACGCCGAGGTAGGGAGGCGAAGCCGCCGTTCCCCTACCTTCGAAGAGAGTGCCTGCGAAGAGCGGGCGCTTGCGGCGTAGGCCGAAGGCACTACGCACGCCGAGGTAGGGAGGCGAAGCCGCCGTTCCCCTACCTTCGAAGAGAGTGCCCGCGAAGAGCTGGCGCTTGCGGCGTAGGCCGAAGGCACTACGCACGCCGAGGTAGGGAGGCGAAGCCGCCGTTCCCCTACCTTCGAAAAGAGTGCCCGCGAAGAGCGGGTGTGCGGCGTAGGCCGAGGGCACTACGTACGCCGAGGTAGGGAGGCGAAGCCGCTGTTCCCCTACCTTCGAAAAGAGTGCCCGCGAAGAGCGGGCGCCTGCGGCGTAGGCCGAGGGCACTACGGACGCCGAGGTAGGGAGGCGAAGCCGCCGTTCCCCTACCTTCGAAAGGGGTGCCCGCGAAGAGCGGGCGCTTGCGGCGTAGGCCGAGGGCACTACGGACGCCGAGGTAGGGAGGCGAAGCCGCCGTTCCCCTACCTTCGAAAGGGGTGCCCGCGAAGAGCGGGCGCTTGCGGTGTAGGCCGAGGGCACTACGGACGCCGAGGTAGGGAGGCGAAGCCGCCGTTCCCCTACCTTCGAAAAGAGTGCCCGCGAAGAGCGGGCGCTTGCGGCGTAGGCCGAGGGCACTACGGACGCCGAGGTAGGGAGGCGAAGCCGCCATTCCCCTACCTTCGAAGAGAGTGCCCGCGAAGAGCGGGCGCGTGCGGCGTAGGCCGAAGGCACTACGCACGCCGAGGTAGGGAGGTGAAGCCCCCGTTCCCCTACCTTCGGAAAGAGTGCCCGCGAAGAGCGGGCGCCTGCGGCGTAGGCCGAGGGCACTACGGACGCCGAGGTAGGGAGGCGAAGCCACCGTTCCCCTACCTTCGAAAAGAGTGCCCGCGAAGAGCGGGCACCTGCGGCGTAGGCCGAGGGCACTACGGACGCCGAGGTAGGGAGGCGAAGCCGCCGTTCCCCTACCTTCGAAAGGAGTGCCCGCGAAGAGCGGGCGCTTGAGGCGTTGGCCGAGGGCACTACGGACGCCGAGGTAGGGAGGCGAAGCCGCCGTTCCCCTACCTTCGAAACGACTGCCCGCGAAGAGCGGGCGCTTGCGGCGTAGGCCGAGGGCACTACGGACGCCGAGGTAGGGAGGCGAAGCCGCCGTTCCCCTACCTTCGAAAGGGGTGCCCGCGAAGAGCGGGCGCTTGCGGTGTAGGCCGAGGGCACTACGGACGCCGAGGTAGGGAGGCGAAGCCGCCGTTCCCCTACCTTCGAAAAGAGTGCCCGCGAAGAGCGGGCGCTTGCGGCGTAGGCCGAGGGCACTACGGACGCCGAGGTAGGGAGGCGAAGCCGCCGTTCCCCTACCTTCGAAGAGAGTGCCCGCGAAGAGCGGGCGCGTGCGGCGTAGGCCGAAGGCACTACGCACGCCGAGGTAGGGAGGTGAAGCCCCCGTTCCCCTACCTTCGGAAAGAGTGCCCGCGAAGAGCGGGCGCCTGCGGCGTAGGCCGAGGGCACTACGGACGCCGAGGTAGGGAGGCGAAGCCACCGTTCCCCTACCTTCGAAAAGAGTGCCCGCGAAGAGCGGGCGCCTGCGGCGTAGGCCGAGGGCACTACGGACGCCGAGGTAGGGAAGCGAAGCCGCCGTTCCCCTACCTTCGAAAGGAGTGCCCGCGAAGAGCGGGCGCTTGAGGCGTTGGCCGAGGGCACTACGGACGCCGAGGTAGGGAGGCGAAGCCGCCGTTCCCCTACCTTCGAAACGAGTGCCCGCGAAGAGCGGGCGCTTGCGGCGTAGGCCGAGGGCATTACGCACGCCGAGGTAGGGAGGCGGAGGCGCCGTTCCCCTACCTTCGAAAAGAGTGCCCGCGAAGAGCGGGCGCTTGAGGCGTAGGCCGAAGGCACTACGCACGCCGAGGTAGGGAGGCGGAGCCGCCGTTCCCTTACCTTCGAAAAGAGTGCCCGCGAAGAGCGGGCGCTTGCGGCGTAGGCCGAGGGCTCTACGTACGCCGAGGTAGGGAGGCGAAGCCGCCGTTCCCCTACCTTCGAAAAGTCACGGTGCACTCCCTGGTGCAACGCGCGCAAGGGCGCGATATCCAAGTGGTGCACCGCCTAAAGCGATGCACTCCCTTGTGTCTCGGCCGTGTCGTAATTTTCGACTTAATTTATAGTCCGTAGAGTACGCGCGCGGAGGCGTCCACCCGTTGTGTCTTATTTAAAGTCTGGAGACTGATACGTGCGGAGCTAGGCTCAACGCTACGTCTTATTTATAGTCCACGGACTCTCGCGTGCGGAGCTACGCACAACGCTACGTCTTATTTAAAGTCCGTAGACTGGTGCGTGCGGAGCTAGGCTCAACGCTACGTCTTATTTATAGTCCGCGGACTCTCGCGTGCGGAGCTACGCTCAACGCTACGTCTTATTTAAAGTCCGTAGACTACACCGACGCTCAAGGCGATCATGCGATTTAAATCAACAACGAGAACCAGAGGCATCAAATAAATGGCCGAGGACGTACGGCAACAAAAAGCTCCAGAATGCAGTAGCAGGAAAGCATTAGATGCTACCGGAGCACAGAACGGGCCAAAACCGGAGACGCAAGCACAGCCAAATCAGATGCTCTTACACTGGAACTGCAGACGCAATAAGCAATATGCTGCGTAACCGTTTCCTTAAAGCCATATGCAGTACGTACCGAGCGGGACGGCTGTACGCTAGTGGAGGCCGAGGGCGAGGGGGCTCCGAGGCGGCCTTTTGCGGCTCGACAGACCGGTGACGCATGTGCCTCGGCTCCGGAAGCTCGGCGAAGACGTCGGTGGGTTTGGCGAAGACCGCTCCGGTCACGCCGGAGTCTTCGGAGACATTGTGGGGACCTCGTGGACTCGACGGAGGCTGAGGCGGAGCGGCCCTGGCCGGCCAGCAAAGCCATTGCGAGGTGGGGCGGAGATCGGCGAAGACTTCTTAAAGCCGGCGAAGTGGCATTGGCGGGCCACTCGGCTCCGCGTCGCTGAAGCCGTGCGTCGACCTCTGCCCGCCTTCGCGCGTAGTCGTGACTCGTCGCTGGAGCCGTGCTTCGACCCCCGCTTGTCTTCGCTACGTGGTTCATCGGAGACGAGGAGCCATACATAGGCCGTGCGGGGCGCGCTCGTAGTCCTGGCGCGACACGGAGACGAGCGAGTGGAGGTCCTCCCGGGAAGCTGGTAGACGTTATCGCGGAGGCGAGCGCAGTCCAGCGAGGTTCATCCGCGGCGTCGAGGCGAAGGCCGAAGACGTTATCGCGGAGGCGAGCGCAGTCCAGCGAGGTTCATCCGCGGCGTCGAGGCGAAGGCCGAAGACGTTATCACGGAGGCGAGCGCAGTCCAGCGAGGTTCATCCGCGGCGTCGAGGCGAAGGCCGAAGACGTTATCGCGGAGGCGAGCGCAGTCCAGCGAGGTTCATCCGCGGTGTCGAGGCGAAGGCCGAAGACTGAAGCTTGGCATTCTTTCACCTGATGTTTGCAGCGCGAAGGTCGGAGCCACCAAGTCGTAGGCCAGCGGAGACCTGGCGTGGACGCCGAACGCCCGGAGACGAGGTCTTGAGGCGCGGAGACGAACACGGAGCCATCGGAGAGGCGAGGTAGGCGTGGCCAGCTCAGACCTCGGCGAAGCCGCGGCGAGGTAGACGACGCGGGGGCTCCGTAGACGCTCGACAACGCGGAGGCTTCCAAACGGCGAAGCGCTCATGGACTTTGGAGGGACTTCGGAGGCGAGACGCTCGCGGACTCGACGACGCGGAGGCTTCTGAGGCGAGGTCTGGAGGCAGGCGCGGAGGCATCGGAGAGGCGGGGCGCAGAGCCGGTGGGTGCCAGGCGGCGCCGCCTGACTGCACGATGACGATGGCCGGACGCATGCGTACACGCGTGGACGGATGGATACACATGCATACGTGACATTATCTCCCCGGGCGAAGACGACCCATGCATGGGACATGGAGAGAGAGAAGTTCTTCGCCGATGACGTAGAGGCCACCACCCGAGCAGAGTACGCCGGCGCTCGACGCGAACTTTTCTTACCCTTTTGTTGAACGCTGGAGAAATCTCTTCCATACGCAACTTCTTGTCGTCCCCACGGACGGCGCCATCTGTTGTAGCTACGGGCTAAACAGAGAAAGAGGGGATTGATAGGAGAGGAAGAGGAGAGCCAGATCTGTGGAGAGGTGGTGAGAGTGAGAGGATCCCCCCTTTGCCCCTCCTGGGGGTTTATATATATGAGTGGGGTAGGATGGGAAATCCCCATTCTACCCCTTAGTGCTTACAAGGGATGAGGGTACATTGGTATATTTACACTGTTATAATCTTCTACACTATTGGGCCTATTTACATGTTGGATTAGTTGCACGGCCCAGTCACGGGGGGTTGGGCCACCCCTACAACATTGAGCTTTTTTGCCGGTTCTTTTTTTTTCCCGTATTTGTTTATATTATACGTAATAGGCTAACATATTTTTTATATTTTTAAATTTTTTTAAATTTAATTATGCTAAATAAGCCTCTGTCAGCTACAGTGCTTTTTTCAGCCAGCTACAGTGTTTTCAGCCATAAGCCATGAGCTTTTCAGCCGAACTGATCACCACTAGCGACTCTATATGTTATCTGTTGCATTAGTTAGTATCATCTAGCAATTATAATTGCTAGCTACTAGCAACTATAATATGCTAGTAGTTTTGCATGTTACTTGTTACTAGCATTTAGCAATTTACTGGCTATTAGCAACTATAATCTGCTAGTAGCTCTACATGTTATTTTGATACATTAGTGGCTAGCATCTAGCAAATATAAATGCTAACTACTAGCACCTGTAATCTACTAGTAATTATAGTTGTCAGTATTTAGGTACAACTAGTATCTTTAGGTTCAAATAGCTAGCAAATCTAGATATTGACAACTAACAACTCTAATGTGTTGGCAAACTAACAATTTATCTTATTTTACCACTAAAATATATACAACATGAATCTTGTTTTGTTCGATTTATTATACAGAACGTAATAATAGTTCAAACAGAATGCAAAACAAAGCACTCAATTAAAAAAAATACAATGATTTGGAGCTATCAACATGGACTAGTATAAGAAGTCAAATTTTGTTTTAGTGCTGTAACGAAAGCTTCTGCATGCGTCTTTTTCCGGTAAGATGGTCACACAGCATCGTGCACGGACGCACGTTGGATTGCAGAATACGAAACAACACTATCGTGTGTAGGGCTGTAAACGAGCTGAGCTCGAGCGAGCTTGACCTAACAAGCTCGAGCTCGGTAGAAACTCGAGCCGAGCTCGAGCGAGCCTAAGATCAACATCGAACTTCAAGCTAGGCTCGAGCTCGGCTCGGACAAAACTCGAGCTCGCTCGAGCTCGACTCGTGTAGGCTCGGTGCCGACTGCCGAGAGAGTAGAGACTGGGTAGAGAGGTAGTACCTGCGGACGCCGCGCGTGGTGGCCGCCCTCGCCAGCATCCTGGAGCGCGTCGCGGAGCGCAGTGACACGACGGCCAGTCGGCCACACCCGCCACACACTCCCCCGGCGTGCGGGCGACCTTAGCCGGCCGAGACCACACCGTAATAGCACACCTCCCTGCCTGCATCACATAAATAGCAAATCCATTGAAAGCAACCAGGATAGAATAGTGGGCCGAGGCACCGGATCCGGGCCCTAGGCCACGGATCCGGCGGCATCAACCGTGCGGCGCGGCGAGGGCAGCCCGGGCGGCGCCGAGCGGCGCGGCACAGCCGGCCCGACAGCGCGAAGGGGGAGCGGCCCAGGAGCGGAGGAGGCGCGGAGGACCGGCGGTAGCGGCGGAGGATCGGGGGCCGGAAGGCCCAAGGCGGCGGGGCGGCGGGGGGAGTAGGCGAGACGGCGGAGGAAGCCGAGGATCGACCGTGCATGCGGCTCGGCGAGGGGAGGCGGCACCTAGGAGAGAGAGAAAGAGCCGGTAGGGGAGCGCGGAGGCCGGGGCGAGTAGGCGCGCGGTCGGGAGAGCCGAGGCGGCGCGGCGCGGCGCGGAGAGTGAGAAACGAGGGAGCCGAGAGAAGGAGATGGGGGAGGAGGAGTAGAGGCGTCGGCCGAACCGAGGAAAAGGGGAACGGGCGGAGGAAACCGGGATTTGAGAGAGACCGCGGGAGGGGTGGGGATTGGGGAAACCGGGAAATAAAAAATCTTAAGCTCGCGAGTTATTCGAGCTCGGCTCGTTAAAGCTCGTGAGCTTAAGAAGAAGCTCGAATTCGGCTCGTTTGGAATTCGAATCAAGCTCGAATCGAGTCTAAAGCGAGCCAAGCTCGAACAGTTCGCGAGCCTCGAGCTTTTTTTACAGCCCTAATCGTGTGCAGGAAGAGAACATTATTACGGGATATTGTGTCCTAACTGATAGCACCAGCACGCTATCGCACCACTAGTCGCGCGTACGGGCGTCCAAAAACTTACTACTTCAAACACCCTCCAGCGTGTAGCATTCGATATGCTCTTGTAAGATGGATAAGGTGATATAGGCTCTATTCTTTTCGGCTTCTAAAAGTAGTTTTTGGTTTTTGCTACAGTATCTAACTTTTAAATGGAGTATTTTCTTAAAACGGGATCTATAAGTTAATTGTAGTACACGTTAAAAGCCTAATATCTGTATCAACAAAAATCGCAAGCGAGTATCTCCCTTTCTGTAACTCTATCGTAAACAGCCAAAATTCAAAAATTTCAACCAAAAATCATAAGCCGCAACTAAAAAGAACAGGCGCATAACCGGTTTGCTGCTTTAGACTTTCTCCATCTATGGCGTGCAGCCAAATCTATCCATCAAAGTCGGTTTCTCTAGGACTGTTAGACGGAGTTGGGCTCGTGTCAATCCATCAACAGCGGAGTTGGGTTCGTGTCCTTGTCTTGCAAGTTGGTGAATAGCTGGTGAGACGTTTCCATCTGGAAGGTTATGTTATCTTGACATAAACAAGGTCTAAGTGAGACTCTAAACAATCCATACGAGTAATGGATAAAAAGGAAAAAGAATTCCGCAAAGAAAACATTGAGATCTCTGTTCCCAATCTACCATGCAATCTTTAGTCAACGAATTCTTATCAAATCTCACTACTAAAATGAATGGCACTGTAACAACAGTTTAACATCCAGCTTCTTGTGCAGGCCGGGTAATTTTGTGGAGTAAAACTTAATATACAGATAGCACATAGTCACACACCCTTTCTACCAGTACCTGTGGTGGCAATGTATATTTATTCTTTGTAACATGTACAAGTGAAAATATACACCATATTATCTACTAAATAAGAATTAAGAACAGCACAAATCCCTTTCATGAATCTTGTTTCAAGAATAATTGAATCATGGCAGGGCATTTTCCTTCCTTCATGACACCTGCACATTGGCACCGAGGATCTGTGGGATGGACCTGATCTGCAGGGCGGGGCTGATGGCGAGCAGGCCGACGAAGCTCTCCGGCGACACCCTCATCCCGCCGACGTTGATGCACTCCAGCTTCCTGCACTTGCTGACGAGCGCGACGAGGCCGGCCTCCGTCACATGGCGGCAGCTCCACAGGATGATGCTCTGAGGAAGAAAGTCCACTGTGACTGTGAGCAATGAAATCATGTGCACTTTTTTTTTCTAATATTTGTACCTTCTGTACTTGAATTAATCTAAACGTGTAGATGAATACCACATTGCAATTTTCCTACGTTTCTGACAATGTTCATGACGACATTGAATTAGAAAACATGGCAATGTTCATGACGACATTGAATTAGAAAACATGGCCTTGTGTGATAGTGATAGCATGTATAGTTCTTGTGGAGTCTATCTAGTTTGTGGATTTTAGCATGATGGTAAAACCTGTACCGCAGGTGTATGCAGTAAGGAGCAGGTTTTGGATTCAAGAATGTCTCCAGTTATTAGCGCTTGTATTTACAATCTTTGATGAGTTGAAGATTTGAAGTAATCGCACAGTGGAAGTGTTCAGTAGCCTAGAATTTAGTGGCCATCTTGGAGTCACATCTGTAGTAAATATAGCTTCTTTTCTGAAGGAAGTAATATCATGTTGTACTTAAACAAAAATTGTTTCAAAACAGGGCCATACATAGTTCTCATACTATTGCCCTAAAACATCCTGAAGTTAGAAATAGCTGCAGCTGACATTTCTATGAATAAGGTTGTTAAGCTCTTTCCTGTTTGGTTGGCTTTACTATAGTTTACTGAAACTACAAAAGTAATATTTCCATTTTCTCCTCCAAGAATTAAGATATGTCACTGATCTATGGAGGCTGGAATCTTCTCAAACACATTACTTTCCAATGAAGTGCTCACACAGAAATCAACATAGCTGCTACAACAATTCCGATCAGCTTCCCATGTTATTCCACTGAAAGCTAACTGAACTCCACAAAGCCCTAAAGAACCTTAATACCTTATTATTCTCTCAACCTAAACTGCAAACTTCAGCAAGTATGAAGCAAGTCGCTCAGATGTATAAGCTCCCAAGAGTGCATTATGAACCAATCTTCATCAAAGAGAGTTGAGCTTAAATAAAAATATATAATTAGTGTAGCACCAAATATTGATGTAGGATGATAACCAGAACATGATCATATTTACTCCTATCTCCCTACAAGTATGACAGGCACAACAATTCCAACACTACAGCTAAAAGTCCCCTTGTTTGTGCTGAAGGCAGGGCATGATCTGCATGCCACTGTAACGCCCCCCCTTTTTGGGAATAGAGCCGTCGTACGTTCCGTAACAGTCCAGAAGTTCAGTTGCGGACAGAATATGTATTATTGCTGCTTATGAATATTCAAACAAAGCTAACTGGACTAAAATATGACCTAGCGGTCAACTTTAACAATTATAAGAGCGTCCAAGCACAAAATATTATCTTACATTTAGAAGAAATGAAGAAACTCTTATAGGAACATTTGAGTGCGGTCATAACCCTAATACGAAAACTTGTAACATTCTTTCTTCTTCTGATCTCTGTGTTGGTCGAAAAATAAAGCATGACTAAATACAACCAACTGTACTCAATAAGTCACATGGAGAGACACTATATAACTACTTGCTAAGATTTTCAAGGGATAGGGTATAGATGTTTTATTAAAGTATTTATGGATGCAATTTTATTTGTAAACATTTGCAACCAAAAGAACAATAACTTCTTAAGAAATTGGGATTTCAAAACTTGATTACCAGACTTCAATATTTCCAAATCATTTGTAAATCTACTTATGCCTCGCTGTTGGTATCACCCATTAAACACAGTTTCATTTACCGAAAGTATGGCGTATTTGAATACCATTTATAAATGACTCTGTAGAGTTGCTCAACTTTACCCACAGATTCCTTAACCCTCATGATTGAGTTAAGAAAATAAGACTGTTTCACTGCTCATCTCTTTATTTAGCCTCTACCAGTAAGTCCTTGTTCCCAATAAACTCGAGTGGCTTGTGGCCTTGCTTGATTTGAAGCGGCCCTACTGTTGTTCAAGATGGTTTCCCCCTTCCATACGAACTCTCCTTTTTGGTATAGTTTTCCCCCTCCCATACCAACTCTTCTTTTTAGTATGGTTTTCCCCCACCCATACAAACTCTCCTTTTCGGTATGGTTTTCCCCCTCCCATACTAACCCTTCTTTATCTTGTAGAGATTCAATCGATTTAAGCAGTTACTAGACCAGGTTTGAGAGTAACCTTGTCATCGTGAATATGGCCATCAAATAAAATAGGGCTTTTTCAGGTGGTAGGACATAACTAATTATCATGTCATTCTAAAGATTTATTGTATACGAAGTAACGGTGCGTAGATAACAGAATGAAAATATTGTTAATTAAATAATTAAAGAAATGTACGTTCAATATTATCGAAAACATGTAACTAACCTCCTTTTCTGATATCTTCGGTCTTTCCTTTATAGGATTTCGGGCCTACTTCAATTAATTTTATAGTTCTTTTGTTGACCAACTCGTGTGGTCCAAATACTAGTGTTGAAAATGAACTTAAGTAAGTTCCTGCTTTGCAGAACTGCAAGCTGGGAACAAAACACAAATAAATAACCAAATGACACAAGGAAAATAGGTTTGGGTGGTCAGGGTTTAGGTCGTGCTTGGATTGGTTGAACAGAATTGGGATTGGGCTATACGAGTTTGAGACGGTTGAAAAAGTGTGAATGTGTTATATGGATTTCTGCAAATGACGACAGGTATGGTCGGTATTGGGTTTGGAGTTGGCGCGTCATCTGGGTGGTTTAGAGTTCTATTAGAGTCTAGGATGGCAAAATAGAGCTGGGAATGGTGTGGACGAGCTCAAGACGATCAAAATGGGTATATAAGTGTTTTTAGGATTTCAGTGAGTAGTAATGGTTTAAAGAGTACTAGACATGGGTTTGGAATGGCATTTGGGTTGGCTAGGGTTTTATTATATTCAAACTAAATATAGATGAGAATGGGCTTTACGGCTCAAGGGTTAAGGCGAGTACATGTACATGTTTAGGTGTATAGTAAAAGTTTGGACCGTATTGGATTTAGAATTTAATATGATGTTTAGGTGGGTAGGATTTTATTGGTACCTGATATGGGGAAACGAAGCTGAGAAATGGGTAGACGGGCTCAAGATGATTGAAACTGATGTATATAAGTGTTTTAGGAGTGTGGGTACTGTTCATTGCGATCTGGATACTATTAATCGTAGATCTTCTACTGTTCACGTCGGATCTGGTTGTTACAGTGTTGCACAGTAAAGGCCAGCCTGTTAAGCTACAGTAACATGGCCATTTTACTGTTTGGCCCACGATGCTACTGTTTATCTTCTCCATTCGGTTCACTGTGGCAACTGCGAGCAGTGGCAACTAGCAGAGCTACGGTGGCTTGCGACAGGATTGGAGACTATGGATGGGTTCCTTGAGCTACAAGGGTTCCATTTTTGGTGTCGGCGGCACCGGAAAGCAAGCAATCACCGGCGGTGAGGTGAGACGGTGGAGGACGGGGCAGTTACGGTACGCGGCCAGGTGGGGATGGCGGCATTATAGCGCATGGTACGGTGACTTGCGCTGGCTGCTGTGGGCTTTGTGGAGTCAAAATTTGCGGCGTGGGGAAGGTCTACCGAGAGAGAGCAGGAAGAGTAAAGGCGATGACGGGCTGCTCTGACGTCTGCTCTGACGCACGGCCAAGGGCATTTAAGAGTGTGTCAGAGGCGGGAAGGGCGAGGTGTACGGGATCTAACCCCGCTGTAGCGGTGTGACAGAGGTGAGGAAGAACCAGGAAGATGCGGCGGCAAAAATCGGGATGGCACTGTTTTGCCGAATGGTGAATAGTGTCTATCGACCGTGTCGCGCGCAAAAGGATGGAAGGAGGTGATTCAGCAGGGAAATCACGGCGTGAATGGCGCCAGTGTTTAGGAAAAATCAGGAGCAAACAAGAATTCAAATTTCTTTTGAGTTTTCGGTTTGTTTCAGCCACTATGCAGAAACAGCAGCAGCAAGAACACAAGCCCTGGCTGGTGTACCATGAACCATGGCCAAATGACTCACTGTTCTATGGTAGGTCCAACAAAACCTAGTTCTATAATATATTCCACTATCTCCTTCCTTCATGAGCTATATCACTTCAAACTACCAAAAGAATGCCATGCCATAAAGCAAACATAATCTTATAGAAATAATGTAATACTATAGATTGAACTGTTCTTAGACCCTTCATGGTACTTTGTCAGGTTTAGTTTGCTTCATGAGAGCTGTTCCAAAAGGAAGCACTGAAATTTAGAAAAGAGAAACATACCTTGAGATTTGTACAACAGTTTGCAACTGCATACAATGATTCGTCTGTGATAAATGTTCCACCAATATTCAGGTTCTGCAAAGAATGAGCTCTTGAAACCTGCAGGGAAGTTCGACCAAAGCACATTCCTTGTTATTATAACAAAGTAAAGATGGACTTGGTAGTGTAGATTAAATTGTCAAGTTTTTTTTGCAGACAAGCAAGTGGATTTATGAAAAAAAATTTAAAATATGGTTTGGCCTAAAATGTGCTCAGAATGAAAATTACTGTAATTCTTCGTCCTGAATAATGAATTATTCCACAAGCATAGTACACTTCCTAGACCTTCATAACGAATCATTCTAATACATGGAGACATCCTGCAACTTTATAACTCCCTATCCAAATCCTCCTTTTATACTATGATAGCAATAGCCAGTACGACATTAAATCATTAATTGACAAGCCATCAATTTTGCAGCGTAGAAACATCGAGACAATTGTATCGAAAAATGATGAGAAAACATATCATGATCAACAAAGTTAACTACTCTAACACCAAACACCACAAATTTTGCCTCTGTTCTCCACATGTGCAAGGAAGGTACTTGACTTCAATTTGATAAGAAACAAGACAACATCTGATTTCTTTCACACGTAGCTAATTAGAATTTCCAATCCTTACCAGATGAACGACGCCGTTGTCAGTGATCCCAGCCAATCCCCACAGCGATATGGACGTCAATTTCCCGACGCACTCCGCGGAGGAAATCTTGAGCAAACCTTCGTCGGTGATCTGGCAGCCCCAGCAGCTTCGTGAACTCCAAGAACGGGTGAACAAAGTTAGAAAAGATTGGAAATTTAGCCGCAATAATCTTGCACCCGATTGATCAAGGCTACAAGGAAACCGATCGACTGATCAGAGACTCACATGTCAAGGTCGCGGAGGTTGACGGCGGCGCGGACGAGGCGCGCGGTGGAGTCGTCGCGGGTGCGCTGCCCCGCGAAGCTCAGCCGCCGCCGCCCCGCCAGCGACCGCTCCACCGCCCGGCGCCACCGCCGGCTCACTCCCCCCGCCCTGACGACGACCAAAGAAAATTAAGCAAGTCACACACGGCGACATACATCGATCATCCGAGCCGAGCAGAAGCGACCATGCTGATTAAGGCGACGCGTTCTTTGTACATACATGGCCAGGTCGTGGAAGGAGGAGAGGAGGGAGAGGACGTGGGCGAGGAGGTCGGCGGGCAGCCGCTCGACGTGCGGCTCTTCCTCCACCATCGCCACCGCGCCGCCGTTGCGCCGTTCGTCTCCTCCCTCTCCCTGCCGCTTCTCCATTTTCTTGCTTGCTTCTTTCGCCCTCCTCTCGCTCGTCGCGCGGAGAAGGCACGGCCTGCTTATACCAGCATCGTCACGAAGGTACGTGAAGCTGATGCGTGCGCGACGCGCCGTGCCAGTCGACGCAAGCGGCCGCGCTTCGCTGGGAGTTTTGCTGCGCGGTTGGAGTTTGGACTTGCGGCCGGGCGGATCGTGTGGACACCGTCGCACCGTGGAGCCGCCCGCCCGCCACCTCGGCCCTGTTTTTTTTATGTCGGCTTATGGATTATAGCCGCGGTTTATACTTTTTAGGCTGTTTGTAAGAGAGAGTATAGAGCAACAGAAATTTGCATGTAAGGCCCTGTTTGGTACAGCTTTATGAGCTATTGTGAGCTGTTTTTTGCCCAACACTATTTTTGCAAACAGCTTCATGGATGAAGCTCCTTAAATCATGCTCTCACAAGGGAATAGGGTGGGGTGAAGCTGAAAATAGTAGCTTTTCACAGCTCTCTCCCTCAGGCTCGCAGTTCTAGGAACCCACTGCCCTTGTAGTTGACAGAAATTACAGCACTTTGCCACTGGGTCCCCACACCTGTTTCCTCTCCTCCCGTTCGCACTTCTCTACCATTCGCACTGATTTTAATTTTTTTTTATTTTAATTTTTTAATTCATACTCATTCAAATATATTATTTTTTAATTCATATGACCATATACAAACATACAACTCCAAATGTTAGAACAAGTCAGGCAGACAGGGGCATCTTGGACAATTGTCATCTCTCAGCCATGCATGAAGCTGTTTTGCCAAATAGTTTTCCAAAACAGCTTTAGCTTCACCGGTGAAGCTGCTCGTGAAGCTGAAACAAAAAAAACAGCTTCACTAGTGAAGCTGACTTGTGCCAAACGGGGCCTAATTTTGATCGATATAAATAGAATTGCTACAGTGTGTACTACAATCGATTTATAGACTTCGTTTTAAAAAGACAATCCGTTTGAAATCTAACTACCGTAGAAAAACTAAAAAGCAGTTTCTAGGAGCTAAAAAGAAAAAACCTAAAAAAGGATAAGCTGTAAATACATGCCCTTAAACTTGTATCAGTGTGATACTTAAAAGAATTTCACCTCAATGAGAAAGCACCTGATCTAGCTCCATGAGGTCTCAGATTCATCCCTTTCCTCTGCGATTTAAAGCATGCACGCTTGTTATCAGAGTTCGTGTGTACATATTATGTTTCTAAATTTGTCTAAAAGAGTTAATACGATTCTAAACCCTACATAATTAAGAACTGCAGACGATATGACACTGTTGCTTCGTTGTATGTTGTTGTTTGACCGTATACTCTTCGCTCGCGTGAAATTAATACAGGATTGATTTATTTGGATTGGAATGAAGTTTTTAAAATATTCCTAAACATATCTGTATTAGCTTTACATCTTCCTATATTATGACCGAGGTGAAGCGCCCCCAGCCAGCCCTGCCACGTAAGCAATTTTGCAGATAAGATCTCCAGAGTTTGCGAAATAGCGTACGGGTCCTCAGTTCTTCGCAGAGAAGTCCCTGCTGCAGTGCCGCGTTATTTTTTTCCTAAAAACCCCCTTTACTTCTCCGAAATTGCGTATAGGTCTTCTGCATTTTCTTGAAGACCCTTCTTTTTAAGGATAACACCTCGCGGTTTTCATAAAATTATGCACAGGTCCTTGGTTTTATGCGGAAAACACTTCGCTTTCTCTGAAAATACGTACATGTCCTTGCTTTTTCAGATAATCCCCTCTTACTAATTTTTATCTCTTTTACCTTGGTTTATATGGTAGCTAGCGCAGCTTGGCACCACGTTTATGCTGCTAGTTGATCTTATTTAGCAATTACATTGTGCCCTATCATCATTGATGCAATATTGCTAATTTAAGTTTGGTTTGGACCTACTTTGACCTAATTATACAAAATTTGGACCTAAGGCCCCGTTTAAAATAAAAGAAAAATGGAGAAATTTTGTAGGAATTGAATCCTATGAAAATGTTATGGAGCGGCTCGATTTTTGGAAAGTGAGGAGGAAATCTAACATTAGGTTGTAGCCTGTATAAAATTTTCTTTGTGCCTATCTCTATTCAAAACCATGTGTTTTTTCCTACGATGAATGCAAACAACTAAATTGAACAATTCTTGCGTTATAAAATTCTATAGATTGAACTAGACATACCATTCCAAATCTTGTGTTTATTCTGTTCTTCCATTTTTTTATTCGAGTATTCCAAACTGACCTCCCACGCGCAGTTGTCGAGAGATTATGCTGCTGCTGTCACTCAATCGGAATGTCTTCTTTACAGCGTTTGGCTTCCAGCCGTTAACTTTTTTTTACAGTAATTAATTTTTAAACGGAGTGTTTTTTTAAGATAAAGTCTATTAAGTTAATTATAATATACACTGTAGCGACTTCATTTATATCGGTAAAAACCGTACATGAGTTTCTGTTACTTTGTAATATCTCTCGTGAACAGTTCAAAAATCACAAGCTACAGTTAAAAGCCATAAACCACAATAATAAAGAACAGACCCATGTAAAGCGACCTGAATCTAATTCTGTGTTTTGTACAGCAATCAAATTTTACATTTGAATGTTACGAGTAAAACGAGGTTAAATCTGGTTTGATCTGGAATGTTTAAACGTAATTGTTACTCATAAATACGACAACGAGATGTAGTGGTATACTAGTATTTAGTGCTGAATTTAGGAACAGAGTTTCGTCAATAATACCGTCGTGGCCATGCTTGTATTATTAATCACAACTGTGCTGACGACAGGACACGCCCTAACCATATATGATAAGGATGTGAACACATGGACATGATAGGGATGATCAACTACTCTCATCTCAATCTCATGCACTTCTAGCAAAATATTTGGCAACTTTAGATAGTTGAATCCAACTTTATCTAGAACAAACTGGTTTGAGGATGATGTGCTTTCAAAGAAATTATTTTCTCAGAAGATTTCAACGGAATTGAAATTGGCAGAAAGGATGGAGAATAGCATAGATTTCAATGGCCGAGTATCATGACTCGAATATGTAAATCCAGACTCTTTATGTGTACTGCACTAGTATAGGATCACATTAGTACATATAGTGACAAATCATGCATTATCATCTATACACACGCATAATGACTTGTAGGGCTTAGCACTAAGAAATAAACTTGCATTAGAAAACCAAAAGATAACTCCAATGAAAAGTAACCTATCTTAAACCACAAGCAATTGACTAAGGTTGCTTGACTTAGCGCTGAACCTCCTTCGTAGTACTCCTCAAATAGTGCTGAAGATTCTTCTCCTTTAGTAACTGATTTGTATTGATAGCAAGGGTAAGCATATAAAGTACTTAACAAGTTGTGCATGCAAAATACAGTATATAGATATAAGGCTTGAACAAAGGAAATTGCTAGCTTGGCTTGTTTTTGCAAAAAGCTAAATTCAACTTGTATATACAATAAATAGGTTGAAAGTATAATTTGAGAAAAACTGGTAACAAGATCTCACATAGCTCATCCATCAATTTTACGTAACTTTTCTTCCTAGTTTTATTTATGAAAATCTAACCATCGTGTGAAATTTCCGAGCATGTCCATGACCATGGATACGATTATTCGAATAGATCAATTTAACACTCTGCAGAGATTGTACAACTTTTTTCACATGATATGTTCAACTCATCCTGTCGGCCAATGATACGTTTCTTTAGATATACAACTAAGATGATTATAACAAAGCCTTTTAGAAATTTTGCCCTAACACTGACCCCTCCTGTCAATCTTAAACATGGTAACCACACCCCAACACATGCGAGTAGGCCCGGAGCTTGACGTTGGATTTGTAAACGGAATATCGTCCATAAGTTGTAACTCAATGAATGCAATTACACCTTCCACCTTGACATTGAGCTTAACCTACTGCATGAGGAGTCAATACTAAGACTAGGCAACTTACTGAGTTAGGCCTGTCCCATTCCAGGCATGTGATTGTATAATTGTAGCTCGGTTCAATGGTGCACAAACGTAAGTCCTTAACTGACCAGGGTGATACTACTCAAATTATCTAATTATTCTACAACTCACCAACTTTTCACAAACCATAAGCACAGAATTTTAATCACATCAGTATAAGCCACCACCTTTAATATTAAAGCGTAACACATGCCATCAACGATAATACATAGTGCAAAGAGTTATTCGTAAAGCAATTCTATATATCATTAATTAAATTTAATTCGATTCCAAAATAATGTTCTGTAACTCCTATCTAACCAACTCATGTTGGTGACAAATTAATGACCAGCTGGTAATAAACATCCTAGGTTGACAAAGGATCATACCATACAAATGACAAGATGAATAAATAACAATAGGGACAACAACTACCTCCCAGTGTATTTTTTATAAATAGCGATGAATGTAATTTAATGCAAACCAATTTTATAAAATTGGGTTTAACATGATCAAAGTTGCACAACTTGCCTTCAACAAAGTCTTGATCCTGATCTACTTCATCTCCTTACTCAACAAACAATTTCGATGTGTCGAAGTCTACTCACATGAGCGAGAAAATCTAAATAAAAACAAAAATAGAGAACAAAAAACTTTAAAAATTATTCGCCATAAAATAGGGATTAATTTGAGATAAATTTAGATACTTGAACAAGGTTAATTGGAGTTCGCATGAGAAAGAGCATGCTCTTGGAAGTTGGATCGGCGGAGAAATTCATGAAGAGAGAGAGAGAGAGTTGAGAGACTGACATGTAGGAGGGTTTATTTTGAAATCTTTTTCTTTTCAAAAATATCCAAAATTTAACATAGGATGATAAATAGTGCCGATATGTTATGGACACGGTCCACGATAAACTCGGTTCATAGAACAGATCGATAGCTAGGCTGACGCAAGCAGACACATGTGCAAAACGTGCTGAGGTGACGCTGATGCGGCTAATCAGTTTAGGCTGACATGGACAGATCTACGACAGCGGCGACTTGTTTCCAGCGACGGTGAATGGCGGCGAGCTGCGGGTCAACGAGATCAGCTCTAGCATCCTCAAGCTACGACGAACTCATCTACCGGCTCGGATCTAGCAGTGGAGGTCGGCGCGGTGGTCGATGCCAAGAGAGGCAATGGAGCTAGCACGGGCGACGGTGAACTCCGACGAGGAAACTTCGGCGGGGCTCAGCGTGATGCGCAACGCATCTATGGGATCCTGATGATTCGAGTTGGCCTGGCGCGGGAACCAATGGTCGTCGGGGTGGCATGCTGATGTGGCTAATCAGTTTAGGCTGACGCGGACAGATCTACGGCAGCGGCGACTTGTTTCCGGCAACAAGTGTGGACACAGGATCTACAGATTATTTGAGGCAGAATTTCTGGATGGACGTGGAGCAACTTCATGCCATGAAAGTTCTTGTGGTGGAAATTTATTGAGGTTTGAAATAACGATGCAGGGGAAGGGTTCAAAAGTGTGGACTGTTCTTCTTGATACCTCTACAATGGAAATCTCTTGTGGCTGCAGAAAGTCTGAACGGATGGGTCTTCTTTGTTCCCATTTTCTGAAAGCCTTCAGCCTGCAGAATGTTGACACAATTCCTGAAAAGTACATTTTGAAACGCTGGACAAAAAAGATGCCAGGAGAAGCATGTATAAGCTTAGTCAAGAAGATTCAACACAACAGGAATGTACCGAGGCTGAACTTGCGTATCGCAACCGGGCAATGCAGTATGCATATAACCTCATAAGTCATAACAAAGAGCCATGAACTTGAAGAGTCAAGAAAAATATTCTGGGACTCCCTTGAAACCACTGGCGGAGCTACAGGGTGGTCCATGTGGGCCATGGACCACCCTGCGCTCGGTCCAATCCAACCAAAGCCCATTGATACTTTGATAGATATGCAGTACACGTATTGCATGTTAAGTGAATGGATACTTTGATAGATAAGCCCATTGATACTTTTGATAGATAAGCTCATTATAAAACTGTGGTCAACATGATTGCTATATATCCCACAATTCGTGATGTACTCATAGCTCTTGGAGAAGATACATCACAAAGGGGTGAATGGCCAAAAATACATACTATGGTTGGAGTGCTTGAGTCATTTGATTTTATTTTTAGTGCTCATTTGATGTTTGAGATTCTTGGACACACAAATGAATTGTCTGAGTGTTTGCAAAGAAGAGACCAAGATATTCTTAATGAAATGTCACTTGTCAGTTTGGCAAAGAGTAAAATGCAGCAAATGAGGTCTGAAGGGTGGGTTTCATTTCTTCAAGCTCTGACTTGCTAAGACTCGACTTGCAACTTGAAACCTTTATTGATGACATGAGAAAAGATGAAATGTTCAAAGGCCTAAACAATCGTGTTGACCTCTCAGTAAAACTTGTTGAAACAAAGAGGGATAAAGTTTATCATTGGGTCTATTTACTTATCAAATTGGTATTGCTTCTACCGGTGGCTACCGCAAGTGTTGAAAGAATATTTTCTGCAATGACCTTTATCAAGAATAAGTTGAGAAATAAGATGGATGATAGCCTTCTGGATGATTGTCTAGTCACTTTTATTGAGCGGGATATCTTCTTACAATTGAGTGAAGAAGAGATCATCAATACTTTCATGGCTATTAGAAGGCGCAGGCCTGACAAGAAGAAGTAGTGACGTACTGTTCTTCAACTACTATGGGTATGTAATATTGCAATTCTATGTTAAGAAAGCTATATTCGTCTATTTTATGAAGTCCGTATGTCCTTTTTACCTTAATTGCATTTCGTAATTCATATACTTGTGTACCGATATGTTAAATTTATAGCGGTTAAATAAATTTTAGATAATAGATCACCATAGTTACAAATCCTGGCTACGCTACTGCTTGAAACAGGAGAAAAGGCACTGGAAGTGTTCTTGGAAATGAGAAGCTTGCGCACTCAAGCTGCAAAAGATGCCGGTAAAAAGGGGAAAAAGAAGAAAAAAATCATCTGAAGGACCAAGCTCCAGTAAGTAGCAATCTCAAGTTCATTCGTAATCGTGCCTATAAAACACCATTTTGTTAAAAAACTTATACTCTGCCGTGCAGAAAAGGCAAAACAAGCCCTGGCATCTTCCCCAGCTGTTCCCAAACTACTTGCCCAAACTGACGACCATCAGCTTCAATCTACACAAGATGCACAGGGTAATGCAACAATTGGGAGACCATTTTACTATCAGGTACACAGAAATATGTACTGGGAGTTTTTCTTTCCTTCTGGCATTTAACCGATCTTATACCAGCATGCTTCGTTTTTTGCAAGGTTTTCCAACTACCCCTATGCAACCAAACTAGCTCTACATGCATCCGAATTTGCACACGATGCTTCTTTGTGCACCATAGGTATTCTGGTTGGCAGATAGACCTGAACAAAATTTCTTTCATCCATTATTCAAGTTCTACGTCACTAATATTGCTTCACAAATGGAAAAAAGTAAAGCAAATAAAATTTAACAATGTTGCTAAACAGAACTTCAAAGACCCTGTTGATTAAACTGTGCAAACCTTTACCCCAGCTATCATACTATTTGTATTTTCTGCTATTAGACTTGGTAACAATTATACCTTCTCTACTGACTTGAATAGTTCCGAGAAGATAATGAATTCCTCGCCCATGCAAAACATGAACTCGGTAGATGGGTTTAGGATTTCACTAGCATCATGGAAATAGGGGCAATAAAAAGGTTCTTGACCTCTCGTGTTCTGTGAACTTATTTGCCGTTTATTTACTTATGGCCAACAGGATTTCTCAGCATATTCTACAATGTGTCCCAATTTGAATTTTGGTGGTTCAAAGAACATCTAAAGGGTACTAAGGTATACAATTTCCTAGTAAATTTTGTTTTCCAAGCAACCATATGAAACTACCTTCATTAGCAAGAGGGTGCTACTGTGGGCAGCACTAGGATGGTAGGACCCGACATGTATCTCCCTTGCATTTTCTCAAATATGCTGAGCATCGTAACTGGATACGAGTTTATGCTAAGTTTTGTGACTCCTAACATGCAGAATCTGCTTGATGTCTTTGGAAAATCTTGCTTGGAGATGACTGCTGCCAGCGTGAATTTTGTCAGCCATTACAGAGGCCTCACGGTGCTTTGCATGTTGGTTCCTGACTTGCTGCTCTTGAGGGAAGTAGCTATTCGGGGCTTTCTCCATTTCTGTTATATTGAAGAGAAATTCTAGGATTATGTATCCCTTTGCTGTGCGATATCTCCTGCATAGCTTGTTATTAATCTCAAGTAGGCAATTGTAGGCATGTGAGTTGTAACTACAAGAGTAGCCATTACTCGTTAGCTGTTAACAGGATTGGAATCCAGTTGCAAGCTATCCATGTAGGGAGGAGCGTATTCCCTTGGCCGAAAAGTTGTTTTCTGAGTTCAAGCATAACCAGGTAGCACCCTGCCCGCCTCTTGAAGTGTGGTGTAATTGTCAAGAGCGGAGTACTTCATTCCTTGCGTGAGTTAAGCAGCTGAAATGGAATCAATCAGCCTGTTGACCCAACATCCGGTTCCAGCGAGTTTATCAACGCTGCTTGGGAATCGATCGTTCCAAACTGACCTTGATTTCTGGTGTTTTGAGCATGTTGGATCTAATTTAGCGTATCATGCGTGGGTGGAGATGGCGGCCTAGCTACTAGCCGTGTGGGTTGATTCCTACTTTCCTAGGCTTGGTGAGGTCTAGCATTTGTGCTGGTGCCCAATCAATTGCAGTCTTCGCTCAGAAAAAGAAAATTTTTGAGAGCTGAGCTGAGCTTTGCTTGGTTGGTGAGTTTACTAGTGTGTAGCTCATCCATCCGGGCTCGGTCTCAAATTGTCTCATTATCTCAGGGGTATTATTCATTTGAATAGTACCCTCTAGAGAGGGTAAACACACCGTACATGTTTAGTGAGACAGTAGGCCCGTGTTTCGGAAGCTGGTGAGCCTATCCTAGCATGTGTAGGGGATTTGCGCGTGTGTGTGCGTGTGGTGTGACTGGATGTGTGTGCGTGGATTGTGCGCGTTTATCTTGTACCCCTAGAAAAAGAAAAATTCAGGTGCAACCTAAGTTATTATCCACACATGTATTAGTAACTTAGAGCATCTCCAACAATCCCCCTAAAAACCCACCCCAAAAGACACCTTTTAGGGGCAGCCCAAAAAATTTGTTAACCTATTTTAGTCCCCTCCTCCAACAGCTCCCCTAAATATATCCTAATAGCTCGTCCGTGTACGATGCGAGGTGCGCGGTCGCGAGAGCCAGGGACAGCAGTAGCATGGTCCCAAGGCCCGCCGCGGCCGGGCCCTTCCCCTGCAGCGCGGCGCGGCGAGGCAGCACGGCCGCGGCCTTGGCCAGCACGTAGGACACAAACGCCGCGGCGCTCGCCACGACCACCCACAAGTACACCGCGCCTCCCCCGCACAACATGTACGCGCCTGCCGCGACAAGAAAGCAGAAAGTCGAGCACCTTGGTCAGCTCAATTACGCGAGAGAAACTCGAAGCTGAAATACCAAGCTAGAGAACGCAAAGACAGAGTAGTGAACTAGCGATGGTTGGATACTCACAAAAGATCAGCAGGGCGCGCGCGGCGGAGACGGCGGGCAGGTCAACGAGGGACGACCGGAAGTCGAACGCCCGCGCCTGATCGAGGACGGCCGAGCCGAACGACCGGTACGGGGGGTCCGCGCCGGCGCCGGTGCGGAGGTGCGCGGAGAGGAGCGCTGGCGGGAGCGCGAGGTCGAGGATGACGACGAGCAGCGGCTGGGAAAATGGGGCGCGAATTTTTTTTCTTAGCGCGCAGACGGAGGGAGCGAGGATACGGGACCCCAATAATTTCCCGGTTTCTACCTGGGTTTTGGGAGAGTTTTGGGGGGAATAGAAATAGGGGGGTGTTTAGGGGAGTTGTTGGAGAAGGCTTTTTACACAATTTCCCAATAATTTGATTTAGGGGAAGATTTAGGGAGATTGTTGGAGATGCTCTTACTATACTACCTTCGTATTTTAA
This sequence comes from Dendrocalamus latiflorus, assembly GCA_017311315.1. Classification (NCBI taxonomy): domain Eukaryota; kingdom Viridiplantae; phylum Streptophyta; class Magnoliopsida; order Poales; family Poaceae; genus Dendrocalamus; species Dendrocalamus latiflorus. The sequence goes on from CM029659.1 coordinate 3,542,645, forward strand.
GATAATTTGAAATTGATATGCTCTTAGCAAATCACCATCCAAGCATCATTTATTAAAGAGATTTCAAAATACACTGTGAATTTTAACTTACCATTTGTACTACTAGAAAATTACCATCCTAACATTCAAAATTTGCATCCTATCTTCCTTTATATGCAAAAGATTTCAAAATTCACCATCAGCTGCAATCGGATAATCATCTGTGCTCGTAACAAAAATCACATCCTAGACTAATTTTTTTCTAAGAGATTTAAAAATCCAATGTTAGTTCTAGTCTAAGCTACCATCTCTACTATTAGAAAATTACCATGCGACCTTTGTTTTTTTAAGACATATCAAATTTTATATTTGTGATATTTACCACTAAATTAAGATGTGTAAGTCAAAATTTTCAACATGCAACTAAAAATAATGTTATCATGTATGTTTTTGATAAATAAATAAACCAAAGTCATATAAATTACCATCAACTGTGCTCTTAACTAACCATCGGTAGTTTAATGAATTACCACAGTAAGTTTAAAATTACTATCAATTTGTGATTTCAGAAAGCTAAAAAAATACCATCGGTCGAACCCAAAGTTACCATTACATCTTTTTTTTAAATACCACATTAATTCAAAATTACAATCAGTACTTTATACATAAAAAGTTTAAAACTTATCATCAATTGCATTTAAGTTACCATATGCACTACAACAAATTACAAACATAAACTTCAAAAAATTACTTACTATCACTTTTGTGAATTTTGGAAAGTTCAAAAAAATTACCATCACTTAACCCCTAGGTTACTATCTACATTTTCAGCAAATTTTCACAATAAATTCAATATTGCAATCTCGTCTATAAGAAGTTTAAAACTTAAGTCAGTTGGAACCTAACTTATCAACTATGGTTTTTCCAAGTTATCACCCCTAAATTCAAAATTACCATCAATTCTATGCACTTGAAAAGGTTCAAAATTACCACCAATTACACGCAAAATTACCATCTATGTTTATAATAAATTACTAACCTAAGCTGAAAAATTAGGCAAAAATTTGCTACAAAATATCACACTTTGATGTCATTTGCCAACACACACTGCAAAACCGTCATTTAGCTGATGGACAATTAAAAAAATTGTGTGTATTTGCTAAAACACACTTTGGACATTAAAAATATTTTTTATGGATATGGAAAGAGAAATAATTTAAAATCCCGAGATATCCTGCTCTCTCTCCCTACTCCATTCTAAGATGGTTGGCCCATATGTCATGCATATCATGCCTTTTCTTCCTAGCTATGAAAGAAAACAAGGTAGGGGGGTATCAAGATGTATGTGGGCACCTTGGGTGACATTATTCTGCAACAAGGGAGCAGCGCTCTGGTAGAGGGAGAAAGGAGACAGGGAAGCATGCAATCATGTCGCGTGAGTGCGCGGTGTGGCATGGATCACGCATGCGGCCAAGTCATCGGCACAGGTTCATATAATGGGCATGGAGAGAGGCAGGGTGATGCACATCGTGACAATGCGGCTGGGCACTTGAGATAGAAGGCAAGAGTGATAAATAGAAGAGAAGAGAAGAGAGGAGGGGAGGACATGTTCGATATTTCACTGTCATTCTCTCGGAGAGATATTATTTAATCTACAAAGTGAGTTATGGCAAATACACACAAATTTGCAATGTCTATGGCGAAATATGGATTTTGTAGTGTGTTTTCGCAAATATCATCAAAGTGAGATGTCCAAGAGCCAATTTTGCCTATCATCATAAGTTTTTGTGATTTTGAAAAGGTTAAAAAAATTACCATAACTTGAACCCTTAGTTACCATTGTACGTTTTTAATATGTTACCACTTACTACCCAAAAGTGAAGTTTTGTGCCTCTCTACTTGCAGCAAACAAGTAGGCATGTTTGGAATGCAGAATTTTTTTTGAGTCATATAGGAAATGAACTGTTTCCTATAAAGTTCCTACATAAACAATGTGAAATTCCTATGTTCTAAATGGATATTTTGTACTGCTACTTAATTGGCCATTTTCTCTGTCTTCAGTCATGCATCTTGTGACTTCGCTACGTGTGGACGCAATGATACTACTGTGATAGTGTTCAAAAATGACGTACAGAAAGAAATCCATGCATGTAGAAAAGCACTATGAAATTATTTAATTGAGCCTAGAACTGAGAAGCATCACATTCTACAGGTGCATAAGCTCCCTACAGTTGAGTCATTGTGGCTTGTAGGACCAAGGGCACAAGGTAGCTCGGTCCTTCCGTATGGCTTGCACACGATCCACAAGGATAGCAGTGTGGACACAGTGTAGCCGTAGGGAAAACAAAAGCAAAAGCTGGGCCCACAGCAAAAACACGCTATTAGAAAAGCTACAGCATTGAATGGATGTGAGATGAAAGAGTTGCAATTCCACGGACACGAGCCTAGGTGCGCATTAAGACTAACATGCACCTAGACACGTAATAGATTTTTGATTGGATTTTAACTAGCCTTGTATTCACGACTTCTATGTTATATCTTCTGTTTTCCCTTGCGTAGTGTCCCTTGTGTGTTATATTCTATGCTTATGTTTGAGAATTTCCCAGACTCCAAACCAGTTGCTGGGATGTCAGATTGTCGCCACTTAGTCAGCGGAATGGGATACCTGTTTGGTGACTGGTGCCTCCGTGAGCCCACGCCCATGGGGCCTTATAGCCCTACAATGGGAGGGCATTCCTCATGGGGGATAGCAAGGATTCAAAACCAGTTAAGGGTATGTACAATGGAACATATCAGCTATCTATAAACGTATGACACATAGGATTTTAGGTGATATGGAGGATAGAGAAGGAGAAGAGAGAAATATGTTATCTACTATTTAACAGACGGCCTTATAGACGGCTTTTTGTTGTCTATACCATTATATAGGCAACTATATAGATAACACATTAATTGTTACAGACAATTATATAGACAATACATTGTACGTGTTGTCTTTAGTCTTGTCTATAGATGATATGGAGGTGTATTACATACTACCGCTATCTAGACCATTGTATATGCTCTAAGAAAAAATACAAGACTGGCCAGTACCGGTTACATTATGTAACTGTGTAGCTGGATTTCTACCGAACAGTTTCAATTATCCAATTTAAACTCGAATTTTCGATTTAGCTGGATTTTGGCCGGTTGCCGCCTAGCCTAACTGGCTATTAGCCTATTATTGGTGGAGTTACTATTCATCAATTTAAAATCAAAAAATTTAAATTTAGAAGTTTTTTGAAAAAAAATATGTTTTTACCGATCACCGTAGATTTTTTTTATCCTTGGGGAATAGCCCCTTTGCCATCCTACAGCCAGTGTCTTCAATTAGGCCATCTGTCAACAAAAAAATACCACAAGAATCTTGAAAAAGAAAAAAAAAGTAACACACACCAGTGAAGGCAAGCAGTTGTGTTGGGGTAACCATATTGTGGGGACTCAGGTTTGACAATCCAAATCTCTTGTGCATTCTGAGCTAGTCCTTGGATCAATAGATACCTCACATAATATACATCGGTGATTATCACATCCTTACATGCATAATAATAAAAGAAGTACTTAATATTACATAAGCAACCCTAAATAGATTTTATGATCATGTTTTACATAACGGGCCAACAAAGCAAATAGTATTGCTCATACCAAAGTAGCAGAATAGTAAAATGAACCAAAATGGGTTTTCATGTCTTATCACAGGCAATCAACTAGGGCTAAATGTATGTGTGTATACATGTATACATATATGTATATGTATATAGGTACACACATGCACAAATATATACACACACATACACATGCAAGGTTTAACTAAGTAAAGGTCTTATGTCTCTTTTAGCATAAAGCCAATTTGGCAAATATACTAATTTAGTTAGTTTTCAAACCTATGATTTAGCCATTTTTACATTGAAACCAATATCCATTTTTGAGTCAAGTTCATCGTGACAGCGAAATTCCCCTACTTTCATTTCCAATTCTGATTTGGTTATCACAACCATTCCATTCATCGTTTTTGTTATTTTGTGAAAACTACTGAAGTGTCACGTTTCTATATTTTTGCCATGACCGAGAGCACGGCTATTCAAATAGATTTTTAACACTCTTCAGAGGTTGTACAGCTTTACCCATAAAATATGATTAACTCATAACATCGACCACTACACGCTTCCATAGCCATGCGACTAAGAAAATTATAACAAAGCTTTTACAATACTTAGCTACGATGCTTACTTCCACTCCAGGGTGAATCCTCAACACTGGAGATAGCGATCATTCCTATCCCAGGTTACGTCTCACCCCCCCCCCCCCAGAATGTTCTCATCCCAAGCTACATTTTCAATGAAAGACTCAGTTGTTAAAGAGTCTACAGTCCTTCTCAACAAGAAATCTACAAGGGCAATGACCATTACAAGTCACTACCACCAATCACAATAGAAATCCAGAAATCTACAAACCAATCTAAAAGCATAGGATTCATACCGGAACTAAGCAAATTAGTGGATCAGGTCCAGCCCATATTTAGACTTGTGATTGCATGATTTATGTGTAGAAAAGATGAGCACAAAAATTCGGTCCTTAAACAAGTCAGGTGAGACCAATCACAAACCCAGAGCTCATGCATTCCTTGCACAGGTATTCAAGAAAAGACACATGCAATCCCTGCACGGCCCATCCAAAAATGGCACATGCAATCTTTGCATAACCAATCCAATATGTGCAATCTTTGCACCAGTCTCTAACCAACCATTTGCCCGAGTCTCCACCACTTTAAAAAATATTTTCATGTTTTCAGTGGTAACCCATGTTACCATTTCATTATCATGTTTTCAAGTTCAATTAGAAATGTTTGTGTTGTACTTTATTTTACCACTAAGGTATTTCTAAGCACAACCATAATTTACTACAGTTTATCCAACGGTGGAGTTATTATTATTAATAGTATCCTAGGGTGACATGCCAAGAGAATATCAATATTTCAAGGAAGGAGAATATTAAGTATCAAGTGCATGTATAACTAAGCAATCAATCTTTAACATAGCATTTATGTAAATAGCCATATTAAGCAGCCTTTGACATAGCATTTAGGTAAATAACCATATTAAGCATGCATTTTTATTTGAAAGCAAACTATTTGCATTTGAAATTTGGGTTCAACATGATCAATTATAGTGACTTGCCTTAATCAAATGTGGCTAGTGTGGGATTTTGTTTGTCAATGACGGTGGCATCTGAAGCATCAAAGTCTATACACGTAAAACCATTTATATTCAATCCAACCTTCAAATAAAATTCAAATGAACTCCAATAGTTATGATTTTGATGTTGTTGGAAAGGTTTTGAATTTTGATGAATTTAGAAATAAAAACCATTGGATTGGAGTTAAAATGGGAAAGTTATGGTATTTCTAAGTTTAAATCAAAATGAAATTCTATGAATTCAAAAATCTCTGACACGTTGGGTCAGCTAAAATTTCTTTTATTTTGAAATTATTTTTCTTAGGAAAAACGTTGTGGGCGACATGTGGGGTCTAAGGGTTTAATTTCTTTTGTGATTATTTTCATTCAGGAAAATAGGAGACATTGACAAGTAGGGCCACAGTCCATGTGGACTCGGTTCACGCAACGGTCTATGGGAATTGGGACCCACGTGTCAGAGACAATGGTCCATGAACTTGGTTTACACGGCGATTTAAATAGTGTGGGGTCCATATGTTAATGAGTCATGGGTTTTAAACCAGAATTAACTAAGATTCTTAATCGCATAGGCCCACATGTTATACTAAGGCTAAGTATGTACTTAACAACTAACTAAATCTTTGCGTTAACTAAACTATTTGATAGCTGGGGCTCACTAGTCAGTGAGGTTAAATAGAGTTATGGAGAGGCTCACGGCGGAGCTCCTTGGCAAGCTCGTCGACGACGATAGGGAGGTCAACATGCTTGGCTAAGGGCCAAAATGGAATGTGCAGGCTATGGGCTATTTTTTGGTGGTGACGGTGCTCAGCAAGATGAACCACAGCAGTGCTAGGCGGCGGTGCGACGGCAAGGGCACAGAGCCCAAATTTAATGGCACAATAGGTTCAGTGAGTTGTCTCAAGTGTTTTGGGCACAGCCCGAGGACAAAGGGTTGCCAGATTGAGGTCAGCAACGAGCAAGGCGACGATGACATGGCCGACGACGATGAGAGTCGATTTTTCTTCCTAACTTCATCAAACTGGTGGCAATTCTATGATCTATGGTGAAGCGAATAGAGATTGCTCATGGCATTTCGAGCAGTGTGCCATGCTGTTCACTGTGGCCGGCGGTGGCGGGGAAGGGTGATCGTGGCCGAGGCATTATGGCTGGTTCTAAAGTCCGATGGCCGGCCTATAAGGTTAGCTTTAAGCTGAATTGCAAAGGGGTGTAAGGTCTTATGAAGGGATGAAGTAGAGAGGGAGATTGACAGCGGCAATTGGTCTGATCGGCATCAGAGAAGACAAACGTGTCCCGGTGGCTCTATGGCACGGCAAGGCAATTCAAAGGGCGTGTTAGAACAAGGAGGTCAAGGCGAACAAGAAAGGCATAATGACAACGGCCAAAGCTCTCCTGAGTGAAGAGAATGGGCGGCGAGGTCGGCGATGACATGGGGCACGTCAGTGAGGATGTCGGCTTCAGACTTCCTGAGAGCAAACGGAGAAGAAAATGTGAGCATGAGGTAGAAAGGGATGAGACGAACTCAGAGCGCATGATGGCGTCGCCGGAAGCTCACCGGACGACGAGGAATCGAGCGGTAGAAAATAGAAAATCCTTCCTGTCTGAAGGCAATGGGAGTGTACGAGTTCAGAGAAAATGCTTAGTAGGTGAGCGCGAAGGCTTTGTCGCGCAAGGGGCGGCTTAAATAGAGATGAGGGAGGAGAGAGGGCGCAAATGCCATAAGTGGCTTTGGATGTCGGGCGAGATCGCGCGCGAGAGAGAGAGCTAGCGATGGGACAATTTTGCAGCGATAAGACAAGGTCACGACGCATAAGGCTTGAGGCGCAGGGAGCTGCAATGCGAGGCTTGCACGCGAATACACGTAAGTGGATGAGCTAAGGCGTTCATGAGAGAGAGAAAGGAAGAAGCGCAATGTTATGCCGACAAATGCGACCAAGGCCTAGTTGTCAAGAACAACAGGAGAGAGAAGCAAGCGGCTGGGCTGGCTACGCACAAAGTAGGCCAGATCGACTAGACCGTGGTGAAAAAAATGGGAGAGCGGTGCAGTGCGGAAACAAGGAATGGGTTAGGCCAGCTAAAGGTATTCGACCTGAAGGGGAAGGAGGGAAAAATTAAGGATTTAAACTTAATTTCTGATTTCAATTTGAGTTTGAATTTATAATTTAAATTTTAGGAGGTATTTGCACACAAGATTTTCAGAAAAATTCCTCAATATCCAATTGACTTTTAGATATTTTGAATTCATATTTTTGACTCAAGGAATTCATTTTAAAAAAGTTAAACTCTAGCAAGGCTTTGGGAACATTTTGAAAAATGCACCAAAATTTGTAAAAATTAATGAAAAATCATGCACGTTTATTTGTACGCAAAATTGACTGTTACACATTGATTCAGATAACCATTCAAGTTGCGTTGACAATGAGTTCTGATACAACAGTGGTTAAAAATCAGGGGCCAAGGAATGCCAGGTCTAATTCAGGTGCTAATGACAGTCGAAATTTGGCCCCTCAACCAAAGAATAAACCTTTTTGATGCTTCAGTGGGCAAGCTTCTTTGCTCGCCCACTGGAAGGTTGCATGTCGTCTTTCGCTCCAGAAGCCTCGGGCTTCCGAGCCCACGCCGGGGCTCGGTCAGGCTCGTAGCGGTAATCATAAAACAGCTCCTCGCCTGCGCTGATCCGTTCTTTGGCAAATATGCCTACCCTATGATCACCTGCTACCATGATAACCTTCGCATAACAATTTGGATCAGGGGAATGGTTGGCAAACTTCAGCTTGTCACCCATTCTGTAGGCATCAAGAACAAACTGCGTTCAAGAGAGTAGCGTAAGCCACGTGATACAGTGATACTCGACTAAAACGGCAGATCAAATATAAAATGCAGGATGTAGAACAAATTGAGTTGAGCAGGAGAAGAACTCAGCTCATGCAAAATCACGTGACCAGGCTGGTCAAATCGAGTGATCAGTCGAGCGTGTCACTGGTACTTTTGCACACCTACCTCATTATTCAAGTTGAAAAGGAACGACGAATTCTCACGATCGTATATCTTTCCACGCTTGTCTGCTTCCTTATGGGAGATAAGCTCCCCAGTGTACTCACCAAGATATTCATGCTTAACAACACCATTCTGAAGATTGAGGAAAAGACAAATATGATGAGATGTAGAGACCAGAAGTGAGCATCAAAGGTGAAATTTTACCTTGAGAAATGCTCCCCAGCCAGAAACATCAGATCTCCCAAGTAAGACCTGAAAAGAAGTCGTCACTAAGTCAACACCATTAATAGAACATTTTGTTTGAAAAGGAACAACTCTAATGGAAATGCCCCCAGCTTCACAATGCAAGTATATTTTATTGGAATGCATTCTGTTTCAGCTCTACACTTCATAATCTCTTCCAATTAATGGGAAGATTGTTGTCTCCGTATCTATCAATCCCAATTTTACAACGGGTGACATGGTCTAACTTCATGATTCCTTGATTTTTAGAATTTTTTCTGTGCCACAAGGCTTGCTGAACTTAAAGTGATGCTACGTATGGTTTTCGCTGAAGAAGAGCCCAGTATAAATCCAGTTTTCTGATTGAGTTTAACACAGTGAACTGCTTTTATATCCTAATTGGCTGGGGACTAACCATAAACAAGAAAAGCCACAGATATTAAGGAACCAGTTCCTAAACAGTTATTAGGCCCCATTTAAAACGGCTCTTGCTGGTGGCTTTTGGCTGAAATAAGCACTGTAGCGGCTGTTAGCTTTTGGCTGAGACATTCAATTAAAGGAAAATAAAAAAAGAAAGAAAATAAAAAACTGTTATATCTCCACGGACAATGTAAAGGAAAAAAGAAAAGAAAAAAACCGTATTAGGAAACCAATGTGTTCAAAACGACTTCTGGCTTCTAGAAGTTAGAAGCCAAAAGCCGTTTTGAATGAGGCCTAACTTTCAGCTGAAATCATTGCTACACCAATGCCAGCTTCAACAGTATTAATAATTAGCAAATTTAGCTCCAACAGATTTAGAGCCTTGCACTTATATCACGTGTAAATCAGACCTAGGCTGTACCGGACAAAGGTCGAATAAAATAATCCATAAGTGCAACTGAGGAAACCATTGGACATCAGAGTCTCCTCACAAGAGAACTTACGGTTCTTTTTCCTTTGGTAAGCGACAGAAAGGCTAAAGAAATCAAGTATTGACTAATCGACTCAGTGAAATTATAACCAACGTGGCAATGATAAATTCAAGCATGGTATATTTACCCTTTGTTGTTGTTTAAGAAGCAGTTTCATGTTCCGGCATTCATAATTATCACCTCTTTGGTTGGGGACTCCCAATGTACCATCACCACACCTGTATGTTTGAAAATAAAAATGGAAAGCTGCAGTCCATTGTATAGGTGATTTATTCTAGAAATACTATGGATAGAGTAGTGTTTAGAATTTGAACAGCTAGCAAACCACTTCCACAAGGTTCTAATGGGGTAACTTTTTAAGCATGCGTGAAGTGAAAAAGGATCATAATTGGGTTTTGGCATTGATCAGATAATACAATGATTCTTTGGTTTTAACATAACTACATAAGTACATATAGTGCCCAAAAATTCTCCTTTTGATTATTTATCAATGCATAACAATTTCAAATTAAATTTTAAAAGATTTCCTATCATTGATACAAGCTTTCATGATGCAACTTTAGGTAAATACTCGTGTACAAATCAGGTATTGCTCCCATGAATTTAGATGAAGTATACCATTTTGTGATATTTGAGTCGAGTGTTGAATAAAGTATATTTGAGTCCAGAGTTTAATAAAGTATAGAAAACCAAATCTATTTTCAGCCCTTTGAATAATGCACTAGCACACATTATCATTCAATCAAGTATATCAGCACAAGGTACGATAAGATCACGTCCAATTACAATGCTTGATGACTCTGGGGTTTTCGTGTAACTGATGACTAAACTATTGATTAGCACGCCAAATTTTCAAGGTACAGGTGGTAATTTACTAATTGTTAGCTTTTAAGGTACAGGTGGAATTGGAGAAGTGCCAAGAATGAAAAGCACATGTATCAGGGGTGCAATTTTCTCTAAACAATGCATAATTGTGAATTAACTAGCAAATCCTTCAAGGATTCCACAGATCTTCAAATACATACCCTACCCAGCAGTTTCTGCACACATCAGGATCACACTCCCTGTCAGCAGCAAAGCATGGACATTGGCGGCTGCGACACTGACTCTTTGCACAATGACAACCTCGAAAACGATTCTTGCACATTTTAGGACACCTGGAATGCAGAAGGCATAAGCTTTGACACAAGTAACCAATCACTAAATTATGATAGCAGGATGAGTGTAACAAATTATTTGCATGCTTGTATGTCTGTGTGCATGTGTTTGTATAGTTTATTCCAGTCAATACTAAAAATTTCTCTGCATAATAACCAACAAAATATCCATCACCAAAAAGTTGCTATCCTATTTGATTATCTAATAAGAGTTGTTAACCATTTGTGTCCCTTTTGTACTATGCAGCTTTGCAATATCTTTTTTTAATTCAGCACCTTAAATATTTTCTGTAAAGAATAGAAGGATGGTACGAAAAACAGCACCTCAATGCTATAAAAACATTGAATTATTCTACTAAACAATGTAATAGCATATGAAACCAGATAAAAATATACCATAGTTTTTTCATAAGCAATGCTATTAATATCCAGGACACACATTCTCAGTTTTCACTCTGTCTGCAATAATACTAACCAAGCAAAATCCAAACAAAGGAGTGAGTATCTAGCGAGTGGAAAAAGTATATCTGGCACCAAGGTTCCGAAACCCGGAACCGGAGGGAATACCGCCGGTCGGCCGGTAACTGGAAAAAAACTGGCCAAATTTCAAGCATCAAAATTTGAATTTGAAACTAGTAACCGGAAAAACCGGATGGTTGCCGCCCAAAAAACCAAAGAAAAACCTCTAAAAACCCAAAAACCGCTAAAACCCGGTTTTCAAATTGGAAATTCCCAGCACATTCATGGCAAAAAGCATGAAGTCAAGCACGGGAGGTACATGCATCTTTCTAATACATTCCATTAGTGTTAAACAATGTAAACATCATTAGAAAAACTAACTTTTACATTTAAAATTTCAAATTTGAATAAAATAAAAAACCACCGGTTTTTATTCATGCATATTAACCTCAAATAATAGGTAATCTAGCACAATAAAGACCTACACCAACCTACCAACTGCATTATGCAGTCCTAAATTCAATTTTCAATTTGAAATTTTTCGGCCGGTATTTTTTCTACCGGTAGGCGTCGGTATTTCCGGTTACCGGCGGTAACCGGTTTTCTAACCATGTCTAGCACCAATAAAAGTACGTTAAAGCATAAAAGAGATTTGTGCATAGTCAATAACTAAAAGAAGTCCATAGCAAACACACAATAAATATACTTCGCATGCATTGAAACTAGTGCATAATAATGCAAATTGTTGCAAAGAAAAACAAGTAACTCACCCACAGTATTTCTCACAGCATGTTCCATTTGTGAGACATGGGCACTGCTTCCCACAAGAAGACTGACAACCACAAGGATTGTACTGCCTACAAGGCTGATCCTTCCTTTCTGTAATCCTTTTCCTTATAAAATGGTAGCCTGCAGATTTCCAGGTGTACTTCAAACGTCGGACTCTTCCTCGCCTTCTGACGTACCTTGATCTCATTCGTAACTCATTACCCTGGGAGGTCAACATTGAAAATATTAAAATAAGATACCGCTTGGAGGAAAAAATACTTATAAATGGGGGGCTACCGCGAATCCTACCTTTATATATCCTTTAACAAGAGAATCAACACCACTAAGGGATCCAGATGCAGTACTGTTTTCAATATAATTCATGTATTGAAAAACATCTCTGCATGTTTTCATTCCACCAAGAAGGTTCCGAGCAATTAAACAACTGCATGAAAGAAAATCATGGGTTCAGTGTAACTATTGAAATTAGGGAAAGCAAGGTAAACTTCCGAATAAATAATTACAATAAAGAAGATCCCCAATATGTTTATAACACAACCCAAGGGGAAGGGGGCTATGGGCTTAAAGGCATTTGGTGATGAAGACATCAAAATTCCTTGTACATAGTCTAAAAAAATCTTTTCATGGAACACCATGCTCCAGTACAGCTATGTGCTAAATGATGCGGAATTATTCCCTTTCCGCATTCAGATTCTCTATTATTGACCCATCATCAATATATCTCCATGTTTGAGAGAAGATAAGTCGAGTCTATAAAAGGGGGTGTCTGAAAAATTCTGTAACATAATATAATACAGTTTTGGGCATGTCTAACAATGATGCACCTGCTTTTGCTATAAAATCAGTAATTTGTTGCAACATGTCAAGTGCCATGATGAAATAGATATATAGATTTCTTTGCATATATTACAATATTTTTTTTACAACCGTTGCAGTGCCCTGTTACAATATCGCACTTTAAATATGATATTGTAGTGCTGTACTGTAATATTTTTGCAAGCTACTACTTTTTACAAGTAGTGAAAGTTTTTCAACTGTTTAAGTACAGCATGTGACAGCTAGATAACAAACAATCAGGCATCTAACTTTAGCAACTCTCTTTTTAAAGGTCTTGAATTAGAGAACCTAAAAAAATAGCAAAAACGACAAATATCTTATTTTCCATTTTTCTCTCTCCTCCATATATAGACTCGAAATCCACTAAAATTCTTCTCAAGTTGCCGAATAAATGTGCATTCTACAATTGTAGCATCGGAAGGTAAATTTGAGTATAAAATTTCACACATCGACTTTACTCTGTTCAGAAACATGCGTGCAGGTTACACAAAGCTACACAGGACATTCCATCTAACTAGTTGTACAATATTCAGCAACAGATTAAGAATAAATGCAAGAGCATGTTTGGATTCGGGGGGATTTGTATTTAAATCCTTAGGATTTATTTCAAATTTGAACTCAAACCAAAAATTCCCAAATAAAATCCCCTCATGAAAATACCGCCTAAAAGTAATGAAATCATTGACATAAAGTTAGTCATTAGGACTTTAGGAGAAGGGACCAACCTGTTCCTTCCAAAAATCTCTAAACCTTTCACTAAAAGCCCTTGCTCAATCACCTTCCAAGATCTACCATTATCTTCTTGCTTGCATATATTCTCATCAACGAACTCCTCTTTCCTTGAACTGCCATAACCATCTGTTGCTGAATGTTCGTTATTTGTTTCCTCCATTGAATCATTCAGAGATCCCACAAAAGCAGAGTTATTCTCCATTTGAGGTGCACCCTTCTTTCTAGAACTTCTTGTGTTTGGAACATTGTATGGTGAGGATACGATTGAATCCTTATTTCCGTTCCTTGTATCGGATCTAAGCTTCATATCCCTTGGCCAAAGGGATCCACTTACAATAGAATTAGAGTCCGATGGCGCTGTTTCCGTTTGTCCTTTTTTCACACTCATAAGAATTCGCTCAGCAATTATTTTATTAGTACTTTTCTTGATTCCACCTTTTGGTCCAATTTTAACTTTTGAAGGACTAGGAGAGTGTTGCGGAGATTTACTGCTTATCGGGTGTACTTCTGACACGCTGCTTTCTGATGCAACCCTTGCAGTTGAAGAGCTTTCACTTTGTTGAGATTTGGTTTTCCTTCCACTAGAACCATGCTTTTTCTTAGTTGAGCCTAGCTGGTTCCTTGCATTGTCCGATGAACGAGTTGGCTCCTCAACATCAAGGAGCATGTCAGAATCAATTGCAGTAACTGCATCTGGTTTAGAGGCCTGGCAAAATATGGTTTGCAAAACAAATATCAACGCAAAGTCATGTGATTATGTTTCAGAAGTTTAAATCATGCCGCTTTCCAAAAGTCATACACCATAAAAATACAAACCAGTTTATAACAATGAATACCACATGGTATACCATCATCCATCCTACTCCAAGGTGGTTGCTTTTCTGTCTGTACCAAAAAGACACACTTTAGAAAATGCAATTTGGGAAACAACTCATTCAACTTGAAAACTTACAGGAAATACTAGATCTTGAGAACACCCGTGTACTTTGCAGTCAAAAACCTGCCAATGTCAAAATGAGCAGAATGTTCATCAGTAAACTAGAGGTATTAAAAAAACATATGACAAGTTTACAGATGAATATACCAGACATCGTCGACAAAAGAGATTGTCAAAGGAATCCAATGCTGCATCCAAATCTTTATCACAGTACACATCTTCTACTTTGACATTAACTTCAGACGCTTTGTAAAAAGAATCCTCGGTTTTCTTACCATGTAGGATCTCATATCTGGCCTATAAAATAGGCAATGTGTCTTAATTGTCAAAAGTGAAAGAGATAATTGATTATATGCCATTGAATAATGTCTACTTCTATAAAATGCCATTGAAAAACACTCTCTCTATTATATACCACTGAATAGCACCAAAATTCAATTATATGTCACTGCCATCAGTTAGGGTACGTTTGCCCTGGAAATGACAATTTTGCCCTCAGTTCAAATCTGTCCTTATGATAAAAAATAAATATAGGGCAAATTGGCAAAGACAAAAATACAAAAATAATTTGGTGAATTATTGGGCAGTGTACAACTCAAATATAAATTTCATGAACTGACTCTTCCATTTGTTCCATTTTTGAAATTCAAATCCAAAATCAACCTATTTGAGCTATTTTTTAAAACTGGAACATATTCAAAATAGAAAAATGGAAAATCGTATTTTCGGGAGCTATGTGACATCTTAGGAGCATGTGAGAATTTTTCCAGAATTTTAGACCTCATTTGTCTCTGTTTGTAAATAGTAGCCTTTATTAGCATTTAAAATAAAAATCTGAAAACTTTCTTTAAATAGTGCCTTTAATTTTTTTTCCTAGCTCACAAACATATTGAACAACAACCCTGTGAATTTTCATAATTTTTGGAGGTTGTTTGCTATTTTAAATAAATCGGATCTTCGGCCTCTTCTAGGGGCATTTTGGTCTTTTATTAGAGTATAACGGTCAACTAAAGGCAATGGCATATAATAGAATTTTGGTGTTATGCAGTGGCATATAATAGAGAAAGTGTTTTTCAATGGCATTTTGTAGAAGCGGACGCTATTCAGTGGCATATAATCAATTATCTCAAAGTGAAAAGATGAATTGGAAAAGGAAAACCCAAATGGGCCAAATGCTCATGTGAGATTAACTGAATGCCATATGAACAGATAACTAACCTTTATAACATCGCAAGCCCTCTCAAGACATCGAGCCAGTGTTTCCAGCACTGCATCAGACATGCCACATTCTTGAATGGTCATCCTAAGAGAGTAGCAGGGGAGCACAATTAATTAGATCAAAATCACCCATCAAGTGGGAAAAGAGCACACAGCAGACGCCAAAATCTAAACTCATCCACAAACCGTCGACAATGGCCTACAGTTCGACTCTGCGGCTTTCAAGGTGTTCTGCAAATGCATGGGAATCAAGCTTTGTTACGCCTCCGTATGACATCCACAGTCCAATAGGCGATCGAGCGGGACAATGGCACCATCTCCGCGGGTGTCAAAAGCGCCTCGTTGGCCTCACGAAGGGCAGATGGCCGCACGAGCTGTCGAGCATACTCTGGTCCATCCGCACCACGATGACGCGCCCTACGAGGTTCATGCCGTTCGAGCTACTCTTCAGAGATGAGGCAGTGACACCGGAGGAAATTAAGGCCAGGTCGAGAAGAGTCCTGACTCTAGCTCCGACTGAAGAATGAACGGTGCCGTTGGACCTTTTCGATGGCATACGAGTTAATGCAACCGAGCACGTCACAAAGTACATGCGATTGATGGCACAGTTGTACAACAAGAACGTGCAGCACCGGGAGCTCAAGGTAGGGGACCTCGTCCTAAGGAAGGCACTGCATGCTGCGACAGTTGGCAAGCTAGAATCCAAATGGGAAGGTCCCTACATCATAACGGCAACCCTCCGACCGGGGGCGTATCGTCTGGCAACCCATGAGGGGAGGGACCTCAAGCACATATAGAACGCGGATAGCCTCCGTCGATACTACGCATAGCAAGAATAGGGTGTGTAGCCCATTGTACTGCAAGCTTGCGCATTTGTAACAGCTCGCCCGCACAAATAGAATGATATAAATAAATCCCATTTTCAGGTGCAAATTGTCATCCTCGCGCGAACTCTGCGGAGTATAAAGTGTAGTAAACTTAGCTAACCTGGGCAACTCAACGGAGTATAAATAGAAACGCGGAGTCCACGGCCTCTGCGCGAACTCTGCGGAGTATAAAGCGCCGGGAACTTAGCTATCCCGAGCAACTCTACGGAGTATAAATAGAAGTGCGGAGTCCACAGCCTCCGCACGAACTCTGCGGAGTATAAGGCGTCAGGAGCGTAGCTGTCCTGGGCAACTCTACGGAGTATATATAGCAACACGGAGTCCACAACCCTGCGTGAACTCTACGGAGAATGAAGAGCAAGGAACTTAGCCATCCTGGGCAACTCTACGGGGTATAAACAGAAGCGTAAATTTCACAGCCTCCATGCGAACTTTGCAGAGCATAAAGCGTCGGGAACTTAGCAGTCACGGACAACTCTACAAAGTATATATAGCAGCGCGAAGTCCACGGCCTCCACGCGAACCCTGCAAAGTGTAAAGCGCTGGCAACCTTACACGGCACAGGCACTTCTCCAAAGCATACATGGTGAGGCAGAGTCAAGGACTTCGCACGAAACAATCGTCGATGCCCGTCCAAATAGTAGGGGACAGAGCGCGCATTTCAAGACTTCATCCAACCGACGACTTCGTCAGTTCCTGTCCAAAGGGTGGGGCACGAAGCGCATGTTTCAAGATTTTGTCCCGCTGCTGACGTCGTCGACGCCCGTCCAGAGTGTAGGGGACAGAGCGGGCACGTTTCAAGACTCTGTCCCGCCGCCGACTTCGTCGACGCTCGTCAGGAGGGTGGGGGACGAAGCGCGCATTTCAAGATTTCGTCCCGTCGACGCCCGTCCGAAGTGTGGGGACGAAGCGCGCATTTCCAAACTTCGTCCCGCCGCCGACATCCTCGACGCCCGTTCAGAGTGGGGGATGGAGCACACGCGTTTTAAGACTTCATCCCACCGCCGACTTCGTCGACGCCCATCCGAAGGGCGGGGAACGGAGCGCATATTTCAAGACATCGTCCAGCCGCCGACTTCGTCAATGCCCGTCCAAAGGATGGGGGACAGAGCGCGCGTTTCAAGACTTCGTCCCCTCCGCAGACTTCGTCAATGCCGTCCGAAGGGTAGGGAACGCAGCACGCGTTTCAAGACTTCATCTCACAACCAACGTCATCGAAGCCCGTCCGAAGGGTGGGGGATGGAGTGCGTGTTTCAATACTTCGTCCCGCCGTCAACTTCGCCGACGCCCATCCGGAGGTTGGGGGACGGAGCACCTGTGTTTCAAGATTTCGTCCCGCCACCGACTTCGTCGATGCTCATCTGGAGGGTGGGGGACGAAGCGCGTGCTTCAAGACTTCGTCGTCGCCTGTTCGGAGGGTGGGGGACGGAGCGCAAAAGATTCAAGACTTCGTCCCGCCGCCGACTTCGTCGACGCCCGTCCGAAGGGTGGGAAACGGAGCACACGCGTTTCAAACCTTTCTATGACCACCTTACGGTTGTCAGCCTCTCCACGACTACGTTATGATCATAAGTCTTCCTACGAGCATAACATAGTAGTGAGCCTTTCTGCGACCACCCTATGGTCGTATGTCTCTCCACGACCACTTCAAGATTGTAGGTCTTCCTACGAGCATGGCATAGTTGTGAACCTGTCCACGACCACATTATGGTCATAAGCCTTTCCACGACCACATCATGAACGTGTCTTCCCACGAGCATGACAGAGTCGTGAACCTATCTACGACCACCCTATGGCCGTGAGCCTCTCCACGACCATTTCATGATTGTAAGTCATCCTACGAGCATGACATAGTCATGAGCCTGTCAACAACCACCCCATGGTCGTAAGCCTTTCCACGAACACATCATGAATGTAAGTTTTCCTACGAGCATGACATAGTCGCGAGCCTGTCTGCGACCACCCTACGGTCATCAGCCTTTCCACGACCACTTCATGATTGATAGCTTTCCTATGAGCATGACATGGTTGTAAGCCATTCTACGACCACCTAGTGGTCGTACAATCTTCTACGACCGCCTCATGGTCGTACGATCTCCTACGGCTAAGCCCAACTTCCACTGGCTTGTCCACAACAATCTGTTCCCTTAGACGCGAGTTTCAACACTTCGTCGGCGCTTGTCCGAAGGGTGAGGGATGGAACGCGTGTTTGAAGCCTTCGTCCCGCCGCCTACTTCGTCGACGCTCGACCGAAGCATGGAGACGAAGCACACGCGTTTCAAGTCTTCATCTCGCCGCCTACTTCATCGACACCCATTTGAAGAGTGGGGACGGAACACGTGCTTTTCAAGCATGCAGTACTCCTCCGCGAGGTCCCGCATGTTGAACCGGATGGCGGCCCCAAATAGCCTACGTGCACGCTGCTCGTCCTTGTGATCAAGAGTCACGTACAGAGACATGTTGAAGTCTATCAGTCGGCCTGTCCACTGAAGACTGCTGACAGCCTCCGTCCGGTGGTAGAACCACCATCGCATCCAATTCGACTCCCATTTTGTCCTCGTAGAATTTGCTGGGAATAGTTTCGTGCACCTGGAGCGAACCACGATGTTGACACTCCCCACGTTGGAGTACTAGCCCTCGTCGAGCTTCTTCGCTTGGCACCGAGTGTCATGGAAGAAGAGTGTCGGGCTCGGCCACACCATCTCCACGCGTGAAGCCTAGCTGTAGATGACCAACCGGACGATGGCATTGGGGGTCAGCATCGCAAGCTCTAGCCCGTACAGCCAAAGGACTTCACCGACGAAGGCAGCGGTAGGGATTCGAAGCTCGGCGTCGAAGAATGCGGCGAAGACACCGGTCTCCAACGCTGTCGGCCAAGGCTCCACCTCGCCGGCTATAGGCAACCAAACCGCCTCTCTCCCCAAGATCTTCCCGTCGCGCACCAACGAGCGAATCAGTTCCTTAGTCGCCATGGTCAGCCTCAACATGTTCATGCCAACGCCGTTCACCTTCTCTGCCGTGCTCCAGCGCTTGTTCGCCGACGACGTGTCACGTTCCACCAGCACGTAGTAGACTGCCGCGGCCGAGGAGCTGCCATGGCCAGGCGAATCTTCGTCGCTAGATGAAGCGCCCGCGACGCTACGGCAAGAACATCGGTCAACACCACGAACCATCTTCACCGAGGGGGAATAGGTGCAGCGATAGCTGCGTCGGGACGACAAGCGAGAGAGCTATGGCAATTAAGGCTCTAGCTACAGGCAGCACTATGACCAAGCACAACAAGTGGCAAGAGGAAGGCAAAGAGAAGAACGCACGTTGGCGGGTCATCTTGAGAAGGTCGCCATTTAAGGTGCACACCTTTTCGGGCGTGCCTCGAGAACCAGCGACGCACGGGCCCACAGCACACGATGCGCAAACCGCCCTTTGGCACGTGTCCCTCGCTACAGCAATACCAACCGCCAGAGGCCAGCACGACAAGCGGCCCGTGGCCCAGCCACGTTCATCACGATACGGCCCATAGGCCAACAACTCAATAGGCCGAACGGACGGAGGGGGCCAAAAAGCCTAGCGACAAGGTTTCAGCCTGCAGACTGCAGTAGATGAAGCCCTTTACCATAAGAGAATACTATTGTAGGGGTGGCATCCACCTACATCCATTCGACCTGCTGGGCCAAGACACCCAATAAGGTATGTAAAAAGACATCTATACCCCTGGCATAGTAGGTCACTGTGGGGGTATTATTTTAATCAGGCCTTAAAGCCATATATATAGCCTTAGCAAAGGAAAGAGCCAAGCTAGCTCATTTTCTGCACTCACTCTACTAATCGTCTTAGTTATTGTTTGGTCCATAACCGCAACAGATACCAAACACCTTGCCAAGTAATCTTGCTCACCCTAGCAAAAGAACCATACAACAAACCTTGCTGTGCAGGGCCATGCCCAGCTAGGCTAGTTTGCCCATAGAAGCGAGACAAGGATAAGCAAGGGAACCAGGCATGCCCATAATCTTCGTCGTTTGGTTGTTTAAATAAAATAAGCTTACTGTTTAGATGTCCATGCTGGCCTAATCTCAGTATCCAATATAGAAAATATTTATAAAAATAGCATAATCCTTAATACGATCATGACAGACAAATCAAGGATCAGCATAATATAATAATGACATAATCTTCACAATCTGGATATTTAGGTAAAAATAGGCTTTGCTGTTTAGAGGTCCATGCTAGCCTAATCCTACTATCCAATCCAATCAAACATTTTGAAGAAATGACACGTAAACAACAGTAACAGGCTAACAGCAACCTGGAGTAAACAAACAAGAAAAGAGAGCCTTGTTATAGTATTTATAGCTACAAAAGTTCTCTACTGCATTAAAATGAAATGAAGTGATGCATACCATAAGTCCTAATATTTACTTAACTAACATATTTGTATTACTTTATGAATTCTGGTGTGTTATGCTTTCAGGAAGAAAATTATGATAAACCTTTTACTCTAAAGTAAAGTGTGTGCAATATTGTTTCTTCTAGAAACTATGAATTGCAACTAAAATCATCAAATCCCAAATTAGTGCAGAAGTTAAGCAGAAGGTACTGGGCACATAAAGGCAAAAATAAAATAAATCAAATTAAATATTTCAAGCTTCTTTACCAAATAATAAAATCATCAGCACCAGCAAACTCTTTTTATTTTTCCTTTTTCATCATCCACAACACCATCTTCACTATTGTTGCAAATTTAAAAAAAATGCTAGGATATTTATACCTACAAAAGTTCTCCTATATCCTACACATACCATAATATTTACTTAGCTATCATACTTATATCGACTAAATATCTCAAATTTCTTTAAAAAAATAATAATATTTTTTCAACATCTGTAACCTCTTCCTTTTTTTATTTATCCTCCACAACACCATCTTCATTACTGCTGCAAATTAAAACTGCTAGGCTATTTATACCTATAATTCACCAAAAAAAAGAGGCAAACAAATGTACACTATAATATTTTACTTCAGTGTTGTAAAACATGACAGCTAAGGGTGATTAACTGGCAAATCAATCGTTGGCAACGGGTAAACAGTCACTAATAGAGTATTCAAAGTAAATTTAATGGTCTTCATCTTCAACGAGTCATTGAAGTATAAATCCGATTAATCCAATATTCCCAATTAATGGTGTATTTTTCCCAATTAGTTGAAAAAATAACTCATTTTTACTCACTAATTGCAATTCATTACTACCACCATTCCAAAATAGATGTCATCCTAGAATGTGTGCAGTCAATTTTTGTAAACTTTGGTCGTTAATGTTCATAAAAGTATCTAAATTTTTCACATGGAAATGATTAGTAGATTTGTCATCAAAAGTACTTCCAAATCATTATAGTTTTTACTACTATACAATTTGAAAAACATGGTCAAAGATGTGTATGACTATGCCAATGTCCAAAATGACATCTATTTGTGAACAGAGGTAGAATTTTTTAGTCTCTCGTTGGAATAGTGTACACAATATGTACATTACATATGAAGCATAAACTATAGAACGGAAAAATAGAAATTATGACTTGGAAAATATTTTGGTGCCCCTATGGACTATGGTACTATATGATATGAATTAATTTGGCCTTGAAATTTAGCATGTGCACATAGTTCTCGCAAATAGGGGGTCAGTGCCCATAGAAGCACCAAATTAGCTCTCTTATGAGTTATCACATTTTATGGAGTGTTAACATAGCATATCTTCATATGTAAATTAATTAAATATATATGGATATTTTCCTTTAATAAATTCCAATTAATCACTTGGTGGTACGCAACTGCCTGACAAACAGATACCTTTTGATGTATTGTGCTTTCAAAAGGAAAATATGATCAAACTTTTACTTTAAAGAAAAGTAAGTGCAATATCATTTCTTCGGGAAACTATGATGTTAAAACCAGCACATCCATCAATCACAAATCAGTGCAGAAGTTAAGCATAAGGTAATGTACATTAAGGCAAAAGAAAACAAATGATACTAACTATACCAAGTTTCTTTACCGAATAATACAATCTTCAGAATTTTTGAACTCCTTTTTCTGCTCTCCATCCTCAACCGCTTCATCTTCACTATCACTGCAAATTAAAGCTTCACCACAATTTGCATCATAGTAAATCCTTCGCCGACCAAGTACAGATTGGTCTTCATTCATCCTCTGGTTCCTGCGTGAAACCCCAAGAAACCTTACATTTCAGGAAACTTTATGAGACCTTACTCTTGCACAATGGAAGAACATTTGACTATCATATTCTGTGTGCATGTTTGCATTTATTTATTAGAAAAATAAAACTTTCTTGTAGGTAATACTGCTAAAATCCATATCAGCAAAAACTTCAATGGAAGTGATCTTTCCCTCCATATAACATCTTGTTGCTGCTGCTCTTTCCCTCCCTCCCTCATGCACAGCAGCAAGAGCGGTGAGCAGCACATAGCGGATTTTGGGGATATATTTCTGTGATCAATATCCAATGGAGATATGCAGGAGTATTGGGGATGTTGAGAAATGCCTATGATTATAAACAGACCTGTCCAAAAATGTCCATGTTGTATAAGGTGGAAGCTTTGGCACTTCTGGTAGTTTAATCGGTCGAATGGCATTCTTTCCAGCTAGATTACCACCCACAATAACAGTCGATGCGGCATACAAACTTTCTTCTTGACAACTGTCACCATCTTTCTCAGCGGAAGACACCTCAAGACTATGCAAGGAACACAATGCATCGTCTTGCCTTCTTGAGAGCAATTTTGAGACTAAATCAGTACCATTTGATGTATTACTTTGCCTGATTTTTGACAAATTGAAAGTGTTCTGTGTAAAGATGCTGAGCTTAATCCTATTCTCCTCTATCCTATTCTGGAAAAAGATTATAACAATAAGAAACAGTTAGCAACACGACTATCTGGTAAAAAATACTGAGCAAATGACAGAATGTGTAACTTCAAAGCACCTTAATGTAAGTAAAGCGATCTGCTGTAACTTTCTTCTTCAACGAGTCAATAACAGATAAAACATATCGGGAAGTATTGCTTCCTTCTTCAGCTGACATAATCTGATTATTATGAGTAACCTAAGCAAGCATGGATAGTAACTTCATCAAAACACGTGTGGTAAAAAATTCACATAGTAGTTATATGATTGAAGGGTATAAAGCTCAAAGCCAAAAACATGACAAATATCAGAATCCAACTATTAGTTCTTCTCAACATTTACAGCTCTAGCAATTTGAATAAGAACAACGCACAACGCAAGAGTATATGACCATTTCGTAAATAACTCTTAACTGTTTATCACTCAGTAAACTGGGACAGAAGATAAGGTAGTAAAAATAAATGCATTACGAAGGGGAAAATAAATCTCAAGTTACACATATCTATTAAATCCCTGAGGTGTTATGTAGTGCGTTAATGCTATTCATCAGGCAAGCAGAATTTATAGAACTTTAGACATATAATCGCATCATGATTACTGATTATAAGTATATAATGCAATATACCATAGAGAACCGATAATTTACTATATAAGAACAGGAAGTGCGATTTTGTTATATTTTAGTGTTCATTCTTGCGTGGGTTGCAGTACTTTCCCTGGTTGTACTCCAGAATCCCTTCATATGCGCAAAATGCAATAAGTTTGGCAAGATATAAGCAATATTTCACAAAAGGAACAGAACATCACAAAACTCAATTCTTAGTTCACGAAACTACAAGGATGTAAACTTGAAGGCACATTCCCGGAATACGAGAAAAATACGACACAGCAGACGAAAAGCGAACTCAAGCACCAACATTTTAGCTCAAAAAAGCGTAACTACACGATATCCAACGCACATTCCATGATATGAGTCTAACAGAAAGAAAAAACCTAAACATTCCCCTATCTCGTGCTGAAATCGTCCGTAACAAAATTGAGTCGCCTCAAAAACACTGAGGACGAGCACAGCCGCCGACGCCGCAAACACCACAACCTCCCCTGTCAGAGAGCACGCACGCAAAAGCACAAACCAAGCAACCAACTCAGAGCTCCACCTCAGAATCCAACACCCTCGACAACAAGGCTCCCACGAACATCACCAGATCTCTCCCACAAACCCCACCGATCGGCACCCCGACAACCCCAAATCCCCATCCGCATTGCCCCCTCGACCCACGCAACCCACCAAGCGACCCGTGCTCCACGAGCAAACGCGACCACCGCGGGAGGGAGGAACAGACCTGGGCGGCGCCGGCGGAGGGCTGGGAGCGGCTCGCGGACGCGGACGCGGAGGTGGAGGAGGGCGACGCCGCCGCCTCCATGGCGAGCGGGCAAAACCCTAGCCCCGAGCGCGCGCTCCCCCGAATCGGACGCCGAGTTGTTTCGCTAGAGACAGAGAGAGAAAATGCGGAGGGATTTGGTGGGGGAGGAGGCGAGGTGAAGCGGAGGGGAGGGTACGAGGGGTTTTCAAATGGGCGGCCGAGAGACTGGTGGTCAGCCTGTAGCGGCAGCAGGCGCGGTGGGCACGGGGGAGCGGGTGTGCGACCTTGTATGCGTTTCTGTACTCTCTGTCAAGTAGGTCCTTGTTTGGTGGGGCCGGATACCAGTGGGTCTATAGAGTGTGGGTAAAATAGTTGGTAATGGGATGCCCGACGTGGGTCTGTGATTTTGCTATATAACAGTGACACAATCTGACATGTATAACGATCCAAGTCACCATTTTTAGGGTTTATTCTGTGCTATAGTTTTTACTACAGTATTTATACCCAGTATCGTGGTCCATTGGTTCGTTACACAAATCGAATTATACCACTATTACACAGCAGAATTTCTCCTATTAAGAATGGTGAACTTTTATTATTTTATGCGAGCCAAAGCGTTCGTCCTTTTCTTCTCTCAAAAAATTTCCTTTACATCTTCTACGAAGCCAATCTTTTCTTCATAATAACAAAAATCGTCTGTAATATTGTGCATATTATATACGGTTAATACAAAAAACCGTCTGTGTTGTAAGTTATCACATACGGTGTGGGAACCATCTGTGATAACCAGCTATTATCACTAACACATAAACATAGACAGTTCAAAAACTATTTGTGGTGATGGTTTTGAACCGTCTGTGATAACACTATCTGTAGTAGTGTGACATCAACAACACATAATTGAGTTCACCTAGTTACCGTGGCATAAGGCTTTATAAATAATAAGTAGCAGAATTCCACGCGTAATTACGCGGCTAGTTATTATAATACCCATAAAAATAGTGTTGTATTTGTTATCCATCTTCAATACTTATAACTGAAAATACAATTGCATTTCTCATACTACTATAATAGCTCTCATATACATCTGATTAATCTGCACCGTTATATATGGACCTACCTCAATTGATGCTTACATTTCTCTCTTTTTCCACCGATTAACATGGTAATTTTGGCCCTTGAGAGTCAACATGGTAGTTTATTTTCCCCTATCTTAATAATATAATAGATATATTTTTCTTTAATTTTTATTCCATATTAAAGTTATTTAGGGATTTTATTTTGATATTTATATCGAAATCAAATTGTAATTTTATTTTATTCCAAATTTTAGTTATGTTTTGTTGGAATTCGTATACAAATCTAATTTTTGTTTTTTAAATTTTTATTCCAAATTATATTTATTTAGATATTTTACTTAGGAATTCATATGGAAATAAATTGTAATTCTATTTTATTTTTTATCCGAATTTCAATTATTTCTGGATTGTACTTCGCATGGAGTTTTTTAAAATTTAGACCATTATATTGTGAACCCACCACAATCGATGGTGTAGATTTTTCTTTTTTTCTCCGACTAACGTGGTGATTTCTATCATTTGAAAGTTAATGTGGTGACGCAGCTAGTTATTACAATACCCCTAACAATAGTGTTGTATTTGTTATCCAACTCCAATTCTTGTATATGTCTGAAAAGATAGTTGTAATTCTTACATTACTATAATAGCCCGCATATACATTTGATTAATTTGGACCATTATAATCTGTCCTACCTCAATCGACGTTTATATTTTTCTCTGATTATTGTAGTAATTTCTAGTCCTTGAGAGTGAACGTTGTAGCTTCCTTTTCCTCTATCTTAATAATATAATAATATTTATTAAAAGATCGTAAACATATAATTGATACAATCATCTTCATGATCGCCTCTGGGCCATATCACTTACCGCAATAACATGGATATCTTGACGATTAATCTGAGATTCTGAATGCGACCAGGTACCGAAGACATTCGTCTGCTGTTTAGAGACATCGTCTATGTTCTTTTGATAATTTTCTGTCCCGAGTCCTAACTTCTTTGTGCATCACAAGCGCTGGTAGCTACCCTGTCCAGGATGGCAGTGCATGCTGTCTCTGGCTCAAATGCCAATTGCCTTGGTGCCATGTTCCCATTCTCGGTATCATCCCACACACTGGCAGTGTATGCAGTTTCTCACGAAGCCCACGCTGCCACTTCCACTCATGGCCCGCGGCACGGCCTAGCCCAGTAACTAATCCCTCCCTCGAAAGGCCCGAGGCAGGCGAGCGCCGCCGGCCACCGACGGTGACGGTGGTGGGTAAAGAGAGAGAAAATGTTTTTTTTTTCACGGCAAAACGAAATTTGACTCTCCATGAACTGCTACCACACTACTAGCCAATAGCCATCAGCTGATCATTACGCGCGCACTAGCTCCCCACAACACGGGTGCACCGTGCACGAATGAATGAGTGACCAAGAAAAACTAGTACTAACTCTTGAATTGCCTGGTCAGATCACTTAAAAATTGGAAATTTGACGTTTAACAGATGGTCCCCTACGTAGCAGCGTCCATGGACGACTCGACGACCCGGTGCATCTCGCTCCATTTTATTTCTTGATCTTTCAAAGTTTCAAGATAAAAAGATCTAGTACACTACCCACCCAACAAGCCAGCGCCTCCCACCCCTCACCGGCCACCGTCTAACACAGCCGCTCATGGAATAAACCAACCAGACCAGATCGCCAAAGTGGAGTAGCAAACAAGACGGAACCGTTCGCAAGTTGACGAGGAAAAGAGAGGTTTGGCCTGTTTTCTTCTACGGTTGATGATTTTTATCCATATTTTTTAACACTATAATGAATAATAGAGGCATCGATGCGAATGACATATATGATTTTGAACTCAAAAGATATTTAAAAATCCGTTTTAAAGGACTGTTCAATTTTAACGTTTGATTTTTTTTATCCACGGGAGAAACTAAAAGCCAAAGTAGAAAACAAAATACAAAAATAACATGACCAAACACGAGCGGAGCTGGCCAGCGGGATGGCACCGCACCACCAAAGCGGATAACAACGCCGTCGCGGTCCTCTCGCTTCTCCTACTCTCTCTCTCTCTCTCTCTCTCAATCCACTTCGCGCTTCCGTGTCCCAGGCGGGAACTGTCCACGTCGGCGGCCGTCGCCCTCCCGCGCGCGCACGTGGCCACCGCTCTCCCGCGAACGTCGGCGACCGAGGCCAGGCCCTCCTCCCCTACTCTTCCCTGCACCCGGTCCATGTGTGCGACCAGCAGTCAACGCCACGCGTGGCGCCGCTTCGGGCGGACATGGCGCGGCAGGTGAGGGCGCCTGGTCGCGCACCGCGCGCGCGCGACGGGGCTGATCGGTCGACCCGCGCCGCAGTTTCCCCTCGCTTGGACGCGCCGACGCGGTCGCGGTCGGGGGCCAGGCAGCGCCGCGCGCCAGGTCTTCTCTACTTGCTCAATTGCGATCGTGCGCGCGATTAGCAACGGCTGTTTCGGCGCGGCGGCGGGCCAGGTGCGGTGTACGATTCGTAACGGCTGTTTCGGTGCGCCGTACGTGGCCAGACGCTGCCGCGTCGTGTGCTATTGTTGGAGCGGTGGAGGGGTTCTTCTCTCAGACCACCTTTCAGGCGCCGAGGGGGCCTCCTATTGCTCATCACGTGTATCCTTTTGCATTGAAGGGGAAGAATACATCAGTTAAAGAATTCCAGATCTTCAAGGTATTATCTTCGTATATCATCGTATGGCTATACGGGGTACGTTCGTGTACTGTTTTGCCCCTCCAAAGTGACCAGAGATTTATGTGCGATGTTCTGGATCTGAAAGTCTACGTCGATGTCGCGTCCCATTTAATGGTGGGTATTGTACATGCATATCTATATGTATAAGTGAAATTTTTATGTAATAAATCTAAATATTTCAATGTAAATTGTGATCAAACTTTTGAAAGACCGAATATACGCATAATAAAGCTACGAATAAAAAAGAACCGAGTGAGTATAACAAACACTAATTTAACGTTGTGCTCCAACTGGCTCACGGCTTAAACTTATAGCTGAAATTACATTATAACGACTGTTAGTTTTTTTTAAAAAAAATAAAAAACCGTTATACTATTATGGACAAAACAAAAAATAAGGAAAAAACAAAAAAACCTAAAATTAAAAATCGACATATTTTAAATAGCTTCTTACTTAAATAATTTTAAAGTCAAAATAAACTAGAGACCGAGGTCGGTTGAAGCGGAGTCTAAGCTATGCAAGTGGAGTCACGAGATTCACTAGTCTAGGAAACTCACTCCACATCCAGCGAGCGCCGACCATCAATTATTCCAGGCACCCCAATTGGTAGTAGCACCTCACCCGTCACACCGAAACCGAACTAGAAATAATCAACTCCCTCGCGATAAGCTCGCTCGTAATCAAGTCGGCGTCGCCGTGACACAAAACCGCACGACGCACCGACTTGAGCCCGCTAAAAATCCAGCGCCTTCCCACAACCCCCCACCGCGCTAATCCCCACCGCGCCACGCCACTCAGTCCCCTCTATTTATAGACCCCACCACTCATAGGCGCAGGGGAGAGAGAGAGAGAGAGAGAGGAGGGGGCAGCGCAGGAGCCGCTGAAGTAGAAGTTGGGGGATGGAGAGGGACGCCACCGCCTTCTGCTCGCCGCCGCAGCCCGCGCCGGTCGCCGCGGCGGTGCCGGCGGCGGCGGGGCCTGCGGGCGCAGGTGGAGCCGGGCGCGGGGGAGCGAGGAGGCAGTACCGCGGGGTGCGGATGCGGAAGTGGGGCAAGTGGGTGGCCGAGATCCGCGAGCCCAACAAGCGGTCGCGGATCTGGCTCGGGTCCTACTCCACCGCCGTCGCCGCCGCGCGGGCGTACGACACGGCGGTGTTCTACCTCCGCGGCCGCTCCGCGCGGCTCAACTTCCCCGACCAGCTGGACGGCGCCACCGCCGCGGGGGCCCCCGAGGACCACACGGAGGACGGCGCCGCCCTCACCGCCGCCGCCATCCGCAAGAAGGCGGCCGAGGTCGGCGCCCGCGTCGACGCGCAACACTCCGGCGGCGGCGGTGGCACCCCTCCGCCGCCGCCCCCGCGCCGCCGGGCCAAGAACCCCGACCTCAACCGCGAGCCCACCCCGGACACCTCCGACGACGAGTAAACCCTGCTGATTTTGGCTTCTTTCATCATCTAGTTCTTAGTCCTTAGGCACCCAGACGAGAAGCAGCAGCTACCTAGCTAGCTATAGTAGTAGCAGTAAGCAAGCAAATAGGGCCAAACTGGTGGATGGGCACGGACGGACGCAAGGTGTTCGGTGAAATGCGGATGAGCTCGGAGATACCCAATAATGGAGCCGCGACGTCGCCGTCATGGCTGGACGGGGTTAGTAAGTAGGGGTCTAGAGTCGCGCGAGCTGTTCGGCCGGAGGCGACGGCGACGGCGGCTGTAGTAGGAGATACAGACGCGTGCGTGCCAGTGTGTGGGCATGTAGCCAAGCAAGATGGCTATGTCCTTCACATAGGAATGTTTGTAAAGAAAGATATCGGGCAAGCAAGATTAAGAAAAAAAAAAGGCTTCAAAAATCTTTCGAAGCATCTCTCCTCCTCCTCGTTCTGTGACCTTCATTTTTACGGCATGTTTGGAATTTGGATTTTGGAAATCAGCTGCTGGTGTAAAAGGATCTTGATATGGTCTTGAATCTTGCAGCCATGCTAGCCTACGTCTGCCTGCGTTGTTCGGCTCGAAAGAAGAAAGCAGCAACGATGCGAGGAAGGAAGCCGCGCAGCATCTTGCAGCACAGCCACAGACGACCGGCGGTGTGTCACGGAAGCGTCCCCCGTGTCGCCCTGGAAAGGACGAGACCGACCGACCGAGGCTGATGCGACAGCGTTTGTTGCCGGATCGCGACGGGACAAGTTGCTGTGCCGCGCGGGCATTGGCGGCGAGGCCGGCGGGGCGGACTTCGCCTGCCGCCGTGGGAACCGTACTTGCCGTCGGAACGTGACGGCGGTGCGATGCACTTGACCGCTGCGCGCGAGGTTGGCCGTGGAGATGGCGTGGACTGTGGACATTAGTACATGGGTCTTATCTGCTAATATGTGTGTGTCGGTATCTGCTAATGATGTGTGTGTCGGTAATTGATTACGCTGCTTACGAGCCGTGCTGGAAGATTCGTGGCGTTTTTTGAGTGGGAAGACCAGGAGTCCCGACGTCTGGTCCACCAGATGTCGATCGCACCGGCACTGCATGTCAGTTACGACTGCAGTTCGCAGGTGTTGCAAGTTGGCACGTTCTAGGGGCGGTATTGCAATTTGGCACGTTCTTGGGCGTTCTTATTGGCTGGATGCTTTTATTAGAAATGAATAATAGTAGTTAAAAAAGTGATTTAAAAAAGAAGTCACGATTAGTGGAAAAAGTGATAGAGAGATACGTGTGTATGATGGGAGCAAGAGAAATGAGATACAGAAGCGAGATGATGGAGAAGCCGAATGCTCAGTGATTTTTGATTTATCTAAACAAAAGCTTAAAACAGAAACCAAAATGAACAGAGTCTTAGTTGAAGTGATATTTGCTTTTATATCACCAGCCACGAGGTATAGCAATAGTTCGCCATACGCTGGTGATTGGGCAAACTCTATTTTTTGGCGGGAAATTGAATATTAGTAGCCCATTCGTGTCTTTCATTAACGATATGATAAGGCCCTGTTTAGACAACTAAATTTTAGACCTGAGAATCCAAACAGTGCCTAATATTTGAATCGAAATTGCATCCAGAAACGGGTAATTTTACGTTTATTTCCCCAGGGGAGAGTGAGCTTTATTAATTAACTGAAATATGACATGAAGCTAGCATGGACAATAACGACCTTATATGTTCCCTTTAAGAAAATGACAAGTTGCCCTAAAAAATTGACAAGTTGAGAGAGTATGAGAAGTTTCCTACGATTTGAGAATTCATCTGAGTCAACATCAGGTTTTCTGCAAATCAAAAAATCGAAATCAAAACTTTTGGAACAAAGTGAGTGCTGAATACTACCAGGGAAACTCTTTGCTGATTTGAAAAGAAACCCGCCGGCCGGGACTTAATCAAGGGGTGCATAAACTTGCATTTGTGATCTGTCAAAAGTAATAAAACAAATCAAGGGGACGATATTTCGAAAACTACATAGGTATATTATTTCAAAATCCGTAAATTCTAATATTTTTCACAAGACATGGTAGTGCTTCACACAGCTTAAAAGTCATGGCTTTTGGCTTCTGTTGTAGGCTTTTGACCGCAACTGCATTGTAGCAGCTGTTAATTTTGCTGAGTCAAAAAATAAGGAAAAATAATTAAAAAGAAAAATTGAAAAACATTGTTATATCTTGTGGGACAATGCAAAAGAATAAGGAAAAAAACAAAAAGCCGAAATCAAGAAGCCAACACCTTCCAAGTGGCTTAAGCTGAAGCCGTTTGAGCGGGGTTATTTATTCATCATCGCTATATTTGTTTAATTGGACCATAATAATATCGTAGACTTGTCAGTTCCAGATTTTAGAGGCAGAGCATCATGGGGGCCATGACCCCCCCCTCCTCTAGAAGATTTTTAAGTACCTAAGTGCTTAGTAAATTGAAATTGACTCATTTCAATTTTGAACTCATGAACTACTATAATCACAACAACTTTGATTCGAACTCAAACAAACATTTTTGTCAGACAACTAGAGGTGGTGAACAAATGGTTTCATTTTCTTGGCCAAAACTGAGTTTTATGTAAAATTTAAATGCAAGGTAGCAAGCGAGCGGTGGCGAGCACCAAGCAGGGCCTAACTAGACCACATAGGAGCCAGAGTGTCGAGAGGGAGCTCGCGGCGGCAACAGCTAGACCACCGAAGACAACAAGGCAAGCAGCGCACGTCAACAACAAGACAAGTGCATCCCCATTTTCAATTCACAAATCTCATATTCTCAATTCAACAATTTTTCTTAATTGTTTTATAATTTCTCTAAATCATTTGAGATATTGTCTCTAGTAAAAATAATTTGTACTTTTATTTTTACTACTATAGATCGAACTCTACTGTCTTCGTTAAAACAATATTCTTGAAAATCCTAGGTCCACCGTTGTGCGGGCAGGCCCCGCTAAGTTGTGGACCATAATCACAATAAGTAATATCACATATACTTCTGAATAAGTTGTCCTGTAAGGTCAAGAACGTATGCTACCTATAATAAAACTATTGCAAGAGGTATTGAGACAAGTGTTGGACAGAAAGATTGCTTCTTATTATTGATTCTGAAATCTGTACAATGATATATATAGACAATGAAGGAGTGGAACATAAGGTGTCTTTTGCTGTAAAGATATCTCTGTATGAAGAGGCATCTGTACATTGGGCACCTGTTGCTTTTTGTTTATAACACTCCCCTTGACCAATGTATCTTCATATGATCATCTTGATTCATCATCTTGGAAAAACTCCTCCAAAACCCTGTAGGGAAAAATATGAGAAGAACCGATAGAGTAGATATGCCATGAAAAACTCCTTTAAAACCCAATGGGAAAATTTTAAGGAGAAAAATGATATGGCTTATATTTGATTATATCTCCTAAAAACCCCTGTGGGGAAAAGAGAGATATATTTATGATTACGTTGTCATATTGCCTCATTAAAAACCTTGATGAGAAACCTTAGAGGGAAAACTCATAAAGGGAAAAAGAGTACAATATTTGTATTGAACGGGTTAAGTTTTAGGAGATTTCTCCCCCTGACATCTGCAAATCACGTAGTCTTCACATACCAATACCATGAACACATTTTTGGAATGTGGAGGTTGGAAATGATTTGGTGAATAAGTCTGCGAGATTATCACAAGACTTAGTTTGCAGAATATTTATTTCCCCACTCTATTGCAATTCATGTGGGTAAAATAGTTTAGGTGCAATATGTTTTGTGAGATTGTTCTTTATGTAACCCGTTTGCATTTGAACAACGCAAGCAGCATTATCTTCGTAGATAATGGTAGGTGATGCGATAACACCTATACCATATGATTGTTGTATGTGGTTAATCATTCTGCGAAGCCATACACATTCACGTGATGCTTCATATAATGCAAGTATTTCAGAATGATTAGTGGATGTAGCCAATAGAGTCTGTTTCGAAGACTTCCAAGAGATGGCTGTTCCACCATATAAAAATACAAAGCCTGTTTGAAATCTGGCATTATGGGGATCTGATAAATAGCCAGCATCTGTATATCCTATTAAATCCATATTTTTATTCTTCTGGAAGAATAGACCGAGATCTTTAGTGCCTTGAAGATATCTAAGGATATGCTTCACTCCTACCCAATGTCTTTTGGTTGGAGCAGCGCTATGTCTAGCAAGTAGATTTACCGCAAATGCAATATCCGGCCGGGTGCAGTTTGCAAGGTACATAAGCGCCCCGATGGCACTGAGATATGGAACCTCGGGTCACAATAACTCTTCATTGTCATCTCGGGGTCTAAATGGATCTTTGTCCCTGTCGAGAGATCGAATAACCATGGGAGTTTTCGATGGATATGCTTTGTCCATATTGAATTCCTCCAATATTTTCTAGACATAGGCTGATTGATGCATTATGATGCATGTATGAAGGTGCTCAAGTTGTATACCTAAGCAAAATTTGGTTTTACCCAAATCCTTCATTTCAAATTCCGTCATAAGATGATTACGTGCTTCATCTATATCTTGTGTGTTACCAATGATATCAACATACACAGATATAATGCAAAATCATGTTGAGGATCTTTTAACGAACACGCATGGGCAATCATCATTGTTGGAGTATCCCTTTTTGGTTAGGAACTCACTTAGTCGGTTGTACCACATTCTACCCGACTGTTTCAAGCCGTATAAAGACTTGTTTAATTTTACACAATACATATTGCGATTTGCGTTTGGATTCGGAATTGAAATTCCATCGGGAACTTTCATGTATATGTCCGAATCAAGTGACCCATAAAGATATGCAGTCACTACATCCATCAACTGAAAAGATAGCTGATTTTTAACTACCAATGAGATTAAGTATCGGAATGTTATTCCACTCATTACTGGAGAATAAGTTTCATTGAAATCAATGCCGGGTCTCTGCGTGAACCCTTGTGCTACAAGCATTGCTTTCAATCTCACCACCTCATTGTTTTCATTCCGTTTGCGGATGAAAACCCATTTGAAACCGACAGGGAATACTTTGGGATGTGTATGTATCACATTGATGAATACATTTCTTTTCTTGAGCGAGGCTAACTCCTTTTGAATTGCATCCTTCCATTGAGTCCAGTCCGAGCGCTATTTGCACTCTGCCATGGTCTTGGGATCTGGATCATTTTGAAGGTTTTTTGCAATTGTTGTGGAGAAATAAATGTCGACAATTGTAGTCTTACGATCGTATGATTCTCCAGAATCAGTATAGTTAGTGAAAATTTCTTGGACCCCTGATGACTCAATGTTATTTCCCAAAACATTTGAGTCGGGGTATTCCGATGTCCCAGGATCAGTAATTGAGTGCACTGTTGATCTGGGTTTAAGGATCCTTTGGTGTCTATCAACTTGAGGTTGATCTGTATTTACATTCTTTTGTTTCCTTTGTCGCTTGTTAGAAGCTGTATCCGCCGTTTGTACCGTACTTCTCCCCCTCTTATTTTGAACTGGGAGTTGAGTGGTATTTTGCGGTACCTCCACTCTTTCAGGTACATTTCTAGCAGGATTATAGGATTTTGTGACACCCTTATAATCAGTAAATGCATCTGGCAGGTTATTTGCAATGTTTTGCGAATGAATGAGTTTCTGAACTTGAAGTTCAGTCTCTCTGGTACGTGGGTCTGAGGCAGGAATGCCTTGTACATTCCAATTAATTTCCCGGCATTCAGTTTGGTACTTGTTGTCTCCCCCTAATGCCGGGAAATGTTCCTCATTGAATATGCAATCAGCGTACCGGACCGTAAACAGGTCCCCTGTCATCGCCGTATTTGGTTGCTTGGTTCGTGATACTCTTGTCGGTTCTATATTCATAGGCAGAGCTTCGTGCTAAGTAAATGGTAAGCTGGCCATTTTTCAAATTTTAGCAAGAAAATTTCATTAGCTTGGCCTCCTCAACATTTCTCTCCAAGCTTCGTCGCTATCAGGGGCGGAGCCACACTCCGGACAGAGTAAGCTTTAACCTGGGGTGTGAAAAAATATCTAGTGTGTAGTCCGGATAAATTCAGTCTAGCCTGAATAATATTTTTATAATCCAGTTGAGATAGTCTAGATTATTCCACCACTGAGTCCGAGGCATAACCAAAATCCTGGCTCTGCCACTGGCCGCTGTCACAGGTTATTTGAACCTATCCGAAGGCATGATCCAGTGCTGACTCACTTAGCGGTGGTGGGGTCCTGAGCCACTCAGGCTAGGCCGGGTCAGTCAATTGCACCCACTGGATTTGGAAATTAACTTAAGTTATCCGCTTCCACGGCGTGTAATCACATCTTATTAAAACCTATCCGAAAAAATTCACATATCAACATCATCTCAGAACTGTGCAGTTTTATCTGTTGCATTCAACACATAGAATTTAGTCTACGGTTAACAGAAAGCATTCTTGCCAACTGTTGAACCAGCATGAATCATGTTACATGCTAAATGTAGCGTCTTCTCTTCTGCTTGAAAAGTTAAAGAGTGGAGTCAGATCCTGTGAGAGTGAGACCCAGACTAGATGCTATACATATGAGGTTGAGCCGTCCCTTTTTTTTTTTTTTGAACTCGAGGTTGAGCCGTCCTGAGAGCATGAATTCACATCAGTTACAGCGAACATCACGGCAGCAAAAGCAGAGGGAACAGCAGTCAGAGAAGGACAGCAGCTTGAAACTGTTTGCGTCTCAAAAGTTCACCAAAGAGCTCCCAATCCGCAAGGTTTACCTCACTGCTTAGCAGCGGCGGGGCGTGAGGCGGACTTCAGTTTCTGGTTTATTTAAACCAGAAATTATTTGAAATATGTCAGCTTTAAATTTCAATTTATTTTGGTTTTTTGAATTTTTTTAGCTTTGTTGCCTGTTCTTTTCCCCCTTGTTTATTTGCATTGTCCGGGACGATATAATTTTTTTTTTCATTTTTCTATTTTTCATCTTTATTCTATTTTGCTCAGAAAAAACTAGCAGTTACTACAATACAATTTTAATCATAAGTCATAACCTATAACCAGAAGTTTAAGCCGTAAGCCAGGTGGAGCGAGGCCGAAATGAAGCACTCTACGGTTGTTGTTAACTAACACAACAATGGAGTAATCATCCAAGAGAGATGGTGCGACAATGAAAGCTATGGTGAGTGACTCTAATATCAATTGTTGTTAGCTAACACAAGGGGGTTATCATCCATCGGAGAGAGGTTGGACGGTGACGACTTGAAGTAAAACAACGCTAGGTGAAGAGGATACCGATTGAAGGAGGAATAAATCTAGAATAGTTGGTCAAAAGAACGACCATAGCTGGATTTTAGGGACTAGAGACTAGTTTATTCATTTTTATTAATTTATAAGGAAATTTATCTCTAACAATCCAATCTAATAATAACTTATCTAACTAATAAATAATACCAAACATCTAATATATAGATTCCTAAATAACCAACCATGCCTAATACACATGCGCTATAATACCGCACCACAGCGCTTTTCCTGAGTATTAACCCATAACATTACTCTTCGTGTTGAGGCAGCTCGTCCTCAAACTACGGTGGTAGCCGCGGTTGAAGACTTTCTGCTCTTCGTTATTAGTCTTTAACTTCTCCAAGATAAGAGTGAAAAGTGGATACGAATTATCCGTATTATTCAGTTATCGGATTTGATAGAATACGAATATCTTACAGATTTTTCCATCCGAACATCCCTTGGCACATCTCACTGCTGGCCTTCTTGTGGGAGCCGGCCGAAGCCTCTGCCGCCGCCGCTAACACCTCAGTAGACCCGACGATGCCATCTGGAGTCCCGAGCAGCTCGAGGAGATTCTTCTTCTTGTCTTGTTTGACCAAAGACTGCACGGAGATTCTTTTTCTTCTTGTTCTTCCTCTTTGCAACGAATCTTCATTGTTTGGAGGATTCAACGTTTTGGCAAGCAATTCCACGAATGACGCACAATTGGAGCTTACCATCTTGATCTGGAGGTGTCGTTTGCAGTTGTATTTGATTCTTTTTTCGTAGTGTTCAGGAACAAACTGTTCCTTTGTGTTCTTTGTTCTCTAAGGCTTACTCAAATGACTAGATCTTGTCAGATGACATTCACGTTTATACTAAAGAACCAAGCTTATAAATGTAAGAGTGTGCCCTTTCGGTTCATTTCTCATTCTTGATGCTTGCATTTTTCTCGTTCGAAGTTCGAATTAGTTAGAGGTTGTAAGGTGCCGCCGCGCAGTGAGTTCAGACTTCAGAGTCGAGGGGAAGAAGAGTTCAGATTCGGTGGGATTGAGAGCGCTGAAAGTGCAGACCTTTCATTTGGCGATGGATGGTTGAGATTGGAGGAATGTCACGCGGTGACATTACAATGTAAAGCCAAGAGGATGCGAATCCGTCATGCACCGTCCGATCGGCGGTGCACGGCCCGGATCGAGCGAAGGGTACACGCGTGGCTTGAACTGTCCATGCACGGATGCACCTGTCCAATCTGACGTTATATATTTGTGCGTGTCTGCTGTCCCAACAGCAACTGGCATCCATGATCGGCCAACTCCTGACGATCGATGGGATAGATTTGTAGAGCTGGCGTATGTGCGCATCTAGAATAGAATTTCTCCTTTTTTTTTCTTCGTTCTTGCTAAAGATTGTCGGTACAATTTGGACTCAAATATCTGCAATGGAACGACCCCTGACGTTTTCTTTCTGCCTTTTACAAAATGGCTACACCTACTACACTCATTATCTTCAGAACAGTCGCACTGTATGCAGATATATACAGGATTGGTTGTCACATATATATATATATATATATGAGCCATGCATTGGAAAAACCAGAAATAAAATCCAAGAAAATTAACATACTTAGGCCTAGCCCGGCCGGCCACAGGCGGACGAACACGTACACACGGTCACACACAGAGGAGTGACTCTCCACTAGACGCCTAAAGAATACACGTACTTGACACGAACGGCAAAGTTATGGCGACGACAAGAGCTACGAGCCCTTTCATCACGCTTTGAAACCGCTGAAACTACACGTATGGGGAGATGAGAATTGACCAAACAAATCCGTTCACTTGCAATTATTGAGCTAGCTAGCCATACGCAGATGACGCCCAAAAGGAGTTACACCAGTATCTTGAGCCGTTTGACTGACTTTACAAAGGCCCTGCAAGAAAATCCAACGTCGTTGTTAGCTTGATACATAGTTGTAGATGGGATTTGTGTTGCCTTTGTATATATACAGGATACACAAGAAAGCTGTAACTTACTCCCATGGCACGTCTGCAAGTAGCATCCAATATCCATCCCCGTCCTCGTAGGTGACCGCGTATGGGTGACGACGACGGTGGTGGCCATCCAGCCGGTTCGATTCCTCTCGTGCATCTGCGCAAGATTGAGGATCTGCTCAAAAGAGTTTATACCTGAAAAGCATTGTAACTAGCTAAAAAACACTGTAACTGACGGTGGCTTATTTGGCGTAATTAAATTTAAAAAAATTAAAAATAGAAAAAATATATTAACCCGTTACGGACAGTATAAACGAATACGGGAAAAAAGAACCGACAAAAAAAACTAAAAAAAAGACGAAATTGTTAAATAGTAAAAAATAAGTCAAAAGATAAAAGCTCAAGCCGAAATAAACGGGATGTGAAAAAAAATGTGAGATGGTTGCAACTTGAAATTAAGGGAGTGGCGTGTCTGGATCAGTTTGATTTGTATCATCTGCCATTTGGTCAGTTTTATTTTAGTATATACAGTCGCCACACGCACCTCGGTTAGTGGAGGGGAACATGCGGTCAAGCGTGTCGAGGAGCTCCTCGTAGGAGCTGTGGATGGACAAGTCGACCTTCCTCCCGATGGCCACCCCTTCCATCTTGACCTTCACGTAGCCGCCGCCGCCGTTCCGCCGGTGCGCGCATTTCACCGGCGGCCACCCCACCAGCTTCTTCCTCCTACATGCATGAAACCCAGCCCAGATTAGTTCCACAAAGAAAAGTTTAATTAGATGCAAGTACGACATGAACGAAAAGCGCACGCTCACTAACTTGGTGCTCATTTCCCAGTCGCCGGCGCCGGCGGCGTCGTCACCGCCGCCGCGGCCATCGCCGTCCTCGCGCACGAAGAGGGGCAGCGTGGCCTTGGCCCCGAACGCCTCCCCGAAGCCCCTCTTCCCGCAGGAGCCCGGCGCGCTGTTGAGGAGGTCGATCTCCCCGGCCGGCGCCGGCAGCGCAAGCCCGAGCTCCAGCTCCATGAATGACCAGTCCTCCTCCCTCTCGTGCGTTTCCACGTGACAGCTTACAACCAACCGCGTATCAGCGCGCGGCAAGCTTAGCGAGCAAGTGGGAAACACGCAGAAGTACTCGCAAGCATCCGTCCGACCACGAGCGAGCAATGGCGAGATCGATGCGTGCCGTATATATACACGCGCGCGCATGCGGGGCGTGGA
Organism: Dendrocalamus latiflorus; assembly: GCA_017311315.1. NCBI lineage: Eukaryota > Viridiplantae > Streptophyta > Magnoliopsida > Poales > Poaceae > Dendrocalamus > Dendrocalamus latiflorus. The sequence continues at coordinate 3,582,950 of CM029659.1, forward strand.
GATGGATCGATCTGGGTGGCGACAGTGGGGCCGGCGGATCCGGAGGAATAAACAAGCAGCGGGGGACAGGATGTCGGGGCTGGAGGGGACCCAGCAGCGGTGCGGCAGCCGCGGTTGTTCTGCACGTGCTGTCGAGCTCTAGTGACTGACTTAGAGAGACTTACCGAGCTGCTGTAACGTAGCAGTTAATATGTGTCGTCCATCGTAAATATCAAGTTCGAAGAAGATATTAAATTTATAAAAACAAACCTTCAAAGACTATATTTGAAAAAAAAAAGATAGCTACAGTATCATTTATGTAAACATTTCGCCGCGGCATCTCTGCCTCTCGCGCGCATTACGTGTCGCGCTGGCGACACTGGCCTGTTGGCTGGCACGCGCGGCCATGAGACAGTTTCAATTGTGGATGTTGGTGGGGTGCGTGTTTTTGGGATGTTCATATTGTTTTTTTGCTTTAGGTTATGAATAGTAATAGTTTATATAGAAATTTATAGAGAAACACTCGTATACGATTTTAACCGATTTAAACGAAGTCACTATAACATATATTACAATCGATTAGTATATATTGTCTTAAAAAATATTCTGTTTAAAAATTAGATACTATAAAAAATATATTTACTATAAAAACTAGTTTGTAGAAATCAATACCAAAATCCCCTTTGCCGTTTCGCTGAGGGTGGACTGGCTGCGCTAGCTTTGCTGCTAGCTAGTGGGGATATATCATATTGTGCTGTGGGATGTGGACCGTCCGGTTGCTTTGCCGATCGAGCTCGGGGTGCTTCGGTTAGTGGCTTTGCGCACGCGCGCGGGGCCGATTCGGTTTGGCTGATTGATGAATGATGATCCCCGGTCTCGATCGGTGCACGGACGGACGGCTCCAAGGTTGGGCCTGTTCTTTTTAGTTACAGCTTGTGATTTTTAGCTGCGGCTTATGGCTTTTACGCTGTTTGTACGAGAGATTACAGAGTCACAGAAACTTACGTGCGGTTTTGCCGATATAAATGAAGTCAGCAAAGTATGTATTACAATTAACTAGTAGATCCTATCTTGAAAAAAATGCTCCGTTTAAAAGCTAGTTACTGTAGAAAAGCCAAAAATCAGCTTTTAGAAGCTGAAAAGAACAGGGCCGTTAAGGGCAGTCGTTCATCGATCAGCGTGAACGATTTGACACACTGATTTTCTACTATCTTATCATATCACGGGAGAATCCAATTCGAGTCGAGGGTTGCGAAAGAGGCGGGGAAGGTACAGCAAGAGTGAGGGATGCATGGCTTTCAAACCAGGTAGGCTCCAGCTAGCTGCTCCAAGGCCGGTAGGCTGGCCACAACGTGCACCGTCCAGTTACAAATATATATTATTTTAGGCATAGATGTATTTAAAATTTAAAACTGTAATTATTAATATTGTTTTAAATATTTAAATTGAATTTATTAAAAATTATATGTATATATTTGTTTCAAAAAATACTTTCATAATATTATAATTTTATTATATGTATAGATTAATGACTAAAGTTATGTTTTGTATATCATATTAATGTCCAAAACGATATGCATTTATAACTGGAGCTAATAGATAAGTCTTTTTTTTACGGAAGAATGGATAAGGTCATGTTCATATTGCTTCTAAAAACTACTTTTCCATAATAAATTATTTTTTACAGTATCTAGCTTTCTTTTAAACGGAGTGTCTTTTAAGGCAGATGAGATCTACTAGTTGATTGTAATATACACTGCAATGACTTTATTTACATCGGCCAAAATCACACACAATTATCTCTTTACAAACTATTACTATTTATAACGAAAAAAACCTATATAAACGGATGGAAGACTCTCGTCGTTCGGTTGCATGAGTAAGACACGTCAGGCGCCACTGAGATCGGCGCCACAGGCAGGAAAGCCGAGCATGTGGATGTGGGTGTTTCTTGTAAGAGCAAGTATTATAAGAGGCTGTAAGCTGACTGTATGTTGAGGTGGAGGAGAGAGAGGAGGAGAGAGAAGAGAGGTGGGCTGTAAGCTTACAGCCAGCTGAAGCACAAGAACCAAGAAACTTTGTGAGAGGAAGGGGTAGATCATACAGCCTTCAGCTGGCTGTAACTACTATATGAGTAGACTGATAAGTGGGTTGTAAGTATCCATACAGCCAGCTGAAGGCTGTATTATAAGACTTGCTCTAAGCCGCTAGGGCGGGGAATCTGATGGGCTCCCCTGCTTGCCACCAAGTCAAAGGACAAACGACCAACCACTGCATGCTCCTACTGCTGTGTGCTTCGCCCACTCCGTTGGAGTGCAAAACTCCGTTGCCCACTGCGTCCGCCTCCGCATGGGCGCCACCCTTCCCCATGCCTCGGTGCGCTCCCTGCCGGCTCTATTCTAGCACTAGCAATTAAAATCAACTGCGGGTTTCAGTGTCTGCTCGGTGAGAGCTGTGCCCATCATTTTTCAGCCATCTTTCGGTGGAAAGACACGACGAAAGCGGCGCTCGACACACTGCCGCGAAGCATGATGGCACTAGCTAGATTACGTGCCTTGACGATGCTCATCAGCATCACATCGAAAGCTTTCTTAGGCAGAGGAACACACCGATGCTCTCTTCTCTCTCAGAAACCTAGCAGAGCTGGTCTGTTGCATCGATTCTGATGCAGATCGATGCACGTAATCTACCCATACTTTAGAATATCATGCGGACCAAAACTTGGTCTTTTACCTGCAACAGATGTGCTGATTTTGGGCAGCCTCTGAATTTGGTCCGTCGAACGTAACTCTGCGTGCAAGTAAACGAGCGATTCAGAGTCGAGACCACCGAACACACGCAAGTACAATCAACTATTGCAAAGATCCGTCTGTCCGGCCTCGCACGGCCTCTCTGAAACCACGTGTCATTTCGAAGCTGAGACACATGCCTTGGTAGTAGCTAGTAGAGCATCTGTATGTACCGTCAATTAGTCAGTCACAAGGATTGAGACTCGTTAGGCCGTTTTTTCGGCTTATGACTTTATAATTCATGTTTTTCTTTGAAAGATAAACAAAATAATTTTTTCACTGTTATTTTAAACAGTTTGGATAATTTTTTTGGAACAACTTATCAACAGATAATTTATTCGTATACGTACTTGCGTTAAAAGAAGATATAAACTCGTACGACCGGGCTCCAAGCGCCTGCACTGAATCTTGAGAGCAAAGAGTCCGTCAAGCGTGCGTGACAAGCGTCGATCCGTCCGTGCTACGCCCGGCAGTTGTTTATGCGCGGCCGCTAGCTCGCCGCAGAGCACCAGATATTCGCTCCGCGCATACAGAGCCTGCACACCTCGGTCCAGGCTCCATGCCTTGCATAAAATTTAGTGTACTTGTACTCACATTGGATTTTTATGTAAAACTAGCATGGTGGATCGTGCATCTGCATGAGCATTATTTAAAAAAATACATATAAAAATAAAGGTTATAAGTTATATAAAAGAATTCAAACATTAGGATTTTAGAATATTATCGATTCGATTTAATTTTCATATTTGTAGAACTGGTTTTATTTGTGATATTAATGTGTAAGTAGTATATGTTAAAGAAAGAATACATATTATATTTTGGGAGGAAATACTTGTGCTTTATAATTTTTAACCATCATCTTGAATAATAGACAATAGTTGTATCCATATTAATACAATTAAAAGCATGCAAATTATAATAGATATTGTAGATAAGTTCGAATCTGTGCGTGGGTTGTTCGAGTTCAATTCTATCTCTAACATCTTACATCTTAATTTCATACAAGAGTTCTCTAACTATATGTGCATATGCATGTATATCATGGTGCAAATCAATTTCATGAGTGGCTATGAATTGTTAAACATAATTAGAGTCCAACAAATTTCATCTTTTTCTAAACTTTTGGCTTCAGCTTATTTTTGCACTATTCATAAATTTCGTCTTTTTTCTGAACTTTTGGTTTTTTTTTGAGTTTTTTTCCGGTTCTTTTTTCCTCGTATTTGTTTACATTATACGTGATGGGCTAATATGTTTTTTCTATTTTTAAATTTAATTATGGTAAATAAGCCTCTGTCAGCTACAGTGCTTTTTTCAGCCAGCTACAGTGTTTTCAGCCATAAGCCATGAGGCTTTCAGCCGAACCGATCACCACCTAAGAGTCACATGTTTCTTTTTTATTCATTGGGAGAATTTCTATAATATTTCTCTTTTTATCTACTAATGTAATCAACCATTCTAGACTTTTATTCTATGACAGATAGCACTCAACAGTTGGTATAATTCAACTTTAATTAGAATCCATCACATCAATGGTGATTCTAGAAAAAATTTAAAGTTGTACAACACACATTATTGGGAAGCGTGCGATAGAATAGATCTTGTCTTTTTTCTTTCTGAGTGCCACTTTTTTTTTCTCATAGATGGCTTTTACTCATTTATTTTTGCACATCCATATCCTTCTTTTCCTTTGGTACATGTATTTTAGTGTGGGCCATCTAAAATTCTTTTTATTTATTGGGTTCATTAGAATCTATAATGGCAACCTTGTCTTATTAAATTGGACCTTTTCTAATTCGTAGATATACATACTGGTCGATCAATGAGACCAAGGTAACCCTGCTCTTTCATAAGGCAAAAAGAAAAAAGACAATCGCCCATCTCTTTCCATGGCTTCTCCCCTGCTCTTGTGCTTTCTCTTATGCAACTACACATGCATTGCTCTTGCAGGCGACGAACACAGCTTTGTAGTTTTACCAGTTAGCTCTTTTGAGTGAGAAGGTGTATACTTCACATCGAGAGGTACAGGAACTGAACTTGGCATTTTAAGTATGATCACCTTACTTAATTCAAACTAACCTTCCTATGATGTGAAACTTCAGTGACGCCGGAGTCAAGCCACGCCACTGTGCCACTTGCGCACCGGCATGGACGTTGCTCGCCGTCATATGATGGTATTATTAGGCATATTTTTTAAGCTTTTGAGATAACTTTTGACTTTTTCGAAAATTGAAGTAAACGGAGCAACTTCTCAAAGTTGCCTTTTTCAAACAGTTTTCTGAACTCGTAGACTTGTGCTTCATCCGTATCAGTGTTTTTTTTATCAGTTACGTACCACCGTAAAAAATATAGTTAAAATTCATTAGCTGTCACTAAAAGTCAATCGGCACCTTGTACTCATGCTTGATCGGTGCGTATATGGGCTTGGAGGAGAAGCTAGCGAGGGAGATTGGAGGAAGGAAGGAAGCTGAGTAAGCCGCCGTACCGGCATATCCCCCGGGCAGGGCGGAATTCCCGGCCGTCCTGCTGCTTGTCTCGTAGCCTCCGGGCCTGTCGGTGATCATTTGACGCTCCATGACGTCATGCATGCTACTGATGTTTTTTTTTCCCGAACACATGCATCTCGTGCAAGCTAGTTCATATAGCCCTCTCCCCTATTATCCTGGCTTTGGCTTTCAATAGAGCTGGCAAAATACCTGTTGTCTAAGAAAGTTCATGTACGTAGCGTCGCGTACCTGCAGTGCACGCAAGGAGATGCAGCTCATGAGAGATCAGTGCTAGTACTGCTGCTTGCCGCAGCGTACGTACGTCACTGCGGTTTACGTAGAGAGGTGAAGCTTTGTCAAACTCCAGCGCGAGGATTTGGGCTGTTTCGTTGACCTGTGTGTGTAACTGATAGCTACTCGGTCGTGTGGTGGGTGCGACGCTAGCCATTAACCACTCGTACCTGGCAAAAATATTGGTCGCTAGCTAGCTCAGAGGCGCCACGTTTTTTTGGCTGCCGACCGATGACTTTTGATTAGAATTGATAGTTTTTATTTATTTTTATCGAAATAGTGACGGATGATATATATAATTTTAGATTTGAGAGGTTATTTGGAGAAACAGGTTCTTGAAACCGTGGGAAGAAACCGTTCCGTTTGTTCTGGAAGCCAAAGCTAAAATCTAAAAAAAAAAGTCAAATAAAACAGGGTCTATATTGTCAGCCGTGACTACAAGCCCAACATCAATTGACTCCCCTAATGCAACGACGAATCTCGGGGAAGGAAGGAACGGGCTAGCTGTGTAGACTCAGTCGGCGGTGAGGTGGATGACACAAACAAGCTTGCCACAGAGGGAGGCGGAGGTCGGCGTGGGGCGGGTCGACTTCGAAATGTCCTTACGGTGCTCCAGACTAGGAATGGCAACGGGGCCATTCCCCGGCGGGGAGTGGCTCCCCGTCCCCGACCCCCGCCAGGGAATTTTTCCCCGCTCCCCGCCCCCATCCCCGGTCGCGGGGACACAATCTCCCCGTCCCCGCCGGGGATCCGGGTCTCCGATGGAACCTCCGTGCCGCCGCCGCCTGGAGCCTTCGCGCCGCCTGGGTCCGAGGGAGGAGTTGGCCGCCGCCGCCTGGGTCCGAGAGAGGACCGGAGGAGTTGGCCGCCGCCGCCGGCCTGGGTCCGAGACTCCGAGGGGAGGAGTTGGCCGCCGCCGTCGGCCTGGGTCCGAGACTCCAAGGGGAGGAGTTGGCCGCCGCCGCCGCCAAGGTCCGAGGGACCGGGAGCGCGGAGATGGTCGCCGGCGGCTGCCACCTGGGTGGCTGGGACGCTGGGTGTGGGGTGCGGCCGTGCGGGGAGGAGGCGAGGAGCCGTTCGGGGCCGCTGCCTGTGGGCTGTGGCTGTGTGGATTGGAGAAATGTTTCTAGGGTTTGGGAGCTGTGGATTCTCAAAACCTTATATGCTATATACATGGGCCCACATGTCATACTGTAAAAACGGAGCCCCGAACGGGGGACGGGGAATAGGAGAACGCCCCCGCCACCGCTTCACCCGATGGGGGGAGTTTCCCCCAAATCCCTCCCCGCGGGGAGCAAAATTCCCCCATCCCCATCCCCTAATAGGGGAATTCCCCGACGGGGAACGGGGGCCCGTTGCCATTCCTACTCCAGACGCAGGCAATCGGATGGAGGCATGATGGTTCATAATCAATGCTGGCTGTTCCTCGGGCGGCTGGAGGAGAGGAGGAAAAGGGAGTGGGGGCACTCGAGGGCAATTGAAGGCAAGGGGAGGCAATTGGGGTCAACTCCAGGGCAACCAAATCCGATTGTTGGTTGTGCACGACACAGCTTGCAAAATTTCCTATTTTTTTTTATTAAAAGAAGTGGAAATAAAAAACGCGGCGCGTTTGGAGATGCGGGGTATCGATCCCCGTGCCTCTCGCATGCTAAGCGAGCGCTCTACCATCTGAGCTACATCCCCACGATGTCAATCACGGGCGATAGTTATTTATTTAAATCCAACAGCCATACTAAACGGCGAGGCGACTGCGTAACTGCAGCCCAGAGTGAGAAACGCACGGCGGCGCTGGGTGGGAGGCTACTAGGAGTAGCAGAGCACGCAAAGGTTTTGTCCCAGCCGAAGCTGATCACGTCGCCGCATGCGGCCGTGCCGTACTGCCGTCCCATGATGCGTTCGCCGAACAGACGTGCAGCATCAATGGCTGGCCCGCGCCGGCATGGGCTCTCAAGCTGGCGCCTGGTTGAAGCTCGCGAAGGCCGGACCGTAATATGGGCTGGTCTCATCTCACTCTCGGCCTTCATCCCTGCTCAGCCAGCCGGCTCCATCTTCGTTTTCCGGAAGCCTACACGGGCTGCGGCTTCTGATGCCAGTAGGAGAGATTATTAGTTCATACACGCACATGCAATTGCCTTCGTTCCTTTTACCTTTGGTTTTTATTTTTGATATCTCTAAAAGTTAAAAATCTAAATATTAAAATAGAATGATCTCTTGGAACATATTCTTTAAATGATTTTTTTAGCCTAAAATTATGTGTGTCATCCATATCGACTTCTCCGTTGTCCACTATCATCAAAAAACACGGAGAAAAGTTATCGACCATAGCCAAAAGTTATAGGCCTTAGCCTAAAAGAACATCCTATTTACTTAGTAAGCTGAATGAATAGTGCCATAAAAAAAATAGTGCGACACTGTTCCAGAAACCTGCAGGACATGCTTACCTTTCGGGAAACGCCATTCGTTTGCGAATTTAATTCACCAGGCAAGCAACAAATACCATGTACTTGACACACCCTTCGTTTTGATGTTCTACACTATACCTCATATACCAGAAGAAAATGATTCGTTATCGCCTCCCCTCTTTGGAAACAAAAGCTTCCCCAGCCCTCTCCTCTCCGTGAGTGCTATTTACGACCCAATTATTAGCAAAACGCATCATTTGCTACCATGACTGCAACTGCGTAGAACGGTAGGGGTATAACATCATGCCGTCCACCTAGTACCTCTAACCATTGTAACTGCTGATCTATCTGGTTAAAGGCATGTGTAGGGCTGTGAGACCATGTGGAGATCACTCCATGGTTATAATGAGTAATTGACCTTTATATTAGCGTTTATAGTAAGTTGCCCGTGCGTTGCAACGGAAAACCAAATAAAAGTAATACATACTATCAAATATGATCTCAAACTGAATAATAAACATCAATTTTATCTTACGTTATCGTGTATAAGGCAATACATACATGTTCATACTCGTAAATAAATCAAGCATCACATTAGTGAAGCATGATAGAACAAGCACTACATATATAACATATGTACAAAAATGATAGTAAACAATATTTTTCCGTAGTATTCTTAATACATAAATAACTGTCAGACCGTCTTGGAGAATGTTCCTAATAGCAGCAACATCCAGTATAATGCCTCTCTCTCTCCATGAACTATCGAGTACGATTGTTCATGAGAAAATGTAACAAGAACAACCGCAACAACAACAACAACAGCAGCAGCACCTGCAACAAATAACTGTGATGGTAACTCACTGCGGAGCAAGCCCTCCTAGTTTGATGACTAACTTTTAAACTGAGCAAATTTGCAAGGAACCAACTCAGGATATGTTAAAAAGATCACCAAGACCAAGGGACAGCAAAATCATCACAGCCATTCAAGAAGGATAGAACAACAACAATAATAACAAAACCTTTTGTCCCAAACAAGTTGAGGTATGTAGGAATGAAACCTTCTCAAAATTAAAGAGATGAGAGCCTTCATTTAAGAAAGATAGAACACACTAATAAAATATAATAAAAGACAAATTAAATATGTTACGTTCCAAAACTAATTTGAAACACTGCACTGATGGCTGCACTACTGGCAACCAAAGAAATAAGGGACATTTGTTCACTTCAGATGAAAGGCGGCACTGCACTGCACAGAAAGAAGAAAATATAAACTTGCCGGCAAGGTTATCACCTAATGGACCAAAAGGAAATGTATTTACTTCAAATAGAAAATGGAAAGTAATGCTTAGCCCATTTATCCCATGACAAATGCTGGTGTGCAAAATATATGCAAAATATACTGTCACAGAAGCACCATTAATAGAAAAATAGCATTGAGAGGGCTCAGCTTTACCTTTGCTTGATCATACAAAGCCAACCCTCACATCTCTTGCTGCACAATCTATTCATCCTAATGTAGTTGGAGCTGTGCTGGTTATCACTCATCAGTGGTGGGTGCTGGTTATCACTCATCAGTGGTGGGGCCAAGAATTATAGAAAATGGGGACCAAGTAAGTCTTACAAAGTTACAATGCAACAATATTTGATCAGAATGACCGTCCTAGGCACAGAACCACCAACATTAGCGAATGATCGAATAGGCTCCAAGAGAGGAAGGGTCAGCTCTAATTTGATACGCACAACTGCCTCAATTGCTCAAAGGCATGCTTCTCAGAAAAGGTTTATCGTCATCGCCCCTCATCAGCATTTTGTTCCTTCATTCTAGGGAAATGGATCCGGATCCATTTACACATCAGATGGCTGCCTCGAATGCTCAAAGGCAAGCATCCTTACGTGATCATTGTTGCCCATTGACAGCAGGAGTAGCGAATCAAAGCATCATAAATGAAGACAGTCCTTAAAAAAAATCCTAAATCAAGATATTGAGGAATGCATGGTAGATTGCTACGAGTCTATAACCAATATATGACAACCTTCTTGCTATCGAAAACTTTGCTTGGATATCCTTCTTGTAACGACAAACAAAAGGCCAAGTGAAAACTCAAATAGGTAATTTTCTACCATATGCACCCATCAAATACTAACTTTGGTCAAAACCACATTTAGGATGAACATAAATTTCTTCTATACAAGCTAACCAAAAGCAATTAAATTTCATAGAAGCTATCAGAAACACAATATTTAAATTCATTTAATAATCAGGATGTTGTAGTAAGTCTTATGACATATATTACAATAGAAATTTCATGGAACTCACTTTTAGTATTTCACTGTTGACAATTAAAGCTTTGTCTACAAATAGTAGCAGAAGCTGAGCGAAAAAAGGTCATACCATCTAATAAGTACTCAGGAGCTACATGACCCAGGGTCCTGGAAAGCTTCAGATTCCCTTTGCAAATATACCAACCAGTCACTGCAAGGCCAAAATTCTACAATCTGCACAACTGAGGAAATGAACATTCACAATTTTTACTTCCTTCCAATACAGGGGAAAAAATTAATTAACATCTTATCTACTCTATGAAACATCCATTAGGAGGAGCTGAAATCTCACCTCGGCCGACCAAACCCCCAACTCGGAAGCCGCATCAGACGCCACCGTACGGTTCCCAGCCATTGCCGCCACCGAATGCAAGGCAATGGAATGGCGGAGGCAGCACCCTAGAGGTGGGGAACTGACGCAGAGGCCGCTCGGAAGGTGGGTCAGCGCAGAAGGCTCGATTTGGTCTAGGGTTAGGGTTTGGGGTGTGAATTGTGTGTGATCACCAATCACACACACACATGCATACACACAGACGAGATTGATCGAGCTAGCGCGCGCGAGAGGGGGGGAGGGGGTACGGGGACTTGGTGAGCGTACCGAATCGAAAAAATGGCAACCGAACAGTGCAAAATCCAATAAAGGCGGCTCAGATTTTGAGTTGCCTGACCAAACCCTCGACTGGAAGCCACCGCGGAGCCCGCCACACGATCCCCATCCCCCACCCTTGCCAGAGCAGTGGCCTCCATGCCGATGCGACGCGACGCGACACGACGCGCGGCGGGAGGGATGGCCCCGAGAAGCGGCGGTCCGAGGCGGCCACCGCACGGGAGATCGGCCGGAGCCAACGGCCACCCTTCCTCATCGCCGCCGTTCCGAAAGGGCCGCGGTCTCAGTCGATGCGTTCATCGGCCACCGCGAGTGGGACGATTGGAATGGTAGATTCGAGCGCTCACCTAGTCGCCTTGCATGCTCCGCCGCCCAGACGCGGTAGCCTCACATTGAAGTTGGAAATGGAGGGGAGGAGCAGTTATGTGCGAGAGGTGGTGGTGGTGGGGAGAATGGCGAGACGGAGAGAGGAGGCGGCGGCAAAGGAGCGGGGGAGGAGGCGGCGGAGGAGGAGGAGGCGAGGGCGGCGCGGGGTGGAGAGGAGGTGAGGGCGGAGCGGCGAAGGAGGGAGGGTAGGCGGCGAGGGTGGAGCGGCGGAGGAGGGAGGGGAGGAGCGACGGGATTCGGTGGGGGAGGAGGCACACGGGATAGGTGAGGGCGGAGCGGGGAGACGCGGAGAACAAGAGAGAAATTCGGCGCACATTTTTTTGGGGTCACATGTCAGCGCTGCCTTTTGTTAGAAGGGGTGGAAGAGGCCGGACCAACCACCAACCCCTTCTTTTATAATAGTAAAGATGTAGATGTTGAGTTTGGTTTTTGAGGTTTGTGTAGAAGTTGGCTCTCTGTCTGTGAATTCTGGAGATCATGCCTCTTACAATTTGGTGGTTAGCAGAGGCTTTTACGACTTGGTGGTCGGCAGATGCTTTTACGACTTTGTGGTCTATGACTTCTGTTTACAACTTGGTGGTCAGCAGACTCTACAATTTCTGATTTTACGACTTAGTGGTCGGCAGGAGCTCTTACAACTTGGTGGTCGGCAGGAGCTCTTACGACTTAGTGGTCGGCATGAGTTCTTATGACTTGGTGGTCGGTAGAAGTTCCTACGACTTGGTGGTCGGTAGGTGCTCTTACGACTTGATGGTTGTAGCTTCTGCTAGCCGTGATCGATAGTCGTAGCTCTGCCTGGTTGTGATCGATAGTGGTAGTTGATGTGTGCAGTGGTCGTAGTGTTCTGCTGGTCATGATCGATTGTCGTAGCCTGCGATCAATTGTCGTAGCTCTGCTTGGTCATGATTGATGGTCGTAGACTGTGGTGTTGGGTAGTCGTAAAGCGTGGTGATCGATAGTTGCAGCGATCGGTTGCAGAAGTTGTAGCCATGTGATCAATAGTCGTAAGTCGTAGCGACCAGGTTTGGTAAGTCGTAGCTGCAATGAGCGATGGTCGTAGCGATCGTTGCGGTAGTTGTAGCGATCCGTGCGTAAGTCGAAGCCTGTGTGATCGGTGATCGTGGCTATCGGTTGTGGTAGTCATAGGTCATAGCGACCTGGTTTGGTAAGTCGTAGCCTCTGTAAGCGGTGGTCGTAGCGTCTGCTACATGGTCGTAGCGGCCTGCTTTGTGGTTATAAGCTGTTGGAAGGATCTCATGGGCTACGAGTACTTCTTTTCTTGTGCATCCGAGTACTCATAAGTCATATTAGACCAGTCATTGTGCTGAGTTGGTTCACTGAAATTATTGGTGTTTTAGTCAGGGTTAATCAGGGTGTTTGTTGCTTTGTACACATGAGGTTATTACTTGGTTCTAGCATTAGAATCAGTATTTTGGGTGTATACATTTTGTTTGTATAAATTGATGATCTTTATGTATCGCGCGGTACTATCTGATGGTTTGCTTGTTGATGTTGGTTGCAGCACTTCGGAGTTAGGTCATGGTGAGGCGTAGGAGGACTGGGACTAGGCATAGGGAGGTGTTGAGGTCCAGAATGGTCAGGGAGACATCAAAGATGATCGAGATTGGTGAGGTGGTTGCAAGCCAGGATGACGAGGAACCAGAGAGGAAGCTACCGGAGGTGGACATGACGGGCAACGGCGAGGTGGACCAGGACTAGGCTCAGGGAGGAGTTGAGGTCCAGACGGTCAAGGATGCCAGGCGCCGTCATGCGCGAGGAGAAGCACATGGTGCGCCAAGTGATTTGGGTCGTTTGTAAGCAAGGACAGTTCGGTGGGATCCAGACGCATGAGAGGCTTGACGGCAAATCATTGGGGCCACATGTAAGCTGCTTTCAGAAGCGTGTGTGTGAGTAAAACTTGTTGTTAGGTGGGGTTAACGGGTTATCCCTGGTTTGGACTAATGGTTGGATCCATTGGGTCTAGGGTTCGTTTGCGAGCCTATAAAAAGAGAAGAGGAGGCAAGAGTTAATTGAGGCTTGAGATAGACCGTGAGTAGGTCTGGTGGTAGTTAGCTTTTCCTCCCTCCATGTGCGTTAGGTTAGAGAGTAGGTGTTGGCTCTAGGTTAGAACTTGGTCCTCCCAAGGGTGTGGCTGTGAAACCAATCATTAGAGCAATACATCAAGTTTCCATCTACTACTTGCTTGTGTAGTGTTTATCTAATTGAGTTGGCTTTGTTTTGGTTTTTCCTCCGTTCCTCTTTTTGTTCTTCATCTGGTTCTTTCCCATCTTGATCTGAGAAGAAGTGATTACTTATCTTGTTGATGATCTGACTTGCCTGGTGCTGTGGAATCATTCTCAAAGCCACCTTGGGTATTCTATTCCTATGGGCATGGTCTGATTGTCCTTTTGATTTTTTAGTTTCAGATCATGTGTGCGTTCAGTGAAATCCCATAAAGCTCTCAATTTGGTTATAAAGTTTTCAATTAAACATTAGAGCAACATTTTGATATCTTAACCATGTTGTGTACAAAGTTTCATGGTTAGTTGATCTCTTAATCAAAAGTTATGTGGGTTTTGGATCTAGCGGTCGAGCGCCCTCTATTCTTGCTTTGTTCTTTGTTCGCTATTATAACCGCCTCCAGATTCAACCATAGTCAGGTCTCCGACCGTATCACTTTTCGTTTCGACCACGTTTAGACCATTCGATCTCTTCTCGATATTCTATTGAGTCTGAACTGAAGCAATCGGTAGTCGGTGTACTCTCTGGACCGTCGATCAACTCTATGACTACATTGGTTTTGACCACAGTCAAGTTCCAGACGGCATTGCACCGGTATCAAGAGCATTCATTCTTTCGACCGCTTCACTTTTTCCTAGCACATGGAGTTTCCGACCACTCACAAATCCTTGCTTTCTCTGGTTGGTTTTTGAGCTGAATCGATCACACTGATTATAGACCATTTGTTGGCCTTCGACTTTGTTGGTTGTTCGACCACCTGTTGATTTACGACCACATTGGTTACGATCACGTTGATCTTTTGGTTGCAGACTGGTTCTAACCATGTCGGTTATTCGACCACCAATTGGTTTACGACCACATTGATCTCTTGGTTGCAATCTGGTTTCGACCACGTTGGTTGTTCGGCCATCTCATTGGCTTACGACCACGTTGGTTACGATCACGTTGATCATGTTGATTGCCAACTGGTTCAGACTACGTTGGTTGTTCGACCACGCTGTTTACGACCACGTTGATTTCAACTGCACCCATTTTCGATCACGTTGATTTTGGTCTCGGTAGTTATCGACTATAGTGATTTGCATTTGGTAGTTGATTTCCGACCACGTGGAACTTCTGACTACATTGATTTCCAACGTATAGTCAGTTTTGGACTACGATGTCTGCTCGGTAGTCGATCTCCGATCACGTTGTACTTCCGTCTGGTAGTCGGATTCACGACTATGTTGTTGAAACTTACGACCATATTATAAGTTTTCAACCACATTGCCAGTCTTCGACCATAATCAGTTTTCTACTGTGCTCTCTCTGTTGCTCTAATTTTTCAAGTGTGTTTTCAACCCTAGTCTTCATAGCTTAGTAGCTATAGGAGAAAAGGTTAAGTGAATATTTAGGGAGAATTTGAATGCACTATTCATCCCTCTATTGCATGTCTGGTCCTGCAAGTGCTATAGTAAAAATAGCATATTCAATAAATTATCTATATAATTATTTATAATAATCATACATAATTAATGGATTGTTTATTTAGTTGTCTATATAATGATATAGACAGTAGAAAGGTATCTATAAACCATCTGCTAAATACTAGACAATATTTTCTCTCTCTTTTCTCATCTCTCCTTTATCCCCCGCTTGTTTCGGCTTCAGCTTCTGGCTTATTTTTCACTATTCATAAATTTCGTCTTTTCTGAATTTTTGGTTTTTTAAGCTTTTTTGTCGGTTTTTTCCCGTATTTGTTTGCATTATACGTAATGGGCTAATATGTTTTTTCTATTTTTAATTTTTTTAAATTTAATTATGTTAAATATGTCTCTATCAGCTACAGTGTTTTTTCAGCCAGGTACAGTGCTTTTCAGCCATAAGTCACTCAAAAAAAAAAGCCATATCATGTAAAATTCTACGGGCCTGTTTGGTTCATGACCAGAAGTTGCCTAGCCACAAGTTAGGCGTGCCACAGTTTTTAGGTAGCTGTTTGGTTCACTGACGTAACTGTGGCATGCCACACTTTCTTAGCACCCGGCCCCACACGTCATAGACTCAGTTTCTTGCCAAACTTTGCCACAAGTGTGGCTTCGATTTTGTTAGCCACACTTTCTGTGGCAGCCACATATTGCCTAAGCTTAGGTATGACAAGCTTAGGCACCAACCAAACAGGCCTTACGTATTTATGTGCCATTGACTTATAGATAGCTGACACATTCCTTTGTACATGCCCAGTCACCTGTATTTCTCAACGTTACCATTCCATCCGACGGCCAAGGGAGCCCTTTCCCGTTGGCAGCCCGTATGCCGGCGTGCGGCCGAATCCACGGTGGGAGGGGAGGGTTAGCTCGGCGGAACAGCAAACGCGGTTTGGCCTGCACGGCAAGCGTGGTTGCCAACAGCCAGTATAGTGGGGCAAGAGTGGACAGAATCGGGCAAAAGGCGGAGAAGAGGTCAGGGTCGGGAGAGAGACGCCATCACCGAAAGCGCAGCTGCGAGGCTGTTCTCCGCTGTTACGTCTCGCCTATTCCTCTCCTCCTCCTCTAGTCCAGCACAAGTCCTCTCCCCCCACGCCACCACTCCTCCCTCCCTTCCCCTCTCAACAGCTCCTCCTCCTCCGCCGCCGCGCCCCGTTCCCACCGGAAGGGAGGCCACCGGCGCGCGGGCGGGCTCCGATGCACCCCAAGCTCTCGCGGGTGGCCCACAGGCTCCTCTGCTGCGTCAGGGCCGCCTCCGGGGAGGATTTGTAAGTGGCACGCTTACCTTCCCGGCCGCCTGGCCGCGTTGCGTCTCTGTCTCTCCCCACTTTTGCCTTCTTGGGCTCGCTGGGTCGGCGCGGGTGCGCCCGCGAGTTTGATGTGCGCGTTTGGCGTTCGCTCTTAGCCAGGGTGATTTCGATTAGATGATACAGGACGGCATCTAGAACACCCCGGGTCAAGTAGTTTTGGTAGATACTGAGAGGATGGTGCCAAAAGATGGCTGCTTGGTGATGCTAAATTTGATGGGAAAAAAGAGGCATCTTGGTTCGGTTTGGGAACCGGTTTGTACAATCGACGGCGTCAGCGGCGAAATTGGTGGGGATTTGGGTACTATAGTTTGCAATTGGGTGATAACCTCCTTTTGGGGAAGGTCCAAATGTGTAATGTTTGTTTGGTATTGGAGGATGTCATTTGTAATGTTTGTTTGGTATTAGAGGATGTCATGTGTCTTTTCTAAGCTTTCTTGTCACTTTCTGCTGTTAAATCTTCTCACAAATGGTGCCACAGAGTGAAGAGAAGTGTATTATGCTTACATGTAGTCATAGTATGAAATCGAAATGGCGTGTTGGTTTGGTTTTGATGCATCATCCTAACATGCCTGGTTGATTTACCATGCTTGGATTAGGCAAAATAGTTTTAGGAGCAGAAGTGAATGGGCATCGATGGAAGGGGGAAAGAACGTGAACGTCTATTTCTATACTTGGAAAGTTCATTGGTGGTAGCTCATCTTGTATTTCATGGCTTTGGTTTATCAGGGCCGACGAGGGGAGCGGATCGCTGAGGTGGGTTTTCTCGTTGAGGGAGCTTCGGTCAGCAACAAATAGCTTCAATTACGATAACAAGATTGGAGAAGGGCCGCTCGGGAGTGTCTATTGGGGACAAGTTTGGGATGGTTCCCAGGTTTCTGCTCTTTTACATCTCGATCCATTTGATCTATTTCCCATCTTGAGAATTAAAATTTCAACTATCGCTTTTAGGTTTCTTGCTTTCTAGTTGGGCCAGTTATCATTATTTTTCACCGTTGAGCAAATCCTATTGCTGGTTGTCTCACTAAACAACCAAGCAACTACCAGCTATATTTTTTATTTTGTTCTGGAACATTGATCTTTGATTGCATTAGCATTGGGTTGGTAGGATCTCTTGTCATAGGCAGGTCAACTTAGAAGTGCAACCTACCTATTAGCATATATTCCATGGTACCTTATTTCCATCCTTTTCTTGTTGGTTCCGCTTTACAATGAAGCTTATTAATTAATTGACTTTTGCTAATCTTTTTGGTTGCAGATTGCTGTTAAGAAGTTGAAAAATCCAAAAAATGGGACAGAAATGGAATTTGCTTCAGAAGTCGAGATTTTGGGAACAGTAAGACACAAAAACCTCCTGAGCCTACGTGGGTATTGTGCTGATGGACCTGAACGCATTCTGGTGCATGACTATATGCCAAACTCAAGCCTTTATGCACATCTCCATGGAACACATTCTGCGGAGTGCCTTCTTGACTGGCGGAGGAGAACATTTATTGCCATCGGTGCTGCTCGGGCTGTTGCGTTAGTAAACATCCTCATTATCTTTGTTAGCATAGCATAGATAATTCATTCTTTAACTTCCGATAAGCCGTAAGACAGAAGAAACTCATATGCGCTTTCACAGGTATCTTCACCACCATGCAACACCTCAGATAACCCATGGGAACATCAAGGCCACCAATGTGCTACTAGACTCAGATTTCCAGGCACATGTCGGTGACTTTGGTCTTATAAAGCTCATTCCAGATGTAACGGACCATGACAAGATAATCAGTGAAAACCGACGAGGCTATCTTGCTCCTGAGTACATTATGTTTGGCAAACCTACAGCAGGTTGTGATGTCTACAGCTTTGGCATAATACTGTTGGAGCTTACTAGTGGGAGAAAGCCAATAGAAAAATCAGGCTCCATTAAAATGCATGGGATTCGAAACTGGGTGCTCCCATTGGCAAAGGAGGGTAGATATGATGAAATTGCAGACTCAAAACTCAACGACAAGTATTCCGAATCTGAATTGAAAAGAGTGGTGCTGACTGGGCTAGCATGCACACACAGAGAACCTGAAAAGAGACCGACAATGCTTGAAGTTGTGTCCTTGCTGAAAGGTGAATCAAAAGAGATGCTTTTGAGGCTTGAAAACAGCGAGTTGTTCATGCCGGACTCGACGGTGAGTTCCCACGGAATGCCGACTCCAGAGGGGAGCTCAGACTGTGTGCCTAAGAACGATCAGGAGTTGGTTGGGGCATGATGGATTGGTGGTACCCTAGGCAATGGTAGAATGCATATTTTGTGGGATTGGTGTTTGGAATGCGTATTTTGTGGGATTGGTGCTTGGTCTGCTTGGTTTGACATGAATGAAATGTACAGGCGTGTTATTTTTATGAAGTTTGTCCCCCTTTTTTTAGAGAGAGAGAGAGAGAGAGAGAGAGAGAGAGAGGTTATACATGGTGCTTTTGTGTGCACTGGATAGAAGATTCATATACTTCCCAGATGTTCGGGTATGTTTGATCATGTTGTCCACATTATTTTCTTCTAGAATATTTCCGCTTTTGGTTGCATGCATCAATATGATTGAATTGTGTTTGTAATTATCTCGTGTCTGGAACTTCTGTTTTGTCCCATTTCCTGGGATGCCCATCTTGTGTTCCAACTTCCCTGTGACAGCTAACATGCTCTAGCAAATTGCTGGCCGCTAGAAAAGGAAGGCCAGCATCATGTAGCGTGCTGCTCTTGCAGCCATTGTCATTTGCACGAGGACCTCGCGAATGAATGCAATAATTAAACCACTAAACGAGAACCCCACTTGGGAGGAAAAAAAGGTGGCCGGGGAAAGAGAAGGAGCTGCAGCCGTAACAGCGTACCGCGTTTTCGCTTTTATATTGGATTGGAATTTCCAACGACAACGCAAGCGTTCGTTGAAAAGCTTCCTGTGGTGATAGCTGAGATACATACAGCTTTGTATTCTTTTGCAACAGCTAAAGAGAACCAGCTCGAGATCTAACCTGTGGTGATAGCTGAGGAGCCTCGTTTGGCTGGGTATGCATCCATCCCGGTGGTTCTAAGTCATTAAGGAACTCATGCTCAGGAAGATTTGCTGGCAGAGTAACCATCTGGTGAGTTCCATGCTGTGGAGGAACGGCGATGCATCTGATCTCCTTAACTTAAGGCTTGCGGACTCAACCCATACAGGAAACCCGCAATCTGTGTCCGTAGATCTACTATGCATATGAACTTCTTCAATATATTCTTTGGCATAATGTAAGTGTAGCCAGTCTCCTGTAGGCAGAATACATGCAGTCTTGGTCAGTTACTGAGGTAACATAAAGATTAGGCAGTATCATGATTGTCACGGCGGAATCGGAGACCATGGCAAGTGAGGGGCGTCTGGATGCCACGGCGACGCCTAGGCGAGCCGCCGCACTGTGCATGTCTACGCTGCACGTCTGTATCCAACATGCATACACACTCGTCTTTACTCGGCATCGCCGACATAAAACTGCCGACTCCTCCCCGTAGGTCCGCACTCTCTCCTCTCTCCCGCAGACACTGCCGACTCCTCATTGGTGGCTGCACCACAGGGGACGCCCAACGAAGGGCAAATCCAGTGGTTGCGCCACGAGGGTCGACCAATGAAGTGCAGATTTGAGGGTTGCATGGTGAGGGACAGTCGGATCCAGCTTCTTCCTCACCTCTGGTGTTGTAAATTTTAATTCCTTAGATTAAAGAGAGGATTCTGCACTATGCACAAGAGGTTTATTATAATTTTGCAGCGTGTATGGAATTGAATGCTTGACCTGAATAGTCTGCATGTTGGGGAAGATGGTGGTGAAGTGCTCAGTGGCCTCATGGCGAGTGGGGCGCCACTGACGCCAATGGTGAGGAGCGATGAGAGGCCAAGATGGCACGCCTCCTTGGACTTGGTCATGGCCGCCAGCACAGGTGGCGCTACGGGTAGGAGCATGACATAGTATCAGCCTATCATGCACAGCGCAGCGTCGAAGTTGAACCACTCCATGAGCATGGGCGTCTCCCCCCATGGACACAGATCACACCACCATCATGAAGCCGAACACATGGAACAGTGGAGGGGAGTAGCGTCACCTCCAGTGGCGGATCAGGCTCCTTGTCCGCCTCGGCAGCCTCCCATGCCATCGTCTCCCTGTTCTCATTGTGCACGCACATGAGTGTGATGAGGTTGTGGTGCGTGACCGAATGACCATCCAACTAATGAGCCATTACCCCCCTTTGGGTCCTTGGTGGGCTAAAAAAGCTAAGAAGGGCAATGAAAGCATGCATTGATGCATATACATTTGTTGAAGATTAGCCAAGGTCCTTTATAGTGAATGTTTGACGAGATTTTATATGTGCTCTAATATAATATCATGAGATAAACATGTGCAAGTGCAAGTTTAAATAGTTGTGCATGCCATCCAAAGGTAAGGAAACATATGGCTCTGTACTAATTAAAGTGCATAGGAGCATGCACGCATCGGCCAGGACCAAGTGCTATTCCATGCCTACATGCACACGTACTAACCACCTCTCTCTCACTTTCTCTCTTACCAAATACATGTACAACTTTTAATTGAGTCCAAGGGCCAGCAAAGACACTTGCGAACCGGAGAAGACACACTCTTGCTCGCGACACAAGGACTTAGTGAAAACTCCCAATAGCTATCTACAAGGGAGTCCATTAAACCTTAAGCAACCAAATTATTTTCAGAAGATTATGGCAAAGGAAGTGCAATGACTTGCGACGGTGCCACACGCCCCACACGGTTTTCTCGTGTACTATCCACCTAAACTCATAGGAGCCAAGATCTGGGAATCATCAAGAAGCGGAGGCAGGCAGGTGCAGAAGAAGCGGGCGTGCATGACAGTTGTATTGGATTACTCTACCACCACCATGGGAGGCGCCGCCTCCCCATTGGCGGAGGCCAACCTCTTATACACCTCGGACCCCATAACAACACACCTCACATGGTCAGGCAGCTTGGCGGCCACATTGGGAGCCACGAATGTGATGACAAGACTGGAGAGCCTAACTTGGTGCTCGTACTCCTCAGGGGTGGATGCTGGGTTGGTGGGCGACACGACAACACCGATGAACATGAGCGCGAAGTGGAGCACGGGGACGTCGAGGCCGGACGGGGTGATGATGACGGCGATGTCAACGGGGCGGAGGCTGAGGGACGACTAGAGGCCACCGATGAGGGAGCGAACGACGGCTAGGAAGGAGGGGGTAGGAGATGACAATGCTAGCGGCAACATTGATGAGGGCGGGGCGGTTGGGAAGTGGATAGGAGAGAAGGGAGAAGGCGTAGGTGGTGGTGGTGTGCAACGACTTCGGTGGGAGTGGAGGCAATAGAAGGTCTACGTGGCAGCGCAGAAGCCATTGTGCGGGTCGATTTTGACGGGCTGCTGCTTGGCCATTGGGATGTGGAGCGCAAAGCTGGGGGTTAGGTTCCCCCTTTTGTTTGGGGATTTCCTTGTTGTGGGGAGCATGGAAGGCTGGGACGCAATGCTTGGATGGAGAAGAGGACAAAGTAGAGAGGATAGAGGTTGAGAGATGTGGCTAATCCCGACTCGTATTGAGAGGAGGGTGCTGGCTAGGGCCCACCAAGTGGCGCCAGTTTTCTGTGAAAGGGTGGTGGGATGGCAGATGAACCACCAAGCAGGAGTTAAGGCGGGATGAACCACCGCCACCAACTCCTTTTAAGTAGTAGAGATTCGGTATAGCAAGTGCTTAAGCATGTAAACAAGGCCACTTCTTGTTTTTAATGAAATTCATTCACTCTTTAATATTAGCCTCAACTTAATTTGTGCCCAAGCTCCTCCACTTATAGATGTTATCCATGCAAGAAAATTCCATATTACCCAAACTTGTAAGAAATGACTGATATTTTTTTCAATAATGCGTCGCTGACACCAGTCGCATGTTAGCGCGATCACGCGACCACGCATGTGTGATGTCAGATACGAGGGAGGAAGAAGAGACGTGCCATGACATATACATGGACTATACTACATGTTCTTCTTTCTTTGATATTTAAATGATTATATCTTTTTAACTGAGTTTCTGTTTTGAATTTCCTTTGAACCATTGTGTTTCATACAAGTATTGCATACGTTTTTCAACTATATAATGATGAGATAAATTATTAATTGCCAACAACTTAGAGTTACTAGTCATGAGAACCTGATAACTATAATTACTAGCAGATTATATTTGCCACCTAGATTGTTAGTAGCGGACACCTAAAGTCGCTAGATGAGAAATAATTTATTAATGTATCCAAAATATATTTAATATATGCATTATTTTTGTTAAACTCGTTATATAGATCACAATGATTCTGATGGAATACAGAATCGAACACTTGGTTTAAAGATATGATGATTTAAAGAACAAATGATGAACACATAGGAGAGGGGCTTTGGGCCTGTTCTTTTTGGCTGAACCTTATGACTTTTGGCTGCGGCTTGTGACTTTTAGGCTATTCGTGTGAGAGATTACAGAGTAACAGAAACTCACGTGCGGCTTTTGCTGATATAAATGAAGTCGGCACAGTATGTACTACAATTAACTAGTAGACCCTATCATGAAAAGATACTCCGTTTAAAAACTAGTTATTGTAGAAAAGCCGAAAAGCAGCTTTTAGAAGCTGAAAAGAACATGGCTCTTTTCAGCTTCTAAAAGCTATTTTTTGGCTTTTCTACAGTAACTCACGTGCGATTTTTGCCAATATAAATGAAGTCAGTAAAGTATGTACTACAATTAACTAGTAGACCCTATCGTGAAAAGATACTCTGTTTAAAAACTAGTTACTGTAGAAAAGCCGAAAAACAGCTTTTAGAAGCTGAAAAGAACCGGGCTCTTTTCAGCTTCTAAAAGCTGTTTTTCGGCTTTTCTACAGTAGCTATTTTTTAAATGGAGTATCTTTTCATGATAATGTCTACTAGTTAATTGTAGTACATACTTTACTGACTTTATTTATATTAGCAAAAACCGCACATGAGTTTATGTTACTCTGTAATCTCTCGTATAAACAACCCAAAAGGCACAAGCTGCAGCCGAAAGCCACAAACCACAGCAAAAAAGAACATGCCCTTTGTTTGATTTTGAGTAAAACATCTCCGTACTCGACACGCATGTACCACACGCTAAATAAAAAAGATAGGAGGGTTAGGAGGAGAAACCGTATGTGACAAAAAAAAAAAGGAAAGAAGACTCATCGTGCGTTAAGCTCGTTTATATTGATTTCTAAAAATCATTTCTTAATAAATATTTTTTATGTATCTATTTTTTAAATAGAGTATTTTTTTAGACAGAGTCTATTAGTCAATTATAGTAGTAACTTTATTTATATCAACCAAAATTACATATGAATTTTCTTTTTATACAATTTTTATAAGTTTTTACTATTTATAAGTTAAAACTAAAAATCAACAGTAAAATTTAATATGGACGGTTGCTAATGCATCCTATTTTTTTGGTCACGAAAAGGTCGAAGTTTTTTTAGTGGGAAAATGGTAGAATGAACCACGATGCTTAGCACTAACACTGGGAACGGATTAGGAGGCAGTGAGATCAGCACGGAGCCCAACTAATCCTCAAATGGACTAAAATAAACAAAAGCAGGGGCCTATTCGCACCTCCCATCACGACCACCGCCCAATCCCAGATCCACCCGGCCATCGTCGTCGTCGTCTTCCTCCTCCGCTCCGCTCCCTTCCCACGCCCCGCGACGACGAGATCCCCCGCCGCCTAGCCCTGGATTCTGTCGAGAAGATCGTCGAGGACTTCGCCATGGACCTCGCCATCAACCCCTTCTCCTCCGGCACCCGCCTCCGGTCAGCCTCGGATCGCACCCCGTCCCCCGCCCCCCTCAGATCTGTGCGTGGTGTAACTTAGACGTGTGTGACGCTGCCGCAGGGACATGATACGGGCGATACGCGCGTGCAAGACGGCGGCGGAGGAGCGGGCGGTGGTGCGGCGGGAGTGCGCGGCGATACGGGCGGCCATCAGCGAGGGCGACCAGGACTACCGGCACCGGAACATGGCCAAGCTCATGTTCATCCACATGCTCGGGTACCCCACCCACTTTGGCCAGATGGAGTGCCTCAAGCTCATCGCGGCCGCGGGCTTCCCGGAGAAGCGCATCGGGTACCTCGGACTCATGCTGCTGCTCGACGAGCGGCAGGAGGTCCTCATGCTCGTCACCAACTCCCTCAAGCAGTATCCACCCTGCCTATGCTTATGCTCTGCGTTTGCTGCTGTTTCGTGCTATTGTTGTATTTTGAGAATGCTATACTGAGCTTTGAGTAATTGGTAGTACTTAACGTGGGCAGAGATCTTAACCACTCGAACCAGTTCATTGTGGGGCTTGCGCTCTGTGCCCTGGGGAACATTTGTTCCGCTGAAATGGCGCGAGATCTGGCACCTGAGGTGGAGAGGTTGTTGCAAAGTAGGGAACCGAATACGAAGAAGAAGGTACCCGTTTTGAAATGATAATTTAATCCTAATTGGAGTCTTATGAGCACTATGGCAGTATTTCCATTCCAGGAATCTCGTACTTCTGCTTCTACAGATGAAAGACTTACTGTTTGGATGGTTCAAGTATTGCAATGATCATTTCATCATTTACCCTAGATTCGTACCGAAACTATGTTTTAGTAGTAAGTGGTAAAACTAGAAAAGCACAATATGATAGCATATACTCTAGGTAGTTTAGCATCGGTAAATTTGCACTTGAACAGCCGTTCTTTACTTTTAGGGTGTTCTTGTAGATACCATAATTATTTCAAAGCTTAAATGCTGAGCATTTTTTCTTGTCATTTTCATCCTGCATTGGTGTTCTTTTATCGGTTAGCTTTGAAATATGTGTGTGGGGAAGTATTGTTGATTGTATAGCTCTTACTGTTTGTAGGCTGCCTTGTGCTCTATAAGGATTGTAAGAAAAGTTCCAGATTTGGCAGAGAACTTCATGGGTTCTGCTGCATCATTACTGAAGGAAAAACATCATGGAGTTCTGATATCTGCTGTTCAGCTCTGCACAGAACTGTGCAAAGCCAGCAAAGATGCATTGGAGTACTTGAGAAAGGTACAGTGCATGCTAGGGGTGATTTTTTCTTGGAGAATGCTGTACATACATTCTGCTTGTATTCTCAAAGTTGGACTATAACTACTAATAAATATTCATTGCCTCTTTCATGCTATACTGTTTCAGCTAGTTGTATTCCATATTAACTTCTGTGTGAGAAACTTGATCGTTTGTGTTTACATATTCATTGCCTCTTTCATGTTATACTGTTTTAGCAATGGGCAGGCTCTTGATTTTTAGTTGCTGCCAACCATGTTTTTCTTACCACATCTCTGTTGCCTAAACTCTTGAGAAATTTTTTGATCATGAATAGCTTGAACATTTATCTAAAAAAAATATTGAAACATGCCATCTCAAATGGTTTATTCGAAAACTGTATTTTTCCTCATGTTTCAAGATATCTGATACCATCGATTTAGTTGTGATGCACCATTCTTTGCTTGCCTCAGTGGGGTGTCTATGATGTTTGAACTCCCAGGCATGCATCTGTAGGCACATACAGTAGTATTTTGGGATACATCAATAGCATTTGCTACATTTTCATGCATCCATCTAGTTTAGCCTGTGTGTGTGATAGCCTCACTAAAAGGTATTAGCAAGGAATGCAGTTCAGTCCCCAATGTCCCATGATTGACTGAGAAGAGGAGATGTAATATTTAACAAATGCTGGAAGCACAGAGATAGGCGGTTCATTCTTTCTTTCTTGATGAGAACTGAGAAGCTATTCCCAAAAAAAATTGGAATCAATACTATTGAATTTCCAAATTCATCAGATGACTTTAAAGTTGACACTGACAATCTCTATCCAAAGCCCTGCTTATTTAGGGCCTGTTTGGTAGAGCTTCAGATTCTAATTTTTTAGCTCTTGCTCCTGATTCTTCAAGAATCCACTCCTCTGAGAAGCTAGAGCTGGCCGAGGGAAGCGTTTGGCTCCAAAAACCCTGAAAGAGAGGATTGGAGGCAAAAAGACCATGCTACCCCTACTTTCATCACTTCAAGAAATCTTACTCCTTTCTATTTATACGTAAATTTGTGAAACTTCTTTACAAATTCCTCAAGATCAAGAGTATTTGAATGTGATGCATACAAATACAAATCATGTACGAGAAGAAGAAGAAATGTTCTTTAACAATTTAGCAAGCAACAAGTGAGAATATGCACCTAGTTTATGGTTTGTAACATACATCTCCGAAAATTGACTCATCATACAAAAATTTACACATCTCTGTATCTCTGAACATCCCAAAGTACACATCTTTGAACTAGGCATCCATTCTAACAGGATGGGCACGTTGGCAGTTTCAGAACAAATACAGAAAACACTACCAGCTTATTCCGTCTAAAATTGCTACTTCAAATCAATTGCCAATCTTGAAAAAAATTTGGCAGCCTCCACACAAAGGTAGCAAGAAAAAACATGGAATCAGTTCATGCAATTAGCAAGAAATAGCAATTAACATGTACAAATTAGTGCTATACATATGAATCCAACATAAATCAGAGGCTATGCGTTTGCTAGGGCACCATTATGGACCATCTGATCTGGCATATTCATTCATGGATTCATGGAGGAAAAAAAACCATCTGGCATATTCTCATCACCCATAATCATGTACAACAAGTAAAAAATTGTTCATCAACAATTTTGCAAGTACAATGGAACCATCTGGCATGAATCAAACTAGGATCGATTGCTGCAAATACTCTGCCATATATCCAAAAATTCTAGATCTAAGCAAATCCTACGCATCACAACAAAATGGAGATGAATTCAGCTCATTTTCCTACAAAATCTCCTCTGTTTTACACAACACAAAGAAGGAGGGAGGACAAGAGGGGTGGCGGCGGCTGGCTCTTACCTTCACGGGGCATCGGTTAACAAGTGACCAAGCGGCAAGGGGGAGAAGGACCGGCGGCAAGAGATTCCGGCGATGCTTGACTCCCGGATTAGTGGGGAAGCGACTTTGTCGACAAGGGGGAGAGGAACTCTGTTGGCGAGGGACAGAGGAACTTGGTGGTGAGGCCGAGCGAGACCATCGGGTAGGGGCTTCAAGCGGGGGGGGGGGGGGGGGGGGGGGAGGGACTCTGGGTTGGCTGTGATGGGATTTGGGCTGGCGGTGATGGGATCTTCACCTGGCAGCACCTAGGATTTGGGGACCCCATGCGGGTGAGACAGAGGAGTGACAGGTCAAGCCAAGAAATGATGCAGGGGAGGTGCGAACGGGAGGAGGGGTCAGGGGGGTTATATCAGTGGCATTTGGTGGGTAAATATTTTCAACTCCAAGGGCATTTACATATCGGAAGGCCGGATTCTTGCAGGGAGCAACCCCAACCTTGCTTCGCAATTGCATTGCAAATCTGCTCCGCTCCTTCCCGATCCTGATTCTCCAAAACTCGGAGTTGGGGCGTTTGGCTAAGCTCAACTGCTCCTATCAAGAATCCAGGAGCAGGTGCCCAACCAAACAGGTCCTTAATGTCTTATATTCCACATTAGGAAAGCATTAACCTCAGCCCCAATCTCTGCTCCTTTAGATCGTTCATTTGGTGATGCATTGACACAATAATGTCATTTAAAAACATTGCTATAATAGTGTGACCATTGCTTTTTATGTAACACTTGTTTCTAATGTTGTGTTCATTGAAGAAATGAAATATTTCTTGTGCTCTGCCTCATAGCTGTATTCATCAACATTGTTTTTACCAATACCATACCTGCAAGATCATTGCAAACTTTCATATTCATTTGTGGCAATAATTGTTCTTACAAAATTTTGCTGCTGCAGAACTGCCTTGAAGGTTTAGTCCGAATACTGAGAGATGTGTCCAATAGTTCGTATGCTCCTGAATATGACATTGCTGGCATTACGGATCCATTCTTGCATATCCGAGTGCTTAAACTCATGCGGGTGTTGGGTCAAGGAGATGCAGATTGTAGTGAGTATGTGAATGATATTCTTGCCCAGGTGATTTGTCCATTTTTGGTTTTACATGCAAAGCAAAAATTTTCCATGCAAAGCACATATACTCTCATCACTTTCGAGAATCAGATTATTGATTATTACAAGTGTACATATTGCAAATTTGTAATATTATTCAGGTTCTGTAAAGCAAAATGTACTCCCTTTAGTTACACTAGCCCTAGTAATTTATAATTTTTTAAAATGTACTGTAATATTGTTAGGTCTTGCTTCGGGCGCTATTGCACTTGGATTTTAAAACCTGTGTGATACAAATGTTTGCTGAGTTATTTTTTTTAGTAACATGTTTTTTGGCTATCTTTTGCACTTGGCGCATCTGTGTATCTTATGATGGATAAATAACACTTATATTGCATTTGCAGGTTGCAACGAAAACTGAGTCAAATAAGAATGCTGGAAATGCTATTTTGTATGAATGTGTTGAGGCCATAATGGGTATCGAAGCTACTAGTGGTTTACGTGTGCTGGCGATCAATATTTTGGGTAGATTCTTGTCCAACCGTGATAACAACATTAGGTAAAAAATTTCTCTCGCTCTTGGACAACTGGCAAACCTCTTTTCTTTGTTGAAAAAGGGGTTAAAATACATTTTTTCTCTGTTGAGTAAGTTCATTGATCCTGGCTTGTTCCTGTAGTATATGAGCATTGTTCTACTAGTACTTATGGGTGACTTTGAATGGGACTATCTTTGAATAATAATAATTAATAAGAATGAATGGGACACTTATATGATTGAGTTGTTTTTTACTAGTTAAATGTTCTTCCATCTATGACAAATAGAATACTTACTGTGCATCCTGTGTTTTCAGATATGTTGCTCTGAATATGCTAATGAAGGCCATGGCGGTAGATACACAAGCAGTGCAGAGGCACAGGGCAACAATATTAGAGTGTGTTAAGGTAACCAAGTATACAATTATCCAGTATAATGTGCTTTGGGTTTATCCTCTTTCTTGCGAGGAAGTAAAAATGCTCATGCATGTACAACTTTGAAATAATCTTCATCTACGATAGTTTCGTGAGAAAATGGTTTGTTCTTTTCTGCATTTCTTTAGAAAATAATTAAACATAACTAGTGACAAATGCAGATTCTCGTTGTTTCCTGCACCTTTCTTCAAGTTAGGTTCAATTCATTAAGGAAATTCTCTCCTTTTTTCCTGCTTTGTATTCCTTCCTATCCTTAAGTGATAAGTGAAACAAGAGAAAATTGACTACACCATATTTTTCTCCTTTCTCACCTTTTTGCCCCATTAGCTATTGATCCCCGAGTAAGTGATTGTGTATATTTTCTTCCATGCAATTAAAAAGCTACCTTAATGTACTTTTATAACTTTTTTATTTGCAGTTTGCCCTGTTTATGGGTTTGTGCTATTCACCTGTCACTTGCGATAAGATTCCTAGTTCCTTTTGTTTTGCACTTAAAAATTTGTAATTACATATGCACTTTCAGGATGCAGATGTCTCTATTCGCAAAAGGGCCCTTGAACTTGTTTACCTACTTGTCAATGATGCAAATGTAAAGCCTTTGACTAAGGAGCTTGTTGATTACCTAGAAGTAAGTGATCAGGACTTCAAGGAAGATCTCGCAGCTAAGATATGCTCAATAGTTGAAAAGTAAGTTATGTCACAATTAATTCTGAAATCTGAATTAGGCATTTTCCCTTGTTATAGCTGACTTATGAATTATGATTCATGGTATTTTTCTTTTATTCATCATCTCTACTGGCTTTTGGAAGAACATCTGATTTGCATGTTTCGTAGTTGCTCCAAAGGTTCCTGTACAGCACTGTTTTTTTCTCGAATACGCAGGAGAGCTGCGTATCATTTCATTAAGAAGAAAAGTTGTAGAGTACAACATGCACACCAAACACACCCCTTAACTTTCAGGTATAATCGCGCCTGACAGAATAAAACACGACCAACTACTAAAAACGGCAGCGAGCTTAACCGCTTGCCACAGGGAGCCGTGCAAGCTCCCTTGCCCCAGCTAAACGTGTACAGCACTGTTGTTACATGTATCTTGTATAATTGACAAACAAGAAAGGATATTCACCTTGCTCAATAAATGGTGAAATTTTCCTTATGATATAGTATATTTTCTCTCCCCCAGATGGAGAAAAAGAAAGTAGAAATAAGGGGAAACGATTTGGTTAACAACAGGGGATAGTTGCCTTAGTTTTCATTTCATGGTAGGCCGTTTCTTATCGTGTCCTCTTTCTTCTTACCCATCAGAATGAAGCAAAAAGCTTTAAGCATGGTTTTCTCAGGAGCATATCATCTTGTTGACTTAATTTTCCGAATTCTGTTAGATATATTATAACATAGCATTTTCAATATACTTTCTCTTGCATTCTGTTATTCAACAGGCTGTAACACTCTTCTGTGTTGTCCCTTGAATTTCGACGCATAACTGCTGCATAAATTTGTCTTTTTTCTGCATTTCCATGCTTTTAATTCCCTTTTGATAATCACATGAAGCTGCTACTTAATTCCTTTACCTCCCTACTACTGCTTTAACTGCACCACATGTGAATTACCAACTTATTTTTAGATCCATGTGTGTGCTTGGTGAGATGTTTATAATTTTGCACTGGCTTTAATTAAAATATTTTATATAACTTTTTTCTCCTGTTGTCTGTTCATTTACGGGATATTAATAGCTTGACATTTCTAATAGGTTTTCCCAAGATAGGCTATGGTACTTAGACCAGATGTTAAAGGTTTTATCTCTGGTATGTTGAGAAGCACAACTATGAGCCATTTTTCCTCTTGCGTTGGCCAATAAAGATCTGAATTTATGTTGCACTCTTATACATCCACAGGCTGGGAATTATGTGAAGGATGATGTATGGCATGCTCTAATAGTTCTAGTAAGCAATGCATCTGAACTTCAAGGATACTCAGTCAGATCATTATACAAGGCATTGCAAGCATGTGGTGAACAGGTATGGATTAATAATTAGTATTCTTTGTAATGTATGTCATTGGATTGCATCTTATCGGATGTGATTGAATATCTTCTACATTGAATTCTTTAGGAAAGTTTAGTTAGGGTAGCTGTTTGGTGCATTGGTGAATATGGTGAAATGCTGGTCAACAATATTAGTATGCTGGATGTGGAGGAACCAATCACGGTGAGTTGAAAAATTCTTGCCAGCCATTCTCATTTGCTGATGCACTTTCTCCTGAGAAGTTACTATGCTATGCAAATTCCATTTTGTAGCATTACATATTTGTGTTACTTTCTTCAGGCAAACGATGCATTCATTGTGTTTGAACTGCTCCAAACTTAGTCCATATATAATGCTGATAAGTGACAACTCTTCGATCTACTAAAATTTTCCTCACATTATCCTCCTAAGCACCCTAATGATCATCTTTCAATTACATATATTATCTGTAATGATTGTCACTAGGAAAGCTACACGATCATTCATTTAGTCGCACATCTGCATACATGGTTCACTGTGGAATTTTGAGTTTATAGATTGTGTCAGTTCATTGGTTCTATGCTCTTCCATAGCATGTTGGCATTTCTCTCTATGCATTTCATTTAGTAGCATTGCTCTTCCATTTTACTTTTGTTAATCAGCTTGGTCAATTCCTGAACATGTCCAGGTAACAGAATCTGATGCTGTGGATGTTGTAGAGCTCGCTCTTAAACGCTACTCCGCAGATGTTACAACTCGGGCTATGTGTCTTGTTGCTCTTTTGAAGCTTTCCTCCCGATTTCCACCAACTTCAGAGTAAGTTATCGTTCACCTTGATCTTGTATGTTGTTGGATAACCTACCAAATGACTCAAATAGTCAAATATGCAGTGCTTTTTGGCAAGAACTAGCAGAGCTTGATTATTTCAGTTGTACTAGTTTCATGATCACCATATTCTAGTTTTCACCTCTATATTTGCACATGAACTATCTGTGCTTACTGATTATACAAGCTTTCTATGAAGAAAAGCAATTTGACAGCAAAAAATTATTGTTGAAAACGTTGTAATATCAGATCATTAGCTCCCTTTTTAATCATTTTTTGTTTAATAATCATGGGTCACTGGATTTCGTGTGACCTGGTTAACTGGTTTCTTTTCATGAACTCACTGAATAAAGAACTAATTGTTGATGATCATATTACCATACTTTGATATACTATTCATTCTTCATTTAACTTTACCTGTGTTTACAAGCATACATTGTTAGAATTGGAGCTTCAAAATTTCTCCTAATGGAAACTAAGGTTAATATGTTAGCTATTTGTTTCAAATTTATGTTCATATTACCTTTTGTGCATGCCTTGAAACTAGTAATTTTTTCATTTAATCACATCTTTATGCAGTTTTGTGTTATCTTCTGCATGGTATTTTTTATTTCACCATCCTCTTTTGTCATTGTGTTGCCAGGAGGATAAAAGAAATAGTTGCGCAGAATAAAGGGAATACTGTGCTTGAATTACAGCAAAGATCAATTGAATTCAGCTCCATTATACAAAGACATCAGTCTATAAAGTGGGTGACAGCTTTTAGCCCTTATCGTGTAGATTTTCTTTAATATCATAGTTTTTGTAAAAATATATTAATCTTGAGAATCCTGGTGTATGTGCAGATCATCTTTGCTTGAGCGGATGCCTGTATTGGATGAAGCTAGTTATTTGGTGAAGAGAGCTGCTTCGATACAAGCAACTGTTTCACTTTCATCAGCTAGATCTGCTCCAGCAGTCACACCTGGAGGCTCACTTAAGCTTCCAAATGGTGTAGCAAAACCACCAGCAGCTCCTTTAGCTGATTTGCTTGATTTAAGTTCTGATGATGCTCCAGCGACTACTTCTGCCCCTACCACAGCACCGAATGACTTTTTACAGGATCTTTTGGGCATTGGCTTGACCGATTCATCTACTGCAGGTTTTGACTCTTACTTTCATATAGATTCAGTTCTGTTGCTTCTGTAGTTCTGTGTTAGCACTTAGCACAAACAAAGTGATGCCATATCACCTATTCACCAGTTTAGTGTTTCTAGGTATGCACTCACATTTCATACCGATCTAGGTTAGTAACACATGCTTTGTCACCTGTTTAGTGTTTGGGACGGCTAAGCTTATGGCAGTTCTAAGCTTGTTTAAGCTCTCCTGAACTGGCCCTTGTATTAATTTCTTAACTATACTCTGCACACTGTTAGTTCGAGTCTTGTCTTGCTTATAGTTTGCTTCTGGTTTATGTTAAGGGGGACCCCCATCTGCAAGCACAGATATTCTGATGGATCTTCTATCTATTGGTACATCTCCTGTACAAAATGGCCCACCAACAACATCAATCTTTAGCTCTCCTGGCCAAGGTAAAAGTAACTGTGATGATAATATTTGTATCTTTTTCCCCGGTTTGTCTTCCACGCTTAATTATTTAACACCATGCAGCAGAGACTAAACCTGCACCTGTTACACCTCAAATTGTGGATCTTCTTGATGGTTTGTCCTCGAGTACACCTCTTCCTGGTGAGTTCCTATCACTTGATTATCTAACACCATGCAATTCATTATGAAATTCACTGTTGCTGTACTTGCTTGCTCACCAGATGAGAATACAGCTTACCCATCAATCACAGCTTTCCAGAGTGCAACTTTGAAGATCACCTTCAATTTTAAAAAGCAGCCTGGAAAACCCCAGGAGACTACAATCCATGCTACCTTCACAAATTTGACATCTACAACAGTCACGGATTTCATCTTTCAGGCAGCTGTACCAAAGGTAATCCTTTGAACTGTTGTTTTTGTGATTTCTTCTGATACTCAACACTCCCTTTTGGACAATGGAACTCTTCATAAATAGTTAAGACTTAGTGTCTGGTTTATTTTTTAATGGAAAATCTATAATTATTTAACTCAAATGTTATTGGGTCAAAAGTCATCTATCTGGCTGGTCACTTATTTACCTTTTGTTTTTGCTGATAAGAGTTTGAATAGTAGGTGTTTCATCTTAAAACAGTACTTTAATCTCTACTCTCAAGCATCATCATCATGGTTGATGTGCAGTTCAGTTTTCTTTTGGGTCCTTCAAGGTCATTAGTTTAAATGTGTATAAAATATTGTTTGCAAATGGCAAGGGAGTGACAGGATGCTTTTAGTTGTTTGGATATTTGCTTTGATATTGATATATTAAAACAAGGTTGCAGTTTGGGAGTGACAATGTGCATCATCATCAAGGTTGTAGTTTGTTTTAATGGTTATAGAACTTATAAAATACTCCAGATTGATACTTCATTTCTCTGTCCAAATCTGCATTTCAGTTCATCCAACTGCGTTTGGACCCAGCTAGCAGCAGCAATCTTCCAGCCAGTGGAAATGGTTCAGTTACACAAAGCCTCAGTGTCACTAATAGCCAACATGGACAGGTATATGAAGATATGTGGCCCTTCAGAAGGGATTTTGACCTTTTTCTGGTTTTCTTTGGCTACTAGTACTCTATCCGTCTAAGTTTATAAGGCATATCTTTTGACTTGTCTTCTCCATAAATATAGGGCATGTTTTATATTCCAATGCAAAATTAGTGTGATGTTTTTCTATATTCCTTAATAAATATCCAACTTTACTTTATGTTCTCTACATGCATACATTGAATATAGTGTTTAAAGATAATAATTTAGGGCAGTCTATTCATTTTCAATATCTCATTGGTCCATGTGGTAAGAGAAAATGCGTCTTATAAATTTGGACGGAGGACGTATTTGATAAGCTTGAAAGAGCATATGTAACTATTTAATAAGCTTGAAAGAGCATATGTAACTATTAACTCAGTTTTTGCATAGCCCTGCTAAAATTTCATAAATCAAGAGCTCATCCATGTTTGCCAAGGCTACCTGCTTTTGTCATGTCTCCTGTTTACCTGTTTTGCCTGTCTACTTTAGTTATATTTCAGGTCTTCAAGTTAGGACGGTTCTTTTATGGAAATCTACTGATTAACGTTCCATCTTACATGTATCAAATAATGAAACAAAAAGTTATTCAAAAAGAAAAATATAGTACTACCACTAGGTGTGGCATGCTGTGTGCATGTGAATAGCCAAGGTGGTTCATTTGCTGATTCGCACAACCACCATGGTGTCAGTTTGGAATCTACTTTCTGTTTCTGTATGATACTATGCTCTATAAGTACCTTGCTTTGCTTTTGCCTTGTTTATTGGGGAAAAAAAAGTAGTACCTTGTTTTGCCCTGTTTGTAGAGGGAAAAATAGTACCTTGGTTTTGCTCACTTGCTAGTTCTACTTGCTATACATCAAGGTTGAGTAAAAATCTGGAATTAGTTTTTGCTCTCGGACATGCAAATAAGTTCTATCTTCTATGCTGGTGTCTCTGGGCTTTTCTGTACACAGTCCAATGCTCCATACAATGACAGGCAGGCATTCAATCCATTACTAAAGCTTCCCAGTCAGCCCTACCATCTTCTATATAGACGACTGTTTAATACACAAATTTGGTCCCTGAGACATTGAGGATTCTTTTATAAACATGGCTTATGTTGCAATTTCACGGTTCTGTTTCTTTTTCTTTCCATTTCGATCTCTGATATTGAATTTGTTTACTCTACAGAAACCACTGGTGATGCGTATCCGGATGTCTTACAAAGTGAATGGTGAGGACAGACTGGAACAAGGGCAAATCAACAATTTTCCTGCTGGATTGTAGTGCGACCTGTGTATAATTTTGTGATAGCTCTTTCAACATGCTGCAGGCGAAGGCGAGTTTTCCTTTTCTTCTTTACCATTGCTTTCCCTTTTGCTGCCTATTAGTGGATTATGTACACCACTAGTTGGTTTTGGCCATTCATTCTTCCTTTATATTGTATAGTAGCTGGCAGCGATTAATGATATATCCGCAGTTTTGCCAAAATGTATTCATATGTTGGTGTATATCACACTTGAGGATAACCAAAATTGTCAGCCTCCCCCGCATTTCAGGAAGCAAATGAATATGTTGTACCATGCTTTTCTTCAGTGTAATTATTTGTTTTTGTTTAATCTAGCTCGTAGCCTCCAACAGGCTTGTTTTGCGCACAATTTAATCTTTCCTTGGAAAGTTTTTCTACGTTGTGCACAAAATTTGAGTCAAGAGCCTAAAACATTGCCCCTAACTTTTTTATGGTTCCGGTACGTGGATCAGATCGCTAATTTCTATACACTCCTATCCAAAGCTAATTATTTAGATACATTTCAATCCCTCAAGTTTCTTTTAACTGTTTTCACCCACGTCAATTGTGGTCGACCTTTGCCTTTTCTTACATTTTCAGTACGTCTTAAAATTTCACTATGTACCGGTGCCTCAGGAGATCCTCGTTGGAGATGTCTAAACCATCTCAAACGATGTTAGACAAGCTTCTCTTCAATTGGTGCTACCCTCACCCTATCACGTATATTATCATTGTGGATGCGATCCCGCCTTGTATGACCACAAATCCACCGCAGCATCCTCATCTCCGTTACACTTATTTTCTATATATGTTATCTTATAGTCGTTCAACATTTTGCTCCATATAGCATTGCGGGTCTTATCGCCATCCTATAAAACTTACACTTTAATTTTTGAGGGATTTTTTGTCAGGACACTAGATGCTTGGCTTCATTTCACCCACCCGCTCTTATCCTGTGGCTCACGTCTTCATCAATCTCACCGTCTCACTGTAGCATTGATTCCAAATAATGAAACATGTCTTTCTTAGGTATTACTTGTCCATTCAATCTAACATCTCCATCATCTAGTCTAGCATCACTGAAATCACATCTCATATACTTCGTTTTAGTTCTACTAAGTCTAAAGTCCTTCAATTCTAAGGTCTTCCTCCATAAGTCGAGCTTCCTATCAACACCTATCTTTCTTTCATCAACTAGCACCACATCATCAGCGAAAAGCATACAACAAGGGATATCTCCTTGTATGTCTCGTGTGAACTCCGCCTATGTAGTTTTCTACGTAGCCTGTCCCAAGCCAGAAAAAAGGGGGAAGATTGTGTTAGGCTTAGGGGTGGCAGTCGGGCGCGACGGGCACGGGTATTGCATACCCATACCCGCGCCCACGAGCAATTTTCATGCCCGCGCCCGCCACCCGTGACGGGCAAAAACCCGCGCCCATGCCCGCCGCCCGCGGGCGCCGTATGCCCGCGGGCATGCCTGTTTGCCCCCCAACAAATATCTAGACAATATTGCACATCAGACCCATCAGAATTGCATTTTACAAATATCATCTTCTAGCAAAAAATCCGCTGACAATATTGCACATCAGACCCACTGACTAAAAATCCGCGGTGATGTGATGCTATATGCAGAGTTGCATTTTACCAACAGAACATGAGGAAAATGAAGGTAGCAAATTCTAGCAAATAACAAATATGAATAGCAAAGTAACACCATAATAACACAATGACTTCGCAGCAACAAGTTACAAGTCTACAAGACCACACAGCCAGACAGGGCATCATAATTTAATAAAAGCACAATATAAATTGTCAACAAGCAATGTTCAATCCCAGCAACAAGTCTACAAAGTCCACAATTCAATGTAGCAAGGATGAAATCAATCTGAATCAACAATTGTGATGCAAGATGAGCTATCCTTGAAGTCCTCCACAACATCTTCAAGGCATGTCCAGAAGCCATCACACCCATCTTCACTTAGATCATAAAAAATAATATTTGCATTAGTGGCTGGCCATCAAATGAAAAGAATAGACAACACAATTGCACAATTCCATACCTTCAAGCTGATAACGAAGCCAATCTTGACTGCACATTAATGCCTCCAACATTTTTGGAGTGAGACGGCTACGATGCTCACTTAGAACCCTTCCACTAGTGCTAAAGGCTGACTCGGAAGCAACAGTAGTTATTGGGATAGCTAAGATATCACGAGCCACAATCCTTAGTGTGGGATAGCGACTTCCCGCAACCTTCCACCAACCAAGGATATCAAAATCCACACCCGGCTCACATGGAAGTGTTTCTTCTTCCAAATAGCGATCCAACTCATTTTTTCTCCTCCGGAGAGCAGTGATCTTTTTGTTGGCAGTTAGTTCATTGAATATTTCCAAGACCTCTAAAGCACTAATTGAGCTAGTATTATTGCTACTAGCAGCTGATGTACCAACACCCTCTTGTTCAACTTGTGCTTGGTACTCATTCATCAAGGATGACAAGAATTCATAGGCCTCATTAACATATTTTTCAGAATTTTCTTCACCAAAAAGAGCAATGTAGCAAGCATGTAACATTGTCATTTTAAGACGTGGATCAAGAATAACAGCAGCAGCCAAAACACCTTGTATATCTGACCAATACTTATCATACTTTTTTATCATGGCATCAGACATTTCCTTAATCACCCTATCTTCAGACAACTGCCAATTTTTTATTTTTAACTTGATCTCACATATTTTAGGGAAGCACACATTAGCAGTAACATACTTAGTTCCAGAGAACAACTCCGTGAGAGAATGAAAAATTTCCAATCTATCACAGACAACTGAGGCAAAGTTCCAATCATCAGCAGTAGGAGCAATAAAGGCTTTATCTAATTGACACAAGCGATCAAAAACTTTCCTATATGGTATAGCAACAATAAGCATGATATAGGTTGAGTTCCATCTAGTTTTGCAATCAAGGCACAACTTCTTACTCAATTCAATCTTTTGGTGCTGGGCTGCTTTCACAAATTTTTCATATCTTTTTGGAGTGGCAAGCCAATAAGCAACGCTGTCCCGTATGCTTACAATACATGGCCCAATCACATCCAACCCATCTTTGACAATCAAGTTAAGGATGTGTGCACAACAACGCATGTGTAGCATCTTTCCTTCCAACAAAAGATTACTTGCCCCAATCTTGTCCTCCATTTTTTTTACAAGATTATCATTTGTAGAACAATTATCAAGAGTCATAGAGGATACCCGACAGTCAATGTCCCAACTTTGGAGGCATGCATATAGAGTATTTGCAATAACAATAGCCGTATGAGGGCAAGGAACATACACAAACCTACAACAATATTGCATCATTTCAGTGTGAAAGTGAAGGAAAAGTAGATGTTAACTACTGAAACATAAAGCACAAGACTAAAAATCACCTCAAGATGCAACTTCTAAGCTTCCAATTATCATCAATGAAATGCCCGGTGACAGCCATATAGCCTCTCTTTTGGTTATCAGCTGTCCAAGATCAGTTGTAATAGCAACACGGCAATTCATTTTTTGTAAGAAAAAACTAGCCTTCCTTTTCTCCACCTCATAATAATCCATGATATCCTTTCTAACAGTGTTCCGGGTGACCATTTTGAACAAGGGTTGCAATGAACTCACAAATTTCCTAAAGCCATGATGTTCCACAATGGACAGAGGGTATTCATGCAGAATAATCATGGTATAAAGTGCTTTCCTAGCTACTTCTTGATCAAAGACATAGGTCCCCAAAGCTACTTTCCCTCCTTCACTACTGCCAAATCTCAAATTACTTTGTACTTTCTCTCCATCCCTCTTTCTGTAAATGCAGACTTTTAAATGAGAATGTAGATGTTTTGTGCCATTTTTAGTATCACCTGAAAGTTGCTTCAAGCACCACATGCACTTTGCCTTATCAACTCCATTCACTTGCACTCTTGTAAACTCGCTCCAAACGGCAGATGTCAGCTTCCTCTTTGTTCGACGATTTTCTGTCACTTCATCTTCTTGTTCTTCAGTTTGAGCAGGAACTTCCTCCACAGATGCGGCCACAGCAGGGGCTGAAGCTTGTGAAGCTTGCTCCGGCTGACTGCTACTCCCTGGGGTCGACATAGTCACTGCAAAAAAAATAAGTGAGATCACCTCGGTTCACTGCAAGAGAGGAATGATTTACCAGTTACCACAGAGAGGCTTACCGGAGACCACCGGAGAGAAGTGAGAAGGGAGGCGGCGCAAGGGAGGAGGAGGGAGCCGGTGACCGACGGCGCAAGAGAGGAGGAGGGAGGCGGCAACCGGCGGCGCAAGGGAAGAGGAGGGGAGCTCACCTCGGTTGGAGACTTGGAGCTGCGGTCGCCGGTGTGGGGGAGAAAGGGACACCAGATCTGGAGCGGCGGCGGTGGCGCAAGGGAGAAGGGAGGCGGCGCAAGGGAGGAGGAGGCGGCGGCGACCGGCGGCGCAAGGGAAGAGGAGGGGAGCTCACCTCGGTTGGAGCTGCGGTCGCCGGTGTGGGGGGAGAAAGGGACACCAGATCTGGAGCGGCGGCGCAAGGGAGAAGGGAGGCGGCGCAAGGGAGGAGGAGGGGGGCGGCGGCGCAAGGGTGGAGGAGGGGGGCGGCGGCGCAAGGGAGGAGGAGGGAGCCGGCGGCGCAGAGAGCCAGAGAAGGAGGAGGGCGCAACGCGCAAGGGAGGGGGAGGCCGAAGGCTTTGTCCAGGCAGTACTCCAGTTGTGCTTGTGAGTTGTGCGGCGACAGGGAAACCCTAAAGATTTTTGCTCAGTGTATATATACCAAAGACTCCCAGGGAGGTAGGGGCCCACTTGTCAGTCATGTTTGGCGGGTAAACGGGCGAAGCGGGTATGGGTAGTGACTACCCATGCCCGTGCCCGTTTACCCATCGGGCAAAGGATTTGACCCATTAGTATACCCGCGGGCAAAAAAATTGGAACATACCCTACCCTAATAGGGTTTTTACCCACGGGTAAATGGATAATCGGGTCCGATTGCCACCCCTAGTTAGGCTTAGTAAGCCAACGTAAAATTTATGCCATCTTTTTATGGAATGAAACCCAAATTATGAGGACTTTGTTAACTATGCACAGATAAACTTGGTCCTGATTTGATGCCCCTCAAGTTTCCCATGATGCTCGTAAATTTGATCTGGTGAGCACTAGTGCTTTTTTCTGGGTACATCATGTGAAAGTTGATGCCGGCTACCATGACCATCCATCAGAGTCGGCATCAGACTGATTGCACACTGCAGTGTGATAGCATCAGCACCATTGCAGAATAGTTGATTCCACCGCACCAGTGGTAACATCGTTCAGAAGCCTTTATTGCCATTTGTCACCTTGCGTTCCATTCCTTTGCATAATGTATGTCAGTGTGCGATAGTGTTTTGTTGGTTGCTCAGAGCTGGTAAACAGTTACTCCTCTCGGTCCAAAATAGATCTCATTTTAGCAAGATAGTTTTGCTTTGTAAACATTTTTTTGGGCTTTTTTTTGCGCTTTTTTAATATCCATTTTGGATCAGAGTAGTACGCTTACAATCAGTCACTCGCACTATCACAAGAACTGCTAATAATGGCCAGATTGTGGGCTGTTCATATTGGATTTAGCTTTTAGCTTTAGTTTATAAATAGTAAAAACTTGTAGAGAAGTTTGTAGAAAATAACACTCGCGTGCGATTTTGAACAATATAAATAAAGTTACTATAGTGTATACTACAATCGACTAGTAGATTTTACCTTAAAAAGATATTTAATTTAAAAGTTAGATACTGTAGAAAAGTTGTAGAAAAGTAGTTTTTAGAAGTTAATACGAGCAGGGCCCACGAGGGTAAACTGGCTTTTCATATCAAGGACCAACAACATCATGCAAAAGGCATATTGATGCACAGCGTGATGGCGAGGGATCCTGCCATCTCATTGAAGTTTAGTGTCATTGTTCATTTAATAGCGGTTACGGACACATAACCACAGACTGTGTGTCACATGCAGCTGCAGTTGCGACGATTTAAATCGCGGACGCTAAACGATAAATACGTCTTGTACGTGAGAATGGGTAGTATCTCTCGCTTTCGGGCGTTTCGAAACGCTCCAGTCCAAGCAATAAGCCAAGACATGCTAAAGTAATTAATTAGTTTAGTCATATTCTTGCAGCTTTAGTGTGGTCTTTAACCTTGATCACCAGCAGAATCTACGCCCAATTAGTTTAGTCATATTCTCTGTTAAGTTTCAATTCTGAATTTTAGTAGACTTAATCAGGTA
This sequence comes from Dendrocalamus latiflorus, assembly GCA_017311315.1. Lineage (NCBI taxonomy): Eukaryota > Viridiplantae > Streptophyta > Magnoliopsida > Poales > Poaceae > Dendrocalamus > Dendrocalamus latiflorus. Next base: position 3,625,256 of record CM029659.1, read on the forward strand.
CAGATATGTGTTTTCAACTCGTCATCATCAGCCAACAAGCAGGTTCTAAAAACTTGTAGCCACGAGAATATGGCTCTGTTGGTTGTAGTCAGGCACTACAGAAGAGCTGAATCCTGAACAGAATTATGCGTGCAAATAAAACGGTAGCTTCCGTTTTACAAATCGTGGAGATCACTTGAAGATAAACCAAGAGTAATAGTAGTGCATTATACAAGCACTTGCTTGCTAAGACAAGAATCAACCAGTAAAACAAGTTCTTGATTCCATCAGTTCTACCAGTGTGGCCTAGAAGCTGAAAGTAATTATCACTGTTGATGTAGTCTTCTCTTTCGGAATTGCTGCTTCCAAAGTTCCACCAGTTATTCTACAGTGATTTATTATCTACAGAACATGTCAAGTTGTAATCAGAAGACAAATCATGCAACTAGAAGGTAAAATCAACAGCACAATCGCATGCAAACGAAAGGTTATGAACAAATTAAGGAGTTAAAAGACCAATAGATTAGCTCAAGAAAATTTGCAACACGCATCAAACAAAAACATCATTGCCTACGTTTCTTCCTTGTGTCACGAATCCCCAATACTTCTCCTCGGCAACTGCAACCTGCCGTCCACCGCCGGCGAGTCGTCGGACGCGAGCACCGGGACCTTCCCCTTGCCGTTCCGCGGCCACTGCCAAATCTTGGACACCGAGAAGCTGTCGCCTTTGCTCCCGGCGCCGATCTTCTTCCCCTCGACGGCCTCGTTGCCGGCCGGATTGGCGCCGATCCCTCTCAACCGCACCGCCGCCTTGCCATTGCCGTCGCCGTGCCGTCTATGGACGGACACCTGTAAGCTGGCCTCCTCGAGAACGTACTGGTAGGAGCCCATAGAGTAGCACCTCCTGGCGTCCAAGCTGCTGCTGCTCGACTCGCCCTCCTCCCGCGTGACAATGCCTCCGCCGCCAGCGTTGCCGTCGTGGACGGGGCCGGCCGCCCTGGACAGGTTCTTGAACTTGCCGAGGCGCACCGGGAACACAGCGTCCTCCTGCTTCCAGTCCTCCTCGGCCATCTCGTCGAACGCGGCGTCGAACAGGGCGGCGGCGTCTGCGCCGAGCGCGCACCGGCAGAGCGGGCACGTGGAGTTGGAGAGCAGCCAGGTGTCGATGCAGTCGATGTGGAACGCGTGGCCGCACAGGGGTAGCAGCCGGAGCCGGTCGTCGCCGGCAAACTCGCACAGGCAGACCGCGCAGTCGAACGGCTCCTTGGCGCCGGCGCCGACCACCTCCCGGTAGAGGAACACCGGGAGAGCGTCGATGACGGCCTGGTCCAGCCCGGCGTCGTGCAGGTGGAACAGCTGCTGCAGCTGCCGCTGCAGCGCGGACTCCTCCGCGCCTCCGCCGGTCGCCGCTGCCTCCGCGGCGCCAGCCTCCGCGCGCGCGCGCCTCAGCAAGAACCGGACCAGGAGGTGCAGCAGCCCGGAGACGAACAGCACCACGGCCAATACCACCACGACGAACACCACCGCCGGACTAATCCTCCAAGCACCAGTCCCCGTCCCCGATGACGAGGCGCCGCCGGCGTCCTGGTTCTTGATTTCCTGGGCGAGGAAGCAGCAACCCATGGCTAACAACATCTTCCTCCTCCTCTCCTCCTTGTTCCGGGCAATGCGCTGCTCATTCCGTGTAACAAAGCTCAATGCTTTTGAGCTGAACACTAGCAGTTAGCTTCTTGGTTTCTTTCAACTCGCAACAAGGGCAAGGATCCAAGCTATTAGCTGATGGGGGAAAGGCGAAAGCAAAGTCTTGTGAAGTGTGACAAACCCATGTTTATATGCAACTGGGGCGCAGAAGCAACCAAACCAAGAAAACCAGCAAAGCAGCAAAGGTGGCTGCTTTGTGAGCTGCCTCAAAGGTGAAGGGCTGAACTGAAGGCTACTAGCAAGTCTACTACTAGTAGTGGACCAGCGGTAGAGTTCTTGTCCTCTTGAACCTTTCTGCTTCTGCAAGGTTGGTACTGTGTTCTTTGCTCTCTTCTTTGGGCTTCAGACTTTGGATTTGCCCTTGGAGTATTGTGATTTGTGGGGGTGTTCCAGCAGCTAGGGGGCCATTTCCTTGGGCATCAGCAAGCCAAGGCGCCGGTGCAAGGAACCCGGTCCTACTGGGATAGCTTGTGATGTTTATTCTTTCCTTTGGTCCCTCGTGTGATGTAAACAAAAGGGAGAAGATCGTAGATCGATCAGAAGAATGAGAATCAAGAATGTGTCAACTCACGGCGAGCAAAAAAGTGGGGAATGATTGCGGTTGGGGCTGACAATGATTTTTGTGCAATGTTGCTTGCCTGCTTGCTGTGGCTGGCAGTGGGGTGGTCGTTTTCCCTGAAAAATTGGTGGAGATTTTTAATGTCATCTGAAATCAGTGGCATTATGAAACATGTGTAGGGGGAGCTATATATCCTGGTCAAAAAAAAAAAACAGAAAAAAAGACGCACAAATTCGAGCCAAAGAATATAATGTCTAATAAAGAATGACTCAAAACGAAGTGGTGGAGGTGTACATCCGTGTCCCCACCCAATTAAGCTAGGCTCAGATTCCCGATCTGTAGCATTGTCAAACCGAGAAGTTCAGAACCGTGAGATGGACATTTTCTCGTCCGTCTTCTGCTCTCTCTCTCTCTCTCCTTATCAGCTATTTTTTACTTTGATTTTTATCTACCAATACTGTAAGAGTGACTATTGCACATGTGATTATTTTTTCTCTTTATTTTCAGTTATTTTTTTACACTGCAATTTTGGGTGATTGAGTGTAATTTCAGGAAAGGTGAATTAATACACTGCAACTTTAGGTGACTAAGAGTGTAACTTCAGATGACTGAGAGATAAAAAAAATTTAGTCAACTGTACAATAGTAAAACTGCAATACTATTTATCTGATTTATCAAAATCAGATCAAACGAAAAAGCTTAAATTGTCCCATAAAATGGTTCCTGCGCTGTAGACGTGAGACGAGACACCTGCGTAAGTGCGTCTGCCACCCATGTGGTTACGGTCGAGATCCCAGCCCATCTAGCTGTCAGTCAACCTCGGAACTGAAACCACATCATAAAGAGCTCAAAGAGATCACGCAATCAACCCCCTTCACGATAAATCCTCAGAACCATGTCCAAGTTCAGAATGTACACTCAAAAACTCTCTTGCGACTGAATAATTCAGAATGTACTCCTACTTGCTACAGTTACTATTGACTTCAATCAAATTATCTTGACACTTGATAGGAAGAAAAGGATATTCCAACCGAGATTGTAGGGAACCAGATATTAACATCTGGATTCCTCTGTGATTACTGCACTATTCCCTGGATCAGTAGATAGTACTCACAGTTACAGTAATGAATATCAAAATACATATCATGCGGAAGCGTAAATATAATAGTAGACTTACTCATGGGCCGATTAGGCCGAAATCATTAAATTGCAGCAGCGGAAGAACGAAGCACACAGGTGGGACCTTCAGGACATGCCCACAGGCAGCCAACTGGAGGTTCGCGACCTAGCCCTTGACATCTTCCTCTCCTCGGCCAGCTTGTCCAATCTTGTTGATGAGGCGAGGTGATTTGATTCCTGATTCTGAATTTTGTCGCAAAAGCGAGCATGAGCACTCCGACCTCGTGCTCCGCGAGCCAATACACAGAATGCAAATAGATAATATGCATAGCTTAACAAAGGAGAGGCTCGGGTTGTTTTATTTGCCATAAACGCATCTAGTAGCATTTCTATTATTATATCATATTGTTGTTATCGTGACCTAAAGACTCCTCACTGCAAATGACATCATCGACTTAATCCACCAAAGATTACACTTCCTTTATTGAGTGCTCTCTAAACTCCAAACAACATGTGTCATTCTCTATTCAATCCACCGATCATATTCTTTTGTATTCGAAAATCCAATTTTGTTGTTGCTAATTAACAACTCTTCATTTCTAACTTCCAATGACTATCCAACATAATTGCTTTTAAATCCACCGAAATCCTTCGGATCGGGACTTCCTAATCATTCAATCCCTTTGTTACTGATCTAAAACCATAATCTGTTCTCCCAATAATTAATCTTATTTTCTACTATATATTTCTAACTAATTCACTAGTATACATCTCCAAGAATATTAATGATCAAGTCTACGACTCACTAGTATACATCCACCAAAAGTATCAACGATTAAGTCTACGACTCACTAGGATACATCCACCCAGAATATCATTGATCAAGATTATAATCTAATAATTGTTATCATTCCTCCAATATTCCTAGAAATTCAATTCATCCATCTAGTATTTGATCCAATCCTGTTAATCCCATTACTGTCATCATCTTCCAAGAATTTATATTAGTTATCAGTGTTGTCATCCCGTAATTACCTTTGCATCCCTAATACTCCAAAAATCATTTAAATCATCTATCTAACCTATATACTCATTTAGCTTCCACCAAATTACTTCTCCCAGATCCCACACTATCATTTCCTTTTTATAATCGACCTGAGTCCACCAAGATCTTTATGTTGTTACCACAAACTTCCATCTCCTTTACTTCTGACCCTGTTTATTCCACCCATATTTTATTTTGTAAGAATAGAAATGCCACTATTTGAAGTACAATACATAAAATTTCCTGACACCTAGAAGCTTTGGAACAAAATATAATGTTCAAGGAATATTAACATGAATTTCCATATATATGGCATCACACCATATGCCTAATATCACCATAATTTTCCATATATACGGCATCACACCGTATAACATCTTTCAGCGTTATAGCCGCTTAACTTACCACTGGGGCGACACCCAGGACAACTCAAATCAGGGCTTTCCGCTGCCCTCCACTTTTTCATTCCCATTTTCCAAAAATTTTTAAATAGAACTAACTCGAGTAAGTTCCCATGTCCGCCCTTGACCGTGGGCACGGCTATTCGAATAGTTTTGACTCTGCAGAGTTTGTACACTTTCACCACAAGAGACAATCAACTCGTTGCCCCACACGATTCCTTAGAAGTGTGGTTGAGCAGACCGTCACAGTGACTTTTCAAAGTATCTAGTCCCTTTTCTCATCCACCTTATGGGAAACTGCCCACTTGCGGTGGGTCCCATCTATGCGCGGGATGTTTTTCCCCTACAGTTACTAACGCAGCCGGGCTTCTCGTTCCCGCAACGCTTAGAACATCTGGGAAAAACTTCACCCTACACTGGTGTCCCTTCAGGCCCCCTTGCCATAGCTTATCCACTTCTATCCACTACCGGTGAGATGAGTCCGGGGATTTCGATAAATTTACTTAGCCAAGCTATACTTTACAGACTTGTGGTTGCACTGTTTTACACAGGAGGCCATGACAAGATTCAGTCCTTATTGGCATCTGGACGGTCTACCACTAACCCACTTTGTGCATCCCCTGCACCACATTCACACCCTCATACCAATCCGCCCAGATATTTAAGCAAGTTGGGGGTTTTGGGAGTGTAAAATAATCATGTCAAATTATACCAGTCATTCCCACCATGACTGTCCAAACCAGTTTTTCTCAGGATTAAAAAGTGATGCTTGGGCGCTCTCGCGCTCATGAGTATCTACGCAATACTAAGCATGGCATATAATTAGGGACTTAATTTCAAAAGGTTAATATTATAATTTTGCTAGGGCGACAAGGTTTACACATTCAAATATTCCAAAGGAGGTGTAATATTAGCAAAGGTAACAATGGGCATATAACTAGAATCTCAAATTAAACATGTATTTGCATATGAAATAACAGCATGCAATTTGATAATTTAAAACAAAATAATTTGCAGAAAATGTAGGTTCAACATGATCAAAGTATTGACTCGCCTTGCGCGGTTTACCGCGGTCTTGAGCTCACTTGAGTCTTTCTGATGGTCTGGAGCTTTTGGTCTTTTTCTTCACCTCAATCCTGATCTTACTTGATCCTTGATCCTCCCGGACTCCAATTTCTAATTACGTGCTAAGCAACTGAATTCAAATAAAAGCAAGTAACTCAAAAGATCCAAATAAATCCAAATAAACTCGATTTAGTTTTACTTTGAGTTAATGGTGATTCGAGTGATTTGCGACAGGCCAGTGGTAGATTATGATGACTTGATCTTTTTATTAGCAATCTCTTTTATTATTTTTGGTATTTATCAAGGAAGTTCTAAGGGCTAGGTTAAACCCATGAATTGGTGTATTTCATCGAGTGCTAATGTTCAGGGCACATGATATATGTGTATATAAGAAATGTTTGCAAATTTTAGCTTACAGACTTAATCTTATGGACTATGTTTATAGCATTTTGTGGTATGATATATTTATGTACCTCTATTTATTACTAGGCTAAGTTTCATTTGAATTAGGGTCTATTTATACAAGTTCCAGCTTGCTATATATATACAATTATGCTCATTATTACTTACTAATCTAACGTTAAGATTTAATTAATGGTACCATTATCCTTTTGTCTTTACTTTAGTTATTATTAGGCTTAGCTTTATTTTTAGTTTAAATTTATTTATCTCGTAAATCTTGTCATACGAGTTCATATATTAATATAGCTTCTTAATTAAATCTACCAAGGAGATTGGTTTGTTAAATTTTAGTGCATATATTATGATTAAGGGTAATCTTTTTGAGTATTCAACCAAAGCCATATTTATTTATTATTGCTTTGCATTAATAATTAGCCTTTTAGATGATTGCTCAAACTATATTAATCATGCATACATGAACTAGTCTAAATATTGGTGGCTTAATATCCAAATCATCTAATGGTCAAAAAGAGTTCTTCTAATTGCTTGGGACATAGAGATGATGGTTATGTTTTAAACCATGCTATTGTTAATTCTATAACATTCACTAGTATGCCACGGTTTAGGATTTATTTCCTTAGACCATCCTCTTGTGAGCATAACCTAAACAAGACTATGGCTAAATTCCACACTATGCCTTTGAGCAATAAATAAGCCTTTAAAATAAAGATTGAAGGCACATTAGTCATTAACATTTATTGATTAGTCTATGACTGAACATTAAATAAGCTCATTTATATCCTAATCAATTTTAGCATCTTTTATGAATTTATTTCTGATTTTTCCTTGATTTTTCTTCACTGGAGTCGCTGGCAAAATGGTCAAAAACCTAACATTTTAAATACTGCGGCCTGGGGGAATCGAACCTGGGTCTCGGAACCGGATGCTCGCGCTACTAGCCAGTGGGTTCGGGGGTGTTACCTGACGGAAGGAAGCAGGGAAAACTAGTTAAGCCGACGGTGGAGGCGCCTGGGACAGAGGAGGCTCAGGGGCGGCGTCGTCGGCGGCGAGGGAAGGCCGGAGAGGAGCGGGCAGTGAGCCAAACGGGTTCCCGGTGCCGAGGTGGACCCGATGGCAGTGTCGGAGGAGACCGGGGAGCTCCGAGGCGGACCGGCGGCGTGTGGCGGCAGCGGCTTGGGAGGGAACTTCGACGCCGGCGAGGTACGGTTCACGGGGAGCTTGGGGAAGGCCGGATATGAGCTCACGGTACTCCGGAGATGACGCGGGAGGAAGGAATTGTATTTTGGCGGCGGGATTTGGCGGGGAGCGCGGTGGTCGGAGTTGGGGAAGGAGATGGGGTCGCCGGTGATTGGGGGGGTGGTGGTGCAATTGACTGCTGTGGGAGTGAGAGTGTGGCGTGGGGAACCCAGTGGAGCCTTTGGTGCTTCTTATAGAGGGGCGGGCGGAGCTGGCAACGGGCGCCTGCCCGATCGGTCTTGTCGGCGCGCGGCGGAGCAGGCGGCGCGGCAGGCAATCCCCTGGCAGGGATATGATCATGATACTCTGGCGCTGCGCATGCTATGGCCGAAGAGAACTGGCGCCGCACGCGATGGGACCGAGCAGGGAGGGGCAAGAAAAAGAGGCAGCGGCAGAGGATAAGGGCGCGGCGGACAGGGGCGGCGCGGTCCGATGGTCCGAGGCGGCGGTCCTCCGGTCCGAAGCGAGGCGGTGCGGGCCGGGCTGCCAAGGCAAAGCACGAGGGAGCGGGGCTGCGGCCTGCAAAGAAAAGAGGGGATGATTGGAGAAGAAGAACAGTAGCCGGTTGGGGTGGCTGTTCGGCAGAGGAGAGATGGAGGGTGGGCCGCGCGGTGAGGAAGGGAGAAGGGGGTTGGGCTGGGCCAGGTCGGCCTGGTCTGCCCCCCACCCATTTAATTCATTTTTTTTTGCTTTTATTGTAAATCTCGTTTGCTATTATCACTATTTGTGCATATATATATGAATGTTGACCTTTTCACTTTGCTTGCCACCTTGCTATTTATACCATTATTTTCAAGGATGAGATTTTTATGCTTAATTACATTCCCCCCCTTATATTTTATGGATCATCTTTTCAGATTCTTAATTTAGACTTTCAACTCTCTAATATTCAAACATATTTGTTTCTTTTTGATCCTTTTAACTTTTAAAGCCCTTTGCCAAATTTTTAAATATAGATCATCAAGTCCAAATTCAAACAAAGCACATTACAAAATAACCCAAAAGCTTTATATTTTTAAATTCAAATTTTCAGGATGTTACAGAGATACACACACCTAGCATAAATCGTTGGATGCGCTCGAACTCGTAGGTAGGAAGATCAAATCATGGTACGAGCACTGCTACGGTGTTCCCGGTTCCTGATACGTTTGACGACTGTGGCAAGCAGTGGATTGGGTGGGGCCGCGTCGTCCATCGAGCGCGAGCGCGCGACCGAATCCAGCGTCCGTCCACCTATCCGCTGCTAGTCCGCGGCTTTCGCTTTCCTCCCCTCTTCGCTAGAAAAGACGTCTTTTTCACCTCGTCGCGCTGCATATGGGGGCTAATTTGATTTCGATGTGTTTATCCACTGCATATGGGGGCTAATTTGATTTCGATGTGTTTATGTCTCAATAGATATAAGTAGACGTGGAGAGACTGAGAGAGAGAGAGAGAAGAAGGTGCTGATATGTCTCCCAGATCAAGCGATCTGCTTGTCGCCGCCTACCACACGTCACCAGTGATGCTTTCGCTGCGTTGATTGCGATTCTTGTTGCCCTGAGGTCGATGGCGAAGTCAGATCACAACGAGATGTCTTAACCATCCTTCCCTTATAATCCCAGGCGAGTATCACGATTGCCCGAGGAGCTGGTAGCAAGAGAAGGAACGATGCAAATTAACAACCATGATTAGCGCTAACTAAACATGATTAACACTAATTAAATACAATTAGCACTAAGTAAATCATACATAGTATTTGACGTGCGAATGGTGGGCGACATGTCGAGCTAGAGGAGCTCGGTACCTATCAAACTACTATGGCTCAGTAGATACTTGCTGAATTTGATAGGTGAGGCTACATTTGTAAAACTAGATATTTAAAGGCTAAATCTTTTAAAAAAATAGATACAGTGATGTAAGCGGTTTCTGCATACGTGTACGAGTGCGTGCGCACGGAAAGCTAGGGGGCTCAGCGCGCGTCCGCCGGTGGCGTGAGGCAAGCGCGACGGGCGGCTGCCGCGGCGGGGGCGGGGGTGACGTGCGGGGCATCGTTTTTTCTCGCCGTCGCCTCGTCAAGCAGGCTCGGTGCCGCGAGCGCGATTAATCGTGCCATTAATGGCTCGCCGGTGACTATCCTAGCTAAGAGCGTCTCTAATAGTGACTTATGAGCTAGTTTTAAGCATATTATTTCATATTTTAATAGAAGAGAGAGAAAAGCTGTCTCTTGATCAAGAGCTAGTCTCATACACACATTTCAAGATTATGTGAGAGTGTCATGTGAAGCTATTTATGTTATGAGCTATGTGCTAAAAGTTAGTACTATTGGAGAAATTGTCTTAGAGTTAATAACTAGCTTATACTGTTGGAGATGTTCAAGGATGAGTACGACTATACGAGTAAGTGGCCAAGGACAGCTAGCCAATAACTCAAAGGTTTTTTGTTTGGAGGGGGTTGGCGTTTGTAAAATACCGTCAGAGGAAAGTCTCCTGTGCTGAAAAGATTGGTGCTAGTACTCCATAATTTTGGAGGAGAGGGTACAGTACCTTAGTGTGAATGTGAGTGATGGATCGTGGTCTTTTTCTTAGACATGGGTGATTTTTTTTAGATGTTCAGTTTAGATGTTATGGTAGTTCAACTGAAATTCTGCCGGTCCCAACAAGCAAATTTATTTCGTACTTAGCTTATGCCATGTCACATTTTTTGTGAGGTGAAAGAGAGAGAAGGAATAGAGTAAGAAGCTTGATATTTATGTAAGTATCAAGTCTTTTTAGAAAACAAAAATAAATTAGTGGAGCCATCTCTCTCCAAATATTCATTCTCTCTCGTCTAAATACAAAATTTAGTAATAAGCTATAGTATCAAACTATTGATGTGGTTATGTCTAAAATATCATCTAACCATTCTCTCTTATCCAGTACCAAGTTATAGATTAAGCGTGAATGCCTTGAGAATATATGTATTGCAGTATGGACGTCATCAATGAATTACTATCGATCTTACGAAGTAAATGTGGAGAACACGACACTCGAGATCACGTAGAAATCGATAGGGCGTTTTAGATAGGTTCAGTCCTTCTCTATGGAGAATAACAACAAATGCTACGAAGAGATGTGTCGCAAGCTTGCATTATGTGTCCTTTATCTCCTGACACCATTCCTAATAAAGCATTGAAGGGTAGCAGTTGCAGCTCACAGGGAGATGTCTCATCGGTTCGTGAATCTTGCATGTGGTTGAAGGTTATGATCAGCGAGCACCCTTCAGGTATGATTGTCAGATGGTTATTGTCAGAGACAGAGATAGGATACATACGATTATGTCAGAGAGACAAGGGTACACATTTCCGTTTAATCTACCGCACATGGTTAATTAAGGCGTATATATTACCTTATTGGAAAAGTAGGGTCAACATGTCTGATTATAGATCCCTTCGATCAGGGGTGATCGATATTCGGATTAGGTTGAGTATATTCTTTTTGACCAGAGGTACTCGTGAGAGCAATGAAAATAAATATCTATTTCAACAATTACTGTAATCACTAAACATATTTATTAAGGATTATTTAATCAGACGTCGATGCCTGGTCACTCCCATTTGAGGATGTTCTCCGTTTCCTCTTTCTGTTGTTGAGATTTGCCAGGTAGCATGTGCGGTTCTCTAATTGCGTCGACTTGGGTGGATTGGCTGAGTTTTTTTCCTTATGTTTTAACTTTGGCTTTTATTTCTATAGTAACTTATCATTAAACAGTGTATTTTTTTAAGACGGGATCTATAGGTAAATTGTAATATAAATTATATCGAGATCAACGGTTTCGGCTAAAATCACATGTACGTACTATTTCTCATAAATAGATTAGAATTCAAAAACTACAACCATAAATCATGACTCAGCACAAAAGACCCGCCCACTATAGTCTGTGATATCTTGGGGAGCGTTCCTTTCGTTGTTGGGATTGTTGATCTTTAGAAATACAAGAGAATAATTAGTGCGACCTGTGCGCCTCATGTGAGGTCCATGCTGATTTCGCAAGCATCTAAACGAACGCTTAGAACAATAAGCGTTCATCGCGTGTGACGACCTTGAGCTGTTTCTCGCTGGATGTGGGCATGCACTTTATGGTTTCGGTTTATGGCTACGGCTTGTAAATTTTGGGTTATTTATAAAAAAGTATGGAGTAAAATAAATTTATGTGTAGTTTTAACCGATATAAATGAAATTGTTATAGTGTGTACTATAATCAATTTATAAATCTTGTCTTAAAAAATATTTTGTTTGAAAGTTAGTTCCTAAAAAATTAATTTTTTTTTTCAAAGTTGATTGAAAAATATCTTTTAGAAATTGAAAAGAAAAGTCCGTAACGTTCGCATCGAGCTCCTCCGGCACGTGCCATACCCACGACCAGGGTTCAAAATCCCGGCGGTTACCGTTTCTACCGGTGGACCCCGGTAACCGAAAAACCCAGCATGTATCAATTTTTTATTTTCAAATTTTGGCCGGTTTTTTCCGGTATTTTCGGTTACCGGCCGGTTTTTCCGGTTACCGGTTTCAAAACATCCCAAAATTCAAATTTTGATTTTCAAATTGTGATCGGTTTTTTATTGGGTTTTTTCAGTAACCGACCGGTTACCGTTATCGGCCACTTGTCGGGATTTCTCCTGGTTCTGGATTTTGAAACCTTGCCCGCAAAGGTCCATGCGATGATACTCTGCGCGCGCTTGAATTGGCAAAGGGAAACCGACGTGCCTCGCGCGCCCCTGGCAGCCGACAGGTTAAGGACCCATCTGGACCGCACGAAATAAAAAACGTAAGTATAGGTAAAGCACAGGAATTAGATGCTATGCCTCGTGGAATTATATAAGGAAATGAAAGGGAATGTCTTGCTGGCATCTTGGTGAGTGCTTAAGTATACTAGTAGTGTGCCTGTGCTAACGCTACGGTAAAATACAAAACAAGATAAAATTTGTAAAAAATAAAACGAACAATCAGATTCATTAATATTCACGTCTTATATATTGTATAACCAAATATTTTTGTCACATAATGAATGTCACATAATGACTGATCCTTTGAGGAGGCGACAACATCATTGGACTCACCCACCGACGACTTTCTCCATCCCCACATTGTTTAAACTTGAGGCTACAAAGAAAACAAACATTTTTGTCACAAACAAAGATTCACGACCACTTTGGCATTTACGACCACCTTGACGCTTACGACTACGTTGGCATTTACGACCACCTTGGCGTTTACGACTTCGGTGGCATTTACGACCACCTTGGCGTTTACGACTTCGGTGGCATTTACGACCACCTTGGCGTTTACGACCACCTCGGCGTTTACGACTACGGTGACATTTACGACCACTTTGGTGTTTGCGGTATTTACGACCACGTTGGCATTTACGACCACCTCGGCATTTATGACTTTGGTGGCATTTACGACCACCTTGGCGTTTATGACTTCGGTGGCATTTACGACCACCTTGGCGTTTATGACTTCGGTGGCATTTACGACCACCTTGGCGTTTATGACTTCGGTGGCATTTACGACCACCTTGGCGTTTATGACTTCGGTGGCATTTACGACCACCTTGGCGTTTACGACCACCTTGGCATTTACGACCACCTTGGCGTTTACGACCACCTGGCCATTACAACATTATGCTAATGAAGAGTATTGTTTGCACTCATATCCAAGATGCCCCATGGGCCATCATTTACTAAACCTGTTAGATGTTATGCCCACTCTCCATGGAGACAGGGAAGCAGTTGGACAATTTAGTTTAAAGTTGATTGATTAGTAGTGCTCCTTGTCCTTGATGCGTGTGTGAGAGGTTCGATTTGAAAGCGTTACATCTTCTTTTGAGATCACATAAGATTTGGGTGGCCTAAATGCCTGGAGGCAATTATAGAGATAATTATATCATTTATATGATTATTATCTTCTGAGATAATTATAGGATGCTTAATTAGTTTGACCCACTATGGGCATAATGCAAAGGTGACATATACGCTGTATATGATTTTTCTATGCTCGTGTGCACGCGAAGATGCGATAAGTGAGCTGGAGACCAAATCTGGCCATATTTGGTACGTAATAGCCATAGATGGCATACGGGTCCCAATCCTCGCGTCGTAAGATCAACTAGCCACATAAGCGCGGCGCACGCCGCGCTAGCTACCGTGTGGACCAAAGTAAAAGAGACGATAATTCGCAGGGAGCTTCATAAAAAAAAATCCAGGGACAAATGTGTAATTTTGGGAAAATCAAAGGTTCTTTTGTAAAAAAGCGAGGACCTGTAAGGGCCTGTACGTAAGTAAATAAGGACCTATACGTAATTTTGGAAACCCGCGGGGCGCCATCTAAAAATTTTTTTTAAAGAAAAAACTTGCAGGGACCTATCCGCGAGGAAAAAGGACCTTTACGTAATTTCCAAAAAAGCTGAGGAAAGTGGCTCGGCCGGCCGTACGCGAATTGCGTCGCCACGCGCCGGCCGGCCGAGCGTGGGGCGCCGACGTGGCTCGCTGCCTGGGCCGGAACTCCCCCGGCTTTACTAGGGGTATGATTACTTGGTGAATTGTGAAGGATTGCGTTGTGGCCTCTGGCCTGACGATGAGAAAGCCGCCCCAACCGACAGATTTCAAACAGGTTCTTTAAATGACCTCTTAAATTTAAAATCATTTGCATTGTTCGCTGTCTTTCTGTTATCCATTGCTGTCTCGAAAAACACAAACAAAAAAATAAGAAGCAGCTAAAAATTATAAGCCTAAAAAAAGAGCCAAAACAATTGAAGTTATGAACCCCGGCCGACTTGCTCCAATGCTCCCAATCGATCGATAACCCGACCACGCATCAAAAGTTTAAAACTGATCTTCCATCTCGCACAAAATAGTAGAGAATCTACGAGCCAAAAAGGGAAGCAAGATAGCACGCATATTTTCTAGAATAGATGAACGAACTCATCTGGAAGTAGGGGACGGCCGTATCCATAGAATTTCAAGGGGGGAAAAGATATCGGAAAAGGTATAGATATCTCACGGCGAAACTTTGTCACAAACTGTCATACCCCTTGATCCACACCACCTTTGCCTATCTACACCATCAAATGTTACACATAATTAGCATGCAAAATTTAGTAGTGTAGCAATAGTTGAGAAAAAAATTATTACTACGTCAGCGCAGAGGATTTGAACAAGAACTACAGATTTTTAATACAAAGTAACTCAGATGAACCCTAGTCACACGTAACGCATATAACAAGGTATCCAGTCATGTATCACTACGAATCTAGAGATTGCAGCTTGATTTACAACAAAATCCCAGCGATAACTATGAAATAACGATGCCCGTCATCCTTTTCAGAAAAAAAAATCAACACAGATAGCAACGATACCACAGATGCGATGATACATCAACAAGCTCATCAAAGAATACCGCTACAAGCAAATTAATTGTTGCAAATTAATTAACAGGTACGCATATAATGGTTAATTGTTGTACATAACATCCATTGAGACCCTTGGTATACTCACCTCCAACATACTGAAGCCACTTTCAACAGGAAATTTCTTACCATCAACAATCTTTTGTCCTCATTGGTGACTGTATAAACTACTCTCTTTTCTGATGTGTCATCCTCACCAAATGTACAAACATAAACAAGATCTCTAAAGTTTTTTCTTAAAACCTGCATAGGGAAATATATTATCTGAGTAGAAGCAGAAATAACACATATCAAGAAGCATCATTAATATGCATTACAGACTGATAAGTTAAAAGAATGTGCCTCAGAAAACATCAATCCGTATTCAACACATATCCTGAATCCAATTATCAACGGTTGTAAACTTGTAATTCCACAAGGCACAGTTACTACCAAATTGATAACAGCCAGAAATGTTGGAAAAGAAACAGAATCTCTTATGAAGATAAATATCGTACAACCAAAGTATGTATGGAACTATACAGAACTTCGAATCAACAATAAAACTAATGGACACATGAAATATCTTTTTCACAAATTAGCTGTCCAGCTGTCACTATATTCCAAGGCAATAAATATATCAGGCAATACCTGTTGGATTAACTTTAACTGATGTGACGTGAATCCATTAAGCATAACAGCTGGGTGCATTTTGAAGAAAACTGTCTGGAATTGGTCTGTGCTGAATTTAATGTTTCCTGACCAATGGCTATCAACTCTTGGATTGCTGATTATCACATCGCACCACTCGTTGAATTTGATCTTCATTCTCTCTGTGGAAAGAATATCGGCAGCACTCTTTAATGGTACATCTCCTTCCTCTTCAGAAATGTTTGGAGATGTAGATATTCGATCATGATACAATATATTTAATTTCTCAAGTGCCTCTTCTTCTTGTGCTCTGGATAAATAAGATATTCCTGAGATTAACCAAATATCGTAAATAAACAAATACTCTATGCTTTTCATGCATGGTTTGTATGTCCTAGCCCATTAATAACAACTAAAAAATTGAGTAATGTGTGTCTAAGGTCAATCCTGCAATTTTGGATCAACAGAGAGTCAGAGACATGCATGCAGATGCAGTAACAGATCAACCAAGTTATTGCAGGTAAGAGAAAGCACCTTCACGGAAGCACGTGTTGAAATCAAACTGGTACTTTGCTAGGAAGTCAATTGAAGTGGTCTGACAGAGAAATTCTGGAGATGAACTATCATTTGGGAGCTCCTTTCTAGGGAAGATAAAGAAATTATGCCTGCCAAGAAGAAAAAAGTAATGGCATGGAAAAAGACCAAGCAATCAAGAATGAACTATCCGTTGCAAATCAGCTATACCAACTCTCTCTAGGAGGGATCATTATAGCTTTACATAAAATAAATTTCTTGTTCAAGAACCATTCTACATCAACGTTGTTCTTGGGTGTCCGGATCAAGTATTACCAGGTGTCTATCTCAATCTGTTCTCTATGAACTTTTTACTGTGGACTGCTATGCAAAGCAGTCAGTACCTATTAATCTGTCATTAATGTAATTGAGGAATACTAGCTGTTCAAAACAAAGCCTTCTAAGGTACTACTTCTCTGCTAAACCAAATATCTTCAAAGTTTTCTACATCACTGTATGAAAGGTCCAAGGTGCTGCCTTTTGATAAAAACCACACAAATTAACTATTTGCAATCCAAAAGATAATATAAGCTATTCAGTTCATCACAGATCCATAGATAGCACCCCATTTAATTAAGAGGAAGCCACACATTTCCTACTAAACCCCACCTGTTCACAAGCATATATATAACCCAAATAAGCCACAAGGGATAGCCAGTTCTATCCAAATTCCAAAACCCTATATCTCATCGCAACGGCGGATCTGGGCGACCCTTCAACAAGAATGCAATCAAATGGATGGAGATGCTAACCTTGAGAGCATGAGCACTGCTCCAGCATGACCCCCATTCCCTTCGAATTCCACCTTAATACTTGCAGGAGCCACAATAGCAATAACAATGCCAATTGGGATACCTGTTTAAAGAACATACATGAGTAAGAGCAATTTCAAACCATATACATACTAATTGACTCGAAATCCAACCTTCTTTCTCCAAGATGGGACCCTGTTCGATGTGCAATTCTATAAAAGCAAAATAGCTATCTTTCTTCGAAAACACATTATGTAGGTCCTCTGGATGCATCTTGTAGCCAGCAGAGTCAGCAGCATCAAAAAATGATACGTTCTTGTTGTCAACTGTACTTTTGAGGGATTGAGCTAGTTCTTCGCTCCCTGCCATTAAGCGGCTGCACATTTTCAAGGAGCAAAAAGATGAGAATCAACAAATTAGGATCATTCATGCCACAAACGGCACAAATCAGAATTGATACTGTTGTTTAATATAAGATGTAAATTATGGTGAGAATGAGGGTCAACCTTCCCAAGCAGCTAATTCCAAATCGTGTAGGCTCCTCCGACGACGAGGGTGGAGAAGACGAAGTCGAGCTCGTTGAGGCCGAAGTTGGGGCGGGAGGCCATGTCGCCGAGCACGCAGGTGCTGACACCGACGAGCTCCTCCATGAGGACCTTGAACGGGAACTGGGGATCCGCAGCGACGCGGGCCGCCCATCCGGCGAGAAAGAGGCCGACGATGCCGCCGCGGCGGCCGTCACCCCCGGAGTCCGCGGCATCGCCAGATCCGCCGCCGCCACCGTAGGATTGCGGGGGAGGGGGCAGCTTACCTCCGGGGCCGGACGGGGAAGGGGATCGGAGGCGGAGGAGGGAGGACGAGGAGGCGGCTGAGAGCGGGGAGAAGCAGAGGTTAGCGGTGGGGGTGGGCCGGAGCGGGGGGAGGAGTCGAGGTGGGTGGCCGGGAGGAACTTGGCAGCGGCGAAGGCCGTGGAGGCTATGGCGATCGGGAGCGGAGG
The DNA here is from genome assembly GCA_017311315.1 of Dendrocalamus latiflorus. Taxonomy (NCBI): domain Eukaryota; kingdom Viridiplantae; phylum Streptophyta; class Magnoliopsida; order Poales; family Poaceae; genus Dendrocalamus; species Dendrocalamus latiflorus. Next base: position 3,643,161 of record CM029659.1, read on the forward strand.
CGCGGGCACGGCGGCCAGAAGGCGGCGTGGGGGTGCCCGGATCCGGGCCAAGGTGAAGACGGCCAGACCAGGCGGGCGAGCGCACGGCGCGGCGGCCTCGGGCGACGGCGCGGCGATCTCGGGCGCTGGAGACGGCCGGATCCGGCGAGGAGTGGGTGACGGCCACGGGAGGCGGTCGGAAGTCGGCGGAGAGCGCCGAATCCGGCGGTGGAGAGGCTGGATCCGGCGGCGAAGAGCCTGGATCTGGGCTTGCCGGTGGTGGAGACGGCCAGATCCTGACGGCGGCGCGATGCAGAGGCGCGCGCAGGCGGCGGTCGGCGCGGCCGGTGCAGAGGCGGGCGCAGCCGGATCTGGCGCACGCGACCTTCGGTGGCCTCGGGCGGACCGCGAGCAGCCGAAGAAGGCCGGATGTGGCGGTAGAGCGCCGTGAAGAGGTCCTCCACGGCGACATCGATGTGGTGGTTCGCTGCGTGGGTGTGTGGTGGGGGTGCCGCTCACGCGTGACGAGGGCGGAGGCTGCGAGGAAACGTGGTTCGCTGCGCTGTGCGTGGGCGCGGGGTGGGTACCGGTTCAATGATGTGCATGATCCAAATAATTTTGACCTTAGGATTTTCAATGAGTAAGAGAAGAAGGCTTGAGGAGAGATCCAGGACATTCATTTGTATGAAGTTGGAACCCTTTGGTACACAAATCTGGGTGGACTTAGATTAGGCATGACTGTAGAGGTGATTGAGGGGGTGGCTTTAGTAAAGAAAATTTTGGTGTATTATAGAGTAGGGTAGATTATTGATGCAGAGGAAGCGAAAGTCTTGGCGTGCAAAGAAGGGGTTTAGTTGGTGGTGGAATGGCTTCAGCAACCGACTATCCTAGAAATGGACTGCGCACCAGTGGAAAAATGCTATCTCAAGCTACTTTGCAGCGGTCAAGACTTACTTTTATCATTTATGAAGTTTTGGAGGTAGGTAAACATTTACCAACGTTTGATCCGACAAACAAAGAGAGAACAAAATTGTATTGCTCATGAGCTCGCACAAATGGCAAAATGTACAAACAAATGTGCGGTTTGATGGGACGAGTGTCCTTCTTGTGTTGAGCATTTAGTTGCTCAGGATTGTAATTCTCTTCTTGAGTGATTTATAAAGATCTCTTTTCCTCGCAAGAAAAAGGAATTGCACAAAAAATATTTTTGATGCTCTGCAGGAGTTTTGAAGGAAAAATACTTTTTGATTGCCAATTAGAGGGAGAAGAGGAGATATAAAGAGAGATGTTGCCTATGACTTCCAAGAGGAAATGAAAACATAAGGTTTAATCAAATGTTTGGAATCCTCTAAAAATAGAGAAAATAAAGAATTCCTATAGGGATTTTCAAAGCTAATCCTACAACCCAAAGGCTTTCGTAGGAAAAATTCGCGTTGGTCCAAATCCTATGATATTCCTGGAAAAACCCTATGTTCCAAACGAATACTAGTTGGACCGATTCTCACGAGTTCCAAACGAATACTAAGCTGAAAAATGCTAGACGCGGCCCACAGCATCGTGCCACCCACCATGCGGCCAACGGCCCATTGGTGCTGGGCCCTCATACGACCAGTCGGCCAACGGCCCATTAGGGCACGCCTTGGGTTGCCGCTCGTGGGAGATTATGGGCCGTCGGTGAGCTCTGCACGGTGTGGCTTCACGTGAAGACGTCGCGTCACGTGAAGACGGAGATTTAGTTGTAGTGTTTCCCCCAGAGTTATAGTATGTTTTGGTGTTGTTGCTCATGTTGATTTTTCCACTACTTGTTTAATTCACATTTTTATTTATTCAACTAATTTCCTTGATTTGTTCCACCTATATTTTTTATTTTGTTCCACTAATAGTCTTGAATTGTTCCACTAGTATGTTTGATTTGTCCTATTAATATTTTTTATTCTACTAATAATCTTGAATTGTTCCATGACTAGTTTGATTTAATCTACTAATAGTCTTGAATGGTTCCATGAGCAATTTTTATTTGCTCCGCTAATATTTTTTTGTCTCCATAATAGTCTTAAATTGTCCCAATAGAAGTTTTGGTTTGTTCCACTGATAATCTTGAATTGTTGTGTAGCATCACAAATCCTAGGGGATGCAAAAGGGGGGAAATTTAAAACTTTTTGCATGCATATTATTTCCTTGGTTTTGATTGGAGGTTCTTTGGAAAAGTAATTTGCAAACACAAATTTTTGAAAATAAATATACATTGAATGCAATTCAATTTGAATTCAAAAATTGAATAAAAAAAAATATGATCTTGAAGTGACCTAGGAGAATTCGCAATAGAAATCATCTAAAAACTCATAAATATAGTCATGGCACTAGAAATAAAGTTTTGAAGATGTTTGAACATGTTCTTGAATTTATTTAAATCAAAACAATGCATAGTACATATAACAGTAGCCTTCCATGTATTTTTTTTAGAAAAATCCAAAATGATCTACTCTGTGTCAGGAGCATCCACAAACATTTTCAAAATTTTTAGAGCTCATATGATGTGTCTAAAAATTCCTCAAACCCTCAGCTTACCTTAACTCTCTCTCGCTGCCATGTGGGCCCCCTGAGTCAGGAGTTGTCTTCCACCTTACTTGTGCCTGCGTTAGCACCAGCTCTGCTATGCCATGGCTGATACCGCTAGTTTTGGATGTTGCCCAGCCTCAATCACCCATCACATCACCATGCCGAGTTCCCCTCACCTTTGTCCCTTATGTGTGTCGTACGTCACCGAGCCAAACCAAGTCATGCAGCTTCGTCATGCTCCTAAGTTCTCACGAGTCAATCACATCCATACCATCTCTATAAAGCCCTCTCAACTACACCATGATCTTCCTCATCTCGCCCTCGCTCCATTCCCACGAAAACCCAAGCTTCTAGCTCTTCCTTTTGCCTGGAATGCACCATCTTCCTCTGCGCTGGTGAGCATGCTCCGCCAAGCCTCATGATGGCTCGAGCTTTCCAGTGGACCACTCCTCTTTCTAACCACATCATCTTAAGTTCCATAGCCCTAGATATTTTCTCCTCATTTAATTTTGTGAATCATGCAGATGCCCACCAGAATCTAGTCGTCTTCTTCATCTCTGGTTAGTAGCGTCACTGTTAGCTATTCGTCTTCTTCGGTGAGACCTAGCCTAATCCCTTGCCCCTAGAGCATCCTCAGCTCTTCCCTGAGCTCATGCAACTGTAACATCCCAAAATTTTGAAATTCGAAAATATGAATTTCTTGAATTATTTTTGCAATGTATTTTATTGGAATTTGGAGTTTATGGTATTCTTCTGAAATTTGGTTGAGTTTCCATAAAGTTAAAAGGTCAAGAAAGAAATAAACTTGTTCAAATAATAGGAAACTAAAATTTTAACTACGAATCTGAAAAGATGATCCAGTATAAGAAGAGGGAAACCTGAGTTAAATAAATATATGTATAATCTTATTTTGAAAAATAATGGCATAAATAGCAATAAAAGTAAATGAATATAAATATATGTATGTAAAATTTAGTGAAATAGCAAAATAACAGTATGTGAGATTATATATATACATATACACACATAAACCTTAATTAATAATAATATTGTATACCCTCATTTAGTAGCTAAAAATTTAAAGTTCAAATTCTAAATACCATGCAAAAATCAGTAATTCATGAAACAAGAATTTAAATTAAAAATATGAAATTTCTAAACCAAGCCTAAGCATTTTTCCTTCTCTTTTTCCGTTACCATTTCCTTCCCTTAATCTTACTGCCAGGTGGGCCCCCTTCTTCCTCCCGTCTCGCTCACCTCTCTGCCCCGCGCTCACTCTTTCTTCCCCGTGGCGCGCAAGCTCTGTCGACGCCAGCGGCCTGCCCCGAGCTGTCACGTCTACTCGCAAAGCTGCAACGCTGCGCCGTGTAGTCACGCCCGTATCGCCCCAAGATCACGCCACAGCCGCCCGGTCACATTGCCTGTCCCCGTCGCCTGCAGTCGCTGCCTGCCCCGCCGCCCGGTTGGCCCCGCTTGGCGCCAGCACTCCCGCCGCTTATAAGACCCGGCCGAGGCACCCCATCGCACCGTCCTACTCCACTGATCCTCCTCCCCAAAGGAATCGAGTTTCCCATGCCGCTATCGCCGTCGGCGGCTTTTCTCCCCCAACTCCGGCCGGCGTGTAATCTACCGCTCGGAGCCACCCCAGTGCAAATTCCTCTTCCCTGGAGCACCACAAGGAACCGGCGACGTCATCCCGACCATCCTCCGAAGCTTCCCGGGCCCGAGCACCTCCTCCACCGCGCGCCTCCGCCGCCCGAATCCGCCTCACGCCACCGACTCGCCGTGGTGTCCCTCCGGCTCGGCCAGCTCCATGGTGAGCATCCCCTTACCCCCTTGTGCTCCCCCGGCCGCCCAATTCTCTCCCCTTCTTCCCAGTCGCCGGCGCCCCGATCCACCTCCATCGCCGGCCGCTCCGAGCTGACGCCCGCCCGCCTCGCCGCCGCTTCGACCACTGCGTCGCCACCACTAGCTTCCTCCAGCTCCGGGTGACCCATTTTGCCGGCTGCGCCAATTCCCCGGCCGCTCCTCACCGGCGCCGCCGTCGGCCATGGCCACCCGAGCAGGCATGCTCTGTTTTTGAGCTCTGTCCGCGCGATGCTTCTTTGAATTTGCCACCCCTTCCCATGTCAGCCAAAGGCTCCCGCCTACTTGGTTAACCCAGCCAAGGCGATAGCACCATTGCCCAGATCCTAGGTTCGAATCCGGCCGGCTGCACTGTCTCCACCTCTTTTTATTCTAATTTTTGTGGTTCATATCAAGTAAGAAAAATCATGGAAAATCTAGAAATAATTTAGAAGAGCCAATAAATTTAATTAGGGTAAAAATAAGGTTTATTTGATTATTTACTATATGAGCAACTAATGTAGCTTAAATATTTATTTGAGGTTTAATTATGAATTGAGAAGCATAAATAAAAGGTGGTTTTGTATAAAGTCCAAATCTGACAAGGAGCCTACTTAAAAATATATTCAAGTTAAAATTTAAGAAAATGCATTGAGTGTTATGATAAAGCAACAAGAACCAAAGCTTTAAGTAAAAAGATTATCCTCACTCATAAATAAATGTATGTCATACCATTATCATGCAAGCATAAAATAAATCTTAATAGTAGGATTAATTAAATTAGGTCCCTTCATAGAATAAACTAAACAATGGGGTGTGACCATAAACATTTAAATTAGAAGATCATATTAACATATAGTTACTAAAATATAATAGCCCTAGGGTATTGTACATTAAAATGACCGAACCAATATATGTAAATACTCTAAAGTAAACATGTAACCATTAGCACAAGTAATAAGGATTGCATAAATTGATACATGCCAAGTTTTACTCAGATAGCTAAGTTTAAGCTAAAACTAGAAATAAGGTTAAGCACGGGTAACTAAATCATAGATAAAATAATGATACTAATAATTAAATCTTAATACTAGATTAATAAATAAGAATGATGAGCACGAAATAATAAGATATGACTAGTGACAACTAAATGCACATGAAATATCACCCCATAAAATGCTATACACATAGACTCAAAAATTAATTCAGTAAGCCAAAATGCCCTGAATAATAACGCTCGACAAAATAGTACCTACTCGTAGGTCCATTCTAACTCATGGAACTTCCTTGATAAATACAAAAATAATAAAAGAAATTATTAATAAAAGGTCAAGGCTCGCTTTTCCCCAATCGGCCATGTATGGCCACCTTCCTTTCCCGAAAGCAAATAATTCCTGTAGGTACACCTTCACTTTTGATCCCTCGTATTTCTAAAATTTTCCCTCACGGTAAAGCATTCAGACAACTCGTCCTCCTGCTCAAACCCAACTACCGCGGTGCTTGCAAACACATCAACCTAAATCATCCTTCTCCAACCATAATAAATGTATAATTTAAAGAAAATCGAGTATTTAAAGTGATTGGATTTATTTGGATCTCTTGAGTTATGTGTTTTTATTTGGATTCAGTCGCTTATCGCATAGTTAGAAACTGGAGCTCCGAAGAATCATGGATCAAGCAAGACCAAGATCAAAGTGTAGAAAAGACCAGCAGAACAGCCCCCTCAAAATGAGACAGCTTTGAGAGAGCACAAGACCGCGGCAAACCGCGCCAGGCGAGTCAATACTCTGATCATGTTGAACCTACGTTTTCTGCAAACTACTTTGGTTTAAATTATCAAATTGCATGCTATTATTTTATATGCAAATACATGTTAATTTAAGATTTTAGTTATATGGCCATTGCTTGCTTGATTAATATTACACCTCTTTTGGAATACTTGAATATGTGAACCTTGTCGCCTTAGCAAAATTATAATGGTAACTTTTCAAAAGTAAGTCCGTAATTATATGCTATGCTTAGTTTTAGATACTCATGGACGCGAGAGCGCCCAAGCCTCACTTTTAATCCTGAGAAAAATTGGTTGGGCAGTCATGGTGGGAATGACTGGTATATTTTGACATGATTATTTTATGCTCCCAAAAATCCCAACTTGCTTAAATATCTGGGCGGATTGGTTCGAGGGTATGAGTGTGGTGCAGTGGATGCACAAAGTGGGTTGTGGTAGAACAGCCCAGATAGCACTAAGGACTGAATCTTGTCATGACCTCCTGTGTAAAACAGTACAACCACAAGTCTGTAAAATACAACTTGGCTAAGTAAACTTATTGAAATCCCGGACTCATCTCACTGGTAGTGGATAGAAGTGGATACGCACGGGCAAGGGAGGCCCTAAGGGACACCAGTGGAGGGTGAAGTTTCCCAGCTGTCCTAACGTTGCAGGAAGTAGGAGCCCGGCTGCGTTAGTGGCTGTGGGAAACATCCCGCGCATAGATGGGACCCACCGCAAGTGGGCGGCTACCCATAAGGTAAGATGAGAGAAGGGATTAGATATTTTGAAAAGTCACTGTGATTGTCTGCTCAACCACACTTCTAAGGAATCGTGTGGGGCAACGAGTTGATTGTCTCTTGTGATGAAAGTGTACAAACTCTGCAGAGTCAAAACTATTCGAATAGCCGTGCCCACGGTCAAGGGCGGACATGAGAACTTAACCAGATATAGTTCTATTTCAAAAACAACTTTGTGGGTGGTAATGGAAAAAAAGTGGAGGGCAGTGGAAAGCCCTGATTTGAGAATTTCTGGAAAATTTGGAGATATAAAAATAACTATAGGAGATTAATCTTGATCAATGATATTCTTGGTGGATGTATACTAGTGAATTAATTGGAGCCAAACAGTTGAAAATAAGATTGAATATGAATGATTTCGGTGGGAATTTAGAGAGGAAGAGTGATGAATAGAAATTTCAAGATTGGATTATTAGGAATTTAGGACACAGAAGATATTGGTGGATTCAAAATGATTAATGATACTTGCTGTTTGGAGTCTTAGACAGCAATCAATTTAGAAAAAGTATATCCGGTGGATTAAGTAATGATGACACTCGCTGTTTGGAGTCTTAGATAGCAATCAGTAAGGTAAGTGTGTCCCTGGTGGATTAAGTCAATTATAGCAATCGCCGTGTGAAGTTTAGGCAGTAACAACAACACTATGATTTAATAATAATAGTGCTACCAAAAGCGATTTTTGGCAAATAAAATATCCCGAGTCTCTCCTTTGTTAAGCCATGCATACTATTTATTTGCATTTTGTGTATTGGCTCGCGGAGCACGGGGTTGGAGTGCTCACACTCGCTTTTGCAACAAAATTCAGAATCAGGAATCAAATCACCTCGCCTCAGCAACAAGATTGGACAAGCTGGCAGGGAAGATAAAGATGTCAAGGGCTAGGCCGCGAACCTCCAGTTGGCTGCCTGTGGGCATGTCCTGAAGGTCCCATCTGTGTGCTTCGTTCGGCCCATGAGTAAGTCTACTATTTTATTTATACTTCCGCATGATATGTAATTTGATGTCAATTACTGTAACTGTGTGCACTATCTACTGATCCAGGGAATGGTGCAGCTAGACACAGTAGATTCCGGATTATAAAATCTGGGTCTGACAGCAACCCTCTCTTGTAGCTCTCCCTTGCTGAGGTGCCCCCGCACCATGGCCGTCATCTGCGTCGCCGCTACTCACCATTGACCGGCCGCTCCGTCGCTTATCTGACATCGCCAACCTCCTTGGTATACTCCTGGTAGCCCCTAGATGCTCATGTGCTAGTTGGATTTGGAAATGCACCACTATAGCCTAGCCGTTGTAGTGGCCGTCCGTAACGCTGCCGCCATGGTCGCCACCGACGCTCTTCGGTGACAATTTGGTCTTGTTGAACCATGCCTTTGGCTTCACCAGACCCTATGTAATCCGTTTTGACCATGCTAATGTCAAGCCGTAGCTTCCCTCACCGCCGACGAGCTCACTGGAGCATAGCTCCGCTCGTCTCTGCTCTTCCTCTCATTGACAGTAAGCCCCGCCTATCAGGAAGGGTTAGTTTTGCACTAATGACACGTTCAAACTTAATGTGTATATGTGGACCTAGGTTAAATAGTTAATTGGAATAATATTTCAAATTGTGTTTAAAGACAGCGAGTATGATATTTAGGACCCATATGCTGGTAAGGTTTTAAAACATGAGAGTATGACTCGTAGGACCCACATGTCAGAATGCTAATTAGCTTAAACAACAGATTTGAACCTAATGAGTCTATGAAAAGTGAGCCCGGTAAAAATCAACTAAAGAATTTTAATTAAACCAAAAACTAAAATATGATGGATTATGGAATTAAATTTGATAAAGAGCATCTTTTGTGTGACAATGATAGTGTAGTTAAGATATCAAATAATCCAATGCAACACTCAAGAATTAAGTACATAGATATACGCCACCACTTCTTGAGGGATTATGTGAGCAAGGGAGACATCACAATTATCCATATTCGAACCGAAGACCAATTAGCGGACATCTTCACCAAACCTCTAGATGAAAGCCGCTTTTGCAAATTGAGGAATGAATTAAATGTTATAGATTACTCAAATATAGCTTGAACTCTTGCCTCATACAAATTTGCTCTTTTGGTGTTCATTTGAGGCATTTTACTTGAATTATCTCTTTTTCTCGGGCAAAAGTTCATTATTTTCATAAAAACTATGTTCTTAGACTAGCATTAGCATTATTAATGCATAATGATTTTTGAATGATCTTATTTGAGTGCAAAACTAGGGATCATTTGTATTTTTCTAATAAATAAAGTTGTAATTCTGAAAAGTTCCAGAAAATCGGAACTTCCGGAGTTATATCCATGTTACTTTCGATTTATCGGAACTTCTGGCGTGTTAAGAGCGGAACCTCCGGTTCCGGTAAAAATTTGTGCCCTAACTCTCAACCGCCACCCCCTGCTGTTTTGTCTCTTCTTCTTCCTCTCCCCTGCAAACCGCACTTTTCTTCTTCTTCTCTCTCTCTCCCCAAAACACCTCCTCCCAAACTCTTTGATCTTCAAATCCGCGGAGATTTCTTCGTCCTTGGGCATCTCTCCGCATTTCAAGGGTTCAACTCCCTCAAATCCACGAGGTAAAAGAGATCAAACCCTCTCCTTTATCTTGTTCTAAGAGCCCTAGGGCTAGGCTAGGTTTGATTGAAAATGAGATTGATTTTGTTGTGATTTCTTTGGGCAAATCAGTATATTTGGAGTATGATGATGTTTGCACATCCATCCCATGGATTAAATCCAGGAAAAACACCAAAAATTCGTAGATTAATTTGCCCTAGAAACGTTTCAGAAAAATCAGAACTATCGCCCGAACTCCCGGTACTACCGGAGTCCGGAAGTACCGAGATTTGACTGTCAGTACTACCGGATTTCCAGAAGTTCTGAAATTTGGCTGTCGGTACTTTCGATTTTCCTGAGAAAAATAACAACTTCATTCCTTCTTTCAAACCTTTCTTGTTTCTACCCTAGCTCATCCTTGTTATTCTTGCTTCCATTTTGAAGATGCCGAAGACTAAGAATGCCCCCCAAAAGGTGTATGCTGGAAGTCGCACTCCCTCGCGAGCAGGTCAAGCCTCGTCAGGGGCACTTCCAGAATCGGCACAAGCAGCTAGGGAGGACAGCGGCAAAGGAGTTGCCTCCAAATCTGAGAGTAGGTCTGAGTCAACTCATGAGGAGAGCATGGATTATGAGTCCTCAGATGAGGAAATGCCTGAAACAGAAGAGACTCAAGTGGATCTTAGAACCATCACCAGTGAGGACTATGCTATTCTGAGGCGGAGAAATCAATTTGTGCTTCCAATGAGCTCTCAGAATCCCAAGCAACTATATGGTCCATCCCGACTCTTTGCAAACCACAAGTATGTAGACTGGAATCACCGGTCATAGATTGACAAGTATGATGGCGCCTTCCGTCTTTTTCAGCGTGCAGGCATCCATCAACTTGTTGCACTACAGTCAAGCTATAATGAGGAGATCATTCGACAGTTTTATGCCACTTTGTATATCTCTCCCAACTTTGAGCACATATCCTGGATGACTGGGCACCAGCCTGTGGATAGCACCAAGCATGAGTCCGAGCTGGCACTCCATACCGAATCCAGCGCATTTGAGAAGGTCTACAGAAAGGCCGCTCTTCCAATAGCGGCATGCACAGAATATTATGATCAGCCGCTCCCCATTCCAAGTCTTGTAAACATGATCATAAATCATACTATTCTACCTAAGAGTGGCAACTATGACGACATTCGTGGCCATGCTTGGAATCTTATTGATTATATTATGAGAGGTCAGAAGTTTGATGTAGTGGACCTTCTCATTAGAGAGATAGCCTCCTCTAAGAACGACATAGTCAAAAGGATTAACTATGCCCCTTACATCATGGCTCTGATCATAATGAAAACTGGGTACCAAGGAGGGCTAAGGACAGTTTCATAAGGCTTACAAGCCTCGCGCAGATCCTCCCGTTCCTGCTACAGACGCGTGTGCGAGCGGGCGTAGAAAAAGGGCAGCGCATGGGCGGTCGGTGCTTTCGGCGGAGCGATTGGACAGCAGAGAGAGATGTGCGGTCGGATTCCTCGGTCGTGCAGTCGGCCACTCCACTCATGCGCTCGGAACCTGCATCACCCGGCATTGCTGCAATCGAGTCGTGCGGTCTCCAACCACACGACTAGCCGTGCGTCCCCTAGCGCACCATCAGCCACACGTTGAGTTCGCGCAGTTTCGCGCTCAGTCATGGAGCTAGAAACAGAATTGTCGTGCACAGAGGGCTATAATCGAGATATGTCCATCTGTCGGCAACCCACACCTGCTCCATCACCGCAACCACCCGCGATCCGGCGGCCGTTTCGTGACTTTCGTCCGTATTTTAGTCCTGGCGCGCGGGAGTTGAGTAGTTGACGAGTGGCGGTGCCCGTGGGGGGGCGCTCTCCTCCGCCGAACCCGGCGCCATCACGGAGCGCGACAAGGGAAAGAGGCTTCACGAATTCGTGGCGCGCTGCCTGCCTCATCCTCCCGCCCCGGACGGGTACAAAACCCCGATCCCCTCCTGCTCCTCCTCCCCCACTACCACCGAACCACGCCGTCAGATCTCTCCGCCCCCACTCGTCGTCTCCCGAGCCCTGAGCACCGCAGGTTAGTTGAATCTTTTCTGTAATTGATCCTCGGGTCGTGTGTTTCTTGCTTTGCTTCTCACACTTGCTCACCACGTGTTCGATGGAATAGCTGTGAGGTGTAAGTACGTGTGGTGGTTCTTGTTTGGGCCGATTCGAGACGGTGGTTTGGTTGATGCTAATCCACTAGTTGCTGCTAGCTGTGTTGCTGGTGGAGTACTTATGAGTGCTGGTTTAGACTCCGAAGCTTGTTGCTAAATTTTGTAGTTTTCTGTGAAGTTATGGAAGCTTCTTCTTACCTTACAGGAGCAGTACGAATTTGAGCAATAGTGCTTTGTACTGCCGGCATAATCTTGTTCCAGGAAAGGAAAAGGAAATCTGCTGTTCCTGAGGTGCCCTGAATGTTCTGTAGAATTTTCAGCACTGTGAAAAAGTTATCTTTTTTCCTTTTCCCCTGTCATGTCTGTCAGCAAGGTTGAAATTGTCAGACTTTGGGCCACTTTAAGAAATTCCGCAGTAAAGTCAATTAAACTGGCGCTGCAAATGCTACGGCTATCTCTCCCAATTCCGTTTTCTTTACACTAATATCCTAGTCTCTCTGCAAGCTTCAGTTCTGTAAGGAATTGCAGTTGGTAGTTTCAGTTCTCATGATAGAGATATTTCATAGTATCTCATTTCGCACATAAAGAAAGGTCTTAGGCTCTGTTTCCATCAGTTTTTGACTTTTGTCTTCTAATTTTTAGAAGTCAAAAACCGTTTGGAATATGTTAGCCTTTTACCACAGACTTTTTTCGTTTCCTTTGCATTCTCCATGAGATATAACGGTGTTTTCATTTTTTTGCTCTTTTTTCTTTATTTTCATTTAATTGAATGTTTCAGGGAAAAAACTAACAATATCTTATGTGCTATTTTAACCAAAAGCCAAAAGTTATAAAAAAAGCCAAAAGCCAAATTGAATGGCGTTTCCAGAATTTTAATTGGGTAGAGATGATGCATGCTCATTTAAACTCTTAGCGCATGCGTACCTTTTCTTTCTTGAGAAAGTATAGAGCATCAATTGTTGCCTGATGTCTGTTTTTTTTCCAGCGTATGTCTCACTTTATTCTGCAATAGTGTTATATATATCGTACCCAAATTATGAGGGTGAACATTCGCTTTTTCCTTGACCCGTGCATGGAAGTCTGAAACCTTGTGGTCTTTTCCTGTTTGCAGCTTAGCTATTGCTTGCTTGGTCCCTCGTCAAAATGCTTGACTCCCTTATCACTTACTCACCTTCAGTGGTAAGATTTAGATTTGTAAACAGTGGCATATAAATTAATCTCTTGGTGAAAAATAAGCATTCGGGTGAAAGGGTGTTAGGCATGTAAAGAACTTTAAAGAGCTGGAACTTTTGTTGTGCCGACATCTGCAAATCTTCTGACACTTTGCAAGGCACTGATCAGTTCTGTTTTATTTTGTTGGTCTAGGATCCAAAGATGGAGAAGAAGCCTGATGAGATAATTACAACCGGTGTTCTTGCAAGTCTGCAGAATTTTCTACGCAAATGCCTCATAGCTGTCCTCTCATATGGCCCAATGCCTAAACACATTGCTTTTATAATGGACGGTAACCGTAGATATGCTAAATTTAGAAGTATCAAGGAAGGCACTGGTCACAGGGTGGGATTCTCCACTCTAATTGCAAGCCTTCTCTACTGCTATGAAATGGGTGTGAAGTATATTACAGTGTATGCATTTAGTATCGACAATTTTAAACGAGACCCTAATGAGGTGCAGTCCTTGATGGAGTTGATGGAGGAAAAGATCAATGAACTATTGGAGAACAGAAATGTCATCAACAAGGTTAATTGTAAGATCAACTTCTGGGGGAACTTGGACCTGTTAAGTGAACCAGTGAAGTTAGCAGCTCAGAAGCTGATGGCAAGCACCGCTGAAAACACAGGATTGGTCTTCTCCGTTTGCATGCCATACAACTCGACTTCTGAGATTGTCAACGCTGTTAACGAGCTCTGTGCAGAAAAGAGGGGTATGATACAAAGAGAGCATGCTGGCAACTGTAATGTTCATGCCGCAAATAATGCTGTGCATTCCGAGATTTCGGTGGCTGATTTGGACCACCATATGTACAGCGCCGGTTGCCCAGATCCTGACATTGTGATCCGGACATCAGGCGAGACTCGGCTGAGCAATTTCCTTCTGTGGCAGACGACGTTTAGCCATCTGCAGAATCCAGACCCTCTGTGGCCTGAGTTCTCTTTTAGGCACCTTGTTTGGGCCATATTACAGTACCAGAGAGTTTACCCTTATCTAGAGCAAAACAGAAAGCTGGCTAAGAAGCAGCTGTGACGTCTTGTTTGGAAGGAAGGATGATGTGAATGACAGTATTGCAATACATATATTTTATGGTTTCTGTTGTATTAAATACTTTGTGCAAAATAATGAGAATAACATAAAAATTGAGTCATACATATATCATGCATTTGTGTTGTTCTTTTTGTTTACTACACCTTCAAATGTACATGATATGTTAAATAGAAGAAGAGTAATTGACAAATATATATACTATATATACACATTGTATTTTTTGTTTAGTATATTCAGGCTATCAAAAGCCGAAAACGGCTTTTTTTGAAGAAGGGGGATGATGCGGATACAGACATGCATAATACTTTTCAGTTAAATATATTATTTAACTAGAAAGAATTATTGAGTCACACTAAATATTACCAGGTGAACTCTAATTTTATTATGTCTCTAATTATTATACTTGAAGATACAGAATTAATACTATTTTATTTAATTATATGTAGGCTTATATTCGATCTGTACGAGTTTAAAGTAAACATGAAAATAAAGATGGCACCAAGAGGAAGATCGGGGCCAAAACTATAGAGAAACACCAGGCTTCAAACCTATACAGTCTACCCAGTACAAGCCTTGCGGCCTGCTTAATTTAGCCCAAAATCTGGCCATGTAATCACGGTTAATGTCTTGAGTCCAAAACAAAAGTCCAGTCGTGTGTTACTCGTACTGTGAGTCCGACTCGGAAGCAGCCAGCCCTAGCTTACGGAACGCAGAACGCTATATATATAGCGCCGCCTTGCATCACGTACGGGGGACGGCGACTAGAGACGAGATGAGAAATCAGAAAACAGTAGATGACTAGATAACTTGGAGATGGGTTTTGTACATGATTTTTGATATTTTGATCCCAATCAAATTTAGTAGAGAAAGTTGAGAGTTCTTGCAAATTGAGATCGTTCAACCTTTTCGCTGGAAATTGGGAACGTGACAGGGCTTTCACTTGGTGGTCGTGAAGTCCGGCGCGTGTGATTTTGCGAATGGCCCTGATCAACTCGGCTTCGGCTTCTGGCTTCTGGCTTATTTTTCACTATTCATAAGTTTCGTCTTTTTCTGAACTTTTGGCTTTTTGTTGAACTTTTTTGCTGATTCTTTTTTTCCCGTATTTGTTTGTATTATACGTAATGGGCTAACATATTTTTTTATTTTTAATTTTTTTAAATTTAATTATGCTAAATAAGCCTCTGTCAGCTACAGTGCTTTTTTCAGCCAGCTACAGTGTTTTCAGCCATAAGCCACGAGCTTTTCAGCCAAACCGATCACCACCAAAGAGCGTTCGTTCTTGCATTGGCAACAGAGGATCGTTACGATTCGAGAGGCTGCACGTGAGTATTCAATTCTATGTTGAAAAGATTGGACGATCCCGTATTAAAGGAGATAGATATATAGCAAGAAGAAGATAGCCATACGTCAACCTGTCCAAAGCGCTCTCTTTTATTTTCCCTTAAATGGGAAATACCAAAAGGATAGTTATGCTATTACGGACAGGTCAGACGTGTATTATGGATTCTCCATTTTGCTACTGTATAACTTTAGCCTGTTCGAACTTGTACCAACCAATGTAATGACCCCATGGCCGAGAGGCGAGAGCTACATGCTTCCTGGGCTAGGCACGATCTAAATACCAGATTAAATAGTAGTATTTGGTCTAAGCAATGTGCATTTCTCTCATTATCGAGTGTTTTACAACCAAAGTTTTAAAGGGCCCGTTAAATCCGGCTTCGGCTAGCTGCTTTTGATTTTTAGTTGTTAACTTTTGATTAAAATTGTAGTATAATAGTTGATAGTTTTTCTGAGTTATTTGATTACAGAAAAAAGAAAAACATCTTTAGTTATATATATCTCACGAACAATATAAAGAAAAAAGCAAAAAAGGCAAAAAAAAAACTAAAATAAAAAGCCGGTTTTTAGAAGGCGGAATCCAGTAGCCGAAGCCGGAAACGGGGTTACGTTTTCCAATTGTCATTTGTGCTTCAAGGACTGATGGTTTGCACGAAATCGTGTAACGTTCACACGAAAGCGACCGACCACCGCTCGGTGCTTCTACTCCCGTTCTGCGCAGGAAGGGCGTTTCTTACTCGTTCTGCAGCGGTCACCCGTCAAACCCAGCGCCGCTGATTCGCCGCATCTTCCGCCGCTGGCCGGAGCCTCCCACGAGGCCACAGCTAGGGCTGTAAAAAAGCTCGAAATTCGTGAGCTACTCGAGTTCGACTCGCTCTAGGCTCGATTCGAGCTCGATTCGAACTCTAAACGAGCCGAACTCGAGCTTGATCTCAAGCTCACGAGCTTCACCGAGCCGAGCTCGAATAGTTCGCGAGCCCCGATTCGAGCTTAAATAGTAATATATATTAATTCTTACCGAGTTTACTCGAGCCGAACTCGAGCTCGAGCTTTTCTTGTTGTTGAAAATTAGTGTATATTTGAATTATTTTAACCGTTATCGAGCTTAATAGAGCCAACTCGAACTTAAAATTTTCTTATTATTGAAAAATAGTGCATAATAAGTTATTTTAATTGTTAACGAGCTTCAACGAGCCGAGTTCGAGCCTACTCGAGCTTAGACCGAGCCGAGCTCGAGCCCAGATCCAAGCTCGGACCCCAACTCGAGCTCGGCTCGAGCTTCTACCGAGCTCGAGCCTGGAAGGTCAAGCTCGCTCGAGCTCGGCTCGTTTACAGCCCTAGCCACGGCCTCATCTCGCTCCCGCCTCCGCTCCCCAAACCCGCGCACGGTCAAACTCTACCCCAAGCCACCCTAAACCATATCAGAGAAGAGCCCTATCAATAGCTAGGTGAAGACGAGTGCCTTATCCTCGGACCTGTGCCCAAACAACTATCACAACATTAGGAAATTTTTAACAAGGGGAATGTAGAAAAATAGGTGTTAGCATTGATACTTCTATAAAAAGTACATGTCATGAGCTTGCCCTTCTAATTTGCAGTAGAATTTAATCTTTGCGTTATTTTGATATAGCGTGCTTCATATTTCTCACTCTGCTGTATTATCATGCAGTGAGAACATTACTCTACTCAACTGTCTCCACATGAAAGAATGCAACAGAAAATATTGTTCTCAGCGTACTCTTTCTTTCAACACCAAGAACCCTTTCTTTCGACACCAAGCAATTTCTGAACAATGCAACAATTTCACTGCTGTAACTGCTCTTTTCCCTTGATTCACCTTAGAGAAATAATCAAATATGTTGGAGAATTGAAGGTCCATGAAAGAGGAGATCAAGGTGCTTGCAGGTTTTCCTCATTTGCAACTCACCGGGGCTACATATGCATTAGAAATTTGTCACAAATTCAACCATCTTTGCATTTTTGAGAACAGCCTGTGATAGAATAATTGGAAAGTTTAGGTGTTGTGGTAGTTGTTTGGTACGGGTCTAAGGACCGAAGGTAGAACTCTTGCCCTCACCTAGCCACCGGCAGTGCTCTTCCTTGACGTGGTAGAGAAGCTCTGAGGTTTTATACCCAGGAAGACAAGAGATCACCCGCCAAGCTCGACGGGGCTCTCCCCGATGAACAAGGAGGCTCTGATCTTTTTGCCAACCAGTTGGGGACAAACTTTGGTTTATTATTACTTAATCATAACGGGTACAATGCTGGCCTTTTTATAGGGATGACTAGATTTGACCCTAAGAAAGCTATCCTAATACTATGGAAACTAATACTTAATAATAAGGAAACTAATTATTCAAATCCTATTATTAGTTTTCTTATTATTTGGATTTGTTTCCTTTTATATTTATTCCATGTATCAGGGATAAGTTTTCTATTATTAGTAATTAGTTTCTATAGTATTGGATAGCTTTCTTAGAGGTCAAGTCTAGCCATCTCTATAAACGGAACAACATTGTGCCTCTTATAATTAAGCAAGAATAAACCAAAGTTAGTCTCCAACCGGTTGGCAGAAAGATCAGAGTCTCCTTACTCGTCGGAGAGAGCCCCGTCGAGCTTGGTGAGCGATCTCTCATCTTCCTGGCTATCAAGCCTTAGAGCTTCTTTATTATGTCAGAGAAGAGCCCTGCCAATGGCTAGGTGAAGACGAGTGCCCTATCCTCGGACCTATGCCCAAACAACTATCACAACATTAGGAAATTTTTAACGGGGGAATATGGAAAAATAAGTGTTAGCATTGATACTTCTATAAAAAGTACATGTCATAAGCTTGCCCTTCTAATTTGCAGTAGAATTTAATCTTTGCGTTATTTTGATATAGCGTGCTTCATATTTCTCAATCTGATGTATTATCATGCAGTGAAAACATTACTCTCCTCAACTGTCTCCACATGAAAGAATGCAACAGAAAATATTACACTAGTAAGTTATAAAAAAAACCTTTACTGTTTGATATTTGAACATGCCTTTCTTTGCTATTAGACTTCTAGTACTCAACTAATCATGTATTAATAATGCTACAGTTACTATCTTGGTGTACATATTATGGTGTTTTATAGGGTTATTAAAGACTTGTTAATGCTTATAAAGTCGTACTTAAATCTTGTCAATTCATTTCAGAACCTAACATGCGTTCCACACAATTTTTTTAGTCTCGTCCTCATCATCTGATCATAAATCATAAATGCAGATCCTATAGCTTCCTTTTCTGTAAACTGTGGTGGCAAGCAATTGGCAACTATGTTCTGTGACGATGACTACACTGATCTTGGAGCAGCGGGCTTTCATGTTAATACTGACAGTCAATGGGTAGTTAGTCATGTGAGTTCTGATCCTTTTAATGACTCTCCTAGTATTGTAAATACAAGTCAAGCTATTCTGGGAACAGATATGCCTGAGCTCTATAAAACAGCAAGAACATCAACAAGTGCTTTGTGGTACTATGTGGTCGTTTTGGCTAATGGGAAATATACATTTCAACTCTTCTTCGCAGATATAGTTATAGAAAGTCAAATAATTTATGGACCAGGAAGGCGTTTATTCAACATTGATATTCAGGTTTGATCTCTGTGTGTGTGTGTGTGTGCGAAATCATAAAGCAAACAAATATATTATCCAGTGAAGTCCATGTGAGCCAAAAAGAATTGTCTGATAAACTGCAGGATCAGAATATCAGGGCAGATTTTGACATTATTAAGGAAGCCAGGGTTCCCAGAATTGCCACTAACATAACTCATGAAGTGACACTGGACAACTCGATACTCAAAGTACATCTGTATTGGGATGGACGAGGCACATGTTGTATTCCATCTGAAGGAGCTTATGGGCCTCTGGTGTCAGCAATAAAAGGTAATTACAGTACATACACAGCACTTTGTTGATATATTTTTCTGTTTACGGAACAAGCATTGGCTGGTAAGGAGATATGCTCAATTTCCGCAGTTTTCCGCCCCCAAGACTCGAACAACAGCCCCCCACCGGCGCCACATTCAGCACGACAGTATGAAGAGCGAAGAGGAGTGGTTGCTGGCAAGGTTCCAAATACTGGAACCGGAAGAAATCCCGGTCGGTGGCCGGTAATGGTAACCGGCCGGTTACCGGAAAAACCAGTAAAAAACCGGTCAAAATTTGAAAATCAAAATTTAAATTTTGAGATGTTTTGAAACCGGTAACCGGAAAACCCGAAAAAAACTGGCCAAAATTCGAAAATCAAATATTGATACCGGTTAGTTTTTTTGGTTACCGATCTCCACCGGTAAAAACGGTTACTGGCGGTTACCGGCCAGTAACCGCCGGGATTTCGAACCCTGATTGCAGGCATTGCAACGCTTTGCATAGCTGCCGCAGTGATTTCTTCATCCATCGTTTACCTCTGGTGGATATGGATTTCGCTTGTAAAGCATCCAAAGACATGAGGTGTTCAAATTAAATGTGCATAACCTGTTCTTCTGTTTTCTTAGCCTGAGAATGATCCTCTGTATTTGTATGTGCGTTGAGCTTGGTTGGGACTTTGGACATGAACATCTGTACAGGAAAAAGGTACTGCATGACGTGAAGAGGAAAACAACAGCATCGATGTACAGTTCGGTTTGTGTTCAGGATTTTTAGGTCTACTTTTGTTTCTCTACCATGGATGGTAAGTTTGTAACAAACGAAGTTGTCTTTAAGATTTTCTGCGAATGTTGCACACATGTTTATTTGTTTATTAATGAACCTTATTTTTTACGTAGTCGGCCTTATATTGAATGTCTATTTCGGATATGTTTTGTTGGCTATCACATTTTGCCAAACTTAACTATGGCAAAGTGTGGGCCACACTTTTTATGGTTGAGAAATTAGCTACTATAATTTAAACAAATGATTGTAAACAAATGAGTATAATAGCTAATGTAACTAAGAAAAGGTAACACGTCACAACTCATGATTATGACAATAAGCCAAATACATATCACTTGTCACAAAAAAAAGTCAAACTTGGCTAATATGAGTTTGGCAAATTATAGGAATGAAACAAACATGCCCGACATCTTAGTGCTTAATGTTTTGTATGTTGTTTGACCAGAAATTTTTTAGATTTCCATCTAGAAATTGAAGACATCCATTTGGATTTTTGGTTGTCAATTGCAATATTTGGAAACTGAATTTTTGGAATTTTCAACAGCAAAATTTCAACTCGGCTCACACGTCTCTTCACCTGACGGTTGAGATTTTCTAAGGTGAATTGCACAAGTGATGTGGACATCTTGTCTAGTTTAAAACATATGATTTTTTTTGTTTCTACGAGAATTAAACTATTTTCTTATGAAATTTCGGCTTTCCAAACAGGGCGTCGGCACTTCAATGCTTCCCAGAAACAAAGATCACATTTTTAAAACATATTTTTGATGTGCCTAATTTGCAGCTATCTACCGATTGCTTTAAGATTCGTGAAATTTAGTTTTAAGATAGTACGGAAGCACTATTCCGAAATATGATTTTTTCCCCATCATATATTTAGCTCGAGATTTATTTTATTTTATTGATCTATTTAGCTCGACATTTTTAGAATCTGAGATGAATTCAAACATAACGTTGAATGTGTTTTATAGTTTTTCCTTGTAGAATTTTGCTTCAATTGCTAAACCAAAATAAAAGCCGACGCACGAGCCTTTTTCTCTTCTTGCATCGCAAGTAGATCGCTGGTTAACCTCTCGCCCTAGTCGCCTCCCCACTTCCCCCAAATCCCCAATCTGACAAAGCAGCTCCCCAATCTCTCGCCGCCGCCGCCGCGATGTCTCGCCGCTACGACAGCCGCACCACGATCTTCTCGCCGGAGGGCCGGCTGTACCAGGTGGAGTACGCGATGGAGGCGATCGGCAACGCCGGGTCGGCCCTCGGCGTCCTGGCGGCCGACGGCGTGGTCCTCGTCGGCGAGAAGAAGGTCACCTCCAAGCTCCTCCAGACCTCCCGCTCCGCCGAGAAGATGTACAAGATCGACTCCCACCTCGCCTGCGCCGTCGCCGGGATCATGTCCGACGCCAACATCCTCATCAACACCGCCCGCCTCCACGCCCAGCGCTACGCCCTCGCCTACCAGGAGCCCATCCCCGTGGAGCAGCTCGTCCAGTCCCTCTGCGACACCAAGCAGGGATACACCCAGTTCGGCGGCCTCCGCCCCTTCGGCGTCTCCTTCCTCTTCGCTGGGTGGGACAAGAACCACGGGTTCCAGCTCTACATGAGCGACCCCTCCGGGAACTACGGTGGTTGGAAGGCCGCCGCGGTTGGGGCCAACAGCCAGGCCGCTCAATCCATGCTCAAGCAGGACTACCGCGATGGCATGACACGTGAGGAGGCCGTCGCCCTCGCGCTCAAGGTCCTGAGCAAGACCATGGACTCGACCAGCCTGACCGCTGAGAAGCTGGAGCTCGCTGAGGTGTTCCTGCAGCCTGGCACCGGGGAGGTGCAGTACCAGGTGTGCTCCCCTGATGCGCTTGGGAAACTGCTCGCCAAGTCTGGGCTCACGCAGCCAGCGCCTGAGGCGTGATGTGCTGGTTTGCTGTGGCTTGTGATGCCTACTTTCTCTTAGATGGCTTAATCAGTTATGCTTCTGCTGTCTAAACTAAACTATTCGACAATTATGTGTTTTAATTTTACGTCGAACATGCTTGATCGCTTAATGCTTTATCTATAACAGTGGATTGTCTTGAATTTGTTTGAACTTATGATTTTTGTCTACAATGCTTGATTGCTATTGTGATTAGGGAGTATGGGAATCAAGGGCACAGGGAAAACTAAGTTGAGATCTATTTATGTTACCATGACAAATTAAGCAATCAGGATAAAATGAAGTTGAGATCTATGTATGCTACCTACTTACCATGACAAATTAAGCAATCGGGATAAAATTAAGTTGAGATATATGTATGCTACCATTATAAATTAAGCAATCAGGATAGTATTACTGTTGCCATCAACTGTGCTTAGTAAACCAGCCCAAATTGTGGGTAGTTCTGGTGTTTGGAATTACATATAGAACTTGTGAATATGACGCCCAGCATCTTGGATAGTTGGATTTGTTTAATAATTCAATCCTCTATGTTATTTACCCAGGGAAAGGTTAGTAATGTGTGGGAAACATGGTTTAAGATTGTAGACTTGCATCTTAGTTGGTACATGATTTCTTGTTGCTTATGATAACGTTGGCAAAAATGATCAGTTAAGAACAAAAGATGATGGAAAGATGAAAGGCACTATTTAGGAATCTTATGCCTTCTTTCTCTATGGTAGACACTCCCCACAATAAGAGAGGAATCTTTGGGCAATATATACACTTGATGGCATGCTTTGGATGATTTAATAAGTATTTCAGTGCTGACCCAAACTTTGTAAGGCTCCTCTTATCTGGAATTTTGTTAATCCTCTTGCCTGGAATTTTATTGATGGTTCATATATATTGGTCTAGTGGATTAGTTAGTTGGGTTCTATTTAGTAACTTAATGAGCATAACATACTGCTCTGTAGTCTTGACTGTGATGCATTCCTGTTAGTGCTAATAATTTTTATCTGAATAAGTTATTTCTGTTGGACTTTACTGGATGCTGAATCTTGATGTGATGTTGGGCACAGTAAATTTAGTCAAGCATTCTGTGGGTTCAATGCCAACAGAAGAATTGTACATCTAGCTATTGTTATGAATTTGTGTTGGCTGTGTCCTTTCTAAATTAAACCTTGGGCAGCTCAATGCTGGCTGCGAGTCTTGATGTTACTAGTTAGCTCGGAAGCAGTATGCCTTTTTTGGGGATGTAGCTTTCGAAATGCCTAAATTCCTGTGTCTGACATCACATGAGGTGTTGGGGATATCCCCGTACTTAGATCTACCTGATCAAAATAGCATGTTATTAAAAGACAACATTTCATGGAGTGGAGAACAAAATTTGCAATTTCTGGGGCATATAAAGGGTGTGGTGTCACCTATGATCATCCTGTGAATTGGCTGGAGATAATATTTTGTGATGTTGTGGAACTGAAACGTTATTTCAGTTGACTGTAGATGTGCTGGTGGTTTGCCCGAACATGATTGGTAGGATATTACTTCTTATTTGGTTGTGGTGGTATTTCTGTAATCAGGTTTTGAACAATATCATCTGGCTTTGAGGCAATACAATTGGATGTAGTCTGAGATAATGCCACCAAAGTTCAGGTTCTTATGGTTACGACTTGCAATGAAGTTTCAAATACCATGCTTGCATAATCTACTGCTCTCGCCTTAGTAGACCCCATCCTGTTTTTTGTTGCGTAGCATAATCCTTGCTCTTGATTTGGCATTTTCTGCACCTACAATTATATTGTGAAGATTATAGTTTTGGCTTACAGAAATATCCTGCTTCCTCCCTTGTTTTGCTCTCATAGGAATCGCATAATACTGAGCTATCCAAGATCCAACAGTTTTGAAGTAAAAAGTCTTGAACTGTCTTTGATTGGGCAAGGATCATGTTTGGTTCCCTTGCCTAGCCTTGCTTTTGGGCAAGCTGGCAAGGTGAGCAGTTCCTTGCTTTTGAGGGAGGTCCTTTTTTTTGGTGATACCATGGAACCCTTCTGTGTTAATCGGGCATGCTTCATATACGACTTGTTAGTCTTAATAGGAATTGCTTTGTGTTGTGGCTGCAAGCTTGCAACAAGTATGGATCCAGTTTAGTGTTATTTTACTGTTGCTGACGAGCAGCGAGTTTGTCATCAGTCATCACCAAGGTCTGAAGTATTGAAAGATTCTGGCTTTATACTGTGGTTATGATTTGTGAGCTGATTTGGGAGAATGCTTCTCCGACCTGGTTGTCTAGTTGTCTTCCATGGCGTTTTCGTTGTTACTTATTAGTCGCATGCTAATTGTGACAATGAGCCGTGTCGCCGACGCGTCCTATCACTGTGTCAACCTCTTGAAATCGAATTATCAGAAGTTCTGGCTTTTGACAATCCGAGGTTTCCTACAAACTTGAATACCTGATAGATGTGAGATGTCTAATTGGAACCTTTCTACGCTCTAGTTTCTGAATCTTGTGTAACTGTGTTCTCTTGGTGGTCAGCTCAACAACATCGTCATGACGTGCTTTTAATATGTTACTAGTCAAATGTTAATTGATGTACATATCATATATAACAATTCAAATTGACATGTAAGCATTTCGGCCAATAATAATAAGATATTACGCAAAAATAATATACGCTAAATCTATTGTTGTGTAGAAGGACTATCCTGTTTTAATGTGTCGTGTAATTAATCAAACATCTTATGTGTGATTGAACAATGTATTGTCATAAACTTTGAGTTGAAATATATCAAATGAACTAAGCGGTACACTTATCTTGTTTTCGCTGCTGGCCATCTCACTGACAAGGGGTCTAGCTCATATGTCAAAGAGACAGAATTTAGTGGCAAAAATGAAATTACCTAAGTTAGTGGCAAGCACTGTACGAAGTGAAAAAAAGGCATTACAAGAGGGGCCGGTGACAATTATGACTTGAAAGATTAAAATTAACTGCTACTTTGATGCCCATGGACTGCATTGCTACTTCGATTTGATAGATCGGATGTGTTGAATAAGCTTATTCTAACTCATCTTGGAACACTGTACACAATACGTAGGATAGGTCACTGATCATGTCGAGTGTTACTTCTTACATTTATATGCAAGACATACAATAGATGCGGTATTTTCTGTCAGACTTGCCAAAAGAACTGTTATGCAACTATATGAGTAAAATCAATTGTATGGCCCTGCGGGCCAATGTACAGAATGAACCGGAGAAGAAATGTAATATCCCATCGTTGTAAACAATATCTGTCGATTATATCACATGACAAATAAGCTACTTGGTGTGCAGCAAAACTTCATTCGAAAAATATTCTCCGTCTCATGCTGTTCCAAAATATCTCAGTGACAAAACAGTAGGTAGAACGAAATATAGGTAAAATAAAAAGGGCCTTGTTATAGCATTGAATCGAAGTATAAGGAAAGACACTATATCGTAGCATAGCATGTGAAATAAAGTATAGAGAGAAACACTATATCGTAGCATAGCATGTGAAATACCATAGCAGCCAAGCACAAAACTAACCTTAAGATATTGGGACAGGCTAGGTGAAGTATGGATATACCCTGTACTAAAATATGACAGTGCATACTTTTCTATATTCTCTAACCTGAACATTGTGATAGTGTCACAGATAATTGACCATGATACCTCCACATTGTTGAACGCCATTCTCTGATTGGTCGGCCATCTAGTTTATTCTTTAAATCATCGGCCAGAAAAACCAAGTATCATTATGTAAGTCCACTCATTATTTTCAACTTTCTACGACTAAGCCCAAAGTTTATGCATGTGAAATAGGATAAACAGTTATATTAGTAAAACATCGTGTTAGAATATGAAATACAATGTGGTTCTAGGATGTTTGAAATTTTAATTTTCAAGTAGAAACATGGCATTTTTTAGGTTTCTAAACTGCAAAACTACATCCCGTACTCAGCATCAACATTTAAAACTGTATGTGCGGAAGCAAGTGAAAATTTGCAACAACATCTAGAGCTATTCCTCCCTTTCTCTCTGACAATATACATATACGTATATGAAAAAACTATCAGCTGTTGCAATTCACATATAATGTTTCTTCTACTCAGACAATGAATAGCTCCTATGGTTACTAGTCTTTTAAATGTATTTTTTCTGAGATGTGCATATATAGAGGAAATAATGATGTTGCATACCTTGCACACAAACACATAAGAAGAGATTTCAGTACAACAGATAATTTGTCAGACTTTAACCACTGACTTGATTTCCATATATCTTGCAATAGCTCAATTCTATGTTTTCCATCAACTTGTTCGCTGCAGCAAATACAGTAGCAGCACAGATGATCATAACAATGAAGTAACCCTTTGCCCCTCTTTCTTTATTGCATAGCTAAAATATTCACAACATGAAATGGAGTTAACGGATTATAAAACAAGCATTCATGTTTCAAAAATTAAAATACCAACTTTCTTTAAAAAAAATCAAAGTCTGAAGAAAGTAAAACAAAGATCACGGTACTAACTTCCAAGGCAACAAAAAAGAAACACGTTTTTTGGATAAATATAAAACATGAATAGAAGTTGAAATTGAGTGAAGTTCAATTTGCTATATATATTTTGTTGAAATGGAACATACACAACATCACATATCATCTTCTCTTCCTCCGGGAGAAGGATGGATTCTCTGAAAGTCAAACCGGATCCTTCTAATGAATTACCGTTTTGCAACTATATCTCTGCTAGTTTTATTTGGGAGGCCAGCTTACCACGAAGCCATTGCATGAAACCAGGGATTGGGCAAGTGTTGAAAAAATCTTCATGAAATACCAACAAAGAATATGATATTTGATGTATCAGTAAACATAGCTAACACAAACTTAGTTAGCATGATGAATTATCTGTTTACAATTAGTGCTACACCCAAACCAGCATACAATTTATTGCATTTCCAGTGATTTAGCATATAACTATAGGAAGATTGAAGATAACAATGATCACAGATTTTAAAAGTGGTACATGTATTGAAGGCATATCTCTTCTCAACATGTCAGCCACACACTTGAGAAGAAACTTACCCAGATTAATACCTGATAAGCCTGGTTGACAATAGCAATAGTCAATCAGTTTATAGGTGCCACTTTGTCACTCACGCTAAATTACACCAAATCATTGTCCTAATTCCCAATGCAAAATCCTACATATTCAAAATTACAACCATAAACACAACATATGCTATGTCCATATAAATTCCATACATAATCCCAAGTGGACCACGAAATCAAACCCCCAATCCATGAAACTCTTATCAATATTCAGTAATTATGGCCACATTTCACACAAGAGCGCACCCAGATCGTCTTTCCAAATCCTAATCTATTCCCAAAATTTTTGACTTTTACAATTCCAGTCCCACCAATAGAACCCCTAAATTGCCCCCTCCCAAGAATTCAAGGCCATACCTTTATCCACTAAATCCCACTTCCCCAAGAAAGCATCACACAATTGGGAACGAGAGGGAGATCTTGAGACAGCGAGGAACTCACCGAGGTGAAACTCGTGGCCGCACTGTAGCCTCGCCGTGGACTTATCCTCATTGCCGGTGACAATCGTGTCAAGGCAGATCGATCTCGACACCACCGTCGTGGCCTTCTCCCCGTTGTCGGTGGCCCCAGCAGAGCATCCAGAGTGGAGACTGCATCACAGGAACCCACCGGCACAAGAGGATAGAGGATAGGATAACATTCGGCTGGCCATGTTTCGATAAGATAAGATTAGCTAAAAGTTTGTTATGCAGGTAACACTAACAAACCTATATGGGAGAGGAGCGGTTAGGGGTCGTCGGACCGGTAGGGTGTCGCGCCCATGGAATTCGGCGACCGTCGCGCCCATGGAAATCATGCCCATGGAATTCGGCGGTAGGATGTTTGGCGGACGATGCCTAGTGCAATGGTGGGAATAGGACCAACATGAGGACGATGGCGGCTGAGCTCGACGGGAGATGGTCAGGTGATTCTGCCATCGTTGGTGTCGGCGAACACGGTCGGCGGCGTCCAGGTGGAGCGAGGGAGCATGCGGAAGCTGAAACAACCTGAATTTTGAAAACAATTTGAATTTAATCGAATCTTTGATTTCACATGAATTGTTACCTAATTCTACATCTTCTTCAGTCCTTGACGCATCCCCTCACTGGTCCTGCCCCTCCTCGGTCCATTTGTGCTAAGCCCTGGTTGTCACCACTATTCATTATTCGATAAATATCGGAGGACGATGCACTGCTGCAATTTTTGCCACCGCCTCTCTCTTGATCCTTGGCCAATCATCGTAGCAACCTGATCAGTCGATCGTACCATCTTTCTCTGCGCCTCTAATACCTCAGTAATTTCCTTTGGCTTGCACCGAAGCTCTTGGGCTGGACTTTACCACCGCCGCCTCACTGCTTCCTCTCACGATCGACCATCTCAAGCCACAATATTTGACCACCACTCCTAACGCTTTTAGCCTCTGTATGTATCCACCATCTCTCTTGAACAAGCACCGTGGCCACCCCGCCTCCCCGCCACTCACCATCTCACCGACCTCTCTGCTCCCTCTACGCTCTCACCCTCTCACAGCCAACCTGATATTCCCCTTAGCTTTTGACTGCCACAATGTCGTGCCCAAAGAAATGCCAAATATCTGCACCGCCAGCCGCGCCTTCTTGACCCCTGCCACGTGCCACCGCCGCCATGACCTATGCTTGTGCCAAACAACCTTCCTCATGCTATTTAAACCCCCGAACCCCTCCATTTGAAAGCATCGATACCCGAGGTGAGCCACCCAACCTCAATTGCTCCGGCCGACAAAGCTCTACTGGCGATCACCGAAAACCCAAAGTAAGCCTTGAATTCAATTCTATCAATTTGGCATGTTACATTTCGATTGCCCTTGCCTGTAGCTTTCTCAAGCCCCAGCAATACTCCCGAAGCAAGGCTGTAGCTTCCCGAGCCCCCTAATGCGATGGCGACTAGCGCTGCCGTGCGGCCATAGGAGGCCACTGTGGGCGGCTTGACTCAGCCATCCCCGATCCAAACCACCACACTCTTAAGCTTCCCCTACTCCTAGAGATGCTCAATTGTAAATGCTATTGTCCTTTAACCCGCCATTAACCCTAATGCCATTCAAAAGTCTCGAAGAGAGAAGACCTCACTGCTGATGCTCGCTTAACTTCCAGCAGCTCTCGAGCCCAGAAATGGAATCCTCATGGCCCCAAAAACCCACCTATGGTCGCCAATTATTGTTTCGACCACGGATTCTCTGATCGCTCCACCGCTTGAAATCTCTGACCGCTCCACTGCTTTAACTCTCCGACCGCTCCACCGTTTAAACTCTCTGACCACCTTGTAATCGAGAGGAGCTTCGACCGCTCTGCGTCGAGTCCTGAACAAACACCACTCATATGCCGTCCGATGCTCTTAAGCCACTCGAACGTCGTCTGATACTCTTAAACCACTCGAACACCGTCCAATCTTTCAAGCCACTCAAACACCGCCCAATCTCCTCAGCTACTCGGATATCGTCCGATCTTTGTAACAACTCGTTCACTATCTGATCTCCACTGATTTCACGCTCAAGGTCGAACCTCGGTTGTCCTCCCAACTTCGTAGTCGTACTCGAGACCACTCGAGTACTCGTAACTCCTCTGTTCTCCGAGTATGCAGTGATAGCCCGATAAGGACTAAACCCGTTGTAAACAGTAAAACCAGTGATGAATAGTACTAGACCTGTTACTATTCACAGAACCCTAAAATACAAATATACATCCATTTCGATTATTTCAAACCCATCTACCCATTTCTCAACTTTGTTTCCCATATCAACCCTCCTATAATCCCTAAACATATTTTATTTGGTTTTACTTCTTTATTTTTATTCCTAGCTCAATCCTTCGAGCACGAAATTGATTTGTTTCTTTTGCTTTGCACTAGCACACGACATCGTAGACCAGCCAGCCCAGGAAGGAGACGCTCAAGTTCAAGCTCAAGAATCAAAAGAATATAAAATCGTAGAATACATTGATCTACGAGGCAAGTCATATGTTTTTGATCATGTTGAACCTATGTTCCTTCAATTATTTATTTATCAGTATTTTTATTATGTTATGTATACGCTGTTATTTCTTGTACAATAAATATTTAGAATGACATGATACTAGTTACATCCTACCACATGAAAAAGCCATGTTTTATTTGATGGTCATATTCACCTTGACAAACCCTAGTAATAATAAATTACTATAAAATATATCATAGTAGTTTAGGAAATTCAACTACTTTACACTAGTAGTGATAGTGCTACAGTGTACTGGGTTATTTATTTATAAATGGTTATCTGGTTGATGAAAAGTAAGGATTAGAACCTTATGCTAAGTAAAGAACATATTAATCACTCAACCACAAGTGTTGACTTGTCAAACTTGGTTTAGTAACTACTTAAATCGATTGAATATATATTATATGGATATAATATACTGTTCCAGAAAAGGGAACAATCGGCGAAGAATGTGGTATGGAAATAGTAAAACCATACTTTCACAACGGTAGACTCTGCCCTGTTAGGCCATCGTATTCTGTGACAGGGGTACCTAGTCTATCGGGTAGAGGCTATATAAAGAGATGAGCAATGAAACAACCTTGCTTTCTTAACGCAGACACGGGGGTTAAAAACTCTTGTAGGTAAAGTTGGGCAACTCTGTAGAGTCATAATATGTGGTATTCGAATACGCCGTGCTTCCGATAAATGAAACTGTGTTTAATGGGTGATTCTAATAATGAAGCATGAGTAGATTTGGAAACGATTTAGAAATGTTGAAGTTTGGTGATTAAGATGTTGAAATCTTAAATTTCTTAAGAAGTATATGATTTGTTATCTTGTTTTAAATTCAAAAATATTTACAAATAAAATTGCATCCACATAAAATGTTAAAACCATATGTCCCCATCTCTTGAAAATCCTAGCATGTAATTAAATAGCGCTTCCCCATGTGACTTGTTGAGTATGATTGGTTGTACTTAATCTTACTTCATTTTCACAAAAATAGAGATCAGAAGAAGAAAAGACATTTCAAGATTTCGTGTTAGGGTTATGACCGCACTCAAGCGTTCTTATAGGAGTTTTCTTCGGATCTTCTGATTGTAAGTTAAGTTTTGGGTTTGGACGTCTGTTGAATTACTAAAGTTGACCCTTAGGTTTATATTTTAATCAAATTAACCCTTTTAAATATTCGTGAGCAGGCAAGCAGGCATGATACTCTTTCTGTCTACAACGGAACTCTTGGGCTGTTGCAGGACGTACGACGGCCCTGTTCCCAGAAACGGGGGCATTACAGAAGCCATGGTCGTCCTTCGCTAGTCCACCCCGCCGCGCTGTCATTGGATCCGGCCTCTTGCAACTGTCCCACACCTCCGCCATCAGATCCAGCTCCACGGGGGTGGTGCTGCACCGGGTGGGTGGGGGGAGTCTGGTGACACAGAGGTGGTGAGTTGGTGAGGGCCGGGGCGGCGATGGTGAGGGAGAGGCGGAGGTCGGTGGGGAGGGAGGCCACGACGGGGATAGAGAAAAGTGCAAGGTAGTGCTCCACTGGGTGGGGAGGGGAGAAGAAGGGAAGAGGAGTTAGGTGGCACGGGACGGTGAGTCAGGGAGGGACGAGCGAGGCCTTCATGGCCCCGGGACCGTGCAGTGGTGCTCCACCGAGGGGAGGGGGCTGCGTGGCGGTGCTCCACCGGGGGAAGGGGGAAGAGAAGCGGGTGTGTGGTGAAGGGAGGAGGGGGCGATGGGTGATGGATTGCTTGGAGACCAACTCTCTCTTTTAATCAGTAGAGATTATTAAACTGGGACTTCTGATGTTGTCTCCAATCGCAATTAAACTGCTGAGACATCTATCCACGTGGATAATCTTGGTACGGATCAGAAGAAATTTCTTCAAGAAATTGCTTCATCTTGTGTAGCAGTGGCAGTTTCCAATTTCCACTCCCAGTGTCATCCACTCGAAAGCGCCGTAATTTTGTCACAGAAGAGAGCAGAAACACCAGGCATTGCCCCACGAATAGCCGCGGCAGGCGGCAGCGCCACCGCCGCCGCAGAGAAACCGCTTCCACCCCGCGTCAGGCAGCCGCGCACTCGGCGCGCGGCATTTTCCAGCGCCGTCTACTCCAAACGCCACAATCTTGCTAGCGAAGCGAAAAAAGCAACGCCGCGCGCCGTCCGCCGCTCCCGTTCCACCGCAGCGCACCACGACGACCCACCGTGCAAACGGCCGCGCGCACGGGCTCGGCGCCGTTGCGCTCCACGGCACGCGGCGTGGGCTGGATCGTGTCGTTTTGATTTCGCATGGAGATGTTAGTTGGGCCCTTGGGCTGGGCCGAATCCACCGGGAATAAGAGCGGAGACGCGAAGACAGCCAACCCATAAACCCTTTTTTCTCTTTGCGCAAACCCCCCCGTCCTTTCCCGAAACCCCAGCAAACCCTCCCGGCGATGGCATCGGCGGCGGCGGCGGAGTGGGAGGCGGCGGCGCGGAAGGTGCTGGTGGCGAGGAAGGCCGGCTTCGGGCTCCCCACAGCCTGCCCGACCTGCCTCCCCGTTCTCCTTTACCTCCGCATGGCCCAGGTCCCCTTCGACATCCACGTCGACTCGTCCTTCCCCGACGCCGGTGAGCCCCTCGTCTCCGCCTTTGCCCTTTCTTACCATATCGTGTAAACTATAAACTCAACTTTGAGTCCCTGAACCGCTTGATGCGCCCTGCTAAGATCTCTCTGCTCCGAGCATCTCCGTTCGGCGTCACTCGGTGTTGAGTTGCGGTGCGGGGGCTTGGTGTTGATGTGCTGGGTTCTCTGTTTGGGTTGCGTTGGATGATTACTTTGCTTGGCGTCGTAGAATCATTTGCGCTTGAGTTGCTGCATTCCGTGTAGGCCCTCAAGTGTGCAGAGATCAGACACACTGATCCGTGAGATGCAAGCTGAGCTCTGCATGTCTTCTCTTAGATTCGGAACTTTTATTTTCGTGGAAGGATTAGTTATCTAGTTTGATTAGACAGATATGATTGAAATCCTGTACCTAAAAGAGCACAGAAGTCAGATGCATAGATAGGCCTGCTTTTTATGAACTATTATGTGATCCTGTAAATGAGCTTATTCCTAGAATAATGTTGCAGCAGATAACTGAATGTCCTAAACAGTTGCACAGATTGCTTCTAAGACTGGCTTGGAACTGTAGTCTTTTATAGCATCAAGCTGAAATTTTAATCAAGCTTGTGTAAATGACTGAAGCTGCTCGCAGTGATGATGAGCTATATCGAGTGTCAGATGTTCTACTGTGTCTTTTGTAGTCCTACTTAAAACAGTGAAAGGGCAAAAAAATTGTTTCACATGGATCATGAGGGAGAGTTCACTCTGAAAGTTCTAGCAAGCCTTTTATGGTTCAATGCATACCTTTTGCCTTCAGTGATACTGTACTGAGGATATAGAACTGGATGAAAGGCTCCAGTTGCACTGCCGAAGTTTTTTTATGCTTTTTTATGGTATATGTGGGTTGGCACAGCATTCTACATGGTGATGGGCCCATAATTGCCAGCCATGTTATTTATTTACTGGTCAAAGTGTTGCACATTGTTGCAGACGTACAAAACCATTTCAATAGATAACTGAAGCAATTCTCTTCATTATCGAATTCGTATGTAAATACCACCTTTTGAAGCATCTTAAGCACTTGTCCCTGGGAGTTTAAAGAATTATCAAATGAAAAGACCAATGCATGCCATTTTGCCAAAACAAACATGCTGTCATCATAATAGAGCTCTACGTAACAAGAGCTTCCATGCAAATGGATATGTGACCTCCATAAATGGTTAATTGAAGCAATTTAAAGTGCCACCACAGGTTGTTACAGTTGTTAACTTGTTATGTTAGGATATGCAACAATGATATGGCTCAGAGGTGACAATTACTTGTGCAGCTTAAATTCAATACCTCCTACAGTATGCGTTTGCCATAGTTTTTTTCTTACAAAAAGAAAAAAAATCATATTTCTAATTGGATGGATGCTAAACTTTCCTCAGCAAGACAATTATTTGTCATGAACTCATGCTAGAAAGTTTATATGTAGATTACCTTACCAATAAAGTTGGAGGTGATTGCAACGCGCGCGCGCCGGGGGGGGGGGGGGGGGGGGGACTTGTCGACTTTGTCAACTAGTCAACAGACTAGTTGCGACTAGTACCCAGACTAGGAAGTATGTTAATAGGGCATGCCATACTAGATTGTAGCAACAATTAAACATATATACATATTGTAAAGCATGAAATGAAGAGAAGAACAAAATAAGCATGATGATGAGTTGATGACTTCTTTTGATCCCGAGTTCATACTTCATACTAATGAGATCTGCCTCAAGCCTGCTCGTCTCTATCTGCAGAATAAATTTTTCGGCTGTCAACTTCCTTTGCGATATGATTATTCTGGTTACATTATTGACATAGCAATGTTAATAAACCTGCAGTAACATATAAAATCTCTTTTTTCGAAGCAGCATTTAAATATAAGTAATCACTCCATTAATTGAGACCTTTAGATCTGACTTCTTCTGTAGAACCATCACCATACTAGACAACAAGTAAGTGAGAAGCAACATCCTAAAAATTGACGAACAGAATGATGAGAAAATTGAAAATTCAAGTCGGACGGCTAGACATGCCCGACTAGTTGCTCCTAGTTGCCGACTAGTCATCCGGCCGCCCGACTAGTCGCTCCAGTCGAGTCGAGCAACCTAGTCATCCTCTGTGTGCTGATTTGACGGCTAATTGTGGATTAGTTGCTGACTTAATAACATGGGGGGCACCTCATGGGTGGCAGTGGTGGTGGGTGATGTTGATTGGAGGATGGCAGATTGGGAGCGAAGCAGCAGCATAGAGCCATGGATGGCCAGCATTAGCTGCATTGGACTCGCCTCAGAGCTTGCCCCTCCCTTCCCGTCTTTTCCAGTGATGTTGGCACCTACGTGGCTGAGCAAGCGGCAGCGGTGGGATCTGGGCCCATCAGGGACAGTCCCTCTGCAATCATGCATTGGGTGAGATGTGAGTAGGAGGCAGACAACTAACTAGAGAGGGAATTATTTCCAACAATCTCCCCCCTAATCAAGACTTTGCTATGCCAAATCTTTCACTTCTATTACATGTAATTCATGACTGATGACCCGGCCATCCTGGCTACTTGCCATCTGTTATCTAGGATCAATCCGCAGGTTCAAGTGGCTCCCCGCTACTCCGGACTCTCCGGTTCTCCTGCACCTAGAATAACTCCGTGCGATACTACTTGGTACAATCTCAGGCACACCACCTGTTGCACCGTACATTCATGCAAATATACTAAAGCAAAAAACTAAGTCTAGATTATTTGCTAACATTCCTTCTACTCTAGACTCTACTAAAGTAAAGCTGGTTCATCTTCCTGTGCACACATGAGGTTCACCTGATCCCCACGGTCACGCTTTGGCTTGCGGCACTCGGATGCATAGTGCCCGTAGTCACTACAATCGAAACACTTGATGTGGCTCTTGTCGCGCTTCGCCTTGGAATCGCGACCACCGCCTTGTCCTGATGATCGAGCTTCCCACTGGGCTTTCGTGAGAAGGAGATGCTCCTCATCCCCGTTGCTGTGATGACGGTGCTGGGTTCGCTCCTCATACGCCTTGAGGGAGCCAATGACCTCCTCAAGAGCTATGTTGTTGACGTCGCCAAAATACTCGATCGTCGTCGCAGTATGGATGAACTTGTCGGAGACGGCTCGCAGAAACCTCTTGACGACATTCTTCTCTCCAAGTGCCTGCATCTGGCTAACAAGTAATGTTACCTTCGTTGCGAAATCGTCCACCGATTCCGTATTGCCCATGCTGAGATTTTCAAACTCCCAGCGTAGCGTCTGGATCTTCGCTTCCTTGACTCCCATGTGCACGGAGAGCTGTCCACACCTCCAAGGCAGTGTTCTTGGCTGCAACCTGCATGAGCGTCACATCGCTCAACGCCTGGGAGATGATAGCCATGGCCTTTTCTTCTTTCTTCACATCAACAGCAACATTCCCCGTGGGCTCAATTGCTTCCCACACGCCTTGCGCCTTCATGAGGAATTTCATCCTCCCCAAGCTGTGTAGTTCGTCTTGTTCAACACCGGGTACTGGAGAGACATTCCTCCCTCCTTACTTGCCGCCGGCGCCGTCTCAACGATCGACATCTTCTCAAGCCGCAGGTACTTGGGCATACACCGCTCAAGAACTCAACCTCGGTCTGATACCAAATGTTGGCCCAAGGGAAAAAATAAGCAAATAAACAGCCTTGACAAAACTCTGATAACTCAACGCAAAAGATACACAG
Source organism: Dendrocalamus latiflorus (assembly GCA_017311315.1). NCBI lineage: Eukaryota > Viridiplantae > Streptophyta > Magnoliopsida > Poales > Poaceae > Dendrocalamus > Dendrocalamus latiflorus. The sequence continues at coordinate 3,679,451 of CM029659.1, forward strand.
GGAGGTCTGCAACTCCTTCTGTTATTCTTTTCCCCTGGACTCCCTAAAACTCACGCATACACTACAGAGAAGACAGCATGTTCTTTTTCTCACTTGACAAGCCTCTCTTTTTTTCACGCACAGGAGCACATACAGAAGGCTTATTTCACTACAATGAACAATAGATTACATGTTTATTTAAAGTCTACGAATGCTAACTGATTCCTTAACTGCACTCGATCCGAGCTTCCTGGAATATGGATCTGGACTCCTTCAGTCTGACCGAGTGCACCGAAAAACCTCCAGTGAACTGCCTTGCCGAGACTTCAGTTAGCTGTGCCCAGTCTTCAGTCTTCCAACAAACCCAGTTTCCTAGCAACGGCTTGATTATTTCCAACAATTTTTTTTTACACAGAAATAATCAAGCCGTTGCTAGGAAACTGGGTTTGTTGGAAGACTGAAGACTGGGCACAGCTAACTGAAGTCTCGGCAAGGCAGTTCACTAGAGGTTTTTCGGTGCACTCGGTCAGACTAAAGGAGTCCAGATCCATATTCCAGGAAGCTCGGATCGAGTGCAGTTAAGGAATCAGTTAGCATTCGTAGACTTTAAATAAACATGTAATCTATTGTTAATTGTAATGAAATAAGCCTTCTCTGTGTGCTCCTGTGCGTGAAAAAAAGAGAGGCTTGTCAAGTGAGAAAAAGAACATGCTGTCTTCTCTGTAGTGTATGCGTGAGTTTTAGGGAGTCCAGGGGAAAAGAATAACAGAAGGAGTTGCAGACCTCCCTGTGTATCTTTTGCGTTGAGTTATCAGAGTTTTGTCAAGGCTGTTTATTTGCTTTTTTTTCCCTTGGGCCAACATTTGGTATCAGAGCGAGGTTGAGTTCTTGAGCGGTGTATGCCCAAGTACCTGCGGCTTGAGAAGATGTCGATCGTTGAGACGGCGCTGGCGGCAAGCAAGGAGGGAGGAATATCTCTCCAGTACCTGGTGTTGAACAAGACGAACTACACAGCTTGGGCAATGAGGATGAAATTCCTCATGAAGGCGCAAGGCGTGTGGGAAGCAATTGAGCCCACGGGGAATGTTGCTGTTGATGTGAAGAAAGAAGAAAAGGCCATGGCTATCATCTCCCAGGCGTTGAGCGATGTGACGCTCATGCAGGTTGCAGCCAAGAACACTGCCTTGGAGGTGTGGACAGCTCTCCGTGCACATGGGAGTCAAGGAAGCGAAGATCCAGACGCTACGCTGGGAGTTTGAAAATCTCAGCATGGGCAATACGGAATCGGTGGACGATTTCGCAACGAAGGTAACATTACTTGTTAGCCAGATGCAGGCACTTGGAGAGAAGAATGTCGTCAAGAGGTTTCTGCGAGCCGTCTCCGACAAGTTCATTCATACTGCGACGACGATCGAGTATTTTGGCGACGTCAACAACATAGCTCTTGAGGAGGTCATTGGCTCCCTCAAGGCGTATGAGGAGCGAACCCAGCACCGTCATCACAGCAACGGGGATGAGGAGCATCTCCTTCTCACGAAAGCCCAGTGGGAAGCTCGATCATCAGGACAAGGCGGTGGTCGCGATTCCAAGGCGAAGCGCGACAAGAGCCACATCAAGTGTTTCGATTGCAGTGACTACGGGCACTATGCATCCGAGTGCCGCAAGCCAAAGCGTGACCGTGGGGATCAGGTGAACCTCATGTGTGCACAGGAAGATGAACCAGCTTTACTTTAGTCGAGTCTAGAGTAGAAGGAATGTTAGCAAATAATCTAGACTTAGTTTTTTGCTTTAGTATATTTGCATGAATGTACGGTGCAACAGGTGGTGTGCCTGAGATTGTACCAAGTAGTATCGCACGGAGTTATTCTAGGTGCAGGAGAGTCCGGAGTAGCGGGGAGCCACTTGAACCTGTGGATTGATCCTAGATAACAGATGGCAAGTAGCCAGGATGGCCGGGTCATCAGTCATGAATTACATGTAATAGGAGTGAAAGATTTGGCATAGCAAAGTCTTGATTAGGGGGGAGATTGTTGGAAATAATCAAGCCGTTGCTAGGAAACTGGGTTTGTTGGAAGACTGGGCACAGCTAACTGAAGTCTCGGCAAGGCAGTTCACTGGAGGTTTTTCGGTGCACTCGGTCAGACTGAAGGAGTCCAGATCCATATTCCAGGAAGCTCGGATCGAGTGCAGTTAAGGAATCAGTTAGCATTCGTAGACTTTAAATAAACATGTAATCTATTGTTCATTGTAGTGAAATAAGCCTTCTCTGTGTGCTCCTGTGCGTGAAAAAAAGAGAGGCTTGTCAAGTGAGAAAAAGAACATGCTGTCTTCTCTGTAGTGTATGCGTGAGGTTTAGGGAGTCCAGGGGAAAAGAATAACAGAAGGAGTTGCATACCTCCCTGTGTATCTTTTGCGTTGAGTTATCAGAGTTTTGTCAAGGCTGTTTATTTGCTTTTTTTTTCCTTGGGCCAACAGAGGGAAGCAGCTAGGACAGGTTTGGTTGTGGTGAACTGGGTTTCTACTATAGCAACTAAAGAGGGGGGAGAAGTGGGTCCCACTTGTCAGTTCATAAATTAAGGGGATAGGAGGACAGACAACAGAAAGAATGAAGAACGTACCACTACGCTCTTTTTGTAGAGACTATAGATCTTTCCTTTGTATTTTGTCAAGTATATTTCCTGCTCGGCTGCTCTTACACCTTAATTTTTGTTCCACAGATCACATACCATATGTTGAATTTGGTGAGTGTGTCGCATTCAACAATGAAAAAGGAGGTGTAATTGAATATCTCAAAGAGGAGAAGATTGTTGACCTGAACTCAAAGCGCCCAAGCGTTTCTTACTCTGATGTACTATCCACAAAGGCCATGGTTTTGTCCTGGCTTGCAGATGCTTTGCAATACGAACTCTGGGTGGTTACTGATGGAAGCATTGCACATGATATCTACTTTTCTGATCTCCCCTGGCCCATTGGAAAGATACTCCAATGGAAGAAAACTAGAAATGTGAAGCAACTACTGGGTATAACAAAGCTTAATGCTGCAGAAAAGGAAGAGGAGGTTGCTACTTCCCTACGATTTGCAGGCTTTATTTTTGGTCACACGCTAGTAGCTTATGATGCACTTATAATTTCTTGTTTGAACAGATATACCAGAATGCAAGTGCTGCTTACGATGCTCTATCTATGAGATTAGGGGATCAAGTCTTTCTTTTTGACAATAGGTATACTGTCTTCTTTTTCATGTGTTTTGGCTTATATGCAACATATTTCATTGTATTAAGCTTATATTCTTAGTGTCTCTTGATATGATAGAACAATTACAGAACACTAACTGTTGTTTATTTCGATTTGCGCAGCCCTACAGATGTTGATGCTCTTTTCCTTGGACATGCTCTTTTTGTCCTTAATGCATTACCTGTGAGTTTTCCTCAATATTCAGCTTTGCCTTCCGAAAACATAGACATTGATATATGAGCGTCTAATTGCGTAGATAAATGGATAAAAAACACAGATGCACTTTGATACTTGACAAGCATTTGCACATACTCCTGGAAGCACAAGTGAACATCTCAAATGCTTCAGAACAATAGGGTTCTTTATATGCTATGGACAAAGTTTCCTAGCAGTAAGGTTAAGCTGTCAAGCACATCCCTCAAAACATGACCTCAGTTATGTTTTGAAACTTTGGAGCATTTTCTGATCTTACCTCTGCTTCTTAGGATACATCTATGCTGCGAAGCTATTTGCAGAAGCATGACAACTTGGTAAACTTTGCCAAGCATCTCAAGGTCCAATTGCTGGAAGTTGGTTCATCAGCAGCAGGATTAGGATCATCAACTGATTCATCCTCCTCCACACCCAGGAAAAGAGCATCTTCTGGCCGAAGTAAGTTATTAAATTTCCTTATTATAGTTCAGATCGTAATTCAGGTAGTGTACTTGTTCTCATATTTTTTTGTTTGCTTCATATTGGGAACATTTGTTCGTAGTTACTTTTTTCTATGCATGTATATAATATAATTTTCTGTGTTTTATGTTAAATATTCTTATCAAAATTCAGAGTTTGCTAGTTATATGGTATACTTCATTAGATGAACTTTTGAAAACATTTTTAAAAAAGCTAAAGAGATCCAATGAACTGTTATAGACGTGGGCCTTGGGCCAGTTGGGTTATTATTAGGAATAAGAGATTGGTTTCTATTTGAGTTAGAGATTGGTTTCCTTGTATTAGAGATAGAGTTAGAGATATGATTGGAATTAGATTCGATCTGTTAGGGGGAGCCATCTATATAAAGGGGCTACCGCATGCTATTGTCATCAAGGAGAATAATAACAAAGTCTTCCTAGTCTATAATCTCTCCTCCCTCCCTACGCCGACTCCATCCGGCCATCTTCTTGGTGGTGTTTACCCGTTATGAACTAAGGTTCATAACAGATTGGTATCAGAGCAGGCGATCCCTTCCCACGACTTCTGCTACCATGGTTTCTGTGATTCGCCCTACTGCCGAGTCGTTAGCCATGATAAAAGCTAGCGTCAACGAGATGGCCAGCATCAACAAGAAGATGACGGACAGCTTTCTCAACATACAGGCCATCCTTGAGAGGATGGAAAATCGGAGGAAGGAGCAACAAGAAACAAAGAGCAAGACACAGGATCATCCAACATCAGATCTTCAACAACAACAAGAAGAACCACGGCCACAACCTTCACCAGAGCTTCCTCTAACCCTCGGCAGATCGCCAGATCCCGACCACATCGCCGCAACATCTCCTCGGCCGTCTCCGCCCAACACTTCACCCGCCGTCGCCTGGCGTCTGCTGCTGCCGCCGCCGCGACGTCGTCTGTCGCCGCCGTCCTCCATGGCCGTCGCTCGGCTGCTCCGCCGCATGGACCGTCGGCGCCCGAGCCGTTCCGCTGCTCCGTCGACGGCGCTCGGGCCACCCCTGCCAGTGCAGCCGCCGCCATCGCCGAGGCCACCTCGCCAGATCCGCCGTCGTCCGGGTCGTGGTCGCCCAAGCCGTGGCCAGAGCCGCCGCCATCTCGGCCGCCGTCGGCTGATCCGCCGCCACCGCTGTCGGAGTCGTCGCTCCCGGTCGCGGTTAGCCTCCGCCGCCTGGTCCGCCTCCGCTTCGTCAGTCGCCGCCGCTCTTCGCCGGGGCCGCCATCGCTGGAACCGCCGCGCGGTCCGTCGCCGCCGAGCCGCCGCCGCCGCAGCCCGGGCCTCCTTCGCCCGTTCGCAGTCGCTCCGCTGGCCGGGGCCGTCCAGCCCGAGAACCGTCGGAGCCGCCGCCGCCGGTCCGCACCGCCGGATCCGCCGCCGCCGCCGCTCCTTCAGTCGCCGCTTTCACCGATGCGTTCGGCCTCGTGGGAGTTGCGGTCGGGTTTAAAACCGACCGGTTAGGAAAAAAAATCTTTTGCAGGTGTTGAAAAAAAAAGTATTTTGCAGGCATTCTATTTCCGAAGGCGCTACACTTCGTCTAGCTTTGTTCCGCGTGGATCTGGCCATCCGTCTCCATCCGCTGCAGCACTCCGCCACCGTTCGTCTTCTACATCGGCATCGAAGGTCTTCCGTTGACCGCCGTTTAGCAGCTCGAGGACAAGCTGCTTGTCCGGGAGGGGTGTAATGTTATAGACGTGGGCCTTGGGCCAGTTGGGTTATTATTAGGAATAAGAGATTGGTTTCTATTTGAGTTAGAGATTGGTTTCCTTGTATTAGAGATAGAGTTAGAGATATGATTGGAATTAGATTCGATCTGTTAGGGGGAGCCATCTATATAAAGGGGCTACCGCATGCTATTGTCATCAAGGAGAATAATAACAAAGTCTTCCTAGTCTATAATCTCTCCTCCCTCCCTGCGCCGACTCCATCCGGCCATCTTCTTGGTGGTGTTTACCCGTTATGAACTAAGGTTCATAACATGAACCCATTTTCTTATCTAACTCTATGTGGAAGATTAGCAGCATAGTTTGTATTTGTTTTGGGTCAGGTAAGACCCAGACCTACCGATTTTAGCAATCTTAATTTTTATGTGAGATTGCTACTTAAGTATGATAAGCCTGGAGCTCCTGATGCTTTCAAACTTTCTTCATTGTTTGTCAATCTGTCGAATGCGATGTGGGCATTACGGCATGTTTCATTCAAAAATTTTGTGAGGCTTGATTAGGATTTAGGAGTGTAAGACATGTCAGAAAATTCTTATTGTGTATGTGTTATCGCCATCACGGCCATCATATGACAGAAGCGTCTTGTATTCTTAAGGCCAACTGTAGTCAACTCTATTGGCATTTAGCCATAATTTGTGCATCAGCTGATGACGTGACCCCTTAATTGTAATAGCAATAGGAAACTGCAATTAATTACAAAGTAATACTGAAGAACATTTAATTCGATGGGTCCCTTATGTAACTCCATCATAAGATTCGTAGCATCCATGCTGCTGTTATTTCAGCTCAAACTAGTTGTTGATTTCACTATATTAGGTAGCTGTTCCAAAGGAAATTGTGTCAACAAGCGCTTACATGTACTCATTTAGGATTTGGATGGAAAATGAGTACTTTATAGTTATACTTTACTTACATATGGCAAGTCCTCCACAAACGATAATGCTATTGGGGCACCTCCTGTAAAATGAACTTTTTAGATACACTTATTTTGGAAGATTTGGTCAAAGAAAATTCATGTCCATGGGGGACTAGTTGTTCTGGTAGTTATCAGGAATTATATGCATCTTCATTCACAAGGGATATTAATATGAGGTGGTAATATGGAGATAAAATCAACCAAAGAATAGTAATAAGTTTACTTGAACTTTACCTGGTTCTTTTTTTTTTCTGCTGCTGTGTCTTGGCACTTGTATATTTAACTTATATTCCGGATTGTTTTAAACAATTATTTGCCATTTTGAGTTCTTATTGACCTGATCTTTTGTAGGTTATAAGCCGAAACCCAGAGCTAAGAAGGAACGGACAGAGGAGGAAAAGACATTTAGGCGAAGAGCAAAGTATTTCCTTGCAACACAGCTTGTTGCAGTTCTTGTCTTCTTGTCACTAATGGGTGGTATTGATAGTTCCGAGCTAGACGATGAAGACGCTGTAGATTATGAGGATTAAATGCTTCCTTTGTTGTACGAGAAGATTCTTTCTGAAGGACTAATTTGCCAAAGGGTTGTGGTGCTTTGAAAATTTGTTTCCTTGGCTAGTCAGAGGTATCGCGTACTTCTTATTGTAGCAAGAAATACACTGAGTTGGTTAGCTACCGGCATATCCATAATTTTATATGCTTCGGATGTGAAGCGTACTTGTGTCTAATTTTGTATGGCTTCATGGGAAGCAACTACAAGAATATTCAGAAGTACTAAACATTTGCCATGAGAATTTTGAATGGTCAGAGCTTTGCTAAAGACGAGTACTATTGTAGTTGGTATGTACAACTATGAATGTACATGTAACCACATTAATTAATCCAAAGATGTGGCACTCTTGCCAATTATGACTTCCGCTAGCTCATTACGTAGCGGATACCTCTCCTGAATAAATAAACGTGATGGTTTTTTTATCGTCTTTTTGAGACGGTTTATCAGGATAGTCTTTTCAAAATCACTTATCGACTTATCAGGGATAACTTTTTTCAAAGCGGTTTATTAGTATTTCGTTCCTTCACACAAACATTCACACTAAGATCAAAATGCATCAGCTGCAGTAGAAAAGAACCCACCCGAAAGTTATACTATGGTTCCTCTTCTCACTCGCTTTCTTTGTCCCTTCTCTTTCCTCCTTTGCGATGCACTCTCCTTTACCATCTTGACCACGGTTGCTACTTCACCAGGAGCTTCCTGCCTTCGCCACACAACTCAATGGAAGCTTCTGCCACCATCACTGCAACGCTCACGTTACCCTAGCCACCCAAATTATGCCCGCCATAGGGCGAATCAGGATCGTGAAGTGCAACATTGCTGTCCTCATTGGTCGCCACCGTAGCAACTCGCCAACACCTCTCTAGAATTGCTCTTTATTTGTGCATTTATATTTCTAGAATTAATTTGGTTGTTTGTCACCTTATGATTACAAGACTTTAATCAAGTTATTGTTACATTTAATGAGCCTCTCGAGAGTAGTTGGGTTTTCACTTGTGCAAAACTGTTTCTTTATATTTCGGACAAAATCAGTTTTAGTCAAAAGATTTTACAAAGACATTCATGCTAGGGATAAAAAAACAACGGCTCTTGCTACTTGGAAGCCAGTTTTAGTGCTTGTTTAGTTATGTAGATTGCAACAGCTCTTGCTAATTTTTAAAAACTTGAACACGGAAGACGATGCAGAGACAGATGCGTTATTTCCAGCGTATGACTGATGATAAAACAGGAGCACATACAAAACCATCAGAGGCTATTGCATAAGCAATAATAATAGCACGCATCAATTACATTAACGATAGTACATATATACATTTGCAGTAGCCCAAATATTTCGATGGTACAATCAATACAAGCCAAAGGTGAGATTCAGCGATCAAAGCATGGCCAGTATAGAAATCTCAACTCAAACATACTACATCAAGAACTCCCTTTCAGTTATCGAACCCCAATGATCAGAGGGTTGTATAACGTTGTTGTCTTGGTTAAAAATAGACAGGTGTGGCGCGGATGCATCTAGCTTCCACATGCCAAGCACTCTTCCCGGTTGTTCAAGGAACAAACGACTTGGGCCATTTTAGCTTCGACATCCTCTACCTCTGTAGGCTTGGTGTTATTATCCTGCACATCAAGTGTGTTTTCCATGGTGAGTTGTGTTTGAGCAGCTGACTGGAAAAGCGTAAAACAAATATGGAGTAAAGGGCCAGAACACGTACTCCATTCACCTTCAGAAGGGTGGTATCCACAGTAAACTTGATTGCGTCAGCAGCTGCTCGTGTTCTTAGATAATACATTCCAGTTTTCAGGCCCTACGACAACCAATATTAGAGCACGCAATTACTTAGAAACTTGTTTGAGGAAGAAGCATTGCAAAGATGATGTTTCCTCGTAGTACCACAATTAAAGAATGAATACGAAATGCTTAATGTTCAAGCGAAATGCTTCAAAATAGCACGAGGATAATTACCTTGGACCAAGCATGGAAATGCAGCGAAGTTAGCTTCCCGAAGTTTGGTTGTTCCATGTGGACATTAAGGCTCTGGCTCTGATCAATATAGCATCCACGATCAACAGCCATGTCCACTAGAGTTTTCTGCTTGATCTCCCAAACCGTTCTGGTGTAATAAATGAGAACTTTTACATATATGAATAGTAACCGCATTCAGTAGAATATAACAATAGGAGGATGAACTACATACTTGTAAATTGCTTTAAGATCGTCTGGGATCTCTGTCATCTTTTGAACAGAACCATCTTCGTAAATTATATTGTTTTTTAGAGTGGGAGTCCAAATACCCATTTCAGTCAAATCATGGAGAAGATGCTTGTTAACCACAACAAACTCCCCACTGGAAGAAACATTACACAAATCAATCATATGTACCATTAGTTCAGAACATAAGCGTACTAAGTATATTGACAAACCTTAGAACCCGCCGACTGTATATGTTAGATGTGTAGGGTTCAAAGCACTCATTGTTGCCAAGAATCTGACTAGTGGAAGCAGTGGGCATTGGAGCAACAAGAAGAGAGTTTCTCAATCCAACTTTAAAAATAGTCTCCCTTAGAGCTGGCCAGTTCCATCTGTTAGATGGCACTACGTTCCACATGTCAGGTTGGAGAATGCCCTAAAAAGTGGGTGAAGAACAAATCTTAGGAAGAAGATTGCACACTACTTTCCAACCAGTGATTTAGTCAGTATGGTCAAAGGATATAAATTTGAAAAGAAAATTAAACAGATAAGTACAGTAAGAAATACATTGGCAAACATTAAAAAGTGTCAGCAATTAAAAAAAGGAACATTTGTAGGAAAAAACCTTGCTGACAGGGCATCCTTCATATGTTTCATAAGGACCTTCTTTAGCAGCAAGTTCAGCAGAAGCTTTCAGAGCATGATAGTAAATAGTTTCAAAAATATCCTTGTTCAACTGCTGAGCCTGAAAAAGAGATTGCATTTGTTACATATCAGTTAAGTACAGAAAGGAACAGGTGCCAGCAATGAGCTGGGAAAAAGTACCTCTGGTGAATCAAATGGCATGCCAAGTAATATGAAAGTATCTGCCAAGCCTTGAACACCTATGCCAATTGGCCTGTGCCGCATATTTGATCTCTTTGCGGTTTCAACAGGGTAATAATTTATATCAATTATTTTGTTGAGATTGTATGTGACAGTAGAAGTAACCTGATAAAATCCACAATGTATCAGAACATTCACTGACATAGGCCAGAATTGAGGATCTAAAATAAGTAGGATCTGAGCAAACCTCAGCTAACTTGTCAAAGTCAAAATATCTATTTTTCGAATCACTGCTACCGACAAGCTTAGAGGGATGAGACTCTATAGGGACACCCTGCAACAAAAGTTATCATAAAGCATGTAGGAATACAACTGTAATTATTGAATTCAGACAGCACTGACAAGATATACCTTTTCCCTTACAAAACGTGGTAAAGCAATAGATGCTAGGTTGCAAACAGCAGTTTCGGTTGGACTTGTGAACTCAATTATCTCAGTGCACAAGTTTGAAGATTTGATTGTGCCCAGATTCTGCTGGTTACTTTTCCTATTGCATGTATCCTACAGACAATTAAGAATGTTAGGAGCATCCTTGGAACCTGATGATACCAGTAGCAAATATTGGAGAAGGAATCATGAGTCCATAAGCAAGTACTCATATTTGTTTTGCTATCCAATGTACCTTGTAAAGCATATATGGTGTACCAGTTTCTATCTGTGCCTTCAAAATGTCAAACCAGAGGGTCTGTGCTGGAACAACTTTCTTTGCCTTGCCCTGAGACCAAAAAGATTGGTTACTGAAGTATGTTACCATTTCAATAGATTTTATATCTAAAATACACTTTCCAGCTTACTTTTCTCTCATATTTCTTGTACAAATTCTCGAATTCATCACCCCAGCAATCAGCCAACCCTGGAGCTTCGTTAGGACAAAACAATGACCATTCTTCATTACTTTGGACTCTTTGCATGAATAGATCAGGAACCCACAGCGCATAGAAAAGATCCCTTGCACGATGCTCCTCCTGTTAAATTGTCATTAACAATAACAAGCCTTTTAGCCTTTAAAGTTAGAAGAAATTGAATATGTTTCTAACATATATACAAGGCAAAACACATATGCTAATTCCATGATCACTGTAACTATTGAAAACCTTCTACATTATGGAGAAATACAGAGAAATATATTGCTATTCACTACTTTCTTGCAAGGGAAACTAGGACTTGAAAAGCCATATATAAGGTACGGGGAAGCTATACACAACACTTTTATTAGCATACTCGTACAACGCCTTCCTTCTCACATGAGAGAGGGCATCGTCTGGTAGACTGGTTGCATGCGCACTGCACGGACCCAATTCCCAACAGAGAAAAACACCTGCACTCAAGTGACCTTCATCTTCTATGGCGATCTGTCGAATTCAGACGGGCCACTATGGCTAGTGGATATGCTCCACATGCATCCACCCTTCCATCATAAACTCTAGACAAGGTTCTTCTTTCTTAGCACTAATCTGCTCTATCCAACTCTCCAAATCCATATACATCTAAATCTCAGTTCAAGCCCTAAGTCCAAGAAAACATCTCACTTCCATCTTACGGACAAATCTGACAAAAAAAATAAAAGAAAATCTGAGAGAGATTTGACGGCCTCGTATGCCAGTCATGGTGTAATCCTGCTGAGGCAGTATGTGGCGCTACTTGCTGACCGGCGATTGGCAACAGTGTGACAGCGACCAGCCAAAACACACTTCCTTGGAAATAGGCTACTTGAACTTTTCTTTGCTGAGAGATTTGGAGTAAGTTGGGTACTAGACATAAAAGTGCTGACAAAGAAGAACCTTGTCTATACTGTTGGGTCATTTTTCTTCAGGTGTGGGTCCATGAGCAAAAAGGTCAGCAGGCTGATCACATGACTCCCTTGCATTGTACTAGTATTGCAAGTAGGAGTGAACAGATCAGATAGTGCTTAAACCATATTCGCATCCATATTTTTTTCTCGGATTCAAATATAAATCGAACAAATGTTGAATACAAATCGGACAAATGTTGGATACAAATTTGGATCAGATTATACTCAAAAAAGTTAAATATCGTTTCACTGAGATCTTACCTTCCCATGGTTCTTTCTCATATCAAGGAACTCAAAAATATCAGCATGCCAAGGCTCCAAGTATACAGCAAATGCACCTAGTTTTAGAAGATTGTAAGAATTTATGGAGACTACGGAATCATAATTACTGAAAAACCATGATACAACTTACCCTTTCTCTTGCCTCCACCTTGATCAACATAACGAGCGGTATCATTGAAAACACGTAACATAGGAACAATCCCATTCGAGGTTCCATTTGTTCCACGAATATAGCTCCCAGTAGCTCGGATGCTGTGAACTGAGACACCAATTCCTCCAGCAGATTTGCTTATGACAGCACATTCCTTCAGAGTATCATATATTCCTTCAATGCTGTCATCTTTCATGCAAATAAGGAAGCAGCTACTTAACTGCATCATAGAGAATGAAACAGTAAGTATACAATTTCACAATCGATATTTGGGATTTACTGGTGGCAGAATGCACAGTACTTGGGGCCTTGGAGTGCCAGCATTGAAAAGGGTTGGCGAAGCATGAGTAAACCAGCGCTGGGACATCAGATGGTACGTTCTGATGGCAGACTCAATGTCATCCTTGTGTATCCCCACTGAAACTCTCATTAACATGTGCTGAGGCCTTTCAACAACCTTCCCACCAAGTTTCAAGAGGTAAGACCTCTCCAGAGTCTTGAAACCAAAGTAGTCATAATCGAAGTCCCTATCATAAATTATCTCACTATCCAAACGAGCAGCATTCTGTAATCAAATTTCACAACATTAGGAGCTGCATAAGGCACAACGTACTTCAAGGAGTATGCAGAGCAGAGCAGAGCGGGCACATTGGAATACATCAATAATCTAATGAAGAGTAAATATTCCAATGGAATAGTGAATTTCACCAGTCGAAGATCAACAATAGTTATCTACAGAAAATTACTGTCAGAAATGCATCATGGCTGATCAGCATCTCACCTTCATGATGACTTCATATACATCGTCAGCAATCAGAGGAGCCATCAGCCCAGACCTCTCGTTGTAGTGCCCGTGCATGTCCTTAATCCTGCATCAACAACCACCAAATCACACAATTCACAACCCAATCCATGAATCCAACCGACCGAATTAGAGAAAACGGCAGCCGTCGCTTACGTCTCCGAGAAGGACTTCTTGGTGTTCTTGTGCAGGTTCGACACCGCAATCCTCGCCGCAAGCTTCACGACAGCAAAGCATAAGTCAGTAGCAAGCATCGAAAGGGGGAAAAACAAATCGGGGCCGATGTTTCATCGGTGGAATCTTGCGGTTTTTACCGAGGCGTAATCGGGGTGCGAGGCGGTCATGGCCGCGGCGGTCTCGGCGGCGAGCTCGTCGAGCTGGCTGGTGGTGACGCCCTTGTACACCCCCGCACAGACCTTCTGCGCGACGAGCACGGGGTCGCAGTGCTCCTGGCTGAGCCCGTAGCTGAGCTTCTTGAGCCGCGCCGTGATCTTGTCAAAGTGCACCGTCTCCTGCCGGCCGTCCCGCTTCACCACGTACATCTTCGCCGCCGCCGCCGCCGGTGAGACCTTTCGCCGAACAGGTGGTGCGCGCGCCGCCCGAGGATTGGTTGGACGCGAGAAGCGCGGATGGATGGGTGCAGTAGGGTTTGGGGGCTCGCGTGGGGAGATTTAAATGCCTTCCCGGCGAGAGGAGAGGCGAGCAATAATTAAGCCAAAAAAATGGAGGAATTTTTGGAATTGAGCTTGGCGCGCGGGCGCGGAGCCGTTTCCCGCGCGGTTTTGGCGTCGTGGCTAGGTGGGGAGGCGCGCGCCCCGACGCAAGCTCACCACCCCCATACTTGCCTACGAGACCAACATGTGGGCCCGGTTGCCTGTCGAGTTTTTCTGGGCCCGCGTGTCAGTGAGGTGGCGCCGCAGGCTTGCAGTCTGCACCGCACGGCCGTGGCGGTGAGGTGTCACGTGGAGATAGGTGGGCGGAAAGGCGGGAACCGGGGAGCGTGCCGTGCAAGCTTTCGCGGGTTTTGAGTTCGCTAACGGGACGGCCACTGATTTTGAGATGGCGGCGTGGACTTTTGGGGACCGTATGATTGCTTGGTCGCGTCAAAAGCTCGCGTATCCTCGGTGTTCCTTCCAGGAGAAGATGCTGCTGTGATGTGATGATCATCATGCGTCCGGTGTTCGACCGTTGAGGAGATCTGGAGGGCGTAGTACGAGTTTGAAATTCGAGGGGAAGTGTGCAGGAGAAGGAGCAACGCAGATGCAATACCACGGCGGAACGGGCTCTGGTGCAGGGACCTGCACTTAGGGCCTGTTTGGAACAGAGAAATTTCACAGGAATTTTGCAAGAATTTTGCAGGAAACAGTTCAATTCCCGCAGGAATCGGGAAAAATTCCCGCATTCCAAACAGGGCCTTAGCGTTGTGTAGGGGTGTTCAGCAACTCGACACGTGTTCCTAAAAATTCAAAAAAAAATCTTAAAAATGCTTTAAAAATTAGAAAATTGTAAAAAAAAGAGTACTTTTTAAGTATTAAAAGTATTTTTAAGTACTTAAATTTTTTTGATTTTTACTTTTATTGAAAAGTATTTGAAAGTACTTAAAAATACTTCTTAATAAAAGTATTTTTACAATTTTTCTGATTTTTAAACTACTTTTTTGAATTTTTTGGAAATTTTTTTGGATTTTTGGGGACACATGTCGGGTTGCTGGGCACCCCTGCACGGCACTAAGTGCAGGGGGCCCTGCACCTGAGCCCATTCCTACCACGGCAACCGTCTTTCTGAGGACTGCTCCTAGTGGCTTTAGAGTTAATATAAATACTCAGTTTTTCAAAAACCGTCTTATTTTAAGGATAAGACAAAGAGTTACGGGTGTATCATATACCCCACTTCACTCGCTTTCATCGCATACATGCATCTCTTCCTAACTTTTTTTCACTATTCGTTCCCTTCTTCTAAAAACTACTTCTTTCATGCACTAGTTGCGGCTTTTGGTTTTCGGCTATGTGAAGTCTGAAGCCGGTTGGAATGTTACGGCTTCGGATAAGCCACTTCGGTCCGAGAGGATAAGGTCGAGGACGCATCGATGCCTTCCTCCACATGCTCACCCACTTCTTTTCCCATCCACCCGTCCCACTAGCTCTCCTTGGCATTTCTTGGTCTCTCGCCCCGCCGTCTTCGTCCGTAATCACCAGAGCCGTTCAACGCCTCCCCTACACCCTTCCCGCCCATGCCCACGAGGACCAACAGTGTGGATGCGCGAGAGTAACCCTAGTGGATTTGGGGTGGTTGGCTTAATTTACAAAGCCAGTCCAATTCGTTTGAGCTTACCTCAACGTAGATTAAGGCAAATTGATACGTGAGGAATAGTGCCAACCTAGTACTTAAAACCTGTTAAGGCTATTTATACTTATTTCGAGTCCATTTAACACATTTTCAACTATATTTGACCCATCCAAGCGCCGTTTAGATCCTAATTATCTAAACTCTCTAATGTTTAAACCTTTTCTGGATTTTTCTATTTTATTTTGTTCCCATCTTGCTTTCTTTGGAACCCAGACTTATTTAGTTTCTTTTCTTTGTGATAGCACCAGGATTTGTTGATCAGATTGATGAAGAAGCCAATCAGGATGTAGAGCCAGTCGAAGACTTCGTGCAAGAAGGCAAGTCACATGTTTTTTACCATGTTGATCCCATATTATTAAATTATCGTTACTTTCATTAGTGCTATTTGAGCACTTTTATTTACATGAAACAATAGTTTGGAATGACATGGTAAATAGTTAGATCCTACCTCTAAAAGGTGAAGCGTCTAGACACCTAAAAATAATATTGGTAATTAATGATGACTATGCTTAAGGGACTAATGTGTTTGTTAAGATGATTGAAAGGTTCAGTCCCGGATGTGAATAACATCATGGAAAAGAACATAGGAAAGCACAAATATGACTATGGGTTGATATGGCTCAAAGCAAAGGTATAAAATGGCCTAATGACTTCTTTTTATATTTTACTGGTCTTAGCTTACAATGAATTAAGACCGAATTGATAGCCTAGATGTTGTGCCACATTTATCAATCTTAGTGTATGCATGCATTTGGAATTACTTTGTTGCCCTCTCTGTTGTGTTTTTTCTGAATTCGGTATGACCACCATTGACACCGCAGCAATACCGCTGTATCAGTACTACCGGGAATTACATGTTAGTACTTTTTTTAGAGAGGTGTTGATTTGAAGATTTTCAGAAATGGCACTGCCATAGTTCCTTTCTGATAGTACCTCTACGGTATGACCGTGACTCGTGTCCGATACCACCACACCTACTATATGACCATATATTTGTTGGCAGTAGTTCTTTTAGATAGGTATATTTTTGAAAGACGTTTTCTCTTTTGGAAAATAGCACTACTGCAGCATAAGTGTGGTACTACCACTTGAGTAGTATAAATGGAGCATGTGAGTGCGGTATGCTTCATTCAGACAGTGATCATCGTCGGCTTCTAGCTGAGGTACCAAGAAGCTAGCACTAGGGTTGAATTCTTGTGGAATAATATGGAAGGATGAGTTGTCAAATTCTTCATCATAGTATCTTCAAAGATATAATACTGCCTTTTGTGCTGCATCCTGAATAGCATCCTTCACCTTGACTCGGTATCCTGTGAACTTGCGAGGTGCATCTAGTTGATATTTAGGGGTGTCAAAATGACCCATGCCTTCCATTGTTACAATATTCCCTGAATGAACTATCCTTCTGCGTGAAAGATTGGATGATGCCAATTTGTTGCCCTAAGATATTGTTGCATCCTCCACAGTCTTGCTACCCCATCCCCTTAGCTATTATGGCTTTGAATAGAGATAGCGCACCATCAAATCAGGTAACGATAAATTGAAAGTAGACAAGAGAAAAAACAAATTCTTTTTACGAATGTAAAACTGACTTTAATTAAGTATAAGACAAGTAAGATAGCATTAGAAATGGAAAGATAGCAATAATACTTATATTTTTCAAAAATACTTATTGATAATTTTGAAATTAAATCTTTTGAAAATGTTCAATCCTATCCCATCTTATGGTCTCATCCTACGATCAAGTAAGCTAGTTCTAATACCACTCTTGTAATGACCCCATTTCTAAGGCCATCGGGTTTCCCCACAATTATCCAAGATGATCAATTGCGGAGTGCTGTAGCAAGTGTGCATTAAACTTGCTTATGCTTTGAACATAAACGCCAACCTTTGTTACAAAAGAGTATGTCTTAACAGCCAAGTTTACAACATTATGTGCATCCAAGCCCAAAGTTTATATTACAATACAAAAGATCTTTCAACTAAACCACAAGCATGCTTAAGCGCAGATGAGACCTAAAACCAATAGTCATCTCCTTCTAGGAAATCATCAGAGTCTCCCTTGAAAGGTTCTACAATGTCTTCCCAAATTTCTTGTTCTGATGATTTAACAAATCATCAGAAGGAGATTTAACAAACCATAAGTTTGACTTATGGTTGAGCAAGATTTGTATCATTTACTTGTCATGAGGGCCTGGTCCTTACTTGTCACAGACAAGGCTATCATCCATATATCACGTGCATTATAACACAGTACCACTAAATCATACCAAAGGCTTCACCCTAGGGTGAGATCACGGGCTCCAACCATCTAGTGGCTTCCCACCAAGTAGCCTAAGCCCTAGTATTATTTTAAAATCTATCGGTATGAAGCCAAAATATTCTTAGTCGTTCAAGTAAAACCTTTTAGTTAACCAATCTACTATTAGCTATCTATACAGTGATTAATTTGCCAAAGTTGTCAAGGTGAATATGGCTTTCAAAATTATGACAGGGCCTTTCGGTGGTAGGATCTAACTATTCATCATGTCATTCCAAACTATTATTTTATGTAGATAAAAGTGTTCAAATAGTGCTACTAAAAGTAACGATAATTTAATAATATGGGATCAACATAGTCAAAAACATGTGACTTGCCTTCTTACACAAAATCTTTGATTGGCTCTACTTCTTCTGTATCCTAATTGACTCCTTCATTGGTATGATAAAAAAAAATTCGGATGCTATCACAAAGAAAAGAAACCAAATAAGTCCAAGCTCAGAATAAAGTAAGGAACAAAATGAAATAGAAAAATCTAGAAAAGGTTTAAACATTGAAGAGTTTGGATAATTAGGGTCTAAACGGTGTGTCAGACCCAGATTTTGCAATCCGGAATCTACTGTGTTTAACTGCACTATTCCCTGGATCAGTAGATAGTGCACACAGTTACAGTTCTGAATATCAAAGTACATATAATGCGGAAACGTAAATATAATAGTAGACTTACTCATGGGCCGATTAGGCCGAAATCAATAAATTGCAGCAGCGGAAGAACGAAGCACACAGGTGGGACCTTCAGGACATGCCCACAGGCAGCCAACTGGAGGTTCGTGACCTAGATCTTGACATCTTCATCCTCTTCGCCCTCGTGATCCAAAAGTATTATTGAAGCGTAGTGATCCGATTCCTGCTTCTGAATTTGTCGCAAAAGCGAGCGTGAGCACTCCGACCCCGTGCTCAGCGAGCCAACACACAGAATGCAATATATAACATGTATGGCTAATCAAGGATGGCTTAGGTTTATTTTATTTTTGCGAAGAGTGCTTTTGAATACAATTACTTAAAAATTCCTGAGACCTAGCATTTTGAACAAAAGCATAATGTTCACAATATGCAATAGTAATAGCGATCCAGATTCCGTCCACCGTTACATAGCATCTGCACCATATAGCAATTCTTCAGCGTTATAGCCGCTTAACTTACCACTGGGACGACACCCAGGACAATTCCAAACTAGGGCCTTACACTGCCCTTCCACTTTTTCCAACCCATCATAAAGCATTTTGAAATAGAACTATATCTGGTTAAGTTCCCATGTCTGCCCTTGACCGTGGGCACGGCTATTCGAATAGTTTTAGACTCTGCAGAGTTTGCACACTTTACCCACAAGAGATAGATCCACTCGTTGCTCCACATGATTCCTTAGCCATGCGGTTGAGTAGACTATCACAGGACCTTTACAATGCATTTTTCCTAGCAGAGTTACGTCCGCTAAGGTTTCCACTTCTTTCGGGGTACGACCACCCTTCCAGAAGCCCCCTCTTGCGCCGTCACGTCGGAGGATGTGGCCACCCTCTACCCGCCCGTGGTCACACCGGCGCAACTCATACTAAGTCGATGCAAATTAGTTAGCCCTGCCTACACTTTGCCAGCTTGTGGTTGTACTTGTTGTACACTGGGAGGTCATCACAAGATTCAGTCCTTATTGGTATCTGGGCGGTCTATCACTAACCCACTTTATGCATCCGCTGCACCACACATACACACCCTCGAACCAATCCGCCCAGATATTTAAGCAAGTTGGGGATATTGGGGTGTGTAAAATAATCATATCAAATATACCCGTCATTATCACCATGACTTCACAAACAAATTTTAAAATGTTGATGATGCTTTGGGGCATTTCAGCGCCCCGTGTATATCTATGCAGTACTACGCGTAGCATATCATTAGGGACTTATTTTCGAAATGTTACAATTATAATTTTGCTAGGGCGACAAAGTTCACACATTCAAATATTCAAAAGGAGGGGTACTATTAATCAAGGTAAACAATTGCATATAACTAGAATATCAAATTTAGCATGTATTTGCTTAGAAACAACAGCATGCAATTTGTTAATTTTAAACAAAATAATTTGCATGAAATGTAGGTTCAACATGATCAAAGTATTGACTCGCCTTGGTCACAGTGGTCGGGATTCAGATTCTCTGGTGCTTCTAGGACTGCTGCCTCGATCTCCTCCTCTTGTGCCTCGTAAGCTATTTTAGCGTGCGCCAAAATTTGTATAAAAAGAAAAGCAGCAAACCAAACCAAATAACACCAGAAATTCAAATGAACTTGATTTTAGATGAATGTAGAAATTTGTCCCACTCAATTTGGAGTTAAAATGAATAATTATTAAATCTCTGACAGTGGGGTCCACTGTCATATTTTAATTTTTATCTTTTTCTTTTATTATTTCTTCGCTGTCTCTATGGCCAGTGAGGCCCATATGTCAGTGGTGGCAGACAGGCGAGACCCAGAGGTCAGCCACCAGCGCAGACCGCCGGCCACTGACCAGCGGGGCCCAGCTGTCAGCGGAGATAATTAAAAGAAATGCTCGACAGCAACGTGCGGAGCCGGGCTCGAACGCGCACCGCGGGAGCAAGAGGGAGGAAGGGAGAGCGCTGAAAGCCACTCGGTCAGCCCGAGCGATGCTTACCCTATAGGGGTAAGTAATCCCCTTGAAGTAGCTCCGGGAGGGAGCCGGGCAGAGGAATGTCAGGGACGGCGGTGGCCGGCGGCGAGGGCTGCCGGGAAGGCTCGGGACGTTCGTGAAATACAAAGTCGGGGTCGCAGTGATGCAGATGGTGGTGGCGGCGGAGGCTGAGGTGCGCCGGAGGTAGGCCGACAGCGTGCGGTGGCGGCGGCTCGGGGAGGCGGTCGACGCCGGCGATGAAGAGAGGTCGGGGAGCTCGGTGGAGGGTGGGATCCTCTTCGCCTTGCTTCCGCGAAGCTCTGGGAGCTTGGATTTTCCCGGAGGCGGCCGGGATCGGCGGGGAGGGCGGCGCCGGAGTTCGGGAAGAAGGAGAGGGCCGACGGCGATTGGGGGCTCTCGGTGCAATTGCGGCCAGGGGAGGGGAGAGTGAAGCATGGCGACGCGATTGAGACTCCCAGGAGGGGCTTTTATAGCCAGGGGAGCGGCGCGCGGCGAGGGCGGTATTCGGCCTCCGCTGTTCACGCGAGGCAGGGGCGACGAACCAAATCTTCCCCGAGATTTCTTAGGAGAGAGGTGGCGGGGGAGATGCGTTCCCCCTCCTGTAGCTGGTCCTTTTAAATTTTGCCCGCAAGGTGAGAGAGAGCGGGGATTTGCTGCGGCAGAGGTGCGAGCGCGAGGGGAGCTGCGTCGCGTGCGCGTGGAGAAGAGAGGAGGAAGGAAGGCGCTGGCGCTTCGGGTCCACCGTCAGCTGGAGCGGGCGCGCGCGGGAGATGGGCTGCGGAGCGCGGGCGCTGGCGCGCTGGGCCGTGCGGCGTCTGACTGGGCCGGGGTGATGGCCGGCCCGGTTTTCCTTTTCCTCTTTCTTTTCTTATTTCTTGTATTTTTATTTTCTGCACTTTCATTTATATACGTTGCTATTCATGGGTGTTTGCATATATGTATAAATGTTAACCTCCTTTAATTTGCTTGCCAAAATTTCTAGGGATGATATTTCATGCTTATTTACATTTCTCCTTTTTGCTCTTATTCTCCTTAATGCCCTTGTACATTATTTCTCCCCTTTTGTTCACATCCTTGTCATTCATGCCCTTATGTTTAGAGATGGGATTTCATGTTTACACCCAATTCCCTATTGGTATTTTATGGATCATCTTTTCAGATTCTTACTCTAGATTTTAATTTTCTAATATTTAGACATGTTTGTTTTCCCTTTGGTCCTTTAGACTTTTTGGAACCTTCATTAAGTTATTCAGAAAAATACCACAAACTCCAAATTCAAATAAAACATATTGCAGAAATAAATTCAAAAAGCTTCACATTTTCAAATTCAAAATTTCAGGATGTTACACGGTGTTTGGATGGACCGAACAGAGTTAAAAATGGGTTAGACGGACTCAGATTAACAAGTTTCGGGTGAGTACTAATGGGTCGAATGAATAGTACCGAGGTTGGCACTATTCCTTGTGGATTGGGTTTGATGAATAGTAACATATTTTGGGCTGAACCTAATGAGTTGTACAGTAATGGATTGGGTTATGAATAGTATTAGGTTGGCTATGAATAATATTAGACTTAAACAGTGTGGCCTGACGTATTCGGCCAATTGGGCTAAGGAAGGTTTTGGGCTGATTTTGTGAGGCCCAGCTCTTTCGGAGCTCGCGCTCATGGCCACTAGAACAGGGGACGTGGTGGCTGCCCAAAATTAGGTGACAACAATGGTAAACAGAGGCAAGTGGTAGTGCGGTGAGTAAGTTTGGGACACGAGCAACCCATTTTAGGCATGCATACGGGTGGAGGTGGTCTGGAAATGGCTAGCAGTAGTGGTGTTTGATCGGAATAGGGGCATGGCACGATGAAGCTACTGTAAGTCTTCGGTCGAACTAAGGATGACTCGAGCATCTAGGAGGTGATGAAAGTCTAGCGACCATGATGGCTTAGCTTGGGATTACTCATGATGCTCTTGTTGTAAATAATCTTGTTTTAGAGTCATGTGCAAAATTTGGGTGTAATCGAAGTCGAATTGCAGCCGCAATTCAAAGTCGTAGGTGGAAACCAAGTCGAAGTCGTATTAGAATCAGAGTCGGAGTAGGTGTTGAGAACCCGTGTTGAAGTAGGACAGCCAGGTATAAAAAGAGGCCTAGAGCCATGTATTCGATGTACCAAGCAATTGAGAAAATACCAAAAAGAGGGAGAAACACAAAGCTTTGTTTGTCGTGTGATTGGCGCAAGGCGTGGTCGGAAGAACTCACGATCACCGCAAGCGTGATCGGGAGAAGCTACGACCACGGCAAAGGTACAGTGATCCTTCGACCACGTTGAAGGAGTGCACAACGTGGTCGTAAAGAGTTCGACCACGTTGAGAAGGTGGTACGACCACGGTGAAGGTGGTCGTAAGGTGCAGAACGTGGTCGTACGGGTGTTCGACCACGGTGAACGGTGATCGCCAGCATCACTGCGTGATCGAAACGGTTTCGATCATGGTATCTCGAGCGGCTGAAGGGAGGAAGCGGCAGCAGTATTACTGAGTGGTCGTAAATCGCTACAGTGATTTTACGACCACGTTGAAAAAGCGATCGGAAGAGATTGAGGCGGTCGGAACTGGTCGTAAGCTCTTGGAACCGATCGTACTTGATCCTCACCGGTCGTAAACGACTCTAACCGGTCGTGGAAGATCCTGGGAGGTCGTAAGACCCCCTTTCAACAGTTGGTATCAGAGCCTCGGTGAACCATGGCGGAGGCTTCAAAGATGAAGGAAAGCGTGTCGCTGCAGTACCCGATCCTCAGTTCGGATAATTACCCGATCTGGGCGATGAAGATGAAGGTCAACATGATCGCACAGGGAGTCTGGGGTGCGGTTGAACCGAAGGAGAAGGACAAGGTCCTCGATGATCGTCTCGACAAGATGGCGATGGCAGCGATCTATCAAGCTGTGCCCGACTCGATGATGCGACAGCTGGTCGGCAAGGAGACGGCGAAAGACATCTGGACTACTCTGCAGATAATGCACCAAGGAGTAGATCGAGTGAAGGAAGTTCGACTTCAAACATTGAGGAGTGAGTTTGAATCATTGAAGATGGGAAGAGACCAGACAGTGGAAGAATTCTCTGGGAAGTTTAATGAAGTCATAAACGAGATCAAATCTCTCGGCGACGACTTGAAAGATGAGGTGGCGGTGAAGAAGTATCTACGAGTACTACCGGAGAAGTTTCTCCCGGTCGTAACTACGATCACGTACTCACAAGACCTCTCGAAGATGAAGGTGGAGGAGGTAACTGGGGCGATCAGAGCACACGAGCAGCTTCTGAAAAGTTACCAAGCCGACAATGAAGGGAAAGGGCCTTACAACCAACAAGCATTGTTTGTAAAGGATGACACGAGAAACCGAGGAGAATCGTCATCAAGGGGCGGTCGTGGACGTGGTCGTGGCCGCGGCGCGTCTCATGGGCGAGGACAAGGACGAGGCTATGGCCAGAGTGGCCGTGGAAGAGGTGGTCGAGGAGGTCGTGGTGGTTGTGGAGATGGAAATCATCAGACGGACAAATCTGACATCCAGTGCTACACATGCGAGAAATTCGGACATTACGCTGCCGAATGTCGGAGCCACATCCAGTGCCATAACTGCAAGATGTATGGTCACTATGCTGCGAATTGCCGGAGTAAGAAGAAAGTAGAGGAAGCAAACCTGGCTCAAACAGATGAGCACAAAGAGCCGACATTGCTGTTGTCGCTCTGCACTGCAGACGAACCGACAATGGTTCTATTAAACGAGGAGAAAGTGTTTCCGAGTCTGTTGGAGAAAGGAGAGCAGACTCAAGAGCGGACGGCAGACTGGTATCTCGACAACGGAGCCAGCAACCACATGACGGGTACGTACTCGATGTTTTACGAATTAAATAAGAATGTGCTTGGAAGAGTACAGTTCGGAGACGGCTCGACCATTCAGATAAAAGGGAGAGGCACGATCCTGATGCAGTGCAAGGATGGTAGCCAGAGGAGATTGTCGAATCTATACTACATTCCAAGTCTACGAAGCAACATTATAAGCCTTGGACAATTGACTGAAGAAGGTTGTCGGATTGAACTCAAAGACACCTACCTGAAGATGTACGACCACACCGAACGACTACTTATGAAAGTACAGAGAACGGTAAATCGTCTGTACAAAATTCAAATTTAAACATGCAAGCCGAAGTGTATGAAGACTACAACCGATGATGCGGCCTGGCTATGGCACGCAAGATTCGGACATCTGAATTTCCAGAGTGTCAACACGATGGCGGGAAAAGAGATGGTGGTCGGATTACCGATAATCGACCAAACGGAGCAAGTCTGCGAAGGCTGTCTGGTGGCGAAACAAACTCGTAGTGTTTTTCCACAGCAGACGAGTTTCAGAGCTTCGCAACCACTCGAGTTGGTTCACGTAGATCTGTGCGGACCAATCACACCTCGTACAGATGCCGGGAATCAATACTTCATGTTGATCGTGGATGACTATTCAAGAGCCATGTGGGTGTACATGCAGAAAAGCAAAGATGAGGCAAAGACGAACTTTCAGAAGTTCATAACTCTTGTCGAAAACGAAGTCGACAAAAAGGTGAAGTCGGTCAGGTCAGATCGAGGAGGAGAATTCCTCGCGAAAGTGTTCGACTCGATTTGTGAAGAGAAGGGTATTGCAAGACTCTTCACGGCTCCGTATTCACCTCAACAAAACGGAGTCGTAGAGAAAAGAAACCGGACCGTGGTCGAAACGGCTAGAAGTCTGTTGAAGAGTCGATTCCTGCCCGGGAGACTTTGGGCAGAAGCAGTACGACATGCTGTCTATCTGCTAAATCGTGCGACCACGCGATCACTGGATGGAGTCACTCCATATGAACAGTGGTCGGGAAGAAAACCCAATGTCGAGCATCTAAGGGTCTTCGGATGCTTAGCCTATGTGAAGCCATCCACTTATCTCAAGAAGCTAGACGACCGGAGCAGACGGATGATTTATCTTGGCTCGGAACCAGGCACCAAGGCGTACAGGTGCTATGATCCGGTCGAAAAGAAGATTCATGTGAGCAGAGACGTGGTCTTCGAAGAGAACAAACATTGGGAGTGGGAAGAACACGAGGACATTGAGAAAGACATGTCGAAGTGGGTAACCTTCGAAGTCGAAGCAGTCGATGCTGACAATACGGAAGAAGCTACGACCACATCTCAAAGCCAAAATTCGACCGGTGCTGATGATCAGGAAGTCTCACCTAATGAAGAAGAGTCTGATGAAGAAGATTCGGGCGATAGAATACCGAACATGAGAAGCATAAGTGAGATTTATGCACAAACTGAACCAGTGCAGTCTGAAGAGCTACTGCTTTACACAACTGCAGAAGAACCTGGAAGCTATGAAGAAGCAAAGGGAGATGCATACTGGAGAGCAGCTATGCAGGAAGAGCTGAAGTCGATTGAAGAGAATGACACATGGGAACTCACCGATTTGCCAAAGGGTCATCGAGCAATCGGTTTAAAATGGATCTTCAAGGTAAAGAAGGATTCCAAGGGAGAAGTCGTAAAACACAAAGCACGACTTGTGGCGAAAGTGTATGTTCAAAAACAAGGCATCGACTACGAAGAAGTCTTTGCCCCAGTAGCTCGTATGGAGACTATACGACTACTTCTTGCATTGGCAGCAAACGGTGGATGGGAGATTCACCACATGGATGTGAAAACGGCGTTCTTGAATGGAGACATTAAGGAGGAAGTTTATGTCTCTCAACCGCCGGGTTTTCAATCCCAGGAGCAAGCCGAGAAAGTATTGAAGCTGAACAAAGCTCTCTACGGACTTAAGCAAGCACCACGAGCATGGAATTTGAAGCTTGACAAAAGTCTAACGGCACTTGGGTTCAGAAGAAGCAACTCTGAACATGCTGTGTACACGAGGGGAGATGCGAAGAACAGACTGATCGTGGGCGTTTACGTGGACGACTTGATCATTACTGGATCGAGTTCGAAGGAGATTATAAGGTTTAAAGAAGAGATGAAGAGGCTGTTCAAAATGACCGATTTGAGACTTCTGTGCTACTACCTCGGCATTGAAGTAAATCAAACCGACAACGGCATATCACTTTGTCAGTCGGGATATGCTCGAAAGATTCTGGAGAAGTCGGGTATGGAAGAGTGCAATCCATGTCAAACCCCAATGGAGAATCAACTGAAGTTGAGCAAGACAGGCCCAGGATCACCAGTTGATGCCATGACTTACAGGAGTATTGTCGGAAGTCTACGGTATCTGGTGCACACCCGACCAGACATCTTGTTTGCGGTCGGATACGTAAGTCGTTTCATGGAGAAACCGACTCAGGAGCATATGAATGCCGTGAAGCACATCCTGAGATACATCAAAGGTACTTTGAATCTCGGGATTCAGTACAAGAGAGGAGGTGGAAAGTCGTTGCAGCTGACGGGCTACAGTGATAGCGACATGGCGGGAGATGTCGACGATCGAAAGAGCACGACAGGCATAATGTTTGTGCTTGGGGAAAGTCCGATCAGCTGGCAATCTCAGAAGCAAAAGGTGGTTGCATTATCTTCATGTGAAGCCGAGTACATCGCAGCGAGCGCAGCATCTTGCCAGGGAGTTTGGCTCGCTCGACTGTTGAGTGAATTGTCAGATGAAGAAATTCAGAAGGTAACGCTCAGGGTTGATAACAAATCGGCTATTTCACTGAGCAAGAATCCGATTCTACATGATAGAAGCAAACACATAGACACAAGATATCATTATATCAGAGATTGTGTCGAAGAGGGGAAGATCGATATCAACTATATCAGAACCGAAGAACAGAAAGCAGACATATTGACAAAGTCGCTGGGGCGGATAAAGTTTTCAGAGATGAAGAAGAAGATTGGCATGATCGAAGTCGAAAAACAAGATTAGGGAGAGAATGTTGTAAATAATCTTGTTTTAGAGTCATGTGCAAAATTTGGGTGTAATCGAAGTCGAATTGCAGCCGCAATTCAAAGTCGTAGGTGGAAACCAAGTCGAAGTCGTATTAGAATCAGAGTCGGAGTAGGTGTTGAGAACCCGTGTTGAAGTAGGACAGCCGGGTATAAAAAGAGGCCTAGAGCCATGTATTCGATGTACCAAGCAATTGAGAAAATACCAAAAAGAGGGAGAAACACAAAGCTTTGTTTGTCGTGTGATTGGCGCAAGGCGTGGTCGGAAGAACTCACGATCACCGCAAGCGTGATCGGGAGAAGCTACGACCACGGCAAAGGTACAGTGATCCTTCGACCACGTTGAAGGAGTGCACAACGTGGTCGTAAAGAGTTCGACCACGTTGAGAAGGTGATACGACCACGGTGAAGGTGGTCGTAAGGTGCAGAACGTGGTCGTACGGGTGTTCGACCACGGTGAACGGTGATCGCCAGCATCACTGCGTGATCGAAACGGTTTCGATCATGGTATCTTGAGCGACTGAAGGGAGGCAGCGGCAGCAGTATTACTGAGTGGTCGTAAATCGCTACAGTGATTTTACGACCACGTTGAAAAAGCGATCGGAAGAGATTGAGGCGGTCGGAACTGGTCGTAAGCTCTTGGAACCGATCGTACTTGATCCTCACCGGTCGTAAACGACTCTAACCGGTCGTGGAAGATCCTGGGAGGTCGTAAGACCCCCTTTCAACAGCTCTGGCGTCGATGGCCGTGGATGACCGAGTAGTGGCGTACGAGACAATGGCGAGCTAGAGGGCGGCGAAGGCCTACGAGTTTGAGTGGCGATGCGAAAGATGATAAAGAGGTCGTTGGACTTGGCCTTGTAGCCGACGAAGACAGTGGCGCTAGGAGCTACACGACGGTGCGCTCGACGCGTGGATGACGGCGTGGGCAATCGAGTGGCTTCAGTGCTGCAACGGTGGTGCCGGCAGTTGTGTTGGCTGTGGGAGAGGCTGAGCTCCTCACTGGTGCAGATGCCTGGCTACGTGGGTGGCGCTCATGTCGAGTGGCTGGAGGCGAGAAGTGGCAGCGGTGTGATTTGGCGGTGGAGCGGCTTGGCACATGGTCATCGGCGACGTCATGGTGGGGTATGGCTGGTCAGCAAGATGACACGGTCGTTGTGCCTTCTTCGACACAATTGCAGCAATGAGCGGGCGAGGATGCGCTGGCGTGCTTTAACGACGGCTCAACGGTGGCAACGGGAGCAGGGGAGTGGAGCCGTGGCCAGAAGGCGCCAAGGGCGCGGTGAATGTGGATTTCCCATAAGAGAAAGCGGAGAGTTGAAGGAAGTTTCTGACTTTAGCAAAATTTTCAAATGCAAGCAAATTCCAAAAATATTGAAATTTTGGGTTGTTTCAGTGCTTGCCGCAGGTGATGAGCAGGTAGATGTTGAGGAGGCGCGCGCGGATGGTGGTGCAGAGGCACAGCGCCGCGTCCAGGTCCGCCACCCCCCTGCACCAGCGGGCAGCACTTGGACCGCGCCTCCCGCCCGATCACCAGGTGGATCAGCCCCCACCCCCCAGCACGTCGCGTTAAGCTTCAGCGCCTCGGTCGGGCACGTCGCCTGCCCCGCCGGCGGGATCGGAGGCGGTACGTACGGCGGCGTCGGCGGCACACACGGCGGAGGAAACGGAGTTGGCGGGACGTACGGTGGAGTCGGTGGCACGTACGGCGGAAACGGAAGTTGGCGGGACGTATGGTGGGGTCGGCGGCACGTACGGCGGAGGCCGTGGCGTCGGTGGAATGTATGGTGGGGTTGGCGGAACGTAGGGCGGGTGGCACAGCGGGCACTTGATCGATCGGGGGGTTGTGGTGGTGGTGCTTTGGGCGGCTTGCCGTGGTAGGGCGGGTAGTGGCCGGCCAGTTCCGGGGGGAGGCTTACTTGGGTCCCTGCTGGGCGGCGGGTACCACGGGCGGCCGCCGTGGCCGGGCGCCGGCGGCGGGCAGTACCATGCTAACGAGCTTGGGAGGAGGACAATGAGCAGGAGGGAAATGGAGGAGGCGAGGGTAGCCATGGCTCTCGATCCTGGTTCTTGCTGCCGGCCGGCCGGCTTAACAGTGAGATATATGGCGTGACGGGTTGGTGCCGTTTAGAAGGACACGACTGGTCATCTCCAGCCCATCAGTGCAGTGATCGAGTTACGTTTAGGGCTGTAAAAAAAGCTTGAGACCCGCGAGCTGCTCGAGCTTGGCTCGCTTTAGACTCGATTCGAGCTTGGCTCGAGCTCCAAACGAACCGAATTCGAGCTTCATCTTAAGCTCGCGAGCTTTAACGAGCCGAGCTCGAATAGCTCGCGAGCTTAATATTTTTTTTACCCTCCCCAATTCCCCCACACCCCCTCGGCCCCTCCCGCGGTCCCGCCTCTCCTCTCAAAATCCCCCACTCCCACCTCAGATTCCCAGGCGGCCAGGCCAGCGGGGCGCGGGCCACGCAACGCCAGGCCCCCTCCCTCCTCTCCCCTACCCGCCTCCGTTGCCCGGTTGCCCTCGTCGTCGCCCCTCCTGGCCCCCTACCCCTCCTCGCTGGTCGCCGCCCCCCCCGCCGGCCGCCCCCCACCCCGTCCCCCTCGTCGCCCCCTCCCCCCGCCCCCCTCGTCGGTCGTCGCCCTCCCCCCCGGCCCCTCCTCACCCGCCGCCGCCGCCCCTCCTCCCCCGCCGCCACCCCCGTCCCCCTCCTCGCCCCCACGCCGCCCCCCTTCACCCCCCGCCGCCGCCCCATCCCCTTCCTCTCCTCCGCCACCCCCCGTCCCCCTCCTCACCCCTCCCCCCGCCGCCCCTCCTCCCCCCGCCGCCCCTTCTCCCCTCCCGTCCCCTTCCTTTCCCCGCCGTCGCCCCCCGTCCCCCTCCTCGCCCCCCCGGTCCCCCTCCGCCGCCTCTCGTCCGCCCGGCGCCCCTCCTCTCCCCCGCTGCCGCCGCCTCTCCTCCCCCCCGGCGCCCCTCCTCTCCCCTGCCGGCGCCGCCCCTCCTCGACCCGGATCCGGCCGCCGCAGCCCGCAGGTACTCCCTCAGTCCCTCTCGAGTTTTGTCCTACACGAGCCCGAGCTTGAGCGAGCTCGAGTTTGGTCCGAGCTGAACTCGAGCCCAACTTAAAGTTCGATGTCGATCTTAGGCTCGCTCGAGCTCAGCTCGAGTTTCTACCGAGCTCGAGCTTGCTAGGTCAAACTCGCTCGAGCTCGGCTCGTTTACAGCCCTAGTTACGTTCATGAGCTATCACCATCACAAATTAATGGTGATCTCCAAGCTAGGTCATTACTTTAACCAATCAGCATTGTACTAATAAAGCAATGCATTAGTACTAGATAGTCTCCTAACCATTTTCTTTTGGATAAATGCAATATCAGCCCAGCTTAATTTATTCGAAAAATAAATTAAACTATCTCTGTTGTTTTTCAATTGATGTATTAGAATATGTGCTGTTAAATTTTCTAAAATTTAATTACTAATATATTTAAAACTATCGAAATTTTCGTTACCTTCTGCGAGAATTTATACAGATTTTACCCCAAAAAAAAGAGTCACTGGGTCACGTGACCAAAATGCCTACGTGCTAGCGTAGCGCAGACCAAATATTAGCATGGATGAGTCTTGTTTAATTTTCGTTGGTTACATTTCATTTTCATAGCATGCGAAGATGGGAGGGACGAATGGATGCATGGAATGACGGGTGGGCGCCAGGTGTTTAGACCACGAGCCAGGCCCCGGGGCGACCACCTGGCGAGGACGCGCGGGCGAGAGGCCACGCCGCGGGCTCACGGGCCGGCGCAAGCTAGCGCGGAGGCGTCGGTTCTAGTTCCACGCCAACCACGCACCAACGCACGGTACGGAGATAAGACTGATGTGGTGGTGCGAGGAACACGAGAAAAGCCTGAGGATGTCAGTGGATATCGGTTCTTTTTATTGGGTTTTGTTAAATATTATTTAAATATTTTTAACTATTATTTAGATTTAGATCTATTGAATTCAAGATCCATGACCATAAATTCTCCTCTATTCTCTTTGAATTCTACCCCTTTTCTCTTGAAAAAAATCTCTTTCTTAAAAAACAAGGGTCCCTTGATCTCTAATAACCGATAATTTATGATTATAGCTGATGGTTTTTAGTATTAATGTGAATATTTATACCAATAAATTAGACAAGCTGTTCAGCCTGGAGGGAAGTACGAGTCACGATCCAGACAAGCTGCTTTGTTTGCGCAAATTTCGGTCATATTCTTTACGACTTCTAAAAGCGATTTTTGGTTTTTACTGTAGTACCTAACTTTTAAACAGCATATTTTTTAAAGACAGGATCTACAAATTAATTGCAGTACACATTAAAAGAAACATCTGTATAAACCAAAATCGTAAGCGAGTATCTCTCTCCATAATCTCTGTCGCAAACAACTAAAATTCAAAAATTTCAGTTAAAAATCATAAGCCGCAGCCATACCAAAGCAACCCTTCGGTTTTGCCTTGCTTTCGTGTTGTGTTGATGGTAATTAACGAGCTGGGATTTTGGAAGGCAAAGTGGGGGAAAAAGAGATGTACATTGTTGAAGAGGACACCTATGGATACAGAGGAAAGGAGTTCACAGTTGGAAAATCAGGGTGAGGTAATGTGAGCATCTGCACCTCTACTTGCCCTCACCCAAGGCATCAACCGTACAAGTCAGAAGGACAAGGACAGGTACCATTTGCTCCCATGAACTCCATCAAGACTAGGCCTGGTATACACCACACAACCGAGCATTCTCATGGTCATCGATATCACCGACCCCCATCAGAAATTAACTTATTATTACACATTGCAATCAGATACGTCGCTATCTCGCGTCTGCAGTCAGCCAACACAGAGTGATTGATTGATCTAAGCGAGACATCTGAGGGGCGTCACATCTCCAGGTAATGGTGACGAACATCAAACCTAGTTTTGCTATACAATAATAACAAAACAAGCATCCAGCAAGGCGAAGAATCAGAAAATTGCTGCTTCGGTTGCAATGGAACCGGCCATCACCGACGCGCTTTTCCTGTCATGATAAAAAATAAACACTTGCAGTTAGCTTCATTAACTAGTGCAAAAAATTCCTCTTTTCAATTTGGCCTCTTGAGTTCTTGACTATTTTTAAAATAAAATAAAAAATAATCATCTTTCTTGCTTCCAATCCACTATGACAATAAAGGGGGATATTTCTTTCTTGCTTCAGTTTTTTTTTTGAAACGGATTGCTTCTAAACCAATCTTTGCAAATTTTTTGCAGTTCAAAACCAAATTAGGGTGGGTTAAGTGGTAATGAGATATTTGTTCATATGCTACTCACCGCGCTGAGACGATCGAGGCCTGTATGATGCAGATGCCATGTCATTCAGGTCCTGCAATGGTGTCAGATGTTTGACAACTTCATCCATCGTCGGACGAGACTTGGTATCACGACCAAGGCAGTGGTAGCAGATCTGAGCAACCTTCTGCACCCCTCTAATAGAATAGTTTAGCCCCAAGCGAGGATCTACGAGTTGATAGAGCCTTCGCCGATCATTTAGATATGGCCTTGCCCATGCGACTAGGTTCTGCTCCCCAGTAGGCCGCTTCTTGTCCATTGATCTTCTACCAGTCAATATCTCGAGTAACACAACTCCGAAGCTATATACATCACTCTTAGATGTTAAGTGCCCTGAACAGCGTACTTGACATGAGCTATGGACCTGGACATGTCTATTGCTAAAAGAATCATAAACTGAGGTTTCGCGTTACGATTTCTCTTTTTAGTTTTTAGGCAGCAACATAGATCCCATAAAAAATAAATTTGTGGTTGCTGGACAAATACAGTAGTAATGTTTGTTTAGAAAGGCAAAAAATAAACTTGTAATACCAAACAGAATTCAGGACAAATTCACGTTTTTATGGTTAGACAAATTCAAGGCAATCAAATGATGCTACAAAAGCAAGCAGAAGAGTGCTGTAAAGCAATGGCGCTCATATATCCCAAAAAAACAATATAATATCATACAAAATAAAAATATAAGGCATACATAAGATCTCTCTATACCACAAGTAAGCATATTATGGTATTGCTTAGACGTTAGACTATAACAAGTAAACAACGCCGAGAAGATGGCCAGGCAGTGTCGGCATTCTTGACGAGGAGAGGGGACTATAGATAACAATGACTTTGTTCTTTCTTGCTTGATGAAAAGGGATAAGAATGATTTTGTTCTTTCTTGCTTAATGAAAAGGGCTGACATTGCTGTGCTTATATAGAGTCGGCCATCTAACAATCAAATCTAAATCAACATTCCAAACTAGACAAGAAAAGCTATAACTAAATATGACAAGTAATTGATTTATTCTCCTTAATTGTGGGAT
This sequence comes from Dendrocalamus latiflorus, assembly GCA_017311315.1. NCBI lineage: Eukaryota > Viridiplantae > Streptophyta > Magnoliopsida > Poales > Poaceae > Dendrocalamus > Dendrocalamus latiflorus. Next base: position 3,713,284 of record CM029659.1, read on the forward strand.
TGCTGCTGCTGCCAAGGATTCTTTGCAGCTGGCCCATGGCCATAACAAATCATTTCTCAACTGCGTATAATTATCAGTTGTTTTCCTTCAATGCTATTGATAGCAAGAAGTTCCAGGATTCATGCCTAGGTACTGCAATATTTAGAACTCCAAAGAAAAATCCTAAGCCATCATAGTACTAAATTTAGTAAGAACCTCAGTATATGTTCTTGAGTTCAGAAAAGATAAATCAAGCCAATGTCGTATAATCAGAAACCAAGGCAATATTATGACAGCCTAGAAGCTTGGAGAAGCATTGTAAAGTACCAACTTGTAACTGCATGTCGAATAATTTTTTATCCATGTAGCTACGGAAAGCAGAAGTTTCTTCTCAATACCTGTCATTACATACTCAGGCGCAGCATAACCATAGGTGCCAACAACCCGAGTAGAGACATGAGTTTTATCACCTTGAGGACCAGCTTTTGCTAACCCGAAATCCGAAAGTTTTGCATTGTAATCCTGTAGAAGCAGAACTTTCACAGTTATGAAAGTAACATGCAAAATGTAACCATGAGATTAAACGAATTGACAAGAGATATTACTGAATCAAGAAGAATATTTGATGTCTTAAAATCCCTGTAAATAACTGGTTTGGGACCTCCATGTAGGAAGGCTAGGCCTTTAGCAGCACCAAGAGCAATCTTCATTCTGCTGGACCAAGGCAGGGGAAGAGCCCCTTCAAGATTAAACAAAGTAAGATGACAGGAGCATACATGGGAGAAAACCATATAAGATATTACCAATCAAGAAACTTTACAAGAAAGTATAAACATTAAAATTGGTTAGGCAGGGATGAAACCAATATGTAAGATAGAAGGAATCCCATAGAGAACATCATTGGTGTATGGATATGTATCAAAAGTCATAGTTTTCCATAACAGGTGGCAATTGAATGGACAACACCTAGAATAAGTAGATAGGTCAGGTTTTAGGGTTCAATAAATGGGTTTCTAAAATTGTATTTCTATAATTATTGTGAAGTTTGAAGTGGAAAAAAAAATTCAGGGACAACACAGCATGCATATCACCTTGGAATAAAAAAGATAACCATGCAATTGGCCACCTTCAGATTATTTTGCCTCTTCGGAAAAGTTATTGATTTTTCTTAAGAAATTCAATATGTTTAACTTCACTACTTCAGCAAGAAAGGTTCCTTAAGATACAAGAATATCTAAATGCGCAGATGACATTATTCATTTTCTTTTGAAATGAAAGACTATGATAAATTGCTAATACATTGGAACATGATAGTGCACATATATCGCTTGCATGAATTAATAGTATGATGTCAGTCTCAATTTCAAATGAGATCTTCCAATTTTCAGGAGTACATGTAGTAAGACTAAATCTAAAAACAGTAATATTAAAATATTAATGCCTGTAGTTGATTGCTTACTTCTGAAAAGATGATTTTCAAGACTTCCTCGTGCCATGAATTCATACACAAGCAGCCTTTGATCATCCTCGATACAATATCCAATCAGCTTAACAAGGTGTTTGTGATGCAATTGTCCCAGAAAGTCAACTTCTGCCTGCACATATAATTTCTTTGGAAGTTACAATTCCACCTAAATAAAGATATTTATGAGGCATGCACAATACTTACCACCCATTCTCTATGACCCTGAAGAGCATCCGGCTTCAAACTTTTGACAGCTACAGTAAGACCAGTGCCAGGTTTTGCAGGAGCTGTGCTGTTCGGCTCAATCCACCCCTTGAAGACATACCCAAACCCACCCTCTCCAAGAATACTGTCTGGCCTAAAGTTAACAGTGGCAGATTTCAACTCTTGGAAAGTAAATTGAAGTAGCTTGGGTAGTGTTTTCTTCTCAGTTGATGCATTAACACCATTTTCATCGTCAAGGTTTGTCCGAAAATGATCAGCAAGACCTCGATTGCTAGCATTTAGATATCTCATCTCCGCTGCTACAGAGAAAAAATGCTTTAGCATTTCACCCAAACACTTGAAATTTACCAACAGAAACTACTAAGTAGATATCATGGCTATACCCTCTAAAATGCATTTTGAGAACAGTGGTCAAAATGTCAAATTAAACTCGAATGAATAAGCTAAGATAGAACATATCTGCCACAGCCAATACTTATTAGCTCTTGGGCTCCCATACATATATCCAAAATGGTCAACCAAGTAGGTAGACATTGACCCAAGAGTATTATATGCTAGGCAGATAATCCAAAATGGTCACCCTCAGTTTTTAATATAGGACAAAACCCATCTAGTTGACTTGGAGTATCACGGGTATATTTCTTATATTATCCATGTTAATCATCCGCAGTGTCAATGTCAGCATAGCAGCAGAAAGCAACACAATTATATGTATTTTGCTCCTGAGCAAAAGGATCAAAGACCTGCTTCATGCTTCAGTCCTATTTACCACATGTGCTTCTTCAGTTATTGCACAAGGATCAGAAAATTTCATTTGTCAGTTGAAATGCATAACACAATTGGCATTCCAAATATGAGGAGTAAAAACCATTGATCTGAAATGGATTTCACATAAAACATGCCTTTTCTTTACCCACACATAAAAATGATAAAACATGCCATCCCTCTTATTGAAGAACATACACTGTTTACATAACTCTGCTCAAGATCATGTAGATTTCACGGCACAAGTTTTTTTAAGATTACGATCGTTGCCTACTGCAACTTAGTGAAATAAGTGAGGTTCAAATCACTAGGTTCCCCAGGCGCCCCTTTGTCAATTCGGTACCAAAGAAACACATTCAATTCCATGTAGCAGGTACATGCCAAAAGAAAAAGAAAATGTAAATGCCACCCAGTGCTGTGTTAGAAATCAGTGCCTTGTTACAATGAATGGCTTGTTGTGACAAGCTGGTCATTACATGGCATGCTTTTAAACCACTAGTAAGGTCAGGACCCTTCTAATGATAAACAACATAAGAGCACTCAATTACTATTTGGTCTGGATTTCTATTTCAAAGTTGAAACTTTATTCCCAATTTCACATTTCACCTTTCAAAATTTCCATGTATGTTACATCATGACAGTAGGAAGCTAAACCATACGATCAAATACACAAAAGAGGAGTCCCCAATGAACACGATCCAAGAATTAATCCTGGGAAACAGAAAAGAAGCTCCCCCCTCCTCCTCTATGAACAGCATATCAATCGCAGATCACATCATGACAATAGTAATCGTCGACCAACTCTCCGCTCACTAACGAACAAACAAGCAACATCTTTCGCAGAACCAAACAAAAGATCCCAGTCCTAGCAACCAGCCAAAAACAAACATCAGGGATAAAAAAAACAGGGGAGAAAAGAACAAGAAACCACCTGCGTCGTAGACGTGGCTGCCCTTGGCCGCGCCGCCCGCAGCAGCCGGCCGGAAACAGGCCCCCCTAAGACCGCGCGCGACGGCGGCCCAACACCCGCGCCCGCCCTCCGCCTGATCCCGGGGAGGATGCATCTTCTCCTTGTCCGTCCAGGCGGCGAGGTCAAAAACTGCAGCTTCTTGCCGGTACTACCCTCCTGCCACAAGACCGGCTCTTCGCTTTGCTTTCTTGCACCCCCACCCCCCCCCAAATAGATAAGTGCGCGCGGTGCGGTTGCGCAAAACGGAAAGCGAGATGGGGGGGACGCCTGGTGCGCGGTGGGAGTACACAAGTAGGAGAAGCAAGCGATGGCGCGGGAGAAAGAAAATGCGCGGGTGAGCGATGAGTGGGAACCAGAGTGGAGTGGCCGGGTCAGGTTCAGCAGGCCGTCACCACAACCAGCACTGGCACTACCAGCGCAGTGGATCGTCGTCGTCGCCGTCATGATGACGGCGATGGCCCTTTCCGTAGCGCCAGATGCGGCCGAGGGGAAAGGGGGCTTTCGCGCCGATCTTTTGCTGCTGCCGCTGCCCGCCTGCCTCACTCGCTGCATCCGCTTTAGCCGTGTGGTCTCTCTCGCTCTCTGCCTGCGGGCGGAAGTGGAGCTTGGCCAGCCAACGATAAGGCGGCCGTATCTGCCGTCCCGTGAGCTTCCTTTTTCCAGTGGACTGATTCGATTCCCTGGGGTGGCGCAGGTGGTGGGAAGTGGGAACCTACACAGCACAGCCCCACCAACAGGAGACGCGCGGACCAGCGCTTTTTTGTTAAAAAAACATCTATTTTTTTATTAATATTATATAAATATACCATTATTTAAAAGATTACATAAATAATTCGCTGTCGCTATTTCAAATAGCGACAGAAGCTTTGTCGCTGTTTCAATCAGAGACAAGGCTTTTGTCGCCATTTTAATATGAGACAGAGTGTTACATCGACACTACGGGTTTTGTTACTAATTAAAATAGCAACAAGGAGACCGATCTTCAATTGAAATGGCAACAAAAGCCTTCGCAGCTTCACTCGCCATTTTCAATGATAACAAAGGCCCCACACCCTCTGTCGCCATTTGAAATGACGACATAAACTAGCTATAAAAAGGTAAAAAAAGGGCCAAAATTCATTTTAATTCGGTAAAAAAAGAGAGAGGAGAAAGCCAGAGGAGAAAAAAGAAAGGAGAGGAGAGGAGAAGGATTTGATCTCTACATCCTAAAGGTGAGTTCTCTGTTTCTTTGTAGATTTTATTTTGAAACCATGATATGTTAGCAAATAAAATCATGTGTAGTTGTATTGAGTAGTCAACAGATGTTAAATAGAGATGTGTAGTTATATTGGGTAGTTATAAATAGTGTAGTTGTAGATATGTAGTCCTCTAGAGTAGTTTATGCAGACTTACAGAACTTTTAGTCATAGTGCATTGATTAGTTTTGCAATCTTAAATTTGGTAGATAGATTTATTCAAAAAATAGAGGATACAATGGATTCATTATTAGCTCCATGCGCTGTGAAGGTGAAGCATGCATGGTAAATTTTATTTTGACAGGATATGTACAAAGAGTTATCTTACTCTAGGATGTCACACGTTGGACAAATCCCCTCCTTTGCAAGTTTAATTTTGAGTAACGAGCATGTTTATTTCAATGAATGAGTAGCTGTCGTTAACATGAGATTAATTGTCAAATGATTAACAGGTATGTTTGAACGAGTGGTTTCCAAAATACACTATGGAGAAGGGTTTCACGGACGGGTGAAGGAGTCGAATTGGACGATTTTCCGTCAGTAATAGCTGGTCTGTCAAATGCAAACCAGTGTCCATGGGGCAATATTGTGTGATGGTTGTACCAGTTATTCTTACTGGATCATGCATTGCACAACTTGAAGTTACATAGCGTTGCTACCCGGGCACAGCAACGCACGTACTGGGAGTTAGTGGAACTTAAAGGGTGAAATTCGTGGATCTCCTATGTGAGATTAGAGACGAAGCGTGGATGACTGCTAATTTTACCGGTACAAGCCTATGAGAAAGTCCACTCAACTAATGTGATGCAAGAAGATGCCATTAGTGGTGATGCCGAAAAAGTTGGGCAATCCAATCAAAGTGTGTCGTATTCTTTGAACCAAGAAGGGGTAAGTGGTATCGACTCGATCAAAGTTGAGATTGAAGATCCTCCTATGGCCGAGGCGCATGAACCTATGGGAATTGCATATGAAGGTAAGCTGATTGAAGCCTTAGTGGAACAGATGGAGCTCGAAGACCATAACTATGATGCATTATTAGGTGACGAAGCTTCTGATGATGAGCAGGGTGGAGGAGATCAGCCCGTCCCATCGGAGTGGAGCGCATACTAATTTGATAAGCTAGCAGTGAGTGCAGGTGAGCAGGTTGCCTAGGAGTACCCACAAAATGAGGTTAGGCAAAGAGCGTTCTACAAAAGCAAGAGGGTGCAGAAAGTAGTCAAGTTGTGGGCAGTGTCATTATGGAGGATGTTCAAGGTGGTGAAGTCCAATCCGTGTGTGTATGATGTGACATGTGAGATAGAGCGATGCCCTTGGCGAGTCCATGCATATCAGCCTGTGTAGGACACCTAGCGGGAGTGCTCCATAGTCGTTCTGCACACTTGTGTGGTGACAAAGTCCATGCAATCCCACATAAATATGTCCTCAAGATTTGTGGCAAATACCATGTATGGAGATATTGTCAACAACCTGGATTTTGAGCTATGTTCCATTATTCTTGTGGTGGAGTAGATGTTCCAGTACACAATAAGCTATGCTAAGGCTTGGCAAGCGAAGCAGAAGGCACTTGAAGTAAGGTTCGGTATGTTCGAAGACTCACGCCACAACCTACCCGATCTGCTCCAAGTCATACAACAAATGAATCCTGGGACCCATGTTGATATTTTGGAGCAGGCCTCAAAGCGGTTCCCTGGGAAGATAATACTTAAGCAAGCATTCTTCGCTTTTGGTGAGTGCATCAATGCATTCAGACACTGTCATCTGTTGCTATGCGTAGATGACACCTTCTTGACTGAGAAGTACAACAGCTATATACTAACTGCAATTATGTTATTGTAGCAAGGGGTAGATAGGCCATATCCATGGTCTGATTTGCAGAGTAGATGGTGCAAGAGGCACATAGGTGCTAATTTCTATAAGCAATTTAAGAAAAAGGACCTCATGAACCTTTTCAAGAGGCTTTGTGATCAAAAGCAATAAAGAAAGTTTGATGTATTGTGGAAGGTACTGGATGACCTGACGATAAAGCACACGAGAGAAGCAGTGAAGAAGCCTGTAATAGGCACCCAAGAACTCCCCATTGCCCTTAGTAAGTTACCCACATATCCTACAGAATTGGTCAAGAGGAAGGCAAGGCAGATGAAATGCTCTTCAGATTGAATTAAGCACGAGCCTAGGGAGAAGTGGGTATTGCTTTATGACATTGATGGTACAAGGTATGTATTCATGACCACCAACTTAGCCAACATGTACAACTAGGTCACGAAGGGGTTGAGACCCCTTCCCTTGGTAGCTATTGTGGGGGGGGATGCTACGTGGTATTATCATGTACTTCATTGATAGAAGCACTCTGGCTGGCATCCCCATGAGTAATCCACATCTGAGATACTCGAACATGATCACAAAGTACATGGAAGCGAATAGTAAGAAGGGGAGATGTACAGAGCACTTAAAATGCACACTAGGGAGCTTCGCTTTGAGGTACTGTATAGGACCAAAGGTTATCGTGGGATGAATTGTGAAATAATTGTTTAGGAGTTGAGTCAAAGGCACAATTATTCCTGCATATGCGATAAGCCCTGTCTATTGCATAGGCCATGCACGCATGTGATGGCTGCTTGTTCAACAGTTGCATAGGAATCTGGCAAATCCCTGTCGGATTATTTTATAAAGGAAGCGGTGATGGATACATGAATTGGAGAACTGTATAATTTCGATGTGGTTGGATCATTCTCTGTCTATCCAGCTGGGAGCAGAAGAGGTGGGTACTAATATTGAAAGGCTTAAGATAGGAGTTGGTCGTCCGTAGACCGAGTGACATGGATAAATCAGAAACTGGGCCTTGTCTGAAGAAATGCTCCATTTGCAAGGAAATCGGGCATACCTTCAAATATGGCACTCGGGCAATGGACCTTCAAGACGGGGTGGCTGGGACCTCCACTGACAATCGTTGGCATCATGCTGTTGGCGCTATCTAAACTTATGTTGTAACATCTATTATTTGAACTTATGTTATAACATCTGCTATGGTATCTATTATGTATGAACTACGTCATAGTTATTGTATGATCTATGACTTTACTTGAAGATTTATCTTGTGTTGTGTTACTTCACTTGCATATTTGCATTGTGTTATATAATTTTACTTGTAGATTCACCTTGTATTAGGTTACTTCACTTGTATATTTACCTTGTATTATGTTATTTCACTCACTAATTTACATTGCATTATGTAATTTTACTTGTAGATTTACCTTGTGTTAGGTTACTTGTATGTTTTCCTTGCGATCCATTGCTTTCTGCTGTACTAACATCCTATGTTTTGCTGAACAAGTATGGAGGAGCATGCAGACACTCTGGGGTGGCCTTACAAGCTATTCGACCTGACCATCGACGCCACACACCATAGTCAGTTGGCGACTGCCTTGCCTTAGCATGGTGAGCCACCTATCGAGCTTGCTCTGTTATGGTTGTGCACCCCCATAAAGGCATGGAGGATCGACCCTTGTTGGATTCCCAGGTATGTGAATCAGGTGACCTTTTGTTCGGCAGTTGTTGGGTTTTCTTGGTTGCACTAACATTTCTCATTTGTCTGCACACAGGTTGAGGGCCTCCAAACTACTCCCTTTTGCGAGGATGGTGGAGGCCACAATGGAGGAATCCCAAGACAGGAGTGGTGTGTCTAGGAGGTTTTCATACAATAGGTGCCTATTCATAGTGCTTGTCGACTATTGGTAGCTGGAGACACAAACATTCCACCTCCTGGGTGAGGAGATGACACCGACACTGGAGGGCGTTTTGTACCTCACTAGCCTCCCTTGCATAGGGGATGCAGTGGTGCCAGTAGACGCTAATCCAGACTAACGCCCCAGCTGCTCACCAAGTTATAGGGGGTCCTATCGGCTAACACCGGCTACAGGGAGTTCACAACACGCATGGTCCTATGCAGAAGTGACTTACCTAGTTTCACGTAAGTGCTATTTCATTTTACTATTGTAGTTGTTCTAAAAAATACTATTTCTAACTAGCAGCTGTAGTTTATTTTCAGCCAGAGAGGATGGCACTTGATGCGAGGGATTATGTTATGCTACGGCACTTGGAGACATACCTCCTGTGGTTCTTTGGTTAGATCTTGTTCTGTTTATCCTATGGGAATAGCGTGGACAAACACATGATTCAGTATGCTAGGGAGATAGTTGACGCAGCATTAGAGGACGTCCCACAACATGTATGGGGACTAGTGGTATTGCCTACCACATATCATGGGCTTTGTGAGCGGTTCCAGATCAGACATCCACAAATTGACCTAGGACCATACGACACGGTTTCTGTGACCCTCCTCAAGAAGCCCAGCATTCTCATCAATCTTGGTGTGATCATCTATCTCGTCCGTTGGCGCTAGTACTGAGGCACCAAAGTCTGATACCTTTGCAGCATAGTTCTCATCAAGAAGTATATTGGAGGATTTTATTGTTAAAAATTGGTTCATATAAGTAAGGCCCATTTCTTTAATTTTAAAGTTTACATGATTTAATAACATATTGCTAAGGTAAGGTGAGAGAGACCAATTTATAAGGTGGAATCCTTACCACTCTTTGAATATAGAATTAGATGGTATAAGGAGGGCTTTAGCTAAACACACGCGCTCGTATTCGCGCATTCTCGCGTGAAAATTGCATGACTTGTTTGAATGAGATTCAAACATTTGAATTTGAGGCTTTGTTGGATTTTTGATGATAGGTATTTATCGGTGAGTAAATAACTGGTTGAATATGTCAGTTGCCAGTGAATAAATGGCTGTTTAATTTTGTCAATTCACAGTACACACACACGTCCAAAGTTTATAGTGAAAAAAATTTCACTACCTCCATTTCTTTTCTCTTGCGAACTTGTGCTGTTGTGCTGCACCGTCTAAAACTCATTGACTCTTCTTCCTGGCATGCACTATGAAGAAGGGGAGCGGTATCTTCGAGCCGTTGCTGTCGTGAAGACCTACACGAGGGCGGCAATAAGGTTTCTGGGCAGCGCACATATGCGCGACCGCTCGATTTGCTGCGACATCTACGTTCTGCGCTGCTTTCTATTCTTCCTCACACCACCTGTAAGTCGTTCGTGTGTCTGATCGACTTATTTAAATTCTGTTTCTATATAGTTTTGAATTAAAACTATTTACCTGTTGTTAGCACTGTTTTATGTATCATTAGTTATTTGTGATATTTGCTTTCTACTAAAATTTAGAATTAAAATATTACCCACATTTTCAATATTTACAACACCGTGAAGGATTGGAGGCGATACCCATGAATGCAGGTAATATAATGCTTGGGCAGATTCATGGGCAATCCGTAACAAAGTTGAGAAGGGAATGTTGTGGCAGCCATTGCTGCCATGGATGAAATGAAACAGTGTGCCGTTGGGGATGAACTCGTAGACTAGCATCGGGACCTCCACTTCAAGGCAGCAGCCAAGGAGTTTGACGATGTTCTTGTGGTTGATCGAGGAAAGGATGAGCATCTCCTTGCTGAACTCCTCCTTCTGCTGCTCATCGGTCATCGACACACACCGTTTGACTGCGATTGGACGGCCCCCCTTAGAGTGTGCCCCTGTAGACTGTACCATGGCCACCACGGCCGAGGATGTTCTTGTCGTTGAACTTGTTTGCTGCCTCCATGAGTTCTGCTTCCGTGAAGATTGTGAAGGCAGCGCCTTGCTTTAAGCTTAGCTCTCGCAGCAGCAGCATGCCACCGTGTTGCTGGAAATACTTCTGCTTGATATTGGCCAGCTTTTTCCGTTCACGGATCAAATATGTGCTTGTGATGACCATGACCACAATGACAACTCCGACACTTAGACCAGTGGGACTTTTTTTTTCAGATTGTTACTAGTACAAGTCAATAGTGTGAGAATCCTTGTGACTTTCATGAAAAAAAGAGTGACTTACCAACAACTAGTATCACTGTGCCTTGTGAGGAACTTAAGAGGCTTTTCATTCGGACAAGAGAGATTGCCTGGTGTATTGGTGCAATGTCCAGGGCATGGGCGTGGGTTATTGATGATGCATTCTTCAATGTCTGGAAAACACAGGAAAACGCACAATACTGAGTTTTGCTCCACAAAGATAGAAACATTTAACACGTTTTTGAAAAGCTTAGTTATATGCACACGAAATCAATTCACAACACATCAGGAACTGTTTCAGCACGGACCTTGGCATCCATCAGGAAGGTAAGGATTGCCGTGGTAGCCTTTGGTGCAGTCGCAGAGATAACCCGGGCCACTGGTTGAATCGATGCACCAGCTGTTGTTGCTACGGCATGCGTAGGAAGCCTTCCTTCTGGCTACGTCACAAGTCTCATTGCCCACAGCCCAGTTCAGGATCACTGGGACAAGGCCGTGGTGCTCATCCCAAAGGGCTGTGGTGTTCAGATATGCCGTGAGGAACCTGAACGCAGCGGCTTCCATCACCATGGCATATCCGCAACACACTGCACGGTCTGTGGCGCTTCTGTTACTGTAGAGTCTTGTGGTGTTGTAGTCTTCGTTGAAGTAGGCCCTGTGGTAGGACATGTTGCTGGTGAGCGCGACCTGGCAGCAGCCGATGCCATTGCACAAACCGTCTTGTGCAGTGAGGTTGTTGTAGCTGTAATGGCGAGCACTGCGACTCGCACCCAATCACGTACTACAGCAAGCATATGAAAATTCAGTCAACCATATATATTAGCTGATTTTTTAATCCATCGTATTGAAGATTTAAAACTTGCACTTAGCAACACAGAATGCGGTGATTAACCAATTGTTAGAGAGAACTCACAGCAGAGTCGATCATGTAGGCGAGTGTGTTGACCCCAACAACTGTGAACATGTTGAGCTTCTCCGAGAACGTGTACGGCGTGTCGATGGAGTTCAACCTCCAGGCATCATAGTCGATCTTCCTGCTTGAGCGGTTGTAGCACATGGATGAGATGCGACTCTTCATCCGAACCAGACCATCAAGTAGTGATATATTCAGCACTGGCAAGTTGTCGGAGAATTTCACGTTGCCATGGCCATCATCAGTCTTGTTGCAGTCAAGCTTGAAGCCTTCCATTGCACAGTCAGCTCCAATCCCGAACGGGTATACAATGTCGACATCGCCACAATTCTTCGGGCAGCCAGAGCCCGGCAACACCTCCGCCTGGGCTTGGAATTGTAGTGCTATCGCAAGGCTGTTGAGTAGCAGCAGAAGCATAGGTAGTGTCTCAGTGGAGAACTTCTTGTAGAGCGGTAATTCATGGTTTTGTTGTATGGTGTGTTGCAATTTCTGTATTGAATCATGTGCTCGTATGACATATTGGTCCTATATATATTATTCGGGCATCTAGTCAATTAGTCGGCCTTTTCTTTTTGCTGCAAATTTAGATGATTAATTGGCATCTTTTGATGACTTGGCCAAATACATGCTACGGTTTTGAAACCTTTGACGGAGAGATGGCTGTTTCTATTGTGTGTGCCAACTAAGCATCTTCCTTTTCCAACTTTCAACTCCAGGGCAAAGGGTTCAACAATCTTTTTACGGAATCAAACAACTAAAAAATAAATTTTGTGCCACTTAGCCTATTATCTTGAGAAGTGAATCATGACATCGATAGCTCAGTTGACTCTCCCAAAAAAAATCTTCAACCTATTGAATTGAACCAAATGAACTCGCAACTAGCAGCAAAATATCCCCTTTCATTCAGCAATCCCATGTATTTAATTGGAGGCCGGGCTGCGGACCAGGGGCGGAGCAGCCGGGCCGAGTAGCTTGGAGGAGCAGAGGGGCAACTGGAGGCGCACCAGGGGTGGTCGTGGTGCCGCTGCTGTTGTGCCATCACCGGTGCCCAGCGTGCGGATGCGCCAAGAATGGCAGTGTATCTTAACAGCAAAAGATAGGACAAACAGACAAAGGGTAGTTTGCACAACAAAATTCTCTCAGGGTAGTTTGCACAACAAAATTCTCAGACACGAAACAAACGAATGACTAATAACTTGCGAACTCAATGCTAACTCCCTATCTCCATATCAACTTCCAATAGATATAGTTTCAAGTCCAACGCGTATTCCATCGAATAATTGACTCGACTTTGATAGATAAGTCTTTGTGTTGTCTGCACATGGTGTACATGGTACTTTTGTTTTTTGCTTTAGCATCTAGAACTTGCTTTTGGACAGCATCTTGGACTAGTCTAGGATAGCATCTTGGCATATGCTTGGCTGACTAGCAGCCTATAAATATGTATCTCCAACCCCTCAGGTTGATATGGCATTGTGTGAGAAATAAACAAGAGAAAATTGCCCCATCCCCAAGTGTCATCCTCTCGATGAGAGTAAGGATCTTGCTATCACCAACAGCAAGACTCCAGCGAGTAACAAGTGGAATCAGAGCTATACTATCCTGTAGCCTGAGCATCTCCTGCTCATCTCCTTCTCCGGCCTCGCAGCAGCCCCAGCCGGTAGCAGCAGCAGCTCCGGCTGTCCCCGCTCACTCATCTCCGGAGACGGGTAGCAGCTCGTCAGAAGCATCCCTCTCTCCACGCAACAGCCCCCCAGTAGCGCGCCATGTCCGCAGGGCAGTCTCAGCGCTCGGTCGCCTCGAGCACGCGGCGTCAGCAGACGGCCGAGCTCGCCGCGGCAGAGCAGCGCGAGCGAGCGGCGGCAGAGACCGCTGCGGCGGCGGAAAGGGCATCAAGGCTGGCAGCGGCGGAGCTGGCAGCAGCCAGAGCGGAGGTGGAAGCGGCGGCGGCGACAGATGCAGCGCGTGCGGCAGCAGCGGAGGTCAAGGTTCTGCGCGGCAGCAACAGCAGCTCCATATCTGCTGATGACAGCGCCGACGCGGATCTTGAGCCGCTGGAGAGGGAGGCAGCGCGAGGGCGAGCGGCACAGTGGGCAGCCGCGCACGCCCACGAGCGCGGCGGCAGCCCAGACAGGCGCACACGCGCCGATGACGCTCCTGGAGGAGGCGCGTACGGCGGCGGCGTACGGTTCGACGGAGAGCGCGGCCCTCACAGGCGACGCGGCTCTCTCTCCCCGGTTCGGTACCGTGGTCACCACGAGTACCAGGCTGTCGTCAGGGACTTCGGCCCCGGCGGCGGGTGTAAGATCGAGGTGGCCGACTAGAGGGGGGGTGAATAGGCGGTTTAAAAATTCTCTACAAATTAATACTAACTAATTAAAGACCTTTTCTATTTGCCTAAACCAAGTATATAATGCGGAAGCGAAATTCAATTTGGTTTAGCTCAAATAGCGCCTAAGTGCACTAATAATTCTAGCCTATGTCAAAGTTTGCTATTCTAGATATACAAGCAATCAATTTAATTCGATGAATGTAAATTGCTTGAATATAAATAGAGCACAAGAAAACAAACCACAATTGACACAATTATGTTTTACCGTGGTGTTCGGAAACTTGCCGGTTTCCCCTAATCCACGTTGAGGTTAGCCCGAACAAATCGGACCGGCTCCACGAATTAAGCCGAAGCACCTCCAATCCACTAATGGTAGCTCTTTCCCGCTCCGGGTAGGTGAGCTCCAACCTTCACACACGCCGGGCCTTCTCACAAGCTTCTTTGAGAAGATCACCGGGCACGACGCCTCCCACGCCGTCTAGGAGTCGGCAAACTCCAAGAGTAATAAGCCAAGCCTCTCACTTGACTCTCACCACGTGCAACGAATGCACAAGCTCAATCCGGACACAAAGTCCTCCTCTAGATGCAACACATGCACTCTAGATCACCTCTCCTCTCTCACAAAGTGCAACACATGCACAATTGAGTGGAGAGCCTCACACTAGCTCAAGAGAGTGAAATGGAGTCCCTTGAACCTTACCCCAACCGGCCACAAGGGAGTATTTATAACCCACACCTCAAAACTAGCCGTTGGAGTCAAAAACAGGATTTTGCGGTACTACCGCTGCTACAGTACCGGTACTACCGCTCCCCACCATAACGGCTAGAAAAATAGCCGTTAGTCAGCCATTTGCGGTACTACCGCAGTTATAAAATGCGGTACTACCGTTCTGCGGTAGTACCGGAAGTCGGTGCGGTACTTCCGCTTCAGCACAGACAGCACTCAGAAAAACGGTCATAACTTTTGACTCCGATGTCGGAATTGAGTGATCTTGGACTCTATGGAAAGCTTATTCAAAGGGCTACACAACCCATCTATTTGCATGATCTCAAACACATTAGATCAATGCAGAAATCAAAAGAGATCCAAAAGAGTCACTCTCATGGTCTAATGTCCAAAGGAAATAGCAATAAACAATCTTAGACCATGCCAAGGGATTATACATGATCTACAACTTTTGCAAAACACATTTGCAAACTTAGATCATGTCACAAGGAATAGGTACATGGACTTCAACCTTTTGCAAAACACATTTGCAAAGTATAGTCACATGTTACAAGGATTTGCCACATGAGCTTCAACCATTTGCAAAACACATTCGCAAATGCAAGCCTCATGCCAAGATGAGCTAGAGCAAGTGAGGTTGAGCTATCAACACATGATGAGACTCAAACTACTAGACATGACCCCTCTTAATAGTACGGCAACCTATACTAGCAATCCGGTCTTTCAACCAAACACCAAGACCGGTAAAAGACTAGGAACACATCCTTAGCCCTAGCTAGTCATACCTTTGCCTTGGGTCATCATCTCGATATACATCAACTCATGATGCATCCTTCTCATCAACTCCATCAACACATGATGATCTTCCTTGACTTAATCAACACATGATCATGCATCAACTCATGATGCATCTTCTTCTTCTTCTTGATGGCATTGAACACATGAAGCCATCTTCATCTCAAACTTGACTTGATGATCTTCAACACACGAAGTCATCCCAAGTCATCTTCATATGTGGAACCTAACCTGTTCATCCAACTCATGAAAAATGTTAGTCCCACAAACCAATTGTCATTAATTACCAAAACTCACCATTAACTCATAATGGAGGGACTAGATTCAACAATCTTCCCTTTTTGGTAATTGATGATAATCTCAACAAATAATGAGATAATAAATTGAATATAAAATCATTTTAATTCAAAGTGCGGTACTACCGCCGTTATAAACTCCGGTACTACCGCTCTCCGGTAGTTCCGCAGAGTTAACGCGGTACTACCGCTCGAGCCGAATTCCCAAAAGTCCCAAAGTTGGCGCTCTCTGGAAAAACGGATCCGCTCTACCCCCGGAGCTTCCGGGCTACGGAAGTACCGCTCTATACTGCGGTACTACCGCAACCTGCGGTAGTTCCGGCGTTCAAATCGCCGGTACTTCCGATCCCGCGAAAACTCAAATGCATCCGGAGGGTGCTCTCTGGAAAAAGGATCCGCTCAAAAACCGGATCTTCCGCTCGCCGGTACTACCGCTTCTGGGCGCGGAACTACCGCTCTCCGGTAGTTCCGACGTTCAAATCTGCGGTACTACCGCTCTTCCAGACAGAGCACAGACTTTGCTTTTAAAATAGATTTTCAATGAATGCATGCTCCTAGTTTGATCCCAATGTATGTATAAAAGAAAACATGGATCAATACTAGTGAAACTCCAAAACATAGAGAGAGAGCTCCCCCTAAATGTGTGCATACAAAGTCTATATGAAGAAAAACATATGCACATATTCATTTGAACTATTTGAGGAGTTCAATCTATATTTTGGATCTAAGGAATGCATTAGCAAATGAGAAAGTGATTTTGAATGCATACCTCTTTGATTTCACCTTTTCATCCAAATGAGACTAAGCTATAATATACTTGAACAAACATATTAGTCTCATATATACATTTGTCATTATCACCAAAACATTATAAAGATATTTGTCATTAACATCAAAATCTCATAATGGCATTTGTCATTAACACCAAAACCAACTTAAACGGAGCTTGATCTTTCAATCTCCCCCTTTTTGGTGATTGATGACAAATCCATTTATGATAATAGCATATAGGTGAAAATGACCAAATGATATAACATGAAGTGCATAAGAGAAGGTGAAAGCATTATTTGACATATAGATTAAAAAAGTTAATTTCTGCCTAATGAATATGTTATCACATTTCTCCCCCATTAGCATTGGCATTTCTATTATGTCTCCCCCATTTGGCATTATCACAATTGTAAATTTCTCTCCCCCACTATCCAAGGCTATTATCACAAGTTTCGATGCTATTATCACAAATTTCTCCCTCATTTGGCATTAAGCACCAAAAAGAGACAATTATCACAAAATAGCATTGATTATCGTTAAAAACAAGGGAAGAATACAAGTTGAGCCATGAAAGGAGATATTTTATCATGAGGAGCTTGATACCAATTGTATTGTTATTATGAGGAGTTGATACCAATTTGATTTAACTTAATATGGTCATGAAGAAATATGAAACTAAATGCAAATGACCAATTGAAACCACTTAAAATAGCTAAAAATATTTGAAACACATTCAAATAATCTTACTCATGAGAGCTCCTTGAAGACTTTTGAAGTTTTCTTTGTTTGGTATTTTATACCACTTGATGTTATACCACTTGAGTTGACACCACTTGTATATAGAACACTTGTAGCATGTGGATCATTTTCTGAATTTGCATTCCAAGTGGCCTTCAAAAGCTTCCTGAAAAACTGACTTACAAATGTCTAATAAATCTGAGAAACATTGTCAGTATAGTTCAATATCTGAGGATCAAAAATCATAATTATAGCTTTCTCAGATTACGAGCCTAATTAAAGATACAAAAATCATAAATCAGCTCAAAACATGATTTTTCAGAAAAACTGAGTCTGAAATTTCAGACTTTTGCATTCCACTTAAGCTTCTAGAGAGAGATGAAACATTGATCGAATGCTCTTTATAAATTCTTATAAAATTTGACAATGACGAGCAACTATAGGGGATAAATTTTTCTTATTATGACTTCCTCTATATCTGAACCCATTTGAAGAAATACAAATCACAAATCGGCTCAGAATCATGGAGATTCTGAAATTTTCAGCATTTTGCAAAGAGAGAAAAAGTCACAACTTTTTCAAATTAACTTGAAACTTTTTCAAACTTTGCAGATTTGAACTTGATGCTATTTGTGACCTTTTCCAACAAGAAATTTTGGCAAAGAAGTTCTCTTTCAAAAGATATGCCTAAATGCGTTTTGAAAGCAAGAGAATGAATTGATTTTACATCTTAAGCTTAAAATCCAAACAAATTGGATTTTCATGGAGTAATTTGCTTTCTTAGCTTCATATGAGTTATAAATACTATTTCAAGCCAAGATACACAAAGAAATCTTGCTCAAATAGTTAAACTCATTATATGCAAGAATATGTCATTTTGGGTCAACACTTGTTTTTGGATGAGATTCAAATGAATATAACTTTTCAATGATTGGTCTTTTACAATAGCTTTGAACTAGAGAAATGTTTGAAATGA
Source organism: Dendrocalamus latiflorus (assembly GCA_017311315.1). Classification (NCBI taxonomy): domain Eukaryota; kingdom Viridiplantae; phylum Streptophyta; class Magnoliopsida; order Poales; family Poaceae; genus Dendrocalamus; species Dendrocalamus latiflorus. The sequence continues at coordinate 3,731,366 of CM029659.1, forward strand.
CCAACCCTTTGAGTTTTGTATTGACCACTTTTTCAAATACTCAATAGATTATTATTTAGAGAAATATGTCTTTTAATTCAAAAACAAGATCATAAAAGATCCTTTTGGGGTCAAATCTTCCTTTTGATTTCTAAAATAGAAATTTTTACTCAATAGGCTTTGAAATCATTTGAAATACATAGTTGAGTACTTTTATTTAGTTTTTCACAATTTTTGGCCTTTTAAACAAGATTTTTGATTTTTGACCAAGGAGGCTCTTTTGAAAAGGTAATCTTGCATATCATTTTAGTTTTACTCCATGAGTAGCTAAAGAGAATGAAACACATTCATTCCCAAGAACCATAAATCATTTTTGGGCAAATAAATAAAATAATTTTTCCAATAGTAATATTTTACCCTTTTTGCTTTAGTAAGCACAAAAGTATTATATATGTGTTTTTCACAAAGAAAAACTCCCCGAAATTGTTTTCTCCTCTTTTGTGTAAGGGGGGTTCTCCTCTTCTTGTTCTTCTTCTCTTTTCACATTAGATACCACTTGTGAAACAAATACCACTTGTAAATATGAATGATACCAAGTATACTTAATTCCAACGTTGAAAACTTGATACCACTTGAAAGATTTCTCAAGGGTAAAAGCACTTGTGGTAAGAGTATGATATCATATAGAAGAGATACCACTTGTAAGGGTGGTTACTATATGGAAGAAGTTGATATCATAGGTGAGGAGCTTGATTAAGAGAAGAGATTTTGCTCGGCAAGAGAAAAGAGTAGATATCACTTGAAAGATATCATCACTTGGAACTGAATGATATCATATATGTGAAGAGCTTGGTTAAGAAATATTTGCTTGCCAAGGTGAAAAGGATATCAATTGGAGGAATAAGGATATCACTTAATTTTCACAATCAAGAGATACCACATGAAGGAAATGGATGATATCACTTTGAGAAGATAGGAGTGAAGCACATGTTGAGGTCAAGATGATCAAAAGTCTACCACTCTTTTAGAGATTGCTATTTAATGAAATGAATCAAATTAAGAGCAAAATGGCATATGGAGTCAATAAATACTTGAGGGTAGCTAACAAGGATTTACAAGGATCAACTTGACTGAGAGGAGCAAAGGAAATGGCTGAGGAAATTTGAAATCAAATTTTGAATCAAATCAGCCACTCTCCAGAAATATTGGTAGTACCGCAGTTTCACTGCCGGTAGTTCCGATACTCGGAAGTACCGCAGAATAACTGCCGGTAGTTCCGATTTTTCTATGAGTTTGCCAAGAATTTTGATTTTTTTGAGGAGAGGTTTGATATAGTGTTGTATATTGCTCTAAAGTTTTTCACAAAGAAGCATAAATCTCTTATGGAGCATTTCCAACTATATGCCAAGATTAAAAACTTTTTCAATATAGTTTTTAACAAATTAATCTTTCAATTTTCCAAAACAAGCTCATTTTCAACAAATCCTTCACGATTGCAAAAATGAGCATTTGAGGGTATATTAATCAATCATTTGTATGTATGAGTTTGTAAATACCCTTGTGAGCTAATATACATCAATTATTTGGGCTCAAATGGCAAAACTCACATAAGTGCTAGATTGGGACCACATAGGTCAACAAAGGATTTTGGACGAGTTTAAAATCCAAATAACTTTTGATTGGTTGGCTTTTTGGAAAACTTTTGAATACCAAAAATGTTTGAAATAGCCAACTCTAGGTTTTTGGAATTGAACACATTTTCTAATTTCTTTTAGAATTGATTTTGGGGAATTTTTGAGTTTAAAACCAAAACAAGATACTAAATAGATAGTTTTGGGTTGGAAACTCATTTTTACTACAAATAAGTTTTCTAAAACCAAAAACCTTTTGTAAAACCTTTGAAAAGCATTTGTATACGTTTTCCAACTAGTTTTTCAAAGATATAATAATAATTTCAAAATTTTTGACTTTTGGCTAAATGGCTCAATTTTGAAAAACAATTCTAGCACTTAATTAATTTGGGCACACTTAGGGATGTGATACACATGAATATGATTTAGCACTCCCCCTTAATGTGCCACAATCATCTTGCTCATAATTCACAACAATGAAATTTTAGCACAAGAGCAAGAATACCCCTTTTAAATGATTTTCATGCAATGCAACCTACACAAGGCTAGGGGCTAAATAAATTCAAATGTAGATACTTGTTACCGAGATGGCATTGGTTCATAATTTGGCAAGATCATCCTCAAGCTTGGCTTCCATTAGTGCATATGGTGGAGTTCACCTCTTCATGAATGAGCCAAGCCTCCAATGCCTCTCCAAGTACCTATTAAGCATTGAAGTGCATTTTGGTACCCAAAACTTGGTTGGGTCCATGAATGTTAGTCACAATAGATTTGGGCACCCAAATGGCCCTAGGTGTGGTTTTATGTAAACTAACATCCCTAGCAAACACATTGCCATTTTTATCTTTCCTAAGCAAATAATGTTCATTAATGAGAGATGGCTTAGGAATGATACCTTTGGGACAATCCTTACTCAAATGTCCCTTTTCCCGACAATTATAGCAAGTTTGGCAATTATTACCTCTTCTTATCTTCTTGCCTTGCTCATTGCCGGTTTGCCTCTTCATTGATGGATTTTTCTTATTTTCCACCTTGTTGGGGCACTTAGAGGCGAAGTGACCCGTTTCATTGCAATCATGGCACTTGACTTTCTTCGTGTGTCTTGCATTGTGCCTTGTCTTGCTATTTTCCTTCTTTTTGGAGATGTAGCCAATACCTCTCTTGTCATTGGATTTTCTTTGACTACCCAATATCTTGTCAAGAGATGCCTTCCCTTTGTAGCTTTTCTCCAAGTCTTTTCTCAAACTTATGACTTGGGCCTTGAGCTCATTATTTTCCTCTACAATGTTAGTATTGCAATGTATAGAGGAAGTAGAAGCATCTATATTTGAGCAACAAGGTAAATCAAGCAAATCATCACAAGATGTGGATACATTAATTTTAGATGAGTTGCAAGAACTAGGAACTACACAAGACATATCATCTATTAAATTACATGTAATTCCTATATCCACATTTGGTTTAGAATATTCCTTAAGAAGAAGAATTTCATGTTCTTCTTTTAGCTTGTTATAATTATTTTGAAGTGAGACATGTTCATTCTTCAAAATCTTATATTTGGCTTTTTCTTTCCCAAGGAATTCATTTAATTCTTCTAACATATCCATCAACTCATCATAAGAAGGTGCATCATCATTATCATCAAAGTTTACCTTCTTTTTACCTTTTGCCATAAAGCACCGAGTTGATGTGGAGGGAGTGGTGGACTCTTCATCGTCGGAGTTAGAAGTTGAGCATTCTTCTCCCGACATCCACTCTTGTATGCAATCTTCATCACTTGATGTGGACGCTTCATATTTGTTTTGAATTTTTGTCCACATATCATGAGCGCTATTGAGATTGCATATTGTGTTGAACACCTCTACACTCAAGGCACTAAATAAAGCGTTAGTAGCTTGAGCGTCGAGATGTGAGCATTTCTCATCCTCAATTGTTGGAGCAAGAGGATCCAATGGAGGAGAAAAGCCCACATCTACAATCCGCCATATTTTTGGGCTCATGGCCTTAAAATAGCATATCATGCGGATTTTCCAATTTGCATAATTTAGGCCATTGAATAGAGGTGATTCATCTAGGTGCACTATCCCACTAGTCGCCATCCTTTACTCTCTAGACGGTTAAGTCTAATATATGAGAGACCAAGCTCTGATACCACTTGTAAGATCGAGGTGGCCGACTAGAGGGGGGGTGAATAGGCGGTTTAAAAATTCTCTACAAATTAATACTAACTAATTAAAGACCTTTTCTATTTGCCTAAACCAAGTATATAATGCGGAAGCGAAATTCAATTTGGTTTAGCTCAAATAGCGCCTAAGTGCACTAATAATTCTAGCCTATGTCAAAGTTTGCTATTCTAGATATACAAGCAATCAATTTAATTCGATGAATGTAAATTGCTTGAATATAAATAGAGCACAAGAAAACAAACCACAATTGACACAATTATGTTTTACCGTGGTGTTCGGAAACTTGCCGGTTTCCCCTAATCCACGTTGAGGTTAGCCCGAACAAATCGGACCGGCTCCACGAATTAAGCCGAAGCACCTCCAATCCACTAATGGTAGCTCTTTCCCGCTCCGGGTAGGTGAGCTCCAACCTTCACACACGCCGGGCCTTCTCACAAGCTTCTTTGAGAAGATCACCGGGCACGACGCCTCCCACGCCGTCTAGGAGTCGGCAAACTCCAAGAGTAATAAGCCAAGCCTCTCACTTGACTCTCACCACGTGCAACGAATGCACAAGCTCAATCCGGACACAAAGTCCTCCTCTAGATGCAACACATGCACTCTAGATCACCTCTCCTCTCTCACAAAGTGCAACACATGCACAATTGAGTGGAGAGCCTCACACTAGCTCAAGAGAGTGAAATGGAGTCCCTTGAACCTTACCCCAACCGGCCACAAGGGAGTATTTATAACCCACACCTCAAAACTAGCCGTTGGAGTCAAAAACAGGATTTTGCGGTACTACCGCTGCTACAGTACCGGTACTACCGCTCCCCACCATAACGGCTAGAAAAATAGCCGTTAGTCAGCCATTTGCGGTACTACCGCAGTTATAAAATGCGGTACTACCGTTCTGCGGTAGTACCGGAAGTCGGTGCGGTACTTCCGCTTCAGCACAGACAGCACTCAGAAAAACGGTCATAACTTTTGACTCCGATGTCGGAATTGAGTGATCTTGGACTCTATGGAAAGCTTATTCAAAGGGCTACACAACCCATCTATTTGCATGATCTCAAACACATTAGATCAATGCAGAAATCAAAAGAGATCCAAAAGAGTCACTCTCATGGTCTAATGTCCAAAGGAAATAGCAATAAACAATCTTAGACCATGCCAAGGGATTATACATGATCTACAACTTTTGCAAAACACATTTGCAAACTTAGATCATGTCACAAGGAATAGGTACATGGACTTCAACCTTTTGCAAAACACATTTGCAAAGTATAGTCACATGTTACAAGGATTTGCCACATGAGCTTCAACCATTTGCAAAACACATTCGCAAATGCAAGCCTCATGCCAAGATGAGCTAGAGCAAGTGAGGTTGAGCTATCAACACATGATGAGACTCAAACTACTAGACATGACCCCTCTTAATAGTACGGCAACCTATACTAGCAATCCGGTCTTTCAACCAAACACCAAGACCGGTAAAAGACTAGGAACACATCCTTAGCCCTAGCTAGTCATACCTTTGCCTTGGGTCATCATCTCGATATACATCAACTCATGATGCATCCTTCTCATCAACTCCATCAACACATGATGATCTTCCTTGACTTAATCAACACATGATCATGCATCAACTCATGATGCATCTTCTTCTTCTTCTTGATGGCATTGAACACATGAAGCCATCTTCATCTCAAACTTGACTTGATGATCTTCAACACACGAAGTCATCCCAAGTCATCTTCATATGTGGAACCTAACCTGTTCATCCAACTCATGAAAAATGTTAGTCCCACAAACCAATTGTCATTAATTACCAAAACTCACCATTAACTCATAATGGAGGGACTAGATTCAACAATCTTCCCTTTTTGGTAATTGATGATAATCTCAACAAATAATGAGATAATAAATTGAATATAAAATCATTTTAATTCAAAGTGCGGTACTACCGCCGTTATAAACTCCGGTACTACCGCTCTCCGGTAGTTCCGCAGAGTTAACGCGGTACTACCGCTCGAGCCGAATTCCCAAAAGTCCCAAAGTTGGCGCTCTCTGGAAAAACGGATCCGCTCTACCCCCGGAGCTTCCGGGCTACGGAAGTACCGCTCTATACTGCGGTACTACCGCAACCTGCGGTAGTTCCGGCGTTCAAATCGCCGGTACTTCCGATCCCGCGAAAACTCAAATGCATCCGGAGGGTGCTCTCTGGAAAAAGGATCCGCTCAAAAACCGGATCTTCCGCTCGCCGGTACTACCGCTTCTGGGCGCGGAACTACCGCTCTCCGGTAGTTCCGACGTTCAAATCTGCGGTACTACCGCTCTTCCAGACAGAGCACAGACTTTGCTTTTAAAATAGATTTTCAATGAATGCATGCTCCTAGTTTGATCCCAATGTATGTATAAAAGAAAACATGGATCAATACTAGTGAAACTCCAAAACATAGAGAGAGAGCTCCCCCTAAATGTGTGCATACAAAGTCTATATGAAGAAAAACATATGCACATATTCATTTGAACTATTTGAGGAGTTCAATCTATATTTTGGATCTAAGGAATGCATTAGCAAATGAGAAAGTGATTTTGAATGCATACCTCTTTGATTTCACCTTTTCATCCAAATGAGACTAAGCTATAATATACTTGAACAAACATATTAGTCTCATATATACATTTGTCATTATCACCAAAACATTATAAAGATATTTGTCATTAACATCAAAATCTCATAATGGCATTTGTCATTAACACCAAAACCAACTTAAACGGAGCTTGATCTTTCAATCTCCCCCTTTTTGGTGATTGATGACAAATCCATTTATGATAATAGCATATAGGTGAAAATGACCAAATGATATAACATGAAGTGCATAAGAGAAGGTGAAAGCATTATTTGACATATAGATTAAAAAAGTTAATTTCTGCCTAATGAATATGTTATCACATTTCTCCCCCATTAGCATTGGCATTTCTATTATGTCTCCCCCATTTGGCATTATCACAATTGTAAATTTCTCTCCCCCACTATCCAAGGCTATTATCACAAGTTTCGATGCTATTATCACAAATTTCTCCCTCATTTGGCATTAAGCACCAAAAAGAGACAATTATCACAAAATAGCATTGATTATCGTTAAAAACAAGGGAAGAATACAAGTTGAGCCATGAAAGGAGATATTTTATCATGAGGAGCTTGATACCAATTGTATTGTTATTATGAGGAGTTGATACCAATTTGATTTAACTTAATATGGTCATGAAGAAATATGAAACTAAATGCAAATGACCAATTGAAACCACTTAAAATAGCTAAAAATATTTGAAACACATTCAAATAATCTTACTCATGAGAGCTCCTTGAAGACTTTTGAAGTTTTCTTTGTTTGGTATTTTATACCACTTGATGTTATACCACTTGAGTTGACACCACTTGTATATAGAACACTTGTAGCATGTGGATCATTTTCTGAATTTGCATTCCAAGTGGCCTTCAAAAGCTTCCTGAAAAACTGACTTACAAATGTCTAATAAATCTGAGAAACATTGTCAGTATAGTTCAATATCTGAGGATCAAAAATCATAATTATAGCTTTCTCAGATTACGAGCCTAATTAAAGATACAAAAATCATAAATCAGCTCAAAACATGATTTTTCAGAAAAACTGAGTCTGAAATTTCAGACTTTTGCATTCCACTTAAGCTTCTAGAGAGAGATGAAACATTGATCGAATGCTCTTTATAAATTCTTATAAAATTTGACAATGACGAGCAACTATAGGGGATAAATTTTTCTTATTATGACTTCCTCTATATCTGAACCCATTTGAAGAAATACAAATCACAAATCGGCTCAGAATCATGGAGATTCTGAAATTTTCAGCATTTTGCAAAGAGAGAAAAAGTCACAACCTTTTCAAATTAACTTGAAACTTTTTCAAACTTTGCAGATTTGAACTTGATGCTATTTGTGACCTTTTCCAACAAGAAATTTTGGCAAAGAAGTTCTCTTTCAAAAGATATGCCTAAATGCGTTTTGAAAGCAAGAGAATGAATTGATTTTACATCTTAAGCTTAAAATCCAAACAAATTGGATTTTCATGGAGTAATTTGCTTTCTTAGCTTCATATGAGTTATAAATACTATTTCAAGCCAAGATACACAAAGAAATCTTGCTCAAATAGTTAAACTCATTATATGCAAGAATATGTCATTTTGGGTCAACACTTGTTTTTGGATGAGATTCAAATGAATATAACTTTTCAATGATTGGTCTTTTACAATAGCTTTGAACTAGAGAAATGTTTGAAATGACCAACCCTTTGAGTTTTGTATTGACCACTTTTTCAAATACTCAATAGATTATTATTTAGAGAAATATGTCTTTTAATTCAAAAACAAGATCATAAAAGATCCTTTTGGGGTCAAATCTTCCTTTTGATTTCTAAAATAGAAATTTTTACTCAATAGGCTTTGAAATCATTTGAAATACATAGTTGAGTACTTTTATTTAGTTTTTCACAATTTTTGGCCTTTTAAACAAGATTTTTGATTTTTGACCAAGGAGGCTCTTTTGAAAAGGTAATCTTGCATATCATTTTAGTTTTACTCCATGAGTAGCTAAAGAGAATGAAACACATTCATTCCCAAGAACCATAAATCATTTTTGGGCAAATAAATAAAATAATTTTTCCAATAGTAATATTTTACCCTTTTTGCTTTAGTAAGCACAAAAGTATTATATATGTGTTTTTCACAAAGATCGAGTCTCTGCTGGACCTCTCCACGATGATGATCGAGGAGGCGTTGGGTCGCCTCAAGGTCGTTGACAGCGATGAGCCACAGCGCCTCTCGGGACCCGTCACCATTGGCGGGAAGCTCCTCCTCACTCGGGAGCAGTGGGCTGCCGGCCAAGGTGACAGGAAGAAGGGGGGAGCCTTCTTCCACGACAGGCGGCCACAAGCGTGGCAAGCGCGGCAAGCCGCGCAAAGACGCCCAGGCAGGGGCGCGAGGACGTGCCGAGGGTGATGACCGTGGAGGCGCCCAGGGCGCGCTGCTGGCAAGCAAAAGCCGGCACGAGACGACTCTTGCCACAACTGCGGCAAGCTTGGTCATTGGGCCAGGGATTGTCGACAGCCACGACGCGGCCAGGCCCACGTCGCGCAGGCAGAGGAGGAGGAGCAGCCGGCTCTGTTCATTGCTCATGCGAGCATCGAACTACCTCGAGCGGCACCGGCCGCAGTGGCTCTCCTCCACCTTGACGAGCCAAAAGCACACGCCCTCCTCAGCTACGGCTCCGGCAACGACAAGACTGACAGGTGGTGCCTCGACACCGGCGCCACCCATCACATGACCGGTCGACGGGAGTTCTTCGCCGAGTTTGACTCTAGCGTCCGAGGCTCCGTCAAGTTTGGGGTCGCCTCCGGTGTGGAAATTAAGGGCGTCGGCTCAGTCATCTTCACCACCGTGTCTGGTGAGCACAGGCTGCTCACCGACGTCTACTACATCCCCGATCTGCGGAACTCCATCATCAGCTTGGGACAGCTGGATGAGAACGGCTCGCGTGTCGAGATCGATGTAACAGCCCGAAAATTCGAAATTAGAAATGAGAAGCTTTTGAATTACTTTTGAAATATATTCCATTTGAATTTGGATTTTTCGATGTTTTCCTGAATTTGGTTGAGGTTCCAAAAATCGAAGAATTAATAAAAGAGAAATACAGGTATTGATAATGCCCTAAAAAGGAATGTGCAAATAATGGAAGGAAGACAAAAATTTGTAAACACGAATCTGAAAAGATGATCCATAAAAGTGAAGAAAGAAAATTGGATTTAGGGCATAAAATATTATTTTTGAAAACAATGGCACGAAAAACAACGGAAGCAAGTAAAGTAAATACCAACATTAGTTGGAAATATTTTTATTAAGTCCAAAATGTTATAAGGAGCTTCGGTGAATTTTCCTGAAATTTTTAGAAGTAATTACATATTTTTCCAAGGCTAAATGAATTTCTGGGCTTTTCTGAAAACCCAAAACTCAGTAAAGAAAATAGAAATTCCAGCCCTCCCTCACCGTTCGACACGTGGGCGGCCAGATCCCGCCGGAAACCCGCCTAACCTCTCCCATCGGCCGACACGCATGCGGCCCGTCCGCCCTCCCGCGCGCGCCGGCTCCATCCGCACCGGCCGCGCCTTTCCTCTCCTCTCTCGCTGGACAGCGGGCCCGCCCTGTCAGGGTCTTCTACCCCCTTCGCCCCGACTCCTCTCTCTGCGCGGGGACAGCACCGCGCGCCTCCGTGGCGCGCATGCGACGGCTCCGCCTGCCTGTGTCGTCCCGTCGCCATGGTGGAAAAGCCTGCGGAGCCGACGCCATCCCTGGATCCACCGCCTCCGCCCACGGTTCGGCGCCACCGCCCCCGGTTTCTCCCCGCCCCGCCCCGCCCCGTCGCATCGGCCCGGCCACGTGGCGCCGGTCTTCTGCCCCGCTCCCCCTCGCGCGTGAGAGACAGCAAAAGCGGAGGAGACCGCGCGGGCGTGGGCGTGCGGCGTCATGCACAGTGCGCCTGGCATTAATGCCGCCCGCGTCACCCCCAGCCTCCGCCACATGCTCCGACGCGACCGCGCGGGAGCCGCCCGTTGCCAGCTCCCCTCCTAGCATGTATATAAGGCAATAAACCCTCCGTTGAGTTCCCCACGCCGCTCTCTCCGTTCATCCGAAGGTAATCGGGTATTCGTGCCCCGTAGCCGCCGGCGAGCTTCTTCTCCCCCAACTCCGGCGAACTAACCCCCCACGGTTCTTTTGTCCCAGAGCCCAATTCCTGGTGCCAGGACCGTCTCCAGAGCGCTGCGAAGCCTCCCCGACCTCCACTTGAGCTCCCCGTCGTCCGTACGCCGCCGTCGCCGAGAGCCTCCTCGAGCCGCCGCCGCAGCTCGACGCGGACCCATCTCCGGACCTCCTCGGCCCTTGATGACCGCGTCACCGTCTTCACCATAGCGCGAGGATCGCGTTTCGGCACTCACCCGAAGCTCCCCGACATTCCCTCACCGCCGGCCACCGCCGACCCCGACTTCTCTGCCCGACCCCGCTGCCGACCCACCTCAAGGGGATACATTGCCCAATAGAGGTAGGCAAAGCCTCCCCCGCTCACTTGGCTATCAGCGCTATCTTCTCCCTCCCAACTCCCCGGCCGCGCGCGTTCGAGCCTCTGGCTCCGCAGCGCCGGGTTGAGTTTTCTCGATTTTATTTCGGTCTGACAGGTGGGCCCCACCTGTCAGCCACTGCATTCCCGAGTCACCGCTGACCGCTGGGCCCCACCGGTCAGTGAGACATCTAAGCAAGGACCGTACTGACATGTGGACCCCATGAACAGTAACCGAACCCACATGTCAGTAGCACAGAGAACCGAAAAGTAAATAAAAATGGAAATTAAAAATGAAACAGGGGCTGACAGTGGGCCCCACATGTCAGAATTTAATTATTTTTGGAATTGACTGGAACCGAGAACTTTGACTGCTTATAACTTCTTCATTTTAGCTCCAAATTGAATGAAACAAATTTTTAAATTCATTTAAATTCAAGATCTATCTAATGGAACCAGAACCATAATTTTTGAAGTTTATTTGATTTTCTGGTGATATTTTGAGTCATTGGTTGCTTTTCTTTTATTTGGGTATTTCGCACGATTATATAGCGTACGAGGCTCAGGAGGAAGAAGCCGAGGCAGCAACCTTAGAAGCTCAAGATCATCAAGAACCAGATCCCTGTGACCAAGGCGAGTTAACACCTTGACCATTTTGAACCTATGATCTTGCAAAGTAATTTCTTTTAAATATCAACATGCATGCTGTTAATTCCTGTGGTAAAATATGTTCATTTCCTGACATGATAGCTATACACCTACTGTAATGCTTGCTTATAATGATCCGTTGAAATGCTTCGACATGTGAACCTTGTCGCCTTAGCAAAACATATACTATCATAGCTTTTTATCAGTAAGTCCGAATAAATATTGCGTTGCTTAGTAATGCTAGGTAATACGGGGGTACCTTGCTGCCCCCAAACACAACACTTGCCAAATATGATGAGCTTTGGGACAGTCATGGGTGGAATGACTGTAGTAAGCGGGAACAATATTTTAAATATCTCCGAAAAATCCCACAAAGTGCTTAAATACCTGGATGGATGGTTTGGGGGCTGGAATGTGGTGCAGTGGATGCACAAAGAAATGTGAAATGTGGTAGAACCATCCAGGTAGCTCTAAGGTCTGAATCTTGTCATGTCACCCCGTGTAAAACAGTACAACCACAAGTCTGTAAAATACAACTTGGCTAAGTAAACTTATCGAAACCCCGGACTCATCTCACTGGTTGGGGTTTGAAGGGGGCTACGCTATGGCAAGGGGGCCTGAAGGGACACCAGTGGAGGGTGAAGTTTCCCAGCTGTCCTAACGTCGCGGGTAGGAGAAGTCCGATCGGCGTTAGTGGCTGTGGGAAACATCCCGCGCATAGATGGGACCCACCGCAAGTGGGAGCAGCCCATAAGGTGAGATGACAAAAGGGGCTAGATACTTTGAAAAGTCACTGTGAGGGTCTGCTCAACCACATGACTAAGGAATCGTGTGGGGCAACGAGTTGATCATCTCTTGTGGTGAAAGTGTACAAACTCTGCAGAGTCAAAACTATTCGAATAGCCGTGCCCACGGTCAAGGGCGGACATGGGAACTTAACTGGATATAGTTCTGTTTAAAAAAACGTTGGAAACTGGGAATGGAAACTTGAAGGGCGAAGGACTGCCCTGGTTTGGAATTGTCCTGGGTGTCGTCCCAGTGGTAAGTTAAGCGGCTATAACGCTGAAGAAATTGCTATATGGTGCAGATGCCATGTAACGGTGGATGGAATCTGTGTCAATTATAAGATCAACTTAATTTATAACCAAAAGTTTTGAGTTTCAAATTGCTAGGTCTCAGGATTTTACTATAATTGTATTCAAAAGCACTCTCCGCAAAATAAAATGAGCCCAAGCCATCCTTTGATTAGCCATGCATGTTAAATATTGCATTTTACGTGTTGACTTGCTGAGCACGGGGTCGGAGTGCTCATTCTCGCTTTTGCGATAAAATTCAGAAACAGGAGTTCAAGATCACTACGCCCACGAGGAGGCCCCCGCCAACATCGACGGAAGCAAAGGCGTTAATTAAGGCGTAGGCCTCGGTGGTTAGGCTTAGACAAGTAGACTCTAGGCGTTGTGTACATTTATGTTACCGGGACCCTGGTGGCATATATTGTACACATTACCCTACTGGTCGCTTGCTTGTGGAATTTGGGTTTACTTTTGCTAATTATTCCGCTGCGTGTTTGTAATGATGACATTTGGCCAAAACAGCCCTTATGTAAACAGTCACCCGATGTGGTGTAGTTCAACCCTGTAATATTATTATGCGATGTATGTCATGATTCAGCAATGTACCTGTGTGCACTAACTACTGATCCAGGGATTAATGCAGTGAGACACAGTAGATTTGGATTGAAAAATCCGGGTCTGACAGCGCTGGTATCAGAGCGTACGACCGTAGGGTAAAAGCCTTAGGATGGGTTAGGACCATAATATTTTTGAAACTTATAAAAATGATTTTGAAACATATAAGCATATTATCTCTTTTCGTACCCTTCTTAGATCTGTTCTATTCTACTGTTCTTTTAAATATTTTGAAAGATACTAACACTAGTAACCTAATTTCCAGATGGCAGGCGCAGGAGATGAGGGACACTGGGACTACATAGCCCACGGTGTCAATGAGGGGGAGTTTGCTAGCATTTTGCGCAAGCTCCTACACTACCTGGAGTTCAAGGATCAGCCCATCTACAGGGGATTGAAGGTTACCACCGGAGGAGAAGAATCCTGGGTTATGGAGGTATTCATATACCCCAGGGGTGAGCTCGATCCTTCTCACGTGTTCACATCCGAGCACCGGAGTACTCGGGCCGCTGCGATCCAAGACGCTGCTCGTCTAGCCGCCGCGCGGCTATGCGACATATACTGGGCCCCCCTGCGCCATGCCCCCTACTGCTACCACCCCACGCGCCGAGACGGAGCACAGTACAATGAAGTCACCATGCCGGAGAATGAGGACGACCCGATGCTCACGCATCAGGTTGAGCTCACCAGGGTCATGGGGGTGGCCCACACCATTGCATTGGAGGAGATCTCCTCCCTCCGCCAGCAGCTCCTCACCAGGCACGTCTCCATGACGTCTCTCCAGCAGCAACTCGCCCAATGCGAGCAAGCCTTGGCGGAAGCCAAGGCAGAGGCAGCTGCTGCCAGGGCCCCGCCTCCACCGGCCCCCGCACCTGCAGCAGCTCCGGTACCTCCTCCGCCAGGGTCATGCCCCCGCACCCGACTGACCACGCGCAAGAGCGCGCGACCTCCAGGGCCACAGGCTGCGTTCCGTCGGACAGGGCCTCCCCCAAGCCGTAGCCCCCCAAGCACTCCATCGGACTACGACCCATCGGAGGGTAGTGGTAGTTGGTCCCGCTCCCGCTCGCCACACTATAGTCCCTCCAACTATGGTGCCTGGTACACGGAGGAGTAGATGGGATCGTGATGTACTTGCAGTATGTGATGCAAGTACTAAATTCATGTATCTTAGTTGTTGTATCTGTCCTTTCTATTTCGTAGTCGCGGACCTATGAACTTTAATTATTATGATGTAATTGTAAGCCCAGCATAAAAGCTGGCTATGTAATTGTTGGTATGTTTAATGAATGGCTGGATATCGGCCTTATGTTGGAAATTGCCTCGTCATGATTTTACTGCTTTCTTTTGTATGGGTTGGCACCCCTTGTTTTTCCTACATATAGAAATAGCACTGAGTATAAAGCTACCACTGCAGATGGCCAGCCGAAGAACTACCAGGGCTCAGACTAATACAAACCCAGCCGAGGTAGACTCAAATCGCGGGGTTCTGCTTGAAGACCAAGGCAGAACTCAAGACCAGGGGAATGACAACCTTCCAAACCCTCCGGAACACCCTACAATGGCCCAAGTTATGGCACAACAAACTCAGATTTTGCAAGCCATATACGCGGGCAGCAAGGAAGCTCAGGAGGGCACAGAGCTGACTTGGGAGATTTCCAGAGGACAAGGCCAATAACATTTACATCGGCAGAAGAACCACTGGAAGCCGAGGACTGGCTTCGAGATATTGAGAGAAAGCTGCGCCTAATTAAATGCGCAGAGGAAGACAAAGTCATGTTCGCTGCACACCAGCTGCAAGGCGCCGCAGCGGCTTGGTGGGAGAATTACTTGGCCGCCAGGGGCCAGGAGGATGCCACCACAGAAACCAGCACAGAAGCAGTTCCTTGGGAAGAATTTAATACCGCTTTCAAGGCTAACTTCGTTCCAACCGGAGTAATGCGAATGAAGAAGAATGAGTTTCGCACACTCAAGCAGGGGAATAGGTCAATAAATGAGTACCTTACCAAATTCACACAATTGGCCCGATATGCCCCAAAGGATGTGGAGGACGAAGAAGAAAAGATTGAGAGATTCTTTGAAGGAATGAACGAGGAGCTACGAGTTCAGCTGATCACTCAAGATTTCACCAGCTTTCATCAACTGGTGAATAAGGCATTGATTCTGGAAAATGAGAGGAAGAACCTGGAGGCCAGCCGCAAGTGAAAGCTATCAGCTCAGCACCCCCAAGGAAGGTTCGTACAGAAATTCTTCAGCAACCCCTCCTTTTCAAGACCCTATCAATCCAATGCTTCAACTCCAACCCCTCGACCAAGTGGAAGTACAGCTCAAACTCCGCGCACGGGCACACAGTACCTTGGCTCAAACCCCATAGCCAATCTCAAAAGCTATAGCTGTGGGGAAAAAGGACATTTCGCCAACAAATGTCCAAACAAACAGGATACTATCGCCCGCAGCCAAGCCACAGCACCTAACAAGGGGTACCAGAGTTCACAAGGCAGTAAAAGTGTACCAGCCCCAAATCGCGGTCGGGTCAACCACATTACAGCTGAAGAAGCTCAAGAAGCCGCTGGAGTCCTTATGGGTACGTTCTCTGTTAAAACCATACCAGCACAAGTATTGTTTGATTCAGGAGCTTCCCATTCATTATATCTAAGGGGTATGCCAACAAGCTGGGATTACCAGTATATACTCTAAAGAAGCCAGTAGTTCTTAATTCACCAGCTGGACCAATTATTGCAACCCTAGTATGCCCTGGGGTAGAGGTCACTATGGAAAAGTATAACTTTTTAGCAGACCTGATAGTGTTAAGTTCTCAAACCCTGGACATCATACTGGGAATGGATTGGTTAGCTAGACATCAAGGAGTCCTGGAATGTGCCACCCGAACGGTGAAACTGGTCAAGTGCCCCGGTGTAACAATAGAAGTAAAAGTAGATCAACCCTATCGATGGGGCCGTGCAATCTACTATAGTGAAGACATACCTGTGGAAGGGATGATCGTGGTGCAAGATTATCCTGAAGTGTTCCCCGATGAACTCCCTGGCATGCCCCCAGATAGAGACCTGGAATTTGTTATCAACCTGAAGCCGGAAGCCGCTCCAATCTCCAAAAGGCCTTATAGAATGACAGTGGAGGAGTTAGAAGAATTGAAGAAGCAACTTCAGGAGTTGCAGGAAAAGGGATTTATCCGACCTAGTTCATCACCTTGGGGGTCTCCAGTATTGTTTGTGAAGAAGAAAGATGGCACCACTCGGATGTGTGTGGATTACAGGGCCCTAAATGAAGTAACCATCAAGAACAAATACCCACTCCCCAGGATCGATGATTTATTCGATCAGCTTGGTGGAGCCACAGTATTCTCTAAAATAGATTTGAGGTCGGGCTATCACCAATTAAAGATTAGGGCCGAAGATATACCCAAGACAGCTTTCACCACTAGATATGGGCTGTATGAGTTTACAGTCATGTCTTTTGGGTTAACCAATGCCCCCGCCTACTTCATGAACCTGATGAACAAGATATTCATGGAGTATTTGGACAAGTTTGTCGTGGTCTTTATTAACGACATCCTTATATACTCCAAGAATGCTGAAGAGCATGCGGAACATCTGCGCCTGGTGTTGGAAAGGCTAAAGGAGCATCAATTATATGCAAAATTTAGCAAGTGTGAATTCTGGTTGCATGACATTAGTTTCTTGGGACACATAGTGTCAGCAGGAGGAGTATCTGTTGATCCCGCCAAAATAGCAGCAGTCATAGAGTGGCAGCAGCCAGCTTCCGTCACTGAAGTGAGGAGCTTCCTCGGATTGGCTGGATACTACCGGAGATTCATAGAAGGATTTTCTCGGATTGCCAGGCCAATGACTCAACTACTCAAGAAGGAGAAGAAGTTTGAATGGACCAAGGCATGTGAAGAAAGCTTCCAAGAGCTGAAAGAGAGATTGACTACCACGCCTGTGTTAACCCTGCCTGATGTGCGCAAAGATTTTGAGGTATACTGTGATGCCTCACATCAGGGGCTTGGATGTGTACTAATGCAGGAAGGCAAGGTAGTGGCATATGCATCTCGGCAGCTCCGCCCTCACGAAGCCAACTACCCTACTCATGACCTGGAATTGGCCTCAGTAGTGCATGCATTGAAGATTTGGAGGTATTATCTGATAGGTAATCACTGTGACATATACACGGACCACCAGAGCCTTAAATATTTCTTCACCCAGTCACACCTCAACTTGAGGCAGAGGAGATGGTTGGAGTTGATTAAGGACTATGACCTGAGCGTCCATTACCACCCAGGGAAGGCTAATGTTGTAGCGGATGCTTTAAGCCGTAAGGCCTATTGCAATAATCTCATGGTCCAGGAACATCAACCCGAACTATATAAAGAACTGCAAGCCTTGAACTTGGAGATAGTAGAGAAAGGCACTCTAGCTACCATGGAAATTCAACCAAGTTTAGAGGAGCAGATTATGGTTGCTCAGCAAAAAGATCCAGCTATAATAAAATGGAAAGGACTGGTAGAGGCAGGGAAGGCTCCTAACATGAAGATTGATCAGGATGGTACTCTATGGTACGGGAAGCGTATAGTTGTACCTCATCAGAAGAATCTCAAGGATCTGATATTGAGGGAAGCTCATAGCTCTCCGTACTCCCTGCACCCCGGAAGCACCAAGATGTATCAGGGTATGAAGCAATTCTGCTGGTGGCCCCGTATGAAGAGAGACATAGCTGAACATGTAGCCTGTTGTGATGTGTGTCAGAGAGTGAAAGCAGAACATCAAAAGCCAGCAGGACTACTACAACCATTGAAAATACCCCAGTGGAAGTGGGAAGAAGTCGGGATGGACTTTATCACGGGACTTCCACGAACCAAATCTGGATATGACTCCGTATGGGTCGTGGTTGATAGGCTGACTAAGGTTGCACATTTCATCCCCGTCAAAACCACGTACAAGGGAGATAAGTTAGCCGAGCTATATATGTCACGCATAGTATGTTTACACGGTGTACCAAAACGGATAGTCTCGGATCGAGGTTCCCAGTTTACCTCGCATTTTTGGGCTAGCCTGCATGAAGCTCTCGGTACTTACTTGGATTTTAGCACCGCATACCAGCCCCAGACAGATGGTCAAACGGAGAGAGTGAATCAGATATTGGAAGATATGCTTCGGGCTTGTGCTCTAGATTTTTCTAAGGATTGGGATCGATGCCTACCCTATGCTGAGTTTGCTTATAACAACAGCTATCAGGCCAGTCTTCAGATGTCACCCTTCGAAGCCCTGTATGGTCGACAATGTCGAACCCCTCTACATTGGTCAGAAGTAGGGGAGAACTACATTTTCGGGCCAGATACTTTAAGGCAGGCTGAAGAAAAGGTTCGCCTAATTAGAGATCGACTGCAAGCAGCCCAGTCCAGGCAGAAAAGTTATGCAGACAAGAGAAGAAGGCCACTAAGTTTTGAAGTGGGAGATCATGTTTATCTGAAGGTATCACCCTTGCGAGGAATTAGACGATTCAAGGTCAAAGGCAAGCTTACCCCACGATATGTTGGACCATTCCCAATTGTGTCTAAAAAGGGGGAAGTTGCCAACCAGCTTGCGCTACCTCCGAATCTATCCGACATACACGACGTCTTCCATGTGTCCCAACTGAAGAAGTGTCTACGAGTACTTGAGGATCAAGCTCCGTTGGAGGCAATCGAGATTGAGGAAGACCTAACCTATAAGGAGCGGCCGATCAAGATCCTGGATACCGTAGAAAAGAAGACGCGAACTCAAATCATTTGCATGTGCCGAGTACAATGGAGCCATCACTCCAAGAAAGAAGCTACCTGGGAGCGTGAAGACCAGCTACGAAGAGATTACCCCGACCTGTTCACTAGTTAAGTTGAATCTCGGGGTCGAGATTCTTTTAAGGGGGGTAGGTTTGTAACAGCCCGAAAATTCGAAATTAGAAATGAGAAGCTTTTGAATTACTTTTGCAATATATTCCATTTGAATTTGGATTTTTCGATGTTTTCCTGAATTTGGTTGAGGTTCCAAAAATCGAAGAATTAATAAAAGAGAAATACAGGTATTGATAATGCCCTAAAAAGGAATGTGCAAATAATGGAAGGAAGACAAAAATTTGTAAACACGAATCTGAAAAGATGATCCATAAAAGTAAAGAAAGAAAATTGGATTTAGGGCATAAAATATTATTTTTGAAAACAATGGCACGAAAAACAATGGAAGCAAGTAAAGTAAATACCAACATTAGTTGGAAATATTTTTATTAAGTCCAAAATGTTATAAGGAGCTTCGGTGAATTTTCCTGAAATTTTTAGAAGTAATTACATATTTTTCCAAGGCTAAATGAATTTCTGGGCTTTTCTGAAAACCCAAAACTCAGTAAAGAAAATAGAAATTCCAGCCCTCCCTCACCGTTCGACACGTGGGCGGCCAGATCCCGCCGGAAACCCGCCTAACCTCTCCCATCGGCCGACACGCGTGCGGCCCGTCCGCCCTCCCGCGCGCGCCGGCTCCATCCGCACCGGCCGCGCCTTTCCTCTCCTCTCTCGCTGGACAGCGGGC
Source organism: Dendrocalamus latiflorus (assembly GCA_017311315.1). Taxonomy (NCBI): domain Eukaryota; kingdom Viridiplantae; phylum Streptophyta; class Magnoliopsida; order Poales; family Poaceae; genus Dendrocalamus; species Dendrocalamus latiflorus. Next base: position 3,751,199 of record CM029659.1, read on the forward strand.
CCGCCCTGTCAGGGTCTTCTTCCCCCTTCGCCCCGACTCCTCTCTCTGCGCGGGGACAGCACCGCGCGCCTCCGTGGCGCGCATGCGACGGCTCCGCCTGCCTGTGTCGTCCCGTCGCCATGGTGGAAAAGCCTGCGGAGCCGACGCCATCCTTGGATCCACCGCCTCCGCCCACGGTTCGGCGCCACCGCCCCCGGTTTCTCCCCGCCCCGCCCCGCCCCGTCGCATCGGCCCGGCCACGTGGCGCCGGTCTTCTGCCCCGCTCCCCCTCGCGCGTGAGAGACAGCAAAAGCGGAGGAGACCGCGCGGGCGTGGGCGTGCGGCGTCATGCACAGTGCGCCTGGCATTAATGCCGCCCGCGTCACCCCCAGCCTCCGCCACATGCTCCGACGCGACCGCGCGGGAGCCGCCCGTTGCCAGCTCCCCTCCTAGCATGTATATAAGGCAATAAACCCTCCGTTGAGTTCCCCACGCCGCTCTCTCCGTTCATCCGAAGGTAATCGGGTATTCGTGCCCCGTAGCCGCCGGCGAGCTTCTTCTCCCCCAACTCCGGCGAACTAACCCCCCACGGTTCTTTTGTCCCAGAGCCCAATTCCTGGTGCCAGGACCGTCTCCAGAGCGCTGCGAAGCCTCCCCGACCTCCACTTGAGCTCCCCGTCGTCCGTACGCCGCCGTCGCCGAGAGCCTCCTCGAGCCGCCGCCGCAGCTCGACGCGGACCCATCTCCGGACCTCCTCGGCCCTTGATGACCGCGTCACCGTCTTCACCATAGCGCGAGGATCGCGTTTCGGCACTCACCCGAAGCTCCCCGACATTCCCTCACCGCCGGCCACCGCCGACCCCGACTTCTCTGCCCGACCCCGCTGCCGACCCACCTCAAGGGGATACATTGCCCAATAGAGGTAGGCAAAGCCTCCCCCGCTCACTTGGCTATCAGCGCTATCTTCTCCCTCCCAACTCCCCGGCCGCGCGCGTTCGAGCCTCTGGCTCCGCAGCGCCGGGTTGAGTTTTCTCGATTTTATTTCGGTCTGACAGGTGGGCCCCACCTGTCAGCCACTGCATTCCCGAGTCACCGCTGACCGCTGGGCCCCACCGGTCAGTGAGACATCTAAGCAAGGACCGTACTGACATGTGGACCCCATGAACAGTAACCGAACCCACATGTCAGTAGCACAGAGAACCGAAAAGTAAATAAAAATGGAAATTAAAAATGAAACAGGGGCTGACAGTGGGCCCCACATGTCAGAATTTAATTATTTTTGGAATTGACTGGAACCGAGAACTTTGACTGCTTATAACTTCTTCATTTTAGCTCCAAATTGAATGAAACAAATTTTTAAATTCATTTAAATTCAAGATCTATCTAATGGAACCAGAACCATAATTTTTGAAGTTTATTTGATTTTCTGGTGATATTTTGAGTCATTGGTTGCTTTTCTTTTATTTGGGTATTTCGCACGATTATATAGCGTACGAGGCTCAGGAGGAAGAAGCCGAGGCAGCAACCTTAGAAGCTCAAGATCATCAAGAACCAGATCCCTGTGACCAAGGCGAGTTAACACCTTGACCATTTTGAACCTATGATCTTGCAAAGTAATTTCTTTTAAATATCAACATGCATGCTGTTAATTCCTGTGGTAAAATATGTTCATTTCCTGACATGATAGCTATACACCTACTGTAATGCTTGCTTATAATGATCCGTTGAAATGCTTCGACATGTGAACCTTGTCGCCTTAGCAAAACATATACTATCATAGCTTTTTATCAGTAAGTCCGAATAAATATTGCGTTGCTTAGTAATGCTAGGTAATACGGGGGTACCTTGCTGCCCCCAAACACAACACTTGCCAAATATGATGAGCTTTGGGACAGTCATGGGTGGAATGACTGTAGTAAGCGGGAACAATATTTTAAATATCTCCGAAAAATCCCACAAAGTGCTTAAATACCTGGATGGATGGTTTGGGGGCTGGAATGTGGTGCAGTGGATGCACAAAGAAATGTGAAATGTGGTAGAACCATCCAGGTAGCTCTAAGGTCTGAATCTTGTCATGTCACCCCGTGTAAAACAGTACAACCACAAGTCTGTAAAATACAACTTGGCTAAGTAAACTTATCGAAACCCCGGACTCATCTCACTGGTTGGGGTTTGAAGGGGGCTACGCTATGGCAAGGGGGCCTGAAGGGACACCAGTGGAGGGTGAAGTTTCCCAGCTGTCCTAACGTCGCGGGTAGGAGAAGTCCGATCGGCGTTAGTGGCTGTGGGAAACATCCCGCGCATAGATGGGACCCACCGCAAGTGGGAGCAGCCCATAAGGTGAGATGACAAAAGGGGCTAGATACTTTGAAAAGTCACTGTGAGGGTCTGCTCAACCACATGACTAAGGAATCGTGTGGGGCAACGAGTTGATCATCTCTTGTGGTGAAAGTGTACAAACTCTGCAGAGTCAAAACTATTCGAATAGCCGTGCCCACGGTCAAGGGCGGACATGGGAACTTAACTGGATATAGTTCTGTTTTAAAAAAAACGTTGGAAACTGGGAATGGAAACTTGAAGGGCGAAGGACTGCCCTGGTTTGGAATTGTCCTGGGTGTCGTCCCAGTGGTAAGTTAAGCAGCTATAACGCTGAAGAAATTGCTATATGGTGCAGATGCCATGTAACGGTGGATGGAATCTGTGTCAATTATAAGATCAACTTAATTTATAACCAAAAGTTTTGAGTTTCAAATTGCTAGGTCTCAGGATTTTACTATAATTGTATTCAAAAGCACTCTCCGCAAAATAAAATGAGCCCAAGCCATCCTTTGATTAGCCATGCATGTTAAATATTGCATTCTGCGTGTTGACTTGCTGAGCACGGGGTCGGAGTGCTCATTCTCGCTTTTGCGATAAAATTCAGAAACAGGAGTTCAAGATCACTACGCCCACGAGGAGGCCCCCGCCAACATCGACGGAAGCAAAGGCGTTAATTAAGGCGTAGGCCTCGGTGGTTAGGCTTAGACAAGTAGACTCTAGGCGTTGTGTACATTTATGTTACCGGGACCCTGGTGGCATATATTGTACACATTACCCTACTGGTCGCTTGCTTGTGGAATTTGGGTTTACTTTTGCTAATTATTCCGCTGCGTGTTTGTAATGATGACATTTGGCCAAAACGGCCCTTATGTAAACAGTCACCCGATGTGGTGTAGTTCAACCCTGTAATATTATTATGCGATGTATGTCATGATTCAGCAATGTACCTGTGTGCACTAACTACTGATCCAGGGATTAGTGCAGTGAGACACAGTAGATTTGGATTGAAAAATCCGGGTCTGACAATCGAGCACGGGGTGCTGCGGATTTGGGATCTTCGCCGTCGCCTTCTTGCCAAGGTAACCAGAGGCGCAAATCGACTCTACATTCTTCACATGCAGGTGGCACAACCCCTCTGTCTCGCTGCTCGTCGGGACGACGAGGCGTGGCAGTGGCACGAGCGCTTTGGGCACCTTCACTTTGAGGCCCTGAAGCGGCTCAGTGCCACGGAAATGGTGCGAGGCCTGCCGTGCCTTGACCATGTGGAGCAGTTCTGCGACGTCTGCGTGATGACGAAGCAGAGGCGACTCCCCTTTCCCCAGCAGGCGAGTTTCCGAGCCAAGGAGAGGCACGAGCTCGTGCACGGGGACTTGTGTGGCCCGGTGACACCGGCCACACCGGGAGGACGACGCTACTTCCTGTTGCTCGTCGACGACCTCTCCCGCTACATGTGGGTCATGGTCCTCGGTAGCAAGGGAGAGGCTGCGGACGCCATCAGGCGCACGCAGGCTGCTGTGGAGGCGGAGTGCGGCCGCAAGCTGCGCGTGCTGCGCACAGACAACGGCGGCGAATTCACGGCGGCTGAATTCGCGTCGTACTGCGCTGATGAGGGCATTCAGCGCCACTACTCCGCGCCGTACAGCCCGCAGCAGAACGGCGTCGTCGAGCGGCGCAACCAGACGGTTGTGGGGATGGCTCGGGCCCTCCTCAAGCAGAGGGGGATGCCGGCTGTCTTCTGGGGAGAGGCGGTGGTGACAGCCGTCTACATCCTCAATCGCTCGCCTACCAAGGCGCTCGACGGCAGGACGCCGTACGAGGCTTGGCATGGGAGCAAGCCGGCGGTCTCCCACTTGCGGGTCTTTGGCTCCCTCGCGTTCGCCAAGGAGTTTGGCCACAAAGGCAAGCTCGATGACAGGAGCACTCCGGGAGTGTTCATCGGCTATGCGGAGGGCTCGAAGGCCTACCGCATCCTCGACCCTGTCACGTAGCGCTTCCGCATCTCGCGTGACGCTGTGTTCGACGAAGGGCGAGGCTGGACGTGGGACAAGGCGGTGGACGACGGTTCGACTTCGACTCTCAGGGACTTTGTTGTCGACTACGTCCACTTCGAGAGAGCCGGGGGAGCTAGCAGCTCGTCTTCACCGAGCTCGTCCACCTCGACACCTTGCTCGCCACCAGCTCCGGCGAGTGCTCCACCACCTTCGGCACCGGCTACGCCCCACTCTTCACCACCGGCTCACCACTCTCCTGCACCGGCGGCCACACCACCGGGATCGGCCCCAACAGTTTCGGTCCACGACGAGCAGCGCATGGTGGAGTTCGCTACTCCGCTGTCCCACGACGAGGACCGCGTCGACGCCTACCATGACGACAAGCCTCTGCGCTATCGTACCATGGACAACATCCTTGGCGAGCTGCCCGTCCCTGGACTGGCGCAGCGCGACTGCGAGGCGGAGCTGCACTTGGCATGCGACGACGGCGAGCCCCGCTCCTTCGCTGAGGCGGAGGGAGACGCGGCGTGGCGTGTCGCGATGAAGCAGGAGGTGGACGCCGTCGAGCGGAACCGGACGTGGGAGCTGGCGGATCTTCCTGCCGGTCACCGCGCGATCACCCTTAAGTGGGTGTTCAAGCTGAAGCGGGATGAAGCCGGCGCCATCGTCAAGCACAAGGCTCGCTTGGTGGCACGAGGCTTCGTGCAGCAGGAGGGGGTCGACTTCGATGACGCTTTCGCACCCGTCGCACGGATGGAGTCCGTGCGACTCCTCCTTGCGCTAGCTGCCCAGGAAGGTTGGCGTGTTCATCACATGGATGTCAAGTCGGCATTTCTTAACGGCGACTTGAAGGAGGAGGTCTACGTGCATCAGCCGCTGGGATTTGCGATCCACGGCAAGGAGGGCAAGGTGCTCCGCCTGCGCAAGGCCCTCTATGGCTTGCGACAGGCACCGAGGGCGTGGAACGCCAAGTTGGACTCCACGCTGAAAGGGATGGGCTTCGAGCAAAGTCCGCACGAGGCGGCCATCTACCGGCGGGGCAGTGGAGAAAATGCCCTGCTGGTGGGTGTCTATGTCGACGACTTGGTGATCACCGGCACCAAGGATGCAGAGGTGGCGGCATTCAAGGAAGAGATAAAGGCCACCTTCCAGATGAGTGACCTGGGGCCCCTCTCCTTCTACTTAGGGATCGAGGTGCACTAGGATGATTCCGGGATCACGCTTCGACAGACCGCCTACGCCAAGCGCGTCGTTGAGCTAGCTGGGCTCACCGACTGCAACCCAGCTCTCACTCCGATGGAGGAGAGGCTGAAGCTGAGCCGCGACAGCACGACGGAGGAGGTGGACGCTACGCAGTACCGGCGTCTTGTGGGGAGCCTTCGCTACCTCGCCCACACACGACCGGACTTGGCATTCTCCGTCGGCTACGTTAGTCGGTTCATGCAACGACCGACGACGGAGCATCAGCAGGCTGTGAAGAGGATCATCCGCTACGTTGCGGGGACCCTTGACCACAGCCTCCATTACCCGAGGTGCCATAGCGCGGCACATTTCGTCGGGTACAACGACAGTGACCACGCGGGCGACATCGACACCAGCAAGAGCACAAGCGGGATTCTCTTCTTCCTCGGCAAGTGCCTCGTTCACTGGCAGTCAGTCAAGCAGCAGGTGGTGGCCCTGTCCAGTTGTGAGGCCGAGTACATAGCGGCTTCCACCGCTTCGACTCAGGCACTCTGGCTCGCTCGACTGCTTGGTGATCTCCTCGGCAGGGACACTGAAGCAGTGGAGCTCAGGGTGGACAGCAAGTCCGCTCTAGCCCTGGCAAAGAACCCCGTTTTCCATGAACGGAGCAAGCACATCCGGGTGAAGTACCATTTCATCCGAGGCTGCTTGGATGAAGGAAGCATCAAGGCAAGCTACATCAACACCACGGATCAGCTTGCGGATCTGCTCACCAAGCCTCTTGGAAGGATCAAGTTCCTTGAGCTCTGCTCCAAGATCAGGATGGTTCAACTCTCCCACAAGACGACGCACAAGACTTAGGGGGAGAATGATAGATAAGTCTTTGTGTTGTCTGCACATAGTGTACATGGTACTTTTGTTTTTTGCTTTAGCATCTAGGACTTGCTTTTGGACAGCATCTTGAACTAGTCTAGGATAGCATCTTGGCATATGCTTGGCTGACTAGCAGCCTATAAATATGTATCTCCAACCGCTCAGGTTGGTATGGCATTGTGTGAGAAATAAACAAGAGAAAATTGCCCCATCCCCAAGTGTCATCCTCTCGATGAGAGTAAGGATCTTGCTATCACCAACAGCAAGACTCCAGTGAGTAACAGACTTGGCCAATGTTTTTGGAGAGGATTTGCCAATGGATCCAACAATGTTCTTCGCAGCAGCAGCACGACTTTCAGATCATTTTGCCGAATGTACACTTCGCACAGAAAGCTGACCCTCTCAATTTCAATGGACCATGGAAATTCATTGGCCCTGAAAACTGAAATGTGAAAAACAAGACTGTTTGGGTACTGAGAGGCCAGATCTACTTGAGAAAACAAAATTTGAAGGCTGGATAAATCCAATATATCTGCCAGTTTTAGATTCAGATAAGCAATACCGCAAAGTTTTACTGCTAATCACAAATTAGGAAATACAAAAGCTGGTAACCAACTCAAGAGTTACATTCTCCTGTAGAACGAATTCCAGGAATACAACAGTAGCAATATTCGACATCCTGTAAGGACTTCAGTTCTGGGTTAGCTGCTGCTGGGTAGGAGGGCCTTGAGCCTGCTGCTGCCCTGCTGGTGCTGGTTGTTGGGATGAACTTGCTTGTGGCTGTGCTGGTGGTGCTAGCATCGGCTGATACGGTGGATACTGCGGTGGGTATGGCATGCGAGGTGGAGGCATGTAACCGCCATATGGTGGGTAGTACGGTGGGTACTGACCATGGTAGTATGGCGGGGGCACAGGATAGCTCTGTCCTGAACTGCTTGATGGCTGACCTTGCCCTGCCTGTTGTGGTCCTGGTTTGCCATCGCCCTCCTGTGACTTGACCAGAGCACCCATCCTCTGGGGGTCCATTGAAGGGTACATTGTCCGCTCTGCCGCTGGTGGTGCTGGGATGTTGAAGTAGTATGATGCTGCTGCCGATTGCTGTTGGCCCTCCATCCCAGGAGGTTGAGGCTGGTCGCTGCTCTGCTGCTGAGATATAACAGCCCTAGGGAGCAATCCTCCATGGGCAACATGCCCTTGCTTCGCAGCCTCATCCTCCTCTGGCTTTGGGGCTTGAGGCTTGCCCCACATGAGCTTCAGGCGCACGCCCTTGATAACTAGCTTGTTAGCAAGCTCCTCTGCAGCCTTCTCAGCGCCTTCTCTTGTTGTGTATGTCACAAATGCACAAGCACGTTGGAGTACCATCCTGATGGATTCAATCTCACCATGTGCATAAAACTGATCCCTCAAATCCTGCTCAGTGATTCTGCTATCAAGGCCACCAATATAGAGGGTCCTTATACTCTCATCATCTGGTGGTGTCAGGGATGGCATCTCACCTGCCTTACTCAAAAGTTTCAGAGCAACTGGGTCATTAACTCTGCAAAGAGAAAGAAGAGACTGTCACAAACAAAGGACGAGGAAAGAATACACATAGATCCCATTAAGTAAAGTGGATAGGTCAAAGACATGCACCCAAGAGTTTGCAAAAAGGAATAATTCAGTCCAACTCATGAACTTGATTTATGAGTTTATGAAACATCAGTGCTTGGCATAACCAGAGCTCAATCAGGTTGGTATCAAACAGCTGCAAACTCAGTTTTTCATCTAAGTTTGGATGGTTTCATGGCAAAAATAGATAAAAATATATGAAGATTTCCTTCACTTCGTTCAGCCATACATATTAGAACTGTAATTCATATTCAAATGTACAAGTATTAATCCCACAGATGCTGGTTTCCATCCTCAGAAACTACACAGAGATTTAATTTTGGTAGTACCATAAGTCAAAACGAAACTAAAAATTACAAGTCTAAACTATAGAGATAAAAGGCTATTATGCTTCTTCGGATATGTCAGCTAGCCTAAAATCCAAGGCTAGTACGGGCAAAGCACTGCAAGATAGGTAACCACCTGAAGAATCTTGGCATCTTGCCAGACAATTCAAAAGAACTATGATGGACTTTATGAACATATGCATTGGTAATATACTGATAAGAAATATTAGGGTTAAATGAAATGTAAAAAATCCTTTAAACTCCATAATGTAACAACTGACAAGCGCTGAAACATATTCAAGGAAATCTAACATCAGAAAACAAGGTAAACAACATGGGTGCATCCCAGGTTCATATGTACACGAAAGCTTTAGCTCACATACGATGCTCATTAATAATTACCTCTGAATGCGATGTAAAAATACCTGTAGAGAACTAAAAACATGTAACTTATAATTTCAATCACAATCACATACCCATAGTAACGATCTTTGATGTTCTGCTGAGATAACTCCCCAGTTTCAGGCATCTCATGTCGATATGGGCACTCAGCACCTCTTGTACATTCACCACGCACATAGAAACTGCAAACATGAGCTCGGTTCCTCTTGTAATATGGTGCTGTCCTCTGAAGCTTCAGAATGGTGTCATTTGGATGGGCCTTTCCATAGGAAGACTCGTAGTCTATGCCAGCTCTGGCCTACATTTATATATAGCATGACTTCCCATTAGGAGCAACTAATCATAGAGGCTAAACATGATGCTTTAAAGAGGCATGAACAAGAATAAGTTGATCATGGACGATATATGCAGATAATCTGTGCAAGGCTCTATGGCACATCGGAGTAAAGTTTCAAAAAAAAAAAGAGCAGTGTTTGTGGTCAATATACTTTAGGTGCATCCATTTCATAGTTTTTCAGTATATTATGGCAGGTCATGTAGCCCATTGATTTCTTTACTGTGTCATTTTATTAAAAAACCAGTGATTGGATAGACATGCTGACTACAGTACAAATGAAAAAGAAAAGATAAGGATAATTAGTATCAGTTATGAGCATTATCGAATTTAGTTAATGATGGCAAAAAGATTCAGTGATGAAAATAAAACATACCTTGCGATCATGCTCTTCTGCAAAGTACTCACGGTTGACATCACTCCTTGGAATTGCATCATTCGAATTGATCGCGAGTGCTGTATCCCGAACCTGAACCGGTAGGCCATATTCAAGATCTAGCAGGCAGACCTGGCAGACATTTTTCAGCTTGCAACACGTCTGGCAGATCTCTGTCTTCTTGTACCTTGCATCCCTACCAGGTCGCCAACGGAAGACAGTAAAAGGACGTGCACATATTTTACACTCTTTGTCATATTCTGCTCTTAACTGCCAAAACAAACAAGAAAGCCACTAAATAATATTGTGTCTACATGAAGAACTAAAGCAAACTAAATGCGAAAACAAAGCATCAGATTACAATAATAAAGCGTTTCACTGTAAAGGTATTCCCATCCATGTCTCTCTGCTTGGACCCCCGCACCATGCACTGTCTTCTGCTTGATAGTGTTCTTCCATTCTCGCCAGCTAGCTTAATTTACTTGAATCTAATTATCCTTTTGTATTAATATGATAGACCATAGAACCACGCAACACATGAAGCCAAGCAGTTCAATTCACCCAGAGCAATCACAGAACCATCAACAACCAGGGCAGTCTTTTGCCCCGAAATGCTTATCAGTAAAATTGTTGAAACGAAACATCTACAACAACACACGTATTGCAATGCATGCCGCCAGCCACCGGAACAGACTTTGTCTCCGATCTACCCCAACGTGCAAACAACAATCGCACCAATCAGATCACCGCGGAGCACATCGAATCGCGCTACCGCCACCACACCAACCAAGCAACCAAGCACACGAATCAATCAGATAGGGTTAGGGTTTGGGGCACGATACGGTACCATGCGGACGTAGGGGTTGTCGCCGAGGCAGGACTCGCAGATGATGGGGAAGTCCGACCGCTCCCACCCGTCCGCCTGCGCATCCCGCAGCAGCCGGTGCGCCATCTCCGCCTCCTCCGCCGCCGGCGCCGAGAGGCCGAGAAATAGAAGCGACAGCACGGAACGATACCTCGAAAAGACGACGCGCTATTGGGCACGCCCTCCTCGGTTTCGCTCGGCCACCTCTCTTTAAGTGGTCATATGGGCCGTGCCTTAAATGCGCATTTAGGTGGGCCCAGCCCACTTAGGATGCCCAGTTAGTTAATTCTCTTGGTTTATTCGGGAAAGAATTGATAATGTGTTGGTTGGACGGGGCTTGTGGCTTGGTTTGTTATAATAACCAACTTCCAAATAGAATATTTTTTAAAAATAGAATTTATAAGTTGATTATAGTGAATGTTATTCGACTAAAATCGCACGTAAGTATTTCTCTCCGTACTCTCTATCGCGAACAACCAGAATTCAAAATTTTAAGCATAAGTCACTCCATAGAGTGCCGCTATATAATATGTCACCTCTCACGATTTAATTGATTTTTTGCCACTCTTTAAATTGAATCCCTAATTATTTTGCCACTTCCCCTGTTATGACTATCCTACCCCTTTTCTTGTTTCCTTATAGGCGCCGATGAGGCCAAGCCATAACTCTCCGACGGCCACCTCATCCTCACCACCTCCTTCATCATCCACCAAGAACATCCAAATTGTAGCTCCATCACGTTGCTCCCTCCTAGTCAAGCACCGCTTTGCGTCTTCCTTCTCACCGAGCACCACCACAGCCTTTGCTCACCGCCAAATCCAAATTGATGTGTGTCTCCTCCGTCTCCATCCTTCTCGCCGAGCACCACCACAGCGAGGAGGCATCAAGATCGAGGCTGATTGGACCGTAGTTGGAGCCAAGCTCAACAACATGGGTGCCTGCAAAAGCGAAGGACTTTAGTGACATCGCCATCGTTGATATGACCACGTTGCCCCCTCCACCACCTTCACGGTATGAACCCGCGTCCACCTTCACGGTATGAACCCGCGTCACCCTTCTCAGTCCTCTCCCCTTAGGCGATGGAACAAGCTGCCAAGTTTAATTCAACGACAAGGAGTTGATTTCGACAAAGTCTTTACCCCTGTTGCATGACTAGAAACAGTATGACTACTTATTGTGATCGTGGCATAAGAAGGACAGAAGGTTCATCGTATGGATGTGAAATCAACCTTTCTCTATGGCAATCTGGAAGAAGAAGTTTATGTTGTACAACCTCCAAATTTTGAGAAGAAAGAAGATGAACACTTGGTACTATGACTGCATAAAGCGTTATATGGTCTGCATCAAGCCCCATGAGCTTGGAATGCGAAGCTAGATAAGTCTCTGGTGGCACTCGGCTTTGAAAGGTGCCTGTTAGAGTATGTAGTGTACAAATGAAACCAGGGAAGAAGGAGTCTGTTGGTTGGAGTTTATGTGGATGACTTGATCATCACTGGAAAGAGTATCAAGGACATCAATAGCTTCAAATGCCAGATGAAGAAGTTACTTAGCATGAGCGATTTCGGGTTACTCAGCTATTATTTAGGCATTGAGGTATGACAATACTCCGGGAAGATTACTCTCAGCCAGACTATGTATGCAACAAAAGTGTTGGACAAATGCGGCATGAAGGACTATAATCCAACGCAAACTCCGATGGAACCCTGCCTAAATATGAGCAAAGACAACACAAACCCACCCGTAGACAAAACTTTGTACAAAAGCATGATCGAAAGCTTGAGGTACTTGCTACACGCGCAACTAGATCTGACGTTCTCAGTTGGGATGGTGAGCAAGTACATGGAGAATCCGACAACAGAGCATATGGGTGCAGTAAAACGCATCCTAAGGTACATAAAAGGAACACTGAATGACGGGTGTGTCTACGAGAAGAAGGGAGAAGATTTGGAGCTAGTCAGTTACTTAGATAGTGATCCAGCTAGTGATACAGATGATCGAAAGAGTACTTCGGGTGTGGTGTTTTTCCTGGGGTCGAACCCAGTCAGCTGGTGTTCACAGAAGCAGAAGGTGATCACTCTATCTTCGTGTGAATCAAAGTACATTGCAGCTTGTGCAATGGCCTATCAAGGGGTATGGCTGGGTCGATTGTTGGCTGACATATTGAAGACGAAGGTTAAGAAGGTAACCTTGAAGATTGATAATCAGTCGGCAATTATGTTGTGCAAAAACCCAGTCTACCATGAGATAAGCAAACACATCGACACTCGATTCAATTACATAAGAGAATATGTGGAGTCGGTGGTGATCGAAGTGCGACATATTTGCACAGAAGACCAACTCGCAGACATTCTAACCAAATCACTCGAAAGAATGAAATTCATGGAGATGAGGGAGAAGATCGGTGTGTGAAACATCAAAGATGGAAGATAACAAGTTTAAGGAGGAGATTGATAGATAAACCTAGTTGTCTTCGGCTTTGGTCGAATCTACGACCATGTTCTATGATCATGCGGATTACGACCACGTTCAAGTTCTGTAATAGTCGTAAGTCGTATGGACTGTAGCAGTCATAAGTCATAAGGACTGTAGCAGTTGTAAGTCGTAAGGAGACTATAGCAGTCGTAAGGGGTCAGTAGTCAAGGTCTATTTAGATTCATAGAGGTCGTAAACGGAAAGTCGGGCAGTTTCCGTATTGGATTCCAGCATGGTACGCTGATGTTGCTCCTCTATATAAGAAAAAATAGAAGGACGCAAACGCATCACATTGCATCGCGTTGCAAAATTTGACTTGTGTCTACTTGTGTTCGCGTGTATGTGTGATCGTAAGAGGTTGACGACCATCTCTCATCTAGATTCCCTAGGCGATTTCCCCAACACATCCTACCTCAACGTTGATTTTCAAGGCCAAATTTTCAAGGTACTATTTTCCACCTTTCTGAACATTTCTAGGTGCGCAACACTGAGTTATTACACCAAGCTCAGTTTCACAAAGTCGTTTTATCCTTCCTACATATGTAATGAATGTCAGAAACTTCAATTTAAAATTGAAAAGAAATAAATAATCATCAGCTTGAGAATCCATTTAAAGAGCCTACCATAAGAACCACTCATATCAGGTAATATTATGATTAATAACTCAAGTTGCTTCCCTGTCAGACCTTGCTGAGCAAGCACTTCGGCAGAATGACTATGGATACTTCTGATTGCAGCCTCAACGCTATCTTGGCATCCTTGCCTGATATCCACGCATGGTCTCATACTCATTTGCTACAATTAATAGAATAGGAAAATACAGTCAATCAGTACATACGCTGGTGACGCAAGTGACTTATAGATAAAAATAATACCATGCCAATGTTATTGCACATCCGGCCAGATCATTGCAAAAACATCCCAATGCCTTTTGGATAGAAGCAAAAGTTAGACATGCTTAGTAGTTGATAGATCCTCCATTGACCATTCGCTGAAAAAACCCACCACATATACTAAGTTTAGTGCACAACACAAATGAAATAGAAACAAAAGTTAGACATGCTTAGTAGTTGATAGATCCTCCATTGACCATTCGCTGAAAAAACCCACCACATATACTAAGTTTAGTGCACAACACAAATGAAATAGATAGAAGATATAAAATCAACAACACAAATAAATTGGCAGAAAGATAATATACTTTTTATTCCAATGCATTAATGATTACTTCTTGATAAAAAAGAAGAATACCTATCATAGCCGGCATCGACCAAATGAGTAACTACAACACAAATGTTCCTCATTCATATGCAAGTGCTAAACAACAGATAAAACCGTTGACGAATAAATGATGCTAAAAAGAACTAGAGAATAATACGACTATTTCATGTGCGTGGCTATGGAAGCAGGATTCCTGTTTAATGCGGTCCAGGGGGTCTCAATCATGTCACATGAAATCATGAAATTATTCCGAGGGGCCTTAATCGGTGTCTCTTACTTAGAGTAGCTATGTCATACAAAACTTCCCACATTTCAAGTCGCATGAAATCATGGGACCCTAATTTTCAAAACCTAAAATCCTAATTTTTGAGACGTAAATCATTAATTTTTGAGATAATTTTGGAACATATAGAATTATCAAAAAAAATTCCAAAATCAAGTCTACTGTGTGAGGATCCTTTAAAAAAAATTCATAATTTTTGGAGCTTATTTTTATATTAAAATTCCTACAAATAGTACATTTAAATGAATTTTTGAGTAAAATTCAGAAATGATAAATCTATGAAAAATTACATAATTAAGTATGTTGTGTCAGGAGGCTCCACAAATTTTTTTGTAATTTCTAAGCTCATTTATCATATCTAAAAATTCCTACAAACGGTATATCTAAATAAATTTGCTAATTATAGTTAAAAATACTTATCAATCGGACTAATTGGGTGTCACACAATCACCCACCGTGCGGCACCTATCTCCACTGAACATTGAATCAAACAGTAGAAGTGATATTTTTACTAATTTGGCATAACTACTGTTGTTATGGATATACGTTCGAAAAGCGCCAGAAGTATCGAAAAGTCTGGCCAGCGCAAACGGGCGCATTCGCTTCGCGCGAGCGGGGCCGCGGTTCCTCCGTTGGCGTGCGATTCGTGAAGTCGCGCGGGAAGCCACGTCTCTTCTTCCTCGGCGCGCGCGCGCCCACCATTGCGAAGACGCCAGCGCGCAGGCCGTGATGTCCTCGTCTCACGCTAGCCCACCATTGCAAAGAATAAAAAACTCAGCAACGCGGAGGTGGCTTGTTCGCACGTGGAATCGAAGAAGCAACACCGTTTTGCTTCCATGCCGCACAGGTATCGAAGAGGCAGCGTGATCCATTATTTTGCTTCTCCCCGGCCACATGCATTGAGTGATTAAGGGTGCATTGATTCTTAAGCCTACAGATTTAGATAACACTTGTTTTTATAATAGCAACTAACATTATTTTTTAAAGTTGTTTAGATCTTGTTAATTTTACATTGAGAGTGAACGTATGCATAAAAAATTAATCTTCAAAGCACTGATTCATAACCAACTTGCATGGCAATAATACCCATTCTATTGTTTGCTTTTGCATAACGAAGCACTGATTGGCATGGTACTTTGAGAATTTCGTATCATGAGAGCAGCTGATAGCGTGCTTACACGGGAAATTCAATCAAACACTCACCATCATGATTTGAAATTTTGCTGTTTTCTAGCTTTCCTCACTACTATCATTTGGTCATTTGGTTTTCGTTAAGAAGAGCTAACTCTTTAAGTGCAAGATTCACCAAGCTGGCTACCTCGTACAAAATTCAGGTAGTATTCAGAGTTTCAGGCAGGCCATCTCTTGTTAGTTTGATGTCAGGCCATCATCTATGCCTTTTTCAACACAGTGGAACTGAATTACTCCTTTGCCTGTCAAATGAAAGCTGATGTTGATTGCTTTATATTATGATTGATCAGCTTTGTCCGTAAGGTCTGTCTCGATATTTTTCACTATATTTCTTGCCTGCTCAACCTTATCTAACATATATAGTCTTTGATTTGATTTAGGCTCTCGTGCTTTGATCAAATGTGTGTGAAAATCTGCTTTCATCTGATATATCATTTGTAGCCTGCCGCAGTACTCAGCTGTCAGCGCAAAGTAAATTTGCGATATTTAAAGGGGTGATGCTGAGATTGAAAAAGGCAGCAGATTAAAGAATCGCAATTGTTGCATTTGATCAGACTTGGCTAGTCTCCAGGCTGTGATGCTAAATCATCCCACGTGCATTTGGGGTGTACTTGGTTCATAGATGGAGGCCGGATAGGATCATCCTATCCAGTTTTTTGATGTGTTCATATGTTTAATTGGATAGATAGCAATATTCTGTCTCGGATGGAGGCATCCAACTGCAAGGAATATTTCCTAATATGCTGCACGAGATGATCCAGCAAATTTGGGCAGACAAGCTCGTCCAAGCGTTGGCGCGCTGCGTGGTGGATGGGATTCGGTCACTCCCATTCCTCTTCGGTTGCCATGGCTCTCTAGCCCACCTCCATCTCCGCTCGAATGAACAAATCAAATTAGAAGAAGGGGTGAGAGGAGAGGGTGAGATAAGGGGGACCTCGGCGGCAAGGAGAATTGGAGAGGGTGAGATAAGGGGGACCTCCTGATACGGGGTCGCCCGATCTTCTCGGCATAGGATTGCATACTCACGTGCAGCCTCTCGAATCATAGCGATCCTTCGTTGCTAATGTAAGAACGAACGCTCTTTAATTCGCAAGATCACACGCGCCGGGCTTCACGACCACTAAACGAAATCCCTATCGCGCTCCCAATTCCCAGCGGAAAGGTTGAACGATCTCAATTTACAAGAACTCACAAATTTTCTATTGGATTTTTCATGGCTCTCAAAAGATCAAAAACGTGTACAAAGCTCAAGAACTCCCATTATCTAGTCATCCCCTCACGTCACATACTCTGTGTTCTGATTTCTAGTCGTGTCCCCCTCTGATGGATCTCGTCTCGTGTATATATATGGCGGCTAGTGCACACAAGCACGGTTCGGTCTAGGGCAAATCAAAGTCCTCCTCGGTCACTTCTTGGCACGTAGGTCGTGACTTTTTATACGCGTGGGCTTTATGCAATTGTCAGGCCTCATGGCTCTAATTATGGGCTAATTCGGATACACCCTTCCTCGTGGATCCAAAATCTTCAATATATTTAAACCTGAGAATACATAAAGAGTTTGCATAAGGTAGAATACGGTTTTCATCAATTACAAGAAAATTCATAAAGAAACAAATTCACCTGATAATTTTTAATGCGGCTCAATAATTCTTTCCAGTCTAAAAATATTTTTAACTGAAGAACGCAATACATGTATGTATCCGCATCATCCTCCCCTTCTTCAAAAAAAGCCGTCCTCAGTTTTTGATAGCCTGAAATTGTCCTAAGCAAAAAATACAACGTGTATGCATGGTATATATATTTGTCATCAACAGTTCTCCTGTTTAGCACATCATGAACATCTGAAGGCGTAGTAAATAAAAAAAATAACACATATACATGGTATAGGTATGAATCAATTATTGTGTCATTCTCATTGTTTTGTATAAACCAATTAGTACAACAACAGCCATAAGATGTATATATTGCAATATTGTCATTCACATCACCTCCGCCTACTCCGACCACGTTTCGGTGCCCGATCTCGCTGAAGGTGATGCGGTCGTCAGTGAGCTAGAGATCCGAAGAGAGGAGGAGCCAAAGATCCGGATTGAGAGGAGGCGAGGAGAGTGAGGAGGTGTTGGTGGGAATGAGGAAGAAGCAACGGTTCGGCTGAGTGAGAGAAAAAGAAAAGAGAGGGGAGAAAAGAAAAGGGAGGAGAAAAGAAGAAAGAAAAGCAAAAAGGGAAAATAAAGAAAAATGTAAAAGAAGGAAAAATAGGAAAGAAGAAAAATGAAATAAGAAGCATGTTAAAGTCACTGAAATTTATTCTTACCGAGAGTAATTCCAACCCATCTTATCTACTCAACCAAACATAAAATTGGCTCATCCCATCCACCCCCATCCACCCAACCAAATATAAAATTGGCTCATTTCATCCACCCAACCAAACAAGCTAATTGAATCATTCCATCCCATCTCGTCAAATTATGGATCATTCTATCCTATCCACCCAACCAAATACACCCTTGATCAAAGGCATGGATCAAGGCATCTACATATTCAACCGGCACCCAATCTAAAGCCTACACCATGGATCAGGGCATCTACATATTCAACAGGAACCCAATGTAAAGCCTACACCAGAGCGACACTAGTTGCCAAAGTTGCTACATCGAGTGTACCAGCAAAATGGGCTTATTGATGGCATTACCGCACCGTTCCGTTGGCAACACGCTGTGACACGCGTTCTATATATATTAACAGGTTATATTCAGGTTCTTGGCAAAATGATTGCATAATGATAACCTAAACTATAGCCAAATCCTTCATTTACGCACATGGCTACTCAAATTCGAAGATCCTCGAACAAAAAATCGGATTCAAAGCGTTATGAAATAAATGTTGAATCGACACCAGATTATGTATTTACATCACTGACTGAATGTATTTTTTGCGCAGCGCATTATTACTCTACAAAATTTGAAGCGCCTGTAGTCTCGGAGGATGTTAACTCAAGCAACAGTACAAGTGCTGGATTGCGCAAAACGAATAGCGTGCTGGACTGCTCGAGGCAGCGGCAGACTTTCACGGGATTCAAAGTACATCGCGTCATTGCCAAAGTCTGATTTCAAAGTTCTTCTGAAACTAGATTTTGATATGTCCAAGGATGGACTAGGATTTGCCGACTAGGAATTCGGGATTTAAACTGCCGAATAAACCTTGTGTTGATGTCAATAAAATGCGGTAATATGTTGTCTCTGTTCCGCTTGACTATAGTATTTTCAGGTCTGGCAGTTCAATGTTCTGCTGACTTCGGTGGATCTTCTATGGCATCCTCACATTCCTTCACAAGTCTCTCAACAGCAGGATCATAAGCAACAGCTCGTCGCAGGTAATTGGCAGCCTCAGATTTCCGCCCTTCTTCAGATAATACACTGCGAACCAACGTCAGCAACCATATAGTACGTTAGGTTTCTTTTCCGAAAAAGATAGGCAAAATAAAAGATATTTTAGTTATAAGTTCACAACCTGTATTACCAGTAGAGTTAATATACGATACATAAGTTAGCTATAAGTAACTCCACAGCCTGAATTAACACTGGAGTTAAACTACGTTACATAAGTTAGCTACATGCTGTTAAAAGTATGACACAACAGAATTCGAATGTTCAACCCAAACACCACAAGTGAACTTAGTTTCCAAGGTTTCAACAGGCAGCGCATGCTAAATACGCACACAAAACAAGCCACGGACTGCAATGGGGCCAGATTTATGCTGCTTACAAGATGTACAAAATGGAAGACAATTGGCAAGCATTCCTATTTCGTTTTGCAGCAATTAATACTTGGAAGTATATGCAGACTCTTGTCAACCGTCACCCTACAAAAGCCTCACTTGATAAAATTATCTGAAAATGGATTGTTTTACCTTCCTAGAAGAACCAATCCTTGGAAATAGCATGTTTTGTTAATGGTTTTTTCTGGTTCCTTGAGCTCCGCTAGTCTTTGCAGGAGTTTGATTGCCATCTCGTTATCACCCTACAATGGAAAATCACACTGTGCTTATGTTGTTCACTGTTATTTCTAATGTTTTTAAAGACCAGGTCCAAATGTAATATTACTTTACCTGCTGTATACGTGAAAGACCTGCCCCGAAGTATGCAAGCACAAGAAGAGGATCCTGTTCTTCAATCTACACGACAGAGAGCACTAAGTCTTCACTGTCCTTTATATTGTCTCAAACCATAATCTTCAAAGTACAGAAAAACACCTGAGGTTACAACAGACCTTTGGTATAGCATGTTCAAAACACTCAGTGGCTTCAGGAAACAATCTGTTTGAGAACAAGGTCTGTCCCATTCCGATCAACGCTGTAAATAGATCTGGGTTTTTCCCTATTGCCGTTCTGTGGGAAAACAATTGTTCATCAACTTTTATTGTTTGCAAATGGAGATGCTAGCTAACTGAAGAAGTAATCATACACAGCTTAACACCAACTTACCTGATCAGTGGAATAGCTCGATCTCGGCAGCCAGTTCCCAAATATTGTAATGCTTGCTATTAAAAAAAACAGATATATGCTTCAGAATTCATATCGGAGTAATATTCCATGACAAAGATTATGTAGATTGTAGTCATTCATACTTCAAGAAGCTCCTCAGGTGAACTGGATTCGGATACATTTCCTTCCATAATGCTACTACTCTCCAGCATAAAATTTGTAGTAGTATTCTCACTGGCAGATCCATTATCAGATGATGTCAATTTCGTTTGCATGTGAGCATCTCCAAGTGCCCACCGCTGCAAATTTCATTATAAGAAAAAAAAACTTCAGCAGCATAACTGGCATGTGTTCAAGAGAAAGAATAAATGCAATAAAGTGGTCTAGTTGGGGTGATAGTGGATGGGATACTAATAAATCAACAGTTAGATTAGCATGATGACAACTGCACATAATTCATATAATTAGAACAGCTAATGGCTACAATGCTACATACTGCGGATGGTTCTACCTGCATCATCTTATGACCATCAAGAGGAGATTTTCGTGTTGTATAACCAAGGTGAGCTCTAATATCAGGCAATCCCAACATCTTCCGGACAACATCATTTCTGAGGGACAATTGCTGCATTTGTATCACTTGAAAATCAGAATGCAATGCAAAATACATAATGTTGACTTCATCACAATGAGTTTGTTTAAGGTAAAATATATCAAAACCTGATATGGTCATTTTATTGACTATTGGAGCAGTTATTTAAAAAAGGTGCTACAGAGTAACTGTATAACACAGTGTTATTAGACCTGACATGGCAATCAACCCGGTCGAGGTCTCGGGTCACTGGGTCACCGGTCAGACCGCATGTTTTATTTTAATAATAGAGGATGTATATACGTGTATTATAGTGCTTATGAAGGTCTTAAGTATTTAGCTCAGTGCAACAAACAACGAAGCAATAAGCTCAGTTGGTTTGCACGGGCGTGCTGCAAGCAGCAGGTGCCGTGTTCAAGTCCCGGTGCATGCTTTGTTTTTGTAATTTGTTAAGTAGTTGGCAGGCCATCCGGTTCATGCCACCAGTTCCTTACCAAAACCACCAGTTTAACGCGGGTTTCTCCAGTTCAAAGCAGGCTAACTGCATGCCTAATCCAAGGAGGTGGACCAGCTTGGCCGAGGCACTGGGTCCAGCTTTTTCCGGTCGGACCGCCAGGTCAGGCCGTGCTAACTCGTTGATATTGGAACATATATAGGACAAATAGCAAATTGGAAAAAAAAGGAAAGAGAGAAAACAGACCTGTTATGACCCATCTTCCCCTATTTTCTACGTAACATGCTTATTACGACGTCGCAAGCGTTGCCTAAGCGGTAAGGCGCCCCCGGCCGGCAAGGCGTCGCCACCACCTTGCCCTGCACATGTATGGCGTCCGCCTCAGCACCAAGGCATCGCCGAGGCGACGATTAGGCGGCGTATGGCGTCAGGAAGGCTCAAGGTGACGCCATACACATGGAGGTGATGGCCGCGCCCAAATAAAGAAGTAAACCCGATTACCCAAGCGAACTCTAGGCAGTGGGCCGGTGGTTAAACCAGAGAAGAGAGAAGAGATCTCGAGAAAGAAACCCTAGGCGGCGAACGGGCGAAGTACCTGGAACCTTGGCGGCGCCTCCATCTGGCCGCTCCGATCTCTCAGCGGCGCCTCCATCTGGCCGCTCAGGCCTCCATCTCGCAGATCCCGTCTCGGCGGCGCCTCCATCTCGTAGATCCTGTGTCTCGTCTCGGCGGCGCCTCCCTCTCGTAGATCATGTGTCTCGTCTCGGCGGCGCCTCCCTCTCGTAGATCCTGTGTCTCGTCTCGGCGGCGCCTCCCTCTCGTAGATCCTGTGTCTCGTCTCGGCGGCGCCTCCATCTCGTAGATCCTGTGTCTCGTCTCGGCGGCGCCTCCCTCCCCATCGCCTAGCAAGGTCCTCCCTCTCCCCTCCTCCCCCTCCTCTCCAATCGCCCAGCAGCAGCGCCGACGCCAGAGAGGCGCGGATCTGGTTCGCGTCTCTCCGTCGCCACCGCCGCTGGGGTCGTCGCCGCAGCTGCTTGGTTGGGAGGGGAGAGGGAAGTGTCGCCGATGCCGTTGCTTGGTTGGGAGGGAGGGGAGAGGAGGGGAGGGTCGCCGACGCTGCTGAGGACTCACCGTCGCCGCTGCATTTGCTCGGATGGAGGGGGAGCAAGCGAGCGAGGTTGTTGAAGTTCTTTGAGCCTAGGAGTCTAGATCCGAGAGGCCGAGGAGTGAGAGAGGACTGTGATTGTTCGTTACCATCGGAGCCGGTCGCCGGAGTCGAAGAAGAAGAGGTCGTGAAGGTCCCGGCCATCCCGCTCCTTTTGTTGGGGTGGTCTGCGCTAGGCAGCGACGTTCGGTGGAGAAGGAGCGGGGTCTCCCTGGCGGCGGCGATGTAGTCTGGTGACAGCACCCTGCAGGGAGATAGAGGTGGCGGTGGTAGTTCCCGTCGCTGGAGCGCCCCCTTTCAGATCGGGTCTAGGGTTGCCGGTGGGGATTGTGGCGGCACGGCCAACCTCGGTCATCGTGCCGCCCCGGCCCCCCACCTCTATTTATTGTGGCGCTGGCGACAGGGGCCCACCAGCCATTAGGGCTGGGCGCCCCCGATCAGGGCGCGTACAAGGGGCCCATTTGGCCGTTGGGCCAAATGGTTGAGATCACTCTAACATTCTCCCCCTTGATCTCAATCTATGCTTTATCTTTAATTACTTTTGACTTTACTCATTTCATCACAGATTAGTGCATAGAACATGTCTCATCGTCACGGTCAATCGCCGATAGATTCAACAGCTACAATACACCTCTCTGTTCTGAAATAGTTACTTTTAATCTTTTTGGGCCATCTTTTAGTCCAGGAATCATAGGCTTTCCCTTAAACCCATGCCGGCTACATGTTCTCTGAACACGTTGGGTGGTAAGCCTTTAGTAAGCGGATCCGCTAACATCTTTGCGGTACTTATATGCTCAAGACTTATAATTTGATCCCGAACTTTATCTTTCACAACATAGTACTTTATGTCAATGTGTTTGGCAGCACCACTTGACTTATTGTTGTGGGCATACGTTACTGCAGATTCATTATCGCAGTACAACTTAAGTGGTCTATTGATGTCGTCAACCACTTTTAAACCGGGTATGAACTTCTTTAGCCAGTTCACCTGCCCTGTAGCCTCATAACATGCTACAGACTCGGCATACATTGTGGACGATGTAGTGACGGTTTGTTTTGAGCTTTTCCACGATATAGCTCCTCCAGCGAGAGTGAACACATATCCGGATGTCGACTTTCTATCATCTCCCGCATAATCAGAATCTGTATACCCCACTATATGGAGTGAATCTGATCTTCTGTATGTCATCATGAGGCCTTTTGTTCCTTGCAAATAACGCAAGACTTTCTTTACCAATTTCCAATGTTCTATTCCAGGATTGCTCTGGAATCTGCCATGTAACCCGGTAACAAACGCTAAGTCAGGGCGTGTACACACTTGAGCATACTGCAAGCTTCCGACAGCTGAAGCATATGGAACCGATTTCATTTGATCGAGCTCGTACTGGTTCCTGGGGCATTGAAAATCCCCATATCTGTCGCCCATTGACTATAGGTGCAGGTGAAGGACTACATTTATTCATACCAAATTTCTTTAAGACTTTCTCTATGTATGCCTTTTGTGACAGTCCCAATATCCCTTTGTTTCTATCCCGGTGAATTTCGATCCCTAGAACGAACGAAGCTTCACCAAGATCTTTCATATCAAAGTTTGAGGACAAAAACTTCTTTGTCTCCAGTAGCAGACTGACATCACTACTAGACCGAGGTTGGCCGTGCCGCCACAATCCCCACCGGCAACCCTAGACCCGATCTGAAAGGGGGCGCTCCAGCGACGGGAACTACCACCGCCACCTCTATCTCCCTGCAGGGCGCCGTCACCAGACTACATCGCCGCCGCCAGGGAGACCCCGCTCCTTCTCCACCGAACGTCGCTGCCTAGCGCAGACCACCCCAACAAAAGGAGCGGGATGGTCGGGACCTTCACGACCTCTTCTTCTTCTACTCCGGCGACCGGCTCCGATGGTAACGAACAATCACAGTCCTCTCTCACTCCTCGGCCTCTCGGATCTAGACTCCTAGGCGCAAAAGATTTCAACAGGAGGCGGAGCGACCGAGCGAGATTTTTATTTCGCTCGCAGCTCGCTTCGCTATCACTACTCGCTCTGTGCACTGTGCTGCTCGCTGGCTTAGTTAACTACAATGCTTATTGCTCAGTTAACTATCATGATATCATCTAATACTTAATTATTATTGTCAACTTATGTTGCTTCTTATTCATGTGGCTTGTTGCATTGGAGAATAGAAGAGAAGAGAGGAGAGATTGTCAACAAGGTATGTCATTCAATCCATATTTACTCAATTAATTAGAATACAATTTATATCTATTACATTTGTAACAATCTATATGTTGAAATTTGCAAGGGAACAAGAGGGATGGATGCTACATGGGAGTGGAGCAATTGGAATGGGGGGATAAGTGCAACATAGGCTCGCCCCTTAGCGCCTTAAGATGTGTAAGGCATCGCCTCACCTCACGCCTTACCGCTTAAAAGGTGTGAGGGGGGGTGGGTCGCCTCGCCTCGCCTTACCGTCTTAATAACCTTGCTATGTAAGGTGTAAAATTAGTTCCTACCATATGATTTTGTTTATATCTCTAGAAAAAAAACTGCCAACAGAACAACTGGTGGGCCTTACAAGCTTTCCTTGTATTCATCAAATATATACAAATATGTAAGCATAGAATTGCTAGAAAAACAGGGGCTGCAATATCCCAAGTTGACAAAGAGACGGCTTTGATAATACAAGTAATAAACTACAGTTCTGACCTGAGCTACAGTAAATAAACTATTTGTAGTCCAGTAGACCAGGCTTCCCTGCCAATCAAAGATAGTATGAGTAAATGGAATGCATCACTACCACCTGAATTGAGATCTGAATGAAACAAAAGTTGCAATAAATTGTGATTCTTCTTTTTTCGCAGTCTCTTTGGATGATGATAAGCATGCTTCTTTTTAATATGATAAAAACACCTACCGAACAATTTTGTGTAAATTACTTCACATGGTACCTTAATATAACAACATCATTCTTATATTAGCATCAATGCTGCTCCAATAACTTGTGGTTTCTAAAACAAATCAGGTCAGCAACTGTTCCAAACAATGTCTTTTAACCTCCAATTGCAATATCTTAATTCATCCAATGGACTACTTTGTCCAATTTGCTTGTAAGTTGTGACAGCACAAGTAGGAATAAGTGAAGCTAATTTTCATTATTGTGACACTGAAAAGATTGTAATGTGAAGGAATAATACACCAAACAGAACATGTTACTGCAAACTTTTGTAACTACTGAGCATTTTCCACAGTTATGAACCTCCAAGATAATAACTAGGCAAATTTCTTTTTAATTACCCTCTTTCTACCAAAATGGAGCATAGAAAGATAGTCATATACTTCGTAAATATTAACTAATCTGGTGTGCACAATATTCATCTCTAACCAAATCAAACAAATTGCAAGGAACTGACCTGAGGAACCACATATGCGATAAGAAATAAAGGGATAGCCAGGATGTCAAGGTATAACTTGTAGTACTGCAAACAAGATAGAAACATTTTCAGAACATAAAAAGAGTGCAGATTCACATAAAAATATAGGGGAAAGAAATAACAGCTACAAGTGAACAAGCATCCTGGAATTAAATTCACAGGCACATCAATGAATCTTATTGGAGCAATTTTTTTTAAAAAAGAAAACTAAATGCCCTATTGGCTATTGTAGATAGCAAGGTCAAGAGTGCTGCATCAAACATAAGTCATGCCTCTAAGCAAGGTTCTTTATAGGTAGAGATCATAGCTTGTACTTGATTATATTAGACCAGAAAGTAAGCATGGCAGCTTGGCAACGGCAACACTAGCATGTTAGCAAATACGCACATAACAGTATAACACCCATTGTACAGCTCGAACAATGAGTGGTGGATGAAGACTTCAACCTTCCACGATCTAACTAAGAAAACCTATATTTTACCAAACCCCATAAGTGTATACAACAGTCCACCACTACCGGTTGCCACCAAACAAGTCAAAACCATGCAGTTTCCTGATTGAGTTGCCAATCATTCATGTTCTTCACAACAAGATATTAGTAATGGGACAGTTACTTGTGCCAGTAATTTACTGGGAACTTGTGACAACTAGCAATGTATATCCAACTGTCATTGGTTTTAGGAACATACCTTTGCTAGTAAGCCAAAAATTCCTGGATGATGCTTGATCTGGGATGTCTGGAAAGAAATCTGAGGCAACGAATCAGACAGTCAAGATAATTTACTCCAGACAGGCTCATTATCCTAGTTTCACAAAAATTACAAACTAGTGTTGCTAATCCAGCTAGCAAAAAAAAAAAGAACAGGCAATCTTCCTAATTTTATTGGAAAATATTTTACAGTTAAGTCAAGAAATTATACTTTCATCAGAACAGTGTCAAAACATAGCAGCCGATTGCCACCCTGGTTCTAGGCCAATTCACAGATGGGCTGATCTCTCGAACTTTGACACTGTACTCCCTCCACTAAGACCGATGATTGTCAGCAACCATCCAGAAACCAAAACCACAACCAACTTATAATCGGCCCAACACTAGTAAAAGCCCTAGTTGCAATAGCACAATCTACGCTCACATGAGTTCACAAAATTGCAACTCCCAGGTATTTAGAACAGATGTGATCATGCGACTTGCAAAACTTAAATATTTGTCATCCCAAGACACATCAACTTGTTTGCAAGATTCAGTAACCAAAGGATATGTGCAACATTGAAATTAATGATCACACAGTGCATGCCTACCAGAAGGAAATTGAAGCAATCATGACCTTCAACCTTTTACAACTTCTGTGTGTTGGCCAGGCACTAGACTTAAGTGATAAAAGGTAACTCACCAAAAAAGGAACACTAGTAAACAAACCTTACAAAACAAAAACTAGATAGTGTAGTACAGTACCTGAACATTCAAATAATGGAGACCAGCAACTACGATAGGAAAAACAGGACCTAAAGCGCCATGTGAAAACTCGGTCAAGTTATGAAACCACAGAATACCACCCTGTATAGTTGTCAAGAAATAACAACAGAAAGTTAAATTTAAATTGAGACAAAACAAAAATTAACTAGACAGTGCAAATGTGTCACAATATGAATATATGTATGCATCAAGAACTAGAAACCTTGGAACATTTGCAATCACACAATGTATATTCGATAAATAAAGACACAAGAAGTTTTTTCCACCAAAAAACAACTGCCTTTGTTGAAACATTTTAAAAAAATTCTTCTATAACACGGAACATATCAAATTTACCTTGCTCATCAGTTATGTAATTTTTGTGCTCACCAAATTTCCTTCATTTAAATATGAAAATGCCTCATTCATCATTTCATAAATATTGCTGAAATATGTTTCTCAATTCCACTACTTCACTGGTTCATCCTTACCTATTAAATATGGCTAACCAATCCTTCCCCCAGACGCTGCCCCTCACTCCTATAACCACCAATACCAAGATTATACTATGTTATCATCACCTCCAATAGAACTGCTGCTACCACCAAACATGCAATTTTACTAAATATGTTGAGCTAACTCAGTAACTCTTGTAGCACATTTAACAGAGTAGTGCCTAAGTCACCTTTGGACAAAATGGTACCAATCATGTACTTTGCACTTCGACATCTGCCATTTCAGTGCTAGATGTCCCAAAGTATATTTAACAGCATTAATCAACTGTATTCTATTCAATCGGGGCAACCATGCCAAAGTCATTCTAGGACAGAAACATGTTAGTTACGATTCACGAAATGGAAATAGGCGGCATCATCGTATGCTCAACATTAGTTGCCCGGGTGTACCTCCCAGAGTTCTCTTGTATTTTTAATAAGTTGTGTCATAATTGTAATTACAAAAATGTTTTGTTGCTGCAAAACAATAATAAAATGTGCATAGTTCGTGATTGCCTATAAAACAGAAAAACACTATCGATAAAGAAAAGTATGGTTACTAACACCATGACCTTCACAGACCATACTCCTTTAGAAAACTTGAGACTAGTAGAAGAAATGTAATAGAAGAGAATTGAGTACAGAGATACCTTGAACATACATTATCTAATCCAGGGTGATTACTAAGGCACATACTCCGGATGCTTGTCATCCACAGTATAAAGCAAGGGAACTGCATATAAGACCAAACACATGAGCAAAGAGACGATAGGGGGGAAATTAGTTTGGTGTTGAATGCTCTCTTAAATGCTTTTGAAACAACAGATAGGGGAGAAAAGGAGATTTGGAACAACAAACAATAGAAGAAATACTATGGAAAATGAATTTTGATGCTAAAGTAATATTCATAACTATTATTAGACCATGTGAATGATAGAAGATCTTATCACAAGATTTTTATTATTACCTGGACTGAAATGTAGGCCAAATTCCAAAGAAAGGAGGGGCAACCAAGCTCTCGCTTTTTCTCTTGGAAGAGAGAGTATTGGTCACGAAAGCTCCTTCCTGATAGAGGAGGGGGTAATGGAGGGGGCACTTTTAAAGGAGATATATGAGAATAAAATCAGCACATGTAAACAGAAAAGAGAAAAATATAAACAATCTAAATTCAATCACACAACTGTATGGTTGAAATCAAGGCTCACCTAAATAAACATTTTGATTTAAAGAAATAGAATAGGCCCTGGAAGGGTATTCTCCATAATTAATTTTACTAGATAGAAATATATATAAACCCATGTAAGAATAATTTTCTAATTATTTTCTGAGAGATAAACAACAATATTGATTTGATATTTTGTGGGCACCAGTTAGCCAATGCATTGCAAACATTTTATCACAAAATGAAAAAAGACAGCAAGAAGTTTGCAGAACTTACATTTTGGAAATAGTTCACCAATTTTAGCAGTCTTCTTAATTTGCAATATAAGGGCAGGAAGTATCAATAGTCTCATGGCCACAGTTGAACAGGAAATTGTTATCCACCTGCGATGAAAATCAGTGGTTATATTCATGGACATGTTGTTCCTAAAAATAAGGATCCATGTATTCTGTCAATGTGCTTAACAAGTCACAACACTGCAAATACCAAACAAAGAAAAATGGCTCAAAGCACAAGAATAACCTAATTACTTCGA
Organism: Dendrocalamus latiflorus; assembly: GCA_017311315.1. Lineage (NCBI taxonomy): Eukaryota > Viridiplantae > Streptophyta > Magnoliopsida > Poales > Poaceae > Dendrocalamus > Dendrocalamus latiflorus. Next base: position 3,780,392 of record CM029659.1, read on the forward strand.
TAGAACATGTTGTGATCAAAATCTCATGGAATACAGTTGCGTATGGCTGTGTCAATTTGGAGGTCACAGGTCTCTGAAGAAGATTACCCAATACCCCGCAAAATGAAATGTCATGGCACAAAGGTAAGGTGAGGTTCATGATCAGAATTATGACTAGAAATGTAAGGTACATTCAGCATGCAGCACAGCATACCACATATGCTCCATTTAAGCGCATGCAAAATGCCAAATCAACTCTAACCTATTAAAGTTTGAACTAATGGCGGTAACAACAGTAAGGGAAAAATGGCAGCTTTCCACCGCAGGAAGCCTACCATGGTAGTCCGGTGAGACTATGGAATCCGTCCAGGAGGTCGACCACCGCGCCGATAGCCAAACCCGAGACACCGCCTCCATCGCCACTGGCGGCCACACCCACGGCATCCGCCACACCACCTGCCGCGCTGGCAAGCCCTTCCCCGCAATCAGCACTACTCCCATCATCCAAGTAGAAGCTTTCCCTCTCGGCGTACGCGTCCTCTTCGGGAGCCTCCGCGGCGGCCGCGTCGGAGGGGGAGGTGGGGCTGGAACGGGAGAACCAGGAGAAGCTTCGCGCGGGGACGGCAAAAGGGAGCACGCGAGGGGGCAAAGGGAGAGGAGTAGTAGGAGTGGGGGAGTGCGGATTAGGGCTTTGGGCCGAGGCGGAGAGGTGGGAGAGGACGGCGAGCGGCGGCGGGAGGAAGCGGCGGCGGCCGCCGATACGGCCGAGGAGGCGAATCGGGAGCGCCATGGGGTTCGTGACGTGGAGATGCAACTATGCAAGGGACAGGAGGATCTAACAGGTGCCACGTGCAAACGTGGTCCGTTTGATCGTAAATGGACGGATCAGATGCACGCGAACATGCACTTCTACGCAAAGCACCCTAACTTTTTACGAAATTATAGTTCCGAGCCTACGCTTCTTCCCCCGACTTCCCGTCCGAACCTAGTCACCTTCCTCCTCCCAGTTCAAACCTGACACGGGTGACTCCACGGCAGCTAAGCCTGGGAAAATTGAATATATAGGACCAAGCCTCAGCTGCTTTAGCAAAACAGGATTAAATTATTTGCACTTGTAAATATAGGACCGAATTGAGCATATTCTTGAAAATATGGTATTTTCTCCATTTTCATTCCATTTTCATTTTCCAGCCCTTTTTCTCTACGCGAAATGACTCTTTTGCCATTCCTCCTTCCTTCTTCCTCCCTTGCCTGGCCCGCTGCAGGCCGCCGCCCGCTCCCTCGCCGCGTCGGCCGCTCCCTCGCCCCGCCCGGCGCCGCGCCACTCCCTCGCCGCGCCGCCCCGCGCCGCTCCCTCGCCGCTCCGGCCGCTCCCTCGCCCCGCCCCGCGCCACGCCTCGCCTCGTGAGCTGTCGGCGAGGGAGCGGCGGCGCGGCGCGGGGCGGGGCAGGCGAGGGAGCGGCGGCGCGGCGCGGGGCGGGGCAGGCGAGGGAGTGGCGGCGCGGGGCGGGGCGAGGGAGCGGCGGCGCGGCGAGGGAGCGGCTGGCGGCCTGCAGCGGGCCAGGCAAGGGGAGGAAGGAGGAAGGGCAAAAGAGTCATTTCGCGTAGAGAAAAATGGCTGGAAAATAAAAATGGAATTAAAATGGAGAAAATACCATATTTTCAAGAATGTGCCCAACTCGGTCCTATATTTACAAGTGCAAATAACTTGTCCTGTTTTGCTAAAGCAGCCTCAACTTGGTCCTATATATTCAATTTTCCCCTAAGTCTGAGGTCCGGGCGGCGACGGCGAGATGGTGGTGGCGTGTGGCGGTGGCGGGAACGCGTGGGCGAAGGAGATGACCATCCGCCGCAGGATGGCCAGCATGTGCGCTCCCCACCCTGAACTCCTCAGGTTCTTTTTTGTTTAACTTTCGCTGTCAAGCTGCTAAATCTGATTCTTTGTGTGGATACGAGTTCAAGTTCAACAAGACGCATGATCATTTCCCGTCGCTGAAAGATTACAACGACTATCTAGAAGAAGTTGAGGATATGAGTAAGTTGTTTTTCTAGCTTGTAGGTTGGTCGATTTTGAATGGCAGCAAGGCAAAGATTTTGACCAAGGCTTGTTTGTTTAAAATTCGTCTTTTTGAAGCTTTCAACCTGATTGAAGGAATAGATGTCGAGGCGATTGAAGCTAAAATTGCCAGGTACCAACAGGAAAATGTTGAACAGATATACTTGTCCCGAGCTAAAAGGGTATGCTGTGTTCTTTGCTGCAGGATCTGATGTAAAAAAAAAGTTTAGTAAAGATGTTTTTTCTTCATATTTCCAATATATTTCTTCTGTAGGCTGAAGACCGCAGCACTTAAAGCAAGCAAAATGAACCCTGTAAAGGCTGACGCCAATGATATGGTTAGTTGATGATTAGCAAACTGGATAATACATTTCATATATGTTTGTAGAAATATATGCCTGACTTCTACATTTCATATATGTTTGTAGAAATATATGCCTGACTTCTTCAACGGTACCATTGAGGGTTTGGTAGTTTGATGTGTCTTACATGTGCAATCCCATTAACTTTGGGTGATTGCATATGGAGAATATTCATTGCTACTATTTAATTTTAATAGTTTTTTAACTATACAAAACTGTAGTAAATTTCTTCAGAAATTGGTGCCGATGAAATGTTAAATTGTGAAGTGCCACCTTTTAGATTATTCACCTTGACAACCTATTAAATATTTTTGATAGGCAACTGTGAATGCAATCAAATATTCTCAGCGAGTTAATCTAGCTGAAACATGACCACAGTAGCAATTACGGTCTGGCGATGGGAAAGCCAAACTTTAGCAACTTGAACCCTTCGCCAGCAACATTTCAGTTGACATTGAATATGCATTTCATCAACAATTTAAGTTTGCTTAGGCCTTGCAGCTTTAAATATTAGCTGCTTAGTTTTCTGACCACATGTCATGGTAGTAATGTCCAAGGTTTAGAAGATAGGCTATTAGCCTATTATCGTGGTCACTTTGCAGCATTAGTTCTAGTTGCTAATTATGTTCAATTATTTTATTTCATCTGGCTTGACTACACATTTTTGAGTTATAAAGTACTTACTGTAAGCTTACCATTTCTTCCCTTTGTTTCTCTGTTCTGTACTACATGAAGTTAATGCGTTGATGCAATGCATTTTTGTCTATTTATAGGTTGTTCTGATATTTATGTGGTATAAGTAGCATATTTACGTATGCTACTTTTGCAACTTGTAACAGGCTGCTGGAAGCTCCCAGGGCATTAGCAGTGGGGTGGGAGTTCAAGGCCAGTATGCACCTGCTGCCGTTCCTGGTGGACTGGCTCAGCCCCGTCCGACAGGTATGGCTCCCCAACCAATTGGTGGTTCATCAGATCCTCTTCAAGGAGACGATGAGGAGACCATGAGACTACGTACGGAGAGAGGAGCTCGAGCAGGTGGATGGACTGTTGAATTGGGTAAGAGAAGAGCATTAGAGGAGGCGTTTAGCAGCATATTCATCTAAAGGTCAGATCACGCGTAGCACCTGGCCTCGAGGATGCCTGGTAAACATATGACAGCCCTTGGACCAGCACATAATATTTGTTAAGCTATAACATGGTTAGCTATGGCCTGCATCTGGGCTTCAAGACGAGGGGGATTGAAGTATCAACCAGCATCAAGAGGCCCGGTGATTGGAAAATCATCCTTTCTTTGAAAGCTGGGAACTTGCATGTTGATGTACCTTTGCTCATGGCAATGACTGCTGTGCACTTGCCAGTCTCTCAAGTACATCATGATGGTGAAAATTGTTATTGTTCCTCTGTAATGATATAATTTGTTGTTTTTCAACTTTCAAGCCTTGCCTCTTCACAAATGTAATATCAATTTGTCTAACATTACTTCTTCGTCGAAGTTTTTAGTTAAACCTAATTCCTGGTGAGGATCATGCTTATCAGCCTGAGATCTTTCAGATAATAGTCTAAACTGGAAATTGTCAGTTCATATGAACCCCAACAAAACCAAAATACGACTGTATCAGATTCTTCCACTCTAGCATGTCTTCTGGTTTATGAGCTTACTTGCATTTCCAGTTTCCAGACAAGATTATTTTAACCGGCCAGTTACTGATCTGATCCGAGTCCCACCTATTGGCCAGCCAGAGATGGATTACTTCAGCAACCTTAAGCAAATTACCAAGACCGGGGATTGACAAATCATTAGTGTCAGTCCCGAGCTTTCCGAGGTCCGACAACTATAGTTGTGTTGGAATGACACTGTATAAACAAGCTGCAAGAATGTTTTCAAATTTAGACAACATCAGTGCAGGTTTCAGCTAAGAACAATGTTGCTTTTTACATGTTACAATTTTCGATCTTTTAATCAATTGAATACTTTGCGCATAAATGATCGATAAAATAGATTGTTACACCAGGTATAACTTTGACTGGGAAATACTATCTCCGCTTAGAAACTGGACTCACTTTGCAAATTTCCACATCAAATCCAAAATCCATGAGAACAAGAATCCAAGCACGTTGTTGCTCGGACAGCTGATCCCTGGGTCCTTTGACCTCCACGAGTTTAGCTTCAGCGCCACCTCGTTCATCGAAGAAACGCCACAGCAGCAAATCGGGCATTCCGCTAGACCAGCTCCTGTAATCAAGGGCTAGATGCCGGAGAAGTAATGCCAAGCAATGCCCACCAACACATGCAACGGCAGCTCGTAGATCGGTCAACGAATGCCGGTCCCAATTAACACCCCTGCAGGATGTCCCTTGATGTAGCTGCCAGGAGCTGATAAGCATCTCTTCGGCCATTCCATCTTGTATCATTTTCAACTGGGATTCTACAAGGTCCTTTCTTGACTTGTAGAAGTCGTCTGTTTCAAAATCAAGAGGGGCTGTCTGCAAGAGAACACGCAAATCAAACTATGCAAAAGCGTTGAAGGGAAGCCAAGTAAAAGATCGTGATGAGGTTCAACAACCTATCAAATGATATTAACAGGGATTTCACATCTGGAATCTACTACAAGAGAATTTGTGGCGACCTTACAGAAAAAACAGCATTCACCATTGACTCGAACATGCAAGCAATAGAATTACGAAAGGCATAATGATTGCCAGAGTTGCGTCAGCATAATGCATATGGTTATGCACCTCTAATAAATAAAGCATGTTCCATAGGTCATTTACCTGAAATTTAGACTGGAAAACATCCCGTACATCTGAAAATATTACATCCCACATTAGAAGGCCAAAGATGGTCATCCAAATGCCACCTTCTGAATGGGTACCTTGCCAACCACCTCCTTCATCAGCATAATATTGTAAAGCCAGCTGCTCTACCCCACAAAGTTCGCTATCATAGCCATAAAATACATTCTTTGCTCCTGTTTCACAATTTAATGGCCTTCCTTCGATGTTCACCTGATAATAGAAGATGCATCCCAAGCATAGATTATGTAGCAGAGTCCATGTTACAACCTTGATCCAATAGACCAGAAGGAAAGTATGAAGTTTGTCCTCAATGAGGAACATCAGCAATAAATGTACCTCTTTTATATTTCTCTTAACAGAATCGGCATAACTGGGAACTTTCCAGCGCCGTGGAGGTTTGCTTAGACGCAGCACTCTCCTTTGCAGTGCGATCTTTGACCCAGCACGGACCCATGAATCAATTACTCCTCCTTCAGCTATTGAAAGGCTCTCATTTGGACGACCCATATGCTCCAAATCAACAGATAGCCTCAGTGTCCAATATCCTCTCCGTCTACCAGAAGAAACTTTACTAAGTAGTCTCTTTAGAATCCTTATTGCATCTGCATACCTGTAAAGTATAGTCAGCATAAAATCTGGTTCCCAAAAAATTAACAAAATTGCTAACAAGAACATGCTCATCCCATGGAAAGTGTGTAACGAACCTTTACAATCTAAAATAATCTCCTCTCAACGATGAGTAGTGTGTCTAAAAAAAGGAATGAGGTGTGAAGTAATGGCTATGTGGGTTTTTAAAAAAATCATTACAATTTACAATGTGAAATTCAAAGCATTGCTTCTTTTGATCAAAAGCATGAGTTAAAGTTCAGTTTAAAACTTCGATAAATATCAGCATTCTGTAACATTTAGATACGCGCGCGCACACGCACGCACACATATATAAGTTACAAACCTGCGGCGCCTGCCCCCAAATTTATTTAAAAAATTACATTAGAAAGGGAAGTTACAAGGGAAGTATAGAATATTGAGCAAAAAGGCAGTCCAAGAGATTTAGACTTAAAGTTCTTTATAACTATAAATTTCAATGAAGAAAGAAAGTGACCCTTCATGTGGATGCATTTATATCTTCCATCAATTTACAGTCAAAGAGGGCAAAAGAAAAAAAAGGGAAAACTGCTCTCATAGCACTCCTTAATTCAATTATGAAAATGCACAGCTTCAATGCAAAAGTTTACATTTCATTTACAAGTTACATTCAAGATGAGAGTTCACAACCCGCCTAGTAAAAGTGTATCTGCAACCAAAGTGCCAAATATCTAACTGTAAGCATATAACACTGAGGCATCCCATTATGCGGTACAGCTACAAGACATGTCAACACAACCCAGAAGGGAACATATCAAGTATGGCTAAGGCTTCCAGTTCAACCAAATTGTATGAAGCATCTAAATTCATGAATTTGAAGACACTAGTTGAGTTGATCCATAATTTTATCACAACTTACCTACGTTCACGTTCATAAACAGAGACACCTAATGTAAGTATTTTTGAATAGACCCAGGATGCTGAAAAGCATGAAAAGAATGATGGCAGAGGTTCAGCTAAATTTCCATTTTCTTCTTTTGGCATAGTGCATAGTCGATTCTCAGACAAATCAGCACATCTTGTCACAATTTCCATGTTATTATTATCAAGAGATTCATCCATCAACTGCGCCACTCGAATAGCCTGTTTGCAATATAAGACATTAAACACAATTGAAGAGTGGCAGGTTATGCGGTAATATAAGACATTAGACATTTTGTAAAGGAAATTAAAATTTCACCTCGTCATACTCAAGTAGATCGCTTCTTTCTTGAAAAATACGGTGAGAAATGTTGCAGGTATAGTCTGGGAACTTCACCAGACCAAGATCCACTAATAGAAAGGATGAAAGATCTTGATCGCCATTTAGAAAAAAGAGCCTCTGCATGATTGCTCTCGATCATCATAGATGGCAAAAGTAACCGTTGGATGCAATAATACTGTTGGCAGAATAAACAGTCTAAGCAAGATTTAAGCTTTGTAATTAAAAGTAGTAAGCATTCACCTGGACACGCCACAGAAGTTCATCAGCCATATTAGAAGTTCTTATACATGTTCCTGTCCATTTTACAACCCGCATTGGTAGCGCCGTGCTGCACGTTCCAGAGGTGAATTTTCTTAGGAGGCCAAAATGCCCAAGAATGTAACAAGCAAAGAGCTTTTACCAGGTTCCATTATCGTATAAAGACAGAAGGGTTCTAAGAAGTTCGTGTCGACGAGTGCAGCTTGTGCTATTCTGGAAAGCAAAATAAAAGAGTAATATCCATTGAGAAAACCAGGTGGGGAATAGAAACCAACTGAAAACTAGCACAAAGGGAAAAACAGCTTGCAATAGCTATCTCATTGCAATAGTCAACTAGAGTGAAAAGGACTGTCTGCACTTCTGTAACATCCCAAAATGCGAAGTAGTGTAATTGCAAAAATAATAAAATCTTTTCTTAACTTTTCAGTATATTTCAAAAGTTGGCATTTATTTGAGTTCTTGAATTGAAGTTAGTGTAGCCAAACTCACATAAGGAAAATAAAAATCTGGGATCAAGAGCCAATTATCTGGGAAATTAATTTTGAGCCAAAAACTTGAATTAAAATTTTCAAATCAAAATCTTGATCCAAACAGAAATTGAAAGCAAAATTAATATTAAAAATTTCCATCTAATTATTGCATCCAAAAAATAAAAATCCGAAATTCGAAATTTACCTCTCGGAACTCGACAATCTTGAAATTCAAATTTTGAATTTGAACCAAGATTTCAAATTTAAAACCTAAATTGCAAAATTTATGACTTGGATTCAAATTTCGGAACTCCTCAAAAATTCTTTTGGGCCTCGGCCTTTTCTCTCCAGCTCGGCCAGCCTCTTTCCTCCTGGCTCTGGCCCAGTCGACCACACCTTCTTCCCTTCTCCCCCAACTCCGCTCCGCGTCGTTCACGGCCGGTCGGCCCAGCCCGTGCGCCAACTGCCCCGCACGACTGCGCCCCCGGTTTTGCCTCTGCGCCTGTACGCCTAGCTCTGCCCCTCTCCTCTGCTAGCCCTGCTACGCACGCCCCATGCCACCAGCCTGGCATTACTACCGCGTCGCGTCACCAGGCCTACGCCGTGAGCTGGCCAATGCCGCCTGCCTTGCGCTGCACCCTCTGCACTCGCCTTCACTCCAAGCCAGCTACGCCTACCACTGGCCTACCTTTGCGCCCCTCTGCCTGCGCCCTTGCACTGGCCTACGGTCACCTGAGCCGCACGGCACACCAACGCCACTGCCCGGCGTCACTCCTCTGCGCGTGTCTTCAATTTGCCCTCAATGCGCCAACCACCTATTTCTCCCAACCATAAAGGCCCCGCTCGCGCTGCTCCTCCCCATTGCTCCCTTTCCTCCCCCAAGTAGAGCACAGCCGAGCCACCTCCACGCCCATGCCGGCCACCACCCCTTCCCGAAAGCTCCGATGAAGCTCCCCACGAGCTCGGGCCCTTCTTCTTGAGAGGGCCGAATATTTTCCCCTTCCTCTTTTCCTTCACCACTTCCGATCTGTGCTCTTGTTCCTCAGGCATTCGGTCAATTGCGCTCCTCCGACGAGTGGCGGCGGTGTGCGACTTCTTCCTGGTTCCATCGCCAACAACGTGAGGCCTATTGACCAACGGTCTTGCCGTCGGCGTTGATTGGTCCATAGAGGGCGGAGTCGGCCAAGGTTGCGCATGAGCGGTATCGACTCCAGTGGCACACCGAGTTGGTGTTCTTCGTCTGAGGGTAAGAGATCCTCAGTGGTGGTGTGTTGCCGGTTTCGGTCCTTGTTTGACCGTGACCTTGTGGTGGTGCTCTCCCGCACGCAATACTGTTGCTTGGTTTTGGCTTGTGCGACATTCTTCAGTACCTCGACTTCATGCCCTGGTGTTGTCCAGTGCAAGGAGGTGGCTTTGTATCTCCGTTAACCATGCCGTGAAATTGTGACCTAGTCGACGGCGATAGGTTTTCTAAGTCAGCGTCGATTACAGTGTGCCTAGCCGATTTGCTTCTTAGCGGCTTCGAGTGCCACTACGCCGTGAGTTTTGTCGGCCCTTTTCAGTTGTTAGTCGTGCGGTTGTGTGCCGTATTAGTGTGCTGTCATATTTGATTGATTGCACATATACGCTATTTCTAGGAGATTGCATGATAAACTTGTGGGAAAGTTGAATGCCCGATGAGGATTTTAGGTCTATATGAAATTATTGTGACTGTTTAGGATGTTCTGCTAGTGTTTGGGGCTTTTAGTTGCATACTATTGCTGCTGTTCTATACTTACCGAAGGCCTAATCTTGTCCATTAACTGCTGACTTTGATATATTGTCATATATATATCATGTTACTGCTGTTCTTTACATTGTTATTGTTTCTGAAATAATTCTAGATTAAGGTGGTAAGTTGTTGGACCCTAATCTAGCAGAGTATATAGAGATAGTTGCAATAACTATTGATTAAAATTTAGACTTATTGTGTCGAGGGGGCCTTGTATCTAAATACAAGAGCAGCTGACATGTAAGGGCAGTTACCATCTAAATAACAATTTGAGCAATATGCTAATTGATTACTTGTTTACTCAAGTTCTTGTTGATATGATTTCAATGGTACATGACTTGAGATTGGATTATTATCATGTGATGATTTTATTTATGCTCTTGTCATTAAGTTGTATTTGGAATCATATATTTACTCTAATTATTAATTCTGGAATTTGGCTAAATTTATGCTAAAACCGTGCTTGTTTCAACAACTTGTGCATAATGAGAAAGGGAATTGAAAGCAAGATTGAAAACCTTAGAAAGCTTCTTTAGTATTTCTTTCATTTCAGGAACACTTAGCACATCAAGAATCTCTTTCATATCATATTCTGATGGATCATCAGTGCAAGAAAGCATGTCGATGTAACCTGCCACTTTATAAGAAACAGCTTCCAATTCAAACAGCTAAAGCATGGCAACATGTCAATTACTAAAATTTAAGTAGGTCCAGATTATTACACTTTAAATCCATGGCTGCTTGCTCCAGATCTGATATCTCACGATATGAAATACTGCTCAATCGAAACCATGGCCCTACAAGAAATTAAGTTAGTCGAGTGCAAAGTTGTGTTTGCTCAGTAAGTGGCTCCATTTTTCTCAAGCTACTGAAGTAAAGCATGCACTAACCTTTAGCCACTAACACTGAAAGTCTAAAACATACATACAGAGCAAAAATGAAGCCAAATTAACATTTTACCTATCAAGGGACATCAGGAAAGCTAACCTTTTCGAGTGTAAATCCTCACAAAAAGCCTTTGCCCATCATTCGATAACGACTTAAAAGAACCTGTTGAATGTAAGAACAAACACTAGTCGTTAAGAGTTTAAGAAATCTTGGTCAACAAACATATAGATATAGTGGGAAGGAAATAAAAAAACAAAAACCTAGAAATAATGTTTCTTTATCACTAAAAAGGTGGGTATGGTTGGCCATAACATCTGCTATCATCAAATTAAAATTTGTCTGGTATCTTGCCCTGTGAGGTTCCTGCAAGTTTCCATTTCTAACAGCACCAACAAAATTTTCCCATAAGGACTGCCGATATTTCAGATCATCGTATCTGTGATTGTCATTTTCACATTTCTGACAAGTAAGTTGGATGGCAACATTATCATGCTGTTGTTCAGGCAAACCAACCACAAATCCCTAACAAAATAGAAAAGGAAGCATTAGAAGTTGAATGGTTATTGACTTGGTAGAGAAAAGTCTAGAAAAGTCTATCTATCAAAAAAAAATGCCCAAAGACCTAATTGAAGTTGGAGCAGAAACCTTGCAGACTTCCTATAGCTAACCGAGTGAAACTGTTATTGCCACCAAGATTGATGTCATCGGCAAAGCTGACATTGAAGTCACCGCTATATATATTTTTTGTCTTGCTTGCTTAAGGGAATTGATCTCATTTACAACTTTACAAAAGTATGTCCTGGCTTAAAGAGAAAGGCCAGTTTTGACTAAAGGGCTGTTTGCACCAGAGTATAGACATGTAAAACATATCAGGTTGGACTTGCTGTTTTACAGGTAAAGTGGGCTTTCTGTGACTGGCATGGCTGTTTGCATCAGATTCAGAGTATAAATGTATCTGAAGTCGGGTTGGACCTTTCCTAGGTTTAGTTAGAAAAAAGTACCTCCCAATCCTAAAAGCCTTTTCTACTAACTTCACCTCTTTTACAGGTAGAGTGGGCTTCCATTTGGTTAAGAAAAGAATTTTAGCTGGGAGTTTGTATATGAACATATGATCTTTTGTTGGTTTCCTAATCAAAACAGGGGCAATGTGCCTCTGGTTTTAGAGAAATACCTTAAAATGCATCTATGAGGAAACTCTCTGACTGCTAAACAAACCACATAAATTACAGACATGCACCATTGACACCTCCCAAAACATTAACACAACAACATGGCTCACTGCTGGCATTTGCACTGATGCAGCACAGTAACTGTCCTAGATATCTTGTTTGTACAACTGTTGGGTATGACGAATGTTAAGGTTTATAGCAAAATAAGCAGAGAACTAACTAAAATGTGCGAGCAGAAATATATGTATTAATCTTATCTGATTTTACAGTTATTCTGTCTATGAGTGATTGAGTGCAGCATTTAAATGACAACTCATAGCATGATTATAAAAGTTAACTATGTCCATTAGCATCGGCGAGTATTCACTAAGATGGCATGGAGTGATATTTCAAAATGAATCTACCACACAAGTCAAGGTTAGTTTATTCATCACCAATTGAGGCCCATCTATAAGATAGTTAAAGTAGAACTGAAGAAGAACTTGAATGGCAAGATGGTATAGCTGTAGTTACATCATTGTAATGCATTGTGCATAAATTAACTGCATATGTTTTATTCAACAAGACAACCTAGTGACTGCATGCTATATTACACTTTTTTCTGAAATATAAGAAGAGAATTTCACCTTGCATTCAACATAATGTTTGTCCAGTAGAGGAGCCAAAACTTTAGCCAGCTCTCGAGGCAAGTATCCAAGAATCTGCTCACACTCAGACCCTGCATAAAGAACCTATCGATGGTATTGAGAAAAAGTTATCTTCATGAAAGGCATATAAACAATAAAGTTATTAAGAAAAGATGGAAACCTTGATAGCATCAGGGTCCTTGGCATTCTTAGGATCTCTTACGATAGTAATGCCCACACCTTCCTGCAGTTCAATGTTTTCATGAAACCTTCGGCCCACTATGACAGTATCAACAGCTACCGTGGTGCTAGAATCAGTGCCTGCATATGCATCAATACTGCCAGAAGTTGTTCCTGCTGAAAACATGCAAGAAGAGCCCTTTTCGACTGCATCGTCATCTGAAGCATTATTCATATTTGGCAAGACAGTAGTATTCGAGGGTATATAGGTATTACATGTCTTGGAAATTTCAAGTGAGCCATGCAGGCAACCAGGTGATAAAGTGGTAACAGTACCCTTTGAACTACCAGTGTCACTATTCGTCAAGAAGAATGCTCTATCACTAGATACATCTCCATCGATCGGTTCCATATTTTCTGACTCATCATCATTGTTCAAACTGTCTAAAGCAGGCTCAGCTGTGGTTTTTTTACTGAATCTGAAATCAAGAAGGGTGCTCTGTGTCAACTTCCGCTTCATTCCTCTTGTAAGACATACATCTGCATAGTTCATGTCAAAACAGAAAGCTTCAGAACAGTGTTGGTAAGTATGGGGTGCTTACTGCTTGCTATGTGTCTCATAATACTAGCAGTAAATTTCACAAACGAACCGAATCAAAAAAGATAGTCAATGACTGATTGTGAGTGACGATGCAGCACCTGAGAGTGGTGTGTTACAACTGCGCAAGCAACCAATCACTTACTAATGTAAGTTTGTAACTTGGCAGTAGCTACTGGAGCAAGCACCTGCAGGCTACAGCCTACAGGTATCGTCTAGACTCTATATACCTTAGGGTGTTGCAAGTTACAGCAACATTTTAGTCAACTTGAGATGCTACTAGCGTTTTGGAACAGACACAGCCAGAGCAGGCGAGCCTAGCAAACATGAGGGAACATTCAATATTCCGCGGGTTCAAGAACTGTGGTCTGAAGATTGTACGGACCGAGGTGGGCGTTGACGCAGTAGTCCGTGCCGAGGATGGACTCGCCGCAGACGGGGCAGGCCACCCACTCCGCGCCGGCGCCGCCGCTCCCCCCCGGCGGCGAACCACCAACAGCCACCCTCGCCGCCTCGCCCGCGCCCCCGTCGTCGGCCTGGGGAGAATTAACCGGGGAGATGTTAAGAGTTAAAAAGACGAGATCGGTGGAATCGGTGGTGGGGTTTTGACTTTGACCTGATGGGAGGTAGAGGGGGAGGGGGGCGAGAGGAGGAGGGCAAGGGAGGCGGGGAGAGGGGAGCGGCGGCGCCTGCCGATGAGGCGCACCAGGCTCTCCCGCCCGTTCAGCATGGCCAGCGGCGGCGGGGAGGAGGCGGAGTGAGGAGGAGGTGGCGGCGCCGCGCGAACGCGCGATGGGGCGGGAAAGAATGGGGGTGGTGTGGCGCGAGGGGGCGAAGTGGAATTGGTCGAGACTCGAGCCACTGTGCTCGCTCGCGGGGCTCTTTTTTTTATCGGGAGGTTCCGCTTCAAGGGATCAGCATCTCACGTATTTTAGCTTTTAGCTTATTTAATTAAAAACTGTTTAAAATACATCAGTTTATTTTGGTTTTTAGATATTTTATTGTTTTTTATCTTTATTTATTTGCACTGTCTATAATGATATAATAGTTTTTAAATATTTTTATTTTTCTCTATTTTTAAATTTTTTAGAAAAAATTAACAGCTGTGATAGTGTAATTTTAATTATAAACTAAAAATACACTAGAACTGATTACTGGAACGTTGATGGGTGGGCCGGTGGGAAGGAACTTCTCTGGGTCTGTCCCCTTTTCCTCTCAATAGGGATTGCCTCAGATGTCTTACACGTGTTTGGCACAAATCTCCGTGCAGAGCTCCCTCCCCTTTTCCGTGCGGCGCCGGCGGTGTCGTCGAAGGCCTCGCGGGCGACAAGGCCTCCCAGCCCGTCTCCTCCCCCTCCTCTGCTTCTCGCCGCGACCGCTCCTCCTCCGCCACCTACTGGCACTGCTCCCTCCACGCCCGCGACGCCGCCCTCTTCCAGCTCCGCTCCCGCCTCGGCATCGACGCCGCCCAGGCCTCCGCCGCGCTCGCCACCATCGCCAGGTACCACCACACCAGCGTCGCCCCCCTGTTTGGCGCCTGCCTCGCCGGCCCCCACGTCTACCTCGCCTACGAGCTCCCGCCCGACCCCCGCGCCGCCACGCTTGCCGCCTGCCTCCGCAACCCGCGCAACCCCAGCTTCACTGTCCTCCGCACCTGGCTCTCCCGCGTCCAGGTTGCCGCCGACGTCACCCAGGGCCTCGAGTACATCCACCACCACGCGTGACGCGACCGCCGCCCACGGCCGCGTCTCTTCATCCACCGTTGTAAGATCGAGGAGGCCGACTAGAGGGGGGTGAATAGGCGGTCTAAAAATTTTCTTCAAATTAATATTAGCAATTCAAGACCTTTTCTATTTGCCTAAACCAAATATATAATGCGGAAGCTAAAAACAATTTGGTTTAGCTCAAATAGCGCCTACAACAATAAATTCGCCTAAGTGCACCAACAATTCTACCTAGGTCAAGGTTTGCAATCCTAAGTTTACAAGCAATCAAAATAATGTTAAGTAAGTAAATTGCTTGAATGTAAAAAGAGCACAAGAAAGCAAACCACAAATGACACATTCTCTTTTTACCGTGGTGTTCGGAGACTTGCCGGTCTCCCCTAGTCCACGTTGAGGTTAGCCCAAACGAATTGGACCGGCTCCACGAATTAAGCCTTCTACCTCAAATCCACTAGTGGTTGCTCTTCCCCGCTCCGAGCAGGTGAGCTCCAACCTTCACACACACACCGGGTCTTCTCACAAGCTTCTTTGAGAAGATCACCGGTCACGACGCCTCCCACATCGTCTAGGAGTCGGCAAACTCCAAGAGTAACAAGTCAAGTCTCTCACTTGACTCTCACCACGTGCAACGAATGCACAAGCTCAATCCGGACACAAAGTCCTCTAGATGCAACACATGCACTCTAGATCACCTCTCCTCTCTCACAAAGTGCAACACATGCACAATTGAGTGGAGAGCCTCACACTAGCTCAAAAGAGTGAAATGGAGTCCCTAGAATCTTACCCCAACCGGCCACAAGAGAGTATTTATAACCCACACATCAAAACTAGCCGTTGGAGCCAAAAACAGGATTCTGCGGTACTACCGCCGTTATAGGTGCGGTACTACCGCTCCCCATCATAACGGTCAGAAAAATAGCCGTTAGTCAGCCATTTGCGGTACTACCGCAGTTATAAAATGCGGTACTACCGTTCTGCGGTAGTACCGGGAAGTCGGCGCAGTACTTCCGCTTCAGCACAGACAACACTCAGAAAAACGGTCATAACTTTTGACTCCGATGTCGGAATTGAGTGATCTTGGACTCTATGGAAAGCTTATTCAGAGGGCTACACAACCCACATATTTGCATAACCTCAAACACATTAGATCAATGCAGAAATCAAAAGAGATCCAAAAGAGTCACTCTCATGGTCTATGTCCAAAGGAAATGGCAATAAACAATTTTAGACCATGCCAAGGGATAATACATGATCTCCAACTTTTGCAAAACACATTTGCAAACTTAGATCATGTCACAAGGAGTAGGTACATGGATTTCAACCTTTTGCAAAACACATTTGCAAAGTATAGTCACATGTTACAAGGATTTGCCACATGGGCTTCAACCATTTGCAAAACACATTCGCAAATGCAAGCCTCATACCAAGATGAGCTAGAGCAAGTGAGGTTGAGTTATCAACACATGATGAGACTCAAACTACTAGACATGACCCCTCTTAATAGTACGGCAACCTATACTGGCAACCCGGTCTTCCAACCAAACACCAAGACCGGTAAAAGACTAGGAACATATCCTTAACCCTAGCTAGTAATACCTTTCCCTTGAGTCATCGTCTCGACATGCATCAACTCATGATGCATCCTTCTCATCAGCTCCATCAATACATGATGGTCTTCCTTGACTTGATGATCAACACATGATCATCTCCATGCATCAACTCATGATGCGTCCTTTTTCTTCGATGGCCTTCAACACATGAAACCATCTTCTTCTTGATCTTGACTTGCTGATTTTCAACCCATGAAGTCATCCCAAGTCATCCTCACTTGTGGAACCTAACCTATTCATCCAACTCATGGAAAATGTTAGTCCACAAAATAATTGTCATCAATTACCAAACTTCACCATTAACACATAATGGAGGGACTAGATTCAACAATCTTCCCTTTTTGGTAATTCATGACAATCTCAACAAATAATGAGATAATAAATTGAATACAGAATCATTTTAATTCAAAGTGCGGTACTACCGCCGTTATAAACTCCGGTACTACCGCTCTCCGGTAGTTCCGCAGAGTTAACGCGGTATTACCGCTCGAGCCGAATTCCCAAAAGTCCCAAAGTTGGCGCTCTCTGGAAAAACGGATCCGCTCTACCCCCGGAGCTTCCGGGCTACGGAAGTACCGCTCCGAACAGCGGAACTACCGCACCCAACGGTAGTTCCGGCGTCAAAATCGCCGGTACTTCCGATCCCGCGAAATCTCAAATGCGTCCGGAGGGTGCTCTCTGGAAAAAAGGCTCCGCTCGCAATCCGGAACTTCCGGTCGCCGGTAGTACCGATTCTGGGCGCGGAACTTCCGCTCTGCGGTAGTTCCGACGTTGAAATCTGCGGTACTACCGCTCTTCCAGACAGAGCACAATTTTGGTTTTAAAACAGATTTTCAATGAATGCATGCTCCTAGTTTGATCCCAATGTATGTATAAAAGGAAACATGGATCAATACTAGTGAAACTCCAAAACATAGAGAGAGAGCTCCCCCTAAATGTGTGCATACAAGTCTATATGAAGAAAAACATATGCATATATTCATTTGAACTATTTGAGGAGTTCAATCTATATTTTGGATCTAAGGAATGCATTAGCATATGAGAAAGTGATTTTGAATGCATACCTCTTTGATTTCACCTTTCCATCCAAATGAGACTAAACATAAATAAATTTAAACAAGCATATTAGTCTCATATATGCATTTGTCATTATCACCAAAACATTATAAAAGCATTTGTCATTTATATCAAAATCTCATAATGACATTTGTCATTAACACCAAAATCAACTTAAACGGAGCTTGATCTTTCAACTGTGCTCGTCTCTGACCCAGGCCTCCGCGCGCGGCTCACCCACTTTGTCGTGGCCCAATTCGCCGCCGCCGACGCCACTGCCCAGGAGGATTCGCGGGAGGCGGCGGACGTGTACGCCTTCGGGGTGCTGCTGCTGGAGCTGCTCTCCAGGGAGGAGGCGGCTAGGTACCGGTTGGAAAGGGGGAGCAAGGAGCTGGTGCGGGTGACGGTGGTGGAGACGGCGGAGGAGGCGGCGAGTAGGGCTGTGCATTTTTTAACCGAACCGAACCGGTCAACTCGATTTGACCGGTTTTTGGTATTCGGTACGGTTTTCATATTTTGGATTTTTTAGTATTCGGTTTTTTCGGGAAAAACCGACTAAAAACCGAAGAAACCGAACCAACCGAAAAATACTAATGCAGTGCAGGACGCGAAGGTGACGACGAGAGCTATGGTCCGCGGGCGCGTGAGCATGATGCTCCGGGCGAGGTAGACGGAGATGAGGCCGGCGCTGCAGCCCATGCCGGAGATGAGGCCGGCGCTATAGGCCATGACGTCCTCGCGCATGCCGAAGCGGTTGACAATCCTGGAGACGAGGGAGGGCGCCGGGGAGAAGGATCCGATGTTGAGGACGAGCAGGTCGATGTCGCGCGGCGCGACGCCCGTCTTGGTGAAGACGACGGCGACGGCGTCGTAGAAGAAGGCGTCCATCTCGCGTTGATGGCATCCTGGTGCTGGTACTACTCCTTCGGCTTCATGTGCTATGCGAGATTGCGATTTGCGAGCTGGTACTAGTACTATGCAAGATTGCGAGCTGCGGAGCTGGTACTAGTACTCTAGTAGCTAGGCGCAGAGAAAAGCAAGTGACAGTTCACACTTCACAGTAGTGTGTAGTACAACTTCACAGTAGTGTGTAGTACAACTTCACAGTAGTGTGTAGTACAAATATAGGGTGTGTTTGGGATTGCTCCACAAACTCTGCTCCACAAATTCTACCGTGGAGTAGCTCCACAAAAAAACTAGAGTTTGTGGAGCACCCCTTTAGGTGCTCTCACAACTCCACATTTTTTTCCTCGAACAGAGTGCGTGGAGCTGAACCTGTTTGGCTAAAAAACATAGAGCGGAGCTAAAAAACGTGGAGTGGAGCAGTCCCAAACAGACCCATACAATGGGACGAGATGCATTGGAGGCTTGGAGCAGGCCGAGATATACAGTCATACAGGCATGCAACGTGTTGCCGTAGTATACGTATTTTGTCTACTCGTCTCACTAGTCGTTATATTATTTGCAATTCACGTCAACTTTGGTAAATATGGTATTTACCGATACCGCACCGAAATAAATTAGGATTTACCGATACCGAACCGTATTTCTAAAAATACCGTATATTACCAAACTACAAATACCGTATTTACCGTATATACCGAACCGATTAAACCGAAAAAACTGATTGCACAGTCCTAGCAGCGAGGAGCTGGGTGGACAGGAGGCTGGGGGACTCGTTCCCTGTGGCTGCAGCGGAGAGGCTGATAGAGGTGGGGCTCCGGTGCGCCGTGGCGGTGGAGGGGGAGCGGCCGGAGATGACGTGGGTGGCCGGCAAGGTGTCAAAGGTGTATTTGGAGTCCCGAGCGTGGGAGTAGAAGCTGCGGGTGCCCACCACCGACTTCTCCTCCTCGCTGGCGCCCCGCTGATCCCTTCCTTCCTTCGGCCCGGCCCGGAGGAGGCTGCGGCAGGCCCGTCGGCGAAGGCCGGCGGCTTACTATTGTGCCCGTTCACCTTCGGCCTCCCGGAGCCGGCCTTGTCACCCGCGAGGCCTTCGACGACACCGCCGGCGCCACACGGAAAAGGGGAGGGAGGGAGCTCTGCACAGAGATTTGTGCCAGACACGTGTAAGATATCTGAGACAATCCCTATTGAGAGGAAAAGAGAACAGACCCAGAGAAGTTCCTTCCGGGCCGGTGGGGTGCACCGTGCAAATTAACAAAGCCTGCAGGTTTCTTGCACGCTGTTTCTGACTTCAGAGCCAGCTAGCACATGCTAATAGCTGACTCTGTATGGCTCTTACCATATAACTTCTGTGATAACATTTTTGTTTTTTCTGTGTTAAATGATCTTTATATGATCGTGGTATCTTAATCATTTTTTACAAGATTAGTGAATGCTGTATAGCAGAGGTTATTGTGGATTATAATGGAGCAAAATGTTTTTTAATACAGTCTAATAAAAAGAACTGAACACACCCGGATCTGATTCTTAGGGTCGACACGATATGGCTTTTTTTTCTATGCACACATATACATTTAGCGAAAAACACGTGTTGGCTCTATAAGATTCTAAGCCTTACCAAAAATTCTAATGTGTGAAGTGAATGCGCCCGCATATGAGTGGCGATAGTAGCGCATGCGTCGTATTGTACTTACAAAAGAAAATAGCGTCCGTCTAGTGAGAAGTGCATGAAAACTAAGGCCCTGTTTGGAATGCGGGAATTTTCCCTGATTCCTGCGGGAATTGAACCGTTTCCTGTAAAATTCCTGTGAAATTCCTCTGTTCCAAACAGGCCCTAAAGCTTGTACAACAATAGGTTAATATGCGTTGAGTCATAAGCAAAAGAAGATGTGTGACATAAATATAAAGTCTTCCCTTAATATGTTTTTTCTTTGAACCTTGAGTTCCAACTTTGCAGTCACACGATCTCTCTCTGTCGACAAAAGTTATATGGAAGAGATGTTTAGCATAATCATACGCTGAATTTTAAATTAGAGCCTTGGACTGAGTTCTTTTCAACTTTTAGTTAGCTTATGTTTGTACTGTCTACAGTGATTAGCTTTTAAACGGTGCATTTTTTCAAAGTGGAGTTAACGGGAAGATTGTAATAAAAGTGTACTGAGTTCAGCTGTATCGGCCGGAATCGCATACGACTATTTTCCTATGCGTACTACCTTTCACGAACATATAGAATTCAAATATTTAAGCCAAAACTATCAGCCCAAAAGAACCCATCTCAAGATCTTTCAGCTACTTAGTTGCAGCTAGTACTACATAGCCACAATTTCTTTGCAATATAAGGTAAAGTAAAAAAAAGCTGGCTATAAGTATTAATGTCAAAAACATTCATTACACCTACAAAAAAAATCAATAGGAAAAGGCACAAACTAGACGTGAAGCATTCTGGCATTAGTGGGTACATATTTATGTGTTTGTGCAAACACTCTTCTAGAGATTATGAACTATCCAATAAACTAGAAATGAATTGTGTTTCTAGGTCTCTTTTCTTTTTTAAAAAACATGGTATTAGCTTTGCCCGCTCATTAACGAGGAGATAAACAAAACGTTTTAAAGCATAACAAGCCAATGAGATGGCAACGTGGGAAAAAAGAGCAAAGAAACAACCGAAAGTGAAAAAAACACTCGGTGTTATATATGACTACAGCAAAACCTACAAATAAGTTTTGACTATGGCGCGTGCAAATTATCACCAAGTGATCAAGCTACAGGAACAATGAGTGCATCCCTTGCAAAATACCATCGGGGACAGAGGCGGAGATGGGTCCCGGGTCGCCAGGGCAATGACCCGAGGCCTAGCTAAGAAATTCAATGTATTTTACTATAGCAATAAACAGTAAAGGCCTTGATTTTTTTCTTTGCATTGGGCTTTGTAGTGGGCTGGGCTCGAGGTTGAGCCTCGGGCTGCCTACGCCCCTGATCGGGAGCCATTAGCCTAATCCCCTCGCATGGGAAGAAAATTCTACGGGAAAGATGGCCGCTCATAGCGGACTATGGCTATGATTTTTAGTTATTGATTAAAATTTATACTGTAGGATATATTATTTTTTTTATATTATTTAATTAAAAAAGTAAAGATAAAATATCATTATATTTCTACAGATAATATAAAGAAAAGGGAAAAAAGAAGCAAAAGTTATTCGAAAACTAAAAACTAACGTGTTTTACTGTTTGCAGCAGGGCCAATTTTCTAGCATTTGAGGTCATCTCAAGATTAGGAATGGCATAATTTAAAAATAGTTATTTAAGATTATCTCACAATTAGTGCTAGTGCTAAGCGGCAGAGTAAAAAAAAAAGCACTTTTGGCGTGGCCCCGTAGAATTTTCTTTCCCTCGCCTGGCTCCTGTCGCTGTCAATCCCGTTTCCGGATGAAGCTTGGCGTCTCTAGTCTATCACCTCATTTCGCCGCACCGCACGGCACAAACGAGAGAGCAGCAAGCAGCAGCCAGCGATTCAGCGGAAGGACGCGCCGTGTTGCCCGCCTCCCCTGCACACGGTTGCTCTCCTCCCGATCCGCACCAGCAGCCGCCGCCGACACAGCTCCTCTCCCCAACCCGCGCCTCCTCAATCCTTATCCTACTCCCGGTGCTGCGGCGCTCAGGTGCGGTGCGGTGCGGTGCCTGCTTCTCGCGAGGTGCGTGCGTGCGATCGTTTGGGCCTTTGGGTGCGTGTGTGTGTGTGCTGGTGTGTGGGTGTGATCTGAATGGTTGGTCGGTGCGTGCAGCCGTGCAGGGACTGCGTAAGTGGTGATGGCGGCGAGCCTGCGGGGCAGCTCGGCTGCGGCGGCGGGATACGTGGTGGACGATCATGACGGCGGGGCGTCGGACGGCGAGATGGACGTGGAGGTGGGCGGCGAGGTCCAAGCCCGCGACGCCGACCGGAGGGACGGCGCCGGCGAGGGCGACGACGGGTACGCGCTGGTCGGTACGACGTTCCTTGGTAGTGGTTGCTTTGGCTGCTTTCGAGTTTGCAAATCTGAGCCGACGCGTGATGTTTCCGTTTCGGTTCTCGATTGATCATCCAAGGTTGCTTTTTTTTAACCCCCCCCCCCCCCCGGGTGAAATCGAGCATGAGGTTGTTTAGAGATTAGTGGATAGCCTGTCGCGATGAGTGTCGGAGCGAGCTCTTTAAATTTTCTTTATGGACCCAGGCTGATCTTTCGCTCCGAATTTCTAACCGGGAACAAAAGTTGATAAAGTTTCAGGCTTTTAGTTTTCCGGCGTGGTGGAGTGCTACCGCTAGGGTGAACCATGAGGTAAAGCACATGTGGAAAAGTAGTCATAAACAAGCAGTTGATTGTTTTGTTACGACAAAGTAGAAAAGGTTAACTTGCCATCTACAAAACAACTATGCTATGATAAGCGGGTAGCCTACTTATTCAAAACTCGTGCCGACTGCAAGGGGCGCCTTAGTCCGGTGATATAATCAAATACGTGTAAAGAGCTACTTTTAGTTCATGGCTAGATTGCAGGGCTGAATTTTCCACATTTAGTCTTTGGCTGCTTAATTCTTTATGGTAAGAGGAGACTTGATGTCAGTGGTGCTTGAGGAGCAGATTAGGTTTGCCCAATCATGCAGCCCTAGATTCCTACCTAGTTGTGCTTATCTTCAGCCAATAATGACTTGGCTTACCGTTCTCTCTGTTAGGTCATTTTCATACAAGGGATATAGTGCATAATTTTCTATGCCCATCTTGGCCCGGTGTTGCAGATGCATTGTTTCAGTGATGTTTGAATTGGCTAAGACCAAAGAGCATAAAACATGTTTTCTACTAGGAAATAGGACTGATGTCTGGTCCTTGTTGATTAGAGTTGGGCCAATTTACCTGTTGAATTAATTGCACACTCTGCTGGGGCCACGTTTAGTGCTTGCACGGCTCTACATGAGCTTATCAAGGAAAAATATTTTATTTGAAATTATTTGTATTGTTTCTCTGCTCTTTTCCATATTTTGGAACCCAAATAGAAGGCATGTTGAATTTGCTACCTACTTGTTCTTCAAGTGGTCTTTTTTTAGTTAAAGTTTATTGATAATTGGCTATTTTATACAGCTCACTAGGATAAATGACACATCAGCAGCTGAAGCAAGGGCAGGAAAGGATATACAAGGTATACCATGGGAGAGGTTACAAATAACCAGGCAGGATTACAGAAAAACTAGGCTGGAACAGTACAAAAACTATGAACACTTCCCTCAATCCAGAGGGCTCATGGATAAGGTCTTAATTGCAAAAACTATGATAATTTGTCAATGTTTGGTTTTTGTTCTAGATGATCACATTTCCTAAAAAGATCTTTTTTTAGTTGTGCAAGCAAGTGGAGAAGGGCAGCAAGTACTATGAATTTCAGTACAACACTAGATTAGCGAAACCATCAATACTCCATTTTCAGGTGAGTTGCGTTCTGTCTTCCGTTTAATGCAGTGTATGTAGTACTACGTATACATTTTTTTCATGAGCAAAAGTTACCATGGATAAGCTACTTCTTTCTTGTTAGCATTTATTGTGCCTTCTTCGCGAAGGTGTTACATTTCATTTAATTGTTTATGTATCTTTTTGTCTTATTTGTATCTGTATTAGTAGGAAGTTTGAAAAGGAAAACTTAGTTTCATTCTTTAGTGGGATGCTGTGTCAAGGATGTCATTAAGATGATTTTATTTTAGAATGGTATAAAATAATGCAAATAAAATGTTGTAATGGTTATATAGAATTTTCACATGAAACTATTCAAAGAATGCAATGATGGCAGGTATAATCCTGAATGAAAAACAAATGTTACAATGGGGCACTGGATAATGGATATAGTTAACCAATGATGTAAACTTAATATATTTGTCTGCTTTGCATTACTACCAGCTTCATTCTCCACTATAAAGGCCAGTTGAGTTTATCTTGTCATATGATTCCCAACTCCCAAGGCTACTCCATACTGACTAACTGTTTCTTCTGTAGCTTAGGAATTTATTATGGGCAACTTCGAAACATGATATCTATTTCATGTCAAATTCCACAGTAGGCCACTGGTCACCATTGTCTCACAAATTGTCAGAGGTTCTCGATTTCTCAGGGCATGTTGCTCCAGCGCAGGTTTTTAATTTCCTTCTTGCAAGCTTCTGATCAAATATTCATACTTTCTCATTAATACTTTTTACTTCCAAGTTCAACATTCTGTTTGTTGATGTAAGACCGACTATGCCAGTAATGTATGAGTTAATTTGTTGGTTGCACAGAAACATCCTGGCAGTTTACTAGAAGGGTTCACTGGGGTTCAAGTTAGCACACTTGCAGTGAATGAGGGTTTATTGGTTGCTGGTGGTTTTCAAGGAGAACTAGTTTGCCAGGTAAGGTGTTAGCCAGTGTTATTGTGACTTTAACTCAAAAACTAGCTTTACCTGCTGCATTTTTTTCTTTCACTTTTCTCCTATTCATGCTCAGTATTTCATATAGTTGAAGTTATACAATGGTTGTCGAAAGATAAAAGTGAAAACATCCTTAGTCTCCTTTTGTTCTCCATCTGAGATGTAATTTATGAACAGCGGGCTTTTTTTTTTGGCTTTAATAAACTCCCTGATTTAAATAAAGGGTAAATCATCAATTGCAGGCTTACATGCTCAGTATTTCTCTTGTCTTGGTACAGGTTTTGGGAGACCGTGATGTTAAGTTCTGTACAAGGACTACTTTAAGTGACAATGCTATCACAAATGCCATAGATATACACAGATCTACAAGGTAAAAAACTAACTTGTAAACCTTTCTCTGAAGATGTATATTTTGTTATAGAAATCTAAAGGCCTACAATATACCCATACAGTGGAAGCTTGCGTGTTACGGTATCCAATAATGATTGTGGCATTCGTGAATTCGACATGGAAAGATTTCAGCTCTTGAATCACTTCCATTATAACTGGCCGGTAAATGTAAGTTCTATCTCTTCAAGATCCACGCAAAGATATCTGGTTCTTTCACCCTTGTTCGACTGTTCCCCTTACTTCTCTCTCCCACAATGACAGCACACATCCGTGAGCCCAGATAGAAAACTTTTGGCAGTAGTTGGAGATGATCGGGACGCTCTTCTTGTTGATTCACGAAATGGGAAGGTATTTGGCCAGTATATGCTTGTTCTCAGCTATTGTTATTATATTACTGCAATTCTGTCATTGTATACTAATAAAGTGAGATTTAACACCTTAATTTTATTTATGACTATATATTGAAAAGGTATCTTGGTACATTTTTCTCACCCCTCTTCTATTCCTGCTGAGGAGGACCAGAAGGCATCAGACCTTCTTGTCTCTCCATGCATAGGGCATTAAGTCCTTCATTTTACCTTTTTCTTTTATGACTTTGCCGGCCATTGTATTTTGTCGGAATTACACATCATCCAACATACTGTGTGATGGCAAGGCCTAGTTTGGACTTTGGAGACATTACAGTCATGTTTGTTATCTGTACAGTGGCATCAGCATTGAAATATTTGTTCTGTTCAGGTAACCTCTACCCTGGTTGGCCATCTGGACTACTCATTTGCCTCGGCATGGCACCCAGACGGGCTCACCTTCGCGACCGGGAACCAGGACAAGACCTGCCGTGTGTGGGACATCCGAAACCTGTCGGCCTCCCTCTCGGTCCTGAGGGGCAACATCGGGGCGATCCGGTGCATCCGCTACTCCTCCGACGGCCGGTTCATGCTCTTCTCCGAGGCGGCCGACTTCGTGCACGTCTACAACGCCTCCGCGGACTACAAGAAACGGCAGGAGATTGACTTCTTCGGCGAGATCTCCGGCATCTCGCTTAGCCCCGACGACGAGTCATTGTTCGTGGGAGTGTGTGACCGCGTCTACGCCAGCTTGCTGCACTACAGATTGATCCATGCATTCGAACACCTGCACTCGTACGTGTAAAGAAAGAAACTTTGTGTTCATTTAGTTGTGATGTTGTTGGCTTTAGCCTGTATGTCACTGGCTTCGGTGACGATTCTGGTGTGCGGTTCAGGGAATGTATCTGTATGTTCGAGTGCACCAGCCCATGGTGAGTCTGCCTTGTGAATAGTCTAGCTGGTAAAGCCTAAAGCGTGTATCAGGGACCAATAATGTCTGAACATATAGCCAGAGTAATTTATGTTTTGAATGGTTAGTTCCAGCCACAAGTATGAAAATATATCTCCCAGCCAATTTTTTTATGGTTAGTTTTGAGAATGGAGATGTATCAAATGAGAACTCCCTTCGAAACGAGAGAATATGAACTTTGGTAAGAGTTGGTTAATCCTACGAGGAAAGATTTTTTTTGCCATATCACTCGTGGAAGCTAATGTTGTCAGCGTCCTCAGGAAAGCAGCAAAAGTGCTCCGAGGTGGCTTCCTGCATGCCTGTTCTTTTTGTTTTTTTATGGCTTTTAGCTTCGGCTTCTCGCTGAAAGTCGAAGCAAACAGGACGGCCTTTTCAAATGATTTCTTAAAATTGTTTCTTCAAATGGCTTTCCAAGTTTAAAATTGTGTACGTTATCCTCATCGATGCCTCTACCGTTCGTCATTGTCTTAAAAAGTACAGTAAAAAATTATTAGTCGTAGTCTAAAAATAGACTATATCATTCATATCAATGTCTTTACTATTCATCGTCGTTTTAAAAAGTATAATAAAAAACTATCGGTCGCAGCCGAAAAGAAAGCAACCACTTTTGCATTTGGGAGCACAAAGTAGTAGTGCCTGTATTACAGTACGAGAGATCTGAAGCGTTGTTCTCTCATCCAACGGTTGATGGAGTACCTGCTCGTTAGTAGTGCTTTGCTCGGCTAATCGCAGTCTCATCCGGTCCCTCACTCCCTCCGCGTCGGCTTCAGGAGGACAGGCAAAAATCTCTTATCACTCTCCACCTCCAATTCCGAGCCGCCAAATGCCAATGGCCGCCGCGCCGGTGGCCTCCCCCTTCCCCTCGCTCCCCTCCTCCTCCGTTAACACGGCCACGCGCCGTCGCCACAGGCGCGCGCTCACACAAGCAGCCGCCGCGTCCCGCGAGCCGCGCACCAGGGGCGCGCCGGCCGCGGCCGACGCTGGGGAGAGGCGGCGGCGGGAGGAGGAGAAGGCGGAGGCTGACGCGGAGGAGGCGGAGAGGCGGAGGAAGGAGGAGGTGAACCGCAAGATCGCCTCTCGGAAGGCGCTCTCCGTCATCCTCCGGCGCGAGGCCACCAAGGCCGTCCTCGACAAGCGCAAGCCCGGCAGGGGCACCCGCCGCCTCCTCCCCCGCACCGTTCTCGAGGCCCTCCACGATCGCATCGCCGCCCTCCGCTGGGACTCCGCTCTCAAGGTCCTCCCCCCTCTCATCTCACCCTAACCACCGCCTCCGTTGCGGTTGCAGCATTGGCCCCTCACTTTAACCTTGCTGTGCCCATTGCCGGCCAGGTGTTCGAGCTAATGCGGGACCAGGTGTGGTACAGACCTCACGTCGGCATATACATCAAGCTCATCACCATGCTTGGCAAGTGCAAGCAGCCGGAGAAGGCACACGAGCTCTTCCAGGCCATGCTCGACGAGGGCTGTGCCCCCAACCTCGAGTCATACACGGCCCTTGTCTCCGCGTACAGCAGGAGCGGGCGCTTCGACAAGGCGTTCTCCCTGCTTGATCAGATGAAGGCTACCCCTGGTTGCCGGCCCGATGTCCAGACCTACTCCATTCTCATCAAGTCCTGCTTGCACGCCTATGATTTTGAGAAGGTGAAGTGTTTGCTGGCGGATATGGCACGAGGGCGTATCCGCCCCAACACCGTGACTTATAATACACTCATTGATGCTTATGGGAAAGCTGGAAGGTAATTTACAGTAAGAACCTATGCTTAGATAATCTAAACATGTGTTATTCTATTTCCTTATATTGGTTATTGAACGTGTGTTGAAAATGTTATGAGTTCTCAATTCACAATGGTGCACTAGATTATCCTGAAATTTCTAGTTTATGCTAATAATTTATTACCATGACAAAGTAATTAAGCTAATGTTTTTTTATATGTTTAAGGTTTGCTGAGATGGAATCAACTCTTCTGGAGATGTTGACTGAAAATTGCAAGCCTGATGTATGGACAATGAATTCTACTCTGAGAGCTTTCGGTGGCAGTGGTCAGATTGAGACTATGGAAAGCTGCTATGAGAAGTTCCAGGCCTCTGGTATCTCCCCAAACATTAAGACCTACAATATTTTACTTGATTCCTATGGTAAAGCTAAAATGTACGAGAAGATGGGAGCTGTGATGGAGTACATGCAGAAGTATTACTATTCTTGGACAATAGTCACATACAATGTAGTTATTGATGCATTCGGAAGGGCTGGGGACCTTGAACAGATGGAATATATCTTTAGATTGATGAAATCTGAGCGTATAAAGCCCAACTGTGTTACACTCTGTTCATTGATTAGAGCATATGGAAGGGCTGAGGAAGTTAAGAAAATAAAGGCAGTGCTGAGAATTGTTGAGAATTCAGACCTAACGTTGGATATTGTGTTTTTCAACTGTTTGGTGGATGCATATGGGAGGGTGGGGTGCTTGGCAGAGATGTGGGATGTTCTTGATATGATGAAGTTACAACGATGCCAACCAGACAAGGTAACCTGTACTACCATGATTAAATGGTTTCTCATCAAAGGGATTGATGATCATCGTGTTCAGTACCTACGTGACCTAAAAGATGGGCGATCTACAGATAATATGGTGTGAATGCTAAATCAGCTAATGAACTGATGGCTTTTGTTCTCTGCATGTTTTTCCAAGGAGATGGAACAACCTGTGTGAGAGTGTTAGTTTGCAGACATGCATCAATCACAGCCTGCTCTTTAATGTTCTTAATGGGTAACTTGAGTGTTACTGAATCAAACATTTTTAATATATCCGACAGTGATAGTTTGTGAGAGGCATTAACAAACTTTGTTTTACAAGTTCAACAGCAGAGATATTGATAGCATCTGTTGTTTGACAAAGCTGCCTATGGTTACAGCATCCCAATAATAAATTAGTGTCTGTAAAGGATCCGAGCAAGTTTTCGCGATTGAAGAAAATTGGACAAGAGAGGAATACAAAGAAAGCCTTAAGGAACAGCTAATTTTTTTGTCAATCAAATGGAACAATAAATGCCTGTGGCATTAGTCAGATCTTGCCGTGCTGTTGTGACCAAGGTTCCAAAAACCGGAACCGGAAGAAATCCCGGTCGGCGGCCGGTAACGGTAACCGGGCGGTTATTTGAATTTTGAGATATTTTGAAACCGGTAACCGGAAAAACCGGCCGGTAACCGGAAAACCGGAAAAAAACCGGCCAAAATTCAAAAATTCATACCGGCCGGTTTTTTGGTTACCGGTCTTCACCGGTAACCGGCGGTTACCGGCCGGTAACCGCCGGGATTTTGAACCATGGTTGTGACTTCATGTATCGATTATGCAGCTGTACATGACATGCACTATTGACTTATGCAAAGATGGAGAAACTGAATCTGTTACCAAAATTACATGTACTGTTGTTACTTTTTTTAATCCTAGGAACTAACTCTAGGTGATTATTTGGTATGTCACCTAACATTGTTGCTATCATTGTCACGCAAAAAGAAAAGAGAACAGGTACCTAACATATGGACCAATGAGTTGTTCTGACAGGAGATTCTCCTTGACGTTTATTCAACGAGGGCTTCAAAGGTTATGGAATCAGAGATGGTTTGTGGAACTGTTATTCTTTTCATATAAATAGCTGCTCAGATATTTTACATAATATATTAAAAAACAATAACTTGATGTTTTTAGTGTTCAGTGGTTATAACTAGGATAGTTGTTCTGTTAACAAAGTTCTAAAATCTAAATCTGGTAATGAAAAACAAATCAATAGTGTTATGGAGTTCCTGTTAATGTACAGGATTTAGCTTTCATTTTCAAGAAGTTTGGCTCGAGACATGTGGGCCAATCAGCAGCTCCAGGAATAGTTGCTCGTAGTTTGTCAGAGCTTGTCAGACTTGGGAATTTCAAATTCATAGATGTGACGGTGGTACATGAATTTTGTGTAACAAACTGTTTCTTATTTAACTACATTGCGTGCTTTATCCTGTTGTTTTTAACTCTAGTGATAACAGACACTAGAAATCTACGGTAGGAAGTTCAGAGCCTGTTACAAGAAAAAAAAAGTATAGCATTGCAGTAACTCAGAATTGACTGCAGAGGTTCTTTGTTTTGAAGCATCAAGTAACTACTTTCTTCACGAATTTTGTGTTGCTGTGGCTTAATTTCTATTCTTGATCTTGTGCTGGTGTATGAACATTCATTGTTCAGTGCTGTTCTGATCTGGGATCTGTGCATGTGAGCCATCCAAAGCAAAGCCACTGACAGTGAACAAACTGATGAGGATGTCTGTTTAATTATGCTACCATTTTATGGTACTTATCTGATGGTATGTCTAAATTTTCACCCAAGTTAGCAGTCTGTAAGAAAGTACAAACCATGAAGCCTTTCTATTTTTATGACTTTTCTAATGTAGTCTGAACTTTGCCAGTTTCAAGGAATTTCTTTGTTCCAAAATCAGTGTGATTTTGGCAGTTTGGCACTGAACTGGAGTAGCTCATTTTCAACGACATTTGTTGCTACTGACTGGGCCCTACTGCTGTGCGAGCACCAAAATCTTCCAGCTTTCACAAAGAATCAATGCTACTATATATATAAACTGTACACCAGTTATGCCAATCTCTGGGTTGTCGGTGGTGATGCAACCGGAGCAACTGCAACCGTGCCGGGCCAAACACAGCTAAGTGCTAGCTAAAATGCACAAGAACTGATCTAATCATCCACAGTATCGTGGTATTTGGTATAGTGGAGAAATATCTAATGCCAGTTTGCCACCACACCACATGAATCAAAGAAAATCTCAAGAAATAGAGGTAGAAGATACCATAACGATCTGTTGTTGAGGTTAATTAAACTACTGTCTCAATTCCTAACATGTTTTTCATTATTTTTTAATTTAATTTTGGGTTTAAGTTTGGATTTCAATTTCTGCTTCACAAATGAATTTGGATTCTAAATTTTGAATGGAACTCATATTTGACTTTAAGTTTTGACTTGCTTTTTATTTGGTTTACAATTTGAATTTGATTTTCAATTCAATTCCCAAAGCCAAAAAATATATGAAAAATAGCCAAAAACCAAATTTATTCAAAAGCTTTAAATTGTCCTAAATTTGGGCTATCATAGAAATGACTTTATTCACTATAATGTGATTTCTCTTATTCGCTTGGGTTGGATCGAAAGAGTAAAACATGTTATAGCCACAATTCTTTAGAGAATTCATTACAATTGAGCAATATTTGTTATGTTGGCTACACACATCCAACTCATACCACACATTCGTACATGCTCATTTTCTGACACAAGACCAGTCAATAAGCACAAACAGGGGTATAAAAAAAGGAGCTAAGGCGATCACAGCGTTGCAAAATAAAATAGCGGTGTTAACTTCTTCCTTCTGACTTTGCCTTCGGTGCTAGCCAATTATTCTTTTCAGCTTCTAAAAGCTGCTTTTCAGCTTTTCTATAGTAACTAACTTTTAAATAGAGTATTTTTTTAAGATAGAGTCTACTAGTTAATTGTAGTACATATTTTACTGACTTCATTTATATCAGCAAAAACCGCACGTGAGTTTCTGTTACTCTTTAATCTCTTGTACAAACAGCCTAAAAGTCATAAGCCACAGTTAAAAGCTACAACCTGCAGCCAAAAAGAACAGGCCATAAGCGGCGATGCTAGCTTCTATTTTCCTTGCACCAGTGCATCTACTTGTATCGGTGCTAGCGCGTGGGAAAATGTGTGAACTCACTAGTAAGAGAAATGACATGGGAGGAAAAAGAGTATGGTATGCCAACAAAATGTAATATTATCTTGGTTTATGGTCCCATCTTGAAGAGAGAAGGTGTTAAACACTAGAGTGAAAAATCAAATCTAGCACCTATATGACATGAATATGAGGTGGGAAAAAAATCTGGCACTAGCTATACTGTAGATGGCCTAAGAATCAAACTCCTCACCTTTACAGTTAGTGTACAGTACGTCATCTAGTGGCCGTTAGAGTGATGCTTTAAATAAATGGCTGGCCTAACACACTGTTAGGAATTCGTAGTTTGGACTTGGACTATGCTTCTTTTGGATTTCTAGCCGCTAGTTTTTGGATTATTTATAGTAGCTAGTTTTTAAATAAAGTGTTTTTTGTAAGATTCGATTTACAAGTTGATTGTAGTAGACAATGTAACGACTTCATATAGATCGGTTAAAACCACGTGTGATTCTCTTACTCTATACTATCTCACATAAATAGTCAAAAGATATAAATTATAAGTTATAATCTACAAGAATAGTCCAACAACTGTAGCGACTTCATCTAACTAGCGTGAGGCCAAGCCAATAGCCCAAAGAAGAGAACACAACTGGGTTCAGGTGAACACAAAGGCAAAGCAAGCATCGATCCCCTCTCTCTTTCCAGTGTTTACCAGTCAGTCAGTCCAATGCATTCGTCGCTTTCCTTTTGCGAGTTGCGACTTCACGGAGAAGATCGAGTTGGAGAGGCTAACGCCAGCTGGTTGTTGCTGAAAGCAAAAGCAAAGGCAGCCAAGGTCTATGTATTCCTCAACACAAGCATCTAATCTCCCCTGTTCCCTCTCTAGATTGCGATGAAAAAAACACCTGGACTTGTATTGCGATTGAGTTCGAGGCCGAGATTTTTCTTCTGTTTTCCTTTATTTTCATGTGATTCTTGGTTGGGATTCGATGTATTAAAAAATTGTAGTGGTTCTTGTTTTGTGGAGGGAGCACTAACCTGGGAAGAATAACTCGTGCAATGCATGTAGATGACTAAGCCCCGCTCATTTCGGCTTAGACTTTTGACTTCTGATTTATTTTTTATTATTTCTAAATTTCATCTTTTTTGGTATTTTGGTTTTTTAGCTTTTTTATCAGTTCTTTTTTCCGTATTCATTTATATTGTCCATGATGGGAAAACATGTTTTTTAATTTTTTTAAATTTAATTACACCAAATAAGCATCATCAGCTATAGTGAAATTTCAGTCAGCTACGGTGCAATTTCAGCCATAAGCTAGCTTATTTCAGCCCAACCTAGTAGCACCTAATTAAGGGCTCATATTTGACCTTGCTGAAACTTCTCTGGAAAGCCAGTTTATTTTGGTTCCAAAATATATAAGCAAATAAGCAAGTTTCACTGGCTTTTAGGGAGGGAGGGGGCTTAGCTTACAAGCCTATACAAGTAAGGCTTTATTCCAAACAGCTTCTGGTTTTGTAAACCAAAATCTGATTAGAACGTGTTGTTTCTTAATATGCAGTTTTTCTTTTTTCTTTATAATATTCATGGAGATATAATAGCATTTTTATTTTTTTTCTTTAATTGAATATCTCAAAAAAGCTAACAGACGTTATAGTATCATTTTAGCTAAAAATCATATCACTTTTAAACGGAGCCTAAGTTAGGCAAACAAACCCTAAACAAGCCAAAGTGTAAAAGCATGCTAAGATTCTTATAACCATTTTGAGGGACAAGTGATTCAACTATTGCTTCCTATGGGCATTCCCAACCGAAGACATAGCATAACAATGTCTATTCCATCTACGTCATATAGACATGCATTGTATCTATTACTGGCCCACCCAATCAATAATATTATAATTCTATATTATTTCTTCCTGACCTTTCTCCCCACTTTCTTTCACTCCTCCCCTCCCTCCCGACGCTCCCTATCCCCGTCCTCCGCCCAAGTAGGCCGACGACGATAGCTTGCTACTGCCCCCTTCCTCCGTCATTCCCCCTCCTCCACCCAAGCTGGCCAACCGTTCTCCCCTTCCTCCTCCTCCACCCCTTCGACTACCTTTTCTCATATCTTGTCCGATCTATGCTTGGAGCACCTAGATCCAGCCGGATATGAGACAACGCAGAGGGGGGGTGACCATCGTTATGATGGGAGATGTGTAGAGGCACAACGGCGATTGCAAGCCACGTGAAGGCTTGTAGTGGCCACTATGGGTGGCAAAGGCGACGATTGATGGATGATGATAGGGCAATGTGGCCGCGGCTCGATCGGCATGTTGGCGGTAATGGACATTGACAAGTCGACATGACTGCGGCTCGGTCGACACAGTTGCTGCCGGTGGATGGCGGTAGACCGATGCAGCAACTGTGGTCATGGTGGCCGTCAATGGATGGTGGGCACGGCGTTGGGCAAGGAGGTCGAGCACGGTGGTGGTGGCCTACACGACAGGTTGCGGTAGTGACGCGGGCGATGGGGTGGCAGGGGCGGTGGTGGCCAAGGCGTGGAAGCCAAGGCCGGCAACATGGAGGCAGGCGGCGACGACAATGGGCAACGTGGAGGTGGGCCACGATGAGCATTTGGAGGTGGGCAACAGCGTGGAAGCCACGGCGATGACGACGATGAAGATGATGAACAGGCGATGTGGCCGCAGCTCAGGCTGGCACTGGTCCCATGAACAGTGTATTTTTGCTTGTTTTTGTGTGTTTGATTGTGTGCCCAAGCAATATCTTGCATGAGACACTTCTCTCTTCTTTAATTCTCTCTCCACCTTAGCATAAACCCTAGCTAGCATGTTAACTAATGCTATAGGCATTGCTGACTAGGACCATTAGGAGTGCCCTAATAAAGCTAACCCTAATCGTTATACAAATTGTACTATGGCATCTCCAGTTCTTGCTTGTTACGAACAAAAAAAGTAGCAGTATGCAAAGGAGCACTCCATGTTTTTAAGATCTAGAATCCTAGAAAAGTATAGGAAATATTTTTAAATGAAAATGAAAAGGAAAAAAAGTAGTACTAGTCACTATTTAATCCTCTGCCCTGATACACAGGCAACTACAGTTACCAGAAAATTGGCACAAGAATGTTTCAAAGACTATAACACACCTACTAATCAGCCATCTGTCTACGTCTGAATTCTGTGTTATTTATTTCAGGAAGAAGACGAACAAGTCACTAGATTTAAATCAAGTCACTGACTGCATTAACTTACTTGGAACGACTTGCTCTTGCGGACAGAGATTTGTCAAATCCTCTCAGTAAGGACCGGATACTGCATTGCATAAAAGCTCCAAGTCCGAGCAATTCGTGGTCGCTGGGACATCTCCGAATACGGGTCGCTGCAATACTGTAATGTTGTTTTCCGGCGTTTATTTCAGTCCCAAACTTGCACCGTTCATTAGAGCTTCAGCTTCTGATTTTTAGCTTCTTAATTTTATCTTCTTTTTAGTTTTTTTAGCTTTTTGAGGGTTTTTTTACTTTTTCTTTTTTTCTTCTTATTCCTTTACATTATTTATGATGATATAATATTTTTATTTTTAAAATTTAGTTATGCTGAAAAAGCTAATAATAGATACAATACAAAAATAAACTGTAAATTTAGGCTTAAAAGTCCAAATGAGCACTATGTTGAAGTGTTGTTTGTTCAAACAAGCCACCAGTCTATTCTGGTCAGAATACTTTAAATTGCTGTGGCTTTTTTGTGCTTCTGATCTACCTGCTATGCAACGACAAGGGAGCATAAAGATCTGGTATTGCTGTCAAACTGTTTTCTTTGAGTAGAAGATGCCCAGATTTTGATTTTTTTTCATTGGAAATGATGTGAACTTGTGGTGATGTGTTTGACTATCTAATGGCAATTGTTTTTTGAGTTTCCAAGTTTTTTTTACGAAATTGTTCGGAAATTCTTACAAGCAACCTTCTTTCTTTCTTCATTTAAAAAAGGGGAGCAAAGCCTCCCACTACTACAGAAAGCCTAATACTAGACGCCAAATCACAGACGGTTTTAATTTGGAGGCCGTCTGTGGTGTTTGTGGTTGAAAAAAGGAGTATCACAGACGGTTCTTACCGCTGAACCGTCTGTGATAATGGAATATCACAGACGATTTTTATTATAAAACCGTCTGTGATATTCCAAATTATCACAAACGGTTTTTAAACATAAACCGTCTATGATACTCCTTTTTTCCGCCACAAACACCACAGACGGCCTCCGAATTAAAAGTCCGACAAACAGAGATTCCCAGATTTTAATTCAAGACAGATTTAGGGTGTATTTGGTTGAGCTGTGGCTTCTGGAAAAGTTGCTGTGAGCTGTGGCCTGTGAAAAAGCTACTGTAGGTTGTGGGCTGTGAGAAAGCTGAAAGCCGTTTGGTTTGGAAAAGTTGCTGTGATCTGCCTCTCCCTCCTTTCTCCGCCACACCGCCCCTTTTCTCCGGCCGCCCACTCTACTCCCCCTTTCTCTCCTACCACGCCGCCCCCTTCTCCAGCCGCTCCCCTCCTTGGTGCGCCTCCCTCCGCCTCCTTCCACCGGCCACCCATCTTCTCCACCACGCCTCCATCCCTTTCTCTCCTACCACCCCGCCCCTACTGCTCCTCACCCGCCGCTCCTTCTCCTCCCCTTCCCAACTCTACCTCGGCGCCGCCATCTACTCCCTCCTCACCTCTCGCCGCCCCTGCTCCTGCGCCATTCTACGCCACCACCGGTCGCCTCCTTCTCCACCCGAGCCGCCGCCTTCTTGCTCTCCTCCCCCACCCTCTGCTCCGGTGCCGACGGCCGCATCCACCGTCGCCTCCATCTCTTCCGGTGCGTTCCTCCGTTCTTCTCCACCACGACGCCGGCAGCTTCCTGTCCACCTCGGCGTCACCATTCATCACTTCGGCCTCTTCCGCCAACTCCACCGCCGGTGCGCCACCAAGCCTCACCGCACCTCTCCTCCTACTTCTCCACATCCGGCCGCCCGCCCGGAGCTCGCACTCGCCCGGGGCGGCGGCGGAGCTCCCAGCTCGCCGGTCTTGGAGCGGAGCGGGCGGACGGGGAAGCCACAGCCGGTGGAAGCACCTCTCCACCGGCTGTGGCTATTGTACTACTACAAAAGCAGCTTTTTTCAAAAGCCGGCTATGGAAACTCCCCCCTTTGGTTGGCTTTTGGCTTTTGTGGAAGCCAAAGCAGGTTGGGAAGCCCAACCAAACACACCCTTAATTCATTACAAAAGTTCGACAAACAGAGATTCCCAGATTTTAATTCAAGGCAAATTTAATTTATTACAAATCTAAGAGAAAAAGAGATTCCCATATTTTAATCTTCTGGGCTTCATATGCTTCTTCTTCAACATCTGGAGTTGGAGGATCAACCGCTGAGTTCTCGAATGTCGTGAAGATTGTCCTTGCCCTGTCCACTTCCTCCTCTAGCCTGGGTAAATCATTAGCATGGCCCATAATCTCAAAGAGGATGCCATGATAAACTTCAACAGAATCGGCCGATTCTGCTTGATCGGAAAGGTTATCTATCACACTCTGCACTTCCGCAAGAGCTTCCTCCGCTTTGTGGACATTGTAGAGAAGAACAAGGCTGATGGCGGTTTCCTTTTCGTGAGCAGCAACGAGACACCTCCGTCGACGGCGGATGATGAGGTCTAGTTGACGGACGATATTGGAAGCGAGTCGAGGAAGGAGAGCAGGGCGTGAGCGGAGGAGTTGCTCCAAACGTAAATTGTTGGCCACCTGTGTAAGGTTGCGGCCGAACAACTCATGATGGATAGATGAGAGGAATGAGATGAACAAAATTTTAGATGTCATTGTTGAGAAATGTGGTGATGATCGAAGAAGATGAGGGAGATGACAGTTTAGATCGAAGAAATGGAATAGTGCGTGCAAATATAAGCATTATCACAAACGGTTCATATTTGAAACCACCAGTGACGCTTCGTATATAACCGCCGTCTCTTACATTAATATCACAGACCGTGACGCTTCGTATATAACCGCCGTCTCATACATTAATATCACAGACTGTTCGTAAACTGCCTTATCACAGACGGTTCTAAGTTTAGAACCGTCTGAGATAGTAGGCTTATCACAGACGGTTCTAAACTTAGAACCGTCTGTGATAATCCCCTATATATACCCTCTGGCTAGGGTTTTCTGTGTATTCTGCAGTTATTCTATATCTAAATCCCGATCTGCCTCCCTGAGCCCTCGCCGCCGCCTCCCTCGAGCCCTCGCCGGCCGCCTCCCCGGGCCGTCGCCGCCGCCGCGGCCTCCCCGAGCCCTCGCCGGCCGCCTCCCCTAGCCCCTGTTCTTCTAGTGATTTCGAATATCACCGGTCTTGTGAGTGAGTCTGTAATTTTTGTATGCAATCTGTGTGGGCTGTGCACTGGGAGACATAGATTGCTTGTGGGATTGGTTGTTGCTTGATGATGATATAAATCATATACTGAGATTGGTTAAATTAGTCTTTAAGCTCTAATTACTGTCAACTCTGTTATCACAATTAAGTTTGTACTCTGGAAGACATTCTCTAGACATTGATATATTGTTCTTGTGCCATTCGGTTCTTGCTGTTTTCATATTATAGCAAATCCATATACTGATCTGTTAGGAATTAATTTTGACAAGTTAAAAACTAATTCATTGAGTGAAAGTTAACTTGTATTTGGATGGATTTGCTTCATTAAATACTGATGTCTGAATATATGCATGCTGGATATATTGATCTTGAGATTGTAGAGTTTGTATTTAGAGCTCAAATGACTGAATTCATTATTTGGCATAACCAATCAAGGAAGAGTATATGATTTAGTAGCGGGACGACCAAGATTAATCTTGTGCAACCCTACAATTTGAGAGCACAAATTAATCAATTAAATCTTGAGCTTGTTGCTAGTCTTAATTGATACATATTCATGTTTAGAATGTTATTGATTCTATTATTGATGCTTGTTGCTTCATATTGCTACAGACGGTTTTTACCTAAAAACCGTCTGTGATAAGCAGCTATCACAGACGGTTCGATAACCGTCTGTGATAACCTTCGATTATCACTGACCCATAAATTCAGACGGTTCAGAAAACCGTCTGTGATGACGTTTCGGAACCATCTGTGATGACCTTTTCTGTAGTAGTGTCCCATGGTCAAAAGAAAATGCAAAATTTTATAAGCTGCACTCCCAAACATCATTTCGCTTTAGTCCTAAAATCATTTTGAGTCCTAGTTAAACATTTAGGACTTATTTGGAACGTGAGAATTTTTCCTGAATCCCACAAAAATTGAACCGATTTCTATGAAAACTTTGCGAAATTCCATCAGAATTCTTGCTTTCCAAATAGGCCCTTAAACGCCTACTATCTGATATCAAATATACAACGGTCCATACCAAGGGCCCTTCTTGGACGCAAAAATGCAACGATAAATATAAACCGTCCTTTGTCCATGGAAGAATAACATGCATGCGCCTTATTTATGGACTTTACCCTGGTAGGCTAGGAGCACACAGCGAAGTATTAGGTGAAAATGTGAATACGGTGCAAATTCGATTTTCATATAATGTAGAAGTTTCAAGAAAAATTCCAAGAAATTACCAGACGTAGAGGTATGAACAAAATCAAGGAAATATTAGGTGAAAATGTGAATACGGTGCAAATTCCATTTTCATATAATGTAGAAATTTCAAGAAAAATTCCAAGAAATTACCAGACGTAGAGATATGAAAAAAAATCAAGATCAAACTCAATCACGATCAAGAGATATGAAAACTTGCTGAAATATTGTATTTACATCTTGGGCACTATTCCAGGTAGTGTTTGTCCTTTTTTTTATTTTTTTAGAATTTTTTAGAATTTATTGTAACTTCTAATTTAAATAAAAATAGAAATTGCACTATATTCATATTTTTTTTCCACTTAACATGCCGCCGGTAGCTTACTACTAGCCGTTAAGGCCAAGCATACCAGGAAGTGTTTGTCCTTTTTGACTTTTTTTATAATTTATTGTAACTTCTAATTTAAATAAAAATAGAATTTGCACTATATTCACATTTTTTCACTTAACATGCCGCCCGCAGCTCACTACTAGCCTAGGTTAAGGCCAAGCACGCCAGGAAGTGTTTGCCCTTCTTGACTTTTTTTTTAAAAAAGGAAATTACTGTAACTTCTAATTTAAATGAAAAATGCAATTTGCACTATATTTAATTTTTTTCACTTAACATGCCGCCTGTAGCTCACTATTAGCCTAGGTTAAGGCCAAGCATGCCAGGAAGTGTTTGTCCTTTTTGACTTTTTTTTAGAATTTACTGTAACTTCAAATTTAAATGAAAATAAAATTTAAACTATATTCACTTTTTTCACTTAACATACCTTGGATTGCTCACTACTAGCCTAGATTAGGGATTTGTTCTAAATAGTTTCCGGCTTTTGACCTTTAGAAGTTGTCTTTTGAACAGAATAGCTTCTAAAGATGGCTTCTATAAGTCATTTGTATAAGTCATTTTAGGAGCCGCTTTAAATGGTTTGTTTATATGAGTCACTGCAAGAGCCGCTTTGAACAGAATGGTTTCTCAACATGAGTATCCCTTACTCGCTTAATCTCTTTCACAATCAGTTAAAAGACACAGCTAAAAACCAAAAGATACATCATTTCTGAACAAGAAAAGGCCAAGCACGCCGAACTAAACCGTCCAAAGCTGAAAGCTACAAGTACACATGCTCCAAGTGTCTTATAAGTCGGGGCTTATGAATTATTTTGTATTATAGCTGCTACTAGCTTATTCTACGTAATTAAATATAATAAAAGAAAAATTGGAGCTTATGAATTATTTGAATTTTGGCTATTTACGGTACATATTACAGAGAGAGATACTCATTTGCGATTTTTGCTGGTACAGATGTTGGGTTTTTAACATGTATATCATTTAACTTGTAGACCCCGTTTTGAAAAAAAAATACTCCGTTTGAAAGTTAGGTACTATAGCAAAAGCCAAAAGCCGCCAGCTTCGGAGGAAAAGAACAGGCCCTATAGCTGCTA
The DNA here is from genome assembly GCA_017311315.1 of Dendrocalamus latiflorus. NCBI lineage: Eukaryota > Viridiplantae > Streptophyta > Magnoliopsida > Poales > Poaceae > Dendrocalamus > Dendrocalamus latiflorus. Next base: position 3,821,587 of record CM029659.1, read on the forward strand.
CTGGCTTATTCTGCGTAATATATTTCCATATAATATATTAGTACGGACAATACAATAAAAGAAAAAAAATAAATAAACATAAAGGAAAAAAAAAACCAACCGTCTGGAGCGGTGCCAGACCGTCGGCGCGATGGCGCGTCGTCTCGTCAGGGCCGCCGGCGTCCGTTCCCGGTTGGGCAGGCAGGCAGGCATCGTCCGCAGAGACAGGTGGTTGGCGTATGGCCGTGGCCCGTCGTGGTACGAGCGAGAGCAGACCGTTGGTGCCACTGGCCGCCCGCTCCCTTTGCTTTAGAAAACGGCTGCGAATCATGGGAGCGATGCGCTGCAGGCCCCGGCCGCCCGTCCGGTTTATTTATGGCCGCCCCCGCCTTCACGCGTCATTCGGTGGCACCAACGCGCCTCCACCGCATCACGATCGCGACCCCCCCTCTTTAAATATGTGTCCTGCCGCTTCACAACCACGCGAATTACAGGTTGGCGCGTGGGGTTCCCTAAGTTCTGCACAGGCCCCTCGTGTGAAGGGTGTATATGGAAATAGAGAGACCGACGCGGACAACTATATAATTTTAATTTAGAAAGCTGTTTTAAGAAGTGGTTTCGAGAAGTCGTTCTATTTGTTTTAGCTTGTAGAGAAGTTGAAGTCAAAAATTATAAAAGTAAAAATGAATAGGATCAAAAAAAATTTGAGTAAATTATTCTCACATGCATCTCTATTTTTTTTCGATTACGACATGGACGCTACACCGCGCGCACACACATCTGCTCCTCGTCAACCGAAGTATTGCGGGGTTTCTTTGCGTATGGTCGTGAACCTCACGGCCAAAACAAAGTGTAAAAAATGGTTGCTTTGTAAGATAGATTCTTTTGGGCTGTAGATTATAGTTTTTGTTTAAATTTTAAATTCTGGTTGTTCGTGATAGAGAGAGTATAAGGAGACAGATACTCGTGTATGATTTTAGCCAATATACATGAAGTCAGGACAGTGTCTACTACAATCGACTTGTAGACTCTGTTTTAAAAGGATACTTTGTTTAAAAAAATAGCTACTATAATATAAACCAAAAGTCAGAGGACTAAAGCCAAAAAAAAAATCTAGCCGAAATCATTTCACCGCGACAGACCTAAACTTGTGAAGTAGCAACTAGGGTTCTTCAAAATTTTCCGGGTGAGAAATGATGTGTAATACCGGTTTTCTGTACGGACTCCAGTGTAACTTGCCATGCATCTAAGCCGCGCACGATCTGCCAGTTCGCACGGTCGGCAACTGACCAACTGGCAACCGCCTCTCCACACCCCTTCTTCTTCCTCGGTCGTCGTCTCATAAATTAACTGCTCCGTCTTCTCCAGAACTCCCATCACACACACTCGCACACAATCGCACGCACGTTCACACGCACGCACGCACGCGAGCCAGCCAGCCTCTGTCCATGGCGCCTCTCCTCCTGCTCTTCCTCATCGGCGGCCTCTGCGCCCTCTTCTCCCTCGCCTCCTCACGGACCAGCAACAAGTGCGACGACAGCGGCCACGGTGCCGGGGAAGCCAAGAACCATGGGAAGCAAGAAGAGCAGGCCAAGATGAAGCGGGAGAGGAAGGGGCGGCCCGACCCGGAGGCGGACCTGGGGATCGTGTTCTCGACGTTCGACCACGACGGCGACGGGTTCATCACGGCGGGGGAGCTGGAGGAGTCGCTGAAGCGGCTCGGCATCGCCGTGTCCGCCGCCGAGGCCCAGGCCATGGTGGCGCGCGTCGACGCCAACAGCGATGGGCTCATCGACATCCACGAGTTCCGCGAGCTCTACGACTCCATCCCCAAGAAGGGGAAGCGGCAGCTTCCTCCCGCCGGCGATGGCCGCGGCGCGGAGGACGCGGGGGCGGAAGAAGCCGAGGAGGAGGAGGAGGAGGAGGAGAGGGACCTGAGAGAGGCGTTCGACGTGTTCGACGGCAACAAGGACGGGCTCATCTCCGCCGAGGAGCTCGGCACCGTCCTGGGCTCGCTCGGCCTGCGGCGGCCCGGCGGCCGGCCGGCCGTGGCCGAGTGCCGCGACATGATACGGCTCGTCGACAGCGACGGCGACGGCAAGGTCAGCTTCGAGGAGTTCAAGCGAATGATGACCGTCGTCAAGGCATAGCTCCTCCTCCTCCTCAGATCACACACGAACACAACACCGATCAAAAAACAAAACTTGGAGCAGATCCGCGAAGGCAAGTACCCTTTAATTTGTTCTTGGATTGGAAGAGACGACGGAGAGGTAGAAGAAACAGTCAATTAACACCAACAAGGCCGCGTGCTTGTTGAAAGCTGAATCAGCTAGATTCTTGCTCTGTGTTTCTCCCGTCTTCTTCTCGATTACTATAGTTTCTTTTGTTTCTTTCTTCCCTTCCTTTTTCCTTTTGCATTCTAATTAATTCCGTACTTTTGACCACTGACAAGTACTCTCCATCAAAGTATGCATGTAAATATTAGTTCTTGCTCGCCGTCTGATTAATTCTTGGATGAATGGAAATCTCAATGTATATGACTTGTCAATTTGGTGTTAGAGTTTGAGAGTTGCTAACTAATTTGCAATTCTGTGTGCATTTTTCTGGGATCAAAATTTTGGATTTTTTTAACAGTGGACAGTTGAAAATTTGAGATTAGTGTTGTAAAGTTCGCTTCTTCGTGAAGAAAGAAAGAATGTTCTTGTCTTTGTGTACAAGGAAAGTTTTTTTTACTCTCTTTTTTTAAGATCATAAGACTGAATCCTATGGACTTCCTGTGACAAATAGGCTCATAGATGTGTTCTTGTTCTTGTTTGGATGTGTTTTCCTTGAAAAATCCAATGGGCAGCGATTAATTTGAGGTGGTCTTTGGCATGCTATTTTTACCTGGTCAGAGTCTCGGGGAAGAATTAATTTCCAAGGGCTAGCTTTCAAAAAATAAAAATGGTAAAAGAATCCACGAGTAGACTTCTCCTTTGTTTTTCTCTGAAGAAAGCTTTGATCCATGTACACCCCCAACAAAATGCCAGTTTCTTTTGTGTGAAACATTTGCGATGATTTTTCTTCTTCCTCTCGCCTTGTGATAACGACCCACTAGTATTGTTGTGGACGGTGCTTGGATACGGGTCAAAGAATTCTTCCCTAACTAGGGGAGGCTCTGAGACTTGATTTTAAGAGAGAGAGACTAAAAACTTTGTGTATTCATTGCTTATAAATGGTACGGCTTCTTTCTTTATATAGATGAGGTTAGCCTTTTATATATGTGCAAAGATAATATCATATTTATACTATCTAAATATTAAGATATATGTGCCTAATATAAAGATGGGACATCTATCTATTTCTAAGATAAAGATATGCATCGAATCCTTCCTAATATAACTGCTACAGTGATATATGGTATTGTTCACATCTACAGTACCCATGATACTGTTTGATATGTCTGCTAGGCCATAACAAATAGTCTACTACTACCTAGTATGGAATGCCCGATGCACATTGCATGATGTCTTGCAACTCCAAAATATGCCAAGCAACTGTCTTCAGTCTGAAACTTGTGAGCTGGTTATGCTACCCCTCCAATTTGAGAGAGTAATCCTAAAGAAAATTATGCGCGAGAGATTGACCTAACCTTGGTGCCGTTCGGTTGGGCTGAAATAAGCTGGCTTATGACTGAAATTATACTGTAGCTGATTGAAATTATATTGTAGCCAATGATGGCTTATTTGGCGTAACTAAATTTAAAAATTTTAAAAATAAAAAATATATTAGTCCATTACGGACAACGCAAACGAATACGGAAAAAAGAATCGGCAAAAAGCTCAAAAAAGCCAGAAAATCAGAAAAAGACAAAAATTAGGAATAATAAGCCAGAAACCATATTTCTAAGTTGAAATAAGTGGGGCCAAGTCTTGTGTTCTTAGACCCGTTAAAATTGCCCCCACCCCGCACCCTAGTCAAAGAAATGACATCTTGATGTCTCCCCTAGAGCTAGCGTTTATGTGAACAAATTAAATACCGATTAGCTAATAAACTACATTAAAAAGCTGTCCCGATAAACTGCGTCGAAAAGATGAAGAAACCGTCATATTTATTTATATAGAAAAAAACTATAAACTAAAAAATAGGGACTTTGAGGTAAACACTGAAGATGTCTTACTTTTCAGTATCTTTCTTTCTCTGTTTTTTTAACAAGGTGTAAGGCCCCGTTCAACTCAGCTTCGGCTTCTGGCTTCTGGCTTATTTTTCACTATTCATAAGTTTCGTCTTTTTCTGAACTTTTGGCTTTTTGTTGAGCATTTTTGCCGGTTCTTTTTTCCCGTATTTGTTTGTATTATACCTAATGGGCTAACATATTTTTAAATTTTTAAAAATTTAATTATGCTAAATAAGCCTCTGTCAGCTACAGTGCTTTTTTCAGCCAGCTACAGTGTTTTCAGCCATAAGCCATGAGCTTTTCAGCCGAACCGATCACCACCTTTACTTTTCAGATCTCTATCACGGTTAAAGAATTCCATGCTTGGCTCTAGGGCCTGCAATGTTTATACAAGCCATGAACGCATCCAAGCAAGAAAATGTCAGACATGAGCAAGGGTTCAGGTCTTTTCTTTGCTTTGTTGTCCATATGGGGCTGCCAAATCTACACTAAGGGCTAGTGCAAGTGGAGGCATAATGTTCCATTTTGTTTTGCATGGTTGACAAATGGATGGGTATAATTATGCTGTTTTTTTTTAAAGCTCGACTTACGCACGATCTTAACCTAATGTGTACTTAAATTGAATGTGACTCTCGAACAGTTGACATAATTTAAGTTATAAAAACCTACCTGTCGAGGTTAATCTTGCTCCCTCCTTCCTCTTTGGCCCTTCAGCGTGGGGAAAATTTCAGGTGCACAAGACCCATTTAGTGGACAAGGGCGAACACTATCACGTCCATCCGATCCAAAATCATCGGCCAGATCAAGGCAGGTGCTCCCACCTCCCACGTAAGGCGTTTTTGCATTTTCCACTGTTTCCCCAACTCGGTTTAACAAAAACACCCCCCAACCTCTAATCCCCAAACCATCCTCTCTCGTTTGCTCTCCCCCAACCCAAAATCCACCCCACATGAGCCGCCACGGGCACCGCTGGCGAGCAAACGAGGTGGTCGACATCACTAAAAAGCAAAGGAGGCAAGCGTTTCCTACAGGGCCATGATGGTGCGGAAGAAGTCGTGTCTAGATCCGGCCATCGCCACTTCGCCAAGTGGCTGGGCTTCTTCCTCGGTGCCGATGAGCGGAGGAGGTGGCGCGGGCAACGAGCGAGCAGAGGAGGTTACTGGGGCCTCAACGGTCAGAGGACAGTGGCGCGCATCCATCGCTTCAAGATTTGGCAAGGCCACGGCGTAAGCTCCGTTGCAGCCTCGGCTGCCCAAGATCCAATGGTGGCCTAGATTTGATCCAACGGTCAGAGCACAGAAGCAAAGCATGTGCTCGGCACCAATCGCGAAACAAACGATGGAAAATGGTCGTATCAAATAGGACGAGCGCATACGTCAATTAAAACGAGATGCGGTTTCCGAGACAAGTGGAACATGATTCGATCGCATCTTGCCACATCAAGAGAAAAAAAGAAATGACCTTTTTTTTTTCCTGCAGGGAATATAAGACGAGTGAGTAGCTCTGCATCGTGGCGTAGTCTAGCGCCACAGTTAAGTGAATTTTTTACTATAATTATTCTGAATTTGACTATATGATCTGTGGGTTATGCATCTTGTCCCTCTCGGTTGGGCTTAAAAGCTACGACTTATAGCTGAAATTGCACTATAGCGACTGAAATGTCACTGTAGCGGAATGTGGTTTATTTAGGGTAATTAGATTTAAAAATAAAAAAATATGCTAGCTCATCATCATGGACAATGCAAACGAATACGGGAAAAAAAGAACCGGCAAAAAGCTCAAAAAAGTTAAAAATTTTAAAAAAAATTTTATAAATATTAAAAAATAAACCATGAATCACAAAACTAAAACCAAAACCAGCGAGACCTTACTATGGCCAGTGGCCAATTGCTCCCCCCCCCCATCTTTAAAAGAAAGCAGCTCTACAGAGGCAATCAATATATCTTGGAAGAAGAATAGAAAAAAAAGCGGACTAATCGTTCCCGAGCAAAGGAGAAAAAGACTTTTCTAGGTGATATGTGAAGATTAGGCTAGTGTACGGTTAGCGTGCTATGCTGCGACGTGGAATCTAGTTAGTCACAGTGTACTGCGTGTTGACAGTGATGGCCGGAAACCGCCGGTTTTGAGGTGACCGTCCGATTGACGTCTGCGAGGCCGAAACGATGGAGGAGGAGACACTTACGTGAGCCCAGCGTTGGGCCTCAACGAAGCCCAAACTTTCATACCCAGTTACTGCCTCACCCCAGAACCCAAGCCCATAGAACTAGTAGCTACGGGCTTACGGCCCAATCTTATCCAGCCCACTTGTCCTAGCACCTTCCATCCGCGACCAAATAACCGCGCGCGTCTATAAAAGCCCTGACCCTCGCCTAGGGTTTCCTCTACTCTCCTCCTGTCCCCCACCGCCGCCGCGCCGCAGCTCCTCCGCGTCCCCGCCCTCGAAACTGCCGCCGCCTCACCGCCGTCGTCGACATGGGTAACCTCCTCCTCCTCTCGACCCTTCTTCTCTCCCTCCTCCCATCGGGGCTACCTCCTACCTGTATTGACGGGCTACTCGTGTTGCTTGTGGATGGATGACGCGCAGGTAAGGTGCACGGATCGCTGGCTCGCGCCGGGAAGGTGCGCGGGCAGACGCCGAAGGTGGCGAAGCAGGACAAGAAGAAGAAGCCCCGCGGCCGCGCGCACAAGAGGATGCAGTACAACCGCCGCTTCGTCACCGCCGTCGTCGGCTTCGGCAAGAAGCGCGGGCCCAACTCCTCCGAGAAGTAGGCGCGCCGTCGTCGCTTCGACCTGGTTCCGTTTCGTCCTTAATATGACTATGAATCTATGATCTTCTTGGTAATGGTAGTTTGGTTTAGTGTTTTATGCAATCAAAGTAAGAACCGAGTTCGCTGTTCGTGTTATGGATGGGATCGAACTGAAAAGTGCTCAAGTATCCCTGCTTCGATTAGTTGGGAATTTGAGATATGATCATATGAGTTCATGGCTTAAATTTGCTTATGGTTGCATGTTTTGGTTGTCTTTGATGCGGAAAATATGCATATTCGGGGGGATTGGATCATATACCCTCCCCTTTAGTTGGGAAATTCAGGATTTATCCTCCCACCTCAATGACATGTAGGGTCATCATAAGTCACTGACGCCTGGGCCAGGAGGGTAAATCCTGAATTTCTATCTAAGGGGAGGGTATATGATCAATAAAACCTATCTATAATTGTCATTGCAAACTTCCGGTTGCAGACTTTAGAATTCGGCCCTTCATTAATAAAGGGCCATTTGTTTGTAGTATTGGCCATCACTTGATCAATCTTATTCATGCCGAGTGCCTGTGCATGATGTTTTGCAATGGCTGCAGTTAGGGGTGCTGTTGGGTACCCTTACCCTTTCCCCATACCCATACCCACGAGAAACGGGTTGGGTATGGGCAGGAAAGGCTTCACCTGTTGGAAAGGGTACTAAGTAATAGGGTATGGGGAGGGTATTACCCATGTGCCCAGTTCATATCCGTTTCATTCTCCAGATTCAAATCAACCTCCAATCCTCCCCCATGATCTAGTTACGGCGGAAACCGGCGACGAGCGGAGGCTCTAGCTACGCTCCACGGCTGGTGTTGGTGTAGGGGTGGCGTCCCATCGCGTCAAATCCTCGGCGACGCACCACGTACGATGCTCACCTCTCCTGTCATAGCTCAGCTGTTTCAAAATTAGTGAACAAGTTAATTTAATTTAAAATAAAAACAAGTGTTATTTGGTTGCCTGATTTTTTAAAATTTTATTTGTTCATTTTTTAGCTTTCAAAAAGGGATTTTTGAAAAGTAATTTAGGTAAAAAATATAAATTATTAAATAAAGGATGATTTGAATTTTTAAAAATTATATTAACTAGTAGTGTGCCCGTGCTAACGCTACGGTAAAATACAAAACAAGATAAAATTTGTTGATCTGCAATATATAATATTTGACGACGACGAGCGTGTTGTAAAGGCCTTACGACCTCCCATGACTTTTTTACGACCGGTTCCAATCAATTACGACTGGTTCCGACCACTTCTGTTGCCGTACGACCACTCAGGTAGCCGTTCGACCACTCATAGGCTGTAAACTCCTCTAATACCAATGAGGCAATGACCAAGAAAGTCTCAAGTTACCTACATACACTCCACATGTCCAAACATATGAAGTTCTCCAAACTCAACAGATGCAAAGATGTAAACTCCTCTAAAACTAATGAGGCAATGACCAACACAGTCTCAAGTTACCTACATACACTTCCACGGCTACTTGAGCAATTCAATGGCTACACTGGTACATATAATAACTGAATTTCAAAAGGCAAAGTCAGATCTCCTCAGAACACCCAGCCATGCACGTGCAAAACAAAACCAAGACATGGCATCTCAATTATTCTCAAGAGGGACAAATGACTATGTTTTAATGATACGCCAGAGAAACATTTAACAAGAAGAGTCACGATTTAAACATCACTGTATAGGCATACAAAAATCACAGAGGAACTGAATATCACTATAGCTTAAATGGAACAGGTATCACTTTCAAACTAACCTGCTGCCACTAACAAAAAAGTTCTTCGATTTCTTTGAGAAAGCAATGGAACCAACAGCTCCCAAATGGCCTTTACCAATACCAATACAGCTTCTCTTTTCCATATCCCACAACCTCACCTGTGATGTGAAATACAATAGGTTACATTAAAAATAGGAAAAGCAACAGAGGAAAGCACTCAGCAGTAATGAGAGTTATCCCAAGAAAACTATATGCTAATTCAACAGCAATACCACAGGACAGGACATCATAACTTACAGTATTGTCTTTGCTCCCAGATACAACAAGTGTCTTCCCAGAAGATGAGACACAAGTGTCAAGGCAAACAACAATTTCAGTGTGGCCAGCCAGCACATAAGAACATGACATCGATGAAACATCATAAACACGGACCTTCATATGGATGAAATGGTTTGAGAAAGTCAAAATAAAAAAAAAGTGCACAAGAACTGTACTAAGATTATTTAAGTGTAGCTCACCTGCTCCAAGTTAGTAGCTACAGCAAGATATTGTTCCTCCTCCCCAACAAACTTCAAATCAAGATGCTCCTTTGCATAGGCAAGACGAAATCAAACAGAAGTATGTTAAGTAGCATAGGATATATCCATGAGAAAAATATAGTAATCACTGTTTCGAGAAAACAAAGACCAAAATTGAGGGGTTGACTGTCCTCACTTCTAAGGGCCAAAAAATTGACAATGAAGAAGAGGTTTTAGCACATGCACTTGTCTAAGTGAACCAGTATATGTTTGTTCGAAAGATCACGAAGATACATGGCGTGCAAGTGAACTTAGCTTACCTTCACATTTCTCACAAGCAATATATATAGCCTCTCTACTGTAGCATTTCTCACACAGACAGCATTAGTATAGTTATGATTAATTTGCAAACTTAAGAAATCATATACAGCAGTAGAGGACCTAATCTGCACCACCGCGAAGGACAATGGTTGCTGTTTGACCAGAAGGACAACCGCTAAATATGTTAAACCGTTCATTGCCAACCTGTCTTTCCTCAAAAACTTCACAAGAACCAAGAACCTTGTCAACAAAAAGAACCACCATAAATTAAGTCAGCTTACATATATTGCCATGCAACTAATGTTTAACCATGTACGCACAATTCAATCCAGTATACATCTACAGACCAAAACCAAGAATATAAGCATGATTACCTCGTCAATGACATTGTTTACCGATGTCTGAACAGTTCCACCTGTTGCTGCTACAACACGCTGTAAATCCTCTTCTGTTACCCGACCAGCACAGAAAATGTCCCGATCTGCAAAATACTGCATAAAAGAAGATTCATTGAGCCCAGGCTACAGTGCTACGCAAAAGCAAATCTCAAAAACAGAATGACAACCCATACCTGTGTTGCTGCCCCACTTTTTACACATTTATCCAACTTGTCATAAATAATATTCCATTCAGCATCAACAATTGACTGGTATTGCAGAGGGTCCGACAATCTAGAGAAATGAGAGTACCGTGAGAAAAGGGGAAATAATGGAATGATAAATCAACTGTATCAAACCACCTGCAATGCAAGAATATTCAGTAAACTGTTCTATGAAATCAACAGCTGATAGTGTGAATTAGTGAGTTGAAGTTCAAACCTTTTGTTCTGTTGAAAGATTTAAAAATTGGAAGGTAAGAGCACATGACAATGCTTGTTTGATTGTGGAATGTATCTTTTTTTATTATTCAATGTATCTTTTTTTATCAACTACTGCTATGCTGCAAAGAACACATTTTGGTTGACTTTTACCAATGCATCATTTAGCCCTTGGAGGTTAGGAATTGTCCTTCACAAAAAAGCTACCATGCTGTGTGGCACATAGTTTGAAACCTACTGTATAGCTTCTTTTTTTATGGAATCCTACTGTATAGCTAATGGAGAGTGATTTTCTTCGACTGTCGCATGGTTCAAAGCCTCAAACAAACAGATTGGGGAAAAAAACTATTCCATGTCAGACAGCTGGACGGTAAATAATAGTATTTTTGTAAGTTGCAGGCATATGCATCTATCTGACAATAATGAAGTGAATTTCTCAACCATTTGATCCAAAATGCAGGTTCCATGCTGAAGACTGTTCTTGTTATGACAGTCCTGTTTTAAGGTTAAGAAACTCCTAAGATAAAAAAAAATAGGACAACACTGAAAGTGTACCAACAGGACCCTTAGTATATCAACCAAGCAGTGAACCTCTTGCTCTATAATCGTCAATGCCCTATAGTTCAACAACAATTAATACTCAACATAAGGCAGAGCAAGTTGACTCCACACTAAATTATTACTGCAGCTAAGCAAGTTGATGTATTATATAGAAAATTGGTGATTCAACAGATAGTCCTATATTCTAACGGTCAGCATGTTAGATACGAAATCTGCTTGAAAAGTATCGACCAAACTAAATGCCAATGGGTCAACATGGGGAATGTCCCTAACATTTAGAAGGAACTAAAGCACGGGCCAACTAAAGCACAGCACACATTGATTAGAAGGAATGGCAAGCAAGCACCTGAACACCATGGGGCAGTAGTCCTTCCACCTGAAATCTGAGGACGAATGTGGTGGTGTGACCTTTGACCCCTCAGGTGGGAAACGCGTCCAGAACTTCTCCCTTGGGTCAAAATCCGCCGGTGCCAGCTCCCGCAGTGGCACCGCCGCAGACTTCCCCACCGAATGCCTGCAAGATGTCCACCATAAACACCCACAAATCCACAACCACGCTAAAACCCACGCCACACTGCCAGCATTTCACCACAGCAATAACAAAACAATAATCACCTGATGCCCAATTGCAGCTGCAGCATGAGCTCGTAGTTCTTATGGCCCTTGGAGATGGTCTGACCAGGTCGCTTCCCATCTGGCGTCGCCGCCGCCGCCGACGCCCAGCACGGGCCTCCACTGACTCCTCGCCGAGCACTCCTCTGCGTCCCCATGTACGTCGCCCCACCAGCAACGGTAGCGGCCTCCCAGTCGCAGGTGATGTCCCCCGCCTCGCCCTCCGACTCCCAGATGCAGATCCGTGGCACGGCCACCGCCTTCTCCCCAATCCCCTCCACGGAGGACCTCTTCTGCACCGTACCCCCACCCCTCGCGCCAACCGGCGGGAAGAAGGTGCCACTTATGGACGGCAGGTCCACACAGCTCCGTGGCCAGGAACCGACGTACCGGCTCCCGTCAGGCCACGTGAACACCCCTGTCCCCTTGGGCTCGCCGTTCTCCCAGACGCTGCGTAGCGGCTCCCGTTGGCCCAGATCAGCACGCCGCGGCCGGAGATCACCCCGGCGCGCCACTCCCCGACGTACTGGTTGCCGCAGGCCCAGACGTACCGGCCGTGGCCGTCCTGGAGGTTGCGGCGCAGGGTGGGGAGGAGGAGGAGGCGGCGGCGGAGCGAAGGGGTGGGGGGAGGAGACGGCGGCGGAGCGGAGGGGTGGGGGAGGAGGAGGCGGCGGCGGAGCGGAGGGGTGGGGGGAGGACACGGCGGCGGAGCGGAGGGGGTGGGGGGAGGAGGAGGCGGCGGCGGAGGAGCGGGGCAGCGGCGGCGCGGGGTGGGAGGGAGGGGAGGAGGCGTTGGCGCGGGGTGGCAGAGAGGCGTCGCCGGAAGATTGGGGGCAGCGCTCGGGATTCTGAGGGGGGAGGCAGCCGCACGCGTTTAGGGAGGAGGGTGGGAGGGAGGGGAGGAGGAGGAGGCGGCGGCGGCGGGGGGGGGGGGGGGGGGGAGGCTGCGAGATGTGGAGAACGGGGGAGACGGGGGCGCGGGGGGGGAGGAGGAGGGCGGAGGCTGCGAGGAAACGTGCGGCCGAGCGCTGTGCGTGGGCGCGGGGTGGGTACCGGTTCAATGATGTGCATGATCCAAATGATTTTGGCCTTAGGATCTTCAATGAGTAAGAGAATAAGACTTGAGGAGAGATCCAAGCCATTCATTTGTATGAAGTTGGATTACTTTGGTACACAAATCTGGGTGGACTTAGATTAGGCATGACTGTGGGGGTGGTTGAGGGGGTGGATGTAGTAAAGATAATTTTGGTATATTATAGAGTAGGGTAGATTGTTTGAAACTATTTGCTTTTATTTCGTTTTTCTTGAATTTAAAATTCAATTTTAAAGTTAAAAAATCATTTTATATAAAAAGATAAAGATCAACTTTAAGTTGAAAATGATTTTCCTAAGTCCAAAATAGCTCTAGAAATTTCTATGATTTTTCTAAATTTTTTTTGCCTTTATTTGCTATTTTCTAAGTTTTCTTGAATTTCATTGTATTTCCAAATTTTAAAAAGGATTTTTAAAAAAATTTCTCGAGTGGCCACTCATCCTCTATCTAATTGTGCATAGCATGCTTAACTTCAAATTCCCATGAGAACCAATGTCATATTTCCTTTCTTTCAGATGAATTATTTATTGTTAGCCTGCCTGTTCATATCTCCAGTCGGTCGAACCAAAACTGCCACCATTATTAGCGGCCATAAATTCGGTAACTAATTCCGGTCGTTTCGTAGCTCCTCTTTGCCTATAAATTGAGGCACAAGTGCCTTATATCATATCCCACAACGTCCCTCTTGGGTTTACCCGAAACCCTCCGAAGTTCCCTCAATCAGCCCTTCTTCTCCAACTCTGGTGAATCATTCGGTGAGCTCCCTCTCTCGTACTACGTTGGTCCTCAAAATTTTGTAGAGATTCCCTATGTCGTTATTGACACCGGAGCACCACCGGCCATACCTTCTTTGTCAACTCTTATGAGAACTCCGTTGATCCCAATCTCTTTATCCTTTAGGTATTTTTAAAAATGCTTCTACCCACATGATCCTCTCATTTCCCACATTTCCATTCAAGTGGATTTTTGATTTCTTCAAGAATCGCCGTCGTCTTGAGCACCGCCATCGCCATCTACAACTGTTCGCTGCGCCGCCACTACCCACGTGATCCTTAGGTCCTCGTCGGTTGCTATCACCTCCCGGGTCTCTCCTTGCCAGCGCCACCGCCAAAACAGTGGAGAGCTCCTTTGTTTTGTTTTGTTTTGCTCTTCGTTCCCTCATCAGTCACTTACCTGGTGGCCCCATTTATCATGGCCTTTTCTTTTTCTTTTTTTCCAGTGAAGCAATATTCCCTCTTTTTTTGCTTTTTCAGCATTTTCTTGTTCGGCAATTTTTCGAGAGCTCGTTATTTGCCGTTCAAACTCTGAATCAAGTGATTCAAATTTATCTGAATTCATAATCTATCTCCCAGTACCTATTTTATAATTTTTGGATTTTATTTGAATTTAGTTTGTTCTAACTTTTCACGTGTAGACTGTGACGATTCTGAAGAATTATACTTAGGCGAATCTCACCAATCTGCCAAGTAAGGCAAGTTATACTCCTTGATTATGTTGAACCCAGTTTATAAATAAAATTATATTATTTTAAATTATATTGGGTATCAGAGGAGCTCTCCACTGTCTTGGCGGTGGCATCGACAAGGACACAGGAGGTGATGGAACCAGCAAAATGGATTGCTAGGGACCTGAGGATCGCGTGGGTGGTGGCGGCGCAACGAGGATCATGTGCTTAGAAGGATTTTAAAAAAATACCTAACGGATGAAGAGATTGAATTCGATGGAGTTCTCGCCAGAGTTGAGGAAGAAGATATGGTTAGTGGTGCTCTAGTGGGTGTCAACCAAAATTGCTAAAAGATGTTATAGATAATGGCGTGGGGAATCTCAAAAAAAATTTGAGGACCAAAGGAGTATACTCATGGGAGAGGGTGGTAGAGCTCAGCAGAGCTTCCTCGGAGTTAAGAGAAGAATGGTTGGTCTGAGGGAGCTCCAGAGGGTTTCAAGAAAAACCGAGAGAAGGTGTTGTGGGAAATGATATGAGGCACATTGCCTTATTTTATAGGCAAAGAGGAGCTATGAAACAACCGAATTTATAGCCAGAAATAATGGCGGAAGTTTTGGTTCTACTGGTCGGAGATATGAACAGGAAAGGAGGGAATAGCAGGCTAACAATAAATAATTCATCCGAAAGAAAGAAGGAAATATGGCACCAGCTCTCATGTGAATTTGAAAGATGGGTAACCTCTCGCGATTTTTTTTAAAAATCCTTTTTAAATTTAGAAGCACTAGGAAATTTAAGAAAACAACAAATAAGCCCAAAAAATTCACAGAAATTTCTGGAGTTATTTTTAAATAATTAATATAATTTTTTGAAAAATGTAAATTATCCTTTATTTAATAATCTATATTTTTTTACCTAAATTACTTTTCAAAAAACCCTTTTTAAAAGCTGAAAAACAATCAAATAAAATTTCAATAATTCAGGCAACCAAATAACACTTGTTTTATTTTAAATTAAAATATTTTTTCACTAATTTTGAAATAAACGGCTAGTCTGTGACATCTCCCCTCCCCCATCAACCTCGTCCGCATCAGAGGCACAGCTCTATCCTTATCCCTACTTGTTCTTTTTGGACTACAACTTCCCGGAGATGCCTGGTTGCGACTTTGGCTATGGCATGGATGTGTTCTTGCAGACGGTGGATTTCTACGTGTGAATCGAGTTTTCAAGTTATTGATGTTGGTGTGATGGGCCTGGGAGTGAGTGTTCTTTGGAGGGGAGGAGATTTCTTGGGTCCCCTTCGGGCAATCCAATCTGCCCGTGCCCAAGAAACCCTGAAGCACATTAATTGTGAAGTAGTTTACAAATATGAGATGTTGCTAGATCTTATATGCTTCTAGGCTGTCTTGGTTCAGTCACTTCAATGTAGTAGTGATTTGTTTATGAACAAGAACTGAATGATGCACGGGTGTGGGTGGTACTAGGGAAGTGCATATTTTATTCTGAGCTGCAGCGTCGTGCGAGTGCATATTTCAGCCTGAATTTTTGCTGAAACATGGGTTCCTCTCTTTCAAGAAGTTTTAGGAAAGATTTAGGAGGTAAGCTTGATGACACCTAACTGTTGCATGATTTATGAATTACTTGTAATTGTCCTATGCTGTTGCAGCTTAGACAAATCTCTTTTTTTCAAGATGCTGGGAGTTTCAGTAAGGCTGGGAACCCTGTGGTGTCAAGTGGAATTGTACTTGTACAAAGTAAAAAACCGTCCTTGGCAGCATGTCGATACGAAATGAGATTTCGTTGTGATTGGAAGCGCATGGCTAGTGAAAGATCAGCGCACTCTTTTAGGTAGGTGTCTTTTTTTTATTGATGGGAATGGTACTCGCGAGATTCGTTAGATTGAAAATTAGACGCCACGCCTGAAGTCTGGTGAAAACTCGGTTTATATCAGGGGAAGCGAGCCCTGTGATTTATTGTGTTAAGTCGTGCATCTCATCCTTGATCTGATAACTTCTGTAGGTAGAATTTTTGTTTGTTCTGTACAGTGCAGGATGCAATTCTCTGTTGCTTAGAAGTCCCCCCCTCCACCCCACCAAAAATGAGTTTATATCTTGGTGATCATCTCTGAATCCTGGCTGGAATGCTAGTCCTGAAAGCTTTGGGGGTTTCTGCACATCTTCTCCCAAGATATTAGATGTCTAGAGCTTATTGACCATCTCATGTTTCTTCTGTAAGCAATTCTGGCTGGCCTGAGTGAGACACCATAAACATTTTAGTGTTCCAGAGGTCGTGTGTGTTTACGCCAGGTACTACAATGCTTGATGCAACCGCACACTGCTACTCTGACTGGAATGCTTGATGCCCTTTCCTATTGAATTCTGATCGTACTATCCAAGCCGTCGATGTACTCTCTGCATTACATTACATTACATTACGTTCCCCACTAAACTGTCTCGAAGGAATAATATACACCCGAAGCTTTGTTCGGTTGCAAAATAGATCTTATCTCGAGGGAAAACTGGACCCCATTATCTCTTGCACTGATCATACATCTGATCATTGATCTAACACGTATAATGTTCTGTTCCTGCACTTGTTAGGATGCAAAAACATCTTTTGTCTATAATTCTGCCACCAGAGACGAGTTCAGGCAACCTTGTTGAACACCATCGCTGGATCCTGGAATGCCAGCCATGTGACCATTGGCAGTCCTCTCCCATATGACAACTCAAGAGCTTATTGCTCATCTCTGTAAGGAACAGACTATTCAGCTGCAGGCAGAGGGAGGCATGGCTTGCTTTGTTCCTATCACATGGATCGACAGCCCTCCACTGTATGCAATGTATTCTTTGTTAGCGCACGCACACTCATGGTGCAAGTTACAACAGCAATTTAGGGAGGAAATCGCTACGGCAGATGTGAATACAATATAGACGGCAGATGTGAATACAATATAGATTTTCTTATCTGATTAACAATTTTTATCATATTCATATTCGATTTTGCATGGGTTTTTACCATCCAAAATGTTATTTTACTCAGATTATCCGTATTTGACAAAGCAATATGTATATTTTATTATAATACGACTAATTAGTTGAATAAGTTTTTTTAATTAAATGTGAATTTGTGTTTCTTTAGATGAAGTAAATAAATTAGAATGATTAAACGTGATTGTACGAGGATAAAATATTATTAATGTCTTCATACTACATAAGTTATGAAAATATCCGGATCCGACCAAATTGAGTAGATATTTGATTCAACTTCGTATTTGTTACATTATTCGATTCATACTTGTATTAAAAAATATTCAGATTCATATTTATATTCGTTTATAAATATGAATACGAATATGATTTAGATACCATCTGATGTATTTTCGATCCGTTTTCACATCCAGTCGGATGGCTGTCTGCCTGTCTGTGACACGTTTGGTTGGAGCCCTGCTGTTGGTCTGACTGATCATGTAAAATCATCTTATTTTTAGACTACTTTCAGGCAACACTTCTTGGATACAGTGTCCATGCCTCCAACCAAACCGGACCTTGGGCCTTGCTTGTAGTTTCACAGGATTCAATTCTTGACGATAAAAATTCCTGCGTTTCGAACAGGGCATTAGGCGGACCATCCTTGCACAGCCCAGCCAGTAATGGCTGAATGAGTCGGAGATTAGGCCCTGGGCTGACACTAGCACTGGCATATCGTCGTTGCCGTGGGCAGGAACGGGGAGTGAGCAGATAAGTGGCCGTGCTCTTGCGTCTCGGTTCGGTACCATCCTCGAGTACGTTGGGCGTGTAAGCAGGTGAAAACTCAAGGCCGGTGAGCCAGCCCCTGTGTAACTACTGATTAGGGGTGTAAACGGGTCGGGTTAATCCCGACCGATTCGGCACCGAATTCGGAGAAAAAATATAGGTTAAGATATGGTAACAACAATATCTGTCCGAATCCGATACGTCTTCAAGTTTGATTTCAGGTTAATGCTACTATTTGATGTTTCATTTTCTTTTGCAATGGTAAAATAAAATCTTCCACATCAGCTAGTAAGTAGTAATATCAAGTTCTTGATAGTACGTCCTCCTACTCCATTTGTTGTACTGCATGCATTCTTTACAAACAAGTAGGGGTGCAAACAGGTCGGGTTAATCCCGACCGATCCGGCACTGAATCCGATTGGTACCGAATTCGGAGAAAAAATATGGGTTAGGATATGGTAACAGTAATATCCGTCTGAATCTAACCCGTTTGCACCCCTGCTACTGATAACAAGCATTGCTTCGCTTACCGTGATCTCCGACGCCAATTCCCTGCCATATTCATTCCTAGTAGTAGCGGCAGCAGGCTGGCAGACTTGCTAGGAGCCCCTGCCTGTCGGACAGCACTTAGGCCCGTATTTCAGCCATAGCTTTCTGTTTCTGACTTTTGACTTTTAATTTATTATTTTTTAATTTTATTTTTCTCAGCTTTTTCTTATTTTTAGTTTTCCCCCTATTTTCCCATATTCTTTCGCATTATCCATAATAGAGCTAACATGTTTTTTCTATTTTTAATTTTTTAAATTTAATTACACCAAATAAACTACCGTTAGCTACAGTAAAAAATAAACCAGCTATAGTAAAACAGAACATAAGCTATCGTCAAACTGAGAGTGCTACAGTAAAAATATACGGATTGGGCAGTCCCACGTGGGGACAGACCCTAGAGAAGCGTTCCCTGCCTGTCTAGGAGCACAGTATACAGAAGAGTAGTACCATATGGTATACACATGTTTGTATTATCCACGGGTGAGATGGAGAGATTAGTACTACGGTCTCACACCAACGAGGTTGTGCTTCTGACTTCTAACTTTTTAATTTCGTTATTTTTATTTTTTGGAGTTTTTATTTTTTATTCTTTTATATTATCCGTGATGATATAAAATTTTCTTTTTTTAAATTTAATTACGGAGAAAAACAAATATCAGTTAAAGTACATTTTCAGACACTATAATACAAAAAAGCGAGAAATATGGGCTTATAAGACCTGTTCTTTTCAGTTTCTAAAATCGACTTTTCGGCTTTTCTAAAATAACTAGCTTTTAAATAGAGCGTTTTTCAAGACGGATTTTACAAGTTAATTGTAGTACACACTGTAACAACTTTATTTATATCGACCAAAATTATACATGGATTTCTGTTACTTTTATAAATAACCTAAAAGCCACAAGCCATAAACCAAAGCCGAAAAAACAGGCCCATAAGCCCGTTGGAGCAATCCCTTAGGGTGTGTTTGGTTCGTGGATGGAGGTTATATCGTATATCCTGACTGAGTGGATGCAGGCTGAGTGGAATCGTATTTCAGAAAAAGAAGATGTTTGGTGAGGTTGCATGAGTGGATGCAAAAAAACTAAGATGCTGTTTGGTTGCCTGTATGAGCGGATGCAGTCTACCAAACCTGAAAGGCTGACACGTGGGACCGCATAAGATACACTGCATCAACCCATCCATGATGGCCAGTGAAGCTCATTTTGAGCATATCCACCCATCCAGGATGAGGGCGTATTTTTGCATCCGCTCATACAGGGCTGCATCCACTCATACAGGCAACCGAATAGGCTCTTTTTTAGATTATACAGATTCACCCAGTCAGAACGAAGGAGATTCAGGCAACCAAACATACCCTTAGTGACTTTTCAGTGAGCGTAACTCCCTGATTCGATTGGAGGACATGCACGCAGGAGGCCATGCCAATGATGCCATGCCACGACGGACATCCTCCTACTCCTCGATGGCAAGCAGCCAAGCGGGCGGTGGTTGTGGTCTGCGCCCCTACACTCCTGCCTCCCGATATTATGTTCTACCATCCGAGATTCGTTGCACGGGTGCTTAGCCTATGCGCACGCAAGCGCCTTGCTGGCTTCCCCCGCCCGGTCTTGCTGGGTGGGATCACTTGACCGCAATTTCGCCGTCCCCCTCCCCTTCCTGTCAGCTGGCATCGCATGTTTTGTTGCCAAATCACATCGCTTTCACGATTTCAACCACCAAGCCGTGCCTAGCCGGGAAAATCGATTAGGGTATTAGTGAATTGTCCGTTCTTCTTTATTAGTTTAAATTTCTAGGTAAATTTATTGGTACATATAACTTAGTATGATTTCAGAGCCAAAAAGTCATGAGTTCAAAGCCCGACAGAGGAGTGTTGAAATATACATGAATTATTTGTCTTTACTTGTCAGCTTAAGGTTTCGAATAAACTAGTTGGTGCATGCAAGTCAATATTCTACCTCGCCATTAATCGGATCTGACAAGATATTGCATGCATGCATGGCCTCGCGAACATCCATGCTACAGTGCTGCCGCAATGCCACGTTTCGAAGGCTCCGTTCCAAACAGCGATGGTTGTTGACTTCTAAAAGTTAAAAACCGTTTGGAACGTGTTACCTTTTTAATGTTATTTTTCTCTTTTCTCTTTGAATTATCAGCGGAGAACACAATGGTGTTTTCATTTTTCTTTAGTTGAATATATAAAAAAACCTAACAGCCAGGGGCGAATCCATGGGGTAGGCTTCATCAGGCTGAAGCCTACCCTCCACTGGTTCGCCGACACCCCCTCCTCTGCGGCGATGGGCGACCAGCAGTGACTGGCATGGAGAAGGCATGGAGCCAGGGGAGAACCGGAGAAGAAAGGCCGAACCGCCAAAGTAGAAAACTAGAAATACAGCCATACAGGCCTACAGCCCACCGGCCTACACATCCAGTACATGCCCTGTTCAGCTTCCGAGCTCCCGAGCATTCCCCCAAATCCCCAAATCCATTCCCTCCCGAGTCCCGAGCTCCCGTTCCCCCAACCCCAAATCCCCAAACCAAATCCCCAAATCCCCAAGACCCTAATCAATTGACGACGAGATCTGGTCGGTCGCCGGATCCGGACTCCGGAGGGGGGACGCCGGGGAAAGGCTGAAGCGGAGTCGATCCGGAGGGGGGACTGGGAGGAGCCGGGGAGGCGGGAGGCGCCGACTGCTGAGGCTGGGACAGTGGGACTGGGAGGACCGGAGGAGCCGGGGAGGCAGGAGGCGCCGAGGCTGGGACTGGGAGGAGCCGGATAGCCGGGGAGGCGGGAGGCCGTCGCCGTCTGTGTGAACTGTGAATCATCGCAGGGAGCCACCGAGCCAGGGAGTGTGTGACTGGGGCGTGAACCGGGTTGCCTTAATTAATACCTTTAGCTTTAGCCTTTAGGCGTGAAGCTGCAGCTGCAGCTGCTGCGGGCCTGCTGGCAGCTGGCTTGCTGTCGGTTACTCAGTTGAATAGTTGATGTCTTGATGATCTGTCCGTTCTCGGTTGCTGCTTGCTGGCTAGTTGCTGCTTGAGTGCTTGTTACTGGCTTACTGCCTTATTGGTCCAGTGGTCCTGGACTATTCACTATTGGTCATTTGGTTAATTGGTTGCTGCCTTGCTGGCCGAACTGAACTACTGAAGGCTTGTGATTTGTATTTTGTAAGTATGTTGTTATACTGTTACAGTCGAACTTATTTGATTAGCAATTAATTTGTTATACTGTTATACTGTCGAGCTTATTTGATTAGCAATTAATTTGTTAATTTGTTATATTGTTGTATATACTCAATTAGCAATTAATTTGTAGGTTTGCAATCATAAAATCCTTCCAAGGCATGAAAAACCGCAGAATGAATTTGCCTCGTGAAAGTCGTGATTCAAGCTAGTGGTATGGTTCTTTTATTTGAAATGTTCATGATCCTTTAAGTCATTAAGTACATTTTGCTAATTGCTATTGTATTACTAATTTTTTTATTTTGATGCACAGATTGTTATATACCGGAATCATATTTACATGTTTTTGGAATTCACTTGCTATTAGTAAGGTACCTCCGTTGTATCTCTCTTTTTACTTTACTTTTATTCATGTATGAAGTTATGAATTTGATTGCACAAGAATACAAAACTATGTTTCTTACAAAGTAGTTTAATCATTCAAGGTGTAGAACTAATAATTCTACAAAAACTTACGATCTAGGATAAGAATGTAGAATTTTTCAGCCCACCCTTATTTTTCATTCTGGATTCGCCACTGCTAACAGCCACTATAGTATTATCTCGACCAAAAGTCAAAAACCACAACACTTTGGAACAAAGAGCTCTCAACAGCAAATCTCTTATAATATAGGGTCTGTTTATATTGGCTTCTATTGTGACTTTTAGCTGCGACTGATGAATAGTAGTGGCTGATAAAAGTGTCTGATGGAAGTGGTTAAGAATAGTAGTTCATTATGTAAGAAAAAGATGGTGCAATATGTTAATATGGCTAATGAATAGTAGTAGTTGATAGAAATGGTTTATAGAATCTAGGACGTTTGTATTGGTTTTAACTTCTAAAAGTAGAAGATAGAAGTAAAAACTAATGTATAGATCCGTAAGCATGCAACCACTGGGGCCGTGACTCCAGTGAGATCCGGCCAGCTACTCAAGGTGTCACTCTTTTAGTGTTTTATACATACATAAAAAACATATGTTAACAGCAGTGTATGGCGACCCCCTGTACCCGTCTTTGGTTGCTCTAGTGGTCTACTGGTTCCTTTCAAGCGAGAGGCCAGCCACCTACTTGGTCTTGCGTGCTCGTAAGATGCCGCTAACCTCGAAGTTAAGGGTGCCTTGGTTGAGCTTTAGGGAGCTGTTTTTCCTTTCAAAAAACCAAAAGCCAACTAAAGGGGTGAAAACCAGAAGTTGCTTTTTCAGAAGCAGCTACTTTTGGGTAGTACAGTTTTGAAAGCACCTTGGACCCTGCTTTTGGCTTTTGGCTTTCTGCTTTTTGAAATGGTGAAAATAGAGAGCTGTTTCACAGTTGTTTCAAGGAAAATAGAGATAGGAGGTAAGTTTTATACTTGTTTGAATCAAACAGCTTACAGCTTTTCCACAGCCCACAATCTACAGCAGCTTTTCCACAGCCCACAGCTCACAGCAGCTTTTTCAGAAGCCACAGCTCAACCAAACACACCCTAAATTCAAGCGAGGATGAAACACCAAAGTACTACGGAGTATCAGTCAGCCGAATGAAGCTTCTTTGTTCCCTTCGGTATTCTTTTCTCTGATCTCCTTCCACATGGTAACATGCTATTAATTCTATTCATTGATTCTGCCAGCTGCTTTCATACAGATACGCGACACGTGGAAAATGGATAGGGAGGAAATACAGATGAAAACAGGGAAGTCATTTTCCAGTCAGCCGGTCTCTCTCCGTGCTGCACTGTAGAGAAAGGTCTGACATTCTGACAGGCTAATTTGCTTCCAAACAACGTCAAACAGACTGGCTGGCTGACTGACAGAGAAGCTAGGTCGGCCTTGGAATGAAAACTCTAGTCTCCCGTGGTCAGAGGACACGCATGTCCCCCGGGCAGCGCGCAGGCCGCCGTCTGATCCGGGCGTGGGAGAGAACCACGGCCCTCCGATCCGCGCGCCGCCTTCCCCCCATCGAGGCCTCAGCTCTGACACCGTTCTGCCACCGCATGCACGCACACCCCGGCCTCGAAGCGAGGAGATGAGTGTGTGTGCGTGTCTGTCGGAAACCCTGAAAGAAACATCGAACTTTCGTACGGGTGGATTGTGCCGCTTACCATCTTCAGCTCTACCACATATCCATTATCTAAAAAAAAGCTCTACCACATATATTTATATGAAAAATTAAGTAGTGATATGTTGATAAACTTTGACAAAATTATCTGGCTAAATCGTTTTAAAACGATAATAAAAGATCATTCTACTCGTTTGTTCAAAATAAAATAAAATAAAGCATAAGTTAAAAGGAACTGGCTGAGCTCCATTCGATCGCTGCTGCCAAATTAAGGAAATAGCTTCTTGAGCACATCACAGATGCACGCCCGCATGGATGGACCGGTAGATCGATCATGTTGGAGTTGATGTAGTGGCTGCGAAGGAAGATAGCATTGGTGGTGTTAGCCCCAGGTCTTCTTCTCTTCTCCTTTTGAGACTGCTTGATTGCGAGCCCCAAGAAGCGAGATGGAAGGCAAGCAAGCAGGCCTCTGTTCATGGCAGATCGGTTTGACCTTCGCGCGAGAGCGCGCATGGCTTCTCTTTATTTTTCTTTTCCAGTATCATTTTCACAACCACAAGCAATATTTTGCGTCAATCCAGTGGTAATTGTTGTTCAAAATGCGCGGTTTTTTGTTGTCTAAATTAATAGATGTGCCACCTTTACTTTCGCTAGTAGAATCATTGTCGATCTGGATGTAATCGATGTTCAAAATGCATGGTTTTCTTGGTCTAAGTTTAGAGATTGTCCATTTTCGCTACCACCAGAGTCTACACCAATCTAGAGGGTTGACGCTAAAAAAGCACGGCACAGAAAATAGCCCCACAACGATAGCAAACAACTTGTCTTTTGAAAAAAAGTAGATGAACAAGTTCAATTGACTACATATTTTAAGCCGTCATATCAATAAGTAGGATCCACCAAATCATAGTAGCTTTATAGGCATCCAAATTCAAAACTTAATTTACATTAAGAAAAACAGATAAAACCCCATATGAACAATTAGGTGCGATTGTAACACTAATATATTAGCTGATGCATCCTTTCTTTTGTGGGTGTTTGTTTTGTTGAAAATAATTAAGTTTGAGTACACTAGTTACTCAGCAAGCCACATGAAAAGACTATTTAATTACTATGCAAGGTGTTCAACTGGATAGAGTCACGGTTTATAATATAATAGGAATATATGCAAGTTTGATGGTAAAGAATTTATCACTTAAAACAATAAAATAATATTTAATTAGCAAGGGGTTTTGTCATCCACAATTTTCGCATTGAAATCATCTAAATTCTACTCTGCCTATTTAGGAATCACCCATGAAATACAGCTCCATTGACCGGGAGCATGGCATATTCGAATACCGTTTATTATATTCTGCTGAGTTACCTAACTTTACCCACAGAATATTTCAGGCTCATAATGTCAAGTTGTAGACATGTAACATGACAGCGTACGACTAAGCTAAGAATAATAAGGTTGTTTCACTGCTCTTTTAGTTCTAGCTTCTGTCCAATAGGCATGGAACCATTCAACCACCATAGAGAATCCATTGACCAGTGCGAAAATCGTGACCAGACATTGAATGGACTTACTGTTGTGAAAATTGACAAGTGACGCAACGAGCCCAACTTCCATCTCACCCATTCTTCCCTGTGGGCTATCTAGACAATCTTAGGATAACCATCACCCTACAAATGTTCGATTGAATTGAGCTAGACCAGGTTGACAAGTCAAGTTTGTGGATGAGTGAAATTTTGTGTTATTTATTTGGCACAAGGGTCTGGTCTTTATTTATTATAGACGAGTCTATCATTTACATACCATATGCATATCGATGCACCACCATATTCAAACCAAGGCCTCACTTTTTGGATGAGATCATGTGCTCTAACCATATAGTGGTTGCCTATCAAGAATCCTTAATATTCAATTTTATTTTAAAGTCTATCGGAATTAGGCCAAATAATTTTTAATAGGTTGTAAATCATTTATATTTTTCTAATCTACCTACTAATTGCCAATTGGGCGATTTCATATTATAATAAGACTTATGGTTGTCAAAGAGAATATGACTTTTGAGAGCATCAGTGGGCTTTTTAGTAGTCGAGTCTATCTATTCATCATATCATTTTAAATTGATATTTTATATAAATAATAGTGCTCAAATAATATAAATAAAATTAATAATAATTAGATAATATGAGCTCAACATGATAAAAAAACATATTACTTGCCTTTTTATCTAGGGTCTTTGATCACTTCTTCGTAGGCTTCAGGTTTTGACACTATCTACTTTAGTTGCCCTAGTAGCTTCTCCGTTAGTTAAGGGCTTCTCTGTTAGTTAACTAGTCGAATCAGGGTGCTAGCGTAAAAGAACGGATATAAATAAGTCCTTGCTTTGCTGGATGCAAGCTGGAAACAAAATAAAATAAAAATCTGGAAAAAGATTTAAACTAAGCTTGGTTAGGTTGAACGGGTTTGAAAAATGAGTTAGACGAGTTCAAAATGGTCGAAATGAGTTTAAATAGACTTAATGGGTTTCATCCAGGTTGGTACTATTCCTAACGGGTCAGGTTTGGTGAGCAGTGTTATCCTATTTATTGCGTAGCAGATTGGGTTGAACAGTGTTTGGGTCGAATTGAATAAACAGTGTTATGCCGCTGCTGGGTGTTATTGTGTTGCATAGTGTTGGGCTGCTATGAACAGTGCTAAGTTGCATAGTATGGCTATCGGTGAACAATATTGGGCTGCACGGTGTGAGTTGCCCCAAATTGGCCAATTGGGCCAAAAGCAGGCTCGGCTAGCTTTGCCATCATACCTTGGCGCCCTATTGGGCTCGTTCCTCCCTGCAGCGGGCATGCGAGGTGGCGGCAAAGAACAACGGCGGGGTGTGGCATGTCAAGCAATTAGTGGTGTGGTTTGGTGGCAGTGCAAATTCGATGGCAAGGATGGTGCGACGCTAGAGCGGGCAGCGATTAATGCCGGTGTGAGGTGGCGGGGAGGTGGTGTGGGCGCTGGCGCAGCTTGGCGTCAGCAAAGATGACGATAGGTTGAGGCAGTGCGGGCACGGACAACTGGTGGTGCGACTCAAGGCAGCGGCAATAGGGAAGAAGACCGGTGGCAAGAATGCGTTTTCTTACATGGAAAGTGTATTTCCAAAAAAAAAGGAAAGCGAGTTTTTGGCTCGAATTTTCAGATTTGGCAAGAAATTCCAAATTCAAACAAAATTTTAATAAATTCAAAATTTTGAAATTATTGTGTTGTCACATAAGTTGTGCTTACTACCAGAAAGGCAGAAAAGCCCCATCTCAAGCATGTTTTGTGCACCCACCTCAAAACCACCAACCGGAAGAAACCAAAAACATTGGCCAATTTTTCTAAGCAGCCAGTGGCACATTTGCTTCAAGTGTCAAATAAAGTATTTGGCCCCTATCTCCCCTCTGATCTACAACCTCCGTTGGATTGATGTGCCCCCCCAAAAGTCTCCCTCTTCAGAGAGAGAGAGAGAGAGGGGAAAAGGAGGGGCTTGGAGCAGTGTTCAGGCTCTATATTCTTCTTGGGATTGGTCCTTAACCTCTCACCAATCTCATGCTGCCCTTCTCCCCCTCTCCTCATCCTGCTGGTATAAATAGCCCTCAGTCTCATCTTCCTCCACTCCCTTATATGCTCCTCTGAAGCCAAGAGGAAAACACTTGCTAGCTTCTTGCAGTTTCATTCAGTGATTCAATCTTCTGCTTCCTCCAATATATGAACTACAAAGAAGTGAAGAACCATAGCTCCTTTCCCTTTCTCTCAATGGTTGATTAATTACATATTTATCGCTATGCACATATCTACAAAGAGATGACCCTTTTTGCGGTCTTCCACAACTTTCTTGAACTGTATCTGTAGTGGATATTAGTACTCTGCTGGCTTCTAGTTACAAGAGTGCAGTTCAATAAGGCTGTGGGAAATTGCAGAGAGAGACCAATTGGGCTGCTTGGTGGAGCATTCATCAACTTCAGGTTGTAGATGCATGGGGCCTAGTGCCTAGAGAGATTTCTACATAGTGTGGGAAGGTATATTCATGGCTATATCCCTCCATTATGCCACAAGGTTTAGTTTCATATACTTTAATTTTTTAATATGTCTTGTTTGTGCCCATTGTTTGTCATTTGTCAATTAACTACGGTTTCTGCCTGGCTTCTTCCATTTTCCCATATCACCTTTTCAATTCTCCAATAAATTGAAATCATCGGTACCTTTCGGAGAATGCTCTAGAATTCTTTAAGGTTCCATGTACCACATTACTGTACTGTCTATGAGCGCATTCTTGTTAATTTCGTCTTTTTCTCATGACAATATATATGCTATGCACTTACACTTTGTATGATGCATAAAATAAATTAGCTAGCCTTCTTGAAGTTTCCTGACACTTTAACATATGCTTCGAAACCACGGTTTTTTTAAAGATTAAACCACGGTATTTGCAGTGGCACTTTACAGATTTTCCTTGTTTTCTGTTCTTATTCCTTTACAGCAGTACATGTTTTTGCAAGTAAAAAAAAGAAAGAGAAAAGAATGCAGCTTTCTGAAAATAAAAATGATGGCCATGTTGGGCTGGTGAAACTTGGAAGATGTTCCTGAGGGGGCGCAATGAGTAGATCTTTTTGTGGTGAAAGAAAGAGATGCTGCCAAAGAGCATGAAATCTCAAATCATACCAGTACTTGTTTCCCCATTCTGTGCTGCAAGATAGAGGAGTCCATTTTGGCCATCCACAGTGGAGTGCTTGAGTGGATGCCTTGCAGGTCCACTTAGGTTCAGATACCACGATGGATACGAGACAATGGCTTGCAGAGTGTCAGAGGAGCTTCTGCAAGGTGTGGGTGCTTGGTGGAGAAAAGGGGTGGTCTAGGGAAAGAGAAGTAGGGAGTGCACGGGCTTGTGGAGAAAAGAAGAAAAGGAGTGGACCAACCCCCTGTTAGAGATATATGTATAGTTTGTTATTCCCTATTGTTATGAGGGGTTCTTTGCATATTTACCACTTGTACTTTGTGTATATATACCGGCCCATTGGCCTCATATGAATACAAGCGCTATTAATAACATGGTATCAGAGCCAAAACCCTAGTTTTGGCTTACCTAGGGTTCCCCGCGCCGTCGTCGGCCTCCCCGCGCCGTCGCCGGCCTCCCCGCGCCGCCGTCGGCCTCCCTGCGCCTCCCCGCGCTGTCGCCCGGCCTCCCCGCGCCGCTCCTCCGCCCACCGCTCCTTCGCCCGAGGCCGCCGCCACCCGTCTGGAGCCGCCTCTCCTCCGAAGCCGCCGCTCCTCCGCTCCCCGGCCACCTTCCGCCCGAGGCCGCCGTCGCCATCATCGCCCGCCGCCGGCGCCCGCCCGCCCTCCGTCGCTGTCGCCGACTCCCGCTGGTGGCCGACGCCGCCCGCCTCCCGCGCCGGGCCGCCACCGCCGCCGTCGCCCGCGCCGGCCGCCGCCGCCTCCTGTTCTAGGGTTTTTGCCCTAGAACGCGGTTTTTCTAACCGACTCGGAAAAAAAGAGAAAAAAAGCAAAAAAAAAAGTCATTCTAACCGCCGCGCCGTCCAGCGCCGCCTGTTAGACTTCGTTGCCTTGGTCGCCGCGCCGTCCAGCGCCGCCTTCCAATGGGCACCGTTTCTCTCCCTCGCTGCCCGGTGATTTTTGATGGTGTTAATTACACCGACTTCGTGTCTCACATGCGCATTCACATGCGTGGTCTTCGTCTCTGGGCGTTCTCTCTGGCGATGTCACCTGCCCGCCTTGCCCTATTCCTCCGACGGAGCCTACGCCTGTTGCATTGCCTCCGACAGCCGATAAGGCTGCTGCTGATGATGAAGCTAACGATGAAGCTGCCTCTGCCTACCAGGAGGCTCTGGATTCCTACAAGGATCGTCTGACCGTCTACACTCAGTGGTACGATGACGACGCTCGGGCTGCTGCTGTCTTCATCGCCAGTGTCCAGCCTCAGTTTTCTTCTGAGGTTGTGGGACTCCCTTCGGCTTTCCAGATGTGGACTCATCTTCGTCAGCGCTACGAGCCCTCTGGTGATGCCCTGTACCTGTCCGTGGTCCGCCAGGAGCACTCTCTTCAGCAGGGTGATGCTACTTTTGACGCTTTTTACGCTCAGAGTTCTGCTGTCTGGCGTCAGTTGGACTCACTTCGCACTGCTGGCTGTCGTACCTGTCCGTGCTGCCTGGATGTACGTGCTGACCTGGAGTTTCAGCGGGTTTACGAGTTCCTTACTTGCCTTCGTCCTGAGTTCGAGCAAAGGCGTGCCCAGCTCCTTGCACGCCACCCTCGTGTCACTCTCCTGGAGGCTCTTACCGAGATACGCGCAGAGGAGACTCGTTTGAGTGGTGCTGGTCTGATGCCACTCCCCTCTGTGCTCGCCGCTCGTCCGCCTACTACACTGCCTCCTCCAGCGGCTACCACAGGTGGTGGTGGCCGTCCTCCGTCTGGAGGTGGCCGTCCTCACTGTTCCTACTGCGACAAGGATGGCCACACCGAGTCCCAGTGCTACAAGAAGAAGCGGCATCTTTCACGCCGTTCTTCTACTGGCACTAGTGCTTCTACGACGACGTCTGCCTCGACTTCTTCAGCAGCTTCTCTCACCGAGCAGGAGATAGCCAGACTTCGACGCCTACTTGCCGCTTCAGGTTCTCCCTCGACAGGTTCTGCAGGTTCTGCTACTGACTCTTCAGGCACTAAGAGACCACCTCCTACACAGTCAGGTACCTCCCCGTGGATTCTTGATTCTGGAGCATCTTTTCACATGACTCCTGATTCTTCCACTCTGTCTTCTATTACACCTCTTGATTCTCTTGTCAGTGTTCTTACTGCTGATGGTACATCTCTTTCTGTCTCTGGTCGAGGATCTCTTAGCAACTCATCTTTTCATGTTCCTTCTGTTGCTCATGTTCCTCGCCTTACCTTGCAGCTTCTTTCTGCTGGGCAAATTACTGACCTTGGTTATCGGGTTATTCTCGACTCTGACTCTTGTTGTGTTCAGGACTGCCACACGGGAGTTCTGGTTGGTTCTGGCCCTCGGCGCCGTGACTCACAGCGTCTCTGGGAGCTTGACTGGCTTCATCTTCCTTCCGCTGCCACCACCGCCGCCAGTCTCTCCGCTTCTGCCACTTCGTCTACCGGCTCTTTCCAGCAGTGGCATCACCGTCTTGGCCATCTGTGTGGATCTCGTCTGTCGTCTTTAGTTCGTCGTGGTATTCTGGGGTCTGTCTCAGGAGACGTGTCTTTAGATTGTCAGGGCTGTAAGTTAGGTAAACAGATTCAGCTTCCTTATCCTCATAGTGAGACTGTGTCTCAGCGTCCTTTTGATCTTGTTCATTCAGATGTTTGGGGTTCGGCTCCCTTCGTTTCGAAAGGGGGTCATCGTTATTATATTATTTTTATAGATGATTTCTCTCGCCACACTTGGATATATTTCATGTCTTCTCGTAGTGAGGCCTTGCTATTTCATGTCTTCTCGTAGTGAGGCCTTGCCTATCTATAAACAATTTGCCACTATGATACACACACAGTTCTCCACTCCTATTCGTGTCTTTCGTGCTGATTCTGCTGGCGAGTACCTCTCTCGTCACCTGCGCAGCTTCCTTGCTGAGCAGGGCACTCTCGCTCAGTTTTCTTGTCCTGGTGCTCATGCTCAGAATGGTGTCGCTGAGCGCAAGCATCGTCACCTCCTTGAGACGGCTCGTGCTCTGATGATCGCCGCCTCTATTCCACCTCACTTTTGGGCCGAGGCTGTTTCCACTGCCACCTATCTCGTCAACATCCAGCCCTCTTCTGCTCTTAAGGGTGCGATCCCTGTTGAGCGTCTCTGTGGTCTTCTTCCTGACTACTCTGCCCTTCATCTGTTTGGCTGCGTTTGCTACGTTCTCCTCGCCCCTCGAGAACGCACCAAACTGACCGCTCAGTCTGTTGAGTGTGTCTTTCTGGGGTACAGTGCCGAGCACAAGGGCTATCGGTGCTGGGATCCTGTTGATCGTCGGATACGGGTTTCTCGGGATGTGACTTTCGACGAGTCTCGTCCATTCTACCCGCGTCCTGCCTCTCCTTCGGCTTCCTCTGTGGAGTCTCTGTCTTTCTTGACCTTTCCAGATACTCCTATATCTGTTTTGCCCTCGTCCACCTGTCCTACTGAGTCTCCACATATTCCCCGTGTGGCCTCTCCGCCGTTGTCGCCGCCTGTGTCGTCTCCTACGACTCCCCAGGCACCTCCCACTATCGTCTACACTCGTCGACCTCTTATTGAGAATATTTCAGATGAGCCATCTTCTCCTGATGTTCCATCTTCTTCTGATGCTCCATCTTCCCCTGATGGGTCATCTTCTCCTCGCTACGCTCTCCGCGATCGCCAGTCGATTCGGCCTCCTGCCCGTTTTGCCTTTGCTGGCGCAGCTACTCGTGAGCCTGTCTCCTACCGGGATGCTGTTACTCACCCTGAGTGGCAGCTTGCCATGGCCGAGGAGATTGCTGCCCTCGAGCGTACTGGTACTTGGGATCTTGTTCCTTTTCCATCTCATTCTCATCCCATCACGTGTAAGTGGGTCTATAAGATTAAGACTCGCTCTGATGACTCTCTTGAGCGCTATAAGGCGCGTCTTGTTGCTCGTGGTTTCCAGCAGCAACATGGTGTTGACTACGACGAGACTTTTGCTCCTGTGGCCCACATGACCACTGTTCGCACTCTTCTTTCGGTGCCGTCTGTTCGCCACTGGTCTGTTTCTCAGCTTGATGTCAAGAATGCCTTTCTTAATGGCGAGTTGCGTGAGGAGGTCTACATGCATCCGCCACCTGGGTATTCTGTTCCTGAGGGCATGGTCTGTCGCCTTCGTCGCTCTCTATGGCCTTAAGCAAGCCCCTCGTGCTTGGTTTGAGCGTTTCTCCTCTGTGGTCACTGCTGCTGGTTTTTCAGCTAGTGATCATGATCCTGCCCTTTTTGTGCACACTTCGTCTCGTGGTCGGACTCTTCTTCTCCTGTATGTTGATGATATGATCATTACGGGAGATGATTCTGAGTACATTGCCTTTGTCAAGGCTCGTCTTAGTGAGCAGTTCCTTATGTCGGATCTTGATCCTCTTCGTTACTTCCTTGGGATTGAGGTTACTTCCACTCCAGATGGTTTCTTTATGTCCCAAGAGAAATATATTCAGGATCTTCTTGATCGCGCCTCTCTCACTGATCAGCGTACTGTTGAGACTCCCATGGAGCTCAATGTTCACCTCCGACTCTCTGACGGCGAGCCTCTTTCGGATCCGACTCGCTATCGTCATCTTGTTGGGAGTCTTGTCTACCTTGCTGTTACTCGTCCGGATATCACTTATCCAGTTCATATTCTGAGTCAGTTTGTTTCAGCTCCCACTCAGGTTCACTACAGTCACCTTCTTCGAGTTCTGCGATACCTTCGTGGGACTATCTCTCGTCGTCTCTTCTTTCCACGTTCCAGCTCGTTACAGCTTCAGGCCTATTCGGATGCTACTTGGGCCAGCGATCCCTCTGATCGCCGATCTATCTCTGCTTACTGTGTTTTTCTTGGTGGTTCTCTTATTGCTTGGAAGACGAAAAAACAGACTGCAGTGTCCCGTTCGAGTGCAGAGGCTGAGTTGCGAGCTATGGCTCTCTTGACAGCAGAGATTACTTGGCTACGGTGGTTACTTGAGGATTTTGGTGTTTCTGTCACTACACCGACCCCTCTTTTGTCAGACAGTACAGGTGCTATCAGTATTGCTCGTGATCCTGTGAAGCATGAGCTCACCAAGCACATTGGTGTTGATGCTTCTTTCATGAGGACTTGCGTGCATGATCAGGTGATTACTCTTCAGTATGTGCCTTCGGAGCTTCAGATAGCGGATTTCTTCACGAAGGCCCAGACTCGAGTACAGCACAGCTTCTACCTCTCCAAACTCAGTGTTGTTGATCCACCATGAGTTTGAGGGGGGGTGTTAGAGATATATGTATAGTTTGTTATTCCCCATTGTTATGAGGGGTTCTTTGCATATTTACCACCTGTACTTTGTGTATATATACCGGCCCATTGGCCTCATATGAATACAAGCGCTATTCATAACACCCCCATCACTTGAGGAAAAGAAAAAGACTGCAAATAGTTGAAACCACTACTTGAGACTATATACATAGTGGAAGGATAAAATTTTATATGATAGTTTCAGCTGATGTGCCACCGTTCTCTCTTCTGATACCACCACATAAGGGTAGCCTCCCCTGTGGGTGCCCTTATACTGCTCTACAGCTCTACCTTTATATGCCTAGTGGGCAAGCAAGGCCATTGATGGGACTTGTATTCCTGGAGATGGCATTGTCATGGCGTCCTGTAGGTGCTTTCACCTCACCCCAACCACTGGTGAGGTGAAGGAGGTTTTCTTAAATAGTTATGCACTTCATGCCCTTTCCATTGATTGTTCTTTTCACTGCCTCTGTGTGCTGTGCTTTGTGTGTGGTATTGGGCAACACTGACATGGCCTCTTACCACTGAACAGTGCATTCTGAGCCTCAAGATCTGATGTGGGAGATGCATGTGTCTGTGATCTGGTTCAGTATGGATGTATCTTTTCACCCTGAAGTAGTGTAGCCATCCACAGAAAGATGCAGAAACTGGCAAGTGGCAATTCAGAATGGCCATTTAGGATTCGGGAGCATATGTATGTCAGCTGCATATCATTTGGTTCAATTATTGCAGTTATATATGTAGGGGGGAATGTACAGTCAGTTCGATGTAGACAGTATTGCACTGTGTTTACATGAGGGCCCCTGTCTTCCGTGCATGTACAAATTAGCATTTGGTCTCTTGTAGTGATTGCTAATTTAGTCTGAGAATGGCTTCAAAAAATGAAAAGCCTGAACATGGTATGCATGCTTTCATGTGGTATTACTGTATTAGGACCCATGTAGAGAAGCAGGTAGCAATACTGCAACGCCAACTTAATTGGCATGTATGTTCACGCTATTACTGGAAGTAAAAGTGAGAGCCATGGTTTACTGCTGAAGATGATAGCACACAGAAGAGTGTTATAGTTGTTAGAGATATATGTATAGTTTGTTATTCCCCATTGTTATGAGGGGTTCTTTGCATATTTACCTCCTGTACTTTGTGTATATATACTGGCCCATTGGCCTCATATGAATACAAGCGCTATTCATAACATGGTATCAGAGTCAAAACTAGGGTTTTGGCTTACCTAGGGTTCCGCGCGCCGTCGCCGACTCTGCACCACCGTCGCCGACTCCCGCGTGCCGCCTTCGCCTCCGCTGTTGCCGTCGGCCGCCGTCGCCGACTCCCGTGCGCCGTCGTCGACTCCCGGCCTCCGCCGTCGCCGGCCCGCTCGGCCTCGGCGTCCGCCCGCTCGGCCTCGGCGCTGCCGCCATCCGTCCCGCCGGTCGAGCCGCCGCTCGGCCTCCACCCGACGCTGCAGGCCCTCCGCGCCGGCCGCTCCTAAGCGCCCGACGCCGCTCCCTCTGCGCCGGCCGCTCCTCCGCGCCCGACGCTGCCGGCTGCTCCCTCCGCCCCGGCCGCTCGCTCAGCGCCGCCGCTCCCACGCGCCGTCGCTCCCACGCGCCGTCGCTCCGCGCCGCCGGCCGCTCCGTGCCGTCTGCGCCGCCAGCGGCCACCGCCGCCGCCTCCTTCGTGTGCGCGTGTGTGCGTGTGTTTCTAACGGGCCGAAGGCCCGTTAAGTTTTAGGGTTTCGAAAAAAAAGAAAAAAAACGTCGTTCTAACCGCCGCGCCGTCCAGCGCCGCCTGTTAGACTTCGTTGCCTTGGTCGCCGTGCCGTCCAGCGCCGCCTACCAATGGACACCGTTTCCCTCCCTCGCTGCCCGGTGATCTTTGATGGTGTTAATTACACCAACTTCGTGTCTCACATGCGCATTCACATGCGTGGTCTTCGTCTCTGGGGCGTCCTCTCTGGCGATGTCACCTGCCCGCCTTGCCCTATTCCTCCGACGGAGCCTACGCCTGTTGCATTGCCTCCGACAGCCGATAAGGCTGCTGCTGATGATGAAGCTGATGATAAAGCTGCCTCTGCCTACCAGGAGGCTCTGGATTCCTACAAGGATCGTCTGACCGTCTACACTCAGTGGTACGATGACGACGCTCGGGCTGCTGCTGTCTTCATCGCCAGTGTCCAGCCTCAGTTTTCTTCTGAGGTTGTGGGACTCCCTTCGGCTTTCCAGATGTGGACTCATCTTCGTCAGCGCTACGAGCCCTCTGGTGATGCCCTGTACCTGTCCGTGGTCCGCCAGGAGCACTCTCTTCAGCAGGGCGATGCTACTGTTGACGCTTTTTACGCTCAGAGTTCTGTTGTCTGGCGTCAGTTGGACTCACTCCGCACTGCTGGCTGTCGTACCTGTCCGTGGTGCCTGGATGTACGTGCTGACCTGGAGTTTCAGTGGGTTTACGAGTTCCTTACTCGCCTTCGTCCTGAGTTCGAGCAAAGGCGTGCCCAGCTCCTTGCACGCCACCCACGTGTCACTCTCCTGGAGGCTCTTACCGAAATACGCGCAGAGGAGACTCGTTTGAGTGGTGCTGGTCTGATGCCACTCCCCTCTGTGCTCGCCGCTCGTCCGCCTGCTACACTGCCTCCTCCAGCGGCTACCACAGGTGGTGGTGGCCGTCCTCCGTCTGGAGGTGGCCGTCCTCACTGTTCCTACTGCGACAAGGATGACCACACCGAGTCCCAGTGCTACAAGAAGAAGCGGCATCTTTCACGCCGTTCTTCAACTGGCACTAGTGCTTCTACGACGACGTCTGCCTCGACTTCTTCAGCAGCTTCTCTCACCGAGCAGGAGATAGCCAGACTTCGACGCCTACTTGCCGCTTCAGATTCTCCCTCGACAGGTTCTGCAGGTTCTGCTACTGACTCTTCGGGCACTGAGAGACCACCTCCTACACAGTCAGGTACCTCCCCGTGGATTCTTGATTCTGGAGCATCTTTTCACATGACTCCTGATCCTTCCACTCTGTCTTCTATTACACCTCTTGATGCTCCTGTCAGTGTTCTTACTGCTGATGGTACATCTCTTTCTGTCTCTGGTCGAGGATCTCTTAGCAACTCATCTTTTCATGTTCCTTCTGTTGCTCATGTTCCTCGCCTTACCTTGCAGCTTCTTTCTGCTGGGCAGATTACTGACCTTGGTTATTGGGTTATTCTCGACTCTGACTCTTGTTGTGTTCAAGACTGCCACACGGGAGCTCTGGTTAGTTCTGGCCCTCGGCGCCGTGACTCACAGCGTCTTTGGGAGCTTGACTGGCTTCACCTTCCTTCCGCTGCCACCATCGCTGCCAGTCTCTCCGCTTCTGCTACCGGCTCTTTCCAGCAGTGGCATCACCGTCTTGGCCATCTGTGTGGATCTCGTCTGTCGTCCTTAGTTCATCGTGGTCTTCTGGGGTCTGTCTCAGGAGACGTGTCTTTAGATTGTCAGGGCTGTAAGTTAGGTAAACAGATTCAGCTTCCTTATCCTCATAGTGAGACTGTGTCTCAGCGTCCTTTTGATCTTGTTCATTCAGATGTTTGGGGTTCGGCTCCCTTCGTTTCGAAAGGGGGTCATCGTTATTATATTATTTTTATAGATGATTTCTCTCGCCACACTTGGATATATTTCATGTCTTCTCGTAGTGAGGCCTTGCCTATCTATAAACAATTTGCCACTATGATACACACACAGTTCTCCACTCCTATTCGTGTCTTTCGTGCTGATTCTGCTGGCGAGTACCTCTCTCATCACCTGTGCAACTTCCTTGCTGAGCAGGGCACTCTCGCTCAGTTTTCTTGTCCTGGTGCTCATGCTCAGAATGGTGTCGCTGAGCGCAAGCATCGTCACCTCCTTGAGACGGCTCGTGCTCTGATGATCACCGCCTCTATTCCACCTCACTTTTGGGCCGAGGCTGTTTCCACTGCCACCTATCTCGTCAACATTCAGCCCTCTTCTGCTCTTAAGGGTGCGATCCCTGTTGAGCGTCTCTGTGGTCTTCTTCCTGACTACTCTGCCCTTCATCTGTTTGGCTGCGTTTGCTACGTTCTCCTCGCCCCTCGAGAACGCACCAAACTGACCGCTCAGTCTGTTGAGTGTGTCTTTCTGGGGTACAGTGCCGAGCACAAGGGCTATCGGTGCTGGGATCCTGTTGATCGTCGGATACGGGTTTCTCGGGATGTGACTTTCGACGAGTCTCGTCCATTCTACCCGCGTCCTGCCTCTCCTTCGGCTTCCTCTGTGGAGTCTCTGTCTTTCTTGACCTTTCCAGATACTCCTATATCTGTTTTGCCCTCGTCCACCTGTCCTACTGAGTCTCCACATATTCCCCGTGTGGCCTCTCCGCCGTTGTCGCCGCCTGTGTCGTCTCCTACGACTCCCCAGGCACCTCCCACTATCGTCTACACTCGTCGACCTCTTATTGAGAATATTTCAGATGAGCCATCTTCTCCTGATGTTCCATCTTCTTCTGATGCTCCATCTTCCCCTGATGGGTCATCTTCTCCTCGCTACGCTCTCCGCGATCGCCAGTCGATTCGGCCTCCTGCCCGTTTTGCCTTTGCTGGCGCAGCTACTCGTGAGCCTGTCTCCTACCGGGATGCTGTTACTCACCCTGAGTGGCAGCTTGCCATGGCCGAGGAGATTGCTGCCCTCGAGCGTACTGGTACTTGGGATCTTGTTCCTTTTCCATCTCATTCTCATCCCATCACGTGTAAGTGGGTCTATAAGATTAAGACTCGCTCTGATGACTCTCTTGAGCGCTATAAGGCGCGTCTTGTTGCTCGTGGTTTCCAGCAGCAACATGGTGTTGACTACGACGAGACTTTTGCTCCTGTGGCCCACATGACCACTGTTCGCACTCTTCTTTCGGTGCCGTCTGTTCGCCACTGGTCTGTTTCTCAGCTTGATGTCAAGAATGCCTTTCTTAATGGCGAGTTGCGTGAGGAGGTCTACATGCATCCGCCACCTGGGTATTCTGTTCCTGAGGGCATGGTCTGTCGCCTTCGTCGCTCTCTATGGCCTTAAGCAAGCCCCTCGTGCTTGGTTTGAGCGCTTCTCCTCTGTGGTCACTGCTGCTGGTTTTTCAGCTAGTGATCATGATCCTGCCCTTTTTGTGCACACTTCGTCTCGTGGTCGGACTCTTCTTCTCCTGTATGTTGATGATATGATCATTACGGGAGATGATTCTGAGTACATTGCCTTTGTCAAGGCTCGTCTTAGTGAGCAGTTCCTTATGTCGGATCTTGATCCTCTTCGTTACTT
The DNA here is from genome assembly GCA_017311315.1 of Dendrocalamus latiflorus. Taxonomy (NCBI): domain Eukaryota; kingdom Viridiplantae; phylum Streptophyta; class Magnoliopsida; order Poales; family Poaceae; genus Dendrocalamus; species Dendrocalamus latiflorus. The sequence goes on from CM029659.1 coordinate 3,860,422, forward strand.
CCTTGGGATTGAGGTTACTTCCACTCCAGATGGTTTCTTTATGTCCCAAGAGAAATATATTCAGGATCTTCTTGATCGCGCCTCTCTCACTGATCAGCGTACTGTTGAGACTCCCATGGAGCTCAATGTTCACCTCCGACTCTCTGACGGCGAGCCTCTTTCGGATCCGACTCGCTATCGTCATCTTGTTGGGAGTCTTGTCTACCTTGCTGTTACTCGTCCGGATATCACTTATCCAGTTCATATTCTGAGTCAGTTTGTTTCAGCTCCCACTCAGGTTCACTACAGTCACCTTCTTCGAGTTCTGCGATACCTTCGTGGGACTATCTCTCGTCGTCTCTTCTTTCCACGTTCCAGCTCGTTACAGCTTCAGGCCTATTCGGATGCTACTTGGGCCAGCGATCCCTCTGATCGCCGGTCTATCTCTGCTTACTGTGTTTTTCTTGTTGGTTCTCTTATTGCCTGGAAGACGAAAAAACAGACTGCAGTGTCCCGTTCGAGTGCAGAGGCTGAGTTGCGAGCTATGGCTCTCTTGACAGCAGAGATTACTTGGCTACGGTGGTTACTTGAGGATTTTGGTGTTTCTGTCACTACACCGACCCCTCTTTTGTCAGACAGTACAGGTGCTATCAGTATTGCTCGTGATCCTGTGAAGCATGAGCTCACCAAGCACATTGGTGTTGATGCTTCTTTCATGAGGACTTGTGTGCATGATCAGGTGATTACTCTTCAGTATGTGCCTTCAGAGCTTCAGATAGCGGATTTCTTCACGAAGGCCCAGACTCGAGCACAGCACAGCTTCTACCTCTCCAAACTCAGTGTTGTTGATCCACCATGAGTTTGAGGGGGGGTTTTAGAGATATATGTATAGTTTGTTATTCCCCATTGTTATGAGGGGTTCTTTGCATATTTACCTCCTGTACTTTGTGTATATATACTGGCCCATTGGCCTCATATGAATACAAGCGCTATTCATAACAATAGTGAAGTAGATCGCACATATACTGACGATAATGCGTTATATATGAGGATTATTTGTATCCATGAATCCATGACTACATAATACATATCTGAAGGAAAACTCAGTTGACACCATGCATATGAAGCTAGCAAGTAACTGTCGTTTCTAACTAACAGTGTTGTGTATTCCATTCTCTAGCTCCCCAGCTTTATGATTTGCACAGTTTTCTGAGACGCAACTAGCCTTGGAACATTTACTCTTTGTTCGAAATGTATGTAGAATGTATAAAGCAACTGCAATACATTATACTCAACGTATATAGAACAAATCATATATCTCATCACCTATCCTGCTTGAATTGACGACTGATCGGTCAATTTCCCCATCTAGGCCTAAATTGCGTGTACAGGCATACACATTGCAATCTTTCTTTACAGGCACTGCATGACTGAGTTATTTAAAACTTGGGTATTAGTGACGACCAGTGACGACGACAGAATCTAGGGTCACAATCTCTAATTTGTGTCGAAAAATATACTTTCTGTTCTGACCCAGAGAAGGGGGGAAATGGAAGGGAGCGTCAGAAAGCCAGAGAAGGGCATGCACAACATGGAAAATGGCTAACATGTTCTGACCCTGGGACATAATACTAAGGCCCTGTTTGGAATGCGGGAATTTTTCCCGATTCCTGCAGGAATTGAACTGTTTCCTGCAAAATTTCTGTGAAATTCCTCTGTTCCAAACAGGCCCTAATAGTTTATTGGGCTCAAACTGCCATCGATCCAGGCCGGAGCGTCGTCGCAGCTGATTCTTTCCAGAACATGAGCAAAAGCGCAGCTCATCCAACGGTAAAAAAAATCGACTGCAATCCTAAAAGAATATGGATGCATTGAAACTCCGTGGAATAAATCAAGCATGCACTTTGCAATGGGACAACAACAACATGTTCAGGGATGCTGATGCACGTTATATATGTATGTATCAGTGTTGGTCAGTAAGTATCATATTATTCTGGACGGCCGGGTTTGCTATTAATATGTTGCCTGATTTTTAGTTCACTCCCAAGTCTCTCTGACCTTTGATTAACTTTGAGGTGTGTGCATGACTGACTCTGATTTTGATTGTTTGCTTATTTAGCGTGGATGTTGGGCGAGAAATCAATTAAATGGTACAGGGGCACCCACGTTGTACGTAGTTTCTTACACACCATGAGTATATGTATGTAGGGGCGGAGCCAGGCTCAGCCCAAACCTCGGGCTGGCGAGCTGGTTTTAGACTGTCTTAGGCTTTTGTTTCTAGACTTTCACACCTAAGTCACTATTTTTTATGGGCTTTGATTTTCAGGTATCGGACTATAGTCCATCTAGCCCGAGGCCTTGTTCCGCCCATGTATGTATGCACTAATGGATGAAGCTAATAAGCGGCACAGCAATGTGCGAGTTTTTTTTGTATGGATGTAATGTATTATATAGAAATCTTGAATTTCTGGAAGATGCAATTTGCCCCATGGAATTGGAATGTGGTAGTACTGAAAAAGCAATCCTTTTGTTCGAGAATGCCTTCTCGCGCTGGAATTTTAGCGGACTGGGTTTACATGGGTAACACTGCGACTTGTTCTTCACAAGTAATTCTGCGTGCTACTTGTCATGATCGCTGTGGACTTGTGTGAGGCATGAAGTGAAGGCACCAAACATGTTCAAATTGTACATGCTACATGCCAAGATAACCATGAAACTTCACTTGCGAGACTTGAAAGACACGGTACATGTCGCCCACAAACCAATGGAACTCATGAACATGCATTACAGTACAACACGGACTTGTAATGGTAATGCATCAATTCATAAATTCTTATTGCAATGTTCATACTTCATACAGACTAACTTGTCAAATTAGTGCATGCTGCCCATCAGACCACACGTCCACACCAACTAGTGCATGCTGCCCGTCCATTGCTGAGGAAGAGAAGCTCCATGACCAGCAGCGGCGGAGGTCCATGCCCCTTCCATCGGAGCAGCGGCAGGAACAACCACCCGCTCACCCCATGCCTGGCTGGCCTGAGGGCGATACAGCAAAGGCGACCAGATCTTCGCGAGATCCTCCAAGAAGGAGGGGTTCGGAGGCAGCCCGAGGCATGGGTCGTAGTTGACGCCGGCGAAGGCGAACGCCCGCGCAGCGAATTCGGCGTTCTTCATCCAGCGGTTGCCGGCCTCGGCCACGACGCCGCGGCGCTGCCTCTCGGCGGCGTCGTTCCTCTCCATCTTCTGGAAGTATTTCTGCGCGTGGCTGGAGATTTGGACCGGAGTCCTGGTGGTGACGAAGTGCTTGGATATGCTCTTCCACTTGCCGCGCCCCAAGACGCTCACCCCTTGGAGAAACAGGCTGCAAGGCCATCCAGGTTGAAGAAGTGCTAGTCAGGTCAGATTGTTGATCGAAAGAACAACCTTTTGTTGAAGAAAGTAATTGGTTACTGGTGATGAAGACGAAGTATGTTCACCAAGAAAAATATTTGAGCTGAGGAGATGATTTTTTTCCTGATTACAAGCAAGAGGTACGCACACACATACCACATACACACATATACGAGTGCGTCCTTTAGCACATATCTAGAAAGATAGAGGTTGAAGATAAATTCATAACCTCATAAAATTTCTACTAAAAACACGCTCGCGTGTGCATAAAGTTGAGCACTAGGATTTGAATCCCGGTGGATGTAATCATATACCCACAAATCCACCACTTCACGAAGAGATGGTTCCATGGAGATGAAATAATTTGATAATTAAGTTTTTTGGTGAATTTTATCTATAATTTAAAATTCTAATTATTTTGACAATGTGTTGGAATAGTACTATATTGATTGTAGAATGGTAAGAGACCTAACTTAAAAGTGATAGACTCTCTCACCTCATAGGCTAACTTTTGGGGTGAAAAGGCTCTTAGGATCTAACAAGTGGTATCATAGTTCGGTTCTAATATCTCTGTTCTAGTGGACACTAGTGTGTGAACGCCTAATGGACTGTGACTCTAAGAGACCGTCAGTGTACGATGAAGGGACTTTAATAGACCGTCGGTGTACGGTAAAAAGACGATGAAGGACTAAGAGTCACCAATTTGTGAAGGATGAGATTGTTGGAATAGTCTCATATTGGTTGTGGAAGGGCAAATCACTTAACTTAAAAGTTGGGAAATCCTTCACCTCATAGACTATCTTTTAGGATGAGAAGGTCCTTACAATCCAATAAAATGTGTGCTTGTTAGTTAAATATGAAAAACTCAAAACTTGTCCATGCGTTTGATTTCACAGTGTGGATGTATATTTATAGCAAAATCCTATTCATGAATAAACATTACATTCGTAACAACCACGATCATCATATATTATATAACCACGCTATGGCAAACAATCGGTTCCTTGAAAAAACCAAACCAAGATAATAGACAATTACTACCGGTTATACACCTTACCAATCAGGGCTATTATAAATTCTTGAAAAAAGAAACCTGGTGTGAATGCTACTAGCTAGAATTTATCAATACTATTTTAATGGAGCATTACATATATCCATGAAAGCGGAAAATGGACCCTATCAAATACATAATTCCTCCGTTCTTCTTACTTGACTTCCTAGAATCCATGTCGTTAAACTTTCTAAAGTTTGACCGCTAATAGATTTAAAACTATTTACATTGGCTATACAAAAATTATATCATTAGATTTACCTTTAAAAATACTTTTATAATATTATAATTTTACCAGTATATCTTAATGTAAAGTTATAAAATAATCGAGATCAAATTCACATCTCAAAAACCGTAAAAAAAATTGAAAATGTCAGGTTAAAAAGAACGGAGGAAGTAGTTCAACAACCGCAAGAAACTAAACCTCCCATTCTCTTGATTAATACCCAACCGCATGCTTAATCACTATACATGAAGATGCGTCATGCATCTCCAAAATAATGCAAAACAAACAAACAAATAAAACACATAATCAGGGAGAAGGATAGCATGCGAATAAAGAAACCTGTGTTCCTCCGTCGTCCATGGCATGCCCTTTCGTGGCACCACGGGTTGCCAATCGGCTTGATTCTCCAGCACCTCCACCTCGTCTTCCTTGACCACCGGCACATCCTGTGTCTCCATCTCCTCTAATGGATAATCAAGCAGCAAGTCCTCTGCATCCAGCATGGCTTTCTCCTCGTCCGAAATCCCAAGGTTGTTACTTATGAAGGCACTCAGAGGGTCAACGTCTCGCATGTCGCCGCCGCCGCCGCTCTTCTCCCGGCTCTGCATCATACGCCTCTCCGCGATGAGCTCAACATGTAGTTCTGTTACCTCTTCTATGGTCTTCCAAGGGAACAATTTAAGAAGATTTTCCACGATGCCATTGTGCTTCGTGCTTGTGTCATCCCTGTTGTTGTTGCTGCTGTTGTCGTTGTCATTGAGAATATTGAGGAGTGACCTAGCTTCTTGTATCTCAGAGGGGGTCCATTCCTCAGCCAATCTTGATTCCATTAGAGACTTCTGAAGACAACACAAAGAGTTAGTAGTATGAAGAGGTTTGGGATGGGAAAACGAGGAGTAGGGCAAAGTATCTATAGGCCATGTGGCGTATCCATTTGTCGCGGCTGATTAATTGGAAACTATAAGTGCTAGTGATATAGCGAATCTTCAATTGTAATATATATATATATATATATATATATATATATATATATATATATATATATATATATATATATATATATATATATATATATATATATATATATATATATATATATATATAGGACGAGTGTTTCATGCACCATGGTGCCTAGGCACCAATATCAATACCCGTTGATTTGCTTCGAGATTCGCAACGTTTGATGTGAGTATCTTCATATATCCATAAAAAAGTATATTTGAGATATCAAACTCCGAAAAAATTTAAATTCAACTTCAGTTTAATTAGTTTGAACTATTTTTATGGTATATACTCACTGTAGTTGCATTGAACTCAAAAGTAGTTCAAACTAGTTTGAACTGAGTTCAAAACTAACTTACCATAAATATATCAAGGGTATAAAACATTTTCATACCCAAACTCAAAAAAATTATCAATCATACACGTGTATCGGATGTTGGTGCCTAGGCACCATGGTGCATTACGTAATTTCCTATATATATATATATATATATATATATATATATATATATATATATATATATATATATATATATATATAAGGGACACCATAGTGTCTAGGCTCCATGAGTGAGACTTTCTATCTATGAGTGAGATTTTCCATCTATGATTAAGACTTTCCATCCATGTTAATGACTTCCTTTCCATATATGCACAAAAAAATGAGTACGTCGAAAAAAATCTACATACCACCTAGATGATCTTAAATACTCATATACTAAACGTACATACTCTCCATTACAGGAGATACTCTCTACGTTGTGTGATACGATATAGGGTGTAGTTACACTCGGGAGTAGAAAAGAGGCTATATATATATATATATATATATATATATATATATATATATATATATATATATATATATATATATATATATATATATATATATATATAATTTTCATTCCCAGACATATAAATTGCCGAGATATAGAAACGGCATAAACATCACTCTCATCAGTCTCGGCCATTCGATCATGATCTAGCATTACAACTTAGATCAATGATAGAGATCTTAAGGGCAAGCCCCAGCGCAACTCGATGGACCGTAGAAGCTTCTCTCACGTATGTTAATAATAGTTTGATGAGCCTTTAACGACAAATAAATGCCATTTCTGCTACCCCTAGCAGGTTCCAAAAACCAGTGGTAAACACCGGTTACCCGTGGGTACCGGGTTTTCAAAACCCGGCTGGTTTTTTAAAATATATATTTAAGTTTGTGACTACATAATATACTTTCTAAATTAGTTTGTACTTTTTTTACTAGATTATTTATTCTATGAGGCTAAATATGCTTCAAAACATCACAAATTCAACTTTTTTTTAGTGTTTTTTGGTTTTCTGGTTTTTTAGTGGTTTCTTTGGTTTTTGGGTGGTAATCGTTCTGGTTACCGGTTCTGAAACATCCCAAATTCAAAATTTAACTGATTTTTGGTTGGGTTTACAGGTTATTGACTGGTAACCATTACCGTCTATCGGACGGTAACACCCCCGGTACCGGGATTTCTAACCTTGACCCCCAAGTCAAGGAAAATTCTATCGTGTCAAAAAAATTTATCGGAGGTCAGTGATACGGCCAGTAACTGCTGGTTACCAGAAATTTCGGAATTTCTCAGCCAATAATTTTGATTTTCTTGATTTTGTGAATTTTTAAATGAATTTTGATAAATCCAAAGTTTTATATAAAATTTTACCAGTCACTGCCAGCAAGGCTGGTAACCGGTGGTTACCGGTGAAATTCCGCCGATAACATTTTCCCTACCCCCAAGGTACGGAATCCGATCCATATATGATAGAAGCAAGACATAGTTCTTACGTTAATACGACATGTGCGATCTTTGGGAGGACATATGAAAATAATTTAGGGTGACTTCACAACTTTCAGTTAATTCAACCGCGCAAACGAGTGTTGCCGCCAACCTCCATGAGCACACTAGGGGTAGATCAGGAAAATACCTGCAGCACTGCAGCTTAGTTCAATTTCAAGATATTTTATCCACATGAGGTGTGATGGTTCCATGGGCATTTCAAGCGCTATATGTTATATTGAGAATACCCCTAATTAAGCTGGGTTGAGTTCTATTATCAGTAGGCGTGTCATGCATAAACAGCACATGCTTCTTTTGTAAGGAAAATATGTATATCTGCTATTACTTAAACACCCTGTGTTACATAAATCAATGATCCATAAATGTAGTGAGGTATATAAATATCTTTTTTTTCTCAAGATATTGCACACTTTAATTTGGCTTCCTGCATTTGAGCCAACGTTGGAGATGGACGGTTGAGCGATGTATTCTGGTCTGCAGATGTCCATGTACGGCTGATCTTTTTTTATTTATTTTTAAATAATCCATGAATCTTTTCTGAAGATTTTCTATGCACTAATGCATGATAGCCGTAAGCAATTAAATTAGGGAGATTTATAAAGTTACCAAACATGCATATATAATTGTAGACACAATATGTTATACATGGTAGCCATGAATCTGGGAACATGGAATGAAGGCACCGAAGATGTATAATTACAGTAAAGAGCTTTTCTACAGTGCACTTGGGACAACTCTAATTGACAGCAACTACAAATTGCATCTAGCCACTGAGTTACTAGGGGTAATACACATGCACTTTTCATTTTAACTCAAAATTATTTATAAAGGTATCATATATGAACTTTATATGTACCCCTAAAAACTAGCCTAATCTAAACAAACACAGCTTAATTTGATACGGTCTCGAGACTCGAGTCTCGACGCCATTGCCTTTGCCTCATCCTTTCTTTCTGTCGTCAATATAGATACATATTCAGCAATAGTTTTGGTGCATACCGAGCATATAATAAGTTCGATCCCAAGAGAACACTAGTGATGAATCATAGAACAATCGTATATACGCATGTAGTATGCTTAAAAGAACAAAAGATCAAACAAAATATTGTCTACAAGCAGAGAAAGATTTGAACTCCAGTGCAGATTATCGCTAAACTAGTAAACTACAATAATTGCATGAAATGTGAGAAATTATAAATAAAATACTATCATCGAATCATGAGCATCTACTGCTAAGGCCATGTGTAATGGTGTGATGTCAGCTGTCTATAAGCCTTACCACATACGATACGAGATGATGTGGAGGAAAGAGGGAAAGCATAGAGAATTGGGCCGTCTATTATGCAGTAGTAGACTGTAACACGGTAAATAAGATATATTGTATTATGAAGAAGCTGTCTATAAAGACATGCAAAAAGATAATCTATTGTATGAGCCGTCTTTAATGCCGTCTATAGATGACATAGATGATATTATAGACAATAGTTATCTATACCATTATACATATCCTAAGTTTCCAGCGTTGTCATCTGGGTGATGCGGTCCTGTAATAATGATGGCATCGAACATATATTATAGTAAAACATGCATAAATAGGTATTGAGAACGTTGTAAGAACTGCGGTATTAGCAAATATTTGAATAAATTTCTAGAATTATAATTAAGTAATAAAACATATTATCAACATATATTAAGTGACAAGAGCATTAAAACAATAATTGCAATATTATAAATCTCTCTCAAGTCATTTAAATATGAAATCATGCTTAACAGGGCTGCTGAAAATAAATGAACAATTAGCTTAATACTCAAATTATTGTTTGTAGTTTGTGCTATCAGATGTTGAGCTGCTCTTGTATTCCACATTTGATGCTTTTGAATGTACTGGGGTGACCGACGCTTGCTATGATTCATTTTCATTGATGGTAGCCAATGAACCAATCTCGTACGTCACATGGAAGATCTCCCTTGATGATGCTTCCTTAGCCTGCAGCATGGTGTCCTAGTAGCTCTCTCTTCTTCGAAAATCACATCATGTGTGATGCATACCTTCCTGGTAGCTGGATCAAATGCATGATATGCCTTTGATCCGCTTTCATATCCAATGAACACCATTAGAGAACTGCGGTCTACAAGCTTGCTTATGTAGCGACCCACCTTCTGTAACATCCTAAAATTTGGATGTTTGAGATTTGGAGTAATTTAAAAACTTTTATTTGCATCTTATTGGCATTTGAATTTTTGGCTCAAAATCTTATTTGGGTTTTCCCGAATTTGGTGCTAAGCAAAATAAAAAAACTGGGAATAAATTTCAAATACAAATAAAATTATGACGATAAAAGATAAGAAATAATTTAGGGGAATTTAAAACTCTAAGAATCAAAATACCAAAAATCTTGGATTCAAATCCAAGTCAATAAAATGAAACCAAGAATTCCATCTTTTAATTTAAATAGCATACAAAAACCCAAGTTTGGACCTCCAAAAATTTATACATATAATTTATAGCAAGAGTTAAATAAAATCTAAAATAGAAGGTTATTACATTTTGTATCAAGATAATTGAGCCAAAACTTGGAAACTCAAAATCAAGATTCAGATTTCAAAAACTGCTTAAACTCCTCATTTTCTCTCATTCTTTTTCCAAAATCCCTCTCTATTACATATGGGTCCAGATCCTTTCCTCTCTCCTCCTTCCTTTCTTTCTCCCCTGCAGCCTACTCTTTTCTTTCTTCTTCCTTGCGTGGTTGCCATGAGCCCACGTCGTCCCCCGCAGAGCGCGTCGACTCCCTCCGTCCTTGCGCTGCCTCGCCAGTGTCGGGTCACCTCGCCGCTCGTCCCGTCCCCTCCGCGCGCCTGCTGTCTCGCAGCCCTGCAGCACCGCCGCCTGCCACCGCCTTAACTCCACCGCTCCTGCAGCAGCGTCACCGCTTGCTCCGCCGCGTCTCTCCACTGTCTCGTCGCCAGCCTCGGGAGCGCGCGCGTGAGATCCTCCCCGGATGCGGTCACTTGCATTGACTCCTCTTCCCGTCCCGTCGCCATCGATGCGCCTACTAGGCTAGGCGGGAGTAGCCCTGCGCCGACCTTGCTCCACCCATGCCCTCTGCGCTCAAGTGCCAGCGCGCGGGAGTAAATCACGCATTCACTTCCCCAGCGCTCCCCTGTCCGAAATGAACCTCAAAAACCTGTAGCTAGGCGTTCCCCCAACACACCCCAGCAGAGTCGCTCTCTCCCGCTTGAATTTTTGCTACCGCCGAGTGCACCTCCGACCACCACCGTCGCTAGCGCACCTCGGTGATTCTCGTCTGGTAATAACCCCTCCCCCGAGTTCCCCTACCTTCCCTAGTGCTCCTGCCGCGTCTGATTGAACTCCCCTGCCCTGAAGATCAATGGCGCACCGTTCGTCCTCAACTCCGGTGAACTCTGTCCGCCGCCGATTTCGGCCACCTCCATCAAATTCCGTTCAACCAGAGCTTCTGCAGGACCCCGTAAGGATGATCCCCTCACCAGTTCGGAGCGTCGTGCCCCCATTCTCCCCGGCACCGTGCGCCTCCCCGCGCCGCCCTCGGCCTCCGTCGCTGGCCCGCCTCGGTCACCCGCCGGTTTCACCGACCGCACTGGTACGCTCCATACAACTCCCTCTTGCCCATGCTCATGCTAATTGGGCTCCCCTTCCTCTTGGCCGTCGCCGCCCCCAAAGCCCCTCCGCGCCCGGCCGCCTCCACCGTCGTCGGCACCCCTCTGCGCCGCCCTGGCCAGAGCCACCACCACTCGGAGCCTCATCACCTCGGGGGCAACCTGTTTTGCCCCGTCCACCGCCCCTGGCCGACGGCCGCGCCGGCGAGCCCTACGGCCTCGACTGCCGAGCGCCTCCCCTGTTCTTCCCTCTGGGCACGCTGCTCGGTCCACCTGGCTCTTTCCCCTCTCTCTGTCCATGGCAGATGGGCCCTCTTGGCTTAAGTTAATTAGTAATCAATGGGTTTGATGCAAACTGTAAACAGAGGGAAGATTGTACTAGCTAGCATGCATAAACACAGAGTCTATAACTTAGAAACGTCAACAAGAATGAAACAACAAGTCCTTCCATATTTAGTAAAAACTATAGAAATGACATTAGAGCTAATTAGTAAAGATTACAAAAATCATAGATGACTAACATAAGTATAAATCATAGCTATTATGTTTAGACAATAGAACTTAAGTAAAAGAAGTATGACTAGTCAGTTTGTCCTCCTAAATTAAAGTATGCTTTAGGTGTACATTGTATGAACCTTGGAGTTAAAATTTGTGAAAGCCCTTTTTGTAGTAGCTAATACAATTCAATTAGCATAAATTCAAATGAAGTGCATATAATCTAGTCGTAGGTATAGATTTGAAGATGTAAATGATAGTGAAAATATATAGTTGGGTCCGCAAGAATAGATCCTAAGTGAAGCTAAAATCATGAAAGATAATAAATGCAGATATATGTATATAACGCACCAGTGACCCTCAGTTCTCCGAGCATCATAAACTAAGTACCCTACCAAAGTACAACTTCGTACGTCTAATAAAAAGAAACCCATGGGTCATTAATCGTTAAAAATGATCTTGCTAACCTACACCTTAGTAAACAAGTTAATATTAGGCCCGCATAAGATAATGTGTCTTTCCTTTGCTGAAAAGTATAGACTATAAAGCCAACTTAATAAATCAACAAATGTATGCATTGAACATATAACACATACCCTAATCCGTAAATGCTAACCCTGAAAAAAAAATAATGTTCAGCCAAATTCATACATATATACCTTAACTCATGGAACTTCCTTCATAAATATAAAATTATAAAAAGAAGAATATTAAATAAAAGACATCGAACCATGATAATTTACAGTCGGCTATGCCTAGCCATAATTGAACTCAAAGCGGAATGTTCAGGCAAACACTCCCTCTGCCATGATACTTCCTTTTTCACTTTACGCCATTCATCATTCCGCTCCAACCCCGTTGACTCCGTCAAATCTCCACGCTCAATCAATCCTACCAGGAATCACCCTTTAACGCATAATAAAATTTAAGTTGAGTTTATTTGGATTTTCTTGAATCTTGTTGAGTTATTTGCATTCCATTGTTTAGCGCGTAATTAGAGATTGGAATTCTGGAGAATCAACGGATCCGGCAAGATGAAGATCCAGAAGTTGGAAGAGAATAGAAGCTCAAGAGAAAGCATCGTATGAGCTCAAGACTGCGGTAAACCATGCCAGGCGAGTCAATACTTTGTTCATGTTGATCCTATGTTTTCTGCAAATTATTTTGTTTTAAATTATCAAATTGCATGCTGTTAATTTATATACAAATACATGCTTAATTTAATATTCTAGTTATGTGCCCATTGTTTACCTTGAATAATATTACCCTCCTTTGGAATATTTGAATGTGTGAACCTTGTCGCCCTAGCAAAATTATAATATTAACCTTTTGAAATTAAGTCCCTAATTATATGCCATGCTTAGTATTGCGTAGATACTCATGGGCGCGAGAGCGCCCAAGCATCACTTTTTAATCCTGAGAAAAATTGGTTGGGCAGTCATGGTGATAATGACTGGTACATTTGATATGATTATTTTACACTCCCAAAATCCCCAACTTGCTTAAATATCTGGGCGGATTGGTTCGAGGGTGTGAGTGTGGTGCAGTGGAAGCACAAAGTGGGTTAGTGGTAGACCGCCCAGATACCACTAAGGACTGAATCTTGTCATGTCAACCCGTGTAAAACAGTACAACCACAAGTCTGTAAAGTACAACTTGGCTAAGTAGACCTATCGAAATCCCGGACTCATCTCACTGGTAGTGGATTGATGGGGTTGTGCTATGGCAAGGGGGCCTGAAGGGACACCAGGTAGGGTGAAGTTTCTCAGTCGTACTAGCGCAGAGGGGAGGGGAGCCCGTACGCTAGTAGCAGTGAGAAACATCCCGTGCAATTAGATGGGACCCATCGCAAATGGGAGAAGCCCATATAGTGGGATGAGAGAAAGGACTAGATACTTTGAAAAGTCACTGTGATGGTCTGCTCAACCACACTTCTAAGGAATCGTGTGGGGCAATGAGTTGATTGTCTCTTGTGGTGAAAGTGTACAAACTCTGCAGAGTCAAAACTATTCGAATAGCCGTGCCCACGGTCAAGGGCGGACATGGGAACTTAACCAGATATAGTTCTATTTCAAAATGTTTTGTGGGTGGGATGGAAAAGTGAAGGGCGAAGGACTGCCTTGGTTTGGAATTGTCCTGGGTGTCGTCCCAGTGGTAAGTTAAGCGGCTATAACGCTGAAGAAATTGCTATATGGTGCAGATGCCATGTAACGGTGGATGGAATCTGAATCGATATTAATAATGTCTTTCCTGGTACATTATGATTTGTTCCAAAATTGCTAAGTCATAGGGCTTTTTAATTAATTGTATTCAAAAGCACTCTACGCAAAACAAAATAGCCCGAGCCTCTCCTTTGTTAAGCTATGCATACTATTTATTTGCATTCTGTGTATTGGCTCGCGGAGCACGGGGTCGGAGTGCTCACGCTCGCTTTTGCGACAATATTCAGAATCAGGAGTCAAATCACCTCGCCTCAGCAACAAGATTGGACCAGCTGGTCGAGAAGATGAAGATGTCAAGGCCTAGGTCGCGAACCTCCAGTTGGCTGCCTGTGGGCATGTCATGAAGGTCCCACCTGTGTGCTTCGTTCTTCCGCTGCTGCAATTTAATGATTTCGGCCTAATCGGCCCATGAGTAAGTCTACTATTAAATTTTACGCTTCCGCATGATATGTATTTTGATATTCATTACTGTAACTGTGAGCACTATCTACTGATCCAGGGAATAGTGCAGTAATCACAGAAGATTCCGGATGGTATAATCTGGGGTCTGACAGCGATGGTATCAGAGCATATCGACTGCAGGTCGTGACCTAGTTAGCCTGGCCGTTAGTTTCATAACTAGAATTATTTCTTAAAAATCTATTTCCAAATATATAAGTAGTGATGCTTATTCTCATCTCTCTTAGATGATTCCTCTCATCCATATGCTGCCCTAGCCGTTTTACTTCTGAAGCTCTCTTACCCCAAAGTTCAAAATGAAGAAAATCCAGTACTACTCTTGTAATTTTCTATGAAAACCCACTTTAGGCCAGGAATCATGATGCTTCACCTTGAATCTTAATTGTTTTATCCTTGGAGGAAACGATAGTGTAAAATTGGGATAAATGAAATGGAGGAGGTTAAATGAATAGATTAACCAGACAGATGAATTAAGTGATTCCTGGAGAAATAGAAAGTGTGAAACTAATTAAAGGATTGCAACACTGATAAATTGTGTAATTCCTGGAAGATTTTTACAATAATGAAAAAAGGGGGTAGGATCGATTGCCAAATGAATTAATAGAGTTTTAAAAAAAAATTGGAGATATGATAACAGCTATCGGAGTACAGGCTTGATTAATAACATTATTCCTGGAAGATGTTCATGATAATGAATTAATTCGGAGGTTGTCAATGAAGATTTAGGCGGTTACTAGAGGAGCTACTATGATTTTGAATACAATCTTGGATTATTAGGAGGTCACGATACGAAAGTCATGAGTGGATAAAAAAAACTAGATCTTCATAGGATTGGAAAGCTGATTAAATTGGCAATTGACGAACCTGAGATTGGATTTATAAAGATGTGGTGGACATTCAGATTCATATAAGAATTTGGTGATCTCGATTGGACAAAAATTTGGGAGATGCAATAAAAAAAATACTTGATTGGTGGGTTCAGAGTAAGGATATTGGATTTTCAATAGACTGTAAAGATGAGAAGTTTACCAATAATGAATCCAAGATTGGGATTATACATACATAGTGAAATACGAGATTTAATTCACAAATTTATGTTGGAAGTACAGAGTTAGGCGAGAATTAGATAACCATGGCTGGATTAAGGAAATGGTGAATGACACAATGCAAAAGAGTATGGTCGGTGGAACAAATAAATGATGACACTTGCTGACTGGAGTTTTAGACAGCAATAATACCGTGACTAAATAATAATAATAAAAAAAGAGGATAGTCTAGGTGCACTTTGTGAAAGTGGAGGTTAAACTATTAAGGTCGTTGGATTCTAAGCCTTATGTATAAAAGTCGTATGGGAGTGAGTCAATTCATTGATGGATATTTGAACATTAAAAGAGATTAGCATACTTTGACAAAAAAAGGGTATTATAAGGTTTTGTATTAAAGAACAAAAAAAAATATATAAATATAATACAAGAATGAGTACGGATATAAATCAAATTACCTCTGAGTACTTTTCTATCTTTCCATCGATTTCAAAAAGGAAAATTTTGGTTTCCCTTCTCTTACCATTGCTCCAAAAATACAAGATTAGGATTGTCGAAGATGTTCCGGGAGATAAAGTGGTTTCGTTTTAAACGAGCTATGCAGATGAACCCCGTTCCCCTTATGTGTGTCCCCCGCATAGACGCTGTATTGTTGCAAGATTTTTGTTGGTCCCTGTGCACTGTCTTCTTGCCCTCGGGCGCCCTACTTCGCAGTCACAGGAAAAACTTGCTTTTAAAAATTTGTGTGGCTCAGAATCACTCCAGTTTCCTGGATGTGCTTCTTTAAAATTTGAATGGGTTTGGATTACCTTATCCCCGCGATACTATCCTTACCCCATGCTATTCCCTCTCACCTCTTGCTGAAAACCCCATCGGATCCAAAGGACGAAACAAGAAGTAACCCAAAACCAGGGCAATCCAGAAGAAGTGAAGACTCTGCAACCTTCCAGTATTTAAAGAAAACAACATCACTGTGAAGAAGACCACCGCTAGGAGAGTGTCCACTGGGCGAGGTCTCCCATTCCTGCGAAGAACAAGACTCTTGCCCCAAGGTTGCTCCTTGAATCTATTGCAGACCAAGGCAACCAAAGTACAACTGGTGAGTCACCAAATCGCCACAAGACCCATTATGCCTGGAACTAGAAGAGACGAATAATGACTAATGATACCCATTTTAAGGGGGGTAGCACTAAGAGACAAAATGTTGAAGAACTACCACGATGTATGCTTTGGAGGTGCAACACCCTGGACTCAGAGCTAATCGAGCCAGTACGAGAAGATTTGCAAAACCGGAAGGCTTACAGTGATAAGAACAAAAGACCACCATATAGATATGTCCATCGTCACCTCTGTATTCCTAAAGCCCTCTATCCCTAGGGTACAGACAATGAAGTTCTACAACCATATGTCCAATCGACGATGCAACTACTCCACTCTACGATGACATGAAGACGACAATGACAAAGAGCAAATACATGAGAGTCTATGACCTATCCAGGAAAACAAGGTTTCTCTCTTCCCCTTTTGACTTCTCCAAGTTCGAACCCCTATTGTGCAGCTTTTCGTCTCTCTGTGAGGCTAAGGAACTATACGTCGGGCAACACCCCAAAACCTATTGCTAGCCAATATAACCCATCTCCATTCTTTCTGCTCTACCGGAATCTCGGGGTCGAGATTCTTTTTAAGGGGGGTAGGTTTGTAACATCCTAAAATTTGGATGTTTGAGATTTGGAGTAATTTAAAAACTTTTATTTGCATCTTATTGGCATTTGAATTTTTGGCTCAAAATCTTATTTGGGTTTTCCCGAATTTGGTGCTAAGCAAAATAAAAAAAACTGGGAATAAATTTCAAATACAAATAAAATTATGACGATAAAAGATAAGAAATAATTTAGGGGAATTTAAAACTCTAAGAATCAAAATACCAAAAATCTTGGATTCAAATCCAAGTCAATAAAATGAAACCAAGAATTCCATCTTTTAATTTAAATAGCATACAAAAACCCAAGTTTGGACCTCCAAAAATTTATACATATAATTTATAGCAAGAGTTAAATAAAATCTAAAATAGAAGGTTATTACATTTTGTATCAAGATAATTGAGCCAAAACTTGGAAACTCAAAATCAAGATTCAGATTTCAAAAACTGCTTAAACTCCTCATTTTCTCTCATTCTTTTTCCAAAATCCCTCTCTATTACATATGGGTCCAGATCCTTTCCTCTCTCCTCCTTCCTTTCTTTCTCCCCTGCAGCCTACTCTTTTCTTTCTTCTTCCTTGCGTGGTTGCCATGAGCCCACGTCGTCCCCCGCAGAGCGCGTCGACTCCCTCCATCCTTGCGCTGCCTCGCCAGTGTCGGGTCACCTCGCCGCTCGTCCCGTCCCCTCCGCGCGCCTGCTGTCTCGCAGCCCTGCAGCACCGCCGCCTGCCACCGCCTTAACTCCACCGCTCCTGCAGCAGCGTCACCGCTTGCTCCGCCGCATCTCTCCACTGTCTCGTCGCCAGCCTCAGGAGCGCGCGCGTGAGATCCTCCCCGGATGCGGTCACTTGCATTGACTCCTCTTCCCGTCCCGTCGCCATCGATGCGCCTACTAGGTTAGGCGGGAGTAGCCCTGCGCCGACCTTGCTCCACCCATGCCCTCTGCGCTCAAGTGCCAGCGCGCGGGAGTAAATCATGCATTCACTTCCCCAGCGCTCCCCTGTCCGAAATGAACCTCAAAAACCTGTAGCTAGGCGTTCCCCCAACACACCCCAGCAGAGTCGCTCTCTCCCGCTTGAATTTTTGCTACCGCCGAGTGCACCTCCGACCACCACCGTTGCTAGCGCACCTCGGTGATTCTCGTCTGGTAATAACCCCTCCCCCGAGTTCCCCTACCTTCCCTAGTGCTCCTGCCGCGTCTGATTGAACTCCCCTGCCCTGAAGATCAATGGCGCACCGTTCGTCCTCAACTCCGGTGAACTCTGTCCGCCGCCGATTTCGGCCACCTCCATCAAATTCCGTTCAACCAGAGCTTCTGCAGGACCCCGTAAGGATGATCCCCTCACCAGTTCGGAGCGTCGTGCCCCCATTCTCCCCGGCACCGTGCGCCTCCCCGCGCCGCCCTCGGCCTCCGTCGCTGGCCCGCCTCGGTCACCCGCCGGTTTCACCGACCGCACTGGTACGCTCCATACAACTCCCTCTTGCCCATGCTCATGCTAATTGGGCTCCCCTTCCTCTTGGCCGTCGCCGCCCCCAAAGCCCCTCCGCGCCCGGCCGCCTCCACCGTCGTCGGCACCCCTCTGCGCCGCCCTGGCCAGAGCCACCACCACTCGGAGCCTCATCACCTCGGGGGCAACCTGTTTTGCCCCGTCCACCGCCCCTGGCCGACGGCCGCGCCGGCGAGCCCTACGGCCTCGACTGCCGAGCGCCTCCCCTGTTCTTCCCTCTGGGCACGCTGCTCGGTCCACCTGGCTCTTTCCCCTCTCTCTGTCCATGGCAGATGGGCCCTCTTGGCTTAAGTTAATTAGTAATCAATGGGTTTGATGCAAACTGTAAACAGAGGGAAGATTGTACTAGCTAGCATGCATAAACACAGAGTCTATAACTTAGAAACGTCAACAAGAATGAAACAACAAGTCCTTCCATATTTAGTAAAAACTATAGAAATGACATTAGAGCTAATTAGTAAAGATTACAAAAATCATAGATGACTAACATAAGTATAAATCATAGCTATTATGTTTAGACAATAGAACTTAAGTAAAAGAAGTATGACTAGTCAGTTTGTCCTCCTAAATTAAAGTATGCTTTAGGTGTACATTGTATGAACCTTGGAGTTAAAATTTGTGAAAGCCCTTTTTGTAGTAGCTAATACAATTCAATTAGCATAAATTCAAATGAAGTGCATATAATCTAGTCGTAGGTATAGATTTGAAGATGTAAATGATAGTGAAAATATATAGTTGGGTCCGCAAGAATAGATCCTAAGTGAAGCTAAAATCATGAAAGATAATAAATGCAGATATATGTATATAACGCACCAGTGACCCTCAGTTCTCCGAGCATCATAAACTAAGTACCCTACCAAAGTACAACTTCGTACGTCTAATAAAAAGAAACCCATGGGTCATTAATCGTTAAAAATGATCTTGCTAACCTACACCTTAGTAAACAAGTTAATATTAGGCCCGCATAAGATAATGTGTCTTTCCTTTGCTGAAAAGTATAGACTATAAAGCCAACTTAATAAATCAACAAATGTATGCATTGAACATATAACACATACCCTAATCCGTAAATGCTAACCCTGAAAAAAAAATAATGTTCAGCCAAATTCATACATATATACCTTAACTCATGGAACTTCCTTCATAAATATAAAATTATAAAAAGAAGAATATTAAATAAAAGACATCGAACCATGATAATTTACAGTCGGCTATGCCTAGCCATAATTGAACTCAAAGCGGAATGTTCAGGCAAACACTCCCTCTGCCATGATACTTCCTTTTTCACTTTACGCCATTCATCATTCCGCTCCAACCCCGTTGACTCCGTCAAATCTCCACGCTCAATCAATCCTACCAGGAATCACCCTTTAACGCATAATAAAATTTAAGTTGAGTTTATTTGGATTTTCTTGAATCTTGTTGAGTTATTTGCATTCCATTGTTTAGCGCGTAATTAGAGATTGGAATTCTGGAGAATCAACGGATCCGGCAAGATGAAGATCCAGAAGTTGGAAGAGAATAGAAGCTCAAGAGAAAGCATCGTATGAGCTCAAGACTGCGGTAAACCATGCCAGGCGAGTCAATACTTTGTTCATGTTGATCCTATGTTTTCTGCAAATTACTTTGTTTTAAATTATCAAATTGCATGCTGTTAATTTATATACAAATACATGCTTAATTTAATATTCTAGTTATGTGCCCATTGTTTACCTTGAATAATATTACCCTCCTTTGGAATATTTGAATGTGTGAACCTTGTCGCCCTAGCAAAATTATAATATTAACCTTTTGAAATTAAGTCCCTAATTATATGCCATGCTTAGTATTGCGTAGATACTCATGGGCGCGAGAGCGCCCAAGCATCACTTTTTAATCCTGAGAAAAATTGGTTGGGCAGTCATGGTGATAATGACTGGTACATTTGATATGATTATTTTACACTCCCAAAATCCCCAACTTGCTTAAATATCTGGGCGGATTGGTTCGAGGGTGTGAGTGTGGTGCAGTGGAAGCACAAAGTGGGTTAGTGGTAGACCGCCCAGATACCACTAAGGACTGAATCTTGTCATGTCAACCCGTGTAAAACAGTACAACCACAAGTCTGTAAAGTACAACTTGGCTAAGTAGACCTATCGAAATCCCGGACTCATCTCACTGGTAGTGGATTGATGGGGTTGTGCTATGGCAAGGGGGCCTGAAGGGACACCAGGTAGGGTGAAGTTTCTCAGTCGTACTAGCGCAGAGGGGAGGGGAGCCCGTACGCTAGTAGCAGTGAGAAACATCCCGTGCAATTAGATGGGACCCATCGCAAATGGGAGAAGCCCATATAGTGGGATGAGAGAAAGGACTAGATACTTTGAAAAGTCACTGTGATGGTCTGCTCAACCACACTTCTAAGGAATCGTGTGGGGCAATGAGTTGATTGTCTCTTGTGGTGAAAGTGTACAAACTCTGCAGAGTCAAAACTATTCGAATAGCCGTGCCCACGGTCAAGGGCGGACATGGGAACTTAACCAGATATAGTTCTATTTCAAAATGTTTTGTGGGTGGGATGGAAAAGTGAAGGGCGAAGGACTGCCCTGGTTTGGAATTGTCCTGGGTGTCGTCCCAGTGGTAAGTTAAGCGGCTATAACGCTGAAGAAATTGCTATATGGTGCAGATGCCATGTAATGGTGGATGGAATCTGAATCGATATTAATAATGTCTTTCCTGGTACATTATGATTTGTTCCAAAATTGCTAAGTCATAGGGCTTTTTAATTAATTGTATTCAAAAGCACTCTACGCAAAACAAAATAGCCCGAGCCTCTCCTTTGTTAAGCTATGCATACTATTTATTTGCATTCTGTGTATTGGCTCGCGGAGCACGGGGTCGGAGTGCTCACGCTCGCTTTTGCGACAATATTCAGAATCAGGAGTCAAATCACCTCGCCTCAGCAACAAGATTGGACCAGCTGGTCGAGAAGATGAAGATGTCAAGGCCTAGGTCGCGAACCTCCAGTTGGCTGCCTGTGGGCATGTCATGAAGGTCCCACCTGTGTGCTTCGTTCTTCCGCTGCTGCAATTTAATGATTTCGGCCTAATCGGCCCATGAGTAAGTCTACTATTAAATTTTACGCTTCCGCATGATATGTATTTTGATATTCATTGTTGTAACTGTGAGCACTATCTACTGATCCAGGGAATAGTGCAGTAATCACAGAAGATTCCAGATGGTATAATCTGGGGTCTGACACCTTCTTCACGTGTACTACGCATCCAAAGATGCGCATGTGGTGTATCGCTGGCTTCTTCTTACTCCATGCTTCATACGGGATCATTCCAATCACACTTTTGGTCAGCGCCTAATTCAAGATATAAATAACAGTTGTTATGGCTGCTCCCCAAAATTCTATAGGCACATTTATGCTTTTCATCATACTACGTGCCATAGCTACCACCATTTGATTTCTTCACTCAACAACCCCATTTTGCTGAGGGGAATAAGGGGCTGTCAAGTACCTTCTAATCCCCGTCTGCTCGTAATAAGTGGTGAACTCATCTTAACCAATTTCACCTCCCTGATCGGTGCAAAGTGCCTTCAACTTTGTGTTTGTTTCAATCTCAATAGCCATCTTGATCTTTCTATAAGCTTAAAACACATCACTTTTGGATTTCAGCAGTACAATCCACATGTATTTGCTGTAATCATCTACTGATAGTAGGAAGTATTTGTTTCTAGCTGGCGTGTGGGGAGAAATTGGTCCACAAATGTCATTGTGCACTAGTTCCAAGACTTGCTATGAAATTTGTCATTTGCGGAAATAGTGTGCGTCGTTGCTTTCCAACGAGGCACTCATCACATATTTGTTCCACATAACTCACCACCGGAAGACCATCCACTAGTCCCTCCTGGCCTAGTTTTGCAAAGTTTGAAAGTTCATATGCCCAAAGTGCCCATGCTAACTCCAGGCTTCAACATCAAGTCATGCCAATAAGCATACTAGATGTGTAGGGTCAAGGTTAAGGACATACAATCTGTTTCAAGCCCTCTTGACATGAATTAACAAGCACTTCTGCCAATCGAACACATGCAAATGACCTTCTTCTATCACAACCTTGCACCCACACTCCTCGAGCTGACCCAAGCTAATGATATTGCTTGTCAGCTCTGGGATGTAATATAAATCCATCAACACCTTGTGCTCATTGGTATGTCCTTCCATCAGTACAGTGCCATGGCCACTAATCGTCACAATAGATCCATCCCTGAATCTTACTGTGCCGCAAATCGACGTGTCTAGCTTAATGAACTGCTTCCTACATTCGGTCATGTGGTTACTCGCTCTCGTGTCCAGGTACCAAACACTTTTGTTCTCATTGTCATTCACTCCACGATGGAGTTGAACCTTTTCTTCCACGAGACATACTGCATCCGTGGTGGTAACCTCCTTGGTTTCCACTAATTCACACACCTCGAGCATCAACAATGCTAGTGAATCATCCCCCTTCTCTGCCATGTATGCCTTTTCTTTCTTGGGTTTATTGCAATCAGATATAAAGTTCCCAAACTCTGAATAATTGAAACACTGAATCTTTGATATGTCAAACTTACGTTGAAGTTTTCTATCAGCAATCGCTCCACGCTCTCTTCCTTGGTTGCGGCCTCACCCTCGACCACCGTTGCGACCACCGCCCCTCCTCACATCACCGCTAGAGCCTTTGCCACTTTTCTTTTCATTTTTGGCTAGGGCCTCCCATTGAGCATGAGAGAGCATTAGTTTCTCCTCCTCCTTGCAATGACGATGCCCCTTCTGACTCTCCTCGAACACCCTCAGGCATCCAATTGCCTATATCAAGGACATCTTCGACACATCTCCAAAATGTTCAGTTGTGCTCATGATCTGAAGATATCTGTCAGGAACATCACTAAATAGCCTCTCAATGACTGCGAAATCCTACAGATTGACGCCAAGAGATCGGATTTCACCTACTAGGCTGGTGAGTTTTTGAGAGAACTCACCAATGTTTTCTGAATCCTCCATGATTAGCCGGTCAAACTATTATTTCAGCACCTGATCTCTTGCCTTTTTGACATGATCTTCTCCAATGCGCATCTCCCTGATGGCATCCTATGCCTCTTCTGCGGTTTCTTTCTCCACGATAGCCATCATCATGGCATCTGGCATCCCCTAGGAGATTGTGGCCAAGGTGTCCTGATCTTTCTCATCTTCGACTAGTGCTTCGTCTTCAATCGTCGCCCACTCTCCGAGTGAACGCATTATGATCTTCATCTTCATGGCCCACATACCGTAATTTGTGTCGTTCAGCAAAGGATACTGAATTGGCACAAGCCCTCCTCTTGCCATTACTCATGGTGACGACTTCTTCTCTGAGGAGCTGTCGCCCACCGCAACTTTCTTATATGGGATCTTATCGTCCATTGCAACCAAGCTCTATACCAAATGTTAGATTAACACACATGTTTCAAAGCCGGAGCAAAGAACACAAGGCGCTGCTTGCAAAATACACTTTACAGGACAATGAATAGTTTGCCCAGCAAAACCAAACAAAACGTGAACAAAGAGGAGAATAGAGGTGTTTTGCGGTGTGATCCAACCACACCTTTTCGGGGATTTTCTCCTTATATTAGCACACAACTTGCTAAAACAAATTCACCTAGTTTTCAGGCTTACACGGATAGATTACCAGAACATAAATATAACCTACCAACCTAATCATGCCGAGATCTACAAACGGAAGATATGCTAAAAGATAACATGACGCAACCAGCTTAAAACTAACAAAACACACTCTACTTGTGCCACATTGTCTTCAACAAGGTTGCCATCTTTTGGAGGCTAAAGCTAAACAACACCTACATGTTGTTCATCCATTGTCCAGCAGGAAGACAACCTCCTTGTTGACCATCAGGCACAAAGTTCCCTGCCCCCTCCATTTGAGCTGCAGCAGAAACCACCATTTGCTGCTCACTCCATGCCGACTGACTTGCTTGGGGACAGTCCAGGATAGGCGACCAAAACCGAGCAAGGTTGTTCATGGTGGCAAACGTCTTTGCCGGAGCCTGGCCCAAGGTCGGGTCGTGGTTGGCGCCGGCGAAGTCTAGCGCTTGCCAGCTGTTCTCCGTCATCCATGGGTCGGCGTCGTGGAGCCCGACGTCGTTGATGCTGTAGCGCTGCTTCCCCGACGCGCTGCTCTCCAGCCTCCTGAAGTACTTTTGCGCGTGGCTCGAGACTTGGACCGGAGTCCTGGTGGTGACGAAGTACTTGGATATGTTCTTCCAGTCGCCGCGGCCGTAGACACGCAGCCCGCGGAGAAAGAGCCTGAGTGACGGGGTTCAAGAGGAACTAGTTAGTTTACTTGTTGATTGAAAGAGCGAATGATTAATTGTTGTTTTATTGAAGCAGCAATCTTTTGGGAGATGTTGAAGAAACTGAATTTTTTCCTGAGATATTGAAGCAACTAAATTGATTGCTGGTTTTGGAGAGGTAGTACATATGTTCTCCCAAGAAAAAAGTTTGAAACTTAGTAAATGGAATAGTTTGAGAACTAAAAAATTTAGAGAATTTTCATCTAGAATGATATGTACAAATTTCTAATCATTTCAACAACACTTGTTTATTTTTCTTGATTTTATGGTATCTGACATATGTATAGCAAAAATCTATGCATGAATAAACATTTCATAATTACTACGGTCCTATTGACATTCATAACCATGACATATTTTGTAACCATAATCATGAAGTTATTTTTCTATGGCAAAAAAACGTACTACAAGTATCTTACCGGTTAAGACCAGTAGTACCAATGGCGTTGGGATTTAATTAGTGATGTTTTTGTGCCAGATTTACAACTTCCTCTTATTTAAGGTCAATGCAAAAAAAAAAAACTTGGCAACACAGGGAGGGGGGGTCACCATCAACTACACACACACACACACCCCCCTATAGGGGATTGTATTTCCGACAGAAATGGAAATAGGATCTTGTCCATATATACTATACATGATGTACAATAACAGCAAAAACTAAACATCCCCATCTCATACTAATCAATACCCACAACATGCTTAACTACTATATTTACATGAAAGATACATCATGCATCTCTAGAGGAGTGAATAATAAACAACAAATAAAAACTTAATGATAAAGAAGGATAGCAAATTAAGCACCTGTGTTCCTCCATGGTCCAATACCTCCCTGTATGTGGTGCAACCGGTTGGTGTACGGCCTTGTTCTCCAACACGACCACTGGCTTGCCATCCATCTTCATGATACCCCTCTCTTCTGATTCTGATGGGCAATCAAACACCAAGCCCTTGTCGCCCATGGCTTCCTTCTCCTTCTCCTCCGGCATCCCAAAGTTATCATTCATGAGGCCGTTCACAGCGTAGACATCATCTACGTTACTGGCACTAGTCTCCCTCTGCCACTTCGTCATATGCATCTCCACGAAGAGATCGACGTACAAGTTTGTTACCTGCTGCATGGTCTTCCAAGGGAACCGTGCATGGAGCACATCCACGATGTGGTTGTGCGTCTTGTTCCTGTTGCTGCCATCTTCGTAGCTACCATTGTTGCAGAGGCTGGCGATGAGTGACCTTGCCTCCTCTATCTCAGAGGAGGTCCACTCCTGGTTGAATCTTGGATCCATGGGATAGAGAGTTGAACACTACAAAATAGTGAGCAGTACGAAGAAGGTTGGGAGATGGGGAGAATGATGAGTAGGGCAGGGTATTTATAGCCTGGCAGTGTGGCAGATGTATTTGTGTGTTGGTTAATCAGTGTCTTTAATTGCTATTGAAATAGTAGATCTACAATCATACAATCCAAGATATTGAGTCTTGCAAATTTTTATATCTAGTAACAACATAAAGACTCTGGCGCCATTAATTAGTTTGACCTAGCACCGACCACTTAGACCGATGTGAGCGAGACATTGAGGTTCTCGATCAACAGTTCTCGTGAGGTATTAAGATCTTTTCCATTATATATGCCAATCATAAACATTTAAAGCACGATCAAACGGTTTAGTTAATTAAGGAGCCTATAACAGCGTATAAATGTCATTTCTAACCCAAGGCAAGGGATCCGATTTCACTGTCAAAGCAGCAATCCCTACGTTGATGGTCCGTACGTACGTACGTACGGGCGCAGTAGGTTCAAGCGTAAGCGCTTGACATGCATATCGGCACGTATGCAGCTTCTTACATATGACCCCTTTGACGAACATTTATATGGAAGCTACTGAGGTTGACCTGAAGTGTCAATACAACATTCGACTATTTTTGAGGATAAAAACAGTCAGATTTTGATCCGTTAGATGGAGATCTAACGCCCTAGATCATTTTTTTTGGAAGGGTGTCATTTTTTTGGAGGGAGACTTGTATGGGTGGATCTGCTGGATAGAGATCTAACGCCTCAAATCAATCTGACTGTTTTTGTCTTTAAAAACAGTCGAATGTTTTATAGACATACACAATAAACAATCATCGCATAATGCCTCCGTGGACACACACAGACTAGAGACAACACCTGCAGCCTAGTTTAACTTTAAGATTTGGTGCAGATGCAGCATGAGGTGTGATGCTTGGCTTCACGCTTACATGTGATAGAGAACACGTGTGGATGTGCATGCATGCTCCTGCCATCGCTCTTCTTTCTAGAGTAGTGCAAAACCCATACCACCATTGCCGCCGCCCTAGCTCCCTTCAGCCCACTGAATTCTATCACCGTCAACCTTGGCCCTGAACCCATCCATGGAGTTTTGTGCGTACCATATAACGACTCGACATGCATGCATGAACGTGAGCATGCACGTAGTTTAATAGTCAACGGTTGACGACGGATGTTGTTCTTGGTTCTTTTTTTTTTAAATTTCATGGAAAGGTTAGGTTCTAATAAATAATGATCCATGAATGACACGCGGGTGCACCGATCTTTTTCTCGAGATTTTCTCTGTGATATATCACGCACATTAATTTGGTGTGTTACGCAAACGTTAGCATATCTGCACACAAACCTGTGCAGTTGACAAACGAATGGTTGCATATATGTTCGTACGATTGCGTTGATCGATGCGTGCATCGTCAACCGCAGTCCTCAAATGACCTTTGCTTTCAAAATCAAACGTTGTAAATACTCTCATTAGTTGCCAGGTTAATTGGGAGATTCGGCTCGACAGGAGCCGTCAACACTTTAGATATCTACAAGTACCTCCTGTGACTAGCATGTTGGGAGAGACAGAGACAGAGAGAGAGAGAGAGAGAAGCATGTAGCTAGGAGTATTGATTTTCACCTGATTATTTTGAAGGAAAGGAATTGCACTAGATTTCAAGAAATAAAGAAAACAGATTATAAAAAAATTAAAACATTGGCAGCATAATTAACTTGATTTCGTTGATGAATAATAAGCTAGCCATGCATCAATGCTCACACCACGCATAGCCACCGCCGCTCCCTAATTAAGCATGCATGCAAAATGCAGAATTCAGTCATGGTTGCCTGAGCTAGCTAGCGCCCCCCCCCCCCCACACATATATATAGAGCATATCTAGTGCTACTGTACTATTGATTGCTAACATGCTAATACGAACGTTGGCCGTTTGATCTAGAGTGAACAGTCACGATTCATGCCGGTAGAAGGTCACTCTTTACTTATGCATTTTGCGTTTACACCCCCGCCTGGTTGATTGCAATTGCGAATATGTCCTTCGGTCATTCCCTTCTTCCTCATCGAAGGCGTCGCTATGGGAGATTTTCCTCCGCGGCGCCCTCCTTCCCCCTCCCGATCACTCATATCCATCTCCTCGCATTCGTCCCCAGTGTCGCCCTCCCCGGCCTCCCTCACTGTCCTCCCCAGCGCCCTCGCTGTCCTCCCCCGGCACCGCCCCACCACCGCCCTCGGCCTCCCTCCACCCCCTCCGACCTCCCTCAGCGCCACCCCCCGCCTCCCTAGCGTTGCCTCTCGGCTTCCTCGGTGCCACCCCTCCTCCATCCGCGCCTCCCCTCCCTGACCACGCACTGCTTCGACCACGGCGCTTGGTCGAAGTCGCTGTGGTTGGGGAGGGGGAGGGGAGGCGCTCGGGGAGGCCGGAGGGAGCAGCGCTGGGGAAGACTGGGGGCGGAGCTAGGGGAGGCCGGGGGGCAGCGCCGAGGGAGGCTGGAGGGGGACAGCACTGGGAGAAGCTAGGGAGAGAGCCAGGGAAGTGCCGGGGGAGGTCGGGGGCAGCGCCGAGGGAGGCCGAAGGGGGCAACATCAGGGAGGGAGTCAGGGGGAGGCACCGGGGGAGGAGCTTGAGGAGGGGCGGCGCCGGGAAGGGAGTCGGGCAAGTGCCGAGGGAGGCTGGAGGGGGCAGCGCCGGGGAGGGAGTCAGGTGGGGGGAGGCGCCGGGGGAGGAGCTCAGGGAGGGGCGGAGCTCGAGGAGGGGCAATTCCTAGGGAGGGATGAGCTAACTCTTATGAGTTGTAACTCAAGGCAAAGGAGCGGCAGGGGGTTTCTTACAAATAAGCATAAGTCATCCGGTGGTTCCCACCCGCCTAGATCGTGCTCGTCAGGCTAGGATTCAACGGTCTTGGGCATTTGTTAGCATGTTAGCACCCAAATGGGCATTA
Source organism: Dendrocalamus latiflorus (assembly GCA_017311315.1). Taxonomy (NCBI): domain Eukaryota; kingdom Viridiplantae; phylum Streptophyta; class Magnoliopsida; order Poales; family Poaceae; genus Dendrocalamus; species Dendrocalamus latiflorus. The sequence goes on from CM029659.1 coordinate 3,889,584, forward strand.
GTACTGGATATGCTCTCGTATACATACAGACATACACACACATAAATACATACATACACACACATACGTACGTACATATGCACATACATATATATACACATACATACATACATATATATATACACACACACACATACACATACACATACACATATATACATATACATATACGCGTACATACATACATACAGTTGCATTCTTCTGCACCTGTGTGTACCGGAAAGTTACTGCCGTGTGTGAGTGAAGTTACTGCCAAACATATGTAGAGTTACTATCAGTTGTAACACTATAAAACTAACAGTAACTCTACATGTGTTTAACAATAACTTCACTCACATACTGCAGTAACTTTTCGGCTCATATTTTACCCTGCGCGCAGAATAGTAATTATATATATGTATGTATATATATGTGTGTGTATGAATGTAGATATATATGTATATGTGTGTGTATTTCTTTAGTAAGTACATAAATAGCACGTGTTTGATTCGTACGCATATATGGTCCTTTTTTTGGCTTTTGGCCTCTCTAAAAGTCAAAATGCTAAACGTCAAAACAGAACAATTCTTGGAGCGGATTCTCCAAACGGCTTTCCGAATATAGAACTATGTGCGACGTTTGCGTCAGCGTCTTCACCATCTACTGCCAAAATCTAAAGGCTATCAACCATAACCTAAAAATACATCTAAAAGCCATCAACCGCAGCCCAAAAAACACGCCAGAGTCCTGAGTCGTTCGTTCCGCATGGGCACGTCTCAGGTGGAAAATCTTTAAATAAGCGTATCATTTTTCATATTGCCTGTGTACACATAACACATTAATTAGTGTGCGTGATGCATTTGTGATGTACTGCATCCATGCAGAGAGATATTGTTTTAATGTTTTTCTCTTTCAGAAGGTTCCAAATTCCCCTATCTCCATTGACGCGAGATATACACAAGTATGAGTTGTGTGTTTGACATGCATGAGTTGTGTGTTAAGAACGCGAGCGCTTCCGGGCCTTAAAAGCCTATACATCCCTTCATATCCTGGGGCAGATTCACAAAGATACGCAAATAAATGCATCGGTTTTCACGACATTTGAATTTTATTAAATGTAACCAATTATCAAAACTAGCATAAAACTATTTCTGAAAGGAAAAACACACACTAATTGTGCAGATGGTAACTTACAAAAAAATAGAATAAAAATCCGAGCTGTTATGGTTTAGTACCTTTACGCCTTGCACGACCCGGCCCAGTAGATGCATAGCTGTTAGGCCCAACAAACCATGATGGACAAAGTGGGCGCAGAGGCGCCCTATTAGGCCTAAGAAAGAAGGCCCAGCGAATTCCTACGGCCAGATCGATGCGACACTCCGACACGTTACGGCCTCTCGGGGACGAAGCAGAAATGGTGGTAGCAGCGCAGGCGCGAGTGCCAATGGCGGCTTCGAGCTCGAGCCTGGATTTGGCGAAGACGGTCATGGCTTCGGGCTTCCTCCTCCGCCGCCGCCCTGCCGTCCCCAGCGCCTCCGTTCTCCGGGGAAGAAGGAGCGCGAGCGGGAGGAGCAGTGGCCTACCTTCTCGGCCTCGTCCTCCAATGGTAGGTGCTACCTGGCACCTGCTCCCCTTTCTTGCATCCCTTTGATGTTCTTTTCCCTCTAAATCTTTTAGCCATTGGTGCGCTCGAATTCAGTCTAAGTTTGGTATCTTTCGAGTCTTGACATAAAGAGGAACCGGAACTGCGTGGTAAGATGGGATGTAAAGAGTGGTGGAATCTACTGCTGCTGGTCCATTTTAAAGCAGAAGCGGTTCAATTGAATCCGGTCTGATTCAATTCAGACTTCATTCTCTTGAGCTGGCAAAGAGATCCATTTGGAGGAAAATCTCTTGTAACTCGGTGTCTATTTGGGGTTCTTAAGATGGATCATGTTGCTGAATACATTGCATGCGAACTTCTTTGTGGTATATTTATCAACTTGCAGTTCGGGGATGTGTAGTTCAGATTGTTACAGTTCAATGGCTCCACTTGAACTCACACTGAAGGTGAAATTGGATCAATTTTTTTTCATGATGTAGGTGTTGTTGGAAATATAGATAATATTTTAATTTCAAGTTTTACTAGGAGACAAATATAACAAACTAGTGATGCAAAACTCCCAACTAACAGCAGACTATTCATTATACTTCAGAATACACACAAGAAAAGTATAGTATCAAAGTCGAACGAATGCACGAACAACATACAATTGGGCTTGATGAAGAACAAGAAGCAATGCAAGCTTGATGCAGTGCAAATCGTAGATAACGCAGTGAAGTAAGCGGTCGTGCAGATGTGCGTTGCCCAAAAACCTTATTGCCGCCCCCGTGCAGGTCTTCACAACAGCAACGGTTCGGAGATACCGCTCCCCTTCTTCATGGTGCACGCCGAGACGAAGAGTCGACGATGTTCAGACGCCGCAGCACAACGTCACAAATTCGCAGGAGGAAGAGAATGGAGGCAGTCAAATTCTTCACCCATACTTTGGACGTCTCCAGATATATATATATATACACACACAGACTAATAACTAACGTGATTAAACATTTATTTACTCATTAGTAACTGACATATTTAATTTTAACTAGTCATTTACCCACTGGTAACTGCCTTCAAATAAAGAGAAAGAATGGTGTACGGTTCAACAAAAATAACGGTGGACTTGATCTGCTAAGTGGCACGTCACAGCATGGTCGCGCGTCCTAAGTCACAAGTCACGCGATTTTCACGTGAAAATACGCGAATACGCACGTACATGCGTGCGCGCATGCGTGATTAGCCAAAGCCCTTCTCGTGCCATCTCTATCTATATTCAAGGAGTGGTGAGGACTCCACCTTATAAATTGATCTTCTTCACTTTGTTTTAGCAATATGGTTCTAAATTATGCATACTTTGGAATTAAAGAAATGAGTCTTACTCATATGGGCTAATTTCTAACAGGTGCAGCTGCGCAGGCCCCATTGAGCAACTCAGAGAAGAAAGGCCCTGTGATTATGGAGATTCCATTGGACAAGATCAAGAGGCCGCTAATACATCCGTGTCATCAGGCTCCAAGTACCTGTGCGTATCTATACATATATCTTTGCCTTTCACATTCAATTTACTATAGGTAAAATTAATAGATTATTTGTTTAGTTCATGATCTAGTAGGTTAGGTTCTGTCGGAACTCGGAACTGGATTTTTTTTCTAGTTTGGAGTTCGGCAGATGTGAATCGAATTTATCCGCATTAATAACTGCCAAATCGACCTGTACTGAATCGAGTTAATTCCAAACAGTTTTCTGGTCAAGTTTGACTAATGGTTGGTTGAACTTAGACATAATATTTCCTCCATGAAATGAGTTCGTGCCAAAATTGGTGCCAGTTCACTTAAGTATGTGCATATATACTTCATCCAAGATGCTACTTAATGATGAATTATTATTCGGGAACCGTTCGAGTTAGACACGCTTATATTCGCCTTAGACTGTTTAGATGCACATTTTGTATACAACATCAGAGAATTATGATCCATTTGTTCTCTAACAGGAACTGCACTATTATGTCTAGAATGAGATTTTCTAAGCTCAATTGACTTGTGAAATGTGTTATCCTGCAGCAATATTGATGGCTTTATGAGCTCTGCTGTGCTCTGAAATGGTATTAGTTCAATGGGAGTGTGCCATATTCTGGAATGAACTTTTTTTGATAGAAATATTGATGGCTTTATGAACACCCACAGATACGAAATCTACCTTCAATTTAGTGTTGGTTGCTGTTAAAACGATGCTGCTTGCTACACTTGATCAATGTAAAATCAATGTGTAATTTTTAACTAGTATGCAAAAGAACTTACCTTCTTTCCTTTTTATGATCCGAGCAATGTAGCCAGTTTATGTGCATTTAGCACCGTTCTCCACTTGTCTAATTAGTATATCAGTATCTTCTTTTTTGCTTGTCTGATTTGTGGAGCTTCTTGATTATGTTTGTTTGTGGCAATTCCAACTTCAGTGAGTGAAAAGTGCTAATGCACTTATTTTCCCTGAAGGAACAAAAGAAAATAGTTGGATGTCATTCATTTGATTATGGTATGAGGTTGAAAACTCAAAAAGGTCTTCTTGATCATGGTTATGTGCCGTAGGATACATATTCATGTGCTGCAAAGAATATACACTTTGTTTCTTAATATTGTGGTATCATTTTGCAATGGTGCTTACTGGGTTTTATTTCTTGAACATTACAGATTGATGTGCTGGAGGTCGATGGAGTCTACTATGGTAGGTAGTCCTGACCCCAATTGGTCACTTCCCCTCTCACCACTTAAAAACCTGTACCCATTTTCCTTATGCTATATATGCTCCCATCATAATCTTCAGGTTTTTCCGGATGCCACCGCCATGAGGCTCACCAGCGCCTAGGCCTCCCGACCATCCGCTGCAAAGTCCGTCGAGGGACAAAAGAAACGCTGAGGTGAGCCCATCCTCCTTGAGCTTGGATGGTCCGTTGTAAATTTGGGCGATGTGTTGCACTCGAGCTTGAGCCTGCTCTTTCAGGCACCATATGTGATGAATTGGAGGGTGGTGCTGATTGATGAACTACTTCAGCCAGAAAGCGTTCTCTGCGTATCTAGTGCTAAAAAGTCCTCCCTTGTTCTCCTCCTCCTGTAATCCTCTATACATGTAAATGTTACCCAATCAAATATGACAAATAGTATTCTTGATTCTTCAGCTGCTTCTGCAAATGGAAATGTCAGTGTACAGCTTCCTTTTACACGGAGCAGGGTGACTGCATGAGCAATTGGATGCAATGTAAGGTGCAGGGTGGAGTAGTACCAGACACACTGGAAAGCAGCCTATTGCTCCCTGAAGCTTAATTGCTCAATTTTAAGAGGAAATTGCGGTGTAAAGCTTACGTGTTTTAAGTCGTTATGCAAGTAATAATGCATGATCCAAGTGTCTCACTTGAAGTGAGACTCAAAAAAAAAAACCTTGATCCAAGTGAAAACTTTTTGTATATCTATGTTCCCAGGATAAAAGGATTCTAGAAAAAAAATTGCAAAGAAAAAGAAGCAGTTCTATGGTCATGGATAATTGGGCCAGGAGAGGGATATGGCCTAGTAGAGCGTATTGGGCCGGATGCAAAATAGTAAATTGCCTTTTTTTAAATTTGGGCCCATCTACTAAATACTAATCATTTCTTCTTCTCAAAGAAAACTCTCCGACAAAACCACCACAACTGCACAGAGCAGCGGCTTTAGGACGCGCGTGCCGGAGGAGACGGAGATGGAGGCGCAGGCGGAGGAGGAGAGGAGGGGGAAGGAACGGGAGGCGGTGGTGGGGCACACCGAGGTGGAGGCGGAGATGGAGGTGGACGCGGGTGCCGGTGCGGAGGTGGAGGAAGCGAGAGAGGAGGGGGAGATCGAGGGGGAAGGCGCTCGAGCGGAGGAGGAGGAGGCGTCGGCGGCGGCGGACGGGAATGGGGACGCGATCAAGCGCGATGAAGAAGGCGCGGTCGACCGGAAGGCAGGGAAGAAAAGGAAGCAGAGGCGGCGGCAGCCACAGCCGCGCTCGCCTGGCTCGGCGGGGAGCCGCGCGTCCTGGAGGGGGAGAGGAGGGTTCCACCACCGCCCTTGGTACGGAACCGAGTAATGGCCTCGCCCACCTTCGTATTGCTTTTTTTTTACTTCGGTTTAGCGCGTTTTTGGCTGTGACTGCTGTAGTTTCTAGGCGATTTGTGATTGTTGCGATGCTTTACCGAAGCATGTCTTGGCTGTTCTAGGTGGAGAGAAGTGGGTACCATCTCGCCATGTTCTACTGTTTCGTGGATCGTTCTGCATAGATGCAAATGTATGTTGGTTTAGGAGGATCTTTGTCTTTACTCATGGCACCACCTTGGGTTGCAGAATAGCGTATGCTTGCAAATTGCAGTCATCCTAGAGTGATTGCAGTTTATGGAGCCGCAAATTGTATATAGTTACAGTTGCGTTTAGTTGGAGCATTTGCAATTTTGTAGAAAATTATGGGTTTGTTTAGTTTCTTGGTAATGGTAGGATTGTGGAAGAGAGGAAAAACCAGGATCTGGGGAGGTTTTGATTCCTCTATTGAAGAATCTTCTGTTATTATTGGGATCGGGGATAATTGTTCCCGGCTCTACTGGAGAAACTGTAGCACATTATTCATTATTTTCATAGTTTTTGTCCCAGTTTTCATGCTTGCTCTCTTGGAACACCTCTACTAGCTTTGTAGATTGAGAAGTGCTAGTACTTGATCGATGTTTATTCTGCTAGCATTTTTTAGGTGTTTTTCAGGGGGTGGGGAGTTAACGAAAATTTTGGTGTCAATGCAACCTATGCTTTTGTTTCGTCATGTCACTGTTTCCCATGGATCTTGATCATTCTTAATTTGAGTTAAAATGCCAAGACCAAATGTGAGTCGCTGACTCATTATTACTGCCAAATCTTCTGGAAGTTAGCAACTGCACGTGTTCTTTGAATATATTGGGTTTCTGAATTGTCGCATTATCTTTGCTTTCATTTTATAGGAATCTGCAGCACCACAACCCGAACACATTCGACAGACCTGGAGTATATGGTGGTGCTATTATGCTCTGCAATCGTGTGACTAAGCGGGAGTCCTTCCAGCATAACATTTTTGGCCTTCCGGGTTATGCTGCAACATTTATAAAGAAGATCAGAGCTGGTATGCTTCTCTTTGTGTTTGAGCGTGAGGAGAGAAAACTTTATGGAGTGTTTGAAGCAACTTCAGATGGAGCACTGAACATTCTTCCCAATGCATTTCCTTCATTGCTGAAGTTTCGACCAGCTCAGGTAAGTATGCTTTTGGCATTGGTTTATTTCTCCTGGTTTTATCCGTCTACATTATCTGGTCCATGTTCTTTCTTAGGTTGAAGTTCATTGCTTTACTATTTCCTTCCTATTGATATTTTTTGTGAATTCGTAATCTTATTTATTGTTTATTTTTTGGATTATCATGTGGAAAAATACTAATAAAGGTTCTTTTATTTGTCTACCTTGTCACTGACATTCAGGTTCGTTTCAGAAGAGTTTGGTTCTGTAAGCCCCTGACTGAAGCTGAATTTTCTGATGCCATCGAAGGACTCCAACCCCATATGTCCTTCTTTGGTATATCATACCAGCAGGTTTGCTATTTGAAATTTGTGATGTGATTTCTTTAGTGTCTTTAGAACTTGCTTGCTGCTGATCTGCACTTTTCTTAGTTCAGGTTTTAAATCTTGTGCACCTGTTTTCTCCAAAGAGGATCAGGCTGCAGCCTTACCAGAAACCAAAATCAAGAGTTATATGGGATTACAAGACCTCTCTGGTTCATGCTGGTCTAGAGTCTACTTTACACACTCATAGTAATGCCTGCTCTAGTCGTTCGTCTTCTATGTTTTGCAATAGCAGAATCTCATTGCCACACAGTTCCTTCATGTATGCCAAACAGAATGCCAAGCATGCAGCTTATAAATGTGAATCTCCTTTGCACCCTCGGGCCAAGTCTGTGATCTTCAAAGCACCAGATATCAAAGAAAAAAGCTTAGAGCTGAATGCTGATTATATACCACTTGAGCTAGATGATCTAGATGATTGTAAGTCCGACAGCGATGCAGTTCTGTCAGATATGTTGGGAACTGTAAGCTTCTATTCAGCATTACTGAGTAGCATCAGCTATGAAGATCAAGATCCCAAACCTTTCAATGGAAAATGCAATGAGGATGATGGGTATCATTCACCTGTGTTGAACCGATGGTTCATTTCTGAGAGTGAAACAAGTCAAAACAGTGCAATTGCTCACATTATGAAAGAGAGGCAATCAAGCATGCAGGGCAAGGGGTGCAAACGCAAGGTCCAGTTTGATGAACACTCAGATCTCTCATCCCCAAGGAGTTGCACTATGGCAAAAAAGCTGTCCTTCAACTTTGGTGGTGATGAAATTTCGGTTACTTCTGATAAAGCATTGCAGAGACCTGCACTTGCTGAACTAGAACATAACAGAGAAGCAGTTATCCAAGAAAGGCAAGAAGTTGGTTGCTCGGTTCAAGACATTCAAAGCAAGGGGGGAGATATTTCAGCAAAGAGGAGTAAGTTGATGAGCCTATCTTTCCCAGAAGGACTTACTAATCAACGTATCCAGAGCAGCTCCAGGAATAGTCAGTCACTGGTGATTCAATCAGGTATCAAGCTGACCTGCACACTTCTCACTGACGAGGAATGAAAATAGAAGAACAGTTTTTAATTCAATGGTGAACAGGTACTAAGATAGGTTATTTCACTAGCTGATGATGACAGTTTGTAGCACCAATGTTTTTGCCTCAAGAGGGAGTTCTAGAGGGAACTTTTTGGGTAGTATATCCTAGGATGGCACCAATATGCTTTTTGCCACACAATGCTCGGGCTAATGTAAATATGGCTTATCAGTTATCACATTGGTTTATCTTCCAGTTCAACAGAATTCAGGCATGAGTGCTGTTTTCACTCTGTGAAGAGATCTGAGTACAACTCTAATATTTGTCTAGCATTTCGTGGGCACTCTGCTCATTAGATGGTATCCGCTACATGAATGTTTACCTGCAACTTGTTGTCCTGTTTTTTTGAAGGGGAATTGTATGGTTACTTTACCATCGTTTGTTCTTGTGATGTTCAGATATGAATGTGATCCAGTCATGCAGATGGCAGGCTTGTGATGTTTAGATATGAATCTGTTATTGCCGTTGCTATGCACCAGTTTGTGTATATTATCACTAGTAGCATTATATGCTAACTTTGCTTCTATTCAAGATAATATACTGTGGTCGAGATTAGAACATAGTCGAGGACAGTTTGTAACCGTGAGTATATATTTTTGCACAATTGCACATACAAATCTAGCAGTAGATAGCACCGTCAGAATTAAGGCATGCGAAAATTGGAAAGAAGTGTTGAATTCTCAAGTATCACAGTCGGTTGAAGCAATTCACTAATCCCTTCTTTAATCAAATGAAATATGGACTCGGATATCTCTGCCAAGGGATTAAGGGAAGAAAATCAGACTCGGAGCGGTAGCAGTCAGATATCGCTGTACGCACAGTGCATGCAATTTCAGGCCCTCAGATGAATTACAGACCGTTTGGATTGAACAAGCTGGGGAAAAGAGGGTGATTATGTTTTAAGGCAAAATTGGCCGTGGGACATCGTAAATTGGTGGCATTTGCCACATGACACTCCTAATTTACGGCTTTACTGACTTTCATGTTGTTTTGCCAAAAGACACTTTGGCCAATAAAATATGATTTCCGAACGGAGGAAGAGAGAGAAGGCTAGTGCAAAGTCATTTCCCCCTCCCGTTGTATTCCTCGCCACCTTGGTGAGTCAATCGCAATTCCGTTAGTGTCATCTTGTGTTCTAAGTTCCTATCTACTTATCACTCAAGTTAATTGGAGTTTGGTTCGCCGAGCGCACAGATTGAGCAAATTCAATCTCTTCCACCGCCGTCCCTTCTCCATCCAATTCCACCATCACCAATGAGCTTCCGCCGACACTGACCCAACCATTGGATCCCTTGTCTTGTGTTCCACTCGGTGCTACCCTTCTTGTTGCCGATGCACTGCCCGACGGCACCGCCGTTGTGTTCTTCTGCCGTCGTCGTCTTGTCGCGTCACCACTCCTCGGAGGTCGCTGCCGGCCTCAACATTTGTGTCACCAAGTTTGCCTCGTCGCATTCTCTAATATACACCCTTCGCCTTGCCAAGAACTATCGCCGCCGCCGTCGTTGTGGAGTTATGATGCCGTCATTGTCCTGTCACATCACCACTCATTGGAGGTCATTGTCGGCTTTGACATTTGTGTCACCAAGTTTGCCTCATCGCGTTCTCTAATATGCACCCTTCGCCTTGCCAAGAACTGCCGCCGCCACTGTCGTAGTACGAGAGGGGCAAAAACGACTTTGCACTAGCCTTCTCTCTCCTCCTCAGTCCAGAAATTATATTTTATTTTCCAAAGTGCCTTCCGACAAAATACCATAAAGTGTCGTGTCCTACAGCAAAACCGCAAATTGGGATTGTCCTGTGGCAAATACCACCAATTTACTATGTCCCACAGCCAATTTTGCCTTAATTACACACTCTGTTTGATTGCCTAGAATTAGATTGATTTCATTCAATTGGATTCCAAATTCTATTATAGTTGAAATTGAAATTGATTAAAGCCAATTCAAAATATAATCTTTCTATTTGGGTGTCCATTGGAATTCTATAGGGTTGTGGGGCCCACCTGTGCATAGGTCTGTCAATATGCACAAGTAGCTTCTCTACATGTTAAATTATCTCCACAAATGTCAGGCAATTTCTTGAAAAAAAAATTGTAATGTGAACATGAGGTTCAAATTTCAAATACTGAACTTTTACAAAATCATTCTCTACAAAGTTGTGGGGGTTACTTGTAGGCCTATCAATTTGTGCAAATTAGCTCCTCTGCACACTGAATCATCTCTAATAAATTTTAGTTGATTTTCATGAATTTTTTATAGTGTGAACACAAAGTTGAAATTCCAAATACTGAACTTTTACTTAATTTTGTGAAGAATTCCAGATAAATAACATAGCTCTATCATGCCTCTTGAAATTGGTATTGGAATTATCAATTCAATTATAGGTGAAAACCAAACAGCTACATTTTTATAATTGAATTCCAATTCTATAATTCCTGGGTCAATGCTTGGGGCCAAACATGGTGCAAAGCTATTCTCTCTTTTTTGTTTCTCTCAGCCCCACACCACAAGATAACTTGTAACTTGTTTAAGATCAATGTAACAAGATGTTTTTTGCGAGCTTTCCTTTATGTTTGTCCATCAAGATATTGAGTGCTCCCTTTTGAAAGTTACAGAAACAATTGTTCAGTACATTCATGTGAACCGAAGCCCAATCTACCCTCGCGCTCCACGTAATCCCCGAATTAGCCCCTGACGCCGTGAATTGGCAAATTTGGCCCCCTGGCGTGCTCGGGGACTACGTGAGGGGTGTGGCGTGCCTAGAAACCGCACGAGGGGAGGTGGCGCGCCCGTGGCAGCGCGAGGGTAGGTGGCGCGCCCAGAGGCCGCGCGAGGAGGAGGCCCACAATGCCAGTAATTCGAGTCATTTATTATTTGTTTGATTATCGAAATTTGTAAATATAGCAAATAGGCTCAAAAAAATTTTAGAGCCTTCGAACACAATGTACTCATTTGTGTAAACCTTTATGAATTATTCTTGAAAATTTATGTAAGTATGTTATTTGTAGGAATTTTTTAATCTAGGACATGGAGTCTGAACATTGTGAATTTTTTAGGTTTGCTTACACAGTATAATTGGTTATGTAATTTTTCCATAATGTTTTTCCAAAATTTCTGAACATTACACATGTCATTTTGGCCTGGTGTGCTTGGTTGTGTAATTTGTTTTTGAGAATATGACCGTTATGGATTATCCTCAGAAATTAATTGATGCATATTGATCATTACAGAATTTTGTAATATAGAAAAATGAAGTGCACACATTGTGAAATTTATTTTGTAATATGTATAAACAAAAGATGTTTTGGCATGTTTTGCATTTAATTGTTGATGCTTGATGCAAAACATAATATTTTACGTTCAAACTTTTTCCAGCATAGAAGGAAGCATGAGCAAGTTTAATATATGGCAAAGAATATTTGCGTAGACTAGGAGAAAACTTGCTCGTTGTATTTTGTTGTCAACAATGGTACTACAAGGATACGCAACGTGATATGTACTCGGTCCATGTAGGAATGCACACATTTTTGGAGAAATGAATAGCTTGGTGGGCTATTAAGCAATGGCGCGAACTGCTGTGTGAACTGCGGCCATTTGCCTTTCCTCATGAGGTCGACATTCTAGTCCTCGCTGGCTGCTCTGGCCTTGGCCGCCAGTTCGTGCTTTCTCTCGCACTCCTCCTCCCGAGCCTCGTGCTCCCTACGCCTGCATGCCTCTAGGTGAGCTTATGTCTCTCGCCGGATACACTCGCTTCGATCTTTGGCGTGCCGCCGCTCCTCCATCCTCTCGTGTGCCGTTTGTGCGTCCCACTCCTCGCAGTCCAGCTGCCAGTGGTCGTTGTAAGTTTAAACTCCATTAAGTTGGTTTTGGTGATAATGACAAATCTAATTGTAATACTAACTTATTTATTGATTGTGATATTACCTAGTCTCTTTTAGATGAAAAGGTGAAAACCATAAGAGGTATGTATTCTATATCACATTCTATTTATTATTGTATTTCTTGGATCTAAAATATAGATTGAACTTCACCAAATAGTCAAACATGAATATGTGCATATGTCTCTGTTGTGGTTACAGGCCAAACAGAGAGAGAGATGGTAGTGGAGAGGTGGGAGTGTTCTGCCTCCTCCCCATGGACTGTAATCATATATATGTACCCATGAGGAGTGCTTTTGCAGTTATACCCTTACGTCTGGTTGTCCCCTCTGGGGGCACTTATGTCATTACACATGGCCTATTTAGGGCCTTATAATCTCCTACCGGGCCTGCTGGGTTTAGGTGGGGGCCACCCCTACAACAGGAGCCTCTCATGGTAAAGGGCTTCACGGGGCCGAAGCCATGTCGCCGAGTCCTTTGGCCCCCTCCGTCCCCGCGGCCTGTGAACTTGTCCAAACTTGACCCGGGGCTGGGCTGCAGCCGAAGTAGACGCGCGCCAGGGGCGTTGCCCCGGCACAGGACAGCGTAGCGGGCCCCTGATCCGTTGTATGAGCCTTAAGTGATAAGGGACGTGCCGTGACGCTCGGTCTGCCGGCCGTCCACGTGGTGAAGCGTGCTTGGCGCGGTGCGGGCGTTTGAGGCGTCGTGACCATTAATATGGCGGCGGACTCCCGGCAGTTGGACTTCTGCCGATTGGCCTTCCGCCGGTTGGCTCCCCTGGTGATGGGGTATATATATGGCGCTGGTGCGGTGCTGCTCCTGCGTACATTGTGACAGAAGCTGCTCCCCTAAAATGGGCCCCTGCCGTGCATCAACATTCCTGGGTGACGCTGAACGGCTTGGGGAATGTTGATGCACAGAAGGAGGTTCATTTTTCTTGGGAGCTCGATCAGCGCCGGTTGTCGACAGTCAGCCGCGCTTCCTGCCCCCGCACCGCGCTTCCGCAGGCGACAGCAAGGTTTGCCCTGTTTTTCTTAACAGGCCTACCTACAGTCGGCGTTCCTGATGGAGCCCGCCGGCATCACCTTTTACGTTGATGCACTGTAGGTGGTCTGTTAAGGAAAACGAGGCAGATTTTGCGGGATAAGACCCCCGCCTTTGCGGCGCCCAGACGCGCGCGCTCCGTCCCCTACCCTTCGAACGGGTGGCAGCGGAGCCGGCGCCTTTGCGTCGCGGACATCGCCACGCGTGCGGTGACTTGAGATCTCGCGATGCGGTCTTGCGCTGTAAAGGTTCCTGTGTCATGCGACCCGCCTTGGCACGCACGGGGTACGCGGCGGCTTATGACTGGTGGGCGTCGGGATGTGGACGGTTGCGTGTTCGCGGCCGCCCGCCCCTTCCCTAGGCAAGGGGGACACGGGGCGGGCGACGAATGGCGAGCGGATGCTGCTGGGATCCCCTGGCCCATTATTGCGCCTTCAATAGCGGCTAGGGAGGGTCGTGCTGTGCCGGCCCCTTGGCGCTTGTGGTCGTGGCTTTTCAGCTTTGGGTATGGGGAACAGCGCTGGACGGGCGTTTGTACGACTGCGGTCGCGTCCCGCACGCGGACCGTCGCGACGCTTCGGTACTGGGGCGAGGTGGCTTAAAGTAGCCCCCTCGACCGCGCCCCCACAGTTGTACGCCCCCTTCCTGCTTGCGCCGCCTTCCATACTCGCGTAGTATTTTTGTGCCGCTGGCCTCCTTCCCAGAGAAGCAATGGCGTCTGATGGTGAGCGTGGTCAGGCGGGTGGTGTCTGCGGCATTCGCCGGCGGTCTTCGCTGTTGGAGGTGAAATACGCGCTCCAAGAGCGCGACCCGGCGGCGGCGGACAAGGAGTGGCTGGTGGCGAAGGAGGAAGGCACGTTCTCCGGCGAGCTAGGCCCCTCGCTCGTGACCGAGAAGACGATCCAAGGGCTTCTTCGCACGGGGAAGTTGTCCGAGCGCCAGGAGGTGCGATTGCCCGCCGCCGACGAGACGGAACCGCATCCCGAGAGGTCGGAGGCGGTCGTGTTTGTTGCCTTTTTCGACGCGGGACTCCGCATCCCAGCGGCGGATATCGTGGGCGACGTGCTGCGGACCTTCGGGTTGGAGCTGGCGCAACAGACTCCGAACGCCGTGGCGCAGCTCGCGGTGTACAGCTGGGCCTTGCGCTCGGGGGCGTGTTGGCCCAGCGCCTCGTTGTTCGCCTACCTTCACGAGGCACGGTGCCAGCCCATGGACCGGAAGGACGGAACGCTATCGAGCTTCGGTAGCATCACCTTTATTCTTCGTCCGTCGTGCAAGAAGCTCTTCCCTGCGAACTCAACTCGCGGGAAGTGGGAGTCTTACTGGATGAAGCGGTGGTTCTACCACCGTGTGGAGAGCGGGAGCGGCCTTGAGTGCAAAGGCCGACCGATCGCGTTCAAGCCCTCGCCCGGCCGGACGCTCGATGACGAGGACAAACGGAGGGATCGGCGGCTCGTAGGTGTGGCCGCCCGCCTCAACACGCGCGACCTCGCCGAAGAGTACATAATGTACGACGTGGCCCCGCTTGCCCGCGACTGGCGTCTTGCCGCCGAGAGGCGTCGAGATGACAATGTTGCGCCATCGATCTGCTCGCTGCCGGCACCCTCCAGTCTTCGTAAGCCTGGACCGCGTCTCTCGTTCGTTCACGCGAAATGCGCTATATGCTAATGCCATCTCCGTTGCTTCAGGGGTTTGCTTGGAGGAGGCGGAGCAAGCAGCGCGCGTGTTCCTAGGGCCGTACACCGACAGGGAGCACGAGCAGCGCGCGTCTACTATCGCCGAGGTGGGGCTGGGGCGAATAAACCGCGTGTGCGAGGCCCTGGGCCTTGCCGTGCCGGACCGTGTCGCTCCAGACGACGGTGCGGCGAAGAAGAAATAGCCGTCTCGGAAGAGGGGCCGCAGCGGGGCGCCTGCCGCGCTTGCCGCGGCAGCTGCTGCTAGTGCTCCCGAGAGTGCGGCGGACGCGGAGTCGGACTCGGCGAGGTATGCCGGTTCAGGCTTGGGTGGCGCGGACGCCGAAGGCGAGGTATCTTCGGCGAGCGCCCCGGACGGCAGGCTTGCTGCGTGCAGCCGGAGGGAGGACGTCTTGCCGTCCACCGAAGTCGCCGGGGCGGAACCCGTGCGGACCGGCGATGCTGAGGTGGAGCCTCCGGCCGTGGCCGCTGTGGTGCCGAAGGTGCCCTCCACGGGGGCGCGCGGAGCCCTGCTGCCTCTACCGATAGTGGTAGAAACCGAGGTGCCCCCTGCGACCATTGCCGCCGCGGAACCTTCGCCCCCAGGCGCTGCAACCGCGAGGGCTTCCCCAGCCGCGACCGCGGGGGCAGTATCGCTGCCGGCAGCCCCGGCTAAACGGCCGTGTGTGCGGCCGGAGCTCCACCGGACACCGCGGGGATTCATCGTGGCCACGGGCGTCAGAAGCTTGTGGGACTCCAGCGCAAATGTGGGAGACCCTGCGGCATATGCGCCTTCCGCCCCTCTGGCCACGCCGCCCGTCGCGCAGGGACAGCCGCCACCTGCCCCGAACACGGAGGCTTCTGCCCGCGGCGGGGCCATTCCTTCTGCGGGGGCTTACGCCACCGCCGCCCCGCCCGGGGATCAGGGGCGAGTCCCCGAGACCCTCCTTCTGCTACCGAAGGTAGGGTGGCTGAGCTTACTCTGGTGTATTCTTTCATGCCTTGCGGTGCTCACCTGCAGCCTTGTTTGCAGCGCTGCTCATTCTGGAGGGGGAGCACTTGGCGGACCACGGGACCTCCGCGCGCGTAAGCCCCGCGGACCTCGTGCCGCCCCTGGAGACGCTGAGGGCGTGGCGCGGGATTGTGAACGACGCGGCCACCAGCGTCGACCCGCAAATGCTGCAGACCTATGGGGTCGGGCGCCTCGAAGATGCCTTCGAGGTGTCTGGTGTGAGGGTAAGTACTCATGCGACAACGCCTGTGCTGGCTAATCTTGCTAAGTCCTTCCCTTCTGCAGACACTTGTGCTGGGGCAGGCCTTGCAAGCGGCCTATGCTCGTGGCCGAAAGGCGCTCGAGGATAGGCTGCGGGCCGCCGAGGAGGAGCTACGCGAAGCTTCTGGAGCCCGCTGTGCCCAGGACGTCCGCATCCGCCAGCTGGAAACGGAATGCGCCGAAGCGAGGGCATGCGCCGAGGGACTTGTTGCGTCGGCGCGGGAGTCGGCGCGGAAGCTGCGCAACAGAAGTTTGCGGCGGAGCGCGACGGGCTCCTGGAACAGGTCGCCTCGCTAGAGAAGGAAAAAGGCGAGCTTGCCTTGACTCTAGCGGAGCGTAACCAGACGCTTGGCGACGCCTCGGTGGTTGCGTGGGACGCCCTGCAAATGCTGGAAGTCCACCTCCAAAGGCTTGTGGCTGGAGTGTCGAACCACGCCGACGTTGCGCGCGGGGCTGCGACGACCTTTGGCGACCACTGTGCCTATGTGGCGTCGTGCTTGGTGTGCGCCCTCCTTCGGCACCGCGGTTGCACGCACATCGCCGAGCTGGAGAACCCTCAGCTGGAGATGCCCGGCGGGGCCGGAGTGATGTCCGGTGAAGTCCGTGCCGTTCATGGCCCCGTCAAATTCTTCTACGAGCGCATCTGGGACTACATCGGGATAGCCGCCACGGAGGTCGAGCTTCGGAAGTCCCTTCGTGGTGGGGGGAGCCTCGGCCAATTTCTGGATGAAGTCCCGCGGCGCGACGAGGGCGGCGCTGAGGTCCCGTGGCGCGACGAGGGTGGCGCAGAGGCCTCCGAAGATGCCGAAGGCTCACAGGTGCGGCGCCAACGCGGCTAGCTGTGGGCGTGCGTTGTAGCGTCTGCCCCTTAATTGAATGAATAAAGTGCGTGTTTGCTGCACGAACTGATTACTTGCCTTTATCCCGGGCAGCTTCCTTGCTGGGGGCGACTGCTCGCGTCTGGCCTTGCGACCCGGCGGCGCCTTCGACGCTGGCAAAGGGCCGAGGAGTCGTTGAACTTTTGGGCAAGCCGGCCTTCTTCGAGCGAGGCCCCAGCTTTAGCGCGCGTTAAGGACGAGCCCGCGGGATAGCGGCTTAGAACGGCAAGGATGCTGCCGGACCTTTGTACTTGCGTGATTTGTCCGACATGCAAATTGTCTGTCATCTTAAGATATGCGCTGTGTGTTGATGCCGCTTCGGGCTCACCGGTACGCCACATGCTGCGCGGGGACGGGCTCTCCATGTTCGACGCGCTCCGTTGGCGAAGTAGTCGCGCAAGGGTTCCTTAGAATGGCGCTTGCGGGGGCAGTCCTTGGCGCCTCACCTCTTTACCGTCCATAGACGGGCGGGTGCGGAGGCGAATCTCGATGCTTCGCCTTTTTATAATCCGTAGACTGGCGTGTGCGGAGGCGGACCTCGACGCTTCACCTTTTTATAGTCCGTAGATTGGCGTGTGCGGAGGCGGACCTCGACGCTTCGCCTTTTTATAGTCCGTAGACTGGCGTGGGCGAGGGTGGAAGTGCGCGCACGTTCCGTTCCCCTTGCTCCTCCTGGCGGGGGTAGCCTCTGGCGCGCTGTGTCTTCGTCAACGCGCGCTGCGAACGTGTGGGAGGCCTCCGTAGCCTTATTTATGCTCCGCAGAGTACGCACAGGGACGAGGTTCCCGGCATGCGCGGAATTCGCATCTTGTTTAGACTCCGTAGAGTGCGCAGGAAGAACATCCGCGTCTTATTTAGAGTCCGTCGACTAGCGCGTGCGGAGGCGGACCTCGACGCTACGACTTCCTTTATAGTCCGGAGACTCGCGCGTGCGGAGGCAGGCCTCGACGCTACGTCTTATTTAGAGTCCGTGGACTAGTGCGTGCGGAGGCGGACCTCGACGCTACGACTTCCTTTATAGTCCGGGACTCGCGCGTGCGGAGGCAGGCCTCGACGCTCCGTCTTATTTAGAGTCCGTGGACTGGTGCGTGCGGAGGCGGACCTCGACGCTACGACTTCCTTTGTAGTCCGGAGACTCGCGCGTGCGGAGGCGGACCTCGACGCTACGTCTTATTTAAAGTCCGTAGACTGGTGCGTGCGGAGGCGGACCTCGACGCTACGTCTTATTTAAAGTCCGTAGACTGGTGCGTGCGGAGGCGGACCTCGACGCTACGTCTTATTTAAAGTCCGTAGACTGGTGCGTGCGGAGGCGGACCTCGAGCTACGTCTTATTTAAAGTCCGTAGACTGGTGCGTGCGGAGGTGGACCTCGACGCTACGTCTTATTTAAAGTCCGTAGACTGGTGCGCGCGAGGGCGTCCCCCCGTTGCGTCTTTTGTTTATACTCAGGCCCGTCACCCTTGGCTACGGCGAGTGCACACGCGGACGTGCGACTTCGATTTATACTCAGTCTCGTACCCCTGGCTACGGCGAGTGCACACGCGAACGTGCGTCTTTGTTTATACTCAGGCCCGTCACCTTTGGCTACGGCGAGTGCACACGCGAACGTGCGACTTTGATTTATACTCAGTCCCGTACCCCTGACTACGGCGAGTGCACACGCGAACGTGCGTCTTTGTTTATACTCAGGCCCATCACCTTTGGCTACGGCGAGTGCACACGCGAACGTGCGACTTCGATTTATACTCAGTCCCGTACCCCTGGCTACGGCGAGTGCACACGCGAACGTGCGTCTTTGTTTATACTCAGGCCCGTCACCTTTGGCTACGGCGAGTGCACACGCGAACGTGCGACTTCGATTTATACTCAGTCCCGTACCCCTGACTACGGCGAGTGCACACGCGAACGTGCGTCTTTGTTTATACTCAGGCCCGTCACCTTTGGCTACGGCGAGTGCACACGCAAACGTGCGACTTCGATTTATACTCAGTCCCGTACCCCTGGCTACGGCGAGTGCACACGCGAACGTGCGTCTTTGTTTATACTCAGGCCCGTCACCTTTGGCTACGGCGAGTGCACACGCGAACGTGCGACTTCGATTATACTTGCGCGTGATGAAGAAAGATTGTTGGCAAACGGCGATCTTCATTACATCCCCGTTTGCGCGGGTAAGCAATTACAGGGGGTGGATATACTAACCGTTTGTCCGTGGTGCGGCCGAAGCCTGTAGTCGCTAGACATCTGCAGGGCCCGCCAAGGCACCTCTGAATGGCCCCGCGGACCCCCGCGCTGTGACGCCAGCTCTAAGAGCGCCGCTGGGTATCGCGACGCGGGTACCTGGTACCTGGCTCGATGCGCCGGGCCATATCCTGGTCGCCCCGGACGGTAATGATGGTCCGGGGACCCGGGATCTTCATGCATAGATAGCCGTGATGTGGTACCGCGCCGAAGGAGTTGAGGATTGGGCGCCCTAATATGGCATTGTAGGTGTACGGAAGGTCGACTACGTCGAAGGTGGCATCTTCGGCCCGCACATTGTTATCTTGGCCGAAGGAGACTTGAAGACTTATTTGGCCCAACGCCCGCAGGGGCTGTCCCCCGAAGCCCTGCAGTGGGATTCCTGAGGGCCCTAGGCGGCTTCGAGGGATCCCTATCTGGTCGAAGGCCGCCGCAAACAATATGTTCGCGGAGCTACCGCCGTCCACCAAGGCACGCCCCACGTCGCATCCCGCAATCGTGACCCGGATGACCAAGGGGTCCTGATGAGGGAAGTCCACGCCTTGGGTGTCGTCGGGTGTGAATGTGACTTCGTGCCGCGCCCAGCCCGGCGGTGCTTGCGCTGGGTATGCTGCCACGTGATGTAGTCTTCGCGCATAGGCCTTCTGTTGCCGTGCTGAGGCGAATTCCAGCGCAGAGCCTCCGAATATGACGTTAATGACCCTGCGGTGGGTTGCCTCCGGGGCCTGCAGCGACAGGAGGCTCTCCCGAGACTGCTGTACGTGAGCTTGGATCCGTAAGGGGCCTTCCTAGGGTTGCATCCCTTGCGCTTGTACCTGCATGGGGGCCTTGTACGGGAATTGGACGTGGGCCACCGTAGGCGGACGTGTCTCCGGGTTCCTGTCCCTAGCGACGCTATCGCGGAGCGCCGCGATGGTGGTGCAGGTGCGGGTATCGTGGTTGCCGCGGCCGTGGACTACGCACCAGAGTCCCTGGTGCTGATCGTCGTAATCTCCACGACTTTTATCGTCGCGGCCCCGGCCACGGCCGCGCCCCCGGCCACGGCGCCCCCGACCGCCTCGGCCCGCGGGAGCGCCTTCGTCGGAACCGCCTTCGATGTCGAGGACGTACCGGTTTCGCCTCGACCTCTGTTGACCGCGCTTGGGCCGATCGGACGACTCCTTGTGCGAGGCGTCCCTGCGGTCGGGCGTATCCCTGGACGACTCCTGCTTACGTTTTCCCTTCGAAGAGCCGTCTTTCGGCGGATCTTCGGCTTTTGCCGAGGCTCCGGCCTGGTTGGTGTCGGAGTCGTCACCTTGCCTTCGCCGCGCGTCCTCTTCCGCCCTGGCGTATTCCTCCATTTTATCGAAGAGCTTCGCCACCGTCTTGATTGGCTTTCGCGCATTGTATTCGGCCATCGGGCCCGGACGAAGGCTTTGTATGGCTGCATTAACGATGGTGGTTTCGTTAACGTCCTTCACTTGGCATCGAATCTTGGCGAAGCGTTTGAAGTAGTCCCGGAGCTTCTCCGAGGGTTTTTGCTTCACAGCGAATAGTTGGTCCGCGTCGACTCGCTCGACATAGTTTCCTTGGAAGTTGTTGTGAAGGCGGTCGCGAAGCTGCTCCCACGCGTAGATGGAGTCTGGCTCTATAGTAAAGAACCAAGAGAGCGCCACCCCTTGCAGCGCGAGGGGAAGTTCCTTCGCCTTCGTGGTGTCGTCTCCGCCCGCGGCTTCGATCGCGGTTTCGTACACGCGCACGAACTCGCGGGGGTCCGTGTCGCCCTTGTACGAGTCGATGGCGCTAGGAAACTTGAAGTCTTCAGGCCACGCCGCCTGCTGCAGCCCTGCCAAAAGCGGGGACTCCGGATCTACGCACCGCAGCGGCGCACGGCTAGACGTGGGGGCTTCGCGACTGTCCGCCCTCTCCGGCGTGGGCTCGGGCGCGATTACTGGCGCGGCCTGCTGGCTCCGAGCCTCTTGCATATCGCGGACGGCTCCACGAAGGTCCCCCAGCTCCCGCTGGAACGTGTTGAGGGCTGCTAGTATGGCGCTTTCCACCGCAGGCACTGTCGGGGCCGTCGGAACACCCAGCGGACGAGTCGGTGCAGGGACCATCGCTTCACGATCTCCAGATCCGCCGGATGCTTCATTGCGGCTACCCCCGGCCGCCTGATCCGCGCTGCCGGCAAGGGTGGCGGGGGCTGTCGTTGCAGTGCCAGCGACGGGGTTGGGTGTCGTTGTAGCGACGCTGGCGGGGTCAGTCGCTGTGATGCCAGCGACGGGGTTGGGTGTCGTTGTAGCGGCTCTGGCGGGGTCGGTCGCTGTGGTGCCAGCGACGGGGTTGGGTGTCGTTGTAGCGGCGCTGGCAGGGTCGGTCGCTGTGGTGCCAGCGTCGACGTCCGCGACCACGGCGCCTGCGCTGCCGCCGGCTCCTTCGGCGGCCGATGCCGAAGCCCTGGTATTCACGCGCCGCTCCGACCCAGCCGTCTTCTTTCCCTTCGCCGCCGCTGATGAAGCTTTTTTCGGTGCCATCCTTCTTCTTCGGTCTTCGGGCTTGTCCTTGTCCTCCCCACGGACGGCGCCAACTGTTGTGGTTACAGACCAAACAGAGAGAGAGATGGTAGTGGAGAGGTGGGAGTGTTCTGCCTCCTCCCCATAGACTGTAATCATATATATGTACCCATGAGGAGTGCTTTTGCAGTTATACCCTTACGTCTGGTTGTCCCCTCTGGGGGCACTTATGTCATTACACATGGCCTATTCTGGGCCTTATAATCTCCTACCGGGCCTGCTGGGTTTAGGTGGGGGCCACCCCTACAACAGTCTCTATTACACATACTTGTATGCACACATTTAGAGAGAGATCACTCTATATTTTGTGGATTCTTTAATATTGATCCATGTTCATCTTTTCACATATTAAGGATCCTTACCTTGAAACATATCCCTTGAGTATATATATAGCTTGTGTGGTTCATATATACTTATAATTAGGTTGTCATCTATTTCATCCATTATGTGTTAATGATTGAATGATAAATGACAACTGGATAAGTAAGGTTTACCGAAAAAGCTTATCTTAGAGTATACAATTATTGAGTACATGTTGTATACTCGAAAAACAATATTTTATCTCATTATTTATTGAGATGTCATAAATTACTAAAAAAGAAAGATTGTAGAATCTAGTTCCTCCATTATGATTTAATGGTGAAATTTAGTAATTGATGACAATAGATTTGTGCACTAATATTTTCTATGAGTTAGATGTATAGGTTAGATTCCACAAAAGATGATGATTTAGGATGGCTTCATGTGTTGAAGATCATCAAGTCAAGTGAAGAATGCACCATGAGTTGATGCATGTCCAAGAGGAGATGATCGTGTGTTGATCATTAAGTCAAGTTAATACCCATCATGTATTGATGAAGTTCAAGTGACAAGGATCCGGACTTGAAGTGAAGGTGTGTCTTATCATGCTTCAAGAAGATGGTAAGGCAAAGGTATAACTAATTAGGGTTAAGGATGTGTTCATGGTCTTTTATCAGTCTTGGAGTTTGGTTGGAAGACCAGATTGCTCGTATAGGTTGCCGTACTATTAAGAGGGGTCTTATCTAATAGTTTGAGTCTCATCATGTGTTGATAGCTCAATCTCACTAACCCTAACTCTCTTTGGCATAAGGCTTGTATTTGCAAATATATTTTACAAATAGTTGAAGCTCATGTGTTGAATCCTTGTAACATAAGACTATACATTGTGAATGTGTTTTGCAAGTGTTTAGAGTTTATGTTTTCATTCTTTGTAGTATGATATTTATATTTTCAAATGTGATTTGCAAATAGTTGAAGCTCATATATAATCCTTGTGTCATGATTCTAAAAGTGTGTAAATGTGTTTTGCAACATGTTGGGAATCATGTGTAGCGATGTTGTTTGTTTGTTTTCGTGTGTTCGGTTGCACTACCTTAAATTTGTTCGTGTCCACAATGTAATTTATTGCAAAATGTTTCGTGTGTACCTGCTTGTAATTAGTTTTCTCCCCAACCACAGGAAGTGGGTGCCTGCACCCACGCGTGAAGATTCGACCCGGCCCCAACCTCATTAAGTAGGAATCCCGCTTCCCCGACCACGCACATGAAATGACTTGCACGCACATAAAATGACTTGATGATACCTCCTTGGGCCTGCTGCCTCACGGATGCGAAAATGTATGAACTAACTTGCACTTTATCCTTGCACGATGCAGTCATGCATTCATAGAGAAAAAATGACTTACTACAATGCGAACATGCAACTGTTTACTACGGTGTAGGCATGGATATACATTACACATACATATCCATGCATTACACATACATATCTCATACAAAGTACTGCAAGAAACAACGCAAATCAAAACAACATTCACAGCACTACACCTTCAAGATAACAACAAACACAAAAAAGAAAATATCACACAATATTATGTTAATCTTGCTCTCGAGTCTATCAAAACGATGCCACATCTCAACCATTTCGCTACCCCCATCATAACTTTCTCCTTTGGAATAATGCTAGCCTAGTGGCCATTTCATCCTCCCTCACTCAGAATTGGCAACCGTATGGGTCATCCTGCAATTCAATAAGAGAAAATTTTTATAACATCTGGTGAACAATTTGAACCAACCCGAATCAAGTTGATTCACCGAGTGAAAGGGGCACTTGTGGTAGTGTCGTCCAGGATTCACGGCCGTCTGTGAGGTCTTACGTCTGGCAAGCATATTGCACTTTGGGCAAATCACTACGGATGCCGATGAAGAGGCGCTCACTTGGCTCATCTCGACGTCTGGAGGAGGGAGAAACAAACAAAGGTAGAGAGAATGGAGAAAAATACTTTAAGACGTGAAGGAGTGGCTAAGGAATGGCTCTATTTTGTAGCCTAAAATACGGGGGCAAAATGGTCTTTTTGCATCCCTAATGGAAAACATATACCGATCAATACGAGTGACTATAGATAGTTGAAATTCGTGGCGGCCTTACACATTGACAAGACTAAACGAGATGGCCTTACGCACTGACAAGACCAAACGGGATAGTTTTGTGCAGCGACGTGATGTATGTGTGTTCAATGCATATCGATGCCTCTACTTTAATGCACGCGACGCAGCACTGGAATAGTCCACTCAAGAAATGGCAACCACAACAACGCGTCCACCATTTAATTACATGCTTTAGAAGATTAAATATAACCATGTACAACAGAGAAGAGTACCATGGTACAAGCTTTTACAGGTGTGGCTATTGGTAGAAGGTGCATAGCACTACCCACATAGAGTGTTGCAGAGAGGGCATCTCGAATGTGGCTGGCCATCTTTGTAGTAGCACACACATATATAGCTAGTGTTCACGCAGCAGCATGTAGAATCGTAGAAACTTCATATGTTAACAACCTCATCTTAGTACACCGATATCTTCACCAAAGAGCTGTCTACTTCTATCTTCACCGAGTTCCATTCCAGTTTGCACGTCCGTGCCGCCGACACTCCAACTATGGAGGATGTTAAACACTTTGGTTCCTACGTTAGATGCCTCAGTTCTTGTGTTAAACGCCTCGGTTCTTGTATACACTTAATGCGCCTACCTCTTAACTTTCTATCCTGATTTGGCCTATATATATATATATATATATATATATATATATATATATATATATATATATATATATATATATATATATATATATGAAAATTACATAAGGCACCTGGGTGCCTAGGCACCCACATCAAGAACCGTCCGATACACATGTATGATTGATAATTTTTTTGAGTTTGGGTATGAAAATATTTTATACCCTTGATATATTTATGGTTAGTAAGTTTTGAACTCAGTTTAAACTAGTTTGAACTACTTTTGAGTTCAATGTGACTACAGTGAGTATATACCATAAAAATAGTTCAAACTAATTAAACTGAAGTTGAATTTAATTTTTTTCGGAGTTTGACATCTCAAATATACTTTTTTATGGGTATATAAAGATACCCACATCAAACGTTGCGAATTTCAAAGCAAATCAACGGGTATTGATATGGGTGCCTAGGCACCTGGGTGCATGAAACACTCGTCGTGTATATATATATACACACACACACATGAGTATACCTAAAGTGATAAAAGAGTATTTCAAGTTTGTTTAGGTGGTATATTAGAGGTGGGTGTAATTACACCCGGGAGAAAAAAGTATTTTTCATATATATATATATATATATATATATATATATATATATATATATATATATATATATATATATATATATATATATATATATATATATATATATATATATATATATATATATATATATATATATATATATATATATATATATATATAGACGAGTGTTTCATGCACCATGGTGCCTAGGCACCCATATCAATACCCGTTGATTTGCTTTGAGATTCGCAACGTTTGATGTAGGTATCTTCATATACCCATAAAAAAGTATATTTGAGATGTCAAACTCCGAAAAAAATTAAATTCAACTTTAGTTTAATTAGTTTGAACTATTTTATGGTATATACTCACTGTAGTCGCATTGAATTCAAAAGTAGTTCAAAATAGTTTGAACTGAGTTCAAAACTTACTTACCATAAATATATTAAGGGTATAAAATATTTTCATACCCAAACTCAAAAAAATTATCAATCATACACGTGTATCGGATGTGGGTGCCTAGGCACCATGGTGCCTTACGTAATTTTCCTATATATATATATATATATATATATATATATATATATATATGTGTGTGTGTGTGTGTGTGTGTGTGTGTGTGTGTGTGTGTGTGTGTGTGTGTGTGTGTGTGTGTAATCTTTGATGTATCAATATATTCATTATGTGATTGCTCTAAATGTTTCACGCTCTCACACCCATTACCTCCCTGTTTGGGACTATAGGTTGCATGTCTCGAATGTCCGTGTTGAATGATATGCGCATCACATTGTCAGTTCGTCCCTTTGCAGGTCGATGATGGCTTCAGGCTATTGTGCTCCCCGAGTCCGCGCCCTCTTGGCTCCCGCACACGACTGCCAACGCTGGGCTACCGGTGCGGCCAGAGGTGACGCCTGCCGCACCGCACGGCACGGGCGTGGAGCGAACGGAGGTGCGGATGGGGGAGACGGCACAGGGAGACGGGAACGCACGGCGCCGCCGCGCACGGGGCAGACGGAGCAACAGCATGGGATCTAGCTTTCGAGGGACGCGCGGGCCGTGGCTGCCATGCCGTCATTTATCTGCACGCTACGCAACGCTGCGCCGCCGCACGTCGGCGGGGTGGGTTGGGACAGTGGCAGACACAAGATTTTTGGATAGGGGTACGAAGTTAAGAATCTACGGAGTATATATATAAGATAGAGAATTTTGATACACATAATATGTATATCTCATATAGTTAACTAAATAAACAATCACACATAAGCAATAAATGCAATTTCCAATATAAGTTTGATTGACTTAATTTCTAGTGAACACTGAACAGAGTATATGAAACAACATCAATACAAAACTGACCTGGATGGCAATGTTATAACTCAACTCGATGAGGATCTGCTTGAAAACGAGATATTATATCTTCATCGCGAACTTGTAGAAAAAATTGAGGTTCTGTTTCTACAATTGCAAGTTCTTGTCCCTTGCTGCATCCAACCTCTTGTACAGGTTCTGGAGAGTTGCTCTGAACTACAGATTTTTGTTTCTTTTCAGCCCTCCCCCACATAGATTTCAAATCAACAAATTTCTTCTTCTTCTTTAAATTCTCTACAACCTAAAAATATTGAACATTTGTTCAATTCACCATTGAAGAACAGGAGAGTCCAAGAGTATTAAGTATAAATCGACCTTGTGTGCAGGGGCGGCATGGCCGTCGGGAGCACCGCCGCCGTTGAAGCTGGAATAGGGGAGGAGCTGCCGCCGCCGCATGGGCCGCCTGGCCGTGGGGACTTCTTCGCCGTCGTCGCCGTGTCGGCCATTGGGTGTGGGCGCCTGGCGCCGCGCCGGTAGCCGGTCGCCACATTGCCGGAGACGAGGTCACGAGGAGGGCTGGAGGGGCGCCGGGCCTGTGGGCTGTGGCCTGTGGCGGCCCGCGGCTGTGCAAGAGAGATGGATAAGAGGGGTGTGGGCGCCCGGCGCCGCGCCGCTGCCGGTAGCAATTCGCCGGTCGCCGCGTCGCTGGAGACGAGGAGCCGAGGAGGGCTGGAGGGGTGCCGGGCCTGTGGGCTATGGCGGTTGCTGGCTGCGCAAGAGAGATGGAGAGGAGGCAAGCTACAGGCACGGAGCAAGGCAGGAGCCAGGAGGCGGCGTGAGAACTGAGAAGCAGCCAGGCAGTAGGAGGCTAGGGTTAGGTTAGGAAATGCCAATTGGGCCTTTTGGGCTTTTGGCTAGTGGGCTTTTTTCTATATATATGAAATATATATTATATATATTTGAATTTTTGCAAAAAACAATTTGTACCCCCATGTGGTTGGGGAGTGGGAGGCACGCGCACGACTGCCCTGGGAGAAGGCACGGGCGTGCTTGGCTCCTAGGAGAGCGGCAAGCGGCTGGTCCAGTCAGCATCCGACGCTCGCTTCGCCTGGATGACGATCAGCCGGGCGATGCTGCTTGAGAAACAACACGTTTCACGACAGCTCCACACACCGTGTATGATTTTGCCAACTTCGGAACTCACGAACAACCGCAATAATAACACCCTCTCGTCCTTTTATTTACTTGACTTTCTAGAATCCTTATTATCAAATCTTTTAAAGTTTAATCACTAATAGACTTAAGAATATCTAGATTAGTTATACAAAAGTTATATCATTAGATTTATTATTGAAAATAGTTTCATAATATTATAATTTTACCAACATATCTTAGTATAAAATTATTAAAAAAATAGCAATCATAGTCGTATCTCGGATACTATAAAAAATAAAAACCGTCAAATAAAAAGATAGAGTCGAATACTATCGACAAAATAAACACAACATGGAAGCTGACTTCTTTCCTAGCTACGCATTATTAGCCGCAGGCGCAGCTGCAGTGAGCCAGTGACAGTGAAGAGCACTGATGTTTTTTATAGTCTCTTCACAACCAGAACAGCACAATTACACAATAAATAGCAAGCTCCCTTCTCTACACAAAAAACCAATTACAATGGTATCGGAATGGTTACTCCCCCGGAAGGAAACAAGCCAAACACAAGCACACCACAAGACTGGATGCGCAGATCTCACCTTACCGAATACAAGTTGGTAAGGTGAAGCCATGGCACACGAAGACGAGCACAACGTATATGATTACCAGGAGTAGGAATATCAATGCGGCCCTGCAAAAAACAAAAAGAAAAGCTATGCTTATTGCAGATGAAAGGCTCAAACAGCAGTCAAGTAAACAAAACATCATACTAAGTGTTTGTCAGAATAGAGAGAATTCTGTACTCTGGATGGTTAAGGTATACACCCTACATAGTTACTCCCTACGTCGTATCTCACAACGTAGAGAGTATCTTATATAATAAAGAGTATGTACATGTAGTATATGAGTATATCAAACTATCTAGGTGATATATATATATATATATATATATATATATATATATATATAAGACATACTCCTTTTTATGTACGTATATGAAGGTATTTGTAAAATATGCTAAAAATTATAGATTCCCTTAAAAAAATTCGTATGGTTCACATTGAAATATTTTATAATTAGTACACGAGTATACCCAAAGTGATAAATGAGTATTTCAAGTTCGTTTAGATATATATCAGTGGGAGTACACACACACACACACACACACACACACACACACACACACACACACACACACACACACACACATATATATATATATATATATATATATATATATATATATATATATATATATATAGAGAGAGAGAGTAAAAATAATGAGTGCTTCTTAATGCCCGGACACCATAGTCTAAAATAGGTATGTATCGTGTGCGAAAATTTTTAAAATTTCTTGGATATCAAGTTTAACTAGTTTACTAACTAGTTCAAACAAGTTTGAACTAAATTTCGAATTAGTTTCCTTTTTTTATGATAGTTTAATTGTAGGTATATGCTGATTATATATATAAATTCGTTCAAAACTTTGAATTTGAGTATATTTTTTCAACCTTATACGTTTCATTTGAATTGTTATGGACGAGTATATACCCTAAAATTGATATTTTCCAAACAACATACCTGAATTTAGATGGAATTGATGTATTTAAAATCATGGTGCCTGAGCACCATGGTGCCCCATTTCAACGTCACTTTCGGTATACTTTTTATCACTTTCGGTATACTTAAATACTAATTCTAAAATATTCTAATGTAACTTGGTTGAAAATTTTCATCGGAACCCTCTATTTTTGCTATATACACTTTTCCATGTATAAAATGAGTACATACACAAATTATGCTATAAAAATAGACTTTCATGAAATTTTTCATGAAACTCATTTTAGAATATCTTATAATCATTATTAAAGTATACTCAAATAGATAAAAATGTACAACAATACCTTTAAAAGGGCATATTAGAAATGGGAGTACGTACTCCTAAGCATATGTAACCATACCATATATATAGTCAGAACGCTGCTTGACATAATAAAAATGAGAAACAGATTCAACCTATGCTTAAAATTCATAAAGTACAAGGCTACATGCATCCCCCCACTATAAGATAAAGAGCTGATTCAGAACATACAATCAACAACAGCTCCCCGAAAGAAGACCAAATTTCAGATATCAGAATCGTCTCATTATTCACATACAACAATTGTTCCCACTTTTTACAATTCCGTATTTCATCGATACAGTTGGCAATTTCCAAACATTGCTTTAGCCAGAGTATCATCTATGTTTGAATCATGTTTGCTCGGACCTCTATTGGCAAAACTAACAAAACAAGGATGCACTAGTGAAAATTATGCAGAACAACTAAAAAATCAAACAAAATCATAACTGATCACTTATATATAGGTTAGCATTTATTGCACACAACGCACAATATACCATATCCGTCAACTTGCATTCAAATCTACTGCATGAAACCATGTTGGAAAGCGTTTACTGTTAAGTGCATTATTTTTTACACAAAATCACAGCTGTCAATAATTATAAATTGAGGTGAACATACATATTAAGGATCACAATTAAGCCAGGTTCATGGTGGATGAATTCAGTATAAAGAAGTTCATGAACCAAACATAATAGCACTCATGGAAGCAAACAAAAAAACGAAACATCAAGACAGAAGATAAAACGTGGTATCAAACAATTCTTAATTGGAAGATTACATACGCGAGTTTAACATTTCTCCACCAAACGGTGTTTCTGAAACGGCGAGCTTGTCGTTTAAATCGAACTGTATTTCCTTGCATATTTGCAGTCTTGTCAACCAGCAGTTCCAAACGATCGCCCCTTTCAAGGACTTTATCAATATTATCAATCATAACACTACGGACCTGCAAGAGAATAAAGAATATTATATATCATTTTGAAATTTGAATGCCAGAACTTTTCTTGGCCATATGCTTCTGTTATAGAAGTAATGCAAGATCTTCAAGATCTGTGACTATGTTCTTATGGTTTTACCTAAAACAACAATATCTGGAAACAATGAGAACTTTAAAAGATGCCATTTCAAGTATTCCATGCTCTAATCCATGATCATTCCACTTTTAGCTTACAAGATCGGAAAACACAACATGTGCTTATTTTTTATTTTCTGACCAAATGTTTTGAAGAATTATACTTCAGAAAATTCATGCAAATAGAGCAAAATCAAGCTTTGGATGCAAGTCATGCTCACACCAGAACAACTGAAAAAAGAAGAAGTTGATTACCTGATTGATTTCGCCTCTCATGCGGTTTATTCTGTCTGCATTAGGGTCATTTGAATAGTAATCCATTTGTTGACTCAGGACCCTTGAGAACTCATCATTCATTGCATAAGCAAGAGCTGTCAGTGCAGCACGTCCATATGTCTTAACAAATCTTCCATGAATATCCTCAAGGAAAGCAAAGGGGATTCGTCCTGCAATAAAACGAAGCTAATAAGGTCGTTGTTAAGCAATTCGCATCACTAGAGAGGCACAGTAAGCCACGGTGAGACAAAATTCTTGGTATCAGCCTTTAGTTGATACTTTTTTAGAGCAAGGGGTAACTCCCTGGCTTCATCTATTGAAACCTTTAGCTGATGCTTAATGTAAATGTTGTAGAGGTGGCCCCCACCTACAACAGTTCGGCCTGCTGGACCAAGAGGCCCATTAAAGCATGTAAATAGACACTTACACCTCAGCATAATAGGCCACTATAGGGGTATTATTGTAATCAGGCCTTATGACCATGTATTATTGTAATCAGGCCCTAAGAAAGGAAAGCTAGACACAGCTAATTTCCTACTCTCACTCTACTAGTTCTTTTATTTCTTGTTTGGTCCGTAGCCACAACAGTTGTCGCCATCCATGGTTGTGGTTTGCATTAAACAAAAGGCACACTCTAATGCTTAAGGCGCAACTTTTAGGATTAGAAACTTTTCAGGTATACATACTAGACAAAATTTGCTCTTGGTTCCCGCAAGTCGCTCTCGGCAGGAGCTAGACTGTAGCCCAGCTCTGGTTTACTAGCTAAAATACTAGCAATTTTGCAGCATCAAAAGCGTTTGATCCCAAAGGCAACAGCCGCAAAACTCGGGCAGCCAGTCCAAAAGCCCAACCCGTCAACTCCATCTATCGTCGCATGACAATTGGCTAGCTCCAACTCAATTCGACTGCATCTCCTCGGTTTGTCCCCTCGATCTACCAATCCCCTGAGGCCACCCTGCAAGCGGCAACAGACATCCGACACGCGCATACTGACAACCTCCCTCTTAACTCCTCCGGATCTCCGAGATTCCGCCCGCCTACGGAGCCCGAACCACAACCAGGTTCAGAAATTCCCACATCCGATCGTTTCGAGAAACGCGGTATAGAGAGAGTCAGAGCGAGCAGGAGGAGGAGAGGAATAGGAGCAGCAAGGGGGAGGAATAGGGGGGGGGGGGGGGTCCTTACGTCCGGCGGCGTCGTCGGCCATGCAGAGGGCGGTGATGCCGTCGGAGTGCTTGGCGTGGAAGACGTATCGGTCCTGGGTGTAGGAGACGTGGCTGTCGGCGCCGCCGTCGGGGAGGCGCTCGAGGACCTGCCGCGCGACGGCGCCGGCGTTGGTCGCCGCGGCGCTGTGCTCCGCCAGCACCACCGAGCCCCGCGCCACCAGCGCGTAGAGGATCGCCATCCTTCCGCCGCCTCCTTCCCTCCGCCGCGTGGACTCGTCCTCGGGGTCGGGGAGGAGAAGCCGAGAAGGTTAATAGGGGAACGGCTGCGGAAAGGGTGGGGTATGATTTGGCAGAGACAGGTTGATTGGGCTGTGGGATGGACGAGGAAGGAAAGCTTAGGTAGGACCGTAGGACATGTATAACAGTACATACGTTTGTTGTTTATAATATTATTTATAGATAATATTAAAGATATCTCTTATAATAAGTTATTTGTAAGTTGTCTATAATGGATTATCTGTAAAATATAGATAATATTGATACAATAGTACGTAAGTTATCTATAACATGCTATTTTCTCACGTTTCAACTATCTATAGAATTACAGCCGACCTTCTCTTTCTCTTTTATTCACCTCAACAAAATTCTTTTATGGCAGTTCTTATAAATAACTTGTGTCATCTATTGTACATGCGCTTAGTTGGCAACTAGGTGGTAAGACGGGCATCGTTGTTTAATTGGTGGTGGGGCCCACCTTGGCCATTTTGATCTAGACTTGAGCTGCTTGTGTGTTGGGTGCGGCTAGTGTTGTTGGGTTGCTGATGACAGCAGTCGTTTCTTAGGATGACGGAGTCGGTTGGGTTGGCTAGCTCGTTTCATTTCCGTCGAGGGGTGGAAAATAACCAGGGATTCAAATCAAAATTACTTTAATTATATTTATTAATGATTAGACATTGAATAAGTTTATTTTAGATAAAATTAAATTTTACTTTGAGATTGGTTCGTTAGTTCGATTCTAAAAATACTTCTTAATTATCAATAAAATAATATTATATCAAATTATGACAATTTCAAGAAAAAACTCAATAAAATAAGAACATGACTCGATATCCACCTCTATTTCCATTCGTACCGTCCTAGCTACACGTGGTTAACTGGCCTTATTCTTTTTGGCTTATAACTTACAACTTTTTTTTAAATAAACAAACAGCACAGCTTTTTTGTCGTAGTTTTAAAACGGTTTATCAGAACAACTTTTTTGAAGATGTTTATCAATATTTGGTTTGTTCGCACAAGCGCTCACGATAAGGTCAAAAGACATCTACTGTAGCTGTAAGTCATAAGCCATAGTTGAAAAGAGTGCACCGTACTTGTTCGTTACCGACGTGCGTCATTCTAGGCTAGCTACAAATTTTATTCCTAAAAAATATACATTTTTCGTCCATTCCCTTTGCCAGAGGTAGAGGGTAGTGGAGGAGTGATGAGAAAGTTCTTGGCCCCACGAACTGCGCGGTCCCAATGCCATATCGTCCTGAAGACGCATGCGCCGGGAAGAAGTGGCATTTGTTGTAATCCACGGCTTTAGAGTTAGGGCCGGCAGTCAACAGCATTGGCAGCAGTGAGCAGAGGTCAAGAAATGGAACTTGAATGCTGGAGCAAGAAGACGCTTTCAAGTCGATCTATGACGAAACCAGTAGGTCACTGTTGAACGGACAGTAGTTAGGAAGAAGGCGAATAGGGATGTGGGTCTGTTCTTTTTTGCTGCGGTTTGTGATTTTTGGTTGCGGCTGTTGTAAATATTGCGGTATAAGCATAATTGAATATTTAATTCCAGCCAACATAATATAAACAATATATTTCCAGCATAAGAAGAATGACATTAATTTCATAAAAATATGGAATTCTAACATGTCATTCAACTCCACATATATATTCAAGGAATATATCATCATCAATGCTGAAAATAGCAATGTGCATAACAGTCCTAAGAACAATGAAATAACTAAATCTAGCATAAAACAAATTAATTGTTTCATTATTGCTCTCAGAACAGAGTTGCGCAAAATCAAAGATTTTGGCCTTCTCATGCAAATATCGTTATTCATCATCAATAATCTGACAACTAGAGATTTGAGCTCACAAAGAATAGATTTCTACTGTTACAAACTGAGCATAAACAGTAAGCAATAAGCTAGCAGGTTTCGGCTTATTAGTTCACAAGCAAATGAAATATCATGCAGCATCTAGTCAACCACTAATGTAACTGACAGCAATCACAGATCAACAGAACAAAAGGGATCTGTTCTACACAAGGCTAGACAAGAGTTTTACTGCATAACAGATAAATTTCAATTGCATGAAAACTGATCTCCTCAGCCGAAATATGAGCAATTAACAGAATTAAAGTATACTACCCAGATGAGCTCAAATCTATCTCGGTTAATCAGATTATGTTCAGTCTACGATATTATCATCACAGAGCATAAGTGCCCACATTCAATCACAGCAGCCCACAGATAATTTGCCAAAATTACAGATCAAGA
This sequence comes from Dendrocalamus latiflorus, assembly GCA_017311315.1. Taxonomy (NCBI): domain Eukaryota; kingdom Viridiplantae; phylum Streptophyta; class Magnoliopsida; order Poales; family Poaceae; genus Dendrocalamus; species Dendrocalamus latiflorus. The sequence continues at coordinate 3,924,430 of CM029659.1, forward strand.
GTAACTGCTGTAAATTGCAAAGAGACAAATATACTCACAACACGGACAGTACTCTAAACTATCCAGAAGACAATGAGCCGCAGGAGAAATCAATTAAATCGGCAAGGCACGATGAATCGCTGTCCCAGAAAATCTATCAACCCGCTGTCGCAAGCGAGTGGATGATTCACGGAGATACAATGTCGCTCTTCACTTCTCAGCTGAAAACCAGAGGTGAAGTCGAGGTACAGAGATGCCGCACAAGACCGCGATATGCGCACTGGCCGAGCGCGCACACACACAGCAGGGAGCTGTCGCCACCTTCTCCTCTCTCGGATGGAACTCCAAGATCCCGAGTCCCCACACCTCAAATTAGGGTTTGCGCAGGAGACCAAGATCAAGCATCAAACGGAAATGGCCAAAGCCAATACCCTCAGCACCACCAGAAATCAAAGAGGAGGAAGAAGACTCAAAAGGGCAAGAACCAGATCAAAGAAGTTCTTCTTCCACCCATGGAGGGAGCTCGGTATATGAAGAGAAGAGGCGGGGTCTGCGAGAAGGCGGCGCGAGCGGCCGGCTCCGAAGAACCCGGGCCAGCCCGCGCCATCCCCGCTCGCCTCTCCACGCGCCACCTCCCCTCAAGCCCCGAGCATCCCGGATCTGGGAGAAGATCAAGAAATCGCCGCACGGGAGAGAGCCACCAAAGCCGCCACCAACCGGATCGGGGAGGAGACAAAGTCTCCTCCCCCTTATCTCTTTCCCGTGAGACCGACAGGTGGGCCCCACCTTTTAGGGCTCCCTTCCACTCTTATCAATTGGGAAATTCCCAAAATGCCCTCTCAAATACAACAGTCCCCACCAATTTACCAATTGGTAAAAGATGTTCAAAGCCTTGTTTAATATACAGTTGTTCGACTATGGGTACCTTGCGGGTTTGAACCCAAAGTCTAGCGATAAGGACTACGACTCTGCACAGACAAAGGAGGACTACGCCTTGATCCAATGCCTTGGTGTGAGAATTTTCACCCAAATCACATTCTGTACTGGGCGGCTTGCCCTTTCCCTCTCGGGTTGGGACGTTCCGGTCATGTCCCCGTATCTATCTCATGAGTGCTTAAGAAAGTATACCCTGATCTTTCTTCGATCGCGACCTCACGATCCCACTCACGTAGGTGAATTATTCTAGGAATCCTGTAGGGCGATTCCATAAGTCATATAGACACCGAGTTCATTAAGAGCCAAAGCTCAACCTTCCATACAGACAGAGCACTGCAGCTAATGGGACCCGTTAGATGTGCTCTTTAATCTCACATAGTTTGTTGTCCTAGAGCCTAGTTCACGGGATCTCCGATCTCCTAGGATAGGTTACTACCAATGTGAGCCTTTATACGGGTATAAGCCCCATTCCCTGTGACGCTGCTTGGATGACCTTTCGCGCCAATCCTTTAGTGAAAGGATCTGCCAAATTCCTTTCAGACTGGATGTATTCTACAGAAATAACACCCGTCTCTCTGGCATGCCTTACCGACTTAAGTCGGCGCTTTATATGTTTTGAAGACTTCATATTATCCTTCCTACTCTTCGCCTTAACCAATACGGTTTGGTTATCGCAGTAGGTCAAAATGGCTGGAATAGGTTTTTCCAGCACAGGTAGGTCAGAAAGGAGTTCTCGAATCAATTCTGCCTCTACAGCCGCTGAATCAAGAGCTACTAATTCAGCCTCCATGGTGGACCGTGTAATAATAGTCTGTTTAGAAGACTTCCATGACACGGCCCCACCTGCTAGAGTGAATACATAACCACTCGTAGTCTTCATGTCATCCGAGTCACTGATCCAGTTGGAATCACTGAATCCTTCCAAGACTGCAGGATGACCAGAATAGTGTATTCCCAAATTAGGATTTCCCTTCAAGTATCTTAGTACTCTTTCTAGTGCTATCCAATGATCATCTCCTGGATTGGACGTATAACGACTCAATCTGCATACAGCATATGAGATGTCTGGCCTCGTTGCACTAGTTAAGTACATCAGGGATCCTATGATCTGAGAATATTTAAGTTGATCCTTCCCATGTCCGGTGTTCTTATGTAGCTTTGCATTTGGATCATAGGGTGTAGCTGCTGGCTTACAGTCCTTAAACCCAAATCTGGTTAGGACTTTATCCACATAATGGGACTGCGAAAGAGTAATCCCATTCTCACCCTTTATAAGCTTAATGTTTAAGATAACATCAGCTTCACCCAGATCTTTCATATCAAAATTCTGGGAAAGGAAAGACTTTGTGCTATTGATCACATCTATGTTGGTCCCAAATAGCAATATATCATCTACGTAAAGACATAGAATGACACCTTCGCCCCCATTAAACCGATAGTAGACACATTTATCGGCTTCGTTTACACAAAAGCCGACCGACGTCAACGTACTATCAAATTTCTCATGCCATTGCTTGGGAGCTTGCTTTAGACCATACAAAGATTTAATCAATCGACATACTTTCCTTTCTTGCCCCTCAACCACAAATCCTTCAGGCTGTTGCATATAAATCTCCTCATCCAGCTCACCGTTTAGGAAAGCGGTCTTTACATCCATTTGATGTAGTAGGAGTTTGTATGCAGCAGCTAGTGCTAAAAGCACTCGAATTGTGGGTAAACGAGCCACAGGAGAGTATGTATCAAAATAGTCTTCTCCTTCTTTTTGCGTGAAACCTTTAGCCACTAACCGGGCCTTGTACTTTTCAATAGTACCATCAGGTCTACGCTTTCTTTTAAAGATCCACTTGCAACCTACTGGCTTACAACCAGGCGGGAGATCTGCAATTTCCCAAGTTCCGTTAGCAATGATGGAATCCATCTCGCTACGGACTGCCTCCTTCCAGTAATCCACATCCGGAGATGCGTATGCCTCTGAAAGGGTTCGTGGTTCATCATCCACGACATAAGTGACAAAGTCATCCCCAAGTGACTTCTCGGTCCTCTGTCTCTTACTCCTCCTCAACTCCAAATCTGGAGCGGTGTTATCCACACTAGGAGAAATAGAGGGATCATCTAGGCCGACATGTCCACTGTCTTCATTCGGTCTCATAGGAAACACATGCTCAAAGAATGTCGCATCACGAGATTCCATCACTATATTAGTAGCGATGTCACTCACCTCGGATTTGACCACTAGAAATCTATAAGCTGTGCTATTAATAGCATATCCTAGAAAGACACAATCAACGGTCTTAGGACCAAGCTTCCTTTTCTTCGGCAACGGCACATGCACTTTTGCAAGGCATCCCCACATTCGAAAATAGGATAAGTTGGGTTTTCTCTCCTTCCATCCTTCATAGGGTGTTTCCTCCTGATTGCAAGGTGGAACCCTATTCAGGACATAGTTAGCTGTGAGAACTGCCTCACCCCACCAATAGTCCGACATACCTGAACTCTGAAGCATGGCGTTAACCAAGTCACAAAGAGTTCGGTTCTTCCTTTCGGCTATTCCATTAGATTGGGGTGAGTATGATGGAGTAACTTCATGAATTATTCCACTTTCTTCACAGAATTGGGAGAACTCATGTGAGACGTACTCACCGCCTCGGTCCGACCTTAACCGTTTGATTTTCTTTTCTAGTTGATTTTCAACTTCAGCTTTATAGATTTTAAAGTATTCAAGTGCTTCATCTTTCGACTTAAGTAGATAAATATAGCAATACTTAGTCGCATCATCTATGAGAGTTAAGAAATATCGTTTGCCACCTTTCGTTAATATTCCATTCATCTCACAAAAATCAGAGTGGATTAGTTCAAGTGGAGAAGTGCTTCGCCCTTCAACGCTATGAAAAGGTTTTCGGGGCTGCTTAGCTTGCACACACACTTCGCACCTTGAACCCTTCTCATAACTGTAGCTTGGAATTAAACTCATCTTACTTAACCGCGTAATGGCTTCAAAATTAACATGACACAACCGTGAATGCCAAATATCATGAACTTTATTGCAATGGGAAACATTGTAAACGTTTACATTATTCAAATCAAGAATGGATAAGCGGAACATGCCTCCGCTATCATAGCCTTTGCCCACAAAATTACCAAACTTAGTCAAAATGACTTTATTTGATTCAAACACAAGCTTTATTCCTTGCCTACATAACATTGACCCGCTAAGAAGATTGCGCGTCATCGCAGGCACGTACAGCACGTCTCTTAGGATGAGTGTTTTGCCCGAAGTAAGCTTCAGGCAAACATGTCCAATCCCACGTACTGTTGCGGCGGCTCCGTTGCCCATTAGGACGGATCCACCACCTTCACCCTGAAATGAAGAGAAACAAGATCTATCAGCACATATATGTCTAGTAGCACCTGTATCAATCCACCAATCAATAGATGGACTTGCCATAAAGGCCATAGGTACGTACTCTTCTGAGCTGGTGCTAGCCAGCGCGACATGAACCTCAGCCTTGTGGCTCTTGTGCTGACCTGGAGATGGACCCTTGCCCTTCCGATTGCGACAATGATTGGCCTTATGGCCAGCCTCACCGCAAACGAAGCAGACGATGTCCTCCTTCTTCTTCTTTATTTTCTTAGGCTGTAGCTTGACTTGGGGCTGACTCTTGAACTTGGGTTTCCCAGGTCCTCCACCATTCTTAAGTTGAACTTGATGAGCCTGAACTTGAGCCTTTCCCGAGCCGTCACTGGCTCTAGCACGCTCTTCGACATTAATAGCAGCTGACAGCTCATTGAGCGTCAAGCGCTCCTTTATATGCCTCCGAGAAGTCACAAAGTCACACCACGAAGGCGGTAACTTAGCCAAAATGACATTGACTTGAAACTTCTCAGGCAGAGCGCAGTCGTACTGACATAAGTCACGTACATGGAGTTGAAGCTCGTGGAGCTGCTCCATCACCGACCGGCCCTCAACCATCTTGTAGTTCAAGTAATTGGCTGTAACAAAGGACTCATTTCCATTATCTCCCTCGGAGTATTTCTCCTCAAGCTCATCCCAAAGTTGTTTGGCATTAGTGAAGTTGACATAGACGTCAAACAAGCGATTAGACAGGATGGCCAGCAAACGGGCTAAGACTGCATTATTAGCATCTTCCCATTTCATCGTCTCAGGGATCTCCAGCGGAAACGCTGGTGGATTTGAGATGATCCAGAAGAGCTTAAGGTCAGTCAGCCAAAGTTTTGCCTTTGCCTGCCAACGCTTGAAATTGACTCCGTCAAACACTTCAGGTTTCACGACATCAGATGAGGAAGCCATTTCTTTCAATATAGATTTTCTGGATTGTTGTAAATATTGCGGTATAAGCATAATTGAATATTTAATTCCAGCCAACATAATATAAACAATATATTTCCAGCATAAGAAGAATGACATTAATTTCATAAAAATATGGAATTATAACATGTCATTCAACTCCACATATATATTCAAAGAATATATCATCATCAATGCTGAAAATAGCAATGTGCATAACAGTCCTAAGAACAATGAAACAACTAAATCTAGCATAAAACAAATTAATTGTTTCATTATTGCTCTCAGAACAGAGTTGCGCAAAATCAGAGATTTTGGCCTTCTCATGCAAATATCGTTATTCATCATCAATAATCTGACAACTAGAGATTTGAGCTCACAAAGAATAGATTTCTACTGTTACAAACTGAGCATAAACAGTAAGCAATAAGCTAGCAGGTTTCGGCTTATTAGTTCACAAGCAAATGAAATATCATGCAGTATCTAGTCAACCACTAATGTAACTGACAGCAATCACAGATCAACAGAACAAAAGGGATCTGTTCTACACAAGGCTAGACAAGAGTTTTACTGCATAACAGATAAATTTCAATTGCATGAAAACTGATCTCCTCAGCCGAAATATGAGCAATTAACAGAATTAAAGTATACTACCCAGATGAGCTCAAATCTATCTCGGTTAATTAGATTATGTTCAGTCTACGATATTATCATCACAGAGCATAAGTGCCCACATTCAATCACAGCAGCCCACAGATAATTTGCCAAAATTACAGATCAAGAGTAACTGCTGTAAATTGCAAAGAGACAAATATACTCACAACACGAACAGTACTCTAAACTATCCAGAAGACAATGAGCCGCAGGAGAAATCAATTAAATCGGCAAGGCACGATGAATCGCTGTCCCAGAAAATCTATCAACCCGCTGTCGCAAGCGAGTGGATGATTCACGGAGATACAATGCCGCTCTTCACTTCTCAGCTGAAAACCAGAGGTGAAGTCGAGGTACAGAGATGCCGCACAAGACCGCGATATGCGCACTGGCCGAGCGCGCACACACACAGCAGGGAGCTGTCGCCACCTTCTCCTCTCTCGGATGGAACTCCAAGATCCCGAGTCCCCACACCTCAAATTAGGGTTTGCGCAGGAGACCAAGATCAAGCATCAAACGGAAATAGCCAAAGCCAATACCCTCAGCACCACCAGAAATCAAAGAGGAGGAAGAAGACTCAAAAGGGCAAGAACCAGATCAGAGAAGTTCTTCTTCCACCCATGGAGGGAGCTCGGTATATGAAGAGAAGAGGCGGGGTCTGCGAGAAGGCGGCGCGAGCGGCCGGCTCCGAAGAACCCGGTCCAGCCCGCGCCATCCCCGCTCGCCTCTCCACGCGCCACCTCCCCTCAAGCCCCGAGCATCCCGGATCTGGGAGAAGATCAAGAAATCGCCGCACGGGAGAGAGCCACCAAAGCCGCCACCAACCGGATCGGGGAGGAGACTTTTCCTCCCCCTTATCTCTTTCCCGTGAGACCGACAGGTGGGCCCCACCTTTTAGGGCTCCCTTCCACTCTTATCAATTGGGAAATTCCCAAAATGCCCTCTCAAATACAACAGCGGCTTGAGGCTTTTAGCTGTTTATATGAGAGATTATAGAGTAACAAAAACTCAAGTGCGGTTTTTGACGATATAAATGAAGTCAGTAAAATATGTACTATAATTAACTAGTAAATCATATCTTAAAAAGATATTTCGTTTAAAAGCTAGTTACTATTAAAAAATCTAAAAATAAATTTTAAAAACTGAAAAGAACAGAGCCAAAAAGAATCCCCAAGCCGACGAGATCGCAGAACAAGCGGATACCATGGTTAACTCAGCAGCGAATACTATCTTCAATCGAAAGGGGTACGAGTTGTCCACTCATCTTTTTACACACCGCAAAGATTCGATAACTATCCTTTAGTTTCCTAAACCCCTTTTGCCGCCTCAAGAAAAGTAGGAAGAATGCTACCGTAGAGAGCGTACACGTGTGGACACACCTGTCCGAAGGCGTCCACTATATTAATCATCTCTACACTGAAGAATAATTCTGGGAAAACCACCTGGGCACCACAATGCTCACACATGCGACGTACGGTATGAAGCACAAATTTTCCACGGTAGGGAGACCAGTACCCTAGCCTCAATCTTGACATATACATCACAATTTTCATATGTTACAGCATGTGAGATGTTAGGATATACTCAAGATACATATAGAGATACGCACACAACGTGATAAAATATTGGTAAAGATCTTATCCTGCGATCACTGGCACCACCTGAAGGTCGTCATTTACAAACCAGGTGAAGGGTAGGGAAATAAAAAAAAAATAGAAGGATAAACAGCCAAGAGATCGCAAAGATCTCTTTTACTAACTGTCAAGTATCTCAAAATCCGAATTCTGGATGACATCCCATGATTCCTTCTTCGACAGCGATGCAGGCTGGGTAGGTTGTGGAGGCCGGTGGCTATAGTCAGTAGAAGAGGTAGGTTTTCTTCTTACCGAGTCCCGCCGGACAGAGGAACTAGCATAGGGGACATTCCTCCTATCTGACAGAAGTGAATCCATGTATTTGTCCATGACAACAACATTGGCACTATCAACGTCGCTCAGCTCCTCGCTGCTAAGGTATCTTTTACCTTCTCTAAAAGATTCTACATCGGAAGGTATTTCGGACCACTGATCCATGCTTTGCTCAGATTTCGACTTTGCAAACACCCACTGGTCAATGCTTTGCTCAGATCTTGTTTTGGTCAAAGCATGGCCATCTGAAGATTGATAACCCTCGTGAATGCTTTTCTCACTTTCTCTCTCACAGACATGAGACGCAGAATCTGATTCTATCTCATTGATGTGATGCACAGAACCTGGCACATTCTGGTTATCTTCCTGCAAGTACGATTTGGTAAGACTAATAAGCAATACAATTAGTATATGATATCCATATCAGACAGCTTAGTGTATTATTAATGTTTCTTTAAAAATGTGCGTAAGCCCCAAATTCATTGGTACCATATTGCCTCCAGGGGACAGTCAAAAAGTAACATAATGCTTCATAGAAGAGGTCCTCCAATACGCTAGTGCAGAACTGCAGAAGACACTACTACTAAGAGGAGGAGATAACAGCATGTGCTGGCTAAGTGGCTAAAAAGATGTCATTCAAGTGAACGTTCTGACGTCTACAAGCAGCCAACACCAGTTCATGATTTATATCTGCCTACCAAATTCAACAAGATGTTAAGTTGGGTACAAGTTTTCTTGCAAAACCACTATACTGTTCCGACAACATGATAGATTCAATACTGGCTTCCAAACCCAAGGTGACTTGCACGTGCTTTCTAACATGTATAGATAATTCTGATACGGATTCACATTCTACCTAATTTTATTGTCAGGTTTCTACATCCTACAGTAATAACAGAAAACTATAGAGCTCATTTCACTCTCGTTGTGTGCTGTCAAATTGGAGATGTAATATCTTGGACTTTATGTTAAGGCAACATGTGAGGAATTAGCAACACCCGAAAATATATGAATTATGTGATTCCATCCATGTTTCGTCATGTAATAATCCGATCTGTATCTGAATATAGCCAAGATCAGATATTAATGGCTACTACCTGATCCACATTGTTTAACAATGGCATTGTGCCAGTACACACCATCCTGCTAGCACTGGTATGGTGGTTTTAACCATATACGTGGTTTATGGAGTAGCACTTACTATCAATACTCACTGACCAAATATTTTTTATTTGATTCCCAGAGTAAATCCTAGAATTTACTTGCTGAAACAAGCTGGACTAGTTTTCGTTCTTATCCCAACTGTGATGCAATGGTGCATGCACTGTCATTTAGACATGACTAATCTTATCATGTCAGTTTGAAAATGCATAGATACATACATCTAGAGCACAATAAATCACACGGACAGGTAAATACAATCAGATCAGAAATACTAATCTATGCTTAAATGCTTTTTGCTGCCCAAACTAGAAGCTTGACTATATCAATAAGCGACCAACTCATGAGATATGCCAAGCAATTGTAGCAGCTCAACCTTATATGCTCCAGAATTCGGAACACAAAGCAAAGATCTGCTACATTTTGACTTGTGAAGTCACAAAGATAGGTTTCCAAGTAAATAGAATGAGGTGTTGATATCCCTATTTCAAAAAGAACAAAATAACTTGTGAAAGAGTATGTCTCGTAATTTAGGCTTCTTTAAAAGTATGAGTTCTTCATAAAAACAATAAAAGGGTACGTCAAGTATTTTAGACTTCTTTAGAAGTAGGGGTTCTTTGCTTCTAGATCTATTTGCTTGCAGGCCATGCTGCAATAACACCTTAAATCAAAACCAGAAACCTATGGAATTAAAACTAGCATAGAAAATCTGTTCTACCGTGGAAAGTATGTTAGTAGAAATCAATGCATACAAAACATATGCCCTAACATACCTCTGAATTATGCTCATTTAGGTTCGATTCAAGCAGCCTAAAGTATATCTTCCAGAATACGTCTTCATCCATGTAAGGAGGGCAGAGCCTATCTCGTAGAGATGCTAAATCAGGGACAAGTTTTTCAATGGCTTCCGTATGATCTCTTTGGATATTAGAGATTGTAGAATCTGCAAATAGTAGAAGACACAACATTATGGTCATAGTGCAGAAAAACAACAGCCGCAAATGATTCCTCCAAAGGGGAGCTAAGTAAAAAAAGTCTCAGTAATAGTATACTTACATTTTTAAGATTTTAAAAATTATGATAATTCTGTAAACTTAAGTGATCCTAAGGAGGAGAAAGGCAAGAATGGCTAGAACCTGAACCAGCAGAAAGCACAGCACAAGCAATCTGTAATTCTGACAATTCACTAACTACTACTTGTTGTCTATACGTGAATATTCCCTGTTACAGCTATAATAAACATCAAACCATTCTTTATCAATTTTACAATGATGCATCTAATTTAAACTAGTCTAGCTATAATAATGAGAGGTTGACCCCTTATGACCTGTACTATTCTTCTCACTCTGTGTTCTTTGTATTAATGACCCTGTGTGTTCTTAAATGAGTAACATGATTGATTTTATTCAATTTAGCTGAGGCAACATAAAAGCTTTCCTTCCATTCACTTATAGAGTCATCAAAATTTGACACAGAAAGCATGCAAACATTCTGATTATTCTAAGCAATCATGGATAGCACATGCAACAGAACAAAACCATGAGAGCTTTGAGGAATATGTAATCAATAGCATCAAAAAAACAAACTCCCTACACCCAAGCATAGTAAATCATAAGAGTTTATTCATTTTGTTCCACCTTACTTATTCCAAGCAACTTTACAGTCCTTTAGGGCAACCTAAGCAACAAAAAGTGCTAGACACTCTGCAGCAGTAAACAAACTTAAGATGCCCACTTAGCTTCAATCCATGCTTCTCTTTGCATTTTTTCACTTCATGACATCCACTGGAAAACTACTACACCCCAACATAACAACAACAATATGAGCAGACTTGAAATCTGAAGCCAGAACATTGCATAACATCTCAATCGTTTATTATTTCTCTGGTCCGTTCCATTCATCACTACTCACATCAAGGAACTCACAGATCATCAGTTTTTACATTGATGCACCATTACCTCCCATCACACAGCACTAAAGTTCGACCTCCCTATTCCCTAGTCCTAGTTGAATTCTATAGTTATTTTTTTCACTTCCAAATTTAGTAAAATCACAGCAACCATTACGCTTAACTCCACTTAAACAACACCAATACCAAAATTGCTAAAAAAACACAAATACCACAAAGAAACCACACCAGGCGCGGAATTCGTGGAAACGGAGCTACAGATATATGCACAATTAGCAACGATCACAGCAGAATCCAGAAGAAAGCATTACTCTCATCGAGCGCGAGCACAGGGAAGTCAATCCAAGCCTCGGGCTGCGCCGCAAGGGCACGCGCTGCTCCCAGAACATCGTCGGCGACATCAGCAGCAGCGAGCGGCGAGGACGAAGTCTGCGGAGACTCCGCGGCGGCGGCGGCGGGGGGGAGGGGCAGGTGCTGCGGGTGGTCGGGGAGGGCCCGGCGGGAGAAGCCGCCGCGGAGGGAGCCGCCGATCTCGGCGAGGTCGGCGAGGATGCCGGCGAGGAGGGAGGGGGAGGGCGGGGTTGCCGGGCGCGGGGAGGGGGATCGTCGGCGGCGGGTGGGGGTCGCGGGCGGGGAGTCGGTGTGGGCGGGGGCGAGGAGCGGGTGGAGGAAGCAGGCGATGTCGAGCAGGTGGCGCCCCAGCTCCGACAGGTCGTCGCGGACGCCGCGCAGCCCGCGCGCCATCCGCCGGCCGCGCTCGCGCTCCGCTAGGGTTCCGTCCGGCTCGGCTCGACGCAACGCCCGCCGTGCGGGTGCTGGTGGCTGCGGCTGCGGCCGCCCGGTTCGCTTTCGCTTTTCCTTGCGGAGCCGTTTGCCTTGCTCGCTCGGTGGGGTGGGGTGGGGTGGGTTGGGGGTGGGGGAGGCAATGATTGGGACTCGCGGGAGAAGAGAGAGAGAGAGAGAGAGAGAGAGAGAGAGAGTGTGTGTGTGAGAGAGAGAGAGAGGCTTACGGCTCCCGTCCCGTGTTTCCGCTGGTTTTCGCCCGCTTCCCGTGCGGCTCTCGGGTTGGCGTCGCGCCCGGTTGTGGTGTGCGCGGCGTTGGTTGGGAGGAGCCGCGGCCGCGCGGTGACGCGCAGTGCCGAGGGCCGGGAAGCTTTCGGTTTCTGGAGGTGGGATAGTGTGCGCGCACGGCAGGGGCGCTGGCCGCAAGGCAGCTTTTAGAGCATTTGCAATGCTACCATATTAGAGCTAAAGTTGTCAAAATTGTGATTCTATTATATGATCGTACGATTTTATCTTCCAAGATTGACTAGTATGATTGGTTCTGTAGTAAAATGTTAATGTTATTACGAGTCTACCTAAATTTTTGTAGGATCGTAATCAAAATTTTCATACGATCCTATTCAATTCTGTCGATTCTATTGCTTTATTATAAATAATTACTTGTATATTTTCTTTTAATTAAAAATTTTAACTTTTATCTCTTGATGTTCACTATAATTATCATAAAATAATACATGATCTTACTCTACAATTTGTAAAAAAATAAAAAAAACATAATTTTAAAAATACAATAGTGTTGTAAAACATTGTAGATTTTTTAAAAATGTTTTTTTTTGGTATTCTACGTCGATACTATGATTTGCGATCGTATCAAAGAACCTCCTATCTGATTCAGAATCATGATTCTAACAACTTTGTGCAGGACATAAGATGGTGTGGAAGAGAAAAAGAGCATAGTAAAATGTAACACGAGAAATAAGACATATTATGTCATGGTAAAATATCTATAGAGATATGTAAAAAGACAATAATTATAGTAACTGACTTTAGTGATGCCTATAGATTATATAGAGTGGTACTATAGACAACAGTTCTTTATACTAGATAACATCTCTCTTCTGCTTTTTTTCTACATATCACTTCAAATTCTATGTTATAAATTTACGGATAGCTGATACTTCACATCGCTTAAAATCTTATATATCATAAAATTACACATCTGACATGTATTACTTGGACGCGCCGAGCGCGCGGCAGAAGCGACGAGCGAACGGTGGGTTCGTGCGGTGCGGTGCCGGCGCAGCTGCGGTCCGCGCGCGTGGGCGCACCGGTGGGATGGATGTCAAGTTGCGTGGCGGCACCAGGGTGGTTTTGACGTCCGGTGCGGTGCGGTCCAAGGCCGCGATTCTAGTCGCTGATGTGATTTCTCACCCGTGGGGAGGGCTCAGCTTGGGTGCGTTCCCAAATGCTCCTGGTCGTTGTACGATGGAGATAGACAAACATTCGTACATACCTGGTCACGTCTCCATCGCGAACTGTTAAACGTCGACAACGTACCGGAGAGAGAAGAGAGGGTCCGAATCGGATACGGTCGAAAAAATCTAAAATATAAATATAAATTTATATTTTTAAAATAAATATAAATGTGAATTCAAATATTCTCGAATACAAATTGAATGTCATATCGAATACGAGTTCGAATCGAATATGTGCTTAATTCGATCAAATACGAATATCCTTCTATAACTTCTGTAACAATTTAATTTGGTCGAATATGAATACCGCTGGGCTTAGCCGCTGAAACACCCCTAAAAAAATTCAAAATTTTTGAGACTTCGTGAATTTCGGAGACTTTCCCTTTTTGGAAAGCCTCCCCAATTTCCGCTTTCTCCTTCCGGCAAGGCGCCTCCCTTTTTCCTCCGGCACCCCGCCCCTTTCCGTTTTTCCCCTTCCCCGCTCCCTCTCTCCCGCTGGCGCCCCGCTCCCTGCCCGCCTCCTCCCTCGCGTACGCGTTGCGCTCGCGCTCGCTCCCGCACCGCCTCTGCGCAACGGGTCTCCCCGCGCCCGCGCCGTCCCGACAACCTCGGTCCAAAACCGTAGGCGCCCCCGCGCCACGCATCGCCCCTCTCCTGCCCTGGTCCCGCCTGTCGGTCACCGCGCCTTCCTTCTCCCGCGCGCGGACGCGCCCTCGCCATGACGAAGCTCAACTGCTCCCCTCTCCCGTCCCCTCACCATCACTCCTGTGCCGAGCCCATCACTGCTTTCCTTCCACGCCAAGCCTCGCCCTACCTGCTCCTGTTGACCCGGCGCCCTTGCCCGTGCCTTCCCCGCTAAGGCTCCTCCTCCCCTCCGCTCGGGTATAAAACCCCACCCCGGCCCCCTCACCCCCCTTTTGCCTCCCGAGCTTCTTCACCGCCCTCAATCACTCCCCACCACTTCCAGCCACCGATTGAAGCCGCATCGCCCCAATCGCCGCCGCCGCTCTCCCCTGCGCCGACGACCCCGTGAGCCGATCTCCCTCTCCGTTACCCCATTTCTCGATTGCATTCGCCTAAAGCTCCCCTACTACTCCCTAACCATTGTGGTAATCTTTGCTGGCCAGGTGATCGCCCGTGCTACCCTGCCGCCGCAGCTCTCCTCCGGCAGAAACCACCTCACCGTGGCCGGGGCACTCCGAAGCTTCTTGGCTCAAACCACCACCATTATCGTGAGCTTCATACCCCCTTGACCGTGAAATCAAGGCCGATTTGGCCGGATCGGCTCTGGTGACTTCCTCCGCTGCCAGGAGACCGATTCTCCCCTTTCCTACCTCCCACCTTCTCCTTTGGCCTTCTCGAGCTCCAACTCCCAAAATGGGTTACCCGCATCAAAATCTACCGAGTGGTACTCTCCCCGCCCGTCGAGATCCCCGCTGCCGCCAGAGGGCAGGGATTCCTCTCTCTCTGCCTCTCTGTTGCGTGCGCGCGGCGGGAGGTAGAAGACGAGGGACGTGGCCCCTCCTCCGCCGACCGATCCTCTCGTTGCCTTCTAACCACAGCCGCCCGATCCAGACATCCCGCCACCGTTAGATCATCATAAACATCTCTTCTCCCCTCCGTCGGATCATCCCATACCGCTTCAACCGCATCCCCCACCCCGCAACCGTCCGATTCCACCCCGCTCAAATCCAGGCCGCTCGCTCCCTCGCCATCTCCACCATCCACCCGAGCCGCGTGTCGCCCATGGGGGCCGCGTAAGCGCGCGTGGGAGTGGGCCGCTCCCCTTGGCCTGCTTCACCGCGCCGCGCGCGCTGTGGGCCGCGTGTGCCGCGCGGGCCGTTTTCCCGCCCGAGCCGCACAGTGTTGAGTCGCATAGTATCCGTGGTTGAAGGGGAAAGTGGTCGACATCGAATGGCCATGGTCGAAGGGGGCAATGATCGAAGTCGAAGATCCGTGATCAAAGTCAAAGATCCTTGGTTGAAGTTGAAGCCGTGGTCGAATGAGGCCATGGTCGAAGGGGGAAGTGGTCAACGTCGAAAGGCAGTGGTCGAAGGGGACATGTTTGTATGCATATTCTAAAAAATTTACCACATGTGAGTTTTAAAACATGTAGTATGATAAATTTTAAAAATCTGTAGCAACACACGGCCATTCAGCTAGTATAAATATAAATTTGTATTTTTAAAATGAATATAAATGTGAATTTAAATATTCTCAAATACAAATTGAATGTCATATCGAATACGAGTTCGAATCGAATATGTACTTAATTCGATCGAATATGAATATCCTTCTATAACTTCTATAACAATTTAATTCAGTCGAATACGAATGCCGCTAGGCTTGGCCACTGGGCTGGCATAGGAAACGGATCGAATAGTCTCGAATACGAATGCGAATACAAACATTCTTAAATATGGGTACGAATTTGATCGAATACGAATATGAACATTTTTAAATACAGATTTTGCTTACTATATTCGTGTTTTCTCGGATACGAATATCAGATAAAACGGATTATCTGTCACCATTTTCCACCCCTAGATGTGGCTCTTTTTATGAACTGTTCAGGTAAATGATAATGCTCGTTTAGACTTTTTTTTATGGTTTAAGGCTTATTTCTTACTGTTTGACACTGTAACTGACTTATTTTGTACTATAGTTAATGGTGCTTTTTTGGCGTAATTAAATATTAAAAAATAAAAAAATAGATTAGCTCATCACGAACAATGTAAAAGAAATACGGGGAAAAAGAAAAGACAAAAAGGCCCAAAATTAGTGATTGTTAATTGAAGTGCTAATCACATTTGCTAATTAATGGATGGCCGACTGTGGCACATGCTGCACGCAGGTGCTACACGGGGACAGCTCTGTCGGGGACTTACCAAACTAAGTGAGCTGGAACAGGTGTCTAACGTGCTCGGTCGATCCATAGAGAAAGACTTGATTTATAAAAACAGACGATTATATCAAAATTGAAAAAAAATGCTACCGCGTCGTATTTGTGCACAGTTCCTTCTTTATGACCAACAAGCATGACCAACAGTGCAGATTCACCCTGTTGGCTAATCAGACGGTTCTCAGTTCACACACACACACATAACAACATAGGATGAATGTGTACACTACAAAGAATTGTCACATTATTATTTATCGCATCCAATATCCATGAATAATCCAATCCCGACGCATCCCCAACCCCCCCCCCCCCCCCCCCCCCCCCCCCGCTCCACGAATGACATCCACCTGCACCATGAAAAAACGCCATATACAATAATACACAAGCACCTAACCCGTTTCGGATGACAAACACCACTGCACAGCTATGAGCTATACTCTCGTTCTTGACGATCGACGCTATAACCTCGGTCCCTTTCTTCTACCTGAGCTACAAACCATCACCATGGCAGCAAGAAAAAGAGGACAGAAAAAAAAAAGGAACATGGAAGAATTATAGACCGCCGGACTTGCTGCCTAGATCAGCCCCGTGTAGGCGTTGCCCGGCCCGGCGTGGAGGGGCATGCCGGCGCCGTAAGGGTGGGCACCGGCTGACGCGAACGGGTTCGCCGGGGCCTGGAATTGGTGGACCTGAGGCCCGGCCATCATCATCTGCTGCTGGAGCATGAGGGCCTGCTGCTGCTGCTGCTGTGCCATGAGGGCCTGCTGCTGCTGTGCCATGGCGACCATCTGCACGGTGTGGGGCACGGCGAACCCGTTCGAGGCGTAGAACGGATCGTGCATCGGTGGCTGCATCATTGGCACGGCAGCGGCGGCAGGGTTGACCTCCCAGGGGTTGTAGCTTGTGGGCTGGCTCGCTCGTCGGTTCGCATCATCGTATAAGCTGTCGAGGGTGAGTAAGTCCAGTCCACCAGCCTGCAATGAGTCAGGTTTTAGTATGATTTCAGGGGAATTGAGCAAAGGATGATTAGCAGGACAGATGTAATGCTAATGCTGCTGCACCTATCTGAAAAATGCTGCATATCAATAATTCAAGATAAGTGTTTGGGTAGAGTACCAGTTTTTTGCTTGAAGTGGTAGCAGTTTCGTTTGAACTGGGTGCAGTGACTAGGGCTAGTTCCCAGCCTGTGACTCCATTTTCGGTAACAGAGGGTGCAGCTTTAGGTGCATCATCTGCCACAGTAAGCAAGAGTAAAGGGCATGCCTTTCACTAGACCAACTTCAAGTGGTGAAAAAAGTGGCCGATTTTTGTTCACAAGAAATTTACCTATTGGAACAATCGCCAGCGCTAAAGCATTCTTCTCGTCTATCTCAGCTACAGCAGGGTTTGTTTCATTCAGACCCTAACAAGCACAGGAAGTATTAAGCAGGAGAATCCATGACTGGTGAGCGTGTATGATTAGCACATAATGTTACCAGCAAATCCGTTGGTTCAGCCATAGGTGCTTCCTCTTTTGCTGGTCCTGGTTCTGGCTCAGGTTCTTGTTCTGTTTCGGGTTCTGGAGCGGGAGGAGGTGAAGCTGGCTTTTCTTCCTCCTCTGGCTCTTTTTTGTATTCTATCGCCAGTATGGCCTAAAAACAAACAAAATGTGCTCAGGGCAAACTCAATAAAGAATATGGAACACAAAAGATGAACAATCATGAAAAACTGAATGAACAAGATGGTGGAAGGGGCTCTTGAAAGATTCCATGAAACATATTTTAAGAGCTAACTGCAGAAAGTATACAGAACCAACTAGCAATCCCTGAAAACAGAAGTACACAAACAATGCATAGTTTGCTAGAACTGGTTTTGAACTAGACTCATGATCTTCTTGGTGTGGGCATTCTGATATTTAAATGAAGATATCTTATTTGAGCTCTAAACATCACTATCCATAACTGAGTTCAAGTTATAACAGTTTCCAAACCTTTTCTTTTGTCGCAGGAGCATCTCTCACATATTCCTCCATAGTTTGTAAGAACGATGCTGGAGGCTGCTGAAGTAATCAATAGAATGTTGTCAGCAGCTTGCTAACTTAGAAAACAAGTAACAAAAACTTGCAAATCAAATATTCATCAAACCTGTTCAATAGTTAAGAACTTCTCACCACGCCCAATGTGTATGGTTTTACACACTTCATAAAATTCTGATAATCTTTCAGCCTGGGAAACAGAAATTAAAGAAGAAAAATATGAAAACCCAACAATATCAGTCAGCCTACCCTTCCCAGCAACAGAGATGGGATAGCAATTTACCTGGTTAGTTGCTCTTTTGTATATATCAAGTGCCCTGATAGCATCATTTCTTTGCATCTCAAAGAACTGCAATAGGGAATAAGATGTAAATTGGATGAGCAAAATAAACAAAAATAGCTAGTGATGAACAGGTTTACAGATTTATCCCAAGTGGTAAGCAAAAGAAACTTCACCTTGTCAACAAGATTGATTGTCCCATCACTAATGGCGGTGTAGATCTTAACACTCTCTAAAGCAACCTTCCAGTAACGCATAAAACGAAGTCAATGGATGCCAAAACCACTTATATACTGCTTAAAAATGAAGAAGCATGCAATCTCAAAAGAAGTAAAGGAAGCAAGCATGCTACTTACCATTGAAAGCGCATGCTGGATTATAACATTGTAAGATGACGCCACTTGTGGCTACAAAAGTTTCAGTAATTCACATTTAACATGTCAATGATGTCGCATGAAGACAGAAACTGTTGAAATTGAAGACACAGTGCCATAGTAGTAGGCAAAAGGCTAATTACCTGGCAAGCAAGAAGCCGAAAATGAAGTTGCTGCAATGGTGGCAGATGATCAAGCAAATCAACAGTATCAAGATCCCGAGTCCTCTGCAGAGATCAGAATTGTCCATATACTTAAGACTCTAGTTGCCACTTAATATGTCATGCTAACTAACTTCAATACCATTAAAAAACAAAACCACTAAGTTAGCTGGATGCAGGAAATGTTCCAGGATAAAAAAAATGAAGTATGAAAAATTGATAAAAGTTTACCAAGTAAGTCATGAAGTACATATAAAATTACATGGTTTCCTTACAGTGGCACAAGTTCAATTAAGTTGCTCAAAGAAACATTGTTGCATTTCTTACACTTAGATGTGAAACTGAATTGTTGTAACACAACTGTGACACAATCATTTTCTGTGGTAGCATATGTTCCACGTGGTGTAAATAAACGAGCTTTGACTTCAGGGCATATGCATCCATTGGGCCTAAAGTGAAACCAGATCAGGTCACAGCTGGAGCATTCAAATAAAAACATGTATATGGTATCATTTAACACTATATTATGCAGTGCCATTTTGGTCTAGTAATAATCCAAACAAACGTAACATGTTCAACGTAGTTACTGAAACAGAATTTCAAAAGAAAATTCAAGAGCTTTGGATTACATACAGGAGGATCTGTCTCCACATCGTACTTTAGCACTCGGAAGCATTCAAGTCTCTCTTCTAAATATAAAGCATAAGTACGTATCCATGCAGAAAAATCCCAAGCTGAATGAACAAGTAGAGATCAAATAGTCATGATAAATTCTAAATCAGAAGCTCTAGTAGAAGTGACAGTACCAGGATCAAACTAGCAACTAGTACCTCCTGCACTAGAATCATCCTTAAAGTAGGCCAGGTTTAGCATATGGGACCTAGATCTGCCATAATTAATAAGCTCTTCACGAAAAGTGGGATCAACTTCTCGAAGGGCACGATGTATGACAATTAATGTCTTGAGTGCAACCTGAGGAATAAATAATCAAGCAAAGAATGTTCATAAGTTCTTCATAACTTCTGTTATCATGCACCGCGCATGAAAAGCATTATCAATAAAAGAAGGAAATAATTCACCATTGAAATGAAAACTTAAGTAGTGTTGTGGCAAACTATTAATCTTCTAACCATATAAGATTTGACAATTTGGTTCTTCAAAGTTCAAAAGCATATAGACCCCAAAATATACCATTCGTCCATGCCATTCAGACATAAGCTTCGCAAGGGACGAGGTATGGTGTTTCAACAGGAACAAATTCGGGTCTTCCCCTAAATTTCGAATTAGATTTGGAGACATGTGTAGAGATAGAAAGTCATTTCGCATCATTTAAGTACAATAAAACTGCCAGCAGCCAGACCTAACCATCAATTCCAGTATGTAATTTAAATCAGAAAGCTGTGCATCTCCTTTTCGTAAGGTCAAAGATATGTAGTAATCTACAGAAAAAGGATTAGATTCATAGACCCATAAGAGTTACAGACACAATGGAAGTGGTAAAAAGGAAACTAATGTCCCATTAAGATGTTTATAGTTCAGCAAATCGCATAGAAAATAATCAACTGGATGCTCCTTATAGAAAAGATTGTGAGTACTTCATACTTCATAGAGAAAATACACATAGAATAGAAGCACAGCTATGCAGGAGTCATAGACAAAGAATGAAAGTATAAATGCTGTCAAAGAATGTCATTGACAAAGCAACTAGGGTGATGCACAAAGTTAAGTCTACACATTTCAGCATAGTTTCATGAACAACAAAGAAACACAAATTTTAAAAAGGTTACACCAAGATACTTGGTGTGAAGAACTACTGCACTCTAACCCAGAATTGCATTAGAAGAACAAAGATACCAACATTGTATTTGACTTTAATACTATAATAAATGTGGGGGGGGGGGGGGATCCATACCGCCCAGTTGCGTGTCTTTGAAAGACGTCTGGCAAGGGCATGAATGCAGTAAGCTACATCTGCCCGTGGCCTTGCAGCAGAAATGGAATGAAAAATTTCTGCAAACCAATAAACATGTGAATTATGGCAGCAACAAAATATGATGAGACAAGTATTAACAATTTGAAAGATAATTAGTGCAAAGCCAATACAATGCCAGGTTTCTACCCACAAAAGTATGTAACCAAAAATGAGTGAATTTCAAACAGGACGATTCAGGTCCCATTTGGAATGTTGGAATTTTTCCTGATTCCTACGGGAATTGAACTGATTCTTGTGAAAATCCTGTGAAATTCCTATGAAATTTCTGCGTTCCAAATGGGGCCTCATAGTGTTCAAAAATTATTTGTTCTGACATATATTCAATTGGTTTGCAGTAGTGCTTAAAAATTTGAAAAAAATTGGAGATGAGTCAAAATATGCAGCGTTGGAGTTTGAACTAGTATTTCAGCTACGAGGCAGGGTATGCCACAACCTCTTATGTACTTTTCCTTTGATGGACGCTCAACATGGTTTGTGGCTTTCACAATTGCAATGTCCAATTCCTGTTGCAGAGGACAATGATAAGTCCGTTGCGAGTGAAGCAAGTAAAAGTAAAGGTCTGAACATGAAAACTTCCAAATATCATTTGAAGGAGTCACAAAAATGTTTTGACCTTATAATCACTGTTCATTTTTGCCAAGCTCACTGTTGTTGTGTCCTTGAGAGCTCCAAGGTACTTCCTAAGGCCCTGCTGAGTGCCACCACCCGCCATTCTCCTCAACTCAAAGTTGATATCCTAGTTGGCCTGATTGAGCAGCAAAGAACCAAGGAAATATAGTACAAATGAGATGTCCGCTCGATTCAAACTGAAACGTGGTTTGTCAGAGACTGAAATAGACACAACATCTCCCGAATATTAATCGGTCCAATTAAATCTACAGTTGAAACTTACAATAACAGAAATAAGTAACTGCAAGGTAACAGTTGCATGGGCCTAAAAACTTTCCAGCTTTGTTTCAGCAAACAAGAGTGGAGGGACAGAAAAGGCACTACTGCCGTACTGCGCATCAAACCAAGAATCCTTACAATCAACCAAAACATCGAAACATTTGCAAAGAAGGGATCTCCCATGTATCAAATTAAGACAAATACCCATTAAAAAAAGACAAATATGATTTCCCGCATTGCACACGCAACCACAGACACTGAAACATGCAGAAGATCAAATCGACAGAGATAGAAGGGCTTCCTACATGTTCATTAAAGCAAAAGAATGAAAGATCTATACAACAATGGATCCAAATGAGCTTCACCTAAAAAAATTGGATCCAAATGAGCTGCAAACAGAAGTGGACGACGGAACAGACCAACAAACACCACCGAAATCTCTGACGCACCCAAACGGATACATTCGGCAAGATAAACGAGAATAGGGTCGCACAGTGAGCTTTGGTAATATACCGAATGCCTGTACAGATCAATTGAGCTAAAATGGTGGGAAAAAAATGATCAAGACCATCAATCATATCAAGGTCCAGCAAGACACTGCTCACCTACAGAGCAAAATCACAAGAACATCTGCAGAACAAAGTAGAGCTGTTGTGATTGCAAAAGGCTATTGAGACTGCATCGCAGCAAGCTTTCACCAGTTTTGGTCGAAACAACCACAACAAAGGAAACAAATGGATCGAAGGAAATACGACAAGGCAAGAATCACGTCCGGATTTTCCAGGAAAGCACCGAAAGTCCAAAACTATCCCAGAAAATTAAGGAAACAAATTCAGACTTCAAATCCACGCAATGGATAATTCAACGTCTATCAAGAACTCTGTCAGCAATTCCAAGAGCAACAGCAAACAAGAGTTCCTGGGACTGAAACAGGCAAGAATACTACACCTGCTCTACCTCTTACACACTCACCGAATCCCCAAGAGGATGGATCCAATTGAGCAGCCACAAATCATGAAACGACCAGACTAGCAGTAATCCAAAGGAGGACAAAGAGAACAGTATGCAAACGGAACTCGGGCAAGCAAGCAAGCAAACAAACAATAGATTATTACTCTGTTCGCCTTCACGACACCCCAGAAAAAGAAAGCTTTATCCGCCAGAATCACCGAAAGCAGCGTTCTTGCCACAACACACCATCCCAATTCCCAAGCAAGACCAAAAAAAATACTAATACACTTATCTACAACGGTAGACCTGCTCTTGACCCGCGCAAAACTAAGCAGCAACAAACCCAACGAGCCCGGATTGAGCTGCAGGGAAGAAGAACATAGCACCCACCTCCGCACAGCAAGAATCCCTGGAAGAAAAGAACCAGGAGGAGGGGCAGCACGCGGAAAGGGAGAACCTTTCCACAGAGGCGAGAGGAGGAGGATGTGGACTGAGTTCTTGGCGAGGAGAGGAGAGGAGGAGGAGAAGAGTAGGAGGAGGTAGAGGCGGCGGAGGGGCGGTCGCTTTTGCAGCTCGGCCAACCCGGAACCGAACGACCACCCGGTGGCCAGACAGGGACGCGGTACAGCACAGCCACAGCCACTGGCAGATTAGCGTACAAGCTTAGCTGATTAATTATCAACGCCCAGGTTAATTATTAGCGCACGTTAGTTTCCCCACACCCGCCTCCCTTTGCGTTGTTTTGAGTGTTTGATTGATTCGCTGCTCCTTTTCTTTGCACCGTCTCGTTGGTTGTTTTCGGCTTTGAATTTTGGTTTAAATTTTTGAATTTTAACTGTTCGTGAGAGAGTATAGAAAGAGATATACTCGTGTGCGATTTTGGCCGATATAGATGAAGTCAAGACAGTATTTACTACAATCAACTTGTAAATCCGCCTTAAAAATATTTTATTTGCAAGCTAATTACTGTAGAAAACTAAATCATAAGCCCAATAGAACCCACCCTTCAATTCTCCTTCTGCTCATCGGTAGAGAGGAATACTTGTGGAATTTAATTGTTTTTTTAAAGGAATTTCATGATTAGCACTTCGTTCTTCCCGGCTATTGCTACTGTCTGGACATGGCCAAATGGGTCGTCACGTACAACATGGATCCAGATAGGTATGGCATGGGCCCGAATAAGGTACAACCCGATTAGACTTGGCATAGCTGGTTCGAATAAATTACTATATCGTGTCGTATCGGTCTACGTATCTGCCTTTTCAACCCTGGTATATCACAGAGAGAGGTCGAGTCGTGTCAGGCCACCCAAGCACGTTTAGCCCAATAAACCATCGATAATCCGTTGAGCGCGGTAGTCAAGTTTGATGCTGCACCGGTGCTGCCCTGCCCGCAGCCGCCGTTGTCGCCGCCTCCCAAGCTGGATTACGCCATGCCTCGATACGGTACTGTGCATGCAGTACCAACCTAGGTCGCCGTACCGTGGTGCCGAGCCAAGCACACCACGTCCGGTCGGCCAGGGGCAACATTATCATGCCTCGGACCGGCACGGTTGGCCCTATCCATTTGGACAGGCCTGCTACCATCAAATTTCCAAAAAAAATTACATGATGAAAATTATTTATTTTCTAAAACATAAATGTCATTTGTAAAATCGATCTTTTGTAATATTTTTTGTTATAAATTTTACTTCATATACTTGGATAAAGTATGCCTAAACCAACTACTATTTTTTTGCAAGTGAAGAAAAAACAACTATTTTCTCTGGCCATAAATACATATTGTTTTGAACGTCGTCATGGTCTTCAAAACACAAACTTTGATCACTAATTTCTATTGTAATATACTTATAAAATACTTGGATAAAGTATGCCTAAAATAGCCACTATTTTTTCAAGTAAAGAAAAAACATATATTTCCTCCTGTCATAAATAAATATCGTTTTGAATATCGATATGGTTTTTAAAACACTTTGATTACTATTTCTATTATAATATATTTATAAAAGTCTAAGAAAATTATAATATTATGAAAGTACTTTTCAAGACAAATCCACACATATGATTTTCATGTATGCAATTTAATATATTTAAAAGATATTGACAATCGAAGTTTCAAAAATTTACCTGATCTATATCCAAAATCTCTACTATTATATAAAGAGGAGTTGGTAATCGTCGGTGCATTCGCCTCTCCCCTCTCTACAGCCATCCGATTTGATCTGGACCATTCGTCTCTCCCCCTCTCTCTCTCAAGATACAACCGCCCACCCCTCCACTTTCCCCATCCCCTCGCGCATTCTGGCCACCCTTCTCTCTCTGTCGCTTGCTCTCCAATATTTGACGTGTGAAGTTGGCTAGACAGTAAATTCCGTCTCACTATTATTATAACTCCATTGCAACGCACGGATCTCTAACTAGTAATATATATTTGTGACCGGAGGAGTACTATTTAGTGATCGATGGAGTATTTACCAAATGGATCGAATACTGGTGGATTAACTAAATCGTATGATTAGAAGGAGAAACCGGTGACGCACGACACGAGGGACAACGAATATGGAAGTGGCAGGGGGGATTAGGGTGGCCAGGTATTTAATTAGCCAGAATTACGCTGCTAACTTACTCTCATGGGCGCGTATACTTTATTGGTAGTCCACCGTAGCCGTGTATACTTTATTGGGGTTGGAAATTGGATTGTGGGTGCTGAGTAGGACTTACTTGTCTGGGCTTTCTTTTTTCCCTATTTCCACCACCGGTGGGCTTGCCTTTTTTGCACACGTTTCGCCATTTCGGTACATGCACATGTATGGTCTTTTCTACTTGGCAGAGTTGCACCTAAGTCCTCGGTATACTTGCAGCTTACACCCTAGTCCCTAGCATCCAAATGGGATCCATGTTTGTTTGTTATATATTCCGTGTTAGACGTCGTCTAGAACGTAGGGATTTTATATTTCTATGGTATTCTTAGAGGTATAAGACTAACGTGCTCATATAATTTACACACATCATACATATATTACACGTAAATATATATATATATATATATATATGAAAAATATTTTTTACTCCCGGGTGTAATATATATATATATATATATATATATATATATATATATATATATATATATATATATATATATATATATGTACGCCTACTATACAAGCTAAGAAGATAAATGGAGCACAAACAGTCTCTGAAGCATAGTAACATGCTATCTCACTAAACGTGTGTATATATATAGTATAAATAACAGGGGCACTATGATGCTCAGGCTACATAAGTGAGATTTTCCATCTATGAGTGAGACATTCCATCTATGATTAAGACTTTCTATCCATGTCAATGACTTCCTTTCTATACCATTGCACTAGCACGCATCTAAAAGCAATCTAAAGGCAGAGAAGCTTGGTGCCTAGACATCATAATGTCTCATTTCAGTATCATATATATGTGTGTATGTGTATGCGCACATGTGCATCCGAATTATTGAGGTGAGCGCCATGCATCATGAGAAGATCCAAGGCAGACGGAGCCGGAGCGTCCACTCGCTCTAAAGCCAACTATGCTCAGTTCTGTACTTCCGTGGTACTCTTGATCACGCATAATTCATGGGAAGCTCTTGCGTCGAAAAAAGGATTTATTCATCATATACCCTCTTCATAAATGGAAATTCAGGATTTACCCTCCTGGCCCACGTGTCAGTGACTTATGATGACCCCACATGTCATTGAGGTGAGAGGGTAAATCCTGAAATCCTCAATTCAAGGGAGGGTATATGATGAAGATCCCCGTCGAAAAAAGGCCCCTGGATTCGCGTTTGCGATATTGCACGTTAATGTGGCCATGAAGCTATGTAAGAAAGCATATGGCATAGCTGCTGATGTTCCTAGTCCAGAGATCACTTCTAACTTGGATAGGAAGGAAGGAATACGTTTTTGGCAACTTTCCCTTTTACACTTCATCACCCATATTCTATGCCTCTAAGCGCAGTGACGATGACCCCTCTCTCCATTTCACCCAGCAACATGCTTTGAAGTGTCCTAGTACACTTCAATAACAGTGGTTCTTGTTTTTTCTTAGTAAATTCGGGATCATTAAATTAGAGATCTAATGGCCTCTTATTTTTTGGAGAGGGAGATTTTTTTTGAGTGGGGATTCATAGTTGTTGAATCTCTAATCCAATGGTCATAAATTTAGATGATGTTTTTAGTAAGAAAGAAATATCCAGATGATGTTTATTAACACCTTTTTTTATTCCTATGTTTAATTCCGACGACTCCAGCTGTTCCTCACCTACAATCTCAAGGTGCTGATTATGCAGACAAAAGTTCTAGGGCCTAGAATGCGAAAAACCTAACCTTTACCTAACTCCAGTTGTCCCTTGTGCCTATAATTTGCATGTGAGTTGGCGACATGATTAACTGAATAAACAAACGGGAGGCTACCAGGGCAAGAAAACGATCGAGATGGGATCATGGGGGAGGGGGGTTGTTGAGCAGGATGTGGGGGAGGAAGCTGCAGAGAAAGAAAGAAAAAAAAGAAAAGGAAAGGGGGGGGGGGGGCACAAAAGTCCAAATTGGCTAAAGCTTCTGTCCTCGATCAGCATCGGCTGCCAAAGCAAGCAGCATACAGGATACAGGATGCAGTGCAGCGCGCCGACATTCTCTGATGGAGTTGTCTCTGCTCTCTTTGCATTTTGCACACAGTGATTCCGGCTACACTTTCCCTAATCATTCTTGGGGTCTGTTTTTCTTATTTTTTTAAATCGATTTTTGATTTTTACTACAATATTTATCTTTTAAACAAAATATTTTTTTTAAAACAGGATCTATAAGTTAATTATAGTACATGTTAAAAGCCTAATATCTGTATCATCTAAAATCGCAAACGAGTATCTCTTTATAATCTCTGTCACAAACAGCTAAAATTCATAAGTCACAGCTATAAAGAATAGGCCCTTGAGCTGGTACCACCTGTGAGTGATAAAAGTGATCTGCATGTGTTATCATGAACTATGTCGAAGCATAACTATAGTCTATATTACTAGATTGCCTGCCCCTTTCGCTGTCAAGTTATTGTCTTTGGCCATGTAGGTGAAAAATTTATGACAACAGCTAGCTCCTCTCTCTCGCTCTGTGTGCAGCTCTGAAGAGCATCTTACCAAAGAGTACTGATGGCCATCATGCCATGTCCTACTGGTAACCACAAGATTACAAGACGGATTACTGTGGGTGAAGCTATTTCTTCTCTGAAGAGTCAGATTGTTGAATTCCCAGCCAAAAACAATGCAACACCATCTGTTCTTTCCACATCACTCTTGTATTTCCAGGACTGGTGAAACCTATCCAACCATCCAGCTGAAGTCAAGAATCTAGAAGAACAGCCTGATCACGACTGAGCTGAAAACCTGAAGAAACGTTCTGGGTTCAGGAAGCACTTCAGGGCCGCCATTGATTCATATGACTTCTTCAGAAGCAGGCGTAGAAATTTGAGCAGGCTCGTACCTCTAAACGTGAAGTTATCGCCCACTGCAATTGACAATTTATTCAGTGAAGCGAAATGTCACCAAGTTGATAGATTCTCCAGAAGCCTGAAACTTTTACCGAAACACCAACACATTCTTCAGTTCTGAACTCGTCTTTGAGAGCTACGCGATATGTGCAAGGTGAGCACTGAGCGGATAGATATTAGATTAAGGTGCCGTTCGTTTGGGCTGAAAAATGGCTCACGGCTAAAGTTGTACTGTAACTGATTGAAATTACATTGTAGCTGATGGTGACTTATTTGGCCTAACTAAAATTTAAAAACTTTAAAAATAAAAAAAAACAGGTTAGCCCATCACGAACAATACAAACGAATACGTGAAGAAAGAATCAGTAAAAAAACTCAAAAAACAATAAAAAGTTTAAAAAAATAAAATTTATAAATAATAAAAATTAAATCAGGAACTAAACTTAGACTAAAATGAGCCAGACCTAAGTCACTCTTCGTCTCCTCGCTGACTCTTTTTAGCTCGGACAGCTTTGTACGTCAGCCATGTTGGTTTACTGATAAAGTTTTTACTGCAAGTCTGCTGCAACCTTTTTTACTTAGGCCCCGTTTGGCTTTTTCATTTTTGGCATCGAAGCCTGGCTTAAAAAAAACTAGAAAACTTAGCTTCAAATTGCGTAGTTTATTTGGAACTCGGTTTCAAATTTATAGTTTATTTTTAGGATTCGAAGCCGCACATTTTACAGAAAAAATGACTTCAAACTTCAAAAAACTAAAACCGAAGCTCGGCCAAACGAAGTCTGAAGGAAACCTTGCTTCGTCAGTGGTTTACGGTAACGCTCTCTAGCAGCAAGCGATGTGACGATAGCAATTCGCGTATCCATATATCCATATGCTTTGTATCAAATGTTTGTGTAGGTGGAGATCCAAACATTGCTACGCTTCACATTTGGTACCTAGGTTGCTAGGATGGTACCTGAAAGGCTGAAACGTTGTAGTTCATGTCGCATGGCATTAGCTTAGTGTATATACAATAGAATAGATAACTGTTATCTATAATATTCTCTATGTCATTTATAAACGGCACTAAAAATAGCATATACAATAGTTTATTTTTTTGCATATATCTATAAACAACTTTTCCATGATACAATACATCTTATTTATTGTGTTACAGTCGACTACTACATCAGAGACGACCCAATTCTTTATGCTCCCTCTCTCTTCTCCACATCATTTCATGTCCTATGTGATAAGAATTATAGATAGCTGACATCATATCATTGTAAATGACCTTAGTATTCAAACTTGGCAAGCTTCAAACTAACAAACATCATGTATTCTTTAATGAAAGGACGTTTGCGAGACTATGCTTTCACATTGCCGCCCCTCCTCTTTCCCCGGTTTCCCCTTCCATCGCTGCCGGCTGCCCCCGCCGGCCCACGTCTCCCGGCGCCACCCGGCGCCTTTATCATCGCGCCGACCCGGCCACCTCCCACGACTGGCGGCACCACTGCTGCCTCATCGCATCGTCGCCCACCACGGAGTTGCCGCTTCTGCTCCTCTCTCTATACCCCCGGGGTCCCCGTGAACCCTTCTCCTAACTCGGCAAAACTCTAACCCTTACTCCTCGCCATCAATGGACATGGTCGTCGGAGAAGAGAAGTGCTAGGAGGTCGCTGTAGAAGAGAGTGGGAAGGGAAAGTGTAAGACCCAGATTTTACAATCCGAATTCCTCTATTATTCCACCGCACTATTCCCTGGATCAGTAGATAGTGCTCACAGAATACAGTTCTGAATATCAAAGTACATATCATGCGGAAACATAAATATATTAGTAGACTTACTCATAGGCCAATTAGGCCGAAATCATTAAATTGCAGCAGCGGAAGAACGAAGCACACATGTGGGACTTTCAGGACATGCCCACAGGCAACCAACTGGAGGTTCGCGACCTAGCCCTTGACATCTTCATCTTCTCTGCCATCATGTTCAATCATGTTGCCGAGGCGTAGTGATCTGATTCCTGATTTTGGATTTGTTGTGAAAGTGAGTGTGAGTACAAACCACCGTGCACCGCGAGCCAATACACATGATGCAAATAAATAGCATGCATGGCTTATCAAAGGAGAGGCTCGGGTTTATTTTATTTGCCAGAAATCGCTTTTAGCATTACTTCTATTATTTAATCATGGTGTTATTATTGCTGCCTAAGACTCCGACAGCGAGGGTCATCATTTATTTAATCCACAGATCAAACAACTCCCATCACATTATCTAAACATTCCTTTAATCGCACCAGGGTTACTAAATCCCATATGAATCTAAATTTTTCCACCAGTTCATGGATCTGATCTCGGGTTCACTATTTACCAAATTCTTTATCCTAGATCCACCAACACCTTGTGTATTCTATATTCCTAACAATCCAATCTTGTGGTTGCTAATCATTAACTCTTCATTTCTAAATTCTAATAATTATCTAACGTATCTGCTTTTAAATCCACCAAAATCATTTGTATTGGGACTTCCTAATAATTCAATCCTTTTGTTATTGATCCAAAACCATAATTTGCTCTTGCAATAATCAATCTTATTTTTCATTATCTGCCTCTAACTAATTCACTAGTATACATCCACCAAGAATAGCAATGATCAAGTCCACGACTCACTAGTATACATCCACCAAGAATATCATTGGTTAAGACTATAATCCAATAATTGTTATCATTCCTGCAATATTCCCAGAAATTCAATTCACCCCTCTACTATTTGATCCAATCCTATTAATCCAATTAATGCCAACACCTTCCAAAAATTTATATTAGTTATCAGTGTTGTAATCCAGCAATTACCTTTGCACTCTCTAATTCTCCAAAAATCATTTAAATCATCTATCTGGCCTATATATTCATTCAAGCTCCACCAATTTATTTCTCTCAGAATCCATACTATCGTTTTCCCTTTTATGATTGACATGAATCCACCGCTTACATTATCACTGGGGCGACACCCAGGGCAACACAAATCAGGGCTTTCCGCGGCCCTTCACTTTTCCAATCCCATCCATAAAGCATTTTGAAATAGAAATATATCTGGTTAAGTTCCCATGTCCGCCCTTGACCGTGGGCACGGCTATTCGAATAGTTTTGACTCTGCAGAGTTTGTACACTTTCACCACAAGAGACAATCAACTCGTTGCCCCACACAATTCCTTAGTCATGTGGTTGAGTAGACCATCACAGTGACTTTTTAAAGTATCTAGTCAATTTTATCATCTCACCTTATGGGCCGTTCCCACTTGCGGTGGGTCCCATACGTTGCACGGGATGTTCCTCACGGTTACTAGCGCTATTTGGGCTCCACTCCCCTCAACGCTAGTACGACTGGAAAACTTCACCCTCAACTCGGTGTCCCTTTAGGCCTCCCCTTGCCCTTGCATATCCACTCCTATCCACTACCGGTGAGATGAGTCCGGGGTTTTCGATAAATTTACTTAGCCAAGTTGTATTTTATAGACTTGTGGTTGTACTGTTTTACACAGAAGGTCATGACAAGATTCGGTCCTTAGAATTACCTGGGTGGTTCTGCCACACTCCATAATTTGTGCTTCCTTCACACCACATACCAGCCTCCATACCATCTGTCCAGATATTTAAGCAAGTTGAGGTTTTTGGGAATATAAAATAATAATAACCAACATATACCAGTCATTACCACCATGACTGCCCAATCAAATTTTCTCATGACTAAAGTGATGCTTGGGTGTTCTCACGCCCATGAATATCTAAGCAATACTAAGCATGGCATATAATTACGGACTTATTTTCAAAAGGTTGCTATTATAATTTTGCTAGGGCGACAAAGTTCACATATTCAAATATTCCAAAGGAGGTGTAATATTATTCAAGATAAACAATGGGCACATAACTAGAATATTAAATTAAGCATGTATTTGCATATAAAATAACAGCATGCAATTTGATAATTTAAACCAAAGTTATTTGCAGAAAATGTAGGTTCAACATGATCAAAGTATTGACTTGCCTAGCGCGGTTTTACCGCGGTCTTGAACTTCTGGTCTCTATCTTCACTTCGATCTTGATCTCGCTTAACCCATTGAATCTTCACGACTTTCAATTTCTAATTACGCGATAAACGATTGAATCCAAACAAAAGCAAGTAACTCAAAAGATCCAAATAAACCCGAATAAACTCAATTTAGATTTGTTATAAGTTAATGGGTGATTCGAGTGATTTGAGGCAAGACTGGTGGTAGAATACGATGATTTGATCTTTTTATTAATATTTTTATTAATATTTTTGTATTTATCAAGGAAGTTCTATGAGTTAGGCTAGATCTATGAATCGGTGCACAAGGTTAGCAGAGTATTATTTTGTCGATCGCTAATATTCAGGGCATATGCTATATGCGATGTATACAATTTTTAGTTTGCTGAATTAAGTTTAGAACCCGGGTTTATAGCACTTTGTGGTACGCCATTTTATGTATCTTCAGTTATCACTAGGCTAAGTTTAATTTGAATTAGGATCTATCTTAGCTTGTTATTATTATTTATTAAATCTAATGTTAGAATTTAATTAATGGCACCATTATTATTTTATCTGCACTTTAGTCATTATTAGGCGTAGCTTTATTTTTAATCTAAACTTATTTACCTTGGCAAAGTTTATCATATGGAGTCTTATTTCGGTTCCATTGGACAGATCTTGAATTTAGATGAATTTAGAAATTTATTTCACTCAATTTGAAGTTAAGATGAATAAGTTATGCCACATTTAAAGTTCTCAGTCTAATTAAATCTAGAAAATTTGAAAGCTCTGGCAGGTGGGTCCCACTTTTCTATTTTTAAGTTTCGGTTTTCTTTTTATTCTCATTTCTCCGTGCCAGTGACATGCAGGGCCAGCTACTGTGCTCAATTAACGGTGGGGTCCACATGTCAGTGAGGGGTTTTTAATTAACAAACCAATTACAGTCATTAACCATTAATTAGCATTAATTAATCTCTGTCTGAACTACATGAGCTTGCTTACATTCAAATTAATCTTTAATACTCCCATTAATCCTTTTTAATATTTCCTAAACACTCTCTCTGTTTACTGTAGCTCGACAAAAATTCTTAAAAACCTAATCTAAACCTTGCGGCCAGAGGAATCGAACTCAGGTTTCCTAACCGAACGCGCACTCGGCTAGCCACACGGACTCTTGGTGTTACCTGTCCGAAGAGGAAGGAAGCAGGCAGTTGAACCGAGCGTCCAGTGCTGGAAACAAAGGAAGTTTGGGGGGCAGTGCGGGCGGCGGCGCCGGCGGCGAGGGGTGCCTGGAGGGGGCCGGGGATGGCTAAAATGGACTTCCGATGCCGCGATGAAGCTAATGGAAGAGTCGGCGGGGACCGGGGAGCTCCGAGGCGGACCGACGGCGGCGGCTTGAGGTGGGGCTTCGGAGCCGGCGAAGTGTAGACCAGGAGGGGCTTGGCCGATCGTGGGGTAGCTTCGCCAGACCCCGAGGAGGGTGTGGGAGAGGGGAATTGGCCTGGCGTGGGGTGGTGCGGCGGCGCG
Organism: Dendrocalamus latiflorus; assembly: GCA_017311315.1. Classification (NCBI taxonomy): domain Eukaryota; kingdom Viridiplantae; phylum Streptophyta; class Magnoliopsida; order Poales; family Poaceae; genus Dendrocalamus; species Dendrocalamus latiflorus. Next base: position 3,958,175 of record CM029659.1, read on the forward strand.
CCCGGTTGCCGGAGCTTGAGAAGAAGGGAGCGCCGGTGAGAAATCAGGGCACGGGAGGTCGATTGGGGACTAGGGGAGGGAGAAGGGAGTTCGGTGGTGAGCATGGGGGCCTCGGTGCCTTTTATAGTCGGCCAGGCGGAGCTGGCAACAGGCGGGGCTGTTCGGTCACGTCGGGGGTGGCAGTGGCAGGCGGTGGCGGCAGCAGGAATTACGGCTGGCGTGCGTGACTACTCGAACCTTTTGCGCCGCGCACGCGAGGGGACACGACAGGGCAGCGGAGGCAGCGGCGACGCCGGCACATGCGTGCCACGAGGAGGAAGGGCGCTGAGCAAGGCAGAGGGGGGACCGGGGGAGGAAGAAGGAGCTGCGCGCGGGGCGGGGAGAGAGAAGGGGAGTGCGGGCAGGGCGCTCGGGCCCGCTGGGCAAAGAGGGGAAGCGCGGGTGGAGGCGGGGCCCGCGTGGCAGCGAACGGCAGAGGGGGGGAATAGTGGGCTGGCGAGCGGGAAGGAAAGGGGAGTTGGGCCGGGTTGATGGCCGGCCTGACCTCCTTTTCCCTTTTTCTTTTTTTCTTTCTTTTTATTTATTTATTCATTTATGTTTTAGGTATATTTTGTATTTGTGTTTAGATATATATTCATATATTTTCCCTTTATCTCTATTTTTGTATATTTTCATTTCTATATCTTTGTTCAACTGTCTAGGCCTTTTTGTATACATATTTGCATATAATTTATATATTTATTTTTGTTGCCCTTTTATACTATTGTTTTCAAAATGAAATTTTATATTTTTATTCAAGTTTCTCCCTCCCTTTTAGATTTGAATTTAGCGTTTTTGGGTTTCCATTATTTGTATATTTCCTTTTCTGGCATTATTAATATTAGTTTTATTTTTTTGAAGCTTTCTTAATTTTTTTGGATCCTCCACCAAAATCCAGCAAATCGCTTACATCCAAGTTTCAACAGAACATATTGCAAAATAATTTAAGAAGTTTATATTTTCAAATTCGAATTTTTCAGGATGTTACAGAAAGTGCGTGGAAGGTGGGTGGGGTAGCGAGGGTAGAAGGAGGTGGTAGCTCGTTCATCAAATGAGCGCACACTGGTAGCTATAAAAGCATTGCTATTATGCCTCATTTAACTTTTGGTTAAAATGGCAGTTGTTAGCCTTTTCTTATATATTTAATTAAAGAAAATAAAATAAAAAAGTGAAAAACACAGCTATATCTTTATGGATAATGCAAAAAAGAAAAAGAAAAAACCACATTAAGAAGCCAACACATTTCAAACGGCTTTTGGCTTCTAAACCCAGAACCTGTTTGGAACGAGGCTTAATGAAATGGCAGAGCTCTTGCCATATTTTCTCAAAAAAAATGTTTGACAATTATTATCTCCACTAATTAAAAGGGGAAATTTAACTTTTTGCCACCCTTAAGAATGCCACCTATTCAAATGTCATCCTCTTCATTACAATCAACAATTTACCACTCTTAAGATGTGGTTGACTAATTGTTTGCCACTTTCGAGCCCACGAGGCGCCAAATCATGCCATGTCAGCGCCTCCCCGCCACGCTGGCCCGCGCCTGCGCCTCCGTCGGCGCGCCGCCGCCCGCGCCTCCCCGCTAGCCCGCGCCTTCCCGCTAGCCCGCGCCCGCGCCTGCGCGCCGGGGACGGAGGCGGAGGCGCGGGCGCGGGCGAGCGGGGAGGCGCGGGCGGCGGCGCGCCGACGGAGGCAGAGGCGCAGGCGCGGGCCAGCGTGGCGGGGAGGCGCTGACATGGCATGATTTGACGCCTCGTGGGCTCGAAAGTGGCAAAAAATTAGTTAACCACATCTTAAGAGTGGCAAATTGTTGATTGCAATGAAGAAGATGGCATTTGAATAGGTGGCATTCTTAAGGGTGGCAAAAGGTTAAATTTCCCAATTAAAAGGAGAAAATTGATACTTTGCCATCCTATTCGGTGGGCTTCGCTAAAATGCCACTCCCTAGAATGACCACTATAAAATGCCACTCTTAATATTGACACTTTGATTATTTGCCATTTTGAGAGTTTTTTAGGATTCTTAATTATTTTTAACCATTTTCAGATTATTTGCCATGGGAAAAGACACATTTGCCCATCAAAACCCTACTACCACATAGCGCAACAATTACCACCCCGCTCTGTGCTCCACTGTGTTGCCTCCCTCCCATTGGCCGCTATGGGCTCCTGCCTCTCCTCCCAGCCGGACCCCACCGGCTCCGGCGCCGCACCGGCGTGGCCGCAGCGGTGGCGGAGGAGGCACCGTGGCGTGTGGGACGGCGCGGCTGCCGCCGGCGCCTTCTCCAACGGTGCGGGCGGCGGAAATAAGCTCCCCTGCGGCGCCGCCGGGGGAGAGATGACAGAGGTGGAGCTCGCGCGGGTCGCAGGGAGGATGTGCGTGAACGGCGCGAGCGCGGTGGCGTGCCTGCACACGCAGTAGGGGCGGAAGGGCACCAACCAGGACGCCATGGTTGTGTGGGAGGTGAGCTAGTAGCCGCTAACTTTTCTTGCTTGGTGATTTGTTCCAGTGGATTTTGAGTCCTGATCAGTGGTGGCGTTCGGACCATCAGCGATTCTTGGTTCCAAAAGAGCCGTCTTTTTCGCCGTGTCGCACGGTTTAGAACGCCAAGTGCTTGCGTTTACCCTTCTAAGTCTTCTTTAAGCTCATCGTGGTAATGGCTTGGTTGGGCTTGGATTAATGGTGGATTTGGATCTCAAGTTCTATTTAGTTCAAGTGGGGAAGCATTTGAATGGAGTGTTTGATTCGAAATGAGGGGTTCGGCTTCAGAATGGTGACTTCTTCGAGTAGGGCAAATGTGTCTTTTCCCCTGACAAATAATCTGAAAATAGTTAAAAAATAATTAAGAATCCTATAAAACCCTTAAAATAGCAAATAATCAAAGTGTTAATGTTAAGAGTGACATTTTATAATGGTCATTCTAGAGAGTGACATTTTATCAAAGCCCACCGAATAGGATGGCAAAGTATCAATTTTCTCAATTAAAAGAGGTTAACCTATCACGCTCCCGCTTCCCACTCTTGCCGGCCATGGCTGCCGCCGCCACCCCCACCACCGCTCTCGCCCGCCTCTTCCTCCTCCACACCAACCCAACCCCCTCGCTCCCACCCCCAAAACCTAGCGCCACCCCCAGCCAAACCCTCCGTTTCCCCTCCCCCTCCCCCCGCCTCACGCTCTCTCACCGCATGGCGGCTGTCCCGCCGAAGGGGCCGGCGGCGATCACCGGCTCATCCGGCGAATCCGAGCGCGACCTGAGCGCGTCCGCGGTCTCCGCGGAGGCCCTGGGGGCCGTCGGGTCTTCGGATTCTGGTGGGTTTGGCATGGGTGTTGCTGTGGTTTTGGTGGAATTGTGAGTGATGTTTGTTTCTGGGTGTGTAGATCTGGGGAGGAAGGAGCCAAGCGTGGCGACGATACTGACGAGCTTCGAGAATTCGTTCGATGTGTATGGGGCTCTGAGCACGCCGCTGTACCAGACGGCCACGTTCAAGCAGGTAATTAGGTTTACAAACAAATGGTGGCAACCATGGAAAACTAATAGCCATCAATGTTTTGTCAATGTACTTTGGTTGCTGTTTGGAAGCACATTGTTTGTCTCTTCTTACTTCTGATGATGTTTCATAGTTGGTGGTGGGATCAAATGTAATCAATTGAGACTGTAGGATTTTAGTTTGCATTCTTATTGTTTGGAGAGCGAAATGAATATTCAGGTATTTAGGGGAATTTGTTGGTGGGGTGCAAATCGCAATTGTTTGAAAGTCATCAAATTTATAAGACAAATCTGAATCCTGAGGAAGTCTGAAGAATTCTAGTACCTTAGAAGTTGCTGTGCTTAAATCTTGCACACCAAGTATATCAGGTTATTGAATTTGAAGTTTGACAAATTTTTTATCAGGTTAGCTAATTGTAGTAGCCAAACACAACTTTATTATCTTGATTTGCTAATTATGTCATTTATTTTGGTTGTCCCTCAAATAACACTATGATATAATTATTGAATGAATTAAATGCATTTTCCTCTGTTTTTGTCTGAGGAGAAATTAATCATTTGGAGTCTTCATCGATCCCTAATTACATATGCATAAATCAGTGTTCTAAAACTGTGTGGGGGATATTTGTTGTTTAATTTGACTGTGAAGAACTAGAACGTACACCTTGCAAGTTTAGGAGGACGGCTCATGATTTGCACTAGTGTCTTTTCCTTGTTTGTTTCCTAATAGTATATATCTTCCTATACGTTATTTTTCAGCCTTCAGCAACAGACTATGGAACTTATGATTACACTAGAAGTGGCAATCCTACTCGTGATGTTCTCCAGAGGTTAGTCCAACTGCTTATTCTTTTTGACTGTGTGAGGCGTAAATATATGCATTCTTTAGTGGTATTGATAAATTTGAGCATGCATTCAGCTTTATGGCCAAGCTTGAGAAGGCGGATCGAGCATTCTGCTTCACCAGCGGGATGGCAGCACTAGCTGCAGTAACACACCTCCTTCAGTCTGGTGAGCACTTGACATTTGTTTTGTTGGCTCTTATTTTTCACACTTATTGTCGTTGAATCTTATTGGCAAATGCACATCTCAGGACAAGAAATAGTTGCCGGAGAAGACATATATGGTGGCTCTGATCGTCTGCTCTCACGAGTTGTCCCAAGAAATGGAATTGTAGTAAAGTAAGTTTGCTCTACATTTTTTCAGTGGGAATTATTTTCTCATTGTTCTTTTGCCACTCACTTTAAGTATGACATGTATTCTGGCATGATAGGCGAGTGGATACAACCAAAATTAGTGAGGTGACTTCTGCAATTGGGCCCTTGACTAAACTAGTTTGGCTTGAAAGTCCCACCAATCCTCGGCAACAAATTACTGATATAAGGGTAAACCTGTTGATCTATGGTTGGCAATGATCACAAAGAATATATCTAAAATCTGTTTTATCCAGGCATATACTCTCTTAGGTAATATTCTTATTCCATCCACTGTTTTGTTTACTTCACAGAAAATCTCAGAGATAGCTCATTCTCATGGTGCTCTTGTTTTGGTAGACAACAGCATCATGTCTCCAGTGCTATCCCAGCCTATAGAACTTGGAGCAGGTACACGATCATAGTGTTACTTAACTAGAAAACAGCATCATTCCATCTCATGCCTCTTCCATTAGTCTACTTCACAACATTCTATTGGCCTATCTGCAGATATTGTTATGCACTCTGCTACCAAATTTATAGCCGGACATAGTGATCTTATGGCTGGAATTCTTGCAGTAAAGGGTGAAAGGTCTGTTCCGTGGTCCTCCCTTGTTACTAATGATCATATTGACTCTTTTGAATGATAAGTGTTTTCATTTTATCCTCAGTTGTGTTTCCTGTCTGTATGATGGCCAGTAGTAATGATTTCCCACATATGGTTACACGTTAGTGTCTTCTTGTCAACACTACTTCCTGCTACCTTTCTTTTCTTGAAATAAACCGTGTTTACCTTTTTTCCTGTCTATTGCTGTGCGGCATGAATATTTGTGAGCTGCTGGCCTAAGCACTAATAAGATGTTTCTCTATTTATTTTTGAATACAGCTGCTAAGTACACCTTAAAATTCATAGACTATAGATCTTTCTCTTTAACTGAATTAGTTGTGAACTGCCGGAGTAATACTTGGTCCAATTGCTAACAGCTTGGCAAAGGAGATTGCATTTCTACAAAATGCCGAAGGATCAGGTTTGGCACCTTTTGATTGCTGGCTTTGTTTGAGAGGAATCAAAACCATGGCTTTGCGGGTGGAAAAGCAACAGGTGAAACTTTTCTGTAATACAATAACCTGTATGTTATATATATATATATTGATTGTTGTCAATTTTTCAAGGGTTTCATAACATGCCTGCTATTAACTTTGTACTGTTATGATTAATTACATTCGTTCCAGACTTCGAGTATTTGTAGTCATTTCAATTTCTGAAGAGGCTGATACTTATTTTATTATTGGTAGGCTAATGCCCAGAAGATTGCTGAATTTCTAGCTTCTCATCCAAGGGTCAAGCAAGTGAGCTATGCGGGACTGCCTGATCATCCTGGACGATCTTTACACTATTCTCAGGTGCTTTTCAATTTTCATATTCCCTACATTAAGTAGCTTAAGCGATCATTTATTTAGCATTGGACCTTCAGATCAGGACACTTTCTAAGCAGTTATGGTTGTAACATTTTTTCCCTTTGCTTCTTTTGCAGGCAAAGGGAGCGGGCTCTGTCCTCAGTTTCCTAACTGGTTCATTGGCTCTCTCGAAGCATGTTGTCGAGACAACAAAGTACTTCAACGTAACGGTTAGCTTTGGTGAGCATTCAGATGATCTTCTCTGTTTGTCTCTGTCATATATCTACTCTGCCTGTCTTTCAGGAATAAGCTTACTCTTAGACCCATTTTATTATCCAATATACTCCAATTATAAACTTATCGAAGCCGGTCCATTAAAAATGCTTACTTTAACCATTTTCTGACCAAAAATTTCCAGAGTTTTATGCAATTTGGTTCATTCTTGTTCACTCAATCTACATTCAAATGCAGGAAGTGTGAAGTCGCTCATCAGCTTGCCCTGCTTCATGTCGCACGCGAGCATCCCTTCCGCGGTTCGCGAGGAGCGTGGCCTAACTGATGATCTAGTTCGAATATCGGTTGGCATCGAGGATGTGGACGACCTCATAGCGGATCTTGATTACGCGCTCAGCTGCGGTCCAGTGTAGATCCTACGGAATCCGTGGCCTCCTGATTCGTAATGCCGTTGATGTGAATGTGATTTGTCTTGGTAATCCATTAATGAACCTGAAGCAGTATTTGTGTTGCGACTTGCGAGGGTACAAACAAACAAACAAATAATACTATAATCCCGAAATTTTGTACGTTCTATGATCCTTGTGGAAGCTTCGCTGCAACTGCATTATTTTTTTTTTTTACAATTTGCGACGATGATGGTAGTCTTGTAAGAACGGTGCAGTGTAAAATAAGCCTTATTTGAAGAAAGATGAATATACTGTAATAGATAGATGTATTGAGCCTCGAGGATGGTTTGTATAGAGTATAAGGCTTAAAGGGCAAGAAGCTTCTCCTAAAGATAAGGCAAGTATCATAAGATTACAAATCTTAAACTGCCAAATATAGAGATATGCCAGTATATTCTTAACATCCCCTGCAGTCGTAGCGGTAGCTTCATGTACAATAAGACCAGGAGTAGACGATCAGACTGGAGAGGAAATCACCGCGGACAGCAGGAGTGTCGCGGACGGTCAAATTGGAGAGGAAACCGAAGGTAGAGGAAGCCAAAGGCGGGGAACCGTCGGATTGACATCCCTGCAATCGCAACGGAAGTGTTGGGGATTGGTGTGGTGTTGCGGACATGGTGACTGTAGAGGGAACCGACGAGTTTGCTCAAGTTAATGATAGCCCTTTGTTGCTGAGGTAGCCGAGAGTGTGGTGACCATGGTCATAGCCGTGGAAGAGGTAGCCATGTCGAGGTAGCTGGTGCCGAGGTCGTCGTTGTGGTCGGGGTAGTGAAGTTGCTGCAGAGGAGGTCATGGTCGAGGTCGGTGAAGAGGTCGCCGATGTTGTCCGGCCATGGTCGACCGAGAAGATGAGAGAAAGGAGCAAAGAGTGGTCATTCGAGGGATCCGGTCAGAGCCACCGTGGTCATCCGTCCATGGTCGAATAGCCGGGTGGGAGGAGGTTGTCCAACAGTGGTTGAAGATGAAGCAGAGAGGGCCAGTCGGATCCGGGAAGGCATGAGGAGGCGGCCTGGAGAAGGCATGGTTGGGGTCGAACGACGTGGTCGAAGATGAAGCAAAGGGGGCTGGCTGGATCCATGAGTGGCCGCATCGAAGAAGGCCAGGGCGAGCTGGAGGCCATGGTGCCGTCAACCAGGGAGCCCGGATCTGGGGCCATGGAGACATCAGCCGAGGAGGAGGCCGGATCCGGGGAGGAGATACAGCCGGATCTGGTGCGGAGGAGGCCGGATCTAGGAGCGGTGGCACCGAAGAAAGCCGGGCGAGCTGGAGGCAATAGCGCCGTCGGCCAGGGGCCCGAATCTAGGGCAGTGGAGACATCCGACGAAGAGAGCCGATTCTAGATCCGGGCAGAGAAGGACCTGATCAGAGTTGACGAAGACAGTGGCGGGTAGCGATGGCAATGGTGCCCATGGGGCACGGGCTCTCGATGGTGCATGGAAATATGAAAATAACATAGCAGTATCTACCATTGAAAGTGCCCTAAGAAAACGGAAGCCTTAGTTCGTAATATAACTGCCACTCGAAAAAAGGAAAGAAAATAGTTTGCAGCTAATTGGCCCAAGCTAAGGCTACAATATTAACCCGAGTTAATTGTTTTCGATTTCTTTGAGATTTGAAATGAGTGAATTGTTTTCGATTTCTTTTAGAATTGAGTTGTTTGGTGTGAAATTCCTGTCTTCCAAACTAGGTCTAAGATTCCGTTTCAAACGTGAGAATTTTTCCTATGGCAATTTTAACTACTTCACATGAATTCAGGTAAAATGCAAAGCAGACATTTCCCCCCCGAGAGAAATCAAAGCAGGAAATTGGACAATCAAAAATCCAGTGTGGTACTGTCTAGAACCCAGATGCTTGTATTGTAAGATAAAAACTACGGAACTGTATACCGTTCTCAGTATACTATCTCCTCTTTTTCTCATGCTGCCACTCGTGCTCCCGTCTGTCGCGCTCTCTCTCTCTCTCTCTCTCTCTCTCCCTCCTCGCCGCCGTCATCTCCTCTCTCTCCTTCGTTGCTGGATCCAGCTCCTCCGCTACAGGTTCACCCTTCCCCCTGGACATAGAAGAAGGTCAGGGGGAGACGGCGGTCCGGCAGTGGGCGGTGAGCGGAGTCGAACTTGAGCGAGGTAGGGAGGGGTCGGGGGCTACGCGGCGACGACGCCATCGGCCGCGGGTGGTGGTGGAGGGGGCAGGGGAGGCAGAGGAGGAGCACGGAGCTGGGCCAATGCCGGTGAAGAAGATGAGGCAAGTGGCACTGAGAAGAGAGAAGAAAGAGAGGGAAGCGGCGAAGAAGAAAAGGGAGAGGAGCGGTGCTGATTGGGTGCTGTACCGTTTCCGTCCGAACGGTATAGTGGCGTAGTAGCGCTCGTACTGTAAATATTGGGCTCGGCCAAGTATGTGTCCATATCATGTACCGGCCGGCCCACGAAATCCCGGCCCAACTCGACCTCGATCCTATAGACTGAACCCTAGCTGTGGAACGATCCAGGAGCCATTCTTCCATTCGCGTGAGGTGATCGGAGCCGGAGCAACCCCGAGGAGGAGAGGAAGGAGAAGCGCGGGGAAGGATGGGGAAGACGCCGGTGCGGATGAAGGCGGTGGTGTACGCGCTGTCGCCGTTCCAGCAGAAGGTGATGCCGGGGCTGTGGAAGGACATCACCACCAAGATCCACCACAAGGTGTCGGAGAACTGGATCTCCGCCACGCTCCTCCTCGCCCCCGTCGTCGGCACCTACGAGTACGCATTCCCTTCTTCCTTCCCCTCTTCCCTTGTAGTACGCAGATCTGATCGAATTTAGGATTGTTTACTTGTAGCTTCGCTTGGCTGCGAGATCTGTTTAGGGTTTGATCGGTTCCCCGTATTAGAGTCGATCGCGTGGGGGAAATTCTAGGCTTGATTGTGATGCGGGCTGTTCTTCTTTTTCGCGCTATTTTGGGACTAAAAATGCCAAGGGGAATTTATACGCAGTTGATTCCATGTGAATTGTTCGTACCACGAGATGGGATGATATATGCAGCATGGTTTTCTCTTCACCACGGCATTGTTGTTTCGGTCGAGTCATTAATTAATTTGTCTTTGGTGGGTCTTGATGCGAGGTGATAATATGGGCATATAATACTTGTCTAATTGTCTTCTGCCTGGTTGTTTAGTTGATGTGCGTTGAATTCAGATGAGCTACATTGGAATGTTAGATGGAATAGAACCGTATCTACTTGATTATTGTTGCAAAGCTGAATGTTTGGGGCCCTTCTGGCGAATAGTGGTCTTCTCTGATCAGTCTTTCACATGGTTCCTGGAGAGTCTGTGACCTTTGTAGCTTTTAATTTGCAAACTAGCTTAAGTCTCTTGTATTAATTATCAAATTAGCCTAATATCCTCCCAACCTGGATTGTTCGGTTATTTAATTTTGGTCTTGTTGAAATTGCATAATTTCCAACCTGGTTGGCAAGAAAAACTCACTAAGCAGGAGAAGCCCTGAAATCTCATCTGAGGGGTGTTCATCTTTTGCACATTGCTTAAGCTTTTTTGGGGGGGAAACCGTCCTAGTTTCACGCGCTATTATGTTTGGATTTACTCTTAAGCCTATCCAACCAAGCAAAGCCAGCCGAAGCGGTTGACTAGTTTCAATATGGTAATCTCTCAGCCTCTCAGGGTGCTTTTGCAACTTTTGATGATTCTCCTCCTGGAATGTACCATGAGTTTGGGCATAGTAGTGCCAAGTCAGAAACCTTTCTTTGCCCTGCATGGTAGACATGTTTGTTTCCATAACACCAGGATACCCTCACCTCGGATTTTGAATTAGTGACAACACTGAGCCTCATTGACATAATCCTTGCATGCATGATTTTTTATAGTAATGTTGGCAGCAAAATTATCCTACACAAATTCAGTGTGTGGAAACTGGAAAAAAGATAATATTTTCTGTGTATTTTAGTGCGTTAAGTAGGGAATTAACTAGAGTTAGTGTTGATCTATGGTTGCTTGAACAAAATATAATTTACAAAATGCAGTTTGAACCATGGATCGGATTACCGGCGGTTACCGGCCGGTAACCGCCGGTAACCGGATTTCCCGGCGGTGAGCGGGATGAAAAAAACCGGCCGGGTTTTTTCGAAGTGCATTTATATTTGTGAGTCTTTTGTGATTGCATAATGCATCTTCTAGGTTGGTTTAAACCCTTTTTGTATTAGATGACCTATTGTATGAGCTAAATATGCTTCGAAACATCCGAAATTCAACTTTTTCTTGTGTTTCCCGGTTTTTTAGCGGGTTTTCCGGTTTTTTAGCGGTTTTTCCGGTTTTTTGAGGCGGTAACCGGCCGGTTTTTCGGGGCGGTAACCGGCCGGTTTTTCCGGTTACCGGTTTCAAATTCAAAATTTAAAATTCAAAATTTGACCGGGGTTTCCCCGGTTTTTCCGGTTACCGGCCGGTAACCGGCCGGGAACCCGTACCGGCCTCCAGCCGGGATTTAGGCCGGTACCGGTTTTTAGAACCTTGGTTTGAACAATTGAACTTTTTGTAAATAAGTGACTTGCACATTTCAAGCAATTGAGCATCCTTTTTTGATAAATGATAAGTGGGTTGCACATTTCAAATATTTGACACGCTTGATGCCTGATTTGTTTTGATGTGGCTATGCAGATATGCAATGTACTACAAGGAGCAGGAGAAGCTATCCCACAGATACTAAATGGGAGGCCCGCCCACTGCAGTTGGAATTTTTACGATGTTCTATAATTCTCCAAGAATGTTATACATTTTTGGTTCAGTTCTAGTTGTACTCTTCGTCTTTCCATGCATATACAATATGTATGACTTGCAAACTTATTTTGAGGCTTGCTACATATGGTGGCATTCAGTCACTGGAGTGATTGTTAATAAAGCAAATTAACTGGCTGTTTCACTAATGTTTTTCAAGGCTTGGTTGCTGGGTTTAGCAGATGTTTCACCTCTGTGCTTGTTTGCTTTTGCATTGATGTAAAACAGGGTGCGATTTCCAAGCCCCCGTAGTTCGTAAAGTGAACTCACGAATCTGTATAATCTAGGATGAGTTGCTTTTGCTTGTTTCAAGTGAAAGTGAATTTGATGTAGTATTATGTGATTCTATATCTACTCGCACGAAATGCTATACAAAAATCAAGAACATCATTATGAACCTAAGCAACTGAGAAGTCACTGGACTCGGTTCTGAAAACATCTACAAATTTAAATGTAGCTAATGAACTCCTCTGGAAAATATGATCACTGCACTGTGTCAAGTTTCTCCTGGAACGTCCTGTTGCGAATATTATGTATGTATTTATGAGGTCCAATGGTCAATATATATATATATATATAGAGTATAATGGATTATATGAAAGACAACCCTATATAATGAACTAAATACAGAAGAGATAAGTTTACTCTAATATCTCCTCAAACTCATGGTGATCATATATACTAAATTTGTTGAGAAAATACAAATGTTATATTCTAGCCTATAGCTTCATTAAGAAGCCAATAATCTGTTACTCTAGGTATTGGCTAGATTTCCTGATTTCTAAATTCCTTTTCTTCATCATCTCACAAAAAAAAAACCTCTTCGTACCTACACTGTCCTTAAGTTCTGTCCTTCACGGTTCACACCCTTGCTGATTTGATACTTTTCCTGCAATGATAGTTATTTGTTAAAGACAATTGAATATGGCATAGGAGATATTTTGCTTACCGTTAACTAATTCCAGTCATAGAATAGGAGGCGTCATCCAAAGCAATCCAGCTTTCAACAGCCAAATGAACTTAAATTTTTCTTTTATATTTGGCGGTATCAGGAATTGAATCATATTATGTTCTGCCAAGTTCAATATAATCTTGTGCTTTTGTACCTTTTAAACTCTCATCTTACCCATTACTTCTACCAGTAACATTACGATTTGTGAAATTTTTGGGGCACAGAGCACGATCAAATACTTTGCAGTCTGTCCTTAAATGACCGAGACGCGTGATTTAGAGCAACTTGTATTGTTCAAGCTGCAAGTATATTGAGTTCCACGTTTTTGCTCGTTGGATGTTGCTAGGGCGCTGGGTTTCTCTAATAACTAGGACCTGAAGATATCAAAGTCGGGGAAATACGTTAACAAAATGGTGAACGAGGCTGTGTACTGGACAATGCCTGTTTTCTCCTGGGATCATACTTGATAATGTGCTATGCGATCGATGATTCACCAGTACGTTTGCAGTTTGCCTGACCTCTTGTTGCATGGCATTTTTTGCTTCTGATATTATTACTGTGGATCATACTTGCCAGCCTGGGCTGAAAGTCTGAACATCGCCATCAACATCAAAGAACAACAGCTGATACTCTGGTATTCTCTTCTGTGTGCAAAATTTTACAGAGACATGCACTCATCGCCCTGGTGATGTTGCCTGTTCTCTCTTATCAGATCGTATTTGCTCAGTTGGGAGAGCACCTGATGTGTAGACTGTAGAGTCTACACACTACTTTGTGGTCTAGTAGTTCAGGCTAAGTTAAGCCTCCTGAGCCAGACGGAGTGCAGTATCATGTTGAACATGTCCAGCCTCTGCGGCGGCTGGTGCAGCATGAAGTGCCGCTTCACCAGCCGCACCCCGTCCCGGAGCCGCTCCACCTCCGGCGCCGGTATCCTCTCCAGCACCTCCCTCAGCCTGGGGATGTCGGTGACCGGCACGGACACCGAGAACGCGTCCCACCGCAGCACGTCGGCGAAGGGCAGGGCGTACCCGTCCGCGACGACTACGGGGACGCACTCGGCTTGGATGGCCTCCACCACGCGCGGGCTCGCCACCTCGTGCCCGCTCGGGCACAGGCAGAAGCGCGCGCTCCGCATGAATGAGTAGTAGTCGCCGCCGGCGGGGAGGTCGTACTCGTACACCGGGAAGGCGCCCGGGTCGCGGCCCTTCCAGTGCCGGAGAAGGAGGTCGCGGACGTGGCCGTGCCGCCCGCCGGCGAAGAATGCCAGGTACTGGCGCGACGCCAGCCCCGGCGCCGGCGCCAGAAGCTGCTGCGGCATGTCGCCGTCGTAGAGGTTGATCTCCGGGACGCTCACGTCCTTGCCCGGCCGGAAGCCCTCCGACGTGTTGGCGTTGCACAGCGCGCGGATGCCGTTCGCGTACAGCTCCGGGTGCCCTCTCGACGCATAAGGGCCCTATGCACGTAAATATAACCATCAACAATGACTCGCACTACGAGTAACGGGCGGAGCCACACCTTGAACAGGGTAGACTTCAGTCCAGAATGTAAAAAAATCTCTAGTGTAGAATTCGGATAAATTCAGTTTAATTTAGATAATATTTTTATGGTCCAATTCAAATAGTTTAGATCATTCTACTACTGAGTCTAGGACATAATTAAATCCTGACTCCGTCACTGGTATGTCGAATTACGTGAAATGCACGCACGACCAAAAACAAATACCACACCAAGGCCTTATTTAGAACATGGGAATTATGTACGAGTTTTTGCAGGAAAATAAACATCCATTCACAGCAGAAGTGGGGTTCTCTACGAAATTTCTTACGAAAATTCTGCATGTTGCGTTCCATTCCAAACGGGGTCTAATTAAGATGTTTTTTTGTACGTACCCAGTCGTGGCAGGAGAGCATGAAGTGGTCGGCGCCGGCCGAGCGGTTCCAGAAGGGGTGGCGGGAGGCGACGACGCGGACGTAGTCGTCGACGAGGGCGCGGAGCGGGGTGCGGTCGTGGGAGAGGGGCCGGTACGCGAGCTGCACCATCTGGGACACGCTGAACGGCAGGAAGAATGCGTGCGCTCGCGCGGGGTCCCACGTCCTGACTCCGCCGCCGCCGCCGTTGCCGGACGCTGGCGGTGCCATGAGCTCGAGCTGCTCGATGAAGCGGCCCTCGATGGTGTAGATGTTCTTGCACGGCCCCTCGTGAAGGATCGGCGGCTCGCCTTCCTCGTACACGTACACCTTGAACCGCCTCTCCATCTCCATGTAGCTCCTGTACCACTCAATGGAGAGGGGAGTGGTCAGTGCAGCAGAGGTGACGAACGAATCATGGTTAGCATCGGCAGTGGCTGACGTCTTACCGGTAGAATGCTGCCGGATTGCGGTACACGCTAGCCAGGCGAGCGTACTCCACGTCGCCGTAGAACCAATCCGCCGAGCTGGCGTTGCCCTTGCCGCCGCCGTGACCACCGTGACGCCGCCGTGCCGCCCGCCGGATCGCAGCTCGTGCCGCGTCGAGCTCCCGCTCCACCCTTCCCCTCCTCGTCTCCGCACTCCCGCTCCTCTCCTGACACACGGGTACGTCGTAGTACGTCAAGCACAAAAGCTCGTGTTTGCAAAGGAAACCGATGAATTGCCCTGTGCCGGTGTATATATATGCAACTTTCTCCGCGTATATACATACCGTGGTGAGGTCAGCGGACAGTGGCCGTGCCGGCGCGGGGTGAGAAGGGGTGACCAGCGCCTCCGCGCCGGAGACGGAGTGTCCGGCGACGAGGACAGCAGAGAGTGCTACAGCGGCAAGCAGGCGCGCTGCGCTGGGAGCAGCAGTAGCCTCGCGGCGGCGGCGGATGCGCTTGGGCGCAGCCATGCGTGCCGAGCTGCCGGCCGTTTGCATGTAGAGGAGGACATGGGAGCTTATAAACAAAGCCTCTCCGTTCTGCTCGGATTGATCGCTAGATGCAAGGAAGCACGTGCTCGTCGCACAATTTTGCACGCCATGGGAGCTCAGATCGAGTCGTACTTGGCTTTCTTCCCCTCACTGTAAGGCAGGCCGAGTCACACGTTTAGCAAGTGGGATTAAGTTAGCATGGTGGCAGGTTGGACTTGGAGCAGCGCAGCCACCGATAGGCCGTAGGCGACTTGTACCGAAACCCCCTCTACCAAGGGACCCTTTTTTGGGATTTTATTTTTAACTTTTGGTTTTTTTTTCTAAAGTTAAAATAAGTGGGACGTTTTTTAAAAGCAGGTTCTCCAAACAGTTTTCTGCATCTAAAACCCGCAGTAGAAAAAACAGATACAAAGTATCCACATCAGTCGGATTATTTTGGACTTAAAGTTAGCTTATACTTGTACTATCTATAATAACTAGATTTTAAACGGTATATTTTTTTCAAGACAGGATCAATATAAAAATTATAGTAAAAAATATACTGAGTTCAGCTATACTGATCAAAATCACATGCGACTATTTCTCTCTACGCACCATCTCTCATAAACAATCAGAATTTAAATATTTTAGACATAAAAAAGAATTCACCCATCATCCGTGCCTTAACCGAAGGCCCGCATTAGAAAAAACAGCACAAGGCTCCACATCATCCATGCCTTAAATGCTCTGCTCCCAGGAGCGGAGGCCACACACGCAGATCTCAAGATTCCGGAGGCGACTTCACGCTTCCCGATGCGGATGCGATCGCAAACAAGGTTCTGTCATCGTCGTGCCGGCTCGCCGGAATATCGCAGAAGAAACCGGCATGGAGAGGCGACGGGTTTCCATAGGGAGGAAGGCAACAAGCTTCCGGATCCAGAGAAGGGGGGAGAAGAGAGAGAGAACTGAGCAGCAGCCTCACCCGAACCCGAGGACGGCGGCGGCGGCGGCGGCTTCCAGCGCTCCAAGTAGCCAGGGCCACCGAGCGAACACCATGGAAGAACATTTAGAAGGGGAGGAGCACCTTGCATCATCGCAGCGAGGGAAAACACCATCGCGAACCAGATCTGAGGAGGCTCGGCGACAGATCATAGTTGAACACTATGCCTTCATTTTTCTTGAGTTGAACGCTATGCCTTCATTTTTCTTTTGCTTTTTCTCCTGGTTTTGGCCTTGGTACTGCTCTTGCTCTTGTAATCGGGGGCCTTGTACTCTGGCACGTCACGAAGCCCTAATCTTTGATAAAACAAGGCAGTACGAGTCCCAGTCAGTTCTACGCAAGTATTTGAGGTACTTCCTCCTCCTTTGGACCATCACCTGAAGTCCCTTTCTAGAATGCTTGTCCTGCATCACACCAATGTCACATATTACTCTCACCAAAACAAAATTCAGGCGAGTCCTACAAAAATATCAAAACCAGATGCTTGAAGGTAAATCATTATACCATAAGAAGATGCATGTGTAAACTACCTTCTTATGCAGAGTAGCTGACAAATGCTTGATTTTTGTGGTAAGTTGTGCCACTGCGAAACATAGATGAGCATCAGTTGCACATATACATACTTGTAAATGAATATTTACAAAAGTACAAAGGGGGAAGAGGCAGAAGTAACTTCATATAAATATGTATCAAAGCTCATCCAATGCTTTGGGGAACATTGAAACTTCACATCAGTGGAACCCGTTACACTGAAGAAGGTCCTCTTAATAAGAAAGGAATCTGCTAAGCCAAAAGGGTAAGAATGTGGGATTTTGTGTTCCCTTGGAACTTGGCAGCATGTCTATATATTTTTTGATCCATTTTAAAGATCTCAAAGATAGCACATGCAGTCGGCCTGCAGCTCTATCCACTATGGGAGAAAAACATAAAAAGGCTGCATTTCAACCAAAAAAATGTTTTAAAGGACATTAATCACAACAAAGGTCCAAAAGTATAGTGGTTCGTTCAAGACAAAATATTTTATATGCCACTGCAAAGTTTTTGAATTCCTGATCTGCCATTGCAAAACGAAGGCTCCCTGGTATGCCACCCCTTTTGAAAACCGAATTTTTTTTGCAAATAATCCATTTTTATTTGAAATTACAGAAATATATCCGAAAGAAATTTTTTTACAAAAATAGGCTTCAGTCGCTCCATGGGGGGCGACTGAAGCTTTTCGCCGAACCGGGTAGCGACATGTAAGGAATATGGTAACGGCTGAGCGAATTATTACTGTCGCCCGAGCGTTAAGCGACTGAATTGCAGTCGCTGTACGGTTGGGCGACTGCAATTCAGTCGCCCAACGGAAGGGCGACAGGGGGGAGCGTTATGACAACGTACTCGGCCGCCGCTCACTGCTTTTCACTCACTTGTTCTACGCACAGAGAAGAAAGGAGAGAAGAAGAGAAAAGAAGAAGAGAGGAAGCAGGAGAAGAAAAGAAGGGGAAGAAGAGGAGAGGGAGGAGGGGAAGAAAAGGAGGGTGTAACATCCCAAAAATCCCATTACTGAAAAAAATTAATTTCAAATTAAATATTTTAAAGTATTGGAATTTCATTTGGAGTTATTTGGATTTTTATTTGGTTTTCTGAGTTTTCTGGAGTTAAAAACCTATTTTTAAAATTTAAAAAGTATTTTAAAGTATGAAAATTAAATACCAACATTAGTTGAAAATAATTTTATTAAGTCCAAAATATCTCCAAGAGCTTTTGTGAATTTTTCCGGAATTTTTGAAGGTATTTTCATTTTTTAGGCTTAAATAATTTCCAGGTTTTTTTGAAAATAAAAATCAAATTCTAAAAATAAAAATTAATATTCCCTCCCTCCGGCCAACGCGTGGACGGCCCAGATCTGCCCACGTCGCCGCCCGGCCTAATCCCGGCTGCTTCCCCCCTCCCTTCGCCAAGTGGGCCCGGCCCGTCAGACGGCTCCGCCTTCCCCTCCTCTCGGGCCGCCACCTGGCTGGCCCGATGTGCGCCACGTCACCCGCGCCGGCCCATCCCACCGTCCACACCCCGCTCCCTCTCTCCTCTCACTGCCCCGCGGGCCCCGCCCGTCAGCCGCCCGCGCCCCCGCTCCCGCTGCCGCCCGCGCCCGCCTGTCAGGTCCTTCTTCCCCCTCCCGCGCCCCTCCTTCCTTCTTCTCCCTCCCTCTTTCCTTCTTTACTCCGACCGACCATTTCCGCGCCAAATCCGGCCATTACTCGCCGCTCCTCTCCGGTTTGGAAACCGCCGTGCAAAATCCCGTTTTCCCCGTCCCGTCCTCCCCTAATTCCGCCCATAACCGTCGCACGCCGCGCCATCTCCGGCGATGAATTACTACCGGCCCGCTGCCCTCCGCCCCCTATAAATACCACTCCCGTCCCCGCCTCCTTCCGCACTACCTCGCCCCACCTCCGCTCTCTCTCCCGAGCTCCCTAGTGCTGCCGCCACCGTGCCCTCTCCCAACCCCGAGCTCCGCCGCTCTCCGGTGAGCAATTGCGGCTAACCCGAGCCCTCCCACACCTCGCGGACGCCACCCCCACCTTCCTCGATCTCCGACGATCACCGTGCGCCCCTCGGCCGAGTCCTAGGACCACCGGAGCACAATCGCCGACGACGCCCGAGGAATCGCCACCGCACCCCTCGCCGCCGGCACCGTCGTCCCCGTCTACTTTTGCATACCACAAAAGTTATACTTACCCTATATGGGTAAGAAACACCCGAGTGACCGGATGGTTATCAGCGCTATCTCTTTCCCCCGGCTCCCTCGGCGCGCATTCGAGCCCCCGGCTCCGCACGCTGAGGTTGAGCCATTCTTTTAATTTCCGCACTAACAGCAGGGCCCCACTCGTCAGCGGCCGCCCGTCTGCGCTGGCCACTGGCGTCTGGGCCCCACCGTCTGCGCTAGCCACTGACATATGGGCCGAGAGCCTGATGGGTCCCACCTGTCAGTGACCAACAGCTTGTACGGTCACTGACAAAGGGGTCCCACATGTCAGAGACCGAGCGCAGTGGGCTCACTGTCATGTGGATCCCACTTGTCATAGACTCAGAGAAAACAATAAAAGAAAAAGAATAAAATGTAAATTCTGCAAGTGGGTCCCACCTGTCAGAAATTTAATAATTCATGGATTTATTTAAACTAAGATTTTCAAATAAGCATAACTTTCTCATTTTAACCCCAATTGAGCCGTTCAAAAATTTAAATTTTTCTAAAATCATAAGCTATCCAAATATGTGCTCTTTTTGAATTTTTGAACTTTATTTGAATTTTGTTGGTATTTATTTGTTTTGGTTGCACAATCTTTTCACGCGTAGATTCCACCGTTGTCGAAGATCTCTCCACTCCGCAGCAAGAAGACCCAGAGAACGTGCAAGAAGGTAAGTCTCCTTTGATCATTTTGAACCTATGTTTGCGAACTGTTTTAAATTATTTTAAAATTTATGTGCATCACTATTTACATAGAACTCTAGTTTTGATCTTAAGGCATTAGTTAATCCAATTTTGTTATGCCCTCAATTGAACTTGAATGCCATATACCCTTGTAACCCTAGGATCACTTTTGTCTCAATAATGAGAATTTCATAATTCTTTGGTAATATTAGAGCGGTAGTATAATGCTTAGTCATGCTATTTAATTCCATGGTAATCTTTAAAATGGGAAACCTTTGTTTTATTGAAATAATCTTGTATTTAGAATTTAGTGGCGATTGGAGTTGCCACTGTTCTTTTAAAATAAATAAAATGTGAAAGTTGGTTTAGACTGGGGCAGATGGTTGGTTTGGGTTGGTGCGGCAAGCACGATATCTTGTAAAGTGTATGTTTTGCCCTAGTCAATTAAGGACCGACGCTTGTGATTGTCCAGACTGAGCACTACCGTACAACCCCAAGTCTATATGGGTATGACCTAGCTGATTAACTCATGATAGTCTAGTATGGGTGCCACCAGTGGAAAGTGGGTGCCAGGGATTTACTGGTTATTCACAGTGAGGGACAGGGATTTACTGTACTCATATGGCGCAAGAGGGGGCTTCGGACTGGGTGGATTTAACCCTTCTGCGGTGAAATCTCAGCGGGTGGTGTCTAGCTAGACTAGAGTGATGATAAGGCTTTGTGATATTTTATCTATGTCTCATGCCAAAGGAAGCGTGGTGACTATTAAGATAAATTATCTCTTGGGGGTAAAGTTGTACAACCTCTGCAGAGTGTCAAACTATTCGAATAGCCGTGCCCACGGTCAAGGGCGGGCAAGGAATGCATTCACATGGTAGATCTTTGATTTTCATTTTAAAAATAAAGTTTTGGTATTCCGAGAGTGGAGGGAACTTTCGGATGGTTGTCCTGGCGGTTGGAGCCAGTGTGGGTGGATGTAATCCGTAGTTTTAAACTTTATCGGTTAGAGCTGGTCATGTAGTGTTGGTGGATATAACCTTCACTATAAAATGTTTATTAATTGCAATTAATCAATTTACTTTGTTAAATCAATGCCTTCGAAAATACTTATTAGTAATCGAAATAAAATATTGCTTTGTGCAAAAGAACCATATAACCCTCCTTTGTTAAGCCTTACATCTATTGTATTTTTCTCAAGACTTGCGGAGTACTTTATGTACTCACATGCTACACTTAAAATAAACTCAGAAGAATATGAAGCTCAAGAGGGAGACTACGACTACTTCGCTTGCGGATTCGACGAAGGATTCCTGGAGTACTAGGTCGCGCTTCCCCAGTCAATTGCCTGTGGCGTATTGATGGGTCTCCGCTGAATTTATTTTTTTGTTTCCGCTGTGTTTCGTGTGTGCGAGGTCTTGAAATCTCATTTGTAATAATGAGACCTTTCGGTCAGTACTCTCTATTATTGTAATAAAGCGATGTTGGTTATGTAATTATTTCTGTTTAACTGTGTGCACTAGCTTTGTTCTGGGACTAGTGTTGTAATACACAGAGGGTCTGGGTTTGTAAATCCAGGGTCTCGACAGAGGGGGAGAAGAAGAGAGGGAGAAGAGGAGAGGGAGAGGAGGACAGGGTAGGAGGAGGAGTGGAAGCTATTCCATCTATTTGGATTCAGGTATTTTTTGATTATGTTGTATTTGCAGTATTATTTATATGAAATGTTAGTTTTAGTACAAATTAGTGATGTAGAAAATTTAGTAAAATTTTAGTATGGAAATGTTAGTATATACATTTCGGAGGAAACATTTTGTAGTATAGAAATTTTAGCACAATTTGTAGTATAGAAAGTTTAGTATTGTGCGATGTTATTTGACATGTCGCAAAATTGAAACATATATGCAGGCCGACATCATCAATGGCAGAAGCCACTACATTGATAGTGTATTATGGTGCTGGAACCATTCGTGAAGGTCCGAATGGTGTGGATTTGAACGGTTTTTCGCAAGTCACTCTTGTACTTCTAGATGGCGAGAATGCTCAAATCGCAGATGTGCTGCATTGGTTGACCTGGTGTTTTTCATTGGACCCCGAGGTGTGCAGCGTCGTCGTGCAAGGCCTTTAGAGCCGGTCTCCCACGAACATCAGATGGGAGTTGAAGACATTGGTGCGCTCTACTTCGTGGAAGGGTTTTGTGCAAGGGTGCCGGCGCCGTGGATACGAGTGTGTCCTGCTTGTGCAACTGTGCTCACTGCAAGTGCTGCGCAAGCTCGTGCGTCCGCCGTTGCTCTGGGAAGTGCTAGCAGCTCGGGCGGGCCGAATGTTGGTGAAGATGATGAAGTTGGTCGTGATGAAGTCGATGCGGTACATGGAGGAGAGTTACAGCCGTCAAGCCGTAGAGAGGGAACTGGAAAGCCGATGAAGGAGAGCATAATGAGTACATCGTGCAGCAAATGGACTCTGATGACCAGAGGGCATGGGATGAAGAGGCAGCTGTAGAGGACGACGACGAGGACAGTTCTGATGAGGATGAAGTTACTATCCCGCAGGAATGGAACCGGTTTAATGCGGAGGGTGTTTCCGCACATTATGAGCATGAATCACCATGGCAGTATCATGAGACAGAGGTTTAGTTGCATGCTATGTTTACTGACAAGGAATCGCTGCAGGATGCCATCAAGCTGCATGCTATGATCTACCATTGTTATCTTTTTTGCTCTATGGATGAGGGACCCTTGACGAGGCCACAAGGGATAAATGTTAATAGTGAGTTCAACCGCAAGTTTTGTCACTCAGGTTCTCATATGCCCACATATAGTGGTTTGTGCTCCTTATTGATTGATGTGTAGGGCGAATTCGTCCTGTTATTATTATAATTGAAAAGATGTGTAGGGTTCGTCAAGTTTGAAACATTTTGATTTTTTTATCCTTGTGGTGAATGTGACACAGTGATAGTGTTACCTTTTCCCGTTCATGATTGGGGATATTATACATCACTATGTACATATGGGTTCCGCATGACGCACTTGTTTTGTGGACACTTAGGAGGAACTAGTTATTGTTGCAAATAATGCACATAAAATAGAGACAAGAGACACAAATTTTTACGTGGAAAACCCTTGCGGGAAAAAACCACGGATGCTCGAAGGCAAATCACTATAATGAGGAGAGTTTACAATGGAGCGCTTCTAGGGTACATATCTATAGCGTGAGGGAAAAGAGTCTCACACGGAGAGGAAACCGAATCAGAGTCGGTTGCTACAGATTGACACCACATCTGATACAACCTGTGCACGCACCTACAATGCCACGTCTGACATGAAGCGAAGAACTGTCCTACACGGACACGGTATGAATTCGGATTAATTTTAACAATCTCCACCTTGAGCCGAGTTCCCTCCAGTAGTTGAAGAATGTGATAGACTCATCCAATAAAATTATCATGTATACCTTGAGTACCGAAAGTCCAAAAGACTAATGCGTAATACCAACTAAGTCTAAGCATAGCTCAAACTTAGATGCAGGAACTGTCTTTGTCAATATATCAGCTGGATTATCATGAGACTTATCTTGCTGACTTTAATATCACCTTGAGTAATACCACCTCGAATGTAGTGATACCTGATATCAATGTGTTTTGTTCTCTCATGGAACATTTGATCTTTTTTTAAGGCAAATAGCACTCTGACTATCATAAAATATTGTAGTGCAAGATATATTTCCACAAAGCTCAGTAAATAAACCTCTTAGGGCCAGTTCTTTTCCTCCGAAGCTGGCGGCTTTTGGCTTTTGCTACAGTACCTAACTTTTAAACGGAGTATTTTCTCAAGACGGGGTCTACAAGTTAAACGATCTACACGTTAAAAGCCCAACATCTGTACTAGCCAAAATCGCAAGTGAGTATCTATCTCTCCGTAATCTGTACCGTAAACAGCTAAAATTCAAAAATTTCAGCCAAAAGCCAAAAGCCGCAGCCGCAGCCAAACATGCCCTTAGCCAAATGGGTTCTTTGCAAGCTTCAGAAATAGCCATATACTCAGCTTCTGTAGTAGACAAGGCAACGGTAGCTTGCAAACTTGCTTTCCAGCTAACGACACACCCTTCAATAGTGAACACATAACCAATGAGAGATCTTCTTTTATCCAAATCTCCAGCAAAATCAGAATCTACATAACCAACGAGTCCATCTCGAATCTTTCCAAATTGTAAACAAGCATTAGATGTGCCCCGCAAATATCTGAAAATCCATTGAACTGCTTTCCAATGCTCTTTTCCAGAATTAGCCATGTATCTACTAATCACACTTAATGATTGAGATAAATTGGGGCGAGAACATACCATGGCATACATAAGCGAACCAACTGCACTCGCATATCGAACTCTATACATGTACTCAATTTCATCATTTGATTGTGGACATGAAGCTGAAGAAAGTCTGAAATGTACAGCTAAGAGAGTACTCACAGGTTTGGCCTTATGCATGTTGAAACGTCGAAGAACTTTATCAACATATCCCTTTTGACTTAGATATAATTTGCCAAATTGTCTGTCTCTAATGATTTCCATACCAAGAATCTTCTTTGCTGCATCGAGATCTTTCATCTCAAATTCACTATTTAATTGTGCATTTAACTATGAAATTTCAGCCTTGTCTTTTGCAGCAATCAACATATCATCAACATATAGGAGCAAATAAATAACTGAACCATTAACAGTCTTCAAGTAAACACAGCTATCATAACAAGAACTTTTAAAATTCTGAGATATCATAAATGAGTCAAATCTCTTGTACCATTGTTTAGGTGATTGCTTCAAACCATAAAGAGATTTCTTTAATTTACAAACAAAATTCTCCTTTCCCGGAATGACAAAACCTTTCGGTTGCTCCATATAAATGTCTTCTTCTAATTCCCCATGTAAAAAATGTAGTTTTCACATCCAATTGTTCAAGCTCATAATCATGTATAGCCACAATGCTGATGAAAGTGTGAATAAAATATGCTTCACAACAGGGGAAAAGACATCTATAAAATAAATACCTAGAATTTGACTGTATCCTTTTGTAACTAGCCTTGCTTTGTACCTAACTTCTTCGGTTGGGGAAACTCATTCTTTCTTCTTAAAGATCCATTTGCAGCGAATAGTGAAACTCCTTCTCAATTGGCAACTTGACGAGGTCCCAAGTGCCATTCTTGTCAAGAGATTCCATGTCATCATTAAT
Source organism: Dendrocalamus latiflorus (assembly GCA_017311315.1). Classification (NCBI taxonomy): domain Eukaryota; kingdom Viridiplantae; phylum Streptophyta; class Magnoliopsida; order Poales; family Poaceae; genus Dendrocalamus; species Dendrocalamus latiflorus. The sequence continues at coordinate 3,983,178 of CM029659.1, forward strand.
GACAGTCATCCATATTTCGGAATCACTAGAAGAGATAGCCTCTGCATAAGATGAAGGTTCTACAGTATCTTCAATTTCTTCTGCCACATTTAAACAATAAGCCACAATATTAACTTCTTCAATCAATCTTTTAGGAGGCTGAATGTTCCTCCTTTGTCTATCAACTGCAATGGAACGATGTGTTGGTGGCTCAACAATAGGGGCTTCTGAAATATTTTCCTTGTCGACTTTTGGTTTAGATCATGAATCAATAATATGCTCCACATACACGCTTGATTGCTTCTCAACGGGAACATCAGTAGATGGTTTATCATGCAACATAGCAGACTCATTAAAAGTAACACTTCTACTAATAACCACTTTTCTAGTTTCATGATTCCACAATTTATATTCTTTCACACCAGTTTTATAACCAAGGAAAATGCACTTAACTGCTCTAGGCTCTAATTTACCATTGTTAACATGAGCATAAGCAGGACAACCAAAGATTCTTAAATTTGAATAATCTGCTGGAGAGCCAGACCATACCTCAATTGAAGTCTTCTTACCAACAGCCAAATTTGGTGATCGATTAATCAAATAACAAGTAGTGGAAGCAGCTTCAACCCAATAACTCTTAGATAATTCAGAGTTTGACAACATGCAACGTACCTTCTCCATGATGGTTCGGTTCATGCATTCGGCCACACCATTTTGTTGAGGTGAGCCTGGGACGGTATAATGTCTCACAATACCTTTTGACTTGCATAAAGCTTCAAATTCTCCAGAACATAACTCCAAGCCATTGTCGTTATGCAGCTTCTTAACATGCTTACCAATTTGTTTTTCAATCATAATCTTTCACTCCTTGAATGTTTTGAATACATCTGATTTGTGCTTGACGAAATATACCCAAACTTTTCTTGAGTAATCATCAATGATGGTCAACATGTAGCTTGCACCTCCAAGTAACGGAACGCGGGATTCTCCCCACAAATCAGAGTGAATATAATCCAATATACCTTTTGTAGAGTAAGTCGCAGTACTGAATTGCACCCTCTTTTGCTTGCCGAAGACACAATGTTCACAAAACTTTAACTTGTCGATGCTTTGACCATTAGAAATCCTCTTTTGCATAATTCCATCATTCCAGCTTCACTCATATGCCCCAGGCGCATATGCCAAAGATTAGTAGCATTAGAATTAGATAATTTATTTGAGGAAACAGTAGCATTACCTGAAATTATAGTGCCTTGTAGATGATATAAGTTGGCAGCTTTCATATCACCCTTCATCACTACAAGAGAACCTTTAGTGACTTTTAGAACTCCACCTCCACCCGAATACTTATACCCTTTAGCATCAAAAGTACTCAACGAGATAAGATTTCTCTTCAAATTTGGAATGTAACGAACATCTGACAAAGTTCTGATGGTGCCATCAAACATCTTGATCTGGATAGAGCCAATGCCTGCAACCTTGCATGGTGTATTATCACCCATCAACACTGATTCACTTGGCGTAGCTTCATAAGTAACGAACCACTTACGGTTCGGGCTCATATGAAACGTACAGGCTGAATCAATAATCCATTCATCGTTGGTTTTGCAATTACCGGCGAAAGTAACGAACCACTCACGGTTCGAGCTCATGTGGAACGTACAAGCTGAATTAAGAATCCATTCATCGTCGGTTTTGCAATTGCCGGCGAAGGCAATGAGAACATCTCCATCAGAAGCTTCTTTGGTGATGACGGTGGCTCTAGATTCATCATCTTGTTGATCCTTCTTAAATTGTTATTCATCTTTTCCTTGTTCTGCAACTTCCAGCACTCGAATATGTCATGACCATTCTTCTTGCAATACCTGCATGACTTCCTGTTCCTGGATTTAGATCTGCTTCTGTATCTGCTTTTGCTTCTGCCTTTTGAATTGCCGTTTGAACCCTTCTCGTATTGCCTGCCGCGGACAGACAAACCTTCTGCATAAGCTTCATTTTTTCTTTAGCATACAGAGCTTCATAAATCTCACTGATAGTAAGAGTATTTCAGCTATATAGAATAGTATCTCTAAAAGTAGAGTACGAACTAGGCAGAGAGCATAGCAAAATAAGACTCAAATCTTCATCATCATACTTTATCTCCATAGCTTCGAGGTCTGCGACAACTTCCTTGAAAGCTGTCAGGTGGTTCAACAATGAGGCACCCTCCGCCATCTTGTGGGAATAAAGTTTCTACTTCAGATGCATCTTGCTGGTCAAATCCTTGGTCATGCAAATCTGTTCCAGCTTCAGCCATAATACGGCGTCGAATGTCTCCTTCATAACCTCCTATAAAATATTATTTGATAGATGAAGATGAATTTTAGATAAGATCTTACGATCTTTACGTTGCTTCTCATCAGCGGACAATATGGCTGGCATCTTGTTGATCCCCAGAAGTGCATCATCCAAATCAAGCTGTGATAAAACAGCTCGCATCTTGACTTGCCATAGAGAAAATCTCGTGTCGCAATCCAACAGCGGAAGATCATACTTCAGAGTCGTCATGCGGAAGAAAACCAAATTTTGTTAGTACGAATTTGGCTGTACCTAGCAAAAATCTCGCAATGACAACTCCCGGTACACTTCTCGTGTGTACTTAGCAATTTCTATTGAAAAAGTGACAAAAAAACCCAATTGCAGAAGCCAGAAGAACCGACAGCACCTTGATTTTTCTGTTCTCTTCCTTGAAGTCCGTGCCTTTTTTCTTTCTGGTCAACTTCTTTGCTGCTAGGGAATTTTGGACACATCTGGACCCTTAAATATCCGAAATTCCATTTTTGGCCTCCAAACCAAAAAAAATCCGTTTTTGGACTCCTCCTGACCGCGCGTCCTCCGTGTGCCGCCACGTGTCCCGATCGCGTGGTCGGCAAGGGAATCGCGCGGTCGGGCGGGCAGACGCGCGGTCGGGCGGGGAATCTCGCGGTCGGGCGGGCAGACGCGCGGTCGGTGCGGACGGTCGCGCGCTCGAGAGGGCAGTCACGCGGCCGGCGCTCGGGGCAGGCGGGTCGTGCGGTGTGGTGCCGCACGACCCGTGCTACAGTGCGGTACCACACCGCACGGCCGGACACGTGGCAGCTCCAGGGCGAACGTGCGCTCGGGAGGGGTCCATATTTGGAATTTTTTTGATTTGAGGGCTAAAAATGAAATTTTGGGTGTTTAAGGGTCCAAATGTGCCCAAAATTCGCTGCTAGGCACATCAGCTTGATGCTTTTCTTGCGGGGGAGACCAGATCGCTGGCTGCTGTTCTTGCTGTAGACTTTTTCGTACTGGCGAACGCTTTTCTGCTCTGAGCTCTCTTCTACCGCCGCAAGGAATAGGTGTCACTGTCGAAGCGGTTCCGAGATGAAGACGCCAAGCGCCTCAGACTCGGCGATTCAACGACACAGAATTTTTCTCTCTCCCTTGAATCTGCTGTGCTCTAAATTCCTGTGTTTTAATATCATTTTGTAGATAATACACAGAAAATAGAGATAAGAGACACTAATTTTTATGTGAAAAATCCTTGCGAGAAACAATCACGAACGCTCGAAAGCAAATCACTATAATGAGGAGAATTTATAATGGAGCGCTTCTGGGGTACATATTTATAGCGTGAGGGAAAAGAGTCCTACACGGAGAGAAACCGAATCAGAGTCGGTTGCTACAGATTGACACCACGTCTTATACAACCTGTGCATGCACCTGCTATGCCACGTCTGACATGAGGCGAAGAACTGTTCTACACAGACACGGTATAAATTCAGATCAACTTTAATAGTTATCGATTTAATTAAGAAGTTTGCATATGTTTTGTTTTGTGGGATACACTTTTTTTACTATGGTTTCTTGTTATTTGAACCGTAGCATGTGAGTTGCGAGCCTTATAACTACGCTACCTAATTGTTCTCACTTTAGAAAAAAGATTGCACATAGTTTTGTTTTACCTTGATAAAATGCATAGTATACCGTACTAGTTACGTTTCTGGATATTTTTCTCCTGATGATGGACCACGGTAGCCAAATTTTCTTCTTCTAAAAAAGTTGTCTAAATATCCATTCCCATGAAACTGCCAAAACAGGGTAAGGGAGCTCTAAGACCAACAACAGCAATTAGCAACCATGGCTGATGACCAACCATGGAAGACAGTCAGCATACCCCCGATCGTGCAAGAGCTGGTGGCCGGCGTGCAGGAGCCACCGAGCCGGTACGTGGTTCCTGAGCAAGACCGTCCGGCCGTGGATGGCTCCGAGATGCCTGAACCCATTCCCATCGTTGATCTCAGCCGGCTGTCTGCCCCTGGCAACAGCGCCGATGAGGTTGCCAAGCTGCGTTCCGCCTTGGAGAATTGGGGCCTCTTCCTGGTAAACTTTTCCGGCTTAATTTCTTTTGTGTTTTTTTTTGTATCATGACTAATTGAGGATATCGAATTCGGATTTCTGATCGATCTTTCTCCAGGCTGTTGGACATGGAATGGAGCCAAGTTTCCTTGGTGAGGTGATGAAAGTGACGAGAGAATTTTACAAGCTCCCACTGGAAGAGAAGCAGAAGTACTCCAACTTGGTGAACGGCAAGGAGTTCAGGACCGAAGGCTACGGGAACGACATGGTAGCATTAGAGAAACAGATCCTGGACTGGTGTGACCGGCTCTACCTCACAGTGGAGCCTGAGTCTCGGAGAATCTATAGCCTGTGGCCAACACAGCCTCCTTCTTTCAGGTATCTTTTACTAGGATCGATCTGCATGATAAAAACTGTCGATTGATGAGTTGCCATCGCAGTTGTCTGACCGCTCAGATTTCTGCAGAGATGTTCTGTGTGAGTACACGGTCAGGTGCAGGGAGATCACCAACCTTATCCTCAAGAACCTGGCCAAGTTACTCGATTTACACGAGGACTACTTTGTCAACATGCTCGATGATAAGGCCGTGACGAACGCCAGGTTCAACTACTACCCTCACTGTCCCAAGCCGGACCATGTCTTCGGTCTGAAGCCCCACTCTGATGCCTCGGTGATCACCATCGTCTTCATCGATGATAACGTCAGTGGGCTCCAGGTGCAGGATAATGGCGTCTGGTACAACGTGCCCATCGTTCCGAATGCATTGCTTGTGAACATAGGAGATGTGATGGAGGTACATGTGTGTACGAAGTTGCAAACTTGTGTCGATCTTTCTGTTCGGGCTTGTGGACAGTTAAGCTGAGCTATACATCTCTCTGTTTCATCTGATGCATGCAGATACTGAGCAATGGGTTCTTCAAGAGCCCGGTGCACAGGGTTGTGACCAACGCAGAGAAAGAGCGGGTGTCGTTGACGATGTTCTACTCGATGGACATGGAGAAAGAGATTGAGCCAGTGCCGGAGCTGGTGGATGAGAAGAGGCCGAGACGATACGGGAAGATGAAGACCAAGGACTACATGACAGAGCTCTTCGAAACTTTTGCAAGAGGGACACGAGCCATCGACACTGTGAAGATCCCAATGCGATTCTGAAGTGCAGAAGATCAATTCGCTGTGTGGTGAAGTTTCTTCGATCGATCTTTGGTGTCTTATAGAACTGTTTATGTTTAATTTTTTGGGGTTAAAATATGCTATCGTTTGTGTACACATATGGACACCTTCATATGTCTATGTTCTTACTACGAGTACCGCATGTCATATATGGACAAATTCGTATCTCTTTTAGTTCAAATGTTCCGCCTTCGTCTATCGCTTCTTTTACTTTGTTAGATTTCTTCTTCTTCAAAAAAAAAAAATTTTTCCATATAGCGCATTGTCTTTCTGATTTTTCAAAAGTTAGTGCTAGTGGTTGGTAGCTGGTCTATTCGTTGATGACCATGCTGATTAAGATGAGGGTAACTTGCAAATCTAGAATTAAGCGTATCCATACATTCATCTTGCCACTAGCTGGTGCGATTCCTCCTGCAAATTCCTAGACACATAGATTTTGGCATAATATGGTGCGATTGAATTTCGATGCTACTAGCTAGTGCCTCCTCGAAAATTATGCCGAACGGGAGACCTAGGACTGATATCAAATTGCATCGTGGTCTAAGGCAAGGAGATCCTCTCTCTCCTATGTTGTTTCTGTTGGTAATGGAAGTTCTCAACGCTTACCTCCAAAAAGCAATTTTTCTCTTCTGCCTCTCAGACCTCGGCATCCAAGGATTACAAGAGCGTATGTCCCTCTATGCTAATGATGTAATTTGCTTCGTTACTCCAGAACAATAGGACCTTTAGGTTCTCTAGGAAATACTCGCTAACTTTGGAGAAGTGTCGGGCTTATGCACCAACTACCAGAAAAGCTTCGTCGCCTCTATCTGCTGCTCTTAAGACCAAATAGATGTGGCCTTGCAAGAACTCCCCTGTCAACTTGCCTCCTTCCCTGTAAGCTACGTACCTAGGCTTGCCGTTGACGCTGTCTAGACTCACCAAGTCACAAGTCCAATCGCTAGTCGATCGGTTCACTCGGAAATTCCCAACATGGAAAGGAAGCCTGCTTTCTTCGGGTGATCGTCTCGTAGTGGTCAAACAAGCCATCTCCATGACTCCTATTTACCACATTTTGTCACTCGACCTCCCTGCTTGGGCTATCAAAGTGATCGATAAAAGACACCATGTGTTCTTTGGAGGGGGATTTGCTCATGTGCCCCAAAGTTTAATGGCGTTTGCTCATTTACCCCATGATGTCTCACTGACATATGGGCCCTGGACCCGCATGTCAGTGAGACATCATGGGGCAAATGAGCAAACGCCATTAAACTTTGGGGCAAGGGAGCAATTTTTCCTTCTTTGGAAGGGCTTAGAGGCCGTCATGGGGGACACTGCCTAGTGGCGTGGAAATCTGTTTGCAGGCCATTGGCCCTGGGTGGTCTAAGGATCCTAGATCTCAAGATAATGGGATATGCTTTACGTTTGTGATGGCTATGAGGATAGAAAACAGATCATGCACGAGCATGGTCATCTCTCCAAGTGTCACATGAACTAGCAATCCAAGCTATGTTTAGGGACGCGACAGAAATCCGACTTGGTGATGGTAGTCGAACTTTATTTTGGTTGGACAACTGGATTCAAGGACAATCGGCGGAAGACATAGCCCCAAACATTCCTAAACTGGTCCATTCAAAAGCTAAGAGAACAATCACAGTCGTGCAGGGCCTGTTGTCGAACTCTTGGGTCCAAGGTATTCAAGGAGTCATGTCGATACAAGCAATCTCAAAATTCTTACACCTTTGGCATAAAATTAGCTCAGTCTCGTTACAACCACAAACTGATGATCAGGTGGTCTGGAAACTTAACTCCTCGGAGGTGTGCTCTACCAAATCTGCCTACGATGCGTTCTTCCTCGGAGGAATTTGCTTCATAGTTCACAAATTAATTTGGAAATGCAAAGCACCCCTGAAATGTAAGTTCTTCGCTTGGCTAGCCAGCCTTGGCCGTTGCTGGACTGCTGATCGTTTAGCATGACATGGTGTGATGAGTCTGATGACGCATACTCTTTGTCCCCTCTGTGAGCAACATCCAAAAACAATTGATCACCTCCTCACCCTTTGCCTGTGGGTTCAACAAGTATGGACACAATTCATTTGCCCCTCGGCTTTCTCGACCCATTGGCAACAAGACAAACCAGGTTGATTGATTGTTGGATCTTCTTGTGCAATAAGGTTATCAAGGCTAAGAGAAAAAACTATGATTCTGTTGTCATTCTCTTTCTTTGGACCATTTAGTGTGAACGCAACAATCGGGTCTTTACCAACACAAAGAGGGGCATCCAAATGATTCTAGATAACCTATGGTGTTAACCCTCCGGGGTTTGTTTTGTATCTCCTAACACTAATAATCCTCCTAGTGCTTGTACTCATTTTTTTCTCCCATCGTAATATAATGACATGGAAAGTTTTTACATGTACCCTAAAAAAATACATTCATCTTGCTTAATGCAAGCCAATTACCTCAGCAACAATAGTCAAGACTACCATAAACTCATGTGAGAAGAACAACCAAGGAGACAAAGCAGATCAGGATAAGCAAAGAAATATCCAAGAAAACCAATGGCTGATGAGTCATGGCGGCTGCCGAACTCAGTGCAAGAACTGGTTGCCGACGTGCAGGAGCCACCGAGCCGGTACTTGCTTCGGGAGCAAGACCGTCTCGGTGGCCAGCTAGCCGGTGCTGAGACGCCGGAGCCCATCCCAACCATCGATCTCAGCTGGCTGTCAGCATCCGATGGTGCTCAGGAAGCTGCCAAGCTGCAATCACGCTGCAGAGCTGGGGGTTCTTCCCGTGATATTCTTATTCCTACTAGTTGGATGCCCGTGCGTTGCTACGGATTAAAACATAATCGTAACATTTAAAAAGTCTAATTGCAAAATGATAGGGAGCAAAGGAAATACTCTAAAATTAGTCTATCAAACAAGAACACTATAGATCAGTGACGAAGCTAGGAATAAAATTGAGGCTAGGCTGAATCTTTTGTCGGACTAAACTAAATTGACATAAATATAGTGTTTTACTTTTTACAGAATTTCAAATTTATATAGAAACACACAATTAGAGACAAATAATGCAAAATCAAGAAATATAAAGTAGGTACCTCGAAAGTCGATAATACAAAACGCATACTCAAGAATATATAATTTTTCTACTATGAGTGCAGATTAGCGATAAGTCACCTGTGTATGAAACATATGAAAATTAGTGATATAATAGAAACTTGTGAAAGACAACAAAAATTTAGATCATATAGTTGGATGCCCGTGCGTTGCTACGGATTAAAACATAATCGTAACATTTAAAAAGTCTAATTGCAAAATGATAGGGAGCAAAGGAAATACTCTAAAATTAGTCTATCAAATAAGAACACTATAGATCAGTGACGAAGCTAGGAATAAAATTGAGGTTATGCTGAATCTTTTGTCGGACTAAACTAAATTGACATAAATATAGTGTTTTACTTTTTACAGAATTTCAAATTTATATAGAAACACACAATTAGAGACAAATAATGCAAAATCAAGAAATATAAAGTAGGTACCTCGAAAGTCGATAATACAAAACGCATACTCAAGAATATATAATTTTTCTACCATGAGTGCAGATTAGCGATAAGTCACCTGTGTATGAAACATATGAAAATTAGTGATATAATAGAAACTTGTGAAAGACAACAAAAATTTAGATCATATAGTTGGATGCTCGTGCGTTGCTACGGATTAAAACATAATCGTAACATTTAAAAAGTCTAATTGCAAAATGATAGGGAGTAAAGTAAATACTTTAAAATTAGTCTATCAAACAAGAACACTATAAATCAGTGACGAAGCTAGGAATAAAATTGAGGCTAGGCTGAATCTTTTGTCGGACTAAACTAAATTGACATAAATATAGTGTTTTACTTTTTATAGAATTTCAAATTCATATAGAAACACACAATTAGAGACAAATAATGCAAAATCAAGAAATATAAAGTAGGTATCTCGAAAGTCGATAATACAAAACGCATACTCAAGAATATATAATTATTCTACCATGAGTGCAGATTAGTGATAAGTCACCTGTGTATGAAACATATGAAAATTAGTGATATAATAGAAACTTGTGAAAGACAATAAAAATTTAGATCATATAAAACATATCACAAATAAACTAATTTGAATCATAAGATAAATTTGAATCACGGGGAAAATGCATTATACGCGACTTCATGTCTTGGAAGCGGTTTATGATTTTATCATCATCAATACTTTTTAAAGATCTCTCGCTCAGTGTAGCACACTATCAAGTCATTGAGCCACTCATCCGCTACCTTATTGCGCAAATTTGTTTTGATAATATTCATTGCTAAAAATATTCTCTCAACAGATGCCGTTGCCATCAGAAGTATCAATCTCAACTCAATGAGGCGATATACCAATGGAAAAGTTCTATCTTTTCTTGTTTGAACCATCAATTGAGCAAGTTTTGATATATCACGACATCCATTGAATTCTTCACTTCTTCTAATGTTGACAATAAAAGTTTGAAGCTGATTTCTTAATAAGAACCGATTAGCATCCGTGAAATCATCAGCATAAGTCTCAGCAAGTCAAACAAGTTTATCAACATCAAAATTAGAGAAGCAGTCACTTGAATGATGGTTCCGCAAGATGTAACGAAATGAATGACTTCTCCTTATAAGTACAAACCTAAATGATGGTTCCGCAAGATGTAAGAAGAGTGTCCTAGGTTGATTATGGCCTGATTAGTAACTTGTTCGGTATGAAGGGTCAATTGGATCTTGCACCAGTTGAGCCGCTCGCCCCTTGGGCACAGGCTTATTGAAATTTTCTTCTATGAAAATTTTAGAGTAAATTGCACCAAAGGTGCTTAAACTTGCACATGTATCCAATAAATCCATGAAATTGAGAACTCAATATTTTGGTTCCCAAACTTACATAAGTAGTTCCAGTCTATTTTATATGAGGTCCTTAAATTTGCATTGTTAGGCTAAGTGAAACACGTCTGCAAGTTTAGGGACCCAAATGTTGACTTCTCAAGCTCATAGAAACAATAGAGCAACCGAAGGTTTAAGGATTTATGCTACAATTTACTCATAAATTTACATGTAGACGATTCTCCAACCATAAATTTATCAGTTTTTAAAGTATGAAAGCTATGAATAATAACTAAGTCAAGTGAAATTTTGAACGAGAAAAATTAACATTTTGCTAGTCTTGCATGCAAGCGGAGTTAAACATATAGTCACACCCTAAAAGTAGCAGCATGATTCGATAAAAAAGAATGAGGAAAATTTATTTTCGTTGACTTTCTAGACTATCAACAGTTTTCCATTTCCAATTAACAAAAATCCAGGGTGGTATGATAATAACCAGACCTAGCGAATTCCTTACAATCTTCACATGCATTCACCATATCTGAATGAGGCCAATCCTTCGATTCTGTATATATAAATGCAAGAATACATGTATTTTGTTGCAGGTTACTTATTAACTTACTACATGCTTCGCTTAGCTTCTCAAATACCTTAGTTATGTACCATATATCTGATCGGTTCGTCCAGTTATCATAAATAAGATGAAAACTATTCAGTGGCCCTTACTGCAATATTGGAACATAAAATGCGACATGCATGTATATGTCCATCGATCTATCTGCAGTGTCAAATAAGAAATACTGCACTCCTGACATTTTAATACAATGTATATCCACAAGATTCGGCTAGATTTATCATTCAATTCTGATCCCTGCAGCAATCCAGGGCACACTGTTTCAGTCTCCACAACCACATACGTATAGAGCAATAAAATAAAAGTTTGTCTTCATATCGTGGTGTGTAAAGGATAGCTGAAATCTGTTCGTTGGAGATTTTTTCTGACGTGTGCCACATGTGTCAAGTATCTACAGTCATCTCAGAAGGCAGTAATGCATGGTTTCAGATCTTTAATTTCCTATCTCACATGCACTTAAGTTTTGATGAACTACTACCCAAGCTATGCGGTGGACCCAAAATTAAAACGACGAGGGTGCTCACAGAACCCTAGTCATCTTCATCCTTCAAATCTCACTCCCTTTATAATGCCTGATGAAAAATGTCGATGCTAGAGGGTACCTAGGATCTGGCCCGTGGTATGGAGTGCTCCTGCCCCGGTTGCCCCCTGTTGGGCCTGCCCCTGGAAGCTACGTACATTTGCTAAAAGAATTATCCAACCATGCATTTTCATTGTACTGTAGTTCTGATCATGATCACCTCACCTAAGTGCATAGAAGCATGTATGCATGCATTTTTTCCTTATTGACCCGCATTCAATAATTTGCTATACAAATTTGCAAAATGTGCGGGTTCCAGTCTATATATGTATGTATAATATATACGCACATGCATTACATGATCAACAAAAGATTTGTAGGCCCTTCTATCAGCTCGCGTAGATGATGCACGTCCAAAAGCATATTGCCAATGCATTAGTTCTCATTTTCAAAGTGACTTCAAATGAGCATGCAATGAACGCACACATGCATGGCCCAATCATTAACAACTTGTTCAATTGTGATAGGAAAAAGTATATATTTGGTCCTCTACTTTGCAGTCGGTCCTGCTTGAAACCTGTACTATAAAACAGCATGATATTTGACCTACGGTCCAGTTTGAAACTTGTACTATTAAACAGCAGGATATTTGACCTATGTACTTTCAAAACCAGATCAAATAAGCTTCAAATCCAGCCCGAGGTGGTTTTGGGATGACATGGCATCCGTACAGAGACAGTGGCATCGGGCACGGCAGGGCGACGGCGAAAAGATGGCGATGAGATGCCGGGAATTGGGAAAATGGAATGAGTGAGGATGATGATACGAACACGGTGGTGGTGTTGGTTCGGGCAAAGACACACCGAGGACGCGTTGGCGACGCACTTGGCGGCAGCATCGGTTCGGGCGCACACGGCGACGGCGATGGAGATGCCGGGGAAGATATACGACCGTGTCAAAATGTAGAACGCGAGGGGTGTAATGTAGGTGTGAAATAATTGGGCGGATACTCACCGACGGAGGCGTACGGTGGTGGCAATTCCAGTCGGAGCCAAAGGAGAAGAAAACCTCGATTGCCGTCGTATGGGAGAAAAATAATGAAATTTACTCATTGGGGTGAATGGGAGATAAGTAGAACGCAATTAGACGCAAATGGTTTTGTGATAAAATCACTGGAGAGAGAGAGATCGGATTGGACGGAACCGGCGGAGCGAGGTGTGCTTCCAAACATGCGTGCGCTGGCCAGATTTAAGGGCCTTCTGTTAATTTACAAAAGCTGAGGGTGTTTTCTGCAAAATCACCGCCTTCCCCCCTCGGCTGGGCCTTTCGGCCCGTTTTTCCTCTCTCCGGACCATCCGGCCTGCCCGACTTGGCACAAAAACCGGTAGGGGTAGGGTTTCCCTACCCCATTTATCCGTGGTGGCGGCGGCCCGAGAAAGCCGGCTCGGGTGGCAGCGTGGTGGCAAGACCGGGCGGCTCTGGGCGTGGCGAGGCGAAGGCGGGCGACTTGGCTTCGGGTGAGCAACAGCGGCTAGGCGGCGACTCGGCTTCGGGCGAGCTTCGGCGAATCCGTCTTCGGGCCGGTGGCCGGCGCATCGAGCGTGGGGCCGGACTGGGCGGAGCAGCCGTGCGGGGCGGCCCGCGCGACACGAGGCTTGATGCGGCGGTCGACGGCCGAGCGGCGACCCAGGAGATGCGGGCGGCAGTCGTGCGGCAACCGAGCCCGCGCGGCTTCTCCTCGGGGCGGTCAGGTGCGCGGCTCGAGCGATGGCGGCCATCGGTCGTCCACGGCTTCGGGCCGGAAGCCAAGGCGGCACTCGGCCTTGTAGGGTCCGAGGCGGCGCAGTGTTGCGCATGGTTCGATGCGGCTGTGCGGAGGTGAACCAGCAGCGACCGAGCGGCTTCGGTCTTCAGGCCGAGCCCACGCGGCGGTGTCAAGCCGGGCGGCCACCCGTGTGGGGAAGCCCGCGCGAGCACAGCCAAAAAAAGTGGCCCCACATGTTAGTGAAAAGGGAAAGAGTGTAGGATGCACCATCACCTCCAACTCCTCTTTTTAAGGAGTAGAGATTCATATGCTTTACTACTTTTTTACACGCACCAGTCTGTGTGTCCAGTTTTTGAACTAGAGGTGGCCAATAAGCCGGCCCACGGTCCGCTACTATTGTTCCTGCCCAAGCACGACATGGCCCGTTTAGCTCGTGGGCTATGCCGGCGCAGCCTGGTGAACCGTGCCATGCCTAGGTCGAGAGGGCGGCACGTCGAAGGGGCACGGCACGACATGGCATGGCCCGCCCTAGTTGGCAATGGGCGTAAACGGGCCGTGCTGGCACGGCACGGCATGGCCCGTCAAATATAGTCTTTTTTGATCGTTGGGGTGTAAAAAATTCAAAAAACTAGCAAAAAATTCAAACACAATATGGAATTTTTCTATTAATAGGGGGATCCGGCCTCCATTCTCTACACCTCAAACCTGACTCTCATCTCTTTGTTTAACTGTGAAAAATCCGGTAGTGTTTGCACAAATTTGACAAAATTAGTAAGAAATTCGTGCGAAATTCAGAAAATTCAAAAAATTTCAAAGAATTTTGTGAGAGCTATAGAAGAGGTAATAGTGCTACCTTATTTTAATTTTTTTTCTATTATGTGTTAATTCAATACTAAGTTAATGGTATTCTTTATTTCAATTTATAATTAATTTAACGGAGAACTACGATTCAACTCTTCGAATTCGGCCTAACGGCGAATGATATGCAATCCTTTTAAGAAGCATATCTATCCGCGGAAGTTCCACATCCACAACAAACTGGATAGACAGAGGAAGCGATGGCCCCGTCGGCGTAGGGTCCAATCGATCTATCTTCTGCTGGCTCAACGAGTGCATCTACAACCCATAGCACGGATACAAAAAGAACAAGAGCTACTACATTAGGAGTCTGGAACGATTTCGATAAGAAGTTCAAGACTGATGATGATGGGAATTTGGTGACGTATGCTATTTGTAAAAATTGTGGTAATGAATTGTCTGCAAAATCTTTAGGTGGAACAGGTCACCTGCAACAGCATGCTACAAGCTGCAAAAGAAGGTAAGAAATACAAATGCGTTAGACACAGCTGCAATATAACCCCGACGGCTCGGTACGTACTTGGGCGTACAACCCAAAGGTAGCCTAGGAATTCCTTTATAGATTAATTGCTTCTCAAGATTTACCTTTAAATTTTGGTGAGTCTGATGCTTTTCAAAAATATATTAGGATTATTCATAACCCTCAATTTAGTGTTGTATCTAGGTAAACCACAACTAGAGATTTAATTAAATATTATAACAACTGTCGTAAAAAATTGAAAGAAATGTTTCATATATGTACATTCTCTATTGCTTTGACATCAGACATATGGAGTGATAGGGCTAAGGAGGATTATATTAGTATTGTTGCTCATTATATTAATGATGATTGGGTAATGGGAAAAAGAATTAATATTTCATATATTGCTAAAAATATTGCAGAATGCATTATTAAGGTTGTAGAAGATTTTGGCCTCATGAATAAATTTTTTTAATAACTTTAGACAATGCAGTTGCAAACACTAAGGCTATAAAAATCTTTCTTAGGGATGCAATTTTATATATTAACGTTGTGCTTGTTACTACATCAACGTTGTGCTTGTTATATTATTAATCTTATTGATAAATCTGGTTTAAAAAGATTAAATACTTGTATTGGTTGTTTCAGGGATGCAATTTTATATATTAATTGTTCTAACCAACGAATAGCCGCATATAAGAGATTTTGCGAAGCAATGAACATCTGTCCTAAAATTTTGGCTTAGACATGCCTATTAGATGGAACTCTACTTACCTTATGCTTAAACATATATTGCCATATAAGAGCACCTTATCTGTTTTCCTTCACACCCAAGGTCATCAATCCTGTAGCTCCTCCACTAGAACCCAAGTTAGAGACCATGAACTTACTAAGGACGATTGGGTTGTTGGTGAAAAAATATTTTCTTTTTTAAAACATTTTCATAGAACTACATTTTGTCTTTCTAGAGTATACTACCCATTTCTCCTCTAATTGTTCATAATATTCTTGAAATTGCCACTCACCTAAAGGCTTTTGAAAATGATCATGTATTACGGGATGTTGTAGTTGCCATGAAAACTATGTTTTGAAAATATTGAAGGGAAATTCCTATTTTATATGCATTCGTCTTTATTTTGGATTCTAGGGCCAAACTCTATGTATTTATAAATATATTACAACTTTTAAGTAATGCTACCGATTTAGATTATTATACATACTATAGAGTAGTTAATGATAAATTATATGAGGTATACGAGAAATATGAAAATAAGTTTGGTTCTGTGCATTTGGAAAGACCCCTGATAGCCCCTTGCACCTCTATGGGGACTATGCAATGGGGCAATATGTTTGGTTTTTCCTCTAGAGATTCTTGTGCAGTTACATATCAGTCAGGAGGAGGAAGGCGACAAAGCACCAGAGACCTATCAAACTATCTCAACAGTGATAGCGTCATCTTAGAGCAAGAGTTGAACATCCTCTCGTGGTGGCAAACCCAGAAAGTAACATTTCCAGTGCTATCCATATTAGCACAGGATGTGTTGACTATTCATGTCTTTACGATCTCCTCGGAGTCAGTCTTCAATGTATCTAGAAGAATAATCAAGGAACGACGAACAAGTCTCTTGAATGAGATGGTCGAAATCCTTCTGACCGTCAAAGACTGGGAAGAAGCTAAGTCAAGACTCCAACATATTGCAGAGAATAGAGACTTAGAAGAATCTTTTGAGAATTTGTATCTAGATAGCAATGAATAAGATTTTCAATATGTAGTCACTTGTGAGCTTTATATGCTGTACTTTTTTTCTTTACAAAGGTTTTATCAAGTTTAGTTTTTACTTGTTAAAGTTTTTAACGAGGCAGACATCCCATGTAATTTAACAAGTTAATAAAGCTCATTATATCATTGAAAATAATTGTCTTGATTATTAACAATGACTATAATTTTTTTTGTAATTTTCTATAATTTTCTCTTAATTTTCTACAATTTTCTGAACTTTCCTCTTTTTCTCAGCTTAACGGGCCAACCGTGCTAGCACGGCCCATTAAGCCCTTACCGTGCCCGTGCCAGCACGGAACAGTCGTGGGCCATTCCTGGGCTCACACCGTGGCCTATGGGCTGGTACGACATGGCCCGTTTATTTGCCAGGCTTAGACGGGCCGTGCCTAAATGGACCGTGCCTGAATCGGGCCTGTGCCGTGCTGGTCCGGGACAGCCCAGTGGACAGCTCTATTTGGAATCATGGAATAGAGACCTCTCTGATGGATGCTGTGGTGATTGCATCAAGAGAATTTTTTTGCTTACCGCTTGAAGAGTAGAAAAAAATACTGTAACCTAATAGATGGGAAGCATTTCCAGCTAGAAGGGCATGGACATGACCCAGTGAAAACCCATGATCAGATACTGGACTGGTCGGATCGACTGCATCTTATGAGTTGAGCCAGAGGATGAGAGAAATCTTGCCTATTGGCTCATTCAAACCCCCCTCCTTTGACTCGTCATACTCGATCCTACATGATGCCATATATAGACACCTCATATCTCTTAGATCAAGTGTTTCCTCACATCGTCGTCTACTGTCTTATTCTTTTCAGTTTATGCCTTATATCTTCTCCAGAACAAATAAACGACGTAATTTTTTTGTCGTCTTTGCAAAACAGTTTATCGGGATAACGTTTTCAAATCGGCTTATCATCTTTTATCTTGTTCACTTAAGTGCTCTACTAGTGTCAAAAGCCATCAGCTGGAACCGAAAAGAACGCACCAACTCATATATTCTGTTATATTTCTTCTTCTTTTTACATCACGATCTCATGGTGCATTGTTTTCTCGATTTTTGTAGTGCTAGTGTTTGTGGCCGGTCTATTCGTTGACGATGACCATGTTAATTGTGAGCTGTGACAAAGGCATCTTGGCATCATGCTAATTACCACTTCTATTCTCTTTTTACTTGTTATTTTAAACATCGATAGAGCATCTAATACAAACCTTTGGTCATTGGTTTTTCTGCCTCTCATAGAAACCTTTGGTCATTGGTTTTTCTGGCTATATTTTACTAAAAGTTATAAAAAATAGAATAATGCTTTAGTACTTTTGTTGACAAATTCACTAATATCATCTCCCTATGATAAAGCAAAATCCTTTTCGCGTATATTATTGGTCAAATTTGCAAAAAAAATTAATGTATTCTAAAGTGACTAGTGCATGTATTCCATATATTTTTATCTTGCCTAGTGCAAGCCAAGGTCCCTCAACAGAATAGGTAATATATAACTAAATTAGACTAACATGTCTCATGAGACTTCAAGGTGTAATGTGTCTGGTTTGGAGAAGTATCCAAAATCAATTATCTTATGACACATATAACAATCTTGTCAAACTGAACTAAAGGTAATGAACTATTAGGCCTGCTCCAATGGGCTTTTGGCTTCAGCTTACAGCTGTCGGCTTATGACTTTTGGGCTTTTGGCTTAAATTACATTATAGCAACTGAAAGAAGCTAAGGCTTATTTTGAGATGCTCCAAACGGCTTATGGCTTATTGGGTTGTGCTGAGTTGATTTTTGGAGCACTGTTTCTAAAACATTCGCGATATGGTACATGCATTCGATCCCGTGTATTCGTAGGTTAGTACGATTTCCTAAACATCACGTATGGCACAAGTATGCATACATCGTACATACACGGGTATTTTTCCTTTTGCAATGCTGTACCTACATGCTTGCTACCAACGAAGCCGCTATCCAATATTGTGTGAGGTCCATGAATACTAAATATGCTCCCTGTGACAAGGGCGGTAACGCGGCCCCGGCCACACCTGAAGGGCATGCGTGCATCCCCTGTGGCTCTGAAATATCTCTCGCAGGCAATGCATAATCAATAATGAAGTTGTGTAGTGTCATCATACTCACAATTATAGCCTTTTGGTTGGATGCCTTGTAGCTAGGAACGTTGTCAAGAATGCGCCATTTCATCTTGCACATACCAAATTAATGCTCGACAACATTCCTCAGGAATGCATGCCAAAAGTTGAAAACCTCCTTAATCCCCAAAGGCTACGAGCCGTTCTGGAACTTGAAAAGGTGATACCGATGCTGGTGATACAGAGCAAGGTATCCAAGCCTGTTGGTGTACCCTAAATCTACAAAGTAGTACTTGCCTGCATCGTTAACATGCTTTGCAGTTAAGTATAGAATCGGTCGTCGTATTTTGTCATTGTCTCATGCAAGATACGCATGTAATGCATTGATCCTGGCCATCTTGCACACACAAAAATGAATCTGTAGTCAAACTCACATACCAGAAGCATGTTCTGACTTGTGTACCCATGTCTGTTGAAATGCCTCACGCGCTCGGCATTTGGAACTATGACTTTCACATGTGTGCTATCAATTATCCCTATGCAGTTCACAAAGTGGGATAGACCTTTTGTTTAGTAGCCTTGGATGAACAATCTAATGCACAGGATCTGCTAGCTTAATGATGTCGCCTGCAAACATGTAGACACACTTTAACACATTTTTAAACTTTCTGGTTATTGTATCGGCTAAATGCTTAAATCTGTTCATTGTCTATCACTACGATTGAGGTGCTCCACAACTCTCCATAAAGATTGCGAGTGCTTCTTTCGAGGTGACTTCCATGGTCAATTTCAGGCCGTAGCTCTGCACCAGGGTGTCATGTAGCCTATCAAACACGGGCGCGTACATCTTGAACATGTTGTAGGCTTGTAGCACTGTTGGTCATTTGCAAGTTGCAACTCAACCCATTATAACCCGATCATTATTGGAACTCTCGGGTGCGGCCTAGTCCTAGAACTAACTTTGGCATCACTAGAATCACACGCTGTGAAGGCCAAGATGGCGACGAAGCCTGAGGATGGTTCGGCCCCATTTCCACCCTGTTGTCCCCTTGCACTCATCTCTATACAACACAACACCACATTAAGTACTACAATTCTGCATGTTGCACACACACAAACACAATAGTCAATGAATTGATAACAGATACAATAGAAGACTCGTCATTGGAATGGCGTGCGCGTGTGTGCAGGCGTGTGCGTCGCCGGCATAACAGTGGGTGCGCGCACGTACGGCCACGCACCTTGTGCCGCTGCCACCCATCGGCCGCCGCCACCACTGCGCGCACCTACAACCACCAACTCATTCTTTTATAATAGTAATAATATTTAATTTAAAAAATAAAAACATCATTATATGTATATAGATAATACAAAGAAAAACATGTTAAGAAACTAATATGTTCTAAATAGTAGTTATCTTCCGAAAGGAACAGTCTTAGTTTCGTAATATCCATGGAAAATAAAGAAGTGTATTTTTAATTGTGACTGGATTTTCTCAGTTAGAGCAGGTACAATAAGGCTTAGTCAGCAGGCTATAGCAAATATAATATCAACCAAATCTTACGTGGCAGAGAGAGAAAGGAAGAGAGAGAAGGAAGCTGACTACTAAATTACAGCTAGCTATAGCACGTAAAAATATGCATTTCACTCTTTTACACGTGGGGCCAAATAGTTATTGTAATAGCTACCTTATTGTATGAACTATTTTTTTAAAAGTTATAGATGAAATGGACAAGTGTTATAGCCATTAGTTGGCTATACTATTGTACTTGCTCTTATGTATTATGGCATTGAAGTGAGGTACTCCCTCTATAGAAAAATGCAAGATAGTTTGACTACGGTTTCCCGGTCCTCCGGAGTTTTTTTTTCCTTAGAGCAACTCCAAAAGATGGGCTAAATTTGATCCCCTATAATCTCATTTTAGGAGACATGCCAAAAAATTGGAGATCAATATAACTCCTTTGCTCCAACAGTCATCCCCAAAATTGGTCCCCTAAATATTTTAAATCTGCTACATGGGCTTATGGGCCATATTAGTTATAAATCGGCCAGCTGCCGAGCCTGTTCACCACCAAGCGCCACCCCTGTTCATGCCCTTGCAGCGCCGCCTGTTCATTCCTTCTAGCGCCGCCCCTGTTCGTTCTTCGTAGCGCCGCCCATTTCAACCAACCTGCTCCTCCATTTATTTTATCACGGTAATCTCAACGAACGCCACTGCTCTTACTGTAATCTCCATGTGCATGTGAACTAGCTAGCTAGTTGGAGCCTAAAATTTATTTTATCTGCTAGTGTTTTGTACAATAGATTTTCTGCTAGTTTTAAATTTTGTACAGTATGGTTGTGCATACTAGCCGCGCCGGCGGGGAGGAAGCTGTCGACGCCCTCAGGTAGGTCTCACGCAGCGCGAAGGAAAAAAAATTGGGCGCGGAATCGCCTACTCGCGCGCGGCAACGGTGATTGGGGACGCGTGGGGTGAGATATTGGGGGTGTTAAAATTTTTAGTGGTGGTTTTGGGGATCTTTTGGAGGGGTTTTTTTTCACTAATCACCAAAATTTATTTTAGAGGATATTTTAGCCCATCTCTTACGGGGTGTTTGGGACTGCTCCACAAACTCTGCTCCACAAACTCCACCGTGGAGCAGCTCCACAAAAAACTGTAGTTTGTGAAGTACCTCTTTAGGTGCTCTCACAACTCCACCTTTTTTCCTCGAACAGGGTGCGTGGAGTTGAAACCGTTTGGCTAAAAAACGTGGAGCGGAGCTGAAAAACGTGGAACGGAGCAGTCCCAAACACCCCCTTAGAGTTGCTCATAGGTCCTTTCTTCGAGGTTTTTACCACTCGACGCTATGGTCACATGCTAGCACGCCACGGCCCGCGCGGCGCGCTCCGAAATCCAACCGCCCCCCCCCCCGGCGACGCGACGCGGTCCAGCCGCGGCCGACGCGCTACCCACCGTCCGCAACGAACGAGCGCACGGGAAAACACGAAGAAAAACGAAAAAAACGCGCCCGCGCCGAGACGGACAGCACGGCTAACCCTGCCGCCCTGGTGCTCCACCGTACGTGCGCTACGCATCCAGCCGATCGCGCGCCCGCGCGCGGTCGGGCCCTAGTGAGCAGGCAGGCGCGTGCCATGTTTAAGGTTATAAAAAACGCTCCTGAACTATTCAAGTTCGGTTAGTTTTAAGTTTGATTTAAACTCAGTTCAAATTTTAAATGAGCCGAACTCGAGCTTGATCTCGAACTCGCGAGTTTTACCAAGTCGAGCTCGAATAGTTCGCGAGCTTCAATTCGAGTTTAAATATGATACATATTAACTCTTACCGAGTTTACTCGAGTCGAACTCGAGTTTTTCTTATTGTTGAAAATTACTGTATGTTTGAATTATTTTGAGTGTTATCAAGTTTACTAGACCTGAGCTCGAACTCAATTTTTTTATTATTAAAAAATATTGTATAATAAATTATTTTAATTGCTATCGAGCTTCAACAAATCCTAATGTGCCGCCCGGGGCTGCAGCCACGAGCTTCCGGAAAACGCCGCGGGCGCTCGGCCGGTGGCCGGCTGGCGCGCGCGGAGGCCGAAAACGCCTCAACGTACGGGGCTACCGGTACTGCCTTACCGCGGGGTTGCCGTGGTCTTGGGATGCGGCCGTTTGAACGCGAGCGACCGCGGAATATGCCCCGTGTGCAGTGTGCGCTGTAGTGTGGCATATACCGAGATATTCCGAGATGGTCCGTGCCCGTGACTAACCTATGTGCCGGCACGCCAGAAATCCGGTCAACCAAAAGGAGAAGAAACCAAACGAGACGTGCATTACTCATTGATCATTACAGTCGGGATGAAAACCCAAGTGTCAAAAGAGTATGACAGAAAATGTGCATGCTCCACATCCACAATGTCACAACTCGCGCAGTTTGCAGAGATTGCTCAGGTCAGATCGGACCCCGGCTGGCTGCCAAGCATGATCACTATTAATTTCTAGCTTTACTAATAGCCTGGTACCATTTTTTATGTGTCAATTTCTGGGATGGATCCAGCCAACTTGCAGCAAGTTCGAACATGCGCGAGGCAATGAGGTTACTGGATCAATACAGCCAACCAGACTTTTTTTGTTCTTACTGACTCCTACTATGGTGGATCTGGCTGCGCAGGAATGGGATCTGAGGAGCGATCCCATTCGTCTATGCTGTCACTTGTGAAATCGTGGGAAATGCATGCCAACTTCTCTATTTTTTTAAAAAAAAAAGCAAGATGCCAACTTTCTTTAATCAATCTATATCTGTACTTTTAAAAGGCTCGTTGATCATTGATGGTAAGTCACTACTACTTAAAAGGATTCATGGGATTGGGACGTCTACGGTAGTTAGCGTTGTTAAGAAATCATACGTCTAGTCACTACTCACTAGTGTGGAAGCTGATATCTCCATCGTATGCACAGTAGTTTCTGCGGTAGTTTACCAGCACTCATTCAAGAATCTGGATATGAGCAAGTAGTGTATCGCTTCTTATCGTCCGTGAGCAAGCAGAATTTAGAAGCCATTTAGAATTGGTTAGCTTCTTAATTTTAATTTTTTATTTTGTTTTGTTTTTTGTTTTGCTTTTTTATATTAGCCATAGAGATATAATGATATTTTTTATATATTTTTAATTAAATAATTTATGAAAATCTAACAATAGCTATAGTGTATTTTTATGCAACAGTTTTGCTATTGCATAGACGACTGAAATTTTTTTTATGTTTCAGTCACCTAAAATTGCACTCTCAATGAACTAAAATTGCAGCCCCCTAAAAAAACAGCTGCAACTTTAGGTGATTCAGAGTGCAACTTCAGGTAACCTGAAATTGCACTCTCAATCAACTAAAATTGCAGCCCCACTCCAAAAAAATATGTGCAACCTCAGATGATTCAAAGTGCAACTTTAGGTGACTGAAAGATAAAAAATTTTCAGTCACCTGTGCAATAGTCTATCCCTTTAGAGCATGTACAATGCAAGATGCTTATATATGAGTGATTAAAGAGAGAGAATATAGCCACATCATCAAGCATCCATGCAAAAGTTATTTCCTCCAATGCAAGCATCTCTTCCATAGGTGCTTAGATGCTATATTATCTATTAATAGATATAGTTATACATATAAGCACCTACTAAGCACCGATGCTTATTTAAGCATCGATGTTTCAAAATAAGCACCTTATCTATCCTATGTGACAAGAAAAATCAATTTTTATTACAAAGCATCTCTCTAAACGTCTGCATTGAACATGCTCTTACACAATAGTTAGAAAGCTGGACGGAGCGCCCCTAGTTGCCAGTTGCTCATAACTCGGTCACCCATCCCTGCACGTCTGCACGATTGAACAGACCAACTTCATCTCTGCCTCTTAGGCTTTAGCTCGATCTGCCTTTTTCTCTCTCATCTCATTCATCGGTAACATCCAGAACAAGAATGACATGTCGAGATGGACATGGACGGCGGCAGCGGCAGGTGGAGGGCAAGAACATGGACGAATGATTGCATTTGTACGCTACCTTCCACCAACTTACGCGCAACTTTTGCAAGTTGGCGCCCCCGCTCCTCGTCGACAGTGATGTCCGTTTGGCGCTTGCGACGCGCGAGCTGCGAGACCACGTTACCCCCGGTCAGCCTGCCCATGTCATGTTTGGAAATGTTGGGGTGGGGAGCGTGCCGGCCGGACGTCGATCCGCTCCATTTTTTTGACGGATTGTGGCGCAGTAGCAGTAGCAGCTACTACATGCATGTTCACATCAAGAAATCGGCATTCCAAATCAGAGTGATGACCGAGGAAGTTCACACTGAACTCTGGCACTTTTGATTTACCATGCTCGATCGATCACTCTCCAGCAGTGGTCCGGTTACATACAAATTAACCTGATCCGAACCATCGGCTTTTTTTTCAATCAAAAGACCTTAGATCCTTCAGAACACGCCAGGAATGGAGAACACACATGCGATAGCTCGGTCTTACAATCGACGTGAACCTAATCAATCGTAGAACTTACTACATGCTTCATGACATATTGGGATTAGTTATACTTATGGTAGGTGTAGACGACCACCCTTGATTAGTATGCACCCACCAATCCCTGGAGTTCACCAATCTCGAATCAGCCATGTGCTGACATGCAGTCTTGTGCGCTTGAGGATTGCCATCCTCACTTCAAGTGGGTTGGCAAGTCAGCTCACACAAGATGGCAGCATGGCGGAATCCGTGGCCGCGCGCACGCATTCACGCGCGGCACATGCCCGGATGGATCAACCGCAAGGCTGCCGTTGTCTTGAGTCTTTCTTTTTTCCCCGCACCAACTCCAATCATGCCGCCTAGCCACCTGCTTGGCCGATGGCTAGCACGTCTTGTCAATCCATGTTCCATAGCGCTCCGCTCTAAAAACTTATGGATAAATTCTTTTTGACTAGTAGCTTATAATTTGTGGTTTAAATATTTAAATTCTGGTTGTTCGCGAGAAGCTATACGCAGAGACATAGTCGTATATAATTTTGGCCGGTATAGCTAAACTCAATACACTTTTGACTACAATTTGTCTATTAATTATGCCTTAAAAAACACATCGTTTAAAAGCTAGTTGCTGCAGACAGTACAAGGATAAGCCACAAATGAGTTGAAACGAATCCAACCTATGTTTCTGAATCTTTTATTGATTTTTGTTTTTTCTTTTATTTCTTTACATTGTCTATAATGGTATATTTTTGTTTTAAATTTAATTAATCAGAAAATATATAACAAACCACTACAATATAATTTTAATCGTTACAGTGGAAAAAAAGAAAAACAGAAGACTACATGCGACAACTGTTTAGAGCACTACCTAATACTAAACAGCAATAGCTAGTAGTGATGCCGGTATCCCAAGCTACTGATTGTCGGTCGGTCTTACTGCCATCCGTCTGATTTCGCAGCTTGCTGTTGAGATATATATTTCACATTTTGCAGTGGCGGATCCAGGAAAATTTTTTGGAGGGGATGAAGTACCTTCAGCTCGACCTCAGCCCCTTCTACATTATGCATCCATGGCTAAAAATTTAGGGAGAGCTCCAAGGGGGCTCGAGCCCCCCGCCCCACCGCTGGATCCGCCGCTGACATTTTGTGACAGCCGGGTGTGATGAGCCCTTGGGCACGAAGATCATATGTTTATGTACTGCGTGATAGGGATCATGCAGCTAGCTATATATGTACGTATTTCTAGTGGTTTAAGGCTTTTTAAGATGGGGGAGTCAATTGGTTGATGGAAAACTGGACTTGATTTGGTGCTAGACTATCAGATCTCCTTGATCGTGCACAATGAGATTGTTAAAGCAAGGGTATAGTATTTTTTTTAGTTTTTTAGCTCCTAGGATACTAGCTAGATGTTACTAGCAATTATAAGAGAATGCGCTATTTTTATGAAAAGTGATTTCCATGACTAATCTAAATGTTTTTCTGTATATTAGGGTTTAAATTTAAAGAGTTAAAACTCACCTTCTAAAATAGTATATGTTCATGTGTAGCTGAGGCTGCAGTAGCAATTTAGGTTTTCAAAGATCAGCTAGCGCATGCTTCTTACAACTCAATTGCATCAGTGACCCCAGATTCGATGCAGCACATCTGGAAAGACATGTATATATCCTCACATCCTGTCCATGGTGGTTTAAATTTTACTCCGTCAGGAAAGCGGTGTGTTCTTGAAAAATCATAAAATGGCACATCACTCAAGTCTGATTGATGTCATACGTTCTAGAAGATTAGAGATCCCATAAAGACATAAAGTCAGTTTAATTAAAGGATTTTCTGAACAATATGCTAGAGCTTGCAATTCTCGAGGGGAGGATGAGGACTCATTAACCAACTTTCTCACATACAACCTGCAAATCTGAAACACAAAAGGGACATGCATGGTTGTGGTTATGTGCAACCACTGAATTATAAAGCACCAACAACAGCTAGCGAGCAGCTGGTAGGATAGAAGATCCCTGTCAAGCATTAGAGTGCACCGAACAAAAAACCCAGCTGTAATAGAAAGGTTTCGTTAAACAAACTGGGCAGTCCGTGACGTGTACACCATAACTTACAAAAAATGTTGCCATTCGGACAGCTACATGACTTTGGGGAAAGAAACCAAAGCGAATTAATCCAAGTAGTTTTGCAAGCTAGTAGTATCGAGTAGTACCAGATCATCGGCTACTGTTAGTGAGAGATGATCATGGGAACAACTGCTCAGCAGTTGTTTTTTAGAGATTTAGGGCCTAAACGTCATGCTATTTTAGGAAGATAAAGATTCTATCCATCGCACGGGAGGAATTATCTGGGAGCAGGCCCAGATTCAAGTTCATAGATTCTCCGAGTGGTCATCTGGTCGGGCAGAATGCATAGTGCTTCTTTAACCAGGGTTAGGGGTGGAAACGAGCCGAGCAGAGCTGGCTCGAGCCAAGCTTGCCCAAGCTCGTTTCAACAGACGGATCGGCTCGGCTCGTTTTGAGCACGAGCTAGGAAAGCGGCTCGGCTTGGCTTGAAGAAAGGCTTGAGCCGGCTCGTGAGCCTTCACGAGCCAGGAGCAGGCCGGTGAGGCGGTGAGCCCATTGGACCCGATCCCCGTGCAGCCGTCGCCGACAACCTCCCCTTCTTTGACCGCATGCTCTTCCTGGACATGTTTCCCTTCGAGAACCCACCCGCGGAGGAGGAGGCAGCCCCTCCGGCCGATGAAGGGCTGGTGTCGACCGCGGCGGTGAGGGAGGAGACGAAGACGGAGCAGGAGGCGTGGAGGCTGCTGAGGAGGGCGGTGGACCGGTGGTGAGCTCCTACGGCACGCCGGTGGGGACGGTGGCAGCGGAGGACCCTCTCGGCCTCTCCGCTCATCGACCTTTCCGCTTTGCCTCCCTCGCTCGCATTCGCATCCCGCCTCCAGATCTCGGTTGGCCTTCCTGACGGCATCACGCCACCATGTCCGCCTGCGACGATGACCACGCCTCGCTCCTCAGATCCTACCCGGCCGTTGGCGTCGCTGCGTCGCCGCCGTCCCCATCGCCGCGCTCGCGGGCCGGCCACCACCACGCCGACGTCGAGGCGGCGGACGAGGCCACCGTCACCGCTTCCTCGAGGCTCGACGGGGGCGTGCACGACCTCCTGCGCCACCTCGACCGCCGCATCTCCGCCTGCGGATCTGGCCGCCGCCACAACCAGCACGAGCAGCTCGGTCGCTCCGCCGCTCCCCCCGAGCAGCCGTCACCGGCGCTATCGCAGCAGCAGAGGGAGAGGGCGGGGTAAGCTGGAGGCAGGCTGGGGACCGTCGGCCGGCGCCAAGGGGGAAGACAGCTCGGCGGCGACGCTATGGGGATTCACGAGAGATGCGAGTGGGGAATGGGATTCAGGAGATGCGAGTCGCTGGGATTCAGGAGATGCCCAATCCAAAATAGCTCGCGAGCTGGGATTCAGGAGATGCTCGAGCCAAAAAAGCTCGCGAGCCAGCTCGAGCTTGGCTCGAATTTTTTGCGAGCTGTAAAGAAGGCTTGGCTCGGCTCGGCTCGTAACGAGCTTGAGCCGAGCCACGAGCTTCGAGTTATTTTTCCACCCCCTAACCAGGGTATTCGGGGAGCAGCTTCCGTAGGCTTACGACCACAGGGGTCTTCTAGCTCTAATTAAATATTAAATATGTATTTAATGATTTATTCAATCCTCATTACTATCCCAACCTCACTCGTGCCGCCCTATCCCTCCCACATGCCCCACCTCGTCGACGCCGATGAGACCCCACCCACAACCTCCTCTTCCCCTGCAACCATCGCCTCCCAATACGGCTACTATTGCTGCCTACCATAGCCCGACCACCTCCTCCACCGTCGCCTCCCCCTTCTACGTCGGCTCACTGCCGCTAGATCCACTGCCCCGGCCACCTCCTGTCGCCCTCTACGAATCCTGTTGCCCTTCTTCATTTGAGCTCATCCACACCACCCACCATTGGCCACTATGCCCGCGGCTGATGGTGCTACTGTTGTCTCATTGCACCACCTCCTCCGCCACCCCCTCCTCCCTCTAAAGTTCAATGTGGATAAACTTTAACCCTAACCAGGAACGAAGATGAAGGTGGTGGTGCACAAAGCTTCAAGCTCATCCAATAGTGAGTCATTCAATTGACATCCCAAAATTTTTGCTTGAGTGTTGTATAGCAATTCCGATCATTTTTCATGTAATCAATATGTAAATTCATAAATATATTATTCATCGAACGTTAAAATAGTTTGACTGCACTTTTTCGGCCACTTAACGTATTTTAGGATATAACTTATTTTTTAGAATACAGATATATTACAAAAACATTTTTCATGGCAGTACTATTTACAATTGTACAAGTATATGTTGGTGAGAGTGAGCTAGGCATAGAGAAAACAGGAGAGCAAACTGCACTTTTAGGATGCTAGTGCGAAAATGAAGGCATGTTGTTGTTGTAAGCCTCGTTAATTGGAACGAACACCCCAAGTTGACACGGATTGGGCTTCCTCTCCCTGTTCTTCGCTGTAAAAAACCAAGGACATCCTGTTTTTTTCTCTTTTCAGTGACTTTTAGTTTTTACCTTTTCTTAGTAATTATTATTTATTAGACGAATAAGTTATATTTAAAATATAAAAGGCTATAGTCTAAAAGAATATCCCTTAGAATGTAATGATCAATAAAATTTACATAAATTTTGTAGTATGAAACAATGCGAAATCATTTTAGGCTATGTTTAGAACACAAAGATTTTCTGAACTTCTAAGATAATTGATCTACTTCCAAGCAGGCCCTAGATCTCTTTACAAGATTTCCAAATCCCAACATGCTCTATAATCGATGAAGATTTCTCAACATAGGCAAACCGAGAAGCGACATCTTATCTTCGAGAAGAACTGCAATATATCTTGTAGTAGGGTTAGTAATCGATGCTTCCACGTGATGGAACGAGAATCCATGCATATAATGTAAAGCGGTGACATGCATCACTCCATTATCATCATTTGGTTTTGATAAGGGGGGTAAGCAGTATACTCTTCTTCGTGAGCGTGAGTCGGCACAATCAGAGAAAGGTAGCCTACTAAGGGTATGTTGTTTTCGGTTTTTGAAATCGGTTTTTGGTTTTTTTATAACATCTAACTTTTAAACGAAATATTTTTTAAAACGGGGTCTATAAGTTAATAGCAGTACACGTTAGAAAGCTCAACATCTGTATCATCCAAAATTACAAGCGAGTTCCATATTCTCTGTCGCAAATAGCTAAAATTTAAAAATTTCAACCAAAATCCACAGCCATAAAGAACAAGCCCTAAATATACTAAAATTGAAACTAGTTAAACTTGAAATGACCACCAATTTTTGTGTTTTTTCTCTACCTACAACTATTCATGAGTTCAAGCTTAGACTAAACCAAGTTTGCCAGGATCAAGACGCTCGCCCCGCTTTAAATAGCTTCAATTTCTGGCTTTCAGAAGCCACTTAGAATACATTGATTTTTTAATTTTTGGTTTTTGGTTTTTCTCTTTCCCTTATTCCTTTGTATTGTTCAGATATAGCAGCGTTTTTCAAATTTTATCATTTTTACTCAGAAAAAGTTAACAGTCGTTATAGTGTAATTACAGCCAAAAGCCTACAACAGAAGCCAAAAGCCATGGTTTTTAGCCGTTTGGAGCACTATCGTCTTGGGGTGCTCATTTAGGGTTAAGCTTTTTATATTCTTAATTTCATTTTTTATGCCTTTTTGGCTTTTTTTATATTTTCCCCTTATTTCATTACATTGTCCGTGATGATATAACCTATTTTTTATTTTTAAAAATTAATTACGCTAAAAAGACACCGCAGCTACAATGCAAAAAATCTACTACAATATCAAAAAACTAGAAACTTCAGCTTCAAAAGCTCAAATGAACACTAATATAATTAAGTTACTTGCAAGAAAGATTCATATAGTAACAATATGACATAGGCAATGTCCGACACACATTACACATTAGTGCAAACTCAACCTATATTTTTTCAACAAATCAAATAAAAGAAAAAGGATAAGAGAATGACTATGGTGTATTTCACCAAGGCCCTCTTTGGATTGGAGGAAAAAGAAAGGAATTAAGGAGAAATCCATTCCTATGGAAAAGTTCCTCGATTATTGCAAAGATTAAACTTTTTTTAATTTCTATAAAATTCTTATGAATTTCTTATATTCCAAACGAAGCTTAAGTCCAAGTTTTTTTTTCTGAAACCAGAGCTTAACTGCAAGCTAACCCTTGGCTAAACGAAGCTTAATTGCAAGCTGTTTTTAAACCAGAGTTTAAGGTTATGTTCCAAGCAACTTCTGTTGTTTAAAAGTCGATTTTTGAACAAAATAATCTTTTAAAATAATTTTTATAAATTTATAAGAGCCACTTTAATAAGTAAAATGGCTGCTAACCCTCTAGATCTCTCCTGCGTGTCACGGAAGGAAAAGAAAGATATCTATCTTCCGGGCCCACCTGCCATCGGGGGCCAGAAAAAAGCGCAAAAAATTCCAGGCCACCTTCCCCGCAAAATTACAACAACAAAGTGAGAACACTGAAGCATGCATTCTTACACCTAACCCCTTCCGTTCCCATACATTCGCGTTCCGCTCCCGTTTCTCTCTCCTCGCGACTGCACACTCGGCACCACCTCGGCCGCTATATAAGCACGCGCACCCCGAGCATACAGGAGAGCGTGCAGAGTGAGACGCGTCACCCCTCCCACCTTCCCCTAACCGCCGCCGCCTCCCCTTCGCGTCCGTTCCCACGTAGGGTTAGGGTTCTGGTCGCCGCCGCCGAGCGCGAGCCATGGCGATCCTCTCGGCGCTCGCCACCGAGGTGTTCATCCCCGTCGCCGCCGTCGTCGGCATCGCCTTCGCCGTCTTTCAGTGGGTGCTCGTCTCGCGGGTGAAGCTCTCGCCGGCCGCGGCCGCGTCCGGCGGCAGCAAGAACGGCGGATACGGCGACTACCTCATCGAGGAGGAGGAGGGCCTTAACGACCACAACGTCGTCGTCAAGTGCGCCGAGATCCAGAACGCCATCTCCGAAGGTGAGCCGGGGGGTCTCCCAGATCTTGGGGCGTCGCTTGGTTCGTTTAGATCCGCGTGTTTCGTGACCGTTTTGCTGGAGAACGGCGCGGCTTCCGCGCGCTTTTCGCGGGGATAATGCTAGTTTTCCCCCTATTTTAGATAGTAGAATTTTGTCCAAAGATGCGATCTTTCAGGCGTAAATGGTTCGGATCTTGGTTGCCCGTTCCTTCGATTGGTTGATCCTAATGCTGATCTGGTGGGAAACTTCCAAATTTTAGTTCAGTGAGCTCCCCAAAATATTTTTGCACTTTTTGGCTTTATGGATCAAGAAAAATCATGAAAAAGCTGAACTGTAGTGATGTTTAAAATCGGGGTTTTTATGCAGTGGAAGCCAAATCCTTGCGTTGGAGCTTTTGGTTCCTTTGTGGGGGCTGCCAAATAGTGTTTGCTTTTATCCAAACTATGTACTTTTGCGACTGGCTTGTCCTCAATCTGTAATTTTCCAAGTGGGGGCTCCCGTGTTACTGTTGTTTGTTACTAGGGGTGAGTTCGGGGCGGCTTAAAGGCTGCTTATGTTGGCACTGTCTACATTAACTAGTTTTAAATGGTGTGTTTTTAAAGTGGGATTAATAGGAAGAATGTAGTAAAAAGTGTATTAAGTTCAGCTATACCGGCTAAAATCGTATGTGACTATTTTCCTGTGCCTACTACCTCTCGCATCTCACAAACAGCCAGAATTTAAATATTTAAGCCATAAGCTTTCAGCCCAGAACAACCCACCCTAGATTTTGGTTTATTGGGGTGGGGCTCGCAAATCTTCTCCACTCCCCTTGAACATGTAAATCTGAAAATTGCTTTTAGATGCCTGTGGTTGGTGCTAAATTGAGGTTTCGATAAAGGGTTCGTTTAATGCTGCAAGCGGTGCTCTTGCCCTGTGTCGGTGCTGCAGTAAAGATGTAGCTTTCAGTGTACATGTTATGGTAGAGCATGCTGTATCTTTCTGTAGGTCATAAATCGGTAGTGGAAGGTGCGTGATGGATCTGTCAAACGTAGCAGGTTGAACACGTCGTGATTTGGCTGACTTGAGCTTACCTTAATTAATATCTGGGCTCCAATGTCCTGGTGCTAGGTAGATCTAGACCTGAAACGCCTGGTTCTTGTATAAGGATATTGGCCATCTGTCACCGACATGTCGATTTACCCTAGACTTATGAGCTCGCTGTCTTGATCAGTGTGGATGGCCTAGTGCTCATCGGATACGTGTCCCATTTGTGGGGGTTTGCTTGATTATGTGGCACCAATCTTGACCTGATCCTTTTTTTCTTTGATTAGGATGGGGACACTGGAAGAGCTATTTCTGGAAATATCTGCTAGGATTGGGCATGGGGTTTGTTGCTTTTTCCTAGATGTAAGACGGCAGTGGGTGGTTAACATTTGGTTGTTGAATGTGTCAGTCTCTAGGTTTACCTTCGTTACTTACTGATGTCAGCAAGATAAAATTGGACCAAAGGTAAATAGTGTTCAGTCTCATGTGTGTGGTTTGACAAAATAAGCTATATTGTGTATTCATAGTTTGTATGGGCATTGCAATCTAATATGTGCATTGTGTAATGTAATAAAACACTTCTGCTACTGAAACATTAAGTTGGATTATACGATTTGTATGTAACAATCGACTTTTTTCTATGGGCAGGAGCGACATCATTTCTTTTCACTGAGTACCAATATGTTGGTATTTTCATGTCAATCTTCGCTGTCGTGATCTTCCTCTTCCTTGGTTCTGTTGAGGGATTCAGCACAAAGAGCCAACCCTGCACCTATAGCAAGGACAAGTACTGCAAGCCAGCACTTTTCAATGCGCTCTTTAGCACCGCGTCTTTCTTGCTTGGAGCGATCACCTCTTTGGTGTCTGGTTTCCTTGGGATGAAGATTGCCACATATGCGAATGCCAGAACTACCCTGGAAGCAAGGAAGGGTGTTGGGAAGGCATTTATCACCGCTTTCCGCTCGGGGGCAGTTATGGGCTTTTTGCTAGCATCAAGTGGTCTTGTTGTTCTTTACATTGCCATTAATGTATTCAAGTTGTATTATGGTGATGACTGGGAGGGCCTTTTTGAGTCCATCACTGGTTATGGTCTCGGTGGGTCTTCCATGGCTCTCTTCGGAAGAGTTGGTGGAGGTATTTACACAAAGGCTGCTGATGTGGGTGCTGATCTTGTTGGCAAAGTTGAAAGGAACATACCTGAAGATGATCCTAGGAATCCAGCTGTGAGTTTTCATCTCTGTTTTGGGCTTATATTTTTTTAGGGAAATTAGCAGACAAATCTAGCTATTATATGGTGGCTATTATGGATCATGGCACTTCCTGTGCTGAACTTGTAAGTATTGTTTGCAGGTGATTGCTGACAACGTTGGTGACAACGTTGGCGATATTGCTGGAATGGGATCAGATCTCTTTGGGTCATACGCAGAATCTTCATGTGCTGCTCTTGTTGTTGCATCTATCTCATCCTTTGGAATCAACCATGATTTCACTGGGATGTGCTACCCACTGCTTGTGAGCTCTGTCGGCATCATCGTCTGCTTGATCACTACACTCTTTGCAACTGATTTCTTTGAGATAAAGGCTGTGAAAGAAATTGAACCTGCTCTAAAGAAGCAGCTTATCATCTCCACTGCTTTGATGACTGTTGGTATTGCGATAATCAGCTGGGTGGCCCTTCCAGCTAAGTTCACTATCTTCAATTTCGGTGCTCAGAAGGAAGTGACCAACTGGTAAGTTATTTGTTAATCTTTTTATTTGTTTGCGAAATGTACCCTCTTCTGATTAAGTTGCCATTGGCTTTTCAGGGGCTTGTTCTTCTGTGTTGCAATTGGTCTGTGGGCTGGTCTGATTATTGGTTTTGTGACAGAATACTACACTAGCAATGCGTACAGGTAAGAAACCTATTAGTTTATGATTATGTTTTTCATTCATCATTTCCATGTTACAGTGTTTTAACCCCCACATTTTCTTCTTTGTGGCAGCCCTGTGCAAGATGTTGCAGATTCCTGCAGAACTGGTGCTGCCACTAACGTCATATTTGGTCTTGCTCTAGGATACAAGTCGGTTATCATCCCAATTTTCGCTATTGCTGTCAGCATCTATGTCAGTTTCTCTATTGCTGCAATGTACGGCATAGCAGTTGCTGCTCTTGGCATGCTAAGCACAATTGCAACTGGCCTTGCTATTGATGCTTACGGTCCCATTAGTGACAATGCTGGTGGAATTGCTGAGATGGCTGGTATGAGCCACAGAATCCGTGAGAGAACTGATGCTCTTGATGCCGCTGGCAACACAACTGCTGCTATTGGAAAGGTAAAATTGCGCAATGTACATTTGTTGGTTACTTTTTTTTACTTCACTGTACCATATTGTTGTGATTTTTTGGCACTGCGCTTACATGAGCTATTGGACTAGTAGGCAAATTGGGCATTCGTGAGTTGTGTGTTCTTAGAGAACCAGTGTGTTCGTTCTGTAAACCAATCCATCTATATTCTTTTTGTAGGGTTTCGCCATTGGATCAGCTGCTCTGGTGTCTCTGGCGCTTTTTGGCGCCTTTGTCAGCAGAGCTGGGGTGAAGGTCGTTGATGTCCTGTCTCCAAAGGTCTTCATTGGTTTGATTGTTGGAGCCATGCTTCCATACTGGTTCTCTGCCATGACCATGAAGAGTGTTGGAAGTGCTGCTCTCAAGATGGTTGAGGAGGTTCGCAGGCAGTTCAACACGATTCCTGGGCTTATGGAGGGGACTACCAAGCCTGACTACGCCACCTGTGTCAAGATCTCTACTGATGCTTCCATCAAGGAGATGATTCCTCCTGGTGCTTTGGTCATGCTCACCCCCCTCATTGTTGGAACCCTCTTTGGTGTGGAGACTCTTTCTGGTGTTCTGGCTGGTGCTCTTGTTTCTGGAGTACAGGTATCTACCACTTTCTTTTTCTTCCGTTGTGTACTTGTGTCTGTGTGAATCCGATATTTCAAGGGATTTATGTATTTCCTCTTGGACAGATTGCCATCTCTGCTTCCAACACTGGTGGTGCGTGGGATAATGCAAAGAAGTACATTGAGGTAAATGTTCTGAAGTCCTGATTGTTCATGATTGATGAGTCAGTACCCATCGTGAGTCCTTTCATCATCTTCTTCCCTGCTCGTTTCAGGCTGGTGCCAGCGAGCACGCCAGAACCCTGGGCCCTAAGGGATCAGACTGCCACAAGGCTGCTGTGATCGGTGACACCATTGGAGACCCCCTCAAGGACACATCAGGCCCTTCGCTCAACATCCTCATCAAGCTCATGGCGGTCGAGTCCCTCGTGTTTGCTCCTTTCTTCGCCACGCACGGAGGCCTGCTGTTCAAGTACCTCTAAAGAACATACCAAGGGCAGCAGAACTATGATCTACGGACATCACGAATAACTCCCTGCTAGTTCGTATGTTGTGCGCTGTTTTTTTGCTCATGTCGTCTCAGGATTGCTCTGTCTGTCGTCATTGGCCTCTTGGAGGTTCTTACTCTTACGGCTTGTAGCTCCATGCAGAAGAGACCAGATGTCCGCCCTCTTTGGTATATGTGTGTGGCAAATTTTCCTTGATGACGACGATAATGTTGAACTCTTGAACAACGATATGATGATTGTTGCATGTCACCGGTTGTAAGTATGTTACCTCTGCATCAAATCTGATTTGCAACTGGATGATCGTCTTCCATCCAACGTTGCGTGTGTCTGCCGCGTGTAGTATAATACGAGACGCTTGTTGCTCAAAATTTCGCTGATGCAGAAAACCTACACAAGACCACCGCTAAACTTTGAATCTTCGTCTTCTGTAGTTAGTTGGGTTTTAAGATTAAAGCACTGTAGTTAATACTTGCTGCAAATCAACTTATCGTTGTCGATTATCACCAAATTTCCTCGATACTTCCCTTCGATTCATCTCCGTTTGCCTTTACGCTATTTCCCCTTACAAACAAAGGAGTGAAGGATGGTGGGAACGGGCGTTTCTCCTTTCCTCCTTTTTTTCCCCACCATATTGATTTCCTCCCCAACCATTTACAGCTAAAGTACACACAAATTACAAACTATTCAGCGCGTTTTCCCTTTCCTTCTTTTTTCACCATACCAAAATTTCCCGAACTTTTACAATTGAAGAACACAAAATCACAAGCTTTTCAGCCTCGCAGCTTCATCTTGGGATGGACAAGCTTAGCTACCCATCCTTCACTCACTTCACCTTTCCTATAACAATGACAACAAAAATCACACCAAAACCAATCATGACCAAATCTAACTACAGGCAGGCATGGGCAGAGAAATGGGGGATGTGAGCAAACACAATGGAGTTAGGAGCCACAGATATGGGCTCTGCTGCATCCACTTCGACAGGTTCCAGCCTAGGGATGTTTCCATTTGCATCAGTAACCAAGGCTCTGCCATTGAGCATCATGACTTGGCTCTGCAAGTTGCCATCTTTGGGAGCGAGATGGTACTCCTCTCTCATGGCTCCAGCTGCCTCAACAGAACCAGGAATGCGCCTGACCTTTCTGCTATGCTTCTTTACAGTATGTGCGTGGGCACCTTGTCACAGACACTTGGTTTCTGGTGTAGCCACTGAGGCTGATCAACAGTAGAGTTATTCCTGGCTGAACATACAAGGAAAAGATTAGGCATAAATGCAATTAGTAGATGAGGTTACGCCATTATCTTAGTGAAAATGTATTGGCTTTATCTGAATTGTTTACAGAATCTCTTGCGCGATGTGCATAAGCGCGGATCATGTTGGTGCCACTGAATGTTGTAGATAGAACTTTTTTTCCCATGAGGCGATGCCATAGTAGAGCGCTGCGGCAAAAAAATGGGGGATAAGAAACATCATGGAAATGACACATTCCATCCTTTGATTCTGTAAGATTATATACTGTGGAACCAATTCTTAGCTTAGACATTAAGTAGCTATAAGGTTCCCATTGTTGGGATAATTCTGCGGATGAAGGACAAAGGGTTACAGTTCCATAGAGGCATCAAATCTTGTTTGCACTATCTTATCAGGGAAGTTTCTCATTTGAAGTGCTGTTACCAACTTGTTAAGCCTTCAAGAACATCAAGTATTTTACCTGTAATAGTCAGGATTTGGTTGGAATGTTGTTGTGTTCAGCAGGCCATAGTTCCCACCAATCAAGCTTTGTCTGCAGTAACTCTGTGTGTCATACTTTGCTGACATGCCAAGCTGATCCAAGAACCTGAAAATCACAAACCACTAAGAAAAACCTCATCGAGAACAGCTACAGAATTTAACACCTCAGAAGTTCTTAGCTTACCAGAAACTGAACACAAATGAATCGGTGACAAGGTGGTGACCGCTGTTGTAAGCTCCTCCAGCCTTGCCAACCCATGCGACAGTCGATGTCCCTGCGGATGTCAGTATCCCCTGAAGACTGCTGAACGTGCTTGCCATACCGTTGATGTAAGATGGATTGATGATCTTTTCAATCAGATGTGTGTCCACTCCTGCGACGTTCGATGTTTGACACATTTATTCAGTCTCTGATTCACGCATCAAATTATTTGGCGGGTTGACGGGAGCATATCTGGCCCTAAATTGTAGATGTGGTGGGTGATGAAGCAAAAACAAGAAGGCAATGGTGGGAGATGAGAGGGGAAAAAGTGGGGAGAGCATGAGCTAGAGGGGATACCAGGGAACTCACCTGTGGTGGAGATTCGGTCGAGGGATGGTCGGAGCAAGCCAGCAGTGGTGGCCATGGGCGGCGCGAGGAGGCTCACGTTGCCGGCAGGCTACAACGAAGGGGAGAGCGGGGCGGCGCTTGGAAAAGCTCGGCGAAGGGGATTGAGCCAGAGTGCAATGAGCTGGAAATAGCGGCGGTGACAACAATTTTGGCTGGGTTTTGGGGAGGTAGGGGCTTCGGTGATCTCGGTGCACGGAATTCCAATTAAACTAAAGAGGAGGAAGAAGAAGCGTAGGGACATGAAGTGACGCGCTCAAAATTGGAAGGAGCCTCCATGGTGGCCGGAATGGCGTGGGAGGTGGGTTGGCCAGCGCACGGGCTGGCGTTGCCCCGCTCGGGGAAAGAAGAAGCTAGAGGGGGCTCCGTAGGGGAAACATTGGGGGCGACAGGGCTACTTATAGCAGTGGGGGAAGGACTATGGAGGCGCTATTGCAGGTGACCTGGGAGCAGTGCACGAGATGGAGCAGTGCACTCCCGGCGCCGCCTCTCCTTCATGTGGTCTTCACGGTCGGCCTTTTAGGCCCCGGTGGTCCACACTCTCCTTCGGCTTCCACTACATTTTTGTCTCCCCTCCTCCGACTCTTCTCTTACTTTTATGGGTGGGTTGTTGGTTTAAGTAAAAAAAGGCATAAAACACTGTGAGTCAGAGTAGTAGTTGTACAAAAGGAACATTACAATACTATACACTTGAGCTTCAAAAGGGTTGAAGCAAATTAATTTGCTTCAGCCCTTTTCAAGCTCATATGTATGGTGCCAATGTTTACGATTACAACTCATTGTAATTAGTTTTTTCTTGTAAAAGAGATGACGTCATCATTGTTTCCATCGATGTTGCCAAATGGGTCTGACGCTCCAAAGACCGGGTAACTAAGCATGATAGAGGAGTATCGAAAAGGCCAGAGGGTCGAATGACCATCATGACGGTCTCTCCAAATGGGTCTCTCTATAACTGAAGAAAGCAGTGGCAACCTTTTAAACTACTTATGGGATACTTGGAAGGTAACGGGTCCTTATCACTGCAGCAAACAAAAGACGAGAAAAGTGAGCTTTGGATGAAATTTCAAACTCGTTCGAGATCCCAGCAGAAATCCAGGGACTTGTGCGACAGCAGGTGCTCCCAGCACCTAATAAGATATGTTAAACTATCTAATTGTTAATAGGTCCATAGCTTCATGGAGTCTAAAATAACATGATTGCCTCTTGTAGAAAACATTAACTATCGAATCTTCTGAAGGCTTCTTCGAAGCAGTCAGGGAGAGAGATATACTATCCACAGCCTTGGAAAATAAGGAGTACCTAGGCATCAAATCTTGTTTGCACTATCTTATCAGGGAAGTTTTTCATTTAAAGTGCTGTTACCAACTTGTTAAGCCTTCTGAAAGACCCCAAAATTTCAAACCAAAAATTTTCCTTGAATTTTCCTGAATTTTTGAGTGTTTTTCGGAAACTTTCCCTTTTTGGAAAGTCTTCCGGGTTTCCGCTTTCCCTTTCGGGCGCTGCCGCCTCCCTCTTCTCTTTGGCGCCCCGCCCCATTCCTGTTTCCCTTCTTTCCCTGGCGCCCGCTCCCTTCCCTCTCCCGCTGGCGCCTCCTCCGCTCCCGCCTTCTCCCTCGCGCACGCGCTGCGCGTTGCGGTCGCACCCACGCCCACATCCGCGCCCCTGGTTTTGCGCCACTCGCGTCACGCCGATGTCGGCCGGTCCGAAGCCAGCACCGCTCCCGTGCCACGCGTCGCCATCACCTCCCCTTGGTCCCCACCTGCCAGCCTCTCCCTCTCCTCCCTTCTTCCGCAAGCCCCGTCGTCGCCCATGCCACCTCGGCCACCTGCTCCCGCGCTCGCTCCTCGTCTTTACTCTCCCTGCAGAGCCGGACGTCGCCCCATTGCGTGGAGGAGACACTCCCCACCAGCTCCCCATCCTCCTGTTGACCCCGGCACCACCGCCCATTACTCCCACCCTCGGATCCTTCTCCCTCTGCCGTAGCATAAAATCCCCCACCCCCTTCTCCCTCGCACTCCCTTGCTCCCCAAGCCCCCACTGCTTTTATTTGCTCCCTACCACTCCGGAGAGCCTCCACGCGTAGCCAATTGAAACCTCGTTGCCCCGAGCCTCGCCGCCATCGTTCCCTGCGCCGGCAACCCCGTGGGCTGATCTCCCCCTTCATCCCTCCATTTCCCAATTATTTTTGCTCGGAGTATCTCCACCTCTCACTGACTCTTTTGGTAAACCACTCCGTCCAGGGAATCGTCCGTGCAACTCCGGCGCCGCAGCTCACCTCCGCCCAAAGCCCCTCCCCGAGGACAGCTCTTCTGAGCGCATCACAGCCAAAGCCAACGCTACCACGGTGATCCCCAAGCTGTGAAGATCGTGCCACCACCTCCCATTTTGCCGGAGAGCCACTGGTGAGCCAATGCACCACCGCAAATCCGAACCCCCCTTCCACCGCTGGCCACCGCCAGTGACCCCCATACCTCCTCGAGGCCCAAAATGGAACCACTGTATCGAACTCCCTCCACTGGCACCCTCCTTTGTCGCCGAGATCCTCTGAAGTCGCCGGAGAACCAGGGGCTAGCCGCCCTTGCTTTTCTGCCGAAGGTGCCGGCGAGAGGAGGAAGACGACGACGTGGCTGTTTCCCCACCGTCCCTCCTCTCCGGTGCCATTTAAACGCAGCCATCGGATGAAACCCAAACTCCACCGTCCGATCTTCATAACCCCGCCTCCCCACAGCCGTCCATCTCCACCTTACCGCTTCGCCCGCCTTCCCCACCCCGTTGACGTCCGATCTCCGCCCACTTCATCCAGTCCTTCGGTCCGCCCCGCATCCCCGCCGTCCGCGTGGGCCGCGTGTCCGCCATCCCAATCGGGTGGGCGCGCGCGTAGTTGGGCCGCGCCGCGCGCGCCGCGCCAGCCGCTCGGCCGCCCGGACTGCACAGTAATCGGGCCGGCCTTTCACTGTTCACACCGATTTTTCAGCAATTTTTCCAATTTCCAAAATCCAGAAAATTCAAATAAATTCTAGAAAATCACAGAAAATCCCAGAAATCCCCAAATTTCACCACTTTGCTCCATTTAATGTCCTGAACCCATTTTTGACTTCCATTTCCCCAATTTCATCCCAGAAAAATTCTAAAAAATTCCAGTTTGGAGATTTATGCATTTTACTCCTTTTTCATAGATTATCTTTCCTCGCTTGATTAGATTCAAGCCGGACTTATGTTATTTTATGTGTTTACGCTAGTTTCGGAGATTCCAAAAGCTTCGGTGCAGACCTAGGATCAGGGAGGTTCTACGTTCGAGATCGCCGAGATCATCCAGATTCACGGCAAGTCGCAAAACCTTGATCATGTTGTATCCCATGTTATTTAATTATGTAATTATGCTATTTGTGAAATGCTAGTTTAAATTAAAATAAAATGTTTAGAATGACTGGCTATGTAGATAAACCTACCACCGATAAACGCCCTGTTAAACTTGTGACCCCGCCTTTGTAACCCTAGAATTACCTTAAGTAGTATGATCACATGTAGGCTATCTATATCACATGTAAAGTCTTCTCACTAATAAGGTTGTGGCCGTGGGCCGGTAGATTTCAAAACTTGAAGTTAGGGTAAGGTGGTATGGGACACCGAACCTACCACCTTACCCTAGGGTTGCAGTGCAAGCATGCACAAGTTAGGGTAAGAGTGCTGTGGGAAACTGCGAGACAGTCTTCGCCCACCGCTTTACCCTAGGGTGGAGGTTGCGAACCT
Organism: Dendrocalamus latiflorus; assembly: GCA_017311315.1. Lineage (NCBI taxonomy): Eukaryota > Viridiplantae > Streptophyta > Magnoliopsida > Poales > Poaceae > Dendrocalamus > Dendrocalamus latiflorus. Next base: position 4,025,213 of record CM029659.1, read on the forward strand.
CAAGAAAATATAAGGACTAGACCCTTGTGCCGAGCAAATGGCATAGTGACTGCTCAACCACAGGTGTTGACTTGTCAACCCTGGTTTAATATCTGCTCAACCTAAGTGAAGCCCTGCATTGGGAGTCGGTGCAGATTGCGAATCCGGACTAAGACAACGATAGGTCCCCTCAACTCGGGCCCAGCGTTCCGTGGTGGCCAACGGATACCCGAGGTTGTGTGGATTCCGCACCTATCGGGTGGAGTGTATATCGAGGGTTGAGCAGCGAAAAGACCCGGTTCCTTAACTCAGTCATGAGGGTTAAGGGTGCATGTGGGTAAAGTTGAGCAACTCTGCAGAGTCAATTAAAAGGTATTCGAATACGCCGTGCTCCCGGTTAATGGAGCTGTGTCACTTGGGTGATTCCAGCTGCGAAGCTTAAGTAGTGTTTACAAGTGATTTAACTGGAACTAGTTGATTAATTATCTTTTTATGAAAACCCCGTAATCTTAAGGAGTAGTTGTACTCTTTTGAGTTTTTGAAGACGTTTGCAAGAAAACTGCATCCACTCAAAGTTAATAAAACAAGTATACACCCTTCCTTGTTGTTCCGTGCAAGTAGCTAAGTTAGGGTTTCCCGTTGTGACTTGCTGAGCTGGTTAGCTCACGGCTTGCTAATCCCCTCCAGAAGATCCAGACGTTGGAGAAGGTCTCCCCGTTGAGGATGCCCCTGAGGAGCTCTTCTTCGACGAGGACCCGTGGCTTTAGGTCTTCGCCGCGCTCAAGCTGTTCTTGGAGTCTTTTGTAATGTATATACTTTGGGCTTGCACGCCCCGCTGCAGAAAACTGGGTTGTTAAACCTTATGTGAAATATATGCTGGACTTTTGTTGTAAGCATGCAATGGTATACTCTTGCGCGACACTCCATAACTGTTCATGCGTGAATAGTTGCGGAATGCCGTGTCCGTAGGCGCCCCTGGAAACGAGGGAGTTACACCTTCAAGGACATCAAGTATTTTACCTGTAATAGTCAGGATTTGGTTGGAATGTTGTTGTGTTCAGCAAGCCATAGTTCCCACCAATCAAACTTTGTCTGCAGTAACTCTGTGTGTCATACTTTGCTGACATGCCAAGCTGATCCAAGAACCTGCAAATCACAAACCACTAAGAAAAACCTCATCGAGAACAGCTACAGAATTTAACACCTCAGAAGTTCTTAGCTTACCAGAAACTGAACACAAATGAATCGGTGACAAGGTGGTGACCGCTGTTGTAAGCCCCTCCAGCCTTGCCAACCCATGTGATAGTCGATGTCCCTGCGGATTTTAGTGTCCCTTGAAGACTGCTGAATGTGCTTGCCATACCATTGAGGTAAGATGGATTGGTTGAAATAACCTGAAAATTCAAAAATTTTGAACTTTTATTTGAATTCACTCCCTTCCCAATTTGGCAAGTTCCTGTGGAAAGGGGCTTTCCTTCTTTGGCAATTCCGCCTCCTCCCTGTGCCAGCGCCCCCGTGCGCCGCTGCCTCCCACCGCCCGTCGAAGCACACGTCACCTCCTCACCCCCGGATTTGCGACCGCCGCTCCCCGCGCGTTCCCACTTGCCTGCACACGCGGTCCCACCGGCCAGTCACACGCTCCTGCTCCTCCCTCGCTTCGCGCGCCGCCGCTCGCGCGTTCGCCCTCTCTCCGCCGCACAGCTCGCTCTCTTGCTGCTCAAGCCATGCCCAGGAGTCAAACCCCTGTCAGCTCTGGCAGAGAGACAGTGCCACCTTGCCCCTGCACACTGCGCAGCAGTAGAGCTCGCCTCATCTCCTCGTTTCCGTGCGAGAAACATGCTCCCAAACCGCCTCTCCATGGCCACCGACGTTCACTGCCTTCAAAGCTCCAACCCCACTGCCTTAAGCTTCCTAGAACTCCCACAAACCCCACCGAACCACCAATTTCAGCTCAAGTCCATCGCATTTGTAGACCATCTCATTCAATATTTTATACTACTAAGTGAATTTGGCTGTTGGCCGGTAGGGTTTGAAAATTGGTACTAGGGTAAGGGTGCGATGTAGAAAGCCACGATGTGACCTCTGTCCACCACCTTACCCTAGGGTGGAGGCTGATTTGGAATGGTGGTTGTGCTGTTGAGCACAGTTGGGGTTGTGATTGATGCCTTAGGTAAAAAAATATAAGGACGAGAACCTTATGCTAAGTTAAAAAAAACACAGTGAACTCTCAACCATAGGAGTTGACTTGTCAACCCTGATTTAGTAGCTACTCAACTCGATTGAAACTCTACAGGAGGTAGGCGTGTTGATGATGGAGAGTTAGGTATGCGGAACGGTAAAACCAACCTAACAACGATAGAGGTCACTCAGAGCGGGCAAAGGAGTTTGGGGTTAGTTGTGAGCTGTGTCTGGGTGATTCTATCGGGTAGAGCCTATATAAAGAATTGAGCAGTGAAACAACCTGATTTTTTAACTCTGTCGCGGGAGTTAAGAAATTGTGTGGGTAAAGCTGAGCAACTCTGTAGAGTGAAACTAATGGTATTCGAATACGCCGTGCTTCCGGTTAATGAAGCTGTGTTAATTGGGTGATTCCAACAACGAGGCATAAGTAGATTTTGTAATGTTGTGAAGTTGGATAATGTTAAGTTTTCTCTGTTAAAGGAAAACCCCCTGATCTTAAGGATAATTGTTTTAACTTTATTTGTCTACAAATAAAACTGCATCTGAGTCATGCATCTGAGTATATTCCCACCCTTGATTATCCTGGCAAATAGTAATTTAGGGTTTACCCTTGTAACTTGCTGGGTATGGTTGTATTCATAACTTGCTAATCAACAACAGAAGATCAATGGAACCAGGAAACCCCAGCTGAGGATGAAGTTCCTGAAGAGCCCTTCTTCTCTGAAGAAGAGTGTTTTAGGTCTCAGCTACGCTCAGGTCACTTGGGAATTTCTGTGATGTATTATAGTTTTGGGCTTGCACGCTCGCTGGCCAAAAACTGGTTGTCAAACTGTATCTTGTAATAAAAGTTGGATCTTTTGCTGTAAGCTCGTGATGTTGTGATGATCACTCCTGTTCATTTTGGATGGTTGCGAGATTTCGTAACGCCTTCAGAAATGGGGGCGTTACATTGATGATCTTTTCAATCAGATGTGTGTCCACTCCTATGACGTTCGATGTTTGACACATTTATTCAGTCTCTGAGTCATGCATCAAATTATTTGGTGGGTTGAAGTGAGCATACCTGGCCCTAAATTGTAGATGTGGTGGGTGATCACATTCAGTAGATTTGCCCTAGTTTTTTGACGACAAGCTCGGTAAACCAGGCTGCATCAAAGAAGCCTCCAGGAGCAAGAACCAGTGGCTTTGATGGACTGCCTCGGTATATCCTGTCGACTATTGATTTCAGGGTGGTCACGTTTGCAGCATACTGGTCGGCCCCAATTCGAGCTCCAACTCCACTGCCACTAAGTTCATTTCTTGCAAGGAGAGCACACAATTAAATTCCCAAATTCATCATCTGATTGAATTGCATGGAGGGAAGTTCTTCCTTCATAAGTAATTCAGCAGTTTTAAAAAGTCAAGGACAAGGCCAAGAGTGTTCAGCCTATTCCTTCATTTGGTGTGCTTGGTTATCTGAACATTAACCTAAACTGATGTTGACATGATGTATCAAAATGGAACTCTTTTTGATCAAATAGTGCCCAAACAAAGCATCTCAAAACACTGTCAAAATAATAAGCAAGATAATAGGGAATACTAGAACATACCAAGCTTCCATCCATGAAATTTATATCATTTGCTCGCAGTGTAACAAATCAGTGATGCCGCATTGGTGTAATCCCATGACCCTCCCAAGGACCCATCCGGCAAAGGAACCCGACCGTTCAGCCCGAACACATTTCTCGCGTTGCAATTGGGTAGTAGCACCATTTGATTCTCACAACCCAAATAATTAAAAGGAAATGAATTTTTTCTGCTTCAGAGAGTGCAAATTACCCGGATTTTTGGAAGCAGGCATTGAGCTCGTCCCATCTACACAGTGGCAGGCAGCCTTGTATGAGAGCTTTTTTACAGTACCTTAAAATGAATATGAGCCATCCAATCTTTAAGATCTAATTGTTCAGATTAGTTAAGATTAAATCGTACTACTACCCATAAAATTAACAGTAGAATCTCTAAAAAGAATAAAATTATAAATAAAATAAGTATTATAAGATTAATTTACGTAACTATAGTAAGACTATATTTCGGTCATTCGGTTGGGCTGAGCAGAGACCGAACATATGGCACGTTAATTAGACCTAGGGTTTACTGCGCGCGAGCACTGGTCCTCTGTTCTCCCCCGTTCTCCTCGGGTCCTCCATTTCCTCCTGTGTTGTAGCCCTAGGTCGTGTCGCCTCGTCCTCCTCCACAGCGCTGCTTTCACTGCCTCCTCCGTGTCGCTGCCTCTCCTTCCCCCTCTGCACCTCCTCCCCAACCTGACCCGATCTATTTCACTGGTTCTCTAGTCCCTTCTTCCCTCTGCAACTCCTCCCCGTCGGCTCGCCCCAAAACCCACTGCCCCCACACCACCGCCCCCAAGCGGCTCTTCTCCTCCACTTCCCCCCCGCACCGTCGCACGTGAAGAAGGCCAAGCTCCCAGCTGCCGCCTCCTCCGCCAGGCTCCACCAAGATGAATGGGCTCCACCTGGAAAGCCACCACCAGCTGCAGAAGTGATGCGCTCAAAATTGGAAGGAGCCTCCAGGGCGGCCGGAATGGCGTGGGAGGCGGGTCGGCCGGCGCACGGGATGGCGTTGCCCCGCTCAGGGAAAGAAGAAGCTAGAGGGGGCTCTGTAGGGGAAATATTGGGGGCGACAGGGCTACTTATAACAATCAGGGGAGGACTGTGGAGGCGCTATTGTAGGTGACCCAGGAGCAGTGCACGGGATGGAGCACAATGTGGGAGCAGGCGATGAGGTGATCGGCTGCAGGGCATGGTGAGGGGATGGCCACGGCTCGGTCTTGGCAGGGCATGGCTCCTGCGTGGTGCGGGCGTGCAAACAGCCGTGTAGGCGCAGGTGTGACGCATGGACGAGTGTGACACTAGGAGAAAGCAGAGAAGGGTGATGGCGACGGGAGGCGCAGGGCGGCTGACGCCATGTCAATGAGGGCGTAGGCGCAGCGACGCCGAAACAGGGGAGGTGGGGCTAGGGTGACAAGCGCACAGGGAGCCGGTCAGTGACAAAGACAGAGAAGAGAGACGGAACGGAGAAAGAAGAAAGCACGATGATGATAGGCGAACAGGAAGAAATAGAATGGGAGGAGAAGAAAGAAAGAGGAAGGAGAGAGGAGGTTGGGCCCGTGGTCAGAGAAAAAGAGAGGGAGAAGAGAAAAAGAAAAGGAGGGAGGGCCTACATGTAAGAGAGAGGGAAGTGAGGGAAAAGAATGAGAGGAAAACGGAAAGCTTAAGCAAATCTTGAATTTTGGATTTTTAATTTGAATTTCTAATTCATATTAAGATTACTAATTTCCAGTTTTGCATGATATTGAAATTCAAAAATTGAATTTTCAGTTCAATTATTTAGATGCGAGTGTTTGATTCTCAGTTTGAGTTTAAACTTCTAAATTTTGGTTTGGATTTAAGTGCAATTTAAAATTAGTTTAGAATTTGTAATTTATTATATTAAATTATTCCCATATCTTTTATTGTTAGGCTCATTACTTCAATTTAGATTTATTCCCAGTTATTTACTTGCACTTGCTTGAAATTCGAAAAGTGCCAATGTTTCAGCTCATATGTACGATGCCAATGTTGCTTCAACCCTTTTCAAGCTCATATGTACGGTGCCAATGTTTACGCTTACAGCTCATTGCAATTAATTTTTCTTGTAAGAGAGATGACATCATCATCATTGCCATCGCTGTTGCCAAATGGGTCTGACGCTCCGAAGACCGGGGTAACTAAGCATGGCAGAGGAGTATCGAAAATGCCAGAGGGCCGAATGACCATCATGACGGTCTCTCCAAATGGGGTCTCTCTACAACTGAAGAAAGCAGTAGTAGCATTTTGATCTACTTATGGGATACTTGAGGCAACAGGTCCTTATCACTGTAGGAAACAAAAGACGAGAAAAGTGAGCTTTGGATGAAATTTCAAACTCGTTCAAGATCCCAGCAGAAATCCAGGGACTCGTGCGACGGCAGGTGCTCCCATCGCTTGATAAGATATGTTAAACTATCTAGTTGTTAATAGGTCCATAACTTCATGGAGTCTAAAATAACATGATTGCCTCTTGCAAAAAACATTGACTATCGAATCTTCTGAAGGCTTCTTCGAAGCAGTCAAGGAGAGGGATATACTATCCACGGCCTTGGAAAACAAGTACCCAGGTCGCATGCGAGGCCTAGGGGTCTACATATCTTGGAGGCATGGATTTCCAAACAACTCTGACGTGTATAGGAGTAGGAAGAGATCCAAGACCGAGCGCGAGCAATGTATGAAACAGGATTTTGATGCAAAACTTGAGGAGATAAGTGCCTCACTTCGAGGAGAGATAGATTCATTGAGGGAAGAACTGAGAGAAGTCCGCAAACACTCGCAAGCTACCACCGTTATTATGGTACGTAGTCATCCTCAACGTCGGAGTAGCTGCACGTTCGCGCCACTTTCTGAATATAGCTAAACTTGGTGGACACCTTAGCTTATCGTGTATTGTTATGTAGGAGCCCATGCCGTGCATCCTTAGAGTCCGGCTTGTTGGCTCCATTCCCGTTGACGCTGGGTGGGGGATGGTGTATCCATGCCTGCCAGGGACGTTGCTGCACAGTGCCTAACTATGGACCAGTTTCGCGAAGGTCTAGGTGTACATTATTAATGATGTTTTTAGGGCCGTCTCGCTAGAGGGGCCTCCAAACGGAGAAATCATGACACTAGGGGATGTCATTCACACATTCGTCTAGTGACCCAAGAGGGACATTGCTCTGGACCCTTTCGTATCGTGATCTCCACATGACCATGACTATCAAACAGAACCCTCTACGATTTCACCTCAAGCTTCGCTTCAAAAGGCCATCGCATCATCTCCCGTGGAGACGACACTGCAAATGTATCATAAGTGAGGCGCTAAGTCCCAACCATAAAAGATTAAAGCACCTCTTGAGCCCTAGAAGTACAAGCTTGGAGTGTCATTGGTCCCCGAGTCATAATTTCCTAGTCTTAGACTAGTTTGCGGGGCTTTGCATACCTGGTACATGCAGAGGTCCAACAGAAAGCCAAACCGATACAGTGGATTCACCGTAAAATACATGGAGATGCATTTTCTCCACCACTTGGGCTATTTCGTCGTGACATTCGAAGACTTATTCTTAATATCTAACCTCGATGAACTCGACACCTCACTTCTACGATACTGGACATTGCAAGTGTACTGTACAATTAAGTTTTATATTCGCGTAATACTGATAAATGTCATAACCCATTGCTTATGTATAGATTCATGATCCAACAAGTCCGACGACGATGACAACCGGTGGGTTTCCTCGACCAACACTTGTTCTCTAAGCAGTCCATCGATGAAAACACATACTTTGTCCAAGATTATATAATGACGAGATTACTTGCTTACAGTGACAATGACTATATTTTGGTTCCCTTCAACTAGGGGTAAATACTTCACTAGTTACCATACAAGTTTCATTTGTACTTTATACGCAACATGAATTTAGGATTAATCACTATAGCGATATACATGACTAGATCTCATTGGATTCTGATTGATTGTACCAAAGTGGAGTAGGGTAATATACCTTAATTCCTACTTAGGAGCATTCACGATTTCACTCGTGTGCAACAAACAATTGATAGGTAAACTCATTTTCTCTATACATAACACTATTGTAGTCTTCCCTTCGTTTGCAATGGCCGAGGCTAATTTTTTGGAATCACGTAGGTCGTTCAGCGCTTATGTTGCCCGGGGAGAGAGACACAAGGAATCTAGTGCCACACTGCGATATAGGACATGATTTTCAGTACCCGATACAACACAACAATCATATATTACACTTTGTAATAATGACTCTAGAACTGATAATATCTATATATGTAATTATATTTTTGCAGTAGGATCAACAGCTACAGGGCAATGTATGAAGTTTGCCAACACGCCAATAATTATTTCGTGATTATCAATATATATACATATATATATATTGATAATTAGTCGGCTTAATTACCTGCCGTCTGGTGGCAGGGCGGCATAGAGGGAGCCGCACAGTGGCTGTGCAACCTTCGCACGCCCGCACAGTAGGCCCCTGCCGCACGGCCACAGGGCACCGCTGGCCACATGTCAGCTCCATGGTGCTACCGCTCAATGATCGGGTGCCAAAACGAACATTTCTACTTTTGTCGTGCGTATACTGATATTCTTGTAAATTCGGACTCCGAATGCGTTATAAGTGCCAAAACTCGTATCATTCTTGTGATTTAGACGTGGGCAGATATGTATGTTACTAGCTAGCTAGTTCTACCTTTGCTGGTTTGCCATTAATTTATTCGCGTATGGTTCTCTTTTTTTCGGCTTCTAAAAGTTGCTTCTCTATAGAAACTAGCTTTCAAATAGCTTTTCAAGATGGTGTATACTAGTCGATTATAGTGGATACTACAGTGACTTCATTTATATCGGCCAAAATCGTATACGAGTCTCTCTCTTCGTACTCTCTCTTGTGCGAACCGAAAAAACTATAAACCATAGCTAAAAACTATAAATCACGGCTCAAACGAACATACGTTATAATGTATCACGTGCCATAGAGGTAACTAAAGATGGTCAATATTAGAAAAAAAAAAGTAGAAAAAAGTGAGTCATGCAGAAGTTGTAAATGGTCTGATCATCCGGCACGAATTTATAGTGCTTGCCCGTAGCGCGCGTGAGACATGCTACATTTCCAGATTCTCCAACCATGCATCCAAACTAGTCCAAACGAAATGTCAGATCAGACATAGAGAAGTCAACAAGAGAACAGGAAAAACGAACTAGTCACACGACCTCATCCAATCGGATAGCGTTTTGCAGGCAATAATCGATTTGAAATTAACAACGACGAAAAAAAATACAATAATCTTCACTGGCTAGCAATTCATCATGACATGGACATTTGATCAAAAAAAGAGTTGCAGCTAGGCTATCCCCTTGTGTCCCCACGAGAAATTAGCACTTACCAAATTGACATAATTTACGCATGCTTCACACATTGCGTAATTTAGAGAGGAGATGATGCTCTCAACAAACTGTCTACTCTGTAAAGTAGCAATAACAACCCGGTGTGAATTTGGATCATCTACCAGCATTGCATTGTGACGGCAGAGGGGGCAGTGACATGTCATTCAATTCGACTTTTAGCCATCCAAAGAGAAAATGGGGTTGTCTATTCGTCAGATGACTAAATTTCAAGCATAAGTCATTTTTATTACACTAGATTAACATCTAATTATATGGTATATTAACTCTCTATACAAATTCAATGGATACAAAAATTAACTTATACTCGAGAAAATTTCATGCGACTTAGAAATAGCATATCCGTTAAAAAAAAATCAACATACCAGATAGCTACAATGCTCAATCTCATACACTGAGAAGCATGGAATGGATTTACACCATCATTTTGCTTCGAAATAAGACCATTTCACTCTACTCAACTTTTGCTTGATGTTCATATTTCACCATTAACTCGAAAACCGTTCATTTTACGCTCTTGGATTATCAAAACCGGTGCAAATGAACCTTTTACCCTAATTCACCCCGGTTTTTACTGGCATGGAATCTACATGGATAAGTTTATGTTGATGTGGCATCCAAACCAGTAAAAAGAGTAAGTAGTACATTTAGGACCTACGGACCCATGTGACATTCACATCTCATTAGCAATAATCAGAAAGTTGGGAACAATTATTTTTTAAAAAATTTTCCTTTCTTCATCATTGGTGATGTGGCAACCAACTTGTGCAAACCGGCGATGTGGTTGTTGTTATAATATTTAGAACTTTAGTGATTAAACAATTCTGCAAATAAATTATAACTACAAGCACAATATAAATACAAAACATGGGTAAAAGCATACACTGGATTGTACATATATGTCTCTCATGAATATGAATTAGCAAGATAAGTATTATGAACAAAGAAGCATATGTATTCATGCTGACAATTTAAAGAAAACTACGGGCTCTACTAGATGTTACCGAAGCAAAATGAAGGGCATTGTGAAGAAGAAGAGACCATTGCCGAGAAGTTGCAAAAGCAGTCGCTACAGTGAACGGTGAGCAATCGCACAAGTCACTTCCCAGAAACCTAATTTGCCCTCTCCCATATAGGATCTCAAGGATGATGGCTTCGGAAACCTGCTCTCCCCACGACTGGTGCATGCCGACGAAGAGATGGAGTAGCCGATAACATCATAGTGCTGAAAGAACTCAACTCACAATTAGATCCAGATTCGAAAGAATAGGCAGAGTTTCCCTCTTATAGACTTCAGAAGGAAACCTCAATCACATTTTTCAGAAATGGAATGTGCATTAATCGTAATTAATGCTGTGTGATTAGAGATTTTTAAACATCTCCTTCCATCTTGACACAGGTGCACGGCAAAAACAAAATTGCAAAAGAAAACTGTGTCTGGACCTACTGCCGAACCCAAAAGTAGCTACACCATTCACGCGCACGTTGCGTAGCCGCGAAGCCTAGCCTGGTGAGGCAAGGTGAGAGAGCAGGAGCATGTAGTCCTCCTTTCTCTTGCTTCACCAACGCTAGACATGCTCCACCTTATAAGGTGGTGTCTCTCCACCTTAGCTAGCAATGTGGTACTAAAGTATCCCACATGCCACCATGCATGAGTGGATCTTTAGGATTTTTCTAGGGATTATTAATAAAAGAATAGGCCAAGGCCCATTATTCAATTATCCCTCACTAGATCCCAAAGGCTCACAAAGTTTGCCTGCTGTTCAAGAGCATTATTAATATACTAGTTTTTCAGTGGAGACCTGTTAGGGTTGAACATCCACCTAGACCTTCAAGCTACATTCATTCACAACTATACAATGGACACGCAACCAAAATTTATGTGCCACAACACGTCAGTGCCAAACGTTGGCCTCATCCCCATTAATGGATTATAAATATGGTTCACAACCTTATTACAAAAATCTAAAAGGAAAAAAGGGAACAAGCCTCCGCAATCATAGCCTTTTCCAATAAAGAGTCTAAATTTAGAAATAACTACTTTATTTGACTCAAAAACTAACTTATACCCATCTCTACATAGAAGGGAGCCACTGACGAGATTCTTATTTATTGAGGGGACATGCTGCCCTTTCTTCAGCCGCATGATCTTTCCCTGAAGTAAACTTCATCGTGCCAACACCAAGAACAAAGGCATGCAAACCATTCCACATCAAGACAGAGGAAGCCCGTGTGACCTGATAAAAAGAAAACAAGGATACATCAGCACATACGTGAATATTAGCCCTTGTGTCAATCCACCAGCCGTAGAATGACAGACCAAAAGAACATTAGGTAAATTATGTCCCTACTCTAGTATCATCAATAGTCACATTCACGGACTTGGTCTGACCATGCTCATTCTTTCTAGTTTTACGGTCAGGATATTTGTTGGTCCAGTGGCCGACCCTACCACAAACACAGTAGTCACCTTTTTCCTTGTTTGCTTTCTTATTCTTCTTAAAGTTGGTGGTCTGTACGACCTTAGCCTTTCCCTTGAACTTTCCATTACCAGGTGTTGTACGACATTGGTGTTGGAATGTCCCTAGCCCACCTTAGGATGCACATCCTTCGCCCAAGGTTTCTCTTCAACATCAAGAGATGCAATCAGATCCTCAACGGAAATATTTTGTCTCTTGTATTTCAAAGATGTGGCAAAATTCCTCCATGAAGAAGGCAATTTCGCAATGATACCTCTAGCCTTAAATTTTTCATGTAATGTGCATTTGAGGTGGAGTTCCCCTGTAATAAATTGTATTTCATGAGCATGCTCAACTACAGAATGGTTTTCAACCATCTTGTAGTCATGATATTGCTCTATAGTATACAATTCACTGCCAGCATCAAAGGCAGTGAACTTATGTTCAAGTGCCTCTCACAGCTCCTTTGTGTCTGTCATGTGCATATACACATCACACAGACGATCGGAAAGAACGCTAAAAACGCATCCCACAAATATTGTGATAACTGCTTTAAACTTCATTTCCTATTTGGGAGTAAGATCTCCTTTAGGTCTCCCAGAGGCAACCCAAAACACGTTCAAATTCGAGAGCCACAGATTGACTCTCATTTGCCATCTTTTGAAGTTCACACCACATAATTTCTCTGGTTGCATTGCCTTGGCAAAACCAGTCATTTTCATCACAAAGTGCATATCAAATTCATAATTAGGTTTTTTTATTGTTAGAATATTTAACACTTTAGTGATTAAACAATTTTGCAAATAAATCATGACTACAAGAATAACATAAATACTAAACATGGGTAAAAACATAAACTGGATCATACAGATATGTCTCTCATGAACATGAATTAGCAAGATGAGTATTATGAACAACAAAGCATATGTATTCATACTGACAATTTAAAGAGAACTGTGGACTCTACTAGATGTTATTGAAGCAAAATGAAGTGCGTTGCAGAGAAGAAGAAGAGACCGTTGCCGAGAAGTTGCAAAAGCAGTCGTTGTAGTGAACGGCGAGCAGTCATGCAAGTCGTTTCCTAAAACCTGATTCGCCCTCTCCCGTACAGGATCTCAAGTATGATGGCTTCGGAGACTTGCTCTCCCCATGACTGATGCAGTCGACGAAGGGACGGAGTTGCCGGTAACACACAGTACCGAAAGAACTCAACTCGCAATCAGATCCAGATTCAAAAGAATAGGCAGAGTTTCCCTCTTATAAACTTTAGAGGGAAAAATCAATCGTATTTTTCATAAATGGAAGGTGCATTAATCATGATTAAAGCGTTTTTAAACATCTCCTTCCATCCTGGCACACACAGTTGCATGGCAAAAACAAAATTGCAAAAGAAAGCTGCGTTTGAACCCACGGTCAAACCCAAAATAGCCATACCATTCACATTGCGAGGCGAGGCGAGCGTTCATGTAGTCCCCCTTTCTCTTGCTTCATCAAGGTTAGATATACTCTACCTTATAAGGTGATGCTTCTCTATCTTGGTTAGCAATGTGGTAGTAAAGTATCCCACATATCACCATGCAAGAGTAGGTCTTTAGGATTTTCCTAAGAATTATTAATAAAAGAATGGACCAAGCCTCGTTATTCCAACAGGGGGGGGGGGGACTTGCTCCAGCTTGGATGGATGGTGGGTGTAAAATGGATGGTTTTGGAATTGAGGGTGCTTTCTAGACTCACGTAATAGGCTAATAGCTAACTCGTCTGTTTTATATACTACATCGACCCCATGCCTCATTAAGCATCAAGCCACCAACCGCTCAAGATCAAATTGTTAATCATCACTAGCATAGAAAAAATATTTGGTTGTCTTTTATTATATACTAGCCTCATAGGCGCGGCGACACACCGCGCCAGTCACCGTGTGTACTGAAGTAAAAGAGGCGATAATTCGTGAGGAGTTTTTTAAAAAAAATCGAGGGCGCATACGTATTTTAGAGAAAGCTAAAGGGTTTTTTCGTAAAAAATCGAGGACCTGTACGTAAGTAAAAAGGGACCTATACGTATTTTCGGGAACCCGCGGGGCGCTATCCAGGGTTTTTTTTAAAAAAAAACCCTGCAGGGACCTTTTCGCGAGGAAAAAGGACCTATACGTAATTTTTGCAAAACTGGAGGGAAGCGCCTCCCCCGGCCGTACGGGAAACCCCCGCCACGCGCCGGGCGGACGCGCGGGCGGGGGCGACGTGGGCGCGCGAGGGGGCAGAGAGTCCCCCGGTCTTATGAGGGGTTTTGATGCCATCTGACCCCGCAATAAAGCAGAGTTCTTGGCGAGGAAAACTGCAGCATATCCGGCAGTGACACTGTCTACCTGAAGCCGAGCATAGTATGCTGGAGTAGGTACACGACTAAACATTCTGCAACACCATTGAGCTGGCCAAATTAGTGAATTATATGAGTGCTGTCTGGACAAAAATGATACCTCAAGTGAAACTTTGCAAAATCTACAGATGGAACTTAGAAGCCTACCAATTCATGCACTTGCAGTTTCTTGGTTGAAATGTGGTCAGCAAGTTGCAGTGTCTGGATTGAAATGTTGTCAAGAAGTTAGTACATCAATGGTGTTTCTTCCCCTCTTCAACAGGGGAAAAGGAGGAAAAATAAATGGATTACATATTGGATCTTTCTGTAGTGGGCTGACTCGTCAAGTGATGTGCTAACTAGTTAAGCACGGTTCACCTTCACCTAAAGAAATAAGGAAAATACAAGAAAATTTTGCTCAGTGGTGCCTAGGTTTATGGCCCCTTGGACCGTAGTAATCCTCATGGATCTCAGGCAGCCTGTGGTATACTCTATCTTTCTCCTCAGAAATGATTCTGTCCATTTCACGTGATGGTTCACCATCAGCCTTTACTACCCCTTTCTCCCCTGATTTCTGTAATCAAGGAATGCACATTAGTTAGCATCTGCAGAAAGAATCATTGCACAGTGTGTACCAAACTCTCAAAATGCCAATCTAAGCACTTACATTGACTATCTGGTTGCTGAATGCTGCATGACTCTCTGTATCCAACCGAATGCCCTGAACCGTTGCCACCATCAGCAGCACAACCAGGACAGCCGTAACCAATGGCAAGGAGGTCTTCATTTGATCCCTGTGTAAGAATCTTGGAAGAGTTCGGAGACGAGTACTTTAGCTCAGATGGAATGGAACAGTGAGAAGCTATGGACTTGGCTGCTTGAACCATTTGACCTTGACATCATATATATACATCCTAGCTTCAGACCACCATCCTGGTCCCATCCAGTGATTGGTGTACTCATGTCTGCAACGAAGGGGTTATCTGAAGTACCAATGCAGAATGTGACCATAGTTTATGTTATCTTTGCCACACTTTAGAGAAGTATGTCGGCCCAAGATCAGGACCATGTTTAGGCCATTGACCCCTGGATTAGGTGCCAATGCCATACTTGGAAGTACCAAATGGAATTAAGAATTTTGTCAAGTACTCTACTTGGTCTCAGGTACAATATACATCTGCTCCTGGAAAGTTGCTTGCATGTCTCTCAAGAAATGTACAGGAGTGCGTATATTTGTTCGCGCATTCCTCCAAAAAGTGTACACAAACTAGTTGAATTGGGTTAGTTTACTGGCATGCAAAAAAGATTGGATTAGTTTATGTACATACATCCAACACTAGTCAGACGAAAAGGGCCAGTGCGTGTCTAATTTGGCATTGTTATTCCTAATCTTATCAGACATTAGTTTGCTCGTTTGCATTTGTTCAGCTCCATTTTTTTTTTGAGACCTGGAAGCTGAATAATAATGAGACAAGAACCACAGAAAAGATGAATCAATTGGCGACAAATTTCACTCAATGAAGTGTATGTTACATGATCAACTTTCAACTACACTGCTAGGCACCGACAATTTTATTTACAGAGAACAAGAGGGAAAGGTATGATTAAGTGAGCCCGGACGCTCACAGCTTCTTTCCCAGGCCTTGCCTAGTTCCAGCCGCTTAGAATTCCTCACGGGTGAGGGCTCACGTTTGTTGGTTTAATTGCCAACAAGAATAATAACAGATGTCTCAACAATGGGTAACAACAATGGAGTGCCGAGATGGCTACGTAAAAGTACAACTCGGCAATGCGACATAGTACCTGATCGCAACAAGAATGCCATTACTGGCTTCCCAGGAGCATCCTGAGGCTATTAAGCCCTTCAGCCGATATGCTCCGCGCCACCCTGCCGGGCCGGTTCACTCTGATCTGAGGAGGGGACTCAAGGTGGAAAGAAACCAACACTGCGGTTAAGTTGTCAGTGGCCCCCCGCCTTATTGCCTCCTCAGTGATTTCCTTGCAGCATAGCTTCACATCGTTGTGCTCTTGGAGACGCTTCCGTGCAAAGTCCACAGCGTTTTGGTTTGAGAAGACATCCCAGATTCCGTCGCTGCCAATTATCAAGAACTCGTCCTCCTTTGTCAGTGTGATCATCTTGAGCTCTGGTTCAGCACTCAGGGGGCCTCCTGGTTCGGCGACTTCTTTCATGCCCTCAAGATGCCAGTCACCGAGTGCCCTAGTGACTCCTAACAAACCATTCAGGTAACCGTCATCCACATAGCCACCGAGTGATTCTATGCGCAGTTTTTCACTGAGGCTGCAAGGCCTGTGGTCCATGGACATTTCAATTGCAGTGCCACACCGGGAAAGAACTGCCCTACAGTCACCAGCATTAGCAACCAGAAGTGACCTGCACTAGACATGATAATAATTAGTATCGGTCATATATAAGGTTTGTTGACAAGTGCAGTGAAATTTACAGGTATCAAATAATAGCAAAAGGTTAAGAGAGAGAAATGAGATGACCTCACATTGGAGGAGGTTCACAATTTTATGCCTTTAGAGTTATATCTCTAGGAATGGATAAAGATATAAACTTCATATGCTTGTGATGAAGATTTAAAACATGCAGAATCCTCTAGTATACAATAGTTACAGAACATGAATGGTACTTGCTCTGTGCAACCCAGAAGTCAGACTGAATAGGCAAAAAAAAGGTAGAAAGTTGAAACTAGAATGAACTCCATAGTGTCAGTTGTATATGGTGCATTTTAAATTTTTCATTGTATTTCCATATAAAAAAACATCCCTGTTTTCCATTCCATTTAATAATGCTGAACAATGAAGTTTTCTGAGGAAACCAAGTCTATTACAGGTATTATAGCTCATGGTATTGATGACCGACTCAAATAAAGATGCTATTTAAAGATGGAGAACCACAGTGCTGTGTGTCAGAAAAGTACCTTCCGAAAATCATTGCTGTAAGTGCCGTTGTGCCAGAAGACAGTGCTGTGTGGTGGGAGCATGTTTCAGCAAACTGACTATCAGTTTGCATAAAGGATCTCCTTACTACTTTCTCAAGCTCCAGAGGAAAACCAGCATCTTCCACAATGACCCTTGGTAAATTATCACGAACAAAATGGGCAGCATCTTTTCCACCATGCCCATCAAAGACCTAATAGTTGAAATGAAGCAAAAACTTACATTACAGAAGCATATTATTTTCATGATTCATACAAATGCGGCACAGCTAAAATGATAAACCAATGGCATTCCTTAATCCATACTGTTAATAAAAATTGAACTCGCCCCACAAGTGCTACAGTAAAGTCATTATACTTAGCACTCTGCTATGCACAACATTCTGTATATGAACTACGTGCAAAAGTTTATTGGTGGCAAGTGGATAGCTTTTTAGGATGCAGGTCATGTGTTTGTACACATTTATACAAGTTGGTTAGTACATGAAGTACCTCCGTTATACCTAAATAATTTACCAAGACAACGAAATTGTATACTTCGCGATGAAGCAGGCTCGTTTCGCAATTGGAAAAATCCATGTAGTTTGTTTATCTTCTGGTATTGCACTGAGTCTATGGTCATATGATAAAGTATAGCAGTAAACCCCCTCAATGTTCTACTACTAGATGTAACATGCAATTCAGATCAAATCTGCCATGCAGTTGTCCTTTCTATATGGGACATTCTAGTCATTGGCGGAACCACCGGTGGGTCAAGGGGGCCGGGCTGGCGCCCCCTACCTCTGGCCGGAGTCTCCATCTCCCTCACCACTCTTTCAGCATCCTGCAAAGCACATGCATACCATGCATTCACTTCGAACAAAGAAGCAGCCCAATGCGAGGAAATCCGGCCAGTTCTGAATACTAGTTCGACCCAAACAAAAGATGTCCGGTTACAAAGAGGCAAGAGGGATTGAGGAGAAGGTAGGCTCAGAAGCTCAGTTGGCCTAGCTCGCCTTAGATTTTTTTTTTATTTTGGTTTCTTTGAGAGTTAAAATAAACTGAACGGTTTCTTAAAGTGAATTCTTCACATAGTTTTTCGAGCTCAAAATCATTCACGTCAGCGTCTCCATCGTCTGCTACCGTATTGAAAAGTATAGATATATAAAAACCATTAGCCATAATCAAAAGCCATCGATCATAGTCTAAAAGAACAGGGCATTGCTTCTACGTTGTTTGTCTTCTTCAACCTTTGCCTGCCAGTGCTCAGCAACCTCAACATCACATGAGCGCCTATTGGAGCTTGGGGGTACCGAGGCCCTTACGGCTAATCTTGCCCTATTTCTGGGTCCGCCCCTGCGCGTAGCTCTTGACGAGCACGTTTAGCGATTGCGTGTTCGGCATGACCCCTTCCTTGAGCATTTGCCTGAAGAGCGTGGAGATGGTGTCCATGCACATGTAGTGGACCATGGTGTCGCTGCCCCCACGCGATAGCAGCGCAATGAAGAACATGTGGTAGGTGTCCGCGGAGGGCCGCACGGCGGGGTTAGCGTGATTGTTGGTCATGTCTCACTAGCTCTTCTTAAAATCTGGCTCTAGATCCGCCACTGATTCTAGTCTCTCTAAAACTTTCAATTATGCACTAATTGTAAATTTGAATAGATCTTGTTTCTCGGCCAAATCAGGAAAAAAAACTAAAAAGAATAAGCAAGTACTTACCCCGTAAAAGGAAATAGCTTCAGTATCTGCTGATGGATAACCAAAATGCTTAGCTAGGTCAGCAATGCACACATAGGTATCTTCCATGTATTGCCGACTACCAATATCTGACCAATCCCCTGATCGAATAATTGGAATGAAATTGCCAAACTTGTTCTGCTTGAAATCAGCAGCTGTTGTGTTCTCGCAAACACTCTCCATCTGTGTGTTCAAAGAAAATGATTAGTGCACGGTATAAAGATAATGAATGCAGTAATAATACATTCAAGCCATAAATTTCGTGCTGGAAAATAATAGACTAATAGGAAACAACTCTGGTGAAAAAAAAGGCAGCAATACTTTGTTTACTAACTTTTTAATGAAAAAATACTTGCTTACTAATAACAGGCCTAGGCAAGCAAGTTAATCCAAACAACATGAGATGATGACCAAGTAACCTGACCATAACTAGCATTAGCCAATTTGTGTAGACCATCCTGATATTAATAGCAAACTGCAATACTTAATTCGTTATAAATGATTAAATGCCATATTTGAAATGTGCCTATCATATCTACTTTAGTTTCAATAACTCAGAAGTTACTGCAAGATAGGAAATAGACATAAGTTGTAGTAAACCATCTAGTTTAACTAATGAATGTTCAACTCAGTAGGATCAATAAGCAACCGACTGTTTCTACTGAGTACGAATGACCAAAATAGCAAAAATGTAACACGAGATAAACAGACTAGAAATGACCAGGGACATCCTGACGAGACAAGAAAAAGATCTAGCTGTTACTGTCTGCTGATTGAATAAGCATAACGTATAGACAAATAGATAAATCACCGAAATTACATGCTTGAGCACTATTCCACAGCGCAAATTAATGCTCGGAACAACCACTACCTACCTAACAGGAAAAGAAACCCTCACACCCATGACAGGAACACTAACAATCCAACTATCTCGCTAGCCATCGATGATAAAAAAAAAAACCTAGCAGTTCCTATCACTGATATAATGTCAAGCGCTTCAAAGTTATGTTCACCGAAATTACATGGATCACTCCAGGAAAAATATGTCCTTCAATGAGAACAGCATTAAAACCACGTGTTTTCTCTCACTTCAGTATTAGAGGGAAATCAAGTACCATGTGTACTAATTCTTTTTCCTGCTCTAAAGAAAGTACTGCTTTTTCCTGTTTGCCGGGCACAACAGTCTGAAATTAGTACCTCACTGTCACATTACATAACATCACAATGTGAGCAAGCAAACGGTTGGACACTGCGAGTATGTTCAGTACGATTTCAGAATACTGACGAACAATGCAATGGATAGACAAAGAACAACATGTCACTACTCACCATGAAACTCCTTCCGAACATTACAACTATAATGCAAATTACTTTACTCCGTCCTGTGGAATCATTCAAAGCACCTTCTGCTTCACACCTTCACTAGCAATAAGTAACTAAGGAAAAAATCTCTCACAGTCTTCCAGATTTCAAGAAACGGGAAGAAAGGGACAAACTAGAGGCGTGTGCACAAATCAAACACAACCTGGTTGCTTCCTTCTCAATCCATCCTCCATTCCATGATGAAAGAGAACTCGAATGAACCAACCAACAGAAAAGCATCAAATTCACAAACACATCGAAAGATTCATCTACACTACGAAATAACTGTCCCCAGAATCGAATCTTTCTGCAGAGAGAGAGAGAGAGAGAGAGAGAGAGAGAGAGAGAGGGGTACCCACATGAGGCAAGGAGAATTCGTCGGGTTTCTCGACCCCGGCCTCTCCGAAATCGAGCCTTTCCGCGTCCTCCATCTCCTCCACGCACATGGCGGCGCCGGACAGGCCTGCCTCGGGCGTTCTTGGCACAGAACTAGCACAGCTGGTGCTCTGCTGGTAGGAAGAACACAAACACGAGGGCAAGAAGGGAGAGAGAGACCAAGTTAGGAGGGAGAAGAATAATAGGAGTTGGAGGAGGGGAGAGAGAGAGAGAGAGAGAAAGAAAGAGGAATCCGAGGAGGAGAGCAATAGGGAGGATTCTTTTGGGAATATCTGTGGAGAAAAATCCTTCGGAAAAAGGGCAGCTTGAGGTAGTTATTCTTTGGAGCTCGATTTTTTTAGGGAGAGCGGCGAGGAGAGAGAAACTAGTACTCGTATTTAAGTTAAGGAGGAAGAAAGGCACGTGGTTCACGAGCGTCAGATGTGACGTGTTTGGGCTTTGGGCCTTTCCGGTGTGGATTTTATTTCTATACATTTATTTTCTACATTTCTATTCTCCTCGGTCACAGAAACTTATTATTTTCGAAGTCGGCATCATTCATAAAATACAATTTTAATTACTAATTTATGTTATAATATATTTATAAAATTTAATAAAATTATAACACTATAAAAGTATTTTTTGAGATAAATCTAAACATATGATTTCTATTTACGAAATCTAAATATTTAAAAAGATAATGATTGTTAAAGTTTTAAAATTTTAACTATATATATCTTAAAAAGCGAAATGTACTTATGATCAGAGAGAGTATTGCCTTGCCGGTATGAACGAGCAAATCTTAATTGTTGTCTTTTAGCAGCCATCTGCTGCTACGCATTCAATTTTTGTGTACAACGTGTGTACTACATTTGGTTGGATGGGAGTGAGAGGAGTTGCCAAGTACATTTGGTTGAACAGTAGTGAGAAGAGTTACCAGAAACTAAAATCATTTTGTTGTACGTATGTACTACAAAAGTTATTGTATTCGTATTTGCCTTAACAACCACCGCTGAATGTTCAAAATTACCTTATAGAGTGGTTGGGAATCAAATTAGCTCCGAGCTCGTCTAGTGGCTTGTTTGTCAACTCAATTAGTTCCTTCACCCCCAGTTTTAGGGCTCATTATTGCCTATATTGTGTGCCCTTACCTCTACCACTGTGTCCGCAAAAACTTTGATCTAGAAGAAAACACACATATCGCAAATAAACTAAGGAAACATAGAAGAATTTTTGAATTTCTCTATTATCTTATTTGTTTCCATTTTCTTACTTTTTTTTACAAAAATTGGTTACAAGCCTTCTCAATATATAGGCTAATAATCTCCTACTAGTATACGTATTCGGACTTTAAGTTGGGTACAACTTCAATTTGAGTTACATATGAAGACGGACTTTACTACGTCTTGAACTCTAAGTCAAGATTAGTGCTCGAGATGCCAGAGAGGCAGAGATTGTCTAATGTGCACCGGACTGTGTAACGCCGCGGAGCTACTGTCCCACCAAGTATGGACATGGTGTTCTTCCCGGATACGTATCAACGTTTGTACGCGCATCCGATATAAGAACACTTCAATCCCTCGTATCAAACCTGTAGATCGAGGATCAAAACACTTTTAGATTTCTGCTTCTGTATCGCAGGAGATGGGAGATGCGATGAGGAGGCGGTCACGGCCAACGGCGTTCGAGTGCGACGATAGCGGCAGTAGCGACCGCTGGCGGCCGGAGCGCACGCCTTCACCATCGCCGTATCGGGAGTCATCACCTTCGCCTACGCCACCGTCGGCGCACGGGCGAATGTCCCTGACGCCGTCTCCACGGCCGACGTGGCGCCGCCGCCGGGAGCAGTCGCCAACCGACGCGCGAGAGAGATGGCCATCTCCGCTGCTGAGATGGAGTGAGGGGAAGGTAGGCTTTTTTGCAGTTGCCAGGAGGACGGGCAGGCTGGCCGGGAGGACACGTCCACCGTTGCCTTCTCCGCAGTTAACGGGGATGGAGCCCGAGCCGTCGGTTCCCACCCGGCCACGCGTGTCGTGGCCGAGTCCATCGCCGGAGCCGGCCGAACAACCCGCTTCGCCTACGCGTACAGATCGACGCCCCCACCGAGACCGAAAGACCAAGAAGTCGCTTTACCTGGTCATGCCAGACGGCCACGGCGCCTTCTCCGGCTACGCCGTGCACCGCATCGACTTGGCGCACTCCCGCCGTGGCATCTCGACCTCCGCCGAAGAACTCGCCGAGCCCCCCGTCGCCCGCTTCCAGGCTGCTGAGGGTATGAACTTTGTACAGGTGGGCTCGAAGATCGTGGGTGTCAGTGGCAAAGAAGCCGGCGCCGACAAAGCAGAAAGCGTCATCATCGACGCCGGTTCGTGGGAAGTGTCCGCCGGCCCCCCGCCATTCTCCGTCAAGTATGGCCTTGTCGAGTTCGCCGGCAAGATTTACTACATGGATATGTTCACCAAGGATCCCAAGTGCGAGGTCCTTGACCTGGCGAGCGCCGACGCGTCCTGGTCCCCCCTGCCACGGCCTCCATTCAGCGGCCGCATCTTGTCGCTCGCCTCGCACCCATCTCGCCGCAGCCTCTTTGTCTCGACGGAGGAGAACGAAACCTACCGCTTCTACGGCGACGGCCGGGGCGACGCGGCCTGGGTGAAGCTGCCCTGCTCGGTGCCGCTGCCGTTCGACGAGAACTCCGTGTACTCCAAGGACCACGACCTGTGGTTCCAGATGTCGCAGAGGGATGGGCGCCTCCGCGCGCACGACCTCGACGTCCTGGGCACAGAGCCCGTGCTTGAGTGCGAGACGTACCGGCTATCGGATCCCATACCGGTCACCACGCCGAGCTCGCGCGGCGTGTCGGGGTGCAGCACCAAGCTGATCTACCTGGGGAGCGGCAAGTTCTGCGTCGTGCAAGCCGCCGCCGAGAGCCGCCGCGCGGAAGCCGACAGCGTCGTGATAACCGTGACTGTTTTCAAGGTGCTCGATTCCAAGAAGCAGGTGAAGCACGAGTTGGCGCGCGGGGAGCGCAGGATGAACGTGAGATGGGTGACCACGGAGTTGCAGCGCGCGTGCACGGAAGCCTTTGAGTCTGGCCGTTGGCGCCGGCAGCTGTGCCGGGTGAACCTATGGAGCCGCCAGTACGTCGTGCGCGGTGGCGCCGGGCGGCCGCGTGGCCCACGTCTCGCGGCAGCACTTTGGATGTGAAGCAGCGCCGCGAACCGAAAGGCCCTGCCGAGCCAAGCCCTTCAGTTCGGTACTGCAGCCAAGCTTTACATGTTACTACTACTTTTTTTTTTTGGAAAGATCCGGAAAACCGGGTTATAAACAGTACGGACGCCTAGACTAGGCTTAGCAGATACATGTTACTACTTGAAAATTAGATATGGCTACGGTTTATGGTTTTTGATTAAAATTTTTGAATTTTAGCTGTTTGTGACAGAAATTATGGAGGAGATACTCACTTGCGATTTTAGTCGATACAGATATTCGACTTTTAACGAGTACTACAATTAACTTATAGATTATATCTTAAGAAAATACTCCGTTTAAGAATTAGATATTGTAGCAAAAGTCAAAAGCCGCTTTTAAAAACTATTAAAGAGCAGATCCATATCCTGGAGGTTTTATAGTTATTTTATTTCCTTTGTTACCTTAGTTCACCATTGCTGATTCTCAGAGTTCACATCTATTTTTGTTTGCTCATAGCTCAGGTGGCCTTTCCTGTTTGTGCCGATGTGGACACAGGTTTGGTATTCGGCGGACTTCATTTTCTCCATGGGATCGGGGTCTCCCGTCAGTCCCGTGTCGTGGGCGTAGCGTACTCGTTGATAGGATAGCGCGGTGGGTCGGTGAGTTGGTTAGACGGTTGCGTTGCGCGCGCCATTGCGAGTTGGGGAGACCGTTCAGTCGGACTAGGCGGCCGCGGCTGTAGCTTAAAACGCATACATCCAAGATGCTTACTTTGGATAGTTAGGGCATTGGCTATGGAGTTGCTACTAAGGAATAGGGACCGTAACGACGATGGAAGTCCAACCAAGGATGAAATACTACTATCATTCCGCTGATTTCCAGATAGGTCAAGAATTTGTAATTTGTGAAAATTAGACCATACTTCAAAGCCTGCATAAAAGGGAAATATACCATGAATATTAACTAGTCAATAAATCAAAGAAGACTCAATGCAATACAAAGTCTAAACAAAAGAAAGATGTCAAAATAAACATTTCACCTAAGACAATCTCTGAACTGCACTCTCTTTTAGTGGGAGCTGGGATCACACGGTCGCAGGCTTGCAGGCTCCGACGCCCGTGCAACCAACTTCACCGGCGAGTGGGCCAGACGCTTCGACGACCTGACCCATGTGAAGTTCAGCCCATGCTTCCTCTGGTTCAAACTCGCGACGCGCTTTTGTAGTTTCGTTCTCGTCCGCGGTATTGACGTAGATGTCCCGGTAGAAACTTTCAGGCAAGCCGTCTTCGTTGAAGACCACGGAGCCGTCGTGGTCGTGGCAGATCTCGATGGGGCCGCGCAGGCGGATGCACAGGGCGGAGGGATCCGGGGGATCCGTGAGGCGCGCCAGGAGCGTTATGCCCCTCACCAGCGAGTCGACGTCTTCCTCGGACGCGTAGTGGCATGTGCGGATGTAGGGCTTCCTGTCCGTACACTTGATGGTTGCCCACTCTTGACTCTTTCTCGACGGCCTCCTTGTCGAGGCGCACGACTCTTTCCAGCACGACCCAGGAAGGCAAACGTCGGGCCGTCGCCATGGCTGAATCCTCGAAGGTGTTGGTGGACCAGGGCAGGAGACAGAGTTGATGGAGAACGAGCTCGGTGAGGACACAGCTCCTTTTAACTCGCCGGATGATCCAAGTAGAGAAGGAAGAGCGATCGGTGATTCGTTAGAAGCGGGGTGACGCGGATCGTAGGACTAGTGGACGGTGGATGTGTAGCTCCAACGAACACACGGGGAGAAGAACGCGTGGATTCGGTGGCTCTTGTTCGCTTCGTCTCCGCTCCTCGGTTCCCCACGAAGAGCCTCTCCTGCCCCGTAACCCTAACAGCCACCGCCTTCCGCCCGAGCCCTAGCCTTCCACCTTGCACCGGCGTGGCCTCCACCTTCCACCTTCACACGCGCGCGCCTCTTCCCTTCTTCCTCCCGAAGCCACTGTGCACGCGTCGCCTCCCTCGCGCATGGAGTTGCGGCGCCACTCCATCATCACCCGAAATCATTCCTGTACAGCCGGCCCCACTTGCCAGCCACTCATCTCTGCGCCTCCCCTCGCTCAACGCGCCGGCGCTTGCGCACAGCTCCCGCCACCGCTACAGCTCACCTGCTTCGCGCGGTTTCTCTTCTCACAGGGTCAATGAGCCGTACCCTTGGGCAGAGCAGCAACGCCAGCTCCTCCTCACAGACCCCTGCGCCACTGCGGTGCACTCCCCCTCTCCCCGCTTAGCGTGAACCCGACGCCACCGGCGAAATATCTCGCGAGGAACCGACTTATACACGGTATAAAGCCCAATTAGCAGTTCCTTGAGGCTCCTAGCACCTTCACAAACCCACTCCTCCAACCGATTGAGCTCGTGTCGCCCCCGTCGCCCGCAATCAGAGCCCCTGAGCCGGTGAACCCTAAAGCTCAATCTCTTAATCTACTCAATTATTTTTCGATTCAACGCTCTCACATGATCCTTGTTATCTCTGGAATACAATGGTGCAACTGCTGGAGCTCGAGCATCAAGCTAAGGCCGTGGCAATCGAAGTCGCCATCGGCCGAAGGATCCTCACCGTGGCCAGCTCGCCTGAGTTTCCCCCGAGCTGCGCCGTCACTTCCACTAGCTTCCTAGTGTCCCGTAGATGGTAAAAACCTAGCCAATAAGACTCAAACCTCACCGGACCTCCTTAGCGCCGCCGCGAAGGTCACGGTCTTCCCGGCCGCCGCTAGCCACTGTCACCCACTCCCCCACCCGCCCAAGTACCAAAATGGATTCCTATGTCCAAGACCTAACCTCTGTGAAACCCATTCCACTCCTGGTGCTCGGACGCCGCCGCTTCGCCGGATAGGGCGGACTCTGTTTTGCTGTCCCGGGAGCCGTCCGGAGGTTGAAGACGACCTCCCGGGGGGCGACGTGGGTGTATCTCGGCCGCTGGTGCCGCTTCCATCCGACCATCCACGTCTGTTAAAATCTCAGCCACTGATCCTTCACCGCCTCGGTGACGAGCGCGTGAGCGATGGGCTTCGCCCGCATGCGCGCGTGGGCTGCGGCCTGCTCGGCCGAGCGCTCGGGCCGGGCCGACAGCCGGTTACCGTGCGGGAGAAGAGGTCGGCCGGGCCGCACTGTTGCTCGGGCCGAGCCCAACACTGTGCAACACTGTTCATGTATTTTAGAAAATCCGAAACAATCCCCGAAAAATCCAAAAAGTTCCAAAAATACCCCATTTTGACCAATGCAATATTCTGAATTCAGATATAAGCTCCATTTCCCTAAATTTAATTTTTATAAATCTAAATTTCCCCTTTCCATACCATTAGTTTTATAAGTTCCAAATTTCCATAAATTCAAGTTCCACAAAATCCAAATATCTCCTTCCACCAAAAATCACTCCCAAATATCTCTAAAATGTTTATTTGAGACTTTATGCAATTTACTCCTTTTTAATTAGATTATTTTTCTAGCTTGATTAGAATCAAGTTTGGACTTATGTTGTTATTTTATGTGTTTACGCTAGCTTCCGACGCCTCCGAGGTCGCAGTTTCCGAGCAAGAACTAGTTGCACAAATCTACGACATAGTTGAAATCCCTAATCAGCAAGGCAAGTTACATGTTTTTGATCATATTGGACCCCATGATATTTACATTATTTATTTAATGTATTTTTATTATGGATAGTTGTGAAATGTTATTTGCGTAAAATAAAATGTTTAGAATGGCATGCTATCTAGATAATCCTACCACTGAAACATGCCCTGTTTTGATTGATGGCCATATTCACCTTGACAACCATAGTAAGAAATAAAATATGGTATAAATAGTATAGAAGTATCTCATTCAACATTGTATACTAATAAGGATTTTGGCTGCGGGCTGGTAGATTTGAAAAACCCGGAGCTAGGGTAGGGTGTTATGGGACACCGTACCCTAGGGCTGGCGCGCACAGAATCTAGGGTAAGGAGGTTGGGGTTTCCGAGTTGCGAATTTAGCCCAACGCTTTATCCTAGGGTTGGACTTCGGGTGGAGGGGTGTGGTACTCCGGGTAACGGAGTTAGTCCATCGCTTTACCCGAGGATGGAGGCTGGTTTGGTTTGGTGGTGGTGAGTGCTGTTGAGCACAGAAGAAGCTGTGGTTGAGTGCCTCAGGTGAAAAATATAAGGGCAAGAACCTTGTGCTAAATAACAGACATAGTGATCGCTCAAACCACAGGAGTTAACTTGTCAACACTGGTTTAGTAGCTGCTCAGTTTGATTGAAACTCTATAGGTTGAGATGACAGGATGACAGGGAGTTAGGTATGCCGCTGGATACCTAACAACGGTAGTGTTCACTTAAAACGGCAGAGGAGTTTGTTTTAGTTTGTGGCCGTGAGTGAGTGATGCTATCAGGTAGAGTCTATATAGAGAATTGAGCAGTGAACCAACCTGGCTTTCTTAACTCTGTCGCGGGAGTTAAGGGATCGTGTGGGTAAAGTTGAGCAGCTCTGCAGAGTGAAATAAATGGTATTCGAATACGCTGTGCTTCCGGTTAATGAAGCTGTGTTAATTGGGTGATTCCAAGAATGAGGCATAAGTAGGATTTGTGAGTATTTTAATCTGGTTAATGATGAACTTTATCTGATAATGAAAAACCCCTGATCTTAAGGAGCAAATGTTTTAAACTTTCTTTGTTTGCAAATAAAACTGCATCCACCCAGTGTAATAAAATCAATATATTCCCATCCGTTGAATATCCTTGCAATTAGTAAAGTAGGGTTTACCCCTGTAACTTGCTGGGTACGGTGGTACTCATTACTTGCTAAACAAAATTTTCAGAAGACCAAGGTTACTCTGATGAGCCTATGGAAGAAGAAGCTCCTAATGAACCAATCTGTTCTGATGATGATTGGTATTAGGTTTCAATCTATGCTTAGGCCACTCGATCTTTTGTGATGTATTATAGTTTGTGGGTTCTGGTGCTCGCTATGTAAAATGAGTGACAATCTATATTGTAATAAAGTTGGATCTTTTGTGTAAGCTTGTACTGTTGTGATCATCGCTCATGCTATGGGACTTCGTAACTGTTCATTCCGTACGGTTACGGGGTTCCGTACCGTCCCCAGAAATGGGGGCGTTACAGTGTAGCGGCGGCGCGTGAACCACCATCTTGTGGCCGCCGGTGCCGGATCTGGAGGCCCCGTAGCTGGCCTGCCTCTCGTCGGTGACCATGAGCCAGGAGAGGACGGCGCCTCGGCGGTGACGGAAGCGGGTGGTGGGGAGGAGGAGCAGGGGCAAAGCCAGCATTATGGCATTGGGGTCCTGTGACACCAATGTGGCCTAGTAGTGCACTGAGTAGCTCATGTATTTTTTGTAGGTGAACCCAATAACATAAATCAAGTGAACCCAGTCCAGGCCACAGCAGCTCTCATTACCCATCAGCCCAAGGCATGAAGCCATTTCTTCCAGCCGACAGCCCAAGACCCCTAGTCCAGGCGTCCAGCACATGCATCAGCCATCAATTGAGCTCCCTCTATCCCTCATCACTTGACCTAACCTGCTAACCAGCCTCGCCTCTGGTAGAAACCAGCGCTGTGGCGGCGGCGAGAAGCCAAGAAGCAGGTCGCAAGCTGATCGCCCAATCTCTTTTGTTTTTTCAGCTCTTGTTCTTCCGAAGTTCCGATTGCAGTATAGTTTCGAAGTTCTGGACTGGGAGGTAGTTACTGAGGCTTAGTTCATCTTTTTTTGTTGTACGTCCTCTTTGGTAGTTGTTGTAGGGGTAGCCCCCACCTAATCCCAGCAGGCCTGGTAGAAGGTTATAAGGCCTAGAATAGGCCATGTGTAATGACATAAGTGCCCCTGAGGGGGATACTCAGATGTAAGGATATAATTGTAAAAGCACTCCCCATGTATATATATATGGAGCACAGGTCATGGGGGAACCCAAGCCATCATTGTCACTTTCTCCCAACTCTCCACTGCCATCTCTCTCTGTTTGGTCTGTAGCCACAATAGTTGGCGCCGTCCGTGGGGAGGACAGGAGCAAGCTCGAAGTCCGAAGAAGGATGGCACCGAAAAAAGCTTCGTCGGCGGCGGCGAAGGGAAAAAAGGCGGCTGGGCCGGAGCGTCGCATGGGTACTAGGGCTTCGGCGTCGGCTGTTGCGGGCGCGGGCGACGAAGCAGGCGCGGTGGTCGAGGACATCGGCGCTCGCGCTGTGACGACCAACCCCGTCACCGGCGTTGTGACCGCCACTGGCGCTGCGACGACCGACCCCGCCACCGGCATTGCGACGACCGACCCCGCCACCGGCACTGCGACGACCGACCCCGCCACCGGCGCCGCGACGACCGACCCCATTACCGGCGCTGCGACGACCGACCCTGCCACCGGCGCTGCGACGACCAACCTCGTTACCGGTGCTGCAACGACCGACCCCGCCACCGGCGCTGCGACAACCAATCTCGCCGCCCTTGCCGCAACGCTTACTGTAGCGCAGACCGGGCGGTTGGAGGTAGTTACAACAGAGCGGTCGGCAGCTCGGGGGCTCGTGAGGCGATCGTACCTATGCCGACCCGTCCGCTGGGCGCGCCGGCGGCCCCGCCCACGCAGGCGATGGAGAGCGCCCTGCTGGCAGCCCTCCAAGCATTCCAGCAGGAGCTAGGGGATCTTCGTGGGGCTGTCCGAGACATACAAGAGGCTCGGAGCCAGCAGGCCGCGCCGGTGGTCGCGCCAGAGCCCACGCCGGAAAGGGCGGACAGCCGAGACGCCCCCACATCCGGTCGCGTGCCGCTGCGACGCGTCGATCCAGAGTCCCCGCTTTCGGCAGGACTGCAGCAGGCGGCGTGGCCTGAAGATTTCAAGTTCCCTAGTGTCATCGAGTCGTACAAAGGTGATACGGACCCCCGCGAGTTCGTGCGCGTGTATGAAACCACAATCGAAGCCGCGGGGCGGAGATGACACCACAAAGGCGAAGGGCCTCCCCCTCGCGTTGCAAGGAGTGGCGCTCTCCTGATTTTTTACCATAGAGCCAAACTCCATCTACGCGTGGGAGCAGCTTCGCGACCGCCTCCACAACAACTTTCAAGGAAACTATGTTGAGCGGGTCGACGCAGATCAGCTTTTCGCCGTGAAGCAGAAACCTTCGGAGAAGCTCCGAGACTACTTCAAGTGCTTCGCAAAGATACGATGCCAAGTCAAGGATGTCAACGAAACCACCGTTGTCAATGCAGCCATACAGGGCCTCCGCCCGGGCCCCATGGCTGAGTACAATGCAAGGAAGCCAATCAAGACAGTTACGAAGCTCTTCGACAAAATGGAGGAATACGCCAGGGCGGAAGAGGACGCACGACGAAGGCAAGGTGACGACTCCGACACCAACCAGGCCGATGGCTCGGCGAAAACCGAAGACTCGCCGAGGGACAGCTCTGCGAGGGGAAAGCGCAAACAGGAGTCGTCAAAGGACGCGCCTGAACGCAAGGACGCCCCGCACAGGGAGACGTCCGATAGGCCCAGGCGCGGCCAGCAGAAGTCGCGGCGAGGTCGGCAGGTCTTCGATATCGAAGGTGGCTCCAAAGAAACCGCCCCCGCGGGTCGGGGCGGTCGGGGGCGCCGAGGTCGGGGGCGCGGCCGTGGCCGGGGCCGCGACGATAAAGGCCGTGGAGATTATGACGACCAACACCAGGGGCTGTGGTGCGCAGTCCACGGTCGCGGCAACCACGACACGCGCACGTGCACCTCTATTGCGGCGCTCCGCGAGAGCATCACCAGGCACAGGAGCCTGGAGGCACGCCCGCCCGTCGTGGCCCACGTACAGCACCCATACGAAGCCCCCGCGCACATCCAAGTACAAGGGGCACAGCTCCACGAGGGCCCTCTGCGAATTCAGGCCCATGTGCAGTAGTCTCGGGAGGGTCTCCTGCAACTGCAGGCCCTGGAGGCCGCCCACCACAGGGTTATTAACGTCATCTCCGGGGGCTCCTCACTGGGGTTCGCCTCGGCACGGCAGCGGAAGGCCTACGTACGGAGGCTACATCACGTGGCGGCGTACCCAGCGCAGGCACCGCCGGACTGGGCACAGCACGAGGTCACATTCACACCCGCCGACGCCCAAGGCGTGGAACTTCCTCACCACGACCCCCTGGTCGTCCGGGTCATTATAGCGGGATGCGACGTGGGACGTGCCCTCGTTGACGGTGGCAGCTCCGCGAACATCCAGTTCGCGGCAGCCTTCGACCAGATGGGGATTCCCCGAAGCCGCCTCAGCCCGTCGGGAGTCCCGCTGCAAGGATTCGGAGGACAACCTCTACGGGCGCTTGGCCAAATATGCCTTCAGGTCTCCTTCGACCAGGGCGACAATGAAAGGGTCGAAGATGCCACGTTCGACGTCGTCGATCTCCCATACCCTTACAATGCCATACTAGGGCGTCCAATTCTTAACTCCTTCGGGGCGGTATCGCATCACGACTATTTATGCATGAAGCTCCCGGGGCCGCGGGCCATCATTACCGTTCGAGGCGACCAGGACATGGCCCGGCGCATCGAGCATGGCGCTAGATATCCCCGTCGCGGCGGTCAGCGGCACACTTAGGGTCGGCACCGCAGCGCGGGGGCCCACGGCGTCATCCGGCGACGGCTTGGCAAGCCCTACGGATAGTACCATCACTAGAGGCTCCGGCCGCGCCGAACACAAATGGTCAGTACCTCTGTCATATGTAATCGCTCACCCGCGCAAACGGGAATGTAATAAAATTCCGTTTGCCGCCAACCTGTTATCATCATGCAAAAATACACGGCGAGAGTGCGCGAAGGCTTCGCCTACGCGTGCCCTTCCGGAGTATAAACCAAAGACGGACGTTCGCGTGTGCACTCTCCGTAGCCAGGGGTGCGGGTATGAGTATAAACCAAAGACGCACGTTCGCGTGTGCACTCTCCGTAGCCAGGGGTGCGGCTATGAGTATAAACCAAAGACGCACGTTCGCGTGTGCACTCTCCGTAGCCAGGGGTGCGGGTATGAGTATAAACCAAAGACGCACGTTCGCGTGTGCACTCTCCGTAGCCAGGGGTGCGGCTATGAGTATAAACCAAAGACGCACGTTCGCGTGTGCACTCTCTGTAGCCAGGGGTGGGGGTATGAGTATAAACCAAAGACGCACGTTCGCGTGTGCACTCTCTGTAGCCAGGGGTGCGGGTATGAGTATAAACCAAAGACGCACGTTCGCGTGTGCACTCTCCGTAGCCAGGGGTGCGGGTATGAGTATAAACCAAAGACGCATGTTCGCGTGTGCACTCTCCGTAGCCAGGGGTGCGGGTATGAGTATAAACCAAAGACGCACGTTCGCGTGTGCACTCTCCGTAGCCAAACACGGGTATGAGTATAAACCGAAGACGCACGTTCGCGTGTGCACTCTCCGTCAAAGATATGGGTATGAGTATAAACCGAAGACGCACGTTCGCGTGTGCACTCTCCGTCAAAGACACGGGCATGAGTATAAACAAAGACGTGTGGGGGGACGCCCCTGCACGCACTCTACGGAGTATAAATAAGACGCGGATGTTCTCCCTGCGCACTCTACTGAGTATAAACAAGACGCGAACCTCGCGCACGCCAGGGACTTCGTCCCTGTGCGCACTCTTCGGAGTATAAATACGACGTGGATGTTGACCCCACGCACTCTACGGAGTATAAACAAGACGCAAATGCCGCCCCTGTGCGTACCGACCTGGTGCGGGGTACAGGGCACACCAGTGGCTGCCCCCACCTCGGGGTAGGGGGTGCGGAGGTCCGCCTCCGCACGCGCCGCTCTACGGACCCTAAACAAGTCGTAGCGTCGAGGTCCGCCTCCGCACGCGCCGGTCTACGGACTCTAAACAAGTCGTAGCGTCGAGGTCTGCCTCCGCACGCGCTAGTCTATGGACTCTAAACAAGTTGTAGCGTCGAGGTCCGCCTCCGCACGCGCCGGTCTACGGACTTTAAGCAAGTTGCAGCGTCGAGGTTCGCCTCCGCCAAGCAGCAAGATGTATATATCGGGAAACTTTTTACAAGTACAAAGGCCCGCAAGCATATCTGCTGCGCTAAGCCGTTACCCGGCGGGCTCGTCCTTAACACGCACTAAGGTCGGGGCCTCGCCTGAAGAGGGTCGGCCGCCCAAAAGTCCAGCGACTCCTCGGCCCTTTGTCAGCGTCGAAGGCGCCGCCGGGTTGCAAGGCCGGACGAAAGCAGTCGTCCCCAGCAAGGAAGCTGCCCGGGGCACAGGTCAAATGGTCAGTTCGTGGAACAAATGCGCATTTTATTCACAAAAAGGGGCGGATATTACAACGCACGCCTACACCTAGCCACCCCGGCGTCGCACCTGTGAATCCTCGGCGCCCCCGGAGGTCCCACCGCCATCCTCGTCGCGTCGGGGGACCTCGTCCAGAAATTGGCCAAGGCTCCCCTCCCCGTAGAGGGACTTCCGAAGCTCGACCTGTGCGGTGGCCACTCCAACGTAGTCCCAGATCCGCTCGTAGAAGTGCTTTACAGCGCAGCGAACGGCGCGGACGACGCCGGACATTACTCCAGCCCCGCCGGGCATCTCCAGCTGGGGGTCCTCCAGCCTGGCGATGTGCGTACAATCGCGGCACCGTAGAAGCGCGCACACCATACAAGACACCACATAGGCACAGTGGTCGCCGAAGTTCGTCGCGGCACCACGCGCAGCGTCCGCGACATCTTTGATCCAGCGAAGGGTCCGCAACAGCTCCTCCGGGCCGAAGGCGTGGTCCGGCACTTTAGTCACAAGCCCTTGGAGGTGGCTTTCCAGCGCTTGCATGGCATCCCATGCAACCACCGAAGCCTCGCCAAGCGTTCGGTCGCGCTCCGCCAGAGTTAAGGCGAGTTCGCCTTTTTCTTTTTCTAGCGAGGCAACTTGTTGCAGAAGGCCGTCCCGCTCCGCCGCGAACTCCCGCCGCATCACCTCCGCGGCCGATTCCCGTGCCGAAGCAGCAAGTCCCTCGTCGTGCGCCTTCGCCGCAGCGCACTTCGCTTCCAGCTGACGGATACGGGCATCTTGGGCGGAACGGGCCCCCGTGGCTTCGCGTAGCCCCTCCTCGGCGACCCACAGCCTATCCTCGAGCGCCCTTTGCACATGAACATAGGACGTTTGCAGGGCCTGCCCCAGCACCAGTGTCTGCAGGGCAAAACGACTTAGCAAGCTCAGCATGGCCAAGCATTGTCGCACAAGTAGGAACTTACCCTAACTCCCAACACCTCGAAGGCGTCTCCGAGGCGCTCCACCCCGTAGGTATGAAGCGCCTGCTGGCTGACGCTGGTGGCCGCGTCATCCACGATCCCATGCCACGCCCTCAGCGTCTCAGGCGGAGGAACGAAGTCTGCGGGACTCGGGCGCACGACGTTCGTGCCGCCAACGCCAGGACCTCCCCGTCCCGGCAAAGGCTCCTCCTCCGGAATAAGTGACGCTGCAGGCGGGGACGCAGGTGAGCGCCGCAAGACGCAACGACGCAACGAAAACACCAGAGAAGCCAAACCACCTTACCTTCGGTAGCGAAAGGAGGGCTCCGGGGGCCCCTAATGGTGGCACAAGCGCCCGCAGAAGGCGCGGTCCCGCCTGCAGCAGAAGCCTCCGCGTTAGCAGCCGGCGCCGATCGTTCCGGCGCGGAGGACGACACGGCCTGGAGGGCAGAAGAAGTGCGCGCTGCAGGAACCCCGGCATATGCATCGGGGTCCCACAAGCTCCCGATGCCCGTCGCTACGACGAATCCCCTTGACGTCCGAACGAGCTCCGGCCGCAGACACGGCCGCTTAGCCGGAGCAAGGGGCGACGACGCCGCTCCTGCAGCCCCCGCCGTAGCAACCTCTGTGGGAGGCACCCCGGTGCCGGCCGTTGCTGCTGGGCAAGACCCAGCTCCATGCGCCCCCACGGGGGACGTCTCCGGCGTTATGGCGGCCACGGTCGAACGCACCACTTCAACGTCGTCGGTCCCCTCGAATCCTATCTCGACGGCCGCCACGGATGGCGAGGCTTCTCTCCGGCTGCTCGTGGCGAGCCAGTCGTTCAGAGCACCCGTCGGCCCCGGCGTCTGCGCCACCCAAGCCGGAGTCGGCATACCTCGCCGAATCCGACTCGGCGTCTGCCGGACCATCGGGAGCGCTAGCAGCGGCACTGGCAGCTGCTACACCGAGCACGCAGACGCTCCACCTCGGCTCCTCTTGCGAGACGGCACCTTCCTCCTCGTCGCGCCGTCATCTTGATGTGGCACGCCCGGCTCAGCACGCTCCGACACGGCGAGGCCCAGGGCCTCGCACACGCGGTTTATCTGCCCCAGCCCCGCCTCGGCGGTAGCGGCCGCGCGCTGCTCGTGCTCCCTACCGGTATACGGCCCTAGGAATATGCGCACGGCCTGCTCTGCATCTCCCAAGCAAACCCCTAAAAGCAAAGCAGGAGGTAAGATCAACTTATAACACGTTTCGCGCGAGCAAAGCGGAGGTGCGGTTGAGGCTTATGAAGATCGGAGGGGGCCGGTAGTGAGCAGATCGACGGCAAAACGTTGTCATCTCGACGCTTCTCGGCGGCAAGGCGCCAGTCATGGGCGAGCGGTGCCACACCGTACATCACGTACTCCTCAGCGAGGTCTCGCATGTTAAAGCGGGCGGCCACGCCTACGAGCCGCCAGGCCCTCTGCCTGTCCTCGTCGTCGAGCGTCCGACCGGGCGAAGGCTTGAACGCGATCGGTCGGCCCGTGCACTCAAGTCCGCTCCCGCCCTCCACACGGTGGTAGAACCACCGCTTCATCCAGTGAAACTCCCACTTCCCGCGAGTGGAGTTCGCAGGGAAGAGCTTGCTGCAAGTTGACCGAAGAATAAAGGTGACGCTGCCGAAGCTCGACAGCGTCCCGTCCTTCCGATCCTTGGGCTGGCACCGTGCCTCGTGCAGGTAGGCAAACAACGAAGCACTGGGCCAGCATGCTCCCGAGCGCAAGGCCCAACTGTACATCGCGAGCCGGGCCACGGCGTTCGGAGTCAGTTGCGCCAGCTCCAGCCCGAAGGTCCGCAGCACGTCGCCCACGATCGCCGCCGCCGGGATGCGGAGCCCCGCATCGAAAAAGGCAACGAATACTAGCGCCTCCGACCTCTCGGGGCGCGGTTCTGTCTCGTCGGCGGCGGGCAATCGTACCGCCTGGCGCTCGGACAGCTTCCCCGCGTGCAGAAGTGCTTGGATTGTCTTCTCGGTCACGTGCGACGGGCCCAGCTCGCCGGAAAACGCGCCTTCCTTCTCCGCCGCCACCCAACACTTGTCCGCCGCTGTCGAGTCGCGTTCCCCGAGCGAGTACTTCACCTCTAGTGGGAAAGATCGCCAGCGAATGCCGCAGGCGCTAGCCGCCTGGCCATGATTGCCACCAGATGTCATTGCTTCTCGCGAAAGGGGTGTAGCGGTGAGAATACCATGGGGATATGCAAGGCGATGCAAGCGAGAGGGGTGCGTAGAAGTGCGGGGGCGCGGTCACAAGGGCTATTTCAAGTCACCTCGCCCCGAAGCCGCAACGTCGCGACGGTCCGCGCGCTGAACGAAACGTCGCGACGGTCCACGCGTTGAATGCGACCGCGGTCGTACAAAGGTCCATCCCGCACAATCCCCCATAACCGAAGGCGGAGAGGCGCGACCACGACGCATCGAAGCTGCACCACCCCTCGCCCACCGCGTGTCCCCTTCCCTAGGGAAGGGGCGAACAGCTGCGGGCACGCAACCGCCCCCATCCCGCCGCGCACCAGTCACAAGCCGCCACGCGTCCTGCGCGCACCAAGGCAAGTTGCACGGTGTGACGGCATAGCCCAGGAAAATCGGGGGCCGGCGCGATTCCAGGAAACCCTTACAGCACGCTACCGCGTCATGAGATCGCACTCACCGCAGGCGTGGCGTGGTTCGCGAGGCGAAGTTTCTACTCCGACCACCGCTGCGCGCGTCTACTCCGGCTGGGCGCCAGCTTCGCTGCCACCCGTTCGAAGAGTAGGGGACGGAGCGCGTGCGTCCACTTTGGCTGGGCGCCAGCTCTGCTGCCACCCGTTCGAAGGGTAGGGGACGGAGCGCGCACGTCCACTTGGGCTGCGCGCCAGCTCCGCTGCCACCCGTTCGAAGGGCAGGGGACGGAGCGCGCGCGTCTACTTCGGCTGGGCGCCCGCTCCGCTGCCACCCGTTCGAAGGGCAGGGGACGGAGCGCGCGCGTCTACTTCGGCTGGGCGCCAGCTCCGCTGCCACCCGTTCGAAGGGCAGGGGACGGACCGCACGCGTCTACTTCGGCTGGGCGCCAGCTCCGCTGACACCCGTTCGAGGGGTAGGGGACGGAGCGCGCGCGTCTACTCGGGCTGGGCGCCAGCTCCGCTGCCACCCGTTCGACGGGTAGGGGACGGAGCGCGCGCGTCTACTCCGGCTGGGCGCCAACTCCGCTGCCACCCGTTCGACGGGTACGGGACGGAGCGCGCGCGTCTACGCCGGCTGGGCGCCAGCTCCGCTGCCACCCGTTCGAAGGGTAGGGGACGGAGCGCGCGCGTCTACCCCGGCTGGGCGCCAGCTCCGCTGCCACCCGTTCGAAGGGTAGGGGACGGAGCGCGCGCGTCCACTTCCGCTGGGCGCCAGCTCCGCTGCCACCCGTTCGAAGGGTAGGCGACGGAGCGCGCGCGTCCACTTCGGCTGGGTGCCAGCTCCGCTGCCACCCGTTCGAGGGGTAGGGGACGGAGCGCGCGCGTCTACTTTGGCTGGGCGCCAGCTCCGCTGCCACCCGTTCGACGGGTAGGGGACGGAGCGCGCGCGTCTACTCCGGCTGGGCGCCAGCTCCGCTGCCACCAGTTCGAAGGGTAGGGGACGGAGCGCGCGCGTCCACTTTGGCTGGGCGCCAGCTCCGTTGCCACCATTCGAAGGGCAGGGGACGGACCGCGCACGTCGACTTCGGCTAGGCGCCAGCTCCGCTGCCACCCGTTCGAAGGGTAGGGGACGGAGCGCGCGCGTCCACTTCGGCTGGGCGCCAGCTCCACTGCCACCCGTTCGACGGGTAGGGGACGGAGCGCGCGCGTCCACTTTGGCTGGGCGCCAGCTCCGCTGCCACCCGTTGGAAGGGTAGGGGACGGAGCGCGCGCGTCCACTTCGGCTGGGCGCCAGCTCCGCTGCCACCCGTTCGAAGGGTAGGGGACGGAGCGCGCGCGTCCACTTCGGCTGGGCGCCAGCTCCGCTGCCACCCGTTCGAAGGGTAGGGGACGGAGCGCGCGCGTCCACTGCGGCTGGGCGCCAGCTCCGCTGCCACCCGTTCGAAGGGTAGGGGACGGAGCGCGCGCGTCTACTGCGGCTGGGTGCCAGCTCCGCTGCCACCCGTTCGACGGGTAGGGGACGGAGCGCGCGCGTCTACTCCGGCTGGGCGCCAGCTCCGCTGCCACCCGTTCGAAGGGTAGGGGACGGAGCGCGCGCGTCCACTTCGGCTGGGCGCCAGCTCCGCTGCCACCCGTTCGAATGGTAGGGGACGGAGCGCGCGCGTCTACTCCGGCTGGGGGCCAGCTCCGCTGCCACACGTTCGAAGGGTAGGGGACGGAGCGCGCGCGTCTACTCCGGCAGGGCGCCAGCTGCGCTGCCACCCGTTCGACGGGTAGGGGACGGAGCGCGCGCGTCAACTCCGGCTGGGCGCCAGCTCCGCTGCCACCCGTTCGACGGGTAGGGGACGGAGCGCGCGCGTCCACTTCGGCTGGGCGCCAGCTCCGCTGCCACCCGTTCGAAGGGTAGGGGACGGAGCGCGCGCGTCCACTTCGGCTGGGCGCCAGCTCCGCTGCCACCCGTTCGAAGGGTAGGGGACGGAGCGCGCGCGTCGACTTGGGCTGGGCGCCAGCTCCGCTGCCACCCGTTCGACGGGTAGGGGACGGAGCGCACGCGTCTACTTCGGCTGGGCGCCAGCTCCGCTGCCACCCGTTCGACGGGTAGGGGAGGGAGCGCGCGCGTCCACTTCGGCTGGGCGCCAGCTCCGCTGCCACCCGTTTCGAAGGGTAGGGGACGGACCGCACGCGTCTACTTCGGCTGGGCGCCAGCTCCGCTGCCACCCGTTCGAAGGGCAGGGGACGGAGCGCGCGCGTCTACTACGGAGAAAGCTGCCGCCCGCCTCGGCCTTTGCACCGGGGTATAACGTCAAGCCGCCGCAAGCCAGCAACCTCGCCGACAGCCTCATGGCCTAGACCAGCGGGGATCCAGGCACTTGGCTCTTCTGTATTTTGGAAGCGTGGGTGCAAATATGCGGCAGGCTCTAACAGGTTCTCATAGGCAGATAAGCTCCAGTGCATCAGCATCCTCCGATGATAGCACCATTGGGCGCACTCAGCGGACGCAAATGAACTCCAGCATATCTGTCTACGAGAACAGGTCAAACCTTGCCATCTTCATACGCGCGCACGAACCCGCCCGTTGGCACCTCCCACACACGGCAAAAGCAAAGGTCATGTCGTGCAAAGTTTGGCTTGTTCTCCTTAACAGGCCACCTTCACTGCATTAGCATTTTCCAAAAGTAATGCGGACGGGCCCCATCAGGAACCCCGACTGAAGGTAGGTATGTTTAGGAGAACAGGGCAAACCTTGCCGTCGTAAGCAGCAACGCAACGCGAGGGTAGGAAGCGCGGATGGCTACCGATAAGAGACGCTAATCAAGCTCCCAAGAAAAATAGACCTCCATCTGTGCATCAACATCCCCCAAGCCGCTCAGCGTCACTAGGGAACGTCGATGCACGGAAGGGGCCCATTTTAGGGGAACAACCTCTATCCAAGGATACGATACAGGAGCAACGCCGCACCAGCGCCGTATATATAGCCCATCACCGGGGGAGCCAACCGGTGGAAGTCCAACCGGCAGGAGTCTAATCAGCGGGGAAGTCTAACCAGCGGAAGTCTAGCCACCGGAAGTCCGTCGCCACATTAAAATGGCCGCGACGCCTCAAAGCCTGCACCGCGCCAAGCACACTCTGCCGCGTGGACCGCCAGAAGAAGAGCGTCGCAGCGCGTCCGCTATCACTTGACGCATGTGCGACGACTCGGACCAGCTACGCCCACCCATGCCGGCGCAACGCCTCCGACTCGGTCCGGGCAACCCACGCGTGCGCGCATACTTCGATCAGGCGCCAGCTCGGGGTGGAGCGCTTGCGCATCTGCCCCAACCACTAATCCAGGCGTCGGGTTCGGCAACGGTCTCAGCCCCGGTCAAGTTCGGGAAAGTTCACAGGCCGCAGGGACGGAGGGGGCCAAAGGACTCGGCAACATGGCTTCGGCCCCGTGAAGCCCTTTACCATGAGAGGCTCCTGTTGTAGGGGTAGCCCCCACCTAATCCCAGCAGGCCTGGTAGAAGGTTATAAGGCCCAGAATAGGCCATGTGTAATGACATAAGTGCCCCTGAGGGGGATACTCAGATGTAAGGGTATAATTGTAAAAGCACTCCCCATGTATATATATATGGAGCACAGGCCATGGGGGAACCCAAGCCATCATTGTCACTTTCTCCCAACTCTCCACTACCATCTCTCTCTGTTTGGTTTGTAGCCACAACAGTAGTCAATAGTTTGCTTTTGATTTTTGATGGAATAATACTTCAAATTGGGCACTA
Organism: Dendrocalamus latiflorus; assembly: GCA_017311315.1. Lineage (NCBI taxonomy): Eukaryota > Viridiplantae > Streptophyta > Magnoliopsida > Poales > Poaceae > Dendrocalamus > Dendrocalamus latiflorus. The sequence continues at coordinate 4,066,433 of CM029659.1, forward strand.
GGCTAGCCTGGATTGGAGTTCATGTGTTAATTAATCAAAGTTAAATTTTTTTGTGGTAACTGACTAAGAGATTACGGGTTGATGGTCTGATGGATAGTTAGGAACATGGAACAAAATAAATAGCATGGGTGCATGGGCGCTGCATACAAGTTCCAATTGGTTTGGGACTTGTTTTTTTACTCATGGTCCACAGGTCCAGGAGCCAACATTATCTATTTATCTTGCCAATTGCTATATAGGGTTAATAGTTAAGCATGCATATTTAAGTTGTCGCGCCTTTTTCTTGATTCTTCTAGGTAATGCGTAATGGAACGATTTTTGAAAAGAAAACTATCATCAGATACTGATGCGGGGACTTCACTGCCAAGAGAGATTAATTTAGATGAACTTCCTTATGATCCAGCTGATCGAAAAAGAATTGTACACTACAGTAATAATCCAAAGAAACAAGATGAGATAAGTCGAAGATATTTAAGTAGAGAACATGAGTAACTGTCTAATTTGCTATGTGGAGAAGGACATGTTTTCTATTATTCAGAATGATGCTGTGATTGATCGCTTCATGAAGATGAAAACTCGCAAAGCACAACTATAAAATGTAAGTCACTTCACATGTTTTGCTCAATGATATTCCTTTAGTCTATAAAATTTTCGTACTACCGTTGTCAATTTTGAATTATAATATGTGGTATTTATTCGTTGCTTTCAGGAAGCTAGAATTGAAGCTATGAAGTTTTCTTTTGGAACTTGATTTCTTTTCTCCTAAGTTATGTAAACGAGTGGTTTCATGACTTCACCCTAACTGGTATGTCTTACCTTTTGAATATAGAAAAACTATTATGTCTATGTATATTCAATTGTTTATGTAATCTTTTGGTGTGAGATATTCTAATTGTTACATAGCATGAATTGTACTCTACTAGTATTATAATTAGTTTATGCTCTAGTGGCCTAGTGATCCCAACGTCTAGTTTTCCTGGCTTCGCCCCTGGAGGAGACGCGCCGCGTCCGGGGATGGAGAGTCGGCCTCCCACCTGTCAGAAAGCACAAAACTGAAGTCTGAAATCTAACCAGAAAGAGCTCAGGTGGGCAGGCGTTTAAAACACATTGGACGGCGGAGATCCTGGCATACCGCTTCGACGCGAGATCGACGCCTCACATGCGTTTCAGTAATCAGATGGTTTAGTAGTATTATCATGCCGCGAACAGTCTTAAGTAAATGAGTTTTAAACAGAGATCAAGATGTAATCATCTCCTTAACTCTCAAGCACTGGTTTATATATGTATGTATGTGTGTGTATAGTATAAATAACAGAGGCACTATGTTGCCTAGGCTCCTTGATTGAGACTTTTCATCTAATCAATGACTTCCTTTCCAAATTGATGCCTTTTCGAATTAATGAATTTTAACGAGTTCGCCTGATATATTATGTATCATTGCACTAGCACGCATCTAAAAACAATCCATATATATATATATATATATATATATATATATATATATATATATATATATATATATATATATATATATATATATATATATATATATATATATATATATGAAAATTACATAAGGCACCTGGGTGCCTAGGCACCCACATCAAGAACCGTCCGATACACGTGTATGATTAATAATTTTTTTGAGTTTGGGTATGAAAATATTTTATACCCTTGATATATTTATGGTAAGTAAGTTTTGAACTCAGTTCAAACTAGTTTGGACTACTTTTGAGTTCAATGCGACTACAGTGAGTATATACCATAAAAATAGTTCAAACTAATTAAACTGAAGTTGAATTTAATTTCTTTTAGAGTTTGACATCTCAAATATACTTTTTTATGGGTATATGAAGATAGCCACATCAAACGTTGCGAATCTCAAAGCAAATCAACGGGTATTGATATGGGTGCCTAGGCACCAAGGTGCATGAAACACTCGTCCTATGCATGAAACACTCGTCCTATATATATATATACACCATAGCGTCCAGACTCTATGATTGAAACTTTCCAGCCATGATTAAGGCTTTCCATCTATGATAGATTCAGCATACTAAATCAATGACTTCCTTTCCAAATCGATGCTTTTTCGAATTAATGAATGTTAACAGGTTTGCCTGATATATTATTGAACTTGCACGTATCTAAAAGCAATCCAAAGGCAAATAGGTTTAGTGTCCAAACACCATGGTGCCCCATTTCAGCGTCATATATATATATATATATATATATATATATATATATATATATATGAAAAATACTTTTTACTCCCGGGTGTAATTACACCCACATCTAATATACCACCTAAACAAACTTGAAATACTCCATATCACTTTAGGTATATTCATATACTAATTATAAGATACTCCAATGTGAACCACACGAAAAAAAATGCAAGGAAGTCCATAGTTTTTAGCATATTTTGTAAATACCTTCGTATATGCATATAAAAAGGAGTATGTCGAAAAAATGTACATACCACCTTTGAAAAATTGTTCATACCACCCAAATGGCCTTAAATACTCATATACTACATGTGCATACTCTCTGTTACACAAGATATATATATATATATATTGCAAGAGAAATAAAGATGTGTGCATTGCATTCATGAAAAGAGAAAAAAATATGATAAGATATATGCATGGAACATGATGGAATTGAATATGTGAAAGAATTGTGATAATTATGAATGGATATGGATAAATGATAAATGTGTACCTCATTTATTATTTTATTATGTACTTGTTGAGTCGTGGACTCATCTTTGCTTTGTTGATGTTTTTAGATGCGTGTTGTTGACGGCATGTATGGGCAGGAAATTAGCACATGTTGATGTCGCACTCAACAAATCTCTGTTTCGCTTAGTGGAGACCTATTTATGATTAGAAATAAATTATATTCTCCATGCAATCTTAGTTGAATAATGACTCTTTAGTATTAAAAGATTTATTACTTGTCAACCATCTTTGGTTAAATTTATTATCGCTTCATGTTAATGTCCGCTGCTTCATATTAATGTTGATCACTATTTTCTGTAGCGCTGAAATCGTTATGTTTATGGTTATATCAAGTAATTATATTTGAAATCTAGCTATTGGATATGTGTAGGTTTAAATTGGTAGTAATTATAGTTGTGGTGACATTCTGAATTTTCGTTAAGCCAAGGTGTTATAGTAGCCAAGGCGACGCTTCCTTCCCATGCTCATCCTCTCTTGCCACTGCCTTGTCGGCACCGGCCAAGACAATTGGTGCTCCGCTGCATCTCCTCTGAGCTACCACCTCCTCTTCCTCCACCGACGTCGCCCGCTTGCCTCACTGCTGTTACTGGCTTCTCTTCCTTCGCCGACGATGCTCACCTGCCCTACCACCACCTTCTTGTTCCTATCTTTGACAACTACTACTACCAGATCCTCCACTATCTCCCGCCACCTCCTAATATTCTCTTCTTCTTGTCATCCCCACTGACATCCACCGCCCACTGCCTTCACCCAAGCCATGGCCGGCAACACAACCGCCGTCCCGCCTCCACCATCGAATATTTTGAACTACAAATTTGGGTAAAGAAAACTTTTGAATTAAATCTTCGTAGGGGCCGCGCCGCGCGGACGCGTAAACTTTTGAATTAAATCTTTGTAGGGGCCGCGCGGACGCGTACCCCTCTACCACAAATTATGACGTTCACTCTCCCACTTAGGAAGATGATAGATCAACACATCCACCAAGTGCAATGTGAACCATTGATCTAGGCCACGAACCTTTTTGATGGTTCATCGACCCCGTCCAGGTAAGTATGTTTCAAAGTCGCCTCACCCCCTGCTCATATGCTCAGCTCCCCGCGCCGACCTACAGAAAGCTCCGATGTGGGACTAAACGGCGTCTGAAACAACAGCCGATGCGTCCGCTTCAGAGCAAGTATAATAAGAGGCTGTTAGTAGGCTGTATGCTGAGGTGGAGGAGAGAGGGGAGGAGAGAGAAGAGAGGTGGGCTGTAAGTTTACAGCCAGCTGAAGCACAAGAACCAAGAAACTTTGTGAGAGAAAGGGGTGGGTCATACAGCCTTCAGCTGGCTGTAAACTACTGTATGAATGGACTGATAAGTGAGCTGTAAGTGTCTATACAGCCAGCTGAAGACTGTATCATTAGCCTTGCTCTCAGAGAGGATCAAGGATCCTAATTATGACCCAGTTGCCACCTACAAGGGCCAATAGCCCATTAACATCTAATCCACCTTTGAGCAGACACGATAGTAGACGATTGCTCGATTAGCTGCCGTCCCTGCTTGACATAATGACATGGATCGTCCCACAAAGCCTAGCTCCTTCGAATACAGCTTTCCTGTCTTTTTTTCTGTGTTTCCTCACACGTGGCAGCAGTTTGAGAGGGGTGGATGCTATTATAGATCCACAAAAAGTAAAATAAAACGAATAGTATGCAGACACATGTAAGAGAATAGGAAAGGGAAACAGGAAAGCTGCATTCAGTTCCTTCCATGATTGTAATGGGATCGCTTTTAAGATGAAAGGTTTCCATCACCAGCGATAAAGCACATCCCGCTTTGGAGACGATCAGTCCAGAGATTCTGCCACATTTGCACGCCAACACAATTATTGGGGGTGGGAGGTGCTTTTCCCTCCACATGAAGACGTTTCTCATCTGAATCGCTTTGCGAATGCTCACTGCTCCTCCTCGTAGAGGAGAGCTTCTCGCTTGCCGGAATGAACCTGTTAGTTTTTTATTTTTTGTTTTCTTTGTTTTTTATTGTTCGTAGAGATAGAGTATTATTTTTTTTAATATTTTTGTTTAATTGAATGGCATAGGAAAAGCTAAAAAAACCGTCACTTTGTCGTCTCGCGCTTCCGCGGCTTTGCTGAGGGACGGTGAGAAAGGTATGCTACTACTAGGTAGCGACGTGATCGGAGTGGATGACGCGCCATTAGAGATGTCGTTATAGCAGAATGAGTCATTAGAAGGAGCGAGATAAAGGTGACAGAAATGGAGATCCATCATGTCAAGCTTTGTGTGCTGAGATCAGGAAGACGGAGACAAGGAATTTGTGCTATTATTCCGGATCACCAGGGCTTGTCCGTGATTAACTAGTAACCTGCAGCTTGATCTAAGTCTGCTAAAGTCCAAAAGACCCAGGAAGATGTGTACGTACATACGGCATCATATGACACCACCAGAATGAATCAGCCTATCATGCGAGAAATGGATATGAGAAATTAACCAAGACCTCAACAGTCCAAGATCCCATCCTTGCTAATTAAGGCGAGCGCTTAATCTGGATTATCTTTTTTTGTTTCGATCAGCCGATTATTTGTAAATGTAGCCAACCGGACATCACGTACCCGCCAAAACAAACACTTTTCACCGAGATCACTGAAAATGGCAGAACAGACGATGCAGCGGAAGCAAGCAAACCGGCCAGGGATTCACGACTTGTTCCTACGCATTTCCCAGTTTCCGCTGCGCATGCCATCTTCTCTGCAGATCGATGCAGCACACACCTGTACACCACTAGCTTGGCAATGGCATATATCACGCGCCTAGCTAGCTAGCTGCTACATACCCACCGGCCGTCGTCGATGGCCCAGGCTAGGGAGCTGTTAGGAGGCAGCGTGGGCGCCGGCGTCGACGGCGGCGCGGCAGAATGGGCATGAGCGGGAGGCGCCCTCGAGCCAGGGCAGGGCGCAGCCCCAGTGGAAGCGGTGGCCGCACGGCAGGTGCGCCAGGACGTCGCCGGCGCCGAACTCCTCCAGGCACACCGCGCACTCCGCCTGCTCCGCCGCCACCCACCGCAGCCGGCTCCACCCCATCAGCCGCCTCATCACACCCTTCTTCGAGTACACCTCCCGCTGCATGCCCAACGCCACTGTCGAGCCCTCTCCACCTCCTCCCCCGCCGCCGCCGCCTCTGTTCAACTTTATGCTTCCCGTCCTGTGATGCCTGCGGAAACGAACCGCTTATTAATCTCCAGTGTTGTCCATCAATCTGACACAGTCACATAAACAAAATTTTAATCTTTATGACATATATATATACGTCTTGATGACGGTCTCTCTCTGGTTCCTGAGCTTCTGGTCCAGCCGCTCCTTGGCCTCGCGGGCATTGCTGTCCAGCGTCCACCCGTGTATGGGCTCCATGACGCTACTCCTTAGCTGCAGATTCCCAAGAACTCAACACAACTACTTCATCGTATCATATGAACGACATCACCCCAGATAAACAAGCCAGTCGATCGATTCATTGCATACCTTGCCGGGATTACCGGCGCCAACGGGGTGAGAACCGTGGCCGGTCGTGTACATGCAGAACGAGGACCGCCTCGTGCCGCCGGCCGTCTCCCCCACCCCCGCCCCGCCCTGCCGGAGCCGGCGCCGCCGCGCGCACTCCACGCCAGGGAGCATCCCGGCCATGATGGCCATACACGTACAGCCCCTCGCAGGTAGCTCAGCCACAAGCTCGTCGCGGCAGGCCGCAGCAACGACGACGAGTAGTATATCATACACCTCTACGTGGACAGGCGCGCGCGCGATCCCACACCTAAACTGCGAGTGCGTTCATGTGCACAGGATCTACCGATCTAGCCGCGGCAGGGAAAGCTATGTGGGCACCGGCCATTTGAGGAAGCAGCATGGGAGCGAGTAGGCAGAGTAGCTACTAGCAGTAGCAGCTTGGGTGAGTTTTTTTTTCAACTTATGTGTTATATGGTTGCTTATAATTTTTAGATCTAATATAAACATTGGTACAAACAAATTAAATATCGGTTTTGCTATTATACAGTCGACTGAAATTTTTTTATCTCTCAGCAATCTGAAGCCACACTCTCAGTCACTTAAAGTTACAGTATACTAATTTTCCTCACCTGAAGTTGCACTTTCAGTAACCTAAATTTATAGTATAAAAATGTGATTAAAGATAAAAAAAAATAGTCGTCTGTGTAATAGTTATTTCCATTAAATATTGATAAATTATTTTTAAATTACTATCCTAACAAAACACTTTAAAGAGGTGTGGTCGGTTTGTTTGTTCGAGGGTCTGGGCCTGATGCGCGCCCAACAACCTCACCAGATCACAGATGCCGGGGATAGAATTAGGGATGGGATCCTGGTGGGCCCACGGGGTAGCAAGAAAATCCACTGGTGAGGGGAATTATTGGGGTCAGATGCAGGGCTGGTCAATTTGACTACTCTAAATATCTATCTCGCAGTGAAATCGTGGTTGTGGCACACGTGGAATGTTGAATTTCACGGGTATTTCATTGAAAACTGCATATATTCTATAAAATTTATAAATTTCTACGCGAATAATTTAGTTCAGATGACACTGGGAGTTTGATTTCGTGTGTGTTGTAAGGAGTGTACACTGTACAGTAAGTCCATACTCCATAGCTACTGTTGCGCCAACCTTTTTGGGCGAGCGAGGACGACCGGATAAGTCCGAAGTGGCCTCTAAGCGAGGACGACCGGATAAGTCCGAAGTGGCCTCTAAGGTGTAATGGTATGCAGTGGACACGACAGCAGTTCTCTGATAAGACTATCAGAGCAGCAAGCTACTCGAGCTGATTGATTAGCGAGACAGTACAGTCATGCAGTTTGAGACGGTGATTACGGACAGAGTTATTAGACGATCTCCAATAGTTTGCTAAAGAAACTCCCAATCTTAATTTTTTGGAAGCAAACGAAAAAAACCTTCTCCAACAACTCCTAATCCTAACTCCCAATAAATCCGGACTTGGGAAAATCGGTCCTGCGGCGCGTAAAAATCCGCACAACCCTGCGACTTGGAATCCCAGTACGCGCGTTTTTTTCCTGGGCCGTCTTCCTTCTCGCGCCAAAGAAAGGAAGTTGCCGCCCCATTTGTATGCCGCCGACCCTTCTATGCCCTAGGGGTTTGCAGCCATTGGAAGCCGATCTCTGCCTCTAGCACCATAGCAAAGAGGTAAAATCGATCCCCGCCCCCTCATCTATGCCCTAGCTTCTTCCTGGTATGATCTAGCCGCACCTGGAGGGCTGTGGCCGCCCCCAGCCATGGCTGCCCGTAGCAGACGTAGATGGATTCGAGGGCCTTCTCTGTCTGCGTATCTGCGGAGCCGGAGCCTTCAGCTTCACCCTTTTCTGCATCGGCATCACACACAATTCATCTCGTCTGATGTTCTCTGTGATTGATTCTAGCATATGGTTTTGCAATGCAGATAGTTCGAATAATGTTATGGTCAAGTTCAAAGTTTTGGAGCCTAGTTTAAATAGATTTCATCTACAAACATATATGCAACCTTGATGTAGTTCAAAAGTACCAAGTTTGAACTTTAGATAAACACGTTTGTTGCTGACAATACAAAAGAAATTAATCACTAATCACTTAGTTAAAATAGTCATCAGCCGCTGTTGTTGGAATTTGAAACTGTATGTCTGAAGGGCAGCGTTTTTGTCAAACTTTGAAGCTCAATTAAAATGGATTTCACCTATAAGCCAATACACAAATTTGGTGATGTTCGCAAGTGTAGTGTATGGGCTGACAAAAAACATGATTATTTGTAGCAATGGTACAGTAATTGGACACTAAATACTTGATCAAAGTAGCTCTGTCAGTAGCTCTGTTTACTCCCAGTTAAAGAAAAGAAGTCGTTTTGGTCTTTTGACTGCAGTCCAAAGAAAACAAGTTGAGAAATTTTTAGGGTTATTTGCCCACTTATGCCCATAATTACTTCAACTGTATGCATACTCATCTTAATCACATTAACTCACTCGTTGCTACTCTCAAAGCATGACCATTCAACTACTTAAACAAGAACCCGATGGTTGTCATAATATAGAGAGCTTTTGATGTTTTTTCGGTCACCAAGCTGGAGTAATACTCCTAGTACATTAAGCTATCATGTTTTGCTGTAACTTCAGTAGCATCTGAGTGCTTCAAATGGCATGATTTTTCTTTGTGCTTCCCTATTTGCTAGCAAGATATCGAACAGGTTGGCAGACTAACCAGAGAGGACTATTTGCAATACCTCTAATTTTGGTGTAGTGCAATATGAGCTTCCATTATTTATCTTCCTGCTTACATTGTTGCTGCTTTTCGCATTATTTGTAGGCTGTTTGCAATGTCTGGATGTGAGTATTGGACAAACATGGTGACTGGTATGGAGCACGACATTTCTTTGGATGACCTCAGTATCCCACAAGCACAGGAGACACAGTTACCTGAGGTGAATCCTAGTGATGGGCAGGCATTCGAGGTGCAACCATCTGCTCCTATTGCACGTAATTGCGCTGCAAGGCCAAATCAGAAAAGGCAAAAAAAATTTAATGTGAAGGAGGACGAACTTGTTGTCTCAGCTTGGTTGAACACTAGCAAAGATCCTGTGCAAGGTACTAATCAAACTCGTGCCACCTTTTGGCGTAGAATTTATGAGTACTATGAAAAGAACAAGACATTTGAATCGAAACGAACGGAGAGTTCGATTATGCACAGATGGTTGCATATTTTGGAGCAAGTCAACAAGTTTTGTGGATGCTACGACCAAATTGAGCGTAGAAATCAAAGTGGGCGTACCATTCAAGATAAGGTATTTGTTACATCTTCAATTTTAGTACCACCAGCTTCATATACAAATGTGTATGCACTCACATTTTTTAACATGCCATGTGTAGGTTTCTAATGCATCAGCTTTGTTTAAGGAAGTAGACAAAGAGAACAAGTCGTTCACTTTAATGCATTGCTGGAACAAATTGAAGGGCGAAGACAAGTGGCAATCGAAGGTAAAGGAATTGGCTGAGCAGAAGGAGAAGGAGAAGGAAGCTGCTAAAAAGAAACAGAAGGTTAACTCTGGGCCTATCGTTGCTGATTATGCAGACAATGAAGTCACTGAGATTACACCCATTGACCCTGATGCACTGAAGAGACCAATAGGTAAAAAGAAGGCCAAAGAAGCATTGAGGCGAGTTGGAGGTGATGCTTGCATGGAGGCTTTGGACCAAATGTGGGCCAAGAAGGAGGCTTTTGACATGGAGAAAGAGAGGAAGAAAGAGGAGAGGTACAATGCATCACTCGCTCTAGAGAAAGAACGCCTTCTTTTAGAACAAAAAAAAGGCTGATACTGATCAAAAAAGGGTTGACGCTGAACTGGCCAATATTGAGTTGGAGAGAATGAAAGAGGAAGACAAAATTATGTCAAAGGACATCAGTTCCTTGTCTGAGGTGCAACAGCAGTACTACAAGCTTATGCAGGAAGCTATCGTTGCCCGTCGTTTGTCAAAGTAGATTTATTTGTACTGTTCAAACCATGATTTCAATATTGTGACAAATTTGGTTTATATTAATCTGAGTTGACGTCATTTATATTGGTGTGGATAAACTGTTAACTGTTAGACCATTGGTTTCTTTGTTGCCGATCAACCATGTCATTATTGTGAGTACTTAAAACCTATGAGAAATCCTCTGATGGCCAGGTTGTTTTAGAATCAGTCCAGCCCTACTTGCAGAGAAAATGAAGCTTTGTCTTGCCATTCCATACATTTTGTATTCTGTTACAAGGATTGTCAGATTGTTAATTTCTGATTGTCTCAGATTGTTAATTTCTGTCTCGGGTTGTCACCAGTGTGGATGCTGTCCAAACTGAATGCACATGTCAATGTATGCCTTGTGTTCATTTCTGCCAAGAAATGCTTTTGTGCCGCCTTCGCCAAACCTATCTGTAGCTTTGCCTGCTACAGCATTAGGTTCTCAGATTGACTATTTGCAAAGCAATTCAGTTACATCTGAGCATTTCTATCATGTACCTGAAGTGTAAGAAATGTAAGCACATTAGTATTGTGGATATTTGGAGAGAAAAAATCTGGACTAGGCCAGATTTATTTTTCAATTACGGTTATCATGATTCTTGAATTGTCAGACCTCTTCAGTTTCATAACCTGTGGCTCTTTCATACAATTTTCAATTTTAAGTTGGGCGTGACGAAGTTCTAGTTTCTAGCTCAGTTCAATGGGAAAACAATTATTACAAAGCCACATAACCTAATACTTATCAGGATAATGCTGCCATAAGTGCTCGATTAAGTCTTCTTTAAGCTGGTGATGAGTTTCGTTGTCTCTAATCCTCCTTATGGCCCTTGTACTGACCTTGCAGTGCTGCTGGACAATTCTTCCACGCCCAATACATACAATCAATGGATCCTAGCATACCAGGAAACCCATTTTGCTCCCCAAGAGTAAGTAATCGTGTTGTGTCTGCATCATTAGGTGATCACAAGTATTGGTCTTCAAAAATATCAATTACTGCAGCGACAAACCTTCGTAGACTCTCAATTGCGGTACTTTCTCCAATACGAACGTACTCATCCGTAGCATCAGCTGGTACTCCATATGTTAGCATACGGAATGCTGCTGTTACTTTTTGGAAGCAACTCAAACCAAGAACATTGGCCGCACTCCTTTTCTGCACAAAGTAGTCATCATGGGATTCTACAACATGCATTATGCGTACGAAAAGATCCCTTCTCATCCTATACCTGCAAAGTAAGGAAAAAATTAAACCAAAGCATTTAAACCTTTATATACGTACAATCAACCATTCACATCTGCATTAGAGACGAACCTTCGACGGAATAAAGCTGGGCCGTACGTCGGATTATTCGCCAAATAATCCTGATACATTCTTTGGTGGCCGCCTTCTCTGTCTCGATACCTAAATATATGTCCTGGAACGGAGCCACCATGTCTTCTTGGACGATTCGTATACGAATGCACAATTCTCTTTGGAGAAATGATTTGTGAGCACTCATATATGTCAATTAAGTATGGACAAGGATTTAAATAATTTGATCTAGCCACCTACGGCCTGCCTGAGGGCAGCTACGACTGGCTGGGAGGTGGCCGTGGCTGGCTGGAGGGATGCAGTAGCAGATTTTGTTTACCAATGCAGTAGTTGTCTGCTGTTTTTCGTTTTGTCCGAGTCAGGAGGAAATTTAGCGGGTGATCTGGGAGATCCTGCAATTTCACTTGACCATATCTTGCATGTAACAGACGTTAAATAAAGGTGTTAAGCTTCCTCAGGTTGTTGAGGTTTTGGGGCGTTGCCTCACAGAAAAAGTCCCAAGTCTGTGCGTGTGGTTTTTATCTCCCGTTGTCGGATTTTCGTCAGATTACATTTCATCTCTGAAACTTCCACCTGAGAGCGAGTGAGTTCAGAGAGGAGTGTTGGATTGTGGCAGAAGATGTTCAAGTCAAATGCGGTCACACTGCACGTACATGAACAAGGAGGCAGGGCTATTGAAATTTTGGTCTGATGTTTTTGGTACTGCATGTTTGCTTTCACGTTCGGAGGGCTATTGAATTTTTGGTACTGAACGTTTGCTGTCACATTCGGAGCAGTGCAGGCCCAGCTGCTTTCTTTTTGAGATCAGCTGAGGCATGTAGATTTTGCCACAGGCAGGTCTCGTATCACATCCACGCCCTTGAACAGGAGAACATTCATAGCATCACCTGGCGCAGAGAGGATAAAAATACAGTGGAAGATCACTTGAGGTTGCAATATCTCCTGGTGTTTATATACAGCATACAGGAAGAGAGAACAAGTGATCAGGTCCATATCCACACAGTGATTAGTTCAACAGAAATGGACCAAGTTGCTGATGGCAGTATTGCTATGCTACATATACATGCACAATTGTTATCCATATTATCACATATACCAACGTTTGTTCTCTTGTGTACAATTGTTACGCCGTGCTGCTGTTTCGGTGTCTTGCAGCAGCAATTTCCCAGCTGCCTGCAGACTGGGATTACTAGCAAGTGAGACGACAATCAAGTCCTCCGTATGAAGAAGTCATAGTCTAGATGCTTGTTGGCTGCTCTGATGCCATCCTTCTGAATGTACCCATCCACCGCTTGCCGTCTGACAGCTCAAAAGCTGTGGAACAAAGGCTAAGAGCACCTGAGAGCGAGTGAGTTCAGAGAGGAGTGTTGGATTCAAAGCGTGATTGCCGATAGCCAATTTTAACAGGGGTGGCAAATCACGTAAGCAGCTGCCGGCCGGGTGTGGCCCGATGGTGGCTGGGGGCGGCAAAGTGCGTGCATAGCTGCTGACCGGGTGTGGCCTGACGGGGCGCGGCGGCGGCGTTTCACGATGCTAGATCGATTAACGCGGGAAGGAGATGAGGTGCGGTCGAGAAATCTTGGTGTGGGCCTAGTTTTTGATTTTTTGGGAGCAAAATATTGCAAACGGTTGGAGAAAGCCAACAATTCTGCTCCCTATTTTTTTGGCGACTTGGAAAACTCATTGATTTACCAAATGATTTTTTGGGAACTATTGGAGATGCTCTTAGGCCAGGTTGAGTAGTAAGTACCCCGGTAGCTGCATGCTGAGAGGAACCAAGCCACTTTCGCCGAAGCTTCCGGGTAGCAGCGGCAGGACATGGCAGGACAGGCCATGGCATCCGCCGTTATTCGTGGCTAGGGTGCTAACAGAGCGGATGATTTCTAGCCAACTGACGAATGAAAGGTTCATCGAATGGGTAAATAGCTATTCAGTATATAACATCTTAAATTTTGGAAGTTCAAAATTATAAAAGTTTTAAAACTTTTTCTTGCATAGTATTGTCATTCGAAATTCTTCTACAATTTTATTTGGAATTTTTCGAATTTCGTACAATACAAATTAATAACTGGGAATAATTTTCAGTATAAGTAATACTCATAAGAGCAAAATATACAGAATAAATTAATGCAAGGAATGATGAATGTGAAAATTAGAATTCAAATTTTGAACATCATACAAAACTCAAAATCAGTAAATCCTAATGTAAATTAAAATTTAAATTAAAAATCTAGATTTCAAATTTTACTTAATCCTTTATTTTTCCTCTCCTCTCACTCTTTCTCCCTTTTTCTCTCTCTAGTAGCCGGGCCCTTCCTCCTCCCTCCGTTCTTCCTTTGTCTCCTCCCTCCTCTCGGTCTTTGCTCCCGACCAGCTGACCCCGCCACCCACGCCGTGCCTGCTCCCGCGTCGCCATCACGTCGCCCTGCGCTGACCTTCTCCTGTCACCCTCATCGCGTCCCCACCTGGGCTCCCGCGTCGGCCATGCGCCCTCCCGTCTTCTTCCCCTCTCCCTCCTTCCTTCTCCCTCTCTCCCTTGCTTCTCTGCTCTGGCACCCGATAAGCTGTATGCCTCCCACGCCACCTCCGTCAACCACAGTGTGCGTGTGCCTGCTCCCGTCGCGTCTCCACCTTAGCGCCTACTCTCGTCGAGTTACCTCGCCCATGCCCTGCTCTGCTGTAGCCATCTCATCGTCCGACCAGAGGCAACGTCGCCACTCCACGCCGAGCCCTGCTCTTCGGTCGTCGGCCACAGAACTAGCACGACATCCCCCCTCTGAGATATAAGTAGCCTCTGACCTCCTCTCGGCCTCCCTACGCCCTCCTATTTCCTCCACCTTCCTCAAAGCCCAAACTCCCCCTGCCATGGCCGCACGACCACCGGCGCCTTCACGCCGTTCCAGCCACAATGGCTGGTCTTTCCCCAAGTTGAGCATGTCACAGCGTGTCCCCACTCTCCATCTGCTTCCCCTCTGAGCTAATTGGATTTCCGCGCGCTGAAGCTCACCGCCACTGCTTCTTCCCCATTTCTGGCCAAGCACCGCCATTGGTACCACCCCTTCTTCGCTGAAGCACCTCGGTACAGCGAGCACCTCATTGATGCCCTGAGGCTTCCCCAAGCACCGGCTGCGGTTTCCCTCCACCCTACCTCGCTGGCACCGTGAAGCTCCTCGCGTTGCCCATGGCCACCGCCGTTGGCTTGCTCCGGCCGTCCCCCGACCAAATCTCCACCACAGGTGAGTTCCCTTGTATCCCCTCCCGCTCATGCTCTTCCCATTTTCCCATCCCCCTCATCTCCCGCTGCTACTACCTTGTTTTTGCCTTGCCGCCGGTAGCTCCGAGCTGCCGCCTGCCCACCTCGCCATCGCCCCGACCAATGCACCGCCTCTCGGAGCTCCCTCACTACTAGAGATGGCAACGAGTAAATACCCATCGGGTATTGCCATTCCATACCCGTACCCGCTAGGTGTAAATTTACCCGTCGGGTTACCCGTATCCGCACGCGGGTAGGAAAATTTACCCATACTCGTACCCGCGCGGGTATTACTACCCGACGGGTAACCCGTACCCGCAAGCATACCCGGTTCAACACATAAGAATATCATCAATTTAGACATTCATTAATCATACATGCCAAGCACAAAAGCGTCTAATGATCAAAATTAGTACATCACATAAACATACTTGACATGACCATATCAACATATGACAAACAAATAAACAATCAACAACAAGTAGATAATAAAATTAACATTTGAGTGGGATGTCTAATTGTCTAATGCGGGTATTCATTACCCGCGGGTAGGCGGGTATGGGTAGTATATACCCACACCCGCACCGCCTACCCGGCGGGTAGAGGATTTCGCCCAATAACGTACCCATGGGTACATAAAATTTTCCATACCCGTCTCTTTATCGGGTAAAACCCGTCGGGTATTCGGGTACCCATTGCCATCTCTACCCACTACCCATTTCACCAGCCACCATCGCCCACTCCGGCCTCCCATCGCCGACGATGCTGCTGCTGAAGCCTGGCGCTGCCGCTCAGTCCCCTGCTCTGTTTTGGCCAGAGTCGTCTCCTTCCCTCTGTCTCTCCTCTCTATGACAAGTGGGCCCTCCCTTTTGTTAATTAGAGCTAATTCTATTAATTCAACAGGTAGAGATGGAATTCAACGGGGGCGCGATGCCATATGAGGGTGACCACCTGCGGTATCGCACAGTGCACATGGCTGCTCTCGCATGCTCCTTCCTCTCACCTAAACTGCGAGTCTTTCAGTAGAGAGTACGAAGAGATAAAAACTTATATGTAATTTTAGTTGATATAAATAAAATCACTGTAATATATATTACAATTGACTTGTAGACTCCGTTTTGAAAAGACACTGTTTGAAAACTAGTTATTATAAAAAAATCATTTTATTATAGAAAAATATTTTTAAAAGTTGAAAAGAAGAGAGGCTACGGTTGCGATCTCCTGAATTATCTATTTAGGGCATGTACAATGCAAGATGCTTATATATGAATGCTTAAAGAGAGAGAATATAGCCATATCATCAAACACCCATGCAAAAGTTATTTCCTGCAACGCAAGCATATCTTCCGTGGGTGCTTAGATGCTATATTATCTATTAATAGGTATAGTCATACACATAAGCACCTACTAAGCACCGATAGGGCTGTGCAAAAAAAACCGAACCAAAAAAACCGAACCGAACCGGTCAACTCGGTTTGACCAGTTTTTGGTATTCGGTTCGGTTTCTAAAAAACAGGTATTTGATGGATTCGGTTTTTTCGGTAAAAACCGAGGAAAAACTGAAAATCCCAAAAAAAACCGAAAAGCCCAGCTCCCAGCCTCCCACCAGCAGTCCACCGAGGCACCGACGGCCCGGCCCGCCTGACGCACGCGCGGCAGACGGCACCGAAAAGGCGAAAACCCTAGCGCTGCGCCGCCAGACCGAGTGAGTGAGAGACTGAGACGCTGAGAGAGCGAGCGTGACCGACGCGGCGACGCCCAGATCCGAGCTCCTCCTCGATTCCTCGAACCCTAGCCAGATCGGTCGGTGCCGGACTGCCGGTGCAGGTGCTCCCTCCCCGCCCGGTACTCCCTCGGTCCCTCCCCGGCTCCCCGCCCGGCGCTCCCTCGGTCCCTCCCCGGCCGGCTCCCCGCCCGGTGCTCGGCGCCTCCGCCTGACCGCCTCCTTCAGTCCTTGGGCTCCGGACCTCCGGTGCCGGTGCTCCGCGCCTCCGCCTCCTTCGCCCTTCGGTGCTCGGCTGACGCCTGATGGCTGCTCCGCGCCTCCGCCTCTTTCAGTGCTCCGCCTCCGCGCCTCCGCCTCCCTCTCCCAACTCCCAAGACGCCGGAATCAATTGGATCTTGCGAAGTAAGTTCTTTGTGGCTCTCTCTGTTTCATTAATTGGTACATTGGTAGATTGCTAATTTGCTAAATTGCTAGTCTGTTACTCTTACTCTGTTGTGACTTGTGTCTTGTGAGTACTATACATAATACATTGCCGTGCCGATACCTATAGGAATAGGATGCACAAGAAGACACTGCTCCTTTTGACATCTTGATAGAACTTTCTTCTTTCTTCCTCTGGATGACTCTAAATCTCTAATAGGCAGCAAATAGAGTTGATGAAGTAATGGTCGCAATGATGCATATAATCTACATGAGTAGTTAATTTAGTAGGTGGTAACTGTTAACTGTTAAGATACAGAAGAAGTTCCCTTTGTACATAAATTTGTATGATAAATTTGTATAAGAAAAGCTATTCTGTTACCGTATATCTATTCAACTAGAAGTCTAGAACTACAAGGCTTTAAGATTAATTGCAATGGGGTCTTGGTCCATATATAGCTAACTAGAAACCTGCAGCTCGCAACATCACACTTGTTCAGTATAACTTTTGACCATATCGACAAGAACATAAATTGCAGGCATTGTTATAATAAGATGGATTTATGGATTTACTTACATTGGCTATGATAATCATCATACAAACGTTCCCAATGCATCATAATCCCTAATGCACTACCATGCGTAAGAGCTAATATTGTAAGCAATATGGGTGCGCTGCACTGAACATATATGCACTAGTGTCCTCTGTCCAGTACTCCAGTTAATCCCTAATGTACTGTCTAATTCTGTTTTATTTGCTGCTGCTGGAGGCCTGGAGGGCTGGAGTACTGCTGCTTGATGCTTTTGTTATTATCTGCTACTGCTGGTATTATGTATGGATGTTTTATTGTTTTTATGTACTGCTACTGCTGCTGTTCTGTACTCCTGTGAGGCTGTGAGGCTGTGATTCCTGCGTCCTGTGACTCCTGTCTCCTGTCCGGGCGTGTGCACTGATGCTGTATTGCTGACTTGCTGTGAATGTGTCATGTGTGACTGTGTGAGGTGTGTGGCTCAGTGGCTGTGTGCTGACTGCTGTGCTGTAGTGCTGTTAGCCTGTTCTAGTCTTCTAGACTTTTAGTATTCTGCTGTTAAATTGTGATTTGTGAATACTATGAAAGTGTGATGTGAAGTGATGCACTGATGCTTCATGCTGTGATAAACTGATAATGTGTTTGGCTGATTGCTTTGATGCATTCATGCTGTCGGCTGTGAGCTGCCCCTGCCCTGTCCGACTGCATTCTGCATTTCTGCTGGACTCACTGCGTGCGGTCTGCTGCCAGCCACAGCCCACAGTGCCAGTGCCACTGCAGCACTGCTATTAGCCATCTAGAATGGAGAATTAACCTTTAGAATTGGTTGTAGAATAGAGAGGAGAATTAACGTTTAGCAATTCGCGCAAAGTTTGGTAAAATTGGTATTAACCGATACCGTACCGAAATAAAATGGTATTTACCGATACCGAACCGTATTTTGAAAAATACCGTATTTCCCGAAATACTAAAACCGTATTTACCGAACCGTATAAACCGAAAAAACCGAACGCACAGCCCTAAGCACCGATGCTTATTTAAGCATCGGTGCTTCAAAATAAGCACCTTATCTTTTTTATGTGACAAGAAAAATCAGGTTTTCATTGCTAAGCATCTCTCTAAGCGTCTGCATTGTACATGCTCTTATAAACACAAATATCGCGACGATTACTAAGAATGGTATATCATACTCCTATGTTTTAATACCTCACAAATCACAATGGAATGCTTTTTCCGGACACAGGTATGGCCGCATGGGGGCAGTGCTACCCTCGTCCGTGAAAAGCTCGACTCGGGTCCAATCTGAGGAACAAAAATAAACTAGCAAAGGAGCTCGAAGCAATATCTTTAAGATCTGAATTTCTGTAAGCAACGCCTTTAATAATGAATCAACTTATTTCGCGTGAGTGAATTAGTAAACAGACGATGCTATTATATGAGATTCCAAAGTATCTGAACTTCTGATGCAGGGAAGCTGTAGCTGTAGCTGAAGAAGTCCTGGAGAACATCTTCAGAAACTGGCACGAGCAGCTCAACTGCTCAAGGAGAAATTAATTGTCTTGGATGCTGATGGTTGCTGGCGCTAGCATTGAACATTCTATTTATTTACATGAACGTTTTGTAATGTTTTATCACTGCTTTATTTTAAATTCAGACCAAATGACATCCAAAGTTATATAGCTATATTTTTTTTAGACCAGAGCAAGAGCTCTGCCATTCATTAAAGAGGGAAAGCAGAAGAATACAATAGTTCAAAAGAAGAATACAAAGTCGTATAGTTAGGACAGTATCATATAGAAGAATATCTGATTTGTTGCATCAAAGGGATAACAATAGGTTCCTAACTCTTTCTGTGGAGATAATTTTAGAAGTTGTTACAGGAAGACAAAACACATATTTCGCCCGAGGGCATCACTGACCAAGGATTGGGATTGCGCCAAGATCTGTCAAATTCCCATTTCTCTATTCATTTCGACAACTGGCACGCCCAACTCTGTCAGAAATTCAGAGCTGCCATTGACAAGGTGATTACAAGAATCGCCAGAAATTCCAAAAGGCTCAACAAGTGTTCGGTTGCTTTCAATGTCATTTCGCCCAGTAACCCGTTTCGCAAGGTGGTGATCGGTTGGGCTGTGGTTTATGATTTATTTTACTGTAGCTGAAGGTGGTTTATTTGGTATAATTAAATTTAAAAAATTTTAAAGATAGAAAAAATAGGTTAGCCCATCACGTGTAATGCAAACGAATACAGAAAAAAAAGAACCGGTAAAAAAACTCAAAAAAATCCAAAAAAATCAGAAAAAGACGAAATTTAAAAATAGTGAAAAATAAGTCAGAAACCGAGGCCGAAACAATTGGGGCCGGGGTAATGCAGGTAGCGTGCAAAGGCGGGTGCACTGAAAACATGGCTGTCTCCATAAGATCATGGTCTCAGCTCAGATCGATGGTTGCGAATTGTGTCATGTTCGATCTACCATTATCGTGACGACACAAATATTTTCTAGCTGTTTCTGGGATATCACGAACAGTGTAGCTAAGCAACCACCTCAATTTGCGTCATTACCAAACTTTGCAGGCGTTAACCATGGCCAATAGAAGGTACATACCTTGCGCTTATTGTACGGCTCCTGCTTTTTCGAGAGGTGTACGGCTTCTGTTTTTTTAGAGGTGTACGGTTTCTGCTAATGTAGCCATGTAGGTGCATCACCGTTCTAGCAGAGTGCCATCATAACAAGTTTACGTTCCAATTTATAGTCGAAGATCCGAGCTACGAGCATAAAGCCCAGTTAACAATGAAAGATCTGAACCACGAGCGTAAGGCAGGCTAAGGCTGCGGTGCTTTGAATTGATCAACGGGTAGAACCATGCGGCGGAAATCTAGGATGAGTGAGGCCGGTTGTCTGTCCTCTCCAAACTTAGGCTTTGTAACGGCCCTGTTCTTTTCAGCTTCTAAAAGCTGTTTTTCAGCTTTTCTACAGTAACTATTTCTAAACGGAGTATTTTTTCAAGATAGAGTCTACTAGTTAATTGTAGTACATACTTTACTGACTTCATTTATATCGGCAAAAATCGCACGTGAGTTTCTGTTACTTTGTAATCTCTCGTACAAACAGCCTAAAAGCCACAAGCCGCAGCAAAAAAGAAGACAACTTTTGGCTTCTATCTTCTAGCTTTCAGAAGTCAAAAACCATGTAAAATACATTGATTTCTTAACATAGTTTTTTTCTTTGTATTATCAGTGGAGATATAAGAGTTTTTTTTATTTTTTCCACTTTTCTTAATTTCTTAATTAAATATTTCAAAAATCTAACAACCGATATAATATTATTGCAATTAAAAGACAAAAGCCGTCAGAAACCAGGAGCCACAACGTGCAAACTCTGGCCCAAGAAAAGTGCTAGCTTACATGGCCCATTGCGCCCAAACCTCCCCCCTTCCGTCCGGCCCAAAACCATGTGAATGACACAAGAGCCCGAACGCCGAGCTCCTCGCGCCGTTTCGACACGCGCGCACGAAACACCGCGCGGCCACGACCACCTCCCGTCCATCTGCTTTTTCTGGTCGGCGTCCAAGTCTAGAAAGCTAAGCTTCGCGTTTGGTTTTTTGTATCTAGCCAAAAGAGAAGTGACAGGGTGAGAGACTATGTGAAGATCATTTTATAATTGTGATGAGTAATTGAACTTTGAATTAAAGTTTTTATGGAGTTTGGGTTTGATTTTTGAGATTTTTACAAAAGACTGCATCTGATTGGGCTGTCTGCTGGAATCTTCAGGTTAAACGGTCTGATCGTTTTGTTTTGGCGGTCTGACTGGCAAACTTTGACCGCTGACAGTAGTCAGAGGCGTGGTCCTTGACATTGTAATCAGGCGGTCCAATCGACCCTGAGTAGTCCATAATCCGATTGGCCTTGTGATAGGCTATCCCAATGGCCATGTGTTGGACAGTCCGATCGGCAGATCGACCACGGATGGTCAATGGTCGATGGTCGGTAAGTGTAGACTTCACATGTTGTCATAGTCATAGGCTTCGCGATCGATAGTCGTAGGCGTTGTGATTGGCTGTCGTAGACCTCTAGTACTCGTGTTAGACCAGCCAGCAGTCTGACCGGCCTGTGCTTGGTGGTCAGACTAGCTTCTCTCGGTGGTTTGAGGTTGTTCTTTGGAATTCTTGGAATTTAGGTCATGGTTTGACCTGAGTGTTGTTGCTTGTGTGCACATGTGTTTATTGTTTGGTCCTAAGATTATGATAAGTAATTTGGATGTATACTTTTTTATAGTGCATTGTATGAATTAATTACGGAAATTGATGTATTTGTATATCATGCGGTGCTACATGATGGTTTGCTTGTTAGTGTTGATTGCAGGATTTCGAAGCTAGGTTATAGTAAGGCGTAGGAGGATCGGGA
Organism: Dendrocalamus latiflorus; assembly: GCA_017311315.1. Classification (NCBI taxonomy): domain Eukaryota; kingdom Viridiplantae; phylum Streptophyta; class Magnoliopsida; order Poales; family Poaceae; genus Dendrocalamus; species Dendrocalamus latiflorus. Next base: position 4,088,361 of record CM029659.1, read on the forward strand.
CTAGGTACAGAACGGTCAGTGAAATGCCAAAGATGTCTGAGCCTTACGGGGCGGTAAAGACTGACACCTCGTTTCCAGTCTACACGCTAACCAAAAGATTTGCTTTCCCATTAGCTTTTGGCTTGTTTTGTATGACACCCTTGTATTATATATATTCCTAGTATATCAGTGAATTAGCTAAATGTATTATTTCTATGAGCCTTCACATTCCACACGGCATGCGCTACAAATAGGTACAAGTATCACCACGGATGCTCGACTTTGGTGTTCCAATGAGCATTTCAAAGGCCTTAGAGCTGAAGCTTGGTTAAACCGCAAGTCTCCTTTTGTCCGGGAAAACATTGTTTAGGCATTCGGGTACGATACTTGAGTACCATTTCAGAGTCATTTGAATTATTTTTGCATTTCTCTATTTGAATGATCTCTTCTGTAATCCTTAGGGAAATGAGGTTATGACTTTTGTATGGGTAGATTAAAATCAATAAAATCTTCAGTTATCCATAAAACTATCCATATATGAGATTATGAACAGCAAGCCAGCGATTCATTTGACCTATTTCCCCCCCTCCTTTCCTACTTATATGCTTCTCTGTGAAATGGAGTTTCGATGAGTTGAAAGGAATTGTGCATTTGGAAAGGTGGAAGAGATTTTGTATGTAGGGGAACATGATTAGCATGTCTTTCAGAGCTCATAAGTAGCAGCAAGAGAAGCAAGAAACTGGCGACGATATGTTCACGAAACAAAGCATGCTTAGGCCATGTCCAACTTGGGGATACACGGAGCGCTTGGGAGAAAAAAAAATGGCTTTACTTTGCCACCGTGGACAAAGCGCTAGCAGTTTGCATTGACGTCGCAGCTTGAATAGAAGGCTGCCGCTTGGAGGCTTGGAGCGGTTCGATCATGAGGAAAATTTCTCCAGTAGCAGCGGCTCTTCGCAAGAGACCGAAGGTGGCAATTCTCTATATGAAAGATGGCACATAGTTTATATTGGAGTAAATAGACACTTAAATGAGCTCTTAAGCTTCTTAAAATGAGCTTTTAAGCTTCTTAAATTATATAAACATATATAAAATAGTTATTTGCATTGGAGGTTGTGACTTTTGTATAAATGCTTCATGATGTGGCATTGTTTCTCTCTCTTTATGCATCTATCTAGGCGGTGTTGCATTGGACATGGCCTTAGGGCTAGTTTGTGGTTGCGGTGTTGTGTTGTGCTGCACATTGAAATCTAGTTAGTTATTGGAATCTTTAATATCTCGTGAGATTTTTTTTGTTACGACTCCTAAAAGATGCTCTCAACTGTTATATCCAAAAGTGAGAAGGACATGCTTTCCAAAAGCCATCACAATGCCAAACGAAGCCTTAGTAATTTATACGAAACTCCGCACCATTCCCACACAGTTGTATAGAAGTATAGAACACAAGAACACACACACACACACATATATATATATAGTTAGTTAGTTAGTTTTTTTTGTTGAGAATCACATATATAGTTAGTTTACAAGGTATAAATACGAAACAGATATACCAGCAGAGTTTTACAAGCTCTTCCCGCACTCACAAAACCACGGAAAACAAAGACGTGCACCTAAGGAAACAAAGACACCGCTGGGCCGTCGATTACACGGTGTAGCTCTGCTGAATCGTCTCAATGTCGAGCCCCTTTAGCTTCACCACCGACTCGACGTGCCCCTTGAGTGTGTGCAGCTCCCGAAGTCTGCATGCAACGCAACAATGCCGATTGATCAGTTCACTCACTGGCAACTGCGATGAGCAGTTGAGAGGCACCGAAGGAGTATGTGAGCTACATACTGTTAGATTTAGACCCTGGCTGCATGCCTAGGTCCAACCGGGTTTACCTCCTAGGTCACGGGTCTAAATAGGGTGAACACAACTAAGCCCACGGAGCAACGGAGCAACATACTTATAAGTGGTATTGGGCCATCTCTCCCAAAAGACTAGTCCAATGGGTGGAGTCTCCCTCACACTTATAACTTGTGATTTCTCCTTTCCCACAATCTATGTGGGACTATTCCTAACAGTCTCCCTCTCACACATGGATTGTGCACACCGCACTCCTGGAAGATGTTAGGCGCCTGAGCTCTGATACCACTTGTTAGATTTGGACCCTGGCCGCATGCCCTAGGTCCAATCGGGTTTACCTCCTAGGTCACAGGTCTAAATGGGCTGAACACAACTAAGCCCACGGAGCAACGAAGCAACATACATATAAGTGGTATTGGGCATTCTCCCCCAAAAGACTAGTCCAATAGATAGAGATTCCCTCACACTTATAAGTAGTGCTTTCTCCTTTTCCCATAATCCATATGGAACTATTTCTAACTCATACCTTGCGACCTCAGCGCGCTTGGCAGCCTGCTCAGCGATCTCGGAGACCTCCTCCTTGTTGCTGAGGAGGTCGGAGGAGGTGCTGGGCTGATTGAGGCCGTGGAGCGTCCTCTGGTCCACCGCCCACTGTGCCTCGCGCTCGCCCTTGCCGTAGTCCTTCTTGTTGGTGAACGCCGTCTGCGCGAAACAAACACCCACAAATGTTTCACTGGAAGGACAACGAAACAATAAATCAAGACCACGGCAGCAATGGCGATCGATGTATGCAGTCAAGACCGTGGAGGGTGGACTCGCTTGCCTTGTTTTGGATGTTGTCCCAGCCCTTGCCGCTGAGCGAGTAGCGGATGATGAACTTGAGCACATCGAGCGGCAGGTAGGTGACGACGCTGAACGCCCAGATGGCGCCGCCCCACTCCCAGCCGATCCCCTGGATGCGGCAGAAGTCCCAGTCCGCGTACATCGCGATCGCCGTAGCTACCAGCTGGGCGGCCAAGAAGGCCGTGACCAGGAGGAAGCCGGGGCGCTCCACGAAGGACCAGCTCCGGGACCGCGTCACGAAGATGAGCGCCTGGCTGATGATGCTCACCTGGAGGTACAGTGCCGCCATGAGCTCCCTGTCGTTGTCGCGGATCGACCTCACGCCGAACACCTCCGTGAAGAAGTCGGTGTCGTGGGCGAGGTAGAAGAAGAGCACGGTGACGAGGGCCATGTAGGTGCCGAGCACGAGGCCAGTGGCGAAGATCTCTGTGAGCTTCCACGAGTCGGGGGTGGGCGATGGCTTCACGCGGTCCTTGGAGATGGTCATGATGGTGCCGTCGTTGAGGATGGCGATGATGAGCACCATGAAGGGTGCGAAGTCGAACCTCCAGATGAGCGCGAGGAGCAGGAACCCCAGCACGATGCGGATGGTGATGGACACCGCGTAGATGGTGTAGTTCTTCATGCGCTGGAAGATGGCGCGGCTCGTCAGCACCGCGCTCACGATCACGCTCAGCCCGGGCTCCGTCAGCACGATGTCCGACGCGCTCCGGGCCGCGTCCGTGGCGTCGTCCACAGCGATGCCGATGTCCGCCTTCTTCAGCGCGGGGGCGTCGTTCACGCCGTCGCCGGTCATGCCGCAGATGTGCTTCCTGTCCTGGAGCCGCTTCACGATCTCGTACTTGTGCTCCGGGAACACCCCGGCGAACCCGTCGGCCTTCTCGATGAGCTCGTCAATGGGGAGGCCGTTCACCGGGCTGTTCTTGTCGCCGAGGAGGGTGGTCGAGGGGTACATGTTGGTGCCCATGCCGAGACGGCGCCCGGTCTCCTTGGCGATGGCGAGCTGGTCACCAGTGATCATCTTCACGTTCACGCCGAGGTGGAGCGCGCGGCGGATGGTCTCCGCGCTGTCGTGCCTCGGAGGGTCGAACAGCGGCAGCAGGCCAATGAACTGCCATGGGTCGCCGGCGCTCTCCTTGTTCTTCTCCGGGACCTGCTGGTACGACACGCCGAGCGACCGGAGGCCACGGTCGGCATACTGGTCGATCAGGGAGTGGATCTTCTTCTCGGCCTCCGCGCCCATGTTGCAGAGCTCAATGATCTGCTCAGGGGCACCCTTGCTGACCCTGTGCCAATCGCCATTGGAGTCGATGTAGGTGATGGCCGTGCGCTTGTCGACCGGGTTGAAGGGAAGGAAGTGGACTTCTTGGATGCCGGCACGGGCCTCCTTGGGGTCGGCGAGCATGTTGACGATGCAGGTGTCGATGGCATCTTGGTTCTCGACGCGAGAGGCCCTGGCAGCGCAGAGGAGCACCATCTCCTTGTCGACGCCCTTGGAGCACACCTCGATGAGGGACTTGTCGACGGTGAGCTTGTTGAGGGTGAGGGTGCCGGTCTTGTCGCTGCAGAGCACGTCCATGCCGGCCATCTCCTCGATGGCGGTCATGCGCTTGGTGATGGCGCCCTGCTGCGACAGTCGGTGGGAGCCGATGGCCATGGTGACCGAGAGCACGGTGGGCATGGCGATCGGGATGCCGCCGATGAGCAGCACGAGGAGGTTGTCGATGCCGTCGCGGTACGTGCGGTGCTGGATCGGGTACATGACGACGATCTCGACCAGCATGCCGGCGGCGATGGAGATGATGCAGAAGTTGCCAATGGCCGTGAGCACCTGCTGGAAGTGGCCGACGTTGTTGGTGCTGTCCACGAGGTGCGCCGCCTTGCCGAAGAAGGTGTGCACGCCGGTGGCGATCACAACGGCCTCGATCTCGCCCTGCTTCACCGTGGAGCCGGAGAACACCTCCTGCCCCGGGTGCTTGTTCACCGGCAGAGACTCGCCGGTCAGCGCCGACTGGTCGATCTTGAGCGGGTCACCCTCGAGCAGCCGCGCGTCGGCGGGGATGATGTCGCCCAGCTTGATGCTGATGATGTCACCGGGCACCAAGATGGACGCCTCCTGCTCCTCCCACCTGCCGTCCCTCAGCAGCTTGGTCTTGGGAGCCAGGCCGGCCATGAGGGCCGCCGCGGCGTCCCCGGCGTTGGATTCCTCGATGTAGCTGATGGTGGAGTTGATGATGAGCAGCGAGACGACGCCGACGAAGTCCTGCCAGTCGGGCGCCCTCCCGCCGCCGTTGGCGAGCGCGATGGCCATGATGGCCGCGATCTCCATGACCCAGGACAGCGGGTTCCACATGAAGCCCAGGAACTTGAGCAGCTTGCTCTCCTTCTTCTCCTCCAGCTTGTTAGGGCCGAACAACCTGAGCCGGTTCTCCCCCTCGGCGCCGGAGAGCCCCTTCCGGTCGCATTTCAGCGTCTGGAACACCTCCTCCACGGGGATCGTCGACTGCAAAAAACCAAAGCCGTCACCGGTCAGTGATGATCGTACATACGTGCATGCATGGCGTTACATTGCACAAGGCACAGTGCAGCGACGATCAATGCAGCCACGAATAGAGAACCGTGTTAGGTACCAACCAGGTCGACGGCCTCGTTTCGGATGTCTTCCAGGGAGATGGACGCCATGGTTATTTTCCTTCGTTTTTATTCGAAGGGGTAGGTGCGGCGGCACTCACCCGCCGGGGGGAGGGGGGGGAGACCTTCGTGGGGCACGGAGGGAGGCCGGGGCATGCGCTGCCTGCCTCTCTCTCCGTGGATGGACGAAGGCGGCACGGCAATGCCACCCGCACCGCCGTCTTATAGGCTGGGACGGGGCGGTGGTGCCGTGCTCACGCGCGGCCGAGAGCTTTTGGCGCGGGCGGTTGGCCATGGGAGGCAGAGGAGCCCGAGCTCCGTGCAGCGCCCCAGGTTTAGCCAGCTTGTCCCTTCACTTTGTGGGTCGTAGTACGTGCCATGCCGCGCGCGCGCGGTGGTACTGCATGCAACTGACGCCGCCGGGAAGGATGAGCGCGGCTCTCCGTGTTGCACTGCCACCGATCGGCCATCGTGCGTCGATCGATCGATCGTTCGCTTTGCCGCCGTTACGGATAGCCGGATGCAGTGCAGCTTCCAACTGTGACCGGGCAGAAAACTGGTTTGCAATTGACGAATTTGCCGCCGTTACGGATAGCCGGATGCAGTGCAGCTTCCAACTGTGACCGGGCAGAAAACTGGTTTGCAATTGACGAAATCTCGCAGGTTCGTAGGTAGGCAACAGCGCATGAAAAGACTCTCCAGGTACAAGGGAAAAAAATGTTACGCTTAATGTACATTCCGATTATACACGGTGTAATTGTAACAGAGTATTCAGAACCAAAGAAAATCCAAACAATGCATTTAGTAGAACAATGCGACAGCAGACAGAAAAGTGACTGTAATATCGGCACAGATCAGGATTCGGCCATTCAGATTTGCCGTTGTGCATACTAGAGCACTTGCTCCACAGAAAAACAACGGCAGCCTATTTGTCAAATCGGCGGAAATTGTGGGCAAAAGAACAATCTCTCCACTGTGGAGCAGTAACAACATATATAGCCACTAAGAACCTCCAGTTCTTTACATGCTCCCAAGTTCCAAGAACCACCACTGGTTCGAGAACATTAACTTAGCTAGCAATTCATGCTATTCAGATCATGTACCGATCAACAGATGACGGAAACAAGCAATCAACACAAGAAAGTCACTTAGTCACAGCAAACTATAATCCACTAATTCAAGAAGCATGTAGCATAATCCTAAGCACATCTAGTTCTCTCATCAAAGGTCTACAAATATTTCAATAAAGAAGGGTTCAAAGCAATTGGAATATCCTATATTAAAATAATTCACGAGTCAAGGCATAGCATAGCTTCAATAGCTTTACCTGAATTGCAGCACGTATTGGGTGTCAGTCAATAAATCTAAAACTCTTTGAGTAAAACCCACAAATAATTAACCTGTCCTTAAGACCTTTCTGGATATCCAATCTTGATTCACTAATTTCTTAAGATGTTTTCTGTTACAACAGCATGTTCATGTCAAAAACCTCCAGTACCAATACCTCCAGAAATGCCCCATTCCCATACACAACTCACAAGCAAGTCTACAAATCGTAACATCCTTTGTACGCCTGATCTAGCAACGCTTAACAAAATTCATAAATATAATCTAAAGAACACACAATATACCATATCAAACAATACTGTCCAAACGGGCATAGATTACTTATAATCATGATATATGTTCATGCACAAGGATTATTACTCTGATCAAAGCCCCATATATTGTAGCTACACCAAGTGTCCATAGTCTATACAAAGCTACAGCAGGCCAATCCCCTACCAAACAATCAGTAAACCATCCGAGATCCTAAAGAACTATTTACAATCAAAACACTATAGTAGGAATGCATTCAGATAGCAGGCAAATAATAAAGTACGGCGAATAAGGGAGATCAACTGATTAAGCCACTGTCACGGCCTGTTCTTTTCAGCTTCCGTTTATGGCTTATGCCTGTAGCTTATGATTTTTGGACTATTCGTAAGAAAGAATACGGAGTAATAGAAACTAACGTGCCGTTTTGACCGATATAAATAAAGTCACTACAATATGTAATACAATCAACTTGTAGACTCGTCTTAAAAAGATACTTTGTTTAAAAACTAATTACTATAAAACCAAAAAACAGCTTTTAAAAGCTGAAAATTACAAGCCTGGTTCTTTATTCAGTAAAATATAATGATATTCCCAGTACGCTATGCAGCGGCATCCGGTATCTCTCCCTCCGCCGCTCAGAACCCGAGCTTGGTGCGGCGCCAGTGCCTGCGCTTCGCGTTGTACCTGAGACATCAACGAACAAGCAAGAACCAATCAGGGACCGAAACACGAAACGCCTCCCTCCAGAGTCCAGAGATGCTTAGGAACTAGCCAAGATCATGGCACGTACCTGATGGTGTTGTCGGTGCGCATGCGGATCCAGTGGGGGATGGGGCGGTTCTGCCGCATCTTCTTGGCCAGCTTCTTCTTGATCCGGAAGGTCTTGTGCGACGGCTGCACGAGATGCAAGGCAACGGAACAACCCAATCAGCGGAACGCCACTAGCGCAGGAACTCGAGGAACCCAACCAGAGAAATCGAATCCGAGCAGAGACGCGAGGGGTAGACGAACGGATATGCGTACCATGGAGGCGGCGGAGACGGAGGCGGCGTCGGCGGCGCGAGGAAGCCCTTGGATAGGATAAAGCGCAAAATTATGGCCGCGAGGGGTTTATCCGGATTCCGGAGGAGGGCAGTGCTAGATGGGCCCAATGGGCTCGGTCAGTTCTCGGGAGCACTTGACACCTGCTACGATTGGGATTAAATCAAATATGATAATTGGGGCTTTCATGGGCTCACAAGGCTGCACCTCGACTTCTTTACTATATTATACCGTTTAGATTTTTGCATTCTTAGTTCGCAAAATTGGATGTATCTCAAAATGCCTTGTTTTGATATATATATATATATATATATATATATATATATATATATATATATATATATATATATATATATATATATATATATATATATATATATATATATATATATATATATATCACTCTAAAACAAGGCATTTTGAGATATGCCACATCAGAAACTGAAATTAGATATGAAACTTTAAAACTTACTTGCTTTGATATATGCCACTCTATTACAATTTTGCCCATGTGCTCTTCTTCTTTCTCCCCTCCATCATCCCGTTGACCCGATGATCGATGGCGATCTCCCACTCTTCGGCTTCCTCATCGTCCCACTCCTCAGTTCCTGGAGGCGCTCATCACCATCAAGCTCACCTCATCCTCCCCATCTGCTCGACCTTCATCAACACGGCCTCCACCTCATCGGCCTTCATCGACGTAGTGGCGGAGAAGAAGGGCGATGCACCATGATGGATGCCAGTGGCGGCGGAGGAGGAGGGGCGATGGGCAGTGGCGTATGCTGGTAGTGGAGGGTTGTAGACGTGGCGGACACTGACGATAGAGGAGGAAGAGAGGGCTAGCGGCGGTGGAAAAGAAGGTGGGTGTTGACGACGACAACGCGAGCTAAGGACGGTGTTGGGGAAAGAAAAAGAAGAGGGGAGGAAGAAGTGCCAGGGGCAAAAGTATCGTAGAGTGGCATATATCATCTAATTTTAGGATTCTAGGTAGGCCTGCTAATGGGCCATGCTGGCTAGGGCTTAAAGAGCTAGGCTCTTTTAAGAAGAAAAAAAGAAAATAGAAAAAATTGAGAATTTTTTTAAAAAATCGTTATATCGTATTGGTCAATGCAAAGAAATAAGAGAGAGAAAAGAAAAGCCAAAAAGCTGGAAAAAAGTCAAAATTAGAAGCCGATGCGTTTTAAATAGCTTGTCTTAAATAAGCTAAAAGCTAAAAAAACTAGAAGATAAAACCATTTAAAACGGACCTATATAACCCCAAAGACTATCTAACCTCCTCGCGTAGTTTATGCTTGGCCAAAGAAGGGCCTTGACGAGGATAGAATACTCCTCAAATTATTATGTTAATATATCCACCGGATATACCCTTTATAGATAAGGGAGAAGATTCACGAAGTAGTCGTAAATTCTCCTTTAGCTACCCCATGGTCATAATCTTTTCTACGACCATGAAGTCGTAAGTCTTTCAACAACTACTCTGTGGTCGTAAACTCTTCTACGACCATGAAAACGTAAGTCCTTCTACGGCTACTCTGTAGTCATAAGCTCTTCTATGACCATGAAATCGTAAGTCCTTTTACGACTACTATATGGTCGTAAGCTCTTCTACGACCATCAAGTTGTAAGTCTTTCTATGACTACTCCATGGTCGCAAACTTTTCTATGACCATGAAGTCATAAGTCATTCTACGACTGCTCCGTGGTCGTAAGCTCTTCTACGACCATCAAGTCGTAAGTCCTTCTACGAATACTCCATGGTCATAGGCTCTTCTACGACCATGAATTCGTAAGTGCTTCTACGACTACTATGTGATCATAAGCTCATCTACGACCATCAAATCGTAAGCTCTTTTACGACCTCACAGTCGTAAGCAGTCCTACGATCACCTTGTGATCGTAAACTATTTTGCGGTTTCTATATCCCCAATCGACTTGTCAAACGATGTCTTACTACATCGTCAGGGCGTCTGATAAGATGGTTAGAACGTGTATTTATCAAATAACTAGACACGATCTCTCTCTGACAACAACCGCTGCATGGTGAACAAACCGCTATGTCTCTCTGACAATAACTTCCGCCAGACAGTTATCACCCAAAGCGTTAAAGCGTCTTCTAGTGTGGGACAACGACCGTCACTTTGTCAGCTATTTAAAGGTTAACATCAGGGGAAGAAGGGGACGATAAATGAGAGTTAGTGTAGACTTTTTTCCACATTAGACTCTTGTAATCATTTTTCCTTTGATTAGTAATCATACAGGATATAGGGTTATTATTCTCTTAGAAGAAGGTCTGAACCTAGATAAAAATTCCGGTGTCTCTGTTCCGCAAGACCATAGCTTAGTTTTATGAGAAAATCCCTAAATCCAAATAAATCATACGTAAGATCGGTATTAAAACACCGACAGGCCTGGTGGTAGGGAGGTTGTCCTCCTCGCATATAGGGGTGGGCACTTGCATACCGAAACCAAAAAACAGAACCAAACTGAATAAACTGAAAATTGCAGTTTGTTCGGTTTTCGATATGTGGTTCGGTTTCTATTTTATGTCAAATCGGTTTTTAGTATTAGGTGTGGTTTTGGAGTTTACGAAACCGAATTATTTCAGTTAACTCGGTGTGTTTTTTATTTTTTTCATTAGTTATTCCGGTTTTCAATTTGTAAAAACCGAAATGTTTAATATCAAATAAACCGTACCGATAATACCGAATAAACCAAACACCCACGGCTACTCGCATACCCGGATATGAGTCATAGGATCAGTTTTGGTGTCCCGTGCCCATCTTCTTTTTTTTAGTGAATGTCAGAGCTCTTGATCAAATTTTTTTTTAAAAAAAAAAAAAAGCTTGGCCGGACAAGCCCTTGCTCGCGCCCAGCGTGACTTAACAACATGCACGTCTCCTGGGGAACAAACAGACCATGGAAGCACCAATCAGACATGAGAGATCAGCTCTGGTATATCTTACTCTTTTTGCTGATTAGGACGAATGGCACTCGAACTTCTCTAGAATCTTATTGGTCACGATCATTGTCTTACGAGTTAGGATGATTTATGGACATCACAATCATGGCCACATGGGGTTTTTAGATGCTGTCTTGCCAATCACAAGAAATTGTTAGGGTGCAACTTAACAAGATTCTTGCGCTGTTCATGTGCCGGCCGAGATTAATCGACACAATCATGGAAATGCTCACAATCATGGGGCAGTATATGTTTCATGTGTTTTCATGCATTAACTCACAAGAGTTAATCCACTGGAAAGAAAGCAAAATTATCAAGATCTCGATCGGTATTCCAGATCATTCTGATTCTGATCCTGCGTATGGTCTATTACATGTCCCTGTATAAAAATAGCGGTCTGGATGTTACAACATCAACCGTTGAAATTATGAACTTCATGGTCTCGGTCCTAAAAAAGAAATCCCTAATTAGGATCATGATCTTAACAACCATGAAACAAAACATGTATTGCCTATCATTTTGTCCACTTGAAGGGGAATATTTCACTACATAATGAAGATTTGCACCACATGATGCTGTATGCCGACAATTTGTGAGGTTCCAACTAAGCTTAATTTGCCATCTGGTTTGAACTAGTAGTTCATTAATCCTTGGGCGCAACTGATCATCGTACTATCATAAGAACATCAGATCACCATGTCTCGATCGTAAGATCGTGCTTTCATATTTCGGGGGGCCAAACAAAATCACCATGAAACGTGGATCACAATTTAAAGGATCATGTGAAAAGATCCTGAATTATATTGTGATGAGCCATTGCATTTTGGAAAGGTTGAAAATTTGAATTGCAATTTTGTCAAAGATTTCTGGAAGGTTTTAGGTAGGCCGGTCAAACCAGTTTTGAAATCCAGTCTGACCAGATATGGTCAACATTTTGACTGGTGGTAAAATTCGATCAGACCGGCTAAGAAGTGAGCTTTGACTAGTTTGTGTGATTTGGAGTTTTGAAGTATCACGATGATTTCTATGACATAGGTTAGTGGATATAGGTTACATGAGTTATTTTACTACTAACATGAGTCAAATCATGAAGAATTTGTGTCTGAAAATGATTTCTTTATCTTTAGATATGTAATGTTGCTTGGAATCAATATGATCAACGATGGGGATCGAGGCTACGCTCATGAAGAAGTCGAGACCCAAAAAGATCAAGGAGTCCATGTGAGATAGCTGAGCTCAAGTATGGCACGAGAAATGCAAAAAATATTGAAGGGAAGTTCAAATGGCGGATTGCACCATGTGGCTTGTCGGTCCAAGTGAGATTTGATCTAGTGGAACCAAAATAGAAGAGACTTATCGACGCGTGGTAAGCCAATGGTGCACCTACACGTGGTAAGTACGGCCATTGCTTATAATGAAAGGAGATGATTGAGTCAAAAAATGGTATTTTGGTAGTTTGGCTAAAATATCGGAAACTATCTTGAAGCAAAATCATAGCGCTTGAGAGAGCGGTTTATGTCAAGGAGAAGCTGAGAAGATTAAGATGAATCAAGACTAAGAATTTAGTGGATTCATGCTTATGCGCTTTTAAAAACACGCATAAGTGTAGTGTGTGAGTTAAACCTCGTGTGTGTCGGGTTATCGGGTTTCTTCCATTGAGCTAAGTGGACAGTATCCACTAAGGATTTGATGTGGCCGGCTAGCCTATCCATTTAACGGATTGGGATAAAAATTTGTAGTTAACCATCCAACCATCCTCTCTTGAGACTAAGTGCTCACATATTAGAGTTAGGGTTTAAGATAAGTTAAGGGCTATGATATACTCTCTTGTCCTCCAGGTAGAGTGGCTATAAAAGATTTATCCTCAAGTAACAATATATCAATTTTTTTCATCATTATGGATATCTCTCGTGTTGATTGATTTGCTCTTGATTTGATTGGTTTTGCACTACTCTCTTCTTCTCTTGATCTTATTGTACCAAGGATATATATATATATATATATATATATATATATATATATATATATATATATATATATATATATATATATATATATATATATATATAAGAGATAGAGATATCCTCTGAAAATTAATCTCTATTCATCGAAAATCAATCTCTATTCATCCAGATACTTTGATGGCAAGTTCATGAAGGAACTTGATTTTGCATTATTTTGGCCTCATCAAGTAATTTTGTGATCTGAGAGTTTTTCGCTTGATTTCTTCAATATTTTTGCTTGATGTGATATGTGAAAATATTTCTAGAGCCGTCTTGGTCATTCTTTTCCTATGAACAAGTCATATTCATCGTTTTCGTATTTTACTCAGTTTTGGTGCAATCTTGCTTTAATATCAAAAAGGTCTGAATTTTGTCATGGATTTGTTCAATCTATAGATAGAATAGATTTCTGAGACCTTAAACATGGTGTGTACAAAGTTTCACAACTTTTAGACTTATAATTTATAAGTTGCACTGTTTTTGGTTCTCATCGGGTTGTCTGGACAGAGGTGATGGTCCAACCGCCACCCATCGGTCAGATTGGCCTTGAAGTGGAGGTCAGACCACCGCTAGAGATCAGACCGGCATATGGCGAAGGTCAAACCTCTAGGGTTTGGTATTTTGCCAAGTTTGATTTTTTAGCTATTTGTTTTGATATTTTGGTTAAGGGTTCTATTCTCTGTAACTCTGTAGTTATTTGATAATTGATCAGAAATGTGAGTTACAACCAAGTATGCCTGAACCTACAGGGTCACACACTTAACTGGTTGGAATAGTAAGGGTCTGGATGATAGACTCCGAGTGAGATACGATATCTACTCATATTGGATAAGGATCAGATCCGAGGCATTTCAAGTGTGATACAATATCTACTTGTATTGGATATGCGTCTAGTCGGAGTCTCTATATAAAGAGATGCATAGGCCATAGGCTACATGCGTCTAAGACGTGCCACCGAAACCCTAGCCGCCACCTTTCACATACCCTACTGTATGTGCTGGTGCTAGCACACCGGCGTATGGCGTTCTATTCCGGAATGTGTGGACTTCGGCAGAGACGCTGCTATAACTGTGGCGGTCATCGGGAAGATCATAAGGAGGAGATGATAGGTTCATGAAAATTGACTAATACTTGTGGCGATCGACTAATTCTACTATATCGACGCGCGATACGTTGAACCGGGTTGTGTCAACTCTTCTTCCGCTGCACTGCGCGTCTAGTGGTAGTGATCTGTTACTTGCATGACTTTCTAATTTACATGGTAAAAAATTTTAATTTGTGCTAATATAGCCTACCTTATATCTCAACAGTTAGCAACTCATCCAATGCTATGCATGTGTTAGGTAGCAATACCCTTCATTGTTCATCTGTGCGCGTGTGAGGTAGCAACACCCTTCATTGTTCATCTTCATTTTTCCTCTTTGAGAATAAAATGAATAACTAAGAAACAAAACTAGCGAATACTAATACTAATGCTAAGCTGCTAGCCTTTTAAAAAGGAAAAGAAAAGCAGGCAGAGAGAGAGAGAGAGAGAGAGAGAGCAACGTACACAAAGACACGCAGATAATTAGCTTATGGATGCCCATCAGCCGTCACATGGCTGGGTTCCCCAACAGGAACATGACATGATCCCCCATAGACCCATCCACTGATCAGTGAAAACTTCTTTCCTTCCATGGCTTTCATGTTTGCAATGCTCCATCAGGTGATGATCAGATCAGTACTAAAAACATCGTAGCATCCAACGCGCATGCTGCCTGCTGCCGAACAGTGGTGCGTGTGTAGCCACAGGGCCGCAGATCGTGTGGATCAGGCCAAGATTCGTACAATCCTGGCCTCCTCCCCCCATGGCCGGCCGGCTGCAGTGCGCGGCTGTAGGGGCCTGAGCGCCGCCGTGCGACCACGTACGCAAGAAACCACCGAAATCTCTCTGCGTCTCACTGTGGCGGATAGGCGGTTTCGCTGTAGCATCGGCTTGACGGATCGATCGATCGATCATTGCGATGAGCGTTCATGCTTGGACTCGCGCCAGTGGCTTAGCTTTGTCCTTTCGATCGTGACGGGCTCTCAGTTGAATAGTAGCGAGGAACACTTGAAGTTTATGCCTGCGCAGAATTGGTTGGAGCAGACCCCTAGCATTCAATTTAATTTGCTGCTTTCGTAAACTGTATACATATGCTTTTTTTCTGAAGGAAGAAACCTTAAACTTGTGTAGAAAGAAACCTTAAACTGTATACATATACATTTTCTTTACCTGAATAGCATGTGCTGCCATGCTTTGAACTCATCAGGTTTAGGTCTGATATATGCACTATCCAATTCTTGTGAGATCCATGAACAATATATTAATCTAGATTGACGTACACATTGTGTAGTATGTTAGGTTACCAATTGGCACTACTGTAACGTATGAATATCGAAACAAGCATGGAACTTGCAGAGGAGTGTTGTCACACAGTACGTACATTGTTGTTATTATCAACAAATAAAACAATAAACAAGAATTAGCCAGCAGGGAGGAGGTTCCATCCTATCACCTTATCAAGTGATTAGACCAGATGCTCCCCATGCATGCCTAAGAATACCACTATTGGAAACCACATGCCCCAACAGTTCGCCATGAGGCTCCAAAAGAAGCACACAGCAACCTTTCCTGCCCAGCGTCCATGCCCTGAAGAACATGACACCACTCTCCTGAGCCTTCCTGAAAACCCTGACTGACCATCAGATATTCAGAACTCCAGCATACATACATGCATACATAGTAATAGTAGCAATGCAAGGCTCAGGGTCTCCCTTGTCCAAAGTAGCATCATTCATCCATGCAGGCGTGCATTGATGCGCCGAACTCCAAGGATGCAACGCGATGCTTGCATTTGCATGCATGTTGAGGTAACCACTTGTGGGCATGCAATTGCCAAACGCTGCCACGCTAGCGTCCAAGCTGGGAAGGGACGAGCGAAGATCGTGTGCTGGATATGGTGCATGTACAAGGAGTCAATGACACATCATCACACATGCATGCAGAATTGCAGGGCTTGCAGGCGCACGCAAGCAAACAAGATACGCATGATGCCTCAGCAGCAGCAGGGGCATGGTATAATTAGCCTTTTCTAATAGTTTTTTGGTTTTTGATTTCTCTCAAAGTTAAAAGAAGATGGGTGGTTTTTTGAAGCAAATCCTCTAAACAGTCTTTTGGTCTAAAATTATGTACGTCATTCGCTATTACAAATACAGATAAAAACTATTAATCACGGCTAAAATCATCAACCTTAGAAGAAAAAAAACAGGATCATGGCATGATTTTGTCTTTTGGCCTGCCTTCCATCGGCATGCTCTTCCCAAGGTGCAGTGCAGGCTCTGCACTTCCCAATGTGACACTCTGGATCCATCCTCGGATGGTGCCAAGCAGTTACAATGTAGCAGGCCAATAAGGTTACTTCATCTAGCTAGCCATTGCAACTGCTTGGCTGGTTCGTTGTAATCAAGAGTAATGTATACAAACCAATGAAAATTTTGGCAATTTGACTTAACTGTATTATCCTAGTTGTGATTTCAAGGAAATTAGAGCCTCATTCCATGGAGTAAAATTGTACTACTAGTACAGTTGCATAGGATATACTATGAGGGCAACTGTGGGCTAGCTTGTGCTCTTGTGAGGCATCAGAAGTTTTGGGGAGCATGTCCTATGCACATGCACACATGTGTGCACATATGGACATAGGAGATCCTGTGCATCTATTTCATAATCCATGGCAGCGATTACCCTCACCTCACACTTTCGGCTTCTTTGCAAAAAAAAACCCCCGCACAAAATCGGCTTGCCTTCTTCGTTCGCCTCCCCCCGCACCAGCCCGAAGCACTTCCGTACCACCGTCCTGCAGCCGCCCCTTTGTCGCCACGCTGGTCCGCACCTGAGCCCCTGCGTCATGCCTCCTCTGCGCTGCACCCCATTCATTGGAGAAGAGTATAGCTAGGGCTTGACGGCGTGCCGCCGCCCTGCATCCGCCTTCATCCCTCCGGCGCCCCTGCATTTGCGGTCGTCCCTGTGCTTAGACGAGCCTACCGCCCGCCCGAGCCCCCTGCACCTACGCCTGAGGTCTGTGCTGAGCTGAGCTGCTCTGTATTGGTAAATGTATTTTGGTTATTTCTTGGAATCAATTGAGATAGGATGAAATAGGGGCTATCATGGTTATTGATTTGTGCTTCTTTCGGTTGTAGTAGCCTAAGTTCATGTGCCCCCTTTGCGCCGCATGGATTCCACAGAAGATGTGAGTAGCTCCGTACAACCACTAGTATTGCCATGTCCCAAAATGGTCGATGCGCACTCTCTTTTTGCGAGCAGTTTGTGTAAAACACTACAGAAGGCGGTGAGCATTTCGTTCTATGTGAGTGTAAGGTTATTTGAATATTTTAAATTTGAATGATTAATGACATTCTCATGGTAACTCATCCAAACCACTACAGGGTTTGTTGTCCACACCAATAGTTAATGATGGACCTTACGCCTACCATGCGGATGATTTTCCAAGATGAGGATGCAGCCCTCGAGTTTTACAAAGCATATGCACATGTTGCTGGCTTTTTCGTTAGTATTGGGCAGCAGACAACCACAAACGGTGTTTTGCAATGGAGGCGGTACTATTATGCCAGACATGGCTAGAAGGAAGAAAAAAAGGTAAGGATAAGTTGGAGGTCAAAACAAAGAGGTCATATGAGTCTAAATTGAGTAGGTGGGGGTATGAGGCCATGTTTGGTATCAAACGGACTAAGGACAATAAATTCAGGTTAGAGACATTTGTGGAAGTGCATAACCATGGTTTTGTCTCACTTAGTAAGCAACACTTGATACGTTCTAATAGACAAGTAAATGAGAAGGCTAAGACGACATTGTTCGCATGCCATCAAGCTAGCATTGGGACATCTGGAGCATTTAGATATCTTCATGTCAGTGAGGGTAGGTTTGAGAATGTTGGATGCACAAGGAGGGATTTGCAAAATTATCACTGCACTTTGAGAGATAGTATAAAGTCATCAAATGCGCAGATGTTCCTTGATAATCTAGATAGAAAGAACAAGAACAATGTGCATTTTATTTTGACTATGTCATTGATGGCAAAGGTAGGTTAGTCCATGTGTTTTGGGTGGATGTTACCAGTAGGAAAAGTTATGTTCATTTTGGGGAGTTGGTCTCATTTGACACAACATATAATACAAATCAATATGACATAATGTTTGCACCATTCATGGGAGTGAATAACCATGGGGGATGTGTTCTATTTGAGGCTGCATTGTTGCTCGATCAGACGATTGAAACGTTGAAATGGTTGTTCTGTACTTTCTTAAGAAGTATGGGAGGTGCTGCACTTAGGCTTCTAATAACAATATTCTATGTTTTTTCAATGGACTGTTAATACAATGGACTTATGTTCTATTGTTTTCATGTTTTATATCTGCATGTACTGTTAATACAATGTTCTATGTTTTTTTATGTTCTATTGTCTTTTCATGTTCTGTTTATTTCTTTTACTGACACCACTTCACCTGTTAGGCCTTTATAATGTTTAACATCGCAACTTTCCTTTATCCTCCACCGTCAAACGACATGTTGATCTTGTACAACTCAATTTTAATGCAAGAATCAGGTACACACTCGGCAAATCTGGGCAATCAGCTACGCACATTTTCGACTAGAATAGCTCATAGCCAGAAAGTATTGTATGTATATGTTGTTGCTGGTCTTGCAATAGCTACCAAGATCTGGCTGGTGAGAAACTGCTTGTACATATCAGTCATCTGTCATAATCTAACCATTCTTGTATCTTGTAAACTCTTTCCAATTATTGTATCAGGTTGTAATCTAAGCATTGTTATATCTTGTAAACTATTTCTAGATTATTGTATCAGGTTGTAATATGAGCATTGAAAATGTTTCCAGATTATTGGTATCTGAGCATTGAAAATGTTTGTATACTATTGGTATCTGTCATAGCTTCTAGACTGAAATGCTTCTGTGATTGTCACTTGTTCAAAGCATTATGTAGGTAGACATACTAATATGGACCAACATGATAGAACATTGCCAAAACTCCAAAATTCATACAAGATAGAAACATTGCTAACATCCAAAATTCATTTGCCTACATCCAGGATCCAGAAACATTATATTTCATACATCCAAAATTCAACACTACATTGCTAACATCCTAATTTCATTTGCCTACATCCAGAATCTAGAAACATTAGGTTTCATACATCCAAAATTCAGTACTACATTGCTAACAGGATAGAAACATTGCTAACACTCTAAAATTCATACATCCAGAACCATTACATAGAAACAACATAGCCATTACAATGACAAACACATTTAATTGACATTCTTCTCAATAAATATTCCTAGGAAGAAAATTAAACATGCAACAAGAACTATTTTAAACTTCTCATCTGCAGTCGCCGATTTTAGGATAGACTTGTTAATCTTGACTAATGACTTGTTCATTTTAGCTAAATGTACCAACACACGGTCATCGACAAGGGAAACCATTGGATATGTTCGGTGTGCACTGCTAAACTTCAACCCAGCCAGATGTGTCTCTTATTGATCTTTCCACATGAAAGTGTCTTAACCGCTAGAAGAATACTTCTGCAGAAAAAACATAGCAAGGTCTAAATCAAACATATATTGATCTGAATTCAGAAATAATGAAAGATGCTTGCTTTTGTATTCGAACAAAGTTGCGCTGATGTTGTTAGGGCATTTGTAATACTCTTTTCCTCGATTCTTCGAGTTCTCAGTCACTGCCCAAATCATTTGCTCACTACATTTTGGGCATGGCACAAGCTGAAGCCCCCAAAAGGCCCCGACGCAGACGACTCCGACTGCAACACTTTCTTCTCACAATCCATTGACATCTGCACAATCCATTCGGCTAGAAAATCACATCGCCATGACTGTGAACCGTCAAGCATGGGGATGGGGGCACTCCGCGCGGTGCAAGCGCAAGGGGACCAAGGGGACTCGGTGCAAGGAAAGGAGGGTGGTTGCTTATCTTACAGAGGGCCTCGCCGCGGGCGCAAGTGGGGCAACGGGCGGTGCCTCAACTCAGCGAAGGCGCAGCCAACTTAGAGCAGCACAGATGGGGCGACGGGGCCGTTGCACAGAGACTACGCGCGGCGACTTGCCAGCGGCGCGACGCAAGGGTGGCGGCGGCGCGACGCACCAACAGGGATGGGCTTGAAGAATCCTAACCCTAGCTCGGCTTGCGCATTGGGGAATCGAGGGGAGGGCCAAGTCGAGCGATACTGGTTGATGGTGGGGACGTTTCCGCAAAATGGACCTGGTGGGAGGGATGTTGCATCCTAGTCGCATATATCAAGATGGATGGCCTGGATAACCCATGTGTATATGTCCACTAAACTGCACTTGTGCACCAGATATGCCGCCAAAGTTCTGAACTACACATGCTAGTTTTATTTTATCAATCTCTCTCTCTCTCTCTCTCTCTCTCTCTCTCTCTCTCTCTTGGAGAGCATATATTAAACTTCCCTGATTACCTACCATGTGACTGATCTGTCATGGATGGTACTGTAGACAAGGGATAGGTAGGCCTAAACTAGCTATAGATTACCTCTTTATTTCCTTCTTTGTCTTTATTTCCTTCTTTGGTCACTGGATTAGGTAGATAACTTTCACTGAAAAACATAATGTCAGGGTCTGGTCAGATGGGTCTGTCACATGGGTGCGGCTCAGGTGCTGGGGGCACCGCAGTTAGCGCGTGCGGGGGTGCCCCCAGCACCCGCCACGTGTCCCGCAAATCCCCAAAAAATTCCAAAAAATTTAAAAAAATACTTACAAAATCCGAAAATTTGTAAAAAGTACTTTTTTAAGTATAAAAAGTATTTTTTTGTAAGTACTTAAATTTTTTTTTGATTTATACTTTTCATTAAAAAGTATTTTTTTAAGTACTTGAAAATACTTTTTAATAAAAATATTTTTACAAAAAGTACTTTTTACAAATTTTCGGATTTTGTAAGTATTTTTTTTGAATTTTTTGGAATTTTTTGGGGATTTGCGGGACACGTGGCGGGTGCTGGGGGCACCCCCGCACGCGCTAACTGCGGTGCCCCCAGCACCTGAGCCGCACCCTCTGTCACATATTCTATGGGAATATTGTTGTCGACACTAGTTCTTGTCGACATAAGCTTTTAAAAAAATGTTACACCCTCTAACCCAAAATATATGATGTTTTAGAAAGTATACAATTAAATTTCATTATGTTTGACCACTAATATATAAAATGATATTTAGATTGATCACTTAAAAATGATATCGTTAAATTTATTGTGAAAAATATTTCCATGGCATAACTATAATTTAATAATTTTCAATAACATATCCATGTACAAAGCGTCGTATTCTTGAAATGTGGGAGTAACAAAGAGGGAAAAAATGACAAAAGTCTGATTTTTTTTCTCTTGACAGTCTTACCAAACAAATTAGTTCGTAGGTAGGCCGGTAAGATTACTCCACTTTTCGGTGTTTCGCTATAAATAAAAAGAGTTAAATTTTTGTTCGCCGTGCAAATCATCTGTTACGTTTCAACCATTCTAGGATCTACACAATTTTGACTTTCCTAGCTTAACGAGGATGAGCGCCTGCGTGATCCCTTCACCATTTTTCTTTCCTCCAACATCCTTAGCGGCTAGCCGGCAATGCGAGTGAATGCACGGTCCGAAAAAATCGCCGGGGGCTCACCGGCGACCATCAACCGGCCAGCATCGAAGAGACTACATGATGATCTGGCCGCGGTCATTCAACGGTCAACAACTGTACCTCCTGACGTATCGATTGCACTGCGATGCAGCTCCTCTCATCAAAGAAGCTGTGTATCAGCCCTACTCTACTCCTGTCGATTTTTTTGCTGTAGTTTTTTATTAAAATTATGCTGTAGTTTTTATTAAAATTATACTATAGTGATAATTATTTTTTAATTATTTGATTAAAAAATACCATTATATCTTCATGGACATTCAAAGGAATAAGAGGAAAATCATTGGCAAAAAAAGCCAAAAAAAATTAAAAAAAATCGTTATATCTCCACAGATGTTCAAAGAAATAAGAGAAAAAGCAAAAGCCAAAAAACAACAAACTAAAATAGATCGAAATTAAAAAGCAGACATATTTTAGATAACTTCTGATTTTTAAAAATTAGAAGTCAAAAATTGAAGCCGATTGGAATGGCTCCTGGATGCATACGGCACACTAATGTACTCTGATGACATGATCTTACATGGATGCTACTAAATATTTAAAATTCTTAAAAAACCGAGCGGGCCCCAGGGACCATGGACACAAACGCTGCCAACACTAGTGGGCCCCACTTAAGAAGCCTTTCAAACAAGCCGCGAACTGAGCTGCCCTCCTACAATTCCCACACTATTTATAGCCCCCCCATAGCTCGCCATACCACACTGATCGCCACCGCCTCCTCAAGCCGTCACACACGCGCACAGAGCAACAGCGCAAGGCGGCGGTCTCGCCGATCGAGCAAGCAAGAACGTCGCCGTCTCCAATGGCACGGCCGCAGCAGCGGTACCGCGGCGTGCGGCAGCGCCACTGGGGCTCCTGGGTCTCCGAGATCCGCCACCCCCTCCTGTAATTCAACTATCCGATTGACCTAAATGCCTTCCGATTGTTTGCTTTCCTTGCATCGAATCTTGGCGTGGTCTGGCCATGGCGGTTCTTGGACTCTCTCTCGTTTCGTTGCAGGAAGACGAGGATCTGGCTGGGCACCTTCGAGACGGCCGAGGACGCGGCGCGCGCCTACGACGAGGCGGCGCGCATCATGTGCGGCCCGCGCGTGCGCACCAACTTCCCCCACGACGCCGACGCCGGGCCACCCGCCTCGCCGTCGTCCCTCTCCGCGGCGCTCGTCGCCAAGCTCCACCGCTTCAACCTCGCGTCCGTGCAGGCCGCCCAGCGGAGCAAGGATGCCTCGACGACCCCCTCGGCGTCCGTAGTGCCGCGCACGCCGCTGCCCGCCGGCAATGGCGCCACGGACAATGCGCCGTCAGCGGTGGCGGCGGAGTGGAGCGGGGGGTTTCTTGAGGAGCAGTACGTGGAGCAGATGATTGAGGAGCTGCTAGATTCCAACTTCTCTATGGAGATCTCCTGCTAGTCATATACCCCATGCCTTTCTTTCTGTCTTGTTTGTTCTGTTTCCGTTCTCTGTTTCTTTTCCAGTTAGTAGTAAGCTATGTCAGGAAGAACTCGAGGTTAGTTTGGCCAGGCGAGTTCTCGACCGGCCATTGTATACAGTAGGTCAGTAGCATCGTTAGAGCATAGTAAAGTTGGACCTTCATTTTTTTTGTACCACTATTAATGTTGAAATTAGTGTCCTGGGTTTTGATCTTTTTAGGCTCTGTTTGACACTGCATTGGCTTTGCAAAAGCACTCATTTTGTTTCTAATTTTTGATGCAATAGTTAGTTGAAAGTATCTTTTTTTTTTGAGCTATAACAACAATTTACTGGAATCAGTAAAGATTCCTTTAAATAACTAAATTCCACGGCGTAGCACAACACTACACAGCAACCGCAAACTGCCCCTTAATCAGGGTTATAAGTTTTTAAACTGAACAAGTAGAGAGAGCAAATTTAGAGTTAATGGCATATTTGTGTTGGACTTGAGGGCTCTCGTTGTCATTTCCAAATTTTGATTAGCTTCAAAACGGAAATTTGAATCCGGTGGGACTCACCTGTCATAGAAAGGGGTGTTGGACTGTCTGGAGTCTTGGCGGACCTAGGTAGTCTTCTTCTCTGTTGCAATCTGGTGGTGGTGTCTTTTGGTTGTAGTCGAGCTTAGCTGTGATTTTGTTAAAAGATTGCACTGTTGCATGTACTTGGCTGGTATGTGCTTCTTTGTTGTCTTGTGCGGTGATTCCTGGATCTTGATTCCACTATTGGGTGTACCCCGATTGTGGATAATGGCATTGTATCTCTGTAAACCACGTCATTCACACCACGGCATAGCGGTGACAATATGTTTTCTAAAACAACGTCAACCTTGACGGACCTTACCATGTTTTTTACTTGGTGGCTTTGAGTGCCATCCCTTCAGTGAGTTGTTGATCTCTTAGGCGATTGCCATACTAGTGATTTTGCCGATTATTTTTTTAATTTCTAGTACTAGGTGACTGCACATGATAATACGTGAGGTTGAAATGCTTAATAAGGATAAACTTTCTAAGTGAGATCAGTGTAACAATTTAGAAATATTCTGCTAGTTTTTTGAGTTGTTTGTTACTAGTTGTATGCTGCTCTGGTCTTTACCGAGGCACTACTTTGAGTTGATCTGTTACTTGCCGAAGTATTGATCCGATATTTACTGAAGCCTTAGTCTGTTGCTTTTCTATACAATATTGGCAATTAAGTTTAATTGATACTGTTTAATATTGTTGTAATGTTTATAGCTCAAAACTAGTAGAATGCTTAGAAAGAGTCACTCTGATTGTTGATCCAACTTGACATTTATTGCAAGGAGGTATAGGAGCAGCCAGACGTGTGAAAGCAACATAAAATACAATAATTTGAGCAATGTGCTCATTGTTTATTCTCTTCTCTTTAGCATGTTGAGTACGATTTCACTCCTAGATGACATGAGAAAGAGTTATGGGTTGGGGTTTTTTTAGCTTAAAACTATCTTATGCTTGTACTGTCTATAGTAACTAGCTTTTAAACGATACATTTATTCAAGGCGGGGTCAATAGGAAGATTGTAGTAAAAAGTATATTGAGTTTAGTTATACTGTGCAAAATCGCATACGACTATTTTTCTGTATGTACTACCTCTCGCAAACAGCTAGAATTCAAATATTTAAACCATAAGCCATCAGCCCAAAAAACTCACCCATGTAATTGTATATATTTTACTAATGTCTATGTTAGTTGTTTATTACTGAAATTATACTTTTATATTCATAATTAAATCTGGAATTATTCTGCTAAAACCGCATATATTCCAACATATTGAGCTGATAGGAACAATATCAAAATATAGGGAAATTTTCTATTTTATTGTGACCTTGAAACAAAAATGCTGCCCATTTTAGTTACTTAGATTCTACTATAACATTAGCTTAGTAACTCACTGCCTACAAGGGTGAATCTAGGGGAAAGGTCGTTGGGCTCTCGCCATGTGTGAATCTAGTAATGTCATCATGGGCATCAACTGGGACATTTGAAATGCAGAAATTTTTGTAGTTATTTCATAGAAAACCGTTAAATTCTCGTATTCCAAACAGTTTTGTTGATTGAGCTAGGCCATTTTTGGGGTCTCTGATCCCAATCCTTGTACATTGGATTCGCCCCTGCAAGTCACTCAATGGTTAAGACTACATAGTACGTGCTCGTAGGCTTCAACTGATTAGTCCTCGAATGCTTCGACTTCTCTGCTATGCACGTGCTCGTAACTTTAGTTGATGAGAGTTACGACCATACTTTTAAGTGCTTTGCACATATTCATAACCGAGTTCCAGCGGTTTACGAGTACTCGAGACTTCGACTGCAAACACTAGCGTCTTCGACCACAATCACCTCCGTCTGCGACCACGACCACTCTGCCCCCTCTTCGAGTACTCTAGTTTCTTCTGGCCCTCACGTCTTCAAGCATGGTAGCGACAACATGAAAACAAGCCGAGAACACAAGTCGATATTCTGGGACAAAAAAGCACTCCGATTTTCTATATTTTCTCTTCCCTCCATGTTGCACAGATTACAAGCCTCTGCTACGCCTTATAAAGACTAATTACAAGACTACTAAACGGACTCAACACCTAACTCGGTTTTCTACTCAAACTTATACTCGGACACCGATTCGTATACTTGTCATATACGTAAATGGATATGGACTTACAAAATTTGTAAACAAAATTAGCTCCAACGTACCAATTACCTCGCAAAATCAAGATCCATTTGCACGCACGGTAACACTCCCAGTTTTCTGACCACGCAACGAATCAGACAGCATCTGGGATACGTAGCTCGAATCTTTGAATCCAAAGGACAGAACAGAAGGGCAGTTATGGCCACCAAGCCTGACTGACAGATCCACGACGAACCCTGGCGATCTGAGCAGCAGTTACCGGGGGTAATCGTCGCTGTGTGGTGCGCCATTGATGACATGACAGTGAGTACTAGCCAAGCCAAGGGAGGGAGGGAGGGATTGATGAGGTATTCTGCCAGTTTAATCACCTATCGCCCCCACTAGACGGCAGGCCCCACCGAACGGCAAGCTGCCTGCCGTCTGGTGAGAGGGCGGTAGGCGCCTGCTGTCACCGGCTGCGCCACGTGTCGCCCGCGGATACTGCCGACTGTCTACCAGACAGTAGAAGTGTCATTTTTGTTAATATAGTGTACATATAACTATTTTTATAAATACAATACAAAACAGTACCAAATATGCCTTTTAACTCCATATCTTACACTCTGTCCTAACTTACACACATAGCTATATCTATTTGCATAGGTAGGAAATCGTTGGTTGGACCGAACCCACCTCTGAGCATAGCTCAGTTCCCGACCGAAACACATTTGAGCCGGCAACTTTTATAACTAGGGTTGTATTGGGTAGCATCAGGAGGTCTATTTGATGGCCCAACCAGTATTTGACTATTTGCTGAACAATGCCGACAATTTCTTGGCCCAAAAATTATATTTGTGGGCAAGAGAAAATCTAACTTTGTTCACAAAGTTTGGACCTTTCTATTGAGAACAACAGTCAAATAGAAAGGTCAACGCCCTAGCCGGCCTAAATCAGTGGCAAATACTGGCCCAAAACCACAAGACAGCAGAACAGTAGATTAGGTCACGAGGAAGATGAACAGGCACAATGCGATGCGCCGACGCTGAACAGTAGATAAGGTCATGGTCTCACCTCTCACGGCAACGGCGTCACAAGTCACGGAGTCGGCAGCCCGCAGCCTGGCGCGACGGAGGGGGAGCCGGTCGCCGGTCGGCGACTCGGCACAGAGCCACGGAGGGGGAGGCCGGGGCGGTCGGCGGCCCGGCACAGAGCGCGGCTCGACACGGAGGCAGAGGGCTGAGGCGCGGAGCGGAGGGGCCGAGGGGGAGGCGGTCGGCCACTCAGTGGAGGTCGGGCGCGGGCGAGACTGAGCGGTGCTGCGAGGCGGAGTGGGAGCGGCCAGGGGCGGATCCAGCGGTGGGGCGGGGGGCTCGAGCCCCCCTACCGCTACCGAACCCTTGGAGCCCCTCCATAAATTTTTAGCTATGGATGTATGGCGTAGGAGGGGTATAGTGGAGTTATGTCGCTGTATCGCTTTTGTTCAACCCCTCCTAAAATTTTTTCTGGATCCGTCACTAGGAACGGTGGTCAGCGAACGAGGCGATGACACCAACGAGACGACGAAGGTATTCTCCAATCTCCATTCGTCCGGGCGCCCGCTATTACCCATTCGCTATTTCGCTGTGTGGTGACTGGAAGTGCGAGTAAAAGGTAAGCTTGTACGCTCATAGTCATTGCGGTTCCTCTGGGCAAACTCATCGAGATTTTTAAGCGATGTGATACGGAGAGTGACGCTTGCATATTGTACGTATCTACTATGCCGTTTGACCTGACCACTTGAGTGAATGCACATGGCCCCTGTTTTTCGATTTTAAGCGTATCTATATAATGCGTGAATTTGATCTTATGACATGATTTTCTATACTTTTAATCAGAGTGTTTTTAAAATAGAATCTATAAGTTTATTATAGAAGATACTGTCTCGATTTCATCTATCAATCAAAATCACACTTAAATATCTCTCTGTACTCTCTTACAAACAATCAAAATTTAAAAATTTAAATGAAAAGACAAAGAACATGCCTAATACTAGCGGTAAGTACGGTGTCAACGTCGCTGACCACGTCCCATGTTGGCGGCGAAGAAAAACGAAAAGAAACAGAGGCTAGGGTTAGGGTATGCGTAATGCCGGTACGGAGACTCGACACGATCGTTCTGCCGTTTCTCGGGCCGGGCCGAAATGCGACGCCTCCGCGCGCTGGGGCGTGGGCCGCTGCGGGCTTACGGCAAGTTGGGCCGCGCTTTGCTTCTCGTTCTCGCGCGCGCCCGAGCGGAGTGGCGAGGGGCGCCGCATAGGCGGGCCCACGCGGCAACGCATGCAGGGGAGGCGGGCCGCACGCACGGCCCAGCGCAGCGCGCGCCCTGAGAAGCGAGAACGGCATCAGCTGTGCGATTTTTTTTTCCCGATTTCTGCCAAAATGGAAGTGTTTTATGCAAGATTTTTATAAAATTTCCGTGAAGTTTGTGCGTTCCAAAGGGAGACTTAAGTTAACTTACCTCTCCAAGTACGTTCGGGGATCAGGCTTGCATTAACTTTGTGCTTCAATTAACCACATGTGCGGGCAACTTCGCTTTCAGCTAGCTGGTCCATGCTTCTCTTGTCTAGGCTTCTAGCTAGCTCGGTACTCCTCTTGATACTGACAAAGGGTAACATGTCTGCCCTAAAATGAAGATTATTGGGGCCGTTCAATCTAACTTCGGCTAATAGCTTCCCGCTATTATCTTTTGGTTAAAATTACGCTATAGTAGTTGTTAGTTTTTCTGAATTATTTAATTAAAAAATAAAAATTATCGTTATATCTCACAAATAAAAAAATAGAAAAAAGCAAAGAAAAGAGAGAAAAAAATCAAAAATTGAAATTAAAAAACAATAGGTTCATCCTTACTTCTAGCTTCTAAAGTCTAAGCTGGATTGGACGGAGGCTTACAAGACCATCTTGTCGACGTTAATCACCAGTAAGAGCAAGTTCAATAATAGAGACAAGTGTTTGGCTATAAGTCAAGTTATAAGAGCCAAGCTATACAATAATCTGTCTTCTATTTGTCTACAAAAGATTTTTTTATTATTATGTGGTACCATATCTCACATTCTCTTTCCTACTCCTCCTCACATACATTTATTATCTGGACCTACCACTGCATAGACTCCCGTGTGCAGCTTGTTGCTTGCATGAGAGCCAAGCTCTCCTCTCTCTCCTCTCTTCTCTCCTCCACATCAGCAAAAATGCTGATTAACTTGGCTAAAATACCATTGTTGTACTTGCTCTAAGACATTAAGAAAGTGTTCATTGCATCAAAATTTGCCATTTCCCTGCTATTGCTTGAGATCGATCAGCGTGATGCTGATCGATGATAGCTGCAGCGCGCAACACCTAGCCTAAGGATCATAGCTCAGCACGTACCGGCGAGGGTCAATGGACATGTTACATGCGTGGTCGGACAATGAGGTGCGCACACGATTGACCGACCTTGGGAGAATGCGTTGCACGACGGGTGTCCTTTGATGAGCGCTGCGGACGAGGCGACATCTCAGTTTGAGAGTGTCGGTGCATGGATCCGGAGGGGATTTCGAGATAAATTACAGAAGTGCAGAGAGAGTAGTAGCACTATCTTTGATGTCGATTATTATACAGCGTAGCCACTGTCTATGTTCTACGTCCCTAAAAGGAATGGGATGGTCCTTTTAGACTGACAAGTGGGCTCAGTATGTCGGTCCTTTTAGACTGACAAGTGGGCTCAGTATGTCAGATCCGTTAGATCTAACGGTAATGTTTATAAATATGGTTTTATGGACATTATACAAAGGGAAGTGTAGTTTCTTAAAATTGTAGTTTTTGTGATAGTTTTATTAAAAGTAGTGTGATTTGTGAAATTTACTCGTTTGTAAATAATGTTACACTCTGTTTGGCTGTCTAAATTGAATTTAATTCATTCAATTGGATTCCAGATTCTGTTCTAGTCGAAATTAAATTTGATTTAAGCCAATTCAAAATCCAAATTTTCTGTTAGGGTGTCATTTAGAATTCTACAAGATTGTGGGGTCCACCCTTGCACATAGGTCCATCGGTATACACAAAGTAGCTTCTCTACATGTTAAATCATCTCCACAAATTTCAAACAATTTCGTGAAAAAATTATAATGTGAACGTGAAGGTTCAAATTTCAAATACCAAATTTTTACGAAATCATTCTCTACAAGGCTGTGGGGCCACTTGTGCATGTATGCCCATAAATTTGTATAAATTAGCTTCTCTATATATTGAATCATCCTAATAAAATTCAATTGATTTTTTTGCAAATTTAATGGTGCGAACGTGAGATTAAAGTTCCAAATACCAAATTTTTACTTAAATTTTTAGAGTGAAATCCGGACAAATGACATGATGTAAGTTGAGAATTGCTTTTAGCTTTTATCATGCCTCTTAAAATTGGCATTAGAATTATCAATTCAATTTTAGGTGACAGCCAAAACAACTACTTCCAATTACACAAATGCTAGGCCAATATCTGGAAGCCAAACGGGGTGTTATTGATTTTCATGGTCGTACTAATTAACCCAAGTATGACTATTCATCATGTGACCATTGGAAACCAAAGCAGTGGTCACCCCTCTGCTTCCCCTTTGCAAACACCACGTGCAACCACCGCAGAAAACTCCCCCCCCCCCAACTTCCTTCTCTCACTAGACATAGGCAAACACGGGGCATGGCTTAGACCTAGTTTTTTTGTTTTTTTCCAATGGCATTTTTGTTTCTCTCAGCAATCACTATTTATTATATTAATAAGGTATAGTAAAAAACTATAAGCTGCAAACGAAAAGGATAAACCCTTAGACTGGTCCTAAATCAGACCGCAATCCATAAATCATAGGCCAAAAATCAACCAGTTTGATTCTTGCCCTAGCCTGATTCGCCATCAGGCCTCAATTCCTAAACCATGCCTCGAGCCTACCCAAGCCTATCGTACTCAGGCTAGACTGTCAGACTAGACCAAATATGCTTAGTCTGAGTTCTTTTTCACTTATAGTTTGTAGTTTATATCTTATGCTATAGTAACTAGCTTTCAAATGATACGTGTTTTAAGATGAGATCAACAGGAAGATTGTAATAAAAAGTATACTGAATTTAGCTATACTTGCCAAATCGTATGCGACTATTTTTTTCTGTATACTGTCTCTTGTAAACAGCCAGAATTCAAAATTTTATGCCATAAGCTATAGCCCAAAAGAAACGACCCAATATGCCAGCCTACCCCTCGAAAGATAGAGCAGCGTCACATTCCGAACGATAATCTCACCGCCCACAATCATCAGGGAAAATCCAACTTTCAACTAAAAATTGGGTACTCTAAGATGGTATCTCGAAGCTTTCGATTGGGAACTTTCAAGTTGAATTTTTGAGTTTACAACTAGAATTTTGAAAATTTATAGGTAGAATTCAGAAATTTCCAACTGGAATTCGAGCTTGCATTCATCATCCAGGAGTAGTAGAAGGCGGCTAGAGAGAATATGGCCATTGGCGTCAACTATGCATCTGACAACAGTACCCTTGGCCCCGGCACGGCTACGCTTCCTAGTGTAGCATGTGACAACCAAGACTAACTAGGTATTTGGGTAGTGAGTGACACTCATGGAAAAAGGGATGTTAATGGATTGGGTTTAAATGGGTTAAATGAATTGGGTCCTTAATTGGATTGGCCTTGGTTGGGCGAAAATGGGTTGAAAAAAATGAATGAATTGGGTTGGATTGGATTGCCTCATAGAAAAGGTTGGGTAGGGTTGGAATGGAACGGAATGGGTTCTAAAATTTAGGGTTGAAATTGGGTTGAGAACGAGTTCAACCCGTGCTATTGCAATATGGCTCACTTATGGTTTGGCTCCACCCATAGGGCTCATCTGAGCATCTAAGTCTACTAAATTGCACAAAATAACGTCTTTATACTCGAAATCATCTGTAATAAATTTCAGTAAATTTCATGGAACTTTTATAGTGTGAACACGAGTTATAAATTTTAAATACCAAATTTTTTCAAAAGTTTTCTATAAAAGTTTGTTGGTCCCACCTATGTATCTGGGTCTAAAAATTTGTATAAAGTAGTATCTCTATACTCTTAATCATCTATAGTAAATTACAGGCAATTTTGTGAAACTTTTATAGTGTGAACGCGAGTTAGAAATTCCAAATACCAAATCTTTTCAAAAAAAAATTCTATAAAAACCTGTTGGTTCCACCTATATGTCTAGAACTAATAATTTGCACAAAGTAGCATCTCTATACCTGAAATCATCTGTAGTAAATTTTAGAAAATTTCATGAAACTTTTATGGTGTGAACACAGTTCTAAATTTTAAATACCAAACTTTTTCAAACACCTTCGTGTCTGGGCCTAAAAATTTGCACAAA
The DNA here is from genome assembly GCA_017311315.1 of Dendrocalamus latiflorus. Taxonomy (NCBI): domain Eukaryota; kingdom Viridiplantae; phylum Streptophyta; class Magnoliopsida; order Poales; family Poaceae; genus Dendrocalamus; species Dendrocalamus latiflorus. The sequence goes on from CM029659.1 coordinate 4,120,528, forward strand.
ATAGCGTCTTTACACTCCAAATCATCTATAATAAATTTTAGAAAATTTCGTGAAACTTTTATGGTATAAACGCGAGTTAGAAATTGTAAATACTGAACTTTTTCAAAAGTTCCTATAAATGCACTTGAACTTGCATGTAGTATATTAGTAAAGAATGGGTTGAAAATGGGTTAACAATTTGGGTTGGGTTGAGTGGAAATATCATATGGGTTGGGTTGGATTGTGGAAGATGCTCTTTGGGTTGGGTTGGGTAGGGTTTTGAGCTTCTTTAAGTGAAGGTTGGGTTGGGTTTTAACCCATTATCACCCCTACGTGGAAAGTGGCGAGAGGTACAGTGGCTCATGGATGCTGGTTTCGGCAGTGGGTAGTAGAGACGATGGGGCGACGGCTAGTTGGGACGAGGCGCAAATAGGAACACGAGGGGAGATGCAAATGGGAATGAAAGTCGTGGAGGTGCTACATGGCGTCCATCATGCGATCGAAGGGCCGTGGAGGTGCTACGTGGCGTCCATCATGCGATCGAAGGGCCATGCTCACGTTCACACCGATCTAGGGGTGATCCCACCATTCGGGAGAGGTTGGGAAGCCGCTTGACCTAACCCACTGGCAGGACCGCCCTCTCTCGGCTTCCCCCTATCCACATGCGATGGAGTAGATGGGCATTGCGCCGTCATCTCTGCGAGTTGGGCTGCCTCTCTGAGTTGGGTGGCTCTCAGCTTGGCCTACCAAAGACAGGAAAAGGGCAACTTCTCGCCAGGAATGAGGCGCCACTGCACCAGCCGCTAGAGCCCAGTAGCAGTTGGCGGCCACTACTGAGTCAGCGGCTAACCCTACCCGTGAGAGGAGCTGACGTAGGCGATGATCAGTGGAGGTCGGAACTCGAAGGCGCGGGTGCATGGTGGTGTGGGGCGTGGAGCCAAGGGGGCGCTGGGTGTGGTGGAGGGTGCAGAGCTAGGGCCAGGGGGCACAGATACCGCTAGCAGGGGGTGCCAAGCAGAGGAGGCGGGTAGCAGGGAGGTGCGAGGAGGTTAGGACTCACCGACTTAGGTGGAGGAGCTCTCAGCTTATGAATGGTAATTTGGTGAACTAGTTAGCTGTGAACGAGTGAGGTTTTAGGAGCCACTGAGCCAACTGCCGAGAGCCCTGGATTGAGAGGACAACATAAGGGGAAAATAGTAAGTGACATTATGACAAACTCTTTAATATTCAACTCTTCACTTGTCAATTGTCATAATAAAATTGATCGGATTGTTCAAAGATTGTGATTGATTTGCTAGAAATGGATTTGAATATATACTTCAACATTATTTCAAGCTCAAGCACCGGTGCAAGTAGAACGATAGTTGCACAAGTGGAATCTTAACTTGAAGTCTAATTGGACTAACTTCAAATCCAACAAAAGGATGAGGCTACACAACCGCAATCACCACAAAAAGTGGTTGAAAGTACTAAGGAATTCAACCCGGATCATATTGTTGGTGATCTAGGACTTTGTATACCGCCTCATCGAGTTAGTGTTGCTCCTACTGGTGACAACAGTATCGGTTGAAAGAATCTTCTCGACTATAAATATTACCAAGACTGATTTACGTAATAAAATATCCAACGAGTGGCTCAATGACTTGATGATGTGCTACATTAAGCGGGAGATATGTAAAAGATTTGATCGTGACAGAATTAAGAAATGGTTTCAAAACATGAAATCTCAAGGAATGAAATTGCCTCAGTCTCCTAGATGTAATTAGTGCTTTAGAGCAAGTATTATAAGGGGCTGTAAGCTGACTGTATGCTGAGGTGGAGGAGAGAGAGTAGGAGAGAGAAGAGAGGTGGGCTGTAAGCTTACAGCCAGCTGAAGCACAAGAACTAAGAAACTTTGTGAGAGGAAGGGGTAGGTCATACAGCCTTCAGCTGGCTGTAACTACTATATAAGTAGGCTGAAAAGTGAGCTGTAAGTATTCATACAGCCAGCTGAAGGCTGTATTATAAGACTTGCTCTTAGTGGTATATTTTTTGGGTTGTTAATGGTCAGCAACTTTTATGATTTATGATCAATTATAAGTTATAAAATTCACTAATCATCTACTTTTGATAGATTGCTACATCTATGTCCCTAGTATGTTTATGTTCAATAACTTGGTGGCAAATTGTTGTGTAAGCTTCGTTGCTGAGGTGCCATCATCTATATCCTAGCTTCGTGTGTGTGTTTATATGTTTCAATTGTGCACATGCGGATTGTACTTGTTGATTCTATTTAGTGTTATATACTTGCATTAGTGTGATGCAATATAGTTTATGTGTGCCTTATTTTACTATTGGATAATCCTATTTGTCCATGTCACCGATCGCCCTACCTAATATTTAGGGGTCACTTCAATCGGCTGAAATCTTCAGTTTACGATTGTAACTTTTGGCTTAAAACTGAAACCGCACTGTAGCGACTATTAACTTTTTCCAAATCATTCAATTAAAAACAAATGAGAAAAATATTGTTATATCTCTACGGGCAATAGAAAGAAAAAGACAAAAAAAACTAAAATTAGAAAATCAATATGTTTTAAATAGTTTTTAACTTAATAAACTATAAAATAATGGAAACTAAAATTATTTGGAACGGAGCCTTAGAGCAAGTATAATAAGAGGCTGTTAGTAGGCTGTATGCTGAGGTGGAGGAGAGAGAAGAGAGGTGGGCTGTAAGTTTACAGCCAGCTGAAGCACAAGAACCAAGAAACTTTGTGAGAGAAAGGGGTAGATCATACAGCCTTCAGCTGGCTGTAGGCTACTATATAAATGGACTGATAAGTGAACTGTAAGTGTCCATATAACCAGCCGAAAGCTGTATTAGCCTTGCTCTAAACAATGTGTCCGCCACTGCCCGGGTCATGCGCTGGAGCGGTCGGAACGGCTGCGTTGTAACGCGCCCGCGCCCACTCGCAGTTTCGCCTGTCCGTAGCATACAAAAATCCTGAGGATTACTATAGTGGTCGAGCACACGTCAGTTGCGAAACCCCCCCGTACAGGATGTGCCGCCCAGCTGCAAATTATTGCCCCGGGAATTGGTTGGAGTGCACTAGCGTAGCCGTGCAACCCCACCCGCCCTCTGCCGTGGGGGCACGTTCCATGATTTCACCGAACCTTCTGCCGATAATAATTCCAGCGACCGGCAAGGAGACAAGCGGAAAAAGGCACTGTCCACTCCAATGTCCATACGCCTATCTATCAGCCTAGGGAGATAGGCATGATCTTTTTCGGCTTTTACCTTTTTTTTTGGTAACTATCTTTTAAATGAAATATTTTTAAAGATAGAATCTACTAAGTTAACTATAATAAATACTACACCGATTTCATTTATATTGGTAAAAATTGTACGTGGGTTTGTATTACTCTGTAATCTCTCATATGAACATACTAAAAATCACAAACTGCAGCCAAAAACCATATACCTCAGCTAAACGAACAATCCCATACTCTCCTCGCCACACGGGGTATTTTTTATAGTTATAATTACGGGGTACTTTTTTTAGCTATAACTGATAGCTTTTATTTATATTTTTAATACAATAGCAGATAGTATAATTGATAATTTTATTTATGTTTTTGATATAGTAGCGGATGATAGAGACACTGATTTGAATGATACATACGATTGTAAGTTTAAGAAGTCGTTCAAAGAATTTGTTTTAAGAAATTATCCTAATTCGATGTTTTGTCTTTTTCACTTGTGAAGAAGATAAAAGCAAAAGTAAAAAGGAATATAACAACATGCCAGCCTACGCCTCGAAAGATATAGCAGCCTTACATTCCGATCTGCCAGTGCTAATTCGAACTGAGATCGAGTGAAGCGAAGAGGAACATGTATCATCATCATATCTACTCATGTGGGTCAAAGGGGTGGTCAAGACGAGGAGGGCTCGGTTTGGTGTAATTAAATTTAAAAAAATAAAAAAAAGAAAAATTGGTTAGTTCATCACAGATAATACAAACGAATACGGAAAAAAAGAACCGATAAAAAACTAAAAAGAAACAAAAAAAAAGAAATTGTCTAGCCAAAATGAGCGAGATCTACTCATGTGGGTCAAAAGGGGTGGTCAAGATGAGGAGGCCTCGATTGGTCAATGTACTGTACTGCGACTTGACTTTTACCACGATAACGTCACACGCTCGAGTGTTGATCTGCACTCGTTGCGGTCTTCGCCGCAAGTCACCGCAACTCCGCCACCGACGTCGACGGCGAGCACGAACAAACACGCGCACCGGTAATCATCCTGCCCCATCTCTGGAATGACTGAAATCGCACTGTTTCTATTGAGAGTTCTTGTGAAACTCTTGTGTCCTGATTTCCAAATAGGCCCAGAAGTCACTGCAAAGACAAGAAACATAGACTAGTCGTCCCTCGACTATGCCAAGCGATAAGTATAGTAGCACAGTACATGGAGAATTCTTAGCATTAGCAAAGCATATGTGCTAATGTGCGCTGCAAATTTGCTACCCGTATGCTGGTAATGGCAGCCTAGTTAAATCCAAAGAAAGAAAGAAAGAAAAAGAAAATATCCCTGTTGGATCGCTCGCCCAGATGGATTTATACCCAACACCACAAATGTACAATTCTGTCGTTAATTGCAATTTACACGTATAGTACGTTTACGTAACGACCAAAATTAATGGCACCAGACAGTAACCGCACTTAAGAGCCGAACAGAATTAACACTCGAAATTAAGAGCCTACTAAACCGCAGTTACCAGTGCTAGGAAGCAAACCTCAAATTTAATCTTAAGTATGCACAAAAGTTTTTACTAAGAGGAAAAATGAGATAAAACTTTTTAAAAAAAGGAGAGAAAGGGCGCCGTTACGTGAAGGCGGGCAACGTTGACGTCGAAGCGGGAGCCGGCGGCGGCGACGGCGAGGTTGACAGTGGCCGGAGCGTCACGTTCTTGGAGCCGCCGACGGAGAGGGAGCGGAAGAAGGTCCTCGGCCGCGGCGGCGCGGAAGCCTCCACGGCCTGGCGCGCGGAGCGGCTCCTGACGCCGGCCTTCCCGCCGGCGGCCGGCTCCACCTTGCGGCGCGCGGGCTTGCCGTTGCCCGGGATTACGCAGGTGAAGACGACGCCGATCTTGGCGAGGCGGTTGACCCAGCGCGGGATGCGCGCGCGGACGAGGCGGCGGCACGCGGCGTCGCAGAAGTGGTTGCAGTTGCGGGAGACGAGGTTGTACGCGTCGCCCGGGAAGTCGGCGGCGAGCTCGGCCATGAGCGCGCGCACCTCGGCCCGCGTCAGCTCCGTGGTCCCCACCAGCACCGCCTCCCGGAACGCGTACCCGGGGCACCGCCGCGGCGCCACCTCGAAGATGCCGCTCCCTGCCCCCTCGTGCGCCCCGTACGCGTACTCCACCCCGTGCACCTGGACGCCCGAGTGGTAGACGCCGAGGCCGAGCCAGCGCGCGTAGCCGTTGGCGGGGGTGACGTCGTACACGTTGAGGAAGACGGGGGACGCCGCCGCGCCGCCGCGCGGCTGCTGCCTCGGAGGCCGGGGCGTCGGCGTGGAGCCGGCCGAGGAGGTGGACGAGGAGGAGGAGGAGGCCATTAGCCCAGCGCGCGCACGTTACGTCGCGTCGGTCGAGACGCCCCCGCACCTGCGTCGCGCGGCGTTTTCGCGCTGTGCTTCACGGTGTTTTTTGCTGGCTAGCTCATCCGCGCGGCTCGCACTTGGCAGGCTGGCCGAGACGAGGCGAGGCGCTTCCCTACTCGGTTTATCAGGGACTCCGCCCACGGGTAATCCCGCGCCGCAGCGCAGCGTACGATACGAGGAGCTGGAGAAACAGGGGAGGCTCACTGTGATGTACTATGAGATTCGTGCTGCGTTGAGCTCGGAAATTCCCACCAAGATTCGTGCTGGGTTTTGCCTTGCCCTGTTTCCGGCTACAAATCAAATATCATAAGTTGTTTTGAAAAAACTATCTTAATAAACCATTTTAAAAGAACAACGAAAAAACTATTTTGTTTATTTGTTCGGAAGAAATCATAACCTGAAAAGAAAAGAGGCGAAACTGCCTCGGTTGCGGTGAGATTAGAATATTTGATGATGGTGATCACCACCTCATGTGTACTTGATTCGCGGTGTGCGCTTGGACGATCATTAGCCAGCATGAGGCATGGGCAAGCTTGGAGTCGTAGTTAGTTACTGGTCTGGTATGATTTCAATTGATATTTGCTTCCGCGGGAATGCCTCGGCCGGCAAGGGAGGAAGGACTAATCAGGCCGTTTGAGAGTTCAGCTTTCGGTGAGGCGACCGATCGGCTAGTCCTGCTAAAAGCTAGAACGATAACGAGCTGTAACACAATCTAATTCAGCACTGTTCATTTTGATTTGGGCTTCTAGTTTCTGATTTATTTTTTAGTATTTCTAATTTTAGTTTTTTTGCTGGTTTTTTCTAATTCGTTTGTATTGTATGTGATTGGTTAACTTATTTTTTCTATTTTTAATTTTTAAAATTTATTTACGTCAAATAAGCTACTATCAATTACAGTAAAATTTCAATCAGCTACAGTACAATTTCAGCTATAAACCAACTTATTTTAGCTCAACCAAACCTCAACCACAGCCTTTCTACCTAATAGTACTACCTACCAGCATAATTCATAACCTACCGAAATATAGTGCCTAACCCCCATCATCCTAGTCTATTTACGAACCCAACGCAACGCCATCAAACTGGATACCTGATGCTATCCTGCAACGGTCCAAAGCCCGCGCTGCCGCGGGTTTTCAGCTGATGAGTACTCTCGTACACCAAAGAAATGCATAATTAGCCGAAGAAAGGGAGAGCATTTTATTCGAAATATCACGACACTATCTTAAGTAATCTGGTATTATACCAAAAGATCTTAACAAGTGATCCGATGATTTTAGACATCCCAAGCATAAAGTAAATGGGAACTGATTGCTACGGCATACAAGCGGCCATCTTCATCTTCGTGTACAGAAATAACTCTCGTCTTTGCATCCGAAAGAATGGAAATGTTTTGTTGCACTGGTTTGTGGGCTTACATCTAGATAAGCACAACGTATGATCGATGCAACAGTACAATGCCTCCAAAATATCCATGTATAACTATACTTGTCCAATGGGCCGGGTGTTGACGTACCGATCCGTGGTCTGTCACTGTTGGTCTGGTCCAGATACAACATGGCCCATCTAGCCCGTGGATCGTGCCAGTATGACCCGTGGATTGTGTCATGCTTGGACCGAGGGGGCGGCACGGCCTAGCTCGGTCGAGCTCCAATGGGTGTAAATGGGCCATGCAGGCACGGCATGGCACGACCCATAAAAAATATCCTTTTTTACCTTTTTTATCGTTGGAGGTAAAAAAAATAGCAAAAAATCAAAAATATTGAGTTTTCCCCTGTAAATAGGGGCATCTGGCCTTCATTCTCCATAACTCAAACATCACTCTCATCTCTCTATTTAGCTGTGAAAAATCCAGTTGTGTTAGCGCAAATTTGTCAAAATTAGTGAGAAATTCATGCAAAATTCAGAAAATTGAAAAAACTTCGAAGAATCTTCGAAGAGCTACAGAAGAGGTAATAGACTAATAGTGCTGCCTTATTTTAATTTTTTGCTATTATTTGTTGATTCAATAATAAGTTAATTGTACTTTATTATATGGATTTACAGTTGATTTACAGTTGCTGGGTCCATTTTTTACTGGCTCAACAAGTGTATCCACAACCCAGAGCACGGGTGCAAAAAGAATAAGAACTACTACATCAGGAGTCTAGAACAATTTTGATAAAAAGTTCAAGACCGACGATGATGGAAATTTGGAAATGAATGTTGTTTGTAAAATTTGTGGTAATGAATTGTTTGCAAAATCTTCAGGTGGGATAGGTCACCTGCAACGGCACGCTACAAGTTGCAAAAGAAGGCAAGTAATACAAATGCACTAGACGCAGCTGCAATACAACTCGACAGCTCGGTACGTACTTAGGAGTACAACCCAGAGGGAGCACCTCAGTTCTGCTCCCAGAGAGCGGCGGCGCAGCGCGGGGCGGGCGAGGGAGCGGCGGCGGCGCGGCACGGGGCAGGCGAGGGAGCGGCGGCGGCGCGGCCAGGCGGCGGGCGGCGCGGCCAGCGGCGGCGTGGCCAGGAGGAAGAAGAAGGGAAGGGCAAAAAGGTCATTTCGCGTGGAGAAAAAGGCCAGAAAAATGAAAATTAAATTAAAATTGGAAAAATCCTATATTTGCAAGAAGGTGGTGAACTCAATCCTATATTTACAAGTACAAATAACTTAGTCCTATTTTACAAAACTACTCTCAACTCAGTCCTATATATTCAATTTTCCCCCGCGGGAATGCCTCGGCCGGCAAGGGAGGAAGGACTAATCAGGCCGTTTGAGAGTTCAGCTTTCGGTGAGGCGACCGATCGGCTAGGCCTGCTAAAAGCTAGAACGATAACGAGCTGTAACACAACTTTGATTTGGGCTTCTAGTTTCTGATTTAGTTTTTAGTATTTTTAAATTTCGTTTTTTTCCTATTTTTTATTTTTTAGCTTTTTGCCGGTTTTTTCGTATTCGTTTATATTGTCTGTGATTGGCTAATTTGTTTTTTTTTCTATTTTTAATTTTTTAAATTTATTTATATCACATAAGTCACCATCAGCTATAGTAAAATTTTAGTTAACTACAGTACAATTTCAGTTATAAACTAACTTATTTTAGCGCAACCAAACAGCACCTCAACCACAGCCTTTCTACCTAATAGTACTACCTACCAGCATAATTCATAACCTACCGAAATCTAGTGCCTAACCCCCATTATCCTTGTCTATTTACGAAACCCAACGCTCAAACTGGATACCTGTTGCTATGCTGCAACGGTCCAAGCTAAAGATGGCAATGGGTCTATACCCATTGGGTTTCACCACCCCAAACCCACCTCCATTAAGCAAAAACATCCCCGCTGGAGGACCCAATAACACAGGCGGGTACAACATTTCCCCCAAACCCATACCCGCACGGGTGAAATAAACCCGGCGGTGACCCATACCCGAGACATGATATACAAGATTAAGGATCAAATCACCTAAACAACAAGATCACCATTTAAATTAAAGAGTGCATAAGCATACCAATGCATAACCCAATCCAACATAATAGTGCATAATCCAATCCAACATAATAGCGCATAATCCAATCCAACATAATAGTGCATAAACCATTCCAGAATACAACCATCAGGAGTTATATGACTTCATTCACTTCACCGACTGTCGTCATTCGTATTAAGCTTCCTACAATGGAAACAAGGGTTAAAGGAGGCGAGGAAGCTTCACCGACTGTCGTCGTTCGTCGAGCCAGAGAGTGCCGCCATGGGCGACGACGGCTTGGCAGATGGGTGACGGCAGCGGCTTGGCAGATGGGTGACGGCAGCGGCTTGGCAGAGTGCGGCGGCGGCGGCGGCTTGGCAGAGGGTGGCGAGGATGGCTTGGAGGGCGGCGACGTCGAACGGCGAGGGGGCAGCGGCGCCGAACGGCTTGGAGGGCGGCGGCGCCGAACGGCTTAGAGGGCGGCGGCGGCGGCTTGGAGGGTGCCCGAAGCCCCGAACGGCTTGGAGGCTATGAAATGGGGAATTGGGGTCTGGCGGCCGTCTGGGGAATAGGGTTAGGGTTTTAGTTTACATCTATTGGGCTGGTCCAAATATAATTATTTGTTGTGTGGGCTGGGCTACAAATAGATGGCCCATAAATACTCGGGTATCCATTGGGTAATGGGTATGGGTAGTGTCAAACCATACCCACACCCGCGTACCCATTGGGTCCTATTTTTCTCCATTAGTAGACCCATGGGTAGACATTTTAACCCATATATGTACCCTAATGGGGTAATTACCCATCGGGTTTCGGGTTATGGGTACCCATTGCCATCTTTAGTCCAAGCCCGCGCAGCCGCGGGTTTTCAGCTGATGAGTACTCTCGTACACCAAAGAAATGCATAATTAGCCGAAGAAAGGGAGAGCATTTTATTCGAAATATCACGACATTATCTTAAGTAATCTGGTATTATACCAAAAGATCTTAACAAGTGATCCGATGATTTTAGACATCCCAAGAATAAAGTAAATGGGAACTGATTGCAACGGCATACAAGCGGGCATTCGTGTACAGAAATAACTCTCGTCTTTGCATTCAAAAGAATGGAAATGTTTTGTTGCACTGGTTTGTGGGCATACATAGACAAGCACAACGTATGATCGATGCAATAGACGTAAGAATGTGGTAGTATGAGATATAGGGTCTTTTTTTTTTTTGCTGAAGCTTATGGTTTTTGACTGTGACTTGTGGTTTTTGGGTTGTTCGTGCGAAAGATTATAGAGTAACAAAAACTCACGTGCGATTTTTTGCCGATATAAATGAAATTGGTATAGTATGTACTACAATTAACTAGTAGACACTATCTTGAAAAGATACTCCATTTAAAAGTTAGTTACTGTAGAAAAGCCAAAAAACATCTTTTAGAAGCTGAAAAGAACAGGCCCATACATGGAAAATGCTTAAAAAATCGCCCTGTGTGTACAAAAGTAACGGAACCTCTGAAAGCGTTAGCATGTCAGCAGCTGTACAATGCCTCCAAAATATCCATGTACAACAATACCTGTCCAATGGGCCGGGCGTAGACGTACCGATCCGCGGTCTGTCACTGTTGGCCTGGTCCAGGTACAACATGGCCTATCTAGCTTGTGGATCATACCGGTATGGCCCGGTGGATTGTGTCATGCTTGGACCGAGGGGGCAGCACGGCCTAGCCCGGTCGGGCTCCAATGGGTGTAAATGGGCCGTGTCGGCACGGCATGGCACGACACATAAAAATATCCTTTTTTTACCTTTTTTTTTATCGTTGGAGGTAAAAAAAATAAAAAAGCAAAAATTCAAAAAATTTGAGTTTTTCCCTATAAATAGGGGGGCATCTAGCCTTCATTCTCCATAACTCAAACTTCACTCTCATCTCTCTATTTAGCTGTGAAAAATCCAGTTGTGTTTGCGCAAATTTGTCAAAATTAGTGAGACATTCACGCAAAATTCAGAAAATTGAAAAAACTTCGAAGAATCTTCGAAGAGCTAAAGAAGAGGTAATAGACTAATAGTGTTGCCTTATTTCAATTTTTTGCGATTATTTGTTGATTCAATAATAAGTTAATTGTACTTTACTATATGAATTTACAGTTGATTCAACGGAGAACTACGATTTTCAACTCTCTGAATTCGGCCTTATGGTAGAGGATATGTAATCCTTTAAGAGACACATCCATCCGTAGAAGGTGGACATCCACAACAAACTATATAGCTAGAAGAAGCGTTGTTGGGTCCATTTTCTACTGGCTCAACAAGTGTATCCACAACCCAGAGCACGGGTGCAAAAAGAATAAGAACTACTACATCGGGAGGCTCGAACGATTTTGATAAAAAGTTCAAGATTGACGATGATGGGAATTTGGTAAGGAATGCTGTTCGTAAAATTTGTGGTAATTAGTTGTTTGCAAAATCTTCAGGTGGGATAGATCACCTGCAACGGCACGCTGCAAGTTGCAAAAGAAGGTGTCGTAGGGGTGGCCCCCACCTAAGCCCAACAGGCCTGTTAGGAGGTTATAAGAACCAGGGTACCATGTGTAATGACATAAGTGCCCCTAATAGGGAGGTACGGATGTAAGGGCATAACTGTAAAAGCATACTTCATGTGAATATATATATCAGGATGAGGGGGAGGATGAGGCAGAACACTCCCACCTCTCCACTATCATCTCTCTCTCTGTTCGGTCTGTAACCACAACAGTTGGCGCCGTCCGTGGGGAGGACAAGGACAAGCCTGAAGACCGAAGAAGAAGGATGGCACCGAAAAAAACTTCATCAGCGGCGGTGAGGGGAAAGAAGGCGGCTGGGTCGGAGCGGCGCGTGAATACCAAGGCTTCGGCATCGGCCGCCGAAGGAGCTGGCGGCGGCGTAGGCGTAAGGGTCGCGGGCGTCGACGCTCGCACTACAACGACCGACCTTGCCAGCGCCGCTACAACGACATCCAACCCCGTCGCTGGCACTACAGCGGTAGCCCCCGCCACCCTCGCCGGCAGCGCGGATCAGGCGGCCGGGGGTAGCCGCAATGAAGCATTCGGCGGATCTGGAGATCTTGAGGCGATGGTCCCTGCACCGACCCGTCCGCTGGGTGTTCCGGCGGCCCCGACAGCACCTGCGGTGGAAAGCGCCCTACTAGCAGCCCTCGACGCGTTCCAACGGGAACTAGGGGACCTTCGCGGAGCTGTCCGAGATATGCTAGAGGCTCGGAGCCAGCAGGCCGCGCCAGTAACCGTGCCCGACCCTCACGAAGCCCCCACGTCTAGCCGTGTGCCGCTGCGGCGCGTAGATCCGAAGTCCCCGCTTTCGGCGGGGCTGCAGCAGGCGGCATGGCCCGAAGACTTCAAGTTTCCTAGCGTCATCGACCTGTACAAAGGCGACACGGACCCCCGCGAGTTCGTGCGCGTGTACGAAACCGCGATCGAGGCCGCGGGCGGAGACGACACCACGAAGGCGAAGGGACTCCCCCTCGCGCTGCTAGGAGTGGCGCTCTCTTGGTTCTTTACCATAGAGCCGGGCTCCATCTACGCGTGGGAGCAGCTCCGCGACCGCCTTCACAACAACTTCCAAGGAAACTATGTCGAGCGAGTCGACGCGGACCAACTCTTCGCTGTGAAGCAAAGACCCTCGGAGAAGCTCCGGGACTACTTCAAGCACTTCGCCAAGATTCGATGCCAAGTAAAAGACGTTAATGAAACCACCGTCGTTAATGCAGCCATACGGGGCCTTCGTCCGGGCCCGATGGCCGAGTACAACGCGCGGAGGCCAATCAAGACAGTCGCCAAGCTCTTCGACAAAATAGACGAGTATGCGCGGGCGGAGGAGGATGCGCGATGACACAGCATTACCGCCCTCGACCTCGCCCATGGGGAGCGCCCCCCGCGCGAAGTGGGGGTGGGTGGTCCCTCCTCGAAGCAGGGCCGCGGCCGAGAGCCTCGGGGAGGCCCTCCCCGAGGCAGCGACACCGGGGTACAGGAAGGCTCTTCAAGGAGCACGCATAAAACCTCGGTGCCGCCAGCGCAGGTCACAGGTGGCCCATCATGTCCTCGACACCGAGAGCGCCCGCCAAGGACCCGACCCCGCTTCATGGAGGGGGGACCGGGGATTGGAAGGCGGACTCGATTGCGGCGGCCAACCCCACGCAGAACAAGAGCTCCTTCACTATGGCAAGTGGTGTGAGGTACACGTCGACGGCGATCATTACACAAGGGCATGCACCGCAGTTATGGAGCTGCGGAGGGTGACGGCCGGGTCTCGAGCTCTGCCTCCTCGGCCCCCCGCCGGAGCCCACGTGGAGCACCCAAGGGGTAGCCCCATACGAGCCGCCGCAACGGAGGGCGCGCAGCATCGCATCGTTAGCGTCATCACCGGAGGCTCCTCCTCAAGGGCCCCCAGGGAGCAGCCGCAATTGTGGATGCCGCCCCGCAACATCACCTTCGACGTGAACGACACCAGGGGTGTGGAGTACCCTCACCAAGACGCTCTAGTCATCCAGGCCCACATAGCACGCTGTGACGTCCGGCGTGTCCTTGTCGACGGGGGAAGCTCCGCGAATATCTTATTCGCCGAAGCCCTCGATCGTATGGGGATCCCCCGAAGCCGGCTAGAGCAGCCAGGAGCTCCACTTCATGGCCTCGGGGGTCAACCGCTGCAGGCCTTGGGGCACGTGTCCCTTCCGGTCACGTTCCGTCAGGAGGGCAACAAGGGTAACATCCGGACTGAGCATGTCATCTTCGACGTCGTAGACATCCCACATCCCTACAACGCCATACTAGGTGGACCCGCTATCAACTCTTTCGAGGCTATCCCGCACTACGCGTTTTTGTGTGTGAAGCTCCCGGGCCCAGAGGGTGTTATCACCGTCTTCGGCGATCAGGACCTGGCCAGACGTGCCGAGGTCGGCAGCCGCGTTCCGCATCGCCCGGTGCACGCCCTCTCCGGCACGCTCGGCGATGGGGCCTCCGCCCCTGGGTGGACGCCCAAGCCTCGGCCCGAGGGCGGAGTCAAGAAGGTGCCGCTCTAGGCGGAGGGGCAGTTCGTGTCCATCGGCGAGGGGCTCCCACCGGGGGTCGAATGGGATCTGCTCCGAGTGCTTCAGAACAACGTTGACATTTTCGCATGGTCCCCGGAGGACATCAAGGGCGTAGACCGAGCAGTAATCGAGTATCGCTTGGCGGTCCGCCCCGACGCCAAGCCGGTCAAGCAAAGGCTTCGGCGTATGTCGATGGATCGGCAGCAGACGGCCAAGACAGAGGTGGCGAAGCGTCTTCGCGCCGGGGTCATCCGCGAGGTCCACCATCCAGAGTGGCTCGCTAACCCGGTACTAGTCAAAAAGGCCAGCGGGGCCTGGCGTATGTGCATCAACTTCACGGCACTCAACAATGCGTGCCCAAAGGACAATTACCCCTTGCCGCGCATTGATCAGCTAGTCGACGCCACCGCGGGGTGCGAACTCATGAGTTTCCTGGACGCCTATTCTAGCTACCACCAGGTGTACATGGCCGAAGACGACGAGGAGAAGACCAGTTTCATCACACCGCTGGGGACGTTCTGCTTCGTCAGAATGCCCTTTGGCTTGAAGAACGCAGGCGCTACCTTTACCCGTCTCATCGCTATTGCCCTGGCCGCCCAGCTCGGGAGGAACGTCGAAGCTTACGTCGATGACGTGGTGGTCAAAACCCGGCAGCTTGCTCTGCATGGCCGGGACCTCCAGGAGACCTTCGACAACCTCCGGAAGGCGGGCATCAAGCTCAACCCCGACAAATGTGTCTTCGGGGTGCAGGCGGGCAAACTCTTAGGTTTCCTCGTGTCCGGACGGGGCATCCAGGCGAACCCCGACAAAGTAGACGCCATCCTGGGTATGGAGCCGCCCAAGACAACGAGGGAGGTCCAGAGGCTGGCGGGCCGCATGGCAGTACTAAGCCGCTTCCTATCTAGGGCGGCGGAGCGGGGCCTGCCATTTTTCAAGACACTCCGCGGGTGCGATGGATTTCGTTGGGACAGGGATTGCGCGAAGGCCTTCAACGAGCTCAAGGAGCACCTGGCAAGCCTCCCCACTCTGGTCGCCCCAGCACCAGAGGCTCCCCTGCTGATCTATCTGGCCGCGTCAGCCACCGCGGTCAGCGCCGTCCTCGTCTTAGAGGAAGGCGCCATGCAGCGGCCCGTATACTTTGTCTCTGAAGCCCTCCAAGGCGCCAAGACAAGATACACGGAGCTTGAGAAGCTCGCCTACGCGCTGGTCATGGCCTCCAGGAAACTTCGGCATTACTTTCTGGCCCACCCGATCACAGTGCCTTCCTCATTCCCCCTGGCAGAGATGTTACACAACAAGGAGTCCACAGGGCGCATCGGCAAATGGGCTGCCGAGCTCGCCCCCTTCTCCTTGACGTATGCTTCACGAACGGCAATCAAATCCCAAGTCCTGGCGGATTTTCTCGCCGAATGGACCCGCCGGCCCAACCAGTCCAGACGCACGACGACCCCGTCTGGACGCTTACCATTGACGGAGCTTACAGCGTCGCGGGCGCGGGCGTAGGTGCGGTGATCGTCACGCCCGAAGGACAGCGTTTGCTATACTCGGCGCGCCTTGCCTTCCCCGCTACCAACAACACGGCTGAGTACGAGGCGCTGCTCTTTGGCCTGGCGAAGCTCAAGGCAGTCGGCGCGAGACAGGTGCTAGTCCGCACCGACTCGCGCTTGGTGGCTGGCCATGTGGATAAGTCATATCAAGCCAAGGACCCTGAGTTGGCCAAGTACCTCGCGGCTGTGAGGGCGAGGGAAAGGCACTTTTTGGGCGTCACCGTCAAGGACATCCCCCGCGCGAAGAACGAGCAGGCCGACGCCCTCGCTAAGGCGGCCAGCCAGCAACTGCCCCCCTGATGGGGCGTTTTACGAGATATTAGTGCAGGCGGCCATCGCGCAGGACAACCGGGACGCGTCACTCGTCCATCACATTAACCGGCCAGGTGATTGGCGAGAGCCCATCTTCAATTTCTTGCAAGGCATCGCCGAGCCGGAGGACCCCGCCGAGCTTCGGCGCTTGCAGCACCGCGCAAGGTCCTTCCAGGTGTTCGAAGGGATACTCTACAAGAGAGGGGTTTGCGCACCGCTCCTGCGCTGCCTCTCGACTGAGGGGGGAAAGGAGCTCCTTGCGGAGATCCACGCGGGCGCGTGCGGATCCCACCTGGCACCGAGGTCATTAGTTGGCAAGGCGTTCAGGCAAGGCTTCTACTGGCCAATTGCCACCACCGACGCCCAGGACCTCGTCCGTCGGTGTCAAGGGTGCCAGTGGATGGCGCGCATCATCCGCAGGCCCCCGACGAGCCTCAACCCTATTCCTCCGGTGTGGCCACTGGCACGCTGGGGCGTCGACATAGTAGGACCGCTTGCCCGAGCTCCAGGGGACCTCCAGTTCGTCGTGGTCGCGCTGGAGTATTTCTCCAGATGGCCGGAAGCGGTCGCCCTGGCTAAAGTAACTTCTGCGGCCATACAGCGCTTCCTCTGGCAAAACATCATATGTCGCTTCGGCGTGCCCCGGGAGCTCACGGTTGACAATGGCCTGCAGTTCGACGCCACCCTATTCAAAGACTATTGTGACAGCATGGGCATCACCCTCCGATTCGCCTCGGTAGGGCAGGCCCAGTCCAACGGGGCGGTCGAACGGGCGAATGGCGCCATCTCCGCTGCCATCAAAAAGCGCCTGGTCGGGTTGCCGAAGGGCAAGTGGCCAAGCGAGCTTCACAGCGTTCTTTGGTCGCTTCGCACAACGGTAACGCGCCTAACGGGATTCACGCCGTTCAAGCTCCTTTTCGGCGACGAAGCAGTGACGCCCGAGGAAATCAAGGCCGGCTCGCGGAGGGTCCTCGTCCAAGCACCCGAAGAGGAGCGCCGTGTGTCCTTGGACCTCCTCGACGGGCTACGGGCAGATGCAGCCCACCATGTGTCGAAGTATGCGCGGCAGACAATGCGTCCTCGGGACCGCTCTATATGCCCACGGGGATTCAAGCCTGGGGATCTCGTTCTCATAGTGGCGCTTCAGGCGGAGACCGCTGGCAAGCTGGAGTCCAAGTGGGAAGGCCCGTACATTGTGATGGAGGCATTGCCGAAGGGGGCGTACCGCCTCGCCACGCTCGAAGGACAAACCCTCCGGCACACATGGAATGCGGACAGGTTGCGGCGATACTACGCCTAGAAGTAGGACAACAAGCGTAGAGCCACCAGCCCTTTGTTCTACGATGCTCGCCTGCGCAAACGGGAGTTCAATAAAGATTGCTGTTCCCAGAGCATTCCCTGTCCGCGCTGAGCAGAACAAAGTCCACGGACTTTAAATAAGACGTAGCGTCGAGGTCTGCCTCCGCACGCGCGAGTCTCCGGACTATAAAGGAAGTCGTAGCGTCGAGGTCCGCCTCCGCACGCACTAGTCCACGGACTTTAAATAAGACGTAGCGTCGAGGTCTGCCTCCGCACGCGCGAGTCTCCGGACTATAAAGGAAGTCGTAGCGTCAAGGTCCGCCTCCGCACGCACTAGTCCATTGACTTTAAATAAGACGTAGCGTCGAGGTCTGCCTCCGCACGCGCGAGTCTCCGGACTATAAAGGAAGTCGTAGCGTCGAGGTCCGCCTCCGCACGCCCTAGTCTACGGATTTTAAATAAGACGTAGCGTCGAGGTCTGCCTCCGCACGCACCAGTCTACGGACTTTAAATAAGACGTAGCGTCGAGGTCCGCCTCTGCACGCACCAGTCTACGGACTCTAAATAAGACGTAGCGTCGAGGTCCGCCTCCGCACGCACCAGTCTACGGACTCTAAATAAGACGTAGCGTCGAGGTCCGCCTCTGCACGCACCAGTCTACGGACTTTAAATAAGACGCAACAGGGGGACGCTCTCGCGCGCACCAGTCTACGGACTCTAAATAAGACATAGCGTCGAGGTCCGCCTCCGCACGCACCAGTCTACGGACTCTAAATAAGACGTAGCGTCGAGATCTGCCTCCGCACGCGCGAGTCTCCAGACTATAAAGCAAGTCGTAGCGTCGAGGTTCGCCTCCGCACGCGCCAGTCTACGGACTCTAAATAAGACGTAGCGTCGAGGTCCGCCTCCGCACGCGCGAGTCTCCGAACTATAAAGAAAATCGTAGCGTCGAGGTTCGCCTCCGCGCGCGCCAGTCCACGGACCCTAAATAAGACGCGGACGTTCTCCCTGCGCACTCTACGGAGTCTAAACAAGACGCTAACTCCGCGCATGCCAGGGACCTCATCCCTGTGCATACTCCGCGGAGTATAAATAAGACGCGGGTGTCCTCCCTGCGCGCTCTACGGAATATAAACAAGATGCGGAGGTCTTCCCTTCGCGTTCGGCGGCAGGTAACACCAAGAAAGGTACTACTTGGTTTCATTATAAAGGCAAAGGGGTTACATGGTTACAAGCATACGAACCAGTACATCATCCCACGCCCTACCCGACCAACCGCTCAGCCTTGGCGCGGTGCGGGCGAACCCGTGCCGTCGTCGCCGTGACGCTGAAGGACTCCTTCGAGCCAGTGGAGGAGGTCCCCCTCCCTATGCAGCGTCTGCTGCACGGCGACCCTCGCTGCATCTTCCCCGAAGCGGCCCCAGATCCGTTGATGGAAGTTCTGCAAGCTAGGCCCGATGGAGCGAATGGCGTCCGACATAACCTCGGGTCGGTCGGGAGGATCCAGTTGAGGATTCGCCAGCTCATGGGTATGTCTGCACCTACGAGTGTGAAGCAGGGCGAGGGCGAAGCACGCACCAAGATAGCCGCAGTGTTCGCCAAACGTTCTGGCGCCACGAAGAGCAACCCCTGCCCCCTCCTCGATCAACCCGAGCGTCTCCGACAGGGCCTCCGGCCCGTGCATAGTGTCCGGCACTCTGACGCACAGATCTCGGAGGGCCTGGTTCAGAGACTCCATGGCCCGCCATGCCGACGTGGACGCATTTTCCAAGACGAGGCTATTCCCTGCAGCAGACTCCGCCAGCTGGGCGTTCTCCCCTTCTAGGACGGCGATCTGCTGCAGGAAGGCGGTGCGCTCCTCAGCCGTGGCACACTTGGCTTCCGTGGCCTCGAGTCGTGCGGCCACCATGGCGCCCTCCAGCGCGCGAAGTTCTTCATCCTTCGCTGCGAGAGCATCGTTTGCTTCACGAAGGCTGGCTTCCAGAGCCCTCCGCTCCCGAACACGGGCCTCGTCAAAGGACCGGCTAAGGGCAAGCGTCTGGCAAAAACAACAAGTCAGCAGGCGCCCAGCAGTACCTTGCAAGCTGAAGCGCACATATTTACCCTCATCTCGGAGGCCTGCAGCGCGAGCGCTAGGAGATCCCCCTCGCATGACGACAACATCTCTCGGTCAAGGCCGTTGTCGGCACGCTCTGCGGCTGCGGTAAGGACGCGAAGTATCTCCAGGCGAGGGAGGAAGTCCGCGCGAGCGAGCCCCGGCCCCAACGCGCCAGGATTTACCGAGGCCGCGGCCACGCCAACAGCAACGGACACCTGCGGGGCACCCTGCACAAGGCTTTGGACTTCGCGCATACCTCCGTTGCTCGATCCTTCGCCATGTCCGGGAGACCTCGTCTCGCCTGATGTTGGCAGAATGAGCGAGCAGATCGGAGAGAGTCTCGCGAAGTCACGAGAAGAAAGGGACTCACGCCTACCTCCTGCGCCTCTCGTCGCGGTAGGAAGTGGCGCCGTTTCGACGGCCAAGTGGGAGGCGGGCGCCTCGGTGGTCGGCGAGGAGGTCTTCTCGGCCGCGCCAGACGCCGTAATCCCGCGACAAGGCCCCGCAACGGCGTATTGACCCCTCGCTGGCGGCGGGGACTGCGTCCGAGGGCGTTTCGCCTGCGGTGGCACAAGCGATTCTTCCGGGGCAACACCAGCTACGGTTCCCGTCGCCCCCACGGTTTCCTCTGTAGGGGGCGCGCCCTCGCCGGCCGCTGCGGTTGATAGCGCACCATCAACCGTGGTTTTCTCGCTGGGAACGGTGCTCCCCCCGGGTTGGCGAGTTCCAGCTCAACGATGGCCGCGAGCATGGGTTCGTTGGCGTCGGCAGAGGGTGCCGGGGGATCCGAGGCGGCGCACTCCTCCGAAGCAGTGTGGCCGGGCCCACCGCCGGTCGCACGCCCCGTCTCAGCTGTGATAGTCGCCGAGGGGCCTGCGCGGTTGCATACGGCAGACGGGGAACGGGCCCGGCGTCGCGAGGATAACACCCCCACAGGGCTATCACCGTCCTGAGTGCCCGGAGTCCCGGCGGGAAGCTCCCCCGGCACCGAGCGCTCGGGCACAGTAATGCCCAGAGCCTCGCATGTGCGGTTTACCCGCCCTTGCTTAGCCGCCTTGACTGCGGCCTCGCGAGCCTGGTGCTCCTTAAGCGTGTACGGGCCGAGGAGCGCCGCAACCGCGCACTCCGCATCTTCTAGCCGAGCCACTGCGCAGGAGATCACGTCAGTCAGGCAGAGACCAAACAGATACAATGGCACGCGTAAAACGTGCTGGGCGACTTACAAGGAGCGGAGGGCGGAAGCAGGCGAGATACGGATGGGCTGAACCCGTCCTCGCGGGGGCCGTTCTGTCCAACATACTTCCCCCGGGAGGAGAGTGGCGCCGCCCCATACATTGTGAACTCCTCGGCTAGGTCGCGCAGGCTCATTCGACGGGCGACACCGACAAGACTTTGTAGCTTTCGCGTGTCGTCGGTCTCCGCCTTCAGACTCGGCGTATTGTTAAACGAGATCGGCCCACCTCGGCATTGCATTCCGCTCTTGTCGGTCACGGTGTAGTAGAACCACTGCCGACTCCAGCCGGACTCCCATTGCCTCGGCAAGGCTGGCGCGGGGAACAACGTCGTGCACGACTCCCGGAGCACGAAGTCCAAACCGCCGAAGTTGGACACCGCCCCGTCAACTTTTCGGGGTCGACAGCGTGCGTCGTGCATTGTGGCGAATAAGCTCGAGCTGGGACGCCCCCCCTCTGTCCGCATCGCCCATGTGAAGACAGCTAGGCGGAGTATTGCGTGGGGCGTCAGTTGGGCTAGCTCCAACTTGTAGGCCCGCAGGACTTCGCCCACGAACAACGTGGAGGGCATTCGAAGGCCGGCGTCGAAGAACGCGACAAAAACAATCGCCGCCATTGCCCGGGGCTCCGTCTCGTCCCGACGGGGTAGGCGAGCCCCATCGCGATCCACGATCTTCCCCTCATCCACGAGTCGCTGCAGCGTCCCTTCGGTCACACGGCTCTTCCCCAACACACGGGAACAGCAGCCTCCTGAGTGCTCCATGGCGTCCCACCACTTGTTGGCGCGCGAGCTCCCCCGTGGCACCAGCTCGTACTCCCTGGAAGGATGGGACACCTCGCCCTGGCTAGGCAAGGAACCGCTGCGGGGATGGTAGGTGGCGTCGTCAGGGCTAGCCATCACTCTTCGCGACCAGGGAGGAAGAAGCAGGGAAAGGAGCAACTGGCGTTACAATTAGCACGGCGGAAGCACGGCGGCAGATCAAAAACAAACAAAAAGCAAGCAAGGGTGCCTCCACCTCAACACTGGCACCTTATAAAGGCCGCTCGCCTCTCATGTGGCTCGAAGCGCAGACAGATCAAACTCGCAGCGATTCGGCTGCCCACGATTTGGAAAGAACCGCCGGGGCTTAGAGGGCCGTGCCCGGTAGGTGACCAAGCAGCGCACAACGCCTCCACGCCTTCAACACGCGTCCAACTTCCCTGGGGAAGAGGCGAACGGCCGCGGTCACGCAACCGCTCACATCCCACGACGCACCAGTCGTGAGTCGCCGCGTGTCCCACCCGCAGAATGGCAGACGGCACGACGTGACAGCCTGACTTCTGCCAGGCCAGGCGTCGGCGTGATTCCAGCCGCCATTAAAAGCGCACTACCAGACTGCAAGGTCACAACAGCTCCAAAGCGCAACAATATCGGCGCCAAGCTCCAATTTTAGCGCGGGGATGGAGCGCGCGCGCGCGTCTACTTCGACTAGGCGCCAGCCTCCGCTGCCACCCGTTCGACGGGTAGGGGACGGAGCGCGCGCGCCTCGGCTCCAACTAGGCGCCAGCCTCCGCTGCCACCCGTTCGAAGGGTAGGGGACGGAGCGCGCGCGCCTCGGCTTCGACCTAGGCGCCAGCCTCCGCTGCCACCCGTTCGACGGGTTGGGGACGGAGCGCGCGCGCCTCGGCTTCGACTAGGCGCCAGCCTCTGCTGCCACCCGTTCGAAGGGTAGGGGACGGAGCGCGCGCGCCTCGGCTTCGACCTAGGCGCCAGCCTCCGCTGCCACCCGTTCGAAGGGTAGGGGACGGAGCGCGCGCGCCTCGGCTTCGACCTAAGCGCCAGCCTCCGCTGCCACCCGTTCGACGGGTAGGGGATGGAGCGCGCGCGCATCTACTTCGACTAGGTGCCAGCATCCGCTGCCACTAGGGTTGTAAAAAAAGCTCGAAGCTCGCGAGCTACTCGAGTTCGGCTCGTTCTAGGCTCGATTCGCGCTCGGTTCGAGCTTTAAACGAGCCGAACTCGAGCTTGATTTCGAGCTCGCGAGCTTTACCGAGCCGAGCTCGAATAGTTCGCGAGCCTCGATTCGAGCTTAAATAGTAATATATATTAATTCTTACCGAGCTTTCTCGAGCCGAACTCGAGCTCGAGCTTTTCTTATTATTAAAAATTAGTGTGTATTTGAATTATTTTGACTGTTATCGAGCTTATTAGAGCCGAGCTCGAACCTAAAATTTTTTTATTATTGAAAAATAATGCATAATAAATTATTTTAATTGTTATCGAGCTTCAACGAGCCGAACTTGAGCCTACTCGAGCTTAGACCGAGCCGAGCTCGAGCCCAGGTTCGGGCTCGGACCCCAACTCGAGCTCGGCTCGAGCTCGGCTCGAGCTTCTACCGAGCTCGAGCCTGAAAGGCCGAGCTCGCTCGAGCTCGGCTCGTTTACAGCCCTAGCTGCCCCCCGTGCGAAGGGTAGGGGACGGAGCGCGCGCGTGTCTGCTTCAACAAGGCACCTTCCATCCCAGACCTCAGGCTCCCCAACCACAAGATTGGAGAAATTCACAGGCCGCAAGGGACGGAGGGGGCCAAAGGACTCGGCGACATGGCTTCGGCCCTGTGAAGCCCTTCACCATGAGAGGCTCCTGTCGTAGGGGTGGCCCCCACCTAAGCCCAGCAGGCCTGTTAGGAGGTTATAAGAACCAGGGTACCATGTGTAATGACATAAGTGCCCCTAATAGGGAGGTACGGATGTAAGGGCATAACTGTAAAAGCATACTCCATGTGAATATATATATCAGGATGAGGGGGAGGATGAGGCAGAACACTCCCACCTCTCCACTACCATCTCTCTCTCTCTCTGTTTGGTCTGTAACCACAACAGAAGGCAAGTAATACAAATGCGCCAGACGTAGCTGCAATACAACTCGATAGCTTGGTACGTACTTAGGAGTACAACCCAGAGGTAGCCCGGGAATCCCTTTGTAGATTAATTGCTTATCAAGATTTACGTTTAAATTTTGGTGAGTCTGATGCTTTTCAAAAATATATTAGAACCGCTCATAACATTCTTGAAATTGCCACTCATCTAAAGGCTTTTGCAAATGATTATATACTACGGGATGTTGTAGTTGCCATGAAAACTAAGTTTTTAAAATATTAGAGGAAAATCCCTATTTTTATATACATTCACCTTTATTTTGAATCCTAAGGCCAAACTTTAAGGATTTATAAATATATTACAACCTTGAAGTGATGCTACTGGCTTAAATTATTATACATACTATAAAGTAGTTAATGATAAATTATATGAGATATACGGAAAATACGAAAGTAAGTTTGAGTTCGTGTATTTGGAAAGACGCCTGGCAACCCCTAGCACCTCTATGGGGACTATGCAATGGGGCATGATTTTTTATTCTTCCTTTAGAGATTCTCGAGGTTCTCATGCAGGTACACACGAGAAACTATCAAACTATCTCAACAGTAATAACGTCAGCTTCGAGCAAGAGTTGAACATCCTCTCATGGTGACAAACCCCGAAAGTAATATATCTAGTACTATCCATATTAGCACAGGATGTGTTGACTGTTCATGTCTCTACGATCTCCGTAAAGTCAGCCTTCAATCTTTTTGGAAGAATAATCGAGAAGTGACGAAGAAGTCACTCGAACAAGATGGTCAAAATCCTTCTGACCGTCAAATATTGGGAACAAGCTGAATCAAGACTCCAACACACTGCAGCGAATAGAGACTTAAGAAGAATCTTTTGAGAATTTGTATCTAGATAGCAATGAATAGGATTTCCAATATTTGTTCTTTAGATGTAGTCACTTGTGAGCTTTATAGGCTATATCCTTTTTTTCTTTACCAAGTTTTTCTTAAGTTGAGTTTTTACTTGGTAAAGTTTTTAATGAGACAACCATGCCATGTAATTTAATAAGCTAATAAAGCTCATTATGTTATTGACAATAATTATCTTGATGAGTAATAGTATTTACAATTTTCTATACTTTATCTTCAATTTTCTAAATTTTTTCTTTTTTTCCTAGCTTAACGGGTCAACCGAGCCGGCACGCCCGTTAAGGCCTAACAGTGCCTGTGCCGACATGGCACGGTTGTAGACCGTGCCTAGGCTTGGATCCTAGCCCATAGGTTGGTATGGCATGGCCTATTTATTTGCTGTGCCTGGATCAGGCCCACGCGGCCCACTGGAGAGCACTATGTACAATGATCCTGGAGCTATTTTCCTCTCTCCCCTAGCCTGCGGTTGATCTTATGGACACCACCTGGACTCACCTCAATTTTGCTTCGTCCCGCCAGCCAGGATGCGGGAGATTTGAAGGCCTCGGCTGAACGCCTGGTTCAATAGCAACCTCGTCTGGAACTCCGAGACGAACGGGAACCATGCCAGCACCGCGACCGGCACGAAGATGACGATCCCCATTAGGTACTCGTACCCCCTGGAGAGGGCCTTGACAGATCGCCACAGCCCTAGGGCCTGCACCACCGGCTTGCTCGCCTGCGATATCTGTTGCAAAGATGCCAAAAGGATTAAAAGCCACTGAAAAGTGTTAAATGTTCTCTTAAGAATCTAACAACATTTAATAGCAGAGGATAAGTGCTCGCAGAAGTAAATTCTACGTGGGCAAAGAAGATCGTTTCTCATAGGCATTTTAATTTGACAAAGTCCCTTGTTCTGAATTTTTTTTCGAACGACGCAGGAGAGCTACGTGTCATTTCATTAAGAAGAAGAAGAAATGGGTTACAAGGGAAGGTCAACCAAAAAACCCCAACAACAGCTCAAGGGCTACACAGGAGAGGTCAAGAGACCCAGCCATCAACCCCAGCCCACCGCACACACACACACCTAAACAAGAACAACAAGGTACTGTCAAAAAACCCCTTGACTCAGCACTGAAAACCTGAGGGGAACAACTTGGAAAGGCTTCGAGCACCAGCCGAGCACCATAGTCCACACTCCTCTTTCACATTTTGGAGAACCAGCTGGATACTTGGGGAGCCACCCTCAAAAACACAGAAATTTCTGTGCTTCCAAAGTTCCCAGGCCACCAGAATTATCAGGCTATTTAGGCCCTTCTTAGGATCTTTAGGCAAGCCTTTTATGGACTTACACCACCAGCTAGAGAAATGAGTATCCGATGGTTGAGGAGACATGGAAACCAGCCCCAGCTTCAGAAGAATGACTGTCCAAACTTGTCTAGAGAAGACACAGGACGTCAGAATATGCTGGACAGTCTCCCCGACCTGATCACAAAGAAGGCACGCAGCGGGATGAGGCAAGCCACGCTTTGCAAGACGGTCTGCCGTCCAGCATCTGTTGTTGAGAGCAAGCCAAATGAAGATCTTGCATTTCAGGGGAGCCCAACTCTTCCAAATTCGCTTCCAAGGAGCAAACCTGATAGAACCAATGAAGAAGGCCTCATAGGCAGATTTGCTGCTGTAGCTGCCATTCTTAGAGAGGCGCCAAGAGTGCTGATCAGAAATAACAGGATCCAAGACCATATCATCCACCTGACCCAAATGGTCAAATATACCTGGACAGTTAAAGCGCCTTTGATATCAAATACCCATCTTCTATTATTCAGCGCCTCCTTTACTGTTCTCTTCTTGGAAATTCTCTTAGGAACCAACTTGATCAAGTTAGGAGCCAATTCCGGGATAGATTTTCCTTGAAGCCACCGGTCAGCCCAAAATTTGGTGCCTTCACCATTGCCAACCAGAGACTCAATAGCAACGTCAAACAGAGCCTGAGCGATCCGTGGAATTTGAATTGGCAATCCCACCCAAGGCTTAGAGGGATCAGTTTTTTGATGCCAAAGCCACCGGATACGCAACGCCCACCCCAAAACTTCCAAATTAAGAATGCCGAGTCCCCTATACTGTAATGGCAGCTGGACTTTGCTCCAAGCAACCAAACAGTTACCACCGTTTGCCTGCTCTTGCCCTTTCCAAAGAAACCCACGCCTCCTCTTGTCCAGGGCCTTGAAAACCCATTTAGGCAAGTCGAGGGAGATCAAGAGATAGATAGGGATAGCAGAAAGGACCACCTTCACTGTAATAAGTCTGCCAGCCTTATTCATTTGCGACGCTTTCCAGGAAGGGAGGTTGTTGGCAACCTTATCAACAAGGGGCTGTAATTCAGATTTAGAAGGCTTGCGGATATTGAGGGGAATACCAAGATAATTGATAGGGAAATTCTTAATCTCACAAGGCACCAAGTCTGAAATTACTCCAATCTCAACATCGGAGCACTGAATAGGAGTTACCGAGCTCTTCTCCAAATTGGTGTTGAGGCCGGAGGCATGACCAAAAACCTCCAGCAACTGCTTAATCAGACATATATCATTACTTGTCGGCCGAAGGAACAGGATAACGTCATCCGCATAAAAAGAAATCCTGTGCTGTACCTGAGGAACCGCCAAGGGCTGCAGCAGGTTCTCACAAGAGGCATGACTGACCAAAGAGTTTAGAACATCCATGACGAGAATAAAAAGCATTGGAGACAGGGGATCGCCTTGCCTAAGGCCCCGCTGGTGGTGGATTAAATCCCCAAGCTCCCCATTGACCAGAACATGAGTTGATGCAGTAGATAACAGCAAACAAAGCAGATTACACCAACGGCGACCAAATCCAAGCTGCTGCAGCACTTCCAGCAGGAAAGGCCAAGAGACCGAATCAAAAGCCTTCGAAATGTCCAGCTTGAGAAGGATGTGAGGCTCTTTTTTCCTGTGCAAACATTTGGCCAGCTGCTGCACAAGCAAGAAGTTGTCTTGAATATTCCTCCCTTTGACAAAAGCACTCTGATTTTTGGAGACCAAATCAGGGAGAATCGGAGCCAGACGGTTAGCCATGATCTTTGCAACCAGCTTGGCAAAGCTATGAATGAGACTAATGGGTCTATAATCCTTGACCTGCAAAGGATCGACCTTTTTGGGTAGAAGGGTGATGAAAGCGGTGTTAAGCAATCTGAATTTGGACACATGACCTCTCTGAATGGCCTCGAGGGCCTGCAATATGCCATCTTTTAGAATTTCCCAACAGGATTTATAGAATCTTCCTGTGAAACCATCCGGTCCGGGGGCCTTATCCGGAGGCAAGGATTTGATAGCAGCCCAAACCTCATCCATGGAGAAGAACGTATCCAGGGCCGACAGATCCTGCTGATGCTGACAAAGGAAAGCAGAAAGGTTCAGGCTGTAAGATCTCTCCACTGCCGAACCAAGGAGACGCTCATAAAACCCAGAAGCAGCAGTAAGCTTGTCTTCTTGCGAAGAGACCATAGAGTCGCCAATCTGAAATTTGGGGATAAAGTTCTTCTTTTTTCTGTAACGGGCCTGCTGGTGGAAAAAGGATGTATTAGCATCGCCTTCACGCAGGTAGAGGATCCTAGAACGCAGCCTGACAACAGTTCGCTCCAGAGATGCGAGGCCAAGACAATGCAACTTGAGCTTCTTCCTCAGCCATTCCTCCCCCGGGTCGAGATTCCTGGAATCCCTGGCAATTTCAAGACGATGTAAGACCCCCTTGGCCATTTCAAGCTGAAGCTTAACATTGTCGACCTTTCTTTGACTCCATTTTTGAAGGCCTCTGGAGAGCCGCTGCAACTTGAGGAACACTCGTTCGACCGCGCAAAGAGATTGCACAGGAGCTGACCAGCTTTGTTGCACCGCCTCACAGAATCCCGGGAGCTTCGGCCAGAAACTCTCAAAGTGGAAACGCCGCCTGCCACGGGTGGCGACCTTCAGACCCAAAATGAGGGGGCAGTGATCTGAAACAGTTGACGCAGAACTCTGAAGAACATCATCCGGAAAGATAGCATCCCATTCAGAACAACAAAAGGCCCGATCAAGCCTCACCAAAGTAGGAGAAGCTCTTTCATTTGACCAAGTAAACTTTCGCCCTAGCAGAGGAATTTCCATAACCTCAGTGTCATCCAAGAAGCGACGAAATCTTCCCATGAAGGCCCGATTCAGGTTTGCATTGTTCTTGTCAATTGCCTGATAAATTAAGTTGAAATCACCAGCGACCAGCCAGGGGCCCGAACACAAGGCACGCACATCTCTCAGCTCCTGGAGGAACAACATCTTCTCCTCATCTTCTTGAGGACCATACACACCAGTAAACCACCAGTTTCGCCCCTCTTGTTCAGAGAAGAGGATGGAAACCGAGAAGAGATCGACCCGAGATGCCAGGGCTTGACAAACAGAGCTTTTCCAAGCGATCAGAACACCCCCTCTAGTGCCGTGGGCAGGCAGAGCAAAAAATTTGTCGTAGCAAGAACAAAAAACAGAGAGAAAAATCCCATGAGACATGACAGCAACCTTCGTTTCTTGAAGGCACACTACATCAACGTTAACAGACAGAACAACATCCCGAACAGCATTGCGACGGCCCTGCTGATTAAGGCCCCGCGTGTTCCAAACGAGGATTGAAGAGGGATTTATTGGAAAAACTTGACAGGGACGACCACAAGAAGGATCAGCAAGAGACAGACAGGACATCCGCAGCACGAACCTGATCACCATCCTCCACCTTCCAGCCGAAAAGAGCCGCCAAAGCAGAGAGGTGAGCGTCGGTGAGGGGGTTCTCGAAAAGCTTGCTGTATCTTTCCAGATCTTCATGACCAACCTTCTCCGTTTGTGAAGAAATCCCAAGGCACTTGAGCACCCGCCTCTGGGCATCATTCAGAACTGGCCCCGGGTAGCAAGGCCCAGCCCCAGCAACGCGCCGGCTACGTCGGGGGAGGGACGCAGGGGGACGAGGCCTAGAGCGCCCCTTATGAGCGGCTGGCTGAAGCAGCAGCTGCTGCACAGGCTTGGTGATGCTGGAGATGAACTGCTGCAGAGCGGCTCCGTCCCCGGCGGCAGACTGGGAGGGAGACCTGGAGCGCCGGCGTCGCCTGGAGTAGACCAAGAGAGGGCGCGGACGGACGGAGACCGCAGGCACCCGCGAGGTGTCCGAGGAGGCAGTCGCCGCGACCGGAGAAGCCTGAGCAGGTCCATCCGAGGCAATCAGCAGCTCCACCGCCGGGTCCGGCCTAGCCAAAGCAGCCGGTCCAGAGACTTGAAGATTAGTGCTGCCATCCAAGGGAGCCAGCCCAAGTGGCTCAACCTCAGAGGGCCCAGTGCCATGAGAAACCGGCCCATCGACAGAGTCTGAATTTGATACTACTCCTTGGCCGAGGTGATGATAAGTTGGGGCTAAAACAAAACAAAAAGGCAATGTTGGTAGCTGATGATGTACCTGAAGAATGGCTCATCTTGTCGGTGCAAAGGCAAGGAAGCTAGCGAATATGTCACCAACTGTAAGATGCAGAACGGTGAAAAGAATGGCCAGAGTTCCAACAGATGCAATGAACAAGAACAGTTTGAGAAGCCGGAACATAAGCTGGAAATCTGCACTAAATTTGTTTCTTCCTATGGACACCACCTAAAGATATGACACTAATCAGCAACATAACAAGGACAGAAACTAGATGTATATGCCAACCGGCGTAATACTTTTTGATTTGATCACTAGCAAGCAAATGAAATTTACCTTCAGGACCAATACTACTGCTACGATAACCAGCCAAGACAGACCGTAAACCTGAATCCACAAAATCAAAATTTTGAGGTAACAGTTACAAAATCATATTGGTAAGCCATGCTTCTAAAGAACAAAAAAGAATTATGTAATTGCAATCTTATGAACTCCTCTAGCTCAAGTAGAGTTGTAAAATAGCTCAAATAAAATGAAGGACTTACAGATATGCTTTTGTTGCCAGCAGAGATATTCAGGTGATACATGATACCGTAAAGACGAAGAATCGGAGAGACAAAATGATCTCCCGTAAGCGACCCAATAGACCTGTAGACTGCAAATGCTCCTGCTCCTCTTCCTACCAGGACTCCCAGGCTTTATTTGCAGGCACACCGATCCCACCGCGACTGCTAATCCACTTGGTCCAGTCATCCCAGTCGTCAACTATTTCTGCCACTCAAATCCTGATGGGTTGAAGAGGAATGGAGCAAACAGCCACGTGATTACTGAGAAGGTGTAGAAAGAGAGGTTGGAAGAATCGCCACACAAAGGGGCATTGCTTTCCTGTGTATTTATAGATATACATATCATTGATTACAGCCAAATTACATGGAAGGTTGACGACTAAATCAATTAGTAAGATGGCAATCTTATCGATACAAAGAAACTAGCCAAACGGCAGGTGTTGGAGTCATGGAGGCAGGAGATGCGCTCGACGGGACTCGCGGCATGCATGTATCGCTAACACCCCCCCCTCGCGCAGTTGAATCGTGGGGAGGCTCAATGGTGATACTAGAGCGAAAATCCTGAAAGGTCTTAGTTGGGAGTCTTTGGTCATCACATCGATGAATTGTCAGCTGGGTGAGGAAGTGAGGAAGGAGGTGCGAGAGGAGCAAGCCGAGTGAGGAAAAAGAAATAAGAAGGGGAATGGAGCTGTCGGCGTGAAGAGAAAAAGAAGAGGAAGAAAGGAAAAAGAAAAGAGGAGAGAGAGCCGGCCGTGGGAAAAAAAAGAAAAGAAGAAAGCCAAGGGCGTCGGCTAGAAAAAAAGAAGAGAGAAGAAAGAGAAAGAGAAGAAAAGAGTAGAGGAGGAAAAAGAGGGAAATCTGACCCGCTGCCAGATCTGTCAGAACCTGTTGAGAAAAGGAAGGTGGTGCCCCAATCCCGTCGTTCGGGGCCAGGGTAACGCCTCGAGAAACCTTCTCCCTGTTTATTTGCCGAGTCAAGCATAAGTTAATATGTCGATAATTAGAATTGATATATGTGATCAGTTAGATATCGTTTATTAATATGAATGCCTGATCGGTGCGATCGGTACTGCCACTGTTGATCTGATTGATCCGTGGTAGAAGAGGGAGGGGAGAATAAATTGAGGTTAAATAGGGTAATCAATTAAAATGAGATTAAGCGTATAGAAATCAATCAGCGAGTATAAATAATGAGATCGCTAATTTTACAGACTGGGTAAATATCGGGACAATGAGAGGTTGCCCGATGGGACATGATTTGATTATGTCGGGTTGGATGTTAGAGCGATGTCATTTGCTCGTACATGAATGTATTGCATGAGTGATGAATTGAGATGATTAATGCTTGTTCAGGTGGCGATTCGAGTTTTGTGCCATCCACCCACCGCCCACTAGGTTAACAGGCAAGTGCATAATAAAGCGGTAAATTCGGGTAATGTTTGTTGATATATGAATGATGATGCATTGCCTATCATGTGATGGTAAGTTAACTATTTCTGGATGCATGATGAGAATTGATGAATGACGGCTGTTGAGACATGATATGTTGATATGCATAAATGAAGAATTTGCATTGCATGCATGTCATAAAAAGAGATAGTGTTGTGGTATCATTGATCCACTTGGTGTGGATGCTCCACGGGAGTGAAGATTGAGGTCCCCGTATGAAAAAGGACAGGCTACTGCAGTCTCCGTATGAAAAAGGACGGGCTTATGGTCCCCGCATGGAAACAAGGCGGGCCTGGGTGAGCATCGACGGGTGCTCGTTCTGCTATACCGGTATAAGCTAAAGAGATAAGGGAGAAAAACATGTGCATATGCATAATGATTGATTGATAAGAGCTTAAAGAGTTTGAATGGTAACAAATGGTGATTGAACCTGTGATGACTATGGACTGATTTGTGAATCTGTTATTTATTGTTTTGCTTTGTACTTGCTGAGTTGGTGGACTCACCCTTGCTTTGTCGTTGTTTTTAGGTGAATGATGACGACATGCATGGAATGAGAATAATCTTTTTGGCACTGCACATATGCAATAACAGTTAGCTTTACAGAGTTTTTATGTTTAATCTAGTATTAAGTTTTTGGTGGCTCGCCATTTGGATTAGGTTGCTAGCGAGTCGTGATGGTATGTCTCACATGATTGTAGAATCCAAAGTCTGTTTATGTTATAGTTTGTGCAATATAAAGTTAGTTGGCTTATTGCAATTATCAGATATTTATCTGTTGTTTTCTCCTTGTGGATAATCAAAACAAAAGGAGATGTGCTGCTAAAAGTTGGATTAGCACCACATCTTTGAAATTGTAGGTGTGTGGTGGTAGCATCTTGGGCCCTGTGGAGGGCCGGGGTGTTACATTTGCTGTCTGAATGGATGGACTATCCTTTACTGACTGGCAGGACACAAGGTAAGAGCAATCGGAGGTAATATGAAAAGAAACTCCTGAATCAAGTACCCAAGGCTGAATAGCACCAGAAGTAGACTAGGAAGCAGCCAGTGGCGGATCCAGGAAAAAATTTAGGAGGGGCTGAACAAAAGCGATACAGCGACATAATTCCACTATGCCCCTCCTACACCATACATCCATAGCTAAAAATTTATAGGGGGGCTCCAAGGGTTCGGTAGCGGTAGGGGGGCTCGAGCCCCCCGCCCCACCGCTGGATCCGCCCCTGGAAGCAGCTGAAACTAAGGTAATCTTCGCTGAAGGCTCTGACTCAAGGACTGCAATGTTGGTGGGCCTCCTAGTAGATCCACTAGGTTAAAGATATCGCTGCTCAAGATATTTTCATATCTCTTTGGCGAAATGGTGATACTCAAAGCTCATCCGAAGTGAAGGTTCGTTCTCAATTGCCCAACCCGAGTATGCATCTTGATACTCTAGAAACTTGTCCAATGCAAGATGTTCAATGTTGATGGCCTCCGCAAGAACAGGCCTAGGAACTTTTTGATATGTCAAGGAGAGCACATGAATCGCATAGGCTTGGATTGCCCGCTCAAAACTTGGAACAACTTCCAATATGTTGTGATTCTTTGCTGCCTTATCCCAAAACTGACGGAACCTAGCAGTCTCCAGGTAATGAGAAAGAACTATCAATATCTTGAATTGCTCCGCCATTTGCATATGTTCAGGAATTACGAATAAGCATATGCTGAATCAGGGGCTGGCATTGCCATGAGAGCCTTAATCAATATGCGGGCTACAATCTATATACTCAACCTTTCTGGCTCAAACTGGCACAGACGAAGAAGGCTGAGATTCGTGTCCAAGTTATAAGTTTGAGATGAAACCTGCTCGTTGACAAAGCCCTCAAGGTCGTTGAGGATGTCGAGGTTGTAGGGGTTCACGTCCACCAGCTCCTCTACCGTGTAACTCTCCACCGATTGCTTGTTCGTCATGGCCGGGGTGAAGAAGCAGATGACGCGCAAGCCGCAACAGAAGAAGAGGCTGGCCGTTGACCAAGTGAAGAAACCGCACCAGCGGGATGAGCCGCACCGGCAGGATGAGGAGACCGCACTGGCGGGATGAAGAAGCTGACGACGCAACTGAAGAAGATGCTAGCGACGACAGATGGGGTGAAGAAGCCATCGACCGGCGTTGATCGGCGGCGCAGCGGAAGATGCCACTGCTAGGGCTAGGGATTTGGGAGCCGAGGCTTTGATACCATGACGATTAAACTAGAAGAACTCAATTTCATTGATGCTTTTACTGTTGTTACATAGGGGTATATACAAGGGATGTCTATAGTAGCTATATGGGCCTTATAGGCCTATGTAACAAGGACATACTCGTAACAGCTATGAGGTTGCATTGAGGATATTTTGTTGGAGGAAGTGTTAATGAATTTATTGTGCAGGTTGCACAATTGCTGTTATGATCTTCAGTTGTATCATAACACTGAAACCACCATTACTTTAAGATTTCTAGCTTTATTGCTAGGTCATTTCGTTATTTGTTTCTCCTTTCTCTTTAGAAAGAAAGAACAAAACCGGAATAATACTTGGAACTACAGAGGATTTGAGTTAACTAAGACCTGTTCTTTTGGGCTACGGCTTAATTAATATAATGAATAGTGATTGATTTGAGAAGCCAAAAGCCAAAAACCGCTAAAATGCAAAAAAGAACAGACCATAAAACTGTGACTAAGAACCACTGAAAAAAAGAGAGCCGATTCTTAGGCAAATTCGCCCAGTCTAGCCCATGGTACTCAACCAAGTTATTTATAACAATGCAGGACGATTCTGGGATATTGGTTGACTTCAGCAGACTAGAATATGCAGAAAATTTGGCCAATAATACTTCCTTTTTTTTCTGTGAATATCAGCCTTGGTGAGCAGCATGTTGGATAGAAATGTTTGGATTTTCCAACAATAAAGCTGAGTGTTGTTGGAGGACGACCATTTTCTTGCGGGGGTGATAGGTTATTCAGACCAAAGCTTCTGTCAAAATGGTTGGTAAGAGACGTACTAACCAATAGATGCATATGTTTCTCAATTGTTATGTTCGGTATATCTTTGTCATTTTGGTCTACAAATAATCTTGACCTTTTCTTCTGTTCACTTGGAATTAGGAACTTAAATGTGTTATGTGAACTTCGTCAGTCATGTCTTAGTAGTTAGTAGTACAATAAACATGGTGGCAGATATCAGATTTTATTTCTTTCTCATCTCAAGTATTACTGTATTAGATAGTGAATGGTACTTGAGACATAACCAGGATGGCAAGCTTAAAGGTTTATATTCTATGTTCTGGTTTGGTGAGATTCCTAGCAGTTTCTTATCAGGTGCTTTTACTAGGTAGCAAAATTACAAGTGGAAATGAGCTGCAGTGCTAGGCAGCTGGGTGGAGTTGATGGTGGTGCCTGTTTTAATATGACCTGATCACCTGACCCTTGGTTGGTATTTCTCATAATCTTAAATCATTTTTAGGAAGATGACTACCCAGGACCAGATATGTAGACTAATTAGCTGCCAAATTGATTTTGTTTATGGGACTAGCTTATTAGTCCACATTTTTTCAGCGCTAGTATCACATAATTATTTCTCACCTTTTGGCTTTTGCTCATTATGGTAATACTGTATAGGTGGTAGAGTTAGCACACTGTAATAGGAACTAGGAAGTTTGAAGCTCTAGCTAAATTGTCTACTCTTGTTGGTGTGGTCAGTGCCAGTACATTTTAGCCTCACCTTATAAAAGAACTGCATCGCGCTCTACTATTCCTTCTTTTTTTTTCTTAAGGAACTTTTGCTCTCGTTCTTTGATCTATCACCACTTATTGGTTGTTACGATTATCTTGTAGGTATGGTGTCAATGATATGGCAGGAAGTGCAAAGAAGATATATGATGCTGCTGTAGGTGCACCAGAGGTGCATTCTGTCATATTACTCGCACATAATGGACCAACAGGTCTCTGAACATTCAGA
Organism: Dendrocalamus latiflorus; assembly: GCA_017311315.1. Taxonomy (NCBI): domain Eukaryota; kingdom Viridiplantae; phylum Streptophyta; class Magnoliopsida; order Poales; family Poaceae; genus Dendrocalamus; species Dendrocalamus latiflorus. The sequence goes on from CM029659.1 coordinate 4,156,345, forward strand.
TTGTCAAGTTACATAGATATGTTAAAGAACTCATCGTCTCATCTACAAGATGTGTTGTGTCTTAATGTGCCTATGGCTATGCAGGTCTAGGTTCAAGAATGGATGATATCTGCGGGCGGGATTGGGTAGCTGGTGGTGGTGACCATGGCGATCCAGGCCTGATATTCATGATGATACCTTCCCCCTAGTTACAGCTGTTCCAAACGTTTGCTTCATATGGGCATGTTAAACAAAACCTCTGCAGATCTGGGACGAGCCATATCCAACCTGCAGAGAGAAACCGGAGTTTCGATCCCATTGGTCGTGTTTGGGCTAGGGATAGAAAAACCAGCGGTTACCGATCGAAAATTTTCAAATGTAAATGTATATTTATAATTGCATAATGCACTTTCTGTTGTAAATATTACGGTATAAGCATTCATTTGCATTTAATTCCAGCATAAAAAATATACTTAAATCACACTTCAAGTAGTATATAAATGACATAAATTACATATAAACATGTAATCCTTCCGTGCCATTATATAAGAACATATACTCATTATATGAACCAATATTACTGTTGAACTAATCATGTAAAGCATTCTCTTGAGTAGGGAATCAAATAAAACTAGCATAAAGCTCAAGTTTTAGATTATTGATTAGTGTTCTCAGATGTAGGGTTACACAAAATATAATCTTGGCCGTCGTGCTACTATGGTCTATACTCTTCACTAATTGAATATAACAAGTGAAATTCAAACTTTCGATGCGTACAAGTGTAATGATTTAGCATGCTGAATCAATCATAGATAGAAAGTCTTAATCATAGAGTCTAAGCACATATTTAAAAGCAATTCAAAGGCAGGGAGGCTTGGTGCCCAGACACCATAGTGCCTCATTTCAACATCACACACACAAACACACACCTTTGGCCAACAGATAGGACAATACTAAGTGGTCACCAAACAACACCTAAATTTAGCCAAATAACTTGATATACTTCCAGAGTATAGGATCACAATTTTAGCAAGTTATGCAACAAGCCGAATTGCCTAACAGAGGTGTATGTATCATGAACACTAGTGATCACAGTATAAATTCTGAAAATATCTTACTGCAGGACAGAGAGCTAGAAAACAACAATAACAAAGTTCTACAGTTTAAGTTTAAACATTCAATTTCAGTATTAGACCATAATTATCCTCATTGAGCTACTGATTCGAACCCACTGCCCACAAGCATTGCATGTAACGTCTCCCGGTACTAGAGCAATTCACAGAATATAACCAACTAGTACAGTTCACAAAATACGAAATGCACAAAAGAGTAATAAAAAATCTCATAGTGCAGACGGCACCCGAAGCCACTAAGAAGATCATGCAAGGCACACTCGAGGGTGCTAACCTAGAAAATCTAGCGCTCCTCTATGTCGCCGCAAGAGAGAAGAGAGGTAGATGGAGATACAATGCCCTCCTTGGCCGATCGGGACAACCTAGCCGACAAAGCTGAGGTGAAGGGGACGCCGCACAAGTACACGAGACGCACCGACCAAGTGCCTCACTGTTGAGCACCAGGGGCCGAGAATCACTGCCGGCGATTAAGCACCGATGAAGAAGCCTCAAGACCAAACTTCGAAGCCAAATCGAGAAGAAGAAGAAGGGATTGAAGAGATAGTGCTCACCATTCTTCTAATTCGATTCACGAGAGGAGGCGACCTCCTTTAAAAGCCAAGTGGAGGAGGGGTAGAGGCGATCGACGTGGTGGCCGCCAACGGCCAGAGCCGAGGCTCCCAGGCTGTAAGCGCCGCCAGCACCCCTTACCTCTCCGCTGAAGCCACTGTCGCCCCGCAGATCGAATCTACCAAACAAGCCAAGCCTGGGGTAGGGAGGAGACAGAGTCTCCTCCCCTTATTATCCCTTTCTTTTCTCAATTGAAAAATTATCGAAATGCCTCTGAAACATTACATTTTTTAGGTTGGTTTAGACCTTTTTTTATGGTACATTACTTTTAGATGAACTAAATATGCATTAATTATTATACTCCTAAGTTTATTTAATCGGATTTCCCTTTTTTAGCACTTGTTTCGGTTTTTAGCTTTTTTCCAGTAATTGTCAGTTTTAAAACAATACAAATTCAAAATTTAATATTTGAATTTTAACCAATTTTTTGGTAACCAGCTGGTTAGCGTTACCGGCTACTGGACGGGAACTTCTTCGGTACCAAGATTTCTATTTCAGGTACATGCACAGAAGCTTAGCCTACTAGAGAGGCCTTCGGAAGATGATTGCCTTTGGAGCTAACCACACTATATATATATATATATATATATATATATATATATATATATATATATATATATATATATATATATATATATATATATATATATATATATATATATATAGGACGAGTGTTTCATGCACCATGGTGCCTAGGCACCAATATCAATACCCGTTGATTTGCTTCGAGATTCGCAACGTTTGATGTGGGTATCTTCATATACCCATAAAAAAGTATATTTGAGATGTCAAACTCCGAAAAAATTTAAATTCAACTTCAGTTTAATTAGTTTGAGCTATTTTTATGGTATATACTCACTGTAGTTGCATTGAACTCAAAAGTAGTTCAAACTAGTTTGAACTGAGTTCAAAACTAACTTACCATAAATATATCAAGGGTATAAAACATTTTCATACCCAAACTCAAAAAAATTATCAATCATACACGTGTATCGGATGTTGGTGCCCTAGGCACCATGGTGCCTTATGTAATTTTCCTATATATATATATATATATATATATATATATATATATATATATATATATATATATATATGAAATATACCTTTTACACCCGGGTGTAATTACACCCACCTCTAATATACCACCTAAACAAACTTAAAATATTCCTTTATCACTTTAGGTATATTTGTATACTAATTATAAGATACTCCAACGTGAACCACACGAAAAAATTGTAAGGAAGTCCATAGTTTTTAGCGTATTTTATAAATACCTTTATATATGTACATAAAAAGGAGTATGTCAAAAAAATATACATGCCACCTAGATGGTCTTAAATACTCGTATACTACACGTACATACCCTCCGTTACGCAAGATACTCCCTACATAGCGAGATACGATATATGGTGTAATTACACCCGGGTGTAGAAAAGAGGCTTCCTAATTTATATATATATATATATATATATATATATATATATATATATATATATATATATATATATATATATATATATATATATATATATATATATATATATATAGTGCTAATGCCTATTTGGGTGCTAACATGCTAATATGAACCAGTGCCGTCGGATTCGGATCGGACAGTCCAGATTCAGGTGGGCGGAAGGCCTCCAATCCACTTAATCCACTTTTCAGAAAACCTCCTACCGGTCACATTTTTCGCAAGAACACAACCTCCTCCTCCGTTCGCTCCTCCTCTCGCTCGGCTGCTCTTGGCCCTCCTCGGCGCCACCCTCCCCGACCCCCGATGATGGCATAGCCCTCCCCGGCCCCCGACGACGCCGCCGCCCTCCACCACTGAGCCGCCACCTCCATCCCCACACCGCCGCCCTGCTTGGCTAGGGTTTTGGCCGACGCCTCCTTCCTTTACCACCGTGCCGCCGCCTCCCTCCCACGCTGCACGGCTGGCGCCTTCCCCGAGCGTCCTCCCCAGCCCCCAGAGATGCCCTCCCCGACCCGACGTCCTCCCCGAGCGCCGTCCTTCTCCCTGAGCGTCGTCCTCCCCGAGCACCATGCTTCTCCCCGAGCGCCACCCTCCCGGGCCCCGCCCTCCCCGTCCCGGCCTCCTCCCCGAGCTTCCTCCCCGGCCCTCGGAGACGCCCTCCCCTTCCCAGCCGCTGCGCCTCCACCCCGATCGCCGCCGCCCTCCTACCTGGGACACCATCTATCCTGAGGATTCTTCCAACTGTAGGAATTAGTTCCCTATATTGATGGATCTTGCGGCTTGGAATTTGTATTGATGGATCTTGTGCTGGCTGGTTCAAAATTTTGAAATGGTAGTCATGGTTTCAGTTTATGCAGAAGGATCCAGGAGGAATGCTTCCCAGAATGTAGAGAATATTAACCTTCTGTGTTTTCAGGAATGCAGAGAATGTAAATCTTTCGTGTTTTCAGGAATGCAGAGAATGTAAACCTGACATAAAATTTATACATTATACAAATAATGTTTCTTGCTCATAGCTGCTTGCTTCCAGCTTTCCAGTTCTGATTGGCTTCTGTATGTGAAATCAATGAATGGAAGAGGTAGAGCTAACCTAACTCTAACATGGTTGTTCCAGTTCTTATTGGCTGTTGTTTCTTCTGAAAAGCTATTTACTTTACTGTAAAAAGTGCTTCATGTTGTATGACAGAAGAGAGCTCAGGAGCTAATTCTGGTAGAAGATGCCTTTGTTTAGCAGAAAAGTGCATTGAGGTTTTACATTGAGGCTGATTTGATTAGAGGTTTTGAAGTTTGAAAACTAGTTTTACATTGAAGCTGTGAATTGAGGGTTAAGAAAAGTGATGTTTGATCAGTGATGTGTGAAACCTGAGAATGTTGTGTGTGTGTAGAACCTGAAAACAGAACAAAACAATGCAGTGCAGTGCAAACAACAGAACAACAAATTTCAAGCATTAATTGATGGTTTCAAACAACACACAGATACTGAGAAATGCAGATATCTCAGTATTAGCTCAGAAAAATACTAAGAACAGAACTAAGAGGCCATATCAACTGATCAAATCAATAAAGTGGTCAACTGAACACACAAGATTGCTGAACTCCACTTCTAATTGTAATTGCTGAACTCCACAAGATATCTCAGTATTAGCTCAGAAAAAGACTAAGAACCCTGGCTGGTTTTGTCTGTTCAGCCAAAATCTGATTGAAACAGTTCTAATTACATTTTTTTCTAATTAAGTACCAGCTACTAAAAGCATTTTCCGGTTTGAGGTTTTAACAATACCTAAAATATTGACATCAAATTGTGAAATTTTGACGGTTATGTGCTAAACTGCTCCTCCAATAAATTGTATGACTGATGAATGTTCCCCCCAATACTGATGACTGATGAATGTTTCTTCAGATTTGGTAGAATCTGATTCATTACTATATTACAGCTATTAAAGCATGACATCACCTAGATACAAAGCTTATACAACATGAAATGGAGGTGAACCAAAAAAATCACAAAGCTTATTACAGCCAATGCTGCATGAGTAACACAATTCTGATACATTAGTAAAGCTTATTACAGTCATGAATCAGACCAATGCTGCATTACACAATGCTGGCCAAACTCTCTAATGCTCACAGATACTGCTCATTGTTTCACTCAGAACCAGCCATCACAAGCCATTCGATAAAACAATTAGAGCACAACACAATTTGATTACACAAAACAATTTAGGTTCACATCACAGATTACACAATCAATAATAGAACCAGCCAGCACAAGATCCATCAATACAAATTCCAAGCCGCAAGATCCATCAATATAGGGAACTAATTCCTACATTTGGATAAATTCTCAGGATAGATGGTATCCCAGGTAGGAGGGCGGCGGCGCTCGGGGAGGAGGCGCAGCGGCCGGGAGGGGGAGGGCGTCTCCGGGGGCCGGGGAGGAAGCTCGGGGAGGAGGCCGGGACGGGGAGGGCGAGGCCCGGGAGGGTGGCGCTCGGGAAGAAGCATGGTGCTCGGGGAGGACGGCGCTCAGGGAGAAGGACGACGCTCGGGGAGGACGTCGGGTCGGGGAGGGCGTCTCTGGGGGCTGGGGAGGAAGCTCGGGGAAGGAGCCAGCTGTGCAGCGTGGGAGGGAGGCGGCGGCACGGTGGTAAAGGAAGGAGGCGTCGGCCAAAACCCTAGCTAAGCAGGGCAGCGGTGCTGTAGGGATGGAGGTGGCGGCGGTGCGGGGATGGAGGAGGCGGCTCAGTGTTGGAGGGCGGCGGCGTTGTCGGGGGCCGGGGAGGGCTATGCCATCATCAGGGGTTGGGGAGGGTGGCGCCGGGGAGGGCCAAGAGCAGCCGAGCGAGAGGAGGAGCGAACGGAGGAGGAGGCTTTGTTCTTGCGAAAAATGTGACCGGTAGGATATATATATATATATATATATATATATATGTGTGTGTGTGTGTGTGTGTGTGTGTGTGTGTGTGTGTGTGTAGAGTAAGCCTCTTTTCTACACCCGGGTGTAATTACACCCTATGTCGTATCTCGCGTAATGAGCGGTATGTACGTGTAGTATACGAGTATTTAAGATCATATAAGTGGTATGAATAATTTTTCAGAGGTGGTATGTACATTTTTTTCAACATATTCCTTTTTATGTACGTATATAAAAGTATTTACAAAATACGCTAAAAACTATGGACTCCCTTGCAATTTTTTTGTGTGGTTTACATTAGAATGTCTTATAATTAGTATACGAGTATATCTAAAATGAGAAAGGAGTATTTCAAGTTTGTTTAGGTGGTATATTAGAGGTGTGTGTAATTACACCCGGGAGCAAGCAATCAGACCTGCCATCTCTACCAGCGAACAAAGTGGGCTCGAAGGGTTGGGATTCACGGACCCAACGTCGCGGGCGCTCACCATTGTTGACCTCTTTGAAGGCGCCGTTGAGAAAATCTCCGAGGTCTGGGGGCTGGTGAGCGGTGCCAGGACTCAGCTTGAGGAGGAAATTGTCTTGTACAAGCATCCACATGAGCATATGTGACATCCAAACTGGTACAAGAATGATGTACATGAGTGTAAATTTGCTGAAGCGACGCTGAAGTATGTTAAAAAAGAGTACAAACCGCACTGTCAACGAGATTAATGTGCTATTCCCATGCTGATTTTCTTTTCTACAACCAGCAAATTGGTGGGAAGAATGAATTGTGGTTTCCATTTTTAGCTTATGATTTTTGAAGTTTGGTTGTTCGCGAGAAATAATATGAAGAGTAAAAAAGTTGTATGTGATTTTGATCTATATAGCTGAATACGGTATAATATATACTATAATTTACCTGTAGATTTGATTTTAAAAAAAATAGTATTGTCTAAAAGCTAGGTACTACAGCAATAGGAGTTGAAGCCAGAGCTAATCTACCATCCATAACAAAGATGAATGTGTGACAGATCAAAACACCCCATGTCTAACAGTCTAAACAAGAGCGTCCAACCACCTTCCTTCACCACCCGTCGTCAAGACGACTTGTCGCCTGCACGCGTTGTCATGGCATCGGGGTCGTAAGACGCGCGCCTGACGCGGTGACAGCCGAGCCATCGATCGATCCGTCTGCACACGCGCATCGCCGGCCACCGCGCCGTCGTCGGCTTCGACCGACGCCTCCCCAAAACCGCCTGGGAAAAGGCAAACCAGACCGAGAAGAGAAGCCATCTCGTCCTCCTCCTCGGTAGCATCGCCACCCTGCCCGTTGCGCACCCCCTCCGTCCCCTTCCCTTGTCCCAAGAAGCAAAGCAGAGGCAGAGAGGTTCCCAAATCCCAATCCAGTGCCCACCCCACCCGAGTCCAGGGCGTAGTTCTTGCGCTGTACGTACGTATACGTACGCGTATTCCGTCTCGGCTTTTTCCTCCTGTCTGCTGGTTCCCGTTTGTCGTGGCTGCTTCTTGGCTTCTTGCGGGTGGAGTAGAGAGAGGGGGGCGGCTCGCCGTTCGCCCAGCGAGCCCCCGCGGCGATCCCTCCCCCTCCGTCCGCCGTCTCCGTGGCGGCCGTCGCCGACGACGCTGCTGCGGGTTTGGTCGACGGCGACGCCGTGATCAGGTGATCGTTTCCCCGTAATTTTCCTCGGGCACGGTGCCGAGCGTTCGCATTTTTTTTTTTTTGCCTTTTTGCCTTGCCGAGCTTAAGTTTCGACGCGACGCTGCTAGTGATAGAAACCCCCTGCCTTGTGAGCCCCCTTGGTGATTGGATTGGGTCTGTGAGAATCCTTGCTCGATCCCCGATCCATCCTGTTCTTGGTTAAGGAGCTTGGTGAGGGCGTCCAAACAGCTGGGCAAGTTAGCTGATAATTGATCGAATTTGACTAGCTTTGGTAACTTGTTGCAATTCATCGGCATTGATTCCGCCTCCCAAAGTTTCTTGCTATCATTTTGAACTAACATGATCGGTTGATTGCAGATAACGGTGTTCCTTACATTGCCATTTCGAACAACATGGGTTGGCTGACCAAATTTTTTAGAGGTTCAAGCCACAGACTCTCGGAAGGGCAATATCACAGCAGACCGGCAGAAGAGACAGTATGGAATGGACCCTCGAGTTCCGCGGTTGTGACTGTAAGTACTTCCGTGTGATACACTTCCCCTTAGCAACAAGGGTTCATTGGCGTTCCACAGTGTATCTCTGTTTCAGGATAAAAATATACCATTCTATTTAACTAGGATAGGCAACGGAGTTGCGTTTGAGATGAGCTTCAAGGGAAATCGGATTGCACCAATGTGTAGAATATTGTACCTCAATTAGCTGAAAGTATAGCTTGCTACTCCCTCCATTTATAAATACATGCCGCTGTGGTACGAGTGCAATCAAAATTTCCCAACTTGACCACTAAAATATAAAAATTCTATGGAGATTTGTCACATAAAAGCAATATCGATAGATGTTGTCAAAAATACTATCATCATGTGGCAACTTTGTAAACATTTGCTAAAATAATTTTGTTATTAATGGGCACAGTCGCACAGATAGATCTTGGGGACTGCCAATGTACAAAATGACATATTTGTAAATGAGGGAGTGCATAGAAAGGGAAAATGATTAATAAATATCAGCGTAGTACAGTTCATGTTTATATGAGGTTTTGACCACCCATCTTTGAAAGCAGCAATTACATCCATACAACATGTTCTGAAATTATGGATGTACACCCACATAGCTGCAACTGTTGTATATACCCCTATATAACAACAAAACTTACAGATCTGTCCCCCAACAACCTAACTAATGTTAAACCATGCTACTAATGCAAGCAAATAACACAAACACAATTCCTGCGCTGAGGCAAGGGCAATCTTTGGTCTATCAGCAGCAATGGAGACCTTGGCTTTGGTGGTGCAGCAGCACACGCAACCCAGGCTGCAGCATTGATGCCTTTGACGGAACTGGTGGTTGCTCAGATTGGTGCCATTCGACTTGCCGTTGATGGCTGCTGATCTCCACCAATGGGTTATCACTGCGTGAGATCAAGGCAATGGGCTCCACCATGCACCTACCTCATGCACTGGCCATGGCCACAATTTGAACTATTGCACTCCTCTTATGCTCACCAGCATGGTTGACATCACTTGCACAATGTGAAATGTAGCTTCATTTTGACGTCTCATACAACACAAGAAGAAGAGGCATGGATAATACATTTGACAGGGCATTTATTACCTGTGTTTGTTATTGTAAGGTTATTAGAGGTCTAGAGGAAGTATGTAAGCTTTATTGTTTTCTAGGGGTATACAACGTTACCAATTCTGCAGGTGTATATATGTAATTTCTGCACTTTTGAGGTGCACGGATGCGGTTGGCCATTGTTGAAAAACACTTCTTTACCATCCAAGATAGGCTAGCTTACATGTCCTTCTTATCTATGTCACTATATGATATTGAATATTTGCCATCTGCCATCTTACTTGGTAGGTCCCTAGAGGCACTAATTGCTTTGAATGATAATGAGCTTATACGCCATTATAGCAGAATTTGGTATATAAGTTGAAAATGAAAGAAACTAAGAAAGTTTACTTCTTTTGACTATGTAGCTGATCCATTTTTCACATTCAATTTAGGATGTCCTTCCGGAATTTGACAATGAGGATATCGAACGTGCTATAGCAATCTCTCTATTAGAAGAGGAACAAAGAAAGGCAAAGGCAATAGGTTAGTATTGTCTCTATTAATCCTGCCACTCAAATGCTCATTGATGAAACAAAAATGCTTTGAATCTTCTGCTTCTTCATTTTCAGTGGCTGTTGCTTTTTCTCATTCTTATGCCATGGCATTTGTCAAGGTGCTTAATGTATTAAGAAAGCCCCTCCTGCGCATTTTTACTACTATTACAAAAATTTTTGAGCTAGTTAATTGCAGATGATATAGTATGTTTATGGGGAATATGTGTTTATGATAGTAAAGTTCTTGACATTTGTTGTTTCTGATCTTGGTTGATCCTTATCAATTTGGACATTTATAACTTGGTTATCAATTTGGACATTTATAACTTGGTCAGAGTTATTTTGTTTTGAGTGGAAATAGTTTGTCATAGATGTCTTTGGATTGCGGAGTTAAGTGAAATCCAAACATCAGAGTACAACAGTTCCAGTGGTAAGGGGAAAAAGGAATGGACATATGGCTACTTTTTGGTTATGGCAACTGCTCGATCGACATCAGTGAGTTTATTTTTCAAGATGGGTAGGAAAAAAAGTCTGTCCAATTTCTATGGTTGTAGATGTAATAATCAAAATTCCAGGAGTAAACATTTGTATATATTGATGTACTGAATTTGGATTGTCACTGAGACCAAGTAATAAAAGTACACCGTTGAAGTGAGAATATTATATAAAAATTGTTATGTCGTTTGGATCTTTCTATCAAACTATTCTAGCTCACTGTACTCTGAGTCTATGATGCCATTACACTCAAACATTTCCTATAAATCCACGATTTAATGTGTAATACTTTTTGGCTTCATTTGTTTTTGCTTCTAGAAAAGGATCTGCATTTGGAGGAGGATGAGCAACTTGCAAGAGCTATTCACGAAAGTTTGAATGTTGAATCACCCCCTCGTGCTCATGAAAATGGCAGTGTCAACAGTGGCAATACATATCAACCTTTGCCATTTATGTTTTCTTCTGGATTCAGGTTCATTTTCATTGCTCTTACTTTAGTATGCTTAGGTTCTTTATTTGGACATGCTGTTTTGAATTGACTGATGTGAAGCGCCACATCACTGAATTGAGACTAGGGGTGAAAACTGGATACAAATTAGCCATATTATTCAGTTACTGTATTCGATATGATGCGAATATGGTATAGATTTTTCCATCCGATTAACAATTTCTATCCTATTCGTATTCGAATTTGCATAAAAATATGGATGTGAATATGGTATGGATTTCTACCATTCGAAATGTTATTTTATCCGGACTATCCGTATCCGCATTCATATTCGACGAAGCAATATGCATATTTATTACAATACGACCAATTAGTTGAACAATTTTTATTTAATTGAATGTGAATTTGTGTTTTTAGGTGAAATAAATGAATTAGAAAGATTAAGCGTGATTGTACGAGAATAAAATGTCATTAATATCTTTATACTATATAAGTTATGAGGATATCTGGTAATTTGGATCTGACGAATTGAGTAGATATTTGATTCGAATTTGTATCCGACATTTGTTCGGTCCGTATTCGTATCCGACGTTTGTTTGATTAGTATCTGAATCCGAGAAAAAAAATATAGATGCGAATATGGTTTGAGCACTATCCGATCCGTTTTCACCCCTAACTGGGACGAGAATTCACCAGAAAGGAAGTACAATAAGTCTTGAACAGTACAATCTGCATGCTACAGTTAAAAAATAGCACATGTTATTTTGTTCTTTCTGGTGCACATGGCATGTTGACTTTGGCAATTCATTCCCTGGATATCACATTTGTTTGACGGCTTCACACATAGTGCGAATGTGTCTTGGGGTGAATTTATATAGCATCTTTTCAATTTGAGTTTGCATATCCACTAAAGAAGACAAAGGCAGTCAGCATCTTTTCAATTTGAGTTGGCATATCCACTAAAGAAGTCAAAGGCAGTCTCCCATGATTTTCTTGAAATAATTCTGTACATCTTAAGGTATACAACTGAGCAGTTTTTTTTTCTGAGTTATGAAAATTGTGCACTTAGTTATACCCAGTTCAGTTTCTTAATCTTTTTTTTTTATTTCAGTCGTCCATAGACTATTGCAAACTGTCCCTTCCAATTTTTTTTTTTTTTTTTGCAAAACTGGGGTTTGAAATTTAGAGTTCCAATATAAAGTGAGAATAAACTTGTTAGACTTTTAAGTGGCTGTGGTTATTGGATACACCATTGCATGTAAGTGTTGAAGTGTGGCAAGCTATATAGGGTGTGATTATCACTATATCTTTACAAGAAGTACCTTGTATGTGTGAATTTACCAATGCTGTCAAAAGAACAAAAAACTGTGTATGATTTGTTATTTAAAGTGTATTAAGAAGATTCTGTAATGCTCTAAAACACACTAGGATGATGTGCAAGAAGGGATTGTGGTGAGTTTCCCTTTACTTTGTGACTATTTTTTAATGTGGTATGTGCTTCTTTCCTCAGGACATGTGCTGGATGTCACAGTGAGATTGGCCATGGGCGCTTTCTTAGTTGCATGGGAGCTGTTTGGCATCCAGAATGTTTTCGTTGCCATGCTTGTAGTCAGCCAATATATGACTATGAGGTAACCCTCTTGTTTACTTATTAAGAAGTTGTATGAACATATATACCTTACCAACACAATCATGCAGTTCTCCATGTCGGGAAATCATCCATACCATAAAACTTGCTATAAGGAGCACTTTCACCCAAAATGTGATGTCTGCAAGCAGTTTGTAAGGACCACTTCATTACTCTGTTCTTATCTGTTTGCATAAGAGGGTTACTTTTCTTCTACATTTCATATGCAATCTGTTCTAAAATTAATCAAATATTAAATCTGCCTCCAAAAAAAAAAAACTATACTGCTATTGAACGAAGGGAATTTTTCCGTCATACTCTGATTGTGATGATTACTCTTGCTAATATCTGATTATATGCATGCTTTTTCTCATTTCATATTGCAATCATAAAAACCTGGAAGCATGTAGATAGCTGTCCATTTTAGTTAGCTGATTGGTTACATTTTCATTGGAAAGCATAAATCCTGGGACAACAAAATTCTAGATATCTTGTGAAAGTTTTTGATATGTTAACAGCTGGATTCTATTTTTGGTTTTCATGTGCATCATCTTATGGTTTCTTCTTGTTCAGATTCCTACAAATATGAATGGCCTTATTGAATATAGGGCACATCCTTTCTGGTTACAAAAATACTGTCCATCACATGAGGTGGATGGTACTCCAAGATGCTGTAGTTGTGAAAGAATGGAGGTATGTTCAGTTATCATGTTTTGGTTTTAGAAATGAGATAATTGATTATATGCCACTAAATAGCGTCTGCTTCTACAAAATGTAATTGAAAAACACGCTCTATTATATGCCACTGAATAACACCGAAATTTTATTATATGCCATTGCCATCAGTTAGGGTACGTTTGCCCCTGGAAAAAGATGATTTTGCCCTCAGTTCAAATCTGTCCCTATGATAAAAATTAAATATAGGGAAATTGACTTAACCAAAAATATTGAAATTTTTGGTGGATCATTGGGGCAATGTACAACTCAAATATAAAATTTCGAGAACTGACTTCCATTTGTTCCATTTTTGAAATTCAAATCCACAATCAACCTATTTCAGCTATTTTTTAAACTGGGACAAATTCACTGTATAAAAATGGAAGATCATAGTTTTCGGGATCTATGTGACGTCTTAGAAGCATGTGAGAATTTTTCCAGAATTTTTAGACCTTATTTTGTCTCTGTTTGTAAATAGTAGCCTTCATTAGCATTTACATTAAAAATCTGAAAATTTTCTTTCAACACTGCCTTAAATTTTTTCCTAGCTCACTGACATATTGAATAACACCCCTGTGAATTTTCATAAGTGTTTGAGGTTGTTTGTTATTTTAAATAAATTAGGTCTTCAGTGTTTCGTAGGGGCATTTTGATCTTTTTTCAAAGTATAACGATCTTTGCTAATGGTCAACTAACGGCAGTGACATATAATAGAATTTTAGTACCATTTAGTGGCATATAATAGAGAGCGTGTTTTTCAATGGCATGTTGTGGAAGCGGACGCTATTCAGTGGTATATAATCAATTATCTCTTTAGAAATTTGATCTCGAGCTTACTTGGTTAGATAAGATGTTGTCTGCAAAATTTGGATCAGTTCATTCCAAAATGGTTCATTTACTTATCAGCCAAGGGAATCAAGATATGTATTGCTGGATGACGGTCGTAAGCTCTGCCTGGAGTGCCTTGACTCTGCAGTGATGGATACGAGCGAGTGCCAGCCTCTTTATCTTGAAATACAGGAATTTTATGAAGGTCTGAATATGAAAGTGGAACAGCAGGTTCCTCTGCTTCTGGTAGAAAGGCAGGCTTTAAATGAAGCTATGGAAGGAGAGAAGACTGTATGTTGATCATGCTGAACAATCCATAATTCTCCTGTTTTCACTACACTAGTAGTTGTAATTATCTTGTTTTCTGTGGAAACCAGGGTCACCACCATCTTCCAGAAACAAGAGGTTTGTGCTTATCAGAAGAACAGACTGTCAGCACGGTATAAACTCTTCCAAACAACAGATGAATAGTTCTTTTGTCATTTAAGTCCAAATTCTACTTCAATCTATTGAACCCGCTGGGTTCTGACTGGGCAATGATATTATTTCCAGATATTGAGGAGACCAAGAATGACTGGAAACAAAATTATGGAAATGATCACAGAGCCATATAGATTGACTCGGCGATGTGAAGTGACTGCAATTCTCATTTTATATGGTCTCCCAAGGTGAAACATTTATTTTTCTGTTTCATAATGTCAGAATTGGCAGCTTCTAAATGAAAAATAATAGGAATACTTAAAAAAGTTTTGTTTCAATTGATTCAGAATATTATTATTTTTCATGTTGGTAAAACTGAATGCATGGATTATTTGAAGATATTCTGGGCCATGAATTTACTGAAGAGAGTGAATAAGAAATAATTCATTGTGTCGTCATTTGCTTCTTCTATGTTGAGTCTGATGAAGCCTCAATTTGTTGGTATGGACCTTATGTAATTCTATTTTTTTCTTGCAGATTGTTGACAGGTTCAATTTTAGCTCATGAGATGATGCACGCGTGGTTGCGACTTAAAGGTGGTATTCAATTCTTGTGTTTTCTCTCAGACAGAAATCAAAATAAAATAGCACACTGACTCATATAGTATACAGAAAGTCAGAGAGTAGAAAAGAACCTGTATTTCGTATTAAATACCACATCCTTTTTTCTCATTAAAACATGTTAGTGACAGTCACTGAGCTAGTACTAAAATTGCACTGTTACAAATTAATGTCTGAATTGCTCTTACATGGCTGGAAATATTATATAAGTTGGATGCACTTTATTACTTGTTATACTTGCGTTGGGTGTACAGGAAATTTATTTTGGCGTATGATAAGCACAATGAGTAATGAACTTGCTAGGACTTTAGACTAGGATCAGGATTCAAGATTCCTACAGCAAGCTGCAGTTCCCAAGCTAGGACTTATAGCAATCCCGGTGAGGAATGATATAGGTGTTTCCTGCCAGGGCCAAGATCTTACATTCTGCCTGAGACTGCCATGCAATATACGAATGAGTACCTTTAGAACCAAGAATTAGCAACTGAACTACTCTTTTAGATCTTCTAGGCTAGAAGGTGCGTCATCTTGCTTGCAAGGCTGGAAAAGTATATGAGCCAATGTTGGTGATAGGCCTTAGGGCGCCACCATTTAAGTTGTTGGTAATCCCCACTTAGAAGTCACTAATCATAAGTGTATTGGCAATAACAACACAGTCAACACAAATTTATCTACGAAGAAGAGTTTGCATTAGCTTGCTACTATGATTTAACTATCTACTAAAAAAATGATATATGGACATTTCATGCTAATGAATATATGTACTCACAGGATACAGTACACTTCGTCCAGATGTAGAAGAGGGCATATGCCAAGTTCTTGCTCACATGTGGATTGAGTCAGAGATCATGGCGGGATCAGGCAGTAATGTTGCATCAACGTCTTCATCCTCCTCATCATCCACATCATCGAAAAAGGGTGGGAGATCTCAGTTTGAGCGGAAGCTTGGGGATTTTTTCAAGCACCAGATTGAGTCGGATACCTCTATGGCCTATGGAGATGGTTTCAGAGCTGGGAACCGGGCTGTTCTTCAGTATGGCCTAAAGCGCACCCTTGAGCATATCCGGCTGACAGGGACCTTCCCATTTTGAAATGCCAAAGATTCACCTTTTTGCGAAAAGTTATATATGATTTGTCATTCAGAGTCCATTTACAGGAAAAGATATGAATTTTGAAATGTACAATTGTACAAACAATCTTTTCAGTTACTTTCATGGAGTGGCTAACTACAATATTGGATGAATTGATATGGCTAGCTTGATCAATATCTTGTATGGAGATCCAAGATTGAAATCAAAACGATGGTATTTTTTTTGTGACGTGCAAGTTAATAAGAAAAATATATACATTCTTCTGCCTGTGCACATGTTTACAGTTTTTTTTTTGTAATATACTAGTATGTTACGACGAAAATTTCAGATTCATAAGGGAAATGGCAATATCATTTTTAGCGAACCATGGATTTCTCGAAGATAGAACAGGGAGCTGTGTATGAAAGAATTTATATTTTTCTAATTTTGCAATAGTCGTTGGAGAGCTGGTTGGTTAACCTGCTTGTTAGTTGGTGGTTGAGGTGTTGCTCTATAGTCAAAACACTGCAGCAGAGGAGCCATTGGATCAACAATTAACACCAATTTTCACAATCATGCACAAGTGAGATTTTCATTTCTGGTTTCTGGTCGAGGTGCTGTTCTGACTTTTGAGAATATTCTATCTTATCAAGGCCGTTCTTTTAGATCAAACGGTTGTTACATTACTGCTTGGGACTAGGGCCGACAAAAAAAAACTCGTTAGGGCTCAAATCAAATCTACTTTAATTACTATAGTCAATGAGTTCAAAATTACAATAACTCCATTTCAAGTGAAAAAGGTTAATGAGACTCGACTTGGTAGTCACTTGTTAGCTTGAATTTAAAATAAGAAATAAGTTCATATAATAAAATTTTGCTTGAAAGTCCGTCCAAAACTTTTGAGAATATTCTAACTTATCAAGGCCGTTCTTTTAGATCAAACGGTTGTTACATCACTGCTTGGGACTAGGGCCAACAAAAAAAAAACTCGTTAGGGCTCAAATCAAATCTGCTTTAATTACTATAGTCAATGAGTTCAAAATTACAATGACTCCATTTCAAGTGAAAAACGTTAATGAGACTCGACTTGGTAGCCACTTGTTAGCTTGAATTTAAAATAAGAAATAAGTTCATATAATAAAATTTTGCTCGAAAGTCCGTCCAAAACTCTGAACTATAAAATCAAATATTTGACTCCCAAACTTCGCAATCTAGTTCAAATGACACGCTGGTCAAGTTGAGTCAGTAACATGTGAAGCCCACAAGGGATTCTCCTCCACTGAGCTCCCAATTGTGCTTCCATAGCCACGGCCCCCTGTAGTTCACTCCCTCTCTGTTTCGATTTTGGAGAGAAGATCATATAAGTCTCACATGTTATTCATCTAAACTTGACCAGTATGTCATTCTATGTGGTAAAACTGTCTACCCATCACTCTATGCGGGTAATACCACCATCCAAAATCAGGTCAGAATGTTATTTGAACTAGATTCAAAGTTTTTTTAGGGGGTGGGGTTGGGTTAATGTCCAGTTTCATATTTCGGAGTGCTGAATGGATTTTCGAGGAAAGTTTACTATGTTATATTAACTTTTTCTTTAAAATAATCATTTAAACGATAAATAAAATAATTTTAAGTCAAACAATATCTATTTCAAATGAAACTTGATAATACCTCGTTAAACTCGACAGCCCAACCTACTCGGGACTCTGCCATGCGTACAAAACAGTAGGGAATCTCAACCCGATTCACAGTACACTGTATACACCCTTGAAACAGTATTATCACAAAGTTTCTGCTTCAGCCTAAGGCTAGGCATAACACATGGAAAGATATCAGCATACTGTTCACAAGGTAGGCCCCGGAACAATGGTACTGTAGCAGTACCAGTAGTCCATTACCTGCATGTACAGTCACACCTTAAAAGATTGATACACCAGGATAGTGAGAGCCTATGATCTATGGCATTTAAGATATGCAGGATAGTGAGAGCCTATGATCTATGGCATTTAAGATGTGTAACTAGTACTACAATGACCATCAAGATCAAATCTCAGCACATCTTCACCCAGGCAGGGGACAGAGGGCTGCTACAAAGCCTACAATTGAAAATCACTAGTACTTGGGAGCATCACAACGAAGCAAGCACAGTACATGGATTTGGTTTGGTTTTTCACACTGTGATAAACTAATAATACATTAACCAAGCATCTGGAGCAATCTGGTGTTCTGTTTAACATGTATGCAGGTACAGTGTACAGTCCAGCCAAATCATTCAGCACCAATGCATCAAGGAAAAAACGCTCCGATACCAGCTAATAGCAAACCCGGACTACAATGAACTTCAGGATCTGCGCAGTTTTCCTTCGAAAACGCATATCGCAAGCTACAGAATAAATAGCCAGGTACGTAGTGGCCATAGTAGCCATCCCAGTTCGTCGCGCCAATGGAGCAATGTACCCTCGCTCCTCCTGTCTCCGCAATCCACGTTGGGGGTCTCGACTCCCAAGCTGTAGCCATTCTGGAAGCTCTTCTGACCTCTGCAATGGAATGGGCTCATCAAGTCAGCACTACAGGGCTTAACCGTTTCCTGTGTCCTATAGCTGATAGATCACAGGATCAGCCATGGCACACTAGCTCCGTGCATGCTTGGCAAATGGCAGCCTGTGTTTACAGCACTTGCAGGCTTGCAGGCAGCCACTGCCCATCCATGATTGCCAGTGATGAGGACTGAAGACGCGTAGCAACGTAGCCGCACCACCAATCCAGCAGGTACGTACATATCAAATTGGCAGGATCCCAAGTTATTGCAACCAAGTAGGAGCAGTACAGAGTCATTGCCTTGTCGCCCCAGATTGAATGGTGCACTGCATGTCCCCGGCCGGGCTAGCTCCCGGCCAAGAAATACTACTGGTACTATACTGTGATGTACACCTGCGCCCACAAACAATTCAGAATCCAGGGTGATTTAATGAGCTCGATATCCCTCGTCTGACTATGGCGTCGATCCATGCATGTTCGTTCCACTGTTCTTGCTAGGAGCCAAGGACTCCTCCTAGCCAGTACATGACGTGAAGATTGGATGCAGATTGCATGGTCCCTGCCCTGACCTGGCCGCCATGAATGCCCTGCTGCCGAGCTTCTGAGCCATCGATGATCTTGGGGAAGTCAATGGCCATATCATTTCGCCATCCATGCTGGTTAATCGCAACAGTGGTTCTGTGACAACCTAAAGTTTTTAAAATTTTGAATTTGAGCAATTTCATTTAAATCTGGAGTTTTTGCTAAATTCAAAAATTCCAACAAAAAATCCGTTTTCCTTTCTTGGAATTTCACTTTCCACCTTGAGAAGGTGCACTCCTGCTGCCCGTTTTCTCCCCTGTTGCCGCTTGCCTCACGCCTTGCGTCAACTGCACCAGGGGCCACGCCACCTTACACCGTGCCTAGTACAGCTTCGCCAGTTGTCGCATTCATGCCACCCCAGCCCGTCTCACTCTGACCTAACAAGCCGCGCTGTCGCTGCTTTTCGTTGCCACCTCACACTCCTGCTCCAGAGAGAAATGACAACTCCTGCGCCGCCACCGCGACTTTGTCACGGCGTTGAACCCATGCGACCGTCCACATCGCTACCCACACGTCGAGTTCATCTTCGCCGCACTCTCCTCACGTGCCAAGCCACCCCTCCCTATGCAAGCCACCTTGCGCCGGCTACAAAGCAAAGGGTAATGACTACCATAGCCTTTCCTTCGCATGCCCTCACATTCGAACTCACCATATTCTTCTCTGGCCATATAAAGCTGCACCGCCACTATCATCCCCAATTTTGGTAAGTCTCAGCCATCTTCAAATTTCCTCGTCTCGATTCTCACTTTTACCAAGTTAGTCGTGTCTTTAGCATTTCCTCGTCGCCCTAACTAGCCCCCACTGTGTGCCATCGCCCCGTCGTCCACGGCCACATCACCAGCCTTCCACAAACTACCCCGAGCCAAGCCATCACCACCACATGACTCCCCTGACCACCTAGATACTCGAGCCGCCACCAATTTGGCTGAAGCTCAACAGTTTTGGCCATGCATTGTCATTGTCAGCCATGTCCATGCAGCCACTACCCACGCTGAAACCCAAAATGGGTTCCCCATGACCCGTAGATGCTCGCCGCACCACCGCTTGCCGCCATCGCCATCGCTAAATTTGGTGCCACCACTACCTTCCTTTGCTTGGCCACCATGGGTCCAGCTCGCTTTGGTGCCATCGCTAGTTTTTTATTTTACTTTGTTCCCAGCTTGCATTCTGCAAAGCCCAGACTTATTTGTAATCATTCTTTTATGCTAGCATCTGAATTCGACTAGTTGATCAACGGAGAAGCTACTGGAGCAAATAAAGTAGATGGTGTTAGACCTGAAGGCTATGAAGAAGTGATCGAAGACCTTGGATTAGAAAGCAAGTCACATGTCTTTGATCATATTGATCCCATATTAGCTAATTATTACTACTTTTATTTATGTTATTTGAACACTGTTATTTATATAAAATAATAATTTAGAATGACATGATGAATAGTTAGATCCAACCACTAAAAAGCCCGGTCATGCTCTCATAAGCCATATTCAGCTTGATAACTATAAGTGTTATTATAGTATGAAATCACCCCACTGATAATTAGTAGATAGGTTAGAAAAATATGAATACTTTACAAATACTATTAAGGATTATCTGGTCCAATGCTAGCAAACTTTGAAATAAAACTGAAGATTGAGGCTACTTGGTGAGTAGCCATTGGATGGTTGAAGCCTATGACCTCACCCGAAGATTGAGGCTCTGCTTTAGATCTGGTGGTATGGTGCTGGTGTGCACGTCGTATGTGAATGATAATATCGTATGTAGCAAATAAGGACTAGATCCTTGTGCCAAGTAAATAATACAGAGCTACTCAACCACAAGCTTGACTTGTCAACCTGATCTAGTACATTGCTCGATCCAATCGAATATCTACAGGAGATATCGCTATCCTAGGGCTTCAGGACGACCCGTGTAATAGGGGTGAGATGGAATTTGAATTTCTTGTGCTACTTGTCAATTTTCACAATGGTAGATCCACTCAACGTTGGGCCACGATTCCTGCATTGGCCAGTGGATTTCTGATGATGGCTAACTGGTTTCGAGCCTATCGGGCAGAAACTAAACGAAAAGAGTAGTGCAATGACATTGTTACTTTAGCTCAATCGCACTCTATCATGTTACGTGTCTACAACTTGATATTATGAGTCCGAGATATCTTGTGAGTAAAACTGGGCAACTCTGTAGTGTGTAAGAAATGGTATTCGAATGTGCCGTGCTCCCGATCAATAGAGTTGTGTTTCATATATGATTCCTATAACAAGGCATAGGTAGAATTTGGATGATTTTAATATAGAAATTATGGATGACAAAACCCCTTTGCTAATTAAATATTGTTTTACTGTTTTAAGTACAAAGTTCTTTATCAACAAATTTGCATATATTCTTATCATATGACAATCCGTGATTCTATCCAGTTGAACACGTTGCATAGTAGTTAAATAACCTTCTCATGTGGCTTGCTGAGATCGTAGTGTACTCATACTTGTTTATTTTTATTAGAACAAATACCTCAAGAAAGAAGGATACATTAGCTAATGTATTAGTGTTACAACCGCACTTAAGTGTTTCTGTGAGATTTCATTGGTTCTTCTTAATGTAAATTAAATTTTGGGTTTGGACGCCCATAAAGCTGTTATAGCTTGGCCGTTAGATCATATTTTAATTAAGCTAATTTTTTTTAATACTCATGAGCAAATATGATACTCTTTATATTTACAATTAAACTTCTGATACTCTTTAACAGTCCTATTTTTAAAATGGGATCGTCACAGGATCAATCACGGACGTCCAAATTAACTCCAAACCGTTTGATGTTTGGGATAAGAATTCTGACTCGATCACTCGCCCATTGTTCATTGATTTGTCCGTTCATCCGTTGCCGTTGCAAGGAACTGTAGAGCTGGGGGTCGATCGTCAATCACAGCTTTATGTCGCCCATATCTCATCGTGCACGTACTGGATCGATCGTGGCACTTTTTCTACGTGGTGATCAAAAGCCTGGGCACGCACTGCATGCAAAGCTAGCTTTGATTAATATTTAGCTTTAGTAGATTCATTCATTAATGCACCTGCATAAGGGAGAAGCGAAAAAAACAAGAAGGCAAAACAAGAGGTAATGGTTAGGACTTAGATGACCCCATTTTAACATGCTGTGGCTTGTGAATTTTAGTTCAAATGGTATTGCAATGGTTGATAGTTTTTTTATGAGGTATTCAATTAAAAAAAATAGAAAAAACACCATTATATTCTCACAGATAATACAATAGAAAAAAGATAAAACAAAGCCGTATTAAGAAGCCAGAAGCCATCGCTGTTGAAACGAGGCCTTAAGATGAGACCTCATGAGTGATTGTCTATCATATATCTTTGTCTGCCATACCATGAGTTTTTGGCCGTTTGATCATCTAGATCGTACACTTCTAAGACAGCCGATCGAACAGATGCAATACACGACGGTCGACTGTCGATGATGTTAGTGTGGTGGCAACATAGACAACAATGAAGAGAGAGGGCGGGGAGTAGGGAGGAGGTGCGGGCCCAGTTGCGGGAGGCATGAAAGCTGTTGGGAATTGATCCATGAGTTGAGGCTCATTTTCTTTAGTAATTTTAAAGTATACATGGTTTAGTACCATATTGTCCAAGTAGAGGAAAGATAATAAGGTGGAGTTCTTGCCACTCCTTAAAATATATGAAATGGTTTAAATCATGATCATGCTCATTTATGCCATTATTTCTATATATTTGGCATGTTAACTCGTTTTCTGGGAATATACATACAAAGAGAAAAAAAAGCACCATAAATCACTAAAAAAGCATCGGACCCCACCAGTGGGCCACCCAGCCAAACCCTAGGCCGGCCGGCCAACTGGCTGGCAGCATATGACGGTATGGGCTAGGAGGGCCCACCGGCTGGCCAAGTACATTAGGCCAGCTAACCCAACTTTCCACTACCTTAGGCCCAAGCTGACAACAGCCTTAACCGAGTCAAGGAGACTTGGCCGCCTGGCCAAGTTGGCTCCTCCATGTACGGTGCACATGTGTGGAGTTTGCTTTGCGCCAAAAGGGGGGAATCTCGGGCATCCAATATTGGCCAATCGGCCCATCTTTACTGCCCAGCCGACCACACATCCAACTCTCCACCGACCTTCAGGTGAGGCCCACATGGACGACACCTCGCCGATCGACCCAACTGACCTTGGGCGGCCAGCCAAGGGTATAAATAGGGTGTACCACCTCCTATTCAACCGAAGATCAGGAAGTCTCATTGAACAATTTCGATGAAGAGCTTCTCCTTTTGATAAGGCACTATATGTTTTATTACCTGCAGACACAACCTTCCAAGGAAATGGAAGAGAGAGCTTTACTATTTTTTATAATGGTGGTATAGAAAGGAATAAAAGAACCCCTGAGAAGTAAAAACGCCATATTGTCATCGTATAAGCACCAATATGCCTTGTTGATTCGACCATGGCGTAGTAGGGTAAAAAGGATTATAGATGACGTGAAAACCCCATCAAGGAGAAGCAATCAACCACATCACACCACTCCACTCTAGAATAAGTCATATGATAGCATAATGACGCCAGAGTCTCTAGTAGCCTGGTAGGGTAGTAGGAGAAGAGCCGGCATGCGCGCCAACATTTCTAGAGTCATTCTCTTTGGTATCCCTATATGTGTCGAGCTCCACGTACCTACTTTACCTTGTAAGAGTGAATTAACATTTCAATAAAGTGGTCATTATCTAGTATCTCGTTATCTGTCTTGTGGATTAATATAGAACCCACTAGTAGTACCGATATGTCCTATAGTGTAAGGACGGATCTACCATCAGGCCTGAGGCATAACATCTTTGTTGTATAGTTGCTTACGAGCCTTAGCATTGGGGGGCTACACACTTCAAGCTTTGCTGCTAGCACTTAATCCTGATTTGCTGCTTTTAATCATATATGTGTGGAGCTTATACTCTTATAGTAATGCATGACTATAAGGTGTTATCTAGAGATCCTCTAGGATTAGTCCATCTACATCCTTAAGAGTTAGGCTAAGTTAGTGACAACCCTTAGTCTGGCTTCCATGAAAATAGTTATTAGTGTTTTGCATTTTGCTTTCATAGATAAATATCATTTTACTATGTTTAGAAAAGAACAAGACTACTATTCAGGAACCACTCGCTTCTACCCCTACCAGCTATAGACTTTTGGCTAGCTATCTACCAGTGGAACTTATCTAGAGTTGTTACTTATCGTTTAATGATGCCCTGTCCTAGAAAGTCAGGAGATAAGTAGTTAAATAATTAAGTTGATATCTCTTAGCCATAAAGCTTCCTAAGGACAAATATGATACCCTAGAATCCTACAAGGTGAAATGCTACAAGACAATTTTTGTGCGCTTGTGGATAACTATTTGTAAGGTATAAGAATCGCCAACACGTGTCCTCCACGTAGTCCTGAAGATGTGCATGATGGCCTGCAAGGAAGATAGGATATAATTGAAATGTGTTCTCAAAGTTGAGCACATTGAACGAGGAGGGCATAGTATACCTAGATACATCTGGGCATACCGAACCATCCCATGGAACTATGGTCATGTTCAAAAAAAGCAGTCGTTAGTACGAAGCTTCATGAGGAATATTGCATAAACATGTTTAACATAATGCTGCTTGAGACCCAAGTAGGGGTAGTACGGTGCCAGGAAGAGCCCCCCACCACATCCGGAGGAGGTGCGGTGGGAGCATGTGACGTGCGTAGTGTGTTGTGACTGACCCCTCGAGCACATAGCGCAGAAGCATGTGGCAAACCCTACACCATGTCATTCCTCGACCTCCTACACGATGCCAGCAAGATGATGCACTTGGCCTTGTCCCTGATCTGGCCAAGTGCATCTCTGAGCGCACCATCCCCGATGTGAGACATAAGAGAGGTCAAGTCATCGTGAACCTCCCTAGCGAGATCGCTCTGTGCAGCAAGTAAGACATGTGGGATGTCCTCCAACTCTGTGTTTGCTATTTGCCTAGTGTACTGGATCATGTGCTTGTCCATGCTATCCCCATGGAATAAGCCAAATATGACCCAACCGAAGAACCAAAACAGGTACACCTCCAAGTGCCACCTCGCAACGTAATCCCTTGCATCGTGGGTCATCCTCTCTGGCTAAAAACTAACATGTACTAATTAGAAATGACACTTTCAATAACAACTAGTATGGTAACATGAAATAGCACTTACATAAAATTGGGTCGGCCACTTCTACGTGGGACCATGGGTGCTGGTGAACTCCATATAACCGATGTTAGCCAATAGCACCCCCTGAAAGCTTGCGAGCAGCTAAGGGTGCAAGTCTAGATCTATGTCTACCAGCACCACCACATCCCCTGTGCAATGGAGACTAGTGAGGTACGAAACATCCTAAAGCACTAGCGTCATCTTCCCACAAGGGGGTGGAACATGTGTGTTTTGGGCCGACAACGGTCGACAAGCACCATGAGTATGCACCTATTGTACGGAGATCTCCTAGATACACTACACCTACCCTGGGCGTCCTCGACTATGCCTTCCACCATCCTAGCAAGGGGGTAGTCCAGAAGCCCTCAACCTGTGTGTAGACAATTGAGAAACGTTAGTGCAACCGAAGAAGATGCAGCACATGCCGAACAAAAGTTTACCCAATTCATATACATGGGAATCCAACGAGGGTCGATCCTCCATGTCCTCATAGGGGTGTGCAACTGCAACGGGGCAAGCTTGATGGGTGTCTCGCCATGCTGAGGCAAGGCAGTCACCAAGCAGCTGTGGTGTGTGGCGTCAATGGTCAGGTCAAGTAGCTCATAATGCCACTTCGCATCTATTTCATCGTCCTCCATACCTGTTGAGAAAAATCATAAGATGTTAATACGATAGAAAGTAACAAATCATAGGGTAAATGTATAAGTAAAGTAAAGTAGTTCAAGGTAAACCTGCAAGTAAAGTAACGTAGGTTACATATATCGTATACATAATAGTAAAGTAATGTAACATAATATAGTTCATAAGTAGGTTACACATAAGACATACATCATATAACAACTACGAACATAAGTTCAAATAGTGCCAACAGCCTGATGGCTATCACTGATTCACTGTCATTGGAGGTCCCAGCCACCCCATCCCTGTGGACTTTTTCTCCTCCATGCTGCTGGCTCGTCTGAAAGACTTAGACTTGTTATTATGAGTTAATGACATGTTTTGGTAATTAAGGAAAATTGAATTGTGAAACTAATATTTGCATTGAGATGGATGAATAGGATGTGTCCTACGATGATGGGTGACTTGAGAAAGCTTCATGCGGGTGATCATCCTCTTTAGTTTACTGTAAGTAATCAACATTATTATCATGTTTTTTTATTTTGGTAAGTATTTCAATCACTATTTTTTTATCATCATACGATGTCATCAGTTACATTGAAGTATTAATGCTAAAAATTACTAAACGTATTACTATTTAGCACAATATTATTTGAAAATTATATATGTTGTTATATATACAGTGAAGTACTGAATCTCGATTATTTTTATTCTAGTTCCAGCCCTGATTACTAGAGCATTACATCCAGATCATCAACTTACATGAAAAGCAAAATAGTTCTACGCATCCTAAAAATGGACTTCGAAAATACCTAGCTTATGGCTATACGGCTCCTTTAAAATATAATTTGCACAACTTACACGCTAGGTACCAAAAAGTATCTGGAAATGTTGAGAAACACTGTAGCTGGCTGAAAAAAACACTGTAACTGACAGAGGCTTATTTCGCATAATTAAATTTAAAAAAATTTAAAAATATAAAAAATATGTTACCCCAATATGTATAATACAAACGAATATGGGAAAAAAAAAGAACCGGTAAAAAAAGCTCAACAAAAAGCCAAAAGTTCAGAAAAAGACGAAATTTATGAATAGTGCAAAAATAAGCCAGAAGCCAGAAGCTCAAGCCGAACCGATCAGGGATCGTTTACCCTACTTGATGCTTTCAATATAGCCACAGGCAGTAGTACATGGATAACACGACATGGGGTGGGTTTTTTTGGCTACGGATAAAAGTTTTTGGCTCTAGTACAAGTACTTATGTGAACGAACTGAATGGCGATAAGCCACTTCGAAAAGATTGTCGCGATAAGTCATTTAAAAAAGGTGACAAAGAAGTTATCCTATTTGTTTGTTCAAGAAAGTCATAAGCCACAAACCACATTCTTTTTAGTTTATTGCTTATGACTTATGCATTCCCTCGAACAAACAAATGAGATGGCTTCTTCATTGCCATTTCAAAGTGACATATCAAGACAACTTTTTCGAAATGGCTTATCTGTTTGTTAGCATTTGATTCATTCGCACAAGCGCTCGCACTAAGACCAAAGCCATCAACCGCAACCGAAAAGAACACACCTATAAGCTAAAAAGAAGGGGACCATGAGCTAACTAAACATGTATGGAGTATTTGTTAGGTCGCCAGTGTAGCTGGTGCTCGAGGGGAGTTCTTACGCTCTGTTTTTTTTTTTGCTGCGATTGATGATTTTAATTTACGCTTTATGAGACGGTGGCAGACAACGGAGACAACGACGTGGACAGCGTACATGGTTTTGAACTCAAGAAGCCGGTTCAAAAAGCCATCCCGTTTGTTTTAGTTTCCAAAGAAGCTAGAGTCAAAAGCCACAAAAAGGCAAAAAGAGCAAGGTCTTAGCCGGCGCTCCCACCCTGGTTAACCCATTTTGTACACGCCTGCCAAATCCTCCGGTGTTTAAACTCATATAAATCTACAAACACTACAATGCAGTGAATTGACCATCCACCCACAACCACTTCGATCACTAGGATTGTTTAGGCGCTATTCTGATTTCTGAAGTGCTATGACTTTTGACTGGAATAGCACTGTAGTAACTATTAGTCTTTTAGGTATTTAATTAAAAATAAAAAAATAAAAAATACTATTATATCTTTACAGATAATACAAAGAAAAAAAAGAAAACACGAGGGAAAAAGTCATATTAAGCAATTAACCAAAAGTCATCGCTGGCGTTAGACACTAAAGAACTGTAGCATTCAAATTCGTAAGCTGACGTGGTAGTGTGCAGAAACTGTGGCACTTAAACAGTAGTAGACTGTGGCATTAACAAACAGTAGTATTTCTATTAAGTTTTTGGATTTGGTACGTACGAACTCTGAGCTTACGATTCCGCCTCGATGTGTAGGGTAAGACCGTCTAAGATCCTACGGAGTGGTACATCCAGAACATTCATCTCTCCGCAGTCAGCAGTAATAATACGTAATTTTGGAAACCCGCGAGGCGCCATCAAAAAATTTTTTAATGGGATAAAACTTGCAGGGATCTATTCGCGAAGAAAAAGGACCTTTACGTAATTTTCAAAAAACCTGAGGAAATCACCTCGGCCGGCCGTACGCGGATTCTCTCGCCACGCGCCGGCCGGCCGAGCGCAGGGCCGTGACGTGGATGCGCTGGGGGGGCCGGAATCCCCCCAGCTTTGTATAGCGGTAGCATGCTGTAATGGTGTCAGTGGAGTGATAACAGTAATATCTTGGTGTTGATCGGGCCTCGGCACGGGCAACGTTTCATTTTTTGTTCTTGCAACAATTTTATTTGATTCCAGTTTCAGGTACGTCATTCTTAGACGGAACATTGTCCTCAAGTAATCATAATGTTATGTGAACTTTTTTAAAACTAGCTCATTTAGCCCGTGCAATTGCACGTTGTGGTCGAGCATACTGCATAAAGTCCTAGTTTTTCACAGGACAATATTTGACTTTGAGTGTATTTTAATGAGTTGTTCTATGGTGTAGGTTTTTTGTTATCTTTTGAGTCTAAATATGTTGCATATAATATGTAATTGTGATTGTCGAGGACCCACACATACATATATATATATAGGAAATCTCTTTTCTACTCGTGGGTGTCGTTACACCATTATATCGTATCTGGCAACGTAGAGAGTATTTCATGTAATAGAGGGTATGTGCGTGTAGTATATAAGTATTTAAGACCATCTAGGTGGTATGGACAATTTTTCAGAGAGTGGTATGCATATTTTTTCGACATCTTTTTTATGTGCATATATGAAGGTATTTACAAAATACGTTAAAAATTATGAACTCTCTTACAATTTTTTCATATGGTTCACATTGGAGTATCTTATAATTAGTATACAAGTATACCTAAAGTGATAAAGGAGTATTACATATATATGACTCCATACTCTCTTATATACTGCTTAAATGATACTGTTATATCTCTTTATCTTTTTTAGTAGAATTTAATAATGATTATAAGATACTCTAAAGTGATTTTTTATAAAAAATTCATCAAAGTCTATTTTTATATCATAATTTGCATATGTACTGCTTTTATATATGAAAAAGAGCATATAACAAAACTAAAGGACTACGATAAAAATTTTTTCAACCAAATTACATTGGAGTATATTAGAATTAGTATTTAAATATACCAAAAGAATAAAGAGGTATACCAGAAGTTGGAGTACTACTCCCAGGAGTATTGAATTATTTTTCTCTATCACTTTTGGTATACTTAAATACTATTCTAATATACTCTAGTATGACATGGTTGAAAATTTTTCATTGGAGTCATTTATTTTTGCTATATATCATTTTCTATATATAAAAAGAGTATATCCATAGCTTATGTTGTAAAAAGTGGATTTTATTGAAAATTTTCATAGAACTCACTTTAGAGTATCTTACAAACATTAGTAGAGTATGCTCAAAATGATAAAGATGTATAACTTATTTATTTAAGAAGTATGATTACATACTTCTAGGAGTAAGGAACCATTTTCCTATATAGATGTATGTATATATGTGTGTGTATATATATACAATTTAAATAATTTTTTAGCATATTCCTTTTTTGTAACATCTAATATTTCTTGTTGATTCCAAATTAGACGCCAGACTTATTTTATTTCCCTTTCAAAAATGTAAGCATATTTCTCTTTTTCTAAGAGCTTTTAACCATTCATCGTTAATTTTGTGTCATACAAGAGCTAGATAGATGCTTTTGTACCGCACCAGAAATAAAATAACACAACCTTAAAAAAAATGATTTGACATTGTTAGCCGGACAAAATGTTGAGCCTAAAATGGCATGGGAAGAAGTAAATAACGTCTTCTTGATTTCTCAATGGTAAAAAAAATTGATTTTTTCATGACCACTAAACAGTAGCATATATTTCTCTCTTGCACTGGCATTAGCATTTGCCTTTCCCCCAATGTAAAACGGATAGATTCTTTTGGACTGATAGCTTATGACTTATGTCTTAAATATTTGAATTTTGATTGTTTGCAAGAAGTAGTACACACAGAAAAATAGTCGCATGTGATTTTAGTTGATACAGCTGAACTCCATATATTTTTTATTATAATCTTTCTATGATCCTATCTTAAAAAATATATTATTTAAAAATTAGTTACTATAGATAATATGAGTATAAATCATGTATAAACTAAAAAACCCGCGGTAGAATGTGGAAATAATTAGAGTAACTAGAGCCCCTCAGGCCTCAACTGCCATTGGAAGTTTGTGGTTTGGGGAGGCCCACACTTCCCTTGTCACCAGTCATCCCCATGCCATTCTGACCCTTATAAACAAGCCACACAAACATAGTAACACGTTCCTTTCCATCCCCATCTTGCTCTGCTTGCTGCTTCTTCCTCCCCCTCTCAAGACCAACAATCTCAAGGTCTCAACACCTTGTGGCTTGTGCAGTTGGTGTGGTTGGGTTTTTCTCCTTGTGTGGTGTCGTTGAGACGAGCTGAGTACAGGGCTTGGCTTGCTTGAGTGCTTGGTCACCTGGAGGGTCACTATCTGCTTTTTGTTTCCTTGCGTTCTTCTGGCCTCCCCACTTTTGCTTTCCCACCCTCTTGCCTTCAATGATGATGAAGGAGCTGTGGGCTTGTTCTTGAAGGCTTCTCCCATCTCATCTCCACAGGTCCAAATCCACCTGCTGTTTGTTTTCTCTCTCTTCTTTTCTTTTTGCTGATCTTTTCTTTTCCCGGTGTAGTTTTGGCAGTAGGTAGTTGCTAACCTTTTGGGCTTTGGCTTTTCTTTTTGCGTTCTTTCGCTTCAGGTTCTTGGGGTGTGATTTGGAGGGTTTGAGGGAAGCTCCCTTTCCTGCTCTTGGCTGGCATTAGCTTCTCAGGATTGGCTCGATTGTGTCCGTCCAACTAGGCTTCGTTTCTTACTGGCAATTGGCTCTGCTCATCAATTGGGGAGTCTTGTCTTAGGGTTCGATTTCTTGCTTTGAATCGAGTCAATAGGGAGGTGTTGGGGGCCTGAAGGTGCTTCTTTTAGTTACTAGTGCATAAAAACTTGTTCTTGGGCTTGTTTCTTGCTCACCGTCTTTGAATTTGCTCAAATTGGAATGCTTTTGGGTGCCATGAGGATGGAGGATAGGAAGGGGTTGATGGGGAGGGAGAAGGGTCAGTTTCCAGTCGGCATGCGGGTCCTCGCTGTCGACGATGACCCGGTGTGCCTCAAGGTTCTTGAGACCCTCCTACGGCGCTGCCAGTATCATGGTCAGTACGTGCACTTCATTGTTTTATATTACCTGCAGCTGATTGTACTTTCACTTATCAGCTATCTACTTATCTATACTTATATATTGAAATTGCTGAAGTTTGTTCAATTCTGCATGTTATGGTCATTCTTATTTATGCTGATGCTTGCATTATGCTATATAGTGAATTAGTAAATGCTATCACTTAAATGCTTTCTGTAGCTGCAAGAGTTGCCACATGTGTTGTTGTAGATAATGCACAGAAAAAATAGAGACAAGAGACATAGATTTTTACGTGGAAAATCCTTGCTAGAAAAAACCATGGACGCTCAAAAGCAAATCACTATAATGAAGAGAAATCACAATAGAGTGCTTGCTCTTGAGCATGTCTCTTCCTACGAACTATTGAGGTACATATAATTCGGATCAACTTTAACATGTATAGTAAAAAAATTTCTTCCTTCCATGATCTGACATGCATATTACTGCCAGATACTTCACAGATGTTTGCTAGTATAATACTTTTGAATTTGATAGTACAATTTAGAACTTCTGGATGTGTTAATGGTCGTATAATTCAATGCAATACGTAATTATGTATGCATTGCTTTGTATTGCTTCAACAATTTTTAACTAATAAGAGCACCTTCTGCTGCCTTAACAGTAACAACAACCAGCCAGGCTATTACTGCACTGAAGCTATTAAGGGAGAACAAGGACATGTTTGATCTGGTTATCAGTGACGTCCATATGCCTGACATGGACGGCTTTAAGCTCCTTGAGTTTGTGGGGCTTGAAATGGACCTCCCTGTCATCAGTAAGTTCAGAAGTTCCTATTCTAGCCAGTGTTCTTGGTAGCAAGAGGTGCTTGTTGAGTAATGGTGTTTTCATGTTTAAAATGTGGATGTTAATCAAGTATAATCCATGCAGTGTTATCAGTGAATGGAGAGACAAAAACTGTAATGAAGGGGATAACTCATGGTGCCTGCGACTATCTCCTAAAACCTGTTCGTATAGAAGAGCTTAGAAATATATGGCAGCATGTTGTTAGGAGGAAGTTCAGTAACCGTGAATGCAACAATCTTGATTTCTACAAAGAATTCAATAAGCCACCAAGCGCAGATTCATACCATGCACCCAGCCAGGTTACTTGTGGGTCTTCTGGTCAAAGTGGGAGGGTCAGCAAGAAGAGGAAGGAACTGCATAGTGAAGAGGAAGATGAAGGCGAGGAGAACGATATTCAAGAAAATGATGAACCCTCAGCAGCAAAGAAACCGAGAGTAGTATGGTCAATTGAGCTGCATCGGAAATTTGTTGCTGCTGTGAACCAGCTTGGAATTGATAGTAAGAGTTTCCCACCTTTTTGCTTTTTGCTAAATGTCCTTACATATTACAGCAACTCATTTATGCTATGTCCTTTCTCTTACTGTTGACGCAGAAGCTGTACCAAAAAGAATACTTGAGCTTATGAATGTGGAGAAACTCACAAGGGAAAATGTTGCGAGTCATCTACAGGTATGGCCATGTGGCATTTACTTCCAGCATTAATTAATTATTTGAGCGCCCTATGCATAGAAACAAAACTTTTTCAGATTTCTTACATTGGCTACCGAGTGGACCTATTTTCCTTGGTCAAATTAAGGGGGCCACTTGTCAGCCACTGTTCATAATATTTTCGTTAAAAATATTCTTATACATGATCTTTTTTTGGCTTCATATTTTGTATCAATACAACTAAGAGTTGCAGAGCAGAGCTTAGTTTTGTATTATGGCTGGCTAAAATGTTAGCAAATATATTATTATGCCAGTTTCATGGTGTTTGTGCAAAATGAATCGAATAATGTAGTTCCATTCCATCTATTCACTTTCACATTTATGTGCTATTGCATTGTTCAGTTGGTTTGGAACAACTCATATATAAGAGGCATGCGACTCTAATTATACTGAATCATTCAAAAACCCCAAACATGGAGACATCTCATAAATAGTAGCTTGCTCATTCTTCCCCCAATCAAGTTTATTAGTATACT
The DNA here is from genome assembly GCA_017311315.1 of Dendrocalamus latiflorus. NCBI lineage: Eukaryota > Viridiplantae > Streptophyta > Magnoliopsida > Poales > Poaceae > Dendrocalamus > Dendrocalamus latiflorus. Next base: position 4,190,162 of record CM029659.1, read on the forward strand.
GAAGCTAACTAGTTAAGTTCCATTATAAAATTTCCAAAATTTGGCTACATTGTTTCACTTTTACATATCGGCTAAAAGAAAGACACTGGCACCACCCTGCATTAGTCCAGACTCCAGACTACATAATCTATTTATGTAAACCCTGTTGTACACCTTTCCATTAAAAGGTTGAAGAAAATTCCTCATATTGTTTTTCCTGTACTGTTTTCATGTACCAGTTTGGCAAGAATCTCCAATCCAAATCAGGAGGTAGTTATCTTATGATTGTATATATCATGCATGGAACATATGTAATTGTGATTTGCTGATTACATACACGCAATGTCTAATCAGCTGACTTTATATTCCATGCAGAAGTACAGGCTCTACCTCAAACGACTAAGTGCTGTGGCATCACAGCAAGCTAGCATTGTTGCTGCTTTTGGAGGTAGAGACCCCTCCTTTTTGCACATGGGAGCATTTGAAGGACTTCATAGTTATCAACCTTTTGCCCCTTCTGCTGCTCTTTCATCTTTCAATCCACATGGCTTGCTAAGCAGAACTAGTGCAACAGCATTTGGGCTTCAGGAGCTTGCTTCTTCCAAGCCAATTCAAAGTGCTACCAGCAATGGCACAGTAAGTCATTGCACTGGGGATAGCAATAAATTTCAATTTGTGAGCTTACAAGAAAACCAACAAGCAAATCTAATGCAAGGCTTGACCACATCGCTTGGGCAGCCCCAACTCCAACAGAAGTGGATCCATCAAGAAACTAATGATTTGTCTACTGTCTTTTCTGAGAGTGCTCTGGCTAACACAATGTCTGGTACACTCCAAAGAGTTACAAGCAGTTCATTGCCACCACAAGAACTTTTGGAGTGCACACAAATCAAAGTTGGAGTCCATCCATCAATAAGAATGCCAACTGCAAGTTCAGGACTTCTTGAGAGTACTGTTGGAGTTTCCACTAATTTGCGGGATTCTAGTATATCCCAGCAGGGTACCCTTCCAATAAATGATGTCTTTTATGCTGACAAGTTACTGTTGCACAGTCCATTCGATAGTACTGGTGCAACCAAATTGGATGCTAGCTTTGCGGCTTCAGAAAAAGAGGTAGACCAAAAAGGAAAATTTTCAGTAAGCATGACTGTTTGTCCCGGCAGCCTTACAGCAACCAACAATACCAAAGGTGGAGCTACTTCTTCTGGCAGTACAATGCTGCTTCCTGCTGATACTGAGAGACGATCAAAATACTTGCAGTTTGGAGTCGCAAGCAATTCTAGACATAACATGGATGGAATGAAACAAGACCATATACATAACCAAAGATTGAACAGTGGAAGTTTTAACTACAATGTTGGTGCCGGTGTGACTGGACTAACGGATACAATCGTGCCATCACTGGTTCCACAAATGAAGATTGACACATTAACATCAGAAGATAAGCAGAAGCAGAACACGTATGATTTGGGTGTTTCAAAGCTGCAGGTTGGGTTTAATTCTAGTAGCTGCAATTTTGATGGCCTTCTCAATTCCATAATCAAAGTGGTAAGAACCTCAACTGTACTAATTTTTTATTTCCTTATTTTAAAATTCCACCACTTATCTACATGAATATCTTATCCTTTCTTTGGTGCGTCGGTTCTGTATGAATATTAGGACTGGTATGCTTAAAATTTATTCTGTAGTCTTCACCACTTAATTTAGCAAATTTCAAATTGGTTCCCTAACTTCATTCCTTTGTAGAATGTCTCTAGCTTCAGACATTTCTAGTGTTAAATCACTTAGTACTAAGTGCTAACTCGCCTAATTTTTATGAAACCACACGCCTTGAATATTTGACTGCTATGTTGGTGATGTATTGGCAGAACTCACTCTCAGAATGTAAACAAGTGAGTTAATATCACTGTCAGGTTGAAGTTTAGAATAAATATATACTAATTACACTGTCAGGTTGAATTTTAGAATAAATATATACTATTTGATATATTGACTGACATGGATAAGTTCCTCAAGAGATTGAGTTCATAGAGCCTGTCAATCATCAACTTAAGCTTGCAAAGCCTTCAAAGCATTTACTATCCTTTAAAATCGTTGCCACTGAGCCAAGCTCGGTAAACCTATACTTTTACAATGGTGATTTGCTGAAGCCTTATTCTAATTCCAATGCAGAAGTATGATGGGTCGTTCACGGATAACGACCTGGGGTGTGACTTTTTTCCACTTGGTGCCTGCATGTGAGCTATTATTTATAGATTAGTCCTCTACAGACGAGAGGAGATTGTACAGTACATTGTTTAGGGCATTCGTTAGTTATGCTGCCTGATATGCCAGCTAGGGATAATAATGGCTTGTAATCTGTACTTTCTTTCTCATGTAGAGTGGGTTATGGAAGTGATTATGGTAGATCAAGACAAGAAGCAAATATAATGATGTAATATCAGCATCTCATCTAATCAAACTTCTGCATATTTTGTTCTCCGGCAACACGTTTGCAAAGACTTTGGAGCTCTAAGCAAGCATTGTTGTGCTAGTGACATGATAATCTCTACTGTATGTTGCACTCACAAATGTATCAAACTGAAATTCTGGAAACTCAGCATGATATAAATATTTTTGAAAATTCGACATTACATAAATAAATCAAAAGTTTATCCGGATACACCCCAGTTTGCTATAACACCAAAGTTCAGCTGCTACTAAAGATAAACGCTCTAGTTGGATACTAGATCCTAAAAGATTACTAACTGTAACACTCCGACCCCTCCCTGAACTCAAAGTGCTACCACCTGCCTCTCCCTGAGTTCAAAGTGCTGCCACCTACTCTATAATGCTATCAACTCTAACTTTTGCCACTGGTCTTGCGAAGCAATTTCTTTATTTAAATATCAACCAAATACAAAAGTCAATATGCTTGACACTAAGCGCAACAGAGATATAAATTTGCTAATCACCAAAAAGGTACTCAAACTATTCAAGGCTAAATATGTCAACTATAAATGATATGTGAATTACTGTTGCACATGAAACGACTGTGCTACTCTCACCCGTATATGTCGCCTTCAACAGATGCCTAAATAATAATAATAAAGCATGGGCGAGTCCAAAGACTCAGTAAGCACACGATAAAACAATGAGGTTGGTACAGTAATTATTAAATCACATTTATGAACTGTAACCCGGAATATCTAGATTTCCTTCCTATCTCCTGTTCGTTTCTTGCAAATGCAATGCGATGCAATACACCTCTGTATGCAGCTTATACCGGTATAGTGGAGTTGCTTCACCCGTCGGTGAAACCCCTCTGCCTCCATCCCTAGAAGTGCCTACCGAAGTAGGTTTGGTTTCTCCACCGTCGTTGGAGGCCTACCATCGTTGGTCTATGAGTGCAATGCATAATGCTCCTCTGTATGCCGCTTATACCGGTATAGTGGAGTTGCTTCACCCATCGGTGAAACCCTTCTGGCTCTATCCCTGGAGGTGCCTACCGAAGTAGGTCATGATATTCCCACCGTGTAGGATGCCTACCGTCGTAGGGCTTTCATGATACTTATGGTGCAATGAAAATGCAACATTCTTCAAATGTTAATATTCAATCATTAGCATCACTCATCGCAGTGTAATCAACAGATAAGTCGGGATATCATTTCATAAAACGGCATAAATCCTGGCATAAAACAAATACCAGTCATTCATCACAATCCACTATTCTACCATGCACTTGCCAGGTTATTCGTGTGGACGATGCGTGGAGGAGCATCAAACTAAAACATCCACCTGAAAGCATCACCCGAACCCTCAACTCAACATTGCAATTTACACAAGCATGCAAACAACAACGGTTCTACGCGTATAGACAACCATGTTCCTACGCGTAAGCCCGATACCAACCTCTCCTTCACCAAACACCTTTCCGATGCCCCGGTGCCCAAATGACCATAATTTAATGATTATCGTCTATAATTACAAATAAATCTTATTTACTCGTCTATCATTTTTCTCGGGAAAATTGAATATATAGGACTGAGTTGAGAGTAGTTTTGTAAAATAGGACTAAGTTATTTGTACTTGTAAATATAGGACTGAGTTCACCACCTTCTTGCAAATATAGGATTTTTCCAATTTTAATTTAATTTCCATTTTTCTGGCCTTTTTCTCCACGCGAAATGACCTTTTTGCCCTTCCCTTCTTCTTCCTCTGGCCACGCCGCCGCTGGCCGCGCCGCCCGCCGCCTGGCCGCGCCGTCGCCTGGCCGCGCCGCCCCTCGCCTGGCCGCGCCGCCGCCTCGCCTGGCCGCGCCGCCCCTCGCCTGGCCGCGCCGCCGCCGCTCCCTCGCCCGCCCCGCGCTGCGCCGCCGCACTCTGGGAGCACCTCAGTCCCAGAGAGCGGCGGCGCAGCGCGGGGCGGGCGAGGGAGCCGCGGCGGCGCGGCCAGGCGAGGCGACGGCGCGGCCAGGCGAGGGGCGGCGCGGCCAGGCGAGGCGGCGGCGCGGCCAGGCGACGGCGCGGCCAGGCGGCGGGCGGCGCGGCCAGCGGCGGCGTGGCCAGGAGGAAGAAGAAGGGAAGGGCAAAAAGGTCATTTCGCGTGGAGAAAAAGGCCAGAAAAATGGAAATTAAATTAAAATTGGAAAAATCCTATATTTGCAAGAAGGTGGTGAACTCAGTCCTATATTTACAAGTACAAATAACTTAGTCCTATTTTACAAAACTACTCTCAACTCAGTCCTATATATTCAATTTTCCCCATTTTTCTCCTCCTCTTCTTTCTTTTTCCCCTTCCTCTCCCTTTTCTTTCCTTTTCCTTTTTCTGACCCGGCCGGCTCCCACATTCCTTACCTCTCCTTCTCTCTCCTGTCTCCTCCACTCCCCTCGACGATCTGGATCCAGCTCCTCTCCCGTGCCACCCCAACTCTTCAACTCGCCTCTCCCTTTGTGCCACCAGCCCTCGGTGCCGCACCTGCCTTGGCTCCTCCTTGATGCCGTTCCAACCCGTCGTTCTGCCATCCACAGGTCACCCTACGATTCCACCGTCGCCGACTCCTCCACGTGGCTACTCTCTTGGCTAGCGCCCTGGTCCCCCTCTACATCGACGTCTCCAACCCCTCGCCAACTCCAGCTAGCTCAGTCGCCTACGCCTCCAGCCGCCGCCCCGACTCCCTACACCGCCTTCGCCTTAGCATACTCGTCGGTCTCTGGACCCGTGGCCTACGGCCTGGATCTGGCTCCTCACCTGGATGTGCTTTCCCGTGCCCCCTTCTCATTGCCATCTCCTTTTTATGTTGAGCTTGTGTTACTATTTTGATTTGATTTCGTTTTTAGCTCAAGAAGTATGGAGGTGAGCTGCCTTCAGGGGCGAAGCCCAATAGAGGCCCGTGGGTGCCCAGGCACCCCCTCACTTCCAGAATTTCTTAAGGATTGGAAAAATTCGGCCCTATAGGCACCCCGCATGGCCCAAGACGAGACACCCCCACCAGGCCGGCAGCCCAACAAGCCCACTGTGCACCCCCCACCCATTTGCTCTAGCTTCGCCACTGGCTGCCTTGGCTAGTCACGGTGGAACTCGAAGCCGCCCACACGCCGAGGGAGTGTGCGGTGGCTATCGGGCATGAGGGCTAAGCTAATGGTAGCACACCACCGCCAATCCTTGCCTACGGCCAACCTTCTTCCCCTCAAATCCTTTCCCTTCTACGCACATACTCTGGGGTGCCTAGATGCTGCTCTAGTGATGCTATGCCATTCAGTTGATTGCTTGTTGACTACGTTTTATGCATGATTAAGTCTTACAAAACTGATGCTATCACTAAGATTGGATGGCGGGCTACATGTGCTGGTTGATTGTCGGTTTGCTTTGGTAAAGGATAATTGCTTGTACTTGGTCGTCACTTTCTTGGTCTCTTGTGTGCCGCCGGGCTGTGATGGTGGCCTTCTTCTTTGGCTGGTTGTCTTGCGGGCCGGCTTCTTGCCGACTCCGTGCTCCTGTCGGCTAGCCCTGGTTTCTCTTTGTGATGGTCGACGATCTGTGGCTGTGGGGTTTTGGGGGGTTTTGAGATGGGAAGGAAAGGAGAGGGGTTGAGGCTTTCTGGAGCCGTGCTTAGGCTTCCCCTTGCTTCTCTTCTTTTCTATTCGGTTAGCTGTGTGTGCTCCTTTTTCTTGTGGCCGTGTTGACCAGAGATGTCGTGCTGTGTCTTCTGGAGGGTGTTGTGTTGTCCTTGGCTGTGGGGTTGGCATGGCTTTGCAGTTGTGTTGGTGACCAAATAGAACTTTGCCTGTTTTACTTGGCTGGCTCCAGCCTAGGCTTCACACCTCACTATGCTAGCTGTCTCTTCTAGTGCCTTGTGGCTACCGGTTAATATTTTGGTGATTAGGGACAGCCAACGGTTGCTATGGTATTTTGCATATATCTCAAGTTTGTTTAATGCCAAGTGATGACCCTACTATTGTGAGAAGTGCCGACTGGCCTCCGGATGATCATGTATCTCTATGAATGGACTGCCCTGTCCGAAATTATCCTCTAGGGCTTTGACGACAGTCTCTCTTTAATTTGCTTTTCATTCATTCTTTTGTTTGGTCTTTTTGACATCTTAATATTAACCGGCTCATAAATAACATGGCGGTGTGGTGCTAGCTCAAAGGTGAATTCATTCTACTGTATGAAATGATATGCATGTAACTTCACCCTTTTCTAAATTTTCATGTGCCGACGATAATACGTATTAATCCAATTTAATTTCTATTCTTTTGAACCGAATGTAACCGAACGTGTAATAAATGATCTCTATTGTAAACTGTGAATTTATTTCATTCTTCGCTTCCCTTTTCATTTTCTTTCCAACGGGTATTACACTAACTGCAAATAATGACCAGACATATGTTATTATCATCATGCTACTCACTGAAAACACCTATTTCAGTTCTCTTCATGCGATGGAAGAAATGTATAGCATCAATTCTTCTCTTTGCAGACATGGTAAACAGCTTCTACTATTCTTTTTCTTTCTACTGGCTTTGACAGATGGAGATCCATCCCGGCCTGAATAGCCTCCTGCAGATCTTCCTCCATGGCATGAGCAGTCAATGCGACGATTGGAGTGTGAACTCCGTAGCGGCTTTCTTCCTCGCGAATGTGCTTCGTCGCATCATAGCCATCCATCAAGGGCATCTAAAACATAGAAGAAATAATAACAATGTCAAACAATCTTCATACCAAGCCTTGTGTACATTACAAAAAAAGTTGTCATACAAAGAGTAGTTGTTCCCAGTGAATTGAACAATAAAAGATTTGATCGGTGAAAACATAAGCAGAAACCCTCTTCAAAAGAAACAAAAGCAGAAAGAAAGCCATAGCATAAATAGAAATGAGAGGTTCAAGGTTATATTTGTACTAAAATTTTGGTTGAAACAAACCTGGCAATACAAGAAGATAACATCATAGGGCAAGGCCACAACTTTATGCTCTTCTGACACGCTTGCTTGCTCAAGAGCATCTTTGAATATATCGACAGCCCTAGATCCATCGACTGCTACTTCAACAGTTGCTCCTAGTTGGTTTAGCATCTTCTTCTGAATAGTTTGCAGCACCACAGTGTCTTCAACCAGCAAGACACGCATCCCAGCCAATGGCTTATCACCTTCGACTTTCGGCTCCTGAGCCAAGCATGCAACTTCAGCTGATGCAATAGTCCCTTGCAAATATTTCATACCAATATCTGGCAAATCTTCCTGACTAGTCCCAGCATTGTCAGGACCAACTTGAGATGATTGTTGTGTCGGTGAGACATGGAGGTCCCTCAAGATCCTCAGAAGAGCGTATAACCGAGACCCGTGCATCGGCTTTCGTAGGACAAGATCACAGCTTATCAACCCGAACCTTCCAAAATCTTCAGAAGAGGTCTTCAAATCAGCCAAATAGACAACTGTCATGGAACTTGATGCTTGATTTTGACGAAGTTAGCGACCTCTCTGCATGTCATCTAACATTCCATCGGACACATCAATGATAACATGCAGACCAAATGGATGATGCCATCCAAAGTTGCCTCTAGGGCTGGACGAAAAACTCGAAGCTCGTTAGCTCGCTCGGCTCGTGGCTGGCTCGGCTCGGCTCGGCTCGTTAGGATAACGAGTCGAGCCGAGCCAAGATTTTAGCTCGTTAGCTATAACGAGCCAACTCGAGCCAGCTCGCGAGCCGCTCACGAGCCAAACGAGCCATGCTTCCAGGAATTTAGATATGCATATGCTGCTTCCATGGACCTAATTTGTACTCTATTGCATGTGTTAATGTGTAAATTTGTACTCTATTGTACCCAAACGAGCCATGCATGTATTAATTTGTACTCTATTGTACCCAAACGAGCCAAACGAGCCTAACGAGCCAAACTTCCATGGATGAATATATGATGGAGATATTTTTTTGCCCTGGCTCACGAGCCAAACGAGCTAACTCGAGCTTTTTGTCGAGCCGAGCCGAGCTGGCTTTTTAGCTCGTTAGTTATAACGAGCCAGCTCGAGCCAGCTCGTTATCTACCGAGCCAGACCGAGCCGAGCCGAGCCGAGCCGAGCCAGCTCGTTATCCAGCCCTAGTTGCCTCCTAAGCATTGTTGTTCCTCAATGCCATTGGCAAAACTTGGCTGACCATCTCTTTGGAGCTGAAACACCGGTCTGTGTTGTCGCAATCGACGCCAGGTGATGACGTCCTCGAAGGTGAAATACTAATAGAATGCACCTTCTCCAAAGTAGAAGCGATGAGCTCGACTTGTGGGATCAACCAAACTTTCATCCCAATGTTATCCATCCACGTTTGCAAGATTCTTCTGGTTTCATCCCCACGAACAAAGGGAAGACAATGCCCACCCTTAAAGTAGTTGGCTTCTTTGAACACCGAGGCTCGGATGTCAGAATCACTCATTGTTGATGCCCCTTCTTCTATATCTTCAACTTCTTGCCTCTCACTGATCTTCAAAAAAACATTGAACCCGAAGCATGTTCCGGTTTCTCTTGGTTCTTTGTCTTTAATACTGATCTCTCCACCCATCAGGTGAACCTATGAACAACAAATAATAGCCAAAATTAAGCAACAGTTCACAAAGAGAAAAGAAGCAAGCATCATGGACACTTGAGAGGTTTAACCCAGACAAAAAAAGAAGAGAGAACTCACGAAAGATTGGACGATTCCAAGCCCTGAACCAGTACTTCCATGTCCTTTTACTTGAACATAGTTTTCAAAGACAGACTCCCTCTTCTCCTTGGCGATCCCAAAGTAAAACTCAACCGAGTTGGGTCCATTCTGCATAGGATTGAAAGAATTTCTCGGTGCAATCTTTCCTTGCTCCAAACAAACATCTGAAGAAACCACCGCCGCGCCTTCGACAAGCGAATCTCGAAGGAATACTAATGGAGCTCCTTGCGATCGGCCTGTTCGCCCAAGCCCGAAGAAGAACGTGCCCTTCATATGTAAACTTCTGGGCGTTGCCAAGTAGGTTGTCGAGGATTTGCTTGAATCTCTTGTTGTCCCCTATGACATTTGCACATTTCAGGATAGAGAAATCACAGGGATCCCAGACAACTTCTATTCCTTTGTTGATACCCACGACATTGACCATGTCGACAGATTCCTCCAAGACGTCGGCCATGTTGAACTCAACTTCCTCAAGCTGCATCTTTCCTGACTCGACCTTGCTTGTGTCTAGTATCGAGTTCAATATATCTGCAAAAGTTACACCACATCCATCAATATATATTTTCATCTTCCTAGGTTCGAAAATTCCTCGAAGTACTTCTATTTTGAAAAGAAAAACTACATGGATCGTAAAGCTAGATGTTCCAATCTATGTCATCAAAGATATATGCTATTCTGGACATTGCAAACTCTTCGTGCTTGAAATTTTATCAATGTAATATTTATAACAAATATCAACAAAAAATAAAATTATAATTTTTTTACGATAAACCTACTTCTATCGTTTTGTTGTGGTTAATTTCGATATATAATTAGTTTTTTATATGTAAGAGGTCAAAATTTAACACGATTAACTACATGCATCATGCATAAGAACTACGTACATATAGATATACACGCATGCAAATTCCAGACTCACCAAAGAGCTTCTTGGTGTAGATGTCCATCTGGTTGAGGTTCTCCATGACGGTGGGGTTCACCTGGACCTCAGACCGGGACACCTCAATGAGGCCGGCGATGGCAGCCACCACTGAACGGATGTCGTGGTTGGTGCTAGTGAAGCCATTGCTCTTGTTCATGCTTTTGCGCTCCGCCTGCCGGAGCACCTCCTTCACCCTAACAAGGTCAGCGTTCAGCAGTGCCTCCCGCGTCGCCGCCTGTCGCAGCACCCGCGCCATGAAGTACTCTGCTAGTGCCGCCACCACCATGGAGCACACGAAGGTGATCACAGTGATGCCCATCTGCCTGAACATGTTGCCCTTGTGGCTGTTGCAAAGCATCAATCGAAATCCCTGAGCAATCGAAGAGGAAGAAGGCACGTGTATGTCAAAATCAAGACATAGATACGTTGCATGCATGTGTTGACCTGAAAGTTCCAGGCATGTGTGCGTGCAACTTTTTGTGAAAGGAAATATGGGGAATAAATGCATTATAGACCTTTTTTTTACTTTAACTTAAAATATTTTCCAAGGGCAAATACACGTTTTGGTTCAAACTTAACTAAACCTAACACCTAACTCACTATGCAATTTTTCAAGGCCTTGCCGACGGCATAAACTAATCCAGGAAGGGTCCAACACCGAAGAAGCGCAGAGATAAAATCCAGTAATTGATGTCTAATATGTGACTTGAAGGATTGATTCGTTTTTTCCCTTTAAGATCAGCTCGATTGATGTATGTAATATGTGAATTAAGATATGAGTTTCTGTCTGGTCTGATCACCTGAACTCGATGGACTACGGTGCCGCGAGATGAAGGATCAATCGTCTTGCACTGTAGATCGCCCCAGCCTCCACAATAATGCATTGTCTGGATCAATTGGCTAGCTGCAAGACTAATTAGAGATTTGTCCACACACGTCCTATGGAAAAATCACCGTTATTTACAATGTTACCTCTAATTAATTATACTTCCCATATTAGAGGTGGAATACTATCAAATCCCAAAAAAATCTGACTCGTTGGATTGCAAACAATGGAAGGAGCCCCATGTTAAGTGGTGGGTACTTAACAAAATCGGTGTGGTGCCTTTGCTTCCATATTTTTTGAAGCGGCCCTTAGCTTCCAGGTTATGACAAAATTAATGGTTAATGACATTAAAAAGATCTCCGAGATATTTGCCGCCTTAATACACTGGTGTAATTACTTATCTTAATTTGATGGAATATTTGTGTTTGTAAAGAAAGAAATACCAGGTTTCTTAACAAAAGGAATCAAGCAAGTAATTAATTAATGCAATGCATGCATGATGCATGTATATGCGTGTATCAACCCATGCATGCATCTTGCATGCATTGCATTAATTAATTGCTTGCTTGATTCCTTTTGTTAAGAATCCCGGTATTTCTTTCTTTACAAACACAAATATTCTACCAAATTAAGATAAGTAATTACACCAGTGTATTAAGGCGGCAAGTATCTTAGAGATCTTTTTAATAAATGTCATTAACTATTAATTTTGTCATAACCTGGAAGCTAAGGGCCGCCTCAAAAAATATGGAAGCGAAGGCACCGCACCGATTTTGTTAAGTATCCACACTTAACATGGGGCTCCTTCTATTGATTGCAATCCAACGAGTCAGATGTTTTTGGGATTTGATAGTATTCCACCTCAAATATAAGAAGTATAATTCAATTAGAGGTAACATTGTAAGTAACGGTGATTTTTCCATAAGACGTTTGTGGACAAATCTCTAATTAGTCTTGCAGCTAGCCAATTGATCCAGACAATGCATTATTGTGGAGGCTGGGGCGATCTACAGTGCAAGACGATTGGTCCTTCATCTCGCGGCACTGTAGTCCATTGAGTTCAGGTGATCAGACCAAACAGAAACACATACCTTAATTCACATATTACATGCATCAATCGAGCCGATCCTAAAGGGAAAAAAAGAAACAATCCTTCAAGTCACATGTTAGACATCAATTACTGGATTTTATTTCTGCGCTTCTTTTGCGTTGAACCCTTCCTGGATTAGTTTATGCTGCCGGCAAGGCCTTGCAAAATTGCATCGTGAGAGTTAGGTGTTAGGTTTAGTTAAGTTTGAACCAAAACGTGTATTTGCCCTTGGAAAATATATTAAGTTAAGGTAAAAAATGTTTAAAATGCATTTATCCTCCATATTTCCTTTAACAAAAAGTTGCACGCACACATGCCTGGAAATTTCGGACCAACACATGCATGCAACGTATCTGTACCTTGATTCTGACATACACGTGCATTCTTCCTCTTCGATTGCTCAGGGATTCCGATTGATGCTTTGCAACAGCCACGAGGCCAACATGTTCAGGCAGGTGGGCATCACTGTGATCACCTTCGTGTGCTCCCTGGTGGTGGTGGCACTGGTGGAGTGCTTCATGGCGCGGGTGCTGCGACGGGCGGCGGCGTGGGAGGCACTGCTGAACGCCGACCTTGTCAGGGTGAAGGAGGCGCTCCGGCAGGCGGAGTGCAAGAGCATGAACAAGAGCAATGCCTTCACTAGCGCCAACCACGACATCCGTTCAGCGCTGGCTGCCATCGCTGGCCTCATTGAGGTGTCCCGGCCTGAGGCCCAGGCGAACCCCACCGTCATGGACAACCTCAACCAGATGGACATCTGCACCAAGAAGCTCTTTGGTGAGTTTTCTATTTGCATGTGTGTATCTCTATATGTACGTGGTTCACATGCACGATGCACGCAGTTAATCTTGTTAAATTTTGACCTCTTACATGTAAAAAACTAAGTATATATTAAAATTAACCACAACAAAACCATAGAGGTAGGTTTATCGTTAAAAAAATAATTTCATTTTTTGTTGATATTTGTCATAAATATTATATTGATAAAATTTCAAGCACGAAGAGTTTGCAATGTCCAGAATAGCATATATCTTTGATGATATAGATTGGAACATTTAGCTTTACGATCCATGTAGCTTTTCTTTTCAAAATAGAAGTACTTCGAGGAATTTTTGAACCTAGTAAGATGAAAATATATATTGATGGATGTGCTGTAACTTTTGCAGATATATTGAACTCGATACTAGACACAAGCAAGGTCGAGTCGGGAAAGATGCAGCTTGAGGAAGTTGAGTTCAACATGGCCGACGTCTTGGAGGAATCTGTCGACATGGTCAATGTCGTGGGTATCAACAAAGGAATCGAAGTGGTCTGGGATCCCTGTGATTTCTCTGTCCTGAAATGTTGAATGTCATAGGGGATAGCAAAAAATTCAAGCAAATCCTCGACAACCTACTTGGCAACGACCTGAAGTTCACACATGAAGGGCACGTTGTTCTTCGGGCTTGGGCGAACAGGCCGATCGCAAGGAGATCCATTAGTGTTCCTTCGAGATTCGCTTATCGAAGGCGCGGCGGTGGTTTCTTCAGATGTTTGTTTGGAGCAAAGGAAAGATTGCACCGAGCAGAATTATTTCAATCCTACGCAGAATGAACCCAACTCGGTTGAGTTTTACTTTGAAGTAGTTTATACTGGCATAGGGATCGCCAAGGAGAAGAGGGAGTCTGTCTTTGAAAACTATGTTCAAGTAAAAGAAGGACATGGAAGTACTGGTTTAGGGTTGGAATCATCCAATCTTTCGTGAACTCTCTTTTTTTTGTCTGTGTTAAACCTCTCAAGTGTCCATGATGCTTGCTTCTTTTCTCTTTGTGAACTGTTGCTTAATTTTGGCTATTATTTGTTGTTCATAGGTTCGCCTGATTGGTGGAGAGATCAGTATTAAAGATAGAACCAGGAGAAACCAGAACATGATTCGGGTTCAATGTTTTTCTGAAAATCAGTGAGAGGCAAGAAGTTGAAGATATAGAAGAAGGGACATCAACAATGAGTGATTCCGACATCCGGGCCTCTGTGTTCCAAGAAGCCAACTGGTTTAAGGGTGGGCATTGTCTTCTCTTTGTTCGTGGGGATGAAACCAGAAGAATCTTGCAAACCTGGATGGAGAACATTGAGATGAAAGTTTGGTTGATCCCACAAGTCGAGCTTATCGCTTCTACTTTGGAGAAGGTGCATTCTACTAGTATTTCACCTTCGAGGACGTCATCACCTGGCGTCGATTGCGACAACACGGACCGGTGTTTCAGCTCCAAAAGGATGGTCAGCCAAGTATTGCCAATGGCATTGAGGAACAACAATGCTTAGGAGGCAACTTTGGATGGCATCATCCATTTGGTCTGCATGTTATCATTGATGTGCCCGATGGAATGTTAGATGACATGCAGAGAGGTGGCTAACTTCGTCAAAATCAAGCATCAAGTTCCATGCAAAGTTGTCTGTTTGGCTGATTTGAAGACCTCTTCTGAAGATTTTGGAAGGTTCAGGTTGATGAGTTTTGATCTTGTCCTGCGAAAGCCGATGCACGGGTCTCGGTTATACGCTCTTCTGAGGATCTTAAGGGACCTCCATGTCTCATGTACACAACAATCATCTCAAGTTGGTCCCGACAAGTCAGGAAGATTTGCCAGAGATTGGTATGAAATATTTGCAAGGGACAATTGCATTAGCTGAAATTGCATGCTTGGCTCAGGAGCCGAAAGTCGAAGGTGATAAGCCATTGGCTGGGATGCGTGTCTTGCTGGTTGAAGACACTTTGGTGCTGCAAACTATTCAGAAGAAGATTCTAAACCAACTAGGAGCAACTGTTGAAGTAGCAGTCGATGGATCTAAGGTTGTCGATATATTCAAAGATGATCTGGAGCAAGTGTTTCAGAAGAGCATAAAGTTGTGGCCTTGCCCTATGATGTTATCTTCATGGATTGACAGGTTTATTTCAACCAGAATTTTAGTACAAATATAACATTGAACCTCTCATTTCTATTCATGCTATGGCTTTCTTTCTGCTTTTGTTTCTTTTGAAGAGGGTTTCTGCATATATTTTCACCAATTAAATCTTTCATTGTTCAATTCACTGGGAGCAACTACTCTTTGTATGGCAACTTTTTGGCACTTTACACAAGGCTTGATATGAAGATTGTTTGACATTGCTATTATTTCTTCTATGTTTTAGATGCCCTTGATGGATGGCTATGAAGCGACGAAGCACATTCGCGAGGAAGAAAGCCGCTACGGAGTTCACACTCCAATCGTCGCATTGACTGCTCATGCCATGGAGGAAGATCTGCAGGAGGCTTAGGATCTAGAATTTAACTAGAGCGTTTAGCTTTAACAACAACTGGACTTTGGTGTTGTAGTAAACTGGGGTGTATCCAGATAAACTTTTGATTTATTTATGTCATGTCGAATTTTCAGAAAGATATTATTGCATGCTGAGTTTCCAGAATTTCAGTTTGATACATATGCGAGTGCAACATACAATATAGATTATCATGTCGTTGGCACAACAGTTTGATTAAACCTTTTTTCACCCAACCACGTTAATACACTCCTCTCCTGGCGGTTAGATCAGTAAAATCCAATAACTAATATTGCAAGTTGGTCTTGCCATCTGAATACCAGCACCATTCATTCAGCTAATCCAACGTGTAGCATTGCAAGTTGGTCCTGCCGTTTCCTCAAGATATGTTTGGTTGAGTAGATGTAGGTGAATGGGATTGGATGATTCAGGATTTGGTGGGATAGATAATGAATGCATGCATGGAAATTTCGGACCAACATGTGCATGCAACGTATTTGTACCTTGAAAAAAGGTTTAATCAAATTGTTGTGCCAGCGACATGATAATCTATATTGTATGTTGCACTCGCAAATGTATCAAACTGAAATTCTGGAAACTCAGCATGACATAATATCTTTTTGAAAATTCGACATGACAAATAAATCAAAAGTTTATCTGGATACACCCCAGTTTGCTACAACACCAAAGTTCAGTTGCTGCTAAAGTTAAACACTCTAGTCGGATTCTAGATCCTAAAAGATTACTAACTGCAGATAATGACCAGATATACGTTATTATCATCATGCTACTCACTAAAAACTCCTACTTCAGTTCTCTTCATGCAATGGAGGAAATGTATAGCATCAATTCTTCTCTTTGCAGACATGGTAAATAGCTTCTACAAATCCTTTTCTTTCTATTGGCTTTGTCAGATGGAGATCCATCTTGGCTTGAATAGCCTCATGCAGATCTTCCTCCATGGCATGAGCAGTCATTGCGACGATTGGAGTGTGAACTCCGTAGCGGCTTTCTTCCTCGCGAATGTGCTTCATCGCTTCATAGCCATCCATCAAGGGCATCTAAAACATAGAAGAAATAATAGCAACGTCAAACAATCTTCATACCAAGCCTTGTGTAAAGTGCAAAAAAGTTGCCATACAAAGAGTAGTTGCTCCCAGTGAATTGAACAGTGAAAGATTTGATCGATGAAAATATAAGCAGAAACCCTCTTCAAAAGAAACAAAAGCAGAAAGAAAGCCATAGTATAAATAGAAGTGAGAGCTCAAGGTTATATTTGTACTAAAATTCTGGTTCAAACAAACCTGGCAATCCATGAAGATAACATCATAGGGCAAGGCCACAACTTTATGCTCTTCTGAAACTCTTGCTTGCTCAAGAGCATCTTTGAATATATCGACAGCCTTAGATCCATCGACTACTACTTCAACAGTTGCTCCTAGTTGGTTTAGCATCTTCTTCTGAATAGTTTGCAGCACCAAAGTGCCTTCAACCAGCAAGACACGCATCCTAGCCAATGGCTTATCACCTTCGACTTTCGGTTCGTGAGCCAAGCATGCAACTTCAGCTGATGCAACAGTCCCTTGCAAATATTTCATACCAATCTCTAGCAAATCTTCCTGACTAGTCCTAGCATTGTCGGGACCAAGTTGAGATGATTGTTGTGTAGGTGAGACATGGAGGTCCCTCAAGATCCTCAGAAGAGCGTATAACCGAGACCCGTGCATCGGCTTTCGCAGGACAAGATCACAGCTCATCCACTTGAACCTTCCAAAATCTTCAGAAGAGGTCTTCAAATCAGCGAAACAAACAACTTTGCATGGAACTTTGTGAATGCACCATCAACCAAACTTTCATCCCAATGTTCTCCATCCACGTTTGCAAGATTCTTCTGGTTTCATCCCCACGAACAAAGAGAAGACAATGCCCAGCAGTTGGCTTCTTTGAACACCGAGGCTCGGATGTCGGAATCACTCATTTTTTATGTCCCTTCTATATCTTCAACTTCTTGCCTCTCACTGATCCTCAGAAAAACATTGAACCCGAAGCATGTTCCGGTTTCTCCTGGTTCTTTGTCTTTAATACTAATCTCTCCACCCATCAGGCGAACCTATGAACAACAAATAATAGCCAAAATTAAACAACGGTTCACAAAGAGAGAAGAAGCAAGCATCATGGACAATTGAGAGGTTTAACACAGATAAAAAAAGAAGAAGAGAGAACTCACGAAAGATTGGACTATTCCAAGCCCTAAACCTGTACTTCTATGTCTTTCTTTTACTTGAACATAGTTTTCAAAGATAGACTCCCTTTTCTTCTTGGCGATCCCTATGTCAGTATCAACCACCTCAAATTAAAACTCAACCGAGTTGGGTTCATTCTGTATAGAATTGAAAGAATTCTGCTCGGTGCAATCTTTCCTTGCTCCAAACAAATATCTGAAGAAACCACCGCCGCGCCTTCGACAAGCGAATCTCGAAGGAACACTAATGGAGCTCCTTGCGATCGGCCTGTTCATCCCTAAAATTCTGTTTGCATAAGGTACGCTACGCCATACAATTGGAATCTCAAAAAGGGTATGAGACAATTCATGACTTTGAAAACGCGAAATAGCTGATGAGGTCCAATTGACACGTCCGAAGGAATCAATGTTGGACTTACTGGATCCTTAGCTATTCATGCGAGAATTGATCACTGGTGGGGATCCATAGAGAGTCCATTTTATGAAATATCTGAGAAAGAAAAAGAAAAAAGAGAAACAGGTGGTTTATTTATCACCAAATAGAGATGAATATTATATGATAGTAGCAGGAAATTCTTTGTCTTTGAATCAATTGCTTCTAATTTGTTTTGTCCAAGTGATGGCATGATATTCTTCCATTTTCATCCGAGATTTTTTGGTCAGGAAATTCGAATGAATCATTGAGTCCCGTTTTGTTCTAGGATTCTTCTTTTTCGTGGGCAGGAAGAGCTCGGGCTGCTGCAGCAGGCTTTGAAAAGGGAATCGATCGTGATTTGGAACCTGTTCTTTACATGAATCCTCTTAACTAAGATTTTCGGTTCGAATTCGATAAAGTACTTTTCTACTAAATTTATTATTTATTCACCTTTTTTTCTTTGTTTTTGAAAATCTCTATTTTTTCTTGAATTTTATGACTTAGTGCGGGATGCATGCATTTTTGGTCTAAACACTAAATGAAGCACGGAGTGTAAATTGCAAAAAAGAAATCAAATTGGACTCTTTTTCCTGTTAGATCAATCAAATCACTACCTGTACTGAACTAATCTAGAATCCCTTTTATTAATCTATTCTTATCGAATACGGCTTTCCACAGAATTCTATAGGGATCTATGAGATCGGCCTGTTCGCCCAAGCCCGAAGAACAACGTGCCCTTCATGTGTGAACTTCAGGGCGTTGCCAAGTAGGTTGTCGAGGATTTGCTTGAATCTCTTGCTGTCCCCTATGACATTTTCACATTTCAGGACAGAGAAATCACAGGGATCCCAGACCACTTCGATTCCTTTGTTGATACCCACGACATTGACCATGTCGACAGATTCCTCCAAGATGTCGGCCATGTTGAACTCAACTTCCTCAAGCTGCATCTTTCCTGACTCGACCTTGCTTGTGTCTAGTATCGAGTTCAATATATCTGCAAAAGTTACACCACATCCATCAATATATATTTTCATCTTCCTAGGTTCGGAAATTTCTCGTAGTACTTCTATTTTGAAAAGAAAAGGTTACATGGATCGTAAAGCTAGATGTTCCAATCTATATCATCAAAGATATATGCTATTCTGGACATTGCAAACTCTTCGTGCTTGAAATTTTATCAATCTGTGCATGCGGAGGTCACTAGACGCCTCTCATCAGACGACCTCGCCGCTCACCTGGCGCCCAACAGAGGAAGTGCTACAGCTAGAGCCATCGACTGACATTGTTTCTGAGCATTTGGAACACAGTGACTTGGACCGGTTTGGTTCTGTCTACTCGAGGCGGCCCAGACATCAAGAATCCCAAGTCGCCGAGCCAATTTCACCGGCGGCGGGGTTTCTTAATCAAATCTCCAAAGAGATCCAGGTGGTCCTCTCCACTCCGAAATCCCAGAGGCACCGCCGGCAACCTGCAGTCAATACTCAGCCACCGCGAAGAAGTCGTCGTGTTGCCAAGCTACCACCAGAATTCGATCACAAAGCAGCGGTCACGGTGTGTCGTGGCCTGGGTTTCGCTGAAGATGAACAACGCCTCCCTGATGATGCTCTAGAGAAGTATGCTAGTTTCTTCAGCAAACCGTTGAGCAAGGAACATGTGGTGGCTCTTGCTAAATTAATTGGCAAGGAGGTCCCTTCGGAGGATCAACTCCGAGCGGTGGACGGCCCGGTTTGTGTTTAGTTTCTGTAATTTGTTTCGGTTGTTTCTTTCCTCCATGTTATCAATGGATCCTTCAAATGTGTTGATATGGAATGTGAGAGGGCTCAACGACAGGGGTTGGCGTGATAATGTTCGTAGGGTGGTTGATATCTGTCGACCATCCCTGATATGTCTTCAAGAAACTAAACTTTCCGTGATCTCTGAACGGGATGTGCTTTCTTTCCTTGGTCGTGTTTTCCGGCAGTTTGTTTACCTTCCGGCACAAGGTTCTCGAGGAGGAATTTTGGTAGCTTGGCGTGAGGGTTCTCTAGAAGCTGACCAATGGAGAGTCCACCGTCATTCTGTGTCTATTCATTTCTCAGCAGAGGATGGTACTACTTGGTGGTTCACAGGAGTATATGGTCCGCAGCAAGATGCTGAAAAGGTTGCTTTCCTTGATGAACTCCGAGAAATAAGATCTCTGTGCACAGGACCTTGGTTGCTTGCAGGTGATTTCAATATGATCTACTCATCAGAAGACAAGAACAATGGAAATTTAAATAGGGCCATGATGGGTCGTTTTCGACGCTTTGTCAATGATTCTGAGCTCAAGGAGATTCCATTAATTGGAAGGCGCTTTACTTGGTCCAATGAGAGGGAGGCCCCGACTCTAGTCAAGCTCGACCGGGTCTTATGTACATCAGATTGGGAAGCACTCTTTCCGGAGTGTATCTTACAGAGTCAAGCTACTGAGATTTCAGATCATTGCCCCTTAGTTCTCGGGCTCAGAGAAGGAATTCATGGTAAATGGAGATTTCACTTCGAGAGCTACTGGACAAAGCTCCCGGGTTTTCATGATGCAGTGGCCGCTTCTTGGAATGCACCGGTTTCATCTACCTGTGCCTTTGAGCGTGTATCCCTCAAACTCAAGCGCCTTACAAGGGCTCTTCAATCGTGGAGCCAACGACAGGTGGGGCACATTAAAACTGAGCATGCTATTGCTCGGGAAATTCTCCATCGTCTTGAGATCGCACAAGATCAGCGTCAATTAAACTTAGAAGAAAAATGGTTGAGAAGCGCCTTGAAAAAGCATTGTTTGGTGCTGGCCTCTTTAGAAAGGACGATAGCCCGTCTTCGGTCGCGCATCAGGTTTTTGAAAGAAGGGGATGCCAATACAGCCCTATTTCATAGACAGGCAGGTTTTCGTAAACGGAAGAATTTTGTACCAAAGTTACTGCGAGATGGCCAAGTAGTCACCAGTCAAGAAGATAAACATGAAGTCATGTTTGATTACTTCGATGCATTACTAGGCACTGCCATGCCCCGTTCCAGCACCCTCGATCTCGCTTTTTTCATAGAGCGGGCATAGATCTCTCTGTCCTGGACGCGCCCAGTACAGAGGAGGAAGTGTGGGAAACGATCAAATTGTTACCGGCAGATAGATCTCCTGGACCGGATGGCTATACAGGTCGGTTTTATAAATCTTGTTGGCAGTTGATCAAGTCAGAGTTCATGGCAGCCATAATCTTGTTACAGCAAGGAGATACGAGGAAACTGTGGCTCCTCAATTCAGCTTTTCTCACCCTTATTCCTAAAAAAGCTGAGGCGCTGCTGCCCAAGGACTTTCGACCGATAAGTCTCATTCATAGCTTTGCAAAGCTAGTAACGAAGATCATGGCTATTCGTTTGGGTCCCCTTTTAAATGGATTGGTGGCGACTAATCAGAGTGCATTCATCTGAGGACGATGTATTCATGATAATTACATTCTGGTGCAGCAGACAATCAAACTCCTTCATCGTCGGCAAGTCCCAAGCCTGTTTTTGAAATTGGATATTTCTAAGGCTTTTGACTCGGTGTCTTGGTCATTTCTTTTAGAAGTCCTAACGCATCTGGGTTTTGGTCAAGCTTGGTGTAATCTTGTATCTATTTTGCTCACCACGGCATCGACTCGAGTGCTACTGAATGGCGAACCAGGCGAAGAAATTAGACATCAAAGAGGCCTCCGTCAAGGAGATCCTCTCTCCCCGATGCTCTTTATTCTCGTAATGGATGTGCTTAATAGTCTAATTGCCAAGGCCGGTGAATTGGAGCTCTTACAACCATTGTCTAGAGGGATTCCTGGTTAGCGAATCTCGCTTTATGCCGATGATGTGGTCCTATTCATCCGACCGGTGGAGGAAGAGATGAGCCTTACTATGAGAATCTTGGACAAGTTTGGTGAGGCCTCAGGCCTCCAATCAAATTTGCAAAAAAGTTGTGTTATCCCTATAAGATGTGATCCGACCCAAATGGAGATTGTAGCCTCTACCATGCCTTGTGCTCCAGCAGATTTCCCATGCACCTATTTGGGTTTGCCAGTTTCAAACAAGAGGCTAGGGAAGGCAGAACTCCTCAAGTGGATTGAAAAGATTAGTGACAAGCTATCTGGCTGGAATGCCGCTCTCATGAACTTGGCGGGAAGAGTTACGTGGGTGCGGTTTGTTCTCTCAGCTATACCTATTTATGTGTTGATAGCCATCAACGTCCCCAAATGGTTCATTCGAGCCGTCGACAAGATCCGAAGAGCTTTCATTTGGAAGGGCAGAGAGCAAGTGAATGGTGGCTCTTGTCTGGTTGCATGGGATAAGGTTCAACGGCCTCTTGATCTTGGTGGCCTAGGGGTGCTTAACCTCGAGTTTATGAGTTGGGCACTCCAAATCCGATGGCTGTGGTTCAAAAAAAATGACCCCAATCGAGCTTGGGCTGGTCTCGATATACATATTCATCCAAATGTGTTTGCCTTATTCAACATTGCCCTACAGTCTCAGGTTGGAGATGGAAATAATACTCTCTTGTGGGCTGATAAATGGCTCATGGGATACTCCTTAGATGAGCTGGCAACCTGGCACCGACGGTGGTAGCTGCTGTACCACTTCGCGCCCGTAGCCGGCGCACGGTAGCAGATGCACTACATGAGCACAATTGGCCCTCCGACATCAGAAGCGGACTGTCAATGATCGGCCTTTTTGAATACTTTCAGTTATGGGATATCCTCCATGAGACAATTCTCTCTCAAGAAGCTGACAAACACATTTGGAGATTGGATGGGTCAGGTCAGTTTTCTTCAAAATCAGCATATCGAGCATTTTTTATTGGCTCAATCACTTTTGAGCCTTGGAGGCGCTTGTGGAAATCATGGGCTCCAGCAAAGTGCAAACTTTTTCTTTGGCTAGCAATACGCAACAGATGCTGGACGGCGGATCGGCTTGCCAAGAGAGGACTGCCCCACTTGAGCCAATGTCCTTTGTGTGATCAAGAAGACGAAAATGTCCAACACCTCCTTACCACATGTGTGATCACCCGAGAATTTTGGTTTCGGATTCTGACCGCATTGGGCATGCAGGATCGAGTACCAAATTGCCGCGAGAAATCTTTTTCTGATTGGTGGCGGAAAGCTTCAAAGAGAGTTCAGAAAGAAAAGAAAAAAGGTTTGAACTCAATAATCATCTTGGGTGCTTGGATCATTTGGAAGCATCGCAATTCATGTGTTTTTGAGGGAACTCAGCCATGCATCAACAAACTTATCTGGGAATTTAGAGTCGAGCATCAGCTATGGCGCTTGGCAGGTGCGCAAGGTCTGCGCACGCTGGATCTAGGTCAAGGTGATGAGCTAGTCTAGACTAGTTTGTTCTTTTTCGGTCAGGCCTCACTTGCAGTGTGTGTTTCATATTTTTTTTATTCAACTTTTGTTAAACAACCCCTCATGGACCGGCCCGGAATGAGGTGGTAGTGATTGTAAGGGGCCGATTCTTTTCTCTCTTTAATGCAAAAATACGCAGCTCTCCTGCGTATTCGAGAAAAAAAATTTATCAATATAATATTTATAACAAATATTTTCCAAAGGCAAATACATGTTTTGGTTCAACCTTAACTAAACCTTCCATTAAGCTCACTTCATTTGTGTATGACAGAGTTGGTTAGAGGATAACATAAAGTGTTGATTTTTTTTATCAGGTATGCCATCTTTTATTTAACTCTTACAGTGTTATTCTGACCTGGGTTTTATGTGTTGGTCTCAAATGATATTATCATCTATTCACATTATCAATCAGCAGTAATAAATACTTCATTTTGGGTTTCTTTATATTTGAATTTATAAATTATATTTTCTACATTAAGTGATATGTTCGCTATATGTTGCAAAAACATTGCTCTTATCCTTGCAATCTTATGAGTCACCCATTGATTTATTGAAATTTTTATGCCAAGTTTCCATGTCAAACTGAATGTTACTATGCAAGCACTGATGACCACGAAGGAAATGCAATAATTGTGTAAAGTAACTAACATGGATGCTTAACAGAATAGCAAAGTGGTTGCATTGGACTTCCTTGCCTCATGTCAAGCACACTTTCAGTTTGTGATTGCTTTCTGTAATGGTACAAACCCATATCCACTAAGATTATGTTATGTTCCTACTGAAAATTACTTATTGTTTTTGTAGGCCTTATATTGGTTCAGACATCGATGTCCTTTCATGTTACAGCAACTCATTTATGCTATGTCTTTTCTCTTACTGTTGACGCAGAAGCTGTACCAAAAAGAATACTTGAGCTTATGAATGTGGAGAAACTCACAAGGGAAAATGTTGCGAGTCATCTACAGGTATGGCCATGTGGCATTTACTTCCAGCATTAATTAATTATTTGAGCGCCCTATGCATAGAAACAAAACTTTTTCAGAATTCTTACATTGGCTACCGAGTGGACCTATTTTCCTGGGTCAAATTAAGGGGGCCACTTGTCAGCCACTGTTCATAATATTTTCGTTAAAAATATTCTTATACATGATCTTTTTTTGGCTTCATATTTAGTATTAATACAACTAAGAGTTGCAGAGCAGAGCTTAGTTTTGTATTATGGCAGGCTAAAATGTTAGCAAATATATTATTATGCCAGTTTCATGGTGTTTGTGCAAAATGAATCGAATAATGTAGTTCCATTCCATCTATTCACTTTCACATTTATGTGCTATTGCATTGTTCAGTTGGTTTGGAACAACTCATATATAAGAGGCATGCGACTCTAATTATACTGAATCATTCAAAAACCCCAAACATGGAGACATCTCATAAATAGTAGCTTGCTCATTCTTCCCCCAATCAAGTTTATTAGTATACTGAAGCTAACTAGTTAAGTTCCATTATAAAATTTCCAAAATTTGGCTACATTGTTTCACTTTTACATATCGGCTAAAAGAAAGACACTGGCACCACCCTGCATTAGTCCAGACTCCAGACTACATAATCTATTTATGTAAACCCTGTTGTACACCTTTCCATTAAAAGGTTGAAGAAAATTTCTCATATTGTTTTTCCTGTACTGTTTTCATGTACCAGTTTGGCAAGAATCTCCAATCCAAATCAAGAGGTAGTTATCTTATGATTGTATATATCATGCATGGAACATATGTAATTGTGATTTGCTGATTACATACACGCAATGTTTAATCAGTTGACTTTATATTCCATGCAGAAGTACAGGTTCTACCTCAAACGACTAAGTGCTGTGGCATCACAGCAAACTAGCATTGTTGCTGCTTTTGGAGGTAGAGACCCCTCCTTTTTGCACATGGGAGCATTTGAAGGACTTCATAGTTATCAACCTTTTGCCCCTTCTGCTGCTCTTTCATCTTCAATCCACATGGCTTGCTAAGCAGAACTAGTGCAACAGCATTTGGGCTTCTGGAGCTTGCTTCTTCCAATCCAATTCAAAGTGCTACCAGCAACGGCACAGTAAGTCATTGCGCTGGTGATACCAATAAATTTCAATTTGTGAGCTTACAAGAAAACCAACAGGCAAATCTAACGCAAGGCTTGACCACATCGCTTGGGCAGCCCCAACTCCAACAGAAGTGGATCCATCAAGAAACTAATGATTTGTCTACTGTCTTGTCTGAGAGTGCTCTGGCTCACACAATGTCTGGTACACTCCAAAGAGTTACAAGTAGTTCATTGCCACCCAGTGGCGGAGCTAGAGCAAAATGGAGGGGGGTGCACCACTTCAAAACGAATGGGCTGGACAGGGCGAGTGAGGGTGTTTTTTGAGCTAGGGGTACACCATATTGGGCCAAGGGGGGTGCACAAAGGGTGAATATTTACGAGTAATAACTAAATTTTGTTTCGGAACCGGGTTCCTGGGAACCCCCTCCGGCCCATGTGCCTCCGCCCCAGTTGCCACCACAAGAACTTTTGGAGTGCACACAAATCAAAGTTGGAGTCCATCCATCAATAAGAATGCCAACTGCAAGTTCAGGACTTCTTGAGAGTACTGTTGGAGTTTCCACTAATTTGCGGGATTCTAGTATATCCCAGCAGGGTGCCCTTCCAATAAATGATGTCTTTTGTGCTGACAGGTTACTGTTGCACAATCCATTCGATAGTACTGGTGCAACCAAATTGGATGCTAGCTTTGCGGCTTCAGAAAAAGAGGTAGACCAAAAAGGAAAATTTTCAGTAAGCATGACTGTTTATCCCGGCAGCCTTACAGCAGCCAACAATACCAAAGGTGGAGCTACTTCTTCTGGCAGTACAATGCTGCTTCCTGCTGATACTGAGAGACGTTCAAAATACTTGCAGTTTGGAGTCGCAAGCAATTCTAGACATAACATGGATGGAATGAAACAAGACCATATACATAACCAAAGATTGAACAGTGGAAGTTTTAACTACAATGTTGGTGCCGGTGTGACTGGACTAACGGATACAATCGTGCCATCACTGGTTCCACAAATGAAGATTGACACATTAACATCAGAAGATAAGCAGAAGCAGAACATGTATGATTTGGGTGTTTCAAAGCTGCGGGGTGGGTTTAATTGTAGTAGCTGCAATTTTGATGGCCTTCTCAATTCCATAATCAAAGTGGTAAGAACCTCAACTGTACTAATTTTTTATTTCCTTATTTTAAAATTCCACCACTTATCTACATGAATATCTTATCCCTTCTTTGGTGTGTCGGTTCTGTATGAATATTAGGGCTGGTATGCTTAAATTTTATTCTGTAGTCTTCACCGCTTAATTTAGCAAATTTCAAATTGGTTCCCTAACTTCATTCCTTTGTAGAATGTCTCTAGCTTCAGACATTTCTAGTGCTAAATCACTTAGTACTAAGTGCTAGCTCGCCTAATTTTTATGAAACCACACGCCTTGAATATTTGACTGCTATGTTGGTGAGGTATTGGCAGAACTCACTCTCAGAATGTAAACAAGTGAGTTAATTGCACTGTCAGGTTGAAGTTTAGAATAAATATATACTAATTGCACTGTCAGGTTGAATTTTAGAATAAATATATACTATTTGATATATTGGCTGACATGGATAAGTTCTCAAGAGATTGAGTTCATAGAGCCTGTCAATCATCAACTTAAGCTTGCAAGCCTTCAAAGCATTTACTAGCCTTTAAAATCGTTGCCACTGAGCCAAGCTCGGTAAACCTATACTTTTACAATGGTAATTTGCTGAAGCCTTATTCTAATTCCAAAGCAGAAGAAGTATGATGGGTCGTTCACGGATAACGACCTGGGGTGTGACTTTTTTCCACTTGGTGCCTGCATATGAGCTATTATGTATAGATTAGTCCTCTACAGACGAGAGGAGATTGTACAGTGCTTGCTGTGTTTGCGAATCTTGCTTCTCTTTCAAAATGATTTTCAGAGTGTTGTCAATATATTCATCAAGGGGGAGATTGTTAGACCTTGTGAATGGTTGGAAATAAAGATATAATGAATAATTGATATTTCGTTTGCTTTGGATTTTACGTTTGTGAAAGACTTGGTCTGTGTTCTGCTTCGAGTGCCCTTAGTTGGCTCCTGTGTTAGATTACGACCACGGCATGGCCAAACGAGCACAGACTTCAGATTACGACTACGGCATAAACACGGCTACAACTACGACAAACATTGACCACAACAGCTTTCAACCACAGCACTTAGAACATGTCTACGACTACGACAGACTTCGATCACAGCGCTTCGAACACGGCTACGACTATGGCAAACTTCGACCACATCACTTCAAATATGGCTACGACTACGGCTGGCTTACGACACGGCAACTTTTGACTACGGCTGGCTTCGACCACATCTAGCTTTGACCACAGCAATACGACTTCGACCTTTCGACCACGGCAGTACGACTTCGATTTTATGATCACGGCAGGTAATCATAGTTACAATACTTTTTCATGGTCGTAGCTACAGTACTCGATAGTCATAGACTTTACTAGTCGTACTTGATAGTCGAGGACTTTGTAGTCAATGGTCGTAAGTTTTGCAGATTGCTTTCATGGTCGTAGCTACAGTACTCAATAGTCAAAAGTTTTACTGGTCGATAGTCGAGGGCTTTGCGGTTGATAGTTGTAGGTTTTGCAGACTGCTTTCATGGTCATAGATTTGGCAGTCTTGTCGATACTCGTAGACTTCATAGTCAGTTGCTTTGACTTCGGTAGTCGGAGGCTTAGTGATCGGTTGCCGTAGGCTTCACGATCGGTACTCGTAGACTTCATGGTCGATATGAGTGCTTCACTCTTGTGAGCTTCGAGTACGTTTTGTGGCTGTGGTTTCTAATCGATACTCGGTAGTCAGTACTTGATAGTCGGTCAGTAGCGGTGTGTGTGGTTTCCGAGTACTTGTGGGTTACGAGTACTTTGAGTTAGCGGTCGTAGTGTGTGGTCTGATGGATTGTTCCAGTTAGCGATGGTCGTAAATGATCTGGGGCATGGTCGTGGATGGTGTGGTTCTTGTCTGGGGATAGATAAGGGTGTGTTTTGCTAATGTGTGTTGATTATGGTCAAGTTGGGAAGAATTTGTACCGGGAGATGGTTTCTTTGGTCTTTACATGTGCAGGTGGGTATGGAGGCGGCCATGGTCGATGACAAGGAGGACCGGGATTAGGAGGGGGTAATTTGAGGTCTAGGTAGTTGAGATGTCACGCGAGGTGGTCGAGCTCATGCTGGAGCACGTGGAGGTCAAAGGTGGATGATGCGTGGAGACGTGGGGATGGTTACGGTCGGTGATGAGGAGGACCGGAACTAGGGGTAATCTGAAATCCAGGCGGTTAGGCGGTCACGCGAGGTGATCGGGCTCACGCAAGAGCACGCGGTGATGGTGCACGATGGAGATACAGGAGGGGATATCCTGTAGGCTTCGTTGTGTGTGAGGTATGGAGTTGTGGATGAAGTCCATGACTCGTACAAGGTGATTAAAACCTATGTTAGGAAGGGTTTCAATCCCTTAATTTGAGGAAGAGATAGGATCTCGTGTCCAGGTCAATAGGGACACGGTTTTGAGGTGTTTGGGTGGAACACGCTTTGTGCGCTTGTCTATAAAAGAAGAGGAAGTCATAGGTCAGTGTAACGAGGTTTTAGGGCTTTTGTGAAGGTTTTTAGGGGTGCCGTGAGGCGCTTTGTAGCCAAGAACTTGATGATGAAATAATAGATCAGATACTTTCCAGAAAGAGATCTCCGGTGACTTCCAGAGCATCGCTTCTTCCTCTCTATTTTTCGTGCTTTGTTTTGTCTTCGGCATGTACTCGTTCAGGCGGTGGTCGAACGGCTGGGGATTTTAGGCGGAAGAAAGTCATGATTTCGTGCGTCATTGTCATACCGAGCAATTGAAACGAGTAGGCGGTCGATCTGTTGTCATGCCGAGTGATCGGAACGAGCGGCCGATCGATCCGAGCGGTCATAAGCGAGCGTTCAGGATGAGCGGGCGTAACCAAGCGGTTGGAGTGAGTGCTCGCGACGAGCGGTCATAATGAGCGGGCATAACGAGCAGTCAAGCGACAGAAGTTCTTCGTGCAAGAATGAGCAAGCAGCTGCAGTCGTTGTTTTCATCCGGTAATTCAGTTTGCTTTTCTTTTGTTTCTCTACGTTGTGTTTTGATTTCAGATGGTAAAAAGCGGAGACAATCATTCACTCCTCTCTGATTATGCCATATGATCCTACATGATCGGATCTTGATCCTCCCGTCCCTCACCCCGGGGGCAATTTTCCGACGGGAATTGAAGGTACGGATCTGTCTCCATGAAATGCTTGTGTTTGTGCATACATCCGGGCATTGTATATGGTAGAATGTTTAGATCAGTGAGAGCAATGGGGTTGTAGTGGTTGTGGTTTATGTGTTGGGGAAAATTTCTTGTGATGCAAAGAAAGGACATAAGCATATTCCCCAAAAAAATTTGGTAAGCCTGTTAATGTAATTACTTACATGTGAAGGACAAAATTTTGGTTTGTTAATCATAAACTGTTCTATGTCAATTGTTGGTGAACAACCTCATATGTTTGGCCTTTATTTTCCAGATCCTTTCTTCGAAATCTTGGTGATATGCATAACTGCATACTTTCAGTCATGCTTGCCTTTTTTTTGTCATGGTTGCTTGAATCATGTAACACACAATGAAGATCTCGTGTATACTCAAGAATTGCATATCTATGAAATACCTGGCTACCTGTAATCTTTTCAACAGAAGAAAAAGGAAACGTATGTATAGTTGCTATAGGGTGGTTGTAATTTGTAAATTTTGTTCAAGAATGCAGGAGCAGATGACATATTGTTCTCAGTTGTATGTTTGTATAATTGTTCAAACATTTTTAGTCATCCTTAGCTTACTACATGATAAGCCAATCCAGAAAATGTTGAATGCCAACTCTTGAGTAAATCTTCTTTGCAACTCGTAAATCTTGATTATGTTGGTTTCAGGATATTGAGAGGGAGACGACATTGCTGAGATCAAGGCTGCTCACTGTGAGGAGTTTGCCCAGGCATTTGGCCAGACATTGCAGCAGGATTCGGTAGCCAGTTCCGCTTCTCCGAGCGGTTAGAAGCTGGCGCCGGAGCTACAGCCGATCCTTTTGCATCTGCTGCTGCGTATGCTGATTACGATGATTTATATAGTTACATTCTCAATTGTGTCGTCAGCTCACTCTCTGAGTGTGTGTTTAATATTTGTTGCGTCAGTCATGTGCTGTGTTGAACTAATCAAGCTTCAGAACAGAACACAAACTACTTTGCTCATGCTTTGTTTGGAATGGGCAAAAACTAGGACAAGCAAGAATTTCCAGACACCCTTACTGTTACCGTCTTACCCAATCTCCATCACCTGACGAGAGTCAATGATTCTAGCGGTAATCTCACCAGGAGTTAACTTCACCATGTTCCAATCCATCCCATCCACCTAACTAAACACAAAATTAATTCATCATCTCCATCCTCATCCCAACAACCAAATTATAGCATGTACCATCCTATCCATGCAACCAAACAACCTCTTAGATCATCCCATCTCATCTCATCTCATCCCACCAAATCCCGAATCATCCAATCCCATTAACCTTCATCTGCTCAACCAAACATATCTTAAGGAAACGGCAGGACAAACTTGCAATGCTACATGTTGGATTAGCTGAATGAATGGTGTAGGTATTCAGATGGCAAGATCAACTTGCAATATTAATTATTGAATTTTGCTGATCTAACCGCCAAGAGAGGAGTGTATTAACGTGGTTGGGTGAAAAAAGATTTAATCGAACTGTTATGCTAGCGACATGATAATCTATACTGTATGTATCAAACTGAAATTCTAGAAACTCAGCATGACAATATCTTTCTAAAAATTCGACATGACATAAATAAATCAAAAGTTTATCTGGATACACCCCCAGTTTGCTACAATACCAAAGTTCAGTTGCTGATAAAGTTAAACGCTCTAGTTAGATTCTAGATCCTAAAAGATTACTAACTGCAGATAATGACCAGATATACGTTATTATCATCATGCTACTCACTGAAAACACCTACTTTAGTTCTCTTCATGCAAATGGAGAAAACGTATAGCATCAATTCTTCTCTTTGCAGACATAGTAAATAGCTTCTACAATTCCTTTTCTTTCTATTGGCTTTGTCAGATGGAGATCCATCCCGGCTTGAATAGCCTCCTGCAGATCTTCCTCCATGGCATGAGCAGTCAATGCGATAATTGGAGTGTGAACTCCATAGCGGCTTTCTTCCTCGCGAATATGCTTCGTCGCTTCATAGCCATCCATCAAGGGCATCTAAAACATAGAAGAAATAATAGCAATGTCAAACAATCTTCATACCAAGCCTTGTGTAAAGTGCAAAAAATTTGCCATACAAAGAGTAGTTGGTCCCAATGAATTGAACAATGAAAGATTTGATCAGTGAAAATATAAGCAGAAACCCTCTTTAAAAAAACAAAGGCAAAAACAAAGCCATAGCATAAATAGAAATGAGTGGTTCAAGGTTGTATTTGTACTAAAATTCTGGTTGAAACAAACCTGGCAATCCATGAAGATAACATCATAGGGCAAGGCCACAACTTTATGCTCTTCTGAAACACTTGCTTGCTCAAGAGCATCTTTGAACATATCAACAGCCTTAGATCCATCGACTGCTACTTCAACAATTGCTCCTAGTTGGTTTAGCATCTTCTTCTGAATAGTTTGCAGCACCAAAGTGTCTTCAACCAGCAAGACACGCATCCCAGCCAATGGCTTATCACCTTCGACTTTCGGCTCCTGAGCCAAGCATGTAACTTCAGCTGATGCAACAGTCCCTTCCAAATATTTCATACCAATCGCTTGCAAATCTTCCTGACTAGTCCCAGCATTGTCGGGACCAACTTGAGATGATTGTTGTGTAGGTGAGACATGGAGGTCCCTCAAGATCCTCAGAAGAGCGTATAATCGAGACCCGTGCATCGGCTTTCGCAGGACAAGATCACAGCTCATCAACCTGAACCTTCCAAAATCTTCAGAAGAGGTCTTCAAATCAACCAAACAGACAACTTTACATGGAACTTGATGCTTGATTTTGACGAAGTTAGCCACCTCTCTGCATATGTCATCTAATCTTCCATCGGACACATCAATGATAACAAGCAGACCAAATGGATGATGCCATCCAAAGTTGCCTCCTAAGCTATTGTTGTTCCTCAATGTCATTGGCAAAACTTGGCTGACCATCTCTTTGGAGCTAAAACACCGGTCCGTGTTCTCGCAATGGATGCCAGGTGATGACGTCCTCGAAGGTGAACTACCAATGGAATGCACCTTCTCCAAAGTAGAAGCGATGAGCTCGACTTGTGGGATCAACCAAACTTTCATCCCAATGTTCTCCATCCACGTTTGCAAAATTCTTCTGGATTCATTCCCACGAACAAAGAGAAGACAATGCCAATCCTTAAAGCAGTTGGCTTCTTTGAACACAGCGGCCCGGATGTCGGAATCACTCATTGTTGATGTCCCTTCTTCTATATCTTCAACTTCTTGCCTCTCACTGATCTTCAGAAAAACATTGAACCCGAAGCATGTTCCGGTTTCTCCTGGTTCTTTGTCTTTAATACTGATCTCTCCACCCATCAGGCGAACCTATGAACAACAAATAATAGCCAAAATTAAGCAACGGTTCACAAAGAGAAAAGAAGCAAGCATCATGGACATTTGAGAGGTTTAACACAGACAAAAAAAGAAGAGAGAACTCACAAAAGATTGGACGATTCCAAGCCCTAAACCAGTACTTCCATGTCCTTCTTTTACTTGAACATAGTTTTCAAAGACAGACTCCCTCTTCTCCTTGGCGATCCCTATTCCAGTATCAACCACCTCAAAGTAAAACTCAACCGAGTTGGGTTCATTCTGCATAGGATTGAAAGAATTATGCTTGGTGCAATCTTTCCTTGCTCCAAACAAACATCTGAAGAAACCATCGCCGCGCCTTCGACAAGCAAATCTCGAAGGAACACTAATGGAGCTCCTTGCGATCGGCCTGTTCGCCCAAGCCCGAAGAACAACGTGCCCTTCATGTGTGAACTTCAGGGCGTTGCCAAGTAGGTTGTCGAGGATTTGCTTGAATCTCTTGCTGTCCCCTATGACATTTCCACATTTCAGGACAGAGAAATCACAGGGATCCCAGACCACTTCGATTCCTTTGTTGATACCCACGACATTGACCATGTCGACAGATTCCTCCAAGACGTCGGCCATGTTGAACTCAACTTCCTCAAGCTGCATCTTTCCCGACTCGACCTTGCTTGTGTCTAGTATCGAGTTCAATATATCTGCAAAAGTTACAGCACATCCATCAATATATATTTTCATCTTACTAGGTTCAAAAATTCCTCGAAGTACTTCTATTTTGAAAAGAAAAGCTACATGGATCGTAAAGCTAAATGTTCCAATCTATATCATCAAAGATATATGCTATTCTAGACATTGCAAACTCTTTGTGCTTGAAATTTTATCAATATAATATTTATAACAAATATCAACAAAAAATGAAATTATTTTTTTTTTACGATAAACCTACCTCTATGGTTTTGTTGTGGTTAATTTTAATATATACTTAGTTTTTTACATGTAAGAGGTCAAAATTTAACAAGATTAACTGTGTGCATCATGCATGTGAACCACCTACATATAGAGATACACACATGCAAATCCAAACTCACCAAAGAGCTTCTTGGTGCAGATGTCCATCTGGTTGAGGTTGTCCATGACGGTGGGGTTTGCCTGGGCCTCAGGCCGGGACACCTCAATGAGGCCGACGATGGCAGCCAGCGCTGAACGGATGTCGTGGTTGGCGCTAGTGAAGGCATTGCTCTTGTTCATGCTCTTGCGCTCCGCCTGCCGGAGCGCCTCCTTCACCCTGACAAGGTCGGCGTTCAGCAGTGCCTCCCGCGCCGCCGCCCGTCGCAGCACCCGCGCCATGAAGAAGCACTCCACCAGTGCCACCACCACCAGGGAGCACACAAAGGTGATCACAATGATGCCTACCTGCCTGAACATGTTGGCCTCGTGGCTGTTGCAAAGCATCAATCAGAATCCCTGAGCAATCGAAGAGGAAGAATGCACGTGTATGTCAGAATCAAGGTACAGATACGTTGCATGCACATGTTGGTCCGAAATTTCCAGGCATGCATGTGTGCGTGCAACTTTTTGTTAAAGGAAATATGGAGAGAAAAAATGCATTATAGACCTTTTTACCTTAACTTCAAATATTTTACCAACACATAAAACACAGGTCAGAATAACACTGTAAGAGTTAAATAAAAGATGCATACATGATAAAAAAATCAACAGTTTATTTTATCCACCAACCAACCCTGCCATACACAAATGAAGTGAGCTTAATGGAAGGAGAAGAACCCTTTTGGTGAATTGGTGGCAATTGGCTACTTCACACCAATGTGCTGAGGGCCACCGACCACATATTGCAGTCTTTCCCATTATGCTTGCTAGCATTTTCAATATTGCGAATGGAACACTCCCATTATAATTGGCCTTTCAGTTTGAAAAGAACTTCTCTAGAGCGTTAGAGCTCGTGATTACCTGGTATAGCAAAAAGGGACACACACACACACAACTCTCTTTTTAGTATGAAAAATTGTTCTTGGTAGGAAAGTTAGTTGGAAGACTCAATACTTGTGAATTTCACATTACTTGAAATGATATCGCAAAAAAAAGACAAAAATAAATTTATTACTAACCTCAGTCTAAATGACGCCCTGAAAATCTATAGTTGCAATAGCAGAAATAATTTTTATGCACACAAAGGGAGCAAAATATCATACATCGGTATAGAAATTCATGTGAAAAATATTATGATTGCTAGGAGAAATCCCACTCCCAAATTTACCATTGAAACCGAAAGATTGATTAATCCAAGAAATATCCAAACAGCATCTCAGTTAATCCAACATTACATATATAAAACAGAAATGAAAAATTGCTCATACAGGATTTAGTCCTCTTGATAATCCAAATGTAGCAATAAAGAAGCAACAAAGAAGATGTAATAGCAGCATAATAGATCAATATGTCACACATGGGAGAGAAAATAAAAGAATACAGGGCAAAATAGATCAGTTCATCCACTGGGTAATTTCATCGAGCACCCATAAAGAAGCAACAAAGAAGATGTAATAGCAGCATAATAGATCAATATGTCACACATGGGAGAGAAAATAAAAGAATACAGGGTAAAATAGATCAGTTCATCCACTGGGTAATTTCATCGAGCACCCATAGTGCATACTGATTGAAGCAGTACCCAGTGGCAGACCCAGAAACAAAGTAAGGGGGGCTAACTTATAACAGAATGCAAACATCAGTAGGTTGCAATTGAAGTACGTCATAGCAAGTTGGAACACACTGAAGATGTAGAAACAGTGTAAGTTTCTTACTGGAAACCAAAGCATAAGCAAGTTGGTTTAACATTTAATTATCTTGAACAACTTGTTTAGCTAATATACTAAAAGCCATCAGTTCTCCCAAGCATACATATGACTCCAGAAACCTTAAACCCATGGTTCCTCACTAACATTCGCTATGATCACAAAGCTTTTAATTATGAAAGTGTATAAAGATCATTCAGAAATCAGAACCTTGGCACATACTTTGCATAATGCTTATCGGCTGCTGCCCCATGACAAGCTCAAGAATCGAAGAGAAGATTACCTGCCTGGGATGACTGTCAAATGGATCCTTCTGTCCGGCTGTCCCAGATGTTGCTCTGCATAAATCATCAATTGATAAGTTAATGGACATATTGCATCAACCAAAAATACCTTGTTCATTGGATGAAATAAATAAACCAGCAGCCTCAGAAAGAGTCATGCATGAAATAAATAAATAAATAAATAAATAAATAAAAGATTGCTACTAGGGATTTACAATTGCATAAAAGAGTTTCAGACATTCACATTCTCAACCATTCTCACATTCAGATTTTAGACATTCACATTCAGAGTTTCAGAAAGAGTCAGCAACATTCTCAACCATCATCTCACATTCAGTTTCGGACATTCACATCTCATCTCATTATCACATTCAGATTTCAGACATTCACATTCTCATCTCACTAGTAGAAGGAAATGATGGATTGACATTTGACAAGGAATAATACCAGCACGGACCACGGCGGAGGGTGTTGCCGCGTTGCCGAGGGCGGATAGCCGGCCGGCGGCCGCGGAGGGCAGTCGGTAGAGGCGCAAAGGATTGAGGCACCGAGGGCCCACGGCGAGGGCAGTGGCCGGAGGGGTGGAGCAGCGGAGGACCGAGGGCGGTGAGGGCGTAGCCGGTGCCGGTAGGCTGGCGGCCGAGCTGGGGGCAGCGGAATAGGCCGGAGGCGCCGCCGTCGCGGGCTAGGGTTGGCCGGTGGGGAATGGGAATAGCGCAAATTACGATTGGAGTCTAGAGGGAGTAGGACGGGGGATTGAAAATTTGAAATGCTGAAGATGAGCGTGGGTTTTTTTGGCTGATGACTTATAATTTATGATTTAAATATTTAAATTTTGATTGTTTATAAGAGTTAATATGTAGAGAAAAATAGTTGTATGTGATTTTAGCCAGTATAGCTGAACTCTGTGTACTTTTTACTACAATTTCCTATTGATCTTACCTTGAAAAAACAATCTGTCAGGCTGCAACGGCCTTAAGGATGATCGGGAGCGGGTGGCAATGGCGCACGCAACGGCCTTCAGGATGATGTACAGTGGCTGGCGATGGCGTGCCCAGCGGCCTTAAGGATGAAGTTCAGTGGTTGCGACGGTATACACGGCCGACGGTTTGAGGATGATGGGGAGAAAAAGCCTACAGAGTGGTGCAGAGTAGCACGGTAGAGCTGGAGTAGGGGTAGTGCGGGGGGCAGAGTGACGCGGACTGGCGGTTGTCCACTCCACGTAGGATGCCCTCACCAGTCTTGCGCTTCCCTCGCATCGCCTCCCCTCTTGCGTCCTCCAACTTACCTCGCGTCGGTCCCCTTGTCTCCACTGCTTACTCGCCCCGCGTCACCTCCCTACGGGCCGCTACCTTGCCGCGCGACCACTCCCCAAGTGCATCCTCTCCTCTCCCTTTCTTCCTCTTCCCGCTTGCATCCTGTTTTTGGCACCGGATCTGAGGCCGCCACACCTTCATCCTTCCATTCTGATGTAGGCGGTCTCCACTCAACACCGGCGGCTACCGGATCCGAGCTACCGTCATCCCATCTCGACGCCGATGGTGACTGCATCATAGCTGCCGCCTCCCCTCCTTCCTATCCCGACGGTGGCGTTGATCTGTTGGACCATGTGGATGGTTGTAAATAAAGATATGATGAATAATTGACATTTGGTTTGTTTTGAATTTTGTGTTTGTGAAAAACTTGGTATGTGTTCTGCTTCGAGTGCCCTTAGTCGGCTCCTACACCAGATTACGACCACGGCATGGCTAAATGACCATAGACTTCAGATTACAACCACGGCATGAACACGGCTATGACTACGGCAGACTTCGACCGCTGCACTTCGAACATGGCTACAACTACGGCAATTCTTTGTACGAATTCGGAACAACTTTAACATGTATAGTAAAAAAAATTCTTCCTTTCATGATCTGACATGCATATTACTGCCAGATACTTCACAGATGTTTGCTAGTATAATACTTGAATATTCGACTACTTTGTTGGTGAGGTATTGGCAGAACTCACTCTCAGAATGTAAACAAGTGAGTTAATCGCACTGTCAGGTTGAATTTTAGAATAAATATATACTATTTGATATATTGGCTGACATGGATAAGTTCCTCAAGAGATTGAGTTCATAGAGCCTGTCAATCATCAACTTAAGCTTGCAAGCCTTCAAAGCATTTACTAGCCTTTAAAATCGTTGCCACTGAGCCAAACTCGGCAAACCTATACTTTTACAATGGTGATTTGCTGAAGCCTTGTTCTAATTCCAATGCAGAAGAAGTATGATGGGTCGTTCACGGATAACGACCTGGGGTGTGACTTTTTTCCACTTGGTGCCTGCATATGAGCTATTATTTATAGATTAGTCCTCTACAGACGAGAGGAGATTGTATAGTACATTGTTTAGGGCATTCGTTAGTTGTGCTGCCTGATATGCCAGCTAGGGATAATGGCTTGTAATCTGTACTTTCTTTCTCGTGTAGAGTGGGTTATGGAAGTGATTATGGTTAGATCAAGACAAGAAGCAAATATAATGATGTAATATCAGCATCTCATCTAATCAAACTTCTGCATATTTTGTTCTCCGGCAACTTGTTTGCAAAGACGTTGGAGCTCTTAAGCAAGCATTGTTGTGCTAGTGACATGATAATCTCTACTGTATGTTGCACTCACAAATGTATCAAACTGAAATTCTGGAAACTCAGCATGACATAAATATTTTTGAAAATTCGACATTACATAAATAAATCAAAAGTTTATCTGGATACACCCCAGTTTGCTACAACACCAAAGTTCAGCTGCTGCTAAAGTTAAACGCTCTAGTTGGATTCTAGATCCTAAAAGATTACTAACTGCAGATAATGACCAGTATATGTTATTATCATCATGCTACTCATTAACACCTATTTCAGTTCTCTTCATGCGATGGAGGAAATGTACAGCATCAATTCTTCTCTTTGCAGACATGGTAAACAGCTTCTACTATTCTTTTTCTTTGTATTGGCTTTGTCAGATGGAGATCCATCCCAGCTTGAATAGCCCCCTGCAGATCTTCCTCCATGGCATGAGCAGTCAATGCGACGATTGGAGTGTGAATTCCGTAGCGGCTTTCTTCCTCGCGAATGTGCTTCGTGGCTTCATAGCCATCCATTAAGGGCATCTAAAACATAGAAGAAATAATAGCAATGTCAAAACAATCTTCGTACCAAGCCTTGTGTAAAGTGCAAAAAAAAAAACTTGTCATACAAAGAGTAGTTGCTTCCAGTAAATTGAACAATGAAAGATGTGATCGGTGAAAATATAAGCAGAAACCCTCGCCAAAAGAAGAAAAAAAAGCAGAAAGAAAAACATAGCATAAATAGAAATGAGAGGTTCAAGGTTGTATTTGTACTAAAATTCTGGTTGAAACAAACCTGGCAATCCATGAAGATAACATCATAGGGCAAGGCCACAACTTTATGCTCTTCTAAAACACTTGCTTGCTCAAGAGCATCTTTGAATATATCAACAGCCTTAGATCCATCGACTGCTACTTCAACAGTTGCTCCTAGTTGGTTTAGCATCTTCTTCTGAATAGTTTGCAGCACCAAAGTGTCTTCAACCAGCAAGACACGCATCCCAGCCAATGGCTTATCACCTTCAACTTTCGGCTCCTGAGCCAAGCATGTAACTTCAGCTGATGCAACAGTCCCTTCCAAATATTTCATACCAATCGCTTGCAAATCTTCCTGACTAGTCCCAGCATTGTCGGGACCAACTTGAGATGATTGTTGTGTAGGTGAGACATGGAGGTCCCTCAAGATCCTCAGAAGAGCGTATAATCGAGACCCGTGCATCGGCTTTCGCAGGACAAGATCACAGCTCATCAACCTGAACCTTCCAAAATCTTCAGAAGAGGTCTTCAAATCAGCCAAACAGACAACTTTGCATGGAACTTGATGCTTGATTTTGACGAAGTTAGCCACCTCTCTGCATATGTCATCTAATCTTCCATCGGACACATCAATGATAACAAGCAGACCAAATGGATGATGCCATCCAAAGTTACCTCCTAAGCTATTGTTGTTCCTCAATGCCATTGGCAAAACTTGGTTGACCATCTCTTTGGAGCTGAAACACCGGTCCGTGTTGTCGCAATCGACGCCAGGTGATGACATCCTCGAAGGTGAAATACTAATAGAATGCACCTTCTCCAAAGTAGAAGCGATGAGCTCGACTTGTGGGATCAACCAAACTTTCATCCCAATGTTCTCCATCCACGTTTGCAAGATTCTTCTGGTTTCATCCCCACGAACAAAGAGAAGACAATGCCCACCCTTAAAGCAGTTGGCTTCTTTGAACACCGAGGCCCGGACGTCGGAATCACTCATTGTTGATGTCCCTTCTTCTATATCTTCAACTTCTTGCTTCTCACTGATCGTCAGGAAAACATTGAACCCGAAGCATGTTCCGGTTTCTCCTGGTTCTTTGTCTTTAATACTGATCTCTCCACCCATCAGTCGAACCTATGAACAACAAATAATAGCCAAAATTAAGCAACGGTTCACAAAGAGAAAAGAAGCAAGCATCATGGACACTTGAGAGGTTTAACACAGACAAAAAAAAGAGAGAGAACTCACAAAAGATTGGACGATTCCAAGCCCTAAACCAGTACTTCCATGTCCTTCTTTTACTTGAACATAGTTTTCAAAGACAGACTCCCTCTTCTCCTTGGCGATCCCTATTCCAGTATCAACCACCTCAAAGTAAAACTCAACCGAGTTGGGTTCATTCTTCATAGGATTGAAAGAATTCTGCTCAGTGCAATCTTTCCTTGCTCCAAACAAACATCTGAAGAAACCACTGCCGCGCCTTCGACAAGCGAATCTCGAAGGAACACTAATGGAGCTCCTTGTGATCGGCCTGTTCACCCAAGCTCGAAGAACAACGTGTCCTTCATGTGTGAACTTCAGGGCGTTGCCAAGTAGGTTGTCGAGGATTTGTTTTAATCTCTTGCTGTCCCCTATGACATTTCCACATTTCAGGACAGAGAAATCACAGGG
This sequence comes from Dendrocalamus latiflorus, assembly GCA_017311315.1. NCBI lineage: Eukaryota > Viridiplantae > Streptophyta > Magnoliopsida > Poales > Poaceae > Dendrocalamus > Dendrocalamus latiflorus. Next base: position 4,231,347 of record CM029659.1, read on the forward strand.
ATCCCAGACCACTTCGATTCCTTTGTTGATACCCACGACATTGACCATGTCGACAGATTCCTCCAAGACGTCGGCCATGTTGAACTCAACTTCCTCAAGTTGAATCTTTCCTGACTCGACTTTGCTTGTGTCTAGTATCGAGTTTAGTATATCTGCACAAGTTACACCACATCCATGAATATATATTTTCATCTTCCTAGGTTCAAAAATTCCTCGAAGTACTTGTATTTTGGAGCTACATGGATCGTAAAGTTAGCTGTTCCAGTCTATCTTATCAAAGATATATGCTATTGTGGACATTGCAAACTCTTCGTACTTGAAGTTATGTCAATATAATATTTGTAACAAATATCAGCAAAAAATGATATTATAGTTTTTTTGATGATAAACCTACTTGTATGGTTTTGTTGTGGTTAATTTTGACATATACTTAATTTTGTATATGTATGAGGTCAAAGTTTAACAAGATTAACTACATGCGTCATGTATGCGTACTATGTACGTAAAGAGATACACATAAGCAAATTACAGACTCACCAAAGAGCTTCTTGGTGCAGATGTTCATCTGGTTGAGATTATCCATGACGTTGGGATTCGCTTGGGCCTCAGGCCAGGACACCTCGATGAGGCCGGCGATGGTGGCCAGCGCCGATCGGATGTCGTGGCTGGCGCTGGTGAAGGCATTGCTCTTGTTCATGCTCTTGCGCTCCGCCTGCTGGAGCGCCTCCTTCTCCCTGACGAGGTCGGCGTTCAGCAGCGCCTCCCGTGCCGCCGCCTGCCACAACACCCACGCCATGAAGAAGCACGCCGCCAACGCCACCACCACCAGGGAGCACACGAAGGTGATCACGATGATACCCATCTGCCTGAACATGTCGGCCTCGTGGCTATTGCGAAGCACTAGCCGGAATCCCTGAGTAAGCGAAGAGGAAGAAGGCACGTGTATGTTAGCATCATGACACAGATACGTTGCATGCATGTGTTGGTCCAAAATTTCTTGGCATGCATGCATGCAAGCTACTTTTTGTGAAAGAAAATATGGAGGAGAAATGCATTATAGACCTTTTACCTTGACTTGAAAATATTTTCCAAGGGTAAATATAACTTTTGGTTTAACCTTAACTAATCCCCTTGCCGGCGGCATAAACTAATCCAGGAAAGGTCCATGCAGCGCAAAAGAAGTGCAGAGATAAAATCTAGTAATTGATGTCTAACATGTGATTTGAAGTATTGATTCATTTTTTCTTCCCCTTTAGGATCGGCTCGACTGATGTAAGTATGTAACGTGTGAATTGAGATATGAGTTCTTGCCTGGTCCGATCAACTGAGCTCGATGGACTACGGTGCCGCGAGATGAAGGTATCAATCGTCTTCGTTGCGCTGGAGATCACCGCGGCCTCCGCAATAATGCATCGCATGGATCAATTGGCTAGTTGTAAGACTAATTAGGGATTTGTTCACAGACGCTCTATGAAAAAATCTGACTCATTGGATTGCAAACAATGGAAAGAGCCTCATGTTAAGGGGTGGGTACTTAACAAAATTGGTGTGGTGCCTTCAATTCTATTTTTTTAAGCGGCCCTTTGTTTCCAGATTATGTCAAGATTTATGGTTAGTGATATTTATTAAATAGATCTACAAGATATTTGCCATCTTAATACATTGGTGTCATTACTTAGCTTAATTTGGTGGAATATTTCTGTTTGTAAAGAAAGAAATGCCGTGATTCTTACCAAAAAGGATGAAGCAAGCAATTAATTAATGCAACGTTTGCACGATGTGTGTATATGTGTATATACATACCAGTTTTATTCCGGAGACGTCAAAGTTGGTGCACGCGATTTTGTACTTGCCAGACCTGGCACCATGAAGCTGGAGCTTGGGCGCGTCAATGGCGGAAGCAGTGCACTTCACCTTCGAGAACGAACCCGTCTTCTCCATTTGCGTCGCCGCATCGTCTCTTTGGTTCCCAGCAAGCAGAGGTTTGTAAGCGGTTGGTGCGCTGCCCTTGCCGCCGACCGCGTAGTAGATGTCCACGCCGTGGAATCCGGCTGCGCGAGAGGCGACGCCCCGGACGATGACGTCGTCGACGTCGACCGCGGCCGAGACCACGCCGGCGTCGCCGACTGGCGCGGAGAAGACCAGCATCCGGACGCCGGGGAGGGCCCACCCGTCCCCGAGAGACGCGCACGAGCCGTTCTTGGTGTCGAGGAGGACCTGCGTCGTGTTGGGAAGGTGCTCCGGCCTGGCCGCAGCCACAGCGCGCCCGACCAAACGGCCGGTCGCCGGATGGACCGCCTGGGTGTACCACATGTGGCGCGAGCTCGCGGACATGGCTCTTGCCTTGCCGTCCTCGGTGCGGTGGTACGAGAACGCGACGCCGTCGACGCCGACGTACGACATCGCAGCCAGCAGCGGATGCATGGCGAAGGCCAGGTACAGTTTGGGTCCCACCTGACAGGTCAACACACAGCACCAATGCATGAGTAGCAGTAAGTAGTAGCATCAAATTATTCGCATGTGTACCCTGGGCCCACTTTACATAATTACTCTAATCATTTTTTTACTTGATGTATTTTATTTTTTACAGTCTCCAAGATACAGCTTTAACCACTGGTTTTTATAACTTTACATTAAGATATACTAATAATATTATAATATTATAAAAATATGTTTAACAATAAATCTAATGATATAAATTTGTATAATCAGTTTAGATAGTTTTAAATTTATTTATGATCAAGTTTTAAGTTTGATGGTATATATTTTAGAAAGTCAAGTAAAAAAACGGAAGTAGTAGTACTAAGCAACAAGCTAGCACGCGTTTATAATTTTGTATTGCTACTTCCTTTAAAACATTTGTATTGCTATTTCATGCTGCTGTTTATCATGAAACACCTAAAATTATTTGTACGCATAGCAATGCTCAAGTTTTATTATTGCAGATAGAAACCAAAGATTATTTAGAATGCGCGAATTTCGCAGGAAGTATCCTGCTCTTTGCTAGATGCGAAGCTAATTCCCTACAAAATTTCTACGAGAATCTTAGCATGCATTCCAAAAATATGTGGACATAGAAAGAAGGGGTTTAATTGGTTTACGTAAGAGAAAGAAGGTCTATTGCTTGCGAGGTGCAGGGCGAGGGCGTCGGCGACGGCGAAGGCGGAGCGGTTGGCTTCCAGGAGAGGTTGCATGCTGCCGGCGACGTGCGTCAACGCCGCGTCCGCCGTGGTGCTCGTGGTGTTGTCGTGCCATGACGAGAAACAATATGAGACGAGCATTGCCACTGCAACTGCTCCATGGACAGCCTGCATGCAAATGTAAAATGTGGTGAGGAAGATGACGATCGACAACAATAAAGTACTGCACATTTTGAGCGTTTTTGAAATTCCTCCAGTGTTAGACATGTTTGTTTCTGTGCTGGTTTTTCTCCTAAAAAAGGACAGATGATATGATGCACCTACAGGAATCGTAGAGGTTGGAAGAAATTGTTGCTTTAATTAATCTTTGCATTTAATTTCTTGCCAGTTGCTTTCTCAATATGCAAACCCTTATATTTATAAGCAACCTGCAGGGTCACAACATATCATATATCTACGTAAGATAAAAGAAGAACAGTGTAATTATAATCTAGATGTAAAAACGGTTTTATTGGGGTTGCGTAGTAGTAGATAAGTGACGGGTGGTGACGTGGGGTTGCAATATGCTACTACATACGTGCATGTATGAGTAGGGTCTTTCTCGAAACTATTATAAATACTAGTCGACGGACAGTCCTATAAATAGATCAAAATTCAAAGAGATACGTTCGTCTGTGAGCATTATTTTATTGTAATAAAACTTTTGTGACTGCAGCGAGCATTATTTTGCTATAATAAACCTTTCGTGACTGCAGTCCATTTGGAATTTGAAATTTTATATCACAAATTCATTTTCCACACAGGGAAGCAAATTTAGCTAGCTTTTCTCCTATGATCGATAAAAGAAAGATCAAGAGGGACAACAACAAACAAAAGAGCCGCGGAACAGTACTATTGATTCCTTACCAGTGGGATTAGGATCCAGAGGTGCCTGAAAAGATTACACCATTTGCCAACTTCTTTTCCATTCCTCATGGCCTTACAAACTATTCAGACTAAATTTCACAAAACTTTACACGCAAAACTATATGTGCGAGAACAAGGTAGACTATAGGCAGCTTGCTTAGCTCTTGACAAACTGCTTAGATGCCTTGATGCCCTTTTATAGATGCCTGGCAAATACATACACAAGGTAAGGAGCGTTTGATGTTAATTTTTGCTGAATACCGTGCCGCCGCTGGTTTGTAGAACGCCCCATGTATAGCGGTATTTTCTCCATCGTCAGCAGCAGCTAAGAGAAACGCTGTGGTGAGGAAAGATACACTGCATGCATGCATGCATGATGCGCAATTAATTCAGAGGCAAATTTCAGAGTTCTAGTCAACCGCGCGTGTGCTGTTACAGCTTTGCCCAGTTGTAATTGCCAGCCGCTCGAAGATCACCGTCCTATTAATCGTGCTGGCGTACGAAAGACTGTCCTTTTGTTTCAATTCTGGAGACAATTTAATTCTTAGCATTCATTGAGGTAAGTTTGTGCGTATTCGTTTGTTCATTCCAGACAGATACTTTGTATTAGCCGCTTTTTTTTGGATTTTCTTAATTTCCTTACATTCATGCATGGTTGTGGTTTTACCCCCGACAATTCCACTATGGAGAAACCGCGTGTGGTTACACATAAACCATGAAGGAAACTTCCGAGGGTAGAATCAGTGGCGGATCCAGGATTAAAATTTAGAGGGGGCTACCGGCGCCGACTGCGGCGGGCATCCCCATGTACAGTAAGAAATCAAAATCAACCCAAGATTAGAGAGATTAATTAGAAGAACCAACGTACAGATCCCATCCACTTATCTCTATCTCGATGAGATTATAGCTTCCGCTTCTGATGCTTGGTTTGGTTCGGTTCCTAGATGCTTAGCCCGTCCACGCCGCATTGCTTGTATGTCACCGACTGCCTCCTCGGACTGATAGCCATCGCGTAATCCACCGACACCTGGTTCGTTCACGGGTCACTTTCGACAAGCTCGCGCATCGAAACTCTTGCGGCGGAAGCGAGCAAAACTTGGTTTTTTACGGGGTGGGTGAGGTGAGGTGGTGATTTACCTGGACTTTGGGGGAGGAGAAGCCGAGCACGAGGATCTTGGCGTCGACGTCGCCAGTGATGCGGAGGTCGACGCGGTCGTTGAGCGCGGCGTCGCGGACGAGGTCTTGGGCGTCGGCCTGGAGCACGTTGAAGTGGTCGATGATGACTCGGGTCTAGAGCAGGCGGGTGTTGTGTGCGGGCTGCTCGAACCCCGACACGGCTGCTACCCCGAGCAGCAGCACCCCGTGGTACATGACGTCGAACGCCGTCGCGCGAACAAATCTCAAGCGAAAACCGACCGAACTATCGATGTTGCATGCATGTGGCACGTAAATAATCTCAAGCCACGGCGGCCGGGGGGCAGGGGCGGCCGGCCGTAGGGGGGCGCCAGCCCCACCTGACCCCCCCCCCCGGGTCCGCCCCTGGGTAGAATGATTTGTACTTGGATGAAGTGTGCTCCTGATTTCCTTATGGACACAGTCACCAATGAGTGTAATCCTGCTATCAGTTAATAAAGCTCTTGAGATTTGTTCTAAAAAACAATTAAACCACCATGGCATCAGGTATTTCCACCCTATAGGAACAATGTCATGTATCTGACTTCATTTAGCTTGATAAATTTCGTCTATTCGAAATAGCATAGGTAAGGTAAACATAGCTTAAATTTGTGAGAAATATAATGCAATAAGATTATAGCAGAAATATAATGCAATAATACTATAGTAGAGGTTAGTTAGAAAGAGGGGATTATGGGCATGTTCATATTGGTTACGTTTGATGGTTTTTAGTTTAAAATAAATAGTAGTGGCTGAACGAAATGTCTTTTAGAATGAAACAGCGAGCGGTGGAAAAGATGATGCACCGTAACCCCTTTATCCCTAAGGTCGAGGCCGTGATCGTGGTTGAAGGGCTATGGTTGAAATCGATGCCGTAGCGAAGGGTCGTGGTTGAAGGGCCGTGGTTGAAGGGCTATGGTTGAAATCGATGCCGTAGCGAAGGGTCGTGGTCGAAGGACCGGCTCAAAGTTGAAGCCATGGTCCAAGTCAACGATGTGGTCGAAGGGGGCCGTGGTCAAGGTGGAGGGTGTGGTCAAAGGGGGTCGTGTCAAGGTCGAGGGCACGATCAACAGGGGTCATGTTCATAGTCGACGTCGAAGCCGTGGTCGAAGAGCGCCGTGGTCGAAGTCCACGCTATGGTCAAAATCAATGACGTAGTCGAAGGGCCGCGGTTGAAGGACCGGGTCAAAGTTGAAGCCATGGTTCAAGTGGAAGTCATGGTCGAAAGGGCTATGGTTGAAGTTGAGGCCATGGTCGAAGTTGAGGCCGTGGTCAAAGTCGAGGCCATGGTTGAAAGGCGCTATGGTCGAAGTTGAGGCTTGGTCAAAGGGGTTGTGGTTGATGCTCGACATTGAGGCTATGCTCCGTGGTCAACGTCGAGGACGTGGGCGAAGGATGTTGTGGTCGACGTCAACGCCGTGGTTGAAATCGTGCCGTAGTCAAAGGGCCATGGTCAAAGGATCGAGTTGAAGTCAACGCCATGGTCCAAGTAGAGGTCGTGGTCGAAGGGGGCCATACTCGAGGTAGAGGACGCGATCAAAGGGGGCCATGGTTGAGGTCAAAGTCGAGGCCATGGTCGATGTCCACGAAGTGGTCGAAGTTGAGGCCTTGATTGAAGGGTGTTGTTGTCAATGATCGACGCCGAGGCCGTGGTCTATGGTCGAAGTCGAGGCCGTGGTCGAAGAGCGTGGTAGTTGAAGTCGACGCTATGGTCGACGTCAACGCTGTGGGCCAGGTCGAGGTCGAGGCTATGGTCGTGGTTGAAGGGTCGTGGTCAAAGTCAATGCCATGGTCAACGTTGATGCCATGGTCGAAATCGATGCCGTAGTCGAATGGCCGTGGTCGAGGTGGAGGGCACGGTCGAAGGGGGCCGTGGTTGAGGTGGAGGGCGTGGTCAAAGGGGAGTCATGGTCGAGGTCGAGGGCGCAGTCGAAGGGGGACATGTTCATAGTCGATACCGTGGTCGAAGTCGAAGCCATGGTCGAAGGGCACCATGGTCGAAGTCAACGCTATGGTCGATGGTCAAGACCGAGGCCATGGTCCATGGTTGAAGTTGAGTCCATGGTCGAAGGGCGTTGTGGTTGAAGTTGACACCGTGGTCGAGGTCGACATGGGCGAAGTTGAAGCCGTGGTCGAGGTCAAGGCTGTGGTCGAGGTTGAAGGGCCATGGTCAAAGTTGACGTCATGGTCGACGTCGATGCCGTGGTCAAAATCGATACCATAGTTGAAGGGTCGTGGTCGAAGGACTAGGTCAAAGTTGAAACCATGGTCCAAGTGGAAGTCGTGGTTGAAAGGGCCGTGGTCAAGGTCGAGGGTGTGGTCGAAGGGAGCCGTGGTTGAGGTCGAGGGTGCGGTCGAAGGGGGCTGTGGTTGAGGTCAAGGCCACAGTCTAAGTCGAAGTTGTGGTTGAAGTCGCCGTCATGGTCAAAGGGCGTCGTGGTCGAAGTCGTGGCCATGGTCGAAGTTGAAGCCATGGTTGAAGAGGACCGTGGTCGATGGTCAACACTGAGGCCGTGGTTTGTGGTCGAAGTTGAGGCTGTGGTCGAGGTCGACATCGATGTGGGTGAAGTCGAAGCCGTGGTTTAGGTCGAGGCCGTGGTTGTGGTAGAAGGGCCATGGTCGAATTTGATGCCGTAGTTGAAGGGCCGTGGTCGAAGGACCGGGTTGAAGTCAAAGCTGTTGTCAAAGTGGAAGTCGTGGTCGAAAGAGCGTTGTCGAAGTGGAGAGCGCGGCCAAAGAGGAGGGCAATGTGAGCAAAGAGGGAAAAGAGTGGTGGTCGCGACGTGGGCGAAGAAGAGGAACCGAGAGCAAGAGCGAGGAACCAGGGAGCAGGGAGAGAATAGCAAGTGAGTAGGGGTGGATATCGAGCTGGCTCGGTTCAGCTCGGCTCGTAGAGGCTCGTTAGGGAGGAGGCTTGGCTCGGCTCGAGTCGTTAAACTAACGAGCTAAAAGAGAAGCTCGGCTTAGCTCATTGAAAAGCTCGAGCTCGGCTCGTTAGGTGGAATATGCAAATTGCATAATGCAATGCAATTATGCAACCAATCAGCTCATATGACTGAGTTATCACTGACTACTATAAGCATATATCTGTTGGCAAAAACAAAAAGAACCCTTAATCTACTACCTACTGTGCATAATCGAAACACTATTAAAGCTGAACATATTCTGTTTTGACTTTTGAGTGTCTTTAACTTTTCTTTTTTATGTTTTAGATTTGTTTTTCTGAGTGATAACTTCTATGATTCTCTAGAGTGAGGGTGAAACCTATACAGCAGTAATCCTATGACTAAAACTACATCAAAAAGAAAAAAGCATCTAACGTAGTAGGTTCATAACAAAGTAAGAAAAACTTGTCAAGAAAACTTCAGTTCCAATATAAGCAAATATGGCATCCGATGGTTTTCTTTCCATAGGTGAAATTAACAGAAAAAAGTGTAACGTGTACTTTCATAATATCTCTCAGTGACAAAAGAGGTGCAAAAATTTGCATGCATACATACTATTACTATTGCCGTACTGAGCCGTTCACGTCGTGATGGGCCGGAGACACTGCCGAGTTAGGTCAACCGAGCCTAGTGAGCGGCTTGCAATCCAGCTCGGCTCGTTAACGAACCAAGCTGAAACCCTGGCTTGGCTCGACTCATTTGTGCCACGAGCCGAGCCAAGCCGAGCTAAGCCTTCAACGAGCCGAGCCAGCTTATGAGCCTCGAACTTTTTTGCCGCCCCTACAAGTGAGGTAGCACCTCAGGTCCATGAGAGAACAAAAAAATAAATTCTGCTAAAATTCAATAAAGACAACACCTAATTTCTGGGAAATTCAGTAAAGATAGCGCAAAGAACAAGAAAGACAACACCTAATTTCTGGGAAATTCGATAAAGACAGCACCTAGAATAGGAAGGAGAAGAAGAGGCGTACGGCGATGGAGTCGGCACGGCAAAAGAGGAGGAGGGCGGCGCGAGCAAAGAGGGAAAAGAGCAACGGGTGTGACGTGGGTGAAGAAGAGAAACCGAGAGCAAGAGCGAGGGTAACAGAACGAAACACGTGAGCGCAGCTACAAAAAAGATAGCTGCAATGCGCCACAACGAAAGCGACGTGAAGATTCCCGAGATCACACGGAGCTCACCCGAGAGTCGTGCATCGCGCAATCCGCCCGCTCACCCAAAGGTCGTGCATCGTGCAATCCGCCCGATCGAACGGCCGACGCAAGCGCGGGGTAAAGAAGAGTATTTGAAAAAGTGAAGAACTCTTTCGCAAACCCAGTGACATGGCACGGGGGAGGCCGGGAATCCCCCAGGTTTTATATAGTTAGTATTATAACTTAGCTTGTTAAATATTTTATTTTCCCTACTTTTATCCCTATTCTTGCAGTTGCAAGCTATTCCAATCCACCTGTGTGTCTGTACAATCCCACCATTTCCAATTCAAAATTCCAGAGCCCCAACAACGTATGTTTGAAGTTACAACATGGTCAATTCTGGAGCCTAGAGTTAAGAGGCTGAAATGTATGATACTAAGGCCCCACTTATTTCGGCTTAAACTTTTAGCTTCAGGCTTATTTTTCACTATTCCTAAATTTTGTCTTTTCTACCTTTTTGGATTTTTTGAGTTTTTTTGCCGTTTTTTCCCATATTCGTTTGCATTGTTCGTGATGGACTAACTTGTTTTTTCCATTTTTAAAATTTTTAAATTTAGCTATGCCAAATAAGCCAACATCAGCTACATTGTAATTTCAGCCAGCTATACTGCAATTTTAGCCATAAGCCAGCTTATTTCAACTCAATCATGCGACACCTAAGCTGGTCTCTCTTCTTTTGCATTTTAGATTCTTAATTTCTCACTTTTCTGATTTTTTTCGCTTTTAGGGACTTTTTTTGTTTTTTTCTCTTATTTATTTGTATTGTTTGTGATGATAAAACTTTTTTACACTTTTAAAATTTTCAAATTTAATCACGCTAAAAAGCTACCAACAGTAAAAAACCAAAAAACTAAGCTTAAAAACCCAAATAAGCATCACCAAACTTCCATTGTAGCTGTGTTGGGGGAAGTGTATATTAGATATGTATTACATAGCTGTGTATTTACCTATTGTATGAGGGGTTTTCCTGCATATATGCCACACCTGTACATGTATATATATTGGGTTCATAATGAATATAAGTGTTATTCTAACATAGTATCAGAGTAAGGTTTTGTCATACCTAGGGTTTCGTCATACCTAGGGTTTTGCCTGGCTTGCCGCTTGTCCATCGCCGCTCGTCGCCGTCGCCTGTCACAGATTGCCGTCGCCGTTGCTCAGATCGGGACACCGCCTCCTTCTGGGCGACGCCGCTGAGAGGTCGCCACCGAGATCTCGTCGGAGCCGTCGTCGGTGAGGCTGGACGCCGCTGTCCAGATCCAATCGCCACCGGCGTCGCCGTTCTCTTTCTTGGCGTCGCGGGCCGCTGCTCGGGACCGCCGTCGCCGACTCCCGCTCGGGACCGCCACCGCCGACCCCGCTCAGGACCCCGCCGCCGACCCCGCCCGAGGCCGTCACTCCGCCGACTCTGCCCGAGGTCGTTGCTCCGCCTGCCTCTCTGCTTCAGCGACCCGCCTCTGACCGACCTGGTCTCTCCTCTCTCGGTCGGTTTGTAACTGACCGACCGAATAAAAAAAGCAGAAAAAGAAAAAGAAAAAATGTCTTCTTTTGCAGGCACCGTTTCTGTTCCTCGTTGTCCGATGATCTTCAATGGTCTCAATTATCGGGACTGGTTTCTGGTTTCAGCACATGCGCCTCCATATACGTGGTCAGCGCCTTTGGAATTTTTTTACTGGTGAGTTGCCTTGCCCGTCTCATCCTACTCCACCTGCTGAGCCTGTACTCCCGAAGGATGCTTCCGAATACGCTCGTACAAAGGCTTCTGAGGCTTTTGAGGATGTCATGGAGACTTTTCAGACTCAGTATGCTGCTTACAAGACATGGATTGATGAAGATGCTCGTGCCTCTGCTATTTTGGTTGCTAGCATGGAGGTGCATCTCACTGGTGATGTTGTTGGATTGGCTTCCGCATAGGCGATGTGGACGCATCTGCGCAGCCGCTACGAGCCATCTGGAGATTCTTTATACCTTGTTGTTGTGCGACAGGAGCAGTCGCTACAGCAGAGAGATGCCACTGTGAATGAGTTTTATGCTCAATTGTCTGCGATATGGCGTCAGATCAACTCTTTGGGGCCAGATGTTTGTCGCACCTGTCAGTGTTGTCAGCGTCAGCAGTCTCACATAGAGCTTCGTCGCATCTACGATTTTTTGACATGTCTCCGGTCTGAGTTTGAGCAGACTCGTGCTCAGTTGCTGGCTCGTCACCCTCGTGTGACTTTGTTGGAAGCGCTTGCAGCTGTTCGTACTAAGGAGATTCGACTTCGTGGAGCGGGTCTGCTATCATCATCATCATCACTTCCTTCGGTTTTGGCGGCTTCTCCAGCTTCTACACCCGCTGTGCCTTTGGTTACTTGTTCCTCAGTTGTGCCTCCACCAGTGACAGCTACCGTTGGTATGGGACTCCACTGCACTTATTGCAACAAAGATGGACATGTGGAACAGTTTTGCTACAAGAAGAAGGATCTTCGTCGTGGTACTCGTCCTCCAAGGGGCACTGGAGGTTCCTCTTCTCAGCAGGGTTCTGGCACTTCTGACACTCAGCAGCTTCTCACATTGCTAGGACGCATGGTTGCTTCTGTATCGTCTGGTTCTGCTAGTTCTGCTGTTCAGTCTTCCGTGAGAGACCACCTTCTACTTCTCCTTCTTCAGATACATCACCTTGGATTCTTGATTCTGGTGCTTCTTTTCATATGACATCTGATTCCACCTGTCTTACTTCCATTAGTCTTTTAACTGCTCCTATCACTGTCCACACAGCAAATGGTACCTCTCTTTCTGTCACAGGACGAGGCACTCTTTCAAATTCCTCTTTTCATGTTCATGTTATTTCTCATGTTCCAAAACTAACCATGCAGCTCATATCTGCTAGTCAACTCACTGATCATGTTTGTCGTGTTATTTTCGATTCTGATTTTTGTTGTGTTCAGGATCGTCGCACGGCGACTCTGGTTGTTACTGGCCCTCGCCGTCGTGACTCACAACGGCTCTGGGAGCTTGACTGGCTTCACTTTCCTTCCACTGCCCCAGTCAGTCTTCTCGCCTCCACCACTGCCTCTGCATCTGCTGCAGCCTCCACCGTATCGTTTGCTCAGTGGTATCATTGCTTAGGACATCTTTGTGGTTCCCGTATGTCTTCCTTACTTCGTCGAGGTTTTTTAGGGTCTGTGTCTGGTGATGCTTCTCTAAATTATCAGGGTTGTAAGCTTGGTAAACAGCTTCAACTCCCTTATCCTTCTAGTGAGTCAGTGTCTCAGCGTCCTTTTGATCTTGTTCATTCTGATGTATGGGAACCAGCTCCTTTTGTTTCGAAAGGTTATCGATATTATATAATTTTTATTGATGATTTTTCTCGACACACATGGATATACTTTATGTCCTCTCGTAGTGAGATTTTATCTATCTACAAGACCTTTGCCACCATGGTTCGCACTCAGTTTGACTCCTATTTGTGTTTTTCGCGATGGTTCCGCTGGAGAGTACTTGTCGGGAGTCCTTCGTAGTTTTTTTGCTGAGCAGGGCACTCTCTCTTAGTTTTCTTGTCCAGATACTCATGCTCAGAATGGTGTGGCTGAACGCAAGCATCGTCATCTTCTTGAGACAGCTCGTGCTCTCATGATTGCTTCTGTTGTTCCACCACATTTCTGGGCTGAGGCTGTTTCTACTGCCACTTTCTTGATCAACATTCAGCCCTCCTCTGCTCTTCAGGGTGGGATCCCAATTGAGCGTCTCTGTGGCCAGACTCCTGATTATTCCAGTCTTCACCTCTTTGGGTGTGTGTGCTATGTTCTTCTTGCACCTCGTGAGCGCACCAAATTGACCGCTCAGTCAGTTGAGTGTGTTTTTCTGGGATACAGTGCTGAGCATAAGGGATATCATTGTTGGGATCCTGTTGGCCGACGGATGCGGATTTCTCGGGATGTTACTTTTGATGAGTTTCGTCCTTTCTATCCTCGTCCTTCTCCTTCCACCACTTCAACATCTGTTGTTGAACCGCTTTCATTTCTGACTTTTCCTTCCAGTCCTATAGTCACCACTCCACCACAGCCTTTGGTCTCTCCGGTGCCTTTTTCTCAGTCAACACCTTCTTCCCCACCGGCATCCTCTCCTGAGGTTGCTCCTGATCTTGTTCCTTCTTATCCTCTCTACTATACTCGTCGCCCGCGAGTTAAGGATCCTTCTGATATGCCCTCCCCTTCGGCCACTCCTCGTTATGCTCTTCGCGATCGCCAGTCTATTCGGCCTCCTGAGCGTTTTGGTTTTGTTGCCACTGCTTTTGTCGAACCGACTTCTTATCGTGATGCTGTTGTTCATCAGGAGTGGCATCATGCGATGGCGGAGGAGATCGCTGCCCTTGAGCGTACTGGCACGTGGGATTTTGTTCCTCTTCCTACGTGTGTTACTCCTATCACGTGCAAGTGGGTCTATAAGGTTAAGACTCGCTCTGATGGTTCTCTTGAGTGTTACAAGGCTCGTCTTGTAGTGCGTGGTTTTCAGCAGGAGCATGGCCGTGACTATGATGAGACTTTTGCTCCTGTCGCTCACATGACCACCGTTCGCACTCTTCTTGCTGTGGCCTCTGTTTGATAGTGGTCTATCTCTCAGTTGGACATCAAGAATGCCTTTCTTAATGGCAAGTTGCGTGAGGAGGTCTACATGCAGCCACCCCTGGGTATTCTGTTCCTAAGGGTATGATTTGTCATTTTCACCGATCTCTCTATGGCCTCCAGCAAGCTCCTCGTGCCTGGTTTGATCGTTTCTCCTATGTTGTCTCTATAGCTGGTTTCTCGGCGAGTGCTCATGATCCTGCTCTTTTTATCCACACTTCATCTCGTGGTTGGACGCTTCTTCTTTTGTATGTTGATGATATGATCATTACTGGAAATGATTCTCAGTATATCACTTTTGTCAAGGAGCGTCTTTATGAACAGTTTCTTATGTCTGATCTGGGTCCTCTTCGCTACTTTCTTGGGATTGAGGTTATTTCTACTCCTGAGGGTTTCTATCTGTCCCAAGAAAAGTATATCCAGGATCTTCTTGATCGTGCATCTCTTACTGATCAGCGGATAGTTGAGACTCCTATGGAGTTTAATGTTTATCTTCGTCCCACTGATGGTGAGCCTCTTGCTGATTCTACTCGCTATTGTCATCTTGTTGGGAGCCTTGTTTATCTTGGTGTCACTAGTCCCGATATTTCGTACCCTGTGCATATCTTGAGTCAGTTTGTTTCTGCTCCCACTCCGCTCCACTATAGTCATCTTCTTCGTGTTCTACGATATCTTCGTGGAACTATCTCTCGTCGTCTCTTTTTCCCTCGCTCCAGCTTTTTACAGCTCCAGGCATATTCTGATGCCACCTGGGCTAGTGATCCCTCTGATCGTCGATCTCTCTCCGCTTATTGTGTTTTTTTGTGGTTCTCTCATTGCTTAGAAGACTAAGAAGCAAAAAACAGTTTCTCGTTCGAGTGATGAGGCTGAGTTGCGAGCTATGGCTTTGTTGACTGCGGAGGTTATTTGGCTACGGTGGTTACTTGAGGACTTTGGTGTTTCTGTTTCTGCACCACTCCTCTTTTGTCTAACAGTACAGGTGCTATTAGCATTGCTAAAGATCCGGTGAAGCATGAGCTTACAAAGTATATTGATGTTGATGCTTCCTGCATGCGGACACAGGTGCAGGAACAGGTTGTTGCTCTTCAGTATGTGCCTTCCGAATTTCAGTTGGCAGACTTTTTCACAAAGACACAAACCAGGACTCAGCACAGTTTTTACATCTCCAAACTTCATGTTGTTGATCCACCATAAGTTTGAGAGGGTGTTAGATATGTATTACATATATGTGTATTTACCCTATTGGCCTCATAATGAATACAAGCGTTATTCTAATAGTATACATGCTACATAGTATACTTGTTCAGTTGCTTGCTGTAGCAGAAAGCTGGGATCTGAAGACCTATTAGAGTTGCATTCAGATTTTTTTTTCTATGTACTTCAATTAGTCAGTTTTGCAGCCAAAGAATAGATGGTTAATTAGTTGATGCTGAGTGCTGACATATTTTTCCTCAATACGAAAAACCGCTGTGACACCCAGTGTATCACTTCGATTTCTGATGGCCGAACTGGCAAACAATATTTTTACTCGTATAATGGTTGGGAAAGCAATACTCAAACAATATTTCAGGAGTTATAATTGTGTCATATTGATACAATATCAGCAGACACAATAGTAAGTGGCAAACAATATTTACTCGTATAATTGTTAGGAAACCATATACTCAAAATATGCACTCCGCAATTCAGTGACAAACACTTTTTCAAAGAAGGAAAAAAGATTATTTGTTGTTAAGAGGAAAAGGGTTGCTCATAGATCCGTAAAAAATGGTTAAACGAACATATTGAAACAAACAAATACAGAGTGAATTCAATACGATTGTAAGTTGTTTTTGTTCCCTCTTGACAAGATTTAAATAGACAATGCTCAAAACAGAATCAGCATGCTGGCACTGTTGACTAGAAAGTGAAAAGACGAAATTTACAAGGCTCCCCATCCATGCTGGTGAACTACAGATCTTTGAACAACCTTGCCTTCTAAATTTATCAATAGGGACTCCTGCATTTATCCCAAGAAAGTTACATAGAAACTCTAATGTTTCAGATTCATATTGGGATAAAGAAGAGCAAGTTCCAGCATAAAGCCATAAACTCACCATCTCTAGGGGGGTGACTATGCAAGAGAGAACCATCTACATTTGTTTGATCACCAGGGCTGGGATTTTCAATATACAACATTGAATTGTCTCGACGGAAGTATCCACAAAAACCTCCCGTGCTTAGGTATGCATTCTGGATCATATATAAGGTGTTAATTATAAGCAATCAAGAATGTGAATTTCTTGTCAGAAGAGAATAAAAGTTACCACTCCATATTTTGCAAACATACGCTGAAGTGGCTCATAGAACTTTGTTGTTTCTGGTGTATGCGCCTCGGAAACAACCAATGGATTATATCCAACAACTATTTTCCTGGCTTAAATATAGTAATGTTAGCCGTTACTGCTACAACTCATGCATAAATGCGTATCTGTGTAAGAGGCAATAGGCGTGGAGCTTAATTGAGCTGAAAAGGAGAATTTTAGAAATTAATTTTTGATTAATATGCTCAAACCGATCTTACAAATCTATGAAGACACCTTGAATAGAACAATGCTGTTTTGTATGTACGCTATTACACAACCATTGAGCATGTATGCATGTTTGGGGTATGTACTTTTCCAGAACACGAAGGCAAAAATAGCTACACTAAAGGCAGGCACAAATTTATAGACTACATTATTTGCTTCTTCAATGATAATACACACGAAATTGCATAATAAACAGGCATACTAAGCAGTAGTAAACAATTACCAGTTACTACTTGTCAGCGTTAGTGTCTGCTCCAACCATTTAATTTGTTCCCTGTAAGAAGTGCCTATTTTGCCATCATGTAGAGGTTCCTGGTGTAACATAATGATAAATCTGTTAGATATGTAATACATATCAAACAAAATCAATATATAAGAATCCAGAAAAGTCAGCATGTATATTTTCCACAATAGCTAACAGACTTTCTGTTGTGGTACGGGTCTGAAACAGAGGGTAGGGTACTTGCCCTTGAACAACCCAGCCATGCCACCGTTAAGACTCTGAGGTCTATTGAAGAAGAGAGGAAGACTAAAGAACTTTATTTATTTTTTTACTTGACTAAAAAGGATAACAATGCCACGCTTATATAGTGCTAGCCTTCTAACAATCCAATCTAATCTTCATAAATATAAAAAAATAACTTTCCTAATAGACAAGATTCTATCCCTAACAATAAATTTAGTTAAGGAATTCTAAAACCTACTTAACCAACTAATCTTTTATACTAGAAAACCAATCAAACTACCTAAATAGATAACAGGGATTGTTAACACGTGCTATTCACATGCCTGCTAATATTGGTCCATAACATTACACCTCTCGCGACAAGATAGCTTGTCCTCGAGCTATTAGGAAGCGGCTATGGACTAAGACCTTCGTGCCCTTATGTCGACGAAAGGGCACGGTGATGATGTCGCATCATGAGGACAAGGATAAACGAAGCTCTAATGGACAGCACCCCTTGGTGTGGCTTGACGTTGCAGGAATCGTCAGGGGCATGGGCACTCAACATGGGGCAGCAGTAGCATCCTTCTCACCCCTTGATGCAACATTTGTAGGAGAGATGCGGCGATGTCAATGACCCCTACATGAAAGCCACCATACTCCACAGCACCAACGGCACAACATCGGCCGACATGGTGAAGGCGCCCGCGATGTAGTGACGACATTTTTCTTCCTCGTCAAAGGCGCTAAGGGTGTAACCAATGACAACCTGGCTCGTAGAGGAGTTGTCAATGGTGAGGGTGGCAACGTGGCTAGTGCCAACGCCGGCACCGAGGAAAGTGGTGGCAGCGCAGCAATTGTAATGGCACGCGACGCCTCTTCCTGCTCCTTCAGGTTGTCCACCAACTTCATAGCCTTCTCCAAGGTAGGTATCATATAGTCGAGAAAGGCCTTCTACTCCTCACTGCTAACCTTCAATATGTCTAGGATAGATAGTGCGGCACCCAAAGCCATGATGAGTGACTCTGATATCAAATATTATAATACGGGTTGATTGGGTATGGGCCTAAGGACCGAGAGTAGGGCACTTGAACTTGAATGACCGGCCATACCACCGCCAAGGCTTTGAGACCTATTGAAGAAGAGAGGGAGAATAGAAAACTTTATTTATTTCTTTGCTTGACTAAAAAGGGTAATAATATCGTGCTTATACAGTGCTGGCCTCCTAATGATCCAATCTAATTTTTTCAACTATGAAAGACAACCCTCCTAATAGATAAGATTCTATCCCTAACAATAAGTTAATAGTTAACGAATTTTGAAACCTAACTAAAAAAACTCGACCGGCGGGGGGTAAGACGACCCCCGGGCATTTTGCTTAAGAAGAAGATCATCTCACGCAGATCGAGAAAACCCCCAAACCCCTGCTCCACCCTTACACAGCGGCACCATCGCCCGTGTGAGAACGACCAACGACCTGGGCGGGTCCTTAGACCTGTGCTTTGGTGTGGTAGCAGGCGAGGGGATTTTTTTCTCCAGCCTAAATTCGCTCCCACTGGGAGTCGAACCCAGGACCTGGGGGGTGCTACTAGAGCGCTCTAGCCATTGAGCTAGAGGCCCGTTCGCAATTTTGAAACCTAACTAGCTAACTAATCTTTTATATTAGGAAACCAATTAACTACCTAAATAGATAACACCGCTATAGTACACGTGTGGGTATTGTTCATGCGCCTGATAATCTTGGTCCATAACACTTTCCATAGCAAAACAATCATATGAAACATCAACTATACAAACACTAAGGTTATTAAGTCGTAAAGTCGAGTCGAGTCGCCAAGGAGGCGACTTGGGTGACTAGTCGACTAGCCGACCGACTAGTCTCGACTAGTCCCCAGAGTTAGGTCTACAATTATCACAGTCATTATAAAAAGCAAGCTGTGATTATTATACTAATACTACAACCAAAATAGCGCGTGTGGTATGCAATGAGGATCTAGGGTTATTAAGTCACAGGTATTAAGTCTCGGTCAGGCTGAACCTCTCTAGTGGGTCTCAAACTTACTGATCCAGTGGACCGGCTACTATTCGTACAACTGGACATGGCCGGCTAGTCATGACTAGTCGTCCAGCCGCTTGACTAGTCGCTCCAGTCAAGTCGGCCTCCCTAGTCGTCCGTCATATACCGACTGGATGACTAGTCGTGGATTAGTCGCCGATTAGTCGACGACTTAATAACACTATTGTCAAACACGATCATATTTCACCCAAATATTTTGTATTTACGATGTTCCAAACCTGAATAAAGACATGGCAAGTAAAAGTCCAGCAAAAAAAGGGAATTTGCTGGGAGAGAGTGCAGGGGTGGGGGGCTAAAATTTAGTGAAGTGAAATTACAGGCCAGCAAGTAATGATAGAATAACCAGTTGATCACTATCAGTGCATAGATCATGTACTGTTTGTCAGATAGGCTACCTGCCAGAAAAATAATTCGAAATTGTTTACGTAAAATGAATGTAATACCTGAAGAGGCTCTGTGTCCACACCAATAATTTCTAGAACTTGGTCATATGGCATCTTCATTTTCTTCAAAAAAATTACCAACTATCTGGCCATGTGATGATGTAGTGTTATACCTTAAGTAGAAGCAGTTCTACATGTTGTATAATGTACAGAAAAGAGAGCAAACTTTAGGTGTTACATATTTGCATTACACTATAGAGCTACATTCATAAAATAAAAGTGTATAACCGTACAGGTAGGGACGATTAGCATACCAAGGGATCTTCAGAGCTTGGAAGTACAGGGAGCCCTGAAAAGGAAAGAAAAAAATGATAACTGGGCATTTTGTTCAATTAGTTGGACCAGCTGGAAACTCCTTTTGTACATATTCCATTGCTAATACACAGCAATCCAGTATTATTAGTACACATTAGTTACATACATTTTGCCAAAGTGGGTCTCCTCTCCGAATTGAGCAACAGCCAACACAAACTTGACTTCATAAACCTTTGTTACGCTCTCCATCTTCATATAATATAGTTTAGTTAAAGAAGGCAAGTATAGAATATATGTTAAAATAGGAAATTCTGCTGTTTTTCGGGAAAAAAAAAGTCAAGACAAGGGAGAAGCACGGTTGTCAACTAACAGCATCATGGACTATTATATATACCTCTTCTGCATAAAAACACATAGAACTTCAATCTGACGCTTCATTTGGCATCTAGCTGAAAATAAATTAATTCAATAGGAGTTTATCAATAGTCAATACCATTATACCACTGATCAAGTGCTAGAATAATCCAACAATACTTGCCAGTTGCCACCCTTCAAGCAGTTTAACTTTGGTAAGAAAAATAGAACATATATGCATCTCATGTTACACTCATAACTCAACTTTGTTATTTTGTTGTAGAAGATATGTGGTTTACATAAATCGATACTGGGGAAGTGGGGAGCTTGTTACTACTCCATATTTTGCTCCTTGGATAGCAACCAGTAAGAGTGTAGCTACTTGGCATACGAAAAGAATCGACTGTTTCGTCTTTGACGTTGGAGAAGGGAGGCAATAACAAGCTGATCGGAACTATTGGGTTATGGAGGCAGTTGGCAGCGGAACAAACCTAAGCCTCTGCTACCTCCAGTAGCTAGGCCTGGGCAGAATTATCAATCACGACTAGAGACAACAAGACTTCTACCCAATAAAATCAAAACAGGAGAAATGATCGAGGTACTGCTCTATATTCTGATGGTCTGGGGTGATACACGGCTCAGCACAATGCCCCATGAGCTGTGGATGTGTCATAAGAGGCTGACGAGTCATCACAATGCTTAACATACAGCTGGTGTGTGATAAGATGCTGGTCAAGTACTAATTGTGCAGTGATGTTCGAATCCAGATGCGCCGCCGTGCCCCAAAGCAGCATTGAGCTTGACCTCCAGCTAGGTGCAGTGCTCTATCAAGAACCAAGTGCTGATTTCAAAGAAACCTGTGAGGGTTTTTTTTGTCTGTGCTGGTTTAACATCCTCATAAGGTGGGATGGGTACCCGTACCAGCACAGCAGGGAGGCTTGGAACAGCTAGCTCCAGATGCAGCCTCAACACATTGATCGATACTAACGTGCCAAAAATGGGTGAGGAGAGATACAGGCCTAATCCGTCACTTGGTGATGTGAGCACACTACGCGGTGGAATTGACTGATCCAGCAGAGGGTATGGCAATACGGGCATAAAATTCAGAAAGCAGTGCAAGCATGCTCACGAGGCCCCAAATCAGCGTGCCATGATTGCAGGGAAGGAATCGCACGAAAGTATGCTGCTCACCTCCCATAAGCACATCACAGATACAAGCAAATCCATATCAGAGTGATGAAAGCCTTCTCTTCGGATGATTTCCATTAACAAGGGATGAATCAGCAAATGAAAGCCTTCTCTTCGGATGATTTCCATTAACAAGGGATGAATAACTCGTCATAAATCATGGTTTCAAAAAAGAACTACTCATAAAACATAATGTTATGAGCTTACCAATTACCATAGCCCTAGAAACGCCTGGCCATCTACATTGACTGCAAGTTCTATTATGTATTAGTACCGATTTACCAAGACAGCTGCAAAGCAAGCTATCATGGTGATCAGCTCCTATTTCTGTCAGTGAGGCCTTCGGTGCAGTGCTAACAAGCAACCCTTCTACTGGTAATCAATCAGCCACGCGCCCACACGGCGTCCTACACAAATGGAAACAGCACGAACAGGACGCGTTTGGGCACCGGCGCGCGATGCAGCCCAATCAATGGAGCTTTCGCGAATCCGGGGCACCCACGAAGCGAGGGCAACCCAACTCCCAACAAGAGCAGCAGTCTAAGCGAACAACATCACCATTGGCTAGCTTCCGGTGAACCGGGGCCCGGAACGATCCCAAATAAGAGGACGGATGATGCAGGGGGATGGCACAAGAGAGAGATCGGGGGCACGGAGAACCAAGACGCACGCACCTGCCTCAGGAGGCGGACCTGCTCGGCGGGCGGCCGCGCGCCGCCGGCGACGCTGAGGAAGGAGACTCCGCCGCCGCGGCTCCCACCACGACCCAGCGCAGCCTCCGTTCCGGCGCCTCCCCGCTGCCGGAGCTGCGGCCCGCCGAGGCTGAAGCCCGCGTAGAGCGCGAGGCAGAGCGCGGCCTGCACGGCCACCGTGCGACGCCACGGCGGCCGCCTCCGGTCTGCCGCTTCTTCCATGGCGGGCTATGAGCCAACCACCTCTCCCGCTCTCGCTCTGGTGCTTGTTGCGTTGCGGACTTGCGGTGGACGGAAACAACCATTAAATACCATGGATGGTGACGATAGGGAGTACTAGTAATGATGATCCATAAAAAACAGTCTTGGATCCTGGCGTGGGCCCTTTGAACCAGGTGTCAGAAAGGAACCAACCAACCATGTTCCCTGATTAGTCGATGTTGATTACCTGATTTGTCACCTCAATTCTCAACACCCGTCAACCCATTCATCACTGAACTGACTTTAACCAGGGGGTGGTAGCTTACGATTTAAAATTTTAAATTCTAACTGGTATATTAGATATAGAAAAATAATCACATATAATTTAAACCAATACAACTAAACTCAGTACATTTTTACTATAATTTTTCTATTAATCTCATCATAAAAAACAGACTGTTTAAAAATTAATTATTATATCATAAATCATAAGTAAAAATGTAATCTGACGAGCACCACTACACCACCAAGTCACAGGGTGACCTTTGGAAAATGATGCGAACATACGGGACAGGTCTACAGGAGCAAATAAAATATGATAACTACTCCTTCCTTTAGGCTTTTAGTTTAACTTTCTATGGTAAATAAAATATCTTTTTAAGATAAATTCTACAAGTTAATTATACTGGACATTATTTTTACTTCATCTGTATCAATCAAAATCATATACGAATATCTCTCTATACTCTCTGGCGAACAGATAATTTAAAATTTTAAATCAAAAACCATTGACCAAAAGAACCAACCTTGGTAAAACGGTTTGCCGGTGATCATTAGGAGTAACAGCAGAGGTTTTGCGAGTTACAAATTACAACGTGGTAAATTAGAACCTGTTTAGCAACTAAATTAAAGGGGCTCTGTTCCATGTCGTTTTGATTCCTTCCTACACATCAATCATCGATTTCCATATTGTTCTCCGGCTTGACCGTCGAAGGTCCCTCGTTCGCTGCCTCAGTGCCTGAATCTTGCGGAGGCGTAGCTTCTTTGGAGCTCGCATCTACCACTTCCTCTTTGGCAGTAGTACCGTTTTCTTGGGCTCTCAAGATCCGATCAACGTCATCGCATATGGTTTCGAATTGATGGAGGCTATTGGCTAAACTGGAGGAAACTGCCTTGTCACCAAAGAACGAATTGAGTGCAGTAACACCACTGTCCTCAAGCACGCTGCACATCTGTGGGCATATATTGACAGTGGTCAGTCGAGGAAAATATACAACACGTTAGGTCATGAAAACTTGGTTCATTAGGTACCTTGTTGTAAAGATGGGGAACTTGTGACTGATCAGTTGTGCCATCAGGAGCCACTTCTTTGGCAGCTGGAAAGAGGGCCCCAGTTATCAAAATAAGCAACGAGCACAACTCACGGGATATATCATATATGATACAAAAAAAGTTAGCTTTGCAAAGACAAACATCTATATTAGATCTATCATGATAAAAGGCACCTTGTTATACAGCCTCTATTTTAGTATACTACCACTACGTCTGAGATCCACTTCCAAACAAACAACCATCACAATACATCACGTGCACAAGTTTAGTTCTGTCGCAGTAACTTGCAATCTTGCATGCACATTACTTAAAGCTTATGTATGTGCAACTCTGAACATGCTTCACCATTCAATGGTAGCAGCATGATGCACACGACCTATTGATGGACATGCAATACCAGCTGCTAACGTAAGAAAAATGATCCGTAGCTTACCAAACTGTTTATGGTACATGGTATATTGTATGTAGCCCAATCCATTGAACATCTGACACAGTCTCCAAAACGCAACTTTCACCACTAACTTCTATTGCAATATATTTATAAAACATGGTAAATTATAATATTTGAAAGTACTTTCGAGACAAATATACATGTATCATTTTCATATGTTCAAATCTGCAAAAGGCGCTCTTTTGTGACTGGAGGGAGTATCACTTTAGCATGATTAACCACAACCAACGTGGTTCCAGTTTTCTAGGCAGTCTCTGGGAAGAAACCAGACGGTTCTCTCTTTTTCTTTTTTTTGGTAAATTTGATTTTGAGTTTTTTTTTCAAGATTTCATGTTTGGGGCATATCTAATAAGCAATAACATACATATCCAGTTCTCACAAGTTTTCCAAACACTGCTTTCAAGTACTCCATTTGTTCAAAAGATTGGCAAATATACTCTCTCCCCATCTAGTATACTTTTAGACTACTGTATCTGTACCAGTGGATTACCTATACCAGTAGGATCCCAAACTAGTCCAAGAATATAGACCTTATGATTCTAGTCATTCTGTCACATAGCAGCTGCTACCAGACAGGTAGTCAGTCAGCACCCAAAAGGTAATGAGCCTCATCCCTGCTATAATCCTAGTAATAGAAACCCTTCACAGCGGAACATTTTTCACTAAGCTAAATATAGGTTCACATAAATAACTGAAATATGAGATATTCTTCCAAAATTGCTGTTGCCCCTCCAGTGATCAAATTAATTTGAAATTTCAAAAATCATATTTGAAGAGACAACAAAGCACAAAAAACCTTAGAATACACATGATGAAAAAAAGGCATGCCCACACACACGAGCATGCCTGCATGTCCATATGCATAGATGAGAAGATTATAAAATATAGAGGAAAAAATATCACTTACATATAGGAACAAGCATGGGCAATTCTATCAACAATTCACTGATATCTGGAACAATTGGACTATGACCCCCAGGAACTTCTTGTTCAGTAAGATCATCAGGAACAGGGGTTTTGGTTTTTATCTGCAAAATACCAAAAGACGTCTTGAAAAATGTTGCACAATAAAGATGCTACATAATAGTCTTAGTGTATGCACTCATGCGAGCTTGGGTGCATGTCAAGAGGTCATATGCCATACCACAGCATATTCCAGATTCAAGCATCTCTCCAGAAGATGGTATCTCTTTCTTATAAACTCAACAATTCTTCTCTGGTTCTCCCTGTACTGGGACAAGCTCGTTGGGTTCACCTGGCCTTCCTGTGTGCTTTCCAGATTTCCCTGGAAAAGGAGTATACATAAAAAATATGTAATGGCTCACAACCTTTAGAATTTTGGCAGGAAAAAAAAAGCGTGCACACACTAACAATTGCCTCATTATTTGACTGAGCACCAATCAATTCATTAGCAGAAGGAAGATGCAGCTCTTGTCGTGCAGCCTCAAAAAGCCCGTTCTCTCTGTCATCTGATATATATTGCCATCTTGCATACCCATGCCTAATGAAGGGAAAACAGATGTCAATACCTTAAGATGGTAACTTTGAGCACTAATTATGCTACAATGTAATAATAGAAACAAGAAACCAGATAAATAATGCATTTGTTGTGAGGAAAACAGATGCAGCAGTATTAATATATAAAAGAAATCAGTTAAACTAAAGGCATATCCTTCACGGTCATAAATTCCTACTTTAATGTTTAAATCAGGAAAAAAAAGATAAATTCCTACAAGATTTCTAATTAACTGAGAGGAAAGGAAGATTGATGAAACTAGGATTCATGCCCAGAAGAGGATGATCTATATCTGCCGTTTGATCAATAGGGGCAGTGATGCCTCAGCCCATTAGTATATTTCAAGCTGGGAAAGAAATTGTGTAGAAGTAAATTGTATACATCTTTTACAGAAATATGTAACTATCAATGGGTACAGAAATAGAAATTACGTACTCCCTCTGCTGCCAAATAAATGTCATTTTAGACATGGACAAGATCTCCAACAAGAATCTTTCAATTTTTAGTAATATATTAGTAAAATATTAAAAAAAATGTATTGTTATGGATACTTCCGAGACAGATCTACAAATATTTTTTTAGGTGGTCAATCTCAGTACTTTTGTGTATGTTAGCGGTCAAAGTTTGAAAATTTTTACACGCATTATAAAACGAGTTTATTTGGTAACGAAGGGAGTACAAAGTAAAGCATAGTTATCACTGATTCACTCATATCAGACAGGTGGTTCAACCGGAAAAGAGGGACCAGAGCCTCGATCCGGTCAATGCTATTGGATCGTTTATGTAAAATCAGCCCTTATTGAACCAGTTAAAACCACGTTGGATCAGCAGGTTTCAGTGTGAACCAATTAGGCTGGCCTGGTTGGACCCAAAACTTGTTTTCGTGTTGCAGCAGAAATTACACCAAAAAAATCACC
This sequence comes from Dendrocalamus latiflorus, assembly GCA_017311315.1. Lineage (NCBI taxonomy): Eukaryota > Viridiplantae > Streptophyta > Magnoliopsida > Poales > Poaceae > Dendrocalamus > Dendrocalamus latiflorus. The sequence goes on from CM029659.1 coordinate 4,257,747, forward strand.
CACTAAGCTTCGAGCTTGGAAATAGGAAGGACAAAGCATTGAAGCTAGGCACACACAAAGTATACCAAAATATACTCATCAAAATTAGAGTTCTTTTATGGTATTTGTCTTGTTCGAACGTTGAGAATTAAAATGGTCTTGTTCTAACGTTGAGAATTAAAATGGTATGTCCATATCTGCATTTTTTACTTGTACTATATACTAAAAATATTTAAATAAAACATGCAGTCCAATCGGTGACCTGAGACCTCGGTTGAGTCGATGGCCAGGCCGCATCTGATAACACTGAAGCAAAGTCTAACCATATTGCTATAGAATTAATCCAGATGGAAAACTTGTTCTGGCCACTTGGCTATTACATGAAACAAATGGATAATTTAACAATGCTTATTGTAGCAAACTGAACATATCAAATAGGTGCATACTTTATTAATGCTTTTAGTAACAGTAGATCATGTTCCCCTTTCCATAATCTTCCACCAGATAAGCTGGGAAATTCATATAGCAAGTAGTTGGGAAAGAGTTTTGTAATTTTTCCTTGTTCCATGGCAGCCACCTGGAGCCACAAAAACAGGACAATGTCAAACAATAGAAACATTATCTTATTGATAATAGAATCATACATTGCAGTAATATTATCATATATAATTCTATAAGGACTAGGGATATCATACAACAAATTGGCTTCAAAATTTTAATTAAGAACAGTCCCACTTCAAAAATACATATAAGGTAAAATACTGAAATTCAATTCAACATATATTGCAACTGTACCTAAGAACAGGTTTTGGAAACCTGGAAGCGGGCCCAAAACCAGAGGGGGCTGGTTCCAGTTTCTCAGCGGAAACTGGATTTGTTACTCTCTTTTTTTTGAAAATTTTGAAATTTCGATTTTGCAGATTTGAAGTTAAGATATAAACTAGATGAAATTATAAGCCTTATGGTATGGAAGATGAATTTAGAAAAAAGGTTTAAGGGGGGTGAACCAGATGAACCAGAACAACAAGTGTCTAATGCAACCTAAACAACAGTGTGAACATATAACAAATTAACAATGCAGTACTATATTTGACATTGCCAATAAGTAGAGGGCATCAATGTTTTAAACCCAACAGTTCCTGTTGTATTTAGATTGACACAATATGACAATATCTAAAATTATGTTATGTCCTGTTTCAAAACATATGTGCATCAGATAACAATCGACTTAATGAGACTTATTAAACACAAAAACATACATCATGTTTCAGCTACCATAATTTTGCATGTTATTTTTTTCCCATGACCTCTTCAGTAATGTAACACTCCACATCAAGGTTCCCAAAACCGGTACCGGCCTAAATCCCGGCTGGAGGCCGGTACCGGTTCCTGGCCGGTAACCGGAAAAACCGGGGAAAACCCGGTCAAATTTTGAATTTTAAAATTTGAATTTGAAACCGGTAACCGGAAAAACCGGCCGGTTACCGCCCCAAAAAACCGGAAAACCCGCTAAAAAACCGGGAAACACAAGAAAAGGTTGAATTTCGGATGTTTCGAAGCATATTTAGCTCATACAATGGGTAATCTAATACAAAAAGGGTTTAAACCAACCTAGAAGATGCATTATGCAATCACAAAAGACTCACAAATATAAATGCACTTCGAAAAAACCCGGCCGGTTTTTTTCATCCCGCTCACCGCCGGGAAATCCGGTTACCGGCGGTTACCGGCCGGTAACCGCCGGTAATCCGATCCATGCTCCACATACTCTCAAATAGTCAATTTTTGGAAGTTAAACTGGAACAATAGAAGCGTGTGCCATCAGGTATAGCTGAGCACATGGTGGACAATATAGTAAACATGTACCTTCTCCTCCACAAGTGATATGTTGGCTAGCCTAACCAATGTGTCATCTGTACGCATTTCCTTTGGCACACCATCTGCATTTACGCATGCGGGGATTAAAAGTGTAGAAGAACAAATAGAAAGAAGAATAAATAAAAATAGTACTAAACTGCATTTACCTGCAAATTCTTTTGAGTCATTCATGTCCTCAACAAGATGGACCATGACAAGTTCAGCATATCTGCAAGAACCAAGAAGAATAGGTGTAAGAGGTGCCTACAGTTAATATATGTTTATACAAGGTTTTTTCTTGTAACAGAGCTTGCAGAGGGCGGAACATGAAATTCGGACTCCAAGCATAGAAAAGTAACCATCGATTGCACTGTTGGAGGTCCATTCCATAGGAACATTAGACCAAACAAACATTAGATAATTCCCTCATTTTGATATGCTCAAATGTAATAAAAACTGTTAAAATTATTTATATTTTCTAGTGCCGACATAATTACAAACAAAACCAACACAGCTTTACATAATGCTCCAGAATCCCAACACTAAAAGTAAGTAGAATAAGTCCACAACATGCACGATGGCCTCGAAGTGAATAGCACACATACTTCAGCTTCAACCAATCATAGAAATTAATGTTTCAAGGCTTAAGTTGGCATATCCAATGATTTTGTTATCATGCAGACAGCCGAAGATAAATCCATAAACAGTAGGTCAATACACCCAAGGTTCCAAAATCCGGAACCGGAAGAAATCCCGGTCGGCGGCCGGTAACGGTAATCGGGCAGTTACCGGAAAAATCGGTAAAAAACCGGTCTCAATTTGAAAATCAAAATTTGAATTTTGATATGTTTTAAAACCGGTAACCGGAAAAACCGGCCAGTAATCGGAAAAAACCGGCCAAAATTCGAAAATCAAAAATTGATACTGGCCGGTTTTTTCGGTTACCGGTCTCCACCGGTAAAAACGGTAACCAGCGGTTACCGGCTAGTAACCGCCGGGATTTTGAACCCTGAATATACCAAATGACAGGACATTCTTTACGGTTTTCATAATAGCTTAATTTGTCTCACTGAATCCTAATTAACAACTATAAAAGGGCATTTATATAACAGAAATTTAGTCCGACTTATGCCAATGAGAGTCCTTGTTATATTTTGGCACCTGAATCAATACATCTATGATTAAATAATATGGAGAGAACGTTAGGCATACCTCTGAATTTCTTCAACACTTTTCCCCTTCAATCGAGGAACATACTCTTTCCAATCATAGTTCTGAAAACCATACCTGCAAAGTTGAGTGGAGGAGATTACTGGCCATAAAAGACAACATGCCATGCATTCATGTTCGTTTAATAGTATTACTGCAGAGAATGTAACGTATAACAATGTTCTCACTTCTCAGGGCACGAACGAGGGTGCTCAATCTGGACCAAAAAAAACTTATTTTGGGAACAGGATATCTGTTAGAGCACACAAGCAAATAATACGAGAAAAGCATACCAATGCAAATTAACTATACTAGTAGCACTAAAAGAAGATTTTTCCAATGCCATTGTCAAAATAAGAACCCTATAAATGAAAAGATGTGCACGAGACACGAAAAAATAAAAAAAAAATTACTATGTGCGCTCTGCTCTATCAGTCTTATCCAAATAAAATCCTCACATAAATTGTAGTTCAGTTCTCTTGCCAATAAGGTAGGTTTTGAGTGAAATCAGTAGATTTAGTTTAGCTAAAAGGGGGATTTGGGACTGTTCAAGTTTGACGATAGAGCAGTCTATCTAAACAACATCCTCAATTCCTCATATAAGATATAATTCTCGGTACTCCCACCCAGAGAGCATGTTTTGATGGAAAACAGTTGATTTAGTTTAGCTGCCCAGAGCATGGTTGTCACGGCGAAGTCGGCGACCACGGCGAGCAAGGGGCACCTGGACGCCTAGGCGACGTCCAGGCGACGCCGCGGCGACGCCATACGAGTGCCATGTTCTGTTGTCTTCTGTGGCTGTTGTGTATATGGCCACAACGCAACATACCTCTCTCCCTCTCGCCGCATAAAAGTGGTCCCACTCCCGTCTCAGTCTCGACTCAATACTCCCCTCCTGTCTCGACTCCCGACTTCCTCTCGCTCGGTCTCTCCCATGCCGACTGCTCTCCCCGCCGCCGCCTCCGCCGTCCGACGCATCCTCTCTCCGTCGCCGCCTCCCCCGTCCGCCGAATCCTCTCCCCGGCGCCTTCTCCCCTCGCCTCCTCCCCCACCGCCTCCAGCTCCCCGCGCCGGATCTCCTAACCCTAGCCGCCGCCAGCCAGTCCGCCGCCTCCCCCGTCCGCCGCATCCTCCGCGCCCAAGCTCTCCCCGCCGCCTCCCCTCCCCGCGCCCGAGCTTTCCCCGCCGCCTCCCCACCCCGCGCCGCTGGAGATCGACGCCGGCGGCGGAAGCAAGCTGGAGATCGACGCCGGCGGCGGGAGCAGGCCGAAGATCGGCATCAACAGCGGGACAAGGCGAGGCGACCAGCCTCGGCGTCCCCCTCCGGCCGCCGGGACGACTTGGCGTCGCCTAGGCGACGTCGTGACAACCATGGCCCAGAGCATTCCAATTGAACAATAGAAGGGGGATTTCGGACTGTCCAAGTTTGACGAGCATGTTACCTCAAGCAATGCGATGCTTAGTGGCTTACAGTTATGCAGATATGAGGTAAAGTGGCAAGTTCTCCTTAAACTAAAGGACAGCAAAAATTTTAAGTAGATATTTCTTCCAACTAACCTCATGAGTGTTTGTAGGAATTGTGTTCGTTGAACTTGGTTGAATCCAAAAACTCTTAAAGCGCGCCCTTCACCCTCCATCAAAGGAAGTGACTCAACATTACCTAGTGAAGATGTATTGGCAAGGTGAATAAAATGCATAATATTCATCACGTAGCAACAATACATCATAAGACAGATGTACTCTATAAATTTATTACGTGATTTTTTCTTAGAATATTGGCCCCTCTTCCCAGAAATATTTCCTTGTAAAGTTGTGTCATTATCTGACACATCATCATCATAGGAGTAATCCTCATCTTCAGAACTTAACTCATGCAGGCCAGTAATGTCATCCTCATCAGCAGCAGCCATCTACACATGATGCAGGATCAGAAACAAGGCTCATTAGTCTTGTTCATTATTGAAAAAAGCATATGCTCACTCTAAAGTTTAAACTGATTTAAACTAGCACTACCTTGGTAAACAAAACATACCAGTACATTCAACCAGGAATAGAAAACCCGGAACCGGAGGGAAACCCGGCCGGCGGGCGGTTACCAGAAAAGCCGGGGGAAAAACCGAATGAAATTCGTGAATCAAATTTTGAATTTGGATGGTTTGAAAACCGGTATAAGGAAAAACCGCTTAAAAACCAGAAAAACCGCTAAAAACGGAAAAACCGCTAAAACCAGAAAACCTAAGTTGGGAGTACAATAATTAATGCATATTTAGTTCATACAATATTTAATCTAGCACAAAAAAGACCTAAACCAACCTAGAAAGTGCATTGTGCAATCATAAATTTAAATTCACACCGGGAAAATTTCGGCCGTTTTTTAAATCCCGGTACCCACTGGTTTTCCTGGTTACCGGGCGGTAACTGCCTGCTTTTCTATCCCTGCATTCAACTATAGCTTGACTAGTTTCGACTTTGGATATAGAGACTCAGAAACTACGCAATTACACCAAGAAAGATCTAATGTAGAACACGTTGAACCCCTTTTCGTGAAACACTAATATCGTTTCATTCAAAACGTCTAACATAATTCACACATTTCTCAAAATGAACACACAATAAATTAAGAAAAATCAGAAGGAAATTAGGATATTATGGGCGAAAAGGGTTAGTTCTATTCCACCATCACAGTGAAGGGGCAGGTGGAGAGATGAATACAGAAAAATTGGAACTTGTGTATGTGCATTGCATCAATGTATATTCACATATCCATTACTTCAGAATGGACCAATAATATCCCAACAGAATTATAATGGACGGGTTGCTATTTGCTAATATGTGGACCAGAAATATCACAGTAAATGGACTTGTGTATGAGCATTTGGCCAACCCATTAAATCATCTCAAAACTTGAACTTTATTACTGTTTGTGGTGCTTGATATGGTATTTACGTCGCTAAGAGAAATTCGTAGTTTGTGAGGAGCAACAAATAAAAAAATCCTCGGTGGTTCCAGGTGAAAGCATCTAGGCCCCTAAAAATGATTTTGGTAATTAATGAATTTATGTTAATATGGGACTAACGTGTTTAATGAATGTTTAAAGGTTAAGTCCATAAGTGGTTGACAAGATGCAAACTAAGAATCAATGTGAAGACCAAAAATGGCTCAAGACAAAGATATACTTAGAATAGGATCCCTTTGTACTTTTACCGATCTTAGAAGAAAAGGTGGAAAACCGGATTATAGGCTAAATATCGTATCATAAAGAGGGATCATGGCAATTAGTTTGATAGCAAAATTATTGTGCCATTGGGATCAAACTAGAATCATGCATTCATTAAAAATCTGATTTAATAGCCAAATCTGTGCTGTCTGGAAGAGCAGAAGTACCGCAGTTTTTATCGTCGAAACTACCGCAGAGCGGAAGTTCCGCAGTTAAAAACGGTACTTCCGGCGCCAGGAAGCTCCGAATTTTGAGCGGAGCCTTTTTTTTCCAGAGAGCACCCTCTGAGTGAGTTTTTAGTTTTGCGGGATCGGAAGTACCGATGGTTTAACGCCGGAACTACCGTTGGAAGCGGTAGTTCCGCTGTATAGAGCGGTGCTTCCGGAGTCCAGAAACTCCGGAGGCAAGGGCGGAACCTTTTTTCCAGAGAGCGCCGAGTTTTGGTTCCGGCCCAAGCGGTAGTACCGCGCCGACTTTCTGGAACTACCGCAGAGCGGAAGTACTGGATTTTATAACGGTGGTAGTATCGCGCCGACTTTCAAACGGCTAGTTCAGAGCCTCTGACATAGCCGTTCTGCCGCGCCAAAGCCGGAGCGGAACTACTGTCCATTGGCCTGCGGTAGTTCCGCTCGCCCTGATTTTTCTGGAATTTGTTTCAAACGGCTAGTTTTGGTTGGTGGGGGTATAAATATCCGTACCATTGCTCAAGGACAGATGTTAGAGACTATTGAACATCCTTGAGCATTGAGCATTCATTCCACACATCTTTTCTCCATGTTCATTTAATTGAGGTGGTTGGAGCAAAAGTGCATGTGCATTCAATAGTTGATCCATTTGGCACTTGTTTGCAATCAAGTAAAGCCCTTGGTTTATTACTCTTGGTGCTTGCAGGCACCTGGACGATTGGGTGGAGGTTGATCAGTGATCTTCTCAAGAAACTTGTGAGAAGGCCCGGTGTTCTTGTGAAGGTTGGAGCTCACCTACCCGGAGCGGGGAAGAGCTACCACTAGTGGATTCGAGGTACTTCGGCTTAATTCGTGGAGCTGGTCCAATTCGTTTGGGCTAACCTCAATGTGGATTAGGGGAAACCGACAAGTTTCCAAACACCAAGGTAAAACATCGATTACGTTTATTTCTCATACTTTCTTCTAGCTCTTACTTGTTAGTATTATTGTGATCATTTGCTTGACATAAAGCTAGTGTTGATACTCTCTTGATTAGAATTGTATATGTTTTAAGTGCTTCACATTCTTGCTAAATTGAATTTGTAGATGATTACTTAAAAGATAAGAAAATTTAAAAAACCTCCTATTCAGCCCCTCTAGCCGGTTATCCTTGATCCTACACCAGGTCTGGGAAGCAAATCACCACCTACCATGCTATGGAGAAAAAATGCAGAATTGCAGATGGTATCAATAGGTTGGACTGTTGGAGAGAGAGAGAGCACTACAAATAGTTTACAGATGTAATTGCAATCACAACTTTTCTACATGGCATTTTGCTTAAATAGATGTAAGTATGTACCACCACCTATTATTCAACTATTTTTTTCCAAAATAGATGTAGGCTTTCTATAAGTTGAATTTTCCCTTAATAAAATTACATCTGTTGTTGATTCTCAAAATCAAGAATGCAAATCAAAAGAAAAGGAAAAGGAAAAAGGTTAATAAGGATAACATATAGAAATGATTACCTGTTTGCGGCTTCTTTTTCCTTTTCCCATAGTAGTATGTTCTTCAATTTTTTGAACATCATATCTGTCCTTCAATAATTCATCCCAATAGTTTGCTCTGTCAGAGTTTGCGGCTTCAGCTGCAGCCTTTCTGCGTGCCTCCTCTTTTGCTGCTAAAGCCTTTGCCTCATCTATGTATTCAAAGTTTGCAACCTGGAGTAACACGAGAAATCAAAACTGAGTGTTGCTTAGTACAACATGCCCCTAAAAAAAGAACACAGACAAATAAATGTCATGCAATATACAGTTGTATTATGTGGCACACAATAAATGAAACAAAAATTGTATTAACCTACAAATAGCATACCACATTTGGCATGAAAGAATGAACACGCCAGCAAATGAAGCAATGGGATGAGATGACAAAACCAGTGTGCACATTATTGGCAGAATGCTTTTGCCAGAACTACCCAAATGTATATAGGTGCAATGGAAAAACTAACTAACAAGCTGATATAATGCTGGTATATTTCATAATGGAGTGACAACCACAAAATCTATTGACTTAATATAAACACGGGAGGTTAATCCAATTTATATGTGACCATTTTCGAGACTATTTCACCCTATTTGGTGATAATTCAATTCATTTGTGAACACACGCGATGCATACATAAGCAGTCTCTTATCTCTCTTTATCTCAGTCACCAACAAACAACACATAGGTGAAGATATGATATTATGAACAAGAAACAACTTTAGCCATGAAATTCTGCAACTTGGTTAGGTGAATAATAATACAGTAAGATGGAATTCATGACATGGACACACGGTAGTCAGATCTCATTACCTCATTAAAAACATATTAGTGCGAAATAGATATGATGTGCCCTTATCCAATAACGTGTGCACATAAATGTGTACCAAATAAAGAGCAAGTGCTAGAGATCACAGCAAATAATTTCAATTGGATAATTAAAACTAAGAAGCTCCTCAGGCATTATACATGTGATGAAATAAGGCTTCAGTACCTTGAATCCTTTTAGAAATTCATCATCTTCTTCATCTTCCAAAGATTCTTCCCCATCAACTTGGTCACGATCCAATAACCTGTGAGGTCAGTGCATAAAATAAAATAAAATTGTGCCATCCAGCGCAAAGCACTCTTTACTGTATAAAGCTGTGCAAAGTAACGCTAAAAATTGGAGAAAAAGGTAGAGATAATGTAATTTATTCTACAACATAGGCAGAATTCATACTTTATATTATTCTAAGGAGAAGAGAATATGGAAATTCAGAAGAAAATGAGATTAAATAAATAATTATTTTGCTGAATTTCCACTGGTGTATTGGATGATTTAGCGAAAATGAGATTAAATAAGTGATTATTTTGCTGAATTTCTACTGGTGTATTGGATGATTTAGAGTACTCCCTCCATTCTTTTTTAGATGTCCTTTTACAATGCGTGCTGTCAAACTATTAAAACTTTGACTACTAATATACAGAAATTTATTTAAAGTTCACTTGAAAATGATATTATTAGGTTTGTTGTGAAAAATATTTTTGTACCATTTTATAATTTTTACTAGCAAATAATTAGAAAAAAAATCAAAAGTGGTCAATGGTGTGGATTGGAGGCTGTGTCAATGTCCAAAACGGTAAGTAAAAAAGAATAGAGGTAGTATGAACCAGGATTCAAAAACCTGGTGGTTACCGGTTTTACCGGTGAGGACCGGTAACCAAAAAAACCGGCCAAATTCAAATTGTGTTTTTTGAAATTTTTTTCCCGGTTTTCCGGTTACCAGATGGTTTTTACGGTTACCAGTTTCAAAACAGGCCAAAAATTAAATTTTGATTTTCGAAGTTTGGCCAGATTTCCGGTTACCAGCCGGTTACCGTTACCGGCCGCCGAGCGGGTTTTCTCCTGATTCTGAGATTTGTATCTTTGGTATGAATTTTGGCCAGATTTTCAAACATATTGAACAATATCTCCAGTATAATTTTCCCCAAATTTTCAAACTTTTTAAGTACTTTAAAAAAATCTCCTATGATAAACCTTAGTTCATTAGGGTAACTACCGTAGGGAGGGGTGGGGACAGCACGGCTGAAGGGGATTAAGAGTTTTAGAGAAGGATAGGCAAACTGGGAGGAAGAACCTTGGAGAGAGACTAGATTAATTCATTGTTCTTATTGCTTAATTGATAATGGAAACATGTTATCCCTTTTACTGTGATGACTTTACTTGACCCGTACGACTCTTTATCACTAACAATCCAATCTAATAATAACTTGCCTAACTAATAGATAAGATACCAAACACCTAATAGATAGATTCCTAAATAACAAATCTTTACTAATACTTGCGGGCTGTCAACAGTACCAGAGGATACCGTAGCACGTGGACAGTATCCTGTTTGCGGCCCATGCCACCTTCATACCGTAAGGGCAATGTGCACTTCTCCCAAGATGAAATAAAGAAAGTGTGTACCTGTCTATTGCAGCATCGTCATAATGGATTTGGCGAGATTTTCCAGCTTCATTCTCATCATCAAAAAGTTCCTTTGACCCATACCGTATAATATCATCTAACTCCTCCTAAAAAGGAACACAGATTTATGCTTCTTACTTACCACTCAAAATTAGCTATAACAAGGAATCACAAGTGGGGAAATAATGGATTTGGTAACTACTAGACTAGGATCCATCAATTAACACTGCAGAAAGAAACTAGAAGTCCACCATGATCACCCACATTAGATATCGTATCATCTGAGCAAAATGCATCGGCAAGGATTTCGAAACAAAAAACTATTGGAAATTCTACAATTAGCATTAAGTAATAAGCATAGCAAAACAAACTTAACACAGCTTAAAACCAAATTTAAATAAAAAAAAAAAGCATACGCCATAAGCCATAGCATGGCAAAACAAACTTAACTACCATACTTTATTGCTAAAGGACCAACAGAAGCTAATTGTTAGCATAAAATATTATTCATCTCAAGAGAAACTATATCTATATGAGCTTAATAACCATCAACTGCAGAACCAGATGTCAAAGTTTGTAAGCCCAGTAAAATGTAACATAAAGCAACTATTGTGATAGTTCCGGATGTTGCATACACCACAAAAGTAAAATTGACTTTGCTTCTGCATTTGAGTTCATGTCATATCAGTAACAGAAGGTAACATGCAATTAGTCAACTTTTGAAATCATTAAAACGGCAATCCCCACAATTACCTGATTGACATTATTAGCCTTTGTGAGTCGACCAACAACTAAGTGCTCCAATATCATCTTTTTCTTCGTAAGTTGCATCATTCGCTCCTCGATTGTACCTCGACTAACAAGCCTATATATCATAACCTGCAGAGGAAAACATTGATAATAGTTAAGAACCAGCACAAAAAAATATCAAAAAAACATTTCAATAGAACAGAGCAGGTTAAGGTAAAATACCTTGCTAGTCTGTCCTAACCGATGAGCTCTTGCCATAGCTTGTAAATCCGCATGTGGGTTCCAATCACTGCGTGTAAATGGAAGAGATAGGTTAAAGAAAATTCAAAATATTGACTCTGTTTTGTTTAAACACAGAGATTGTTTCACCTGTCATAGATAACAACAGTATCAGCAGTTGCCAAATTTATACCCAGACCACCAGCTCTGGTGGAAAGAAGAAAGCAAAACCTAGTAGAATTCTTAGCATTGAAGCGATCTATTCTTATCTGCCTTTCAGCGCCACCTATCTTGCCATCAATACGCTCATAGCTCCATTTCTAAAACATGTGGCATTCAAAATATGGTGCATGAGATACACTACCCGCATAGTTAACAAAAATTACCATGGGAAGATAGTTTAATACCCTGTAACTTAAATAATCCTCCAGCAAGTCCAACATATGCTGGAATTGTGAATAAATAAGAACTCTATGACCCTGCTCTTTCAGTTTCACTATCATCTTGTCCAGCAGCTGCATCTTTCCAGAAGAATCTAAAAGCCTCCTATAAAATCAAGGAAACCAAAGCAATGGTAATGCTAAATGAAAGAAACAAAGAATGCAAACTTACAATTAATAGATTTACTCGGCCATGGAAGATGACTAAACTCAAATCGCTTAATCTAGTAGGAATAATAAAAAAGGAACCTCATGATATAAATAGCATCATATAAGCATTCTAGCAGATGGATCCAGAGGTTTTATACTTTTTACTCTACCTAAAAAATTAGATGTTTATTGCAGCCAAACCAGAACCTAAACAATTGGCAATAAGGTTGCTTACATTTTTCACTAGCATATTTTTTTAACAGCGTGCAATGAAAAGATAATAGTGTTAGATATATGTATAGATGAAAAGATAATAGTGTTAGATATATGTATAGTCTAGTGGTCTCTTTGCATATTACACATGGATATATATTGGCATGTTGGGCCCTTTGGTAATACAAGGCCTCATTCTTACATGGTATCAGAGCAGGGTTAGGGTTTGGGTTTGGCCGGTCGCCGCCGTCGGACCGCCCTCTCCCTCTCTCTCCTCACTTCTCCCGCTTGCCCATGTCCCCGAGCTAGCCTCCAGCCCGCCACCGCCGGCTCCTCCCTTCGAGTAGCGCCGAATCCGGCCAAACCTGGCCGCCGCCGCCTGCGTGCACCTGCTCCTGGCGCCGCCCGCGTGTGCCCGCACTGGCACTCGTGCCCGCCCGCGCCGCTCCTCGACGACGGTGCCTCCCACGCCGACGCACGTCCACACCGGCTACCGCCCGCCGGCCGACATCGCCTGCTCTGACCAGCCTTGGCCGGCTCCCACCCCAGGCCATCTCCAACGCCCCGGCCAGCTCCAGCCCAGGATACCACCACCCCAGCCAGCCACCGAAAAAAAGAAAAAAGAAAAGGAAAGGATCCGATCTGCTACAGATGGCAACCATTGGCAGCTCCTTCGCCATCCAGCTCCCCGCTGTTCGTTTTGACAGTACGAACTTCAGGGAGTGAGCGGTTCGCCTAAAGATTCTCCTCAACAGCCAGCGTCTGTGGGATCATCTCACTAGCAAGCACCCCTGCCCGCCTCGTCCCTGCTGATATGGATCAAGCGGCTCAGGACAAGGCCAATGCTGCATTGGAGGAGGCCCTGGAGCTCTATCAGTCTTACCCTGCATGCCTACTAGCGGTGGTAGGAGGCTGAGGCTCGTTCTGCTTCCATCCTGGTAGGTAGCATGACGGTAACTATCTCCATGGATGTGGCGGAGCTGCCGACGACACAGCTTATGTGGGAGCGCCTTTGACTTTTCCTTACTCTCCACCTACTTCCACTACTGCTTCACCTCATCCACCTCCTTCATATCCCTCTCCTCCAACTGCTCCTCTTTCACCTCCGTCGGAGGATCCTTCCCACTCTTGTTGAGGTTTCACCTTTTTCTCTGCACTACTCTCGTCCTCGGCCTCCTCCCTCTCCAGTTGGCTGTCCCTCCTTGCTGGACCTTGTTCCCGGTTCTTCTCAGTCCTTATCGGGTCCTGCTCCACCCTCTCCTCCCAGATACGATCTTCATGACCGCCACTCCGTTAGACAGCCTAAGCGCTATGGCTTTGCAGCCGCTGCCTCTTCTGAGCCTCTGACTTATCGCGAAGCTGCTGCTCACCCTGAGTGGCAGCTCATGTCTAAGAAGATTGACGCCTTGGAGCGTACTGGCACTTGGGATCTTGTACCCTTACCCGCACATGTCACTCCCATCATGTGCAAGTGGGTATACAAGATCAAGACCCGCTCGGATGGTTCCCTTGAGCACTATAAGGCTCGTCTTGTGGCGCGTGGTTTTCAGCAGGAGCATGGCCGTGATTACGATGAGACCTTTGCTCCTGTCGCTCACATGACTACCGTTCGTACTCTCTTTGTTGTTGCCTCTGTTCGACAGTGGCCCATCTCTCAGTTAGACGTCAAGAATGCCTCTCAATGGCGAGCTGCGTGAGGTCTACATGCAGCCGCCCCCTGGGTATTCTATCCCTGATGGTACGTCTATCGCCTTCGTCGTTCTCTCCATGGGTTAAAACAAGCCCCTCGTGCTTGGTTTGCCCGGTTCTCTGTCATCACTGCAGCCAGCTTTTCCGCCAATGATCACGACCCTGCTCTTTTTGTTCACACCTCTCCTCGGGGTCAGACACTCCTCCTAATGTCGATGATATGATCATCACTGGTGATGACTCTCAGTACATTGCCTTTATGGAGTGTCTCCGTGAGTGGTTCTTAATGTCTGATTTGGGTCTTCTTCATTATTTTCTTGGGATTGAAATCACTTCTACGCCTAAGGGCTATTATTTCTCCCAAGAGCGTTACATTCAAGATATCCTTACTCGCGCTTGTCTCACTGATCAACGTGTGGTGGATACTCCTATGGAGCTTGGTGCTCACCTTCGGCCTACCGATGGCGAGCCTCTTGAGGATCCCACTCGCTACCACCATCTTATTGGGAGCCTTGTCTACCTTGGTATCACTCGTCCTGACATCTCTCATCCAGTTCACATCTTGAGTCAGTTCGTCTCTGCTCCTACTCAGCTCCACTACAATCACTTGCTTCGTGTTCTGCGATATCTTCACGGAACCATCACTCATCGCCTTTTCTTTCCTTGCTCCAGTCCTTTGCAGCTTCAGGCATAATCTGATGCAATCTGGGCTAGTGATCTTTCTTATCGCCGGTCTCTTTCTGCCTATTGTGGTTTCCTTGGTTCTTCCTTGATTGCCTGGAAGACCAAGAAGCAGACTGTTGTTTCCCGTTCGAGCGCCAAGGCTGAGTTGAGAGCCATGGCATCGTTGACAGCTGAGATCACCTGACTTCGGTGGCTATTTAAGGATTTCGGCGTTTCCACTACTGCACCAATTCCTCTCTTATCAGATAGTACTGGCGCGATCAGCATTGCTTGAAATCCTATGAAGCATGAGCTCACTAAGCACATTGGAGTGGATGCTTCATACATACGATTGCAGGTGGAAGACAAAGTTATTGATCTTCAGTATGTGCCCTCAGAGTTTCAGTTAGCAGATTTCTTCACCAAGTCACAAACTAGAGCTCAGCATCAGTTCTAACTCTCCAAACTCAGTGTTGTTGATCCACCATGAGTTTCGAGGGGGTGGTTAGATACGTTTATAGTCTAGGGGTTTCTTTGCATATTGCACATGGATATATATTGGCCTGTTGGACTCTTTGGTAATACAAGGCCTCATTCTTACAAATAATATTCCTTCCAATCACAAAAACATGTTTTGACATACGTGCAGTCAAACTTTCAAAACTTTGACTATTGATATCTTTTTAAATATTTATATTGGATATATGAAAATCATGTATAGATTTGTCTTGAAAAGTACTTTCGTAATTTATAATTTATTGTGTTTTATAAATATATTACGAAAGACACTAGTGGTTAAAGTGGCATTTTGGGGATCATGTCGATATCCAAAACGACATATATGTGTGATTGGATGGAGTACAATACATTGGAAGACAGAAGACTCCAATATAACTTGTGCTTTTTAAGGCATATGCTATGAAAATATTAGGGTAAGTGATATTGGAAAACTCCAATATCTCTCTATCTGTATGTTTCTGAAAGTACAAAAAAAACTGCATCAAAAGGTCATAGTTTCTGGTTACACACCAGCAAGTGCATTTTGTAAAAGATCAACAGACAACAGCAAAGCACAAGAAGTGAACCCAGAAGAGTGCAAAACTAATGGAAACCAGTATGAAACTACTCAGGCCAAACAGCTAAGAGAAATTATTAAAGAAACATAAACAAGAAAAATAGCAGACTTCCAACAAGCAAACAATTGGAGCACCTTAAACCTTCTTCTGGATTGGCAGGTTCAGTATCAGGTTCATCCGTCATGAATCCATGGCAACAAAGTTTGCGTAGCTCCATTACAACATTTATAAGGGAAACCTGGAATCAGACAATAAAGAATTGTCAATCCAGAAGACCAGAACAGGCCGATACAAATCACAACATGAAAATTAAAACAAAACTATTACTTGTCCACCACTACGACGAGATAACACTTCATAATTCTTGGTGAGAATTGCCTTGTAGTACTCTTTCTGTTTGCTCGTCAACTCAACTCGTAAAATCAGCTCCTTTTTTGGAGGAAGTTCTTTCATAACATCTTTCTTGAATCCTGTTTGTACCACATAGACAACAAAGTCGAAATTATTCCAGATTATCTTAAAAGAATAATAGCATCTCTCGGCAGCTTTACTTTTGAGTTTAGCACCAATCCTACTCAGAATATACTGCACAACAACTTACATTTGTCAAAGCATATATGCTCATATGCTCCACAGTAACAGGGAGTGGAAGAACAACCATGGTGCATCAATATGCATTTTATACACCAATAGATGTAAATATGTAATCAAGATTTACTTACTTCTATAGTTCTTTTATTTGTCATTACTAATGACTCGCTATTATCATTTTTGTAAGATCATCGTGCATATAACATGAATATGCAAATAACATTATGTACTTACGTAATATGCATATTACATAAGAATAGTGAATATGTGCAAAGCTTATCTGAAATTTAGGTAACATTGTGCAGAACCTTCTATGCCAAAGCAAACCAAACATGGTGACTCCAGAGTCCAGACATCACTGGCAATTCAGCTAAGTTGATCATGAACCACCAAAGAGGCTCAAACAAGGTTACTAATAATAAGTTCAAGATACTTTACAAATCATTCACTTGATATAAGCAGAACCATACTCCTAGCAGAAAGAAAAGTAGATTCATACTTCGAAGAAGGTGTGGCTTCAGCATTCCATGGAGCTTCTCAACTTTCTTATCTTGGTTTATATCCTTAAACTCCTCTTGGAGATCAGCTATACTCCCAAACTACAAACACAAGTGTCGAAACAATAGGCGAAAGAAGTATAGAACAAAGCATTTAATGCGACGGGAGATTGAAAGATTGGTCTATCAGCATATGCTAAAAGCTAGGAAATTGTCTATCATGGACCACAGTACAATCAAAACATTGTAAAAATAGGCCACAGAAGGAAGGCCTAATGATCTACAGTGTCTCATGAACTAAATAAAATACAATGTTAGCATGCGAGAAGCAGGAAACCTTACACTTTCACCCTCAAGGAAGTGCATAAGCATGAAAAGCTCGTCCAGGTTATTCTGGAAAAATGAAAATGTGACAGGAAATTAACTTTAAACGCATAAGACAAACTGACCAAAATCAACGAAACCAGTATAACAGAAGGAACAGCATACATTAAAAAATCAAGTGGAAAAAATGGCATGAGAAAATAAATTGAATGACTAATGAATCAACGAAACCCGTTCGCTATCCTTGCTTGTTTCTATTGCATTCTATCTCATCGTATCACATTCTGTTATTTATCTTTAGAATGAATGATACCATAATATTATGTGTGTATGCAAGTTAAGGTTTTATTTATATTTGAAATGAATGATACCAAAATATTATGTGCATATGCCAGCATAGGGTCAAGACTCCTCTGGTTCTTTTCAACATGCAAGGTTTCAGTGCTTAATTCTTATATTTGCAGATATCTGTGATGCATGCAGGCAAGGATACAAATCTCGGAACCGGGAGAAAACCCGTCCGGCAGCGGGTAACGGTAATCAGAAAAACCGGTCAAACTTCGAAAATCAAATTTTGAATTTTGGGCTGTTTTGAAACCGGTAACCGGAAAAAAGGAAAAAAACTGGTCAAAATTCAAAAATCAAAATTTGAATTTGGCCGGTTTTTTCGGTTACCGGTCCCCACCGGTAGAACCGGTAACCGGCGGTTACCGGCCAATAACCGACGGGTTTTTGAACCCTGCATGCAGGTATAGCATCACTAAATTGATATGTTCAGACAAGTACATTTTGCTTGTTCACACTTCACATAAGCATGTAGTTGTTTATCCGATAAATATCCTATTACGCTACTAAGCTCCTTAGATGTTCTACTACGGAAGATACAAAAACTCCTAAAAGTATCCATACTCTGGAATAAGCAAGTAATAATAACTGACCACAGATATTCAACAATTAGAACCTAAAGGTCCAAAACACTGCTGAAACCTCAAAAAAAAGGTAGGGATACTTCAAACATGCTACTAAGTACTAACCATATGCAACTTTACCAAGAAACATTTTTCCATATAGCTGAGGAATACAATAACGATGGTTTTAGCCAATAAATATAGAGCAGTAACCTGAACTGGGGTCCCCGTTAAGAGAACACGATGTTTAGTACGATAATCTTTAAGTTGGCCGAACAATTTAGAATCTTTATTCTTCAACCGATGCCCCTCATCCACAATCTGTGATGCAACATTGACAATTGAGGACAAGTTGGTGAAAACTTAACAGCAAAACAAATATCCTCCAGAAAATGAAGAATTGAAGAGGAAAGGGGAGGTGCCAAAATAGAAGTACCATGCATTCCCATTCTATATTTTTTAAAACAGCAGAGTCCATGTTAATCATCTCATACGATGTCAAAAGGACATCAAATTTTATTCTTGACTGCTTCTTTTCTTCATTAGATGGAGATGGTTTCTTTTTCTTAAGCTTCTTGGGTTTCTCTTTGGGGTAGTAAAATTCATACTTCCTAATAAGTTCACGAGAAGCTGCAGATCCAAAATACATTACCTGAAAACCGTAAGGAAAAAATTAAGTAGTGACGACTTAGCTCTCTATGGAATTATATACATAATGGATTTCGAATTAGTTTGACCCACATACAACATTCATTTGAGGTGCCCAAGTTGCAAATTCACGCTCCCAATTTCGCAATGTTGAGAGGGGTGCAACAACCAGATGAGGACCAAGCTTTTTTTCAAACAGAGAGGCCAAAAAGGCAATACTCTGTATCGTTTTCCCTGCATTTTTTTTTTTTTTTGCCATCATTTGTTCAAGATCCCAATAAAACAAGTGATCCAAAATCATCACTTACAATAAAAAAACCCTTACCAAGACCCATCTCATCAGCAAGGATGACACGTCTATTGTTAAACCATGAATAACGTAAGAAATTTAACCCTTCAAGCTGATAAGGATGTAGTGTGCCTTCAACAACCAGGAAAAAGCAATCAAAGAAAGAACATGGAGAAATATCTTATGAGATCTACAATCAACTAAAACTAAAATATTAATATCCAGGAATAATTCATGTTTAGTAGTAGCATACCACCAGAAAGAAACTTGGGGCTCTCCTCGAATGGATGAATCTCACGACTGACACTATTGCTCTTGTCAGTAGACTTCTTACGCCTGGACTGAATCTCATTGAAGCGTTCAATCTGAGGTTGGAACACCGAGATGTCGGACTCATTTTCCCAAGTGCATTCATCGTATGAAAGTTCCTTCCATTTCACATAGTGCTCCCGTTCACCAGTAGAGCTTTTTCTGTTCACAAAATATAAAAATAATGTCAGAAAATATCAAGATATCAGTCAGCCTTTGCTTAATGGAAATTGATGGATAAAGTGAGGAAGATAATAAGTAGACGTTTAGATGGGTAAGACCACCCTGAAATAGCACTATGAAGTAAAGTCAAAGGATGCTGTTATTTTCCATAAGAGTATCGTCATTTAATTCTGGACAATAACATGATAGATTATGGAATAAATTTCGTAGTATCTAATAACAACTTCATAACCGAGTAACCGGATGACTCTCAGGATAAATACTATAAATGGAGTATGCATTCACAGTAACATAATGAATAACTAGTTACCTAACAGAAAATTGCATGCATATGCTAATTCTCAAAAGAAAGGCTGGTGTGCCAGGTTATAAAATCACAATAACAACAAGAATAACTAGACATCATACAGAAAATCACATCCTATTGTTATCACCACCATACAAGGTAAAAATGATTAAGCTCATTTTTGTAGCTTTGTTCGTTGTCAGATTAACATCCATACCTGCTAGCAAGAATCCTGTCGACAGTTGTCCATTCAGGTCTAATTGCAGCACAGTCATCATCAGACTTATCCATCAAATCAAATTGCCTACGGAAGTTATTCAATCTAGTTTTCAACCGAGGGTGTATCTTCGCAACTTCTAAATATTCATCTTCTGAAACCCTGGTATCAAAGAGAGCCGATAATTAATAGAGGAAAAGCAATAAGCAGAACAATTTTTAAATTGAGCAGGTGACTACCAAGAGCAGTGAATGTGTGACAATCCTTTCCACTTTATAAGATATCGCTTGGCAGGTTTCTTCTTTGATCCAGACTCCGAAGAAGTAGTCTCTTCAGAAGCAGCATTTTGAGTTTCGCAATCTAATATCTTCTCCATCTCTGTCAGCGGGCTTACCTGACAACAGCAAACAAAGTGCTTAGGTATACAACAGTGTCAATCATACAGTGAAAGAAAAGTGCTTCAAGAGAGCAAAGACATACACATTCAGGACAGCTCCATTTTTCAGATGTGATATTTAGGCAGGGAACCAAACATTTCCGGTGAAATGCATATGTACATGTTGAACAAGATACTAGATTGTCATTTCCCCCACATTTCTGGCAACCATCTTCTTTCTGCATGCACAAATGAGTAAGGACAGAACAACAAATAAATACAGGACCCCAAAAACTGAAAAGAGAGATTAACAAACACGGAATCACATGAACTACGGGAATCAAGAATTCAAGAAGTTGCACCACAAACAATTGAAACTCCACTACACAGACAAGAAAATAGAAGGCAATTCAAAGTACAGATCAGCAAATGAGGACAAACTATAAATGAAAATGTGCAATGCTCTCTTATAATTTGTTTTAAAGTTTCAACACAAGGTAGATCGATTCAGTTCATGGATTTTCTTACAAGTCAAGCAAATACCTACCTCTACTAATTATGACAAAACCTTCAAACAATCAAACAAAAAAATGTATTTTAAACAATCTTAAATAAGAGCTATCTTGGTCTTCTAAAACAGATCCAACCATAATAGTGACACAATGAAATCGTCCATGAGAGTAATTGTGCTCAAATTTCAAACCCCAGACTGGGTAATAAAAAGGCAACCAAATATCAAGCTAAACACAATGCAGCAACCCTAGATATGGCAGTTGGGTCGAGAAAGTAGAGACATCCTAGTTGAGCATACAATGTACAAGCCAGCTGATGTTTGGTAACTGTGTCTTCCTAGTTCCTAAAAGGATTCAAGACTCCTACTCTTAACTATGTAATGAGGCCTATAAATACATGGGCATGGTTTGGTTGTTCGACAAACTATTTGAAAATTCAAATTAATAAAAGCCCAGTTAACTTATCTTTTTGGATCTAAGGGAAGTCAGCAATAAGCCGATAACAAACAAAATTTTAATATATGCAAAAGATCCCAAAACAACTGTCTTCTGAAAAGCTCACGAACAATCTTTACTGGAGCTTGAATTGCGCCTTACGGGGCACCAAAACAGCCTATTCTATACAAAAACATCACTATTAACTTATTTCCACATTATGGAAGAACGTAGTACTCATACCAATTACCAAGGTAGTTAAGGAACACTGGTGTCATCCCACACCAAATCCCCGAACCAATTCCTCCCGCTTAGCAGTAGATGAGCCATTTCACAACCTAGCCCCCTATTCTCCAACCACTAGTCCTACCATAACATTAACAGCATCGATTCCCCCAAAAGCATCAGCTGGCAGCTTCAGAAATCAGAACAATCCGCAGCAAACAGAACAGAGAAGCAGGGCCTGATCAGCCATACCGCGTCCTCGCGCTCGATCCGCTCGGCGGGCGCGTCACTGTGCCGATCCCTCCCCTTCCCGCTTCCGCCGCGCGGCGGGAGGTCGTCGTCGGACTCATCGAGCGTGTAGAGCGGCCGCTTCTCCGACCGCACGCGCAGCCGCTCGACGAGGCTGCTCATCCCGCCGCCACAACCACCCTACGCGGCTGGGATCAGAACCCTACGAGACAGGCAGCGCACTCCCTCCCCGCCTCGCCCCAAGTTCCCCTCCTCCTCGCACCGCCGCCTCCGAGTGGGCTAGGGTTTGGTGGTTTTGGGAGGGGTGAGGAGGAATTGGGGGGCACTTGTACCGCCGCGGGGGTGAGGTGGCGTGCAAGGGAAGGCAGCGAAAATGGAAGGTAGCAGCGAGGAGGCGCTCGGCGTGTACGCTGTAGCTGCGGCGGAGAGAGGAGGCGCTGGAGCGGCGAGGAGGCGCGACTCCTCTCTCTCTCTCTCTCTCTCTCCCTCTCTCTCTGCGCTAGAGAGCGGCGGGGGAGGGGGGCAGTAGTAACGGCCACTGCCCAGGAAGTGCAGGCGCTAGGCAGGTTTTGCGATCTGGCCCTTCTACTATGCCTAAATTGTCTTGGCATTGCTGTAGGAATTGGCAAATTGTGGCCTTGTTTGGAAATCAGTATCTTTGCCGTAAAATACTTTTTTTATGGTGTTAAGGGTCTGTTTGGATCCCATGGGCTAACAACTAATTGCTAATTTTTAGTCCTTGTGGATCCAAACACGAGGGCTAATGAGTGGGCTAAAGTTTAGCCAAAACCTCAACTAGTTGTTAGCCAACTAGTTGTCCAAACCCAGCTAATGAGGGCTAAAGGACCAGCAGGATGGAAAAAAGACGCTGATACCCACGCCAACCCTCCCAGACCGCCATGCATAGTGGTATAACAGACTTTGTACTGAGATAGTAGTACTTATTAGTCCTTGGATCCAAACAGGACTGGGCTAATCTTTAACCAGCTAACTACTAGTCCTAGCTAACAACTAGTCGTAGTCCATCCAAACAGGCCGTAACTTGATTGCAAAATTCGGAATCTTGTGCTTGATGGCAAAGTTTATTGTCCTTCCAAAAGGATGTATTCATGTGTTGCTAAGATTTGGGGTGAGTTTGAATTGGCGTAAAGCCGGTTTATACTCGTACTATCTATAGTAATTAGCTTTTAAATGGTGTGTTTTTAAAAGCGGAGTTAATTAGAAGATTGTAGTAAAAAGTATACTGAGTTCAGCTGTACAAGCCTAAATTATATGCAATTATTTTCCTGTACATACTACCTTTTAAAACAGTCAGAATTCAAATATTTAAACTATAAGTCATCAGCTCAAAAGAACTCACCTTTGTTCAATGAACATAGCTTGAAGCAAATGAATTTAATGTCAAGCATGGATGGAACATATCTTGAAAGATATATTAAGGTTTGAATCCTTGTAATAGATCTCATAGTAGCATAGTCGAAGTGCTAGCAGATTCCAATAAACATATTTGTCCGATCAAGCCAGGTATAAGGGGGTGTTTGGGACTGCTTCACAAACTCTACCGTGGAGCAGCTCCACAAAAAACCTAGAGTTTGTGGAGCACCCCTTTAGGTGCTCTCACAACTCCACCTTTTTTTCATCGAACAGAGTGCGTGGAGCTGAACCTGTTTAGCTAAAAAACGTGGAGCGGAGCTGAAAAACGTGGAGTGGAGCAGTCCCAAACACCCCCTAAGTAAGTTCGCCAACGCATCTATTGCAATTTCAACATAAAACCCAAAATGATTAATTAGGAAACATTAAAGCCCCCACTCTAAGAGCATGTACAATGCAAGATACTTATATATGAATGCTTAAAGAGAGATAATATAACTATATCATCAAGCACCCATGCAAAAGTTATTCCCTTCAATGCAAGCATCTCTTTCATGGGTGCTTAGATGCTATATTTTCTATTAATAGAATCAGTTATATACATAAGCATCTACTAAACATTGGTGCTTATTTAAACATCGATGCTTCAAAATAAGCACCTTATCTATCCTATGTGGCAAGAAAAAACAGTTTTTCATTGCTAAGCACCTCTCTAAGTGTCTGCATTGTACATGCTCTAAACGACTTCAACTTCTTTTAGCTTATTTAAGTCAGAAGCCACTTGGAACATGTCGGCTTCTAATTCGGTTTATTTTGGTTTTTTAGCTTTTTGCCTTTTTCTCTTTTCCTTATTCTTTTGCATTATCCATGACGATATAACGGTTTTGTTCTTTTTAAAAAATTCTTTTTAATTGAATGACTCAGAGAAAGCTAGTAGGCACTACAGTGCAATTTCAGCCAAAAACCAACAACCAAAACCTTAGGATTGGTTAGGAATTCGGGTGATTAGTATCTAGAGAAGATATTTGAATGCTCGAGGATTGCATCCCAAATAAGAAGAGGGTAACTAATCTTTAACGAGAGGGGGGGGGGGGTTGAGAAGTCTCACCTTGATGAGGAACCATGGCAATGTTAGAGGCGACGGAAAGCTTGGCAACACCGATAGCAGCCTCTAATTGCGATGCTAAGAAGGACATGATTTGGTGGCAATATTGTCAAGCCTTGCAAGAAGAAGAGGCCGATAATTATACAAAGGGAGGAGACCTTGACAACACCATTTGAAGGAGATGATTTTGTGGTCAAGTTGGAGAAATGAGCAAAGTGGCACTAACGAATCACGAGAAATAGGGTGGCAGCTTCAACTGATTCCTCTGAGAAATACAAGAAAATTTCCCTATCAAATCCCCCTATTGGATTGTTTAAGCAACAATAAGCTCAATATACAAGGCTAAACGATTGATGGGATGAAAAGCTCAACATACAAGAATAAAACATGTGCAATTCCTACGTCAAGTTAAGGCCCGGTTCTTTTCCAGCTTTTGGCTTCTCTACAATAACTAGCTTTTAAATGGAGTGTTTTTTTCAAGATAAGGTCAACTAGTTAATTGTAATATATGCTGTGCCGACTTCATTTATATCGGCAAAACCGCACATGAGTTTTTATTCCTCTGTAATCTCTCGCACGAACAACTCAAAAGTCACAAGCCGCAGCCAAAAGCCATAAGTTTCAGCCAAAAAGAACAAGCCCTAATACCGATGATTTTGTAGAGGCTAAAAGAAAGTAGCTATAGGGCCTGTTCTTTTTTGCTGCGGCTTATGGCTTTTGGCTGAAATTTTTGAATTTTGGTTGTTTACGATACAGATTACAGAAAGACAGATACTCACTTGCGATTTTGGCTGGTACAAATGTTGGGCTTTTAACGTGTAGACCGTTTAACTTGTAGATCTCATCTTAAGAAAATACTCCGTTTGAAAGTTAGATACTGTAGCAAAAGCCAAAAGCCGCTAGCTTTTGAGGAAAAGAACAGGCCCATAGATAGAACCCAGATATAATATAACTGACCCACTTGAATACAATGAAGAAACACTCAAATCCAGCTTGTAGAAGAACAAGTGTCCATATAGATGAGGGTGATTTCTCCCCAATGCACCAGGGAGAGGACATATCGAGCATAAGAAGCTTACTATAAGACCTTGTTCTTTTCAGTTTCTAAAAGCTGCTTTTCGACTTTTCTATAGTAACTAGCTTTTAAACGGAGTATTTTTTTCAAGATAGGGTCTGCTAGTAATTGTAGTACATACTTTACTGACTTCATTTATATCGGCAAAAATCACACGTGAGTTTCTATTACTCTGTAAGCTTTCGTACAAACAACCCAAAAGTCACAAACCGCAGCCAAAAGCCACAAGCCGCAGCAAAAAAGAACAGGCCCTAAGACATGTCACATGTCTGCAGCTTGCTGAATCATGAGCAATCGTATACAGCTGATGCAATGAGGCAGCAATAGAGCCAAGCAAGCATCTAAAACCACAAGGCGTAAATTTACCCCAAACAATAATAGCAGACAAGCTACAGAAATATCCTGAATGCACTTGTTTGTAGCCATGGAACCATAAATGTAAGTGCTACACGAAATGCATGCCATAAGACTCGGCTGAGCATTCTAAGGCCCTATTTAAAAATGTTGTGACTTTTGTTTTTTGATTGTGCCTTTTGGTTGATTGTGAGAGAGATTAAAGGAGTTAGCCACCCTATTCAAAATGGCTGCTACAGTGACTCCTAGAAACGGTTTATACAAACTACCTTAAAAAATAACTCCATTCAAAAATTGACTTTTAGAAACCAAAAGACAGAAACTATTTAGGATATGACCTAAGTAGAGTTTTACAGCTAGGAGTGTGCTCTAATCTTCATTTTTTTCCCTTATGCCAGACTGGGAACTCTACAACATGTCTAGGCCACTTCTTGTCCGAGAGAGCCAATAATCAACACACTAATAATAATAATAATCAACACAGTAATATAATCAATTCACTACTCATAAGCAAGGGTAGCTTTATTGAATATATTTAACCATCCCCTGAAATCTACTATATCCTAAGAAAATATCTGCAGCTCCACTTCAAAAATCAAAATAGGGGCATAACACCCAGCAAATGTGCATGCTCCCTCGTATGGATGAAGGCACATGCATATAGAGGTTATATGTTAAGCCTGAAACTGTTTTTCATGTGTACAACCCAAACAAATTCAAGCTGATAGATACGGAACAAAGAAACCCACAAAGATACAAACCGAGAGCTGCAATTAACAAACCTGCATATTCAGCACACCCACTATACAATCCTATGCATTACAAGATATAATATAGCCCCGAAGGCCAAAAAGTATATTGTGCCTAAGGAAATTAAAGAAAATAGAAAAGAACTTCCATCATTTCCAAGGTTAGCTGACAGCAGATGGTATCTAAAAGATGCACGGAAAAAATAAAACTGATATTGTATTGCAATCCTTATGTCAACGCGGCCACTTATTGTTTTACTGCACACTGGCTTGTAAGGTTGCATGGATTCCATACTTTTTGGATGATACATAAGCATCAAAACAAGCACAATGTGAAGATCACATACAAACTGTTTGATAAACTGTACGTGGAAGTTACAACAATAAAGATTAGAGAAACCTTCAATTTATTTTGAGAGCCCCATAGCTCCGCATATAAATAACAACTTGTCCCACAAAGACGCAACATAGGATTTTGGAGGCAATAATACTTGCTAATTGTGTCAACTGTTACATACTTCACACATCACTCATAAGAATATATTGCATCTCTGCGTGAAAATACAAAGCTCCACATCTGCAATCAAGCACCACCAACTAAAATAACACCACCGAAACTTGGCGGCGAGCCATGATATGAAGCAAATCAGTACAAGAGGTTCACCTCCATGCCATTTCCATCTGGAAGCATTAGATCAACTCAATTCCTTCCCAGCGGGAGTGACCTGCACGAGTAAGTCTCCTTGAAATCTGACTTCTTGGACGACGTGAAAATCGACGCATACACTTCCTTGTTCGCATACGCTGGTGCATGATCTGCTGCCTTGAAGCGCTTTGCTGGGGCAGCCTCCCCCTTCTTCCCATTCTCCAGCTTCTCAACCCCTGCTGCCGTGGCAGCAGCATGCTTACTCCCACTCAGCCCATTCCCCACCTTCTTCTCCTTCACCTTCCCCCTCTCCTCCTCCATCATCCGCCTCAGCACCGTCACCTCCTCCTCGGTCCCGTTGATCGGCATCTTGTCCGCCTCGACAAACTCCTTGTGGCAGACCAAACACGCGGACGTCTTCACCTCCTTGAGCGCCTTCACACTGAGAACGTGGCCGCAACCGCGGAGCACGAGGAATTGGTACTTCCCGTTGAACTCGAGGCCGGCGACCGGGCACTGGAACCGGACCTCCTCGCCGGAGGCGTCCGCGTCAGGCTTGGGGTGCAGGTGGATGGGGATCATGTCTTTGAGGCCGCGGATGTGCGAGAGCGCCTTGGGGAGGCGCTTGTGGAGGAGCGCCTCGACGAGGGCCTCCTTGTTATACAGGTTCCCCAGGCGGTCGGCGACGGCGGGCGCAGCGAGGGGCTCCCCAGACAGCGCGCAGCAGGTGAAGCGGGAGAGGCGGGCCTCGTTGGGGTCGGCCTTGTCGGGCTTCTTGGCGAGGTACATGGAGAGGTAGCAATCGCGGGACTCGGCGCCGGTGGCCCCGCCGTCGCCGCCCCCGCCGCGGAGCGCGCGGAGGCGGAGCTGGAGCGAGGCGGACGGCGGGAGGGCGGCGACGGGGGAGGAGGGCGGGAGCGGGCGGCCGTCGGAGGTGAGGTAGAAGGACGAGGAGGGGAGTGGGAGCGAGCTGAGGAGGTCGGAGACGGGGAGGTGGGACGGGACGGTGAGGTACCGCGGCGGGAGCGCGAGATCATCGAGGCGGAGGAGGACGGACCTGGTGGAGGCTGCGGCGGTGGGTGGAGCGAAGCCGGCCATGGCTGGCAGCTAGGGTTAGGGTTTCGACGCTGGTGGGATTCGGGACGAAGACGATGGGGAATCGATCGTGATGGTTCGATGCGGGTTGGCTACGGAGAAGAAATGAAGAACTGGCGTCCTGACGGGTCGGGCCTAGGGAGATCTCGATTTTTCGCAGGCCGCGTTGGGTTGGGACTCGGCGGGCCTCACAGGATATACATAGGCCGAGGAAACCGCTGCCCAAGTTCTTCGCTTCTGAGAAGAATTGGGCCGTCTCCGAGGGGAAACCGGTGGGTTCTGACAACGCTCTCTTTCGGCGGCCGGCTTTGGGGTTGGTTCGGAACGGCTCAAGCTTTCAATCATTTTTTACTATGGTAATTAGTTTTTTTTAAAATATATTTTTAAAGACAGAGTCTATAAATAAATTATAATAGACACTACACCGAGTTCAGCTATATTTTTTACAACAGCAGCAGATGCCACCCCCTGCCTGTCCATCAGAGTTGGCACTGAAGTCTGAACATCTTTAATAAAGGCACGAACTAAGAGCATCTCCAACAATATGAGCTAGTTACTAGCTCTAAGACAACTTCTCCAATAGTACTAACTTTTAGCACATAGCTCATAACATAAATAGCCTCACATGACACTCTCACATAATCTTGGAATGTGTGTATGAGACTAGCTCTTGATCAAGAGCTAGCTTTTCTCTCTCTTCTATTAAAATATGAAATAATATGCTTAGAGTTAGCTCATAAGTCACTATTGGAGATGCTCTAAGAAATGCAACTCATCTTGCTTCACTAACGTGGGTGCGCCTACCTCAGACCTGAATCCTTCGCTCTGTGCGTCGTATAGAGTAAGCATGCCCTTATTCTGCTGCATTTGTTTACCTGAGCCGGCCAGCCCCATCGCAAGGACGTGCAACCTCAGAAGCCTGCACATCCCGCCCTCCACCATCATTTGACTTGCAAGTTGCAATCATCGGCAGCATCACAATCATTAATGCTGCCTCGTAAGACGAAAGGTCACAAAACAGGACCACTTCGGCATTGCATAGTGTATAGTGTAGCATTTGCCCCTGCATGATAGCACTCCGATTGCTCTTTTCGTGCGCTGTAGTGCGTTAGCCGCGTCCCATATGTAAAAAAAGAAAGTTGATAGTGTCCGGATCCGATCTGAACGTTAACTCCACACGATCAGTCATAATATTTTTTATCATCTATACAACATTTCTCGGTCATATATACAACAAAAGATTAAGAGGAATATCAATGTTGCACATATAAAATCAAAATGTTATATGCATGAAATCAAAATGTTACATTCATTAAATAAAAAAGGAATAGTTGATGATTTGCCCCGTCTTTTATTAGTATCAGCTCATGTGGAAGTATCTAGAAAGGCTAGCACAAGTATGGTGTTGTGCGTGAGGCTGCAGCCATCGCCGGAAACGGTAGGCATGCGGAACGTGAGGTCGGCAACAAGGGGGTGGAAGTGTTAATAACTTTGACCATGGCTGTTACAGCCGCGCCCAGTAGAACACGGTCACTTCGACCATGGTCGTGGTTGTAGTAGCAGTGGTCGTAACGGCCGTGGTCGTAGCCGGTGCCCCTCACGCGGGGATTTGGGGCTGGTGACGAGGGCGGGAGCGAGAGCTTAAATCGGGCCCTGGCGCTGCAGGGGAGTAGACGGAGCCGAGGAGGCGGGAGACGCACTTGCGGATCCACATGCGCAGAGCGATTGGGCATCGCACGGTCGTGTGGATGGATCTGAGGGATTGGGATTGGGATTGGGGTGAGAGGTAGGAGGTGGGAGAGGAGGCAAGCAGGAATGAGGAGAGAGATGGCCGTGGGGTTTGGAGAGGGGGGTGCGCTCGAGTGTAGTGACCAAGTAAGACATCCGATCGATTTATTCAGTCGGATGTAAGAGCCGTATTAAATCCAAGAAACCGCTCATACGTGAGTAGGAGAGGAGGAGAAGAGAAGTGAAGGTCAAAGAAGCACAATGGAACAGTATAATAAGCAGAATTTCTTTGTAACAAATGATAAGAGAAATATTGAAGAGCGGTATACATTAGTGGCAAATTTTAAAATAGCATATCTTTAATAGTGGCAAATGATCAGTTGCCACATGCAATAGCATGGCAAGTTTGCTCCTAGAATAGTACACCCTTCTTTGACACACCCGTCGGTAAACTTCATTGCTTTCCGCCGGCACCGGCGCCACCATCCTTGACGCAATGGGAATCGTCACTGCTGGCAGCACCGTTAGCCAACGCTGGGCACGTCGGTCCCGTGCCGTCATGGAGCTGCCCTCCGGCGTGGCGGACGGTGGGCCGAGAGAGGAGCGATGCTGACGAGGTGGCCGAGGAGATGGCGGAGGCGAGGGAGATAGGCATGAGGCAGAGGCCCTTCCCCTGCAGGTACTGCATAGCGGTGCCCATGTCCTCTTCCATCATCTTTGCAACCTGCTGCTCCGTCACCCGCAGGCTGCCGCCGGCACTCTCGCCTGGGCCGCTGCCGTTTCCCTTGGTTGCCGTGCCGTTTCCGCCGCCGCTGTTGCTCTTTCCGTTGCTATTGCCCTACACGACGCTGCATTTTAGAATTGAAAACTACAAACAACTATTTACCGATCGACTAATTCTCATTCCACTCAACTGTAATTTTTTTTGCTAAAATATCTGGTATGGTAATGACTGCTGATTACCTCTGTGGACATGCTCGCAACCAGAGGCGCCATACCTGCCGCACCGCCGAGCCGGCTCATGCTGAGAACCTGCAACGCTCAACTGGTCAGCACTGCCTGAAGCCGGCTACAGATCTTAATTATCAGAAGCATTTACAAGTTCTGTTCAGAAGTAGTGTCACCATCACCTTGACTTGGAGCTGCAGAAACTTCATGTAGTCGATGATCTCGTCAAGCATCGACGCCTTGTCCGTCTGCAGAAAAGAATCTCACGTTGCGATTTCAGTGAAAACCACACATTGATCTGGCGATAAGATAGCTCATGAATCCCATGCCCAGCAGGCCAGCACACAGCATTGATCAGCTCTAATGGCACTACTTGTGAAAACTATGACAAACTGAGCAAAACAAGGCATCGAATGCGCCCATGTGCTCGCTCACTTCGTCCCACATTTACCTGACAAGCCATCTGAATTTCTTCAGTTCAAACTTCAAACAAGAGGGAAAAAGAAAGGAATGCTTTCAGATAGTGTCGCCTCTTCATCTGAATTCTGTCATTCTTATCAGTCAATCACCACGCTACATCTCGCGGCGGCAAAGCAACAGGGGAGTCGACACGCGTGGCATCTCTTCCCCTGTACTCCTAACGCCATATCACATCCCATGAGCTAGTCAGGAGCAGTGCCTCACCTACCGCCGTGCCCTTTCCTGCCCTACTACCACCACTTGATTCCGGTCACATAAACAGGCAAGCATTTCGTTTCATTCATGCGTCAGGAAAAGATTCTTACATACGTTTGTTTCCCTCAGAGACAGAGAGCGAAATGAAATGAAAGAACACAAAGCTAGCGTTAAAGCAAGCAGCGACGACGCGTGGAACGGAAGAGGAGAGGGACTTGTCGATGCTGACCTTGTTGGCGTTCGGGACCAGCTCCTGCAGCGACTTCATCCGCTCCGCTATCCTCTCCCTCCGAAGCTGCGAGTGACACGTGCAAACATACACGGGAAAGTTCAGAAAAAAAGCTTAGTGAGTTTGTAGAGCCATGGAGCACTGTATACGGGCATGTCATTTTCGAGTTTCGACAGATAATGCTACGATGATTCATCGACACCGACTGATCGACGACCTGATTAACATGCCGAAATTAACGGCGTAGTTATTCCAAAAATTGTGGAAATGCAGAGAATACAGTGGTTCATGAAGCTCTGCATTTTATTTTGGGTTTTATTAAACGTCATCCGGATGTTTTCTTCCTAACTATCATCCCGGATGTTTTGGGTTTTATTTTATTTTATTTTGTTGTGAACAAGGAAAATTCGGAGAAAAGAAAGGGGGTGGGTGGGGGAGTGGCATACACGTTCGGCAATGCTGTGGGGGTCAGTGGCCTGCCCTCTCCTCGCCCTCACCCGCTGCTGCCGCGGAGGGGCAGCGCCGCCGCCGCCTCCGCCACCCGAGGAGGCCGGTGCCGTGCAGCCGCTGGTTGCCGCCGGCGCTCCGAAGCTCTGGCCCGACATTGTTCCTCCCTTGCAAAGGACGAAAAAAATCAATATTTCGGTCCGTTTTTACACTGAACTACGTACTCCATTAGCCATTTCTTGCTCTCACCGAGCAACAGAACGGCAAACACACGGCACGATCTTTCAGCCGTGTGGACCACACCAGAATTCAGAAACGTTAATTAGTCGCACAAAACACATACACACACAAAGAAGGCAGGTTCTTGGACCCTGGTGAGCTTACCTGGCCAAAAGGCGGCTGCACGGCGGCCGGAGCATGCACCCCAAATCCGTTGAGCAGCGCGTGATCGCCACCCTACACGCGCAGAAAACCGAATCCATTTCAAGAAAAGGCTCACGAAAGATCAACGAAAGACACTACAAAGCAAAGAAATCAAGCTGTGAGCGCTTCCAAAACGAGGAGTCGTACGTACGGTGGCATTGGGCGACTTGAAGCCGCCCTCCATCTCCTCCCTCGCCTGCGCGGAGGCCCGGTCCGTGAACAGAGGCAGCGGCGAGAACGCCCCGCCCCCGTTCTCCTCGCCGCCAGGAGCAGCTGCGAGGCCCTGCCGGTGCAGGTCGCTGAGCTGCAGCATGACCGGCTTCTCCCCTCCGCCGCCGCCGCTGCCGATCTGGTGCTGCCGGAGTCGGGACGCGAGCAGCGCCGACTCGTCGAAGGCCGCGGGGTCGTCCTCGGCGCCCGCCGCGAGCTCCCAGGGCGACTTGCCGGCGGCGCCCAGATCGGCCCACGCGGAGGGCAGCGTGGAGAGCATCTGGTCGAAGAAGTCGTCCTGGGGCCCGCCTCCGCCGTCGCCGCCGGCCATTTCGCGGCTGCTCGGCTGCATGGAGAGTAGGGAAAGCTGCTCGCTACTCGGCTTGGTAGGGATAGCTGCTAGCTAGCTAGCTAGGTAGGGGCGGTGAGTAAAGGCGTTTGAGAAGGCAGGAGAGTAGGGAGCAGGAGGGGAACTTGCAGCGTGCGCGGTTTTATAATCGCGTCGTACGTGCCATTTCTTTTTTAAAGAAGGTGAACTCAGTTCGTGCAAAACTTTGGCATTTTATAATGATCTTCTATCCGATGTTAGCGGTTTTGATTTAACGGAAGAACTATACATATAATTTCAGTTGAATTTCTCATCTTTAGATATACGCAAAGATTCATACGCCATCACAATATTCATATGATTTTTGGAGGAAAATCAGTCGGATTTCTCACCTTTGGATGTATGTGAAGATTCGTACGCCACCACATCCACCTTCTTCTCTGGCGACTCCTTCTTCATCCTTTCCGAC
Source organism: Dendrocalamus latiflorus (assembly GCA_017311315.1). Taxonomy (NCBI): domain Eukaryota; kingdom Viridiplantae; phylum Streptophyta; class Magnoliopsida; order Poales; family Poaceae; genus Dendrocalamus; species Dendrocalamus latiflorus. The sequence continues at coordinate 4,291,271 of CM029659.1, forward strand.
AATCTCTTCTTCCTCCTCGCCGGCTAGTCCGAGGAGAGAATCCTGCCCCCCTCGGCATAGAGGGAGGCCAGGGGCGGTGGGCGACCGGCGAGGTAGGAGGGTGGTGGGCGATGCCAGAGGACGACGGCGGCAGAAAGTACTAGCTATTAGGTTGAGCAGTGGTAGCATAGTGGGAAGGGGTAGGGGCGCCACCGGCCGCGGGTGGTGGAGGAGGGGGCGGGGTGAGGCGTGCGGAGCTGTTCTAGCGAGAAAGGTGGAGAGGCCCATGGGAGGGGTTGCCAGGTCGGAGGCGACGGCGACGACGCGGTGCGGTGGGGGCGCATCTGTGGCGGTGGGCTGGCATTGGGAAGAGACAGGCTAGGGTTAGGGAATGGGAGATACTTTCTTTTTATATGAATTAGGGTTGATGTAGCTGGTTCGTTGGATTGAGATTCAACGGCTAAAAAATTCGACTGATTTTTACCCAAAACTCATTCAAATGATACATGTACAGACCCTTGCTTTAAAACAGATATTAGTGCATTTTCCCCTTTCTTCTCTGTCACGTGATCTCTATGCTTAGCACCATCGGAAAAGCTTTTCACCTTGGACATCACACTGTCTTATCCCCCATCTAACTTATCTTGATGTTGGCATGATGTCCCCTCAAGAGGTAAAAGTCCACTTCCTTAGCACCATGTATACAAAGCAACACCGCGGTAAAAAAAAAAAAAGAGTAGGCCTGTTTGGAACGCATGAAATGAAAAAAGTAGGAATGGGGAAAGAAGCAGGAAAGGAAAAAAAAAAGTAGGAATGGAATGCCATGCACAGTGATTTTCTATAGGAATTGAGAATACATGATTTAGTAGAAAGAGGTGTTGGATGCTTCACAAGAAAAATAAAGAGATTGTATTGGAATTTTTGAAGGAGATTTCCATAAGGTTTGAGCAAATGTTTGATTTTCTCCAAATATGTAGGAAAGAGGACATTCATCCATTCCTCTGCTCCAAAGGCTCATATAGGATTTTTTGCCCTCCCGTAGGATAAGAATCCTACTCTTTGGTGTGATCATTTGGGCTTTTTTATGGCTTATGGCTAAAAAGCACTCTAGCTCGCTGAAAAAACACTGTAGCTGGTTGAGGTTTATTTAGCATAATTAAATTTAAAAAAAATTAAAAATATAAAAAATGTTAGCCCATTACGTATAATACAAACAAATACGGGGAAAAACCGGCAAAAAAGCTCAACAAAAAACCAAAAGTTCAGAAAAAGACAACATTTATGAATAGTAAAAAATAAGCCGGAAGCTAAGGGCGTCTCCAACAGCTGGCTATTTAGTTAGCTAGATCTGATGTGGCAAGGAAAAAGTAGGAGAGAGAGTAGTCACTAGCGACGAGCAAATAGCTGATCTATTTCACGTAGTCCAAGAACATGAGAGAGGAGCATGTGGGTCCAACAGTATAAAATAATCTTTGCTTTTGTCTCTCACCTCCACGTCAGCTGACTATATAGCTAGTACTAGCTATTACCATTGCGGACGCCCTAAAAGCTGAAGCCAAAACGATCACAGTCCTTTCAATTTTCCTTTGTTCCAAATGGCGCCGAAATGGCCACCGGCAATGCCGCTTCTACCCAGCCCTGTACACGTGCGACGCCATACGTACCAGGGGGTAAGCCTTAAGACCCACACGTGCTCAACTCCGTGCGCGAGCATCCAATGACGGGTAAGTGCGAGTGCAAAAGATTTAGAGAGTAGATTAAGGTACCGCTCGGTTGGACTGAAATAAGTCGGTTTATAATTGAAATTGTCTTGTAGCCTGGTTGAAATTACACTGTAACTGATGGTGGCTTATTTGACTTAACTAAATTTTTAAAAAATAAAAAATAAAAAAACATGTTAACTCATCATAAACAATGCAAACGAATACGGAAAAAAAGAACCGGTAAAAAAGCTAAAAAAATAACAAAAAACCAGAAAAAACGAAATTTAGTAATAGTGAAAAAATAAGCTCGAAGCTTAAGCTGAAATGAGCGGTGTCAAAAAGGAGCAAGAAAAAAATGCAAGGAGTGAAAAGTAAACCATTAAAAAACCGTACATTAATCAGAGGATTATTCATGGCTCACGCCCCCACTACGAGTCATGTCTCGGTGTTCTTCCAACTAAAATAACGGCACATGTGCGGCTCCAATCCAAGGTTCAATCTTCTTAACAAGTGATATCATTATTTATTAGTAGCACCTTAATTACTGGTGATAAATTTAAAGAGGATCCTATGCCTTTGCTTACGCTTTACATTCTTCGATAAAGCAAGAAAGGCCTGGCTGCTTGAGAAGACCCTCCAACTTGTAAAAAGCGACGAGATAAAGCGCCGGATTAGTACTAGCTTTATCATATTTTTACAAATTAAAGGGGCAGTACTTTGTATTAGTTTGTACACCTGTAATTACGAAGGCTAATCGTCGTTATATAACTACCACCGCTATTTGACACGTTATTGAAACTGACCAGTGCCATGGAAGCTGACGATGCTCATATTGAGTCTCCTGCATTCACGGAAAGAAAAAGAGCCGACAAATAAATGGTATGTCCTTTTCTGTTTCTGGTTTCTGATTTTTCTATAAGAGCAAGTATAATAATGCTGCCTCTAGTCAAATTCACATCAACATAATCCTACGTGGAAGAGAGAGAAAAGAAGAGAGAGAGGCAAGCTGCCCCTTAGAGCAAGGCTAATAATACAGCATTCAGCTGGCTGTATGGACACTTACAACTCACTTATCAGCCCATTCATATAGTAGTTTACAGCCAGCTGAAGGCTGTATGATCCACCCTTTTCTCTCTCACAAAGTTTCTTGGTTTTTGTGCTTCAGCTGGCTATAAACTTACAGCCCACCTCTCTTCTCTTTCCTCCACCTCAGTATACAGTCTACTAACAGCCTCTTATTATACTTGCTCAGAGCATCTCCAACAATATGAGCTAGTTACTAGCTCTAAGACAACTTCTCCAATAATACTAACTTTTAGCACATAGCTCATAACATAAATAGCCTCACATGACACTCTCACATAATCTTGGAATGTGTGTATGAGACTAGCTCTTGATCAAGAGATAGCTTTTCTCTCTCTTCTATTAAAATATGAAATAATATGCTTAGAGCTAGCTCATAAGTCACTATTGGAGATGCTCTTAGAGCAAGTCTTATAATACAACCTTCAGTTGGCTGTATGAATACTTACAGCTCACTTATCAGCCTACTCATATAGTAGTTACAGCCAGCTGAAGGCTGTATGACCTACCCCTCCCTCTCACAAAGTTTCTTGGTTCTTGTGCTTCATCTGGCTGTAAGCTTACAGCCCACCTCTCTTCTCTCTCCTCCTCTCTCTCATCCACCTCAGCATACAGCCAGCTTACAGCCTCTTATAATACTTGCTCTTATGCAAGAGGTGACATCTAGCACATCATACGAGGAGAGAGAGGCAAGCTGCCCCTCATGCAAGAGGTAACCCCTGATATATTTATGCAAGTATTAAATGTTTGAGTGCTTTAGTAGAGGTAACCTCTACTCAACTTATTGTATTAGCTACCTCCATCATGAGCCACGTGTACTCTTTTTGCTTATTTGGTTAGTCCTAGAGGTGACAGCCACCTCTTCTATTAAACTTGCTCTAATAGCTAGTTTTTAAATAAAATATTTTTATAAGATAGAGTCTATAAATTGATTGTAGTAGACATTATAGCAACTTCATGTAGATCGGCTAATATCGCACTTGAGTGTCTCTCTTGCGAACAGACAGAATTCAAAAATTTTAGCCAAAAACTATAGGCCATAGACTAAAAGAACAGGAGGAAAATCCCCTCACTTCTAGACACTAGGCGTCTCCAGGTCTATGACGTGAGCTTAAAATGGATTGCAATTATTTTTCTTAAAATTGCATCAGCCAATTTTGAAACTTGGGTTTTTTTACATCAGTATTATATTGATTTTTATACACCAATTAATTCATCCGAAAGATTAAGCTGCTGGGGAATGATAGACTATACACCAATACTTTAACAATAACAGCATCAATATCCCTAGGGAATCAAGCAAAAATATTCTCTTAAGTTCAAATTCAATGAACGCAATTTTTTATCATATGGATTATGGATCGAACAACTTACGAGGATGTTTTAATCGGTTGGAGATGGTGGCTTTTGGCTGAAATAAAATAGTAACGATTGGAAAAATAGCTTTTGAAACAAAATTTGGAAAACGGTCTTTGAAAGACGCAAACGCAGAGGAGGCAATGGAAGCCGCTTTTAGAAATTGAGGTGTTCGAATCGACTTCTAACTTCTCCAAATAGAAGTCGGAAGCCAAAACCAATTTAAACAAGTTCACATGTTAGCACCGAGATGTGAGTTAGTTAGCATGATACATTACAGTATCAAGAAGATTTGGGTAGCAGAGCGTAAAAGTATCTGAAGATTGCAAAAGTATTTGGCTTAATGACCATAATTAGTCGATCATCTTCACATGTATACATACATTGCCAGATTACGAAAGTCTCGTTCAACAACAAATTCAACCAACTGGGAGTTGAGATTATGACATGGCGCAACAATGTTGAGATTGCTTCAAAATAGGATGAACAATTGTGTTGGCAATGGTTTGGTCATCACTTCAGCATGGTATCCAAGGCTTTATGTACAACTTGCTCTCGAACAAAATGATAATCAAATTCAATATATTTATTTTGAGCATGAAATACTAGATTCACAGTGAGATAGGTAGCGCTGAGATTGTCACACCACAACAAGGTGCTCTATGTTGAAAGATACCAAGTTCACCCAGTAGTGCTTGTATATACATGATTTCTGCAGTAGCATTAGCAATTGACTTGTATTTAGCCTTGGTGCTTGACCTAGAAATAGTTGACTGTTTCCTAGAACTCCATGATATGAGATTTGATCCAAGAAACACAGCCTCAAGTACTTCATCTATCATCAGGACATGTCGCCCAATCTACATCAGAAAGGGCACTGAGAAATGAGGATGATGATCATCAAAGGACTAGCCCAAGACGAGCGGTGTCCTTCAGATACCGCAAAATTCTCTTGACGGTAGTCCAATGATCTTCCGTTGGGGCCTGAAGAAACTGGCAAACTTTGTTGACAATATAGGATATATCTAGCTGTGTCAGAGTTAGGTACTGAAGGGCACCCACCATGCTTATATATCTTATTGCCTCCGCATCAAACAACGTCACTCCATCATGCTTTGACAACTTGTCGTTTGCTCCCATTGGCATACTAACAAGCTTAGATTTTGTCATGTTGGTATCATACAGTAGATCTAAGATATACTTGTTTAAGTCGTCAAAGGAGTAGATCAACCGCCTTGGTTGAGGAGCTAATGATAATAATGTCATCGATGTATATGAGCTTATACATAACTAAACCATCTTGATTGACGATAAAGAGTGAAATATCAACTTTGGAGGGTGTAAACCCAGGCTCTTGTAACTTGAAACTTAAGCGAGCAAACCATGCTCGTTGTGCTTGCTTCAATCCATAGAGTGACTTATCCTATTTACATAAATAATGTGGATACCTTGAATCTTCAAATCTAGGTGATTGTTTCATGTACATCTTCTCATGTAAAACTCCATAAAGAAATGCATTTTATATATTTATCTGCCTCAAGCTCCATCCTTGTGATACTGCAAAGGAAAGCAATAGTCGTATGGTGGTAGGTTTCACCACTGGGCTGAATGTGTCCTTATAATCAATGAGATAGCGCTGCTTGAAACCCTTGGCGACCAGCCTTGCTTTATACCGATCAATAGTGTCATCATCTTTTTTTCTTTAACTTAAACACCCATATGCAATCGATAACATTTAGGCCTAGTTTATGAGGCACCAAGTGTCATATCTTGTTCTCTTGTAATGTGTCAAATTCAGTATCCATTGCTTCTTTCCACCATATCATGGCATCAATATGGGATGCGGGTTCAACAGCAGCTTCAGCAATAGCACTCATATAAGCCATTGTTCCATCCGTCCTCTTACTGGGGCAGTGAACATTGTGCCAAAGGCAAGTGCAATACCGATGTTGCCGTGGAGGAACTTTTTCATAAACCTGCAAGCATAGACTCGGAAGGAGCTGAAGATTGCACATTGAGAATGAGTTGATCAAGTTACTAGTGACAGTACTGCCTTCTGGGCACCAAGCCTCTTTGCCTTTGAATTGCTTTTAGATGCGTGCAAGTGAAATGCTATATAATATATCAAGTAAAGCCGTTAACATTCATTAATTCGAAAAGACATCGATTTGGAAAGGAAGTCATTGATTTAGCATGCTGAATCAATCATGGATAAAAAGGATTAATTATAGAGCCTGAGCACTATAACGCCCCTGTTACTTATACTATGGATGGCACTATTTTGCCAAATTACAATAGTCTCGTTCGGCAACAACTTCAACCGACTAGAAATAAGAGATAGCAACAACAATCGACAGCTAGGTTAGAGATAATTAGAGCTATTCTATCCGTGAGTAACTTCCGCATCTTATCTTTAACAAAGGTGACATGATAGAGAGTGGATTGATCGCACGCAATAAATTACTGGTATTAGCGTGTCGATTAACGAGGATCAGCTGAAGCGTTGATGCGACTAAAAAAATGACGGGGCTAAGAAGAGTGCACTGGGAGTGGGGGCGGCACGAAGTCAGCAGGGAGCATTAACTGCGACACATTCTTCTTGCAGAGCTGAAGATGGAATGGGAGAGTAGTCGTCGCGGTTTTCGGTCAAACCCTGCATTAACTGCACTAATCAAATCTGCTTGTAACATTAATGGTCTCCGGATTAGTTTAAGCCCTTCTGCATCCAGAGTTCCAACTTCCAAGCACGTACAATACAAACGGGTCTCATCCCTTGTGCCACGTCAAACCTTACGCAGCTCAGCCTTCAATGGCTGGTTGATTGAAACATGCCAGCAAAGCTGGAAACAAGAAATTTCGATATTTGACATTGGATATGTGCGCCTCTCAACTTTTAACTCCCAATTCACACGCCTTTAGAAATTTAACCCTGTCACTGCGAATTCTTTTGATTCAAGGGATTCTCCTCATTTTCTCTCCTTTTCTATTTTGACATTTGTCACTGCGAAAATAAAGAGAATCCCTTGAATCAAAAGAATTCGCAGTGACAGAGTTAAATTTCTAAAGACGTGCGAATTGAGAGTTAAAAGTTGAGAGGCGACCCGTATGCAATGTCAAATAGAAATTTCTCAGCTGGAAACAGTTGTTCTGTTGTCCAGTCTTTTGGACGGGGAGTTCTATCCGTGAGCATCCATATTTTTGTGAGTGCGGCATACAGGGAACTGATGCAAAGGCCAAACTTTGGCTTTTGTGTGATAAAAGTTGAATCAGTGTATCATCAGAAACAAAAAGTTAGATAATGGGTCTGTTTGATATGTCTGCGGTTTATAGTTTTTGGCTGAAATTTCTGAATTTTGACCGTTTGCGATAGAGATTATGGAGAGAAATACTTGCTTGCAATTTTGGTTGATACAGATATTCGGCTTTTAACGTATACTACAATTAACTTGTAAATCCCATCTTAAGAAAATACTCCGTTTGAAAGTTAGGTACTATAGCAAAAACCAAAAGCCACTTTTAGGGGGTGTTTGGGACTGCTCCACAAACTCTGCTCCACGAATTCTACCGTGGAGCAGCTCCACAAAAAACCTAGAGTTTGTGGAGCACCCCTTTAGGTGCTCTCACAACTCCACATTTTTTTCCTCGAACAGAGTGCGTGGAGCTGAACCTGTTTGGTTAAAAAACATAGAGCGGAGCTGAAAAATGTGGAGTGGAGCAGTCCCAAACACCCTCTTAGAAGTCATAAAGAACAGGCCCATTAATATAGAGAACAAAGCAGCACTTTGGGGGGAAATAAAATTTGGAGTTTACTCTTACAGACTTGTACATTAGTATTTAGTAACTTTTCCGTGAGAAAAAAAATTCCAAATTTCCCTCCTCCTCGTCAAGAAAATTGAATGCAAATCTCCAAAAGGCCCTCTCTCTTTTCCTCCCCTATCGCCCTCTCCACCTTTTTCTCTAACACCGGCTGTAGCTTCTTGCTCCTCCTTCCCTGCCCCTTCCTCTACCATTGACGGTCAACAGCAACCTCACCGTCTAGCCATGCCACCATCTGATGCCACCCACCACCCTCCTGCGCCGCCCAACCCCAGGCTACGGCCTCCCTGTACAATGGGGGGAGGGGGTTGAGCTCGTTGGCGATGGCAACGGCACTCCCATCAGCCATTAGCATACCTCCATCGTCCTCATGGTCCACCGGCGAGTGAGAGAGAACCAGCAAAGCTATACCACGTTCGTTAGTTTTTCTCACAACATAAAAGAGGGAGGGGCCCAAATATTGACTACAGAGAAATATTTTGGAGTGCTTGAATGCTTCCAGATGAAAAAAAAATGTCAGATAATCCCTGTGTTGTTATTAGTCAGAAAGATTGAATAATTGGGAAGAAGATAGCAAATTAGCAATTCAGCAGATAAATGAAGGAAATGGCCATCATTAACATCTGAAGGGGCTATGACGGAATTTTAGACGTCTTTTGAGGTATGCCAATTTCGAGCGTGTATGTCTCCAACATGTTTAACTCTTATTGCAAAATTTGTAATCTGTAGACCGCATAGACCAACCAGAATATAGATGATCTAGCACCACTTGATTTTTTTTTCATATCATTTTGGCTTTATGAATCAGCACACTTTCTGCTGACTAGATAAGGGAAGACATTGCTTCTGCCGACTAGTTGATATACACAAACGACAGCATTCTCATAATCTATCAACACAAAACAGATCAGGTATACATTAGTCACCAATCATGATTCGATATGTTGATCACAACATGCCACTATCATTAGACACAGTTTCAATTAATTCTTAGCAGTGCAGTACTAATAATGCCTAACAAAGTGACTACTCCGTATGCAGTGCTATTCTGATATTTTCAGTTTGCACGCCTAATGAGGCTCTGAAGTCTAAAGTTTTAAGCATCATACTGCTAGAATGCACAGTGAAACCAGAAACAGAGACAAGGCTGTGTCAATTCACATTGGAAAATGGAGCTTGCTGTTGTCAGGACTCAGGAAGTCAAACGATAGTGAAACAATAGAGGTAAGATTATTTCTGACTTCTGAGATACAGCTTAAGCAGCAGAAGGGAAGCAAGAGTGAGTAGAAATCTTCACAGCTAGGCAGCTAGCAATCTCTGTAATGACAAACCAGGTTTTACCAAATCAAAGTGCGCTGCACATCATTTACCCATCTCCCAGATAATGTCACTATCCTCTGCATGCAGCAATTAACAAGAGTAAGAAAATGTGCAAAAAACACACGCGATGAATACACACTATGCTTTCCATAGTACAGTCCAACATCTGAAGTTTCCAGATACAGTAGTACTGTAAGAAAATAAAGTGAGTGGTTCTACCTGCCATGAAATGCAGTACTATACCTTTGATCTTTTTGCTTATCCAAACCTCAAGCAGCATCCCTGCACCAACCCCAGCAGCACACACAGCACCATAGATTGCCAATGCAGAAGGCAAAGATCGTCGCGGCAGAAAATAACAGTCAAGGACTTGTCTGATTTTCTTCGGAAGACGCTTCTTAACAACCGGTTGACTTGATTCAGTAGTCACTGCACCACCCACTGTCTTCCAGTCCACATTCTTCAGCATATCTTTCGAGTCTTCACTACTCATCCTGAAACTGCCTATGCATAAATGGTAATCAGAATGGATCTCCAATCTCCACAAATCATCTGAAATTGTCGGTCTATCAATTACCATGCTGCTACATTCAGATTCATGAAGAACAGAAGAAGATAAACAATGGAACACAAACTAATGTGTCCCGGATACCGATAGCAGATGCTAACAAGGTTAACTAACACAAGTACAGTGTCAGGTCAGAATTGGATTAGCATCTGTCAGTTATCACTAGACGTTCCAATACAACCAAATTATCACAGGCTCACAGCATAACTAAAAATAAACTAGTATAACCTTTAGATAGTTGAACTAGTATAACCTTTAGATAGTTGAACTAGTATAACCTTTAGATAGTTGAAAACGAGTGAAGTGGTATAAAAAAGAATGCAGGTGACAGGAGCTCCAAGCCACATGCTTTAGGATCTCCCACATTTGGCCATTCTGGCCTGCACTGTTAGCGTCAGTTGATTAATGTGCGACTAACCGTTGCTAACTGGCCATGCTTTTGCAGGCTGCTGCAACCAAGGGTGGCGCTACCGATGGGGCTTCATTAGGCTCTAGCCTGCCCTCCGGTGGCCGAAGCCCCCCCACCTCCTGGTCACGTCGCTGGATAAACGCCATGGACGAAACCACGGAGTCGAAGGTGACGGCTCCATGGACAGAGGAAGGAACTGATGGGACTGCCGGGGTGGGGGAGGAGGAAGGAAATGGGCCGGCCCACAACACGAGGCCCGGTACCACTTACTCCTCACATCCAAAGCCAATCTACCCTACCTCACATCAATCCAAAAATCCAAATCCTATAAAAAATGCAAATCGACAGGAGAGAGGAGTGTGGGCGGTGTACTTGAGCGCAGTCTTGCCTGAGCAGCTGAGCGATCTGGCAGGTGGCAGCACTGCGGTGAGCCATGATTGTGAGGCGGCGACGGATCTTAGACGGGCCATGGCCGTGAGGTGGCAGTGGATCTCAAGCGGCGGCGTGGCCTGTGTGCTGCAGTGGAGAGGCACCGTGGCCTGTGCCTCAGTGGAGCGGCCGGCGGCTGAGGCTGGGGCAGTGGGGCGACCAACGGCAAGCGACAAAGCCAAGGAGGGAGGACTCAAAGAGTGGAAGGGCTAGAACCAGAGGAGATGAGGAGTGGTGGTGCAGCAATGGGGCGGCCGGCGGCGAGCGGCGGAGCAACTAGCAAGGACTTGAGGTCGAGGAGGGGAAGGAGCAGAGCTGGAGAAGATAAGGAGGGGAAGGGCTGGAGCTGGAGCCTGGAGGGGACTCGAGGTCGAGGAGGGGAAGGCGGACTAGCTGAGCCAACGAGCCGTGGAGGTAAAATACTAAAATCTGAAGTTATAGTCCTAGTCTCCTAGACTATTTTTTATTCGTGTTAATGTTATATAATTGTATATTTGTATTACATAATTGCATAAACAATTAGGAAGTAAAATGTAGACTATTTAGTTATATTTTGTGTAGTGATGGATTTTACAATTTGATGATAGATTTGCAATAATGGAGAATTGATGAGAACAGAACTCAACCAATTATATTCTTGAATCTGGACTATACCGTATACTGGTATATATTCTTGAATCTTGATTTCTTATTTTGCTTCGTTCTTTCCCTTTTACTATTTAGCATATAGAAGCCATATACTCTAGTAATTTAGTTGTATACTTGATACTTCAATACTTGTATAATTGTTTTTGTTCATATATTTGCAATAATAGAGAAACAAACTTTGCGTAATTATTTCATAGGCAATTCAAGTAGTACTCCCCCGACCAATGAGAGCACAGCTCAACCAAAATATAAAAAACTATGTTCAGTTCCTAATCATTGCCCCCACACCTCAACAACAGCTACTGGTTCCTAAAAAATTCCAAGAACATGCAACGAGGTATAGTGGTACAGACAATGACGGGCGCAACACTAAATCTTAGCTATGGCGGCGTATACCACTAGCATTATCAATTAGTAAAGCAAGCACACATAGCCAAAGTTGTAATCACAGTAGTAGAACACTAAAATGATTCAAAAAGAGTACAATCCCATGTAAGAATGCAAAGACATAGGTAGGACATAGATATAGAAAATGTACCTCGCTAATAAAGCTGAGACAACAATTTGCTACCAACCAATTTACACAACAAATAATAAACCATTCAAAATCACAAGCAAGAGGCAACAATCGTTTGATTCAAAACAATTCATAGCAAGTAAAAGTAGCGAATCAACTTACCGTTGCAAGCCGCTGCCGGCCGCCCGCCCCAAATCCCCGCGGCGCCCGCGCGGCCACGTCCCCAACCGACGCTGCCCTGCGCGCCACTCCCAACCTCCGCCGCCCCCAATCGGCGCGGCGCTCCGCGCGGCCGCGTCCGGCGTCCCCAACCGCAGCTCCCAACCTCCGCCGCCTGCTCCTGCCCCCCTCCGGCGCCTGCGCCGCAACAGCCGCCGCGCCCGCTCGTACGTCGCGAGGAGCTCAGGACTCAGGAGCACACCGTCGCCTAGGGGTTACCGCTCGTGGTCGTGGACTTCTGCGTTTCACTGATGGGACAAGCCACCAAGGCCGCCCATGCGATCGATCGATCGATCTATTCCCAGAAACAGCGCCGGCCGGATACTAGTACTGCAGATCTCAAACCGCCGTAAGAGTAGGAGAGGGGCAAGAGGCAGGAACGGACCGGACGTACCGCGCGCTTGAGAGACGGAGCCGAGGCGGCGGCGGCGGCGGTGAGCGAGCGAGCGACCCAGGCGCCAGGCGAAGCGTCTACGCGGAAAGGGCACGGGCTGCCCTGACCGACCAGCGCAGCGCCGTTCGGCGGCTCAGCTAGCGGCGCGCCGTGGATTCTGCGGCCCAGGAGTTAGCGCGGACGAGTTGGGTCACGGGCCGAGAGCTCGAGCAGCGAGCGGCCCGGACAAACTCCCATGGTCGTCGTGTTCACCAGGCGCTCCTCTAGCGGCTAATCGCCGTCTAGCCCGGCTAGACGGCCTTCTAAGTAAGAAAAATCGGCTAGGCGGATTAGGTTGAAAGATGGCATTTAGGGTCTGTTTTTTTAGCTGCGGTTTATAGTTTATAACTACGGTTTATAGTTTTTAGATGGTGATCATTTGAGTTTCAGCTTCTGGCTTCCGGCTTATTTTTCACTATTCATAAATTTCATTTTTTCAAAACTTTTAGCTTTTTATTGAGTTTTTTGTCCCGTTCTTTCTTTTCCCGTATTTGTTTGTATTATTAGTAATGGGCTAACATATTTTTTATATTTTTTAATTTTTAAATTTAATTATGCTAAATAAGCCTCTGTCAGATACAATGTTTTTTCAGCCAGCTACAGTGCTTTTCAGCCATAAGCCACAAAAAAAACTCAAATGATCACCACCTTAGACTGTTTGTAAGAGAAAGTACGGAATAACAGAAACTCGCATGCGGTTTTGATCGATACAAATAAAGTCACTATAGTGTATACTACAATTAACTTATATATCTTGTCTTGAAAAAATATTTTATTTAAAAACTAGTTATTATAAATTAACTTATATATCTTGTCTTGAAAAAATATTTTATTTAAAAATTAGTTATTATAGAAAAATTGAGAAATAATTTTTAAAAGATAAAAAGAATAGGGCCGTCGTCTAGATCCGATTTTTAGAACAGGACAGATCATGTCTCAGTCACCGCACCGCACCGCACCAGTGTCTCTAACTTTGTGCTTTCCCATTCGGCTTGTGCTTCTGACATGTACCGTCTTGTGCGGATACGCAGAGATTACAGCCGTGTCATACCGAAGAGGCGAGACCTGACGTATCTTGGTGCAGTCGCCCTGAATCCGTGGTAGTCTGACGCAGCATTTTGAAAAAAAATTTCCACGCTGCCGCCTGCAGCAGAGCGTCAAGAAGCATCACGCGCGGTCAGCCCCCGCCGGAACACGGCATACGGAGGAGTTGTTTGGCGCAGTGGCGGAGGACGGGGAAAAAATGAGGTGGGGTGGACCGCCGGCCGCCCGCCTCCCGCCGCCCGCAGCCCGCCCGCCTCCCCCCGCCTGTGTCCCGCCTCCCGCCGCCCGCCCGCCCGCCGCACGCCTCCCGCCGCCCGCATCAAGGTCTGGCGCACGCCAGACCTTGCCCTATCGGGTCCTCCGCCACTGGTTTGGCGTATAGGTCTTGTATACAAAATCACACCAAGGAGTTGTTCGGATGGATGGAGATTAGAGGTCCAATTTATTGACTTATATATATCAATCAATCAGTTCATTTAAAAATCTAAATAAGAAAAATTCTAAGTTGTGATTTTCTTAAGATGGGCACGATTCCCTCATACTTTAACACCCCTCACATGTAGATTTCCTCGATCTAAAACGTAAAATAGAAGTAACTATAATTATTTTTTCTTAGTTATGTCAACCAAATTTTGAACTTAAAATCTCTTAGCTTTGATAATATATTAAGTTACATGCACCAACTATCACTCAAAAAGCTAAACTGATGAGAAAATACGAATAATTCAATTATACTTCAACACAATCCTAAGGTAAGTGCATTGGGTTAAGGGTATTCTTTTGGGTTATTGCTTATAACTTTTAGTTGCAACTTATTAATCTAATAAATAGTGATGGCCGAAAGAAATCGAAACCAAAAAATCGGTTGAAAAGCAAAAAAGAATGAGCCAATTGTCTACCACTGTCTTTTATAAGAACAGCTGACCCTGGCCCGTTTGAACAGGCCTTAGTGTGGAACCTACGTGGCTACGTGTTCGTAGTGACTTTGACAAGTGGATTCAATACATATTTTCTGCACAAATGTTCGTGTGGATATCGAGTCTAAGGGACTGTTATTTTTAGCTGAAACTTTTGGCTTTTGACTATGGTTGTAGCTTTTGAGCTGTCCGTATGAGAGATTATAGAGTAACAGAAACTCACGTATGATTTTTGCCGATATAAATGAAGTCAGTACAATATGTATTACAATTAACTAGTAGACCTTATCTTAAAAAGATAATCCGTTTAAAAGTTAGTTACTCTAGAAAAATCCAAAAATAGCTTTTAGAACTAAAAAAAACCTAAATCGCAGTTTTGGTTGCAAACCCCAAGCCCCCAACCGTCCAATCGCAAAAGTTTGCCCCGAGTAGCTATTTTCGAAACCCAAAAATCCGAGATACAATTATACAAAGGCATCCAAATTAATGCCTTGCGCAAGTGTTCCGCACTGCACTCACGTATGATTTTTGCTGATATAAATGAAGTCAGACAGTATATATTATAATTAACTAGTAGACCATATTTTTTTAGTAGATCATATTTTTTTTAAAAAAATATTCCATTCAAAAATTAGTTATCGTAGAAAATCGAAAAACAGCTTTTAAAACATGAAAAAAAACATGCCTAAATCGCAGTTTTGGTTGCAAGCCCCAACCGTCCAATCGCAAAAGTTTGTCCACGAGTACAATGAGAGCAAGGCTAATAATATAGCCTTCAGCTGGCTGTATGGACATTTACAGCTCACTTATCAGCCCATTCATATAGTAGTTTACAGCCAGCTGAAGGCTGTATGACCCATCTCTTTCTCTCACAAAGTTTCTTGGTTCTTGTGCTTCAGCTGGCTGTAAACTTACAGCCCACCTCTCTTCTCTCTCCTCCTCTCTCTCCTCCACCTCAGCATACAGCCTACTAACAGTCTCTGAAAGAGCTATTTTCGAAACCCAAGAATCCGCGATACAATTATACAAAGGCATCCAAATTAATGCCTTGCGCAAGTGTTCCGCACTGCACTGTGCAGTACTGCCATTTTTTTATTCCTGGGCATGGATTTGCTTAGGCAAACGCGCTCTGCCACCGCGACTGTGCTCGCAGCTGGGCTGCTTCTATTCTTACCTCGTGACACTGCTGCGCTAGTGCACTGTAGTCCCTTTTTAGGCACTATTTTAAACAGCTATGGCTTTTGGCTAAAATCTTTTAAAAATTAAAAACCGTTAAATACGTTTTCTCTTTCACCCCTTTCTCATTGTATTATCTATTTTTTTTTTCATTTTTCCTATTTTTCATTTTTTTCTTTAAGTGAACACATCAGCAAAAGTTCACATATGCTGTTCATTTAGGTTGTAACTGATAGCTTTTGATCGTAACTGGTAGTTTTGATAAATAGTATCAATTGATAGAAATGAAAAAAAAACGTAGGTAGTTTGAAACAGGGTCTAACCAACGCCGCTTTGCCATTTTCTGCCCGTTTAATGCCACTGCAATAGTACACTGTGGCAGGCCGGCTGCTGCCGCTCTGCGAAACGGCAGTCTCCCAAGTAAATTTCGGTCAGAATCAGACCGTTGCTGCTTGGGATAACATTGCCTGGTCCCCATTTTCCTTCCCTCGCTGAATTTGGAACGAAACAGAACTAAGAGTTATCGAATCTATCTATTTTTGTTGTTTTTAAGTCCCTTTATCCACCGACTGACAGCACAAGATCAACATAGAAACAAGCACACGGGCCTCGCACTGAAAAATGTTATCGATGCATGGAGCAAAGCGAAACATTACACACGGACAGGATCACCGCTGCTGCGACATGCATGCACGGAAACCTGCGGTTTTCTGAACGCCACGTACGTACGACGGGGACGCTGCGCGCGTACGTTCTGATCCGCGCGCGCGCGTAGCGCCAGGAGTTACACCACTTCACCCGCGCAGCGTGACGAGACGACCCACCCATGCGTGCAGCCGTGCGAGGTGCAGGCTAGCTGCTGCGGCGAGCTGACGCGCCATAACTAGCGAGCTGCTACGCGCGTACGGCGTGGGCATGCATGGCGTGCGTGGATCGATGCTGCTCTGTGTGTGTCATCTGGGCCGGCGCGACTCGTCCCGGCGGTGGGAGACGAGCTTGGCGGCGTCGCGCCACCAGACGAGCTCGCGCTCCTTCTCGTGGAGCCGCCTCTGCGCGCTGTCCAGCGCGGACTCCAGCTCCACGATGCGCTCCTGCTGCCGCTTCTGCAGCAGCTCGTGCAGCCGCCGCTCCAGCGCCCGCGCCGACACGCCGCCGTGCGGGGGGCTCTTCTCCACGTCGTACCCCTGCTGCTCCTCCTCCTCACTCTCTTCCTCCTCCCCGTCGCCAGCCTCCTCCTCTTCGGCGTTGCCTTCTGCCATGCCGTCGTCGTCGTCGATGCAGCTCCTCGACGGGCTGTCGGAGACGGTGCTCTTCGTCTTGATCTGAAGCGACGGCAGCTGGCGAGGGTACGTACATCGTCAGCAAACGTACGTGCATAGCGCGCGTTTTTCAAGGTGCACGTGTACATGGAGTACGTGCTACTCAATAACACACCCATTGTGGTACGTTGTACCTCGAGTCCTTGCATAGGAGTGATGCGTTTCTCGCCGTGCGCGGCGCATTGCAGCCTGCTCAGCTCGACCTGGAGCTCCGCCTCCATCTGGTCCATCGCGACGACGGTGCGGCCGGGAGCCGGGTTGTCTCGCACGGCGCAGCCCGCCGTCCGGGAGCAGTTGGACAGCGCGTCCTCGGAGGCTGCGCAGGCGATGGGGTCCTTGATCACGGCGGTGGTGGTGGTGTTGCTGCCGTTGGATTCTTGGGAGCTGGAGGAAGCAGAGTCTTTCTCCTTCCTCTGCGTCGTCTCCTTCCTGATTTCGGACGCGAGCGCCTCCACCTGAGCGCGCAGCTCCACCATCTTGTTCAGCTCCACCGCGCTCTTGGACAGGAGCAGCACCAGGCTCGCACCCAGGCCAAAGTTCATGGACATCAGCTCGTCCTCTGGCTTCTTCTTCCCTGCAAAATTCATCCATAATTCGATCAGCATTGACAGTTCAACATCTTGAAATGGGTGTGTCTAAACTATGCGTATTATCTGTGACTGCACATTTGCACTGCATTGCACCTCAACAGTACGTACCTAGAGAACTCCGCGGCGTCTCGACGGGCAGCTCCGGCGCCCTCTCCACGACCTTCACCCTGGGGGTGGCGGCCGCCTGCTCGGCGCCGTCCTTCTTCTCCTCCCTCCCGCCGCCGCTGGAGCTGTAGCGCCGCGGCAGCCGCACCCGGCACCCGAACCCACCGTTCCCACCATCCCCCCGCTGCAGGATGCGCGACAGCAGCGACCGCGGCGACTGGCAATCGGCCACGCCATTGCCGCTCGCGGTCCTCGCCAGGAGCGCCCGGATGGAGGCCGGCGAGGAAGAGATCGCCGCGAGGCGCGGCGGCGCAGGCAGAGGCAGCGCCTGCGCCCCTGTTCCACCACCTCCACCTCCTCCCACTCTAGCACCCTTCACCGAACCCTCCATTGCCGCGCAGCGCGTGCGTGTGCGAGGAAGAAACAGAGGGATTCGAATTCTTGCACGCCTCGGGCTCCGGCGACGACGCTCGCGCGTATTTATAGGAGACGACGATCCGATCCGAAGGCGCGGCAAGTTTAAATCCTACTCCACTCCTTTTTTAAAAAAAGATCAAACCTGGTGTTAATTAATACGATAATTTTGGAAGCTTGTGGCATTGAGTGCGCGTGTGATTGTGAGTGCAAGGAGCGATCTGATGAGCTAACGGCATCTTCAGTTATTTCTTAGTTATATTAAAGGGAGATTAGATCATATATCCTCCCTTTAGTTGGGAAATTAAGGATTTACCCTCTACATCTCAATGACACGTGGGGTCATCATAAGTCACTGACACGTGGGCCAGGAGGGTAAATCCTCAATTTCCATCTAAATGGAGGGTATACGATCAATTTTTTCTATATTAAATAGGGTTTTGTTAAACATCATCTGGATATTTTTTCTAACTATCATTCAAATTTAAGACTGTTGGATTAGAGATCCAATGGCCATGAATTCTCCCCCTTGAATTCTACCCCATCCCCCTTGAAAAAATCTCTCCTCGTCAAAAAACAAGGGATCCTTTGATCTCTAATCCAAATGTCACAATTTTGGATAATAATTAAGAAGAAAACATCCGGGTGATGCCTAGACACTCCCATTAAATAAGTAAAATTTTATATAGCGAAGAGGAAATAAGAAGAGATAATATGTTGTCTCCTATGTAAAAGACAATTTAAGTATGTAAACCAACGTAAATAGTGAGGTGTGAGATAGAAAGTTATAGTAAAGATAATATATTATCTCCAGTGTTATCTTTAGGTGATGTAAAAATTTTAGAGATAATCTTATGAGATAAACTATTTTACACATGTTCTAATGGTGATGAAGGAGCAGGAAGAAATTAACTGCGCCGGAGAGCAACCCATGTTGGTTCTGCAGGGAAGAAGCTGGTACGTACTGGGGAGCACGGACAGTACTGGCAGCTTCCATTTTTACCTTTTTGTTTTGAAAAGGAACTGTGAATTCTGCTTCTTACTGGCAGCCGTGCGTGGCTGCCGGCCGAGCAGAGCAGGCCGTGGCAGCTGCCGCGCTCAGGCGCCACTGCACTGCATGGCCAGGGAATTTCATCCGAGACACTGGCTTTGCAAGTGTAGTAGTACCTCCATGACTGTGCTTTACAGTGCCGCCGCCGCGTTCTGGCAAAAGAGAAGAGTTCGTTATGCATTTGGTCTGTTGTACCACCAAAATTTCAAATCAAGAGAAGAGTTCGTTATGCATTTGGTCTGTTGTACCACCAAAATTTCAAATCAAGAGAAGAGTTCGTTATGCATTTGGTCTGTTGTACCACTAAAATTTCAAATATAGGCTCCGTGTCTCCGCAATTGCAGATTTGGCCCCCTTTCAGACCTTGAAAGCACGGGCCGGCGTTGTCGGATGCCGCGCTTCACGGGCGTGGAAGGAAGGCACTCATTGCTATGGATAGAGGTGAAAACGAATCAGATAGTATCTAAACCATATTCGTATTTGTATTTGTAAACGAATATGAATATGAACCCAAATATTCTCGAATATGAATACGAATCAAATATTGTAACAAATACGAATTCGAATCGAATATCTACTCAATTCGATCGGTTCTAAATATCCTAATAATTTATGTAGTATGAAATACATTAATATCATTTTATCCTCGTACAATCACGCTTAATCAGAACACACGAATTCACGTTCAATGAAAAAACTTGTTTAACTAATTAGTCGTATTGTAATAAAATATATATTGCTTCGTCAAATACAAATACAGATACAAATAGTCTGGATAAAATAACATTTCGGATAATAAAAGTGTATACCATATTCGTATCTATATTTTTATGCGAATTCGAATACGAATACGATAGAAGTTGTTAATCGAATGAGAAAAATCTATACCATATTCGCATTTATCGAATACAGTAACTGGATAATACGGATAATTCGTATCCACTTTTCATCCCTCGCTATGGATTGTGCTACGTCACTCACTGCATATGGAAAAAAAATTCTAACAGGAATGATTAATTTGCTGTTTGGGATTAATTTGCTGTTTGGCTTGTGCTACGTCGGCGTCGTTTCTCGTCCCCGTTGAGCTTTCCATGTCATGGATCAATCGATGGCATGCTGGGTTCGGGGGGCAGGATTTGGGGAACGGTTCTCACGAGATTTTGGACACATCTCCTGCACTACATTTGATGGGTGGAATATTTGCTAGCGTCCAGCCTTACTAGTGGACGTGTTTCCAATGAGCGCCTCACCTCCGCGCCCGTGAGGCGCGGCACGCGACAACGCGGGCCCCTGCTGCGCGGGATGCACCACCTGGTGCGCAGCCAGGAACAGGCCGGGCCCACCACTTCCCGCGGCCGATCGCGATGCCCGTGGCCGCCAAAAAAGCTACGCGCCCGCACAGCGCGGAACATCCGAGATGTCGGCGCCGGCGCTCCACGCGTCCGCGGTTCAAAAGGGGTCAAGCCTGTAACTGCGGAGGCACGGGGCTAGATCTAAAATTTTGATGGCACAACGGGCCAAATGTGTAAAAATTCAAAAGGAAATTAGTCAATTACAGGTACTTAGGTAGGCAGGATCTTTTTCGAGGCCGGAGCCAGGTGCCTGGAGCCGTCGGATCGAGTCTCGGACCGGTAAGATCAGGGCGGGTTGACAGGCCAAAAAAAATGTTGCGTCCTACAGAAAGTTACAACTGCCAAGCATATGAGTTTTTTTTTCTAACCCTACGCATGATATGTTTATATTGATTTTTGACTTTTAAATTTATTTTATAAATAGTAACAGCTTGTAAAGATGGATACTCGCGTGCAATTTTGATCGATATAAAAAAGGCACTATAATATGTACTACAATCGACTAAATCCTGTTTTAAAAAGATACTTTGTTTGAAAGCTATGTATTGTAGAAAATAGTTTTTAAAAGATAACACAAACAGAGCATTAACTCGATGTTATGCATTGATTTTTTAGATGGTATAAGCCGGACACACACTTATCATGCATTCATGCACCACTATGCATTGATTTGAAACTGAATATCTTTACAAGACTAATTTGCTTATGCCGAACGCATTGGATGGTAAGGGAAGTCTTCCAAACCCACAGGCTCGAAAAATTTTCAAACACGAGCAATTGTAAAATCTTTTCCGCTGCACATTGCGGTGATTTGTGCTCAGGTCAAGAGACACTACTACAGAAATCCACATTACAGATGGTTCAGAAACGTCATCACAGACGGTTTTCTGAACCGTCTGAAATTATGGGTCAGTGATAATCCAAGTTATCACAGACGGTTTTTGAACCATCTGTGATTATGCGATATCACAGACGGTTTTTCATTAAAAACCGTCTGTGATTATCCGATATCACAGACGATTTTGTACTAAAAACCGTCTGTGATTATCCGAACGGACAAAGAACCTTCTTGGCTTTATACGTGGTTTTAGGCAACTCATTTCCCTCCGGAAGCATGTCCGCTAAAAGACCTAGCAGCGCCGTGAAACTCTTGTTGGACCAACCGTTGCTTGCCTTCAATTTCAACAGTTCAAGCACGCCCGACAACCTCGTGTACTTGCAGCCCGTGTACAAAGGTTTCTCTGAGTCCTCCATCAAGCCACGGAATTTAACATACTCTCTCTCATCATAGTTCTCTTCTACATCGCGAAGCATCTGATCCAGATTATCATCGTGCAACCTATCCGAATCCGAGCCACAATCGACATCAGCCGGCGGCATGTCATTCACTTCACCTGCGATGTCATCCGGGGGCATATCATTCACTTCACCGGCGATGTCATCCGGCGGCATATGATCACTCACTTCGCCATGACTGGTCCAACACGTATAATCCTTTTTGAAACCCCTCCGAATCAAGTGCGCTTCAATTTGCCCTCGGTTCTTAAACATCTTCAAATTCTCGCAGTCAGTGCATGGACAGCACATATATTCCACCCCCTTATTCAACATATCCTCCTCGGCGGCTCTTATAAAAGCAGAAACGCCATTAATGTACTCTTCACTCACACGGCTCGCGGCATACATCCAACTTCGGTCCTACGTTACGTACATATATAACAACTTAGTATTAAAATCTAGAATAACTAATTATAACTACATATATACCGGCCACATTTATTATATTGAGACTTAATTTCCTAGCTCAATTCATATTACAAACACAATAGCTATTATATAACCAACAATTTTGCAAATTAATTAACCATCTTCAATAACCACTCATGGATTACTTACACCTAAATTGTAATGCAATTAAAAATAAATAAATTTCATTACTAACCATATCTACAGCAACCAGGAAAAGTCTGAATCTTAATTCAAAGCTCAATCTCTGCCTCTTCCCACCAAATTAACTGGCCTGAAATCGCTCTAGCTTCCTCCCGAGTGAAAAAGTGCGCAGCAGTGGCTAGATCCGGATCGAAATGAAGACGATGCGGTCTGAGCAGCGCAATAAATGCCTTTTTCATTATCACAGACGGTTTTTAACTAAAAACCGTCTGTGATAAGCTTCATACCAGAACGCTTCGAGCGTGTTTCGATGCCAGAACGCTTCGTGTTTCGATCGTCTAATTAACGTCTCTCGATCATTATACGAAGCGTCTATATCATTCATGTTTGGGTATACGAACCGTTTGTGCTAAAGGTTAAATATGCGCTCCTAATCCAGGTCTCTAGCTAGCTTCTACGTACGTACAATACAATATACAATTAATACAACATGGCTTCTACTACTGTTCTTGTGATCATCTCCTTCCTCTCATCTGTTCATCACGAATTGTTCGGCCGGAACCTTACACAGGCGGCCAGCAGTTTGCATCTGGAGCAGCTTCTCCGCACCCGTCCTGCTCTCCTTCCCCGACTTTCTTGCATCCGTCAGCTTTGACCTGATCCTCCGCCGTTGACGGAGGCGTCTCGCTGCCGCTCAAGAAAGGGAAACAGCCCTCACCCTGGTTCTTCTCCACAATGTGCGCAATGCGGAAGAAGCTCTACACGCATTGCAGAGACTGATGGATAGCCTTGCCAATCAAGTAGAAACGGCAGATTCTGAGAAATCTTTTCATGCTATCCTGTACGACATTATGGATGCTGCTGATCATTTGCCCAGGCTGCACGAGGAAGTGCTGAGGACAAGGGCAATCTTAACGGCGTTCGAGAATTTAGCGGTTGATCCTCCAAGTCCCCAAGTGGAAGAAGAAGCTTACGAAGCCCAAAAGAATACAATCTGGGAAACTCTTTACCTGTGCGACTTTTGTAATAAATTTGCCTCTAATTGAAATTAATAAATTTGCCTTTAATTTGTGACCTCTTGTCTCAGTAGTTCTGTAGTTAAGTTATTAGAAGCAATGTGTACTTATATATTAACCTCTGATCTAGAATATGACAGACAAAGGGACATCACAGCCGGTTCTTGTGAAAAACCGTCTGTGAACATTCCCAGACGGTTCTTAACAACAACCGGCTGTGATAGTCGACACAACACAGACGGTTTTTAATAAAAAACCGTCTGTGATAATCCCAGATTATCACAGACGGTTTTTAATAAAAATATCACAGACGGTTCAGAAGTAAGAACCGTCTGTGATACTCCTTTTTCCCGCCACAAATACCACAGACGGCCTTCAAATTAAAACCGTCTGTAATAGTTTACATTACAGACGGTTTCACAAAACCGTCTGTGATTTATCGTCTACTATTAGTCTTTCTGTAGCAGTGAGACGATCAGGCACGTACCCTAGCATGTGCCATTGCGGAAAAGGTCCTTAGTAGTACTAACACCCGAGATTAATTACCACGTGGGATTCAAACCGAACCCGTCGAAGAATTAAATGGAAGCCATGAACCGTAGAGTAGCAGTAGAGTAGAAGGGAAGCATTTGACCGTCCAGTTCAAAAATTCTCCCGTAGAGCTAGTTAGATTGTGGTGCTCTAAGTTTATAGTAGTTAGCTTAAGTTTATAATTTTGACTTTTAGTTTTTAGCTGAATCTGTATTGTATTGGCTGATAGCTTTTTTTGAGAAAAAATTAAAAAAAATTAGAAAAAAATATTATATCGTTACGGATAATGCAAATGAATAAGAGAAAAAAAGACAAGGGAAAAAACAAAGAGCCAAAATAAGGCAAAATAAACCAAAATTAAAAATCGATGCATTCTAAATTATTTCTAATTTAAATAGCCGAAAGTCAAAAAAAATCCTGTTACATTTCGGTCGAAAGACTCGGAAGCAACGCCCGTACTGATCAACTGGCTGTACACGGTGACGGGTAAGTACCGCACCCTTGTAGCGACGGTACTGATTACCGAAACACAGGCACAAGCAGCTGCAGGTTAAGTACATTATGCACATTACTCCGTAGGATTAGACAAGTGCGCTCTTGTAACTCCTGCTGATCAATAGGAGCAGTAAAGTTAATCGTGTCATGCTTGCATTTACAGAATAAAATTTTCCAAGAGCTTTGCGTTTATTACTTCATAAGCTTATTTAACTAGGAAACATATGAGATGGAAACACACTTTGAAGATGGAATCATGGAAACCGTTTAGTGTAGGCACCAAATCAACAAGAAGATTTCAAGAGAAAAAAAAAACAATGGGCAAACCATGATTAATGTGCAATCATGCAAACCACTTTCATTTTAGCACCAAATCAACAGAAACTTTTAAAATAAATTGTGAGCGTAGTCCTTAATATAGCATATCAACATTTAAAACAAATTTGCATTGGTTGAAAAAAAAGAAATCCCTAATGAACTATAATTTAAGGAAAACGGGGAAAACAAATAGATAAAAAGACAACCACGACTGTTCACAGTAAATTTCTCTGTTTCGTTCCTCCTGGCTCGTTTTGAATTTAAACCTGATGATTTAAAAGGTGATGCCATACAATGATGCATGTATACTCCATAGACCGTCTCCTCGAATTTTTTTTCGTCTTTTTTTTTACATTGGTTCGGTGCTTAAACCAAAATAATTTACTTGATTGCACCGGCTTAAACCAAAATAATTTACTTGATTGCACCTAAGTCATGGACCCATGGTGTCAGACGTAGCATGGGCACCAACATTAACGGTAGAATTTTACGGCAGGTCGTTTATTTCCATGTTCATGCTAGGAAATCTCATGCAGCAAGCCATTCATACCTGGTGAACAGTACTGGGTAACGGGTACCAAGTACCAATTAACCAGGCTTAATTAATCTCGCCACGTAGGTTCCATCCGTAGCACGCTCGCACCGTTCAAATTTCCAAATCCACATGGGTGCACTTGCCTCGCTGCCGCGGATGGACGTTGCTACTCTACTCGCCATTGACTGCGATGCAGCCAGATGTTAGAGATTTTTAGGGCATGTACAACCCACAGACAAGGGCTTGTCTGTAAGTTCTTGGAATTCACAATACAAACAGCTAAACAGACAGCTCGTACAACCCACAGACAGAGGCTGTCTGTTTAACTGTCTTCAAGTTGTTTAATGCTTGTACGTAGCCATGATCAATCATGAATATCATTCCTATGGGTCATTGTGTTGCTAGTTGATATAAAATAGAACAAGCATAAATACGTTAAATATGATTGCAATATTTTTTTTAGAACCACCAATATAATTGATATTATATATATAATGTAATATAATATTCTTTCATAAATCAAATATAACATAATATGAATGCAACAGTTTTGCCTAATGTTCACACAACTAGCATGCATGTTCAAGCAATCAACATATTCACACTATGAGTCATGTTCGAACAATCAACATATTCACACATTCACAGAAAAATACTGAAACAAGAGTTCTTCAGGCACAGTGATAGCATACAGTACATGAGACAAGAATGCTCACAGAAACCTGTTTTCAGCATGCTCACCAAGCATTTTCAGTCACAATGATAGCATTTTCAGTACATGTGGCTAGCTAATTGCTTCAAGAATCTAGCATTGTGGACTCAGCACAACAGGAAAAGAAAAATTAGAAACATGGAAGCAGCCATTTTCAGACAAGTCACAGCTTGCACAATGACATTCAGTTTTCAGAAATAATATATAGAAGCTACTGGTCATGTTCGTATAGAAGGCATGTCTCTCAAGTTGTATAATTTAAGTACCTGTAATGCCCAAACACATACTACTGCAGTCATTCAGATAACAAAAACATACTACTGCAGCCATTCAGTTTTCAGAAAAATACAACTGCAGTCATTCAGTTTTCAGAAAAATATATGACACAGGACAGGCAATGAACAGAAAATACGTACCAAATTAGACACTTCCAGGAAAAAGCATTTACTGCAGTGAACGGGAGAATGACTTCACATGGGAGAACGAGCGCTCGCCGTCGCCTCGCGACGCGACGACTTCGTTCTCTGTCCTCATTTACTGCAGCGAACGGGGGGCTTTTTTGCAAATTGGGCAACACAAAGACGGCACTGAGCACGGCGTTGTACGTGCCCTAATATAATTTTCTTGAGAGAGCTCAGTCAAATTGAAATTAACTCATTAACTGGTAAGTGCTGCATGCAGGATCAAGAAAAACTCTAGCGCTGCATGATCAAGAAAATTCTAGTGATGAAATAGCACAAGCAAATTTGGATTTGATTGCTAACTAGTGTAATTGTTTCTTAGTGTATGATGAGTTGTTCCCTAAGTAATGGTAGGAATTGTCTAGATAGTAAAAGTAATGGTAATGCTCTACTGAGCAACGTGTGCAAGTTTGCTTTGACAATTTGTACGATGGTTTGGTTTAGTCGGTATTTTAAGTCTATAAATAGACATATGGGCGGATCCACTGTGTAGGCGTCATCACACTTCAGCCTACCATTTGGACCATCCCCAACACCCCACTCTAAAGACTAGATGCAAGAGAGGAAGGATGGAGCACGCACCCGAGTCCTGAGGAGCGGCGGCTGGCGGCGTGACTATGTGAGGAAGAGGAAGGTGGGCCAGCAGACGGCGGCAGGCCACCAAACCACAGGGAGGCTTCCTTGATGGCTCGACCTCGAGGTTGGAGCCTAGAGGCCAGGGTAGTAGTCAACAAGGACCGAGGCAGGCTGGGCAGCGACCCAAGCCAGATCAAGTTAGAAGATTATGCTCAAATGATGGTTCAAACCAAAGATAGAACTTTCTCAATGATATATTGCCTTATCAAGTTGACATTCATCCTTCCAGTGGCAGCGCTAACACGACTTCATTTATCAATCTAACGTAGTTTTTTGAGCATACCCTCTCTTTTTATCCTAGCTTCACCACTAAATAGACATGCACCCATCCTTTTGATAAAGAAGCTTGTAAGCTTCATATGAAAAAAGATTAGCTAGCCACTATTTTTTATAGAGTACTCCCCCCCCCCCCGAATACCCAACACGTGGTACCAGAGCAACTAGGTTGGCAGTCAGGGACCATTAAGGGTTAGCGGTCTAGGACTATTGATGGTAAGCATAGGGTGCTTACATTGATTGGTGTGGCACTGAGGCGCTAAGGGGAGATACCGCTAGAACACAGTATGGGACTATGTAGTTCGCTGGTCTAGGACCAAGCGTAGTTGACACCGGGCGTCAATCGAGATTGCGGATCTCACGAGCGCAAGCAGTGGATTGAAGAAGCTCAACAACCACAACTATGGTTATTGGCGGACTTGTATGGAGTCCAACCTACCAGGTCAGGACTTATGAGGGGTAGTCGTGGGCACTGAGACAACTCTTCTAGTGAATGTTGAAGCTTTGCAGAAGTAGCTAACAAGGTGGGCAAGGCTATGTTCGTGTCGAAGATGATGGTTGAGGAGTACCTATTGGAGCATTTCCGTGATGCAAAGACACCAAGGGTGGCTTGGGAAATATTGGAGAAGCTTTTCTAAAAAATGAGGCGCAACTCCAGCTCCTGGAAAATTAGCTTGTATCTATCTCACAAGGTACTTTGACCATCAGCCAATACTTTACAAAAGTGAAAAATATTTGTCATGAGATATCTCAACTTGAACCTAAGGAGAAGGTCAATGAGGCTTGGATGAATAGGATTATCATTTATGGCCTGAGACCCGAGTACAACAGGTTTATCGTAGCAGTAAGAGGATGGCCAACATAGTTATCCTTAGTAGAATTAGAGAATCTGTTGGGTAAACAGGAGGCATTAGCTAAATAGATGAGCAATGCTACTATAAAAAGGAAGAAGAGGAGGCACTCTTAGTGAATAGAAGGGTCCACTTAGAGGTTTATGAAAGAAGATGGATTGAACCGGAAGTAATAGCCATTGCCAAGAAAATAACGGGGGTGTCTAAAATAGCTTTGGCTAAGCTGGAAGCCAAATCAAAAACCCAGCTTTTGTAAGTGACTTTTGGAAGCTAGTCGTAGAGAGAAAGGAAGCTTGGGTCGTTGGCGAGGGAGGCATGAAGGGTCTCATGAAGCACAAAAATGGAACCCCCCTCGATGAGTGGAGCACGTTGGCCGCGATGGTTTGCATGGATGAGCACTGTAGGTGACCGATGGCGTGCGACAGTAGCCGACGACGGGGGCTGCCATGGCGAGGTTGGAGAAATGTGTCTCAGGCGCCATGGAGGTGGGGAAAGGTAAAGCATGATGAGTAGATGCCTCAGGTGTGATGAATTTGATTGAGGACTCATGCTCGTGACACAATCGACGACAAACGCCCAAGTTTAAGCCGCCATTGGTAGAGCTTGAGTCAGTATCGATGGAGCTCTTGCCGTTGTCGCTAGAGCTTAAGCCGCCACCGCCCGAGTTTGCGCTGCCACTGATGGGGCTATTGCCCTCGCCGCTCAAGCTTAAGTCACCGTCGCTCGATCTTGCATTGCTACTGCCTGAGCTCGCGTTGCTGCCTGATCTATTGTGATGAGGCAAGGTTTGGGGAAGACGACAAATGGATGACCGTCGTTGCATGAAGATAAGATTCCTTCACTTCACTTCAGCTCAGCTCAGCTAAACGATCCAGTTGAATCAAACACCTCCCACTTTCAGTCACTTCTACTTCTAGATGCTACTATTTTAAAGTCATAAGCTTCAACTAAAAGCTCCAGCCGTTTCAAATGCCCCCAATAGTTATTCAGGGGTAGTTCAATGAGGAAAAGATGAAGATCAGCAAAACTTGGTAGAAGAAAGAAAGGTGAGTGCTTTAATTGTGACAAGAGAGGACATCTTTCTTGGGACTGTTGGAGTCCAAAGAAGCACTCAAGACAGAAATTTTGCTACTACGTGGGGATGCTATCTAGGTGGATGCATTAGCGACGAAGAGTGGATGTTGAAGCATCAATCTCAATGAAAGATGACGAAGCCTACTTCGTAGAAGAGCTCACGCAGTGTGACCTAGCACCAACTGATGATGTTATTGAACAATTCAATGAGAAAGAATGGGACACTGAAGGTGGCTTCTCCACAAAGGTGAGATATGCAAATTTGTTCAATGAATACTTAGTCTATCGATGACGTGGACACAAAAATGGAAGATGAGGAATATGAGACTTACGGTGATGATCAGCCACAAACAGAAGATATGCATATTGAGATGGTAGATGGACTATTAATTGTTCATGAAATCTCACCAGCGCATATAGAAGAGAAGAAGGTTCCCTAAGAAATTACGAAAGATATACAATGCATGTGTCAACCTACACTCGAAGAGCTTCATTATAATCACTCAGAAAATAATGTCACAGAGGATTGGAAGGCAAGAACGAAACGATCTAGTGAAAACAAATTATATGAGGAACCTTCGGTCGAAGAAGAAAGATATGAACTGCAAAGATTAGAAGCAATATAAGACAGAGTCGAGAGAAGCAGGAGATGCAGCTGAAATTATTGGTGATAAAATTTCAGCTAGGACATATTTTCTTAAAGGATATGTTTAATGAAGTTCATTACAGAAAATGGTTTTCTCAAAAAAAAAAGTAAATTAAGAGGGATTTTGTTAGAGATTTTAATAAATTTTCTTGAGAGAGTCTAGTCAAATTGAAATTAACAAGTAAATGTTGTATGCATGATCGGGAAAACTCTAGTGATACAAGATCAAAAAAAATTCTAGTGATGAAATAGCACAAGCAAATTTGGATTTGATCACTAAGTAGTGTAGTTTTTCCTTAGTGTATGATGAGTTATTCTCTAAGCAAATAATGGTAAGAATTGTCTAGATAGTAAAAGTAATGGTAATGCTCTACTAAGATCTAGCTGTATTGGAGCTATACAAGTTTGCTTTGACAACTTATATGACGGTTTGGTTTAGTCGGTGTTTGAAGTCCATAAGTAGACATGCACCCATCCTTTTGATAAAAGAAGCTTGAAAAGTTATGATGTAAAGCTTGTAAGCTTCATATGAATAAAGTTTAGCTAGCCACTGTTTTTTACAGGGTGCTTCCCCTGGATACCCAACAAGATAAAGGTTAGGTAGCCACTGTTTTTTATAGTGCTTCCCCTGCATACCCCAACACCAAACAATGGCGGACATGTGGCTTTGATTTGGAGTAATTTCCTTCGCTCTACCTTTAGGGCCTGTTCGGCAGCCAGGAAGCCGGTAGGTTTTTCACAGTCGCTACAATACCTAACTTTTAAACGAAGTATTTTCTCAAGACGGGGTCTACACGTTAAACGTAGTACATGTTAAAAGCTCAACATCTGTACCAGCCAAAATCGCAAGTGAGTGTCGATCTCTTCGTAATCTGTACCGTAAACAGCCAAAATTCAAAATTTTCAACCAAAAAGAATAGGCCCTTAACTTTGCATGCCTCAGGGACCCACACGCATCACGTGCCCTCCCTCAAGAGCTCGAACTGTTTTGAATCTAATAGTTTGTCTTGCTCTATACGGTTTTAATTTTTAATCTTTTGTTTATTTAAATCAGAAGCTATTTGAAATATATTGGCTTCTAACTTTGATTTATTTTGGTTTTCTTTTTTCTTTATTTCTTCATATTGTCTATGACGACATAATGATTTTATCATATTTTCTTTTAATTGAATAACTTAAAAAGTTAACAACTGCTACAATACAATTTCAGTCAACAGTCACTACAGTGCAATTTCAGCTAACAGCCAAATCCATAATCAGAAGCTTAAACTCTTTGGAACATGGCCTTATTCATTTCAACCTCATTCAATCCGCATCCTTCCGTCGAAATATTCAATCTGCGATCAAATGGATGATACATACATACATCACCAATTCGCCGTCTCATCATGATCACATCCATCACTGTGCATGCATGGCTTGCGACGTAGGTAGTATACCAATGGCAAGTGTGAATTTTTACTACTAGTTAGCAGCAGCAGAAAGTACACAGGATACAATCCAGAGATTCCAGAGGATCTGGGGAGCAGAAAGAGGAAGCTTTCGTCGGGGAGGATGAACCCTCAGCTTGGGCTTATGAATTTTACATGCAGCTCATAGCTTGTAGATTATTCGTAAAAGGAAATACAAAGTAATAAAAACTCACATATAATTTTCATCGATATAAATAAAGTGATTATGTTTCTATTCATCTCGTGTCAGTGTCTTCCAATTATTAGGCTGTTTATCTGGGATTGAATTTGGCTGGCTGACTGATGGGACGTAGTACTGTAGCAGTAACGATTCAAACGAGTATGCATGGCGAGTACGTAGGGGTATATACGTCTAGCTATAGTACCATTAATACGTGGACGCGCTGACGAGGAGGAGTAATGTTGCGAGAGAGACCGAGCTGTAGGGGGGCACTTCAATGCAGGAGATCGATGCCCAAATTGAATGATAAAATATTTAATGGGTGGGACTGGGAAATATGTTGGATTTACAGCAACTTGGTTCTAAGTTTTTTCTTACGAGAAGGTGTGATTTCACCTTGGCGTAGGTGGGGTGGGGGTTGAACCCCAAGACCTTACGTTCATGCACACCGCGCTCCACCTCAACTCGCCCGGTGGTTTCGAATTGAAGCTCTGTCCAGAAGAGTTGTTTTTTTTACTGTTGAAGCTCAACTGACATTACAAAGGGCCTGTTTGGTTCATGACCAGAAATTGCCTAGCCACAAGTTAGGCGTGCCACAGTTTTTAGGTAACTGTTTGGTTCACTGACGTAACTGTGGCATGCCACACTTTCTTAGCACCTAGCCCCACACGTCATAGACTCAGTTTCTTGCCAAACTTTGCCACAAGTGTGGCTTCGATTTTGTTAGCTACATTTTCTGTGGCAGCCACATATTGCCTAAGTTTAGGTATGGCAAACTTAGGCACCAACCAAACAGGCCCAAAATGTTGCCACAAGAAAATTCCTGATAGCAGCCCTATGGAGGGTACTTCTTGGCAGCGTATGTGGCGTGTCAGTTGGTTTTGCAGCAAATCGGCAAAGTCAAAAATAGATAAACCTGAATGAAAGTTGATACTAGATGAAACATCGATACGAAGCAATAACGAATATGAACAAACCTTGAACTAGAGATAACTGTAACTCACAAATTGATCAACACATCAATACAAAGCAATATTGATCAAATTAAAGAAATATTCTAACAGCTACGGTCTGCTCCTAAGGTACATATAAAACTAGATGAAAAAGTTAGTATATGTGATATGTGTTCTTTCTCATAAACCGGTACAAAATATTTATAGTCTAAAATAGTCGATTCGATCTTGGATTACGCATCAAATCTCACTCTTCTTGTCACCTCAAACTTTTCGTTGATAAAGACCCTATCTGTCTTCAAATTTTCATTTCTTTAAACTCCCGTTGACGTTTCCCCATTTTGCATCAAACTTTGCTAAGTCGGCTTTCTCCAGATGTTTCCAATCACGCTAAATTCCACATTAATTTAGCCGACTATTTTGCGTGCAAAAACCTGACGGCAACACAATTTCTGAAGAAAACGATGTTCATACACACACACACACTGTGTACTGTGTTGAAAAATCCGATGAAGTACTGTGTTGTTTTTCTTGCATATTTGGAATGCAACAATTTCACCCGAATTTTCTACGAAACTGCACTATTCCTCCAAAGCACATACGAAAAGCAGCCACAGGTAGACAGTCGGGTTAGGAGTTCGTTTCTGGTTCGAAATGCTCAAAGAGAACTACAGGTTTCATGCGCCACGTTGGCTCAACATCACCATGACTGCGCCAGACGAGATCACGCATTCAGGCCACACTCCCAACTCAACTCTGAAGGAGGATTTCTCTTTCTTTTCTGGGACCAAAGGACGAGTTAATATTATGTTAGTAGTAGCATCACATCACTATCTGTTGCTGCAATTACTGCGCGGTCGACGCGTTGCTTCTCCCTCTAGCCAGCCTCCAGTTGTGAAAATGGCTTGTACGCCCTAGGCATTAAAGTAGCAGCCAGCCAGCCTCTTGGCCCAGCAAAATCAACGGTAAATAAGATCACAACGTTGCAGCAGCACCCAGCTTATCTGTAGCATCAGTAAATTACAAACGTTTCAGCACAGTGATTGCACTCTACTACAGTTTACAAGAGTAATTCTACCAGACCAGCATCCCCTCGTGTTATTCGAGAAACGAAGAATGAAAATGTTGAGAAACGACAACATGCTCCAACTTGATTGCACTACAAAATCCGTTACAATTGAATACAGGTCCTGATGTTTTGTCCAAACTGTTAAATAATATGTTGAAAAGAACAAGAAATGATTTCTTAAAAAAATGGGTGATAGTGATACGATATTTTCTGCCTCTTGGGGCGTCATATCCTCAAACTCATCTAACCTTGTCAGGCTTGTTCCAAGATTTGGCTTGGTAAGTTTTCTGTTTCATCCTCCGCTGTGATACAAAGTTGGCCTCCTCCTGGAAGGGGTTTGGCCCACCGTAGTCTTCCTTTGATTTCCTGACCTTCTTTACCCTCCCATGGTCATACTCCTCATCCCTGTAAACATATGCAAAAAATAGGAGGCTCAGTTTTGTTTTTGTTTCCTTCAAGATGGTTTGGTCTTAAATCCACTAACAAACTTGCAAAAAAATAAAACAACACAGAACAATAATGGGATATAATATCGACGAATTACAGAATAACTCACCATTCATCTAGCACGTATCCAATGCTCTTGCTCTGTAAATGTTTTGACTCTTTTGTCTCAGTATTTGGCACAGCAACGTCATCCCAGCAAGGAACTGAAAAGCAAAAAAAATAAACATGATGCGGATTTAAAATTGATAGCAAAAACAAAATATGTGTATCACATGAGTAAGTGCATATCTGCAAAGAGATGTGCTTACCAGTAACTTCCTTCAAGTCCCTTGTAAGAATGCTGACAGGCTGAGAGAATCCCAACTTTTCATCTACATTGTTTATCGAATGTGTCTGATTTGCAGAAGAGCTTGGACCAAACTCTGCAAGGTCGGCACTAGCAAAAGTAGCACTCCTACCATTTCTCTTGTCCAAGTTATGGTCATCAGCACCAGTTCCAACAACCTGCTGCCTATTTTTGAATATCTGAGCATCATTTTCAGAACTTGCACAAGCATAAGCACGTTTCCGCCCACAGGGTGTACATTCTACAGTTTTAGACAGCAAAGTTGCTGATGTTGATGTCTGCTGCTCGTTGGTGTTGTCATCTGAACAAGCAATATTTGCCATGCCTTTACAAACTACAAGCTGTTTTTTAGTTCTCTTGTGCTTCCTTTTCTTTTGTAGCTTTAGTGAACCTAGTAATAGCTCTCTGGGCTGAAGCCACAAGTTCATCACTGGATATCTCACAAGTTTTTTTGACTTCAAATCCATCCTTTTAGCTGTAGTGCCATTGCATGAATCGGCTGCAACCACCTTCATGGAAACTTTAGAGCGGATCTGCTTTCCAAAGTCAACTTGTTCAAGTCCTGGTAATACATTGTTCTGCATAAAGTTGCATGTCACAAATATTATACAGATCAACTCACCTTAAGAAGAATGATGGAAGCTTATAGTTTAGTTTATGTGCAAAGCAGCAGAGAATTAATCATGAGTCTACAGGTTACATGAAGGTAATGAACACATTACTTTCCCAACAAGGGACAGAAAAGGGTGGTGGTAGCATACCTTTATCATAGGAAGTTCCTTCACTGTTTTGTCATCCTGCTTCAAAGATTCCGTCAAGTCCTTCATTTTCTCACTGGAGGTTGGGCCTCCACTGCTATGCATGACACCATTTGAAACAATAGAATCCTACCATGTTGCATGAGATAAAATAAGTAATTAAGTACTAAAATGGACTAAAAACAGCAGTGACCATAACAAGGATACCTTAGTTGGGAAAGTCTGTGCAGTGACCCCAGTGTCCTTGTTATTTACGTTGGATGTTGTCTTGGACAATATAGTTGTTTGAGATTGATAAGTTTGTTTATCTGCATCACACAGGCTAGCAGGACTGCCGACCATAGGTGAGCCAGCAGAAGTATTCTTGCCCAACTTGGTAAATGCACCATCAGCCTTCAGTTCCTCCAATGACATCTCAGCCTTTGTCTGATTACCACTCGCATTGATAAGAGATGCAAGTTGACCAGATGAAGATGTCTCTTTGTGACTACTCGAAGCAATTTGCTTTGATTTAGACGAGGTAGCAGCATCATTTAGAGGTGCAAGAGATTTCTGTGCAGAAGACAGGTCATTGTTTTGGGAGGAGGCGGCAGCTTCAGTTCTGCCTTCATTCTTTGAACAATGATCTACTGAAGTCTTGCTGACAATGCCAGAGTGGCCATTGCTTATGCTCTGCATCTTCTTATCTACGAAAGGAGATGAGTGACCATTCAATTTTGCTTCTATTGCACCACTTTGGATTACACCATTCATACATGAGATCTTTTGAGGAAATGATTTCTTTCCTAGCACATTAGCAGTGATATTGTCTTTGCACACCATTGCATTCCCGACTCTGTCACGTACATAAAATAACATATAGGCTTTCTGTTTCAATACATCTGCCTCGCGAACTTGGCGTACCTGAAGTTGATGGCCATAGGAATCAGTATGACAAAAATGAAAGGCTGCCAAAATAACTAAGGGGCATAAAGTAGAATCAACCATGCAATTTAGCTCAATACAAGATAAGGTTCAATTTCGTTTCCTTTCCAGCAATGAACAGAACGCAATCCATACTTCTTGTATTCCTAGTCTAGCTAATGGATTCTTCCCTAACAAAATGACCCTAATGTAGTATCTTATCAAAAATATTCATATTCAGAATGTAGTTATACAGGATAGTACATCACAAATTAGGACAAGCATGGAAGACTAGCTTTCAGGCAACACGTTCTAGAAACCAGTATGACTTAACTGGGCTCACTGGCATACATACAGGCAAGATTGAAACAGAGAAGTCAATTAAGCAACTATGGAGAAGGAATTGATATAAAGGCGGTACTGCAACACTAGTTGGACCTGAGAAAATACATCACTACAACATGTTGTTGACAGATTTTGACCAGTAAACCCTCAATGCTGTAAACATAAATTTTAATGATTCCATGGCATTATGACAATGTAAACTGGTGTATTACCTTAAAGAAATGTAAAGTGGTGTATGTATCATGTGATATAATGCAATTAAGTTCTTGAAAAGAACATGATAAAATCCTTAGCAAAGACCTTCCAAAAAAGGTGATGGAGCTGCAGGACTTAAATATGAAGAATTTTCTTGAAAAGGAAAACAAATAGTTTGACAAGTATCATTTTCATGGATGGCACAAAGGCCTGCCAGCTAAAGTTAGCAATATCAACTAAAAATGAATTAGTAAAGCTTTAAGGAAAGACCAATGTCATACTAGACCTGGTTATCATCAAGATTGTGCCACATCCCACTGGATGTCCGAACAAAGCAATAATAATGACCAGATTGAGTGTTCCAACCAGCATGAACCAAAACACCATAAAGGATGTATTTACAATCTGTGCCCTACACAGACAAACATAACAAATGAGAACGAAAAAGATAAGTAAATTGAATTGAAAAAATAATTAAGTTATAACTTTCAGAACTAATTACTCACTTTAGAATCGCTAATAAATGGTTTCAAGTCTAGAACTGGTTGAAAATCCACTTTTTTGTCAATCTTTTCACGGGGGTTGAAAGGGCTAAAGCGCTTAAGATGAATTGTCAAAACATTTGGAACCTTGTCAATTGTAAACTTTTTCTTTGCTACAACTTTTTGCCTGCAGCGCTCGCACTGATATTGCTTTTCACCACCATCTAGTAGCTCTTCCTCGGTGAAATTTTGAAGTGCTCTCACCAATGTAGTGGCCTTGGCAATATCAAGACTGAGATCCAAGAAAGGATCAAATTTGTTGGAACAATGTGAGCACCGTGTGCATTTCACCTGGAGCATATATATGTAGCAAAGCAGTGATGACAACAGAAATGGGGTTTCCTAAGAAATTGCTAGTCCCAGTGTAACTGAACAATGCACACAGTGTACCTGACTTCTTAGCCGGCCACCAAATATTCTGTGAACTAAGCTCTTCTCATAAGCACTTGGAGACTCACTTGGTACTCCAGAAGGTAAACAACATTTATGCATGGACTCAAGCAAGTTAACCATTAACTCATGTGCATCTTCCTGCCTCGAATTGCGGAAACTACGAGAAATGCCTATTTGCAGTCAAAGATTCACATTCTGATGATTGGATAAAAAAATAGATGGGAGAATTTCCAAAAGTTAAAACAAGAAGAAGTACTCAATTAAGCTAGAGCACATGAAAGGATACAGCGCAAGTTCTTGACAAATTGTGATGGTGTCACTATTTTTCCCGTTGACTGTAGAGCAGTCTTAACATGGTTCTGAAGAGCACATAGTGCACAAAATCCAGCGGTACGGCCTTAAAATTGGGGAAGGGGGGATGGAATTAGAAACAGCTACAAGAGAAATGCCTTGCAGGGGAGAATAACAGTTGATCTATGCTTAATTAACATGATGGACCATACAAAAAATACGTTTAGTTCTTCTTAGGAATAAGTCTAATTTACCCCCTTGAACTTTCGGGGTGCGTCTAATCAATCCCCCGAACTACAAAACGGTCTATATCCCTAACCTAAGCAAACCGTCCAAATAACCCCTTGAGGCGGTTTCAATGGTGGTTTTGCCATTGTGGCGGTGGCTTTGTAACTGTGGTGGATGACATGGCTGACAATCACTGCCACATTGTCAGCCACGTCATCTGCCACGGTGGCAAAACCAATGAGTCAATGCCACAATGTTGGCCATGTCATCAGTCACCGTGGCAAAACCACTGCATAAAACTGCCTCGAAAATTGCCTCAGGGGGTTAATTAGATGGTTTTGCATAGTTCAGGGGGCTATTTAGACGGTTTTATAGTTCAAGGGGTAGACTACACTCACCGCCAAAGTTCAAAGGGTAAAATAGACTTATTCCTTCTTAAACAGGTTATGTAATACAAAGAATATTTGTTGTTAGGGTGTGAAATCATTGTTGGTCAGTACAGAAAAATACAACAAAGGTCCAATGGCCTGACGGTGGGGTTTAGTTTATTTACAAATCAGTATTCACTATACAGCAACAAATGCACTTTGGTATCTGTGTGCAATCTGGACGTGGCAGTAAGGAGTATTAGTGAATGGACCAGATTGCCATCTTCAGTTATTGATAGAAACAATAACGGCAGTAGGGGTTGTGGCCTGGTTGCCGGTTGGGGTGTGTGTGTTGACGCCCGGGGGGGGGGGGGGGGGGCATGGCACAAGTAATTGTCCTGGGGCTTGTCGCCACCACTAATCATGCATGTACAAGCCACGTCCTCGACCTCGAAATAGAGATCTTACATTATCGTAAAGGGCATTAAATCCAGAAAGAGAAGTGAAGCACTTAACAGGGTATTAAATTAAAAAAAAATGGAGACCGAGCATTTAACATATAAGGTAAGAACAAGTTTGAATAACAGTCATTGCACGCAGCGGATGGACAGCCAAAATCTAACTAGAGAAAACACCAAAACTCGCAAAATTGCAGTAACAACTGACTTAGCACCTGTTCCATTGGATGTGGCTCATCGGATGGCCAGGGATAATCCATCCATGTGAATAAGATTGGGGGGGATCTAGAATGTGTACCAATTCATACCTTATATAGTGTTCCGTCTACTGATGATCAAGGTAGTTTCGTTTGGTAAAGCAGACTTTTTCCCATTTAATGTCTTTGTTAAGTATTGAATTGTCACCCAGAGCTGCAGAACTCACAACTTTATGAAAAAGTAGAACGAACCTATTGTTACACGAATTTTCTGTGGATAAGAATGGTCGACTGGTCACATTTGGAGATGGGATTGCACATGTTTTACGGATTCGAATGTGATTCAAGCTGAAGAAAATGGTGAAATTTGTCAATGGCGTGAAAGGAATAGCCTTGAGTATTGAGAATGTAGGTATTGCTGTCCTTGCTAGTGATACTGCTATTAAAGTAGTAGCAGCATGGATATTGGTATAGCCTAGAGCCTAGCTGCACCACTTTATGGGATCCCCCACTTTATCAAGGACTTAGTCTGGGTTCTTTTGGACTTCATGCTTATGGTTTTTGGCTTTGACTGCTAAGGGCATCTCCAATGGTTATAGCTAGCAACTAACTATAAGACTTCCACATCATCTATATAGTACACACTAAAGTTAGCATTCTAAAGAACTATCTATAAGGATAGCTATTTGATGCTTACATGCACACACAGAATTTATGGAGGCTGCCTCGTTTGGCGCTATAGACTATCTCTAGAGCTGTAGAGAGCTGCGTTCTCTTTCTTCATTTAATATCTTCCACGTAGGACAGTTGATGACATGGACTCTCTTGTAGATAGCTGCTATAGACCCATTGGAGATGCCCTAAGCTTAGCGTACGCTTGAGTTACCGCTAGCTTCGGAATCCATGCAACATTGCCAATTCAATCATGTCGAGACAGGCGGTTGACAGCTGCAAGTTGCAACAGCAGTACAGCACTTACATGAAGACTTGTGCCTCCCACTCCGCAAATAGGCTGCGAATGGCTCCGTGTACGTCAAGCATTGCAGAACCGAGTTGAGGTAGCAAGTGTTCCCAAGATTTTGAAGACCAGCACCCTGCAAGGCACCAAGACACTCCAATTTAAGAACTCGAAAAGAAATCACAAATTGAACACAAAATCATCGCCCAACATACTAAAACCTCAACAAATGCCAATGCCGTGAGGCAAATACTATACATCTTTTCATAACTATGAGCCCGCAGCTAATTGATATTATAAACCCCAAATTGACAGCTCCAGTGGCAGAACACCACGCACTGCAGCTCTGCCGCCCAAAACCCTATCAAAATCGCAGCTGTAAGAACCCAAATCCCCAAAAGATTGCAGCTTTGCGTACTCACAATTCTCCCCAGGTAGATCCTGGCGACACTGAGCTCCGGATCCAACCCACCTGCCTCCCCCTTCTCCGGCCTCCTCGCCGCCCACACCGCCGCCGCCCCATCCGCGGCATCCGGGTTCAGGGTTTCCATCCGAAACCCGCCTCCCCCCACGGCCGCCGCCGCACGCGGCCTCTTGGCGAGGTGGAACTCTATCCTCCTGTGCAGCACCCCCTCCGGCGCCGCCGCCGTGGACACATCCGCCATTCCTCCCTAGGGTTTCGCGCCGGAGCGGCAGCCTAACGGCGCCTCTAGATCGGGAGGCGAGGGATCGATACTCCTCCGATTTTTTGGGGGTGATTTTTTCCGGATTGAAACTTGCGGCTTCGATCGATAGGGAGGAGGTAATTGCTGTGGCTCACTGTTTGTCTTTTTT
Organism: Dendrocalamus latiflorus; assembly: GCA_017311315.1. Lineage (NCBI taxonomy): Eukaryota > Viridiplantae > Streptophyta > Magnoliopsida > Poales > Poaceae > Dendrocalamus > Dendrocalamus latiflorus. Next base: position 4,332,077 of record CM029659.1, read on the forward strand.
CTTTTCTTTTCTTTTCTTTTCTTTTTTCTTTTTTTTTGGTTTTTTGGCCGCCGTTCGTGCCGCGGGGGCGGAAGCGAGGGGAGGCGGAGCTATGAACCCTATACCCCTAGCTAGTGAACGGCTGGGATTGGATGGCTGGGTGCGACGGGGGTGATCTGGGACGTTGGATTGCGGAGCACGTGTGTGTCGCCTTGGTGGCTCAGCGCGACTGGGCGGTGGGGCCCGGGAGGAACACGGAGGTGCTCCTGGTGCTGCGACTGGAGCCGGGTGGAACAGCGAAAGCGCCGAGTGCTCTGCTCTTCAGTCAACGGTATGTCCGGTGCCCTGTGCTTGATCTTGAAGTGCTTCCACCGGTCTGGCTAAAAAAATTTTACACAATTGTTTTCGTAAGAGATCATTTGTGTTTCCAAGTGATTGAAACCAACCATTTCTTTTCGTAAGAAATTATATTTTTCTGTGCTACGCGGGAATTAAACTGTTTTTCTACGAAATTCATGTAAAATCCCTCGTGCGTTCATAATGGGTCTTATTCGTAGAATAATTACTTAATGCTTACGTTTCATCTTTGTTTAAATATTTTCACGGTTACCTTAACAATAGATTGTCTTCAGTGACGAAACTAGAATGAAAATAGAGGAAGTGCTCAAAGGGCTAAGCTAATAGACAAACATAGCCTTTTTTTTAAGTTAGCAAATATAGGACTTGTTCAAATTAGTTTCTAATGACTTCTTTTTAATAGTAAAAAGTTTTTCTACAGTATTTAGCTTTTAAACGGAGTGTCTTTTCAAGACGGGATCTACTAATCGATTGTAATACACATTACAATGACTTTATTTATATCGACTAAAATCGTACGCGAGTGTCTCTCTCTATAAATTTCTTTATAAGTTATTACTATTCAAAAACTAAAGTCAAAAGTCTACATAAATGGGCCCATAGTCTTGTGTGATAATTGTATTAGTCTATCCAATTCTATCGCTAATTAATGTCTTTCCATTGGTATTTGGTAAGTTCTATCGACAATCCAATTGAACCATTTATAAGGTGGGTTATTTTCGGCTATGTCTATGGTTTATGGCTGAGATTGATGGTTTTTGGGCTTAGCACGAATGTTTGTGCGAACAAACCGAATGCCGATAAAACGCTTCGAAAAGGCTGTCCCAATAAGATGTTTCCAATAGACGACAAAATAATTACCTCGTTTGTTTGTTCGGAGAAAACCATAAGCTAAAAAAGAAGGGGCCCATACTCTTGGCATCCATGCCAATGATTGGACACATCTCGATCTTATTATGCTTTTCCATTGTTTTAACTAGAGAGCAGCTAGGAAATGCAATATCGTCGGGGTGCTCCCGACAGTGTAGCCTCCCTCCCCTCCCTATCTCTTCTCCAGCGTCGACGCAGCTTCCCCCACCTGTGAGCTCTCCCTCCCCTCACCCACCGCTCCCCTCCATTCCCTCTTTCTTCTCTGATGCCAATGCTACTCCGCACCCATTCTCTACCTCCCATCGCCCCTTCCTCCACCACCAATGGTCGACAGCGACCTCACTGCTCCACCGCCCCTCTCTCCCACCCAACCTAATATATTAGGCACGCCTTGCCATGCCTTTCTCCTGCGCTGCCCACCGCCTCCCTGGCCTCCCCTACATCCGGAGGCTCTGTCGCCATTTGAATTTGGGACAGAGGTTCTATCGCCATTTCAAATGGCAACAGAAACTATGTGTTAAACGAATGGATGATAGAGTGCTACGTCAGTGCCACGACATCTGCTGTCATTTCAATTGGCGGTGGTGAGGTGAATCGTCAATTGCAATAGCGAGGTACCCTCTGTCGCCATTTCAAATGGCGATAGAAGCCAAGCCTATATAAGGCCCAGAAAACCGGCCGAAATTCATTTTAATTCTAAAACAAAAAAGGCAACAGAACCTTTGTAGCCAATTGAATTGACAACAGAAGCTCTGTCGTCAATTGGATAGATGACATGCCTCCGTCATCTGTTCAATTGGCGACAGAGGTTTTGTCGTTAATCATTTGGCGACAAAGACCTACTGACTGTCACGCGAAACTTCACGTAGGATTGTCATCATTTCAAATGGCGACAGAGGTCTGTCGCTATTTAAAATAGCAACAGAAGGTTATTTATGTAATTTTTTTAGCAATGATATATTTATGTAATATTAATATAAAAATATATTATTTAAAAAATCGATTTCTCTCGGTGTCTCGTTTCAAATGCTGACTACTGATTGCTTCTTTACTTTCCAGTATTTGACCACTGCTTCTGCTCGGATTTCTTTGAAGAAGACTAGTTGGATGCCCATGCGTTGCTACGGATTAAAACATAATCGTAATATTTAAAAAGTCTAATTGCAAAGTGATAGGGAACAAATGAAATACTCTAAAATTAGTCTATCAAACAAGAACACTATAGATCAGTGGCGAAGCTAGGAATAAAATTGAGGCTAGGCTGAATCTTTTGTCGGACTAAATTAAATTGACATAAATATAGTGTTTTACTTTTTATAGAATTTCAAATTCATATAGAAACACACAATTAGAGACAAATAATGCAAAATAAAGAAATATAAAGTAGGTACCTCGAAAGTCGATAATACGAAACGCATACTCAAGAATATATAATTATTCTACCATGAGTGCAGATTAGCGATAAGTCACATGTGTATGAAACATATGAAAATTAGTGATATAATAGAAACTTGTGAAAGACAATAAAAATTTAGATCATATAAAACATATCACAAATAAACTAATTTGAATCATAAGATAAATTTGAATCACGGGGAAAATGCATTATACGCGACTTCATGCCTTGGAAGCGGTTTATGATTTTATCATCATCAATACTTTTTAAAGATCTCTCGCTCAGTGTAGCACACTATCAAGCCATTGAGCCACTCATCCGCTACCTTATTGCACAAATTTGTTTTGATAATATTCATTGCTAAAAATATTCTCTCAACAGATGCTGTTGCCATCGGAAGTATCAATGTCAACTCAATGAGGCGATATACCAATGGAAAAGTTCTATCTTTTATTGTTTGAACCATCAATTGAGCAAGTTTTGATATATCACGACATCCATTGAATTCTTCACTTCTTCTAATGTTGAGAATAAAAGTTTGAAGCTGATTTCTTAATAAGAACCGATTAACATCCGTGAAATCATCAGCATAAATCTCAGCAAATCAAACAAGTTTATCAACATCAAAATTAGAGAAGCAGTCACTTGAATTGCTTGCAAAACAATTACACAAAGTTCATTTCTCCATTATAGAAAAATCTACAAATAAATTAATTATTGTCATTATAAAACTATAAATCTATAAATAAATTATAAAGATTAAACTATTAACTATCTAATATCTATATACAATTACACACTAAAAATATAAACTCTTTAACTCTAAAATAGTAAATTAAGAGGGAGAAAATATTACCACTTACCACTCACTGATTCCGGCACTGTCCATTGTCCGCTCGGTCTCTCCTCTAAATCACTCTCGCAGTCTCCGCTGTCGCCTGTCTGCTCTCCGCTCTCGCCTCTCGGTCTCTCCACTCTCTGCGGCGCGAATGCGCAATGCTCCTGCCGGCCGGCTACCGTCCTGCCTACGATCTGGCTCTCCCGCGGTCCGGCCCCCTCGCCCCTCGGCGGCTTGGCCCTCGCCGCCCCCACGCCCCGGTGGGCTCCCGCGGTCCTGCCCCTCGCCGGCTCGCCGTCCCCGCGCCCCGGCCGGCTCCCCCGCCCCCGGGCTCCGTTAGATCTGGCTCTCCTGACTCCCGGTGGCCTGGCCCTCGCTGTCGCCGCCCCCACGCCTCGGTCCGGCTCTCGCGCCCCTGGATCTTCCTCGGTCGCGGTCAGATCTACCTCCCTTGGCCGCGACGGAGTTAGATGCGGCGGCGGCCCGGCCCTGTCAGCCCTCTCTCCGCACTCCGCAACGGCGCAAGGTCAATTAGTTGTGCACTTGTGCTGTTGTTGAGTGTTGACTATTGTTTTGTGAATTGTGATTGATGTTTTAGTGGGCCGGTGAGATGGATCATAGGTGTTCTTGCCGGCCGGAGGTGAGGCTTGAGCCTTACCAAGCCTCACCCTTAGCTTCGCCCCTGCTATAGATCCACATATAGAAAGACTTTCACTTCCAAGGATGATATTCAATTAGGATATAACTCCATTCCACAGATACATAAGAAAGTTTCTTGATACTACAAATGCTACCACTAAAATTAGATAGAATGGCATGAACACATGTCCAATTTGCTATGCGTCAAATTACACATTGAAGCACAATCATCTAGCAAGCACGATAGCTAGAAGTATCTTAGCCACAACATTTGCATCTACTTCTAGCAAGCATCCTAACTATGAATATCCTAGTCAAAAGAACCGCATCAACTTCCTTCATGACAAATCACATCTACTTCCACAAAAATGAGTCTTGCACTTCTAGCAATTATATAGCTAGAGGTCCCTTAGCCAAAAGATTTGCATTTACTTCCCCTTGTAATGTCATGGAGAAGCATTTCCAATAAGCTCGTTGTTGAGCCTACAAAAGAATCCATAAATGATAAACCATATAGCTAAAACTAATTACTAAAATATTTATAATCAAAATTATGTTTACCTCCGTCTCAGATCGCGTGCAACTGCAACATTAGGTTCAAAGTGCACCCTACTGAAGCATGTAGTGTGCAGTACCGCCACCCCCAACCGGCGCCGCCCCCCCGGCAGCCGCGCCTCCTCCTTCCTCCGCCCCCTTCCTCTCCGAGCCAGCCGCCGCCGCAGCCGCGTCTCCTCCTACCTCCGCCCCCAACCGGTGAGATGGAGGTCGCGCCGCCTCCTTCCTCCGCCCCCAACCGGCGCCGCCCCCGCCGTCGCCTCCTTCTTCTCCTTCGCTCCCAACCGGCGCCGCCCCCGCCGTCGTCTCCTTCCTCTCCCCCGCCGCAGCCGCGCCTCCTCCTACCTCCGCCTCCAATTGGTGAGAGGGAGAGAGAGAGGGTGTTTCTTTTCTTTCTTTTTAGAAAAAAGCAGGTGGGTGGGAGAGAGAGAGGGGTAGTAGGTGAGGAACTTTTGAAGTGGAGGCCGCGCGAGCACAGTCAAAAAAGGCAGTGAAAAGAGAAAGAAGTGTAGGATGCACCATCACCTTGAACTCCTCCTTTTAAGGAGTAGAGATGAGCTAAAACTATACATCGGAGGCATCTTAAAACAACTACTTGGGCGCTACTCCATCGACTCATTCATGGTATTCAACTTTGAGGGAGGCAAGAAGGACAACCAAATCGCCTGCGTTTTCTCTGACTACAACATGAGTGTGATTGGTTACCCACGTAACTATGAGGGATGCCCCTTGCTCACCATGCAGATGATTCATCATTTCCTGAGGTCTAGTGAAAGCTGGCTCTCGATAGGCAAGGACAACTTCCTGCTTATACATTCAGAACAAGGGGGTTGGCCAGTCCTTGCTTTCGCATTGGCAGCACTACTGGTTTACCTCCAGAGGTATAATGATGAGAGGAAGGCATTGGAGATGGCCTACAGACAGGCACCATCTGGGCTGGTTGAGCTCTTCTCACCACTGGACCCAGAACCTTCTCAGCTGAGATACTTGAAATATGTGTCAAGACGGCACATATCACCAGAATTGTGGCCTCCAGTTGACAGAATTCTGAATTTGAATTGTGCAATCATCAGAAAGGTACCGAATTTTGATGGGCAAGGGGGATGTAGGCCAATATTCCGGATTTATGGTCCAGATCCCCTTTCTCCTAATGACAAGAGTGCTAAAGTTCTGTTTTCGACTCCGAAGACTATTGATTTTGTCCAGCTTTACACACAGGTATAATTTTGTTTTGTTATTAACTTGACATGAATTACACATTGGTCTTTTAAAGTAGGCTTGTGATGTTTGTCTATAATGTATTGGCTAAGAAGTTCAACGTTCAACATCATTACCGATCTATTCTCAAAATAAGTATGCGCGGATCATCTGGACATATTTCTGGATTACAATTATAGTTCGATTTGTTCTCTACTAAGGTTTCTGAATAAGTTCAAACCTCAAAGCACATTTTTTCTTTTGGCTATTTGCTTTATTGCAATCCATTTTTTCCGGTTCATACAACAGGTTTATATTTGTGACACCCCAAAAAGGGAACTAGTGTAATTGCGAAAATTTAAAATCTTTTATTTGTTTCTCCCGTGTCTCTCAAAAGTTTTGGCGTATTTCAAATTTCTCGAGTTTGATTTATTGCCAAAAGCATAATTAATAAAAATCCAAACCTTGGAATCAAGAACCGAGAGTGAAAAGTTAAAATTTAGAAGACCCTAATTCCTATTGAAGTCTTGAATTCGAGTATAAGGATTTGAATTCTGGATATTCAAAACCAAGAGCAGAAACTAAAATCAATCTTCTTCATCTAATGTTCCTATCCCAAAATTTTAAATTTTGAAATTCGAGGATCATCTCTCCAAACTCGGCAATTTTTTTAAAAAATTAATTGTTGGACTCAAAATTTAAGCCAAGCATTCAAATTTAAAGTCTAATCACAAAATTCAAATTATCAAATTAAGAGTTATATCCCAAAATTCAGAAAATTCATAAAACCACCAAATCATTCTTGGGCCCGGCCCATTTTCTTTCTTCCCCCCATTTTCCTTTTCCTTCCACCCGGCCCGCCCGTTCTCTTCTTCCTCCCCCATTTCTTCCTCCTGCTCCCCTCTGTTCATGGCGCGGCTCCGCCCCGGTCTCGCCCAGCCCACCAGCTACAGCGCTCCGCCCTCGGTTTTACCCAGCGCGGCCCCTAGTTTTCTGCCATTTCCGCGCCGCCCCATGCCACCGTACTCGCAGCCATGCCCGACGTACTCCCCGCCATGCCGCCACCCATGCCGCTGCCCATGCCGGCCATGCGCCTCGCCCATGCCGGCGGTACTTCCCCGAGCGCGCGCTTGCATATAAGAAGCCGAGCTCGCCTCTTCCCCATTCCCCACTCCCCCCTTCTTCCTCCTCCAAGCCGAGCAGCACCCCTGCGCTCGTGCCGACCACCGCCACTTCGCGCCGATTCCACCCCCCGGCCATCTCCTCCACGATTGGACCGCATCACGACGTGCCCCCAGCCGTCCGCTGCCTCTCCTCTTGTTTAATCGGAAGGCTGAAGCCCGACCACGCCGCGCCCGCATCTTCTTTGTTTCCGGTCGGCCGTCGCCGTTTTCACCGCCGCCTCCTCCTCCGTCAACCCCGGGCTGATTCCTCGCGACAAGAGCTTCTCCTCGGTGTCCCCAACTATCCCAGTGGCCGGCTGGTGCTCCTCCCCGCCGGTGTGAGCTCTCCGCGCAAGCCACCCGCCGCCGCCCCTAGTCTTCGTCGTCGGTCCTTCTCGGTCGCCCTCCGGTCAAATAAACCGCCCAGGTGAGCTCTAGACCTTCTTCTCTTGCTCACGCGCACCCTTTCTCCCTCCCCCTCCCATCCGACCGCCGGCGCCCCATTCCCCCACATCACCAGCCGCCTAGCGCTCCCGCCAGCTCATCCGAGCACCTCCCCGGCCGGAGCTACTGCCACCGGGAGCCTCCTTGTCGCCGGGGCGTTCCGTTTTACCTGTCGCCGTTGCTTCCCCAGCCGTCCCCCGCCGGCGACGCCGCCTAGCTCCGGTGCCACCCCAGCCTCCCCTGTTCTGCTGTCTGCCCCCGCTCTGTGCTCAGCTCAGCCGAGCAACCCCCTCCTCTCTTGTGCACGTGTATGACATGTGGGCCCCACTGCAAGGTAGTATCTAGGAGATGTGTATCACTTGCGTCTTCTCCATTTATTTCCAGGGACAATCCTAGAATATGATTTGTAAATAAAAATGGTAATAATAGTTTAATTGTGAGATTAAAGTAAGAGGGTTATGAAGTAAAATTAAAACTTTAAGTGTGATTAAATTGCATGTAAAGGCACATGGTGAATGAAAAATAGGAATAAGAAATTACCCATGAATTCATAATGAAAAAGATTAATGCAATTAGATTAAAACTAAGCATGGGTCAATTGTATGCCAAATTAATGAGTTAATGTTAATTAAAGTAAGCTCATGACATGAACTATTTTCCTATTACTAAGAAACTAACATGAAGTTAATAAAGTAATAATAATAATAATGATAACAACATCATGGCCAAATGATTTAGCTTTGATGCTTGATAAAAGATTCATACCGATATAATCTTGCCCAAGTCTATGACAACTAAGTAAATCAATTCAACAAGATTGTGTCACATGAAATATTAACCATGAATTGCTCATCTCTCTTAGTAGTGCTTAAATTAATCATTGGCAAGCCACATAAAATATCAAGTGTGGTTTGCTCATCTCTAAAATCATGGAAGCTATCCTCTCAAGTGTTTAAAAATAGTTGTAGTAAAGACTTTAACATTATCCTAAAATACTGAGATTAAGATGACAAATAAAATACGATTACAAAAAGTCTTAAACAAAAAAGAGAGACCCTTAATCTTTGTCTCACATCCAAATCTCCAATCATTATATCAGGATTTAAATCTAATGGTCGAAAATAAGTAATAATGCAAGAAATAGCATTAACAAGAAGATCCCTATTAAGCCATGAATCGCTCATCCAATAGAAGGCAGACCGCTAATAATAAGATTGGTTAGTTAATAAAAATAATCAAACTTGTACATAATAATGACTGGTTAGACAATTAAATTCCATACTCTAATTAGGTTATTAAAAACAAGGACTCATTAAATTGGTAGTTACAACCCAGATAAGCATTGTCACATAAAATATCCAAGTTACACTGAGTATTTAAAATCATACTCATCTCGTGTAAAATCCCTGCCTTCTAAAATCATAAAGTTACGTTCCTCTTTACTATCTCCGATAACATACTTCTTCACCTCCGATCCTTCTTTCTCCTAATTTTCCCTCACGGTAAAGTTACTTAGACAGTTCGTTCTCCTACCCAATTCATCTACCGTTGTGTTTACAGCACACTAATCCGAATCATCTCTCTATTCTCAAATCATAATAAATTTATAATTTAAATTTAATAGGGCATTTAAAGTGTTTGGATTTATTTGGTCTTTCTTTTCATTGCCGCGTATTAGAATCTGAAGACTCGACGAGGCGACACATTCGAACAGGATCAAGACTTGGGTAAAAGCGAGGACTAGTAAATTAAGATCAATGACTGAGAAGGCTTTGACTTAGATCAATCAAGGCCGTGGTACACCAAGCCAGGCAAGTCATCACTTTGATCATATTGATCCTACACTTTATGCAAAATTATGTTCTTTTAAACTATCAACTTGCACGCCTAATTTATTATGCAAATATATGTCAAAGCTTAAGATAGCTACATGCCCACTCGATGTTGTATTAAATTTATTATGCCATCCCTTGATACTTGAATTACCTGATCCATGTCACCATAGATATTAGTGATAACTTTATTAGCTATAAGTCATATTAAATGCCATGCTAGTCTTGTCAATGTCTAGGACGCTAGTTGCCCTGATCATCAATCTTCAAAAACATGTGAACTTGTTTTGGGACAGTCACGGGATGTACGTGACTGAATACTTTGTGGCTACTTATTTTATGCTTCTCAAAACTCTCAAAACCTGCTTTACCTGTCTGGGCGGGTGATAAGAGTGGTTGGTGCAGAAGTAGCACGAGAACATGTGGTTTGTGGACTGAACCGCCTGGACAAATTAAGGACTGAATCTTGTGATGACCTCCTGGCGTAAAACAGTACAACCACAAGTCTATATGGGTACGACCTAGCTGATTAACTTGCAAGGGTTTAGTTCAGATATCACCAGTGGAAAGTGGGTGCCAGGGTTTACTGGTTACTCACAGTGAGGCACAGGGATTTACTGTACTCGCACGGCGCAAGAGGGGGCTTCTGATTGTGGTGGATTTAACCCTTCAGCGGTGAAACCTCAGCAGGTGGTGTCTGGCTAGATTGGAGTAAGGTAAAGGCTTTGTGATAAATTATCTGGGTCTCATGCCTAAGGAAGCATGTTGGCTATTAAGATAATTCATCTCTTGTGGTGAAAGTGTACAACCTCTGCAGAGTGTAAAACTGTTCGAGCAGCCGTGCCCACGGTCAAGGGTGGACATGGGAACTTACTCGAGTTAATTCTATTTCAAAAACCTTTGTGGGTGGGACAAAAACCTATCAGAGGGAGGTACTCTGATTTTGAGTTTTTCCTGGAGGGACGTACTCCAGCATGGTAAATAAGATGGAAGTGACATAATGATCAAAAGTTAGCATAGGTGGATGGAACCATGTAATCGGTGGATGGAACCGACACCGCTATATTTATTGCACAATTTCAAACTCTTTAAAGCATGTTTATAAAATGCCAAGTAATAGGAATTTTAATTATGATTATTACAAATGTCGCATTAAGCAAATAAAAGAACCTCAAGCCTCCTTGACAGCCTTGCATCTATTATTATTGCATCCTGTGTGGTGGCTTGCTGAGTACCGTCGTACTCACTGTTGCTTAATTACCATCATTCAGTCAGAAAGGAAATGAAGTCAAGCCCTGCGATGCCTAAAAAGGGTCGACAGAGCTGAAAGACAAAGAGGCCAGGGACTAGGTCGCGAACCCCAGTTGGCTGCCTGTGGGCAAGTCCTGAGAGTCCCACCTGTGTGGAGTTTCCGCTGCTACATTTTATCATTTGCGGCCTATTTGGCCCATGAGTAAGTATTACTGTATTATTTACACTTCCGCATGATATGTTTTTGATATACAGTAATGTATCTGTGAGTACTATCTACTGATCCAGGGAATAGTGCGGTGGAATCACAGAGGATCTGAGTTTGCTAACCCGAGGTCCGACAATATTTGACTTGGAAGTTTATATTGGATCTCTGTACTGATTTTTGTAAGACATAGCTTACATTGTTGAACTGAAGAACGTTAAACTGTTCTAGTTTGCAAATTCAGGAAGACTCTGAGATAATCAAGGTTAATGTTCGGTGTCCTGTTCAAGGAGACATTGTTATGGGGTGCATCAGCCTGGATGAGGACTTCGAACATGAAATGATGGTGTTCAGAGTCATGTTTAACACGGCTTTTATTGAAGACAACCTGTTGTTACTTGATAGGGACCAGATTGACATTCTGTATTTCTGTGGGACACAAAACGCCGGTTTCCTGTAGACTTCAGAGTTGAGGTGACCAGATAATTCTTGCATTTTATTGGATTCTGCACCTGCGCACTTCACCTTTATTTATAGTCATGCATTCTTTTTGCCTGATAATCATAGGTTATATTTTCGGAGATGGATGCAACTACATCAATTCGCACATCTGAGTTATCTATCGAGGAGAAGGAAAGAAAAGTTATCTATCGAGGAGAAGGAAAGCTTTTCTAAGGTTGACGATGCATTCAGGCATCTGGATTGGTCAAGTAAAAGCGATCACATAAAAAACAATGCATTCGAACAGAAGGGATTAAACAATGTTCATGACGGCTTTGATGTGATATCTCTGCAGGAAACAGAAATCAGCAATGTCACACCTGAACATAGCTTGGTAGATAGCAGATCTGTCCAGGTTTTTCCGATGGAACCAGAACACAGTCATTCTTCTGTGCCAAAGTTTGGGGGTGACAAAGATGCCGTTGCTGATGCATTTTCCTTGCTAGAAGCTGAAGCTCTCGGACCAAACTCTCAAGAACGTGAACACATCGAGGATGCATCTGCACTGGGAAAACCAGAAGGGGATACCACCAAGAGCAAACCCAATTCAGACATGCCTTCGCCCTTCGGTGAATTTCCGAGATTCAGAAGCTGGCGATGCTGCTGCTGCTACTGATTGGTCTGACACCAACACAGATATGTTCCAGTCAGATACACCTTCAAGCAGCGTTCCATCTAGTCCGCCAAAGTTCGATGAAGACATCATTGAAGCTGGAATGGTTGAAACTAACTCACAATCAGCAGAACCGCAAAGTTGTTGAGATTGCATATTGCTTCTACTGTAAATGGGGGCGGCACTGATCCATGGAGCCGCCCAAAATGTAGTTACATACTGTATACTTACACAGTACAGCCGAAAAACGATGGTTGCCCAGAGTCTAGACCACAAGCATGTATAGTTTCTTTTAGTTCACTTTGTTAAACATGTACGAAAATTTTCAGATTCTCTCCAGGTTTTGGAGAAATGTGGTAACTAGAGATAGGACCACGGAAAATTGTATCGCCGAAATTTCGCCGGTAACCTTATCGGTGGGGACCGATAAATTTGATAGTGGACAAAAATTTTTTGGATTCAACAAAATTCATCTTAAAAAATTCGAACTTTCAATTTCAATTCAAAAATTTTGGCCAAAATATCCAAAATTTCCGGTTACCACTCGTATTGTTGCTCTTTGATAAAATTTTTGCTCTGATATAATTTTCCCTGGGTAGGACTTCCCGTTCCCTTTTTATGGCAGTGAATTCTTGCTACTTGGATGTGAACTATGATCTATAGCACTTGGATATCCAATCTGGACGCTATCTCGTGCAAGAGATTACAGAGTAACAGAAACTTACATGTTATTTTTGCCGATATAAATGAAATCGGTACAATATATACTACAATTAACTAGTAGACTCTATCTTGAAAAGATATTTCGTTTAAAAGCTAGTTACTGTAGAAAAGCCGAAAACAATTTTTAGAAGCTGAAAAGAACATGCCCTTTTACCCCTTGCATCTAACACATGATGAATATCAATTCCCTCATAAAAATAACTGATATGTAGACCACGAGCCGTGGTTATCGGCAATGCGACCATCAGCAAGAGGGAGTAGACGTCAAGCTCAGTCGCTGCGCTGGCCTGCTAGCTATTGTCTAACTTCTTAGGCCCTGTTTGGAATGCGGGAATTTTTCCCGATTTCTGCGGGAATTGAACTGTTTCCTGCAAAATTCCTGCAAAATTCCTGTGAAATTCCTCTGTTCCAAACAGGCCTTTAGGCTGGGTTTGGTATGGCTCATGCTTTTGGTTTTTGTCTTTTGCTATAATAACTAACTTTCAAACGGTGTATTTTTTAAAGCAGGATCTACTAGTCGATTGAAGTACACACTGTATCAACTTCAGCTATACCAGCTAAAATCATATATAACTATATCTCTTCGTAATCTCTCTTGTAAATAGGTAGAATTCACGCCTACATTCGTGAACTGAAAACTGGATTCGTGCAAGATCAAATCCCTTCTCGGACATGGGCCAATATCCACCGTCAAATGCCACCCAGCTTATTTTGGGGCCCAGGTTAGATCCACTTGCCCAGCGCTGATAGGTGGGCCATAAACCCAACCTAGATCGACCAGCCCAAACTAAAAACGTTACGATTTGCCCGACCCAAACACCTCACCGCGGCGCGCGCTGCCCACCGTCCCTGTCGCCAGCGGGAATGGCGTGCGTGATCCCGGAACAAAGTAACGGTGTAAGGGCATCTCCAATGGTTATAGCTAGTAATTAACTATAAGACTTCCACATTATCTATATAGTACACACTAAAGCTAGCATATCTATAAAGATAGCTATTTAATGCTTACATGCACACACATAATTTATAGAGGCTGCCTCGTTTGGCGTTATAGACTAGTGCTTAATGGCATGTCCAATGATGATTTATGAGCTAGCTCTAAACATATTATTTTATATTTTAATAGAAGAGAGAGAAAAGCTAGCTCTTGATCAAGAGCTAGTCTCATACACACATTCCAAGATTATATGAGGATGTCATGTGGGACTATTCATGTTATGAGTTATGTGCTAAAAGTTAATATCATTAGAGAAGTTATCTTAGAGCTAGTAACTAGCTTATACCATTGTACATGCCTTAAGGAAGAGCTGGCTCGATTTTTTTTTGCATACTCTCTTTCCTCCACATAGGATATATGCTGATGTGTACATACATATAGCTAGCTGACTCAGACCATTAGAGATGCCCTAATGGATGGATCCCACGCCGGTAAATGCAGGTGCTTACTGTCGTCGGGTGCCTGACGGGGAAGGATATGTTGCCACATCGCGCCGTCTGCGTGCGTGCGGTGAACCGGCTCCACCGAAGTCATACTGGTCCTTGTGCGACTCCCGGTCGGAGTTTCCGGCACCGTCAACGACGGCTAGGTCCTTACAATAGTGATCACCAAAGCCAGAGGCTATAGACGACTCATCCGGCTCTCCTTGCGAATGAAATGAGAAAGCGTGGCGCCTTTCTTTATCGGACTGTTCATATATTTAACACTGCTGTAATATTTTTTTTTCAATTTTAGCTTCTTAGTGTTTATTTTTTTTTTATAAAAATAGTTCTCTCTGTAAACTCAAAAAGTATGACAAACGACATTTATTACCTCCCACAACAGAAGAGCTCGGCAAGAGGTGGCGCATGCCGCAGGCGGCATGAGCGTGGGAGGGCACGGTGCTAGCCTGGCAGGTGGCAGCCTGGCAGGCCCAAAGCTGCCGTCGCTCGGTATGGGCAGGGACAATGCTGCACGCAGCACGTACGTACAGTGGCGGAGCCAAGATTTCACGAAGCCTAGGGCCCAAAACTAAGGGGCTATAAGTCTACAACTAACGTCAAATTGTATCAACACTGAGCCATAACAAAAGTACAATATAACCTTTATTTTCACAGTACTAAGAATTTTACAGTTGGACTAGAACCTTCAACCATCAATTTGAAGCTTCACATGTAAAGATGGCTAATTTGATTTGGCTATAGCATTGCCGTGTCATGGAAAAGCGTCGGATCTTAAACCTCTAGGTTTAGATGGTATTTTTGTGAGTTTGTCCAAGCCATCCCTTAACTAGTAGTAGTTCTTTGTTCTAACAGAAACTATAATCTCCACCTTCCAGTTAATTCAATCAATTCAAATTGCAAATTATAGTTGATCTGTCATTTTTCTATAGCCAAGAAGCACTAGGACAAGGTACGAGTAAAGTAAACTCAATCAATTCAAAAACCTAATCTTGTAGAAGACATCCTCGACTTCCCTCTCGCAGATGTCACCGGGGAGATTGCTCGCGCAGATGGCGCGAGCCACGGCTGTTCCTGCAAGAAAGGCAAGATCAGATGAGCCAATAGCACGCATTGACGTGAGAAAATTGCAGAGGAAAGCAACTGAAGTGCCAAACCAAGTTCAAGCATCCATCAGAATTCAGAAAAAAAAGAAAAAAAACCTAGTTAAACAAACAAGCATCGCGACGGACGGCGGTGAGCAGTACTGCAGTGGGGGCGGCGTCGGCGCGTCACGGCGGACTGGCGGTGCCACACTGTTGCGGCCGCATCGAAGAGGATGCGGGGTCGGCGTCGCGGCGGAGAGGAGGCGGGGGGGGGCGATGCTGTAGCGGACTAACGGAGAGGAGGCAGGGGCGAGGCCACGGTGGAGCGGAGGCGGGCGGCAGCGGAGCGGCGAAGAGGAGGCATCGTGGCGAACGGGCGGAGAGGAGGCGGGGACGCGGCGGAGAGGCGGCTGGAGGCGTCGCGAGACGGGACTCGGGAGGGATTGCGTTGCGCCGTTGTGGGATTGGGGCTGGAGGCTAGGTTTAGGCGGACTGACGGAGGTCATCGGGCATTTGGGCTTTCGCGGCTAGGCCGGCTGGGAATCGGGCCAGTCGGGAATAGCCTCGGGCCGGCCAATAAGACTCGGGCCTATACACTGTGTAACATTTTTTTAGGTTATATTTACAAAATTTTTCCACTACTATTTTTCCTGGGTCTTGGGCCGTTGCCCAACTGGCCCGAGGCCCATCTCCCCCTGCGTACGTATGCATGAGTGCAATGCGGCTCTCAGCTCGGGTCAGCAGCAATGCATGCAAGGATACAAGCAAAGCGTAATCGCCTTTAATAGACACCTTCCTGCTCATTTCGGCTTTTTCTTCGGTTTTTAACTTCTAATTTTTAATTTTTGTTTTTTCTAACTTTTTATTTTTAGATTTTTTCTAACTTTTTTCTGTATTTCTATGCATTGTCTGTGATGGGCAAATATATTTTGCCCATTTTTAATTTTTAAATTTAATTGTGCGAAAAAACCACGAGCAGTTACAATACAAAATAAACTATAAACCAAGAAAAAAACTCAAATGAGCAGCCAGTAATGAATTCTACAAAAACTAAAATAGCTACCAACTAGCATTGCCTTATCTAGATCATCATATAAATGAATTAGGAAATTTTTTGTTTTTAAGACAAAAACAACATATAATTTTTGCCTCATCTAGATCATCACATAAATTAATTAGGAAAAATTTTGTTTTTGAGACAAAAACAAAATATAATTTTCCTTATAAATTAATTAAACTCCATGGTTTGTTAATTCTTTCTTCTTGCTAGTTGCAGGAATGACTTTCTTCGTGATTATTCCTTCATCAAATCCACGTCACCGTTGGATTGCATTGCCACACCTGCAAATGGGTGGTGCCCTGCCCTGCACTGTTGAAGAACATCAGAATACGAGATGGGGCCTCTCTCTTTGCTTCCGGTCGATATACACGCATCGTTTAGGACATTACATAATCCATATAATTTAGCTTTGGCTAATAGCTTTTATGATACTATTATAGCAAAATGTTATGAAGTTATAACATTATGATTTTTCTGACAATATGCATCTACTAGCTAGTATCATTTCAAAGTGACCAATCAGATATTGCATACATCAATTAATCAGCGATGGAAAGCCGATAAATCTGGACTACGTAGGTTCTATTTAGAGCACGTGAAATTTTATAAATTTCTATAGAAATTAAATAAATCTTTTTAATATATTCCAAAATTAATACTGTGAATTTGCTGCGTCCAAACAGGACGTACGAGTCCCTGGTTCAGAGGTTTTGGCCATATTGGCAAATTTGCTGAACGAATTAGCAAAAATAGCTCTCGTTACGTAGGATTTGCAGAAATACCGCATTGTCCGCATAATCACCACGCGATTTTTACAATAGAATGTTACGTATGCAAAACCACATGGGGCCATGCGGATGAGGTCGGTGCCGCACGTTTACCATACGGACGAACATTATTGATCATGCAGTTGCACAATAATGCACATGCACTCACTATTCCATATACATGCACTTATTAATCTACTCACTATTCCACGCACATGCACTAATTAATCTATTCCATGCACATGCACTACTTGCATGTCGCATGGCCATCATGTGGATGAGCATTATTAATCACGCAGTTGCACTATTCCATGCACATGCACTCATTACTCACTACTGCAGAAAATGTGATCATAAACGGTTCAAAAATATCATTACAAACATTTTCATGAGCCATCTAAATTTATGGATCAGTAATAACATGTGATTACCACAGACAGTTTTCAAACCGTCTGTGAGTGGAACACATAGACGGTTTTTAAAAATAACCGTCTATGATGTGTATTTATCGCAAACGGTTTTTAAAAATAACCGTCTGTGATGTTTACGTATTACACATGGTTTTCAAATATAATCATCTGTGATATATACATATCACTGACGGATTTTTAAAAAACCGTTTGTAATACTACTAATCACCATTTTTTATTTTTTTATGTCTTCTCCATTTACTAGAAGTAGTACATATATATTTCATGGTAACACTAACATATGTAGTCTTGCACATCCTACAATTTAAATGAGTTAGAGACAAAGTCGGATCTTATATCACACTTGGGTTTCAAACATCATAAAGCAAATCACACACTGGATCTAGTGTGTGATTTGTTTCATGTCTTTTGAAGCCCAAGTGTGATATAGGATATGACTTTGTCTCTAGTAACATAGACACTCACGATTTATAATACCATCTGTGACAATTACAACACAGATGGTTTTCCATGAACCGTCTATGATGAGACATCTAGTATAGCCTGTTTTGCGGTAGTGATTCCATGCACATGCACTAATTGCATTTCGCATGCCCACCATGCGGACGAGCATTATTAATCACGCAATTGCACTATTCGATGCACATGCACTCACTATTTCATGCACATGCACTCACTATTCCATACGTGGTGG
Source organism: Dendrocalamus latiflorus (assembly GCA_017311315.1). Classification (NCBI taxonomy): domain Eukaryota; kingdom Viridiplantae; phylum Streptophyta; class Magnoliopsida; order Poales; family Poaceae; genus Dendrocalamus; species Dendrocalamus latiflorus. The sequence continues at coordinate 4,350,114 of CM029659.1, forward strand.
TTGTACGATAAAGGTGTCATTTATATTAATTATGCACGATATTTATTTTTGTTAATATGATATTAAATAGTGCCAATTAAAAAACTCCTTGGTTCGGAACTACAGATCAGTAGATCTTGACGGGGATGGGAAGGAATAGGACAGTACATGGTACTAGGGGTGAAAACGGATTGGATAATTTCTGACCGATCCAGACAAAAAACAAATTCGGATTGTCTCGGATCAGATTTTTCTCGGACCAAAAACGAATACGGAATTTTTTAGAAACAAATACAAATATGGTAACCCCAATATCCGCTGAATATGAATACAAATATGGTGAGACCGTGAGAGGCACCGACCATTGTGAGTGAGTCGGCTAGGAGGGGAGGGATCAGTGGTGGCGGTCGATGTCAGAGCCCGGATGGCCACCAGATGTGCCGCGGAGCAGCCAAGGCGAGGAGTGAGGTGGCGAAAATCTGGAGAAGTGGAGAGGAGACTGAGTGGAGGAGATCAACTGAAGGAGACATAGCAGAAAGGAAGTAGTAGTTAGTTAGCAATGGCTGTGTGCCTATGTGTGTTGGTGAGAGTAGTAGTGAGATGTGGAAAGAACACAGAAAACAGTGTGTAGCACAGTACAAAGATAATGCTGGCCAAGTGGCTGATTAAATGGGTCCAGTCTTTGTGCGCACTAATATAGATAGGCTGTGAGCTGAAGCTAAACCCAAAAAAATAAGACGATATACGAAATGGAACTTTAATATATATAACTAATGTATACTTGTGCTGCACGAAGCCGCTGCCTTGATCCGTCGTGTCGTTGGTCGCTGCACATGCTGCTGCCGCCTTGGTGTGCTATTGCGCCGCATGCATGAATGCGCCGGCCATATGTAATTCATGAATATTTGGATTAAATAAACTAGCTATATTTTTCCGTTAATTTCTAGCATACAATTTAAGGGGTTACCATGTTTCGAAAAATCTACGTGTCCGTATTCGTTTCGATTCGTATCCACCCTATATTTATATTCGATATAATTCGTATTTGTATTTGTATCTGAGATATTTATACTTATATTTGTATCAAAAAATATATAAATAAATATGACAGAATTATTATTTATCCGTATCCAATCTATTTTCATTCTATACAATACAGATTGGAAAAATAAAATAAAATAGAAGTGGCACGGTAGAGATCTGGAGTCAGACAGCAGAGACACGCACACTTCATCCAGTGCATGTCAGACCTGCATGTGGGCCCTCCCTGTCTCGCTGCCCGCTCCTGCAGGCTGCGGCGACCTGCAATCGAAGAAAAAAAAATGAACTTTTCAATCTACAATATGCGTACCAACGCATAAAGAAATGAATATTTCTTCTTTTTTTTTTGAAAAGAGGAAATGAATATTTCTGCTGCCCAAGGCTCAGGTTAGAGGCAGAGAGTCTCAGATGGTCAGGTCGGCTAAGGTTTTCAACGCTTGTATCACGCACTTGTACACGTCAGAGCTAGGATTAATTAATGCATTGCTGCTGACGCACATGTGCGGAGCCGTGTGTGCTCTGTTCTGTTGGTATGGTCATCATCAGTTCTATTGCATGCGTGGAGCCGTGTGTGCTCTGTTCTCTGCTCTTCTGCACGGCACCTCGCCTCGCCTGTAAAATCTGAAGACACAAACATAGGAACGATTTTTCTAAGAAAAAAAAATGAACTTTTCAATCTGCAATATGCGTACCAACGCATAAAGAAACGAATATTTCTGCTGCCCAAGGCTCAGGCTTAGAGGCAGAGTCTCAGATGGTCAGGTCGGGCAAGGTTTTCAATGCTTGTGTCACGCACTTGTACTCGTCAGAGCTAGGATTAATTAATGCACTGCTGCTGACGCGAGCTGGGAACCGCATTGCACTCATGCGCACGTACGTGTTGCCCCCGCCCGCGCTCGGCTGCTCCGGTCGCCGCCGAGCTGCCGTTCGTGCCTGCCTGCCGAGCAGCCACGGCAGCTCGGCAGCCGGCCGGGCGCGTCATCTGCCGTGCTGGTGCCATGCCTTTCAGCGCTCGGGCTGTCTGCCGCACACGTTGTCTGGCTAAGTTTTTTAGATGTAGCTGGTGATAGATATCATCTGTTATGTCTTTTATATTTAAAAGTAGCAGTGATAGTTTTCGCCTGCTGTATCTTTTATATAAAGAAGCCAAGAAGGGTTATTTTTTATAAAAAATGGTTGTTAAAATTAAAATTAGAAAAACTTTGCAAAGATACGTAAACAGTTCTTTATCGAGTTAGATTACGAATTTGTCCTTTGCTGCACGCATGCACGATTACGCTTCTCGGCTTCTGCGTTGAACATTCACCAGTAACCACCATCTTCCTAGCTGGCTGTTGAATTCTTGTGTGCAAATACTAGAACTTGCTCTGAAAAACACTGCAGCTTCTATTTTGCGATTTGTGTATCATGTGTTTTCAGTTGGCATATCACGCCTGTCCCGGAGCCTGTGAATCACCCGGTGATCGACATCAACTCTATTTTTACATCACGAGAAAACGAACCACGCTTGGCATGAGGTTAAAAAGTCACTGTTAGTTTCTTCTCTAGTTATCTTGGCCAGTGGTCATCATCAGTTCTATTAGTATTAGTACCACTCCATTCTTTGCCTTCACTTCAAAGTAATGCTTGCTGGATAGGAACTGGTTCATACCGTACAAAACTTATTACTCCTGTTTACCCAGGGTGAGGCCAATTAGTCATTCAGTCTCCGCTCGTGTCGATTTGAGCTTATAGCTTCTGGCTTATTTTACACTATTTATAAATTTCATTTTTTCTCTATACTTTTGCCTTTTTTGAGCTTTTTTGCCGGTTCTTTTTTCTCGTATTTGTTTGTATTATACATGATGGGCTAACACGTTTTTTTTTCTATTTTTAAATTTTTTAAATTTAATTATGCTAAATAAGTCTTTAGTAGATATATTATTTTTTTAGCCAACTACAATGCTTTTCAACCATAAACTATTCCAGGCCTAATCTCGAGTGAGTCAATGTGATGAGGACAGCGTTGGCTCATCAACTGGTGGCAACTGGCAACTTCTTTCGGAGAAACAAAACTACCAACATAAAAGTTCACATTGTTGCAGCTCCTTGTGTTTTTTGATGTGACAACTGACACCGAAACACGTATCCATGCAATACATATGTTCACCCATCGTCCATTACGTTGTAATATAATACTAGTTACGTACTCGTACGTTGCAACAGAACTGATTGAATATATAAAGAATGGTGTTATAGAAGAGAGTTGCTCTGATTGATTGGAAAGTGGAGAATGGTAAAAAATTAAGTGAATAGAACAGTTGGAGGAGAATCGACGTATAACCATCAACTTGTTCTTTTATAATAATATAATATATACTAGTTACATACTCGTACATTGTAGCGGAACTCATTGAATATATAGAGAATTGTATTATAGAAAATAGTTGCTCTAATCGATTGGAAAGTGGATAATGGTGAGAAGTTGAGAGAATATAGTGATTAGAGAAGAATAGACGCATAACCACCAACATATTCTTTTATAATAGTAATGACTAACTAGAACGGCTGAAGCAACTGAAATATATAACTTGTCTTAATTCCATGTGTTTGTTCCAAGTCGGCTAGCTAGTTCTCAAGGGTGGCGTGGGGTGGGGCAGGGACCGGGAGGATGCCCTTCTCCTGGAAGCTTACGACGGTCTCGTAGAGGCACTGCGCCGCCGGCGTGAACTCCAGGCCCAGCTCCCGGAGGCGCTGGTTGGATATCTTGTAAGGCTGCTTCCTCGGGTTCACCTCGTCGGAGCACCTGCGATGCAATGCAAGAACGACAAGTAAGTAATGGCGCTAGCTAGCTGCCTGCAGTTTGAGTTCTTGGATGCTGAGATTACAATCGAAGTATCGGTCAAGTGACCGCACCAATTAGTCAGCTGATGAAGAAAAGTGCTTTACTGATATATCTAGATGGATGGACGCATGGAAAGGTGATCTAGCTTAATTTAAGACGGAAAGTTCTGGTCTTGATTAATTTGCTCAAGTGTATGTTAGTAGCTTCCAGTTGTAATCCATATGCAATCCAGTTCTGACAGATGCAAATTAATTATAGCCTGGTCATAAGACGTCGTCTGATCAGTCACCAACTACCTCACTCCCATTCATGTGTGTCACGTCTTCAGAGCTGAATATCTGACCATTTGTTACAACGTCCAAGACATTTCCAAATTGATAGTGATCTAATGGGCGAATGGCTAGTTTGGCTTCAGGTGTTTAATTAATGGGAGTGACTATAACATAGATGATTTTTTTCCTTCACCTTCAGTTACTTTTTTTATACTATAATTTTATATGATTGAGAGTACAATTTTAAGTGGGTGGATTTAGTACACTGCAATTTTAGGTGGCTGAGATTGCAATTTTAGATGGCTGAGAGATAAAAAAAAATTTCAGTCAACTGTGCAATAGCAAAACCGTTAATTACTTTCTCACATGCGTAAAGCTAATAACATGAGATCACTAAAAGTATCTTACAAGGACCCGGCCTCAGCGCAATTTACTCTTAGGGAGTGTTTATATAACTTTTAACGACTTTCTTCTCTAAAATCAATCATTTTATCTAACTATCAAACAAAAAAAATCAAGAGTTTAGATCATTTCATCCACTCCTATATAAAATCTCCTTAATCGAAACCCTACCCTCACTACTACCCCACCCTTGCCGTTGCCGCCTCCCCACCTCTCCCGAGCCGCCACTCGCCTCCTCATCGGCATCGCCCCCACTGTCGACCACCTCCCTCCTCCCGCTGCCTTCTCCTTCCCTCTGCCGCTCACCACTAACACCCCCATCCTGCTCTTCTTCCTTGTCTCTGGCGGCTAACGCTGTTGAATCCACCACCTAATAACTCCACGACGTGTTGCCTCCACTACCTACCCCACCCACCGTTCTCCCACCGTGGTTGAGGCGGCGCCACCGTCGCCCCGCCACCTCCGCCTCCCATTGCCGGTCTGCCGCCGCCCCGGTCTCCCTCTAAGCTCAGGGGGCTCGGGTGAACCCTAACCCTAACAACAAACCCGAGCTCTAATCCCATGGGGCGACGGCACGCGAAGACGACAGCGTCACCGGAGATGAGGAAGATACCGGCGGTCAGGACGGCGTACGAATCTCCATGAAGATTGAAAGGTTAGAAATTTGACTGATTTTACCTAAAAAATATTCGAATATGGTATAGCACTTCCGTTACACTTGTATACAATCTACGTGTACACTTGTATTTGCAATCAGATTCCTAGTACCAAAATGTCTCTATTTGCCTTTCGTGTCTTCTTCACGTCAAAGCAAAAGTCAAATGTTTAACCGCGTAAATAGACTGATATACCTTTATTTGAAGCGTTTGATCACGTCGTAATGAGCTATACTCATGATTAAGGTGTTTGGATTAAAAATTCTCTATCCGTTTCCAACAGGACTAATAAAATGCTTAGCCTTTTGAACCCTGTAATATGATGACCAAAGACGTGGCGACAAATTTCACAATCGGTTCTGCAGTGTGCACTACGTAACTTCACCACCAACACTTTCAGCTTTGACAATCGATGCCACCAAATTAGCTTGCAATCCAAACCCATCAAAATTCAACGACGCAATTACCACGCGAAACCTCTCAGTTGACATGTTTGGAACAGGGACAGTGACAGCTCTAGCTATGGCCGATGCAAGCATGTACATGATTTAATTTCTTAGAAACAAGTGTACAGGATTTTATTAACACTGACCTTTTGGGGATGGGGTATTCCGGGAAGAACTTGTCGAGGATCCTGACGACGTCCTCCCTGTGGAGCACGGCGTCGGCGCAGAGGTAGCGGCCGGCGGCGGCGGGCGCCTCGAAGACGCGGACGTGCGCGGCGGCGGTGTCGCGGACGTGCACGTACGCCTGCACGGCGTTGGCGTACGTCTTGGCCGACCCGTTTAGGTACTTGAGCACGTGCATCAGGCTCGCGTTCACCGTCGGCTGCAGCGCCGGGCCCTGCACCAGCACCGGGTTCACCACCACCAGGTCCACCTCGTGCGCCGCCGCCGCCTCCCACGCCGCCTGCTCCGCCACCGTCTTCCCGTAGCAGTACCAGTTCTGGCGCCATCAGCAACACGAGATGGATCGAGCAACGATGAGCACATGCTTGTGAATGCATCCATGGCGCCCATGCAAGATTATCAATAGTGTGCGCATATACCTTGGTCTTCTTGCAGAACTCGAGGTCGCTCCAGCACGACTCGTCGACGACGGCGTCCGGCGCGCGGTTGGGGTTCATGGCGACCGCGCCGATCGACGACGTCAGCACGACACGGCGAACCGTGCCGGCCTCCGCCGCCGCGTCGATGACGTAGCGCGTGCCCCTCACCGCCGGCTCCACCATTTCCTCCTGCTCATGGAGACGCCATATATGTGCTGCATTACTGCGTGCATTCGTGCGTGCGTGGCTGCGTGCCTGCCATGCAACTAAAATGCTACACGAACAGAACTAATGGTGACTGAGTGAGTGGGCCTAAGTGCAGGCTGTCTCTTCTCTGTGGGTAGAACACTCGATAATTTCCCAGCCAGAATACTAATGGAAAAAAATAAATATTCTGGAAACTAAATCTCCAACAATTAAGACAATCCAAATATATGTGTGCCATCATATATAATATCGTATCGAATCATCGTATGAAAGCTATATATTATATGTTTCCTTTAAAATTCCTATGAATAAATATATTCCAGAAGGGGCATAAGACATATTTATAGTTGTGCTTAAGGCATACGTACGATGCAGGAATTTCATAAGCAACAATCAATTTATGTTTATATCGGAAAAATTCCATATTCGACCACTTCAGCCAATTGTATTGAAATCAAATAGATCAAAAGCATACGGTCATAAAGACATAAGATTGCATTGCCATTATACGAAAAGAAATTCTATAGGCAAGGACCTCACGTGATCCAACAGTAGATGGGGGCCTCACGTGAGGCCCCCCATTGGATTTTCTTCCTAGGTGTTGATAAATATCATGCTAATATTTTCTTTCTAATTATCATTTAGATTTGTAACCATTAGATTAGAGATCTAACGGTCACGAATCCTCCCCCTCCCACACCAAAACCGTTTCGGATTATAAACTGTGGCCCGGCTATGTACGTTACACGTACGTACCGGATCGTCGGTAACCGGCGACGCCGCGTGGAACACGCCGTGGCAGCCGGCGATGGCCGCGCGCAGCGCGCCGTAGTCGAGCAGGTCGGCCTTGCACAGCACCAGCCTCTCCGGCGCGCCGGCGAGAGCCCTCAGGTGCGCGTTCTTCTCGTCATCTACACACACATCACGCATCAAACCAATCAGACGAATCGATCCACGCTGCAACGACTGCGCCGCCGCCCACGCCGCAACAACCCTAGGCACATATACATGCATGTACATACGCACGTACGTACCGGGGTTCCTCACGGTGCCTCTCACCGTGTAGCCCCTCTCCAGGAGGAGCTTGACGATCCACGACCCGACGTACCCGCCGGCGCCGGTCACGCACACCGTCTGCCCGTGCCCGGGCGCGGCGTCGCCGTCGACGACGACGACGCTCATGCCCTCACCCCGCTCGCGGTTACTGCGTATCTGCTACTTAGAGGCGAGAAGAGGTTAGGTGATCAACCAATCAACAGATAAAAACGAGAACAACATATGCGTGCCTGCAGTGAGAAGCTTTGTGTGTGTGTGTTTGGTAGGGTATTTATAGATGGGTGCGTGTGTGTTTGGTAGACTTGTGTTTTCGCCAAGAGATCGGATTTGGTAGAGTGGTATGTCGCTAGCTAGATTGGCTGATTGGGACATCTCTCTGCCTGGAAATGCTGACTTCTGGTTTACCTCCTGCCTTTTGATGGATTCTTGTCGATCCATCGAGAGGTTGCGGTGCGATTTGGGTACGTTCACAAGGATGCATTTGGCCAAACTTATAAGCAAAGTACCACTAATGCATGATGATTAGTTTTGATCTTTTGTACAATTACTGGCCATTTGGAGATGAGATAGCCATGGATGAACCAGCATATATATAGATCTGTATGACAATAGTAGTATCTTCTTATTTGTTGCCGGATTGATCATGGTATTGATGGTGTGGAATCAATGTCGGCATTTCCAGTCCCTGGTCATTCAGTGGATAGGAGGATCCAACAAATAGTATAATCACCCCTAAGTTTGTTGCAGTACAACCCCTAATTAAGTTTGTTGCAGTACAGCTAGTAACCCTTCTATTTTAGGCCCCTTCGACCATTTCATGCTATTTTCCTTATAGGTTATGCTTCAACGAAATTAACATTCTAGTGGGAAAATTGAACTGTTTCCTGTGAAGTTCCTGGCAGATTTTGAGCCTTATATACGGGCCTGTTTGGCAACGGCTGCAGCTTATAGCTTTTAGCTGAAATTTTTAAATTTTAGCTGTTTACGGTACAGATTACGGAGAGACAGATACTCACGTACGATTTTGGCTGGTATAGATGTTGAACATTTAATGTGTAGATCGTTTAACTTGTAGACCCTGTCTTGAGAAAATATTCCATTTGAAAGTTAGGTACTATAGCAAAAGCGAAAAACCGTCAGCTTCGGAGGAAAAGAACAGGTACGTGTGGGCGAAGTATCCTGCCAAGGATGTAAAGCAAGCTCTACTGCGTATATATCTCTTGGAGAGTTGGACTACTAGCAAATTAATCATCGCAGGATCGATCTAGGGCCTGTTCTTTTCCTCCGAAGCTGGCGGCTTTTGGCTTTTGCTACAGTACCTAACTTTCAAACGGAGTATTTTCTCAAGACGGGGTCTACAAGTTAAATGATGTACACGTTAAAAGCCCAATATCTATACCATCCAAAATCGCAAGTGAGTATCTATCTCTCCGTAATATGTACCGTAAACAACCAAAATTCAAAAATTTCAGCCAAAAGCTATAAACCACAGCCGTTGCCAAACAGGCCCCTAGTACAATTGTGGAAGGAACTTTGTGAAAAAGATTCTCCGGTTTCCGTTTCAGACTTGCTTGCAAGCATACGTACATTGGCAGTTTTGTGAAGTCTTCAGTTTCTCCTACAAGGATACAGGGATACAAGTCTTGCTTGCAAGCATGAATACATTGGCAGTTTTGTGAAGTCTTCAGTTTCTCCTACAGGGATACAAGTCTTGTGGCTGTTGTCCAAGATCGACTACTCACAGAGCCATGTACATTTGTCAAGCCTGCTAACGACCATGCAGAGAGCGAATACTAATCGTGCGTACGTTACAGTGAAACACTCCAGAAAGATCAAACTAGTCTCTTGGACGCAAGAGTTTGCTGCAAAAGTTGTGCACTGATGCCTCATTGCCTCTACAGTTACTGGCATTGAAGTTCATGCCCTTTCTTCTTTGCAGACATTCCCTGCAGCATCGATCCGCTACTGCATGCCTGAATTGTGTTGTCGTACGCAGAACAGGTTGAGTGTGTTAGAAATTGGCTCATTTAATTATGGTCCATTTCCTTAATTCCAAATTATGCATGAGTTAATACCATATTGCTAAGATAAGATGAGAAAGACCGATTTATAAGATAGAGTCAACCACTCCTTAAATATGGACAGAAATGGTATAAGGAGGGTTCTATCTAGTCACACATATGCGCACGTATTCGCGTATTTTCACGTAAAAATTGCGTGACTTGTGCCGTGACGTGGCGCGCCACTTGGTAGATCCAGTCCGTCTTTATTTTTGCTGAACCCTGCATCTCACTTTATTTTTGAATGAGATTCAAATGTTTGATTTTGAGGCTTAAATGGGTTTTTGATGACAGGCAATTATCAGTGGGTAAATCACTGGTTAAATGTTTTCAGTTACCAGTGAATAATTGAGCAGTTACCCGTGAATTATTTCAATTCAATGGGGTAGTTACTAGAGGGTAATTTGCATATCGATATATACCTGGAGATGTCCAAGGTATAGAAAAGAGAGAATTCCTCACTGCCTGCATCTCTTACTTCTGTCTTCTCGTGCTGTTGTACTTCGCCGTCTGAACCTCATCGACCTTTTTTCCCGACGTGCATCTGTAAGGAGGGAGAGCGGTTATCTCTGAACTGTTGCCGCAGAGAGTACCTGCACGGGGCGGCAATATGGTTTCTGGGTATTGAATCTGTACGACCGCTCACTGCACTGCGTCATCTACGTTCTGCACTTCGTCAAGCCCGCATTGCTTCCTGTTCTTCATCATGCGAAAAAGTAAGTCGTTCGCGCGCACGTTTGACTTTGTTACTGTATTCTTTTTTGTGTATATTCTGAAGTATGATGAGTAACCTGCTGTTAGTTATGAGTTTTGCATCATTAATTTATTGTTTTTGTCTTCTAATAAAATTTGAAATTAAAATATTGGTCGTATTTCCAAAAAAGAGAAAACGATGAATGAAGCGCCAGTTGCATTGTTCGATCGACCAACCCCGCGACTCGTTCTACCAACCCCCGAGACCGCGTCGTGTCGCCAATAACTCGCCATCAGAGCTTAAAATGACGCCGTCGTAGTACTCGTCGTCATCGTCAGGAGACGTCAGAGTAGTAGCTAGCTGACAGTTCCATAGGAACGGCAAAGATTGGAGCAGACAAGTACCGCTGCCGACTTGGATTTGTAGGATGAATGGAAGATCTTCTTTTGAGAGGAGAAAGGGTTAGTAGGTTTGTTGTGGCTGAATATGTTTGTCTTTTGAGAGAGAAAAAAGAGAGAGAAAAGGGCTGTATCTGCCGTGGTTGGTAGAGTAGTCGGCAAAGAAGGAATTCGGGGTCCGGGGTATGAGACGACAAAGAATCCTTGCGGCCGAAAGGATTCGGAGGGTGAGATTCTGAGATGGTGCAGCAGGGACACTTCTTCCTAGGTGGTAGAGTTATTGGTATATGACTTTATCTAACACAGTTTAAATATTAACACTTATTAGTTATGTATATGTAAATGTGTTTTAGTGAAAATTTTGTAAGATCATAAATTAATCATCAGACTCCATCTTTCTAGATGTGCGGTAAAGACTAAAGATGGCACATTTGTGTGCGCGCGCGTGTGAAATGCATGTGTTGCTGTGTGCGCGCGTTTTGTGTCTTCCTCGTAAATTGTAATCGGAAAAAAATGGTGCAGCGGGAGGACCGGAGGAGTCTGGTACTCTCGTATTGTAATATTCTTCAGCCTCCCGTTTCTTTCTCACGGCCCACGGCGTTATCAAGCGGACAAGTGGCACGGCCTACGGCCCATGGTTGCTTAACCCATCGATGATCCATGGTTGCCAATTTCAGAATTTCCCTTCCTTAATTTCTCTCCAGATTTTATAACCGACGATTGAAGACGCGGATGAAAACGATCTATATAGTTTTGAGTTCAGAAAGCTGTTTTGAGAATCCGTTAAAGAAACTACCCATTTCGTCTATTAGAATTAGTAATGTTGTTTAGTGGTATTTGAGTTTGTTTTGTCGTGTATATACGAGTAGTAGTCCGTATTGTAACGAGTAGACGCTGAGTAAGTTTTCGAGTCCATGTGTGAGTCGCGTGTGCAGCCTTTACAAGGCCATGCATAGCAATGTAACGATGTGAGCACGAACCGATGGATGTGATGATCGATAGCAAAGGCTAAGGAGTCCTCAGGTGTAAGAGAGAGACAACAATAAAGAAAAGAGAGAGAGCAAAGCAATTTCTGTTCAATTGTTTTGTCTCTCGGTGTGTCAAGTCCATCACGTCAAGAGCAAGCCACACAAGTGGTTTTTCTCCTTCACGTGTAGGAACCAGAGTGTCAGAGCAAGGACCAATGGGTCCCGTGGTGCATAAGAGGGCGCACTGCAGCACATCACGAGAAAAGGACGTCGGGTGTAGAAGACTTACAACAAGTGGTATCAGAGTCTATTGATTTGGTGGTACCTGAAGCACATGAGAGAAGCGTTGACTTCGAGTGCCCGGAGTGGGCTGATCTCTCTCTAGACCCTCTACAGATCATGTTTGGTACTTGTATGCATGATACTGAAGTTTGCAAATGTGTTTTGCGAAATCTGGTGAAGTATCTGCATTCCTTAGGACAATCGGAACTACCGCGTGCGTTGGTGGTTGAAGACCTGTGTGGTCGAAGATTGAGTGGTCAAGATCCAGAGCGGTCGAGCTCAGGAGGTCAAAGAACTGTGTGGTCGAAGACCAGAGCAGTCGAGTCCAAGTGGTCGAATCAACGTGGTCGAAATTGACATGATTGAGATCTATGTGATCGAAACCAGTGTGATCGGAATCAACGTGTCGTAGACCTTTGTGGTCGTAAACTAACATAGTCGAACCAGCGTGATCGAGACCTGTGTAGTCATAAATCGACGTGGTCGATATAATGTGATTAAAACAACGTAGTCGAAGATCGATGAGGAGGTCGAAAATATGTGTGATCAAAGATTGACGTTGTCGAAGATCGACATGGTCGATGTGGTTGAGACCTGAGTGGTCCAAACCAGCGTGTTCGGAAACCAACGTAGTCGAAGACCTGTATGGTCGATCTAAACAATATGGTCGGAGACAAACGTTGTCATGGACCAAGGTAGTCGACGATCGGAGTTTCCGATCGCCTCTGTGTGAGCGGTCTGATAAGCTCTGTGCGAGTGGTCCAATCAGCGAGCGGAAGTACCGGCTCTGTGTGAGCAGTACTAGCGATGAGGGGAAGTGCCGGCTTGAGTTGAAGACCGGAGCTGCTTCCAGCACATAATTCATTTGAAAACAGTTCGGCGTGGAAGATATCTTCAGCACCATTACATGCCCTGGGGTAGTTTCCTACTTGCAAAGTTGATGTTGCTCCAAATTCTGATGTGTAAAGAGAGACCGCATTTTCAATTGTATCCTCGCTATGTGAAGAGGTGTAATACAAGGGGTTACTAATTAACTAGATCATTGCGAAACAAAACATGGCACACAATGTTTATTCTCATAGATAAATATACCAAGTGTGCAATGATGACCAGGTTATAACATACAAGCAATAATATCTGTATTATGAACACCAGGTATATAAAATAAAGAGCAATTGTTCACAGGCATAAATACTAGTTATTCCACTACCGAACTCAACGAACAAAAGCAATTAAAAATGTAACACACTACGATTTTGTTATGTAGCTGCTCATATCATATATGATACCTGGAACAACTTTTCTGAATGCCATGCAGGATTACTTCAGAAATTGCTATTCACAGGCAAGTTTATCAGCTATCACCCCACAAATAGTTGCCGCAGGCACACAGATGAAGCAAGAATTTGGATCCCACCTCCCATGAAGACATTTTAACATTCTGTAGATCTTCTCTATCCCTTGGGCCTTCCATCAATCATACCAGTAGCAGTAGTTGTGCCCGTTGGAGTCAACCAGATAATCCCAGAGAAGGGAGTGGCTTCTCTGCACCAATTCATCTTGTATCATTCAAACAGAGGCACACAGTATTCTCTAGCAGTCACGCATTTGAATTTCTATGACCGTGATCACCATGAAATAGCACAAGATATGTGATTCATCAGTGCATTTCAGTCATCAGAACCCCTGTCACGGACAGGAAGGTTATCCTGATCCAACGCAATCCATCGAGTAATTCTGAGTACATCCTCTGGTCCAACGCCCCTCGCTTCCTCCCTTTCAGATCCTCCGGCAGCCCGAACGCCTCCTCTGTCTGTGCAGCCCGGCACATCTCCTCCAGCAGCGTCCTGTAGGTGATCATATCTGGCTTCCTCTTGCAATCCAACATATCCAGCAGCACCCGTCTTGATTCCTCGAACCTCCACTCCAGTGCTAGCGCCGACACGGCTGTCATGTGCACGCCACCGGTCGGCACAGATCCCTTCTCCCTCGTCTCCCTAGAATACAGCATTCCCTTGTCGGTCCTGCATTTCTACAACATGTTTCCTGCTGAATTTGCTTCCAGTTGTCCTGACTTGTAAGCATTCAACAGTATGCTAGTTCCTCCCTCTTACTTCCGCAGTTCCACTGCAGGACAAAGGTAATACCAAGGAGGAGTGAGCAAGCGATAGTTCAACACAATTGCGTAGGCTAGATCCAAATTCAGATTCAGTCCGGTGTTCTGTCACTAGATCAGTAGAATGACAGGAACAGACGAAAGAAACCAAACAAAAAGCGTTTCGATTCTTCAAATTAAACTTTGTTACACCGGTCATTCGATCTTGCCTCTACAGTCTACACCATGGATATGCCATCTCGACCGTCGGCGTCGCGTGCCTTCTCACGGCGCCGTTGGCGAAGGCGGCGGGATAGGACGAGGACGAGCACGGCGAGGGCGGCGCCCAGGAAGTCGGCGGCGGCATCCTTGGGCGAGGCGCCGGAGGATCCGAAGAACCCGGCCTCGTCGGCGGCCTCCTTGGCGGCCCCGGCGGCGAGGGAGGCGGCGCAGCCGATGGCGACGGCGCGGCGGCGGAGGAAGGGGCGGGCGCTGCGGCCGGCGAGCGCGGCGACGGCGACGGCGATAAGGAGGCAAGCGAGGACGTGCTGCAGCTTGTCCCGGGCGAGCCACTCGTCGCCCCACTCCATCAGCCGCCGCCGATTCGGTCGGATGTCTGCCTCTCTCTCTCTCTCTCTCTCTCTCTCTCTCTCTTCCCGCTACATAACGGAAGCTCCGAACCCGTAAACTATCCGCCGTTTGGTTAACGGAGCTGCTGCTCTGTGTTCGTGGATTTTACAAGGTAGTACTCCGATAAAATGCAAAATTGCAAAAAAAAAAAAAGAAATGCTTGTGAAACCGTATATACCCACAGTGGCGGACAAAAAAATATAGCTAAGGCGGAATCGGACATGAGTGAAGCAACAACTACAATTTGCATGAAAAAATAGAAGTAACAACTACAATTTGCATGAAAAAATAGAAGCAACAACTATAATTCGCATATAAACATGTGTAGATAACGATAAAACATTAAAAAGTACCTTACTAATAAAGATTAATCCACACTATGTGGTGATCTAGGAGACTAGGACCAAGCAAATATCAAGATGCAAACAAATCCATGGCTTTCTTTGTTTGACATTGTGTTCCATTGTTGCCTGGAATTTTGTAGATTTATTTTGTGATGTTATCGACTTTTGGTGTTAACCTATGAAAACTATATTTCTTAAGTAATGGATCATTCTAATTTCATCACTTTGTAGTTGGATATGTGCAACTGATACAAACAAGAACTAGCACTACCGGGGGGGGGGGACTCTATAATTTAGAAATTGAAAAGGATAGGCTTCCTAATGAAATTAACAGATGCCCAAATCTTGTTTCCCATCGTACCATTTTATACGCTAATGAAATTGGCCCATTTTGGAATCAATAGCTTACGTTGAAGTTAGAACTGCTGACTGAAAGTGTGCCCTGACACAAATGAACCAGGGTGTACTGTATCAACTATGCTCGTGTCGTGGAAAAAATGCAATGCATTAACAATATTGATTTAAGAGATGTGAAGATTAAAGCATATCGAGTAATCTTTAGCATTTCAGAACATTCGCCAAAACAAATGCATAGGAAATATGAGTATTTTTAACCTTGTACGAAATTTGATCAAGAATTACTTTAGTATTGTTGTGTTTTGTTGAAGAAACAAAAGGAATAAGAATTATCTTCTTATTTCAAATAGAAATAACAGAAATGTGTTAGTTTCTTACCTATGCCGCCCAAATTATCTCCTAACATTATACCAAGCTGGAAACTCAACCCAGCAAATAAATCCCCATCAAATCAAACTATCAAATGTTGAGGTTGATCACCACCCTAGTGACTGTTAACATCAAATAAGAAACAACTAGCAATGACATTGCAAAGCCTCTAATTCTCCTACCCTAACCAAGCACCAATTCACCATGCAACTAATGACAAATACCTTTGAGAACCAATCAATCAAACGATTGTAACCCTAGAAACTGCAATTTCCAAACAGGAAACTACTAACACCAATATGCCATTGAAATTCCTTGGGTTCCCCTATCCTACCAAGCTGCGCCATCGGCAGTATGCAGAACCTGAAACACAGGAGTGACCAAGAATCAGTACATGTGTGGACTTCAACATTGGGCGACAGATTAAAGAACGCAAAAAGAAGGCCAGCGTGGTGTGCTGGTGGACGGTGAGCGAGTACTAACATTCCCCTGCCACTGAGAGGCTGCAACTTCTCCAAATCTAAAGTAAAATGAAATGTAAGACACTGAATAGTTTCTTCAGGGATGTCTTATAGTATTTACACTATTAATTTGTATAAGCTCGACCTGCTCGTGTAATGGTGTCTTGACTGATCTCATGCCTTGCTTGTGCGAGAGAAAGCAGCTGCACATTCCCATCAGGTTTAATGTACCGCACCAATTTCAAGAATAGAGCCACATACGCAGAAGCTAAAATCAAATAGAAACAGACCCATCATCATGGACAAACCTGCACAGCTTTCATAAACTCCGAGAATCCAAGGTAACCCTGATGTTTGGAATCAGTTATTGCCCAAACCTAAAGTTTCAAAGGAAAAGGGTAACATGGGTAGAAAAGAAAGGATTCTGCCACCGGAGAGGGCGTCGCTGATGGGTCCGTCCACTCATCGACTATAGGTAGCAGCCTTTGGCTGTCGGCCACCGCCGCATCGCCGACGTGCTCCCCGAGCAGCCGCGCCGCCAACGCCTCCCCAGACCGTTGTGTTGCGAACTTGGCCACTGGACTGGAGGAGGAGGGGCCGCCAGGGTGTGCGGGGTCAGGCCAGCGATGAAGCTCGGGTGGCCATCCAAGTTCGCCCGAAGGGTCGATCCGCCCCTAGATACACATACAAGAGTGTAGGACTGGTACAGCAACAAAGTGGGTGAATGGTATATTAAAAAAAATTAATAGCATTCGATGATTTTTTACTCTAATATCTATATGAAGCTAGGAAGATCAAAAGGTGTAACATCCTGAAAAATATAAATATTAAATTGTGGAGTTTTTAGATTATTTTATTTGTTTTCTGTTTGGATTTGGAGTTTATGGAATTTTTCTGAGAAAAAATGATGGAGGTTCCAAAAGTTAAAGGAGAAATAAACATGTTTAAATAATAGGAAGTTAAAATCTAAATATAAAATTTTACTTTTAACAATGACATGAGCAACAAAGGAAGTAAATAAATTAAATACCAAAGGTAGTTGAAAATATTTTTATTAAATCCAGAAGGTCCTCAGGAACTTCTGTGAATTTTCCTGAAATTTTTGGAAGTAGTTTCATATTTTTCTGAGGTTTATTCAATTAACTGGGCATTTCTAAAAATCTTTAAAAATAAAAAGGAGAAAACCCTCACCTCCTCCTCTCAGGCCGCCACCTGGCCGTCCCTGATGCGCGATGCGTCGCCCGCCTGCGCTCATCCGCCGCCCGCTTCGCGCCCTCGCTCGGCCACCCGATGCGCGCCTCGGCCCATCCGGCCCGTCCGCTCCTTCGCGCTCCTCTCTCTCTGACCGGTGGACCGCCCTTCCCCGCTTTCTCTCCCTGCCCGCGGGCCCGAAGCCTCACCGCTCCCTCGCGCCTTCACCCGCGCCTCTCCCTCTGCGAGCGGGCCCGAGCCGTCAGACTCGTCTTCCTCCTCCACGCGCCCGCGACGCAGCTTCCTCCTCGCGTTTGCTCCTCTGCAGCAAATCCTTCACCTCGCGGGCAAATTTAAAAGTACGGCTACAGGAGGGGGGAAGCACCTCTCCCGCCCTCTCTCTCCTACAAAATCCCGGCGAGATTTGCCTCCATTCCCCCTCGCCAGCGTGAACAGCGGAGCTCCACATGTCGACCTCGCCGCGCGCCTCTCTCCAGCTATAAAAGCCTCTCCTAGGAGTTGCAATCGGGTCGCAATGCCCCACTCTTCCCTCCCCCACGAGCAATCGAACAGTAGCGCCCTCATTCCTCGCCGGTGACCTCTTCTTCTCTACGGCCGGCGACCGGGCCGCCGTCGATTCCGACCACCTCCGGTCAATTCCTCACTCCTACACCCTATTCAGAACACGGTGAAGTAGAATACACCCTCCACCGAGCTCCCCGACCTCTCTTCATCGCCGGCGTCGATCAACCTCCTCGGACCGCCGCCACCGCTCGCCGCCAGCCCTCTCCGGTGAACCTCACCTCCGGCCGTCAACACCAACGTCATCACCATCGCACGAGGACTGTATATCACGCAGCCCCCGAACCACTCCGACATCCCTCGCTGCCGGCCACCGTCGTCCCCGATCTTCCTCTGCTCGGCTTCCTCCCGGAGCTACCACAAAAGGTATACTTACCCTATATGGGTAAGCATCGCTCGGCTCGGCCGAGTGGCTTCCAGCGCTAACTCTTTCTCCCCCTCGCTCCCGCGGCGCGCGTTCGAGCCCTTGGCTCCGCGCCTGCGGTCGAGCATTTCTTTTGATTTTTCTCTCAGGCTGACAGGTGGGCCCCACTTGTCGGTTGCTGTAACCAAAGCAGCACGCTGACACACGGGCCCCACTGGCCATAAAGACAAAGGAAAATAATAAAAGAAAAGGTTAAAAGAATTAAAATATGACATATGGGACCCACTGTCAGAAATTTAGTAATTTTGAGATTTAACTAAACTGAGAACTTCAAATAATCATAACTTATTCATTTTAACTCCAAATTGGATGAGACAAATTTCTAAATTCATCTAAAATCAAGATCTATCCAATGGAACTGAAATCATAATTTTTGGAGTTCATTTGAATTTCTGGTGTTATTTGGTTTGATTTGTTGCTTTTTCTCTTTTATACAAATTTTGGCGCGCGCTAAAATAGCTTACGAGGCACAAGAAGAGAAGATCGAGGCAGCAGCCCTAGAAGCACCAGAGAATCCGGATCCCGACCACTATGGCCAAGGCGAGTCAATACGTATCTTGATCATGTTGGTCCTATGTTTTCCGCAAATTATTTTGTTTTAAATTATCAAATTGCATGCTGTTAATTTATATGCAAATACATGCTTAATTTAATATTCTAGTTATGTGTCCATTGTTTACCTTGAATAATATTACCCCTCCTTTGGAATATTTGAATATGTGAACCTTGTCACCCTAGCAAAGTTATAATATTATTATTTCGAAAATAAGTCCATAACTACACGCCATGCTTAGTGCTGCTTAGATAATCGGGAGCATCAAAAATGCCCCAAAGCATCACTTTGAAACATGAAAGACTGGTTTGGGCAGTTATGGTGGGAATGACTGGTATACTTGGTTATGGATATATTTTGCTCCCAAAATCTCAACATGCTTAAATATCTGGGCGGACTAGTTCGAGTGTGTGAATATGTGGTGCAATGGAAGCACAAAGTGGATTAATGGTAGACCGCCCAGATAACCCTAAGGACCGAATCTTGTCATGTCACCCGTGTAAAACAGTACAACCACAAGTCTGTAAAATATAACTTGGCTAAGTAGATTTATCGAAAACCCCGGACTCATCTCGCTAGTAGGAGATAGAAGTGATTATGCAAGGGCAAGGGAAGGCCTAAAGGGACACCGAGTGGAGGGTGAAGTTTCCCAGTCGTGCTAGCGCAGAGGGGAGTGGAGCCTGTACGCTAGTAGCTGTGGGGAACATCCCGTGCAACATATGGGACCCACCGCAAGTGGGCAGTCTCCCATAGGGTGAGATGACAAAAGGGACTAGATACTTTGAAAAGTCACTGTGATGGTCTGCTCAACCACATGACTAAGGAATCGTGTGGGGCAACGGGTTGATCGTCTCTTGTGGTGAAAGTGTACAAACTCTGCAGAGTCAAAACTATTCGAATAGCCGTGCCCACGGTCAAGGGCAGACATGGGAACTTAACCAGATATAGTTCTATTTCGAAATGTTTTGTGGGTGGGATGGAAAAGTGGAGGGCAGCGGAAAGCCCTGATTTGAGTTGTCCTGGGTGTCGTCCCAGTGATAAGTTAAGCGGCTATAACGCTGAAAGATGTTATAAGGTATGATGTCATATGTATGGAAAGTCATGTTAGTATTCCTTGAACATTATGATTTGTTCCAAAACTGCTAGGTCTCAGGAAATTTTACGTATGGTATTTTCAATAGTGGCATTACTAATCTTATAAACTAAAATATGGGTGCAATAAACAGGGTGGTGAGAAAAAGAGATAGATGTTTTTAGTATGCACATAAGGGTATTGGTGGATTCCGGTCGATCATAAAAAGGGAATGCTGGGGTGTGTTCTGGGAGAAATAAATTAGTGGAGTCCAATAGATAGATTAGATAAATGATCTAATCGAATTTGTTGAGAATTTGGAGAAATAATACAAGTATTGGATTATAATTCTTGAGTAGTGATATACTTGGTGGATATATATATAATAGCAAATTGATTTTTGAAGAATTAGTGAGTGCAAAGGTAACTTGCTGGATTACTACACGAATGATTAAAATAAATTCTCGCAAGATAATGGCGATAATGGGAATTTATAGGAGTTGATCAATTACTAGGGGGATGAGTTGAATTTCTGAGAAGATTAGAGGATTCATAACAATTAATGGATTCTATTCTCGGTAAATTGAAATTTTGGTGGAAGTATATTTGTGGATTAGCTAGTGATATATAATGGGAACAAGAGATTGATTAGTGGATTATGGTATTTGAATCAATGACGGAAAGGATTGAATACGAATAATATCGGTGGATTTGGAAGTAGTTATGTTGGAGAATCATTATAATTCAGAGGTGAAGAGCTGATGATTAGTAATGGCAGGATTGGATTACTAGTAATTTAGAATACAAGGTATGATCGGTGGATTAACTAAATGATGGCACTTGCTGTTTGGAGTTTTTGACAGCAGTCAATAAAGAGGGCGCATTTGCGGTGGATTAAGTTAATTTTGGCAATTGTAGTGTGGAGTTAGATAGCAAAAATAACTCTCTGATTAAATAAGAGTAATAATGCTGCTAAAAGCGATTTTTGGCAAATAAAATAACCCGAGCCTCTCCTTTGTTAAGCCATGCATACTATTTATTTGCATTCTGTGTATTGGCTCGCGGAGCACGGGGTCGGAGTGCTCACGCTCGCTTTTGCGACAAAATTCAGAATCAAGAATCACGTCACCGCGCCTCAGCAACAAGCCTGGACAAGATGGCAGAGAAGATGAAGATGTCAAGGGCTAGGTCGCGAACCTCCAGTTGGCTGCCTGTGGGCATGTCCTGAAGGTCCCACCTGAGTGCTTCGTTCTTCCGCTGCTGCAATTTAATGATTTTGGCCTCGTCGACCCATGAGTAAGTTCACTATTTTAACTACGCTTCCGCATGATATGTATTTTGATATTCAGAACTGTAATCTGTGAGCACTATCTACTGATCCAGGGAATAGTGCGGTGAAATCACAGAGGAATCCGGATATTAATATCTGGGTCCTTACAGCTTTGGTATCAGAGCATATCGACTGCAGGTCGTGACCTAGTTAGCCTGGTCGTTAGTCCATGACTAGAATTATTTTCTCAATATCTATTTTCACAAAACTAAGAGGTATTGCTCAATCTCAACTCTCTTAGCTAATTCCCCTCATCTATATGCTACCCTAGCCATTTTACTTCTGAAGTTCTCTTACCCCGAAGTTCAAAGCGATAAAAATCCAGTACTCCTCTTGTAATTTTCTATGGAAACCACTCTAGGCTAAAGAATCATGATGTTGAACCTTGAGGCTTAATCTCAACAATTGTTTTACTTTGGAAGTAACAATAATGTGAATATGGATGAACGTATTCGTGGAACGTAAATAAATAGAAGGCCTAGGTAGCTGAATTAAAAGGCTCTTGGAGAAATAACAACACTGATAAATTGCAAAATTCCTGGAAGATATTTCTGATAATAAAAAAATAGGAGATAACCGATAGTTGAAGGATTAACTAAAATTCTTAGAATTGGAGATATGATCACAACTATCGGAGTATAAACCTGATTAATAACATAACTCTCGGAGGATGTATGTAATAATGAAACAAAATGGAAATAGTGAATATTTGGGTTGATCTCTAGAGGAGCAACTTATGGAATTGAATTAATAACGTCGTATTGGATTACTAGGGAGTCTCGATGCAAACATCATCGGTGGATCTAAAATAAAGAATAATAGGCATCCCTTGGCTTGAGGAACTAATCAAGATGGCAGATAATAGATCTGAGATTGGGGTTATATGGACATAGTGAAATATGAGAATTGAAATATAAATCTATGGCGGAAGCTAGGATTTATGTGAAGATTAGATACCCATAGCAGGATTAATAAAATTGAAAACACACAATAGGAAGTGTATGACCAGTGGATTGAATAAATAAAAGATACTCGCAGTCTGGAGTGTAGACGGCGAAGTGCCGTGATTAATTAGTGAAAAGGGATAACCTACATGCAACTTACAAAAGACGAAGTTAAATTATCAAGGCTATCGGATTCTAGGCCTTATGTAAAAAGATCATATGGGGAGCAAATTAAATCAACGATGGATATTGGAGGTATTAGTATACTGAAGGGTGTCGTAAGGTGGTGTATTTACAAAACAATTACAAGAATGAGTACAAATTATCCCAAAACACTTTCCTCTTCCTTCTATGGATTTCAAGAGAAAATTTAATTCACCTTCTCTTATTCTTGCTTTAAAATTTAAAGACCAGGATCGTCAAAGATGGTCAAGAAGTTAAGGTGATCTCATTCTAAACAGACTACGAAGATGAACCCTGCACCCTCTTATGTGTGCTTGCCCCGAGTAGATGTTGTACTGTTGCCAGATTTTCATTTGTGCCCTGTGCACTGCCTTCTTGCCCTTGGGCATCTTATTTCGCAGTCACGGGAACAACTTGCTTATAAAATTTTGAATGGGTTTAGAATATCTGATCTCTACGATTTAATACTCATCTCATGCTATTCCCTCTCACCTTTTCTGGAAAATCCTATCAGGCCCAATGGATAGCAGCAAGACAACTGCCACAATCATACGCAAGGGAGGGAGAATAATAATTGATACTCGCCAAAACCCTAACCGTCCCTACAATCTGTCACCAAACCCCACTCCGCGAAGAGTACCAAAAGGAGGCAGTCACAATAAAAATAACAGCAGGACTGCTCCAGGCAAACCTCAAAAAGACCTTACTTGTTTTAGTTGTGGAGATGTGGGACACTATGCCAATAGGTGCCCCCAAAGAAATCTAGAAACACCAGCAAAGGATGCCATCACCACCAACCTTAACCCTAACAAGGAAAGATTCACTAATATCAATAGCCCCAGCCATACGTACCAACCATCACATAACCTCACCCTGCAAGAAATGTCAAAGAGAAGCCATCACAATGAAAGTAACCGCAGCCCTGTATTAAGTAGGCCTCAAGGGAAGAAGTGCAAATGCTACCACTGCTGCGAAGCAAGGCATTACGCGAAGAGTTGCCCCGTTAAGAGGAAAGACAAGCAGATAATGGATGCCGTCACCATCAGCTTTAGCTCCGACGAAGAAAATCCTATCAACTCCAAGGAAGAACAAGCTGCAACCACCAAGGTGCTGCCACTAGGCCAGGAAGCTACACGGAATAATATATGCCTTGAATGTGGCAAAGCAGGACATGTCGCACAACACTGTCCTCCATTACGGCAAATAGGACAAGGAGCATGTTTCACATGTGGGCAGACCGGACATTACTACTACAATTGCCCAGTTCCCTATTGCTTATACTGCAAGAAATACCATTACCCGGACGACTGCCTCAAGACCCTAATAGCTTGCAGGCGTTGTGGAGCAAAGGGACATGAGAAAAGTCAATGTACTGTTAACTGCCCCAACTGTGGAGGAGACCACCTACCAGGAGAATGTCCAACGAGAAAGATGACCTGTTTTCTCTGCGAAGGACAAGACCACTGCCCCAAGGACTGCTTCATGAGCCTGTTGCTGACCAAAGCAGCTGAGATACAGCGGATGAGTCTCCAAGCCGCCATAGGACTTGTCAGGCCCGGAGTTAAAAAGGATGACTGATATCTGTTACCATTTATTTAAGGGGGGTAGCAAGAGAAGTGATGCCTTGGGCATTTTGATGCATGTTGGAGAGCTATTATGATGTATAATTACTTTTGGAAGTACTGATATGATGTATGGCAACCTTGGAAGTGTAAT
This sequence comes from Dendrocalamus latiflorus, assembly GCA_017311315.1. Classification (NCBI taxonomy): domain Eukaryota; kingdom Viridiplantae; phylum Streptophyta; class Magnoliopsida; order Poales; family Poaceae; genus Dendrocalamus; species Dendrocalamus latiflorus. Next base: position 4,374,252 of record CM029659.1, read on the forward strand.
AATACTATATTGGATCTAATAGAATCAGGCCGAGGAGATTTACAAGATCCTCACGATAAGCTAAACCCTAAACCCTGTTGCTAGCCAAAATTTAGTCTCACCTGTATCTTTCTACTCTACCGGAATCTCGGGGTCGAGATTCTTTTTAAGGGGGTAGGTTTGTAACATCCTGAAAAATATAAATATTAAATTGTGGAGTTTTTAGATTATTTTATTTGTTTTCTGTTTGGATTTGGAGTTTATGGAATTTTTCTGAGAAAAAATGATGGAGGTTCCAAAAGTTAAAGGAGAAATAAACATGTTTAAATAATAGGAAGTTAAAATCTAAATTAAGAATCTGAAAAGATGATCCAGAAAATAAAGGGGAGAGAAATAAGCCTAAAATATAAAATTTTACTTTTAACAATGACATGAGCAACAAGGGAAGTAAATAAATTAAATACCAAAGGTAGTTGAAAATATTTTTATTAAATCCAGAAGGTCCTCAGGAACTTCTGTGAATTTTCCTGAAATTTTTGGAAGTAGTTTCATATTTTTCTGAGGTTTATTCAATTAACTGGGCATTTCTAAAAATCTTTAAAAATAAAAAGGAGAAAACCCTCACCTCCTCCTCTCGGGCCGCCACCTGGCCGTCCCCGATGCGCGACACGTCGCCCGCCTGCGCTCATCCGCCGCCCGCTTCGCGCCCTCGCTCGGCCGCCCGATGCGCGCCTCGGCCCATCCGGCCCGTCCGCTCCTTCGCGCTCCTCTCTCTCTCTGATCGGTGGACTGCCCTTCCCCGCTTTCTCTCCCTGCCCGCGGGCCCGAAGCCTCACCGCTCCCTCGCGCCTTCACCCGCGCCTCTCCCTCTGCGAGCGGGCCCGAGCCGTCAGACTCGTCTTCCTCCTCCACGCGCCCGCGACGCAGCTTCCTCCTCGCATTTGCTCCTCTGCAGCAAATCCTTCACCCCGCGGGCAAATTTAAAAGTACGGCTATAGGAGGGGATAACCAGATGTAAGGGTATAACTGTAAAAGCACTCCTCATGTGTGTGTGTGTATGAGTACAAGCCATGGGGAGGACCCCCAGGCCATTACATTCATCTTCATCACTCTCCACTACCATCTCTCTCTCTGTTTGGTCTGTAGCCACAACACCCAACAACCCTACACACTGAGATTTTATCACATACTATACTTATGCATACTTTTCAAAGTGTATAAATCTAAATCCACTAAGTTCTTAAGCTTGATCCAATTTGATCTTCTCAGTCTCTTCTTGATCTAAACCGTTCTCCTAAGTGCCTCTTGTGACATCCCAAAATTTCAAAATTTTATTTAGCTTTATTTTTCTGAAATTTTAATTTCTTTTCTCATTTGTGCTTAGGTTAAAAGCTATCAAAGTTTGGGGAGAAATTGTGGTCAAAATGAGTACATTGAATTTTATTTGGGTTCCTTTCATTTTGTTAGAATTATAGAAATTTTCTGGGATTTATTTGGATTTTTCTGTTATTTTCTAAGCAATGTTTTCTTTTCTTGGGATTTCTGAAAAATCAAAAATAAAAAACAGAAATTTTAAACCCCACCCCTTCCCTCGAGCAACAAAAATGATGATTAGGCGCGCGTCGTCATTGGAGAGGCGTTGGATGTGTGGGATCCGATGGTAGGAAGCTGTCCCGTTCAATTAGGAGAAAATGGTATACCATTTTGTAGTTTTTCTCTTTATATTATTTCACACATTACTTCGTAGTATTCCATTAGTTCACATATGATGTTCCAATGTGCATCTTTTCAATTGGGTATAGGGAATAAATCAGATGGGTATTAGATGTTCCAATATGTAAAATGAAATGTTCCACATACTTAGTTTCAACGTTCCATCAATTCATGGACGATGTTTCACACATTAAATTCTAAGGATAAATGGACAATGTTCCACACATTTGGTTTAGATGTTTCAACGGTTAATTGACTATGTTTCAGCAATTCATCTATGATGTTCCACTCAAAATGGGCTATAATGTCCCACACGTTTGGTTTTAGATATTCTAGCTGTTCATTGCTGATGTTACAACAATTCATCAACAATGTTCGAGAAAATATTAGTAGAATAAATCAAACTGTTCTAGGGCAATCCATGACTATTAGGTGAACAACTGAAATAACTAGTAGAACAGATGTACATCGATAGAACAAATGAAGGCAATTAGTTGAGAACAAAATAAAAAAATATTAATAGAATAAACAGTGAAAAAATGAATACGAGAAAAAAAAACTCTATTGCAAAAACATTTGGCAAAAATTTGTAACTAAATGAAAAGAAAAGAGAAAGAAAGAAAGAAGATGTGCTCGCGGGAATCGACCAAGCCGAGAAATATTAATGTTATTCCTTTGTTTAACTAGCAGCTAGCCTTTGTTTTTTGAGAGGAACTAGCAACTAGCTTAGCTATAGTAAGGCTATGTTTATCTTGGTTTCTATAAACCGTTTTTTTCTACAGTGAATAATTTTGTTTATTGTATCTAGCTTTCAAATCAAGTGTCTTTTTAAGAAAGGGTCTTCTACAGTGAATATTTCTTGCGAAAGGGTCTCTAGCCCAGTGGTTAGAGCGCCTCAGTAGCACCCCCCAGGTCCTGGGTTCGAATCCCTCAGGGCGAATTTCAGGTCTGGGGGTAAAAAAATCCCCTCATCTGCTACCACACCAAAGCATGGGTCAAGGCCTGGCCCGGTCGTTGGTCGTTCTCACCCAGGCAACGGTGCCCCTGTGTAAAGGTGGAGCAGGGGTTCGGGGGGTTTTCTCGATCTGCGTGAGAGGATCTTCTCTTAGCCGAAATGCCCGGGGGCTGTCTTAGAGCAACTCCAAGAGATTAGGTAAATCGTTTTGTAAATGCAAATATGGCTATTATTAAGAAAAAATTGTCTCCAACAGACTCTGTAGATGACTCTTCAAATTTAGTAGCTAGCCATCCCTGAAGTTCCGGTCGCTATTCTTGGATAGCCTGTGCCGCTCGCCATCCGGCCTCTTCGCGCGCCAGGCGGCTCCTTCCCGCGCGCTGCCCCCTTCTTCCCGCGCTAACGCGACCCGCCGCTCGCCCTCTTCAGCTTCCTCCGCCCACTCGTGCCCGCTCCCCCTGCAATCCTCTTCAGCTTCCTCCGCCCACTAGTGCCCGCTCCCCCTGCAATCCTCTTCAGCTTCCTCCGCCCACTCGTGCCCGCTCCCCCTGCAATCTGCAATCACCGGTGGCGCCATGTCCCTGCCGCCGCGTCCCCGTGTTCCGGCAGCTGCACGCGGGGGGTATGGCAGTTTGGCCGCCCGTTCATCTTCTCCGATGGCCCAGTTCGCCGGCGGTTCCATGGGTCAAGGAAGGCAGGACTCTGTTGATTGCGAGGGCCTTGTGGATTTGGAATGCATGGAGAACGGAGGGGTCGGATTGCTGCGCCGTCGGGTGATTCCTCCCACCGGCTTCAATGGCCAGCCGTCGCAGGCCCCCTTCCCAGACGCCGGCCAGCCGCCGCAGTTCCCCTACCCAGATGCAGCACAGGGCGTCGTCGAGGAGGAATTATCTGGTGAGGTGTAATGTTTTCATCAGTAGAACTAGCCTCAACATATTACGAACTGAACTGATTTATTTACTGCAGTATCAGAGTGACAATTTAGATTGGGAATTATTGTTTGTGCAAACTGAGATTATTGAAGTAAACTGAGATTATTGTAGCAAACTGCGATTATTGAAGTAAACTGAGATTATTGTTTGTGCAAACTGCAGTATACATATATGAAGCAAACTGTCTAATTGGTTGTAGCTATGTCTGTTTAAGTGTTTATAATCATCTAGGCTCTCTAGAAATGTCTCGAGTGATATCCTCCAATTACTCTGATTATGCTTTGTTGATATGGTTGCAGCAACAGCATGGATGCCATTTTCTTGTCACAAACAAATTAGAGCATGACTTCAATCACTCTTAAAGCTTTACTTTGACAGTTTGAGGCCAAACCTTTTTTTTCCTGGGGTGCTGGGCACCTTTTCATTCCCCCCTTTCCCCTTCTTGGAGGCAAAATTTGAGCTTTTTGCTGTTGGAACCAGGCAATCAACAAGGAATAAATGCACATCTAGATTTGCTCCTTTTATGTAGATAGGAACTTTTAGATAGGATACATTGCTCTTCTGGACATGTACCGTCTAATGTTACGGATGAACCAACATAACACTATACAATGACCGCACATTTTCTGTGACATGTACTGTTCGTCAGAATATGGCATGTAGCTTACATATCAGCATGTATCTTACAAAATAAACTGACCTGATTACTGTTATTTGCATGTATCAGCATGTAGCTTACATATCAGCATGAATTCAATATTCTTTGTTATTTGCTATCACAGGTGCCATGGATTCAGGGGGATATTTCACTGACCTGATTACAAAAGGCTTTGGTCTTGCTGGTCAGTCTGAAAATCCACCTCCTGCTCAGGAAGTAGTAGCACAAGATGAGGTTCAAGCAATAGGGAAAGGAAATCATAAAAGAACAAAAAATTTCACATGCGATGAGGACGAACTACTTGTGTCAGCGTGGCTAAACGTGAGTTTGGATCCAGTGAAAGGTGTTGACCAATCACGTTCCACATATTGGAAAAGGATACATGCATATTTCCATGCCCACAAGGAATTCATATCTGATCGCTCGCAAGGCTCTCTAATGAACCGTTGGTCTGCTATACAACACGATGTTAACATCTTTGCTGGTTGTCTTTCCAAGATCGAGGCCAGAAATCAAAGTGGATTGTCTATCGATGACAAGGTTTGACGACACACCTTTCCCTTTCCAATTGTATATGATTTGGATGCATCTCATACATTCATTTTTGTCCACTATGTAGCAAGCAGATGCGTTGAAAATGTTCATTCATGAAGACAAGCAGCATAGGCATTTTTCATACATGCATTGCTGGAAAAAATTAAAAGACCAGCCTAAGTGGGCAGATAGGCGCAAGCAGATGGAAACCCAGAAGACAATCAGTAAAAAGCAGAAGGTTTTAGCCAATTCAAGTCCTGCATCGGCTCCTCCTTTGCTGCCCTCTGGTACTGTTGATGAGAGTCAACATTCGAATAGTGCACTTCAGAGACCTGCAGGGCAGAAGAAGGCGAAGCAGAAATTACGGCAACATTCTAGCATCGAAGCATTGGATTATCTTTTGGCAAAAAAGAAAGAAGCCGATGCGGAGAAGGAGTTGAAGAAAGAGGAGCGGTGGAAAAAAGCCTTCGCATTACAGGAAGAAAGGATCAGACTTGAGAAAGAAAAATTTGAGTTGCAAAGGGACCAATTTGAATTCCAAAGGAACCTGGAAGAAGAGAGAATTATGAATGTCGACACAAGTATCATGTGCACTAAACAGCAGCAATACTATGAAGGGCTCAAGAATGACATACTTGCAAGACGCCTAAATAATTAGACACGCCATTCACTTTGATAGCCATACAGGCAAGACGCTAGAGCAATTAGCATTCAGGAGTAGTCTTTGAGGTATTCCAAAGATATTTAGTTGTATTCGAGAGACTTTCAGAAATACAATTTTGTGAATTCAGTAATTTTGTTTGTTGGTAGCTTTTTTGACTTGTCGTATTCACAAGGATATGCTTCTTTTTGCACACTTGGATTTCTCATTTCTTGAGATGAACCCATTCACAATGGTGAATGGGGAGCCATATCCTCTGGATATGATAGGAGAATTAGATGACACAGCAGCTTTCAAGAACTTCAAGAAGTGAGTTTCAGACTTCTTGAGGACTCGATTTCTTGATGTGATTATTGAATTAAATCTTACTCATCAATGTGCAGGTGGGGGAGCTTAGAATTCCCTCTACCATTCGGAAGAGTTCTCAGCCCTACTGAAAGTTTTATCCATGAACTGGATGAGAAGGTATCCACATCTGAAATTACACTTTTGATCTTTCTGTTTTTTCCCCTGATGTATGGGTTACCAATATATTATCATCACTTAGGGTTGCAAATGGATGTAAATACGAATACTGGCACTGAACTATATGTTTTGTTGAGTAATGTGCTAAATTTGATATGGCATCGTCATTCTTTCAGACGAGTGCGTCTCTGAAGTTCACAGTTTTGAACCCAAAGGGGCGCATCTGGACAATGGTTGCAGGAGGTGGTGCCAGTGTCATATATGTTGATACAGTAAGCATGAGTTCTTGTCTGATTTTAACTTAGCTATGGAATTTTTTTTCATGTTGCATCTATTCACCTGAATTAGGCTTGTATGCAAAATTAATTTTTTTGTTTGTTTATCAGGTTGGAGATTTGGGATATGCTTCAGAGTTAGGAAATTATGCAGAGTACAGTGGTGCTCCCAATGAGGAGGTTCTGCAGTATGCTAGAGTAGTACTTGATGTAAGCACAGTGAATGCATAGTTTTAATTATAAAAACCAAATGATTAACCTTTGCTTGAAAGAGAAGTGAATGGGTATGCATCAGTCAAGTCTGATTGTCACAGCAAGGCTGAACTCTTACTTGTAGTGTCACTAATATTATTGTTTGTTCAATAATAGATACATATATGAAGCAAATTGAGATTATTGTTTGTGCAGCATTGATGCCAGGCAAAGCTCTGTACCTATATTTTTTAGCAATTCTGTTTTTTTTTCAATTTAGTATTTAGCAGTTCCTGGTCATACATGTTCTGGAATTTTTGTCCTGCCCTGTAGGAGATGCTTCAGGTCACTTGAGACTAGGGATATGCATCAGTCAATTAGTGTGTTAGCTGCTGTGAAATCGTGAAGTCTTACTTGTAGTGTGCTAGTTTCTGTCCAGATGGACAAATTAAACAAACCTCCTAGCCGGCTGGGGCAGCCACCAGCAGGCTGCCGCGATGCCCCTCAAGCCGTGCGGCCGGCTGGATGTCGCAACGGCCGGCCCCCTGCGTGCCCTGATGGCTAGGCGACTGTGCCCCTTCCGTGTGGCCTGCTGGACGTGCCTCCGCCGTCCCCTCACGTGCGCAGTGCGTTGATTATGCCTGGGCAGCCGGAACCAGCGGGCAGGACCCCTACTGCTGAACTTGAGTTCCAGGCGGCGGCAACAAGGTCTACGCGATGATCCGAAAAGACGAGCGGACGGCGAGGTCTACGGGATGGATTCGAAAACAAAAGGTCTGGTGACGTGGCAGGTTTGAATATGGAGAGTCCCAATTTAGATAGTCTGTTGGAGTAGTCTATTTTTTTTAGGTGAGATTCATTTTAGAGAATAGCTAAATCACTAAATTTAGATACTCCTTTTGGCTAATCTCTTGGAGTTGCTCTTACCCCCCGCAGGTCGAGTTTTTTTTACAGTGAATATTTCTTTACAATATATTACTATTTATAAATTAAAACAAACACACAAAAAACGCCCCCCAAACCAACACCAGAAAAACGCCCCCTAATTAAGGTACATAACAGGCCCAGCTAGCACCCATGTATGCATGCGGTTGGTGGGTGGTCTCAAGCGTTGCACAGGACGTTGATGGGCCGTTGGCCCGTATGTGGGCGGCGTGCTGCTATATGCCGCGTGCATCCGCGGCGGGAGATCGCGTCGGGCGCGCTGCCGCGGAGGGACATGGAGGAGTTCCACGTGTTTTACCGCGACTTGGCCCTAGAGTTACTAACAAATGCTGGATTTTTTTATTTATAGTTTTTAGGTTATGAGTTATGTTATAGTAACTATTTTTTAAATAGTATGTTTTTAATATGGGGCTAACAGAAATATTGTTGTAAAAGTATACTGATTTCAGCTATACCAACCAAAATCACATGCAACCATTTTTCTTTATATACTATTTCTCACAAATAGTCAGAATTCAAAAATTTAATCCATAAATTATAAGACATGGCCTAAAAAAATCAAACCAATGACAACTCCGTCCGATCAAAACCAGGGCTTCGACTGAAGCAAACTCCCAAGTCCTGAGTCAAGTCATGAGACTCCCACCAAAAACACAGTGCATCGATTTGGCCAATCTTGATGGACGCGGAGGTGCTTAGCATGTCTTTTTTGTTGCTTTTAAACTCTGGTTTGTTTGTAGGAGCGCTAACCTGGTGCCCCACTTATGTGCGAAACATGCATCCATGTTGTATGCCAACGAAATTCCTATGGAAATTCATGTGATATTACTATGAAATTTCTGAGTTCCAAACGGGCCTTAGCTTTCTGTAACCCAGTACAATTTCACGTTGGATTAAATCTCCACTTGTAGCAAACGTAATCTGGATTAAATCTGCAGAAATTTTCACGCTGGATGAGTCCATACGTCTATCAAGAATTAAACATTCTTCTTCTTCTTCTTGAAAGCAACTAAACATTCTTTCGGTAGCAGAAAGTTACAGCACATACCAGCAAAGAACAAAGTTGCACGTCGAAATTTCCAAGTCCACGAGTCCACAGGTTGGTAGTCGTAACGCGTAAGATGGCCCTTGGAAAAAAAAACTTTGTGTCACGGCCGAAAAGCGAGTGGGGATGCAGCACACAATGTAACGGTGGAAACAGCCATCGTGCTTGACTACGACTCCGTGCACCGGTCCATCAGGGCACCCACCATTCCACCAACCGTGACACTCATGTAGATGGGCCAATCGCCTATTTATGTTGACTTATATTTTTAATTTTTGTTTAAAGAAATAAAAAACCAATATGAACATATGATTTTTTTCAAAATAGTTTATCCACTTCTCTCACCTATGTTTCACTCTAACGATAAGGCAGGGGGTCATAAGCGCATCACGCATCTCACTCTTCTCGCTCTCGTCTTACGCACGTATATTTTCCTCACCTTCCCTACCGCTCATTCCCTACTTTTAAAAACCACTTTTTTTAATCACTACTATTTATCTTCAATTAAAAGCCATTAGATGTCAGTCGCACCCAATACGAACACCCTCTAAAGTTTCATTGGCTTCTTTCCTTTCTACCTGAGTGGTGTTTTCAAGACTATGACACATTCTATCTTGTGTGGCTGCATGTTGAGATATATGTAGGCTACACTAGCACAGATTAAAAATTTCTATCACGTAAACTAAGAAATCATACGAGTAAGAGATCATGAATTATTATCACTAGATGTGCAGTGCAACAGAAGTAGAGTTAAAGCAGCCGGTTCAACGAAGCGTGCGTCGGTGTAATGAAAATAGTAGATTGTCCTCTAGCCAACCGTCTCCTCCTCGCGATCATCCCGATCAGCACCGCAGTCACAGTAACACATTTACTAAAGTCTACACGTACAGGGATGAAACACCGTACGTTGATGTGCTAGCACCAGCGCGCACGTCAGAGGGTTTTGAGAGATGGTGGCTAAGGTTTTGATATGTGTGTCTCAGATACTCCCTCAGCCCCACGCCTCTCTTAATATATACCCTCTAATTGAATTCTTATTTGATATGATTAGATATTATATCTAATTCGAAGAGCCTATGACTGGATTTTTATCCAATACGAGTAGATATCGTATCTCACTCGGAGAGCTCCCGACCAAATCAATATAAGGGCATCTGTAGTGTATATAACCCAAAGGGTCTTAAGGTGGGTCCCATCTAAATCTTAAGACCAACTCCATAGTGTATATAACACAAGGGGTCTTAAGACGGTCCCACATGGCAGATAAAGAAAAATTGTATTTTAATGCTTATGGCCAGGTCTTTAGCTTGAGGACCAGCCTTAAGCTTTTTTTGCTTAGGGTCTGCTTAAGGTCACCCCTGTAATGTATAAGGTTGACCTTAAGGTGGCTTAAGACCTCCTCTTTTCATACACTACAGATGCCCTAAGTAGAGATCGTATCCCACTCAGAGTCTATCATCTGTATCCTTATCATTCCAATCTGTTGAGTGTGCGATCCTGTAAGTTCATGTATATTCAGCAATGCCTTGAAATCTCCTTTCCAGTCCATAAATCAATGGCGGTCTCTAGCAGGACATAGCGACTCCCAAATATATATAAAAAATAATATTAGACGAACCTATATAGTGTTTATATATCAATCCATTTGCCTCACGATATCAGATCGAACTCAAGATGATAAGCATGCCATCTTATGATAGCTCAATCCTTCACTCGAATCTATAGTAGATCCTACATACACTATGTATGAGATCAACTGATGACACTTAAAAATATAACAATTTTCGCAGTGTCTCATAATATATCAAACCAACATCATATTCTATAACATGTGTCTATATTATTTATTTGATATCTCTATATCTATAATCCGTGAAACATGATCATTAATCAATACTTATGCTGATTTATAAATCATAATTATCCCACATAATGATATAAGATCAATGATAATTTAAAATAATATTAAAACATGAATAAAGAGTTCCACGAATAAGGCCCCGTTTGGCAGAGCTTTAGCTCTAGGAAATCTGTAGATTTCCTAGAGCTGGTCATCTGTAGCTCTAGGAAATCCTGGATCTAGAGTTGCAGGCATGTTAAGTGCATTTACATGACTCATTTCATTTATATTATATATTAAATAAAAATATTTAAATCACTTTAATTTAGTCAACAAACTACAGATCCAGCATAGATCTCGGAGCTAGAGCTGTGCCAAACGGGGCCTAAGTCATATATTAGTTGATCAATACGAAAGATATTTATTAAATAGATAAAATAACATATTATTCAAATAATCATAAATATAGTATTGATATAATTATCGCTATGATCATCTCTAGGGCATATTACTAATGGTTATTATTGTACGCGTTGTGTGTAGATCACCTCTCATCTACTTATGTGATGTAACAAGTGTAATATGTTTGAGCCAAACTAAGATTAACCCAAGTGAGTAGGTACTCAAGGTTGGGGCCAAGCCTAACCGATGCATGATCATAGCCCCAACTAGGGCCTGTTTGGATCCCCTGCTCTAAACTTTAGAGCTCTAAAAACTTTAGAGCACTTTAGTTCAGTTTTGAGATCTAAAGCTCTAATGTGAGGTGGGCTAAAGTTTAGAGCTAACTTTAGACAACCTGTTTGGAGACTTTACCTCTAAAGTTTAGAGCTCTAAAGTTTAGAGCAGGGGATCCAAACAGGCCCTAACTAGTCCTCTGCCTTCTGGTCCTCAATGCACGCGCGGCATGGGTTAGTTGCTATGGCGTCTACTATTCTCGACCTGTCCGGTCCGTGGACAGAACAGCTCAAATCAAAGGTGGTACGTGGACGCAGTGGCGTAGCCAGGATTTGTAGTTATGGTGGTCCATTGTCTGAAATTTATTTAACCGCTATAAATTTAACATGTCGGTACACAAGTATATGAATTACGAAATGCAATCAAGGGAAAAAGGACATACGAACTTCATAAAATAGACGAATATAGCTTTCTTAACATAGAATTGAAATATTACATACCCATAGTAGTTGAAGAACAGTACGTCACTACTTCTTCTTCTTGTCAGGATATAAAGAGAACATCACATTAATTTTATATTAGAACATTAAATACATTCTATATTTATGGACAAAACTATTTAAAAAATACATTTTATAAAGGAGTAGATCAGAAGAGTTTGCTTGCATGGGTAACTTCTTGAAAGCCGCATTTGGAGCAAACGCAAGCTAAGACAACAAATACCTACCTCGGCAAATTTACGAGACCGTTTACACCGACTTCTGTTCACAGAAGAAAGAAGGTAATATAAATATTTAACTTTCTAAAATAATTTCTCTATTTCTCTCATCCTGAAAATAAGTTATGGGACACAGACATATCACTACCTCACTCTTCTCGCTCCTGTCTCGCACACGCATCTCTTTTTATTTTCCCCACCACTCGTATCCTCCCACTAAAAGCTTTTTTTTAGTCATTACGATTTATTTTAGTTAAAAACCATCAATTGTCGTTCAATATGAACATGCCAAGCTAGTCATCGATTTTATTGTACATCTAGATGCCAAGTTAGCCAACAATTTTACTGTACATTTAGATTCCCAAGTTGCGTGTCATTAGCTTGACACATATAGAGCAAATTAAATGATTTAGCGGGAGGTAAAATGTAGCTGTGATTCAACAAGTTTTTGCATTATGATCAAATACATGAAGGCCTCATTATCCGAGCGCAGGGTGGTCCGCGGCCCACAGGGACCACCCTGTAGCTCCGCCAGTGCGTGGACGCACTCACGCATGATGGTTTGAATCTACTGCTCATGACATATACTAGCTACGTAAGTGTGGCGTCACATCGCGCTAGCCACCGTTTGGATCGAAGTAAAAGAGATGATAATTCGTGAGACGTTTCTTAAAAAAAATTCAAGGACGCATGCGTAATTTTGAAAAAACCAAAGGGCTTTTTCGCAAAAAATCAAGGACATGTAAGGACCTATACGTAACTAAACAAGGACCTATACATAATTTTGGAAACTGCAGGTTGCTATCGGTGAAGTGGAGGGTGCTTTCCGGAAAAACCTAGCAGGGACCTGTTTGCGAGAAGCAGGGACCTATTCGCGAGAACAGATGACCTCTACGCGATTTTGCAAAACACAGGGGCTTTCTCGCAAACAAATGACGTGGCACAGCTCCCTGGCCGGGAAGTCCCCCAACTTTAATATACGGTAGATACGGTGTTATAGTAACTCGTTTTTAAATAATATGTTTTTTCAAATACTATGATATATATTGTATCGATTTTAGTTGTATCGATTAAAATTATATATGATTATCTCTCTTTATAATACCTTTCAAAATAACTAGAATTCAAAAGTTATAAAACAAAAATCATAAACCACAGTGTAAAAGAATTCAAAAGTTATAAAACAAAAATCATAAATCTTTGGACGCAAGCGCTCGGCTGGGCTGGGCTGGGCTGTGCACACGTATCACGGGGCCAGCCTGATCGCAGCGACGCACTGTCCAGATCGGCCGGTCTCCGTCTCGACGACCGTTCCGCGACGGTGGTTGGCCGGCGTTATTGCCCCCCACGCGCGGCCCACGGCTCTCTGCGCGTGAAATTGTAAGCTTGTGGGTCTTGGCCGAGATTTTTTCCGGCCGGCCGGCTGCTGATCGTTGGTGCTCCGTCCATGTTGATCTCTAGCGGTGAACGGTGGCCAACGTACGCCGAGAACGAACGGTGCTGTGCTGCAGCGCCACCGTACCATCGACGGCTGTGTAGCCCTCGATCGGAACAAATTAAGATTTTTTTATAGGATGAAATCCGCAGAATTTGCGCATTTTTCTTGTATACGAAGTTAAGAAGTACTCCAAATAGGCAACAGATGTTTGTTGGGAAGAGAATTTGGCCAGTTAACTAACAAAACCGGTGAAGCTTGAGCAAAATACAGGGGGGCAATTTAACATTGTACACTTAGATAACTTTAGAAGGGGGCTGGTTTAGTGTTATATTAACATTTATGTAGTAAAAACCAAGCACTTCTTCAGGCACACGAGAGACGCCAGATCGAGACCCGATGGATCACTAAATATTTGAAACACCTCAAAAATTCAAAAGAAATTTGAATTTCCTTTTGAGTTTTGGTTGAATTCTCACTCCTTACCCAATTTGGCATATCTCCTCGAGTTTGTGCATTTCCACTTTGGTCTTCCTGCATTCTCCTTCTACCCACGCCCCTGAGAAGCCACCACCCCACCGCCGCTCTGTGCTTCCACTCCATGCACCCGGCTGTAGCTGCTCCAATTTGCGGCCGCGCCCTCCCTTCGCGTTCACACCCGTTCAGTCCACTCCTGTCATTGCGGCCCCACCAGTCAGTCGCCCTATCCTCTGCCCACCTCCTCGCTTGGCGCGCTAGATCGACCTGAGCTTACTCTCCTGCCACAGCTCTTTGCCATGCCGGCCAACGCACGCACCACTCCGTACCTGCTGCGTCAACTCACGTCAGCTCCTACAGAGACACCAGTGCCACCTTGCATGCATGCTCGCCCTTCCAATAGAGCTCTCACCATCTCTCATCCACACGCAGGAGACGCTCGAACCGCCTCCTGGTTCCCACTATCTCACCTCACCTTTAAAGCTCAATTGCCTCCACAGATAGCCCCGCACCACTCTCCTCTACTTGCTAGAAGAGCCAATTAAACTCTCACTCACCACACCACCGCCAGCGATCTCCCCTGAGCCTGGTGAGCCATAAACCCAATCTTCTTCGTCTTTCGGTTAAAACTCACTTTCGATTGAAACTCAATTGTATTCGCTAACAGAACCTCCTTTGCCTCCCAAACACGTTGGTGAACTCACTTGGGCGTGAGTGTTTCCTGAGAGCTCTGGCGACGGAAGCTACCGCCAGCCGAAAAGCCCCTCCCATGGATAGTTCAGATGAGCATTCCCCCTACCGAAACAAGTGCTACCATCGTGAAGCCTATGCCCCACAGATGACTAAACCACCCTCAATCTTGCCAGAGAATCACCGAGACTACTGTATCAAAACGAAGCATTTTTGGACACCGTGACTTACTGTAGCACACGCTGAACTACTATATGGACTAATCTCGTGTGTTGCTTTTTTATATATTAAATTTCTATAAATTGATCGAAGAATAGCATTGGTATTGTATATTGCTCTTTCATTTACAATGCGAATAACAGCCCGCTCAATTCGACTAAAAAAATATGGCTTATAACTGAAATTGCATTATAACTAGCTGAAATTTCACTGTATCTGATGGTAGTTTATTTGGCGTAATTAAATTTAAAAATAGAAAAATAAATTAGCCTATCACGGACAATATAAATGAATATGAGAAAAAAAACTAGTAAAAAAGTTCAAAAAAACTAAAAAACTAAAAAAATAAAATTTAAAAATAAAAAAAGCTAAAATTCAAAAGCTCAGCCTAAATCAGCGAAGCGAAACACACGCTCTGCTCCTTTCCATGACTGCACCCCTATTTTGCAGTCAAGAAAAATACACCAACCATCTGGTGGTCTCCTGTCTCAAGTCTCCACTGCCCAGCCAGCGATTCTACACGCCTGAAAGTTGTGCACACCTGGGTGGGGCCATGAGGGGGTGGGGGACAGGGAATTCTACGGAGGAGGACCTCACGCCAGGTCCCTCCAGATCGAGTTGAGGTCCTTTTCCATTGTATTGTTTCTGTGGAAGGCTTAGATGGGTCGAGTCTCCCCTCCACCAGTGCCCATCATCATGTATTGGCTTGATCGCCTGAGGAGAAGGCAGGATTGCAGGTCTGAGGCCCTGGTGATTTCGACTTCATCTTTTGGCTTTTGGTTTATTTTTCACTATTTATAAATTTTGTATTTTTATGAATTTCTGGTATTTTTTGAGCTTTTTTTGCTGGTTCTTTTTTCCCGTATTCGTTTGCGTTGTCCGTAATGAGCTAGCATATTTTTTCTATTTTAAATTGTTTTTAAATTTAATTACGCAAAATAAGTCACCTTCAGTTACAGTAAACTTTCAGCCGCTACAGTGCAATTTCATCTATAAGTCATAGCTTTTCAGCCCAATCGAGCAGGACCTGAGGATGCTCTTAGGATGTGTTTGGTTGGAGGGATGGGGTGGGATGTGATGGGATGGGATGGTTCCTTTGACCAAGCCTATCTGTGTGTTTGGTTGGAGGGATGGGGTGAGATGGAATGGTCCAAAGTGGGATGAGCCTGTGCAAATTTAGAGAATATTCTTCTTAGATGCTGGACCATGTGGTTCCACTTTTTTTGTGGAACTATCTCATCCCATCCCCATCACATCCCATCCCACCCTATCCCTCCAACCAAACACATCCTTAGTGGGAGATGAGACGATGAACTCTTAGTGGGAGATGAGATGATGAAGGAGAACATGATGTGGATGTCGAGGCAAGTGTGCCGTGAATATAGGGGAAGGAAGTTTCAGTGGTGGAGCCATCTGTGGTGGCGACAACGGCCGGCGGGTCAGGATGAGAGGTGGCGACTAGAGTCCTGTCTCTCATGGCAGCAGGGCTTCAAGGTTGAACGATAGTGGTAGTTGGGGGTCAGGAATGGGCGATTGGATAGCTGAATTGGGCTCTTGCCTCGACCGATTGGGGTCCGGACCATGCATCATCAAGGCAAGCATGAAAGGAGCAGTGCAGTCTGCTTACACAAGCTTCAACGACTTCAAACCAATTAGGGCATCTATAGTGTATGAAAATAGAGGGTCTTAAGCCACCTTAAGATCAACCTTATACATTACAGGGGTGACCTTAAGCAGGCTATAAGCAAAAAAGACTTAAGACTGATCCTCAAGCTAAAGACCTGGTCACAAGCACTAAAATACAATTTTTCTTTATCTGCCAAGTAGGACCGTCTTAAGGCTCTTTGGGTTATATACACTATGGAGTCAGCCTTAAGGTTTAGATGGGACCCACCTTAAGGCCTCTTGAGTTATATACACTACAGATGCCCTTAGTCCTATTATGCATGTCAACAACGTCAGACAAATTAACATATCAATTCATTTTATGTTCTGGTAAATTTAAGCCTCCATCCACTAATAATAATAATATAAATTTGGATTACATAAAACTATATTTACCTTAAGTTAGCTTATTTCTCCGTGCATTCTATATTTTCATCCTAACTAGCCCACTGGCGGACAGCACAATCGCACTCGCACCAAGCCACCAACCACGCCATGCATCATGCATGCCTGCTTGCTCTATATAAACCAACCAAAAAGCTCGCAAGAGACCACACCACAACGCAGCTGAACACAAACACGGCGCACGTACACGCTCGTACGGAAGGACGCATAGCGCAATCAGCCGTAGGAGACACGACGTGCGCCATGCCGACGGTGGAGGTGTTGACGACGGAGGTGGTCGTCCCGGCTGAGGAGACGCCGGTAGGTGCCGTCTGGCTGTCCAACCTGGACCTGGCCGCGCGCCGCGGGTACACGCCCACGGTCTACTTCTACCGGCGGAACGGCGAACCGGGATTCTTCGCGGCCGACGCACTCAAGCACAGCCTCGCAAGGGCTCTGGTGGCGTTCTACCCGCTGGCCGGCCGCCTTGGGCTTGACGGCACTGGGCGCGTCCAGATCGACTGCACCGGCGAGGGGGCGGTCTTTGTGACCGCGCGCTCCGAGTACGTTCTGGACGACCTGCTGAACGAGTTCGTGCCATGCAACGAGATGCGCGACCTGTTCGTGCCCCCGGCGCCGGCGCCGAACCCACCATGCGTGCTGCTGCTGGCTCAGGTCACGCACCTGCGGTGCGGCGGCGTCGTGCTCGGCCTGGCGCTGCACCACTCGGCCGTCGACGCGCGGAGCGCGTCCCACTTCGTCGAGACGTGGGCGAGCATCGCTCGCGGCTCCACCGAGGACGTGCCTGTGCCGCCCTGCTTTGACCGCAAGCTCATCAGCGCGCGCCCGGCGCGCACGGTGCTCTACGATCACCCGGAGTACAAGCCCGAGCCAGCGCCGGTGCACGCAGTCACCGCGTCCACGTACGCGAGCACCATCATCACGCTGACTAAACAACAGGTGAACGCACTCAAGGCGCGGTGCGCGGGGGCGTCCACGTTCCGCGCCGTGGTCGCGCTGGTGTGGCAGTGCGCATGCCGCGCGCGGGCGCTGCCGCCGGAGGCGGAGACGCGGCTCTACTCCATGATCGACATGCGCCCGCGCCTGACCCCGCCACTCCCTCCCGGGTATTTCGGCAACGCGGTGATCCGCACGTCGACGGTGGCCACCGTTGGGGAGGTGGTGTCCAACCCCGTCGGCTACGCCGCGCGGCGGGCACGGGCGGCGACGAGTCAGGGCGACGACTACGCCCGGTCGCTGGTGGACTACCTGGAGGGGGTGGACACGATGAACCTGCCGAGGAGCGGCATCTCGCGGGCGCACCTCCGCGCCATCAGCTGGATGGGCATGTCGCTCTCCGACGCCGACTTTGGGTGGGGTGCGCCGGCTTTCATGGGGCCGGCGCTCATGTACTACAGCGGCTTCGTGTACGTGATGAACGCGCCGGGGAAGGACGGTGCCGTCGCTCTCCCGATATCTCTGGAGCCAGAGAGCATGCCGGAGTTCAGGAAGGTGTTCGCCGAGGAGGTTGCGCGCCTCGAGGTGTAGTAGCACGACGTGGTTGCATCGGTTGGGAAAATAACATGCCACGTGTTATGCTTTGAGTCAGATCTAACCTCGAATGCATTCAGATATGGTCTCGTAGGGTCATTTGGGCTTATTTTTTTTGTGATTTATGGCTGAAAAGCACGGTAGCTGACTGAGGCTTATTTAACATAATTAAATTTAAAAAAATTAAAAAATATATAAAAATATGTTAGCCCATTACATATAATACAAATAAATACGGAGAAAAAAAGATCCGGCAAACAAGCTCAACAAAAAACCAAAAGTTCAGAAAAATACGAAATTTATAAATAGTAAAAAATAAGCCGAAAGTTGAATCCTAACCGATCACCCCCAGGCTACTGGAGCTGTTGCAAAGTTGCTATTGGTGCGTGCGTGTCATGCTGTTTATTTTCTTCTTTACAAGAAGCGTGTACTCGATTGCCGTTTTCTAAAGATGAATATACAACTATACACTGGTGTTATACATTTTTTTATTGAAAGGCAGGACCTCTGATTCGTTCCGTTTTTTTACCATGAGTATGAAAAGAATGCATGCACGCACACACTCATTTAGTACCACACTCGCATATATCTATGGAGTGGACTGCATCTAATACATAAGTTTAAGACGAGATAAAGATTAAAAAGTCTCACAAAGCGCGTGTATGTGCTTTGACCACTGAATACATCTACGTGCAAGTGTATTCAGATGATACTGTTCATATAAACAGTGCCCCTAGAAAATGCGTTACCTGGGCTTAAGCCGGGGTGGGTAAGGTGCCACTGGCACTCTTGCCAACCAAGCAAGCGCTTCGTCTGTGAGTCTGCGACTCGTTCTATTGATAGAAGAGAATACAACAGTAACCTACAAAAAAGGTAGAGGCACCACTTAATAACGTGTTACTTAGACATATTACTTACTCTATCCAGTTCACAAACCATTCCGTTTTGAACATTTGACAGCCTCTAAAATATAACTTTAACCACTAATTTTTATTATAACATATTTATAAAATGAATAAAATTATAATGTTATGATAGTATTTTTAAGACAAATCTATGCATATGATTTTCATGCATCCAATCTAAATACTAATTTCTATTGTAATGTATTTATAAAATCTAATAAAATTAGAATATTATGAAAGCATTTTTTAAGACAAATCTATACATATGACTTTCATGCATTAAATCTAAATATTTTTAAAAAGACGTTTATAGTCTAAGTTTCAAATGTTTTTGTTATAGTAATTTCTATTGTAATGTATTCAAACGTTTGTCATCTCTTTCGAATCAAGTGATCAGATTATAAGCTTCCTTTGCTAAAAAATCTCATAGTTATAGTATTTTTTTTGAAAGTTTTCATAACTATTTGAACCGTTTTTCGAATAACGGGAGAACGGTTAACGCCAAATATGTTGAGAGCATCGGAAATGTTCTCTGAAAGTATGCTATGTTCCTCAAAGATTGTACTATTGTGGTGCTCCGTGTAGTACTAGGTTGTAGTTACTGTGCATTGCTACTAATCTTTTTGACATCGGCGGTGAGCTGAATGTTGCACCTTCGTAGCTTCACTTTGATGACACCAATTAGTAAAAAGCATTGAATTTGTATCATCAAAACCCAAAGGTCGGTATATTTTCCAAGGTCCATCAATATCAGCCATAGTACTCGGTTTTTTTTACTTCAGTCCAAAAGTTACACAATGAGTACCATTAGTCGGGTTCTTTTAGGCTTAAAATTAGTTTATATTTATACTATCTGTAGTAACTAACTTTTAAACGGTGTATTTTTTTAAGACAGTGTCAATAAAAAAATTGTAGTAAAAAATATACTGAGTTCAGCTATACCGGCTAAAATCATATGCGACTATTTTCTTCTACGTACTGTCTCTTATAAACAGCCAGAATTTAAATATTTAAACCCTAAGCTATATATAAACTATTAGACGAAAAGAACTCACCCATTAGTTGGTTAGGGAGAACTGAGAACCCCAAATTAAAGACTTTGACAGTTGACTGGATTCATTAATCATGATGCACACATCCACCAACGGACTTTTACGTTTTGGGGTAATCCACCAACGTACTGACCGTCGACTCCTTACTCTTTTCTTCCAACCTTGGTGCTCTATGCTTTGAAAAGCTTAACCACAGGTCCACAAACACATTGTGGTCATGCTCGCTCGGTACTCCCCGGTTACTACTTAGTACAATATTATGCTTGCGAGTATCCTAAGACTGTACCTTTATGAACGTATCTTTATGGCAGATTTGTTGTTGTAATAGCTGATAAGGGCCCCGTTTGGCACACCTCTAACTCTGAGATCTATACTAGATCTGTAGTTTGTTGACTAAATTAAAATGATTTAAATATTTTTATTTAATATATAATATAAATGAAATGAGTCATGTAAATACACTTAACATGCCTGCAACTCTAGATCCAGGATTTCCTAGAACTACAGATGGCCAACTCTAAAAAATCTACAGGTTTGAGTTAGATCTCTGCCAAACAAGGCCAAGGTTTGAAAACTTCAATTCAATCCCCAGTGCAACTAATTTAGCGCGAAGCAGATGAGTAGCTAGTTGTGGTGTTCCTCGAGCATGTAGTGGTGCAACTGTGCAAGCCAGACGTGCGCCTCTTTTGTTATATTATCGTGTAAGTTCTCAATGATGGATTATGCGATGTCGGTGTCGTACCTTTTATGGAATATTTGAACTTTTTTTAAAGACCTGATCCAAAGGGTTTATAAGCCCTGGCTGATACAATATTTGTCCTTTTATGTAATATTTAACCTTTTTAGATGACTTTAGGGCTATTTTTTGCTTTAACTTATGGTTTATAATTATCGTGTATGATTTTTGGGTTGTTTGTGTGAGAGAGAGTATAGAGTAATAGAAACTCGCGTGTAGTTTTAGCTGATAAATATGAAGTCGCTACAGTGTATACTATAATTAACTTGTAGACCCGTCTTGAAAAGATATTTTGTTTGAAAGTTAGTTATAATAGAAAAATCGAAAACATATTTTAAAAGCGAAAAAGAAGACTCCCTCAATCTGTTCGGATTTACAGGGATTGCAGTTCAATTTGTTTTCTTTTTTGCAAGGGAAATTTCAATTTATATGCCCATCGGAAAGGACTGGGCCTAGTCCCATTCATTCCGACAGCAATGAAAGCAAAGGACTAGCTAGTCGCCTGGCCGGCTGCATGGGGGAAGAACAGTGTTCCAGTAGACTACACTCCATCCAACTACAGTTCATGCCATTGATCTCTTGACATGTTCACGTACGTATGTTCTGACCAGCAATACTACTAAGGGTGGCAAAAAAAAAGCTGTTAGTGTGGTTTATTAGCTTGATTCAAAATGAATTTAATTATACTTATTAATTAGTTAAACATTGAAATAAGTTGATTTTAAATGAATTTAAAATTTGCTCTAGCTCGGCTCGTCTCGTTAGCTCATCTCTAAAAATACTTCCAAATTATACGTAAAATAATATTTAATCAAACTGTATCAATTTTGAAAAATAAATCTCGATAAGACGAGGAGTTAGCTCAATATTTACCATAAATACGCGCGTGCACTAGAGAACAACATTAGTACTATGCTATGCACGTGTCTAATTGCTCGTGTAATTGCGCAATCAGATTTGTAAATATAATTGTATTTGCTACATAGCTTTAAGCTCATGATTAAACATATAGTTGTATTAATTTGTTATACCACTATAGTATATATCTAGAATATCTGTATCTGATTAATTTATACCGTAATTAATCTCTTGTATGCATGCGTAACTCGTTTCTTCTCTTCTTTTCGCTATATACGTCCGGATTCATCCCGCAGATTCTGCCTGGCCTCTCTTCCACCAGATTCTGGTTTAACTTGTTTATCAACGTATTTAAGAGTTAAGAACGGCTAACTGCCACTAGTGAGGCACCTGGTCATAGGTATTTGATTCTGCCATGCACAACAAATTAAGGGCATGTTCTTTTCAATTTCTGAAAATTATTTTTGGTTTTTTTTTACAGTAACTAGCTTTTAAACGAAATATCTTTTCAAGATAGAATCTATTAGTTAATTTTAGTACATACTGTACCGACTTCATTTATATCGGCAAAACCACATATGAGTTTCTGTTACTTTGTAATCTCTCGCACAAACAACCTAAAAACCATAAACCACAGCCAAAAACCATAAGCTTCAGCCGAAAAGAAAAGACCCTAAATGTGTGCCGAGAGCATCCATGTATTTCAATTAAGACAATCGTATGCAAGTAGTTCCATGGTCATACAACAAAGCTAAACATGTAGCTAGCAATCCATACTATCTGATGAAATCCAAAACAAGCTTGACATCAGTATTCAGTAATAGCACACGCATGCATGCGCCAGAAACGATTAGTTAATTACCTTTGTTAATCGAAACTGCTAAATTTACTGATCCAAAAAATAATAAATATCACGTTGCTTAGTACTGGTTGTGGAGATGCACATTTGTACGCATGCGAGAACTATCGTTTGATCAGAGAGGCGGCATGATGAGGTTCCATCTTACCAATCATACATGTGACCGTCCCTAGCTAGTTCACAGTTCACTGTACAAAAATACTGTAGCGCTACAATGATGGATCTAGACCGTTGTTTTTCCATCGAACGATTCATATTCACCCAATGTCACTGCCATTCCCTGGCAACGTGAGAGGATTCGCTTCCCCATGCACCATATACGCGTCACGTCCTAAGTACAAGTACTACCAAGCAAGCACTTCTTTTCTTCCCCCACCTTGTTATGAATTGTGACGTCTCCCTACCCTACCTGTCCCTGACTTCCTAGACTTTACCCGACCTAGTCTTAAATTACTCCCTCTAAATTTATAAATAAAGTATATTTTTTTGACATATAAACCAAAAAGATAATAAAAAGAGCTAGATTATCCATAATTATTATCTCTAAGCAGTATATACAATGCATGCATGTAGAAAATAGCAAATAAAGATGTATATTTATTAAGTGTATAAAATGAATATCACACTAATTTTATATTGAAATATGAAATACGTCTTATATTTATAGACAATGTTATTAAAAAATACATCCTATAAACTTAGACGAAGTGAATAATGGTTAAGCATAGAGTTAATATGTACTTGGACTCGAAGATACTAAATTTTCCGATCCATTCCAAATTTCCAAGGATCTGGCCCTAACCTTGTCAATATGTGTGCTATTTGCAAAAGATGCTACGATGTGTACAAAACCACGCACCAACCAAGTTGACTACCGATTGGGCCCTCTTACTACCAAAAACTGCATCAAACCTATGTTTTCACGCCTCCTTCCAAAGGTTGAAAAGCCAAAATTTTTTGGCACTGTAGTTACCTTTTTTTTTCAAATTTAGTCTCTAAATATCTGTTTTTATAAATATAACTCATCTGTAGACCGTAGTTGATTTAGGTTTTAATTATGACAACCTTATTTGATTTCCACTTCCGCATATAAACTCGATTTTAGCCAAAGAAAAATTTAAAGTCGCTTATTCACCCTTTTCTAATCGGTCTTCTTGACTTTGTAGGGACGTATACATATATGTGTGCGTTTGTATGGTGTGAGTTTAGTGTGCATTGCTCTGTGCCCTTTCAAAAAAAAAAATCGCTGTCCAGTTAGGCCTACGGGCAGTAAAGACAGTTGGGAGACTTGACCTGAATGTATGATTAGACGATTTAGTGCTGTGTCTCGTCTAGTTTGTTTCAGCGACTAGGAATGCAGAAAGCCAACGGTGGTGATCTCGGTGCGATATGTGTGCCTGCTTGTTTCATGATTGGTTAGATTTCTCTTTAGCAACATGAAAGTTAAGGCCCTGTTTGGAATGCGGGAATTTTTCTCGATTCCTGCGGGAATTGAACTATTTCCTGCAAAATTCCTGTGAAATTCCTCTGTTCCAAACAGGCCCTTAAAAAAATGAGGATACCTAGAAGGAGCTAGGTACCGTATCTATCAATTCAAGGAAAAAGGAGAAGTAGCTTGCTTGATGATCACGACAACGTAACAGAACACGTTGAAAGCAGAACCCGCCGAAGCAGCTTCGTCGTATGGATGCGCCAATAGTGTCTTCTGTTTGGTGAGAAGCAGCATACCGCGAATACTTAGATCCTGTTTGGCATAGCTTCATCAACAGCTTCATGAGCTGTTGTGAGCTGTTTTTTTGCCAAACACCTTTTTTGCAAACAGCTTTATGGATGAAGCTCCTTAAATCATGCTCTCACAAGGGAATGGGGTGGGGTGAAGCTGAAAATAGTAGCTTTTCACAGCTCTCTCCCTCAGGCTCGCAGTTCTAGGAACCCACTGCCCTTGTAGTTGACAGAAATCACATCACTTTGCCACTGGGTCCCCACGCCTGTTTCCTCTCCCCCCGTTCGCACTTCTCTAATGATTTTAATTTTTTTAATTTTAATTTTTTAATTCATACTCATTCAAATAAATTATTTTTTAATTCATATGACCATATACAGACAGGGGTATCTTGGACAATTGCCCTCTTTCAGCCATGCATGAAGCTGTTGGTGAAGCTGTTTTGCCAAACAGTTTTCCAAAACAGTTTTAGCTTCACCGGTGAAGCTGCTCGTAAAGCTGAAACAAAAAAATAGCTTCACTAGTGAAGCTGAGCTGTGCCAAACGGGGCCTTAAGACTAAATTAAGCACGCACACTCATGAGTAAGTATACGTAAGAATTTGTCAAGCTGCTTGCACTTTGTATACACAGCATGATCAAATGCTATCCGATGAACTAAAGATGTGTTTGGTTGGAGGGATGAGATGGGATGGTTCCTTTGACCAAGCTTATCTGTGTGTTTGGTTGGAGGGATGGGGTGGGATGGAATGGTCCAAAGTGGGATGAGCCTGTGCAAATTTAGATAATATTCTTCTTAGATGCTGGACCATGTGGTTCTACTTTTTTTGTGGAACTATCTCATCCCATCCCATCCCACCCTATCCCTCCAACCAAACACATCCTAAGGTTAAGGTGATGCTTGGTTGCGTCAGTAATAATCGGAAGCTTGTACCCAACATGAATCGGGCATACTAGAGAAATCGAGCTTTTTTTCATCCACAACCCGTTAAAGAATGTACAAATCTGAATGCAATCGGATGGCAGCGAGAGTGGGAGTAATTACACCTGGGAGTAGTTAGTATTTTTCCGGACGTTGAAATGGGGCACCAAGTCTCTCTGCATTTAGATTGCTTTTAGATGCGTGCTAGTACAATAGTATGGAAAGGAAGTCATTAATATGGATGGAAAGTCTTAATCATGGATGGAAAATCTCACTCATAGATGGAAAGTCTCACTCATGGAGCCTGGACACCATGGTGCCCCTGTCATATATATATATATATATATATATATATATGAAGCCTCTTTTCTACTTCCGGGTGTAATTACACCCTATATCGTATCTCAGAACGTAGGGAGTATCTCGCGTAACGAGTGGTATGTACATGTAGTATACGAGTATTTAAGACCATATAGGTGGTATGAACAATTTTTCAGAGGTGGTATATACATTTTTTTAACATACTCCTTTTTATGTACGTATATAAAGGTATTTACAAAATACGCTAAAAATTATGGACTCCCATGCAGTTTTTTCGTGTGGTTCACATTAGAATATCTTATAATTAGTATACGAGTATACCTAAAGTGATAAAGGAGTATTTCAAGTTTGTTTAGGTGGTATATTAGAGGTGGGTGTAATTACATCCGGGAGTAAAAGGTATTTTTCATATATATATATATAGGAAAAGCAATTAGTTTTTCACACCAATCGCCTGTATGCATGCACAAGGTTAGGGTTAGGTGGAGCTGCTAATTATGCTTGCGACCATTTGTTGACTGCCGTGTCAAGTATACGTCAGTCTAACGCTAGGCCGTATTTTGCAGTCAGAAGGAGCCGCAAAATTTCTCGGCTTCTCTGAACCGCCATCAATGTTCATATATATGTATGTGTTCGATTTGTTCACATGCCTCTCCCCTTCCTAGTCAAATTCCAAAGACTGGAATGGCTTGCCACCAAAATAGAAGGATGTCTTGATGAGGGGAAAAGAATGAGAGATCAAAAGAAATGTTTGGCATATTTTAAGAGCTCATACCTCAAATCCTATCTATATAGCTATCTTAAATTATTATGATATAATATCTATAGTGACGTCTATTTCGAAGTTGCCTAATTTTTCTCATTTGCTCCCCGTTGGATCTAGATCTAACCGTTCTCATCACTCTCTCAGTCTCTCGCTTCATATACTCCCTCCGGTCACACACACACACACATATATATATATATGTTATTTTGAGATACCTGCAGTCAAACTTTTAGAACTTTAACTATCGATATTTTTAAATATTTAAATTGGATACATTGAAATCATGTGTATAGATTTGTCTCAAAAATACTTTCATAATATTATAATTTTATTTGGTTTTATAAATGTATTACAATATAAATTAGTCGTTTAAGTTACGTTTTGAGGACTATGTCGATGTCCAAAACGACTATATTTGTAACATGAGGGAGTTATATATCACATCGCACCCACACATCCCAAACCCTAATCATCTAATCCCCTCATCTCCCATTCCACACGCCGCCTCTTGCTACACCACCAACTAGCCCCCTGTTTTGCTGCCGTTGCCACCTCCCACGACATATGCAGGGCTGAGGCTAGTGCCCATTGTGGGCCCACCGTCTAATACCCTTTATCCTTTGAAGACGACCACCTAATTCCCTAGCTCCCCCTTCCTCCCCCACCCTCACAGCTCTATAGTTAGTGTCTGGTAAACCCAAACCCTTAGGGCCTGTTTGGATGGACTAGGACTAGTTGTTAGCTGACTAATAGTTAGCTGGCTAAAGATTAGCCCAGTCCTGTTTGGATCCAAGGACTAATAAGTGCTACTATCTCAGTGCAAAGTCTGTTATACCCCTATGCATGGTGGTCTGGGAGAGTTGGCGTGGGTATCAACGTCTTTTTTTTCCATCCGGCTGGTCCTTTAGCCCTCATTAGTTAGGTTTGATGGACTAGTTGACTAACAACTAGTTGGGATTTTGGCTAAACTTTAGCCCACCCATTAGCCCTCCTATTTGGATCCTCAAGGGCTAAAATTTAGCAACTAGTTGTTAGCCCAAGGGATCCAAACAGGACCTTAATCGAGTGAACCATAATCGTACTGTCACCACGACAAAAAGAAAGACAACACCACAAAGCCCGATTCATGCCGCTAATCTAACAGTTCCAAAAGTGACATGTATGTAAGAAAATTCCAAGTGATTTAGAAATAGTAAATCCCACATTTCTACAAATTATATAACATCCAAAAAATATTTTAATATCCTCTACAGAGGGTACGACGAAACATCCTTAGAGGAAAAAAAAGAGGCAAAATGGGCCTTAAACCATAGAGTAGCCGGCCCATGGACCGCGGCACGGCCAGTGCCAATCCCGAAAGCGGAGGGAAACAACTTGCGCAGAGCCGAAAGCCCGAAACACCCAATGCACGCACCCTTCCCAGTCCCCCCGGGCGCGCACTCCGTCGAACACCTGGCGCGCGCCGCCTCGCCCCGCGACACCCCCCTCCTCCTCCTCCGGCTCCTCCCCTCATGCGCCACCCTACCCTCCCTCCGGGCCACCCACGCGCGCCTCCTCGCGCACGGCCTCCTCGGCGGCCTCCGCGCCCGCACCAAGCTGCTCAGCTGCTACGCGGCGCTCGGCGACTTCGCCTCCGCGCGCAGGGTGCTCGACGAAACCCCCCGCCCGGACGCGTACTCCTACAGGGTCATGCTCGGGTGGCACGCCGCCGCGGGGCGCCACGCCGAGGCCGTCGCTCTCCACCGGGACATGCGCCGGCGCTGCCCCGCGGCGCAGGACGACGTCGTGCTGTCCTTCGCGCTCAAGGCCTGTGTCAGGTCGGCGGACTTCGGCTACGGCAGAAGGCTGCACTGCGACGTCGTCAAGGGCGCCTGTGGGGATGGCTTCGTGATGAACAGCTTGGTCGACATGTATGCCAAAGCTGGGGACTTGGAGAGCGCCCGGAAGGTGTTTGAGAGGGTTCTTGACCGGAATGTGGTGTCATGGACGTCGATGCTGAGCGGGTGCGTCCAGAATGGCTTCGCCCAAGATGGATTGGTGCTGTTTAATGACATGAGGCAAGAGAGTGTGCATCCGAGTGAGTACACAATGGCGAGTGTGCTCACGGCTTGTGCCATGCTCAGTGGTTTGCACCAAGGGAGGTGGATTCATGGATCAGTGATCAAGCACGGCTTGGTTACTAACTCTTTCATCAGTGCAGCTTTGCTAGATATGTATGTCAAGTGCGGGGAGGTCGATGATGCTCGACGGGTGTTTGATGAGCTCGATTATGTTGACCTTGTTCTGTGGACGACGATGATCGTGGGGTACACACAGAATGGGAGCCCCCTTGATGCATTATGGCTGTTTCTTGACAAAAATTTTGTGAACATTGTTCCGAATTCAGTTACCATAGCAACTGTTATTTCAGCTTCTGCTCAGTTACGTGACTTGTCTCTGGGAAGGTCGATTCATGGGATGGCGGTTAAGTTTGGTGTGCTCGAGTATGATGTGATGATGAATGCGCTTGTCGATATGTATGCAAAGTGTCTAGCAGTGTCTGAGGCCAGCAGTGTATTTGGAAGAATTTTGAACAAGGATGTTGTCACATGGAATTCAATGATCGCAGGCTACACTGAGAATGAAATGGGCAATGATGCTCTGATGCTGTTCAACCAGATGAGGGTGCAGGGTTCTTCACCTGATGCCATATCTATGGTGAAT
Organism: Dendrocalamus latiflorus; assembly: GCA_017311315.1. Taxonomy (NCBI): domain Eukaryota; kingdom Viridiplantae; phylum Streptophyta; class Magnoliopsida; order Poales; family Poaceae; genus Dendrocalamus; species Dendrocalamus latiflorus. The sequence goes on from CM029659.1 coordinate 4,403,103, forward strand.
GCCTTGTCAGCTTGTGTTTGTTTGGGTGATCTGCTTATTGGTAAATGTTTACATTCTTATGCTGTCAAACATGCATTTCTGTCCAACATTTATGTCAACACTGCTCTGCTGAACCTGTACAACAAGTGTGCAGATCTCCCATCTGCTCAGAGGGTGTTCAATGATATGAATTACCGTAATTCAGTCACTTGGTGTGCTATGATTGGTGGTTATGGTATGCAAGGCGATTCTGCTGGTTCTATTGATCTTTTCAATGAAATGCTCAAAGACGATATCCACCCAAACGAAGTAGTGTTCACAAGCATCCTTTCCACTTGCAGCCATACTGGAATGGTTACTGCAGGAAAGAAGTATTTTGATAGCATGGCACGGTATTTTAACATCACTGCTTCTATGAAGCATTATGCGTGTATGGTTGATGTGCTGGCCCGTGCCGGAAATCTGGAGGAAGCATTGGAGTTCATACAGAAGATGCCAATGCAAGCAGACATTAGTGTCTGGGGAGCTTTTCTCCATGGGTGCAGACTCCATTCCAGGTTAGAGTTTGGAGAAGAAGCCATCAAGAGGATGATGGTTCTTCATACTGAAACACCAGATTTTTATGTGCTGATGTCCAATTTGTATACCTCATATGGGAGGTGGGATAAATCTCTTGCTATCAGAAGACGGATGCAGGAAAGAGGACTAGTCAAGCTACCTGGGTGCAGCTCTGTGGGGCTTGTAAATGGATGACTCGAAGATGCTCTATGAACAGAAAACACCATTAGAATTATATCTTTCACTTGATCAATCCACATTGAATTATTGATTATTCAGGAAATTTATCTTTGTTTCTCCTGGCTACACAAAAATCAAATGGCAGGGGGAACAGGAAATCCCGAAAATTTTAAATATGCAGAGACATTATGGTGAAGAGAATGGCCAAAGAAGCGGAATAAGGATAAATTAGTAATACTCTGTGGAGTGCGTTATCTGGTTCCTGGTGATCAGATGGCTTGGTTTTTGAATGAAGCCTGAGATAATGAGGATAATGGATACAGTTTTTAAAATGAAGCCTGAGATGATGAGGATAACGGATTATTGTAAGTGGTTGCCACAATATTCTAGTTTCTACTTTGCAAGGTTGTTCATGTGGAAGCTACATTGTGACATTAGATATTACGTTGTGCAGAAGCATACTGCCACAACGTACCTGTTGATGTTAACCTGCTGCTGTCTGCAATCACAGGGCAATAGCAATATCAACACTCACAAAGCTCTATAAGTTGTATGTGCATGGAGGTTATGCACATCTGAGCTCACGAAGAACCTTTATTTGCCCCCATCGAGCACAAAAAATGCCCCAGTAAGATATTGAACAGCATCCAGATTCTGACCGTGAGCGACCAAGCACTGAGGAACTAGGAACAAATGTACTAACTTCTCACAAGTTATTTCTAGTCTCACAGAAAGTTCGACAGAGTTCCAGGTTTGTCATGTGCTTCTCTTATTTCTTCATCATTCTAGTCACATAAACAATCTTTTTCTTCATATAACTTGAATTTATTTGACTAATATTACTTAAGAGATGCTAATATAACTATTTGGCCAATTGCAGCAGGAAGGATGCATATTTCTTAGTCCGGAAGATGGCGCCCATCTGCTGAAGAAATTTCTGCCATGACCAAGATGAGAAAGCCCTACCAGCAAATCGAGCACAGCAAATGCTGAAATACTACAGTCCTTTCAGCATCATAGGCATAAAGAGCAGTCCCATAAAATGGTATACAAGTAATAATTTGTTATCAGAAAAGCAGGTGATAAAGCTTGCGTTTGGTTTGTAGTAATTCTGGAAAACTTTTTTTTTTACCATTCTACTGGGTACTGTAACGCCATAAAGGTATAGACTGACCTACCGTTCTTTTTCTTGAGCAAAAGCTATGTATTGTTCTGTAGTTCACATCTAACGCCAATTAGCAACTGGATTAAATTTATGATCTAGTACTCTCTCTTTTTATATTAGCATGTGTTCATGTCTCAGTTATGTTTTTTTTTCGAACGACATTGAAGCTGGAACTAGTTGAGCTTTCTACATAAGCCGGTAAGATTTGGTATAGGGAGGTGCTTATATGCTTTTCTTAAACTGGTTAACGAAATTTTAGCCCTTGATGTGCTGGCTATCGGTCAGTTTTGAGCTCTCACAATTCTCCTGGTCCGTGAAATTGACGCCCTTGACTGTTGCTTTGAGAGCTAGCTTAGCCAGCCAGCTGTGATGCAGATCAGCTAACTCATGGTCTCCTTGCATGCTTAGTGTTTCTCATTATCAGATTGATCTTCTTTTATTACCTGATCTGATCACAAAACGTTGTTCTTTTTGCAATCTTTTAAATTAAGCCCAAGAAATCCCATAAAGACATCCAGGAACACTCATGCATGTCAAGGTATATATACAAGGCAGCTTCCATATGCATGGGCATACTGATTTTTGTTCCAAAATTCTATAGCAGTCTACAGAACTTGCATGATGAAATTAATTACATCTACTTTATGGCACTTCAAAGCTCAGTTAAACAGGAGGCTCTCATGCCGAAGATAAAACCGTTAGCCACGAAACACCCCCTATCAGCTTTACAATTTGATGAGCTGATGATGATCTATACGTGTGCGGGCGACACTATTCAGTGTCTCGTTGAGCAGGAATGTGACTGAGGGATGCCAACCGACCATGTGAGGCTTGTAGATGTTGGGTGTATTCTTTTTTTTTTTTTGCTGTGGTTTATAGTTGTGCTTGATGGTTTTTGATTTTAACATGAGTGTTTGTACGAATGAATCGAATGTTGATAAGGTGTTTCGAAAATACGATAGAGAAGCCGTCCTATTTATTTATTCAGAGAAAAATATAAATTATTTAGAGAAGAATATAAATTATGCTAAAACCGTAAAGCTGAAAAGAACAGATAGAGACCCCGGCGAAGAGGGACAGGACCACCATGATGGTGAGTCGAAGAGCAGCCCAGCGAAGGAGTCCCCGTCGGCGGGCCGAACTTGGTGCCGCCGTTCATACTCGCTCCTCCTCCATGAACCAAGACCGTCCTTCTGGTACTGGGTTTGGTGAACTTTGGACCGTGTAGATCATCAAACTTTGGAAACAAGTTCAGTGTGCTGGGACCCACTGAAATCCTACGTAGCGAGTATGCTGGGCTCTCTCTCTCCATCTTGGTTGGTTGCAATGTAAGAAGGGCCAGCCGATGTTATGTACTAGCTAGCATGTCTAATGGTATGTGCCATGATGCCATCGTTTCTTGCCCCGTTAACTGGGCGAGCCCAAGTGGCCGAATTGCTTTAAAAAAGAGAGAGAGAGAAAACAACACATGATGAACCAGCAATTCAGCATGATTGATTTATATGATAAAATTAACGATATTTTCCTGATGAAATCACCCCCATTCATTCATTAAAATTGTCACATTTACCTCCGTTAAAGAGTTTTACATCCCGAAAATGCTGACCACAGAAACACCTGTACCTGTACGTATTGCCAAATATCTGTGAATTTAACCACTCTAACTTATAGTAGCACTGGAAATTCACATGTCATTTTCGGATGATTCATCAATCGATCGGACTTGTATTACGCTAGTTACATATTTCATGTTTTCTACCTCAACAGTGGCCCGCTTGATGCATTACATGCCGATTTCCCTTCAAAGCTTGATACCGATACATCATTTTCGTGACACATCATTTCACCCAAAGCAGCAATACAACGATACATATATATAGACATAATAATAATATAGAAATGAACTATTTCTTATGAGGAAATAACCGATATAAGACGAACATAATGGTATAAATTAAATAAGAAATTATAAAGATTAATAATAGTTAAAAAATTTTTGAACTATATGTGATGTTCTCTTCTACTTCCACGAAGATACGAAACTATTGGAAGAGACTAGAATAAGTTGTACCTAAGTTAAGAACAAAAATGGAGCATTTGATGATCCTGTGAAACACTGTCCATGTTAAAACCTAACTTACTAACTTATCCAACAAAGCAATCAAAAAACAACTTCAATCAACACTATCGGTTCTTACTTCTTAGTGGTTAGCAAATTTGGCATACCATATCCCTCATATGCTTGTAAGAGAAATATAATGCATGTCGTCATCCATCAGTGAGCAAGAAGTCAGTCCTCATACTGCTTCTGCACATAAAGTAAAATTAACTAATTAAGTCTTGATAATCAGCAAATGATAGTCTCAAACAGTCGGCTACACCCCTTATGAGACAAACATAACAAACTGAGCTTATACAATCCAAATTCATACATAAATAAAAGAAAAATAAATCCAAAAAAATACAATAAAAATATCTTATAAAGAGTAACTGATATCAGTGAACCCTACAAAGCCTCGTTACTGGCTACGCCCCTGCGTGGAATGAACGGTTGACCAGAACTCACCCGATAACGACCGAAATAATCCCATTCCCATCCGTCGACGACGTGCTTCCACCGCCTTAATAAATGTCAGGCAGACTCCTGGTGTAGCAACGAAGCGGATAAAGATTCTGACGAGTGGCTGGTCCAGCTTCGTCGTTCTATCGCGCGCCCCACTGAAAACGACCAACCCTCCCCCGGCGCACACGGCGCGTAGCACTTCACGTGTCCGCTCCCCCACCACGACCAGCCAAAAATAGGTTTTTGTGCATAACCCCCCATGAGTTGTAAGATTTTCTCATTTCATAACTAGGAAATGTGTTACTAAAAGTTTTTGGTCTATTCAATTAAAAGAAAATAGAAAAAAAGAAAAAAAACTTAAAATACCATTATATCTTTATGGATAATACAAAGGAAAAAAGAAAAGAGATAGAAAAGAAGAAGAAAACGCGTTAAGAAGTTAACGTGTTTTAAATGATTTTTGGTTTCTAAAACTAGAAGTTGTTTAGAACAGAGCTTAAGCCTTGATCTACATTCACCCGACCGTGAGATAGAAGTTAGTAAGGATGGCATTGCCCGTTGCATTGAATTCAGTAACACTGTCGAGTTGATAAGACTCGGAAGTTGAAAGTGGAATTTTGTCAATGGTTGATTGGTTCGGTTAGTGCTTGAAAGTTAGGGTGTGTTGGGTTTAAGCCTGGAGCAGCCCCACCAGGAGAGCGCCATCCCCTGGAGGGCGAGCGGCAATCCCTTCGTTTTGGTGGAGTCATCCCCCATCAGTAGCCTCGATAACCGTCTCATATACTCGAACAAACTCCCTGGAGTCTGTATCACTCTTGTACGGCTCAATGGTCAGGAATTTAAAGTCTTCTGGCCACGTCGACTGCTGTAGGGCGACAGAGAGTGGAGCCTCTGGATCTACGCGTCAAAGCGTGCTGCGGCTAGAGGCGGGGGCTTCACGGCTGTCTGCTTGGTTGACCGCGACCTCCGCCATCGTCGCTGGTGGCGTTTGCTAGCTCTGAGCCTCTTGCATCTCCCGGATGCCCCCGGAGGTCTGCCAGCTCATGCTGCAGCGTTTCGAGGGCCGCCATCAGAGTGTTCTATCATCAGGGTGACCGTACCCGCTTGGGCGGAGGTACGCACTGCGAGGTTGCTGATGATAACGGCCTGCTCGCCAGAGCCACTTGGTACATTGGTGCTGTTGGCCTCACGATTGGCGACGAGACCGACGCGAGTGTCAGGACTACTGGTCGCCCCGCGCTGGCTCCCGGGTTGCTGGATGTACCGACGCGAGCGTCGACGCCGATAGTCCTGCTGACGCGGGCACCACTGGTGGGGTCAACCGTTGCGCCATGGTCACCAATCGCATCGACACGGATGTCGATGCTGGGGCCGCTCGCCGCACCGATGTTGCCATCGAAGCCGGCCCCGGGTACCGATGTAGACTACCTACCACTTGAGGCCCTGGCGTTCTTGACCACTGCCATTGTGCTCTGCTTCCTCTTTGTTGTGGTGTTTCTTTCATTCAAATAGTTTTACAGGAGCAGTTTCAACCATGTCATGGAATTCAATTACTTTTGAAGCCAGCAGTTTGATGTACGTGATGGTTACACGTGCAATAAGACTATTCCAGTACTTCTTATTGAAGAGTTGCTCTTTCAATAAGCGTTATTTGCCGAGTTTTGTGTCCAGGTGGAGCATATCAGATTCCATGATATGAATTCTTCGCTATCAATCCAGCGCCATAGGTGATATTTTAGCTTATGCCGTTTGATGATTGAGTATTTGTTTTAGGAGGTCAATTGCACAGACTCAGACTTTGTTAGAGTTATAACTTGTTGAAGACCCAGATTTGTTCGTCTGCTCTGTTAATAGCTGCGTGTTCAGACCTGCTGTTGGTTTGCTTAATTTTGTTTCGCAAGAAGTGTTTTAACAAGACTGTTCCAGTCTTTTTACTTGAAGATTAGTTTGATGGGCTTTCGGCGCACAAGGTGTTTATGCTGATTTTATTAGAGGAGTTTATCATAAACTTCGACTACTGGAGGGAATTCGGTTCAAAGTGGAGATTATTAAAGTTGATCTGAATTCGTACCATGTCCATGTAGGACACTTCATCGCCTCATGCCAGATATGGCATGGCATGTGCATGCACAGGTTGTATCGGACGTGGTGTCAATATGTGGCAAGCGACTCTGATTTGGTTTCTTCTCTGTGTGGGACTCTTTTCCCTCACCCTATATATATGCCTCAGTAGTTTATAGGAAGAGGTGTGCTCAAGAGTAAGTGCTCCATTATAAACTCTCATCATTATAGTGATTTGCCTTCGAGCGGCTGTGGTTTTTTACCGTAAGAGTTTTTCCACGTAAAAGTTCGTGCCTTTTGTCTTTATTTTTCTATGCATTATTCGCAACATAAAGCGTATGCATTAGATATACCCATACAAATATGTGATGTTGTGTGTATGAGTGCTTTTTTTTTGGTACTCGTGATCTAAAAAAATCTCACTAGATAACAGCCAATAGAGTAGCTTACTTCGAAAACAGCTATCCACAAATACAGAACAGCGCAGGGGCATATCCACAAAAATCCTCCTCCGTCCTTAACCAGAATCGCCGCGAGCCAATCCGGCGCCGCTACCGCTGCAAGCAGCCTTTATTCGCCAATCGCCACCACCCCTGTTTCCACTCCCCACCTGTTCTCTCCGAAGACGCCACACCCCGACGCGAGCCACATGGCTTCTTCCACCACGGCCGCCACGTTCACCTGCCTCCTCCCCTCCGCCCCGGCGTCGCGGCTCCCTCCCGCCGCCTCCTTCGTGCGGCTCCCGGCTCACTCGACGGCCTGGGGTAGGGCGGCGGTCTCCGTCGCGGCGCCACGGCCCCGCAGGTGGGCGCCCGGCGTCGCCTACGCCACCGCCGCCACCGAGAAGAGCATCTACGACTTCACCGTGAAGGTGACGTTTTCCTATAGCCGTAGCCTCGTGGTTTCCGCGATAATTTGCTGCTGTGGATTGCTTTGGCGGATGCGTTGCGTGTGACATGCTCGATGGGTAAAAATCGTTCGAACGTGAGTAATGGATGCAGTGCTTGGAAATTTCAAGATTTGGATGATAATGTTTTGTTGCTTATTGCGGTATTTGGATGATAATGTTTTGTTGCTTATTGCGGTATTAGTTATTTGATGTGGTGTTGTTGAGGCAGGTGGGAAGTGCTGTAACTTGTAACCATATATTGATAGGCATTAGACAGCGTTCTAACTGTTTTGTGGTGTTGTCGAACGTGTTTTAAATTGGCGGAATCAGGTGAATGCAGTTGAAGCTTTGATCAGAAATCAAGTGTTACAACATTAGCTATAAGGGGTGCGAAGTTGTAGGTAGATGAAATGCTAAATTTCAGTGGAATTAGGTGTTTTGAGGTGGTGGTGTTGAGGTAGGTGCAAAGAGTTGTAACTATAGATTAATCACTGAAAGATAGAAATGTTTGTAGTGTTGTTGAACGTGTTTGAAATTAGCCAAATCAGGTGAATGCAGTCAAAGCTTTGTACTGCAAATCAAAGTGTTATAACATTAATAATCAGGGGTGCAGTTGAAAATAATCAGGGGTGCAGTTGAACCTATTTACCATCTATGTGCTATAACATGGGAGAAACATAATGAAGTGGTCAGTTGCAGACTAATTAAATTGCACATGCAGTACAAGTTCAGCCAGAGTCACAGTCAAAACAAGATGAAACGAAAGAATGTGAAAAATTCTGTGGGATACCATTTGTTTGTTTGTGAAATTTAACTTTCATGAAACTGGCACTGGCACATTATTGACTCCTTTATTGTAGTGTGTTCATCTTTGCTCTAAGCAACATATATTTTGGGATTTTCGGATATTTTTTAGTATGTGTTGTTTATATTCCCCTAGTGTTTTTTTCACACATTTTAATTTATCATCATATTATATAGTGAATTACTGATGAATGAAGGAATCAGTACACCTTTGTAAGGGGATGAAATATGTTTTTCAACTTTTGTGCCTGAAAAAAATTGCTCTCCATTGTGCAGGACATTGATGGAAAAGATGTTTCTCTTAGCAAGTTCAAGGGAAAGGCGCTGTTGATTGTTAATGTTGCTTCTCAATGGTAATTTCCTTGATAAATTGTTCGCCTAATGCCCAGCAGGCCAGTATAGTAAGTTATTCAGTATTGTTTGCCTTTTAACTTCGCATTCTTTTTGTGAATTCCAGTGGGCTGACAACAGCAAACTACACTGAACTATCTCATCTTTATGAGAAGTACAAGACTCAAGGTAAACTGCACTTCTGGTTTATGTTTTGTTTACACTGAACGATAGCTTGCTGATTTATTAGTTTAAGAAATCAAGCACTATAAATTATGTTGAATTGCTGGACCCTTTCATTGGTACGTGTGATCATAATTACATTATAAAACTTTGCATCCAAGGACAATTGCTTGATCCTACTATATATGGGTTACATATCCATTTTACGTAATCACTCAAATCATATCGGACCTTTTCTCATTGCATTAGGGACCTATTTTCATTTATAACATTTAGCTAGTGCTCTCTCTAGAAGATCACCCTAGTGTATAGCAGATTGTCTTAATGGCTTGTGGAACCAACCTCTATGTTCTATAACCTTTTTCAATATATCTCGAGTTATCATCAAGTGAGTAGTTCTCACTTGATACATCTCCCTACAGCCATTCCAAAATCTAAATGTCCAGGTTGCATGGAGGCTCCTCCATATGCAATGCTTATGTGAGTCAACTGTTTTATCTGTATTTAGTTTTGTCGTTAACATTCTTGCATAACTAATTGTGTTATGCAGTTCAGAATATCCTCTTTTTACAAAGAGAAACTTTTTAGTCCTTTAATCTTATCCCACTTCCTACTTTCGTATTATTTTGCTGCTATTACTGGTAGATCATTTTGCCTCCTAACTATGCCATTGTCATGCTGCCTTTCTGTGCATGTTCTGGGGTGCTGAGGTTAGTAGTAATTGAAGTTTGATTAGTTCTCAATGATGGGTCAATCTTCTTTTTATATTCCTCTTATGCCCTTTCTCATCTCTACATGCCAAACCAACCTGACTTTGGGAATTGGGATGCATATGATTGGATCAATGAACTATCCGAATTGCATAGCAAACTGACCAAGAACAAGTGGTCAAAACACTTTAACCTTTGCTTTTTTTGAAAGTCTCCAGTTGGCATGGCATGAACATGGATTTCATATATCATTGTAGGCTTGATGTCATCGTACATTTTGTTGTCTAATACTTTATTTAAATGGTAGGATTTGAGATTCTGGCGTTTCCATGCAATCAATTTGGCGCACAAGAACCTGGATCAAATCCGCAGATAAAGCAGTTTGCCTGTACAAGGTTTAAAGCTGAATTTCCTATTTTCAACAAGGTATGATAACCTCAACTTAAGAAGCAATTTATTCAATATTTTCTGCCAATTAATAGGATGCATTTGTTGTGCTTGTATGTGGAATGGCAGGTTGATGTCAATGGACCTAATACAGCCCCTATATATAAGTTTCTTAAGTCGAGTGCTGGAGGATTTTTGGGTGATCTGGTGAAGTGGAATTTTGAGAAGTTCTTAGTGGACAAAAATGGCAAAGTCGTGGAGAGATACCCGCCTACAACTTCACCGTTCCAGATTGAGGTGCGTGGATTTTGTTTGTGACTTCATCATGTTAGTCGTTGGACTCTTGCTCTTGGTGATAGCAAGATCCTTACTCTCATGGAGAGGATGACACTAGGAGATGGGGCAAGTTTTCTTGTTTATTGCTCACACAATGCCATGCCAACCTGAGGGGTTGGGGATACAAATTTATAGGCTGAGAACCAGCCAAGCATATGCTAAGATGCTATCCTAGATGCTGTCCTAAAGCGGTCAATATGCTGTCCTAAAGCAGATGCTGTCCTAAAAGCAGATGCTGTCCTAAAAGCAGATGCTGTCCTAAAGCAAAAGCAGATGCTGTCCTAAAAGCAGATGCTGTCCTAAAGCAGTCAAAAAGCAAAAACTACCACAGTCCCACAAAGACCACAGTACAGGGACTTATTCATCATTCTCCCCCTAAGTCTTGTGCGTCGTCTTGTGGGAGGGTTGAACCATCCTGATCTTGGAGCAGAGCTCAAGGAACTTGATCCTTCCAAGAGGCTTGGTGAGCAGATCCGCAAGCTGATCCGTGGTGTTGATGTAGCTTGCCTTGATGCTTCCTTCATCCAAGCAGCCTCGGATGAAATGATACTTCACCCGGATGTGCTTGCTCCGTTCATGAAAAACGGGGTTCTTTGCCAGGGCTAGAGCGGACTTGCTGTCCACCCTGAGCTCCACTGCTTCAGTGTCCCTGCCGAGGAGATCACCAAGCAGTCGAGCGAGCCAGAGTGCCTGAGTCGAAGCGGTGGAAGCCGCTATGTACTCGGCCTCACAGCTGGACAGGGCCACCACCTGCTGCTTGACTGACTGCCAGTGAACGAGACACTTGCCGAGGAAGAAGAGAATCCCGCTTGTGCTCTTGCTGGTGTCGATGTCGCCCGCGTGGTCGCTGTCGCTGTACCCGACGAAGTGTGCCGCGCCGGGACACCTCGGGTAATGGAGGCCGTGGTCAAGAGTCCCCGCAACGTAGCGGATGATCCTCTTCACAGCCTGCTGATGCTCCGTCGTCGGTCGTTGCATGAACCGACTGACGTAGCCGACGGAGAATGCCAAGTCCGGTCGTGTGTGGGCGAGGTAGCGAAGGCTCCCCACAAGACGCCGGTACTGCGTAGCGTCCACCTCCGTCGTGCTGTCGCGGCTCAGCTTCAGCCTCTCCTCCATCGGAGTGAGAGCTGGGTTGCAGTCGGTGAGCCCAGCTAGCTCAACGACGCGCTTGGCGTAGGCGGTCTGTCGAAGCGTGATCCCGGAATCATCCTGGTGCACCTCGATCCCTAAGTAGAAGGAGAGAGGCCCCAGGTCACTCATCTGGAAGGTGGCCTTCATCTCTTCCTTGAATGCCGCCACCTCCGCATCCTTGGTGCCAGTGATCACCAGGTCGTCGACGTAGACACCCACCAGCAGGGCATTTTCTCCACTGCCCCGCCGGTAGATGGCCGCCTCGTGCGGACTTTGCTCGAAGCCCATCCCTTTCAGCGTGGAGTCCAACTTGGCGTTCCACGCCCTCGGTGCCTGTCGCAAGCCATAGAGGGCCTTGCGCAGGCGGAGCACCTTGCCCTCCTTGCCGGGGATCGCAAATCCCGGCGGCTGATGCACGTAGACCTCCTCCTTCAAGTCGCCGTTAAGAAATGCCGACTTGACATCCATGTGATGAACACGCCAGCCTTCCTGGGCAGCTAGCGCAAGGAGGAGTCGCACGGACTCCATCCGTGCGACGGGTGCGAAGGTGTCATCGAAGTCGACCCCCTCCTGCTGCACGAAGCCTCGTGCCACCAAGCGAGCCTTGTGCTTGACGATGGCGCCGGCTTCATCCCGCTTCAGCTTGAACACCCACTTAAGGGTGATCGCGCGGTGACCGGCAGGAAGATCCGCCAGCTCCCACGTCCGGTTCCGCTCGACGGCGTCCATCTCCTGCTTCATCGCGACACGCCACGTCGCGTCTCCCTCCGCCTCAGCGAAGGAGCGGGGCTCGCCGTCGTCGCATGCCAAGTGCAGCTCCGCCTCGCAGTCGCGCTGCGCCAGTCCAGGGACGGACAGCTCGCCGAGGATGTTGTCCATGGTACGATAGCGCAGAGGCTCGTCGTCGTGGTAGGCGTCGACGCGGTCCTCGTCGTGAGACAGCGGAGTAGCGAATTCCACCATGCGCTGCTCGTCGTGGACCGGAGCTGTTGGGGCCGATCCCGGTGGTGTGGCCGCCGGTGCAGGAGAGTGGTGAGCCGGTGCGGGAGAGCGTGGAGTGGTCGGTGGTGGAGCACTCGCCGGAGCTGGTGGCGAGCAAGGTGTCGAGGTGGACGAGCTCGGTGAAGACGAGCTGCTAGCTCCCCCGGCTCTCTCGAAGTGGACGTAGTCGACAACAAAGTCCCTGAGAGTCGAAGTCGAACCGTCGTCCACCGCCTTGTCCCACGTCCAGCCTCGCCCTTCGTCGAACACAACGTCACGCGAGATGCGGACGCGCTGTGTGTCAGGGTCGAGGATGCGGTAGGCCTTCGAGCCCTCCGCGTAGCCGATGAACACTCCCGGAGTGCTGTCATCGAGCTTACCGATGTGGCCAAGCTCCTTGGCGAACGCGAGGGAGCCGAAGACCCGCAAGTGGGAGACCGCCGGCTTACGCCCATGCCAGGCCTCGTACGGCGTCTTGCCGTCGAGCGCCTTGGTAGGCGAGCGGTTGAGGATGTAGACGGCCGTCACCACCGCCTCTCCCCAGAAGACAGCCGGCATCCCCCTCTGCTTGAGGAGGGCCCGAGCCATCCCCACAACCGTCTGGTTGCGCCGTTCGACGACGCCGTTCTGCTGCGGGCTGTATGGCGCGGAGTAGTGGCGCTGAATGCCCTCATCAGCGCAGTACGACGCGAATTCAGCCGCCGTGAATTCGCCGCCGTTGTCTGTGCGCAGCACGCGTAGCTTGCAGCCGCACTCCGCCTCCGCAGCAGCCTGCGTGCGCCTGATGGCGTCCGCAGCCTCTCCCTTGCTGCCGAGGACCATCACCCACATGTAGCGGGAGAGGTCGTCGACGAGCAGCAGGAAGTAGCGTCGTCCTCCCGGTGTGGCCGGTGTCATCGGGCCACACAAGTCCCCGTGCACGAGCTCGAGCCTCTCCTTGGCTCGGAAACTCGCCTGCTGGGGAAAGGGGAGTCGCCTCTGCTTCGTCAACACGCAGACGTCGCAGAGTTGCTCCACATGGTCAAGGCATGGCAGGCCTCGCACCATTTTCCGTGGCACTGAGCCGCTTCAGGGCCTCGAAGTGAAGGTGCCCAAAGCGCTCGTGCCACTGCCACGCCTCGTCGTCCCGACGAGCTGCGAGACAGAGGGGTTGTGCAACCTGCACGTGAAGAGTGTAGAGTCGATTTGCGCCTCTGGTTACCTTGGCAAGGAGGCGGCGTCGAAGATCCCAAATCCGCAGCACCCCGTGCTCGATCTCGACACGCGAGCCGTTCTCATCCAGCTGTCCCAAGCAGATGCTGTCCTAAAGCAAAAGCAGATGCTGTCCTAAAGCAGTCAAAAAGCAAAAACTACCACAGTCCCACAAAGACCACAGTACAGGGACTTATTCATCACATCATACCACCCTTGCTTTGTACTATTCACTTGATTTGCAAAATTGAGTCCACAAAATGAACTTTTTCATATAATATGACTCTGAACTCTGAAGATCATTGGACGCTAATTTAATCTGTTGACACAATCTGTAATTTATAAATATTTTTAGTAGCTCTGGGTTCTGTCTCTAAGGCTCCCAACATATGTTGGCCTGTGTTACTAAAAAGATTCCCAACATATGCTCATTTGCTCGTGTGTGACAGCACTAAAAGTGTACATTGACCTTTGTGAGCCCACCATGTGTCATTCTTTTGGAAGAAGCAAGCGTGTATTGCATATTGTTATCTGCATCTTATTAGTAATGTTGAGCTGACCTTAATAATGGCCGCAATATATTTAAGCGAGTCTGTTCGAACCATGTTGTGGAATATAATATGTCAGTGCCATTTTTCCATGTTCTTGTAAAATTTTAATCTACGTATATTCATTTCTGTTGCGCAAATCTTCTGCCAGCTTTTGGTGGGAGTTACTCTCTTCGGTCACAAATACATGTTGTTTTACAAATTAACATGGTCTCCAAAATGTAACTTTGACCACTAATTTATATTGTAATATATTTATAAAACCCAATAAAATTAGGATATTTTGAAAGTACTTTTTGAGAAAAATTTATACATATGATTTTCCATATGTCCAATCTAAATATTTAAAAAATATATCGATAGTTAAAGTTTCAAAAGTTTGACTGCAAACATCCCAAAATTACATGTATTTGTAATTGTAGCGAGTACGGCATTACTAATAAGTCATTATTAATACACAGTCCCTTATAGGCTTCAGTTTTGATGTGTTGGCATCCACCCGAAATTAACCTTGTCCAACCAAGTATCAGAACAGTAACACCATGGTCCTAGAATGGTGTTGGGGAGCCTTAGATCTACCCTGAGTGCTAGTAGGTCATAGTATACAGCTTGGCAGCGCTGAGAGTTTGAGTGAGCTTAAATGCTGGAATTATATAAAGTCCGAGATGGCAATTGTTCAGGAATCATGATGGTCGATGGGTCGCCCACATGGAAGCAGCCTGAACTTGCCAAGAGTGTGACTTCTCTTCTGCCTGCTATAGGACTATTTGTTTCAGAACTTCAGATGATACTGAGGATAGAGCCCTGAACTGAAAGCCCACTTCATCAAAAGTAGACTCGTGGTGCTCGCTTTGGTATAAAAAAGTACCAAATTGCAGTATTGGATGGATTATCACATGTAATTGTGTTTTGTGTTATCATTATGGAGTGGAAAGCCAGAGTCCATCAGTTAAAAGTCCATTTATCTTAGCATCGAACTGATTCACTATTTTAGTTTCGACCCATTTGTTACAATATTTCAGTGTCATCAAGATGACTTTTCTAAATACACTCATTATATTTGAAATCTCTCAGTTGATGTCAATATAAGAAATGACAATGTTTTTATTTCATTGAACGGCATGTTGCTTAAATCCCCTTTTGGTTATAATATTGCAAATAGGGGTGGAAAAAAAGCTCGTTAGTGGGCTCGTTGGCTCGGTTCAAAATTGCTTCAATTATACTTGTTAATTGGTTAAACATTAAAATGAGTTGATTTCAAATGAATTTGAATTTTGCTCAAGCTCGGCTCGGCTCGTTAGCTCGTTTCTAAAAATACTTTTAAATTATTCATAAAATGATATTAAATTAAAATATATCAATTTTAGAAAAAGCTCGATAAGACGAGCAGTTGGCTCGATATCCACCCTTGCAAACCACTTCTGCCGACTTCCCTGCAGATTTTTTTATAAAAAAACTATCTTTTGCTACTCCACGCTGCTCACAGCCTTCTTGATATGAATTTCTTGCAGAAGGACATCCAGAAACTCCTTGCGGCATAAGTACTTCGAGTCTCACTTCAGTTAAGCACTTCTGTACATGTGCCTTGTCTTAAAACTAGAGTTTTACTTTATTATAATTTTCCGTAATATAATTTTTCCCTCTTTTTGTAAAATAATTCACTGATCATGTATACGTACATATAGCTGTAACATGAGGCTATATTAGTTCATTAGACCGTCATATCTGGAAGTTTATCTGTCCCTGATACTCTGCCTGATGGAGTAACCTATAAGGTTGTCGCTTTGAGCGTCCTAATTCTCCTATAGCTTCATAGAGTTGCTTTATCAGTGTGGTGCTCCTTGATCCTGATGGACTCTGGTGCTGTGTCCGTGCGTGCGTGCGAGTGGTATTGCTAGAAATGGCGCCGTGCTGTTTGTTTTGTTGTCGGATGTGTTGCCTACCGCGCGTGCGTTGTAATGTGTCGCTCGGATTCTGCTAAGCGTGCCGAGCCGTCGTAATCTGTTATTCTGTTTGAAGCAGGCAATATTCTGCTTTGCTAAACGCAGCATTTTCTGGACTCTGGTGCTCATCTTTAGGTTGCATGACGACACCCCTGCTGCAGTATTGGCATTTTTGTTTTGGGTAAGGCCCTGTTTGGAAGGATGGAATTCCATAGGAAACAGGGCTACACAAATGCGTGTCTACTGAGACGGACTTTTCTGCTAGAGAACAAATGTTACTTGCATTGCCGTCTCCGACTCTAAGGCCCTGTTATTTGACTTAAAGTTGGTTTATATTTATACTGTCTACAGTAACTAACTTTTAATGGTGTATTTTTTTAAGATGGAGTTAATAAAAAAATTATAGTAAAAAGTGTACTGAGTTCAGCCATACCAGTTAAAATCGTATACGACTATTTCTCTTTGCAGACCTGTCTAGTGGGCCGTGCCGGGCTGGCACAGCACGGGCCCGGTGCAGGGCACGGCCTGTCTAGGCCCACGGGCCGTGGTCTGAGCTCAGGCATAGCCCATGGTTAGGGCTTAACGGGCCGTGCCGGTATGGTTGGCCCGTTAAGCCGGGAAAAAGAGAAAAAATCCAGAAAATTGTAGAAAACTAAGAAAAAATGTAGAGAATTGTAGAAAATTGCCTAAAAATTATAGAAAATTGTAGATATTATTAATCATCAATATAATTATTTTCAATGATATAATGAGCTTTATTAACTTGTTAAATTACATGGGATAGCTGCCTCGTTAAAAACTTTATCAAGTAAAAAACTCAATTTGAGAAAACCTTGGTAAAGAAAAAAGAGTACAGCCTATAAAGCTCACTAGTGACTACATCTGAAGAAAAATATTGAAAATCCTATTCATTGCCATCTAGATATAAATTCTCAAAAGATTCCTCTAAGTCTCTATTCTCTGCAGTATGTTGGAGTCTTGATTCATTTTGTTCCCAGTTCTTGACGGTCGGAAGGATTTCAACCATCTCATTCGAGAGACTTGTTCGTCGCTACTCGATTATTTTTCCCAATAGACAATTAGAGGATCATTTTCAAAAGTCTTTAGGTGAGTGGCAATTTCAAGAATATTATGAACAACTAGTAGTATGCCCGTGCTAACGCTACGGTAAAATACAAAACAAGATAAAATTTGTAAAAAATAAAACGAACAATCAGATTCATTAAGATTCACGTCTCATATGGAAGAGCCAAAGATGAATACAAAAAGTAGCTATATAACATTACAATACGCAACTGTAGCAGAATTGGGATTGCAGAGTAACATTAACTACTTGAAATGGAAACATACAAAAGTTACAACGGAAGCTAGCATTAATCTAGTGAAGATGAGAGTCATCACATTTCATAGTTCATAAGCCTATCAATCTACTCTTGAGGAGGTCCACGACCACGGCCTCCACCGCGTCCACGACCACGCCCTCGGCCTCGACCCTGGCCCCTTCCTCTTCCACCTTCTGCAGTTGACAAAATATTAGTATTAGTTATGGGAGGAAAACAATTATGAAGATATAAACCATCTTAGAGAGAAGCAAAGCAATGAATAGTAGAATAGAATAAAGGAAAAAGGAAAGCTGAATAATGGCTGTAGTTTTACAACGAAAGGATAAATATTATTATTCCGGGTTGCCACCAGTATCAAATCACTGATTTTGCACACCTGATATACAGTTAGCCTTAAGAGCATATCATCATAGACCATGCAAAATCAATTGTTTCTTGAACTACCATTTTCAGTCATCACAAGAACAAGCAGCAAGAAACGCCCAAAAAAAAAAGAATTGTCATCCTGAACTAACAATAGAGAACATTTTAGAATTCTAAAGTCAACTTCAAACAGAACTAACCATGTACTTGCACAGGAGGTGCATTAGGGTCCACATCATCATATCCACCAGCATCTTCCATTGTATAAGCATCACCTGCATAACCCCCACCACCATAACCCCTTCCAGACCCAAAGGATCCACGTCTACCCCTCCCTCTGCCACCATATCCCCATGGGCCCTCCGGTTCTTCATTCTCATCATCATAATCTATCCCTCCATGGCTAAACCCTATATCACAATGTTCCAAATGCAAAGAGAAATCAGAAATCAACACCCAAACCAACCATAATTTGCAGAGACATATCAACTTTACAATCATCGAGTGTAAAGAGGCAGATATTTACCTCTTCCCCTGGCCCTTCCCTGGCGACCACGTCCTCTTCCACGACCACTTGGTAAGGCCTCTACATCTTGATCGAAGTCTGTTGGTGATCTAACCTGATTAGCTGGTATGAGTGGCTGGTAACTACAAAATACAAAGTTGTGTCTCATATGTTTCGTGAAGAGAAAACCTGTACAAATGAAATAAAATTGTGCTAAGTGACCCTATTAAAGACATTAGGCAACAGGTCACCACTTCTGCAAACCAGGAGCTTCACAAAAGTAGGCAGTAGGCAAAAGGCTAGTGTTATGTTTGAAGCAAAGATTGCCTTTGTAAGAGTTGAAGTTTTTAGTGCATATAATTGCATACACTATCTTCAATTCTTATACATAAGTAGGCATGCACTTGTCAATTGAGAAAACGTAACAAAAACTGAGACAAAAGTATGTGATACATTGAATTCTATCAGAAATAATTTATTGATACATTGAATCCTAGCAGAAATAATTTATTCTTTTATATATAAAAAAGGAGCTATTCATGGTAAGAATTCTATCTAACCACTAATAGAAGATAAATTGAACAGCAGACATGAAATCACTTGCAACTCCAACTCTCCAACAAATTTTGAACAGACATTGAAAATGGAGGGGGAAAAAGCGAAATTCTACTAACCCAGGAGATGATGTATCCAACTCCTTCTTTGACAATGTAATGGTAATCGAGGAAACGTGGTGAGTAGTCTCAAGACTGTCATAAAGACAAAAGAATCATTTCAAATACATATCCCTTCCAAAACAGAAAGAAGTATGAGGAAAAAATTTATGTGCTTCTTACGTGTTCAAGCCTTCTTCTAACGGCTCCCAAGTGTCAGTTTTGTCAATTGATTCAATAAAGGTATTCTGATGGACACCAGCAACCCTTCTTTGCTTAGGGATAGCACAAATAAGCCAATGAATTAATATAACTGCAAGGTGTATCCAATATTAATAGGTGATATTATGATCTGTAGTTTTACCTTAATATTAATAGGTGCAGCAATCTGGCACTAATCCCCTTGCCTTCATCTCCCTGCAGGCCGCATTAGCCTCATCCATCCGTCCAGCCTTTGCATATCCATCAATCAAAACATTGAAGGTGATTGTATTTGCTTCAATCCCCACCTTCACCATCTCATCGAACAGCTTCCTCGCCTCCACCATATTCCCATCACGGCACAGCACATTCACCAATATGTTATACGTCACGACCGTTGGCTCGCACCCAGACTTGCACATTTCGTCAAACAGCTTGAAAGCATCATCTGCCCGCCCAAACACACAGTGCCCCTTGATCAAAATGTTATAGCTGCACGGGTCCGGGACAATGCGGAACCTCCCCATGACCGCGAGCAGCCCGGCCCCAACGCGGACGAGCCCCCTGTGGCAGAAGCCAAGGATCATGGCGTTGAAGGTGGCGAGGCTCGGCCGCGGACCCCTCGCGGCCATTTCCTCGAACACCTTCCATACTTCTTTGGAATAGTATATCCATTTGCAGTCAGCATGGCAATTGACAAATAAACTAAATCATGGTGGTGGTTTTGCAATTACAACACGAAAATAAATAGCAACTGCATATGTGATGAAACTCAAAATGCAGCTGACTCTAGAAATATTTTTTGTGCATGTTAGTTTTCAAAAAACAATCACAGAAGCTTTTTCACTGATCAAACAGAGCTCCTTCAAATTTAACATCCCAGAGCTGCATAAGAGGATAAAACAAAGTTACCTCAGTATATACCAATACACCATATAAGAAAAGGGATATAGAGATGTTACAGCAAAATAATAAGTAGCAAAACTATGTGATCGAGCAGACCAAATCCACAATAACACAACCACTTGATGTTCTATCACTTTCATTCAAAATGATCGAACAATCAACAGAGAATATTAAACAGTGAAAAAGTGTAAATTAACCCTGTGATATTTCAATTCACAGAAAAAATCCATGATTAGCTAGCTATCCCATATGAAGGATATATCAAACTTCCCTTACTTGGCTAGCTTAAAAGAGAATCGAGGGAAGATTATTCAAATTGCGTTCATTTTATGTTTCACATGACCACTTTGCCGATTAAAAAGAATGTCTCGACTACGTCATAGGGAACTATCATGATTTGCTTGGGGGGGATCAATTAAATTCAATCCTACCGAAGACAATTATCCATCCATCCATTCAGTCAGAGGTGAAGATACGCAAGAAATGGGGCAACAGCAAGACACAACAGAAACCTCATGAGGACATCCTCCACAGCCTTGGAGATGACAGGCGCTGCCTCTGCCGGCCGTCCTGGCCTCACGAGCAGGGAGCAGGTAGACGGCATGTGGAATTCCACAGCTGCAGAACACCACACCAGAACACAAAAAAAGATAAGTTAGCCACATTATACAAAGCAAAAGCACCACCAGTAGCTATAGGGAGAGCAACAGCACACGAACCGACCGATCCTTCGTCGGGGAACTCCGCAGGGGGCGACATCACCTCGAGCTTGATCAACGCGAGCGTGGCCTGCGGCAACAGAGACGAATCAATGCTCAGCTTATTAAACAGCAGGTGACGGTATGCCCTTGTCTTGTGTAGAATCAGATCGATCAAGATAATCTAGAGAGGGGGGTAAGAAGAGTTCAGGCCTAACTCATGCATCATGGGGAAATTCGAACTCGCAGAGCATCGTACCAACCATGAACTCGCACTCAATGTAGGGATCAACAACAGCCTTGCAGTTATCCTACATACAAACAGCATCCAGAGTTTTAAAACGGCTTACACACGCAGAAGGCAAAATGGCTTACACATACGATGTCGAGAGCGTGGGATTTCTCTCTTACGCATTTCATCAAACGGATGTTGCCCGGGGAGTACTGCACGAAGAGCGTCTTCACACGCCGGCCGCAGCCAACGCAACGCTGCCCCTCCTCCCCCCTGTGGCTTCATGTCAGCCATCACGCCGAATCCGTCTGCCCCAAGCTTCTCCAAGGGGCCAATATATGTAGAGATCTCCTACAAGCTACCAAATTCGAGCACGGGGAGCGCACCAAATGCGATCAAAACTGAAGCGATAAATCGAGGGATTCGCTTAGCTCTGCTATGATAATATGCAGGGCTCTCACAGATGGCAAGAAGATGGATCAATTGGACCCTGCGCCACCGGGGCCGTCGCTTCTTTTGGCTCTCCAGTTTGTTGTGGATGTGGACTTTTGACGGGTGGATATCCTTCTTGGAAGGATTGCATATCCTCTGCCGAGAGGCCGAATTCGGAGAGTTGAAAATCGTAGTTCTCCATTGAATCTACTGCAAATTGAAATAGTTCTCTTTTCAACTTCACATAATCTACGAAGGAGGAGCTCACAGGAGGTGAGGGCGGCGCTTGAGAAGGAGCAGAGGAGACTAGCGTCGGAGACTCTGCCAGTAGCAAGAGGAGGTTCTCAGCGACAACGAAATTTGAAAAAAGAGAAGCTACAGAAAGAGGGTGCGCATGAGCTTGCTTACATGCATGCAGAGGTATGGGTGAATGGAATCAAGGTACGACTCATCGGAGAGAGAGTAAGGCTTACTGCGGTGTCCTAGTCGATGATGAGGAAGAAAACCTAGCTCGAGTAATCCACTGCACGAAAGGCCAATCAAATGAGTAGAGTGCTTAACAAAGAGGTAAGGCGTGTTGTGACGGAGTTGGGGAGGAGAGAAGCTCACCAAAGTTGCTAGAACATGGTGGCGTGCCCGCCGGCGTTACGTACGATTTCGGTTTCTCGACGTTCCAGTGAGTGAAGTGCTCAAGGATCATGCACTAGACACTGAGAGGGCGAGCTGAAGAGCAATGGCACAGTCAGGGGGCTTTATAGGTACGGAGTGGCTAAGGGTAGAACGTGAGTTCTCATGAGTGCAACCGAGCAGTGTAGTCGAATTCTCGCTGTGGAGCATGAGGCGCAGAAGAAGACAATGGGAAGAGATGTGTCGTGTTGAGGTGACAGGTAGGCGGGGGTTGGCAGCAATAGAGAAGAACTGTGGGCACAGCATCAGAAACTATAGGCAGCACGATCCACGACCATGGCGAAGTTGGCGCAGGCGCGTGAGGTTGAAAATGAACCCTATTAGCGGGCCTAGCGCGTCAGCGAGCGTAGGGAGGCGGCCTGATAGGATTGTTGGTTAAAATCTTGACATGTAAAGGGTTTAGGAGTCGTGTGTTCGAGTACTCATGGCAGTGTGTTCGAGTACTTACTAGCTGGTCAAAACTCTCAAGCAAGTGCAAACCGGTCGAAGCTCTCGAAGGCCAACTTAGCAGTCTGATGCAAAGCTAAGCACAATCCCGGGATGCACGGAGGAAAGATGTGGCGCAGGGAATGGGCTATCAGCGGAGAGGAGAAACGACGGGCGTGGTATCAAAATGATGAGCATGGCATCAAAAACTAGTGGCATGTGTTCATGGTTTCTCAGGCTGCTGGCTAAAGGTGGAAGAAAGGTACTGCAAGTGGGCCACACTTGGCAATGAGAGAGAGAGAGAGAGAGAGAGAGAGAGAGAGAGAAAGGATGAGGTGAGCAAAGAGGTTTGGGCAATTGTTGGACATATCAAATGAGCTCGAAAAATAATGAAAATTTTTGTGAGAGCTCCTAACATAGTGCAGATGATTGTGTAAATTTTTTAGAGTTTTATCTTCTCTTGATTTTTCTAGAAGAATCTGAGAATATTTCTGATTTAATTTAAATATACTTATTTATTTTAAATAATTTTGGAGCTTGCTTTAATATTTTTGTGCCAAAATTATACTCGTGAGCTTTTAGGATGGTTTTCACCATAAGTTTTCTCATGCCAACTTTTGATCCTCTTTTTAGTATGATTTTTTAGTTTTAATTTGAATTGCATCTAAACACTTTTGTTCTTGAAATTCAAACTTTTCAAAGAAACTCCAATAAAGAGCCAAGAAAAATGCATTTAAAAAGTTTAAAATTTTTCTCATTTTTACATGCCCTAGAATTTAGGATGTGACAATCACCCCTACCCTCTCCTTCTTTGCTGCTTGTCAATCTCCCATCACCACCATTGCCACCCTTCTTCCTTGTCTCTGGCGGCTAGCATTGCCGGATTCACCAACTTTGTCCGCCGCCTTCTAATTGCTCGTCGGCTTTTGCCGTCTCCCTGCAAACTATGGACGGGGGTCCCGGTGAACCCCAACACTCAACCTCACCGGATTGGAGAAGAAGCTCGTCGGAGCACGCAACCGGAGTTGGAGAGGAAGGTGGTAGTGCATGAATATTCAAGCGGATTCAAAGGTTAAAAACTCAATTGATTTTCCCAAAAAAAAAAATCAACAAATTTTTAGCACTTCCTTATATCTTCAGGGGTCTAGGGGTAAATCTTTAATTAGCATTGTTTTTCAGTAGGAAGCAAAGTTAAGGTGGCACATATTCTTCTCCACAATGACAACGATTTTAATTGTTCACTCCAGATTGTTGCAATCCAGAAATACAAATTATATAGAGGTAGGTCAAACCTCATCTAATTGTGCTTGTGTAGCTTAATTGCGTAGGTGCTTGCTGGTACTGATTTAAAGTTAGCCACATTTTTGGGTTTATGCTTAGTTCTCATATATAGACAACGGCGCAGTTTGGAACGTGGAAATTTCATTTGTGATCTTACGGACACTACTATATTGTTTCCTATTTTCTTGTGAAAATTCATGTAAAATTCTTGTGTACCAAACATGAATAGGATTGAGTTGAGTTGGACATAAGGGATATTTTGAAGAGGATTGTCTCATATAACTACAGCTAAATTAACAAGTCAAGTCATGCAAGAAAGGAACTAAGATAAGATGATCAGATCATTAGATGGATCGCACTCGGAAATGCATGCTGTGTTACTTTTCGCTTTTGTCTGCGTTTCCTCTTTCGAAAAGGAGTACGTGTAGCATCTCTTTTGTACCAAAAAGAACAAGAGACAAATCAAATGCGTGATATTGGCAGTTTGGTACGCAATTGCAGCATGAAGAAGTCACTTAGTTCTAGCTAGTAGTTACCATCACATCAATCTTTACTTATTGCTGCTCTGCCTGCAACAATTCTAACGCATGGTTCTTTAACGTTCTTTAACACCATACGTCAATCCAATGTGTTGTCCAAGATACTATTCTGTCATTAATCAGAGCTCAGTTTGTTCTTAGAACTGAGTTATTGATGTCATAAACTAAGTCTGATATACTAATAATACATCTTATACTAAGGCCTCGTTTGGCACAGCTCAGCTTCACTAGTGAAGCTGTTTTTTTGTTTCAGCTTCACGAGCAGCTTCACCGGTGAAGCTAAAACTGTTTTGGAAAACTATTTGGCAAAACAGCTTCACCAACAGCTTCATGCATGGCTGAAAGAGGGCAATTGTCCAAGATGCCCCTGTCTACCTGACTTGTTCTAACATTTGGAGTTGTATGTTTGTATATGGTCATATGAATTAAAAAATAATATATTTGAATGAGTATGAATTAAAAAATTAAAATAAAAAAATTAAAATCATTAGAGAAGTGCGAACGGGAGGAGAGAAAATAGGCGTGGGGACCCAGTGGCAAAGTGCTGTAATTGCTGTCAACTACAAGGGCAGTGGGTTCTTAGAACTGCGAGCCTGAGGGAGAGAGCTGTGAAAAGCTACTATTTTCAGCTTCACCCCACCCCATTCCCTTGTGAGAGCATGATTTAAGGAGCTTCATCCATGAAGCTATTTGCAAAAAGGGTGTTTGGCAAAAAACAGCTCACAACAGCTCATGAAGCTGTGCCAAACAGGGGCTAATATCCTGAAACCTTTTGCTTTTCGAAAGTATGAATAGAACATACAAGTCCACAAGCTCATTCATGCATGCAGAATAGTTGCAAATAATTCGCAACTAGGGTTTATATATATTCAGGTCAAAACCCCACAACAATATATAGTAAAATGTTTGGGGTTACAATCTTTCTTGAGCATAACCAACGTGTGGATCGCTTTCTGCTATCCTGAATCTGACCAAAGCAAGCAAGCGTGCTGATTGAAAAGCCTAAATAATCTGGTAAGAGTGTGGAAGTTCTTGTCAAATCTAGAACAACATTAAACTACATTGCTGGTGGTGAAGGATCAGCTAGCAAGAACATCAAGTGCAACGAACAGTGCCGATAACTTTGTAGCCAGCTTCATTTGTTTATCTTCGATCGTGAACACCTGAATAATGGCCTAACTCAAGAGCCTTTTCTCTTCCTATGGCCGTCTAATGGAGTCCGACATGTTTGCAACACATTAATCGAGTGCCATTTCCATTGAAGAATTAACAACTCAAAGAATTAGCACTAGTTAGTAGGCAAATCCCCAACCATCCAATAAATTAAACTAATACTAACAGCAAGAGATGATATCAAATGCGCCACGATATGACGAGAAACACTGAAACAGCAGCGTCATTCTTGACGTGGAGCATGCATGCACTAATGCTTCTCCTCTCAAAGAAAGCAAGAGGACAAGATGCATTGTTCAGTAGTTAATGATTTATTAACTCGGTGTTAATTAATTAATTGGAGAACAGAGAGTCCTTGGTCGAGAACGACCGGCCACCGTCGGCGTTGGCGGCGCCGTGCTTGGCGAGGTCCTCCTTGAGCAATGTGATCTCGTGGCAGACGTCGACCATGGTGGGCCGCAGCGCCGGCGAGTGCTGCGTGCAAACGAGCCCGAGCTCGATCAACTCGACGACCGCTACGTCGGCCACCGCCGCCGAGACGACGAGCGAGGCCTCCCGCCACGGCGCATCCGCGACGACGGCGACCACATCGTGCGGGTAGTGCCGCCTGACCCAGTCGTGCAGCGTGAGCCCCTCGTGGAAGATCACGTCCGTCGGCCTCTTCCCGGTGAGCAGCTCCAGCAGCATCACGCCGAAGCTGTACACATCGCCCTGTGCAGAGGGATGGCCTCCTATTCCATACTCTAAACCAAGAAATTGGCAAATAATCATAGGATTAGTACAGGATAATTATTAAGATTGGCACAAAATAATGCTAAATCATGCAAAAGTTGAGAGGTGACATAAGTCTATGGCTCCTTCGAAAGAGCTTGGCTTTGGCTTATACGTGTTATAGTAAATAGTTTTAAATAGTGTATTTTTTAAGATGGGATCAACAGAAAAATTATGTAAAAGTATATTGAGTTCAGTTCAGTTGTGTTAACCAAAATTGTATGTGGCTATTTTTCTCTAGTACCATCTTTCACGAACAGTCAGGATTCAAAATTTTAAACTATAAATCATAGCCTAAAAAAACCACCTATGGCTAATTTTGTGCAGAGCCTAGCTGCCTAGGAGGCTAGGAACTAAGCATGCCGCACGCATGTACATGTGCTACTCATACGAATGCATTGCACGTATAAACTTGTGTACTTACCAGGTGCAATGTAACCAACTGAACCTTGCAACAGTCCGGTGATGGAGTTGCACGGGGCAGACTCGTCGCTTGTGCTGCTGGCTTCTCCGATGCCGCCGGTGACAAGCCGCGCAATGCCGAAGTCCGATATCACGGCGCGCATCCCCTCGTCGAGGAGGACGTTGCTCGGCTTGAGGTCGCAGTGCACGACCCTGACCGGCGCGTAGTGGTGCAAGTAGGCCATCCCCTCGGCAACGTCGCTCACGATGCTCATGATCTGGCCGAAGTCCAGGCCGCCGCCGCCTCCCAGTTCACCGGCATTGTCTCCGGCGCCGTGCGGGTAGAGGTGGCCCTCGAGGCTGCCGTTGGGCATTAGCGGCAGCACGAGCGCGTTGAAGCTGTCCGTGCTGCAGGTGGTGATCACCCTGACGAGGTTCTTGTGCCGCGTCCGCCTGAGCACCTCGCACTCCCGCTTGAAGCTGCCGGAGACCTCGCCGCCGCCCTTCGGGTCGAGCACCTTCACGGCGACCCGAGCGCCGTCGCGGAGAGTCCCCTCGTAGACGCGCCCGAAGTAGCCGGCGCCGATCAGGCTCGACTGCACGAACCCGCCAGTGGCCTCGGACAGCTCCCGGTACGATATCCTCGGGTGCTCCCTCTCCGCCTGGTCCTCGACGTCGACGAGTCGCATCGACTGCCGCCCCGACTGCTCCGCTCTCGCTGTCGCCATGGACCGGCACCCAACCGCGCATAGCATGATGCACACCGCGGCAACGATGCCAACAACGGCGGGGACCAGCGTGCGCCGGTGACGCGCACGTTTTGCGCCGCACATGGCAATGCCGGGGATATACCCGCAAAGGTCGGGGTTCCCTTGGAACGCCGACGCCGAGAGGTTCGCAAGGACGCCAGCGTGGGGCACCACGCCGGAGAAGTTGTTGTACGAGAAGTTGGCGTCCCGGAGCGACGTCGACACCTTGAGGGACTCAGGCAGATCTCCCGAGAGCTCGTTGCGCGACACGTCGATCACCTCCAGGAACGGCAGCGCAGTGACCGACTCCGGGAGCGCGCCCCGCAGCTCGTTGCCGGAGAGGTTGAGGTACTCGAGCGCGACGCAGCTGCCGAGCTGCGACGGGATAGCGCCGGCGAGCCCGTTCGACGACAGGTCGAGCGCCAGGATCATGTCCATCTTGCTGAGCTCCAGAGGGAGAGGCCCCTCCAGGTGGTTGTTCGAGAGGTTCAGGTACAGCTTGAGGCTGCTCAAGGCGGCAACGTGCGCAGGGATCTCTCCTCGTAAGCCATTGTAGGAGATGTCCAAGATTTCCAAGTTTAGGCAGTCTCCGAGGCTCGGGGGAATGGCGCCGGCGAGCTGGTTGTGTTGCAGCATTAGCCTCCTGAGCTGCGTGAGGTTGGAGAACGTGTCCGGGATGGCTCCGGTGAGCCGGTTGCCGGACAGGTCGACGAGGCCGAGATGCGCGATCTCGCCGATGGACGGGGGTATCTCGCCGGAGAGGAGGTTGTTGGACAGGTACAGCCGCTCGAGCCGCAGCATGCGCGACATGTCCGGCGGGATGGAGCCATTGAGCAGGTTGTTGGAGAGGTTGAGGTAGGTGAGGTTGACGAGGCCGGAGATGTTAGGCGGGATGGAGCCCGAGATGGCGTTGTCCTCGAGGTGGATCTGCCGGAATCCGTGAGCGAGCTCGCCGATGAACGGCGGCAGCCTCCCGCCGAGGTCGTTCCCAGCGAGCTCGAGCTCCTGCAGGTTGGTGCAGTTCCTTAGGGAGTGGAAGAAGGGGTCGAGGTTGGCATTGCCGTCGTGACTGGAGAGGTTGTTGTATGAGAGGTACAGATACTGGAGCCGTGGCAACCTGTCGAACACCTGCGACGGCAGCTCGCCGGCGAGGTAGTTCGACTCGAAGTCGACCCACTCGAGCATGGAGGAGTTGGACAGCGCCGGCGGGATCGGGCCGGACAGGTCGTTCGACCACAGGAGGAGGTACCGTAGGCTGGGGAGGCGGCACTCGTCGGCGTAGGGGATGTCGCCGGCGAGGGAGTTGTTAGCGAGGTCCATGTATTGCAAGGCGGAGCAGTTGCAGAAGAGCGTCTCCGGGATGCTACCGGAGAGGCGGTTGCCGCTGAGGTCGAGGAAGTAGAGCCTCTGGAGGAGCCCGATACTGGTGGGGATCGCGCCCTCGAGGAAATTGTTCGTCAAGCTCAGCTGCGTCAGCCTCGACATCGCACCGAGCTCCGCCGGAATCTCCCCGGTGAAAGCATTGCTCGACAAATCAAGAACCGCGACAAAAGACAGACGCCCCAACGCCGGCGAGAGCACGCCGCGGATCCCCCGGCCGCTAAGCACAAGCTGCGTGACACGCCGCCTGTCAGCGGGGCCACGGCCACATGTGACGCCGGTCCAGTTGCAAAACTCCGGCGAGCGGCCCCAGTCGGCGAGGGCGCCGCCGGGGTCGACCGAGACGTTGGAGAGGAAAGCGAGGAGCGCGGACCTGTCGTCGGTCACTGGTGGTTGTGCGGTGGCGGCGGCGACAGCAATCGGCACGAGGCCGACATGAAAGATGATGATTGGGATGAGCAACCTGGCCATTGGGGCCGAAAAGGCGGTGGCGATGAGGTGGGCGCGGCGATCATTTGATAGCTACGTCTGCTACAATGCCATGGTTTTATGGGGAGCAGAGGGAGGAGGAGGAGCAGCTGGAGATGATACGAGGAAGGAAGAAAAAGGCGGGAGATCGAGGGTGGCTGCCTAACTGCTGTTGAAAGGCTGCGGCTGCCTTTGGCGCCAAATGTTTGACTTTGGATAAGGGGGTGTGCGTGTACATGCATTTGCTGATTGATCTCACTTTGAGAATTCACAGTTGACCTCGTGTAAACCAAACCTATATTTGTTTTGTTTATCCGTGAAATAATGTGTCAAATTATCCCGGGTATGGTTTTCTCAAGAAATTGGTAGTTTCTACGAAACTATAAATGTTATTGGTCGCATGTCAGTATGTCATAGTAATGTTGTCGTCCGGTTTCAAATAGCCACTTGAAAGTATACAAGGTATACGTTAGAATCAGCAGTAGCCGTAGCACGAGAGATGGATCACAACAAACCTAAAAAGCATATAAGACACAAAAATTTATTAACGAGGTTTGACAATGCCTACATCTCCAGGAGTCGTATCGCAGTGGCTCCGTACATATGAGTTTCTTTTTCAAGATTAAGGTACAAGAAGTAGGTGGTGTATATTTATACCTCAGTTACATATTCGACTCAGACTCATAGTTCGTACTGCACGAGGCTACCCACATAACCACATTTCCCCCTGTAGGATTGTGTCAAGAAAGCATGTTTCCCGAATACAATCCCTTCCTTTTATCTTGTCATATATGAGGTGGGTTCTTTTGGCTAGTTTTGGCTTTTGAACTATGGTCTCTGAATTCTGATTGTCGCGAAAGACAGTACGTAGAGAAAAATAGTCATATGTGATTTTGGTCGATATAGCTGAACTCGGTACAGTGTTTACTATAATCTACCTGTAGACATCGCCTTGAAAAGACGCACCGTTTAAAAGCTAGTTACTGTAGTATAAAGTAATGAGCTAAAATTGAAAAAACCTAGTCATAAGCCATATATAATAGTAAAAAGATAAAAGTGTTAGCGCAGACAACCATACGGGCGAACATGTCATACTTAGAGAGAGAGGAGGTAATCAATCCAGGCTTTAAATTACTGAAACCGAAAACTGTGACATAGTTGGGGATTTTGGCCTTCCTAATGTGTGACAAGATTACCATAAAACTGGACTACGAGAAAGCAAGTAGGCTTTTCGAGCCATAGCTAAAACCGGATTAGTATGTACAGGATCATTGACCTGTGTGGAAAACCGAGTCGAATTTGGGTGGGATTACGCCCTAACACGCGTGCCATTAGAGGAGACAAAAAAGCTCTGCTTTGCAGCAAGGAGAAGCTGCACTATGCTAGCATAAGCCTATAAGGTACATGCACATCGACTATTATATATCGCTAAATCACACAGTGGTGGGTATTGCGGTGTGATGTGGCGGCCCGTTGGTAAGCTGCTGGCACGGTTGGGGAGGCTTGTCCGCTGCGATGGCGACCTGGGAGGAGGAAGAAGAAGACGAAGCTACTAACCATCAGGCAAGCCGAAAGCTACAAGTAGAACAAGCCTGCAAGGAAGCGGCATGACCATGAGAGAGTAAGTAGGCGGCTCGAGCGGTCAACGAAGCGACAAGGGGAGCTGTCACGTGTGGGGGGGAGGACTTGGCACGTGTGGAGTAAATGGCCAACACGACAAGCGTGGTAAAAGGGGCCTAATCATCTACTAGTTAAGTGGTAGGCGAAAGTACAGTTGTACGATAGAGTTAAAGTAGTAACGTTTCCATTATTTCGGATTGAACTTTTGATTTCTGATTTATTTTTATTTAATTTATTTTTTTTTTGTTTTTTAGGATTTTTGTTCTTTTTCCATATTCATTTATGTTGTTTATGATAGGTTAATTTGTTTTTCATTTTTAAATTTAATTATGCCAAATAAGTCACTATTAACTACGGTGTAATTTCAGGCAGCTACAATATAATTTCAGCCATAAGCCAGCTTATTTCAGTCTAACCAAGCGGTACCTAACTTTGATAACACAGATTTAGTTATTTTATATTAGAGTTCGTGTCCTCTGACTTGCATATAGTTCGTACGTGTCACGTTCTTGTCAGGTATACTGTATCACATGATTAATTTTAGCTAGGTATAGGGTGGGTTCTTTTGAACTGGCTTTGGTCAGTATAATTGAACTCGATATAATGTCTATTACAATATATCTTATTTTGAAAAACGCACCATTTAAAAATTAGTTGCTGTAACAGAAAGTGATTAGCAAAAGCTAAAAGAATCCAGCCATACACTATCAAATTTACCAGGATGTTTATGAGAGGCAACCCCGGCTGGTGAGAAATCATACCAATGAGGATTACTCACCGCAACAAGGATAATTGCCAAAGAGAACGGCACGCGTCAGTTGTGTATAATTTGTCAAATGCAGTAACACTGCATATTTGCATGTTAGATATGTCAAAGCATCTTATAGATCATAGGTGTGCCCACACTGGATGCAGGCTTACAGGAGGGCGTTGACTCGATGGGTTGAATGATTTCTACATTTCATAGAAGCCAGAAAACCACCTAGAGAAAGTTACTTTGAGTGGAAGGTAAATTGGTCATGGAGATGTAAAGGTCAAACTTACATGCCAAATACTTGATAGTAACAAGCACAAGCAAATATCTTGGCAAGTAGCAAAATGCATGCACAAATTATTTACAGCAAAGAGTAGATTAGGACCTGAGTCGGCAGCCAGGAGAGCAAGATGCTGTTCAGAGTTCAGACGTGCTGCCTGCCAAGCTGATCTGCACATGATCGTAATTCTATCAGAAAACAGAGTGGTTTATCACAAGTGAGAGAGGTGTATGTTCCATACAATTTCTTGGCTGCAAATTCAGCTTGCATGTTTGGAATTATCAAATTACTGTTACATATAGAAAGGAACAAAATATTCACATCTATTTTATCTTTTTGTTTTTGAAGGTGGGTATATCTATTTTAGCAAGTTGAAAGAAAA
Source organism: Dendrocalamus latiflorus (assembly GCA_017311315.1). NCBI lineage: Eukaryota > Viridiplantae > Streptophyta > Magnoliopsida > Poales > Poaceae > Dendrocalamus > Dendrocalamus latiflorus. Next base: position 4,435,290 of record CM029659.1, read on the forward strand.
GTGTTTGACATACACTGTAACATTCTTACTGAAAAAAAAATGGGTTTATAAGAGTGGAAGTCTTAATTCTGAAACATGGTGCACAAAAGCACTGCTTGGTGCTAGCTCTGCACAATAATTTTCCATTCTCAAAATGCCTATCTCGGTCGGAAAGAAATCCATCAAATCAAAACACGCTCCTTTGTCAAAAGGCGCGACTAATAGGAAAAGAGAAGTAAAAGAACAAAAAAGAGGTTGCCTGAAAGATAAAAGGGCAGGAATGTGGCTTGGCTTTCTTTGTTGGTGGAGGATGATGCATGTTTCATTGTAGTGGCAACACTAAAACCTGAACAAATGATATATATATATATATATATATATATATATATATATATATATATATACACACACACACACATATCAGGATAAGGTATGCAAACCTTCGTGTGGCAAGTTTTTTTCTGGAAAATACTGGTGAAAATTGAGGTGTTCGTTTGTGAAAGGCTTAACAGTATGCAGATTTTGGAGCTGATGCTGACAATTAGCTTGCTTTGTAAATCTGAAAACAATTTGCCACATGAACAGAATGGGCACTAGTAATTATTTGTGCACAGAGAAAACCATTATTGACTGAAGATTTGATCTTAAGGATTAAAGATAAGTATTATCATCCTTTGAAGCCAAATCTAATAAAAAACCAATATATTGAGGACTCAGAAGACAGATCATGAGTGGAATCACAGAAGCAAAGCAATTCAAATGCCAGACATACGAGTGCAGAATAAGTTATAAAATCATAATATGGAGGCAAAGTTTTTTACAAAGATATTTGAATGGATTATGTTCCACTACTTGCTGAGAGTTGAGACCAATCAAGGTTCAAGCATGATAGGTTTGAAAGAAAATTCTCATGATAGATCCTGTATCCAAGATTGGATCACTTCTTACCATGTGCTCAGTCACAGATGAGCGTCAATCAGTCACTCTGACCAATTGGAACCATCAGATCAATTACCAGCACGGATCACACTATCAAACGGCGAATTTTTTTTAAAAAAATAATTAATTTATTATTCAGAATTACAAAAATATACATACTGTAACGCTCTAGGGTCTAAACCCGCTTAGGCCTAACCATATTCTGGATAGACCACGCACACGTAGCAACCCGCTTGCACTTTCGTCCTCGCTTCACGCAAAAAAGTTAACCGGAGGTTGCTACTATTAGAAACCCTATGCTTATTTGTTAGTAATTCTCAAGCCAAATTAGCAAGGTGGAACACACACATATAGGTCATCATGGGCCCAATTCGACATTGGCCGAGGTGTTACATACACTCCCCTCAGAGGACCCAACGTCCTCGTCGGCCCAATATAACCACATTGGGGCAAATAATCATGATCTCCCCTCTTGGCACATGTTCGTGCGTTCAGTGCCAGTACATATGCCATGCCGTGTGTCCACTCCAGATCCACATACGCCATGCGCCATATGCCCATGCCCCTGACCCGCATGCGCTCATGTAATCGCGAGGGTTGGCTCTGATACCATTTGTAACGCCCTAGGGTCCAAACCAGCTTAGACCTAACCCCATTCTGGATAGGTCATGCACACGTGGCAACCCGTTTGCATTTTCGTTCCCGCTTCACGTAAAACGGTTAACCGGATATTGTTACCACTGGAAGCCCTAGGCCTATATGTTAGTGATTCTCATGCTAAACTAGCAAAATGGGACTAACCCATACCCTCATGTGTGTGTGCACATATAGGTCCTCATGGGCCTAATTCGACATGGGCCGAGGTGTTACACATACAATTTAAATTTTTACACTTTTGGAGCGACACGTAACCAAGTCACCCAATGGTTCGACGACTTGACATTGTCGCCCAACGGTTGAACGATTACTCCACTGGTCGCCCAACTGTTGGGTGACAAATTCAAGTCGTCCAACCGTTGGACGACTAATCCGTCATTTTCTCTTTGACCTAACACCCTCACGGGCTTTCCTCATTTCTCTCGCAAGAAGAACAAGAGGAGTTTGAGAGAAGCGAAAAAAGAGGAGAAGCTCAGGGGAGAGAGGCCAAGACGAGGAGAATTAGAGGAGCTCGGGAGAAGGATAGGAGCTCGTGAGGTTTGAGAAGAAGACGAAGGAAGCTCGATAATAAGAAGAAAAAGTCTTCGTGTAAATGTAACAGCCTCATCCGTTCTTGTTCTAATTCAAATGTAGGCAACATGTAGGTATGTAATTGTTTAGCACGTAGTTAGTGAATGCATATTGACAAATGGTAATATATGCAGTGAGAAATCAGTCATGTCTGAACCCATAACATTGAAAGTATATTACGGTGTCGGTACCATTCGTGAAGGTCCATACGGTGTTGATCTGAGCAGTTTTTTCCAAGTCCGTATTGTACTCCCAGACGCAAAGAATGCTGAAATCGAAGATGTCTTAGACTGGCTCACACGCAGCTTCTCCTTGGATTCTGAGGTGTGTAGTGTCAACCTACATGGGTTTTGGAGTCGGTCTACCACAGACATTCGGTGTGAGTTGAGGAGACTGATGCGCATGCTTGCATGGACAGGCTTTGTGCAAGGCTGCCAGCAAACTTTCTATGTTGATGATCTCCTCGTTGTCCCTCTCGTGCTGCATCTGTTGGCGGATGTCATCGTTGAGGGGGCGTCTCGAGCGTGGTTGGCCATCATTGTAGTGGCACGCACATACACAACTAGGGTTCGCGCAGTACTATGTGAGATCGTACGAACTTCTTATATTGATGACCTCCTCGTTACCCCTCTTACGCTACATCTGTTGGCGGATGTCATCGTTCTGCTCATTGAGATCATCAATCCTTGCCTCCAACTCTTAGATTCATTCCCACAATGCATCGATGTACGTCACAATATGGCGTTTATGGGTAGTATCGATCCAGTGAAAAAGGTTGTATTTCGCCATCTGCTGGAAAGAAAGGTTAGCATGGAAACGCTCTTAGCACTAACAGAAGAAACTATTGGCTAATTATACCTCCAGAGTGTGGGCATCAGAAGAAATGACGTCCACCTTTGAATGGGGCGTCCAAGACCTGCACGACCGCGTCCTCCCTGTGTCTACATTTCGGCCATACCGGTCGAGCACACTTGCTTGGCATCAAGAGGTAGTTAAGGCTGAAGTCCTCCCACCTTTCCAGGGTAAGGTTTTGATTTGGTGACCCCGGTTGGACTGGCCCATCAGCATCTGCCATGGTATGGTACCGTACGATGGAGAAGGTAGTTCTTCCTGACATTGATAGTGTCGAGTCCTACTTTTGGAGCGTAGGGCATGCATTTCATAGCTTGCGGGGGGAGGCTTATAAAGCGGGTCATGTGTTAGCTCGTAGCTTTTCGTATTGACTACACTAAACGGTCCTACTTTCCGAAGTGAGTAGACCAAACGAGTAAGCTATGTGCAGTGAGTAGATCAAACGAGACATCTTTATGTAGTGACTATACTAGACAAACCAGGTTTTTGCAGTGATAAGACCAAATGGGACAGCTTTCAGCACTAACAAGACCAAAGGAAACAGCCTTGTACAGTGACAAGATCAAACAGGACAGCTTTCAGCACTGACAAGACCAAACGAGACAGCCTTTCACAGTGACAAGACCAAACGGGACAGCTTTCCGCACTGATAAGACCAAAGGAGACAGCCTTGCGTAGTGACAAGACCAAACGTGATATCTTTCAGCACTGATAAGACTAAAAGAGATAGCTTTACGCAGTGAGAAGACTAAACGAGCCAGCTTTGAGTACTGACAAGACTAGAGAAGGGAGCATTATGCAGTGACAAAAACAAATAGGTCAGCTTTTCACAGTGGCAAGACCAAAGGACACAGCTTTGCGCAGGGCACAAAAATAAATTATGGTTGAAAAACAGGACTCTGCAAAGCAGGACGTGACAACTCCATGCAATGTAAGACATGACAACACTCTGCCTCACCAGCTACTTTTCAGAAAGACAAAACAACACTTTGCCTCACAGGCTACTCATGTGAAATTAATCACACCATAACAATCATTTGGTTTATAAAAGGATGTGGAAGAGATCTATGAAGAACACTACACAACCAAATCCAACACTACACGAGAGCTTGCTTCAGCACGTCGAGATGGACAAGAAATAGAAGAAGCAATGGGACAAGATGATGAAGCAATAGGAAGAGACGCCCCCGTAGCAGCAACCCCATCCTGAACGTTCTAACCGAGCCTTCACCACAATACCCAGCCGAGGGGGAGATGCCGCCCCTTTGTAGGTACAGGGACCATATAAGTTCTTCAAGTCTAAGCAGCGGCTCAGTCTGGGCATGCATTACTGGGGTTGTGCGAACTACTCCTGTGACTATCTCAACCATAATTAGGACACGAGCAGCTATCAGTAGCTAGTAATGACCAATTACAATATCTTTCCCTACTATTTTTCTTTGAAAGTATGCACTAACAACCTCTTCCGTCTATCCGTAATCCCCGGAACCGTTATGTGGCTATCGCAAATGGATCGACCTAGAGATCCACCCACATGACCAGTGGACTCTTGACTACGAGGAATGGGATGTCAAAAGGGCCTGTGAGATCCAAGAGGAGGAGCGTCGCAACGACGAGCAAACCGAGCATATACATCGAGAGACGAAAGCTCATATTGAGGCGTGCACACGCAGGGAGCACAAAACTCGCGAGAGGGAACGTGAGAAAAAGAGGAAAATGGCGGCTAAGGCCAAAAAGGCTACCGAGGAGTTTAACACTGAGCTCGCAAGGAAGGAAAATTAGCCCCGGTCCATGCAGTAGATCGGTTGTTCCGAACTAGTCCCTCGAATGTCTAATTTATTTCCATTCAAAAAAGGTGCATATGTATCTAGGAGCACTTCGGTTTATTGCATCGTACATGATATTGTTTCTTATGCACATAACCAAACCCTGCGCGTCATATTATTCGTAACTTTATTATAAAGTCTATTGTAATTTGCAACATCAAATCTTGTCATCTTTTCGCATTCAATTCTTCGCATAGCAACGCATCCAACAACATGAAAAAATGATTTCTGCAAGTACGCACGAAATGTCTACGTATCTTTCATCAACGGTATTGTCTAGCATATGAAAAAATAAATTATCTATTGCATCACAATAGCACTTACCTTTGTACTTACAAATCGTTGCTACCTTAATCGTCCTCACAAAATTTTTCATAAAATTTATCTCCTACAACAGTATACAACGATCGCAGAACATTATTGCGAGTCTAACAGATTTCGTACCATTCACAATTTACGAAAATCACAAACAGATCAACCAACGCTATATGCCCTTTTTTAAAAAAAATACTTACAAACAAAACTTGCTAAATGTTACCTACCTACAACAATTGTCATTTACCCTCTCCTACAATTATTTTCATCGGATTAATAAATAATTACGTATTTTTTAACAATTGTCTAACAGTTGAGCAACTAAAGGATTATTTCCCAACCTTGGGCAACATGTGCCAAAGTCGCTCTATGGTCGGACGACATGGTAAAGTCGCTACATCGTTGGGCGACTTTGACCTCATGTCATTTAACGGTTGGGCGACTAATCCAAATTATCCAATCGTTGAGCAACAAGCAGGGTCGACATGTGAGGTACACCCCCATTGAAGTTTTCTCACCAGCTGCTCCATGTGTACATTGCGTAGTCCCCTCAACAATTGTGAAGTTATTCCAGTGGGCAGCATTGGTCGCTTTACATTGTGGATAGACTGGACTGGTGCAAGGACATTGCTAGTTTTGGATAACCATGGACCATTTACCACAGTTCATCATAGACATCCCTGGATCTCTAAAACATGAGACTAAGTACAACGTATACAGCTTGCACCGATGCAAGAGTATTACTGCTATCCGCACCTAGACATAACATCAGCAAACCACATCTTATGAAAAAGAAAATGCATGCAATCATATATGTCATGTAAGACAATACTGTGAAAGTGTGAATTATTTTAGGTTCACGTTAATGTAACACAGTGTCAATTCGTGGCAGAAAACTATTCCACAGTTTTGTTCCCTGTTTTCTTGAGGGAAGAACTGGCGCCAATAGCACAGGCAAATGACAATAGCTACGCCCATCCTATACGGTGCAAGTTCTGCGTGGAGCTTTAACTACTGACTGCCTTGGTTGAGCTGGATTTTTGTGATGCTATCTCTTGAATCAATTGTAGCTGAACATATTACATATCGCTGCGTAGATCAGATAACATGGGCATTGGGCTCCCAGCCAAGAATGATTTGATGAGAGTAAGAGCCTGTTTGGGCCGATGGAGAGGAACCTCATGACCCGCGCCCCTCACGGTCACAAAGGTGAGGCCCTTGTACCCTTGACTCCAGCCACCAACCTGTTTAACCACAGAAGAATTCAGAATCTAGGAATGGAATGGAGGATGGATGCCCCAAAGAATAAAATATACTGGAGCAAGTAACAAAAAAAAAGGATGATACAAATTTTTGCGTTATAAAGGCCCATGGAATACAACATATCCCAATTGAAAAGAAAACATTATGAGTAGCATGGTCCATGTATTTATGAGCTATGGTCACAGTGAAAGCTTAGAAACAACAACAAATGCCTATGCAACAGCGCATGGGTATCACATATGAATGGTGAGACTTCTATCCTAGGACTAGAAGAAAGAGTTCTGCCAGTGATTCCCTGACATTAACTCCCAGAAAAATTCAACTTGCAGTAATAGGTGACTAGACCATCAGCCCATTAGGACAGATGTGCGGATGTGCCACATAGCCACATACCCCCGGCCAAAATATGAATGGTCTGGGAGTGACTGGGACCGAGCAAATTATGCACAAAACGAACCAGAAAGCTTCAGGCTATTGAACAATATTCATGGGTCTTTTCGTCAAGAAGCCCCTACCTCGCCATCATCATCATACCAAGCATGCCAAGGAGTTACTGTTGGAAGCTTGAGAGCATCAATACTGTATCTAGTTGATGTTACTGGAATCACTGCATCTGTATCTCCGCTGGACAAAGTAAAGAAAAGATCAAAACAAAAGAAAAGAAAATGTATGTTTATCTATCATCTACACAGGACATTGTTGCATGAGGTTTAAATTTTAAAATACAGAGGGGGAAACTGGTTCTTTGAAAATAGTGTCTCCCTTGGTTGAAGAATAACACATACAAAAAAAGTTGCAGAATAACACAGACAGAAAAGCACACAACCCTGTAGTGTTCAGCACCTTATGGTAGGTCACAATCACACAACCATGTTAACTGGGCAAAGAAGCTGACAAAAAATAATTAACATAGAACTTAGGTTGTACTAGGTATAATGTCATGACAGGTTTACACCGACTTTTCTGCAGTCACAGTATGTTAACAGTGTTTTGGAAAACGAAACCAGCTGGAACCTTAAACTCTGGTGCAGAGAATAATTTAGTATTACAGCTATCTTCAAGTGCCTGAGTGGGCTAGCACTTATAAGTTTACAGAGTCAGGAATCACCTGAACACCCATATACGAAGCCCATATTGTATAAGCTCACGATAGATATGCAGCACAGATCTTTCGCAGTCCCTCCAGTGAGTATTAACAACACCACTGCAAAGAATGTCACCAACACGTTAAAAGAGTAGACAAGGAAAAGAAACATGTTTGCTGATCAGCTTATCAGAATTATGTGTCATTGATGTTCATGTTTCCTAGTTTCAGTTGCTACGGAACAACCTCTAAAAATGAAATATCCAAACTTGATAACACATCAAGACAATGAAAGTACAAAGCATAAACATAAGAATATAATTTCAAAAAAAGTAATCCCAATTTCTTAGGATAGCAATGCGGCGAACAACCATACGACATGAGGTGGGGAATCAAATTTAATTCCTGATAATATAAGCAATATTACTACAACTGTGAAAAGACAAGAACCTTCCCAGCAATTTATGATGGAAATGTGGTGTTAACAATCCTACGTCATAAGGATGCAAAACTAGGATGCTGAATTGCTGATTAATTCATAATCATGATTCAAGAGCAACACAGTAATGATAATATCAATTCAATGTATAAAAATCTAATCATAACGTTACCTGCAGGTCTGCCATTTAGATTTGCCAATGACCGGACTAACATGAAGTGCCTTTTGCACCTCAGCCAAGTTGAAGTATACAGTTGAATGCTTTTCAGTGCATGGATCATACTGCTCTCCCATTTTTCCAACAGACTATAAAAAAAACACCATGATTACGAATCAGATGAACAGAAAAACATGCGAGAATTCATGAAGCATAAGAGTCACAATATTATGAATGAACCGATGAGTGTCCATTTGCACATGATACAAATTTATATGGACAGTTTAGATCAAGAATTTTTTCCCTCCTTGGTTTATACAAGTCAGTTTTTGTGCCAAAGTGTTTGGATTTTGGAACTCTTTTATGATTTTCTTAAAAAAATAAAGAAAAATATGGTACCCAAACCTACACTTTTGTTTTTTTTAAATTTTTTTGGAGAAAACGGTAGGGTCCTATGATTCCCCTAGAGTCGTTTAGCACCACCTCAGATACAAAGTTATTAACACATGCATGCATGGTTGAGTCAATTATATAAAATTTAAAAATATCAGGTAAAATGTTACATTGAAATTCTCTTGCATGACTTGAGTTGCAGGAGCTTGAAAACTTACATGTAGCCTCTTCATCACTCTGTTCCTTGAGGAGGCAAAAGACGCATGACAAGTAGGTGTGAAGATACTATATAAATCAATTTTCCCAGCTTCAGTGCTAGCAATGTCAAGAATCTTATCACACTGTGGAGATGTATGCACAAAGGACTCAAAGTCACAGAAAATGTTCAGTAGCCTGTATGTTTGATCAGAAATCAAGCCGGTGGTCCACATGAATTGAAATATTCCATAGTGGTCATGGAAATCATCAATCAGTGCATTTCCTACCTGTAAGAAATGACATTAGACATAGAAAGAAAAGAGACGAGTAAATATTATGGTTCCTAGACACCATCAACTAATGTATCATCATTCAAAACACATAATCTATGTACATACAAACTTTAGGTATACGTGTCACGAGTGGGCTATCTGATTTTTGTCCCTATATATTTTATAACTCAACCAATGAAAAGATACAATAATATGAAAGAATTAATCAAGTCAAACGACAAGCTACCAATTTATCTCCCCTCATTTACAAGGAGATTATAAGGAAAATAGAGCAATTAGCATACCATCATACAAATGGACGTGACATACAACGGCCAGTCAGATAGCCCACCAAACATATGTGCCAGATGTATTGCATTTAATTTGTAGATTGCAAATAAGCTCAAATTTTGTATCAGAAAGACAGAGAACTTAAGGGACAACAACATTGCAAATGAAATTACTTCTATGAAAATATTAAAATGAGGGCAGCTATCTAATTTGATCCTTAATGAAAACATGTCTTGCTAGTTTTGTCATAAACAATCAAAATACACAATGAAATTATAGAATTAAAATGCAGAAGTACCAAAGCCATACCATATAGCCCTTTAGATTGATTGATTTGTCTCCAGTGGCCTCATGGTACCTCTTTATGGCTTGAGCCAACTGAGGAACATAGTGACCTAACCAAATCAGAGTTATATTTGAGTTTTAGAAAGTTTCTAAAGAAAGCAAGAAACAGTAGACTGTATAGAAGAAACAAAAACTTGTAGAAGATTCTACGGACCAGCATAACTCTCTCCAGTCAAATAAAATTCCTGCCCCTTGTACTGAGGAAATCGTTCAAGCCACTTTGTTAAGAACACAAAAGAATCCTTGGCTGCAACACATTGAGAATACCAGTGAGGAAACTCTAATAGCATTACTCTTGGAGAACATGAATTTCATGTAAATCATATGATAGGCAGAGTGAAAGGAGTTGCAGTACCAGTCCTCTCATCCCCATTGCTTAAAACATCATCAGAGGTGTTGGAATATGAATAACCAACACCAACCGGTGAATCAAGGAACAAGATATTTGCTACTGCAAATTTAAAAAAAATGTTAAAAAGCTTGTCTTCCAAGTATCAAGCTGGAGTGCAATAACTATAAGAACTAAGAAATTTAGCAAAAGAAAACAAGTACTAACATTAAACAAGAAAGGTTTGTGAGACTGAAAACTAAATCTACAATACAATATGTGTATAAGTAACAATCCAAGGAATTTAATTCATCAAATAGAAATAATACTAAAAGGCAGGCAGTTGATTAGTTTAAGAACTTCTGGTGAAATATTTCGTAAGATTGTTTCCTTTGTTTCCAATAGGAAAGGAAGAGCGGAACATTTGTCTGTTATGAGGGAAAAAAGGCTTAGCAATTTACTTATAACATCTGTCATCCGAGGAGACCAGAAACATAAGGTTGCAAAAAGAAGGTAGCAGCTGTTAAGGGTATTTAGGTCTTTTCCCATGTGTGTCTAGGGTTTGTCCTTGTACTATATATGCCATATGGGCCTCTTTGCAATATATTGACTGTTCACATTTACATGGTGTCAGAGCAGGTTTTCAAACCTAGCTCCTCCACCACCGGCCTCCACCGCTGCTGCCCCCGAGAGGTGCTAATCCCGGGGGCGGCCTCCGCTCGCCGCCGGATCCGGCCTCCTCTGCGCTGGATCCGCCCGTCCCCACCAGATCCGGCCGCCTTCGCGCCAGGACGCTGCCTCGCCCCGCCCGGATCTGGCCGCGCCGTCGCCCGGCCACCGCGCCCACGCCGCGCTGGGCCGCCCGGCGGCCCACTCCTTCCACCGCTCGCCGCCTCCCGGGTCCGCCTGCGCCTGTCACCGACTCCACCGTCCCCGCCTCCCGCGATCCCCACTGGCCGCCGGCCCTCGAACGCGCCGATCCGGCCGTCTCCGCGCCGCCGCCGCTCGGATCCGCCCGCCTGCTACGCCGTCGCCGCTCGGATCTGGCCTCGCCCCGCCTAGATCCGGCCGCCTTTGCGCCGCTCGGCCCGGATCCGGCTCTCCCCCGCCCATCCGGTGGCCGCGCTCGCCCTGCTTCGACCGCGCCGCCGCCTCCCGGTCTCCGCGCCCGCGTTGGCCTCTGCTTCCGGCTCCCCTTCGTCGCCTCGCCGCCCCGGATCTGGTCCACTCCGCCCACTTCCGGCCGCCTCCGCCGCCGCCAGGATCCGGCCGCCGGATCCCGCCGCTCCTGTGGCCGCCGCCGCCAGATCTCGCCGTCGCCTAGCCGGGGAGCCGGCTCCCCGCTGCTCCTCTTTCTCTCTGAGTGAGGGAGGAGGAGAGATGGGGGGTATATGCTGGAGGGATTGAGAGTGAGGGAGGGGATGTGAAGAGAGGAGAGATGGCAATGCCTTTTGATGGTGGATTGGGTGAAATCTGTCGTCGTTGAGTCCTTCTATTTTAGAGTCTTCCGTTGCGTCTATCCAAATCCATAGCTTCTCCTTTGTATCGTCAAAGTTGTGCGAGTCCACAAAAATTTCTGTCAGTCAGCCGACTTCTTTGCTAGCCACAGTTTATCCTCTCGGATGAGTATGGTCTTCTCCTTCCTTTGCATAGCCGCAGCCGTTGGTCTTCTCTTTAAGCAACTACAGATCGTAGAAGTCTTCATGATGCCGCCGCTCTTTTCTTTGAGCCGCCGCCCCGAGTTTCTAAAGCCGCCGCACTTCTTTTTGCACCGCGCCTCCGTTGCGTGTCTTGTGCATTGCGCCGCCGCCCTCTCGGGCTTCGATCTGTGCCGCTATGCTTCTATCTCCCTTTTCGGCTTGATTCAACACAATTGTTCAAGGGCCGCACGCAACGACATATTCAAGACATGGATTTTGGATTTTCTCTATTTTAGTGTCAATCCTTCCAAATGCAATGCTATTGCATATGCCTTGCATTTGAGGGGGGTGTTAAGGGTATTTAGGTCTTTTCCCATGTGTGTCTAGGGTTTGTGTCCTTGTACTATATATGCCCTATGGGCCTCTTTGCAATATATTGACTGTTCACATTTACAGCAGCATATAAAAAATAAATACATAAACGAAAGTGGTGGTATTCCTCATGAATCGAATTTTCTTCTGTTGAATGCTACCTTGGTTCCAAGAGTACGGATTCATGTGTACACCCTTTCCATCTGCATTAACATGGAAAGGTCCAACTTCTTCCGCAAGTCCAAAAGCAATTGATGAGCAACCAGGCCCTGGAAAATGAAATGAAGTAAATTCACCATTATAATCTCAACCCATTCACAGTATTGTAACCAAATGAAATTCGGTGAATAAAGGAGAAGTTAATACCCAAGATAAATTTATCAATACCCAACAGAAATATTTCAGAAATTCATTACCAAGGACTTGCCTCACAAAGAAAGATTAGGTACAGCTGAAGTTAGCTAACTAACATAAATTATGATCTAGCTACTCTCTAAAGCAATACCACAAACAGTTTTGCAGGTGCCAGATACAAAACCCTTGATCACAGATAAACCTTTGTGACAAGAATTTCGTACTTTTTTTTAGAAAGAAAAATTCATACTTCGACACTGCCATTCTCCTGAAACAACCAATCTTGCCACCAGGAAACTGTAGTCTTTAGATCATCCCAGTTCCCAAAACAACGCATGCATTCTTTTTGGTTGCGGCTTTTGGCTTTTGGCTGAAATTTTTGAATTTTGGCTGTTTACGGTACAGATTACGGAGAGATCGATACTCACTTGCGATTTTGGCTGGTACAGATGTTGGGCTTGTAATGCGTACTACAATTAACTTGTAGACCCCGTCTTGAGAAAATACTCCGTTTAAAAGTTAGGTACTATAGCGGCTGCGAAAAGGCATCCGGCTTGTCGCCTGCCGCTTTGGCCGAAACAAAGTCGTATAGATCACGATGGTTGATCGAAACAATTAAGATCTAAGGCCAGATCACGCAAAGCGCGGCGGGTACCTCCATTGAGCCAGAGCACGAGGGGCTTGGAGGCCGGGTCATGCGCGGCCTCGAAGAACCAGTAGAAGAGCGCGGCGCCGCGCTCCTCGCTGACGGTGACGTACCCCGCGTAGTGCGCGAAGCTCGTGTTGAAGGCCTGCCCCGGCACCCGCGGCACCCGGTCCCTCTCCTGCTCCCCCTGCCACGGCGCCGCCCCGGAGGCCGAGGCGGCGGCGAGGACGAGGAGCAACAGGGCGAGGGAACGGGAGGCGCTCGGCATTGCGGATTTGCGGCGACCCCGAAGCGGAGACCGCAGCGAGCAGCAGTATCCTCGCGCCGACGATCGCACGGCACGGCACGGCACGGCACGGGAGGTTGAGGAGTAGTAGTTTGATGTTGGCTTAGGATTAGCCCAGTGGTTAAGACTTGGGAGTGGCGACTGGTGCGAGATGTACGGTTGCGTTCGCGTGCGGTTGCTCTGCTGCTGCAGTTTGCGCCGTAGCAACGAAGCGAAGGAATCTAAGAATACGGCATACGGGTATTTCTGTTAGAAAAGTACGTAGACAAGTCGAGTACACCATATATATACTCGGCCGGCCGACCAAACATTTGGACTCCGGAATTCGAAACCCAATAATAATACCCTAAATTCGCTGTACGTTATATTTTTAAATTCTAAATGTTAGATAGTACATAGAGAAAATAATTAAATATAATATTAATTATTATAGTTAAATTTAATATATTATCTACTACAATCTATACATAGATTATAAATTAAAAAATATAAGCTAATTCTTGTGGCAAATGGAAGTCGACGTTTAAACCCAGCTTTTTTTTTGGTCGCATTGTTTCGAGCGCACGCAACGCGAACGCGAGCAGAACGCACCACTCTCCTGCCGCTGCCGGCCACCCACTGACCCACCGCCACCACAACCACCGCTGAAACAGCGCGCGTCGGCGGCTCCGGCGAGCCCAGGCGCCCGCTCCTCGCCTGGACCTGCTCCTGCCTCCGCCCGTCTAACGTCCTCTCCGGGCTCTCCCCCTCCCACCTCTCGCAGTGAGTAAATTGAATTCCCCATCCATTTGTCGCCCGATCCTCTCTCCAAAACTTTTTTTTTGGGTGCTGGTTGTTGCTGAGGCCGATTTAGCAGCGGCTTCACTGGAATGCGCATGATGCTTCTACGAGTAGGCCCGTAGTTTGATGCTTTTAGCGCGGCGTGTGTGACTTGGTGCTGTTTGTTGCGAGATGTGGGGAGCTGGGGGCGATCTGCGCCGGAATTTCTGCGATTTGCTCTAGGGGTGGGTTTGTGTCGGATATTCTGGGGATTAGTCGGGAATGCCAGATGTTGTAGGGGTAGTCCAACCCAGGGCCTTGCAACTGTCGAATAGTATAGAGAAACATATCAATGTACACTTATCTTTTTGTAATGGTTTTATTCAATCATATACCCTCCCCTTAGATGGAAATCCAGGATTTACCCTCCTGGCCCACGCGTCAGTGACTTATGATGACCCCACATGTCATTGAGGTGGGAGGGTAAATCCTGAATTTCCCAACTAAGGGGGTATATGATCCAATCCCCTTTTGTAATTATCAAAGGGGTAGTACGGTAAATTCCTATCCTACTCGATTTATGTATATAAACCCCAAAAGGAATATGAGAAAAGGGGATTCATTCATTTTACACACCAACTCTCTCTCTCCTGTCTCTAGCTCTACCTCCTCCCATGGAGAAAGGGTTACTCTGTACTCCCTGTTATAGCAAGGGTACAACAGTTAGCACCGTTCGTGGGAATGCGCGCAAGAAGCTGCGTAAAGGAAGGCGCTAGAGAGTACTACCATCGGAGCGCTCGTGTCGCGAGTACCCCAGATCGCCCAGCTTCTGCTAGTTTTCAAAAAAAAAGAGTGATGCTGCCGGCAACGGTCTACCGTGCTAGATGCCATCAGCAGCTTCCCCATCGCGCCAGCACAGGTGAGGCGGCGCTTCTCATCGTCGCCATCACAGCACCAGGGAGTCGACCACTGTGCACGATGTACATCGGTTTCGACTGTCAGATGACTATTTCGTGATCACGACTTCGCACAACCCTTCCGACCCCCCTCGTGGTCGTAGACGTTTGTTCTACCATCCCGTGGTCGTAGACAATTAAGGCTTCGTCTACGACCGCGTCGTGGCCAGCTCTTCGCCGATAGCTACGACATCCTTGTGGTCGAGGCTTCATCAACTCAATCCAAAGCGTGGGGACGGAGCGCACGCACTTTGAAGCCTTCGCTCCGCTGCCGACTTCGTCAACACCTATCGCACCTTTGGTGATGTCATCCGACCCCTCGGGATCGGAACCTTCGCCGACACTCGTCCGACCACCTCGTGGTTGTGACTTCATCGGCCCTCGATCAACTCCTCGTGGTCGTGTCCTCATCGACGCTTGCCTCCACTGGACTCCGCTCGTCCTCCGCCAAACTCAGCTCGGCCTCCGCCGGACTGCGCCTAGTCTTCGACGGACTTCGCACGATCTCCGCCGGACTCCACTCGGTCTTCGACGGACTTTGCACGATCCCCGCCAAACTTCGCACGGATGTCTCCTCCGCCAGACCTCATGTGGCCTCCGCCGAACCTCGCGTTGCCTCCGCCAGCCTTCGCGCCCTCCGGCGTCTGTTGGTCTTGGCTTCGCACCTCTACGGATGTCGCCTTCGCCAGTTCGCTCGGTCTTCGCAGGACTTAGCACGGTCTATGCCGAGCTCCGCCCGGATGTTGTCTCTGACGAACTTCGCACGACCTCTGCAAGGCTTCGCACGGTCTTCGCCAAGGAATTCGCACGATCTCTACCGAGCTCCGCGCGGATGTCGTCTCGACGAACTTCGCGCGGTCTCCACCGAGGACTTCGCACGGTCTTCGCCAAGCTCAGCGCAGATGTCATCTCCGACGGACTTCGTGCGGTCTCCGTCGAGGACTTCTCACGGTCTCCGCCGAGCTCTACGCATATGTCGTCTCCGAAGGACTTCGTACGACCTCCGCAGGACTTCACGCATACGAGCTTCGAAGGACTCATTTTACATACGAGCTCTCTCTCTCTCCTATCTCTAGCTCTACCTCCTCGCATGGAGAAAAGGGTACTCTGTACTCCCTGTTGTAGCAAGGCTTATATGGTTGTATTCAAGGATTTTGGTACAGTGTTGGCCGCAGTTTGATTAAGCTGGATAGATGGATTTGGTATTTGCCGTCTTGGTGGGTTTATTGGTAGCTGCATTTTTTATTTCAGCGTGTGTTCGTTTTGATTGCGGGGCAACGTAAAGTTAGTGAAGCGGTGCAGGAGCTTCAATGGACTCACGACATCCGAGGTGCTCTCAGTGTCGCTGCTCTCGCTCAGTTCATAGGAATCGTGGACCTGCTGGAGGAAGTGCAGCTAATGTCGGGAGTCCCAGACAAGCATCAATGGAGATTCTCAGCTTCTGGACGGTATTCGTCGAAATCAGCTTATGAGACTTTCTTCATTGGAGCGGTTCTTTTTGAACTATGGGAGCTCATCTGGAAGAGCTGGGCACCTAAGAAATGCCAGTTCTTTATCTGGTTAGCGGTTCACAAACGTTGCTGGACGGCGGACAGACTAGCGAGAAGAGGACTACCTCACCCAAGCTGCTGTGTGCTCTGCGATCAAGTCGAGGAGGACATCCAGCACATCCTCATCGGCTGTGTTTTCGCTAGGCAAGTGTGGTTTCAATTGCTCAGTAAAGTGGGACTCTCAGTCCTAGCCCCTCAAGTTGCGGACACTTCATTTGAGGATTGGTGGATCAAGATAGACAAGCTGGTTCCTACAATCTTCAGAAAGGGAATCAATTCTCTGATTATTTTGGGTGCATGGATGATCTGGAAGCAGCGAAACGATTGTGTTTTCAACGGGGCGACGCCAAACGTGCAGAGGATCCTAACACACATTGAAGAGGAAGCACATCTGTGGTGTTTAGCTGGAGCAAGGGAGCTTGCACGGCTCCCTGTAGCAAACGGTTAAGCTTGCCGCCGTTGTTAGTAGTTGGTCGTGTGTTTTTTTCTGACAGGCGCGAATGTAACTGAAAGTTAAGGGGTGTGTTTGGTGTGCGTGTTGTGATTTGTATTCTCTTCTTCTTAATGAAATGATATGCAGCTCTCCTGCGTATTCGAGAAAAAAAAAATTGCGGAGATAGGGTTTTGGGGGTTCTCCACTTCTCCGAGTGGTATTCACTTGGGTTGTGTCCATTTTGAGGATGGTGGATTGGATTGTAGGCAGGTGACAGATGCCACAGATTGCTCGAACTTGTGAAGATAAATATCTAAATTCTATTGACATCTGCTTCTCTCTGCTTAGTGGAAGTAACTGATGCTGTTTTACAGCTTTACTGATAGTGTGTATGTGTATCTTGTGATTTTTTTCCCCTTTCAAATGAGTTGTTTTATTGATAATCCCTGACTTCTGCTGAAGTCAGGAACAGTTCAAAATACATGTAAGCGATTACACAAACACTAGTACAGAACCGAGCTAATTGAATTTCAAAATACATGTAAGTGATTACACAAACTCTAGTACAGAACCAAGCTAATTGAATTTTAGATCCAGGTCAACACAAATACAACTACACCCTACGACATCTGAAAACAAAAGACACACGCGCAGCATAAAAAACATTCCTTTCGTCGCTTGCCTTCTCCTTTGTTTCACTATTCAAATTGGTTGTTCATACAGGGAAGCATTTCATTTAGCATAACCGAGATACCTGCAGCAAGAAAAGCGAAGATGCAGAAACATGGGTTCCCCCTGGGAGGCTTGGATCCAAGACTTGCAATTTTGCACTCTCTCCATATTCCAAGAAACATGGGTCATGTATCTTGTGATTGCGCTTTGGATTTCCTGGCAACTTCATCCAACCTGCAAAATAAGGTTTTGTAGGTTCCCCGCATTTTGATGATTGCCTTCAGTAATGACTTTTGAACAACACAACAGTGCCTAACTTCGTACAAAATAATTGAGAAAAGTTTGTCAAATATCTTCTGGCCTTTTGTTAAGAAAACATGGTTTTTTACTGTGTCATACTTGTGAAATTGTGATGCTTCTGATTTACAATTTTACTTGCACTTGTCTGGTTATTAACTATTAAGTAAATGTGGGTTAGCTGGGGCTTAAATCAGTGATCCAATGTTTTGTTATAATTAGCAAACAAATTTGCATGGGTGAGTTTTTAGGCTTGTTCTGTTTCTTTTGCTTGAGTTATCTGCACGACTCCATAGGTTTGGCTGAAAGGTACGAGCAACTCGTGGAAGAGGGAAGGCCGCTAGAGGTATATACATGTCTAATTTAAATATCTCAACGATCTTTTTGGAATATAAGATGTGCGCCTTTTCTAGTTGACATTGCAAGCGGGGTTCCAAATGGCTGATGTTTCTGAGATAGTATTTCCTGATTGTGATCAAATAAAATATTAAAAATTACCCTAGATTTTCTTGAAAAAGTTGAGAGCAACTCCAACACTTAGGCAAACATCACTTGGCAAATCTCTAGTTTTGCCAAGTCTAAAACCCAAATGCCAAGTGAAAAAATAGCCTTTCTCCAACAGTTTAGCAAAATGGGCTTGGCAAATTAAAATATTGTGGCCCACATGTCTCAATTTTTTGCCCTGCTGGCCGGGCGTTGAACCGTCGCGCAGTCGGTTTTTTCCGCGCGTGTGGCGTCGTCGCGTCGTACTCCAGCGCGTGGGCGTCGGTCCTCCTTCCGTGGCTCTCTTCCGGATCGCCGCCGCCGCTTCAGATGCTGTCGCCGCCCAGCCCCGCCGCCCATAAACTGATGAAAAAGGGAGGATGGAAGGATTACCTACACCAGCCGCCGTCGATCCAGGCCCTGACTCGCGCCACCAGCCGCCGTCGTCGGTCCGTCTCCTGCAGCGGCGGCGCGACTACGAGGGCGAGAGAAACTTCGCTTCCTCGGCGGCGCGACCGGCCGAGGTTAAATATGACGCCCGACCTGGCTCTTCGCGCGCGCGGGAGGAGCAGCCGAGTCACCCGAAATCGCCGATGCCAAGCGCGGAGACGCGCGCACATATGCGCCTGGAAGCCCACCTTTTGCCAAGCTTGCTAATTTGCCAAGTGGTTTTGCCAAGTTGTTGGAGGAGCTTTTTTGTGGTTTTGCCAAAAATTAGGATTTGCCAAGTGGTTTTAGGGTAGTGTTGGAGTCGCCCTGAAAATTGGTCAGTTCTCAGCAGTTAATGGAAGATACACAACATCTGCGCTGTCACGCCGTGATCTCAAATTATATGGATGCCTTGCAGGGGGGCGTGAACTAGAAGCAGTGGGCGGAGCCGTGCTGGAAGTCGCCGATCAAACCAGAGAAGGAAGCGGAGGCTTCCTGGGAAGAGAAAGGCAGCCGGACCCGTAGCTAGGGTTTGCGGCGGCCGTGAGATAGATGGAGGCTGAACTGGGAGGAACCAGCCGAACCAGGAAGAGAGGAAGATAGTAGATTGAGGTAATATTCTTCATACCTTTATTGCATCATCTCATCCCCTTTATATACAGAGGAGAGTCCAAACTCTGCACGGCTAAGCCGGATTACAATCCTAATACAACCCTGACTCTTTAACCGATTCTTACCCAAACTACCAATGAGAATACGAATACAAAGCAAACCTATTAGGAAGAGGCTGCAGTCCCTGCCGCCTCTGCTGGAGGAAGACGTGCGCCAGAGCTTCTCCTGGCGTATGTTCTCCCAAATCTGCCTGGCCTGACATGCGCACTGATCCCATCCAAGATCTGGAGCCCTGCTTGCAAGCTTTAAAATTAAAACTTATATATTATGTAAGTAGGTTGCCCATGTAACATTGGCTAAAATTAAAATACCCTTCCAGCTGACCAGAAAAGATGTATCAATAAGCTGTAAGTTATAACAAGACACTGTCTAATAGTTTGTTTTATTTACGTTATTTCCTGTCTGAATATGGTTGCTTTTAGTGCTTCTTATGGTGTGAACCAACCAATTCACGTACTTAGTTTGGTGTATAAACAATAAGGCTGACCTCCAGCTATCCAACAAACCACGGAGACAGATGATACTTTTCTAGCATGCAGCCAAGCTCTGGATGGTTGTGCCAATGTTCATGGTGCTTGGTGTGTTAGCCGGCTTGACTTTTTCTGTACATAGGGAACCGCTGCCTCATTTACTGTTTATACAAATAAATAAGTTTGCAATAGGAAATATCACAGTAGTATTGATTCAATTAGGCAAACTTAGCTGTGCTCAATTTCTGATCCTTCCCTCAAGCCCTTCACAGAACCTAAGTTATTCAATATCCTGTGCATTCACTTTTTAGTCCTGCCCATTTTTTCCATACTAGAACATTGGGCGCGCTTCGCGCGCCTTGTCATGACTTCAATTGCAGAAATTATTTCACAATTCAATGTAAACACTTCAAGCAGATGATAGATAGAGGCTATCACAGAAATTAATCAATGTTCATATATCATCTCAAAACTCATTAACCCAAAGAAAAATCTTATATCATCATCTATCTTATGGTTCAGTACCGTGTCCTGAACCTTACCTTGAGCACATTTGCACCACCACTGCAAAGAGGAATGGACTGTCAACTAATTCCTATGATACTTCTACCTCTTATTGATTTATTAAACCATGACCACAGTTCACTGAGATCGGCATCCACATTGAACACGGTGACATCGGCTCACGAAGACCTGCTTGAAAGATCTAGAATCATGAACACAGCAATATAGCCCATATCACAGAACTCAAACGATAGAACCAAGCAACAACAGATGATATAGCAATGACAAATTTGTCTCTAAAAAAATCAAAAGGCATCCTTTTTCACAACTTTAGTCCAATCTGCAATGAAGAGAGGAATATCTTACCATGCATCCCTTGGTATGACAGATACATTGATTGTTATGCCTCATATCATATGGATACTATATTATGTAAAATTTTTTACAATCCCTTTTGATCCAAGGATATTATTAGTTCTAGCCTAGCGATCATTAGTAACACAGGGAAACCATCTACATGCAACCAAATAAGCATGATTGGCACGAAAGTATGTCACACAGACAGGATAAAACATTCATACAACTCAAACTACAGTGAAGCGTGAGTGCAGCACGACGTCGCTTTTGCTATAGCAAATGAACTATGAAGCCTAAAAATCTTTGGCATGCATGTCTACTATATAGAAAAGTAGCTTCTGTTACAAATTTACTACTAATTATAAGCAGCACCATTTATTTAAGAGCACCATTCATCTAAAAATGTAAAGGAAAAATACAGTCACTTGCCTGTACTATAAAGCCTAGCATTGCCCAAAATTCAGCCACGATGGCCAATGATATGTTTCTACAAATGATTCTAGGCAAGCAAAAAAGGAACAATGAATATCACACAATTAGTAAAGTATAGAATTGGTGGAAACTTAATTCTTACCTCCAGGTTCCAAGCTTCATCTCATTCCCCTATTCTTGAGGACATGCTCATCCAGGCCCAGAACAACCCCAACTAAACTGCAAAATAAAATGGGCATACCAGTGAGGAAGGGGAAGCAAAAGATTGATTTTTGGGTCAAGGAAGGACTTCACAGTGTTCCATAACAGCCGAAAACCCGGACCGGCATTGACAATAAACATTTGATACAGAGTCTGGAGACATGAAGCAAAAAAAAGGGGAATATTTAACCCAATAAATCTAAACAACAAAATATACAGACACAGCACTATGTTTATCACAAGAGTGGATTAGAGATGGAAGTCCAGACCTCTGGGTAGTTATCACTGTCAATTTTCTGCAATCGCAAAATTAATTCACGTGCAGTTTTGCTGAAATTTTTCAAGCCCTGCAAAGCATATATCAAATTAGCACTCACTAATTGCCAAGGTCCTGAGTTGTGACTAAAGGAACACATTATGGAGATTAAATATTCAACAACATACCACACCCTGAACATCCAGAATTGTTGTGCTCGAATCAATGTGCCTTTTTGCAGCTCAAATTCCTTGATCAGGAAGCTCCTCTCAAATTCCTTCACATGGTATCTTACATATCGGTCCATTGTTGTTACATGCATGAGCTTGTTAGGGTCAACCTTTCCAAGCCTTTCGATATAAACAGGCCTCCCCTCTTTGTCAACACCATGATAACCATGAGGATAATATTGCAGAACAGAATCCAACTCGTTGTAATCGAAATCCTACAGAAAAATGTAGTTCTAGGTGTTATTTATAGCCAAACAAAATCTAAACTGTCTCAAAGAATTAATCGCAGCTAACTAACCTCAACAATTGTATCAGTACCATACTCCTTCCTCCATTGAAGCATATCAGTCCACATTTGGTTTGCTTTCTCAATGTCAAATTTCCTTGCTTTTAGAAATCTATACAAAACCTATGTAAGTTAGGTTATAACATCACGCTTGCAGGATGCAACGGTTGACAGAAGATTGTGAGCTTTTTGGGTCAGTGTGCTACCTCATGAACGTCTTGATGGTAGGATTGCCCATCTCGAACTTGAGGAGCTTGAGAATGTCGTTCTCCATCTTGACAACCTCCTGGCAGGTGTAGGTGTTGTCGGTGATGTAGCAGAAGTCCTCCACGTGAGGAGGGCTGATCTCCTCGTACTTCCTGCGAACACCCAAACTAACCCGATCAAAAACCTCCCCCAATTCTCCAACCATCGGTGAAGACAATTCCCAAAACAGCAGCATAGCGAGCGGTGGGAGATGGCGGCGCTTACGCAGCGGTGAGCATGGCGGCGACGCCGAGGAGCTGCAGCTTGTTGCGTCCGAGCGGGTTGGCGGAGAGGAAGCGGTCAAGGTAGGAGACAGTGAGGTAGAGCGTGTCGGCGAGGAGCTTGTACTCCTCGGCGACCTCGACGAGCCAGTCGACGAGGATGGCCCGCATGTTGGCCGTCACGTCCAACTGCACCGCCTCGATGTAGTCCGCCGGCCGCCGCCGCGCCTCCACCTACACCCCCGTTCGACAAAATCCATCAGATCACTCGATCCCAAACCCAACACCAGCGAATCGATACAGGCAAGGGTGGGGAAATAAGAGTCGATCAGAGTACCTCCATGGAGCGGAGGTAGGTGTAGATGTCGGAGGCGTAGGCCCCGCAGGGCTCACAGGCCGCGGGGGGCGAGGCGGACGCGGAGCTGCTGCTGTCGACGGGCTTATGGGCCTCCTCGCCCACGGCGGGCTTGGAGGGCTTGATGGGGTGGGAGGACGGGCGGAGGATGACGGCGTTGGAGAGGGTGGGGAGGTCGCCGAGCGCCACACGTCTCCGCTTGGCGGACCCGGAAGCTGCGGCCGCTGCCGCGCGCTTCGACGCGGCGCGGGTGAGCCGGGGCCCCGCGGCGGGGGCGGCGTTCTCCTTGTCAGCCATCGTCGCCGGCGGGCTCGGTTGCTTTGCTTTGCTCTCGTCCGATTCGATTCGCTTTTGGGGATTCCCTCTTCATACCACAGCCGCCGCAACCTCCCTGCTCCGCTGACTTCTACTCCCCATGCCACCTCCTTGCCATACCACCATCTTTTCCTCCCCATGCCGACACTGCCACATCCCAGAGAAGCAGGCGATTGGGGCTCGGCGACGACTCCTCTTTTCCTCCCCATGCCGAGGCTGCCACATCCCCGAGCGGCAAGCAATTGGGGCTCGGCGACGACGCACGAGGAGGAGTAGGCGGAGGTTTTTGTCGAGTGGGAAAGAGGGGTGCGGGGAGGACGGAGGTGGGTGGAAGGGGGCGAGCGGCGATTGCGAAGCTGTTGACGGGATGCCGGCGACTGGGAGGAGGAGGGCGGCGGCGTGCCGAAACAGGCGGCGCGACCGGGGAGCGGCGGGGGTGTCGCGGGGAGGGAGAGGCGACGGCAGTGCGAGGAGGCGACGGCGAGGGGCTTGGATACAGGCGGCGACGTCGCGTGCGGAGAAGTCGGCGACTGCGCTGGGTGGGAGGAGGCGAGTGGAGAAGCGAGGAGGAATGTGGAGGAGGGATGGTTAGGAGGGAAGGGGAGGGAGGTCACGGCGAGGCCGCGGCAGCGCCCTGCAATCCTCGTGTCGACCTGCCGTTGCTCCACGTCGCCCAAAATTCTGTGAGAGCAGCAGACGGGGGGAGGTTTTAATAACTTCCGATGTGTCGATTCATTTCAAACTTCTCCACTTCTGCAGATGCACTCTGATACAAACAGTTGAACAGCTTCTATTTGCATCGTCAACAACTGCAGAACCAATATTGACACCTTGGGTACACTCTTTGATCCTTCAGATTGTGTAATTTCTTGTATATCCTTTATTTCATCACATCCATGCCCCTTGAATTAAATTGGTGTTCTTGTTATAGCCACTAATGCAAGCGCTTGATGATATGGAAAATGCCAATGCTCAAGTTGAGTTTCTGTTGAAGAAGTAACAAAGGCTCGCACCCAAAAGATAAAGGTATTGTCACATTTACAATGCTATCATTCTTGAGGCTGTTTCCTTGTGGAATATTGGAACTGATACGTGCTGCGAGATAGACATAACACCATGGGGAACTTATTTGCTTTTTATCCAACATACAACTTGGGAAGAACAAAGGACTTGTTGACTCGGTAGTCAGTCAGTCGTCACTAAGCAAAGAACTTAAAAGACTAATAAAGAGTTTTGAAGAATAGTAGTCTTTGTTCTCCCTTCTCTCTCTACATGTTCCTCTATTGACTCCATGGTTACAAATAAATTTGCAGATATTTGAAAATCGTGCCCATGAGGTGGGGAGGGAGAGGCAAGTGTTTGTTGATTTTTTTCTACAACCCCGAGCATCTCAAGAATCTAGTCAGAGAGCTGACCTCCCGTGTGAAAGCTCTCCAGGAATAGAGATCCCTTTGTCTAGGCTGGGTGAGCATCAGACATTCAATCTCTGTAACCCCCTACTTATTTGCTGATCACATCTCACCTTCTGAACTCTTGCTTCTAGCCTTTGTGCGCCAGGTCTCGAAAAATGTGTAGCCAGTGCCAAGTTCACTTTGCGCTCCAACACATATTGGGGGGATGTGCATTAATTGTGCAGTGCCGAACTGCTGATATGCGTGAACCATCGGGTAGCTTGGGTATTCAGGTCCTTGTGCCACCGGAAAGGCTGGCGCTGTTGAGATATGTATTGATTTCCAATCCTGTTTGTTGTAAAGTATATTAGAAATCACGAGCCCTGTATTCTTGTATGATTGCTTCAGAGATCAGACCAGGTGGTGGATGTACATTCGTGGTGTAGAAACTTGAAAACCCAAAACAATCTTTGCTTAGTTTGGATAGATGAGTAGATCTTCACTTGCAAGCAGTGCATTGGAGTATCGAGCCCGTATAACTCAAATATAAAATTGGCGTAGCCAAAAAATACTAAAATTTGTTTGGTGGATCATTGGAGTGAGTTTTTTGCTATTTTAGTACCCTCGAAAGCGGGCTTCTCTAAAATAGTATCCATACCGTGGGCTTCTCTAAAACGGTACTGTTACTAATCAATCTACTCCATAATAGTACTCCACTTTATTTTCTTTTTCTTTTCTGATTTTTACTCCCTAAAATCCCTAAACTACCCCTCCTCCTAATTTGATTTAGCAAAAAACTCGTAGGCGAGAAGCTGGGTCATGGTAATAATATCTGTACATGTAACAGTTAAGTGCCTTTTGGAAATTGTATGTACAGTAAAGAGGCCAGTGAAGCTGGCTGCTGTTATTTGAGTGTGTGTAGCTACTGTGTATGCATACATTACATACATGCATGTAAAGAAGTAATAGCACAACAGGTAAGTCTGGTGAAGTTTGTGGGGATCAATATTTCAAGAAGGAACACTTGATTCTTGCATTTTGTAGCAGTAAACTTCTTGTATATCTGTTGGGAGGTTCCCGATCCCAGAAAAGCGCTATTCTTTTTTCCTCTCTTTCATTGTTTTGGTGAGATGCTCACCAAAGCAGTCAGTGAGGACTCTGAAGGTAGAGAGATCTAGAATAATTTCTTTTTATTATTATCATGGTTGCGAGGAACATGAGGCAGGTGTTATGCATAGTTTTCTGTGTGTGCAGATTTGGGCGTGTTTGCCGCTCTGCCGATCCGATCGGGCCCGGCGCCTGGAATGGAAGAAAGCATGCAGCTTTTTACTTTTGAGTGAGTGGTGACTGTGCCACGCACAGGGCAGCAGCCGCAGGGGAACTCGCCGCAGGGGCGCAGGGGCAGCAGCCTCGGCGGTGAGGAATCCAGGATGGAATGCGAACCGGGCGGGTATCAAAGTGAATGTTTGAAACGATTTGATTAGAAGGAAATCAAATTAGGAGGAGGGGTAGTTTAGGGATTTTAGGGAGAAAAAATCAGAAAATAAAGTGGAGTACTATTATGGAGTAGATTGATTAGTAACAGTACCATTTTAGAGAAGCCCACGGTATGGATACTATTTTAGAGAAGCCCGCTTTCGAGGGTACTAAAATAGCAAAAAACTCGGAGCATTGGTCGCGCCCACTTCTAGTCTCGAGCTCGAGTTAAGGCCCAGTGGCGGATCTAGGAAAAAATTTTGGAGGCTCGACCTCAGCCCCTTCTACATTATACATCCATGGCTAAAAATTTAGGGGGGCTCCAAGGGTCCGGTAGCGATAGGGGGCTCGAGCCCCCCCGCCCCACCGCTAGATCCGCCCCTGTTAAGGCCCGAACGTGAACCTAGACTTAATTTATTCGGCTCAATCTAAGTTTGAGTAGGTTTAAGCTCGTCTCAATTAAATTTGATAACAATTAAAATAATTTATTATACACTAATTTTCAATAATAAGAAAAGTTCGAGTTCAAGCTTGGATCGAGTAAACTCGATGACAGTTAAAATAATTTAAATATACATTAATTTTCAATAATAAGAAAAACTCGAGCTCAGTTTGGATAAGCTCGTAAAAGTTAATATATATCACTATTTAAACTCGAATCGAGCCTCGCGAACTATTTGAACTCGGCTTGATAAAGCTCGCAAGCTCAAGCTCGGCTCGTTTAAAATTCGAATCAAGGTCGAATCGAGTCTAGAATGAGCCGAGCTCGAGTAGCTCACAAGACTCGAACTTTTTTTTTTACAGCCTTACTGACAACGCTGGGTGACCTCTTATAAAACTTACGCACGGGTCGGTCTTGACCGTGTAAGATCAATCCAACAACCATCCTGGACCAACCTGTGATGCAACCCAATCCGGAGACTTTGCATACGGTAATTTCAACATAATACTAGAGCTTTCTTGTAAAACGTTCCCTTGGGACACTGTTCTTTTTGTTTTGGCTTATGGTTTTTAGTTACGGTATATGGTTTTTTGTCTGTTTGTAAAAGAAAATACGAAGTAACAGAAACTCGTAAGCGTGTTTGGGCGATATAAATGAAGTCACTATAGTGTACATTATTATCAACTTATAGATTTCATCTTGAAAAGACACTTTGAATATTAGTTACAGTAGAAAAGCCGAAAATTAGCCTTTAGAAGCTGAAAAGAAGAGACCTGTATAGCGATATTACAACCGAACCCGAGGGCTTTCTAGCAAAGTTCCCCACCGGGGCTCTCGTCGTCCTCGATCTGGGCCGCGGGGTCTCGATCGAACGGCGTACAGCAGGCTTACCCCCCCGGTCGTCGAACCATCACCGACCCCCACGGCGAAGGCAACGGCCGTGGAGGCATGGCGGCGGCGCGCAGAGACCAGTACCGTACGCCCATTTGCCCCGGCATCCGTCGGCTCGGACCATTCAACCCATGGTGGCCGCATTCGTCATCTGTTACATCTCAGTACATCATCTGCTCCAGTTGTTCGATCTGCGACCGCCTCTTTGCGGCAGAACTAACTCCATTAGAATTGGAGCTCACTTGGTTGGCCCTTTGTTCGGTGATGGGAATACGACACTCGCGAGCCAAGCACTTTGTTCGGTTCTAGACTTCGAGCCATGCTAATCATGACATGTGAATGATTGAACCTTCCAGGATCAAGAGCTTTTGATCCTCGTCCAGGATTACAAGATGTAAACACTGGAATTTCCATTCGCCTCATGCTCTGAAAGGGCCGATAGCTTATGACATAACCAACTTTGGTTTCATGCCAATTTGGAACCGATATAGGGTATTGCAGACACTTTCAGGAAATTACTCTGAACAATTTGGCAACTGATTTTGCACCAGGACATGCCTGAAGCTCAAAGAACCAATGAACATCTTTCCACTACACAGTAGAATACCGAAACATAGTGACAACCGAAGCAACCTACAGGGTAACACATTTACAGGGTGGGGGTTGAACACCGAGCAGCTTAATCCTCCGGAAACGAGTGAAAGGGCTTGCTTATTGCTCAAAAACAAATTTTACAGCGAAGACCCTCTCCTTTGGGGAATTGGGAGCAAAGTCGTCCAGCTTCAGTTCACAGAATCCTCAGGAATCTTGAACAGGAACTGCGGTAGCGAGGCGATGCGAGGGAGGTCCATCAGCAGCTCTCCAAATGAGTCCTTCCTCGACATGGCTGGCGGCTGAGCGGCATCTGTAGGTTTCCCCGTTGACGCTGAGCTAAATTCTTCATCAGAACCTTCAGTGTCCTCCCCACCAATGCTGTCGCTATCGTTTGGCTTGGCAGTCGGTGCTGTATCTTTCTGAAGCAAACAGCAAAGGGAGTCCACCCTTGCCATCAGTGATTGTTCATCAGAGGCCGGCACTGGTGGGCCCTGTGTATCACCGAGAAGGTACTGCACAATCTCCTCTAGTGTCTCTTTGGTAGGCACCTCATTGTTGGCTAATGAAGGATTCCCTGAAGTGATCTGCTCGTTGATGCAATTTCCTAGGTGGTTTACCAAATCATCCACTGACATGGATGGTCTAAGCCCGGGCACTTTCAATTGACTCCACCAACTGGGGATATTGAATTCTTGAGTTGCACCATTTACATTTCTGCTGGCTGCTTGCACATTTACAGCACTAGTTCCTGGTAAATACCCATAGGATTAGAAAGATCGATCTAGAATAACACAGATGTTTCATGTGAAAGGCCCTGTAACTTACGATTAATCAACAAGAGAATATTAGAATTTTAGAACGTGTACAGGCTAGCATATCACCTTTATTGTATTTCAATTATATTAAAAAAAAAAGGCTGTGATGCATCTATCAAAATAACTAAAGCAAGGTATCGATACTTCTGCTAGCTGTGCGGTAAGGCAAAGACAGGAAATGCAAATAGAGAGGGAGGGAGGTATTTACCTGGGTTTATTGTCTGAACAAGAAATTCTTGTTGCTTTTCAATGGAATAATTGACTTCACTCTTAGCAGACATGGATGAACCAGCACATGGTGACACAGAACCTGAAAACCCAGATAAAGCTTCATGTTCATCTTTCAAATTAGCAAAACCACCGCACTTCGATTCAACCGGATCCTCAAATATAGAGCATCTAGGTTCAAAAACTGTAGAGTCAAATATGATATCTGCTTGTTGACTCAATTGATTTAGCCGCTGATCACACTGGACAAGCTTTTCAAAATTCTTGCTTAACAAGCTTGAAGAGCACTGCAAAAAATGCCGCCTGCATAATTTTGGAACAGTCATTGTATTAAACAAAGGCTTGACTAGGAGCTCAGCAAGTAATAATAGAAATGGAATTTGGTTATAAACCAAAGTATTGTGCTAGCTAGCTGGCTGAGGGTCAAAGAGCTATCTTTACACTTGTCTCGACTATCCAGTTTTTGCTGTTATATTACTTATGTCGCTGCGGGCTGTAAAACAGTTTCTATGAATGAACATTTTTGAGCACCAAAAAGAAACTGGAGGGGTTCCCTCTGTTCCTCTAATAATAGAAACGGAACCAAAGAAGTAATCTTACAAAAATCAGGTTAAGCATGTACTACAAAAGCCCTAGTAAACAATAAGTATGTTCTATAAATGCAATGAGGCTTCCAAAAAAGTAGAGCAAATTCAGGTTATACTCCTGCAGAAAAAAAAATAACATGCTGTGCTGTACTACCATTACAGATTTCATCCCCCCTAAAGAACATTCTTTGCATATGAAGTTTCGCTCTGACTGTGAACACTAAATAATTCTTCACCTGTTCATACTTGCTTGGCCACCAGTGAAATCTGATGTAGCCTGCCACAATGTATGTTTTCTTGGTTGAGGATCTGTCTCTTTGAAGAAGAGAGGTGGTCGGGCCAACTTCATAAAAAAAATGGAAACCTCTCAGGAAAGAACGGAGGTATTGAAGTAATAACCCCAAAAAAAAAATTTCTGGAGAAACTTACCACCACATCCAAGGTTCCTTGTCCATTTTCAGGGCAAGTTGCCTTCAAAGCAGTAATATCCGACCACTGAATTTCTATCTTACTCTTAAGACCACCTTCCAGAACTTCCCATACAAGCTTATGCTTTGCAAAGTAACATTTCGCCACCAAATCACCTTCATATCGTGATATATACTGCTCAGAGATAGAATTCAGTTAAGGAAGTTAGGGCCAAAGATTGTCCAGGTGAGCTGCTATATAACAACTGAGCAGATTGGACAGGATATAGGATGCAATAATGTCGCACTAAGACCACACACTATGAACTAGAATCAATATTCTAATTACATGAATATTAGCTTGAAATTTTCACGAACCAACAAAACCATCACAATGTTGATTTACTAAATGAAGAGTATTTAAATTACCAAGTGTACCTCAATAAAGCATCACCAGCATGGAATCTTTCTTATGTAAACAGCATTTTTTAAAAAAAAATTGAAACAAATAAAAAAGGCCACATATAGAGAGAGAGGGGGGATGCATTCACCAAAAAAATATCATATACATATTGAGGTTCTGGACTTCTGGAAGAATTTAAAAAAACATATATTTCAGCTATAAACTCCCTTACCTCCCATGTACCAATTCTCAAAAAATTTGCAGGAAAGTTTGAAGCTTTCAACCGTTCACCGGCTGCTAATGTACCAGATTTAAGGTCTTTCTTCTTGAAAGGCTCAGCACTGCAGTTGTCCGTAGAAGACTGTCCTGCATTGGAATTTGCTTGAGAAAGCCTCATCTGAATCAAATCCAAGAGAGATGGACTTTTTCTCAGCCGCAGACCCAATGGGCTAGGTTCGTCAAGTACATTGTGATACATGTCCTGCAAATTTTCATGTCAGTATATGAAATAGGAATCCCAAAGTTGTATATTCTAAAACTATAAATGGCTAATCATATGTTGGCAAATCACAGGAAAGAAAAATATCATAAACACCTCAAAAGAGCAATGCTTTGTGCATTGACAAACAAGCATGCATCTTAGATATATTTCTAGAGAACAAAGCTTAAAATGCATGCTGGGGCAGAGTCATATGACTTCTTTCACCTGCTATATGGTTCACAGTGGATTATACTACCCAACCAAGAAGCTTATTTCACTTTTCTCGCCGAGGCACTAAAGATAGTGCATACAGGTCTTGCTGGGTTCCTAGGTATAGTTCATTCCAAAAGAGGTACAAATTAACTCGCAAGGCTAATACTGCATCATACACTTCGATTGAACCTGGAAACATTCTCCAATCTGCTAAGTAAGGAACTGACCAATTTCCCACCCTAACAACGGTAAAGCAATGTCCATGACTACGTGAAGTTAGCCATCAACCCGTGTGCAATACGCAGCATATCCGTAAACCTTCAAATTCAGTTTCCTCAGCCTCCCAATCACGCAGTAGCATCTCATGGAGATACTTTCCAACTCGTTCGTAAGCACCACCCACAGAAAAGGACTGTGGTCCTAACTAACCATAGGAAAAATCACACGGAAACAGCACCGGATTTAACTCAAATACTTCATTTCTCAATAAATTTGCAAACAACAGCTTGAACGGAATCTCTTTAGTAATGTCAGCTCAACATTCAGGTCCGCACCATCAAATTAGTCCACGCAAATCACCCTTCCTTGTGGCCACCTCCAGTCCTCAAGCATGGCCATAGTTTGGATCAAACGCGTAAAACTTACGCAAAAGTGTTACATCCCCCACCCCCCAAAACAAAAATGGAACCGATTTGGCTTCAAAAGCACAACCACGCACCAAAATCTCCAGTTCGCCACGAAGCATGAAGAACCCAGCGCGCTATTCAGCTCAGTCCCAATCAAAGTCACAGAATGGAAGACAAAACTACGACACCCCGGATATACCTTCTGCTGCTGCCGAGGCGGCGATGGCTGAGCCGCCTTGGCGCGCTTGCTAAGCGGGGCGTGCTCGTCGTCGAGGAGCTCCTCCGCCTCCAATTTCACAGCCGCCGCCGCCGGCGCCATGGCCGGCTCGGCCGGCTGCCGCTTCCCCGAGCTCGGGAGCTGCACCATGGGGATCGCCGAATCCCTAACCCTAACTCCACGATCGAATCAGAGTTAGGGCCGAATCGAATCGGGGAGGCGAGGCGAAGCGAATGATTCGAGGAAGGGAGCGCGAAGGCGGAGGAGGAAGAGGAGGGGAGCTTGGCCTTTGGGAAAGAGAAGGGTCCAGAAATAGTCGGGCTCTCAAGGCGGCGCCGTGTGTGACAGGTGGGTCCCGCAATTTGGGACCCATATGTCGGCTACGGGTGGCGGATCTCGGTGTGGATAAAGTGGCGAGGTCGGGCGTGGTGGGCTGGCTCGCTCCAGCACGGCTGTCAGCCGCGTTGGTCAAGGTCCGATGGTTTTGCCGTATTCGGGTGTACGATTACGGGCCGGCGGTACGAATGATTCGCGTTGCCGTCTTCACGTGGAAAACGTTCTTCCCAAGGTTGGTGCTACCCCATCTAAACATTTTTTTTCTTATAAATTCTGGTTTACATAAACTAAAAACCGTTTAAAACATATTGACTATTTAACATAATTTTTTTTTATTTGTAGAGATATAATAGTGTTTTCTTTTCTCTCTATTTTCTTTATTTAACTTTAATTGAATACTCAAAAAACCTAACAACTATTATGGTATTATTTCAATCAAAAACTATAAAAAATACTAAATTAAACGAAGCCCTAGTCTACTACTACTGCCAAAGTACTACTACTAGTACTACACTGATACTCCAAAGTCAACATTATACATAAAAAAAGTCAAAATCATAACATTTTTTCAATTTTTTAAGCATTTTAAGGATCTCTTTCGAACGCACAAATATAGAAAATGCATGATTGAAATATCATAGCATGTTAGGAATTGCTAAAAAGGTGTTTTGGACACCTCATAGAGAAAATGCAGGAAATCGAGGTTAGTGTTGGGATCTTTATATGGCTTTTAATATTTATTATGGTTATTGTTAATTTAACTCAATGTTGATATATTCACATTATTGATGCATGTGATAGGGAATAATTTGATGCGGAATTTAACTTAAGAAATTAATACTCGAGGTGCCGAGGATGGCTATGCTCGAATATGGTAGACATATTTATTAAGATTGTGTGTGTGTATGTTTACCCCAGGAACAGCATAGGGCAGAATAGCTGATTTTATTTTGTAGGATCGGCTTTGTAGACTGTTAATCTATATGATCAGATTGCAATTGATCTCATAAACAATCTAATCACGGCGCATGACTCACACATATGTACTTGGGACTAATATATTTTAGACTCATAGAACTGGTATGTCTGATCATGGTTGGTGACATAGTTCAGGAGTCTCACATTGTACCGAAAATAGGTGAGTCATCTTGTAACACCTGAAAGCGGAGTCTATAAATATGTCCCTGCCCTCTAGCCTCATGATACAATTGTGAACGACACCACGAAAAAGACAAAAGAATAAAGGGTAGATCGAAAAGCCTCCATAAAATCAATCTAAGATTTGAGAAAACCCAACATTGGTATCAGTGCAAGGTTCGCATCATCACCCTAATCTTCGTCACTCAGTCTATTCTCTCCTCGATCGGTGTTCATGGAAACAGTGGCGGACGCAGGATTTTTAGAATGGGTGTTCAGATTTCGAAGCTAAGTTACTCGAATACATCGATATCGTAGCGCACCGTCTCCCCCCAAACACCGATACAACGATACATGTATGTAAATATAATAAAAATACATAAATTACAGAAATTAATGATTTCTTATGAGAAAATGGGCGACATAAGACGAGCATAATTATATGAATTAAACAACAAATTATAGAGATAAATGAGAGTTGTATATCTTGTTGATCTTGCCTTTTTTTTTGCTATTTTCCTATCAGTAAGAACTGTCCATCTAAGAGGAAATTGTATGTTCCTTTTATGGAGCAAAACAGACCAAAAAAGAAAATAAGTAGAGTAGGATGGAGCACACCTAGATCTGAAGAGAGGACGATGACAATAAGTTGGAGGTGCTACTCACTTCCCAATGACACGCTCCCTCCCGGCTACCACGCTGCTCCCTACCTTCTTATTCGTTGTGCCACTGCCCGCTTGCCCGTGACACCTCTCTGCTCGTCCGCGCTGCCACACGCTCACCTTGTCCACGCGCCGCCTCACGCATGATTGTCGTCACATCATGGCACCACGTCCGCGTCCGCAAGTCGTCACTCGCCTCTAGCATGCACCTCCGATCACTCGTCACTCAAAGGCTGAAGCCGCCTCCCACACAGACAGCCACAAGATGAGAAATAGAACAAATATTAGGATTTTGTTTATATCTTTACCTCTTTGGATGTGAGGAGGGCTGAGGTGGAAAGAAAAATAGGTCTAATATATTACATGGGTTGCGCGAGATACGAGGAGTGCAGGCAGAATTTATTTGCAGATATAAAATATAGTTTTAACACAACTAATAATATATATATCTATTATATACCTGATATTTTATAAAAAAATTTGGGTGTTCAGCTGAACACCCATGGCCCATGTTGGATCCGCCGGTGCATGGAAAAAGCTTTCGATACGGGTCCAGTTTTTTGCTTCATGAAGCATGGCGAGGTCTACATCTGCAATCGGCATGCATGGGTATCTCTAAGCGGTCTTTCCTCGATTGACGTGCATTGGTATCAAGATGTCATGGCGAGGCGTGTTTGTGATTGTTTTTCACGGTGCACCATCACACGAAAGAAAGCCCATCGATCGACTGACTTTTCTCGGACGAGTCATCCTTCCTCCATCGGCGTGCCTCCAACACGCAGTCTCGTGTGTGTCTCGGACCATCAGTCAAAAGCGTGCGACGCCAATACTTCCTCAGTTGGTGTGCTCAAAAAAGAAGACAGCGGCAAGCCCCTCGCGTGGTGGTTCCTCAGTCGGCGTGTTTTTCCTAACTATGTTGAGTGACACCGGAAGCAAGCGAGACATGGTGTCACATCTCGCACACTTTCATCAACCGTTGCAAAACAAACCGATCTGAGGAATTAAAAAATATTAGCTATCCTTTTTCTAAGAAGTTTATGTCATTATTGTTCTAAACACTTTGCTAAATGTATGGGAACATTTTAAGTTCTCTTTCTGCCATTCTAAAAAGGATACTCAATATACGTACTCTGAGGCATCATTTGCTTATGGAAGAAGATAGAAACTCTCTCAGGAAAATAAAGAAATACTCACAATTCTGAGTTACACCTTGTAGAGAAAAGGTAATAATAAAATGAATTGGAAAAGAGGAAGCATAATGGTGATTTGAGAGAAAACCTTAACAAGAAATATAATCGGGATGATCATGAAAATTATAACTCAGTTCAGAAGAATGATAAGTATAAGAATTTTAAGTGTCACAATTATGGCCAATATGGGTATGTCAGAGCTGACTATAGGAAAAAGAAGAAGAAGAATGAGCAAAAGAATCAAAACAACCAACTAATTGAGCGTAAAAGCAATTCTTTATCTAACAATATGTCTAATATTTTTATATGCACTAAATCTTTATTTACTACTACTTTTCTAAATAGTTGGGTTGTCGATTCTAGTGCTACATCTCATACTCTAGATTATAGAGCTTTTACTTCTATGCAAACAATTCTAAGGAAAAATAGATATGTCATTTTGGGCACTAGTGTTAAAACTGATGTATGTGAAATTAGAAATTATATCCAACAACTCCTTAATGGAGGAAAATTATTATTATATGACATTTTATATTCACCTAGTATGAGAAGAAATTTAATCTCTGTTGCTCAATTAGAATCTATTAGTTATCATATACTGTTTGAAAAAGAAAGAGTTAAAATATTGCTTAATGAGAAATTAGTGCACACTAGAACTCATCATGAGGGTCTTTGTTTTCTTGATGAACTGTTAAATGATGACAATTTCGACTACTTAGTTGTTGATAATAAATCCGTAGAGAGGAATACTAATGATAGGAACACATGCTCAGAGTATTATTTATGGCATTTATGACTTGGTCTCATATCTAAAAACATAATTAAGGGGTTGTAAATTCTAAAATTCTGCACTTTAAGTGGGAGATTTTTGTATTTGTAAGGCATGTATAATGGGGTAAAATGACTCGTGCGCCTTTTTCAAAGGCAGAAAGATCTAATGAACCTCTTGTTATTATTTATTCTAATATTTGTGGCGAGATGTCTACTCTCACTAGAGGTCAAAAGATTTATTTTATCACATTCATTGATGATTATTCTAGATTTGGTTATGTTTATCTTCTTAAATATAAATCGGAATGATT
Source organism: Dendrocalamus latiflorus (assembly GCA_017311315.1). Lineage (NCBI taxonomy): Eukaryota > Viridiplantae > Streptophyta > Magnoliopsida > Poales > Poaceae > Dendrocalamus > Dendrocalamus latiflorus. The sequence goes on from CM029659.1 coordinate 4,471,798, forward strand.
TGATGTGTTCAAAACATTTAAAGCTGAAATGGAAAATCAATTGAACAGAAAGATCAAAATTTTAAGAACTGATTGTGAAGGATAATAAACTTCAGAAATATTAAATGATTTTTGTAAAAAACATGAAATTATTCATTGTTGTATCATACCTTACACTTCGTTAGAAAATGGAGTTGCTGAGCGGAGGAATATAACATTTATGGATATGGTTAGGTCTATGATGGCTTATTCAGACATTCCTTTGTCTTTTCGGAGTGAAGCTTTACATACTCTTTTTTTATTAAATAATTCATCATCTAATGATGTAACAGTCACTCGTTATGAGTTGTGGACTGGAAGGAGACCCTTACTTCGCCACTTAGCTGTGTTTGTAAAGTGCTAAATCAAAATCATATAAAATTGCAATCTAAAAGCACACAAAAAAATTTTATTGGTTATTCATTGGAATCAAAAGGATACAAGTTTTATGATCTAGAAAATGATAAACTGGTGAAAAGTATAGATGCAATATTTTTAGATCAAAATATACCTCACCGTGCTAAGCAGGCAAGGGTGAAATTATTGGCAATTCTATTGGAAACACAGACATATACATCTTGTATTAATTCTCACATTGAAGGAGGTTCAGCTCCTAGAGGAAATGCAAATCAAACTCACTACACTAACATGCTTAGGAGAAGTGGAAAAATTTTAAGTACACCCCAATATGTAGATGATTATTTTTTGTTCTTAGAGGAAGTGCACTATAAAATTTCAGATTTAGAGGAAGAATCAAAGACTTATAAATAAGCAATAGACTACTCACAATCAAAACTATAGGTGAAAGCAATGCGGGAAGATTTAAACTCAATAAAAATAAATAAAGTTTAGGAACTTGTTGATATACCAAACAACCGTAAGCCCATATGTTGTAAATGGGTTTTTAAAAGAAAATTGATTGCAGCAAGTTTAGTGAAAAATATATATAAGGCTAGACTTGTTGCTAAAGACTTTACACAAAGGGAATGTATTGACTTTGTGAAAACTTTTTCCCTTGTTTGTAAATTTACTTTAATTTATATTATTAGTGCTTTTCACTACTTGTTATGAGCTTAAACTCCACCAAATGGATGTTAAAACTGTTTTTCTTAATGGCCTTTTGAAAAAGAAAATATACATGAAACAACCGGAATAATTTAGATAAAAGGGAAATAAAAATAATGTTTGCAACCTGAATAGATCAATTTGTTGTCTTAAATAAGCTTCACGCCAATAGTGTATTTTATTTGATAACGCTATCATGTCATATGGTTTTTCAATGACGAAAGATGATCATTACATATATACAAAATTTATAGGTAAGCATTTTATATTTTTGTCTTTTATATGTTTATGATATTTTCATTACTTCTAATGATAAAAATACATCAATGGAAGTGAAAGCTTACTTGTCTTCTAAGTTTGATACGAAAGATATAGGAGAAGCTTTCTATGGTTTATGAATTAAAAATATATAGAGATTGGAATAGAAAGATTCTTGGGTTGTCCCAAAAGACATACCTTCAAAATATTTAAAATTATTTTCTATGAAAAACAGCAAACCTACTAATTTACCTATTGTGAAGGAAACTAAACTCAGTGAGGAATTATATCTAAACACTCCTGAGATAAAAGCTAGAATGAATGGAATTCTCTATTCTTCAGCTTTAGATATCTTATGTATGCTATGTTATTCACATGACCTGACCTTAGCAATGCTATTGGAATTATTAGTGGATATCAAAAAAATCATGGGGGAAGAGCACTGAAAACAAATAAAATATGTATTATGTTATGTCAAAGGAACCATAGAATATTCATTGTGTTTTTATGGTTATAATCTTCGCTTGACGGGCTATACTGATGCTTATTGGTAAGGGAACTCAGATGACCAAAATTCAACTTCTGGTTATCTATTTACTTTAACAGGAGATGCTATTTTTTTGGTGCAGTAGGAAATAGGATACAATTGCTCTTTTCTCAATGGAAGCTGAATACATTACTGCATCTGAAGCAACAAAGGAAGGTGTATGGTTAAGAGAATTTTTTTTTGCATCATTTAAGGTCATGAGAATGTCTAACAATCTGTCACTTATTTCATAGTAAAAAGTAAATACCAGCCAGAAGCGACGTTCAAAGGGTGACTTCTGGCGTGGGAGGCCAAGCATTCTGCCAGATTTAAGGAAGATACATTGACCAAGCCATTTAGTCAGGAATTATTTTCTAAGCATGTTAAAGATATGTGACTTCAGTTTATTGATTGAAATGTTTCGGTTAAGTGGGAGATATTGGGATTTTTATGTGGCTTTCAACATTTATTATGATTATTGTTAGTTTAACTCATTGTGAAATTGTTCATATTATTTATGCATGTGATAGAGAAAATTTTGATGCAGAATTAACTCGAGGTGCCGAGGATAGCTGTGCTAGAATATGGTAGACATATTTACTGAGATCGAGTCTCCTAGAATTTAATATGCATATGTGTGTGTGTGTTTAACATGGGTGGACCATCGGGTGAAATAGTTGAGTTTGTTTTGTAGAATCGGCTCTGTAGACTATTAACCCATATGGTCAGATTAAAATTGTTCTCATAAACAATCTGATTATCACGCATGATTCACACATATGTGTTTGGGACTAATATATTTTAGACCTCATAAAACTGACATGTCTGGTCGTGGTTGGTGACATGTTTCAGGAGCCTCATGGTGTACCGAAAACAGATGGATCACTTTGTAACATATGAAAAGTGGAATCTATAAAAAGGTCATACCCTCTAACCTCATGATGCAATTGTGAGAGACAGATAAATAGAGGATAGACTAGAAAGCCTCCATAAAATCAATCTACGGTTTAAGAAAACCCAACAATTAGATGCTACTTGATTAGAGAGAGGGGAGAGAAAATTATCGTACTTCTCAAAGAAAAAAACATAGTGTTTGAGCCTATGCTTATCATTCTATGGAACAGGGGTATAGGAATGCATTCTGTATGAATTTAACAACTCCATTCCTATGTTTCAAGCAACTCTTATAGAAAAAAAAAATCCTAAGACCAGAATCCTCAAAATTCCTATGAAAATCCTCTGATCCAAAAAGGCCCCAAGGGATTTTTCTTATCATAAAAAAACTTTTTAAGCAATGCTGATCCAGAGTATATGCATTTGGATTTTTTTTATTAAAGTAAGTAAGCATAAGAGTTCATAGAAAGATTCCTCCAAAATTCATGCATTCCAAACAAGACATTGAGCTGCGTAACCTAGCATTAATTGTTCCTTTTAAGCAAAAAACCATCATTGTTGGCGTGCGGCAAACTGATTGAGCAACATCGCTATTAGCATATCGTTCTCTTTATCTGTTCATGAAAATGAGCTGCAGAGAAACCTAATCCGCTGGACTTGACTATCGCGGCCTTAATTCGGGCCTTTCATAGCTGAAATCATGGAGCATGAAATAGCCTCCTCTAAAAAAAAATAGAGCATGAAGTAGCCTGGTTGGAGCAGGGAAAAGGAAAAAGAGACATGTTGCATAAACTTGCAAGGAAGATAAATTTACAGTTGGTAAAACTTGAGCCAAAATTAGATAATACAGGATGAGTTTAAAAACCATCAAGATCAAACTTCAAAGTATCCATACTATGTGACATTTGAGGATCATCTACCCTGCTGTAAAACAAATGAATACGACAGCATGAACAACTGAAAAACTTAAAAGAAGTAATGTTTTCTGATTTTTAACTATTCGTTCGTGTTCTGAAATTCCCGTATATCATCCATCAACTATTGGCAAGCAGTGAAGCCTGGTCGTCATCTTCTTCTACATCAAGGTGGTCCTTATTTTTGCATTCTTGGAGCGAATTATCATTTCTCGAATTCCCATCAACAGTAAGGGAGGTTAACTCAACATTCTCTACTTGGTGAGCTTCAGCACCATCATCCTCAGTCAGCAAATCAACTGGAAGAAGAGCAGAATTCTGGTCACTTCTCGGCACCAAAAACAACAGTGCCAATGGTAGTAGCCTCATTGCATTTCGAATTATAATTGCCACCCAGAGGTTTTTGAATTCTGTTCTTGTGATTTTCAACAAATGAAGGAGCAATCCACCAGCCCAAGATCCTGTTAGTACGCCAATATTGTCAATGGACATGAGTAGCGCAAAGAATGTGCCCTCGATGCCAGGGGGACAAAGCTTCGAGCTAAGCACCAAAAGTGGCATCCATTTGATACGGTTGATCATTTTGGAGATCCCCTCATCGATCACAGCGAAGTAGTAATCAGGTATCCCCAATTTTAGATTTAGACGAAGTACCAAGATCAGATCGAGCATTCCCGACAGGCTTAGCAATAACTGACTTGAAAAGAGGAGGTTGCGAAAAGAATGGTCCCTAAGAATATTTTGATAAAGTATGACTCCGACAAGAGATCCGACTGACCCAATCGAGAAGATAACCCCAATGAATCCCTGGTAAAGTAACAGAAACAATGATTTTGGTTATGCGCCAAAGATGGGAAAATTCTTAGAAGTAGTCATGCTATATTTGCATCAGTGGTATATCATTTCAGATATGTCAATTACAAAAGAATTTTAACTGCAGAAAAACCATATTTTCATGAGAAAAATGGAAGCGATAGCAATAGAAAGCATGCATTATAGCCAAAATATTTCTAAATGTACCTCGGAAAAAGATGGCCCTGCACTTCGATCTGTGTACCAGTAGAACATTCCTTCTTGAATGTCCACACTCATAGCAAGAGACATGTACATGTAAACACATGGCCGCCATACTTCAGGGCATTTTAAGGTCATCAACATTTTTCCACTGGCTTCTACAAACTTCTTATGTGCCTAGTTTGTAGTTTTAGACAGAAAAAGTTAGTGTATGCATACAAAGTACTTGTACCTGATGTCAAACAACAACAACAAAAGAAAACAAGAAAACAAGAAACCTACTAACCTGCTCATATGGAAAGTTGGGGATATGGACCTCCTTAAACAGCATTCCAGCTAAAATTACCAAGGCAGAAGGTATAGTTATCATGCCAAGGGCACCCTTGAGAAAAGAGAAGATTTATCTGCTATCAGATACAAGCACCAGCCAAAGTAATAACAATAGACAATTTACTTTCTACCCGATGAAAGAGAGGAGGACAAGCTCACTGCACTTATTCTTTATGCATAAAACAGAATCTTCTGTGGATAAAGTACTTTAGATTGGATTATCAGGAAGATTCGACTCTTCTGATTACTGACTATCAATGGGCAGTATTAAGTACTAAAACATGAGTGTGGTGAACTGGTGATACTCACTTGCGACCCAATTGCATGAACTAGAAAACCACTTGTCGAGAATCCAATAAGACCTCCAACTGATGCACAAAATCCGTTTAAGCTCATCATGTCAGCAGCAAGATAAGGGTACATTATACTGTTTTCAGCCACACAAGCATCTATTGTTACATCAGCTATTGCTACACTTGCACTTCCAGCCATCAATGCTAACAACGCGAACAATGCATGAAGCTTGCTGTGAAGAGAGATTATAGCCATTGCAATCACTCCCATGATGCCTGCATATTCCTCGGAAAACAAGGAGGGGATAAAATCAATAAAAATTTCCATAGCCTGTTACCAAATTATAGTTACATTTAAGTGAGGGAACAGTATTAAAAATGACACTGCTACAGGAATAGCCAATGTGTTTGGCTTATGCGGCAAACCTTGTTAGTTTGTTTAGAATAAATGCACATAAATAGCTGCATTGAATACCTTCCTACTAATTATTGGCCAATGGTCAGTGTTTGCACTTCTCTATATGCAGTTCAGTGACTCAGCATAGCAATATGGCTAACTCAACCCGATCAAAAAAAGTATATGGCTAACTCAATGCAATATAACTTTGTTTTCTAATGTAGCTTGGATCTGAACTACATCCATTCAAATGGACAGCCCAGCTAGTAGTCATAGCAACAGAGAATTATCAGATATATGTGAGTCACAAGCTTGCTTGTCAATAACTCGATATGCTTCCCCACTACTCTCGCAGCACCAGATCATCAAACATCGCAACATTTCAGTCAAAAAAATTCAGTTTACAGTTCATAAATAAACAAGGGGCGTTCACTGTATTCGAGAAATCAATCATAACTGTAAGTCTGTAACCAACACAACCCAAAACCAATGCTCCTCACCTGCAAGAACAAAGTACGGCCGGCGCCGGTAGCCGGCCACAGGGAGCACGTCTGTGAGCAGGCCCCAGAGCGGCTTGACCATCCACGGGATCGACGTGACGCCCTGGTACACCTGCGCCGCCGACGGCTGCACCCGCTGCACGTCCTTCCAGTAGTAGTCCGACGCGACGCGCGTGATGCCGCCCCCGAGCCCCTGGCTGATGCCGTACGTCGCCACCACGCCGAACACGAAGCTCCAGTGCAGCTCCTTGGCCAGCATCCGGAACCACCCCACCGGCGACGGCGGCCAGCGGGGGCCGTCCGCCGGCGACCCCGGAGCCTCCTCGATGAGGACATTGGTCTCTTCCTGGCTGCTCCTCACCTTGTCCTCGGGGAGGTCGGGCGGCAGCTGAGGCGACATTTTCTTGGCTGCTTATGCTCTTGCGCAAGATCTTCAATGGGTTCTTGGAGATTGCGCGCTAAAGCTTGGATTCTTCGTTGGGTTTAGCCAAATTGCTCCAGGCTGAATCTGGAGCTTGGATGTCCAAGAACAGATTTGGAGTTTCTTGAATCCTAAGCGCCGTAGAAAACAACTAAAAAAATCGGAGTTGGGGCGCAGGTGCGTCTGTATCAAGCTTGGTAGGTCCTAAAAAATCAAGAAAATGTCAGGGTTTGGGTTCGGGTAGTAAGAACATCAAATCAGGGTTGCCTGAACCTCGGTCCTTTCACAGGCAGTATAAAATGGAAAAAAATGGCGAAAATTGCACCGCGAATTGCAAAAATTGCAGCACAGTGATGCCTAATTGCATCCAAAAATACCACTCAAGCAGCCAAATATGATGGCAGTAACCTATAGACATCAAAATACTAGTGTCTAAAACAAGAAGAACTGACGAAAAAAAACAGGGCAGGAAGGGGAAGTCCTAAGAAATTGGGAGATTCCTTTGGCAGAGGAGTACAGGAACAGGATGGCCGTTTGACCTTTTTTGTCTTGAAATTTTGATTTCTGTTTGCTAACTGATACAGTTGGAAGCCTCTGAAACTGACAGGTGGGACAGCATCTGTGGGACCACCGTGCAGTGGGAGTGGTACATCTACTGTTCAATGTGCTTTTACGATTGAGTGTCGGTAGGAGTACTGCTTCCTCCGGTTCACAAAACAGATTTTTTTGGGACATGTATATAGTTCTAAAATAAAACTTTAAGCACTAATTACTATTATAATATATTTATAAAATTTAATAAAATTATAATATTATATAAGTATTTTTAAGATAAATATATATAACTTTTATTTATATAATCTAACTATTTAAAAAGAAATCGATAAATAAAGTTTTACAGTTTGACTTATTTGAAAGCAGCTCTCTTTTTAACGGAATGGAGTACTTTGCGACTGGTGAGGATAGTGCGAATTTTTGGCATATTTAGTACTATTGCAACCCGTATTTACAGAAATGGTAGTATGCTGTCAAATACAAATGGACAGTAACTCTATATGTGTTTGGCAGTAACTTCACTCACGCATGGCAGTAAACTTCCCCTACGAGTTATTTGCTATTGACATGCATGGTTCTCTCTCTTCTCAATGCATGCATATTGGCAATAATTTCATCTATACACGGAAGTAACTTCATGAATTACGGATGATAACCGTAAATAACTTCATTCATTACAGATAATAATTTGATGTATATACGATAATAATTTTACCATAATTAGCAAGCGCTGGTAACTGAGCATGAGATGGGATGGTGGAGCAATTGGCTGATTGAGTCAGTTAGGGAAGCACGCTTATTCTTCGCCTGTGCGCTGATTAGTAAATACACACACTTTGAGCTCTGGTCTGACTAGGCAAGTAAACTAATAGTGAACTGAATAATACAATTATAACAAAAATAAATCTAAGAACATGGTCTAACTCGAATTAGGGTCTAAAACTTCATGTTCAGCCCACTTGGTAGAAATCTACAATTCATCAATAGCTCTGTATCAAGAAATAGCCAATAGCTCTATATCAAGAAATATATAAATCTCTAGCCAATAAGAGTACAGGCGTACACCAATCCAAGATTTCATCGTCAACTACTTTTTTTGTCCCATGCAGCGAAAAAAATAAGGGTTGAGTGTGACTTTTGAGCCAAAGGAAGATGTGTCCATAAAAACCAAAGCAAGATAATAGTAACAAACTATGAGTAGACGAAAGTTGGACAAATAACACAGCTAGCAAACAACAACTATGAGAATGTTGGTTTACTGTCACACACCTATATTGCTGTCAAATTTGCCCGACTTACGTTGGCCGAATGTACCGTCATAAAAAGGGCAAAAATGTGTAAGAGATTGTGACTTCCTTCTAAACATCACCTTAGCCCATGACTAGCATGTCATATATCATTTTTAGTAACTTACATGAAGTCACAAAGTTTTCCATAGACGAAATAAGTCTAGAAAAACAAAAAGTGTTAGACGGATGTTTGAAATTAATTAGAGCGGGAGACAAGATAATTTTCACTATATGATATTCACCATAGTCGATAGGTGAACCAGAGAGTATATTTTTAAAATACAATAACAGTGTAGTTTTTCAATACTAGAGACCAAGAAACTTATGGTAAATACTGTTCCTGACTATGTTAGCCACAAACAAAATTTGTGCAAACTAAATGGCTGGGTTCGTTAGTGCTTACGGTTTATGTACGGATGAACAATAATGCGCTGTTAAATTGCGTGTTTTTTAAGACGGGGTCTACAGGTAAATTGTAGTACAAACTATCCGAGTTCAGCTGTACTGGCCAAAATCATATGCTACTATTTCTCTCTGCGTATTGTCTCTCACAAATAGACCAGAATTTAAAAACACAGCTACAAGTCATAAGCCTCAGTCCAAAAAAACCCACCCAATATACCAGTACAAAACTCAAAATGCAATTTGAGACCTTGAATGCCACATTCTTAAACCCCATCCTTTAAAAACATAGCTATAAGTCATAAGCCTCAGTCCAAAAAAACTCACCCAATATACCAGTACAAAACTCAAAATGCAATTTGAGACCTTGAATGGCAGTGTTTGGTTCGAGGGACAGAGACGTCCCAGGTAGGATATCCCACCTTAGGGTGGTGTTTGCTTCTGGGACAAGCAAAGTCAAGGACATCCCACTAGGAATATTCCTTGTAGATCCGGGACCAAGCAATCCTCTTTTTTTCATGGGACAGAGTCATCCCACGTGGGATAGAGTCATCCCACCTCTTTGTTTTTTTAAGTACTATTTTGTTTAAATTTTTTTTAAAAAAACTCAAAGGCTTATGTGTACAAACATATCAACAATAGCCTTCAATTTTTTTTTAAAAAAAACTCAAAGGCCGCACATGTCCCACCTTCATCCTTCCATCCAAACAAAGGATGAGACCATTCCATCCCACTTTATCCTTCCAACCAAACAAAAAACAGGGATGACTCTATCCCCCTAACCAAACAAAAAATGAGATCATCCCATCCTAAAACCAAGGACAGGACCATCCCATCCCACCTTGTCTCTAAGGGCATCTCCAACAGTATGAGCTAGTTACTAGCTCTAAGACAACTTCTCCAATAGTACTAACTTTAGCACATAGCTCATAACATAAATAGCCTCATATAACACTCTCACATAATCTTGGAATGTGTGTATGAGATTAGCTCTTGATCAAGAGATAGCTTTTCTCTTTCTTCTATTAAAATATGAAATAATATGCTTAGAGTTAGCTCATAAGTCACTGTTGGAGATGCTCTAAACCAGACACAAACCAAACACAACCTAAAGCGCCAAATTGCAAAAGCGCGAAAAACTCAGCGCCCCAAGGGCGCCAAAACGCCAAACCCTAACTCCATTCATCCCATCAGCCCCCTCTATTTCAAATCTACGCTCCCCCCTTACTCCGCTTCCCTCCCCGCCGCCGGCGAGAGACCCAGATGGATCTCTCCGCCACCCCGTCCAGATCCAAATCCAAGCCCAGATCCTCGCCGTCGAAGCCAATCGCCGCCTCCGCCGCGGCTCAGATGGACTTCTCTACCCCGTCTAAGCCCACGCCCAGACGGAGGCCCAAGTCCGTGGCCTCGCCGCCGCCGGCCTCTCTGGCGACCCGCTCCACCGTACGCCGTTCACTCCGCCTCCTCGAGACCCCCACCAAGGCCCCCTCGGAGGCCCCGGGTAAGCCCACGCCCACCCCCAAGCGGAAGAGGGCCGCACCGTCGCCCAAAACCCCGGCTCAGGCCGAGCCCAAGCGGCAGAAGCGGCAGCCGAAGAAGAGGGCGTACTACCGGAAGGTGGTGTACGACGGCGGGGAGTTCGCCGCTGGGGATGACGTGTACGTGAAGCGGCGGGAGGGGGCGGAGTCGGACGCGGACGACCCGGAGGAGGAGGAGTGCCGCGTGTGCTTCCGCGCCGGCGGCGGGGTGATGGTGGAGTGCGACGTGTGCCTCGGCGGGTTTCACCTGCGGTGCGTGCGCCCACCGCTGCGGCGCGTGCCAGAGGGGGACTGGGCGTGCCCGTACTGCGAAGCCGAGCGCGCGGGGAGGGCGGTCGAGCGGCCCAAGCCGCCCAAGGGGAAGCGCATCATTAGGACCGCCAAGGAGAAGCTTCTCTCCAGTGATTTGTGGGCTGCACGCATCGAGAGGTCAGTGAGGGTTGGTCCTTGGAGTGGTTTTCGAAGTATATACCAAAAGTTTCGGAATTGGTTGACTTTTCATTTTGATTCATGTGAATCGGTTGTAGTTGGCTACATTCCGATGAACATTGGGGAAGTTTACAGAATTTGAAGCCGAGGCGGCATTGGGTATTAGTGGTGGTTACTGGTTGCTGATGTGATAGTATGTGGAATAGTGTGTCCTAGTCCTAATTAGGTGTGCTAGTACCGAGTGATGCATAGACATAACTTTCTTTTAGTTGCGGAAAGTCTGTTTTATAGCCTTTAAATTAGGTGCAGGGCATCATTTTACTATATGTCTGATCCCTCTTTTCCAACAAAAAGATTACAACAACGATTTGGGATGGGAAAAGTGCCCAAAAATATATTATATGCTTTTTTTTTGCAGTGATACTTCTAGTTCTCTGCTGTTACCTAAGATTAACAAAGTAACAATCGCTGTGCGGTTTATGAGTTTACTTACCAACACTGTTGGCTGCAACAGTTTGTGGAGGGAGCCAGATGGGACATTCTGGGCAAAGGTAAGGTGGTACATTATCCCCGAAGAGACTGCAGCAGGAAGGCAGCCACATAATTTGCGTAGAGAACTGTACCGTACCAATGATCTTGCAGACATCGAGGTGATTAGTTTTTTTCCTGTGTATAGGGTTGGGTCCTTAATTTTTTAATGTTTATGCATTGTAATTCTTTGTGCTTATGGCTTTTGCAGATGGAAACAATCCTTAGACATTGTTCAGTCATGAGCCCGAAAGAATTTAGGGATGCTAATAATGAAGGAGATGATGTATTTTATTGTGAATATGAGTATGATATACATTGGCACAATTTTAAGCGTCTGGCAGACATTGATGATGAACCTGAGGTACATCTACTGACTCTTCAAATATGCAAAACTCTGTTCTAAGAAGTTAGGACCATCATAGTGGTATAGTGCATAATCAGTGATTGACCTTGTTACTGCTCTATTATTTTGTAGACGAAAGAAGATCCCAGTGACGAGCCTTACAATGCTGGTAATGATTATAACAGTGAAACTGATGAAGATTCAGAATATGACGAGGAGGAAGAACCAGCTACATGTTGCTCTGCCAGAAAGAATCAATCACATGAATTGGCTGCGGTACTAACTCTTTTTCTCCCTCTCACCCTCTCCCTCTATATTGTTGCATTGCTTTACTGAAATGGCATGTCTGTTCATAGAATTCTCAGAAAGGGAGGATATATGGCCTACAAAAAATTGGGATTCGAAAAATTCCTGAGCATGTTCGGTGTCATCAAAAGTCTGATCTGGAGAAGGCGAAAGCTGCCCTGTTACTGGCAACTCTTCCCAAGTCATTGCCTTGCAGGGATAAGTATGTTTATTCATTTTTTTAGAGTATGTTTATTCATTTTTTCTGCATGTTTCATCAGCCTTCTTATGAAAACTGTCACCGAGTACAAGTCTTATGTCAGAGAAATGGAGGAGATATCTGCATTTGTGAAGGATGCAATTTGCAATGACCAATGTCTAGGACGCTGCCTTTATATTCATGGTGTACCTGGTACTGGCAAGGTAACCAACCATCTTTTCATGGCTGCTGATGGTTTGGTTTTCTCTCTGTGGCTAAATGCTAAACAAGATTTTCCGCACCTGTTTTATTGACCTGCAGACTATGAGTGTACTTGCAGTTATGAGGAGGCTGAGATCTGAATTTGATTCTGGAGCTCTGCGGCAATATTGTTTTATAGAAATTAATGGTCTTAAATTAGCTTCTCCAGAGAATATCTACAAGGTATACAAACTCCTACTTTGGTTAACCAACGGCAAATCTGATCTACTCAAGTATAGCAGTTGCATCTCCTCGAAAAAGAATTATAATGGGTACATGTTTTTGAAATACGCAGGTTATATATGAACAGTTGAGTGGGCATAGGGTGGGATGGAAAAAAGCTCTTCATTATTTGACCGAACACTTCTCAGATGGCACTAAAATAGGAAAGCAAGCAAACCAGCCAATTGTTTTGCTCATTGACGAGCTTGATCTTCTTCTGACGAGAAATCAGTCGGTAATATTTTTAGCTGGACTTATTAAGCATTTGTGTAACTTTGTAGTTTATTCTTTGCAAAATGATTTAGAAAAAATGTTTGATTTTGCCATTTGTTTGACTTTATGATTGTTGTGCAATATATGTTCATATTCATTGACATTTGGATCTTTTTTCAGGTGCTGTATAACATTCTTGATTGGCCCACCAAGCCAAATTCGAACCTAGTTGTGATAGGTACCTATTCTTTTGTTTTGACATCTGATTTTAGTCTAGCCTTGTACTTATTCTTTGGCTGTTTTTTTACTGAATACAGGTATAGCAAACACAATGGATCTTCCAGAAAAGTTATTGCCTCGTATTTCAAGTCGGATGGGTATACAACGACTGTGTTTTGGCCCTTATAATTATCGGCAACTGCAGGAAATCATAACAAGCCGTCTTAAGGGTATCAATGCCTTTGAAGAGCAAGCTATTGAATTTGCTTCGAGAAAGGTTTGGATTGCAGTACCATGTGAATATATTTGCTATTATAGACTCATATCTTTTCATCCATGATTGTTGCTTTGTCCATCTAATCTGAGTTTTGTCTAGAGATGATTTTAAACCATAGGTCTTTTACTTGAAGGTTATTTTCTCCTAACTGCATATAGATCCTCCATGACGTAGCTACCTTTTGCATCCATTTGTTTCATAACAAAACTTAACTTTGTCTGAGTTCCACATCAAACTAGTAGAATGAATGGCATATGCATGGACTTCCCTTTTCCAATAATATACAAAGCACCTAATAATCTGTTTGGCCATCAGCTGTTTGTTTCAGCTGTATAGGATGTTTAGTTTTGACTGAAGATACATATGTTGGAACACCTCATGATTTAGAAATAAAAAAAAAAAACTCGACCTGCGGGGGGCAAGGTTATCACGGCGATAAGGCGAGGCGAGGCGCCAGACTACCTTCACACCTTTTAGGCGACTATGGCGTGCGGCGAGGCGACGCCATACTCACATCCTAGCCTTTTATAGCAGCAAATTTGTTGAACATACAGTGTGACTATTTTAACTATGTAACAAAGCAAATAAACATGAATAATGGTGCAGCTAGTAAACTATTAACACCTTCTGTGGAATAAAAACATGTCTATGCAATAAAAATATCCAGCAACATCTAACGATCTAGCAACCATCTAATAATCAATATCCAGCAATATCTAAAAACATCTAAACATATGCCTACTGCATACGGCGGAACGCTGCATATGGACAAATATCAGTAAACAGCAGTACGCAGCAGCAAACAATCCAACGCACTCGCTCATCTCCCTCGCTCGCTCTCGCACTCCGCCTCGGCGCCTCCGCAGCTCCGCTCGCTCTTATCTCTCTCGCTCGGCGCTCGCTCGCTCCTCTCTCCGGCGAATCCGCCTCCCCCGGTCCCTCCCTTCTCCCCGCGCGCCTCCGCGCCTCCGCCTCGCCCCCCTCCCTCCCCTGCTCCCCCTCCCTCTCATCCTCCCCCTCTCTGCCGGCGTGAACTGTAGGGAAGAGCGGAATAGAGGGAAGAGCCGGCGGAACCTGAGCGGCGGCGTGGAGGCCCGGAGGGAGGCGGCGGCGTGGAGGCCCAGAGGGAGGCGGCGGCGGCGTGGAGGCCCTTCGCTTCGCCCGTCGCCCGAGGTCGCCGCCTCCGAGTCCCTTCGCTTCGCCCGCCGAATGTATCGGGTAACCCTAACCCCATTATGCCCCCCTCACTTATTCTCCCGCGCTCGGCCCTCCCTTCCTCCATTTTCCTGCCTGGCACAGGGGTATGGCGGGCGCCTTGCTCTTGCGACGTGCCGTCCCGGCCATGGCGACGACTAGGCGACGCCTTCGGCTCCGAGGCGGACGCCATACGCATCCGTGGCGAGGCGACGACCGTGGCGGCAGCTCCAGGCCGCTTCGACGCCAAAGCGCCGCTTAGGCGACGACAAGGCGACGCCTTAACAACATTGGCGGGGGGTAAGACAGCCCCCGGGCATTGCTTTAAGAAGAAGATCTTCTCACGCAGATCGAGAAAATCCCCGAACCCTTGCCCCACCCTGACACAGCGGCATCAGCCCATGTGAGAACGACCAGGGTGATCCCTAGACCAACGACCTGGCGACGACCAGCGACCTGGGCGAGCCTTAGACCTGTGCTTTGGCTTATGGGGCAAGCGAGGGGATTTTTTTCCCTCAGCCTGAAATTCGCTCCCACTGGGAGTCGAACCCAGGACCTGAGGGGTGCTACTAGAGCGCTCTAACCGCTAGGCTAGAGGCCCGTTCGCATGATTTAGAAATAGAATATTCACTATTAGTAAGAAAGTTTAGTTGACTCTGATGGAAATCAGTGGAATAAACGGATTTGCCACAATGCAGTGTAGTGACATTGACTATTATTTGCCAATTGTTATTGCATCAAATACAAACATTGCTTATATCACTGAGTTCATTCCATAGTGTAGGAAAAAATGGTTGATCTCTGGAGCAAACAGAAAAAGAAAATAAAATGCTTTTTATGTTCTATTCCATGAAGTGTGAAGATTAGACCATCTTCCAGTGTTATGTTGGCATGGACTTTCATTCAGCTGACTAGATTGCCTTTTCACACAGGTAGCTGCTATGTCAGGTGATGCTAGACGAGCCTTAGAAATTTGTAGACGTGCAGCAGAGTTTGCAGACTACCATATTAAACAGTCTCAACAGTCTGGACAGACTTCCTCTTCTGCGAATAGAGGTACTATCCACATATGCATTGTAATTGTAATCACCTATTCACTAAAACAGTTTACTTTGGGTTTATTATATCTCTATGCTTATACTTGACTATTAGTACCAATTCACTATGTACTATGGTTGTAAAATTTTACACCTCCATTTGTTTAGACTCAATTCGAAATTCTATATAGCCCATTAAACTTTGATCCAATACTTGTAGGAAATGGTGTTGTTTGCATGGGTGATATAGAAGCTGCTATTCAGGAAGTCTTTCAGGCACCACATATTCAAGTAAGTGGATAATGATTGCATCATACTTCTTGTTGGCTTTGCTATCTAGTATACAGTTTTCTCAGTTACGATAACCACATGTACTTGACTTGTCTAACCAGATCAATTACTAATGTTAGTTGACAATCCAACCTTACATTGCCTTTAACTTTTCGTCTGTTACAGGTAATGAAGAATTGCCCGAAATTTGGAAAAATTATATTGGGTGCTATGGTTCACGAATTATACAAAAGTGGACTAAGTGAAGTAATGTTTGATAAGGTGAGCACACTTTTTCTTTGGTTCCTTTGTTGGTCTTTAGCAAGCTTATCAAGGCGTCGCTTAGGCGACGCTTAAGCGTCGCCTAAGCGGTAAGGCGCTCCCAGGAGGCAAGGCGTCGCCCCCACCTTGCCGTATCCGCCGTCGCCGCAACCGGATCTACCGTCGCCGCTGTCGGATCCACTGCTTCTGTCGTCGCCGCAGCCAGATCCGCCGTCGGATCCACTGCCTCCGCCGTCGCCGCAGCCGGATCCGCCGTCGCCGCCGGCAGATCCAGTGCCTCCGCGGCTCCGGTCTCCGCAGTGGCGCCGCCTCTTGCTTCTCCGGGCGACAAGTCTAGTGGCGGCAGGAAGAGGGAGCGGAGCCATCGAGGGGAGGAGGCGGAGGCGCGGAGCCACCGAGGGGAGGCGGGAGAAGGGAGGGACCGAGGGGGAGGCGGAATCGCCGAGGAGAGGGAGTGAGTGAGGCGGCAGAGAGCTGCGCGAGAGAGAGGAGTGAGCGAGAGATGAGGGAGCTCGTCGCTATGCTCTGATGAGATGAGTGTAGCGACAGCGAGTGAGTGAGCGAGAGATGAGATGTAGCGATGGCGGACGAGTGTGCGATGCTAGGGTCAAAAGGGATGATATGTTTGGTATTTTTGCGATTTACTCTCTAGGGTTCTACAAAATTGCAACTAGGTCCTTTTAGATCCTTCTCTCTCTTTGGATTTCTTCCAATTTACTTTTTCCGAACTCTGTTTTCTTCGCCTTACGATGAGTGTAAGGCGTCGCCTCGCCTCACGCCTTACCGCTTAAAAGGTGTGAGGGGGGTGAATCGCCTTACCTCGCCTTACCGCCTTAATAACCTTGGTCTTTAGCATTGATGTCATGAAGAAAAAAATTACCATTAAAATTGTTCCTTCTGGATTCTCTCTTTTTTCCTTAAATATTATGATAGATTCAGTTTACCTTTTTCATTCATCACCTACTTTTTTAATTCAATAATTTACTCAGAGTCCATTGTGTATCTGTTTTAGGCAACCCACCTTTATTTCCTCTGAATAGGTTTTCCTGTAACTGCAACAACCTTAAAGCTGGAACTGTTACAAGTGCGCAATGGTTTCCAATATTCTTATAATCTTATTCAGTATAGAGTTTCTTTAAAAATATCATCTTTTGATCCTCCAATATTTTCTTGGTTGCTTATTCTCCTGTAGGTAATTCGTCAAATTGGTTTACCCTATTTTACACTACCTGTATTCAGAACGAGAATGCCGGGTTAACCATAGCTCTTTCATGAATGCAGTGAATTAGTGTTCTTTTTATGACTTCCGAGTTCACAACTACTCAACTACTATAGCATGAGTACTGGTTATTTCCCTTGATCAGTATAGTGGTCTGATGGGAAAAACCATGTACTAATTAGTCATTCAGTCTTTCACCGAATTACCCTTCCGTATTATTGAAGAGTTCGTTACAACATCATCTTGTCTGGTTCAGTTTCCATGTGAATTGAGGCTTGAGACAAACAGTCTTATGCTTGCTACAGAATTTTCCAGGGTGTCAGTATTCCTTCACTGAATTACTGTCCAGATGTAAACAATTCTGCTCTTGTTAAAGTTATTCCCATCTAGAAATTAGAAAGAGTGCCCATAGCAAAGGTGCTTTTGTAGAAGAAATCTGATGGGATTTCCTTTTATTCTGTAGTTGGCAACAACTGTTCTCTCTTGGTGCCATGTCAATAGAGAACTATTGCCTGGGTACGATACTCTCCAGAAAATCTGGTAAGTGATTCTGATTTAATTTGTATTCACATTGCATGAAACTGTGCAAAAGTTGCTTTTACATTTGGCTGACTCCATGAGTTCATGTGCATGTACCATCATTTGTGATGTGGATTGTGTTGGTGTTGCCTTTGCTTAGTTGCACTGTTGCAAATGCAGTTCCATTGGCATGTTCTTGTTCCACACTGGAAATGTCATTGCCTTAGAATTTTAGGGTAAATATTCTTTTCTGATATAAACTGAAGTGAAAACAGTGGCATTTCTTCCCACTAAATTGTTCTTGTTTCCTTCCATCACTAATGTGTTAACAAATTTCATGCAAGTGAAGATTTATATGCAGAAGTTTAATTTCATGCAAGTGAAGATTTACATGCAGAAGTTTAATTTCATGCAAGTGAAGATTTATGTGCAGAAGTTTAATGTTGCTTTTTTTTTGTGTTAGTTTAGCCCTGTACGTAGTTTTTCAAGAAAGGCAATGAATTTCTTGTCATGAATAATGATAATCTTGATTTTGTTGTTTGCCTAGTAACAAGGGATAAAGGTGGTCCAGTTAGTCTTGAATTTGTCTGTACTGCTGAAAATTACTGCCTTTGCTTTGCTGTGTGCATTCTCTATCGTTCTTGAGCATTTTCTTCACATATGGCAACTTTAACCCCCATGCTCCATGCTGATGTTCTCTTCATTTTGATTTCTACTAATTGTTGTATGTTCGTTTTGCAGTTGCAAGCTTGGTGAAAGCAAGGTCATTCTCTGCGAAGAAGGCACTAAACACAAGTTGCAGAAGCTGCAGCTTAACTACCCAAGGTCAGCTTTCGAAACTGCATTTACCTTCGAAACTGGCACTGCAGGCAGCAGGACAGCTTGACAATGACACCCATCCACCTAGGCGTTAGAACGGCGTGAACTAAAATTCGAGAAGTTTCAATTCAAAGTGCATACCTGTTTAAACATCTTTCGTTATGTACTAACACCTTTCTTGTTTGGCAGTGACGATATAACCTTTGCCCTGAAGGAATCCTCAGATCTTCCTTGGTTGTCCAAGTACTTGTGAAGCTCATATTTGCAGTGGTCGTGTTTTCCCTGCAATGCATTCCTGTTCCTCTTGGGGAGCACAACCGCGGATACTTCTCCAGTTAAGTTCATATGCCCTGTTTCTTGCCTTGCTGAAGTTTGTCTCGAGCATGCAATGCTACTAAACTTGGCACATCTTCTGCAGAACCTTGGAGGTACGCAGATCCCATGGTTTGATAATTTGGACATTTGAGCCTCTGATCTGTGAAGAAACCGATTGGAATGAAGTCGCTGTACTAAATTCATCCCAGCTGCGCACCCGGGTTGTAAGATGTGAAGGAACCAGCATGTCTGGATTTTCGCCACATTTGTTGTCAGTTAAGAAACTTGCACTCTAGAATGTTGTTTTCTGTCGTATTGAGTGTCGTCCCATGCGAGCTGATCCTACTCATTTGTAACGTAACTAATTTATAACCATCAATTATTTATCGTGAGAACATTGAAGAATGTACCATGGCAGTTGCCCAGTCCCTGTAAGACAGCTGTTGTTAACCTGTCTGCCTTTGAGCAAAACATCTCTGTTTGCAAGCCGAGGCTCCCTTTCGAACAGATGAATTTCACATGCATTTTACAGAAAATTCAATTTTTCAATAAAATCGAAAAAAAATCCACATTTCAAACCTTTCAAATACATTTTGGATTCGTCACCTTCCTCCTGCTGCCCACTGAGTCTATTGGCAGCGTTCAGAGACACTTTTGGCTTATAATATAATAACTAACTTTTAAACTGTACGTTTTTTAAGATAGTGTCTACAGGTAAATTATAATACAAAATGTATTGAGTTTAGTTGTAATGGCTAAAATTATATATGACTATTTTTCTCTGAATACTATCTCTCATGAATGATCTAAAATTCAAAATTTTTAGTTATAAATCACTTTAAAAGAAGCCATCTATTAATCTGGTCAGTAAGACTGACCACACATCCCAAAAAGTAAGTGCCCCATCGATCCCTTGCGGTGGGTAAGAATATTTTTCTTTTTTGGCCCTCTGGTGCTTTTTTTTGTTGGCAAAATGCGGTCGCTAATGACTAAAGATTAGGGCACTCCCAATGATCATATGTAAGTAGTTGCCACTGTATTAAACAGTGTATTAGGGCGGGAATTAGAAATAAGTATTAAATTAAAGTATTGATTAATGAGAGACATTATGTATTAGAAAAATAATGTCTAGCCTGATGCCTATACGAGATGATAATCTATAAATATTGTTATGTAGTGTCACTATCGAGAATGTCCTTATTAACAAATTAACAACGCGCCCGATCTAAACTTTTGTGACGTCTGTACTGTGCGCAACAGTAGCATGATGCAGCATGAGACAAAGGGCACACATGTCAGCCACTCGCTGTCAAGCTAGCTAATTAATGGCCAATTGGCCATGTTGGGCATATTTATATACGCACTAATATTTGGTCTTGTCAAAAAATAATAGTAATTAACGCTAGATACAGCGTACCGCGGGCAGGCAGATGATGCATATGCAAGCCATGCGGTGTGAACTTTCTGCGGACCTTGCCGCCGGCCATGCCCGACCCTGTCCTTGCGGGCTCGCCAGCTGCTCGTGCTTCAGGGCGTGGCAAGCGGCAGCTTTCGGAATAGGGCTAAGGTGTCGCTAGATTAGACTGAATTAAATTAGTTTATAGTTGAAATTACATTTTCGCTGGCTGAAATTACACTGTAGCTGATAATGGCTTATTTGGCGTAACTAAATTTTAAAAAATTAAAAATAGAAAAAACAGATTAGTCCATCTTGGACAATGCAAACGAATATAGGAAAAAATTGGCAAAATAGCCAAAAAGTCAGAAAAAGATAAAATTTAGAAATAGTAAAAAAATATGTCAGAAACCAGAAACTCAAGCTAAAATGAACAGAGCTAAATCCACAAAAGGAATGACAAGAGGCTAGATTTTTTTTTTAAAAAAAAAAAAGCATCGGAAGGTCACAAAAGAAGAAATTCCGGAGGGTAGTTGCCTAGTTGGGGCCAAACTGGGCAGTGGCCTACCCTTTCCAACAGAAATTCCTTTAACATTCTTAATAGACTTTAGGTATAATTTACTACTGATCTAACACTATTGGTATCTTCCTCCCAAGTCTCCTGAGCGGTGCTTCATATGGCTTACAAGCCGTGTCTTTTGGAATTTGTTTTATTGCAGTGGCTGAAAATGACAGCTGTTAGTTTTTTAAGTAATTAAATATTTTAAAATAATATTACATTATCATAGATAACGCAAAAAAGAATAAAGAGAAAAATTAAAAACGAAATTAAAAAGCTAGGAAATAAAGTCGTTTGGAAGGAGCCTAAACCAGTTCATCTACTACTCCAGTGCTCCTATTTCTTTCCTCAAAATCCCAAGCTTTAGCTAGCTCTTTAGCTTTTCCCCTTCACCCCCAACCAGACCAAAATTCTCACAATCCATGCTTATTTCTTCCTTGTATCTTATCAGCTAGTGCTTCCAATTGAAGGCAATGGCATCTTAGGAGCTTGGAGCATATTGCATCGGCATGATATATTCAATAGTGGACAAATCAATCTTTGATATTTCAATGACTACAAGATTTACCATAATCTGATATTACAATTTAGCACATGTGTATCATCGATTTCCATTGTCTGTTGACATTGGGCACTCCCTTATTTCTGGCTCTAGCTCCGCCACTGCGCCATTGGCCTCGCGCCGCCGTGCTCACGCCATCCCCTTCGTCTCCAGAATTCCCCATCGCTTCCTCCGCCTCCTCGACATTGACCCAAAGGCCTCCGGCCGCCGCCTCGTCCCTGTCCACTTTACCACCCGTCCCGACCTCCAACAAGCGGACATGTCCACACCAGTCGACGTCAAGGCTCCGAAGAAGCCGAAGCGCGCGGTGGCGGAGCACCCGCAGAACGAGGCGCAAAGTAGCCCTGATGCCGCCGACACCGCGGCGGAGGAGGCCGTGGCGGGCAAGTACTGGGAACACCGGCACAGCCTCTTCTCCCTGTACGACCGTGGCGTGCGCATGGACGCCGAAGGCTGGTACTCCGCCACCCCGGAGGCTGTCGCCGCCGCGCAGGCCGCCCGCGCCGCGCCCGGCGACCTAGTCGTTGACGCCTTCTCTGGCGTCGGCGGCAACTCCATCCAGTTCGCCGCAAGGCACGCGCCGCTCAACCCCTCCTCCCGGCTTTTCGTCTCCATCCAGTTCCCTTCGCTCCCGCGCTAAACCCGTCGCGGCATCTCGCTCTCGTTGCAGGGGTTGCTACGTGGTCGCGGTGGAGATCGACCCCCGCAAGGTGGAGCTCGCGGAGCACAACGCGCGGATCTACGGCATGGAGGACAGGATCGAGTTCGTGGTCGGCGATTTCTTCCGCCTCGCGCCTTTCTTGAAGGTATATACGTTCAGTCAGTCATTCACTGCACAATGCTGAAATCTTCACACTTTTTTGCTAACATTCTTGCGGAAGTAGGTGTAAGCTCGACATGATTAGTGATAAAACTGGGAGCATACTGTAGCTTCTACAATGTAAATAAGAATGAGCATTGAGTTTCGAACCAGGATCTCTTATCTTTGATACCCTATTAAGTTTTATACATTAGCTAGTTCACCTAAAAATTAAGTTGTTAAAAAAAATGGGCAATATAATTCAACAATGAGTATCTGTTTCAGTTTTCAAACGGTTTTCTGATTGCTGCTGTGCTGTTGCACCAGGCAGATTTGGTGTTCCTTTCGCCACCATGGGGAGGGCCGTCATACAGTCAAACGCCAATTTACACCCTTGATATGCTGAAGCCAAAAGATGGGTACGCTGTTCATTAACTTTTGTCCTTACCAAAAGATGGAAAAGAAGAACCAACTACTCAATACTGTTTTCAGCTTTAAAACAGTTTTAGCATCCTGACTGTAGGATCGATTCACACTAAGATAGACAATCAGAAGGGGGTGAATGATTACGGAAGCTAAAAATAAATTGTAATACTCCCCTTTTAACACAAAACATATTTAAACCTTGTTTAAAATTCTGGACAGAACCCTGTATCATTACTAAAACTGATCTCAATAAAAATCCGTAACTCCGATTAACCTCAAACTTTGTCAGAATAAACTAGCGAAAGTTATTGAACTAACCCAACTGGAATTACGTCAATCAGAGGTCTAGAACTTGAGATATAAAATAAACAAAATCACTGATGCATATAGTGACTAGAATAAATTAAGCCCTAATTATACAACTAAACAAAATCCATAATAAAATTAATCAACCAAACTTTCAGATCATAAACTTGATGCTCTAACTATATTAGATGGATTACCGATTCAAAGATCTGCTTCTCTGATTGATGGTACACCGAACGAGGAAACTGCTTGATGCTCTAACTATATTAGGGCGTCTGTAGTGTATGAAAATACAGGGTCTTAAGCCACCTTAAGGTCAACCTTATACATTACAGGGGTGACCTTAAGTAGGCTATAAGCAAAAAAGGCTTAAGGTTGATCCTCAAGCTAAAGACCTGGTCACAAGCATTAAAATACAATTTTTCTTTATCTGCCAAGTGAGACCGTCTTAAGTTCCCTTGGGTTATATACACTATGAAGTCAGCCTTAAGATTTATATAGGATCCACCTTAAGACCTTTTGGGTTATATACATTACAGATGCCCTTAGATGGATTACCGATTCAAAGATCTGCTTCTCTGATTGATGGTACACCGAAAGAGGAAACTGGCGCGCACGCGATTTGCCTAGCAAATCTTTTCCTCGCGTCCACGCACGCCGATGGAAGCCATGAAGACCAGCGCCGTACGAGCCTGCGTGTGAAAAAAAAAATCCGCGTCGCTGGACCAGATAGAAGCAACGAGATCAATTGGTTAAATCGTTGAAGCTTGATCAAGTGAAGAATAATCTTGCACGCGGATCGAGGTTTGCTAGATAATTTCTTGCTGGATGTTCACAAATCAAGCACTTGCATGCAGCCTGAACCACCTCATGTATTCATCAACTCAATCTCACGTACAAGCATGCAGACGCCGTTTTCCCCCCCTGTTTTTCCTACTCAACGATCCCAGCTGCCGCACACGCATGTATCTAGTTTTTATACCCTAAACTCTTCCCTATTCAATCTCTAATTAAAACCCTAATCCAACTCGTTCAACTAGATCTAGGCCTGTTTACCTCAACCAAACTTTTAGCCTACTAATTTTAAGGGACCAAAAACCCTTTATAACACGGATTTTCACACTTCCGACTTTTCAACTCATCGTGTGTCGAAGCTTCTAAGACCGCATCTCCCGTAGTTTCTCCACGCACCATCCACCTTTGATCTCCATGTGCTCCAGCGTGAGCCCGACCACCTCGTGACATCCTCGACCGCCTGGACCTCAGATTACCCCCTCCTAGTCCCGGTCTTCCTCGTCACCGACCATGACCGTCTTCACACCTAACCTGCAAATACAAAGACCAAAGAACATTCTTCCGGCACAAGTTCTCACCAACTTGACCAACATTAATCCTCTCACACACGCACACGCCTCAAATAACAATACTAAGCAATGTTGTCAATTATTCATCATCATAAAAATCCTAGACCTAGCCACATGGTCTAACAATCTCCCCCTTGATGAATTAGCTTCAAATAGATATAAGTGAAGAACTGAAGCCGAAAATCATTTTAAGCCACAAGTCTCAAATCTCTCCCCCTCAACATAAGAGATGTAGTTTTAGCAAATTTCTCTAATATCTCACAAAACACACCAAATCTCTCCCCCTTTGGCAATGTAATCATCAAGAAAATTCAAAGAAGAAATAATTCTAAGAAGGAGCACTGAGAGTAAAAACCAAGAAGTTTTGTAGATTATCCAAGTTATTGTGCATTGATTTAATAAAGCAACCAAGCCATATTTTTGAGTAGTGCTATCTAGATCATATAAAATCATATATCATATAGCAATGTCAGAACTAGTATTGAGCATGATTAAACAATTTATATTAATAACAGGCATCTCAACAAAGACCAAATCAATTATAAAGAGCACAATGAGATATCACAACAAAAAGTCAAAGCCTAAAGTTGAAACAAATTTTAAATTCAGACGAGCTAGTAGTCTCATATAACAATCTATTGCTCCACACTCAATTCATAGGCATGTGGCATGCTTGAAGCATACTTCTTTTCATAATGAAATGTTTGTAGCATACTTGCTTTAGATAGTGGCATGCTTGAAGCATACTTCTTTTCATTTTGCGCACTTTTGTGCTTTTTATTTTTGTTCACCATGGCATGCTTGAAGCATACATCTTTTTAATTCTCTTTTCTTATTTTTTTTATAACATGCCAAATTGAGTGATCATAAAAGATCGTCGTATGAAACATGCAAGCCTCATAGACAAGATTTAAAATAAGACTCACAATCAAGCTCATCCTTTTTGATGGATATCGCAAAGTAATAAATATAATCAATCTAGTCAAAATATTCCGCCATGTCATGCTTTTAATTCAAATATAGCAATTTAATTATAACTAGTCGTGATCAAAGCTATACAACATATGGATAAATATGATAAAAAAGACTCTACTACTTAATTGATTTCAATGACTTGGATTTGATGTGTGATTTGACATGGATAATAAACAAAGCTTCCGAAATTTTTAAACAACAAGCTCCCCCTCAGAATAATCCCATAAGATTTAATACGCCCAACTCACTTCGCAAATGAGGAAAACGAGAAGTATCAAGCGATTTCGTGTGCAAATCAGCAACTTGAGAATTTAACAAGATGTAAGACAACATCATCTTTTTTACGTGGTCTCTCAAAAAGTGAAATCTCTTGGAAGCCATCAAGAAAAGTGAAGAACCACCAATTTGTTCCATTCAAGTAATGATGTAAAAGAACAGAACCCAATCTAGCTCATGTTCTCCATCCCTATCAGCTGTTCTTACATCACAGGAAACATCGATCTTACAGTACTGGGGTTAGTGAAATAAGATCTAGGAATCCAGTACTGAGACACACGACGAACATGAGCAACAAAGTTAGAACCAATGTCACGTGCATGTGGATGATTAGAATGCCGAAAAGAACGTGAATTATTTGAATTAAAATCCAATATAGCATACGCACACACCTCAAATAACAATACTAAGCAATGTTGTCAATTATTTATCATCATAAAAATTTTAGATCTAGTCACATGGTCTAACACCGACACATTTCTAGCTCTGGCCATGAAAGTTTGCATCAATAAAGTGAAACCAAACTGCTGCATAATTCTTATTGCCGACACGTAACTGGTATATCGAGATGAAAACGTAATAATTCCTAATCGTGTATTTAACCTACGGCTTTACATGCAGGTATGCAATATTCCAAACTGCTCAGAAAATAGCTCCTAATGTCATCATGTTCTTGCCACGGAATGTGGACATGCGCCAGGTAGAGGAACTTTCCTGGTTGTCTTCTCCTCCCTTGGATTTTGAGGTATGTTGCTGTTCGCTTCTTGACTGACCTTCGGTTGCATAGCACGTGTCAGCATTTTAAAGCCATCATCCTTGGAAGTTACCCTGATGCTCTCTTCTTTTTAGAGTGAAGAGAACTATATGCAGCACAGATTGATAGGAATTACTGCCTATTTTGGAAATACAGCACGAGGACCAAGTTTATTATCGAAACAGAGATCAAGAATAACCCAGTTAGGTGAAATTCTTCCCAAGCACAGTATGCTTTTCTCGCTAAGAGCTTGTAATACTATGGGATACTATGGGTTTGGTGCATGAGAAATTAGTCTTTGTGACATCCTAAAATTCTAAAATTAATTTAATTAGATTTAATTGGATTTTTTTTCTGCTTTTTCTTTTCTTCTATTTTAGCCTAGAGAGAGATCTAATAAAACTTGTGTTCATTTGCAGTCAAAATGAGGTTATTTTTATTTTTGCTGAGTTCCCCTGAGTCGTAGATTTTTTGAGAATTTTTCTGCTATTTTCTAAGCTTTTTTTCCAATAAAATGGCAATTTTTTAAAAAAGCAAATTAAATTAAATCACCTCCTCTGTCCTTGGCTGCCACGTGGACGACTCGGACTTCCTCTCCACCACCACATAGCCTCGCATCACACCACCCTCTCTCTTCTTGTGCGACGGCCCAGATCATCTCAAGCCGCCACGTGTCGCCCATCCCTCCACCCGTTTCTCCTCACCTCTCCCAACGATAGCGGGCCCCACCCCACCTTCTTCCTCCTCCCGCTGCCCCTCTCTTATCCCTTCCCGTGCCGCCATGGCCGTTGGTCAGCCGACCTTTCCCGTCGCCTTCCCCTCTCTCACACGCCCGTTCTCTTCTTCCCCTTTCCTCTCTCACACGCTTCATGCCAGTTCCCCTTTTTTCCGCACTTGCCCCCTCCCTTATCTCCCTGCAACCACTGCTGCTCATCGTCTTTTCCGATGAGCAATTGGCCACCGTTGTGCCCCTTCGCACCCCTAAAAAGCCCCCCTTGGCACTACTCCCCACTCCACCCCTTCTTAGCCTCCTCTCCCGAAGCTCGAAGCACTCCTGCGTTGTCTCTTCCTCTTTCTAAGCTCTGGGCATCCTCTGGCGAGCCATTGGTGTCACTCCGGCCACCTGCGAAGCTCGCTGTCGCCACCTTCGGCTTCACTGTGCCACTGCGAACCCCAACCACCCCTTCGACGTCCTCGCTCGCCACCGGAGCACCGTCGCCATCGGAGCCGAGCTCGCACCGCCGCTGGTCGCCTACGTGCACACTCAAGCACCACAACAAGGTGAGATGAGCTCCCTGACCTCCCATCTCCCTTTTGTGCGCATCAACGACCATCGTCGTGCGCCGGAGCGACGGTGTGCCTTAGTCCCCGAGTGCCGCCCTAGCCCGGCGATGCCACATCAGCGCGATGGTTTGTGTGGTAGCCAACATGCTAGCCACCAGCGCAACATGGGCACCATGCCTACCAAGATTCAGTCCGTGGACCTGGGCCCACATGTCAGCCTAAATTCAATATTCGTGCTGACGTCAGCATGATGCATTAATTTTGAATTTTCTTTAGAAATTTAATTCAGCCAAAAACAATAGTCTATGCTGATGTTATAATTGCCTTTTCCTTTAGAAAAATAATTCTAGAAATCCAAATTTCTCCTTTTCTTGGAATTAAAACTTCCGAGAGCTTGTTCTCCTTTGTCCGAGCTCCGATTGAGCCCATTCATAGTTCTAAATTTATCTAAAATTATAACCTATCCATTTCTACCATTATTTTTAATGTTTAGAGTTTATTTAAATTTTATTTGAGTTCGACTGGTTATTTTTACATGTAGATTGCGACGATTATGAAGAATTCTACTTTAACGATTCTCACCAATTGGCAGAGCAAGACAAGTTACACACCTTGATTATATTGATCCCAGTTTATAAATAAAATTATATTATTTTAATTTATGTTGTATGCTTAATTTTACTCATTGTTGGAATTAGTTTAAGTGGAATTGTTGGAATCTTTTTGGAGAAAGATGGTCTGGGTAGAATGCTCATGGTTAGATTATTGTCAGTTTGGTGCTTGTCCTAATAGTATTAATTTGCTTAAATTATTGTCTTTACTTATTGTACCGAATTATGCAATTTTCTATCTATTTGCTATTTTTTTAAATGTTGCTTTACGCTCAGTTAAGCCTATATGCCTTCACTTGTTAGCCTTACATTATTATTGCATTTCCCATGTAACTTGCGGAGTAAATTCTATGTGCTTATCCTTACTTAATTCTCTTGCTCAGAGGAGGATGATTTCGACTACGGTGAGGATCAGAACGAGTAGGTTGCGTCTTACTATCATTTGCCTATGGGCAAGCTGTTGGGGCTTCTTCGCTTTGTTTCTGCTGTTATTTCCTTTATATTTAGCTAATGGGTAGTGTTGATGTAAAACTTGGCTATAAGGCCATACTATTTTCAATTAATAAAGTCCGTCATTATGCTTGATATATATCCTTGTTACTACTATATGTACTAGCTGATTCTAGACTAGTGTGATTGACACATAGGATCTAGAGGTGTTGCTTTAGAAACCGACAATCTTGTAGTAGATGTTAGGTATGAGAGTACGTAGATGGGTGTTATGATACCATATAGAGGTCACCCTATGTGTGTGATGAATATTTGATTTTGATATGTAAGTTTAGTCATTGTTTAAGCTTGGTTTCAAAGATTTTCAGTTTTCAAAGTTTCTGATAGGTTTTGATCGGCTTGGCAACAACAGTCCTTTTGGAAATTGGACACCAAACACTTCTGTAGGTGTGTTTGTACCAAGTGTCACTGAAATTGGAGTTCTGAGAAGAAACTTGATAGAGATTAACCAAAATTTTAGAGATGGTGTTTTCTGATGCTCTTAAGCGGTCTGATCGGCCGGTGGTCGGCTGTCAGGTTGGTCCCCTATTACCGAGGTGAGTTTGAGGATTGTTGGGCAGTCTAACCAGCCTGTGGTTGGCGGTCAGACCAGCCCTTTAGGTTTAGAGTGTGATTTAAGTGTGTGCATGGTATGAGGGCTGTTGGATGGTTGTGTTGAGTTGCATGATGCATGATTTGACTAACGTGAGTTGAGTGCATGAAACTTATGTTCGGAATCGAATTACTTGATTTTTGGATATGCAAGTGGCTTGGAGAGCGGTGGCTGTCAATGGAAATGGTCTGAGACTAAGCGGGAAAGCTAAGGCCCGCGTGATTGTATAAGTTGGGTGAGGCTACATGTTTAAAGCGTGATCACAAATTGACGAGGATCACAATGAGCTGAGTTGGTACATGTGGCATGCCAAGTGATGAGACCAACGCACGTAGAGACTGTTCGGAAGAGTCCGAATGCGTGAAGATATGACGGCTAGTCATTATACACTACAGACTGCGTGTCAAAGTATGCTGACATGTTTTGATAGTTGTATTGGTGTTTTGAGCTATCGGAGCCTTTTGGATGAGCTACCTTGAAAAACGTACGTGTGTGTATAAAACCTAGTATGATATTGGGTTAACATGTTAGATTATGTAAGTGGATGTAAGTCCACTAGAGATGTTGGTTAGGGTTTTTTTGTGAACCTCCATATATAAGAGGGAAAGGTGTTGGCCTAAGGGCCAAGTCTCTTTAGAGAGGCTTTTGGGGGAATTAGGGTTAGGGTTTCCAAGAAGGAAACTTTATGTATGTACTCTATAGAGAGGAAGCTCTGTCCTTTAAGAGTAGAGTGGTTTTAAACACTTATCTCCAAGTGAAATAAAGATTTAGACTTCTCCTAAGTAAGCTTTGTCATGGTTTTCTTGTTTGGACTTCCTCGCTCCTTGATCTTGCTGGCTCCCAAGGATGTGTGGATGATGAAAGAACATTCTAGAGGCTAGATCCCATCTATTTAGGCAACTCTATATCATATTCTTGGTGTTTATCTCGGTTTGCCAGTTTTGATATAATCTACCTTATTTTGGGCAAAGGTCAGAAGTTTGTTGAGTAGCTTGTTGATCTATGGATGGAATAGGTTCATACGACCTTGAGGAAGCTACGTTATAAGTTTTAAGTTATTTGGTTGAGTAGATTAGAAGTTAGGACATTCTGAGTTTTTGGTGGTAGGCTGTTTTCTACTCTGGAATGGCGAGCGGTCAGACTGCCATTACCTGAGTGGTCAGACCATCTAGGCCAGGTCAGAGCGGCCTGAAGCTTGCGGTCAAACTGGCTAGTTATGCTTTGGGCTGTTTGTTGCTTCTTTTGTTCTCTTGGCTTGTCGACTTATGTTTTGCTTATTTCCAGTGTGCGTATGAACTTGCTAGCTTCTCATAGCTAATTGAGTGAAGAAGCCAAAGAGGATTGATTTTGGAGAAGTTGAAAAAGAGACAAAGACCATTCACCCATTTGATCTCTGGCATCGGTCTTACATGTGTAAACTGAATTAGTATAGGGATCTTCTTCCTCTTTCCTGCCCACACTTGGTGAGGCCCATTGGCCCTTGCCACTCCTATTTTGTTGGGCCGTTCCGCTCACTTCACCCTTCGCTGTTGTAGCCTTCAGCTCTATTTACATATAAAAGAAAACTAGCATATTAGTCCGCGCAATTGCACGGCCAGCTCTTCTATGGCTTTGTTATATTTATATAAATCTATAAAAACATAATTACTCCCCTAGTCTAGTGTCGACGTGAGAAATCTGGTTTGGTGATAGGGCAGTTGCAGCATCACTTATGTTTTACATGTGCATTATCGGAATAAAAATCAAGAATAGTCCAGTGAGGTGAAATTCTTCCCAAGCTCTGTATGCCTTTCTCCACTATTGAGTTTGGTGCATGAGAAACTAGTCTTGTAGTAGTAGTTAAGTTTGGGAGCATGTAGATCAGTAGACGGGTACAAACTGAATTAGGGCCTCTTTGGAACGCATGCATGAAAAAAATGCAGAAATATGAAAATCACAAGAATAAAATAGGAATGCAAGTGCAAAAACACATGATTGAAATATACAGGAAAATTGTAGGAATGGGGCGTTTGGACGGACCGCAAGAAAAGCAATGGAATTTTCAAAAAGCTTATAGTGGATGTTTTTTTTCCATAGAATTCCTATGAAATTAAAGGAATGGAAACTCAATCCTATATTTTTCCTATAGGCAATTCTGCGTACCCTCACTTGGTGAGGCCCATCGGCCCTTGGCACTCCTCCTATGTTGTTGTTGGGCGGTTCCTCTCACGTCGTCGATCCTCTATTGTTATTATAACCTTTAGCTCAATTGATATTTCTACTACTTAAAAGAACCAGTTGGTGGTTTCTGATAGTGCGTGCTACACTTCAATACTACTTAAGAGAATTCGTTGGTGGTTTCTGACAGTGCGTGCTACACTTCATCGGTTCTACCTCATCTCCGTCTCACACAAGCAGAATGCTCTGGGAGGTGGGCCCTAGCAGTGCAGGCTTACACATCTACCTAGAATGCCTTGCCCTACCTCCCAATGAAGCCGCCTTCCGCAAAATCCCTCGGTCCTCGCCGACCCGCGGCCACACCTCAGTTACAACGACGACGGTCGATGTGTCTGCCCGCGAGGTTGCCCTGCTGCCCTTGCCTGTCGGCGACACATGGCCATATGCCGTACAAGAAGATGGAGTACGGAGAAGACACGTGTGTGGACAAAGAAGCAAGTCAGAAGAGGATCCGTGTGGTTTCTACTTTCAATCACGCACTTGCGCGTGTACAAAGGTTTACTATTGTCGACGGCCTGCTGAATTGTAGGGAAAAAACGAGTCTCATAAAAGGATTTAGTCAGAAATAAGAAAGCTATCTTTATTGTTATGTTGGGAATTACACCATATCCTTGTAGAGCGATTATAAAGCGGATGTTGCTAACTCTAACCTTGCTATTTCTTACCTCTGTTATCTAGCACTTGATCTTGCACGTACTCGTCTATTGATTGATCGATCAATTGACTTCTTGATTCATCTTCTTCTGTAAGGCTTAAATAGCGTCGACGATGTATGAATTATCTTACTGAAATATGCGTCTTGTCGATTTCTCACATCTGGTCGAGCGAGTGGTTGCTATCAGCGAGAGAAATATGACAAATAACTGTTAATTGGTTATCTATCTGTTGTGGTTACAGACCAAACAGAGAGAGTGTGTGGTAGTAGAGAGTTGAGTAAATGAATGGCTTCGGGCTTTCCCCATGGCCTATGTCCTACATATATACATCCACCTGGGGAGTGCTTTTACAGTTACACCCTTACACATGAGTACTCCCCTCAGGGGTACTTTTGTCACTATACATGTCCCACTCTGGACCTTACATTCTCTTAACAGGCCTGCTGGGCTTAGGTGGGGGTCACCCCTACAACACTATCAATAGGAGAAGATGGTAACAACAACCGTGAGACGGTTGTTGTCGGAGGCATATGACCGAATCGTCATACGGTTATTGAATTTAGGGATGCACGTGCCCTATTTTATCACACGGAAAACTGTCTGAAGTTGATCACAGTTATCAAATCGTAGGATCTTCAAGTAGTGGCTGGTTACGTAGTAATCTTTTAATTAGAGGTACTTGGACAATAATCTCCCGAGTTCCGACTAGTGATATTTAGATAGAATTATTTTAAACGATCTAAGGTCATAATAATAATGTAGAGCCTTAATTATCGACAAGTATACTGTTCAAAGAAGACAGCACGGTGATCTGACGGCATCTCCAATGTCTGAGTCAGCTAGCTATATGCATGTACACATCAGCATATATCCTATGTGGAGGAAAGAGAGTATGCAAAAAAAAATCGAGCCAACTCTTCCTTAAGCACTAGTCTATAACGCAAAACGAGGCATCCTCTATAAATGATAGTCCTTTTCTGTGTGTGCATGTAAGCATCAAATAGCTATCCTTATAGATAGTTCTTTAGAATGCTAGCTTTAGTGTGTACTATATAAATGATGTGAAAGTTTTATAGTTAATTGCTAACTATAGCCATTGAAGATGCTCTGCATCGCTATCGACGACCTCCTCATTCAACGAGTCATGATCACGGTGAATCATGGGCGCTTCAATCATGGTCGTTGGAGCGTGCCATTTGTGCACACCTTCCCAAATCCATGCATCCGTTTACCACAGTGCAAAATTACTATTCCTATAAATCATTTTTAAATCTACGAAGAGCCAAAAACATGGCAATCCGCCGTAGAAAGAAGAATTCCCATCCCAAAAGGCCAAACCAACAAAATTTTTTCAATTTTTTGAAAGAACAAACCCAAATATTATCTATCTTTCGTCCTAGTTCTTGCAGTTAGAGCAAGTTTAATAAGGCTGACTGTGCTAGCTACAAGGGAATCCATGTCAGCATAGTCCTATATGGAGTGGAGAGAAAAGGAGAGAGAGAGCCAAGCTGACTCCCATGCAAGAGTCAGGCTATAGCACAGAAAAAGATGCATTATCCATGCATGTACCCATAGAACTAATTGCTATACCCATGCATGTATTAAATTATCAATACCCATGTATGTATTAAATGATTGAGAGCTCTTGTGGAGACAACTTATAGCCAGCTTATTGTATGAGTTGACTGCATCATTATCTTTTGATGACATAGAAATGTATTGGAGGTAGCAGCTATCTGTACTATTAAACTTGCTCTTAGGGAAGAGCCCAGTGCTCAATAGGGCTGTAAAAAAAGCTCGAGGATCGTGAGCTACTCGAGCTTGGCTCGCTCTAGACTCGATTCGAGTTTGGCTCGAGCTCCAAACGAGCCGAATTCGAGCTTCATCCTAAGCTCGCGAGCTTTAACGAGCCGAGCTCGAATAGCTCGCGAGCTTAGGATTTTTACCCCCCACCCCCACCCCTCCCGCCTCTCCTCTCAAATTCACCCACCCGCACCCAGGTGGCTAGGCCCCAGCGGCCACGTGGCACGCGCGGCGCGCCCACGCCCACAGGCGCTGGCCTCCTCTCCCCCACGGCCCCACCCGCCGCGGGCCTCCGCTTGCCCAGTGCCCCCCCGCCGCCACCCCTCCTGCGCCCCGCCCCTCCTCGCCGGCCCCCCGCGGCCCCGCCCCCGCCGCCGGCCGCCCCGTCCCCCTCGTCGCCTCCCTCCTCTCTCCCGCCGCTACCCCTCCTCGCCCCCCCACGCCGCCGCCACCGCCGCCCCGTCCCCCTCCTCTCCCCCCCGTTCCCCTCCTCGGCTCCCGCCCCGCCGCCGCCCCCCGTCCCCTTCCTCTCCCCCGCCGCCCCCCATCCCCCTCCTCGCCCCCGGCCCCCCTCCTCGCCCCCCGCCGGCCGCCGCCTCTCCTCGCCCTCCGCCGCCGCCCCTCCTCTCCCCCGCCGCCGGCGCCTCTCCTCCCCCGGCGCCCCTCCTCAAGTCCTCCCCCGCCGGCGCCGCCCCTCCTCGACCGGGATCCGACCACGCAGAGCGGCAGAGGTACGCACCGAGCCTTACACGAGCCGAGCTCGGGCGAGCTCGAGTTTTGTCCGAGCCGAGCTCGAGCCCAGTTTAAAGTTCGATGTTGATCTTAGGCTCGCTCGAGCTCGGCTCAAGTTTCTACCGAGCTCGAGCTTGCTAGGTCAAGCTCGCTCGAGCTCGGCTCGTTTACAGCCCTAGTGCTCAATACGACACCACTGCTCCGGACTCCGGAGTCTAGAGCATATGGAAGGTGCCACGTGGTCCACGTGCGCACCTCGCTCTGGCCATTGTGGCCAGTCACCACCACCACCATCCACGCTGTCGCCCACAGGAAACGGTGACCCAAGACATGTGGTCCCAAACACCAGACGATCCCTCCGGCCCCACTTGGCACTTGCCATGGAAGTAGGGACCCAGGAGCAAAAGATCCAATCACTAGCTGGCGACCTCTAATTGGATGGCCCAGAACAAAGGTGGTTCTTTTGGATTATAATGCCATTCGGTTGGATTGAAATAAGTTAGTTTATGACCGAAATTATATTATAATTAGCTAAAATTACACTATAGCTGATGGTGGTTTATTGGCGTAACTAAATTTAAAAAATAGAAAAAATAGGTTAGCCTATCACGGATAATGTAAATGAATACGAGGAAAAACGAACTGGAAAAAAAGCTTTAAAAAGTAAAAAAAAACAGAAAAAGATGAAATTTAGGAATAGTAAAAAATAAGCTAGAAGCTCAAGCCGAAGTGAGCGGGGCCGACCGAACTGTTTGGCTTATAACTTTTGAATTCTGGTTATTCGTGAGAGACAGTACGCAGAGAGAAAGTGTAGTGTCTAATATAATCTAATTGTAAACCCCGTATTAAAAAGACATACCGTTTAAAAGCTAGATACTGTAGCAGTAAGTGATAAGACAAAGGCTACGGAGCCCAGCCGAACCCATCCAAAGATCTCATGTTGGGTAGGCAAACAATGATTTTACAGACCCTGTCACTTAATCTGTGGCTCATTTTTTAGCTTATAATTTATGACTTCTTTCAAACAAAAAAATGGAACGGTTTCTTCGTCGTTTTTTAAAAACGGCTTATCAATTTCGTTCACACTATTAGCCGCAGCAAAAAAGATCACACCACATCTTTCATTCTATACACATGATGAAGCAAAACAGCTAAGGTGCGCCCTAGTGGGTTAGTCTAACGCACCCAATTTGCATCCCTACCCACCACCGCCCTTTATTCCAGAAACAACAATCCAATTTACAATAGGGTTGCATAGGACGGAGACGCCACACATTAGGGCCAGAGATGAAGATGAAGGCATATAGATATTAAGCACATACAAATGTTAGAAAATCGACTAGAACTCCCAAAATTTCATGCTGACTATGTCTATGTGCATTGTGTGTTTTTTAAAAAGATTCTATATATAATCCAGTTTACAGAAGAAAAATAAAAAAAATCACCTCCTCCATTCTGATTGTTTTTCCCCCATTCCATGCCCTCCCCACTGACAAAATAATTCTTCCTCGTATTTCCCCGAAAAAGAAACAAAAGAGTCAATTTTTGATCAGAGAATGGAAGGCACAGGCCAGGTTAAAAAATCATATATATTTACTGCTACAGTACCAATCACGAATTCTTGAAGGTGTGGGTTCCCCGGTTGTATCCGTAGTAGGAGAGGTACCACCGGACGAACTTCTTGAGCCCCATCTCCAGGCTCGTCGTCGGCTTGTATGCGAGCTGCTCGCGCGCGAGGCTGATGTTGGCGTGCGTGAACGGCACGTCGCCATTGCCGGGCATCTCGACCACGCTCTTCTTGGCCTTCACGCGGAGGTACCTCTCCAGGATGGACACCAGCGTCGGCACTGTTACCGGCGACGTGTTCCCCAGGTTGAAGATCCTGTACGGCGCCAGCCCGCGCTTCTTGCCGCCGGTTCCCGTGCTCCGCCCCGCCGTGTCGAGGGACGCCAGGCAGCCCCGGACGATGTCGTCGATGTAGGTGAAGTCGCGGGCGAGGTCGACGTGGTCCCTGCCGCGGTACACGGTGATGGGCTTACCCTGGAGGATGTTGCGGGTGAAGGAGAAGTAGGCCATGTCGGGGCGGCCCCATGGGCCGTACACGGTGAAGAAGCGGAGGCCGGTGACGGAGAGGCCGTAGATGTGGTTGTACGTGTGGGTGATCTCCTCGCCGGCCTTCTTGGTGGCGGCGTAGAGGGACGCCGGCTGGTCGGTGCGGTGGGCCTCCGAGAAGGGGACCCTGTCATTGAGGCCGTACACCGACGAGGACGACGCCCAGACGATGGCCGGCTGCGGGTCGGCGTCCTTGCAGGCCTCGAGGAGGGAGACGAGGCCGGCGATGTTGGAGTGCACGTACGACGCCGGGTTCTCCATGGCGTAGCGGACCCCGGCCTGCGCGGCGAGGTGGAGCACGTGGGTGAAGGGCACGACGTCGAAGAGCTTGGCGAGGAGGCGGCCGTCGTTGATGTCGCCCTCGACGACGAACACGCCGTGGGAGGCGAGCAGCGCGCGGCGTGCCTTCTTGAGCGAGGGGTCGTAGTAGGAGTTGAAGTTGTCGATCCCGACGACGCCGTCCCCGCGCTTCCGCAGCGCGAGCGAGCAGTGCGTGCCCACGAACCCCGCCGCGCCGGTCACCAGCACGGACAGCCCGGCGCCCTCCGCCGACCCAGGCGGCCGCCGCGGCGACGCCGACGCCCGGATCTGCCGCTCCCAGTGCAGCCCGCCCCACGACGCGGCGAAGTAGCGCGACGAGGTGTCGACGACGGAGTGGAAGCTGAGGTAGGTCGCCGTCATGGCCACGAGGAAGAGCGCCCACAGGAACATGGTCCCCGTCGACGCGAAGCACCGGTGCAGCTGCCGGCCCATCGCCCCTGACCGCTCGACCTTCACCTTCCCCGGCGTCGACGGGAACAGCTCCTCCTCCAGCACTCGCATCCTCCGCTCATGCAAGCAAAACAACACAGATTCGCTCGCGAACCAGCAGCGAGTCCTCTCAGATCGCGCTTAGCTGCTCGTTGTCGTTGCAAAGATCGAATCTTTGATCGATCTCTATGCACAAGCGTCCTTGCTTATCATTCTTGTTCTTGGAAATGGCAGAGCGATGGGTGGAATCGGGGCTTGCCATGGCAGGGAAGGGTTATAAATAGGAGTTGTCTTCGCGCAAGTATTTTGCGTGTTCTCGAAAATAAACAGCAGTGATTTTGTGTTTCAGGGCTCGGCGATGTTGGTGGGGGCTCTGTAATTTAGCCATGATTATTTTTAGGCTTTCTAGTTTAGTTTGAAGAAAAGTGTGTCATTGTTTGCTTGGTAGCAATGGTCGTTTGAGGAAATCTGAAT
This sequence comes from Dendrocalamus latiflorus, assembly GCA_017311315.1. Taxonomy (NCBI): domain Eukaryota; kingdom Viridiplantae; phylum Streptophyta; class Magnoliopsida; order Poales; family Poaceae; genus Dendrocalamus; species Dendrocalamus latiflorus. Next base: position 4,510,004 of record CM029659.1, read on the forward strand.
ATGGCGCCACCAGGGCGGAACTAGCCTAAGCTTCGGGCTGGACCAGCTGTTCTTAGATCGATTATTAGGCTAACAACTCTGTTTTTTATAATTTTTTTATAAATTTTACATAAGCTTTAATTATCAGGCCTCGGTCTATAGTCCAGATAGACCCAGACCTGGATCCGCCACTGGGCGCCACTATGCATGCGTGGGGAGGAGTTGCATGATCTTCTGCCTTTCAAAGAAATGGCGTGGAAGTGTTTCTTCTTCCACTTGGAGCAGTTTGTTGCCATAGTTTGGTATGCATGGTACAAGAGCTTGGGATCGAGATGGGAGAGTAATTTTCTTGTGTTGATTTTGTATTGAATGACCACGCCAAATATGCGACGATAATAGTATCGATCGAACTGTAAGGTGGGAAAAATGGATTCCAACAATTAGTTAAGTTCAGATTTGTCGAAGTTACCCAATGAGCCTTTGAAAAAGCTCAAAAAGGAGTTTTGAGAGTGGTTAACCTACTTTTATCGTTTAGGAGCTCCTATTTCACTTTTTTTTAAAAAAAAGTGAACCAAATGAACAGGAGTGCAGTGGCTTCAGGGGCTTGATTTTGCCTGTACTTGTGTTCCTTTTTTATTAAAAAAAACAGATTGCTGTGTCCCAGTGTCATTTTCGTCTAGAAACAAACCTGGTATTTCTGTGTGCCAGATAACCATTGGACACGACTTATGCCTATCCAACATAATCTTATCGTTAACTTTTGCTAACAAAACAAAGTGGAGGAGACCCTACTACTAGGGTCTTCTTTGCTAGTTGGTGGACAACCGGGCTGCCTTCTATCTGCTTTGCGCTTATTGGTTTGTATAGTGCTACAGTGCTTTGCTTTTAAACATATATCTTTTTAAGGTGAGGTGTACATGTAGATTATAGTAAAAAGGGTTTTGTTAAACGTTATCTGGATGTTTTTTTTCCTAACTATCATCCAGATTTAGGACCATTGGATTAAAGATCCAATGGCCATGAATTGTCCTTCCTCCCTTTGAATTCTACCCCTTCCCCATTGAAAAAAAATCTCCCCCCTTTAAAAACATGGGACCTCTTGATCTCTAATCCAAAGATCACAAATTTGGATGATAATTAAAAAATATATTTGAGTGATATCTATACACTCCTTAGTAAAAACTGTACCGACTTCAGTTATATTGATCAAAACTACATACGACTATTTCTCTCTACGTACTATCTCTTACGAACAATTATAATTAAAAATTTTAACCTAAAAGCCACAGCTCAAAAGTTCCAATTAATCCAAGGGGATCTTTCCGTGTGCTGTTTTTTCTGGTTGCAAACTTGTGCATGCGTCAGCATTGCACTGAAAGTGGGCGCACCATGCACGACAGTATCCATGCATGTGATCGATGTTATCTGCTTTGTTAGTCGTGGCCCTCTAACCAACCAGCATTGCCAATCAGGTTTGGAATCTCCGCATGGTCTCAAAAAGAAAAAGAAAAGGTTTGGAACCTTCACAAATGCAGCTCTGAAGATGCTGCAAGAATTAGTGCCATGGGCAGATCTGCCAATTCGGATGGTAACATCTTTTTCTTAGAAGGACAGACTTGAGACTTCCAACATCTGATGGTGTAAGGCAGAAGGTACAGAATCTAGAGACGAATGTGTGTGTTGTTGTTCCACAGGCCCTATATAGGATCATACGATATCGAGTTGGGATGGCCTGTTCAAGCCCGAGAGGTCGTACGTACAATATATGGGTTGCGTCGTCCCAAACGAGGCAGAAATCATCCTGGGCAGGCAAGTACTGACAGCCCGAGCAGCCCGTGCGACGACGGCCTATGCTCCATGGGATCGTCGAGCTCGCCACGCCGCGGCCGAGCGGCGCTCTGCCGGCCAGGCCGCCGCCTCGTCAGCTCACCCGCGATGATGGGGGGAGAGAGAGAGAGAGAGAGAGCGCGTGCGTTGATGTACCACCTCCGGGCTCCGATTGAATCTTGGAAGTATAGAATGTATCATAATTGTTTAACCAAATATATGCAACAAAATGCTCATTTATTATGCACTGACTGACAGGTGGGCCAATAAACCAAGAGACCTATCCGTCAATGAATCTTTCCTGCTTAAAAGGAGCCTACCGGTGGTGACGGTGATAGTATGTCACTCCTGTCAACTCTCTCTTCGTCCTTCCTAAAAATTCTTAAAAAAATTAAAAAGTTACCAACAAACAAATTCTGCCTTCTTAAAAATTCTCCAACTAAAAAAGAGGAGGGTACCGGAAGCTAAGGCGATGCTGCGGTGGTGTTCCTAGGGGTGTGACGATACTACAAACATAAGTAATTGAAATCAAATCGATCTAAGAATTGGAAATGGGCTTACTTGGGGTGCCTCTGGTGACAATGGCAGTGCGACGGCCGTAGGAGAAAGTGTGGGGTGGGGCTTCTTGGACTCCAATGTGGTTTATGAAAGGGATCAGGGGTTTATATAGCACGAGTATGGCTGTTCGTCTACAGGAGGTGTTCCGCTCGATTCTCGGCGCGTGGCCATGGTGATAAGGCTCGAGAGGAGAAGGTTGGTTGTGATCATGGTGCATTCTCGGGTGTCACATTGCGGCGGTCAAGGCTTAGGGTGGGCTGTTAGGTCAGCAAGGTGAGTTGGCAGGGTGGCAGTGAGACAAGGGGGCGAGGTGGTTACAGCGCTCTGCCAAACGATGGCTGTGGTAATTAAGGAGGGGGTCGGGTGTTAGGGGTCGTACGTACACTGGTTTGGCAGAGACTAGGAGACACGCGAGATGGTTTTGCAGAGAATTCTAGCGGCGGTGCATCGGCATTGAGAGAGCAGGGGAGGCGGTGGCGGCGAAGTTGATCTTGGCGACCGTGGTGTGCGGTTGGGCAATTAAAGATTGACAAGGTTTAGTAGTCAAATGTATAGGCGGTTGACAGGGCAAATAGCAGCGGTGTGAACGGCGGGGGTGAGGCGGTGCGAGATAAAACAGGCGGTGATGATATTTTTAGACGATGAATAGTGAAGTTGGCTAGGACTCAGCACAGTTGGCCGAGAAAGATGGCAAGCTCAGGGAATGGAGACGCCAAGGGATGGAAAAGGCGTGAAATTGGGTAAAGACTCAGAAGAAATCAAGTTACAAAGAAATTCAACTGATATTTGAAATTTGGGTTATTTCAGTGTGGCCCTTGACCATGAACGGAAAGACGACGATATGGTCGCGGCCGTCGACGCCCTCAGCGGCAGCGACAGGATGCGCCGCGTGCGCGGCGCTGGCCATTGCGATTGATCGAGGAGGTGTCGGTGGTCTGTGCGAGAGCTGGTGCGCGCGACGCGCCCGCGCAGCAGGAGTCACAAGACAAGATGTTTCTTCTGGTGCGCTACTCCGTTCCGTCCAGAGTCCAGACGCCAAATTAGTTAAAAAGATGGATTATTGGATTGATGACGAAGCGCACGACTGCTACTGTGCTACATGGCGACGTGCGCATGATGTGATGCATGCTGCCACGATTATAGAACAGTTTAATTATTGTGCTTGACACGGACATTTCCTGTTCATCGTTGCTCCAGCGCGCACCTTGCTTTTCAGCTAGCCATGTTTTTCTAATTAGTTTCTGGCTTCAATTTCTTTTAACAATTACTACTTATTAAACTAATAAGTCGTAGTTAAACAGTAGATATGTTCTTTTGAGGTACAGTTTATTAATCTAATAAAATAGTAATTGCTAAGAGAATCTAAAAGTCGAAAAACCACTAAATAGCTAAAATGAACATAACTACTGCAATCTAAAAGAACATGCCCTCAACCAAGCTGATGCTCGCACCTCACCTTTTTTATTTCCACACCACACCCACAATAACACAAATGGATTCCTCCTTAAATTGAGCCGAGACGAAAAGCCCACTAATCTAGTTCTAAATAACATGTTTTGTTTGTATTAGTTTCTGTTCCTAGTTTCTGTTTTGAGAAGTCTGAAGTCAATATAAATACTTTTTTGAAATGATTTTCTTCACTCCTCTTACTTCGAAGATAAATCAGGTGGTCATGAGCACATCACGTATTTTATTCCTCTTGCTTCACTTTTAAACACATTTTTTTTATTTTTATACCACTCATCCTTTCTTCTAAAACTATTTTTAATTATTTTTTTACTAAAAATAATTAGCCATAGCTAAAAAAGCCATACTAGAATCCAACCGGACTCCCCGTAATCCTGCCGCGCTCGCGTGGAGCCACCCAACTCGGCAAGCCCAGCCCGAGCCCAACCCCCTAAACCCGTGAGGTTTCCAGCACAAATCCGGCGCAGGTGAGCCCAACCCCAACCCCCCACCGCAACATATCCATCCTTCTCGATCGCCCCGTGCCTCTCCGTGCCTCCGCCCCATCCACCCATCGCATCGCCGCCGTCTCCTCCCTCCGACTCCCACTCGCCGTCGCGTCCCTGGAGATATAGATCGGAGAAGGTGAGCGACCGATCTCCCCTCGCCCCCTCGAGACCCCAAACCCTAGATCTAGCGTGTTCGTGCCCGCGTCGTCGATTTCGGAAGCCGGTTCCGTCAAGACCTTCACATCGGAGAAGGTTAATCTATTTTTTTCCTCGCCCGCTTTGCGGAGACCTAATCGCCCTCGGCGCCTGCGTTTGTTTGTTTGGTGATTGTTAGGAAGGGCAGTTGGCTGCGATGGCGCGCGTGTACGTCGGCAACTTGGATCCCCGCGTGACGGACCGGGAGCTCGAGGACGAGTTCCGCGTGTTTGGAGTTCTTCGGAGGTCAGTGTTTTCTACCCGTGTTCTGGATTCTGTGCGATTGTTTCGTCATCTGCTAGACTTGCGTGTGCATGTGCATGTGAATTCTCTTGGGTGAGATGTATGAGGGGGAGAATAAGCCATAGCCTAGAGCGGATCAACCAACACGTTTCATGGCTTAGTTTGCGCGTACGGTGCTCTGGTGAGAGTTTGAACATACTGTGTTTTTAATGACGTTTGAGCGTTCCAGCACCAAATGAATCGTAAATCATGTGGCAGGTTCGCCCTACTCTTTTGGCTTCGTATCCATGTGCATGAATTGACTGTCTCTGTATTGTTGTATCATATATGATGGTGAGTTACCATATGCCACAATGTCCAAATAATCCTGCCATTCTTCTATATGTCATGCATGCACGACTATTCATTATTTGATGGGCCCTATATTGTAATCTTGTCGTCAAATGTGTTAGGGATTTGTACATCTTAGATTAGCTTTCATCGGTATACAGGTTCACAGTACTTCGACATCTATGGCAAACGATATGGCTAATTTACTGAACGCTGAAATTGCTGCTGTGTCCAACTAGAGAACCCTGAAATGCGTCCAGAATTGCTTACTTTCATGTGTTATTGATAAACTTGTCACACGAGTCCGTGCATGTATCTTTTGCATTCGTAAATTTATATTCTGCTTGATGCTGATGGTCCTAACAGTTTGTCTAATTTTCTTTTGTGGAAGCAGTGTGTGGGTTGCACGAAAGCCACCTGGTTTTGCATTCATTGATTTTGATGACAGGAGGGATGCTCAGGATGCAATTCGTGATATAGATGGTATGTGATCAGTGCTTTTTTGTGAACACGTTAATACTTTCTCAGCATGTTCCATCAGCTGTACATGGGAAATTTCCTTATCTGTGGTCTTTTTGACTTTTGAGTTTTGAGTCTAGGAGAGATGCTGGCTATTTGTGAGAAATGTCTGAATTACAGTTAAACTCTTCTAAAGTTTATGGTATATGGTAACATCATTTGTTAGGACTAGATCATAGACTGCTTTATTTCTGTCATGGACCGGGGTAAACGCCACCAAGAAGATAGTCGGATGGCGTCGGCGTAGAACAAGAGGGAGAGAGAGGCTAGGGATTTAGATGGAGAAGACTATGATAATTCTCTGATTGATTACAATAGCATGCGGTAGCCCTCTTATATAGACGGCTCCCCCTAACAGATGGAATCTAATCCCAATCCTATCTCTAATAATATGGAAACTCATATCATATCTCTAACTCTATCTCTAACACAAGGAAACTAATCTCTAACTCAATCTCTAATTCCTAATAATAACCTGACTGGGCCTTGGGCCCAAGGCCCACACCCCTGACACTACACCCCTCTCGGACATGCAGCTTGTCCCCGAGCTGCTAGACGGCGGCCAATGGAAGACCTTCGACGCCGATGTAAAAGACGAACGGGATGCTGCAGCGGATGGAGACGACCGGCCAGATCCAAATGGAACAAGGCTAAACGATGCTTGCAAAATAATAATTTTTTTTCGAGACGAAATGTAGTGCTTTCGATATATAATGCCGGCAAAATAATTTTTTTTCATATTTCTTTTTTTTCTTTTTTTTTGGAAAACGACTGAAGTCTTCGGTCGGTCAGTTTAGAAACCGACCGCACCCCACACACGCCTCAAACCCAACGGCGTTGGCCAGGGGCGATGCCAAGGGCGACGGCGGCGGTCGGCGTAGCGGCGCCCGGCGGAGCGGCGGTCGACGGCGGCTCGGGGCGGCGGCGGCTGCGACACGGCCGGAGGGAACAACGGCGGCGGCCGCGATACGGGCGGATACGGCCGGGCGGGTGGTGGCGGCGCAGGCGGAGGAGACCCAAGTGGCGGCGGTGGGGATTTGCGGCGCCCATGAGAGACCTCCGGCGCCGGCGTGGATTTGGCGAGCGGCGGCGGCGGCACGGCCAGATCAGCCGGCGGCTTTGGCCGGAGACGGCCCGGGTCGCGGCAGATCCCGCAACGGCCGAGTCTGGCGGCGGCTCGGATTTGGGCCTACGTCCGACGGCGGATGAAGGTGGGGATGGCGCAGCGACGACGGCGCAGACATGGAGCCGCGTAGGCGGCGAGGGCTAGAGATGGCAACGGGTAAATACCCATCGGGTATTGCCATTCCATACCCGTACCCGCTAGGTGTAAATTTACCCGTCGGGTTACCCGTATCCGCACGCGGGTAGGCAAATTTACCCATACCCGTACCCGCGCGGGTATTACTACCCGACGGGTAACCCGTACCCGCAAGCATACCCGGTTCAACACATAAGAATATCATCAATTTAGACATTCATTAATCATACATGCCAAGCACAAAAGCGTCTAATGATCAAAATTAGTACATCACATAAACATACTTGACATGACCATATCAACATATGACAAACAAATAAACAATCAACAACAAGTAGATAATAAAATTAACATTTGAGTGGGATGTCTAGTTGTCTAATGCGGGTATTCATTACCCGCGGGTAGGCGGGTATGGGTAGTATATACCCACACCCGCACCCGCCTACCCGGCGGGTAGAGGATTTCGCCCAATAACGTACCCATGGGTACATAAAATTTTCCATACCCGTCTCTTTATCGGGTAAAACCCGTCGGGTATTCGGGTATCGGGTACCCATTGCCATCTCTAGCGAGGGCCCAGGCGGGTGGCGGCGGCGCAGGCGAAGATGGCCCGGGCGAGGGACGGCGACTCGCGACCGAGGGCGGTGACGGTGAACAGCGTCGGTCAGCGGAGCAGCCGCCGACGGCGCGGTGGCCTGAGCGACGGCGGCGGAGACAGCAGATGGGGGCGGCCGTCTGCCAAAGCACGCTTCTTCCTGTTTCTCCCTGCCGAAGGCTTCTTCCTGGCTTCTTGCTGCAGATGGAGGTGCTGGAGGAAGTTTGTTGGAGGAGGCTTCGTCGGAATCTAGAGATGCTTCAATCTCTTTCTTTTCTGTGATTTCTCCCCCACCTCCTGTTGTATCATGATGCGCCTCGCGCACTTGTTGTTTCGCCTTCTCCCGCTCCTTCAAGTGCTTCTCGAAGACGACATGCATGTTAAGGAGGAAGTCCGCCCACTCTTTGTCGGTGCTGGCCGTCTTATCAGCGCTAGCTTTTATTATGGCCATTGACTCAGCGAGAGGACGAATCGCAGGAACCATGGTAGCAGAAGTCGTGGGAAGGGATTGACTGCTCTGATACCAAGTTGTCATGGACCGGGGTAAACGCCACCAAGAAGATAGCCGATGGCGTCGGCGTAGAACGAGAGGGAGAGAGAGGCTAGGGATTTAGATGGAGAAGACTATGATAATTCTCTGATTGATTACAATAGCATGCGGTAGCCCTCTTATATAGACGGCTCCCCCTAACAGATGGAATCTAATCCCAATCCTATCTCTAATAATATGGAAACTCATATCACATCTCTAACTCTATCTCTAACACAAGGAAACTAATCTCTAACTCAATCTCTAATTCCTAATAATAACCCGGCTGGGCCTTGGGCCCAAGGCCCACACCCCTGGCAATTTCATTAACAGATGTTGTCCATTATATGGGACCTGGGACTTTGAAGACATTTAAATTACAGCTGATGAATTGAACTTCTTTGAAACTTTACGATGACACAATTTTATTGTTTAGGATTAGATTCTCCCTTCTCCTGGCCCAGCATAAGTTATAGTTGCATTTCAATGGTCCTGTATTACATTTATGAGTTCATGTAGAGTTAATTCTAACTATTTGACTTCTGCTTTTATAGGCAAGAATGGATGGAGAGTTGAGCTGTCTCGTAATGCCAGCAGCAGTCGTGGTGGTCGTGATAAACATGGTGGGTCTGAGATGAAGTGCTATGAATGTGGTGAGGCTGGGCACTTTGCCCGTGAATGCCGTTTGAGGATTGGTGCTGGGGGTCTGGGCAGTGGAAGGCGTCGCAGCCGCAGCCGCAGCCGGAGTCCCAGATACCGTAGGAGTCCAAGCTATGGTAGAAGGTAACCAAATATAATTGTTACTGTTAAGCACAACTTTTTTTCTACAAATGTTATTGTTACTATTTGCTTATGCAGTAGTTTCATTACCATCACTGTATTGAGCCTGTTGGTTCTGCTTGAGGGTGTGAAGGCATAGTGACTGGCAGCCCACTTTCAGTTCTGTTATTTTTTCATTCATTTTTTAACCCTTCAATGACATGATGGGCAACCCACTTTATTTCTGTTATTTTTTATTCATTTAAACTAATTTATCACATGAGATATGGTTTAGTAAATAATTTATGGGGATGGCTATGGTACAAACACACTATGCTACGTGAAGTTTTAACAATTTTCTCCCATAAGACATTTATCCTCCTGTTGCCATTCCCCTCTTGTTGGATAGTAGATCGTGGAGGGGATGTTTGTAAATGCTATAAAAGAATGACATAGCATTTGGACTATGGTTATCTTGTTATTTTGCTTATTTACCTGGCTTGTCAAATAAGTTTGCGTCATTATTCCAATCTTGTTACAGCCCTCGAGGTCGCTCGCCAAGGCGTCGTAGCGTGTCACCAGCTCGTGGACGCAGCTATAGCAGGTCACCGCAATACAACCGTGCCCGGGATGAGTCTCCCCCCTATGACAACGGGTAATGCAGATTTCAGTAAACCATTGTATTGTCAGGTACTGAGAATGTAGCTTTTATAACTTCTGTAGCTAATGAATTGCTACGATTTTAATGGTGTCAGGTACCGCCGGAGCAGGAGCTAGAGCTGAACCTGACGTCTGAAAGAGTGTTCTGTTACAGATATTGCTATGTGGGTTGTCAGCTATGAACAGTGTCCTATTTGAAAGATCCATCATCGACTGCTTGACTTTGGTTAAGGTTATCATAACTTTATCTGCCTTATTATGCTTGTGCTTGATTTTAATCACTAGACAAACTTATGGATGGATGTAGTATTAAACTAAGTTGAATTGTCTTTCTTCTGTGTTAAAAAGGCATCGTCCTGCACTGCTTAAACGACTCGGCCGACTACGGCTTTCAGTTATGTCTTCATGGTTTTGTTCTTCGCTCTTCATTCTTCACACGCCCTCGTCTGCTTCATGCAAACAAACGAGAATTCCATCCATTAGTTCCTGCCGATGACGCCTCTTCGCGATGCATATACTTCGTTGAAGATACTGCTCGTCAAAAAGCAGTAATGACCTTTCTTCTCATGCCAAATTGGTAAGGTTTGATTGTGTTCATAACTGCAGCATCTGGAAGTGTTTAGAGGCACAAATTTCATCGTGTTCCGAGCCTTCAGAAACTGAATCGGCTTCCCTGGAGCTGCAGTATTTAGTTCCATGACTTGCACCCCCGCATGTTTATCATGCCTTATGCCGGGGAAATGAGGGCACCAGAATGAGAATTTGATCAAGGCTGAATTCAGCAAGAGGTGTAAGCCTGTTTAGACTGCTGCGCTGAGTTCGGCCCTTGTTTTTGTTCTTCGCTCTCAGCTTGCCTCAACATGCCGCGTCGAACAAGCCTTCCCTGCCTTCTGCTTCCTTCACTGCATCATCATGATTGATGTTCTTCATAGATGCTGCGTTCATCAAGCAAAACATCTCCATATGGCATTGATGTTGGATGCCACATGTGAAATTACTTTAGCATTTGACATATTTGTTGATCGATTTGGTCATGTGCTGAATGGTTAAATCCTAAACTTCTGATCGCATCCACGGGTAAAATGTCAGATACTATTTTATTTTGACATTGAAATACCAGATGTTATTTGACCTGTTCATAACTTCGTACCCGTTCAGCCTGAAGTGAAACCCACCAGCTTCGTTGCAGTTCGTTTCTCCCCGGAATTAAAGATAATCATATTGGCTTCGTCTGCATGTCATATGTCCGATTCAGTCTTGCTCGTTGTTTGGTATAGCTGCCTTTCTTCTACAGTGCTAACTTTATACTGGTCTTCGACGTCTAGCATGTTCTGTTTGTTCACTGTAGGATATTAGCACGTCTTAAAAAGTTGGCAGTGACATCCAGAAATGGACGTTTCTTGCTGAGCGATGTTTGCTTGCCCACGGACGGCTGGTGTTCCCTTACGGGTTCCTTCTGCATGAGCTGTCCTAAATTGTGATAAGCTACGTCATGGTTAAGTGCTTGGTCCATGGCGGCGATAATTCATGGGGACCAGAAAGAAAGATAATGGTTGATACGTCATGGGTTTGCTAAGAGCAAGTTTAATAGTATAGATAGCTGCTACCTCCAATACATTTCCATGTCATCAAAAGGTAAGATGCAGCTAACTCATACAATAAGCTGGCTATAAGTTGTCTCTACAAAAGCTCTCAATCCTTATAGCTAGCACAGTCAGCCTTATTAAACTTGCTCTAAGGGTGCCTTGTATCATTCTCGTTGGCCATTGCACTGTTTTTGAAGGCCTGTTTGTCCTGCAGATATTTTATAGGAGACGATGCGAATCCTCGAAAATTCCTGTGTTAAGCAGGCTTGGGTCTCAGGGTGTTAATTTCTCTACAGCGAATGCGAAAAGCACAGAACGTCACTGGACGTTGTGACGTTTCGGGTTACAGAAATATGGCGAGGAGCAGAGGCTGAGATACAAGGATTGGGTGGTTCGGTGGGGACAAACGCACGCAGGATTGGGTGATGGGATGGCACGAAGACTAGCTTTCAGGTAGGTGATGAGGCCAGGCCATGGTCCTGTTCAAAACGAGCGGACGGATATGAAACTGGCACGGGGATCATCGCCTGGTCTGCGGATGCGTCTCGGCGCGGACCGAACCACGTGATTTCCTTGTTAGATCGTCCGGCTGCGCTCTCGTTTTGATCAGCGGCTCGGGTCCCCCCCCCTCCAAACATCCGGATGGATACAGAGTATGTTTTTTTAGCTTTTAAAAGCAGTTTTTTAGTTTTTTTATAGTAACTAGCTTTTAAACGAAATATCTTTTCAAGATAAGATCTATTAGTTAATTATAGCACATATTGTACCAACTTTATTTATATCGACAAAAATCGCACATGAGTTTCTGTTACTATGTAATCTCTCGTACGAACAGTATAAAAGCCAAAAGCTGCAGCCAAAAGCTACAAGCTCTAGCAAAAAAGAATAAACCCAAAGAGAGCCTTATTTGGATATTGACCACATTTCATATTTGCATCATGATCTTGTTGCGTGATCAGATGGCTACATGCCCTATCTCATATGAGGATAAACCCCGTAAAATTGGCACGTCACATTGGTCGTTGGCATTTGCGACGAGTCAGGTTCCATCTGGAATGCAGAATTGTCACGTGAATTCCCTAGGAAACTCCATGTCTTGTAAGAGTGGATGCTTTTTATCATCCAAAATCTGAACAGATATTAGGGCCCTATTTTTGGAAAGCGGGAAACAGAAAACACATGAATTGATGTCACGCCCTCTCAAATCCTACAGGAATGAAAAGACATGAAAACTCCACAAAGGTGTTAGGATGCATCACAGAAAAAACACATGATTGCAAGTGACAAAGGAAAGAAAACATGAGTTATGACCCCATGGAAATTTTCCTCCAAAATCCCTGTGGTGCAGCCCATTTCATAGGAATTCATGGGTTCAATCCTTGGTTCCAAACTCCAAAGGCCTCCAAATTTCCTTTGTTTTTCTTTCATTCTGAACAAGGCTTAAAAGTCCAGGACATCGCTCCCTGCTCCGCCTCCTTCCTCTGCCACAGTGCACCGCTGCCGTCTTATTCCTCTATGCCAACCGCCATGAACGCTCCATCTCCCATCTCCTTCATCTCCGACGCTCTTCCACCGCTGACGCTACTCTATTGCTTCGCAAGCTCTGAATGCCTGCCTCCTCCCCCACCCCGCCTCCACCACTGGCGGCCGAAGGTGTGGCACTGCCTCATCGTATTGCCCCCCCTCTTCCGTGTTGCTGCTCGTCGACCCCCTCCTCCGTGTTGTTGCTCGTCGACCACCTCCAACCTAAAATTCCCTACATCATCGTGCCATGCCGCACGCCACCCTCCTCGATCCCATGGCCGACGGTGCCACCACTACCTCACCGCCATCGCCTCCCCCTCCCTCTACAACTGAGGGGCATAGGTGAACCCTAACCTCGACTCCTCACCATCGTCACTGGAGAAGCTATGATCGCTGTTGTGGCCGAAGAAGGGAGGGGGAAGACGAGACTCCTGCCGAAGCGTGGGAGGAAGAAGGTAGGAAGCACCATGCGTAGGATGAAGAAGAAGCACGTGAGCGACACAGTTGGCTTAAGGAGTGACTACTCGCACCGAAGCATTATCCTAAAGTCTAACGTGGAAGGTTCATGGATCTTAGAGAGAGTGCCACACGATTGGATAGATTAGATGGCAAAAATTGCATTATATGAATTTTTTAAATATGCACAATGAAAAGAAAAGGCCTCAGAAAACACAATTGTTCACGGATCTAGCGCTGTAGCGATATTTTTTCAGAAATGGCCTCCGAACACCCCCCCTTTTTTTTTTTTTGCAAAAATGGCCCCTTCCTTTGCTCGACAGGAGGCAGAGCCTAAGGTAGCTGGCTTGGGTGCGGTAGGAGGGTGGCTACCAAGCCAGGAGGGCTTGGCAGCTCCTGCCAAGCGCCTTGGCTCGGCAAGTTTGCTGGCATGTGGTCCCTACAGCTTGCAAGTCTGCCGGCTGGTCCACATAGAAGGCCGTCTGCCTGACTAACCCACATGGACTCACTGTTTTGACGGGATAATGGTTTTGGATGGACCGATGAAAACAACTCCATCTTGTAAGTAGTACATATACATTAATGAAAAGAAATGTAAGAATGAACAGCATGTAGCCTGACATAGCACCTCGCAATGTAGGCGTGAATTAGAATAGCTCTAGGGCGAAAATATAAAACCGTACAACACCCACATAGCGCAGCGGTCATCTGACTAGTGTGGACATGGCTGGTTGTTGCGGTAGTGGCAGATGTAATTGCAGCTCAGGTTGGCACAGTAGCAATGCAGGTGGTAGTCGTTACCGAGGTGCATGACCTCCTTATTGTTCCTCTCTCTGATCCTCTGCCTGCGGAGCTTGTTGTTGTTGGACCTCTCGGTTTGGAGCTCCTCACGCAACTCTTCTAGACGGATGTGCAATTTATGGATGTAAACTTGGATGGATGTTGGACATGATAGATTTATCCACTCTGTGAACTTGCAATCCACTGTCTACCAGCAAGACAAGATAACTACAAGCATTCCATACGTGCAAGTATATATAGGTAACGAACCACTTACTATGAATAGAGGGCAGCAAAAGAATCGATGTCCTGGGTGCACGCGGTCATCACAAACCTCCACCATCGCGTCGAGGTTGTGATTGCATTGCGACTAAGGCTCAGCGATGTGGGGATAGTCACGGAGGGGATTTCTAGGGGTGTACAATTTCTGGTTTCGTGTGGTAGATCAGGGCTTGGGGGTTGTGGTTCAGGGGACCGTAGATGCACGTGTCTTCGAGGTAAGCATCACGACTTCGAAACCCAGCTCGTGCCAGCCGTCCCCTTCCACACCTTAAGCTTTCAGGCCTATCCACCATGCTTATGTTCGTGTAGTATGATTCCCTGCAAGATATAAAATAATGTTTGAGTGTTCGTACTATTAGTGTCTATACGGAATTCACACTAAAAGTTACGGAACGAATGTGGCAACATTACGACTAAACTTAATTGAAACCCACACACTCTGTATTGTGGAGCATTAATTCTTTCGGAGTTACATTATAGGAAATTTTGGCATTATAGAGAATAAACAAGTACACATGTGGTTTTAATCAAAAGGTCTATGGTACGGCCGATGAAGTGGGCCTATTTAGGCAGTTCCTCATGGAGTGGCCTATTTAGGCAGTTCCTCATGCAGTTCCAGAGCCTGCATCGCTCGCTAAATGTAAGAAAAGATCAGATTGGGAGGATTGAAAGAAGGCAATAGAAATTGAATTATTATCTCTAAACAAAAGAGAGGTGTTTGGACATGTAAGCTGCAGGCCTCCCCATTTACACCCCGTAGGGCATAAGTGGGTATTTGTTCGAAATAGAAATGAGAAAAATAAAATTATAAGATATACAGTAAGGCTTGTTGCACAAGGTTTCACTTAATATCTAGGAGTTGATTATGAAGAAACCTATTCCTCTATCATAGGTAGTATTATCTTTAGATATTTAATCTCAATGGCAGTAAATCTGAATTTAGAAATGAAATTAATGGATATGGTAACGACATACCTTTATAGAAACCTAGATTCTAACATTTATATAAAGGTGCCTGAAGGCAACCTTGTCTCGAACCAAGACAGAGCAAATAAAAACCTGCACAGTGTGAAACTCAGAAAATCACTGTATAGAATTAAGCAATCAGGTAGGATGTGGTGTAATCACTTAAGTGACTTTCCATGCAAGAAAGGCTATACGAACAATGAGGATTGTCCCTGTTCATTTATACGACGATCCCAGAAATAGATTTTGTATAATCTTAGTGTATGTAGATGATCTGAATATTGTCAGAACCTTAGAAGATATAAAGGAGGTGAGTTCTTACTTGGAGTCAGAATTCGAAATAAAAGATTTGAGTAAAATCAAATATTGCTTAGGCTTGCAGCTTGAGTATGTCCCATAAGAAATATTAGTACATCAATATGCATACACTCAAAAGATGTTAGAAAGGTTTGGTTTTGAAAAGGCATACCCTTCGAAAGTCCAATGGTTGGACGATCTTTATAGTAAGACAAGAATCCGTACCGACCTAGAGAAGAGGGGGAGTAAGTCCTAGGGCAGGAATTTCCGTACTTAAGTGCAGTAGGAGCACTTATGTATTTAGGAAACTGCACTAGACTGGATATTGCATTTGCCGTAAATCTATTAGTAAAGTACAATGCAAAACCTACCATAAGGCATTGGCAGATAATAAAGGAAAATTTTCAATACCTCCAAGAAAGCAAAGATCTTGAACTATTTTATAGAAAGAACCAAGACTTGAATATGTCAGGCTATGCCGATGCTGGGTATCTGTCGGACCCGCATACCGCTAGGCCACAAACAGGTAATGTATTCTTGTGTGGTGAAACTACAATTTCATAGAAATTGTCTAAGCAAACTCTTGTATTGACTTCGATGAGCCACTCGGAAATTATAGCACTGTATGAAGCCGCATGAGAATGTGCTTGGCTTCGACGAATGGTTCATCACATTCAGCAGTCATGTTGATTGAACATCATACAAGCCCCACAATTATCTACGAAGATAATGCAGTTTGTGTTGTACAAATGCAAATGAGACACATTAAGTCATCTTACAAAGCACATTAACCATAAGTTCTTCTATGCTCATGAATTACAAAAGATGGACGAAATTAAGATATTACATACTAAGTCATGCGAAAATTTTACAGATTTATTCACTAAGTCGCTTCCAGTATCTAATTTTGAAAGATGTGTACGTGGAATTGGAATAATGAGATTTAGAGAAATGCAGAACAGGGGGAGACTTTTCACGGGCTT
The DNA here is from genome assembly GCA_017311315.1 of Dendrocalamus latiflorus. Classification (NCBI taxonomy): domain Eukaryota; kingdom Viridiplantae; phylum Streptophyta; class Magnoliopsida; order Poales; family Poaceae; genus Dendrocalamus; species Dendrocalamus latiflorus. Next base: position 4,526,288 of record CM029659.1, read on the forward strand.
ACTATTAAAACTTGATCACAAAGATCGAGTGTCCAAAGAATAAATCTTGTAGATTAAATGAAATTGGGTGGATTGTACTCTTTTTTCCTTGACGAGTTTTCTGGAAGTTTCTCACCAATGTTTTTAATGAGGCAATTCATGTAACACAATATGACATGTATCATGTACTCTTTCTCCAAAATTTTTTCACAGAATTTTATAGAGTTTTGATGAGGCATGAACATGTCAGATAAGTGCACAAGGGAAAGTGTTGGGAAACTGGGGCTGGGTTTGAAGTCTTGGCCTATGGTAAACATCTCACCTTATAGTCTACATATAGAGGGTCCTATTAGCTATCACCTTGTACTTGTGAAGAAAAGGCAATAAAGAAAGCATTAGGTTTTTTTATTTCTATGTGTTTACTCTTGTATTTCTTGTGTTACTTTATAATTAATCTATTTATTTTGTATAGGAGAAATTAAACGAGCTGAATTCGCCGGCGTTGGTTATGGTACCTCAACAGAGAAAAAATTGATCATATACCCTCCATTTAGATGGAAATTGAGGATTTACCCTCCTGACCCACGTATCAGTGACTTATGATGACCCCACGTGTCATTGAGATGTGGAGAGTAAATCCTCAATTTTTCAACTAAAAAGAGGGTATATGATCCAATCTCCCCTCAACAGATTTAACAGCCACGAGTAAAGTAACGAAGCCAACAAGGACTTTCGGTCTACTCCGGGCAGTTTCCATTTTCCGGTCGTCGTCTCCTTCCTCGAACTCCGCGCAGGCGGCTTCACGGTTCTGCGTGATCCCGAGCGCCTCAGCTCCCTTTTTCCGGCCTCCTCCTCCGGCCGCCGCGAGGGAGATCCGCTTTTGGCTGTCCCGGCGCCGGACGAGGGAAGGGGGAAGTTTCTTGGTGGTTTCTTGGGTGACTTGTTGGCCGTGGAGTTCATGGTCCTTGTAGTGGATGGACGCCATGTTCGGGTCGAGGAGGGTGGAGGACGAGATGGCGCTTAATAGGCAGAGGACCGTGAGGTGAGCGCTAGAACTGCTTATTTGTTTGTTGTTCTCTTTGCTCAGGAGCAAGGATTTTTTTCTCTTTAGCTTGGGGAGGTAGGGGGCGTGTAGGTGAAGGCATGAGAGAACACGATTTTGCTGGAATTTTTCTCGTTTAGGCGGGATTTGAGAAGAACTTTTGGGTTGGGTTGGGTTGGGTTGGTTGTTGGTTTGTTCCTGTACTGGTTCTAAGTTCATAGTACCTGTGTGGCTTAAAAATGATTGGTTTTAGTTTCTGGTATGGACACTCTACTTGATAAGTTTACAGAATAGAAATCATTTGATGGTCAGTTTCTTGTATGGATAATCGTGCTGTGAGTTAAGTGTAATAGTTTAACTTTTGATGAGCAGAATAAGATATAGATTCATAGCTGAGAATGGGATAAAAACGTAATTTAAATAAACCTCGTACGAGCATGTAATCCTTTCTGGTTATGCTGATTGGTGATGAGCTTAAATGACCACGTCTGACTTTAGAATCGTTGAACTTACTCTATCTCTAAAAAAAATCTATCACATTTTTAGTGCTACGTTTTGAGGGAAAATATAATGCTATTTTCATCCTCAGATTCCATGACGAGAGGGCAAAGCCAGCTATACCCATTCACCACAAGCAGGCTGCCCTAGCTGCTAGTAAGCTCGGCGTGGGGAGTTCGGGGAAAAACAAGATTTTTGTTGCCGGACATGAGCTTTGGTACAAGAATATTATTGATCCATCAAGCGATTTCATCTTGACATGGAATTATTTCTTCCGCATCTCATGCTTCATTGCTCTATTTATGGACCCTCTGTACTTCTATGTGCCTAAAATCTTTTATGGCACACCCACTTCATGTATCGGGAAAGATAGACACCTAGCTATCATCGTTACTGTCTTCCGATCAATTGCGGACTTCTTTTATGTCATCCAGATTATGATAAAGTTCAGGACTGCATATATTAATCCAAGCTCCACGTTGGGGGTTTTCGGTCGAGGAGACCTTGTCACAGATCCTAACAAAATCGCAAAGCAGTATCTGAGATCTGACTTTGTAGTTGATTTAGTGGCTTCGTTGCCTTTACCGCAGGTAATATGAATCCTTTCTGATGCATTCCTTATCATTATTGAAAGCATTAGTAACTAGTAAGCAGTGATGTTTACATATTGTTTCATTTAGCACTCGTCTAGATGCTGGTATGGTCATGAGCTGCCAAAATTATTGTAATGTGGTAGGATTGAGTTGCGGGGTTCCTCTTCTGGATGCAACGATCTAGTTTATTTGACCATAAGCACAACATCTCTGTGTGTGTCTTCACAGGCCATGCTATAAAGAAGAAAGTGAGAGGTGGTTGAATTTGTCTCTTAATGAAATTCTTAAAAAATATAGTTTGAAATAAATCAAGTTTTCAAAAAAGTGCGTCTTGCAGTCATAATCACCAAAATGAAATGTATATGATGTCTTTTGAATTGTTTATTGCATTTTTCTAAAAATAGGAACTTCCAGAAGACCTTCATTATGATGATTTCACCATCATTGCTAACCAACTTAATTGTTTTGTAAAACTCGGTATTCTTCATGTCAGTAGCAATCAGATAATATAAGTTGAAACTGGTAACATAGGTCAAAATAGTGAACTTCTGAATGCTACAATTCCTTGATGATATGCTGCATTTGTACTGTGTGCTTTTTGCTTTTCATTCAATTGTATGCGTTGAAACTACCAAAAAACAATTTTGTTATAAGATATTGGTCGCTAGTTCTCATTTGTTGTGTGGTTCTGACTTGCATGCTCTGATGACAAAACCGTTCTTTATCAAACATGAAAGTAGTGGATCTCAACTTCATGCCCTAAAAGTTTATCTAGTTGTGGGTTTATAGATGTTAGTTTTTTTGAGGTGAAGCAATTTACATTTTTATACCTGAAGTTTGAGTTGTGGCTGTTGTCTGACATTTTTTCCCCTTTTCCTGCAGATCATTATTTGGTCTGTGATACCAGCTGTCAAATATTCTTGGTCTGAGCATAACAATGACATACTGCTTCTGGTTGCTCTTTTTCAGTATATTCTAAGATTGTATCTCATATTTTCCTTGAATAACAAAATTGTTAAAGTTTCTGGAGCTTTCTCGAAGACTGCTTGGCAAGGAGCTGCATACAATCTGCTGTTATACATGATTGCTAGCCATGTACGATACTTATATGAGTTTATATGTGCAGTCTTTCCATTTCATATATTAAAATTTTGCTTATTTGCTTTTAAATTGTGCTGCCATAGTTTCTGTTTTGCTATCATATAGTGGAACTGCTGAACATGCACTTTTATTTTTCAGGTTTTAGGAGCATTGTGGTACCTGCTGTCAGTTGATCGACAGACTGCATGTTGGGAAAAATATTGCAGGAACGATATTAATTGCAATAATAGATACCTGGCTTGTGACGTAAAGCCAGATCCAAATTGGTTAAATAGCACTACTATCTTTACTAGCTGTGATGCTAGGAACAAAAATGCCACTTTTGACTATGGTATGTTCCAGACATTGTTAGAAAACCAAGCTCCTAATCGAAGTTTCCTGAGAAAGTACATCTATTGCCTTTGGTGGGGCTTGCAGAATCTAAGGTATGACTTTATCTGAACACATCTCTCTCTAAGACTGGTAATTGAGGTGCTGAATTTGATAATTAACCAGATTATTATTCTCTGCTAAAGCAAAAATTGACACATTATTGTTCTCTGCTAAAGCAAAATTTTACACATTATTATTCTCTGCGAAAGCAAAAATTTAGAGATCTTTCTTTTGCATCTGCAACTATAACTTCAACATTATTACATTTCTAATCTGATAAGTTTAGGCTACTACTCTCATTCTTTAATGGAATATAACAACAACAACAACATTGATACGAAAAATCTATTATTTTCTGACATGCTATGTGATACTATCTCTCTCTTTTTCCTAAACAGTTGCTATGGCCAGACTTTGTCCGTGAGTACCTATATTGGTGAGACAATGTATGCTATATTCTTGGCGGTGCTTGGTCTTGTCTTGTTTGCACATTTAATTGGAAATGTACAGGTACTTTTACATTGTAAATTACACCTACCAATCATGGAGCTGCTTTTATGATATGAGCATAGCATTACTGCTTATTTTAGTTGTCCTAGTCCTTAGTTCTCTATTGTGATTTTACTTGCTTTTTGTCAAACCATTTTCTGGTGCTTAGGTCCACCACTTGTCTAGCCTTGGTCCTACTTCCTTAGTACCATGTCATCATTAGGAACCACATGTTGGTCGGTTGCTGTTGTTTTCTTTTATATTCTTAGTTCTGGGTGTTTCAGATCTTCTCTTCCTTCCTTGCATTAGCTCAGAAACTATGTATTAAGCTTATGGGTCATTTTTTGTTACAGTTTGCTCATGGACCAAAATTGTCAGGTTGTCCATTACAAATTTTGATCTAAACTTGTTGAATCTGTAGCTTTGACCATAGCTTTAGGAGTGGTGGCATGAAAATCCCTTTTGTGCTTGGTGATATGCTTGGTCAACGTACATTGAGGATTTCAATATATTGTTCAGACTAACAAGTATTGTATGCTGAGGGTTTTGTCTGGACAAGGTCATACTTTTACATGCATGTCTCATTATGCTATCATCTGCTCTGGTAACTATTAAACCATCATACTGATAATACCAAAAAGGCCCCCTTGTTTTTTAAAGCCACACTTCCCAGCTTAATTTGTCCACAAGCAACATGGAGCTTATAACATTATATTATTTGCTAGACCTACTTGCAATCTATCACTGCAAGGGTTGAGGAGTGGAGACTAAGGCAAAGAGATACTGAAGAATGGATGAGACATCGCCAACTTCCCCATGAACTACGAGAAAGGGTGAGAAGATTTATTCATTACAAGTGGCTTGCAACTCGAGGTGTGGACGAAGAATCTATACTGAAGGCTCTGCCTGCAGATCTTCGACGTGACATCAAGCGCCACCTTTGCTTGGATCTTGTTTGCCGGGTAAATTGATTTCTTACTTTTGTTTTCTGTAAAAAAAATTATCAGTTTAGTGAACTTCAAAACCATCTAGACATCTGGAGATCCTGTTATAAACCATCTGGATAAATTAAGCTACGTGTTCCTAGGTGACCATCAGTTCTAGTTATCATGCCACATTTGGTTGGACAAAAAGAGGTGATACCATGGAAGTAAATAAAACAGAGTAAAGGAGAAAGAAAAAGGATAGGATAGGGTTGGAAGATACTTTTTATTCTTTTCCTTTCTTTTACAATCCAAATAGGGAAGAAGTCCATCCGTAGTTCCTCAACTCTTCTGTTGGTTTAATTTTCATCCCAGATGTCCAATACGATTTAGAACCTGTCCCCAACTGGCAAAACCGAAGCAAATTACATCCTAAGGCTGGTTATGTGAGTGGTTTTGAGTGACGTGGCTGCCACATTAGCAGTTTTGCCATGTCATCTACCACATCATCAACTTGACCCACACGTCAGTGGGAAGAGTGAGGAGGTAAGGAAGAGGGGCTGACATGTGGGGTCAAGTTGATGATGTGGTAGATGATATAGCAAAACTGATGATAGGGCAGCCACATCACTCAAAACCACCAACAAAACTGGCCTTGGGATGTGATTTGCTCTGGGGGATGGGTTCTGGTTTTGGATATCAGGGACAAAAATCAATCCATAGAAGGAGTTGAGGGACTATGGATGTACTTTTTCCTCCAAATAGAGCATTCAATAAAGGAGATGCGTATGGCATGGAAAATAATTGCAAATGTGCTTCTCTTCCATTCTCTCCCTCTTCCAAACTTCTAGTAAAGGGAAATTCACCTCGTAGTTCTTCCCATCTCCAATGATTTCTCTTGTTCTCCACAAGTGAGACGTTGAAAAACAGGGAAAACTACCACTGAGAGTTCAGGGGGGAAAACCTGCTAATGAATTGACCTAGATTTGTGTAAGATGGGTTCTTTTGGGTTGTGACCTATGGCTTTTGACTTTTAAATTCTGGTTGTTTGCGAGAGAGATTACGAAGAGAGGGATAGTTGCATGCGATTTTGGTCGGTATAACTGAAGTTGGTACAGTGTGTACTTCAATCGACTAATAAATCCCATCTTAAAAAAACGTATCATTTGAAAGCTAGTTACTATATCAAAAGTGAAAAACCATAAGCCACAAGTCCATCCAAACCCACCCATTGTTTCATTTGTTTGAACATACGGTGGAGCTTGAGCTTTTGAATATGCAACATGATTCAAATATTCCGGACAATCGATTCGCAAATTGTTTGAGAACTCATTTGCAAATCTAGCTTTTCCCTCTACCGTCTTTTGGCCAGTGACACTTGATAGCAGTAGTTGACCTAGCTCTTATGACATGTTAGGTGATCAATGCCACACATATAATTTCATTTGATGGTCAATTCATGACATTGCAGATCACTTGACATCGAGTCTTACAAATTTTTGATATCGCAATGTTTCAGGTCCCATTTTTCTCCCAGATGGATGATCAACTTCTAGATGCTATCTGTGAGCGTCTTGTATCTTCCTTGAGCACAGAGGGCACATACATTGTCCGTGAAGGTGACCCAGTGACCGAGATGCTTTTTATCATTCGTGGGAAGCTGGAAAGCTCCACCACAGATGGTGGCCGGACAGGCTTCTTCAATTCAATCACCCTCAAAACTGGCGATTTCTGCGGTGAAGAATTGCTTGGATGGGCTCTTGTTCCCAAGCCTACTGTCAACTTACCGTCATCCACCAGGACGGTGAAGGCACTTGTTGAAGTGGAGGCATTCGCTCTCCAAGCCGAGGACCTCAAGTTTGTTGCCAGTCAATTCAGACGCCTCCACAGCAGGAAGTTGCAGCACACTTTCCGATACTACTCTCACCACTGGAGGACTTGGGCCACGTGTTTCATCCAAGCTGCTTGGCGCCGCTACAAGAGGAGGAAGCTGGCCAAGGACCTGAGCTTGAGGGAGTCATTCTCCTCCATGAGCTCAGATGAAGACGGTGCTTCCCCTGAGCACAATCTTGCGCTGAAAATCGTGACGGGGGCTAGGAAAGGAACTCAGAGCGTTAAAGAACTGCCGAAGTTTAGGAAGCCTTCTGAGCCAGACTTCTCTGCAGAGCATGACGACTAAGGAAAACTGATATAGTATTTGCTACCGTGAGATTGCTGTTTCTGCTGCAAACCCTGCGTCCCGTTGGGCCTTCTGCAAACGTGCATTGAGTTTGGGTTGACAGGTAACTGATTGTTGATGTCAGAAAAATGCTTAAGCTCAACATCAGAGCCTTACATGTGATGAAGCATCAATGGGGGTTAGACATGTTGGGGAGTTTTGGAGACTAAAAGAATGGTACACAATGTTGATTTTTTTTTGTTTCTGAAAGTACAGTGACTTGTAATGTTGTTGTAGGTTTAGCTTAGCGTTTAGTCTTTGCTCATATTGTACATGCAGATATAATTAAGTTTGCGGTATCATTTGGACTTCGCTGAGTCACACGAGCACATTATTCTTGTATTGACTGGCCGAGCAATTCTGGGTGGGTTCTTTTCGGCTGTAGTTGATGGCCTATAGCTACGGTTGATAGTTTTTGACTCTAACATGTGAGGACTTTGGGTGTGGGAGATGCCTGTAGTGGCTATATGTGTTCTGTACTAGTCTTATGATTAGTAGTTAGTATATACATTTACAACATTGAGATCACATTCATATATATCGCATATATTTAATTTACGACAAATGGTGAATATATAAGCGGTGCATAATGAGGTTTACAGCATATGACCGACTGGCCAAAAGAATACCAAAGTCAAGAGTAAATTACCGCGGAAGATAAATAAATAAACAGAAGCATCCAGTGGTATGCCATCATAGCACACAGGCAATCGACTAGTGATTAGGCTCGAGAAAAATCCATCTCGAACTCCCTAGAGCTAGAGGTGAAATACACGTCATTGGCACATAACCATCTTTACCCTCTGATCAACAATAATTTAAGCAAACTTAAATACATTGTGTACTCAGTAAGACTTGTAGTATATCATAAATTTATACATATATGCAAGGCTATCAAAGGATGAGGCTCCATTCTAAGTTATTTCCAGCATGAGGCAAATTTTATTTACAATATCAATAAGTAGTAATTTGCAAAGGATTTATAAAGAACATTTGACATATAATGAAATAGCATTTATATAACTTTGATATCAGTAGATCAAATCCATTCGCAGCCTTCCTCATTTGTGAACACATCCATTCGCAGCCCTCCTTAGCTGTGAACGTCACACAAATTCCACCCATAGGCATGACATACGATTAGACGTTCATGCCATCCCATATGTTTAGTGAAACAGTTTTGAAAAGGAAAACTACACCTATTACGACTACATCCAAGTATACTCATGACCGTGAGTACGGATATTTAAATATTTTTTAACACTCTACGGAGATTGTACAACTTTATCCACATGAGATAATCAATTATATTGTTGGCAACTTCATGCTTCCTTTGGCGTGTGATGAAAGTTAATTATCATATAACCTTTAGATCATCTAGTCCTAACTTTGCACCAACATGATAAATGGACAATCTCTCACTTGAGTGTGTCCTTCCCCTAAATGAGCTAACTGACAGACTCTCACTTAGGCATGTCATTTCCCTAAGTGAGCATTTACCAATGTATTAGCAAGCTTTGGTCCCATCACCGTGGTATGGGAGCCCCTACAAGCTAAACCTTCACTCGGAATACCCTTACTACTTCTGCGCCTACCATAATGTAAGGTTAGACCTAGACAACTTTAATTAGTTAAATGCCAGAGCCCATATAGCACATGTGATTATATGGTGTGATTCAGATATGCGGCAATAGCGTTTGGCCCTTAATTGAGCCAGGCGAGAATATCCCTCTATCTACATACGAGGTTTCTTCTCACATTTGACAGATTATCATATAACTCACCCACGTCCAAAAAAAGGTTTTCATTTTGTTTTATACCAAACTAATAGAGGCTCCTCCTCTGGTCTAACATTTTAAAACCAACATACCCATGTGTAAACTTATTCAAAAGTTCAAACTTTACAGAAACTAGTGCTTGGCTAAGCATCTAGACCATATATCAATGTAGTATTCCCAATTTGATAGTATATTATGTAAACCATGTCTTAGAGGTAACAACAGTGAGGGTATCAAATTTTGAAAGAAGTTCAATGTATACAAGCTGTCGTAGCTACCATTACCCACAGTATAACAGTTTTAATAGAATATTCATACATGCATAATAGATTTTACAAATAATATACAATAATTAAAATATTAGTATCAATATGGTCAAAATGGGTGCCCCTCCATCCTCGGTCGGATCCTTCGCCTCTCCTCCCGCGGCTCCCATTCCTCCGTCGGCACCTCCCCCTACCCCCTACCCTCTGGCGACTCCCCATCCTCCATCTGCACCTTCCCTCCCCTTCAGCGGCTGGTGCCTCCACTCCTCGACCACACACTGCTTCGACCACGACGCTTCGATCACGTCTTCGACCAACAGAGGTGCCAATGGAGGAGGGGGAGCCGCTAGAGGGGAGAGGTAGGGGAGGTGCCGATGGAGGAGGGGGAGCCGCTAGAGGGGAGAGGTAGGGGAGGTGCCGATGGAGGAGGGGGAGCCACGAGAGGGGAGGGGGAGGCCCCGATGGAGGAGGGATGGGGGAGCCGTCGGAGGGGAGGGGGAGGGGAGGCGCAGATGGAGGAGGAGCCACAGGAGGGGAGGGGGAGGGGGAGGGGGAGGGGGAGGGGAAGGCTCAGATGGAGGAGGGATGGGGGAGCCGCCAGAGGGGAGGGGAAGGGGAGTGGTAAAGTGTTTTTGCAAAGATCATATTTTGTTTGGGCTTTTTTCTGGAAGTATCAGGATAATCGGTAGTACCGCAGTACAGTAGTACCACAAGTGCTGGTGTGGTCGTACCGCAATATGGTAGCACTGGAGTTTAAATAGTGGTACGTTTTGTTTAGAGAGGTCTAGTTCGGGATTGCAAGGAGCGGTAATACCGGATTGAGAGGGGCGGTAGTACCATTTTTGGTAGAAAAACGGGATTTTGGGAAATTGAGTCATGATTGAGTTAGGGTGACCTAGTTCTTTGCATTAAGTGAGAGACCATGTGGTTGAGACCCCATGTGTGTGATGAGTAATTGACATCAGTTTAGGAGAGTTGAGTTTGGCTTGTGTGGTTCGGACCTTGACGTTGCGTGGTGCAATCGGGCTCGGTCGGACTTGATCAAACCTGGTCAAAGGGCTTAGGATGCATATTCTGATGATTCGACAGGTTTGGACTCTATTATGCGTAAGTGTGATTTGTTGATGCTATTATGCTTACATGTATCGAGCGGTGCTATTTGATGTGTTTCTTGTCTGTGATGGCTGCAGGATGTCGAGGCGGAGTCATGGCGAGACACGAGGTGACCAGACTAGACACAGGCGGTGTCAAGGTCAGAACGGTCGGATGTGTCGAAGACGATGGAGATTTGATGTGGTTGCGAGTCGTGGATGACAAGGAGCGCGGAAGCTTCCCGGAAGATGCAGGAGGGGCGAATTGGTAATTTCGCGAGGCTGCACAAGTGGGAGACGGTTCCGTTCGGGTTTAGCGGGCGTAACGGGTTGGAGACCCGTTAGCCAAGGGCTATAAATAGGTGTTGGTGGCTACATGTATTCCCATGGCTTTTGGAGAGAGTTAGGGTTTGCTTTAGTCAAAAGAACCTTTGAGAGGTGGTTTTTGCTTTAGGCTTTAGTTGGTAGGAGAGGCAGAGTTCTGTTAAGGCATGTCTCCTTCGTAGCTTCCTTTCTCTGTTCTTGAGAGGGTTTCTTGATTTTTAGAGAGGGAGAGATTGGAGATGAGTTGAGCCACTATGTAATCATTCCTCTTGTTCTAATGTTCATACGTATGGGGACTCATCTGTAATCCTTGTTGGTTGGAATGAAATCTCTGAAGTTTATTTCTCTGTTCGTGCCTTGTTTTCTCTTCGTTACTTTCTAGGCTTGATTTTTTGAGATTTTGTGTTTTGGCTTGATTCTTGCTGGGGAGTGGCAAAATGTGTTGCTCTATGATGGGATGATGCCTCAAGGTCATTTGATCGACTTTTCCCAAGAGAAAATCAAGTTTAATATCAGTTCTTGCATTTTGGTCTCCTCTGTTCATCCTTTCCTTTTCTAGGGTTTTGATGAATTTCTTGATTCCCTTGAGGAAATGGCCTGAGATTCCTGCTGGCATGTCCTTAGATTGTTGCTAACTTGATTGCAAAATCTCATGTACAAAGGACTTGTGAATATTGAGTAATTTGGGTTTTTGTTCACCTCTTTGAGGTTTTCCAAGCATTTCTAGGGTTTTGGTACAATTCGTGTTTTCCTTCTTGAGATGGCATGAAACTTGGGCTGTTGAGCTCTTAGGCTATTAAGTAGCTATCATCAAAGTTTCATGGCCAAAGGATCAAAGGTTGGGAAGTATTTTGGATTTTGGCTCAGTTTTGCAAAAAGTTTCAGTTTTTACCATAGTCTGAAATTTGTGCTCATGAGTTGTCTTCTCCCAGTTTTCTAGGCCCTATAGAGTATTTGAGAGGTAGTCACACTTATCTGGGCAGAGAAATCTAGAAGAAATTCTCTATTTTTGCTGCTGTTCGAAGTCCCAATTTCTATTGTCTGAAAATCAGGTTTCCTGCTGTCTGAACCCGACGGCCGGTCAGACCGGCTTTGATGGGGCGGTCAGACCACCATATGGCCGGCGGTCTGACCGGCGGCAAGTAACCGGTCAGACCGGCCTGGGTGTTGCGGTCTGACCGCCCAGTGACCTGAGGTCAGACCGGCCCATCTCTCTTGCATGATATTTTCATTGTTTTTCTTGGGTGTCTCTTGGGTTTTTCTCCTATGCTTTTTCTTTAGATTCCAGAGAACTTGAATTCTTCTTCATAGCTTTCCATAGCTATAGGAGGAGCATTTTCGAGTAAATACTTGAGGGGGTCATTTTTAAAAGTCGACATTCACCCCCCTCTATCGCCATTTCGGTCTAACATTAAGATTGTATGTTGGATATTTTTACTAACATGGATCGAATTGTGAAAAACTTATATCCGAAAATGATTTTCTTGTCTTTGGATGTGCAGGGTCACTTGGAGTCAACCATGGTTAACGGCGAGAATCGGGGTTAGATACATGGAGGAGTAAGGCTCAGAATGATCGAGAATGTTGTGTGAGACGGTGAGCTCAAGCATGGTACGAGAAAGACGGTAAATGTTGAAGGCAAATTCGAACGATGGGATGACACCATGTGGCTTGGACGGACCAAGTGAGCTGTGGTTCAGTGGAACCGAGATGGGAGAGACTTGACGGCACGTGGCAAGCTAGTGGTGCACCTACACGTGGCAAGCATGGCGATTGCTTACAATGGAAGATGAAGACCGGGTCAACGAGGGGTATTTTGGTAGTTTTGCCAAAATACTGGAAACCACCTTGGATCAAAACTGTGGCATGTGGGCGGCATGTTGGAGAGTTATTTAGGTTAAGGTGGAGCTGGTTTGATCAAGACGGATCAAGACTAATGATTTAGCGGATAAAGGCTTATGCGCTTTGAAAAACGTGCATAAGTAATATGTATGAGTTAAAACTCATGTATGTGGAGTTAACGGGTTTCCCCCATTGTAATAATGGATAGGATCCACTAAAGGCTAGGTATGGCTGGTTGCCCACCTATATAAGGGGTTGGGATGGAGACATGTGGTTAACCATGTAACCCATCTCTCTTGTGCCTTCATGTTTAGGGTTAGAGTTTAAGAGTGGAGTGCCTTGTGTGCTCTCTGTCCTCTAAGGTGGAGTAGTTATAAAACTATCTTATCAAGTAAGTAATACATCAATCTTTACGCACCTACATGGATCTAACATGTCTTGATTGATTTACTCTTGTTTTGGTTGGTTTTGATCTCTTCTCATTCCTTCTCTTGATCTTGCTGTGCTAAGGACGTATAAGCGATGGAGAGAACCTCTGGAAATCATCCTCCACCCATCTAGACACTTTGGTAGCAAGTTCATTAAGAAACTCAGTTTTTACATATTTTTGATCTTCCAAGTAATTTCTTGATGCAACAAATGCCTTGATTTCTTTGATGTTCTTGCTTACTGTGACATGTGGAAGTATATCCAAAGCCATCTTAGATTCCTCTACCCACGAGTAAGCTCTGATCATCAATTTAGGTTTTACGTCTCTTTTGATGCGTGCTTGCTCAAGTCTCAAAAAGGTCTCAACTTTGTCGTGGGTTTTGCAATCCATGGATAGAATAGGCTCTTGAGACCTTAAGCAATGTGTACAAAGTTTCACGGTTTTTGGATCATTCAATCAAATGTTACATGAATTTGTGATCTCACGGTCGTGCTGAAAACCCTGTTCTTCCTGATCGTGGTGTAGCAACGGTAGTACCGCAAGTTCTGTAGTGGTACTACCCAGCTACTAGTCTTTGGCCACTTTGGTTTTCGATCACTCAGTGGTCTTGTAACATCATAAAAATTTAAATTTGAAAAGTGTGAAGTTTTTGAATTATTTTGCAACATATTTTATTTGAATTTGGAGTTTATGATATTTTTCTGAAAATCTGGTTGAAGTTCCAAAGAGTTAAAAGGTTCAAGAAGGAAACAAACATGTTTAAATAATAGAAAATCAAGATTTAAAATGCGAATCCGAAAAGATGATCCCTAAAAGGAAGGGAGAAAATTTGGTTTAAACATAAGACCCCATTTCTGAACAATAATGGTATGAATAAAAAGGAAGCAAACAAATTAAAATGCCAACTTATATGAATATATATGTATACATAAATATATATAAATGTGTACATAATAAAATGTGGCACCTACAATTTAATGCCAAAAATTAGTAAAAGGGAAGGAACAAAACAAAAATAAATACGTATACACAAATGTATAATCCAAAAACAAAGAAAAGGAGTATATATATAAAGCCAGGCCGGCCATCAACCTGGCCCAGCTCCTCTCCCTCCCGCCTTTTCCTGTGGCCGAGCGGCCCAGCCGCTCCCCGCGCACGCTCCTCCAGCCCAGCCCGCTCCCTCCACCTCCTCCCTCTGCCGCACAGGTCCCGCCTCCACCCGTGCCCCCTCTCTCTGGCCAGTGGGCCCCGATTGCCAGCGCCCGTCTCCCTCCCTCTTCTTCTCTCCGCATGCGCCCGGACCCCCCCATCCAGCTCGCTGCTTCGGCAAAGCCGGCCGACACGGCCCCGCTCCGCCCGGCCTCAGCACGCGCGCGGCGCCATCATCACGCCCGGACCCCCGAATCCCGCTGCCCTACTCCGCCGCCCGGTCAGCCCCGCTCGGTGCCAGCACACCCCCGTCATCTATAAAAGCCGTCGAAGCTCCCAATTGTGTCGCCACCTTGTGTTCTAGCTTCCACTCCAGGCGATTGAATCCCCATGCCCGATTTCTCGTCGGCGCTCGCCTTCATGTCCGTGACCGGCCGTCGAGCTCGCCACCGCACCGAGCCGCCACCGCTCGATTGCTTTGCCCCCGAGCTTCCTCAGGACACGGTGAAGCCGTCCCCACCCTCCACCGAGCTCGCCGACCCCTCTCCGGTGCTGGCGTCGATCCCCTCCCGAGCGCGCCGCCGCTACTCGCCGCCGGCCCGCTCCGAAGGCCCCCGGTCCCCGCCGACATCTCCACCGGGCTCACCTCGGCGCGTGCGACACATTTTCACAGTCACCCGACCTCCTCTGGTCGCCCATCGCCGGCGACGCCTCTGGCCGAGCCTGCCCCCCGAGTTCCTTTGCTCCAACTCCCACATCGACTCCTCATCTGATTGTCTGCACCTCAGCCATCCGGTAACACGCGAGAGTGAGATGGCTAGCAGCGCGTGCATTCGTTCGAGCGACCCGAGTTCGATTCCTCTGGCTGCAAGGTTTAGATTAGGTTTTTAAGAAATTTTGCCGGTGCTACAGTAAACAGAGAGAGTAATTAGGAGATGATTAAGAGTGATTAGCAAATATTTAAAGTGATTAGGAAATATTAAGAAAGATTAATGGGAGTATTAAAGATTAATTTGAATGTAAGCAAGCTCATTTAGTTCAGACAGAGGTTAAATAATTCTAATTAAGGTTAACAGACTCTCATCAATACTAATGCCAAATTACCATTTGAAACCCCTCACTGACATGTGGGCCACCATGCCCCTTAAATTAGCACAGTAGCTGGCCCCACATGTCATTGGCACAGAGAAATGAGAATAAAAAGAAAACAGAAACATAGAAATAGAAAGTGGGACTCACCTGTCAGGATTTTAATATTTTCTGGATTTAATTAAACTGAGAACTTTAATCAGGCATAACTTATTCATATTAATTTCAAATTGAATGAAACAAATTTCTAAATTCATCTAAATTCAACATCAGTCCAATGGAGCCGAAATAAGACTCCATATGATAAACTTTGCCTAGGTAAATAAGTTTAGATTAAAAATAAAGCTCCGCTAATCTTGCACATTGATTCATAGATCTAACCTAACCCATGAAACTTCCTTGATAAATACAAAAAATAATAAAAGAGATTAATAAAAAAAGATTAAGTTATCGTATTCTACCACCGGCCTTGCCTCAAATCACTCGAATCACCCATTAACTCATAATAAAATTTAATTGAGTTTATTTGGATTTATTTGGATCCTTTGAGTTATTTGCTTTTATTTGGATTCAGTCGTTTGTCGCGTAATTAGAAATTGTTAGTCGTGAAGATTCAGTAGATCAAGGCAAGATCAAGCTCGAAGGGATGAAGAAGAATAAAAGCTTAGGCATCGTGTGAGCTCAAGTCCGCGGTAAACCGCGCCAGGCGAGTCAATACTTTGATCATGTTGAACCTACATTTTTGGCAAATTATTTTTGTTTAAATTATCAAAATGCATGCTGTTTTTTATATATGAAAATACATGCTTAATTTAAGATTCTAGTTATATGCCCATTGTTTACCTTGATTAATATTACGCATCCCTTTGGAATATTTGAATTTGTGAACCTTGTCGCCCTAGCAAAAAATTATAATAGTAACCTTTCGAAAATAAGTCTGTAATTATATGCCATGCTTAGTATTGCTTAGATACTCATGGGCGCGAGAGCGCCCAAGCAACACTTTTAATCCTGAGAAAAAATTGGTTGGGTAGTCATGGTGGTAATGACTGGTGTATGTTGGATATGGTTATTTTATATTTCCAAAAATCTCAAATTGCTTATTTATCTGGGCGGATGGTTGGGGGGGTATGGTGCAGGGGTGCACAAGAGTGTGGTTAGTGGTAGAACCGCCAGATACCACTAAGGAATGAATCTTGTCATGACCTCCTGTGTAAAACAGTACAACCACAAGTCTGTAAAGTACAACTTGGCTAAGTAAACTTATCGAAACCCCGGACTCATCTCACTGGTAGTGGATAGAAGTGGATACACACGGGCAAGGGGCCCTAAGGGACACTGGTGGAGGGTGAAGTTTCCCAGCTGTTCTAACGTTGCGGGAAGTGGAGCCCGGCTGCATTAGTAACTGTGGGGAACATCCCGTGCATAGATGGGACCCACCGCAAGTGGACAGTTTCCCATAAGGTGAGATGACAAAAGGGACTAGATACTTTGAAAAGTCACTGTGATGGTCTGCTCAACCACATGATTAAGGAATTGTGTGGGGCAACGAGTTGATTGTCTCTTGTGGTGAAAGTGTACAAACTTTGTGGGTGGGAATGGAAAAAGTGGAGGGCAGTGGAAAGCCCTGATTTGAGTTGTCCTGGGTGTCGTCCCAGTGGTAATGTAAGCGGTTATAACGTTGAAATGTTAGCATATGGTGCGGATACCATGTAACGATGGATGGGATCTGGATCACTATTATTATTGTATTCTCTTACACATTATGTTTTTGGTCAAAACTGCTAGGTCTCAGGAAATTTCTATATATTATATTTGTAAATAATTATATTTCTCACAAAATAAAATGTCAGGAAGAATAAATAGAGTCGTAAGAAAAGAAGATGGATGCTTGTGGTAAATACATAAAATTGTCGGTGGATTTATGTTGATCATAAAAAGGAAACGGTAGTGTGGATTCTGAGAGAAATAAGTTAGCAGAGTCTAAATGAATAGATAGATTAGATAGATAATTTGAATGATATTTGGAGAATTAGGGAGTGCAAAGGTAATTGCTGGATCAATTTTTGGGAGATATTGGCGATAATGGGATTAATAGGATTTGATCGATTACTAGATGAGTCAATTGAATTATTGGGAGTTTAGAGATATGATAAATGGAGTATGAACTTGATCAATAACGTTCTTGGTGGTTGTATACTAGAGAATTAGTTAGAAGGGTAATGGAAAATAGGGTTGATTACTAGAAGATCAAATTATGGTTTTGGAACAATAACTGAAAGGATTGGATTGTTAGAAAAGTCCTGATACAAATGATATCGGTGGATTTAAAAATAATTATGTTAGCGAATTATTAGAATTCAAAAGTGAAGAGTTGATGATTAGCAAATTACAAGATTGGATTGTTAGGAATTTGGAATACAAAAGATATTGGTGGATTGTACAATTGATGATATTCGCTGTTTGGAGTTTTAGACAGCAATCAATATAGCAAGAGTATGATCGGTAGATTAATTAAATGATGTCAAACGCTGTTTGGAGTTTTAGACAGCAATCAATATAGAAAGTGTATGATCGGTGGAATAATTAAATGATGTCACTCGCTGTTTGGAGTCTTAGACAGCAATCAATAAAGGAGGTGTGTTTTTGGTGGTTTAAGTCAATTATGGCAATCGCCGTGTGGAGTTTAGGTAGAAACAATAATACTATGATTTAATCATACTAAGGCTACCAAAAGCGATTTTTGGCAATTAAAATAACCCGAGCCTCTCATTTGATAAGCCATGCATACTATTTATTTGCATTCTGTGTATTGGCTCCCGGAGCACGGTGGTTAGTGTGCTCACACTCGCTCTCATAACAAATCCAGAAGCAGAAATCAGATTACTACGCTTCAGCAATACTTTTGGTTATGATGGAGAAGAAGATGAAGTCATCAAAGGCTAGGTTGCGCACCTCCAGTTGGCTGCCTGTGGGCATGTCCTGAAGGTCCCACTTGCGTGCTTCGTTCTTCCGCTGCTGCAATTTAATGATTTCGGCCTAATCGGCCCATGAGTAAGTCTACTATTATATTTACACTTCCGCATGATATGTACTTTGATAATCAGAACTGTAAAGTGTGAGCACTATCTACTGATCTAGGGAATAGTGCGGTGGAATCACAGAGGAATCCGGATTGAAAAATCTAGGTCCTGACAGGTCTCGACCACACTGGTCATATTTCGACTTGCTTCGACTACTTTGGTTTTCGACCACTCACTAGTCGTCGATCACACTGGTCATATTTCGACTTGGTTCAACCAATTTGGTTTTCGACCGCTCACTGGTCATCGACCACTCGGGTTTTCGACCACTCACTAGTCGTCAACCACTTGAGTCGTATTCCGACCACGTTGGCATTCGACCAGTCGCGGTAGTACCGCGTAGATTCTTGATTCTCTGGGGTTTGTGTAGGTTCCTATCCAGTCTTCATAGCTTCGTACTATTAGAGTAAAAGGGAATACTTGGGGGGATTTTAAGACACCATTGACCCCCCATATTATCATCTTCGGTCCAACACACGGTGCTGGTCTGCTGCTCAAGTGAACACACATCCACGTTTGTTTCATGAGAAGTACTGCCTAGCTAAGTGGATAGTATCCTAGAGTTAGATGGGGCCAATTAGTTTGTCTATTTAATTGGTTGTGATGGAAACCCGCAAGTTAACCATCAAATTACCCTAACTTTACTTATTGAATCCAACTGTTCTAGAGTTAGAATTTGAGAAGTGTGAGTTTTGTGGTGTACTCTCTTATCCTCCAATTGGAGTGGCTATAAAATCTTCATTATCAAGTAGCAATATATCAACGTTGTTCACGATGAGGACAACTTTAACACTGACCCATTTTGTCCTTCATCAAATATAACCCAAAACATGCAAGCAATAATTTTTTTCAAATGTGTAAATTTTCATTGGATCAATCACAAGAGCTAGAGCTAAAATACATAATCAACAGGTGAATATTTTTCTAACTGAGTTAAGAATTAATTTTCATGAGAATTGGCTACTACCTAATACATATGCTTTATATATTTTTAGGTTTGAAAAGAAGGAAGCTTTGGAGGCCAAGAAGAGCTTGATCCAAGAGGAAGGAGCCGAGAGCGTGGAAATTGAGACCAAAATTCTTTTTTTCCATTGGAAATTACTGTTAGATGATAGAACACTGTAGCATGCGAAGGAATATTGCAACATGAGCATTATTATTTGTCCAAAACTGTAGCATTGTTCCTGTATATGCAGTGGATGATGCAGTGGAGAATCACTATGCATGGTATTGTTCAGGGGGCATTATAGCTCAAAACTGTAGTGACACAAAAATGGACCGATGACAGACCGCAACACTGTGCACAGGCATTGCCAAAAAATACTATAGCGTCGCAAGATGAATAATGTGACGAAATTCGAACAATTGTCGCATATCACTGTAGCAACTGACTATGTATGTTATAAATATGATGGCACCCCACATGTAAATGTAAGATGTGAAATTTCAGATTGTGAACTTACTTGTTCTAAAGGCTTGAGTGTGTTAATTCTACCCCTTAGAATCGAGAAATATTTGAGATTCTTGTCTCTGTCATTCTTATGTTTGCCTCCACGATTACAAGAACACATTTACTCCACGTGAGCTAGTAGACAAAGAATCGAAACGTGTGGTTGAGTGAATCAAGTGTCACAGGTTGCCGTAATAGAGATGATGGTTGGCAGTGTCATTTATCAGGTTGTACGAGTCTAGTTATCTCCAATCTTACGTTGTGAAAATCAGGCCACCCCTCCCCGCATCTGCTGGTATCAGTGAGCTAGGTTGACACGGTAGGATTTTACCCTTATCTATTATACTTGTTATTTTCATTCCTATCCAAAAAGCCACAAAAAAATATTGTTCTTTGTTGTAGTTTCAATTGAAAATTTTGGTGATTTTTGCTACGTTTTGATTCATTCGAACCTTGTTTACTTGCTGATGCAAAATTTTTTGTGTTGCTTTTGTTTGAGCTAATTTATTCGGTTTTAATAATTAGAAAAATCACTGTTAGTCGAATTGAAAGATGTTGTTGTGTTGCACGTAGAACCTCACTCAAATATAAAATTACTCAACTTGGCACTCTGAGCTTCACTTATATTCTTTTGAGAACCCAATTTATTCTTTATGAAAACTTTGGTTCTAATTGAAGACTAGTTTTTAAGTATTACTAGATCTTTGCACACTTGATATCATTCTAGAATTGTAAAACTAAATTATTGGATATCTTGTTAGCTCTTGATATATGTGTTGACCTTGGTGCAAAAGAAAAGCAAAGAGAAAAAATACAAAAGAAAGAAAGAAAATAGAAAAGAAGTAAGAAAGAAAGAAAAGAAAAAAGTACATTGGTCAATACTTTTATCAAGCATAAATTATATTCCTAAATTCGGTATATTTTGTTATTCTTATGTCCAAATCTGTAGCCCATTTACATCAATTAGAATCAAGCTATCGTCTTTCTATAACTTGTACAACATGAGCTATTTTGTTCTTTACTTATACATGGTGTTATAGTTCATTCCTTAGTTGCATTAAGTTTCATTATCATTGCGCGTGAGTTGCTATAATTTTCACTTATATCTTGAGGTACGCAACTAAGTATTGGATTCTAGTTTGGATTATTACTTATCATTACAATATCTAGAATTTCAATTGCATAGAATTATATTTACCCTCAAAGCTACACAAAATAGCCGCTGTCATTTACAATAGAGTAAAGTCCATTACCGGTTCTTAAACTTTTTATGCTGTGTCATCCCGGTCCATAAACTTTTAAAATATGTCATCCCGGTCCTTAAACTTTCAAAGTGTGGTAACATCGTATGTAGTTGTAGCAGTGAACTTTTTATGCTGTGTCATCTGGGTCCATAGACTTTCAAAAGAAATTGCCACACTTTGAAAGTTTAAGGACCGGGATGACATACTTTAAAAGTATATGGACCGGGATAACACAGCATAAAAAATTTAAGGACCGGTAATGGACTTTACTCTTTACAATACTTGGACTGTGATTCACTTTTAATTTATCATCTTCACATTGTCAGCATGCATTTTTCCATTGAAAAGTACTGTTAGCCGACTGTAGCATGTGCGCTACTGTTTTTGGCCGAATACTGTAGCATGTGTTAGTGTAGCTGCCGACAAGCCGAAGCCCTGGTCTGCCAGCGAGATGCTGCAGCGGAGAATCACTGACCGTTTGGCCAGATCAGTGTACGATATGCATGCATCTTGTAAACTAGCAAGAATGCCATTTTCAAGGAAGAAATTTGGTGCGAATTCCATTGTGGTTGCCTGGTTGGCGTCGCTGTCATGACCTGGTTTAATCTGAGCCGTTGCTCGCGGTGCGACGTCCGCTGTACGGTCAAAGGACGGGTATCTGACTAGAATCCACGTCATTGATAGTTTCTTCAGCCTGTTCATGGAGCCCTGCCAAACTGATACGCTGTACGGTCAAAGGACGGGTATCTGACTAGAATCCACGTCATTGATAGTTTCTTTAGCCTGTTCATGGAGCTCTGCCAAACTGCTAATTCATATCCTGCTTCAATTGGCTTTAGCTCCAACTTCTGATCGTGATTATTGATTTTTAGTTAAAATTATGTTAGAGTAGGTATAAATTTTTTCTAAATCATTTAACTAAAATATATAAAAAAGAAAATATCGTTATATCTTTACGGATAATATAAAGAACAAGAGAAAAAAGAAACAAAAAGCAAAACAAAAACGATATAAAAGTTATATACATACTAAATGGCTTCTGATTTTTGGAATCTAAACCCCTTGCGGCTCCATAGATCAAGGATGGAAAATTTTATACAAGTCAGTGCCTGGAGATGGCCGGCAAAGACCGACAAAAACGACAGACATAACTAAGTTTTCGCCAACACGCGGTGCGCAAGGAGCGATGTAGAAGACTAGACCGCTGGCTTTATGAGACCCATGACATATATGCGGAATCTAGCTGGAAACAAATTCTATGGAACGGGCATTCGAACGTAATTGCTGGGGCTCTTTATTGATCGGTGATACGTGCTTCGTTTCTGTCCGCTCTCATCTCAAAACTAGCACTTCCATATTCTACTCTTGCATTATTGGTTGGTAGTCAGAGCTACAGTGCCAGTTGATAGTCGAAGCTACAATATCAGTCAATAGTTGGAGCTATAGTAACCAGTTGGCAATCGAAAGACCTATGTGATCGAAGACCTATAGTACTGACTCTGTGTGAACGGCACTACCGGAGATGCGGTCGAAGAGCCGTGGTTGAGACACTATGGTCGAAGTACTCATACGTCGAGTAGCAACCGTGGTTAAGACACCGTGGTCGAAATCTTGTGGTCGAGACACCATGGTCGAAGTGCCATCGTCGAAGGTTTGCGTCTCAAAATCAGAATAAAGCCTCGGGTTGGGGATAAATTGCCGGCTTCAGGAGGCGGGCGAACACATTGACGAGGCGGGTGAAGAGATTGAGGAGGCCGCGACGGCACCCGCTGAGGGAGCGATCCAAGGGGACTGCGGCGGCGGCAGGGGCCACGACGACGAACCTGAGAGGCCTCCCGCCCCGCTCAGCGACGGACTTGAGAGGCCTCCTGCCCTGCTTTGCAACGGACCTCAGAGGGCTCCCGCCCTGCTTCATGGCTAATCGTCGGCGGCCCCCGAGGAGGGCCTGGCGGTGCCTAGCCACCAGCGACACAGACACCATCTCTAGCGTGATGTGGGATTTCGGTTCCTCCCTTGCCCTAACGGAGACTGAAGAGGAGACGGTGTTGCAGGAGTAGCTATACGGGAGTGCTACGCTTTGAGATGAAAGAGGACAGAAACAGGGCACATGTCACCAATAAGCAAGGGCCCTAGCGGCTGCGTTCGAAGGTCCATTTCCGTAAAATTTGTTTCCGTGCTAGATGGTCGAATGCTTTTGTTAGTGTTATTTCGGCTTGAACTTTTAACTTATTTTTCACTATTCATAAATTTTGTCTTTTTCTGAACTTTTGGCTTTTTGAGCTTTTTTGTCAGTTCTTTTTTTCGTATTCATTTGCGTTATCCGTGATGAGTTAATATATTTTTCTATTTTTAATTTTTTTTTAAAAAAATTAATTGTACCAAATAAGCCTCCTTTAATTATAATGTAATTTCAATCAGTTACAATGTAATTTCAGCTATAAACTACTATTTTTTAGTCCAATCGAGCGGAGCCTAGAGTGAGCCCTTTTCGGCTGACTGGATCCTTGGTCCGCCTCTGGCTAGATGGATGCCTAGAAAACGAACTGCAGAGATCTGACTTGACGAAGTCGTATGTGCTTCTCTAACAAAAAACCGTAGGCTAGGAAAACGTATTCAGATCGGCTAGGCTGCGAAATTTCGCTAGTCCGCCTTTCACAATCGCCCTCTACCGTATATATGTATCAACCAACAATTATTCCAAGTACAAATGGGGCGCTCAAAGTTCACCCATGCTTCTGCCACTATCCTCTCGTTGCTCGTGTTTTGGAACGTTGGTGGATCGTCGTCGTCGGCGACAGCACCGGCGCCCGTGCGAGTCGGCGTCGTGCTGGACCTGACGAGCGACGTGGGGAGGGGGAGCCTCACCTGCATTTTCATGGCGTTGGACGACTTCTACGCCGCGCACGGCAATTCCACCGCGCGGGTGGAGCTGCGCGTCAGGGACTCGCGCGGAGAGGTCGTCACAGCAGCACGCGCTGGTAAGGGCGGTTCAAGTGAACTCAGCTGCTTTTATTTCACGAGAAGTACTATCTAGCTTAGGGTGCAAACGGAGTGGACACGAACATATATTGCTTGTTCTGTATTATTTTTCATATTTTTTTATCGAAGTCGGAGTTGGACATAGATAGTGCCGGATACGAATATGAATGCGAATATTCTCGGTCACAAATACGGAGCGAATACATGCCACTCCGAATATGGTTAGTTTCGGTCACGAATATTTAATCGGATAATACGTGAAAGCAAATTTCACATGGTGACAGGGACAAGTTAAGCGACTAGTAAAATCTAGCTAGCAAAGTAGTAAGTAAATGACAGATGTTAGTTAAACAAGTAGTAGCTAACTAGCTACATATCACATGGTTCAAAAGTACGAATTATCCATAGCCAAGTAGTCAAGTTGTGAGCTTTGTGAGGACATTTATTGCCCTACACCCAAAGTTGTTTCTCTTTTCCGCTTTGTGAGGACATTTATTGCACTGCACCCAAAGTTGTTTCTCTTTTCTACCTTTTTTTTGTGTCAACAGTTACAGTGTATTTAATATAGTGGTCACAAACCTTCGATGTATACTTCTTCTGCTTTTTCTCGGTAGGCTCAACTTCTCCAGTGCAAGTCACAGTCCGAGTAATAACCGTATGCTTATTGCTTAACATAGATTTTCAATCAGAAATCATTCTATGTCTTACTGAATAAGTGTATAGTGTAAAGGGTGCTGTCACTGGCCTTTACTGAACAAGCATTATATTTCTTAATCATATGCTTCACATAGATTTTCAATCAAAAAGCAATAGTTGTGACAGAACTCATGATAAGATAAAATTTACTCAGAAATTAAGTACGCTAGCAAAATAACAACAAACAATTCTATGCTAATCAACTACACAACAAACTGAAATCTGGCACTTCATGAGATGCTAAGGAAAGTGATTTTCTTGACAGGATCCAAACCCGTCGGTCAATACCATAGAAAAAACAACTTTTGACGCACTTGATTTTGATCTCATAAGTACGACAAAAAAATCACTCGTCAGTCAATACTATCAGTATACTAACCGCACACCACTAAGATACTAACCCAAACTGAGATCTAATGCGAGTGTACAACCCACTGACGCTGCAACAGCCACTGAAACAAGCAATCTTAAATAAATAAATGATGCTACATTTCAAGAAAAGTCGGAGATCCCACCTAGTCGACGGAGAGGCTAGGTATCCGACTCCGTTTCCGTATCCAATAACTATCCGGAAAAATACCCGGATAGTTCTGTATCCGTCGGATAATACTTTTTTTGAATCCATTTCCGTATCCAACAAAAAATATCCGACTCTGTTTTTGTATCCGACAAAACCTTCGAATTGTATCCAAATTAAAACGGACGGACGGACGGTCGGGAAATATCCGCTCCATTTGCACCTCTAATCTAGCTAAGTGGATAGTACTGTTGTAAAACATGAGGTATAAGCATAATTTTGAATTTAATTCTAGCATAATTAAATATCATCAAAACACATTTTCATCATAATATAAATAACATAAATAGCATACAATCATATAATTCTTCCATGTCATTTATGCAAGAACATATATTTATTATATGAACCAAAATTTATGCTGAAATGATCATGTATAACATTCTGTGAATAGGGAATAAATAAAACTTAGCAAGAAGCACAAGTTTTAGAATTTGATTAGAGCTCTCAGTTATAGGGTTGCTCAAGATTTAATCTTGCCTGTTCCGCTACTATGGTCTTATACTCTTCATTAATTGAATATGCCAAATAAGTTTTTAAACCTTGAGCTCTAAACAGGAACAGACAAACTAAGACTACTCAAAGTTTTTGGCCAGCAAAAGGCACAATCAAAATGACCACCAAATATCTCCAAAATTAGCCAACTAACTGGTATGCTCTAGAGAATAGATTCACAAGTAAGTCAGCTATGCAGAAGGCCAAAATGGCTAACAGAGATATGTACAAAACAGTAACTGTGATCACTGATAACAGATTATGCTAAAATAGAATTTCTATTTGCAGAAATGAGACTGAAACAACAGTAATCTAGAGCTCAGGTTTAATCATTCAATTTCAGCATAAGACCAATTTTTTCATAGAGCTAACAGCCAACCCCACATGCATCTCTTGCAATAATCAACTAGTGACAAATCACAGATAAATGAAACAGGTCATTGATTGCAAAGAGCTGACACTCGAAATACTCATAAAGCAAGTGATACTCGAAATCACCGAGAAGAATCCGAACACGGCAAGGCACGCAAACTTGTGCTGTCCCAAAAAACTAAGCACCCCTCTGTGTTGCCGCGGAAGAAGAGCGTGGCTAACGGAGATACAATGCCTACTCCAACCTCGAGTAGCCGACACCAGAGACGAAGGCTAGGGTTGATGCCGCACAAGAGAAACGAGAGTTCCGGCCGAGAACCCACGTTAACACCAAGAACAAGTCACAAATCTCCCACAAACTCAGCACAAGTCCAAGTCAAATCAACCTCTAGAGGTAAACCCCACACCTTTCCTCTCGGCCAAATCCAAAAAAGGCTCAAGGAAACCGCACGGGGAAACCCTAGAATGGTGATTTGAGCTCCTCAGCCGACGACGACAGGAAGAAACCTGGCCAGCAGCTCCTAAGACTCAAGATCGAAGAACCACTGAGAGATATTTGAGATCGGAGAGGGGAGAACTCACTGCTGCGTCCGGCCAACACAGAGAGGAGAGGCGCCATTTAAAGGGGAGCGGGACGGAGGTCGGCGGGCTGCAGCCATGGCTGGCGCCGAAGCGCCCGCGCCGGTGGTGCCTCCTTCGCCGCCGCCACCACTCGACTTGATCGCCCCGAAAGACGCGGTCGAAGCCGCTCCGCGCCGCACGCGAACGGTCATAGGAGGAGACGCAGTCTCTCCCCCTATCACCTCGGCCGCCTCAATGATAGGTGGGCCCCACCTCTCTTTTTCTTTTTCAATTGGAAAATTACTGGAATGCCCTTGCAGAAACCAACAAGTAATGTCGGTGGCGGCGGCACCACCTCCGTCAGTCATGGCGCGAGAGCGACGCGAGCGAGGGAGCGAGCAAGAGAGAAGGAGAAGAATTTGGGATGGTATTCGTAGTTCTTCTCTTGTTTTATTTGGAGAAAATTACAGAAACACCTCTGCAAGTTAGACATTTCACCTGATTTCCTAGCTCCTATCCCCTTTCACCGGATTTATTCATCATATACCCTCCTCTTAGATGGAAATTCAGGATTTACCCTCCTGACCCACATGTCAGTGACTTATGATGACCCCACATGTCATTGAGGTGGGAGGGTAAATCTTGAATTCTCAAAATGAAGGGAGGGTATATGATCAACTTTCCCCCTTTCACCGGATATTTCATCTGCGTTACACTTGCATTCGTCCGTCTTCCCTCTGAAATACTAACAGCCGCCACCAAAACCCCCAACTTTTGAAGCTTTCTCCTGCTCTTCCGCTCCATTTCAGGGCCGAAGATTGGTGGCCGGAGAAAGGAGGACCTGGCTTTGGAGCCCGATTTTTGCGGAGCTGAGTCTTTTGGGCGATGTTTAGGTTGGTCTGCCCTTCCTACATTCCGAGGACGTATGGGGCTCGGCTGGGGAAGAAGCCTTGCGGAGAGCACCGGTTGCCCTTGGCGGCAACCGGCGGCGGTCTTGCACAGCGACGATCCGAATTCCAAGGCGATTGGCCTTGCCAAGCTCCTGGATTGCCCACGGCAAGCGTCAGCATCACCACTTCATTGTCGTCCTGCGGCAGTGATGCTTCCGGGGGCGGCAAGTATCATGCCTTTCACCAAGCCATCGACATCTTCTTGGAGAGGGTTCTTAACTTCTTATCTTTTAACTGGGTACAACGGAGAACATGAAATGATTCTTCCCCAGGAAATCAATTTGTGTAACAACTAAGTTTCGTTGTCTCTGTGCGTTTTAGTTGTAGTGTGCCCGTGCTTTGTTGTCTTTAGAGGAGCTCTAGGTGTCACTCAAGCCAGTTGCAAAGTTAGCTGTGGTCAATTCCCCCTCAGCAATTAAAAGAAAAGGCTTGATCTTTGGTTAACTACGTTGTTAAGAACAAGTTTAGTGTTTGGAAGATATGAATGTCATAGTGTAACTGTAATTTCCTAGACAATGTAACCCGTGAAAGTACAAATGAATTGACTGGGTTGTGTACTTATACTGTTCTTTTTTAAAAAACAATCTTAGCTTTCGATTTTAAAAATTAAATCCATGTATAGCAGACACTCTCATAGGCAGCCACATCTGAATCCATGATATGTAAGAGACTAGGAATGCTGTAATCACTAACCAACCAGGATACTCCGCTATTCGGTGTCTACTACATATACACGACATGTTCTGCTTAAATATTTGTCAGCAAACCAAAGTATATAGCGGTGGCAAGTTTGAGTGCATCTCTGATTCAATCAACATTGACTGGACTAATTTATGTATTGTGGATGTGCTTGCAGCCGATGATCTGATCAGAAACGATCGAGTACAAGTCATCATTGGACCTCATACTTCAGCTGAAGCTGAGTTCATTGCCTACCTTGGGAATCACACGCACACTCCAACCTCTCCTTAGCTGCATTCTCTGCAGCATTGACACCTTTCTTTCTGCATACTGTACCCAGTGACTCCTTTCAGGTTGTGCCGGTTGCTGCCATGTTTGGTATGTTCACATGGCGCACTGCCATCGTGGTGTATGAAGACTCACCATTTGGAGCTGGCATCTTCCCAGCACTTTTTTACACCCTTCAGGGTTACAACACACGTATTATGGATAGTTTTGCTTTGCCGATTGATGCGACTGATGACTACCTCAACACAATACTCTACAACCTCAAGGAGACGC
Source organism: Dendrocalamus latiflorus (assembly GCA_017311315.1). Taxonomy (NCBI): domain Eukaryota; kingdom Viridiplantae; phylum Streptophyta; class Magnoliopsida; order Poales; family Poaceae; genus Dendrocalamus; species Dendrocalamus latiflorus. The sequence goes on from CM029659.1 coordinate 4,555,121, forward strand.
CCACACAAGTGTTTATTGTGCACATGCTCCCAGATCTTGCTGCTCGCGTCTTCCACCAGGCCAGTGTCGCTGGTATGATGTCTGATGGTTATGTCTGGATTGCCACTGCGAGCTTTGGTAGTGAAGTGGACAGTCTCAATCCTGACAAGATTGATCACATGCAGGGGGTTGTCACCTTCAGACCTTATGTGCAGGCAACAGGCCATGTCATTAACTTCTCAGAAAGGTTCAAGGTGAGGTTTCAGCTGGAGAATCCAGGCATTCACAATGTGCACAACCCAAGCGTGCCGTTGCTCTGGGCTTACGACACAGCATGGGCTCTTGCCACAGCAGTCAATATAGCCAGGGTGTCCAGCTCAACACCTGGAAGAACACTTCTTGGCGCAGTTCTCAACACAACATTTGATGGGTTGGCTGGGAGGTTCAGGCTAGTAAATGGGCAGCTGCAGCTATCCTTGTATGAGGTTGTTAACATCATCGGTAAAGGTGCAAGGACGGTTGGGTTCTGGATGCCCGAGTCTGGGATCTTCAAGAATTTGAAAAACAACAGTGAGAAAGGGCTGAACCAAATCCTCTGGCCAGGTGATCTAGCGAGTGCTCCAAAAGGGTGGGACGCGTCATCGAATGGGCAGCTGCTTCGTATTGTCGTGCCTGCAAAGCACGGGTTTAACCAGCTTGTGGAGGTCTCCTACAGCCCAACAACCAACAATTCTACCTTCACAGGCTACTGCATTGATGTTTTTGGCATGCTCATGAAGAACCTGCCCTATCCAGTGGCCTACCGTTATGTGCCATTTAGTGAGAGCTCGGGCAATTATGACAGTCTTCTCGATCTGGTGCATGAAAAGGTTAGTGTAGACATGATAAACAGCCATCAGAAAATTTTCGAAGCGTTTTATGAGAAAAATAACATGCAATGATAATTGCAGAAAGCTGATGGTGTGGTCGGTGATACGACGATCACAATGAGCAGGATGAATAAGGTGTCCTTCACGATGCCCTTCACCGACACAGGATTGTCAATGATCGTGGTAGAGAAGAAAGAAACAAGCGGGAACATGTGGATCTTCCTGCGGCCACTCACAACTACCCTCTGGATCGCCAGCCTTGCCTTCTTCCTCTTTACCGGCTTTGTTGTGTGGGTGATTGAGCACCGAATCAACCCTGAATTCCATGGCACACGTTGGCAGCAATTCGGCATTGTCTTCTACTTTGCCTTCTCGACTCTTGTCTTCTCCCACAGTATGCATCTTCTCTCTTTTTCATTGATAACTACTATTGACAAAAAAGGATTGGTTAAATGATAACCAAAAGTAAAACATGTTAATTTTAGAGGAGAAGCTGGAGAGCAATCTGTCAAAGTTGGTGGTTATCATATGGGTATTTGTCGTGCTTATTCTGACATCAAGCTACACCGCAAGCTTAACATCAATGCTGACAGTCCAGCGACTCCAGCCAACAGCGACTAGCGTCCAAGATCTCCTAAGAAACGGTGACTACGTGGGGTATCAGGAGGGTTCCATTGTGGTGCACTGGCTCGAGGAAATGGGCTTCCACAAGGGGAATTTGCTGGGATATAGCACGGTGGAAGAGTATGCTGACGCCCTATCGAAGGGATCCGGCAAAGGAGGGGTCTCCGCAATATTTGACGAGATCCCCTACCTGAAGGTCTTCCTTTCAACGTACTGTGAAGGTTACACCATGGTTGGCCCGACCTACCGGTTGGGAGGCTTTGGGTTTGTAAGACCCTTTCCCTGGTTAAAGATTTCATGTATTCCAGAATGAGCATGATTTTACTTTTTTTTTTTTGGTATGTGTTAGGCTTTCCCGATAGGATCACCGATGGTGCACGACGTGTGGCAGGCCTTCCTGTTGCCTGAGGTGCAGGAGGAGATGGAACGGATCGAGAAGAAATGGTTCGGTGACCCTGGAGCCTGTCAGAGCAAGAGCAGCAGCATCGACTCATCCAGCCTGAGCTTCAGCAGCTTCAGTGGGCTGTTCCTCATCAGTGGCATCGTCTCGGGCCTTGTGCTCCTCATCCACCTCACCATCTTCGTCCACCGGGAGCGCGACAAGCTCAGGGCTGCTGTGCCTGTAGGCACCGGCAAGGCAGCGCTGCAGAGGCTGCATGCATGGCTTCAACGCCTCGGCCTCGGCGACCGGAAGTCGCCCATCTTCAAGGGGCGATGCAGTGAGTTTTTGAGGAATGGCAACGGTGCAAATCAGCTTCAGGGAGCTAGATTAGAGGCTGCAGCGATGCGTAACTTCACTGTCACAAATGCAAGTACGATGAATGCCTCCACTTTTGAGATCAACGCTGCATCTGTGCAAGAGGAAATCGTGAGGCCCGAGCTCTAGACTTCTAGAGCACCCTCGAGCAGTAGATTGAGGACTCAGCATTAGAAACCTTCGCATGCGTGAAGATGTAGTAGAGAACATCTGAATTGTGAACAGAAGATGGCAAAATTACGATGTTTTATCGGGTTAATGCAGAATTTGGTCTGCTAACATTCACTCTTAAGTAACATGCTTTCTGAAAAACCTTGTCTCAAGTTTCCTTCCCGGGGTGTTGGCTGCATGTAACACTGTACTAAAGCAAGGAGTATTATACAACGTGGTAGGGTATGTTCTTTTAGATTATGACTTGGCTTTTGGTCTTAGTGTTAGTTCTTATGCGAATAAACCTAAATCCGATAAACCGCTTCTAAAATGCTATCCCAACAAGCTGTTTTAAAATGATAATGAAGAAATCGTCTCATTTATTTATTCGAGAGAAGTTATAAGCTAAAAAAGATAGAAACATCACTTTCAGACGGATGAATCCCAAATAACATATGTAGTAGAAGCTAACGGACAGATCATAGATGTTTAAAACATGTGATGACCTTGCAACAAGATTGTCTACATATTTAACTCCGTCAAGCAATTTAGTCTAATCAAAAAAATTTGGACCGTCTCAAAAGAAGGATAAAATTTAGAGGCTTTTAAATAAACTAACTGGTATATGTAACTAACCACATATTTTACTTGTTACCGCCCAAGAAAAATGGCTTGTCAATTTCCGTATGCCTGAAATATGCCAGCTTGTAGGGGTGCAAACGGGTCGGATTCGGACGGATATTGTTGTTACCATATCCTAACCCATATTTTTTCTCCGGATTCGGACCAATCGGATTCGGTGCCGGATCGGTCGGGATTAACCCGTTTGGACCCCTACTTGTTTGTAAGGAATGCATGCCGTACAAGCAAATGGAGTAGGAGGACGTACTGTCAAGAACTTGATGTTACTCCTTAATAGCTGATGTGGAAAATTTTATTTTACCATTGCAAAAGAAAATGAAACGTCAAATAGTAGCACTAACCTGAAATCAAACTTGAAGACGTATCGGATTCGGACGGATATTGCTGTTACCATATCCTAACCCATATTTTTTTCTCCGGATTCGGTACCAATCGGATTCGGTACTAATCGGATTCGGTGCCGGATCGGTCGGGATTAACCCGACCCATTTGCACCCCTACCAGCTTGCATGTCAATCGCAAGGAAACTTCGAGCCTTTTTTCTTCGTAAAAGGACAGTAAACAGAGCACCAAGCGTGGATGAACCGAGAATGATAGCTGGTGGCTAGGGATTAGCGCCGCTCATTTTAGTTTTTCTGATGATTTTTAATTTAAATTTATAAATAATAATAATTTATAGAGAAGTTTACAGAGAGACACTTATGTGTAATTTTAGTTAATATAAACAAAGTCACTATAATATATACTATAATCAACTAGTAAATCTTATTTTAACAATATACTTTATTTAAAAATTAAATATTATACAAAATTACTTATTATAGAAAAATAATTTTTAAAAGCTAAAGCGAACAAGCCACTCCTGGTCCTGAATGGCAGAATGGGGACCACACAAACTCGAAACACTCGGCAGAACACGTAAACACTCGGCAGAACACGTGCATCCACTCTTACCTGACTGCATTGCTGCATCCTAGAAAGATCCCTATTGACCTTTGTTCCGAAACTTTAGTACACATCGAGCCTAGAGGTGGGAGACAGGCCGTGCTTTTTCGGGCCAGCCCGAAGCACGACCAGCCCGGCACAACCCAAGCACGGCCCGAATGGTGGACTGGGTCGGGCCTGGAAAGCTAGCACGATGGGCGGCATGGCACAGCCCGGCCCAGTGAGCACAGTCGGCACGGGGGGCATAATCAGCACGCTAGCTCCAATGGCCGCCTTGGCCTCGCCTCCGGCCTCCCGTCGCCCAAGCACGGCCCGAATGGTGGACTGGGTCAGGCCTGGAAAGCTAGCACGATGGGCGGCATGGCACAGCCCGGCCCAGTGAGCACGGTCGGCACGGGGGGCATAATCGGCACGCTAGCTCCAATGGCCGCCTTGGCCTCGCCTCCGGCCTCCCGTCGCCCTCCCATCGCCATCCCACGATCATCCCCACAACACAAGCCATCACAGAGTAGAGAGAGGGAGTAGAGGGGAAGGAGTATACTAGAGGTGGCATTACAGCGATGACGGTAGCACGACGGGCATGCCAGCGCTGGCAGCCGCCTTGGCTTGCGGCCCTTGCCGTTCCACGCGCTCTCGCCTCCTTGCCGCCTCGTGGGCTCATGGCCTCACGCGGCCGTCACGCTAGCTCCCACCTTGCGGCCTCGGGGTTGCCACCTTGCCGACTGGTTGCTTCCCACCTCGGCCTCAGAGCCGCGTCGCCTCTTGCGTCAGCGTTGCTCCGCCTCCCGCGCCACCTCCCGCCTCAACGCCGCCTTGGGCCTCCCGCGCTGCCTCCCACCTCGATGCTGCTCTGCCTCTCGCGCAGCCTCAGAGCCGCATCGGGGTGGGGAGAGGGGTAGAGGAGGGAGGCCAGGGAAGGAGGGAGGCGCCACCGCGCTGGGGTAGGGGAGGGGGAGGGGAGGGAGGCCAGGCCATCGGGGGAGGAGGGGCAGCCAGGGGAAGGAGGCGACCGGGGGAGCCGGGGAGGGAAGGAGGGAGGGGGCCGAGGGATGCGGGGGAGCCAGGGAGGAGGGAGTTGACCGGGACACTAGGGTGCCGGGCCGCCGGGGGAGGTGTGGGGAGGTCAAGAGGAGGGAGGCGCGGCGCACGCTGCCGGGAGGTGGGGGCGAGCATGGGGCAAGGGGGACGAAGCTGGAAGATGGATGGGCGCGCCGCGCCAGTGAGACAGACGGTCATGGGGGGAGGATGGCCGAATGAGGGGAGTAGTAGATTAGGGTAGGGTCTAGGTGTTGGGGGTTGGGAAAGGTGAGCAGACTGTGTTGATTCCTTTGTGCTAAGAGTAGATTGAGAGACAATGGTCACACAATGTTCAGATTTTTAGAGGAAACGTTCGGGAGAGCAACGACTCTTTCCTGATGCATATAAATTTACAAGCTCTTTCTTTACAAGGTCAGACTTCTCATTTCTTACTCCAACGTTTCTATACTCCCCAAGTCATTTCACAAGCACATACTTTTCATTTCACAAGCTTGCTTTGGCCTTGATTATTCAGAAGCTTTCGCACATGTCAAAGAGGAGCTTTGTTGTGTTTTTCATATGTATCATGATAAGTTTGGCAACAACGAAAGATCGGAGGCCTCACAGCAGACACAATAAGGAAAGACAGGCTTGACATCATACATATGAAAGAAACTAAAGGGCAAGTCTATTTCTTTGTCCTCTCAGTCTCAGGCGGTCTCCAAGTGGAATTCCGTCTTGGAGTTGAACCACTACTTGGAGCATAATTTTGCAAATATTGATCCTGATTTTACTGATGGAGGCAAGATAGACGTACTTAAGTGGTGGAAGAACAACAAGTGGGTATTTTCTGTGCTGTCACATTTCGCACGGGATGTTCTCCTGGTGCCAGTGTCCACCATCTCTTCAAAAGCGACGTTCAGCACGATAGGGAGAATAATCGAAGAAAGGAGATCATCCCTTATGCCTAGGATGGTGAAGGCAATCACATGTGCTAAAGACCGAGAATTAGCTAAAGAGCGGCAACAACATCAACTGGAGGATCCTGAAATCGTACAAGCGTATGCTGATCTCGAACGCATGAATGAACTAGACATTAATGAATAGATACTATGTACGCATATTGTTATATTTAGTATATACATATATTGTTACTATACTCTTTTCCTTACTCAGGGAACCTGACTCTGAGGCGTAAGGTTTTTAATGAGGCAGTAACATTGTATTTTTACAAATATCAAAGAAATTTCACTTTTTTCGAAATATTTACATCATTGTGTGCCCATGTTTTTTATGCAACTAATTCAATTTCAACTAGTTTTTAACGAGGTGGGTACGAGAGAAAGGAAGATGATGACCACCGCCACCATCGTCGTCGCTACATTTGTCGTGTATAGTTACTTTGGGTTGAGCTTGAGCTGACATGGCACGGACACTGGCACGGCGGGCTTTGGACCGTGTTTGGGCCTGGCTGAAGGTAAGACGGGCCAGCACGACCCAACACAGTGGACCTAGGCTATGCCGGTATGGCACGGCCCAACTTCCAGCTTTAATCGGGCTTGCAACATGGTGCGGTTACGGAGAGTAAGCCGGCCTTATGAAAAAGACCGGATGGAGAAGGATTTGTTTTTTAGTACATAGTTCGCTCGCTGCATATGTATGCTACTCCTATACTAGTATACCACAGATAGTCTTGGGTAGTCGCTAGTACTACACGTACTTCTGGAGTACCAATGGAGCGATGAAGATGGTGGCGATCAAGCTAATTTATCTATTGTTGACAGTGTCTTTAGTAAAAACTTGTGTCATTAGAACAGTTTCATATAATTACATCTTAGACCTCAACTTCCTTGAATTTATAAGCAAGGAAAGACTCTTTACATTTTAGTTCACTAACTTCACAAAAATTATAAGGATGACAAAAATTTACAGTTCCAATATTTCTTTTAGAAATGAACCCTTAACTTCATGGTGAAAAATCCCTAGTCAACTGCTAGTAGACTAAACCACACTTGTACCCTTTTTGCTCCCACCAGCTGCGCAAAGAGGAGATGTGGCGGGCTGCATTCATGCCTAGGCATGCATGTCCTCCACCTTACCCTCCTAGCCCACCATTTTCACCCACTTATTTTCACCTCAAGCCAACTTCCTCACATAGTATAAAACACAAACACATGCCCTTCTGGCAGCCATGAAGTCAAAAAGGACAAAGCAACAAGAAGACAGAATACCATCCCTTTTCTCCTCTTCTTGCCATCTCATTATTTGTCCTGCACTCCAGGTAGGTACCAATCATAAGATTGAACTCTTTCCCTCATAATAAATGGTCTCAAGCAAAGTACATTCAATGTTGCAGTAGTAGATCATACATTTGCTCATGGTATTTAATGATAAGTTCCTAAATCATCATGATAGTAGTAGACGAATAAATCACAATGCCATGCTTATATGTCAAGAGTCAATCCATCTTCTTAGCAGTAGATAACTGAGGGATAATTAATTCAAGGAATACATGCATTATGATTGGATAACTAAATGTAAATATGGAACAAGCATACGAATGATCACATTTCACAATTTGAATGTAAATCAAGAACATGCAAGAGCAAAGTCATGGTAGTCACATTCCACACATCTGGTCACTCCATCCAGAAACATGGGTAAAACAACACTATGTTCAAATGTAAAGCTTGACATATAGATAAGATCACGAGTTTTAAACAACACTAACACCCTCACTGTCTCGGCATGAACACACAACTTCAGAATGCATACATATACATACCACTTAATGCCAGACCACAACACTTAGGAATTCATACTCATATGTAAAGCACCACCCATGAATCTAGCCACAAACAATTAGTTTTACCTCACACATCACACATCAACATTCGCATTAACACAAGAATACCCTAATTATGTGACTCGTTGCTTTGCTAAGAACTAGTTGGTAGGAACAAGTAGCAGTAGAAGGGGGCATAGAGTAGCACTTAGCTTGTGGGTAGCAGAGGGAGTGGCTCGCCATGGTTGAGGATGCGGTGGCCGGCTTGGGACGGCTGCCGTGCTCCAGTGCGCCCACTACGCTTTCAAGGCGGCGTTGGCGATCGGGGTTAGCAGCAACACCTGGGGAAGGAGAGAGGGAGCTAGGTCGGGAGGTAGCGGGGCTAACCGAGGACGGTGGCGGGGTGCATCGGGGTCTTCGGATCCAGCGAGTTCAAACACTAGTGGCGTGGATCTAGAGGAAGAAGAAAAGGAAGGCAGTCAGTGGACAGAGGTGAGAGTAGAAAGGATGGGAGAGAAAGGGGGCAAGGAAAGGGGAAAGCTGGAAGAGGCCAGCGGCGGCAGGGATGGCCACCGGCGCCAGCGGATTTGAGGTGGCTGTAGGAGGAAAGTTGGTGAGGGGCACCGGCGGCGTGAGGGGAAATGGAGGAAGGGGTAGAGGGGCGGCGCTCGGGTAGGCCACCGGCAACGAGGAGGTAGCCTGGTTTGGCGGCGGTGCTGACCGAAGAAAAGGAAGAGGGGAGAGTAGAGAAGCAAGAGAGAGAGGGTGGCGGCTGGTGAAGGGGGAAAGAAAGTGGAGAGAGAAAGAGAGGGGGAAAGAAGAGCTGTCGGATGGCAACGGGCTGGGCCAATTGGGCTAGCTAGCTGGGCCAAAGTAGGCCAAACGGTTAGTTATTTATTTATTGAATTTATTCTTCAATTATCAATGCCATAAAACATTACACCCTAAATTAAATCAACATAAAAATAAACAAACAAATAAATAAGTGTCGTTTTGATGATTTATGTAATTTCTCACTTTATTCTGTTGCCATTGTAATTTTTGTTGGAAAACACCCAAAAACTAACTCAACATAAAATAAACAATTAATACAATAAGGAATATTTACTTGTAAAACCCATCAAATTAGGAAGAATAGCACAGCATGTAAAATTAGGAATTTTGCATCATAAATTAGGAAATGCTTTATTCTTAAAATTTAGAAATTATTACTAGGAGCCACTTCCGAGGACAGGTTAAGACACATAAGACCTGTTTCTGATTTTGACAACTCAGTGGGAGCAGGAGCACATCCAGGCAAGTCACCCTTTGTCCATGTCTTCGAAATTATTTTTGTGGATCGTGGGCTGATTTAAAATACTGCATCAACTTTAAAATTATATTCTAAAATCAAATAAATCGAGGCAAGTATATTAGGTAGATTTGAAGGGTAAAGTTACCATCCACAAAGTAAAGTTACTGTCTTCTGCACAACAAGTTATTATATACAATACATGAAACTATTTATAGTTATTACGTGGAGTTCTGAGTACAACCGAATCACTCGGTAGCTACAGTACCCATGATTTTTATAGTACTTACAACTACTACAGTAAAGCTACAGTAACCATGACTGATACAGTGTTTTTGACTGCTACATTGCCTACATCACTGTAGCTATGACCACTAACCGTCCAATGCTCTAAAGCAGCCCGAACGCTATCCGGTACTCCGCTGCTACTCGAACGACATTCGATCTCCGTTGCTACTCGAACGTCGTCCAATTTTCCTTTGCTACTCGAACACTGTCCGATATTCTTCGACTTCCCCTCAAAGTCCAACTTCGACCGTCCACCCGGCTTCGTTAGTCGAACTCAAAAGGTTACTTGCGGTTATGCATAAAGTTATCATCTATATACAATAAAGTTATCATCCACAGCGTAAAGTTTTTGTCCACACAGTATAGTTACTGTCTCCTGCACAACATGTTATCATATGCAATATATGAAGTTACTTACAGTTATTGTCAATAGTAAGTTTAAATGCTGGCAGTAGCTCAACATGAATATGACAATAACTTCATTCACGAACGCTAGAAACATTTCAGCTCGCTACAAAAAAAATTTTAGACTACAATTAGTGGTAATAACTTAATGTTTCACGACATGTAACTTGAAGAGGGCAAGCTAATAATGTTTTACAAATTAGAAAACTTTGGTTTCGCACGAATCGCAGTAAGTTAATAACTCATGTTTTGTCTGGTGGTAACTTTCACAATGCAATGTTAGAAAAGTTACTGCCGATCTCGTTACACACGAACCATTGATGCAAGCCAGTTCGCGCGTGCGTTGCGTCCCGCGTGTAGCATGCACGCACACGTCAGATAGCACGTGTGTCTATGTGTGTGTGTGTGTGTGTGTGTGTGTGTGTGTGTGTGTGTGTGTGTGTGTGTGTGTGTAAACACTAACTAGCGCGTAGGTGTAAAATAAGCGCGCGTGCCTCTAACTGACCCAACCAGCCAACCGTTCCACCATCCTACCTCATGCTCAGTTACTAGTGTTTGTTAATTATGATAAAGTTATTATTGAATGTACATCAAGTTATCATATGTAATGCACGAAGTTACTTACAATTATCAATATAAAACTGGTAGTAACTTTACTCATACATGATAATAATTTTATATGACATGATTTTCATAGCGTCAAAACATATTCAACATGTATCTTATTTTTGTTAAGCTCGTAATTTTGAACACAATAGTGAAAACGGATCACAGATTGGACTTTTGGTGAAAGAGTTTTGTATTTTTTAGCTTGTAAATAAGATAAAAAAATCATAAGTCAAATGTATTTATACTCTTCTCTCTCCTGCTGCATGCATGCATGCATGCAAGTTAAGTTATTATCCGTTATGAGAAAAGTTACGACCTGTTGTAAGAAAAGTTACCACCAGATGGGTACTGTAAACGTTCGGCAGTAATTTAACTCGCTATCAATGGTAACTTAATTCAGAAATATCAGTAACTTTCTGGTACTGTGAAGATTTGGCAATAACTTCATTCAGAAACGTCAGTAACTTTTCAGCATTCTGGTTATCATCAATTCATGAACTGATTATTATCAATTCGTGCGTGCAGTAGGACTGTGCAATCAATTTTTTTGGTTTAATCGGTTCAGTATATACGGTAAATACAGTGTTTGTAGTTCGGTAATATACAATATTTTTAGAAGTATGGTTCGGTATCGGTAAATCCCAATTTATGTCGGCGCGGTATCAGTAAATACCATATTTACCAAAGTTGACGCGAATTGCAAACGACATAGCGACTAGCAAGATGAGTAGGCGATAATGCATATACTACTGGCAATAGAATTAGAATTTTAGAAACACTCTAATGGAGTATGGAGATTTGAAGACATATGCATAAAGTAATAAAGCATAATAATTAATGATGTTCTCTGCCCATTAGAAACATCTGTCTTAGTCTTATTCTGTTTGAAGTGAGCTATAACTTGAAGTAGAGAAAACCAGAGCTTTTATGTACATATGTAATATATACATTAACTTGAACAACATAGCTAGCCTAGCTCAGTTGGTAGAGAGAGCATGGGGGCATTCAGACCTTTGGTTGTGGGTTCAAAACCCATTGACAACACAATGTGCATTACTATTTTTTGGTATTTCGGTTTTCCCCAAAAAACCGAATGCAAAAAAACCCAAAATCTGAAAACCGTACCAAATACCAAAAACCAGTCAAACTGAGTTGACCGATTCGATTCGGTTTTTCAGTTCAGTTTTTCCGGTTCGGTTGAAAAACGCACAGTCCTAGCGTGCAGCCAGCGACCCACGCATACTATGCGTGCAGATGCTGAATAGCGACACACATATATACATGTATACATACATGTATACACATGTATATGTATATACATGTGTATATACATGTGTGTGTGTATAGGAAGCCTATTTACTACACCCGGATATAGTTACACCCATAGTATCTACCGTCCATCTGTCTCAGGATAGCACCAGATGAGTTGGGTTATTGGGTCGACCACCTGTGTATGATGCAAAGGTATAACCCGACAACAGGCTGCAGTAAATACTACCGTAAGTATCGCATCGCCTGATTGCCGCAAGTAATTGACTAACTTCTTGCTGGTTTCCCAGGATTATTGTGCATGCACATACCACCTGTGGTGTAGACGAACGTAGGCATAGCAAGCTGTGATCGGCTAGAGTATGAAACAACATATTTACATGGGTTTCATGACGGCAAGGATCAAGATGGCTCTAACTAATCATATGTGCATATGTATGTACAGAGTACGTATACCTAAGGGAGTATTTGTTACATGTACTAAGGTAGTATGTATACCTCGAGAGTATGTTAGTATGAATGTACTTAGGGAGTATTTGTTACATGTACTTAGGTAATATGTATACCTCAAGAGTATGTTAGTATGAATGTACTTAGGGAGTGTGTTGATTGGTACATACATGCATCAATTTTTTATTAATTCTCCGCCCTTGCAAATTAGAGAACCTAATCACATGACCGACATCCAAACTAGTCTTTGTATGCTCCCAATGAAAGAGGGTATAGTATGCATATTTGACAGGAATTAAAAACAAGTATGGCCACGACTCACGATGAAAAAGAGTGTGTGTGTGTATATATTCAATGATCAACCAAGAAAAATTAACTCTGTTTCAGTATTTGGAAAAAGAATGGGATTGCTAGCTTTTTTCGTACCCCTGGGTAATCTGATCTGACAATATCTATTTTTTCAGTACCTATTCTTTTCCTCAATAACCTGAGCAAAGCTCTCAAAACTGTCCAGGAATAACACCAATCAAACACCATCCATCATTCATATGTGCTACAGAAATAATCATCACCCAATCCGGAGTTTTAGCACAACCAACAGCCAACAGGAGAAGCACGAGCAACATCTCTCCGCACTACATTGTCCCTGTCCTGACTCCTGACATTATATTACTCGAGCAAAGCAGGTGACACAACCATGGTAACTGGTATCCGGACTTGGCTTAAGTTATCTAGCTAATGGAGTATTTCTGAATTTCGTAGAGACGAACGGCCATGTTTGATCTTACGGAATAATACGCAATGACATCGAACAGAAGTGAGCTCTAGGATGACAATCATCTAGTCTCCAAATTTTTGCAGTGGGATGGAGTAGGTTTTCTTTCCCGAAATTACCTTACACTAGTTATTCCTATCAAATACACCATCAACAGAATACAGTGCAGCTTTGTTGCAACCTAATCAGAACTGCACAGAAAGCAAGTCTGCAGGAGTTTTTTTAACATTCTAGCTAGTGTTCGTCCCAGCCTGGAGAGGCTCAACAGGAAGAGGATTGTCGTTAGTGTTCGTCTCAATATGGAGAGACTCAGCAAGCAGGGGATTGTTATCAGTGTTCGTCTCAGGATTATTGTCGGCGGCCATGCCATCCTGTACTGGATGGGCAAAGTTCTCACCACTCCCATGGACACCTTTGGTAAATCTGGCATGAATCAACCTGCCAATGCTTATCAATAGCATAGCAAAAGAAACAGATCCGGTGATGATGAAAAGACCAGAGAAACTCCGCAGACTGAGAGCCGACGAAACAGTGTTGGGATTACTATAACCGAAGGTTGGATTCAGAGCCCCTAACCATTTCTCTTCAATCTCCCGCCCTTCATCCCCTTCTGTCAAGTCCAAGATAGCCTTCGAAAGATCAGGCACCAAGGGAGATCCTATAGGAAAAACCTGCAAGCAAGAACATGATATTAGGACAGCAAGCGTTAAACACAATCTGTACCAAAGCACAAGTACAATTAACTTACAAAACCAAATCCATCAGTCCTGAACTTGGGACCAACCATCTGGAATTCTTTCCCATGTACGGACAGGAAAGACTGCAGGTACGGGACCTCATCAAAGATAGCTGACACCCCTCCACGCCCGGATCCTTTCCTCAATGCCTCTGCGTACTCCTCTTGCTTGCTAAAAACTTTAATCTTGCGCTCATCAAAGCCTAGCCTCTTCAACAATGAGAATACGAAGGATCCATTCTGGTATCCAACATAATGTCCATCGCGCAAGAGTTCACTGAGGTCAGTCACCGAAGGTTGAAGCCTCTGCGCGGTTAGCATGGATGACAAGCTTGCTGTATAGCTCTGCACTAGAATGAGCACCACGAAGCACCAAATTACCACAACAATTTTCGATAGGAGACTTTTGATAATATGATCTGCACAGAAGAATCCAAACAGAAATCATTAAAATAATTGCGGATTGTGGTAAGTCCAAGCACATATAACACACTACATCAGTATATTTCTGAAGTTGAGTTTGAAGTATGAACACAAATGCAGTTACGTCTAATTAGTAGTATAACACAAATTGAACTGACAATTCAGCTGGCATGTCAGTGTTAAATATGTGTCAGATAAGCCATACAGTCTCCACAAGGTCCAAAAATTGTTGAAGTGTCAGACATTGTCAGGAAACAGCTGGTCAGTCTTTTATTTTTAAAAAGAAAAAAAGCTTTCCTCTTACACAGAAAAAACATTAGCAACTTAGTAATTAGTAGTATTATCATTAAGACAAATAACGTATCTTTCTGAAAATTAAAATTGTGGTACACCATCTAATTTGCCGTTCATATGAAAATATAATAGTAGAAATGAAAGCAGAAAACATCAAATTTCTAAACCACATATATACGGTAAGCACAGTGAAATACCATAAAGAAGTGTGTTAACTCTACCGTACCATGACATCACTGCTTGTTGGTGCAACCTAGAGGATGACTATATGAATACAAGTTGACAACTAACCGTGAGAAAAGGTCCAAGTGGAGAAAGAAAAGTAGAAAGTGTTGCTGATCTGTCTCCATTTTATCCCACGGAATTCTGGATTTTTCTGTGCTTCAATTGCCCACACAACTAGGCCTGTGAAGAAGAAAATTCCCACAATAGCAAACCAAAGTTCTTTTGTTAGTGGCTGTATGAAGATCCACATTGTTGATCTATTATCGTTCTCAGCTAGCACAAGCATTGAGACGCCAGACTCCGTATAAGGCATTGTGAAGTCCACATATTTAGTTCGGTTGGCAATAATGGTCACATCACCCACTGCCGCATCAAAGTTCTGTTTTACCACCCAGAAAATATAAAAAGAGAATAATTAGTAATATGAAATGAGGAAACTTTCAAAATCATTGATTAGAAAAGTAGAGCTGAGTTTTAGCAGAAACAGATGATTTTATTCCTTGGCTGAAAGGAGATAACAAAGGTTATGGAAGGTATGACAGGGCTGTTATGAATGTAAGGGCACAGACCTTGAAATACACCTGGGATACCAGCAGGTCATAAGAATTGGCGCAATCAAAGGGAATGTACTCATGTCGCAGAGCATATGGTAGCCTTTTCACAGCGGCGTCAAAGATATCAATGCAGTAGCCACTGACAATTGATCTATTGGTACTGTGGTCAGTCTCAACATTCACAAAAATTTTAAAATCATGTCTCCATGGCACACCAATCCGGAGTATCTTCTCATTTACTGGGAAGTCCCAGCCTCTAGGCACTTTCTTTGGATCACCTGGCCAAACGACAGGTTTCAGGACTTCACCACCGTGTCTGCTCAAGCTAGCCTCACTGGTGCTAGAGTTCAAAAGGCTTGAGACTCTATCACCAGGGTTCCAGAACGTTATGGTTTCTACTGCCTCTCCAACCACATTCACGATCTCATAGATAGGAACTTCTAGCTGTCTGTCAACAAGACTGAATCTCCCAGACAACCCATCAAACTTTGCTTTTAAAAGGGAGCTGAGGAGTTCTGGGCCAGCAGGTGAAGTTGGAAGATCATCAACTTTCTTCCCCACATTTCCTAGTGTCTGAAAGCTTGAGTTTAAGGACCTGACAGTCTTAACCTCCTCAGCAGCAGTAGCAACTGCCCATGCTACATCATACGCCCAGTATTGGAAGATAGTAGGTCTTGTCATCCTAACATCAGGATCTTGGTGATACTTAGCTCTGAATCGAGTGGTGTATTGAGCCATGAACTCAGAAATCCTCCTAGACTTCGGTACATATGGTCGGAAACCGACAACACCCTGCATTGTTTCAATGATTTGTGGATGAAGCACATCAATAGCAGTACCAACGCTGTCTGTGATGATCCATACATAGCCTTCAGTCATCATGCCAACTGTGGAAGCCTGAGCAAAGAGGCGGGAAGCACAGGCTGGCAACATATGGACAATGAAAACACGCGTCTGCATGGTCATGAGATTGTAAAGCTCCATATCAATGTGGTCCTTAGTGGAAGAAGCAGCGATGACACAACGATGGATGACATGTGCATTGACTTCTTGAAGGGAATCGGTAAGGGAAGGGAGGATACCAGCTCCATAGATGCTGTCCTCATGGACAAGAACAACATTTTTCCAGCCATAGAACTTAATAAAGGCAGCGATGGAAGCTACCTGGAAGGAGTCCTTGACACAGGCACGGAGGAAATATGGAATATTATATTGAGTGATTGTATCACCAGTTGCGGAGAAGGTGATAACAGGGACCTTGGTCTTGTTCGCTAGGTAGGTTACAAACTCTGCTTGTAAGGTGCTCTGAGGACCAATGACAACACTAACCCTTTCATTGTCGATGACATCTATTGCTGCAAGACAATGATTATCAGCTCTTTTTGGAAAACCTCATCACATACATTACATACAAAAAAGACACGGCATTTGACAATAAATGAATACAAGAAAATAAGGCCACCACAGATACTTAGGACTTGCAGCATTTTGAAAAACAAAGAACAATCCATAGGTATTTACAATCATTTTTGGAATGACACATGACTATATGAGCTTACAAGTCAAGAACAACAAGTGTTTTCTTGATTTCTTTTTTGTCAGCGCATTGTTCAACTGTTCAAGTGAGAAGGCATAGAGTTTTTGGGAACATAAGCAGAGAAAACAAATATAGCATTCCTATCACATATAATGTCTGATTTATGATGCTAAAGAACTTGAAGAGCATTGATAATTGCAATGCAGCACAGAAAAAAATGAGAAAATTTTGTCAAAACCCCAGAACATATCATCAGATCATGTATGTTCTACAGTTGCATAACCGATGGGCTCCTTTTTGTTGTAGTGTTTGTTATGAATATTGTGTGTGTAGATATGAGACCCAAAGGGCCATATATATAGGAGAGTACAAGAGGATATGCCATATAGAGATAAGGCATATATGGAATAGAATACAACTCTATCTCCTTAACACCCCCCTCAAATGCAAGGCGTATGCAATAGCATTGCATTTGAAAAAGGGTTAACACTAAAATAAGATAAATCCGAAGTCCGAGTCTTGATGATGTCGTCGTTGCGTGCAGTTTTTGAATAAACTGTCAAATCAAGCCGAAGAGGAATAGATAGATGCATGACGGCGCAGATCGAAGCCCAAGAGGTGGCGGCGCAGTGCACAGAGGACGCGCGGCGGCCTTTGAAGCTCGGGGCGGCGGCTAGAGAAGCGGCGGCATCATAACGACTTCTACGATCTGCATGCATCTCAGAGAGTAGAGCGGCGGCTGCTGCCATGCAAAATAAAATTCCTACACTTCTATGACTGACAATATATTTGTGGACTCAGACGACTTAACGAACTAAAAAATTTGAGACTACAAACTTGGATGGACAAAACAAAAGACTCATGAAATATAAAGACCGACTTAAAGAAATCAACATCCCACTCCCTTAAGACCCCTCCCCTCTCTCTTCACCCCCCCCCCCCTTCACTCGCGCACCATGTCACTCCCGCACTCCCTCTTTTCTATCTCCCTCCCATCTCTCTCACGGGCACGGGAAAGCAGCCAAAGGGGGCGGCGCGGGAGCGGAGGCGCGGGAGGCGGCGACGTGGGCGCGGAAGCGGGCGGATCCGGCGTGGAGGAGGCTGGATTGGGCGGTGCGGCTTCAGATCTGGCGCGGGCCAGCGGCGGCGTGAAGGAGGGCGAGCCGGCACGGCAAGGGCCCGGAGGCGGCAGCGCAGGCGTGGAGGCGCGGGCACGGAGAGGCGGCGATAGCTTGGCGCGTCGAGGGAGATGGTGGAGGCAGCGACCGGATCCGAGCTCGGCGGCTGTTGAAAGCGGTGAGGCGAGGCCGGATCTGGACGGTGGCGCGGTGGAGAGGACCGGATCCGGCGTGGAGGCGGCAGGCTCAGGCGACCGAGGCGGGCCTCGATCGTGGAGGCGGCGAGCGGCTTCGAGCGGCGGTGGCACGCGGATCCGGGCGGGAGGCGGCCGGATCTAGCCGGATCCGGCGAGGAGTGGGCGGATCCGGGCGGGAGAGCGGTGACGGCAGGATCTGACGCGGGCTGCGGCGAAGACGGCCTGATCCGACAAGGCGACAGCGCCATGGGAAGCGGGAAGGTGCTGGCGGCGACCGGATCTGGGTGCTCGCGAGGTCGGGGGACCCAAAAGCCGAACGCGGGTGACGGCGCGCCGATCTGGCGTGGATCTGGTATGGAGACGGCCGGATCCGAGAGACGCGAGGCCGGCGGCGGCCTGATCCGAAAGAGGCGACTGCAGCGGCGGCCTGATCCGGAAGAGGCGACTGCAGGGCGCCGTGGCGCGGTCGGTAAGAAGTGGCCGCCCCCAGGAGCAGAGATCAATTCTCCCGGGGGCAGCGGCAGCGGAAGACGAACGGAGGCTAGATCGAGTTTAGGGTTTTAACCTAAGCTCTGATACCATGTTATAAATATTGTGTGTGTAGATATGAGACCCAAAGGGTCATATATATAGGAGAGTACAAGAGGATATGCCATATAGAGATAAGGCATATATGGAATAGAATACAACTCTATCTCCTTAACATTCTGTCGGTAAGGATTGCACCAGAGCACCTTCTACTTCTAATAGGCCATGAACTATAGATAGAGAAGAATCATTCTGAGCGAGTCCATAAGAAGCGACCTACTTTTTTTCATCGGTTCCGGGGGAAGACCAAAGATCTTGCGCGACCAGTCCGCCAGAAAAACTCAAAAGAGAAAGAAGTCTCGTTAATCTCTTCATGCTCGTTCCAAGTTCGAAGTACCCTTTGGCCAAAGAAAAACCCGCTTCCTGACACGATTGCCTCTTTATATAGATAGATTCTATGGGGTTATTACTTAGAAGTCTATTTTGTACAAGAGCCCCTCCTATATGATAGAAAAGGGTCCCATGATCCCGAGCCGGTCTTACCTTGGCTTGCAAACCCCAAGTTTGTTTATGAAGAGCTAATCTAATTGTATTAGTTTCTATAATGGATTTCTTATGTGGAATACTAATGGATAGGGCCTCGTTGCTAAGTGCTACAAGATCTAGTGCACTGGAACAACTCTATCTCCTTAACAGTGTTTACCCCTCTTGTTTTGGACATTTATGAGTTGTGATCAAATGATTTACATTTTAGTTGCAAGATGCAGCTTGCAGCCTAAACATTTCCTTGAAAGAACATGGCAGAACAATATATACTAGAATCATTACCAAGTTTTAGAAACCAACCATATCAGATTCGCACTAAGTCTAGAAATAAATCAAGAAACTACATGAAGCCATGGATCCTTAATTGGTGATGGAAGAGCAGACACCAAGAGTCCATTGCTCGATGATTCCAATCTAAAGATCGACAAGGAATCGATGAGAGACAAGATTGACTTGACCTGAATTGAGAGGGGCGCTCAGGTGCTTGCTGTCTCGGTGACACTGACACACACACCCCATTCTTTGATTACTTTCAAGCTCAAATTTTAACTTTTTTAAACGAATTTCCATTTCCTCAAACTTTAGGCCATTGACCTATGTAGATATAGTTGCCTCGCAAGATGCAAAAGAATCTCACAGCTAAGCTAAGGACTAGAAGCACTGGAATGCAGTTTCAATGAAGAATGTTTTTTTTTTTTTTTGCTGCAAAAGCACAATATGGAAATAAGCACATTGTCTGTCATACAATATGTTAGTATGACACGTAAGGCTAACAGCCTAACATACATCAAAACCCCCCATCACAAATCACTAGACAAAAGAAAAAACTCCATCTCTGCCCAAAAGCTCACGCACAAACATGTCCTGATTAAAAAATCAGCATAAGTTGGCTTCATTAGCTGTCTTTAATTAACCTCATCTTTGTTTCTGCATGCATGGTTTAGCATCGTGTTTAAGATTCGCATCCATGGGAACTGCGATGCACAGAAGGAAGAGAGATTCGACAAGATACCCTTTTATTTTGCAAACAGGATAAAATACACATGCACATATGCATCTCCCGGAATCTTGCCTTTGCTTTGCCTACCGAAAAGAAAAGAAAAGAATAAGAACAACACCCTGGAACCTTGGTGCCATGCATCTTGATGTGCTCATAATTTCCATTTTTTTAGTTGGAAACCCCAAGCAAGCCTAAATAAATTAAGTGAGCAGTTCAGAGTTCTGACACTAACGCAGATGCATCTCCATAGAATCTGCAGTAAGATCTTATCCAAAATCCAACGCCTCGTAGGAGAAATCACCAGATCAAATTCATTTGGAAAAGACCAAAATCGTGTACTTTTCACGGCAAAAGAACACAAACGAGGGGGACGTTCGAAGGAAGTTTTCCTACGGAACAATGCGATGAACTGATCTAGGGGGTGGGAAAACGGACCAAGCAAAAGAGCCCGAAGAGACGCGGCCTTTGCAAGCCGCCGCTCCGCCCTCCCGCGAACTGCAGCCGCCGCCGCTTCCGCGAGCCGACGACATCGCTCCCGCGGAAGTGGCCATCGCGAGAGTGGGGGTGGGGAGACGAGGTTGCGCCGTCAGAGATGTTCCCTCTGTCAAAGCGCATCGGTATCCTTCTACGTTTCTCATACCTCAAAGCGTGTTGTTTCTAACATGTATTTTACTACTTATGTTTTCTGATGCGGGTTTTCCCGTGTCCACTCTAGTATCAATCCAAGCGCCTTTTCGTTACAACTTACAACTAATCCAAATGCTCAATCCGAGTTTTCTTTTGGTGTGTTTCTTATCAAAATCAGTAGCCGTAAAAATCATTTTGTCTACAGTGGAAATCAAACTATAGCGGTCAGCTATGCAGTACTTTCGGTCTTAGTAAGAGACTAACGATCTGTTCTAAATAGTGATAGTTTCGGACCTCCTAAAAATTAATAGTCGGATGAAATATATTAACTTCTTAACGTGACACTTTTTTTTTCTTTTATATTATCTGTGAAGATATAACGATATTTTTTTATTTTTACCTTTAATTGAATAACTCGAAAATAAGCTAACAACCGCTATCATATCATTTCAACCAAAGAGCAAAAGTCAAACGACACAACACTTTAAAACATGATCTAAATTATAGCGAGCTGGCTAGAAATTCATATGCATTATTAAACCACACACATTCAAATTTTCTCGATAAAAGTCTAGAGTTTGATTCTCATCAACCACACATCTAATATATCAGTTGATTAATTTTTTTGCAAATTGGTCACATAATAACATTGTGAAAACCAATTTATCCCACTCGTATATCCAGGAAGGAAAAACCAGCTTGCACGTAGTTGGTACCTGCTGAGGCCGCGGTGACGACGTCACGGTTGGAGTCCCTGACATGCAGCTTCACCCTGGTGGTGAAGTTGGGGCGCGCCGCGTACAAGTCCTCCAACGCCATCTCCATGCTCAGGAGGCTCTTCTTCCCCAGTCCCGTCGCCAGGTCCAGTATCACCCCGACGTGGACCGGTACGGTCGTCGCCGGCGCTGCCGCCACGGCGGCGGCACAGTGGCCACCTATAAACGACGACAAGCAGGCCATGGAGACGACGATGAGGCAGGAGGCAGCAAAACAAGCTAAGCTTCGAGGCCAGCGCCCCATAGCGCTAGTACGTAGCTAGGCGATCGAATACTAGCTGATGATACTGATTAACGCGGATTTATGATGTGATTAGTGAATAGCGACTATTTATAGGCCTGTTCAACGCAGGCAGATGGATAAAATAGGAAGTGTTTAGGTGACGAGGACATTACATATCAACTTCCCTGGCATTAGTTGAGTTTACCCGTGATGAGGACATTATACGCGCCCCCCGGCGATCCCGTTCGATTGCCTGCTTGGCTGCTTGCGGGCAGCTCCTTGGCAAAATCCGCTGCATTTTTTTTTTTTTGAATGGTGCTGGATAACTAAGAATTTTTTTGAAAGAAACCGGCAAAAGAGTTGCCGTATATTAATTCACGGGGAGAAAGAAAAACAAAATTATGTTTACAAGGAAAGCTTGGCTAGAGATAGAGGGAGGGGGAAGGCGCGAGGGAGGGGGAGGCACAACCACAAACTAAAGTTGACTTAGATGTTACAGGGCGATTGACAACTCGTCTAGCCTGTTTGCCTCCACTAGGAGTCTAGGACCTAGGCTCCAGCCTCCTCTTTTATGACGGCGATCAAGTGTACCGGTGTAGTCTGAGTAGACTAGAAAATTTGGGCATTTCGCTCGTTCTATATTTTCCATGTAACAAGCAAATTTGGGTGTTCCGCTCGTTCTATATTTTCCATGTGACAAGTAGTAAGAACATTGCCATTGCTTTCCACGGTGCTTCAGGTTGAAGAGAACCGATTCCCACCAGTCTTGGACCGAAGAGAAGGTGCGCCAGTTAATCGAATTAACGGAATCGCAAGCAGTCCATTGCGCAACAGTGGTCCAAATTGTTCTCATGTAGTTGCATTGAGTCAAAAGGTGGATTGCGAACTCCGGCACCTGTGTACACAGGGGAAAGTGAGCTGGAGAAATTATTAATACCTCAATGTACAGCTTTGATCCAAGCTGGTACACTGACACTGGAGCCACCGATCATCTCGCCCACGAGTTGAGCAAGCTCGCCATCAAAGAGACATACAAAGGGAAGGGCCACGTATAAGTAGCAAACAGTTCAGGTATGCGCATATTTCCTATTGGCCATTCCAATCTATATACACCTTCACTTCCCTCCAACTCAAGAACATTCTGCAAGTTACTTGTAATCGCTTATTTGTTCAAAAAAATCACAAGTGATAATAATGTTCTTTCCAAGTTTTATCCTAATTTTTTTTGGTCAAGGATCGGGATACAAATAAAGCTCTTCTTAAAGATTAGTGCTTCGGTGGTCTCTACAGTCTTGATGTCGGTTCCCCGGTCAAGCAAGGTCTCCAGAGTGGTAGGGCTCCTCTAGAACAATGGCACTCATGTCTCGGTCATCCATTCTCTCAAGTAGTCAAGCATGTTATTCAGACAAATAGTCTTCTTTTTAGATTAGATCCAAATAAGTCAGCGTGTGACGCTTGTCAGCAAGTGAAGAATCATCGGTTTTCTTACTCGCCTTGGAATAATGTATGACCCATAAACTTGCCTTTCGTTCCCACAAATGCATGTTTATTGAGTATAGTAATCTTCACAAAGGTTACAAATGCCTCCACATTTCAATTGGTCGGGTCTACATATCTAGGGATGTTGTCTTTGATGAGAAGGTATTCCCATTTGCTAGGCAAACTCCAATGCTTTCATCAACCCATGCTGATCAATCATCCTTACTTTTACCTCTATCATCTTGTGGCCAACGTGGGGATTTTGTGCATACTCTTGTTTTGCCAACTAATGCAGATACAGGTGAGGAGATGACAAATTCTTCTCAAGGGCGTACCAAATCATCTAGCGAGTAAGCTGCTGCACCCCCTGCCACAACAATGCGACACGCTTCTATCATTGTCGCGAATGTTTTGCACACTACCATGGATGTGCAGCACGTTGCAATGGACCTATCGCGGTCTATCGTGACCATGTTGTAGGCTATTGTGGAGCTACTGCATGGTTCCGCAGGGCTACCACAAGCTACAATGGGGCTATCACACTATGTTGATATGGCAATGCCTGCTACACTGACTGGATCAACAGCTACTGCTCCTTCTGACTTGGTGGTGATGCCATCTCCTGCGCATCCAATGCACACGCGCCTCAAGGATAACATCCGTCAACCCAAGCGGGGGACGGATGGTACCATCACCTACACAGCAGCTCATGTGGCAGCCACACCAACTAAACTACGTAGCCATGTGGATGTTCAATATCATCCACGCCATCTTCAAGCCACGTGGCACAAGACGTAGACATGGTGCCTTGTGACACATTGGCCTGGGGTCAATATCATTGATTCAAAAGTGGGTGTTCAAGATTAAATGTTGGGCAAACGACATGGTGGAGCAGTTCAAAGCACGCTTAATAGCCAAGTGCTTTAAGCAGTGCTATAGCTTCGACTACAGAGACACTTCTAGGCCAGTGGTCAAGCCAACGACCATCTGGCTACTTCTTTCCATTGTGGTCTCACGAGGATGGCTACTCAGCATTCAAAGTGCCTTCTTGCATGGAGTCTTGGAAGAAGTCTACATGCAATAGCCTCCAGGCTATGAAAATCCCCAGTGTCCAAAGCACTTTGTGCCGGCTTGATAAGGCCCTATATGTGCTCAAGCAAGCACTCTAAGTGCGGTACTCTCGGCTCAGTCAAAAGCTTCATGAGATAGGGTTCTTGGTGTCTAAAGCAGACATGTTATTGTTCATTTATAAGAACGATATTGTTGATGTCTACCTTCTTGTATATGTCGGTGATATTATCATTGTTAGTTCCTCACCTCAGGCCATGACAAATCTTGTTGCCAAGCTCAAGGAGGCCTTTGTTATCAAAGACATTGGCGACCTACACTTCTTCCTTGGCATTGAGGTCCAGCGGCATCCAAAAGGGCTCACGTTGTCTCAGCATAAGTATGTTGGTGAGCTATTGTGCTGTGCCGATATTCACATGCAAGCCAGCTACCACACCCATGACGACTGCCGAGAAGCTCTCCAAGTTAGATGGAACACCACTGCCGAGTAAGCCACTCGGTATCGGAGTATAGTTAGGGGACTCAATACCTCACTATAACTCAATTGGACATCTCCTTTGCCATGAACAACGAGTGTCAATTCATACAGGTGACTCGGCTTCATTGGATAACGGCAAATCGCATTCTATGGTATCGCAAGGGCTCGATATCGGATGGGCTACAACTGCAATGATTCACCTCGGTCCTTGTGAGTGCTTCTTGAGGTACGGACTGGGTAGGAAGCCTTGATAACCGGAGATCAACAGGGGCTATGTGATATTCTTTGGTTCCAATTTGATCTCCTGGAGTTCAAGGAAGCAAGCGATAATTTCCCGATCAAGCACTGAGTCAGAGTACAAATCTTTGTCAAATGCTACAGCTGAGATTGTATAGGTGCAATCCTTGCTTCAGGAACTTGGAGTGATCTTGGAGCCACCTGTCTGCCAATCCGTATTTCATGCAAGGATGAAGCACCTCGCAAGGCCAAGTGGCGGACATCTTCATCAAACGACTAGCTAGTCGATCGTTTTCTCAACCCAAGAGCAATATCAATCTTGTGGCAATTGGTTGAGATTGAGAGGGGCTGTTTGAATATGGTTGAGATAAGATTCTAATTTGTTGTATTCAGTTGAGTACAAATAGAGATAGAAATAGAAGGATAACGCTCGTGATTAATCGGTTGTTGTAACTAATTACCTGGTAATTAGCTAACCGTGTAACATGCATGTATGTAATCTCTCTCATGCAGCATTGCTCGTCTAAATAAACCAGTGCACGACTCTAGGGTTGAGCGTGGTCTTTCGTCTATAATTCTCCCTCTAGTTTTTTTATATCACGAACGCACAGTGCCTACCCGGGGCAGTTCATGGCCGAATTGACGCCCGCGTCGCAACGACGCACGTACTCGAGTCATTCCAGTGCGTACTCCATACGTCGAAGAAACCACCAGATGATTGGCACAATGTATGGCAGGCGGCTCGATCTAGCCCTAACTTAACTGAGGAGATCGATCCCCGCGTCTTGACGCTTGTCTCTTGCCTACCTACTCTACTCTGCTTGCCAGAAAAGACATTTGATGCTGAGCATTGCATGCCTTTGGAGATCTTAATTGGGGGATCGCCACGAACATTACTGTGCGCTCGGGGGAAATTGGTGGCAAGTAGGGGTGCAAACGGGTCGGATTCGGACGGATATTGTTTTTACCATATCTTAACCCATATTTTTTCTCCGGATTCGGTACCAATCGGATTCGGTGCCGGATCGGTCGGGATTAACCCGACCCATTTGCACCCCTACTTGTTTGTAAGGAATGCATGCAGTATAGCAAATGGAGTAGGAGGACGTACTGTCAAGAACTTGATGTTACTACTTAATAGTTAATGTGGAAGATTTTATTTTACCATTGCAAAAGAAAATGAAACGTCAAATAGTAGCACTAACCTGAAATCAAACTTGAAGACGTATCGGATTCGGACGGATATTGCTGTTACCATATCCTAACCCATATTTTTTCTCCGGATTCGGTACCAATCGGATTCAGTGCCGGATCGGTCGGGATTAACCCGACCCATTTGCACCCCTAGTGGCAAGTGAGGTGACCATCATGAAGAAATCTGGTGCTGCTACCGGAGGCATTAATTTAATTAGGCGCAAAGCCATCGTCACTCTTAGTTAGCGCTTACGTACTTACAAAGCTAGGTTGCTTTGTTTTCTTTTGCAGTAATCTTGGTGTTAAGGGCCTGTTTGGGACCGCTCTGCTCCAGTTTTTCCAGCTCTGCTCCACCAACTCCACCATGGAGCAGCTCCACTGTGGAGTTCCTGGAGCAGGTGGTCCTATTTGGCACGCAGCTAGCTCCAGCTCCAGGAATGTGAGGTTTCTCTAAGAAAGGTCCAATGTGCCCCTGAATGATGTTTGGTGTATGTTTTGATGTCTGCGGAGCATATGTAACTGAATTTTTTTGTTGCCAATTGAAATATGATGTAAAATATTATAATCGCAATTAATTTATTCGAGAAAACCAAAAAACAAATATTTTGGTCAAATAATTCCATCCTTTTGTCCCATAAATTGCAACGTGCATGATAGATAATTAACAAAGTCCATCATTCGAATACAAATAATTGTCCATAGATAACTAGAGAGGGAGAATGAATCTCTATGTTTCTACTAAAGAATTTCAATTATTTTGACCTAGCCGATTGATAAGCATCAAATAGACAGGCACAAAACAACACAATTGTTTTTACTGATTGTCCATGAAGGTACAAAACTACACACAGATTTTGTGCATGGAGGCACATAAAGAAATCTACACATAAATCATCTTTGCAAGTTCTTGTCAATCATTCTGCAAGGCAAGATGCCGCAATACAGATGGACCTATTTGTACAAATTTATGAATCAAATTGGGCAAAATTACACATAGCCAAGATTTCAGAACAAATTGTCTGCATATTTCCAATCAACTCTGCAATTTGCCTTAAATGAATGAAAATCTTGCTATACATGGGACAACTCTCCAGGACAAACCCTAGTCAATCAAAATACCTGAAAAAATGTACATATACATCAGTTAGCATGAACCTAATTCCATCTCTCAAAAATGCAGACAAACTGATGCTAGTTCAGGACTACATGACCATGAGTTAGTTCATAACAAATTCACCTCAAGGAATCAAAGGAGCTTAACCAGATTAACAGTCAGGAATCGGTGACAAGCTACCCTAATTGCCCACCAAGACACATGAGTAGAAACATCACAGAAAGGAGATGATGAGAGAACAAGTTTACCAGATTGACAATGGGAAGTGCGAGACGAGCGAGTCGTCCTCGGCCGCGACGCAGAGCGCGGCGCGCGCGAGGTCGGCACCGCGGCTGATGGCGATGCTGGTCTCCGCGTTGACCCGCGTGATCCCCTCCCGCGCTGCCCTGGCGTGCTTGGTTGATACCCCCGCGGCGTCGAGCGAGTCGTGCAGCACCATCCGCGAGAGCCCGCCGCCGCCCCCGTCATCCGCGCTGGCGCAGGCACGGAAGGAGGACGAGGCTGTCCCCCCGGGTAGCTCACGTGCGGGGCGGCCGGCCCTGGGCGGCCAGCAGCCGGGGCCTGGCTGGAGAGCGGCGCACGGGGCAGCCACGGTCCTGGCTAGATAGGGGCGGCCGGCGGCGCCGCTTGAGGAGGCCGCGACAGCCCGACCCTCGGTGCCGGCGAGCTTCCTCGAGTCGCGGCGGCGGCGGCACCAGCAGCTTCGTGCGCAGTTGGGGAAGACAAGACGGAGGAGATTTGGGGGCCAGAAAAGAGGTCATCCGTTAGAGGATCACTGGATCTATCACCTCCGTCCATCACCTCGTCGCAGAGCTCGCCGTCGCGGCCGGAATCAGTGGCGGCGCAGGCTAGGGTTGGGGAAGGACGAACTCGCGGGGAGCCGCTCGGTCGAGAGAACAGAAGGGTCGGACGAGAGGAGCGGCGCGGCGCGGGAGGGGGGCGGAGGAGAGGAGTGGCGCGGCGCGGGAGGGGGCGGAGGAGAGGAGCGGCGCGAGTGGGGGGCGGAGGAGCGGCGCGGCGCGGCGCAGGCGGGGGCCGGAGCAGAGGAGGCGCGGGCGGTGGGCGGAGAAGAGGGGCGGCGCGGGGCGGAGAAGAGGAGGCGCTGCGGGCGTGGGGAGGAGAGGAGTCGCGGGTGGGTGGGGAGGAGAAAAAAGAATCGAATCGGTATGGAATTGTGTAATGGCAGTGGTGGGTAATTGCCCTCCAACTCCACGAGAAGATACAAAACGCTGGTTTCTGGAGTACCCCTTGAGGAGCTCCAGGAAAAACGTGGAGTTGGCCCTCAACTCCACCTTTTTCTTGGAGCGGAGTTTCTGGAGCTGGACCTGTTTGGCTGGGTAGTTTAGGAGCGGAGCTGCAAAAGTAGGAGCAGAGCAGTCCCAAACAGGCCCTAAGTTTCTGGTTACAGATGGGGCTAAGCAGCAGAGCTCCGGGAGCAATCGCTTCGACGGTCTGCTTAGCTTCACAGACTGCTTCACATATATACGTGGACAAGTCTGTTTTTTTTAACTGAGGTTTATGTTTTTTAGCTGTGGCTTATGATTTTAAATTGTTCGTGCGAGAGATCACAGAATAACAAAAACTCACGTATGGTTTTTGCCGATAAAAATAAAGTCGATACAGTATGTACTTAGTAGACTTTATCTTAAAAAACACTCTGTTTAAAAGCTAATTAATATAAAAAAATTCAAAAACAGAAAAAAAAAGGTGAAAAAAAACAGAACTGACGATCGGCTGAGAACGGAGCCCCAGCACGTACGGTGGCCACGAGCGCCGTCAACGACCACCGTGTCTCGCGCAACCGGCCGCCAGCGCCCGTAGGTATGGGAGGAGGTGCAGCATGGCGAAAGGTGGGTTGTGGTCACCGGCGGCAAGGCTCGGCCGCCGGCAAAAAGAGCTCGGTACGTGGACTCGGCGCAAAAGTACATGCAACTTACGCCGTCCGTGGGATTCGAACCCACGACCACACGGTTAAAAGCCGTGCGCTCTACCGACTGAGCTAGGACGGCTGGGTATGACTAGCGCGCCACAACAGCATACAGATCTTTCAATTGAACACCGTATGGGTCCGCCACAGCCCACGAAGAAACATATGCGGCTAAACGGCTAGTTCAATTTTGACGTCGTGTTTTCAGCTGCAGCGACGAATTTTAGTTACTGATAAGTTTGGTAAAAAATATCGAGTGATCGGAGCCGAAGTAAAAATATTAAAAAAAACCAAAAAAAACGGTACTTTTGTTTTACTCAGAGCGTCCATCCTAGGAGCTAAGATGACGTCAGCTTATATAAACTGGGTTTTTGATTCGGCTCCATGATGTCTGACATTACGTAATCGGCATGTTTTAGGTGCCAAACAAGCAAATAGTGTGGGTAATACATGCTTGAGCCGATGCCCATTACATAAAAGTTGTAGGCACAAGATAATTTACACACGCGAATTTTATCTCCAGCTTTCATATTTCTCGTTATATACTAAGAGATGCACTCATAAATATATGTGATGTGCATGCGTAGTGGTGTATGCACGTGTGAATTTTCCTTGTAATCGCTAAAGAAAACACACACAATGGCATATGCAGCTTGATCATACAATTTCCATTTAGCAGTTACATTGTCCCACTCGGTGGAGCATTTTCGTGCCAAAGGGCAGAAGTAACAATAAACGCATAACTTCGCTCGCTTTGTGAGTACGGCGTAAGGGTCTCTTTGGAACGAAAAGAAGTCAAAAACGTAGGAATAGAAAAAAAAACATATGATTATAATATCATGATTTGTTGGATACTACAGGAAGTAAAACCATAGAAATTGCTCCAAAGAGATGTTTGGATGCCACGCAAGAAAAATACATGAATTTTGAGATTAAATGTTACTTAATTAGAGAGAGGGTGGCGATACAAAGAGAGAGAAAGACACATTGTGCATTGGGCTTCTAAAAAGAATTCCTAGAGCCTCTTTAATTATTATGAGAAATAGAGGAACAGGAACTCCATAGGAATAACAACTATTCATCCATTTGATTAATAGGAATGGAGCATAGGAAAAAATTGGAAAATTTTACATCCCTTTGATTCCAAAGGAAAACTAACATCCACCGAAACCTCTTTTTTCTTGCTACTCATAGGTTCGACGGAATTTCCTGTTCATTTGTTCCAAACACTTAAACTTACAAAATTTGTGTATTTTTCAATCATCTGTTTTGCACATACATTCATATCCTATTCTCGTATTTTTTTTTCTATTTCTGTGTTTTTAGAATCCTGCAAATAAAGAGACCCTTAACATAAGGTTAAGTAAATGTTTTGAATACTTAAACAGTGGAGGAAAGGAAAGAATCCTATAGAAATTCTCAAGGCCAATCCTACATTCCTAAGGGGCACATAAATTTTTTTTTTGAGAAATATAGTTGACGAGGATAGAATAATTTTCAAATTATTATGTTATTATATTCCGTAAATATACCTCTTATCAATAAGAAGCAAATATGGCAAAATGGTCGTAAGCTCTTCTACGATCATATAGTCGTAAACTCTTCTACGACCACATAGTCGTAAGACTTACTGCGACTATCCCTTAGTTGTAAGTCCTTCTACGACCACATAGTTGTAAGTCTTATTGCGACCATCCCCTTGGTCGTAAGTCCTTCTACGACTAAATAGTTGTAAGTCCTACTGCGACTACTCCTCTGGTTATAAGTCCTTCTAAGACCACACAGTTGTAAGTCTTACTATGACCACTCTTTGGTCGTGGGAATTTCTATGACAAATCTATCTCCAACCAATCTGTCTACGACAATGAACTACATTATCAGTTCATCTGACAAGGTAGTTAGAATGTGCGTTTATCTACTAACCGCACACGATTTCTCTCTGACAACAACCGCTATACGGAGAACGGCCTTTTACGTCTCTCCGACAGTAACTTCTGTCAGGCGGTTATCATCCGAAACGTTAAGGAGTCTTCTGGCGCGAAACAACTGTCGTCGCTTCACTGGCTATATAAATGTTAACTTCAAAGAGAGAAAAAGGGAGAGAGAGTGCTAGCCATTCGCATTACTCTCAATTGTAATCCTTTTTCTAGCAATTAGCAATTACACAGGATGTAAGGTTATTATTCTCTTAGGAGAAGGCCCGAACCTGGATAAAGTTTTCCGTGTCTTTACTCTGTATGTGCATACTCTAGGTCTGTTGAGAGAATCCCTGAATCCAAACAACCATATATAAGATTGATATTAAAACATCGACAGTTGGTGTCGTCCATGGGGATTCTTCTTCCAAGCTTCAGTAATTTCCTCGTTGGCAAGTTTCTCTTTTTCCTCCTGATGTCCTCATGGTAGATGAATGGAACGAGGAGAACTGGTTCGACTTGGCTGACTATATGAGTATCGATGTGGAGGCCTGCTACGACTACGAGCAGACCATGCTTACTTTCGACGATGAATGTCTCCCTGGAGATTTCTTCGGTGATCTTGGAGATGACGCCGCCGAAAAGGTTGAGGAGGGATCAAAGTCCCCCACAGAAGTACGTCCAATGGAGGACTCATCTTCCCCAAGCGGTAAGGGTCAACCCGATCATGATGGGGACTCGCAACGCGACGATGGGTCTGTTCCCAAGCATTCGAGTCCTACAGTGTCACCTCGTGCAGTTCCGAAAAGCCCCAGACTCTGCTGATCGGGAAGCACATCGCCAACTGCTAATTGTGAATCTCCAGACAACCTGGCGAAGGCAATGGGCGAGCACACTTCGTGTTCGTCTGTATTCTTATAGGGAACAAATCAAGCTGGGTACGGTTATAACCCAGACTTCTCCTACCTAGCAAGGTTTACTCCAGGTCATGAGACAATCTCATTTGATGATTCCTTGGACGAGGGGGCATCGCTCAGAAGTGGAGATTCTAGACAGGATATTTTTGCCCTGCTCTCAGATTCTCATCACCCCTCTCAGAGGAAGGCCTAAGGATGCTCCCCAATTATCACACTCTTCCTCCTCTCGTGGGAATGATGACGAGACCTTCAGTGATGAGCCCGATCAGTACTTTGATGAGCGTGGGAGAAATCCTAGAAATACTCGCTCTCCTCTGAAGCAACCCCAGTTTGCATAAGGGGTCGAGGATCCTGAGACTGCTCGGTAGAGGCAACTTGCCACCCAGAGTGCTTTGCCTGGGCAGGTCCAGTATCAGTCCGAAGAGGCACGAGAACTTCAACGAGTAAATGACTTGCTCGAGAACCCGACTCAAGACTTGCTCGAGCGCCGGACTATGACCACTTCGCTGAAGACATTGCACGAAGGCTCCACGATGTGATGGCCTGACTCGAGCAGCCTTGCCGATGTCGTTTCGAGAGTCGACAAGGTACGACCGCATCTAGTCGTTCACAAAACTTGCCTCGCATGAGTCGGTATGGTGACGGGGCATGTCGCACTGCCGATCGCAATACTAGCCGGAGGAGAATGCCACAGATTGCTTCGGATCGGCAAGTCGACGCTCGATCATCACTTCGAGCAAGGAATCTGCAGCAGTAGATGGACTACGAGTATCATCCTCAAGTGGACGAGACCTATTACAAGTCCAGTCCGCCCACCGTCGGGCATCACCAAGTGCATTCGCCTAGCGATGCTAACTACCCATTTCCACAAAGAAGATGTTAGGATATTGTTGCCGGATGCCGCGCATTCATGCCCAAGCTTCGAGCAGTGCGCTGGCCGCCATAGTTTCGACCGGTAAGCATGGAGAAATTCGACGGGTCTCAGAATCCCATCGAGTTCCTTCATATTTACACAATTGTGGTTTGGGCAGTAGGAGGAAGCGAGCATGTCATGGCCAACTACCTTTCGACGGTGCTAAAAGAATCTGCTCGATCCTGATTGCTCAACTAGCCTTTTGAGTCGATCTACTCATGGCAGCACCTCTATGACCTTCTAACGGCCAACTTTCAGGGTACATACAATCACCCTAAGAAGGAAGACGGCCTACGTTGAATGCGCAAAGGCAGTGACGAGACCTTACGACAATTCATCCAACATTTTAGCTAGGTTTGAAGCTCAATTCTGGATGTCTCTAACATTTCTGTTATTAGGGCATTTAGGTAGGGGCTGCGCAATTGGAAATTTATAGAGAACATTGCCCTGAACCCTCCAACCACCATCGCTAAGCTCTTCGAGATGGCCGATCGGTATGCAACTGCTGCCAAAGCGATCGAATGGACCAGGACCATCGACCAGGCCGACCGCCATTCCAAGGAGCAAAGTGATGGCGGCAAAAGGAAGCAGAAGGCTAAGAAACCTGGAGATAAGGCTAAGAGCCATAGGCCTCACGCTGTAGGGTCAAAGGAGGTTTGGCTATGGGCAATAAGGAGCCACGTAGCTCCAAACAATAGTCCAACCGGGGCAAAGGAAAGACACCTGTGAGGAAGAAAAATAAGCCTAGATGGTGCCCTCTTCATAAGAAAGAGGGCACCATCTTCGCAATTGTCGAGTTTTCCTGCAGAGACTCGAGAATTACTATTCTGGCAAGGGCCCGCTTCCAACAATTCAGGAGTTGAGACAAGCAAGCGGTCGAAAGTATTCAGATGAGGACGAGGATATGCCATTCCAGGATCCAAAGCACACTATCTAGCATATATATGGAGGTTCGTTTGCATATGAGTCCAAGTGATAGTATAAGACAGTCGAACATGAGGTAAACTCTACCGACTATTCCCTTGTCAATAATTTGCCTAAGTGATCGGAAGTCACCATCTCTTTCGAGAAGGGTGATTGTCCGATCCCCTCAATTCGACCTAGTCGGTTTCTGATCGTGGTCAAGCCCACCATCAACAACTGTCAAGTGAATTGCGTGTTGATTGATGGTGGTAGTTCTTTAAATATTTTATTTGTTAGTGCCCTGGACGAGATACAAATTACTCATACTAGAATAAAGCCTATGTGATATTCATTTCATGGAATCGTATCAGATTTTTCGGTCAAGCCCATTGGCCAAGTTTCTCTACCTATTACGTTTGGTTTTCTGAGCAATTTTAGGACATAAAAACTCTCCTTTGATGTGGTCAATTTCGACTTAGCATATAATGTCATACTCGGATGGTCAATTTCGACTCAGCATATAATGCCATACTCGGACGACCAACTCTGGCACAAGTTCTGATAGTTGTTCATTATGTATATCAATGTCTCAAGTTGCTAGGTCCCAAGGGAGTCATCACAATCCGTTGTGATAAGAAGATGGCACTGACGTGTGAACGCAAGTCCCTCGACATGGTCAGACAGTTACCAACTCGAGAAGTCACCAATGTGCGGCCTTCAAGCAAGCACTCGAAGCCTAAAACTGTGTCAAAGCCGAATGAGGAAGTCAAAGAAGTCCCTTTGCACCCAGAGGAACCTTCGAAGACAATTCATATCGGGGTAACTTCCGATCCTACATAGGAAGACACCCTCGTTGCTTTCCTCCGGGCAAACGTAGATGCGTTTGCGTGGCAGCCATCTGACATGCCTAGGTTCCATAGGGAAGTGATTGAGCACAAGCTAGACCTACGGCCTGATAGAAAGCCCATAAAATAAAAATTATAGATACTTGCACCTGATTGATGAGAAGCTATCAAGTCAGAATTAGATAAGCTACTAAAAGCAGATTTCATAAGAGAAGTCGATCACTTAGAGTGGTTGGCTAATCCTGTAATGGTAATAAAGTCTAACGATAAGTGACGTATGTGTATAGACTATACTGATTTAAATAAAACTTGTCCTAAAGATGACTTTCTGCTTCTTTGTATTGATCAATGGTAGATTCTACAGCTGGTTGTGACATGTAAGCTTTCTAAACACATACTCTAGTTATCACCAGATCAGTATATCTTCAGAAGATGATGAGAAAACCGCGTTTATCACCCCGTTTGGAGTATTTTGCTATGTTAAAATGCCATTCAGTTTGAAAATGCTGGTCTAACTTTTCAGTGTTTGATACAATTAACCTTCATATATCAAATGGACCGAAACTTGGAAGCCTATGTCGATGATATGGTTGTAAAAAGTATCAAACGGTTTAATCATATTTCATACCTGCAGGAGACCTCCGACCATGAAGAAAGAGGTCCAGAAACTCACTGGGTGCATGGTGACTTTAAGTCATTTCATTGCATGACTAGGAGAAAAATGCCTTCCTTTCTTTAAGCTTTTGAGGAAACATGAGGGTTTTGAGTGGTCGAAAGAGGCCAATGATGCTTTTGAAGATG
The DNA here is from genome assembly GCA_017311315.1 of Dendrocalamus latiflorus. Classification (NCBI taxonomy): domain Eukaryota; kingdom Viridiplantae; phylum Streptophyta; class Magnoliopsida; order Poales; family Poaceae; genus Dendrocalamus; species Dendrocalamus latiflorus. Next base: position 4,590,552 of record CM029659.1, read on the forward strand.
TCAAGAGATACCTTACAAGTGCTCCTGTCCTAGTTTCTTTGAAAACAGGCGAGACACTCTTAGTGTATCTATCCGCCACGCCATAGGCAGTAAGTGTTGTACTGGTTGCAGAGCGTAAGGGCGTTCAAAGACCAGTATACTATGTAAGTGAAGTTTAACACGGTCTTAAGGAGCGCTACCCTCAGGTCCAAAAACTTCTCTATGCCCTACTCATGGCTTTGAGGAAGTTGAGGCATTATTTTCAGGAGCACAAGATAATTGTGCCATCTGAGTTTCCTTAACGAGAGATCCTCCAGAATAAGAAAATAGCGGGGCACATAGCGAAATGTCGATCGAACTTGGGAATTTCATCCTCCATTTCGTGCCCCGAACGATCATTAAATCTATAACAGTACGATTCCCACGACTTGTGGACGATGTACTTCGATATGTCGTTTACATTAAGTGGCTTGGGGGCTAGGGTGATCCTGGAATCTCCCGTGGGAGAGATATTAAAGTATGTTATCCAATTGCTCTTTACAAAAATTAATAATGTCGCTGAGTATGAAGGTTTATTGGTTGGTATACGAGCTGCTAAAGCGCTCGGGATTCGATGACTACTCGTGAGAGGAGGCTCTTAACTAGTTGTGAATCAAGTCGGAAAAAGAGTATCAATGCTCGAGTTTGATCATGTCTTAGTACTTGTCAGAAGTACGGAAGCTTGAAAATCATTTTTTCGGTTTTGAGTTACAGTATATCCCTCGGAAGGATAACTTCCTCGCAGACCAGTTGGCTCGGATAGCTTCTTCCTGATCACAAGTACTGCATGAGGTTTTCTTGGAACAGCTTCAAAAATCCCGAACCTGGATAAAGTTTGCCGTGTCTTTACTCTGCATGTGTATACTCTACGTCTATTGAGAGAATCTCCGAATCCAAACAAATCATATATAAGATCGATATTAAAATATCGATAATAGTCTTATAAAATTCCTCTAAAATGCTTGGTTCCACATAAGCCCCTAAAATAATGTTAACAAAACATGTGGGTTTTTTTGGCATGTGACCTATGGCTTTTGGGGTTCTTTTGGTATGTGACTTATGGTTTTTGAATTCTAACCGTTCACAAGAGAAAGTATGAGGAGAGAGACAATTGCATGTGATTTAGATGGGTATAACTAAAATCAGTACAGTATCACTATAATTGATTTATAGATTTATAGATCTTATTTTAAAAAAGCACACTATTTTAAAATTAGTTACTCTGCCAAAACTTATCCCGGCCGCTTTCGGCGAAGGCGAACGCACGCACCGTCAGAACGACGAAATTCGCAGCACCGGTACCTAGAACGAATTTCAAAATTCGCCGTTTCCAAAGTCCAAACACCAGGAAATTCGAGCCCTCCTTTTGCGGCGACAAAACCAAACGGCCGGCCGGTGCTGCCTTTCTCCCCAAATTCGCTCGAATCGCCGACCGAATTCGAATCCTCCTCCTCCACACGCGCACCGCCTCTCCATAATAAACGCCCCGGCGTCTCCCGCCCGCCTCGCCGCCCCAGCCCATTCGGAATCGCGCGGCGCCCGGGTCTGCGTGAACTGGCGGCGGCGATGGAGGTGGGCGACCTGCACAAGGTGTGGGAGATCCGCGCGCTCAAGAAGCCCGACGAGCCCGCCGCCCGCGCGATCCTCGACCGCGTCGCCAAGCAGGTCCAGCCCATCATGCGCCGCCGCAAGTGGCGCGTCAAGCTCCTCTCCGAGTTCTCGTAAGCGCCCCAGCAACCCTAACCCTAGCCGTATCCTCCTTCCGCATCAATCACTCTCTCTCTCTCTCTCTCTCTCTCTCTCAACGATCGATCGATCCCGTGCGCCGGGGGTGTGATTTTTGGTTGTGGGATCAGGCCCAAGAACCCGAGGCTCCTGGGGCTCAACGTCGGCGCGGGAGTCGAGGTGAAGCTGCGGTTGCGGCGCGCCGGCCGCGACTACGACTTCATCCCCTACGAGGAGGTGCTCGACACCATGCTCCACGAGCTCTGCCACATCGTGCGCGGGCCCCACGACGCGCAGTTTTACAAGCTCTGGGACGAGCTCCGCAAGGTAAGTACGCTGATGTTTGTGTGCTTGTGTTGGTGGTAGAAAATTTGATGATTAAACGGGAACTGCGGTTTGATAATATATATGTATTGGCTTAGAATGTGGTTCTCGCGTGCACGAGACATATCGAAAGGGGGAAGTTGTCCATAATACCTTGCGAGCTGGCACATTTCCCAGAAAGCTTGGTTCAATTGATTCTGAGTTTAACATCATTCAACACAGTGTTGAAAATTTTTTGGGTGTTGTCCTATGATAATCAACCGTTGATATAGATGGGATTGCTCTTGTTTAGTACATATGAAGGCACGAACCAACTGACCCTCCTTTTGGTTTTCGTAAATGTGTGGGAGCATGAATCTATGTGTATAATACTATAATAGAGGTAGGACTCGACTTTTTAACTCTATACCATTTGATACACTTAACCGAGGAGGATCAATTTGGAGTAAAATTAAAAGAGTCCAATTGCGGTTGCCAAATAGCAGCACGAAATGAGGTATTCAGATAGGACAGATGTATTTTTGACATTATTCAAAAGAAAGTAGTGGCTGTGGCAGGGTCTTTGGAGAGGTGGCTTACCTGTACAAACATTTATCCCAAAAGGCCAAAAGATTGCATGATGTAACTTAGGGCTATCTTTTCCATGTCTCAAATTGTTTATAACTCAAGCTTGTCCTTAGTGGGATGTGTAGGATTTTGAGGTAGTGAACTGTTAATATTTTGACATATCCTTATATTTCATCTCCCACAAACACCTTTCCCAGTTTTATTGTGTCAGATATTTTGTAATGATTACATAGTACTTTAGGAAAAGAACTATCAGAGGTGGAAATAATTTCATGTCTATAAGAAACGGTAAATGTGTGTAAGTAGTTTTAACACAATTTGATACGCAAATTGGTTGCTAATTATGACCTTAGTGTTATTTTCCTGTTCGAGCCGTCCTGTAAATTGTAGCTGTATTAAGCTTCAGATGTTAATATTGTCTGTGTTCTATGCCAAATGGGCTTATCCTGAATTGAATTAATAGCAATGGAAGTATCTAATTTTGTAGTCCCTTTGTTTATTCCTCAGAAATATCACAATTTGTAGCTATCTGCTGACCTCACCAAAGCAGTTTTTCAAAAGAAAGTGATTTAATCAACAATTCAACATTTAAAAATGTTTCCTATGTTGAACTGCTGGATGCTATAACAGAATCATTCCCTGGAGTAGCTCCTGATAATAACACAAACTTTCTTCTATAAATATTTGTATATTCTGTTATTGTAATTTTTAGTAAGTTCTGAGGTGTGAAATGCAATTTCTGTTTTGCTTGCACCGTGCCTTTTTTTCTCTTTATGGTGACAAGCTTATGTTGCTTATAAAAAATCATTTAGGAATGTGAAGAGCTTGTTTCGAAGGGTATTACTGGACCAGGACAAGGGTTTGATGGTACAGGCAGGCGATTGGGTGGATTTTCAATACATCCACCACCACCATCTCTTCGGCAAGCTACATTAGCAGCAGCACAGAAACGGGCAAGGAATGGGGCTCTATTGCCATCCGGGCCAAGAAAATTGGGTGGAAATAATGATATTATGAGTGCACTTAGTCCAATACAAGCTGCTGCTATGGCTGCTGAAAGAAGATTGTACGACGATTTGTGGTGTGGATCACATGATCAATCTGCTAGCGATGATTCAGAAGATGTCATTATTCTTGAACAACCACCTAACTTGACAACACGGGATGGGGAAAACACAAAGGGTGGCTTTTCCAATGGTTCTGCGGAATCCAGCACTTCTTTTGAATTTCGCACTGCAGCACGAGGTGATTCCTCTTCTTGTAGGACAACGACTGACACGGGCATTAGTTCTTTGTGGGAGTGTAGTGCTTGCACTCTTCTAAATCAGGTAAATTGATTAGCTCACCTTGTTTTGTAATACTGTGCCATGAAGTTCCTAGTTACAGAAAATATGCGTACCATTTCATATAAAAAACTAAGTCTATGTGTGGATGGTGGCAAGCACTTTTGCTAGGTGCAAGGTTTCATAACATATACTATCTTGGATATTGTAATTGGAATTTCTTACTAGTTAGATTCTATTGTGATCTTTTAGCATATTCTTTGATGTCAGCTCATCATGGTGGGTATGTAAATGATTATCACTCCAATAGTAAGTACACACTTAAGTGGTGCTTTCGGAGCGTATTAGGCTTATCCAAACTTCAGATGAGTATCTACTATCTAATTTTTGAGATTGTATTAACTTGCCAGTTGCCAGTTACATAGAGGTTAATAAACACCAAGGATAAATTGAATTATTGACTGGTTTGCTATTGCTGTAACGTTTATTTATTTCTTTCACTTTTCATAACTCATAACATGTGAAGAATTCATGCCTACCTATGGACCTGTGGTGGCTATAGGCCTCTTGACAAACCAGCTCCTTACAATATCTGAAGACGCATTTGCAATGTGCATTTTTATGACGTACATTAGTCATTGCCTAGATGTAATTTGACTGTATCCAAAGTGCAAACCAAATTCCCTTCACTATTGTGACAAGCGCCAGTGCGCCACAGATAATTTCATATATTATCCATGCATAGCAATAATGTAACTTCTTTTCTTGCCTGAATGTATTTTAGGTTCGTTTGTACACTTCACCTTATGACATAGTCTTTTTTTTGGTGCATGCACATTTTCTGGTATGCTCTTAGTAGCATATCTTTTATCTTCACTTCTTTCTTTCACAGACATTTGTTTCACGATGCTAAACTATAATTTTTGTTCATTGGCATGTCTACTATTCATTCTACTTCTAGTTACCACTGTTTCTCTTTCTCTAATACATTCTTGAAATCTGAACTTTTGTAGCCTCTGGCACCAATCTGTGAAGTTTGTGGGACAGAAAAACCTAAAACTGCAAAGGCCAAGTACACAACTTGGTCATGTAAATTTTGTACTCTTGAGAACAGCACTAAGCTTGATAAATGTTCAGCATGCGATCAATGGAGATACTCATACGGGCCACCTGTAGCCACATATGGTCCAAGCTATGATTAACATATCATTGAAGGCTACAGTAATATGGTAAATACTCCATTCTCTGTGGCACCGTTTGATATTGGTGGTGTTGGATTGGAATCTTGTTGCCTTACTAGCACTAGTGGATTTAATAGCTGGTAGTGGTTTTGCACTTTTGCTCAGCTTATATGAAGATGGTTTTCTCCAACTTACTACTTACCATAGAAATGTGGGTGGTGGCACGCCCAAAAGTACTCACTTCTTATCCCATAGTTGATATTCACGTAGTAGCACCGATGACAAAAATGATTTCTTTCTAGAGACCATGTTACCAGCACGGCAGCACCTGATTAATGCATCACTACGAGGTATACTATGCCCAACAGTAATATTCTAGCAGTGGTTTATTTTGCTTGGAACTTGTGGCAAATTATTTTGCTTGCTTTGAGAGCTGTCCATAGTGATTCTTGATAGAGCTCTTTCAACCTCTAGTTTGTGCATTTGTGATGAAGTATAAGCTGTTTAACTCAATAGATAATGTAAACTGCATGGTAATTTGAAGTGTATTTATATGCAAAACTTTAGGCCATTTAATCTTGTAGTGCAGGCAGGTTCAGCATATGGTTCTGACCTGATTGCCATTTGATTTCCTGCATTCATTTGCGCTCCATTTGATCATCTATAGCACACACTAAAGGTCTTTAACTCAATGACATTTGCATCTCTGTGAAGAGTAATGCTCTATTTTATTAGTTATGGTTTATCTCAATAATTGAACACTGACAGAGATTGCATGTGGTTCTCACAGGATTACACTTTTGGGCAGTCATCTGCTGCATTGTCAATATAAATTGCCTTATCAGCAGCAGTTGTCTTTCTGTTACCACTGCATGTCAGGTCTATCAAGTTGCAGGAAAAAAAATCTGGCTCTTGGTATTTACTATCTAAACCATCCTCCTTTATGGAACATGTAAGTATATAACAGTAAAACAATGGCCTTATTCTCCATGACTGTCAACGTAGCCCCTAATTCCTTTTTGGGAGCACTGAATCACGTGCATGCACCAGCGGCGTGGCTCATGTATCGGGCAACCACTTGCACGGTTGCACCTAGATCGAACGCGGTATGACGAGTTGGCCACGCCGTCTGTTTTGATGTCTACTGGTGTTGCAGTGGGATTGAAGAACTTGGTCACCTATGTGCACTTGTATGGATTGACAACATAAGGACACCGCTTTGTTTAATGCAATGCTGTTTTTCAGGCACGTAGCCAATGTAATATACATGTACACCTGATCTAATCCAGAGTCATGTGTTATTGCGTTTGGGCGGCCTAGCTGTCCCTTCTACCTTGCATTGCGTGGTCGAGGTCATGGTCATTGTGTTAGTAATTGGACATATCTTTAGTCTAAAGATTTCTACCATTATCCCCGTGGTTGAAGCTGGAAAGTGAGGTCAACAGGTTCGGTTCATTGATGTTTGCCATTTGCTAAACAAAGAACTGTACAGGTGACAAAAATTCTTTATCACACGTGATGGGAAAGGGCACGTAATTGATGATTCAGATTTGTGGTAGACTAACCTGCTTTATCGTGGGGGATAGTAACCGAGGGTTTCATTAATTGACACGTCGTGCAATTTCCGTTCCCTTTTTCTTTGTTCTGCATTAGTTAATAGCCATTGTAGCACGTTTTGTGAAATCGAACTTTGCTCCTATCGGGCACAACTGCCAGGTACTTCTCAGAAATCATACTCCTGTTATGCTGGTTCTTGATTAGTACACGCTAATGATCTTTCTAAACATTTAAATTTGTCATATGAAGACCAAGAATATGTTGATTGTGAAAATACTATCACAATGCTAAAATTTTGATAGCTTTTGCATATACGACATTGCAGATTACCAGATATATATGTACCATGCAGACCATATAAGAACAGTGGCGGAGCTTGACCAAAAATCAAGAGAGGGTCACTGTAAAGATGGAACATTAAAATTCGAAAACTAAGCTTTAAACAAAAGTGATGGATTAGAGGGGATAAAACTAATGATTTTTTAGCCTAATGTAGCATGCGCTACTAGTTTCATTACTATGCGTGCAGAGATGCCAACACGGAAGAGCGGTGTTGATACCTGAATATGTAAATTTGGACTATCTAAATATTCTACACGAGTTTAGAATCATGCTAATACATACAGTTATAACATTGATGAAATATCAACCATAATCACGAATAACTATGAAAAAACAAGTGCTTATAGATAATAGTTTGAAAGGCCTAATAAAAACTAGCAGCGAAAAATAAAGATAAATATAGTAGCCATTCGATATGCCTACAAGCAATTGACTGGGAAGTGTAATGCTAGTCTGTAAAGTCATCGAAGCATTTCTCTTCAAATACCTCTGTTTGATATGATTCTCCTTCAGTAACTGAGCAACAAATGATATAGTCATGAGTACATAGGGTACTCAGTAAATCATTTGTAACAATATGCAATGTGTAATTATGTAAAGCTTAACCAAGGATTGTTGAATAGTCACTTTGTAGTAACCAATAGATTGTATTCACTAAGCCATGCAGTGGCAGACCCAGGATTTTACCAAAGAGTATGCCACACCAAAATTTTCATATGCAATATACACCAACAAACCTTGTAATATTTCTCGGTCACATCCTGTCCCGGCTATTGCAACATAGAGGATGAGTATAGGAATAACCCATCTTATAATATACAAACAAGGAAACATGGTATTGCAGACACCTGCAACCATATTATAATGTGCTAAACAACTAAATTTTACTGGAAGTATATCACATATTCTAAGAACCTTCAAAACCCATGCCACCCATCCAAGAAACACCAACATCAAGATTAACATAATTGAGATGAAAACCAAGGGAAAACATAAAGGACTAAAAGATATTCTTACAGATGAGCAAACAGGACTCCCTCAATAACACAAGGAAAATACTCAACTTAACTGAAAGCCATGAAGAAGAGATATTGAGCTTACCTAATTTGTGAGTTCTATCTGCAAGAAATCCAAGATAGCAGGTGACACGGTCCAACTTTGCATTAGAATACTCAAGAAGGTCACTAGCTTCTTGTCTAAGTCCCAAGCAGTCCTCTCTAGCAAGCTACAAGTGTAATTTTAAAATGTAAGTTTGCTATAAATGACTAAATGCTAGCACAAACAGTAAAAAAATGAATTGAATATTAAACTATCATGCACAACAAATCATTGTTACTGTGGCACAATCGCCATAACCCTGCCAGGAAATACACTGAACTGAACAGAATCTGAAATTTTGAATCCATGTTAACATGTACAATTAACAAGAATAGTTTCCCAGCATTTTTCCCATTCCAAATAAAAATTATCTTCAATATTTCAAAATTTCAACAGTCTGTCCTGGTCAAGCTTTTTTATCTCCTACACTCCTTCATTCCTAGTGATCAGGTAACTACATGTCTACATCACTTCCAATGCCACACAAGCACAGACTCAATCCATCTGAATGAAATAAAATCACCACAGGGCATCTTCTCCTAGAAGGCTAGAACATACTAAATCTAATGCATTGTTAGAGCCCATCACAAAACCATGTTATCTTCTCTAATCCAACCAACACCAGTGATAAAAGCACACTGGCACGTATCAACAAGCATAAACTCCCCAGTAACCTCAACTTAATGCAGTGCCGGTTGAACACAATCAAACTGGGTTTGGCTACCAAACAGATCTTAAATTTAGAAAATTTATATGCATTTAAAGTTTAAACTACCACCTCGAGATCCTAGACCCCCCAGAGAACCTTCACAGAGGCCCCAACAAATCAAGCAAAAACGGTATCCAATCAAAGCACCCCAACCACCAGCAGTCCAAGTCATCTGCCTCAGTCAGCTCATACTAATTCATCAATCTGTAACCGAAAATGTAGAAATTTATCTTAATGTTTCCGCTCAAGCGATGCGAAATACTTCATCGTCGGCAACACCCCATTCCCACAATCCCAGAGCGCCAAAACCAGCTTATCCCCGCCCCCACCCCCTCACCCACCAAATCGAGCTAAAACCAGACGCTACAAGCACCACCAAATCCAAAGCACAAAGCGAAACGAGCACCTGGACGCTGTCCGCGAGCTGGTCGAGGCGGTCGGTGATGGGCATCGTGCCGGCGGTGCGGGGCGGCCCGTCGAAGGGGTGGAGCACCATCGCGGACGGCGGCGCCCGCAGCATGGCGGTTGGCAGCGCCACCGGCATCGTGGTCGCCGCCGACTGCGGCGGCTCGAACCCGGGGACATCCCAGGCCCAGCGGCCGTGCGTATACCGGAAACCCTAGATCGTGAGGGGGAGGGAGGTGGCACGGTCGAGGTTTTGGCGGAGGCGGCGGCGAACGACTGGAAGGCATATGGCTGGATCGAGGCGGCGCGTGCGGCAGGTGAACCGTAAGTAGGCGCGCGCGGGTACTGAGTTCGGCTGCCGGCTGGGCCCAGGTATGCCGTGGCCCATCCAGCATACCCTGTGGATCTGCCCCTGCGGGACTATGGGCATAGATCATTTGAACTTCATGTCAGAGTGCTTCTTCAAGGAGTGGGTGATGAGTGCATGATGTGGTGAGCTCAGGGTGTTCAGTGTTGTGGGGAACTTCACCACCTTGGATATTGCAGGGAGAACTTGAATTGTAGATGTTGACATGCTAAAGGGTGGGAAGGGTCAGCGACAGAGTCAGCGTATTACAAATGATATGGACAAAATGCAAGTCGAAGCACCTAGTGCACGTTGTGGGCGATGCGGTCAAGTGGGACACATAGTTAGACGATGCAAGGCATGTGCTAATCACTAGGCAGACTGACATAGTTTTACATGTAGTTGTTGGAAACTACAAATAAATGTCCGTTGTAATTGTACTTTGTTAGTTGGCACTTTTGACGTGTGTACTGTCGTACTAATTGTATCGTACATTGCTTATACTGTTGTACAATTGCATGGACCTTTTTAGTAAGGTCCTGCGAGATCCAGGAGGAGTGCCGTAAGCACGAGAAAACCGGGCATATACATTAGAAGACGAAAACTCATCTCGAGCGTACATGTGCAGCGAGCGCGAGGCTCGCGAGAGGGAGCATGAGAAAAAGAGGGAAATGACGATCAAGGCAAAAGAGGCCGCCGAGGAGTTCAAGGGAAAATGGCCCCGGTCCACGCAGTAGGTCGTACGAGCAGTTAGGTTGGTTGGTCGCACATGATACTCTATGTTATACATGTAATCAAACCTTATGCGACATGTTACTCCTAACTGTACTATAAAGTCTATTTTAATTCAGACAAGCTTATTTCCTCGTCTTTTCGCATTCAATTATTCCCGTAGCAAGTCATCCAATAACATTAACAAACCAATTCTACTCCCTGAATTTTCGGTAACATCACAATATCATTTACCCTCGTACTTATCGATCATTCTTTTTCAGTCATTCTTAAAAAAGTTTCACAAATTTTTTTACACTACAACAACATACAACGATCATAAGCTCTTATTGCGAATTCAACAGATTATCTGCCATTCATAATCTATGAAAATCATCTGCCATTCATAATCTATGAAAATCACAAATGGAATAACCTACACTGCCTCTTGTTTGCAGTCGCTGCACAGCCGAGTGACTGCAACTCCAGTTGCCTAACCGATGGGCGACTGTAAGCAGTCGCCCGACCGTTCGGCGACTGCAATCAATTCGTCCGACAGCCAATGGATTGCTTGCGTGTCGCGCAACCATTGGGCGATAGGTTCCAGTCACTGGACGGTTAGGTGACTGGAGCCTATTTCTGAAAAAATATTAGCATTGGTATATTTCTATTATTTCAAATAAAAAATAGAATATTTACACAAAAAAATTCACACAATCTATCTATCGTACGAGGACGGCGTCGCTCGTGGCCGCCGGCATCGCCTTGGCCTCCTCATTGTTGCCCACGAAGAAACGGTACGCCGGCCCGCGGACGCCCTGCCGGCCGAACACCCTTCCGACCGCGTACGGCCTCCACACAAGGTGCACCAGCGCCGTCCACAGCGAGGTGAGCAGCACCACGGCGAGGGCAGCCACGACCAACCCTGCAGATGCACTGCCCATGTTGATGATCAGCACGCCAACTTGCAGCTTGCGGCCGTACAAATGCTTACTTAGCTAATGAAGGTATTCGTGTGTACTTAGCTAATGAAGGTATTCGTGTGTATTACCAAGGCGGTACTACACTAGATACATGGGGTATAGGTATATTTCCAAAAATTTTACACAAAAATCTAGTATATACCCCTTTAGTAAATAAAGTATACACTATATATATACTAATATATTCCTAGCAGCCTATTAGGCTCAGCAGACGCAGAAGAGAATCAAGCCCAAGACCCCAAGCGCCATCCAGCATTGAGCATTCCAGCAATCCAGCCAATCCCCACTTGAATCCAGCCCATCCTCACTTGAAGTCACTTCTGCAAGCTCAAACCGCAGGATTCAGGAGAGAAGAGAATCAATTGGTGCCCTAGACCCTTGCCCTAGTACGCAGCTCATTCCTCATTGCATAGGCCGTCGTCGTGCGTAGTGCGCTCTCCAGAGGCCAGTGAGCTGTGACCACCAGCTCCCCCGCTCGCGCGGCGGCTCCTCGCTCCTGGGACCTGGGCTTGGCTCCACGCCTCCACCACTCTCGTCCTCATTCCTCGTCTCCTTAGCGCATCATACCACGATAGGGTTTTCTGGTTTCCCTGATCCTGAATTTATCTACTCTAGGCCCAACCTCCCCGTCCGTAAACAAGTCTCTGGTCGTTTGACTCCCGCAAGGGGCTTGGGCGACTCAGAGCGTAAGTCCGAACCCTAGCTAGGGTTTCGGTCGGTTTTTCTTCCTCAAATCCCCACTAAATCTTACACAAATCGAAGAGTTCTTCAGTGTCGGTCCTTTCTCCAAAGGTCTGAAGAGTAGGGAAGGGCTCCCAGAGGTCTCGCGGGGGTGAGTCAGGCGGAGGCAGAAGCTGGGGGGCGGACGTGCGCGCCCTGTCGGAGTGCGGCTTTTGAAGCGAGGCCGACACGGGGGTCGTCTGGTGGCCGGAGTGGTAGAGGACGGTGCTGGGCCGGTTGATTTGGGGGGAGCTTTGGTGGTGGTGTGGGGCTGTCGGTGGAGGCGGCGCGAAGGCTGGGGTGGAGGAGGTGAGCGTCTGGCGATAGAGACAGGGCGCGGCCTGGGGAGAAGGTGTGGGGGCGAGGCGCAGAGACTCTCTGCGGTTTTAAAGCTGATGCGGCTTGGAGACGGGAAGGAGATGAGCAAGGCGAAGAGTGGCGGTGGGGAAGACCTCGACGGGTTACTCCGGGGATTGAAGCTGACGGAGCAGGAGAAGAAAGGGGTGCGAGGTGCTTGGAGGTCGGAGGTAGTGGAGGCAGGGAACAACCCACAGGTTGTGGGGAGATTGTTCTCACCAAAGCCGGGTTTTGCAGAGGGCATGGTGCAAACGGTGGGAAGGATTTGGTGCCCCCAGAAAGGAATCCGCTGCAAGGAGCTGGGTAACAACTTGTTCCTTTTCTCTTTCCTGCAGTCGGGAGGTAAGCGTAGGGCGATTCTAGAGGGGCCATGGGAATTTGGGGGGGACCTGCTGGTGGTAGTGGACTTTGATGATACAAAAAGGCTGAAAGATCTGGAGTTCATTCATATCCCGGTTTGGATCCGTGTGTTCGACTTGCCGTTGGGACTGATGAATGCTGAGACGGGGCGTCGGATTGGTAACTCAGTGGGCAAAGTTTTGGATGTGGACAAGGATGAAGATGATCTTGCAGTGGGGGAATATCTTAGAATGAAGGTGCTGATTGATATCAGAAAGCCCCTGATCGGGGGTATCACAATGGAGAAGGGGGAAGGAGAGGGGGATTTCTGGTGTAGTTTCAAGTATGAGTTCCTGCCAAACTTTTGCTACTCGTGCGGCCTCCTAGGGCACGTGGAGAAGGACTGCGATGATGTGTATGGCGACAGGAAGGGAAACAGTTTGGGGAGTGGCTGCGAGTGAATCCAGCTAGAAAAAAGGAGGGTAGGGGGAGATGGTCGGAAGGTGGATGCTCGGGAGGAAGTCAACAGAACCGCAAGGAATCGAGTTGGGGGAAGAATCGAGGGTCCAAGATGGATGCTAGCAGTGATGGTTCCCGCAAAATTACTGGTGTAAACGAGGGGGAGCTAAAGGATGATGGCGAAAGTCCATTAAAAATCAGGGCAAATGAGGAGAGGAATGGTATGCAAAGGAGGTTGGATTTTGAGAATCACACTCTAGCGGAGAGGAGCGCGGGAAGGGAGTCTTTGCCAATCTCCGAGGGCAGTGCCAAAGATGTTTCAACAAATGAAGGGGGAGAACATCCTGTTGGGGCGGTGGAGTGTCCAGTGTTGGCTTGCAAACTTAGCAATGATCAAGTGGAGTTGAAAGGGGGGAGGATCACATAGCCATCCGGGTAAATTTGAGGGAGAAAGGTGGGGACAATGCTGGTATGGAGGTGGACAGAGTTGAGGACAGAAAGGGGGAACGGGTTAAGGTTTCTGATGAAAGAGCAAAAGAAGCAAACATGGTGGTACAGCAGGAGGAGTCTGCGGGGGGCAGTAGGGGGGTTTTGATGGCCTGACAAATGTGTTAAGGAAGGCGACCTTCAAGCGGCGTCCCCGAACTGCTTCGGGAAAGGGGAGGCCCAATATTGCTATGGGAGACGAGTACAAGAAGAGACCAGCACCAGAGGTTTGTGAGGATGGCGTGGAGAGGAAGAAAAAGCAATGTTTGGGGGCTAGTGTAAGTCAAGGGGAGGAGGAGCAGCAAAACAATGTTGAGGCGGGATTGCTTGGTCAATCCCGCCAGACCCAATGAGGATAATAGCTTGGAACTGCCGGGGATTGGGGAGTGGCCCAGCAGTTCGTAGTCTTCTGGATGTCCAGAAGAAGGAGGCCCCGAATGTACTATTTTTATCTGAAACAAAACATAACAGTACATGGATGGAGAATTTTCGGTGGAGATTAAATATGCCTAATATGTGTGTCAAGGACAGTGTGGGTGCAAGTGGAGGATTGGCGCTGTTCTGGAGGAAAGGTGTGGATTTAACGGTGAACAGTATGTCTCGGTATCACATAGAAGCAACTGTGCAGGAGGAGGACGGTTTTAAATGGCGGTTCACCGGCATATACGGTGAATCTAGGAGCGAGGAAAAGGAAAAGACGTGGAAGCTGTTGAGAATTTTGAAAAATAGAAGCAATCTTCCATGGCTGTGCAGCGGTGATTTCAATGAAATCATGTTCAATTGTGAGAAGGAGGGAGGCCCCCCAAGATCGGAGAGGTGCATGGATAACTTTCGTGAAACCCTTGTGGATTGTGACTTACATGACCTTGGGTTTGTTGGAGATGTTTTCACTTGGAGAAACCTACACCATAAAGCGGAGAGTTATGTGAAGGAAAGACTAGACAGGGCGATGGCGAATAGCTTTTGGAGAGCCAAATTTCCCCTAGTTCGAGTTGTGAATGGCGATCCAAGACATTCTGACCATAGGCCTGTCATCGTGGACACGGGAGGGAGAGAGAAAAAGGAATGGAACAAACCAATGGAGATCATGAAAAAATTCGAAGCAAGATGGATGGAGGAAGAGGAGTGCGAGGCTAGGGTAGGGGAAGCTTGGAGTCACGCACTTGAGGTGGGGGATGCAAGCCTGATGGAAATCCAGAAACACTTGCTGATTGAGTTATGGGAGTGTGACCAGAGTGTCCTGGGTGAGCTTGAGAAGCGGATTAAAACAGCCAAGAATGACTTGGAGCGATGCCAAAGGGAGAGGATCAGCCAAGACCAAGTAAATAAGGAGCACGGGCTACGGTACAAGTTGGAGAGGTTGCTGGATCAACAACACGTGTATTGGAAACAAAGAACCCACTCTACATGGCTGGTCCAGGGGGACCGTAATACAAAGTTTTTTCATGCCCAAGCGTCGGAGCGAAGGCGGAAAAATCATGTGGGAAAGTTAGTGGATGATGGCGGCGCTGTGGTGGCGGGGAAAGACTTAAAATTTTTTATTGCTAATCAGTATCAACATCTTTTCATGTCAACTGCAGGAGATCATGTGGAGGAGGTGCTCCAGTATGTGCAAAGGCGGGTTTCTCATGCCATGAATGAGGGCCTGACTGCGCCGTTCTCGGATGCAGAGGTCTGGAAGGCCTTGCAAAGCATGGGGGACTTGAAAGCCCCTGGTGCTGATGGAATCCCAGCAATATTCTACAAGAAGTTCTGGTCGCTGGTAGGTGACAAAGTGAAGACGGAGGTTCTGGGAGTGCTGAATGGGGGTACAATGCCAACAGGCTGGAATGACACAGTGATCGTGCTTATTCCCAAGACTAGCAAGCCGGAGAGACTGAAGGATCTAAGACCCATAAGTCTTTGCAACGTGGCGTACAAGCTCATTTCAAAAGCTCTAGCAAACAGGCTGAAAGGTATCTTGCCTGAGATCATCTCACCTTCACAAAGCGCTTTTATCCCCAACCGCTTGATCACGGACAATGTGCTGTTGCCCTACAAGTTCACCCACTACTTACATCAGCGAAAGAGTGGAAGAAGGGGAGTTGCAGCTATAAAACTTGATATGAGCAAGGTTTATGACCGGGTTGAGTGGGGATTCCTGAGACGAGTGATGCAGAAGATGGGATTCCATGAAAGATGGGTAGAGCGGATCATGTTGTGTGTCACTACTGTATCCTACCGGATCAAAGTAAATGACCACTACACGAATAGAGTGATTCCTCAAAGGGGGCTACGACAAGGTGATCCGTTGAGCCCCTACCTTTTCATTCTTTGTGCTGAGGCGTTGTCGGCCATGCTTCAGAAAGCGGAGGAGGAGGGGAAGATTGAGGGGATCAGAGTCTGTAGGGAGGCGCCACGAATAAACCATTTGTTCTTTGCTGATGATTCCCTTATCTTGATGCGTGCTCAGATGGAGGATGCTAGAGAGTTACAAAGGATCCTAGATGTGTATGAGAGAGCATCAGGTCAAGTGATAAACAGGGACAAATCTTCTGTACTGTTCAGCCCTAACACAAGCCAAGCAGACAAAAACCAAGTCAGGAATGAACTATGTATCTCACAAGAAGCAAAAAATGAGAAGTACCTAGGGCTCCCTGTTTCGATTGGCAAATCACGTAAGACAGCCTTTGGGTATATTAAAAGGAAGGTCTGGGGGCGGATACAGGGGTGGCAAGAAAAGCTGTTATCAAAGGCAGGAAAGGAGGTACTAATCAAGGCGGTGGCCCAAGCAATTCCAACATATGCCATGTCGTGTTTTGATCTGACGAAAGGTCTTTGTGATGAACTAAACTCCATGATAGGAAGGTGGTGGTGGAACCAGAATGACAAAGAGAACAAAATACACTGGCTAGGCTGGGATAAGCTGACTTTACCAAAAAAGGAGGGGGTCTGGGGTTTCGTGACTTGCATCTTTTTAACCTAGCCATGCTTGCTCGACAGGCGTGGAGAATCCTGACAAATCCGGAATCTCTTTGCAGTCAAGTTCTAAAGGCCAAATATTTCCCAAATTGTAACATTTTGCAATGTAGAGCAAGAGAGGGCATCTCATATACTTGGAGAAGTATTCTGCAGGGAGCACATCTGCTTAAAGAGGGAGTGGTTTGGCGGGTAGGCAATGGTAACTCGCTTCAGATTTGGTCTGACCCTTGGATCCCCGCTGGTATGACCCGCAGAATAGTGACCCCCAGAGGTGCCTCTGTGTTGACACGGGTGTCCGAGCTCATGAACCCGGCCACTGGATCTTGGGATGAAGTTTTGGTAAATGACATTTTCTGGGAGTCGGATGCAAAAACCATTCTAGCCCTACAAGCGGATGCAGATAGTGATGATTGGCCAGCATGGCAGTTTGATCCAAAAGGGGTTTTCTCGGTCCGATCAGCCTACAAGGTGGCAGTGAGGAAGAGGGAACACGAAAAAGCAAGAGACGCCTCTGGGTCCGGGCTGAATCAGAATGACGGCGCTAATTTCGATTGCAAGAGGATATGGCGGCTTGAAGCTCCAAATAAAGTCAGAATGTTTGTGTGGCGTTTTGCACATAACAGTCTACCAGTAGGGAGGAACATAGCACGGAGGGGTTTTAAACGTGAAACCTTATGCCCGATGTGCAATAGAGCCGATGAGGACTGTGGCCACCTGTTTCTGAAGTGCAAAGGAGTAAAGGAATGCTGGCGCTTGATGAATTTGGAGCAGGAGCGATCTAGGCTTGTAAGTTGTACAACGGCAAAGGAAACAGTGAAGACAATCTGGAGTCTCGATACAGGAACTTAGATGCGGGTTTGGGTATTGCTTTGGCGATGGTGGTCAGCTAGAAACAAAGTCAGTGCAGGAGAAAGAAGAGCTTCGGGTCCAGAAATTGTTTCACTGATCAACTACTATGTTAAGGATTTTGACAAGCTCAAAAAAATAAAGAGCCAGAAGGGAGTGAAGGGCGCGCTAAAATGGGAACCCCCACCGGAGAACATGTACAAGATCAATGTGGATGCATCTTTCAGGGTCAGTACACAAGAAGGCGGATGGGGCTTTGTTGCTCGCAATAATGACGGGGAGTTCCTGGAGGGGGGGTGTGAAAAATTGGAGAGAGTATCGAGTCCTTTGCAGGCCGAAGCTCAGGCAGCGCTGATGAGCCTACGTCAAGTTGCGGAATTGGGAATGAGTCGAATTATCCTTGAAACAGATGCAACAACTTTGCAGAAAGGCCTGACCTCAATAGAGATGGATATGAGTGTCGATGGGAGGCTGTTCTGTCAGATCAGAAAGTTTATTAAGGAGTCGTTTGTGCAATGTGTGGTCCGGGCTTGTCCGAGATCATGCAACAAAGTGGCTGACTGCCTAGCTCTGTATGGGGCGAGCGCTATTTGCTCGGGTTCAGCGGTGTTTATGAACCAAGTCCCCGAATTTGTTACTGCCCTGGTCTCTGGCGATTTGCCCAGAGCCAACTGTTAATGGAAGACAAGTGCTTCCATATCAAAAAAAAGAATTTATCTACTCTACTCTCTAGCCCCTCTAGGTGTTTTCCTTCTAGTTCGAGCCGATGAGCGGGTCAGGTTTGGAAATTGAACCAGGCACATCGACAATTGGTTTTTAATTTTGATGGAGGGTTACGACTATGTGCTTGATGGGATTAGCAGTGATTTAGTGTTTTATTGCTTGTTTTGTGCTGTAATTGAGATGGACAACTGATCTCATGCAGAGTTGCAGACTGAAGCTAGTCCGTGCAATATTTTGTGTAAATAATCTAGTTTCGGTTTCAACCTTTGACGTGATTGTGTTGTTTGTTACTTGTGGCCTGTGGGATTCGTCCTTCTTGCTCTGATTGGTCAATAGTGATTTGCATAATTTTTAAAGCATAATAAATGGTTGATAAATATTACTTACCTCTTCGTTTGCTTTGAGATTAGTGATACTCTTATTAGAGAGAAAAATATTGCAGTACTGCTCTTAATATTTAGTTGTTTTGAGCAGTTTAATTAGCCTTAACTTGTTGAGTACAAGAAAGGAAATATTAATTTTTTATTGGAATATTATTATTATAGAACTTTCTGTTGTTCTTTATTTTTCTTATCATGTCAGGAATGTTTTCAAAACATGAAGGAACGGCGTATTAAATTGAAATTTTCAATATTTTGTGATATTAGTTACAGTGCGAATATGTAATTTGTCATGTTTAAATTTATATTAAAACAGATGTGCCTGAAGTTTATACCCTATCGCCAAAATCCTGGTCTGCCACTGAAACAAAACTGATTTTTGCAAAATCAAAATTTAAATTGAATTTGCGTTTTTGATTTGCCCTCTTGCTCCCTAGCCCTAATATGCACAAATCTAGATGCAAAACAACCCTTGATCCCAGCCACCGCTGCCCTGAACAGATGAGATCGCACGGCACTGTGCTTCTTCCGACAAATATCGCCGCCGCCCGAAAAATCACCACCGCCGACTTCCTTGCTTCACTGCCAAGCCAGTAGGCCTCTCCCGCGCCTTCCAGCCCCTGCCAGCTCCCCCCCCACCCGTCATCGCGCCGTACCACCTCGCCTGCCCCGCCCTGACATGCTCCTGACCCGGCCCGAGTGCGTGGCGACGCTGCCGACCACTTGTCGCCACCGCCTCTACCCCTCTCTCACATTTTCTTCTCTTGGCCGACCTGAGCATCGCCAGTACCTTTTTGACAGCCGCCGTGCACAGCTTAGACCCCCAGAGCTCTCCCGAGCCCTCTCGAAAACGGCCACGCGCCGCCGTCGCACTAGCCAATCTCCGGTGCCGACCCACCTCCCTCGGCTTATTTAAGCGATTGAACTCTCCACGGTGATCTCCACACTTCCCCGAAGCCAACCGAACACCCTAGAGCTCCGGCCACCCTCTCCATCTCCGGTAATCACAAAAAATCCCCATCCGTGAGCCCTAGGCCAATGTCCTCTCTTCGGCCAATTAATTTTCAATTCCTTTCACTAATAGCTCCTTTGAGCACCTAGAAACACGATCGAACCATCGCCATAGCTCCTCCGCCACCCCTCTTCCCCAGCGTCGAGAGCCACCGCCGGCCGCAACTACCTCACCGTGGCTAGCCATGCACGGTCTTTCTCACTCCAAACCAACCGTCCCACAAGCTTGCCCGAGCCCTAAGGATGCCCAAGAACCATCCCAATCACCCGGAGAAGCCTCAACCCACCCGCAATACTTAAATTGGTCGTGGGAGAAAAAGGGTCGCCGCCGGCGATCGTCGGCTCTCCCGTCCCGGCCAACCCCCAAAATGGACTCCCCACGGTCCCACGAACACGCCCATACCCTCCACGCCCGTCTCCGTTAACCCTAGCCCCGCCGCCGGTCACCGCCTTTCTCCTCTGTTCCTCTGCGCACGCGTGGTGGAGTGGGGAAGAAGAACAGTGCACGCGCACTGTTCCTCCGACCGAGCCGCTCCAGCTGGTTGAGCGAGTCAATTCGGCCGAGCCCGTTCCGTCCGACCGGACCCAACCGAAGCGGCTAAACCAAACCCACTTGCCCGAGCCCGAGGAATAGTACCGAACCCGATGAACAGTAAACCGTCCCAAAACCCAAAAATGCATGTTTATACTCCTTAGAACCGTTTCGAGCCCGCCAACCCAAATCACAAGTCCATTTCCCCATTTGGCCCTCCTATAAGCCCAAAACCCTATTTTATTTGAGTTTTCCGGATTTTCTTTCTTCGTTTATTTTCTTTATTCCTAGCCTAGTCCTTCGGGCATAGAATTAATTTATTTTTAATTGTTTCGTGTTAGCTTCCAACGTCGAAGATTCGCAGGAGCAGGAGGGAGAAGCTCAAGTTCGGGCCCAGTCCACCGAACATTATTAGATAATCGAAATCGTAAACCCGCAAGGCAAGTCACACATATTTTGATCATGTTGAACCTACATTCCGCTATTTATTTATTTACTTGTATTTTCATTATGTTATTTTTGCACTGTTATTTTGTGTACAATAAATGCTTAGAATGACATGATACTAGTTATGTTCTACCACCTGAAAAAGCCCAGTCTAATTTGATGGCCATATTCACCTTGACAAAACATAGTAGTATTAAATACAATAATATGTAATCATGGTAGTTTAGAGAATCAACATCTTCTGTTACTAAGAGATTTAGTATTTATTTGGGAAGTGGTTCTAGGGTAAGCGAGGATCGCTGGATCCCGTGACCTTAACCTAGGGTGAAGGCAAAAGTTACAAATCAATGGGAATGTTGTGGCACTGGATAGATTTGTAGAGGGAAATTGCCACCGGTGAAAATACAAGGATTAGACTCTTATGCTGAGTAAAGAACATAGTAATTATCGCCCAACCACAAGCGTTGATATGTCAAACCTGGTCTAGTAGCTGCTCAAATTCGATTGAATCTCTACAAACGCAAGGTGGAGGCAAAGTGTGAAGTCCATACGGAAGGGAGTTAAGAAGGGCCGTATGGAAGTTAGCGCCGTTGTTATTTTTACTGTTGATTTGATTATCAGATGTCCACACAATAGTAGGCTGAGATAAGTCAGGTTGTGGCCTGAGCTTGTTGAGGAAACCTACTAGGTAGAGGCCATATAAAGAATTGAGCAGCGAACAACCCTGTTTCCTCAACTCAGTCATGAGGGTTGATGGATCTTGTGGGTAAAGCAGGGCAGCTCTGCAGAGTCATAACTAATTGTATTCGAATACGCCGTGCTTCCGGTAAATGAAGCTATGTTTAATGGGTGAATCCAACAACAAAGTATAAGTAGATTTGGAAATGATTTGGTAATGTTGATGATCTGGTAATTGAACCTTGAAAACCCCCTAAAGTTTATAGAAGGCTATGATTTTGTGTTTAAAACTATTTATAACCAAAACTGCATCCACATAAAATAATAAACGTTTCCCCATCACTTGATGTACCCTGCATGTAGTTAATAGTAATCTCCGTGTGACTTGATGAGTACGGTAGTTGTACTCATACTTGCTAAAAATATTAACAGAAATAGCCAGCAATGAGGAGGCAGATGAAGGCAAAGAGGTGGAGCTCTACGAGGTTGAGGATACGTAGAATTAGGGTCGTCTTCCGCTCAGGCGTGCCTGTGGCGTTCCTTTGTTTTGTAATGTATCTAAGGGCCGTTTGCCCTATTGTAAATCTTGGCTTCTAAGTCTTTATATTGTAATAAAGTTGGTTTTTGTCTTAAGCATGTGTTGGCAATGTTATACACTCGATTGATGTAACTCGCAGCTGAACAGTCCTGTGTAGTTACGAGGATTTCATAACACTCCTAGAAATGAGGGTGTTACAGTAACTGCGCCGGTCGCGTGGAGTTTTGCATTTGGAGGTTTCGGTTGTACTGGCCGGCGATCTTGCCGAGGGAGCGAGGCGTTGGAATGCGACTGGCCGCTTTGTGCAAGGTAACAAGTTTGTCTACAAGTGGATCGGTCTCAGCAAACGATCGGTCCCATGAGGTCATTGATGATCTATGCGTACGTCTGGAATATAGATATGGTTGATGGGGTACTTTTATGCAGTGGCTGACCCAGAATTCCATACCTACGGGGCCTAGTGCACAGCTCTAGTCACTTTCGAACATAGTTGTATTTGGAGGGTTTTGTGTAATTTGCTGCGTACAAAAGGATCTTTTTGTAAAAGAAATTGTGGGCCATGTCAGCTACAATAAAAATAAAATAAAGTTTAAAATAAAAATAAAATAAAATTAACAATTTGATTTTCATATGAACATAGTAAAACTAAAATTTAGAATAAAAATTATTAGTTATATTTGTGTACGAATTCTAACCTAAATTGAAATTCAGAATAAAAAAATAAAATAAAATAAGCAATTTGATTTTCATATGAACTCTAAAGTAAAATCCTTAAATAACTTAAATTTAAAATAAAAATAAAATAAAAAACAATAATTTATAATAAAAATGAAATTAAAAACACCAACTAGATTAATATACGATTCCAACCTAAAACTATATAGAAAAACTCTATATCGTGTACAATCCAATAATATGCAAATTTGGAATAAAAATCAAAGAAAATTATTTATTTGATTTTTGTATAAATTCCAAATTAAAATCCCTAAATATCACATATTCAGAATAAAATAAAATAAAAATTACCAATTGTATCATATACAAATTCCAACCTAAAATTGAAAAAGAAAAACTACATGTCATATAAAATCCAAAAATATGAAAATTAAAAAGTAGTCACCACGCTTACTCTCAATGACTAGAATTTATCATGTTAATCGATAAAAAAGAGAAAGATCTACACCATTGATTGTGGTCGGTTTAAATTATAACGGGGCAGAGATATCTGATAACAATGAGAAGGCTCTACCAAGATCAAAGTTCATCAACATGCTGGTAAAATCGGTGAATAAAAGATGGATTCCATGAAGAAAAAATACGGAAGAGCTCTACTTCGTGCGTATCAATGAGGACTTGGCTTCCTTGTGTTAGCATTTGGCTAGCAAGTATCCACACATGCAAAAAACATGGGAGGGCCGGCTATCACAGTCCGCCATGGAGAGCAAATAGGTGAAGTTAATTCTAATACATAGCCTTGATTGAATTCCATCTAAAAACAAAGAAGCTGCCACGTTCTCTTAAGGCAAGAAATTTCCATATTAACTAGTGGAAAAAAGCTACATTGTTGATTCTAGTGGATCTAGATTCTAATAGTGCAAATTAAATAAAAATATGTTTGAATAGCATGAGGATTGATGAATATTACTCTAATATTAAGCTAGGTATTGTAGTGTACACCTAAAGAATCTAATACATCCAAAAATAATCCATACAAGAAAAAAAAGACTTCATGTATTACCCGTTCCTCTCATGCCATGGAAAGATGTGGGTTAATACCAATCAAGACTAGATTGGCCTCATCTAGCCGTCCATTGTAATAACATGCAGACCTTGAGCTATCTCTATGTGGCCTATGTCCTTTCTTTTGATCTGGATAGAAGCGGCATTTAGGGATACAACACAAAAGAATCAAGGTGGCCAGGTCCAAGAAGACACCAACATATTATGGGAGAAGATTAATTATTTCCTTGATGCTCCTGCATGCAACAAACCAAATGCAAGATGAAGTCTGTCTACAGTTTGATGAAAGCATAATAGAAAATAGAGTATTGATATACAACATTCGACTGTTTTTGAAGACAAAAACAGTCAGATTGATCTGGGACGTTAGATTTCCATCCAACGGATCCACCCATACAAGCCCCCCTCTAAAAAAATGACCCCCTCCAAAAAAATGATTTAGGGCGTTGGATCTCCATCTAACGGCTTAAAATCTGACTGTTTTTATCCTAAAAACAGTCGAATGTTGTATAGAACTCCCTAGAAAATAATGGTGACCGTGATGGAGCAGAGCAATGGTGAATGTTGTGGCCCTCAATGTCATTGTGTTTCTCTCGCTGCCACCTGTTGTCCATAGTATGTTGGTCTTGGTATTTTTTGCCGACTCAGGAGTCAAAACTAAAGCATGAAATTGAGTACATAAAGGATGTAGAGACAGAAAAAAAAAGATAAGTTTCGACTAAAAGGGGTCTTGCTTGAGAAGTTGAGTCATTGTTTTCCCCTAAATTGATGCGAAGGTGTACATTTGATGGGCCAATTGAGACTTGAAGAAGGTGTTCATACGACCTCAACTGCACGGTATACCTTGTTGCTTAAACAGAAGATTTAACAATGCAATGTACTCTTTGTCGTGCATTAATATTATATTAGGATGTTGATAAACATCATCCGGATATTATTACATTAAGCCAGCCTGCAAAAAACATCTGTAGCTGGCTCAGTCACAATCTTCAACTCCACTCGGAAATGCAAGAAGAAATGTAAACACACCAAAGATGGAAGCCTCACAAATTAGCGAACAAATCACTCATGGACGTGTACGTATACTAGTGGTAGTCGTCCACAAAAAATGCTTGATCTACTGGTCCAAGAGCTTGAGCACGACGGGGAGGCCGCACTTGGGCTGCAGCGTCAGGAAGTCGGCCGGCGCGTGCACGTACTCCGGCGCGACCTCGAACGCGAACCGCCGCAGGATCATGGCCAGCATAGCCTTCGCCTCCAGCATCGCGAAGTCCTGCCCGATGCACGACCGCGGGCCGATGGAGAAGGACAGCAGCGCGCTCGGGTGCGCGGCCGCCCTGCCCACGCCGTCCCGGAACCGGAGCGGGTTGAACTCGCCGGCGTCCGCGCCCCACACCTCCTCGTCACGGTGCATGATCGCGATCGGTATCGTCGTCATCGTGCCCTTCGGGACCTTCACACCGCCGAGCTCCGTGTCCTCCGTCGCCGTCCTAGCCATCATCGTCACCGCGCCGTACAGCCTCAGCGTCTCGTACAGCACCATCGTCACCTGCCATGCATCACAAGACCATCGTCGTCGATGCCGTCACCAAGAAAAGACTAGCCGCTAGCAAGCTAGGGGGCTTACGAGCTTGAGCTTGTTGAGGGCGTCGCCGTGCGGCGGCGCCTCCGTGCCTCCGCCGCACACCTGGAGCACCTCCTCCCTGAGCCGCTCCTGCCACTCGGGGTGCGTGCCGAGGAGGAACATGGCCCAGGTGAGCAGGTGCGAGGTGGTGTCGTGCCCGGCGAAGAAGAACGTCTTGCACTCGTCGATGATCTCGTCCATGGTGATCACGATCCTCCGGCCGTCGTCGCCGGCCGACGAGTTGGCCTCGAGCATCAGGCCGAGCAGGTCGTGGCCGTAGCCCCTCTGCTCCTTCGCAGCGGCCTGGCGCTCGTTGATGATCGCCATGAGCGTGCCCCGCACCTTCCTCTCGAGCTGCCACCGCCGCACGTTGGTCTTGGTCGGCGCGTACTGGAGGCCCGGGACGTAGACGCTGTCGACGGTGGAGACGGCAAGGTACTGGAGCTCCCGCTGCGCTAGGAACACCTCTTTCCCCTCCCTGTAGCTGCTCCCGAACGCTGTGTGCGAGATCACGTCGGCGGTCAGCTCCTGGAACTGCTGCCCGGCATCCACCTGCACTGCCCGCCGCTCGCCGCTCGCCGCCGCGCGCGCTTCCCACACCCGGATCACCTCCCCCGCGCACTCCGCCATCGTCTTGGTCATCATCTTGAATCACGTACACCGTGCATGCACACAGGAAACATTCGATCGTACGCTCCAAAGATCAATGACTGAAAATTAAGAGTGCAGCGTGGTGATGAGGCGACCGGACCTTGAGCTTGTCCATGGTGAAGGCCGGGTGCACGACGCGGCGGTGGCGCGCCCAGTCCTCGCCCTCGCTGAAGACGAGGCCCTTGCCGAGCAGCGCGAGGATGTTGGGGCCCGGGTTCGGCTTGATGAACAGGCCGGTCCGGTTGGACAGGATCTGCTTCACCATGTCGTAGTCGCCGACGCAGAGCGCCGGCGTGTAGCCGGACCACGACAGGAACACCTTGCCGTACGAGGACATCCACTCGCGGTAGTGCGGTAGCACGCGCGGGATGAAGTCGTGGGAACGCAGGTCGAGCACGGCGTCGCTCGTCGCCGCCCGCATCGCCTTTGCCTCCTCGTTGTTGCCCACGAAGAAACGGTACGCCGGCCCGCGGACGCCCTGCCGGCCGAACACCCTCCCGACCGCGTACGGCCTCCACACAAGGTGCACCAGCGCCGTCCACAGCGAGGTGAGCAGCACCACGGCGAGGGCAGCCATGACCAACCCTGCAGGTGCACTGCCCATGTTGATGATCAGCACGCCAACTTGTAGCTTGCAAATTAAGCCGTAAAAATGCTTCCTGAGCTAATGAATGTATTCGTGTGTGTCACGTACTTATATCTGAACCGGTCGCGTGGAGTTTTGCATTTGGAGGTTTCGGTTGTACTGGTGTGGCGCCGTGCCATTACCTAGGGTAATAATATTTAGGTAATTAATTATTATTCGTTTACTCGGTAAAACACTACTCCAACGAATAATAAATCTTACCAGAGTTATGTAACAAAATAATGAGTAAAAACTATGCTATCATATAGTAGTTAGCCACGCAGGGCTATGGTCTTAATTACAATTTATTTAAATACAAAGGAAATACAGATGTTTGTATCCCATCTCTCGACAACTTGGCTCCACTGAACATCTACTCATCCAAACTATTGTATAGAGTGTCAGCCTCACCCTGGTCTTCAGCGTAATCGCCTTTGTCCCATGTGGCCTCATCGGCGGCTGCGGATCCCTTGTCCCACTTATGGTATTATCTGGTCGAACTAGCAAAGGAAAGTAATAGCAAAGGTGGGTATTAATGTGCTCAGCAAGCAATAATGATAAGAATGCACTGCATGGCTATTCTCTCTCTTTATCACATATTCTAATTCATTTCTTTTCTAGAAACTAGGTTAACAAATTAAATTATAGATTTTAATTAATGAAATTACTATTATTCACTCGCTGAGAAGAAAGACTCTAGTGGTCTCCGTAGCCTCTAATCCAGAAGACAGGCATGGATTCATGATTTTATTTTACACTACGTAGGCTTGTGCCACTATACCCATAGCTACTCTGAGCTCTCTTGAAACTAGGTATCCTGTATTTCCTTAGATGCGGTGTCAAGTTCAGAGTATGGAACATTTTTCCATGTTATGTTATTAAATCTCCAGTCAAATATTCTCTGTCGGTGATCTGGAGCGATTTCTCACCCTCACCTGGCATCCACAGATTTCAAATAGATGTTGGTTGAACCGGTTATCCCTTCAGCTAGCATTCCACTTGCGTTAATATATGCACCTTGGATCCCCACTTCCGGACTCTCTACCGGTCCTAGGTTCCTCCACTAGATTATACCACTTACCCATTGTGAAGAGAATAGTAATATAATAGGGTAGCATTTTATATCCGTTAACAACGGGAATATGGTTGGCACTTGAGTATGACTCCCTTTCCAAGTGAGAGTTTGTTGATCCTTATGTTCTAGCTATATGTAAATAGTCCCACCTTCTCTGTCTTTCCTGATCAGGGCACCCTTTACCATCTTAATATTTACTCATACATCCCAACTGCTTATCTCAGCTAAGCTAGTCTTCTTCTCTTACTCTTTCTTTCATCTTTTCATCTGATTTGGTTTCGAAATATATTTTTGATGCACACAAATATTATATGATACAAGAATGTAGTTTTTAGAATTTAATATAACTATGTGTATGGTCAAGAAATAAGTTTGCCTTTGTCATTGTAGAAAATCTCGGTGACAACTAAGACTGGATCCGCTAACTTTATCTGTGCTGGTTCACCTTTTGCATTATAAAGTAGACTTACGATTTAAAATACTTAACATTTTGGGTGATTCTTAATTAGATACAGTCAGTTCCTCCCTTTGAATGGATTTTAGTGGATTTATTTTAATCTAAAATTTATCGATCACTTGGTGCATTTTGCATCTTTCTCGATGTTATTTTTCCCAATTTGCTAGCCCTACTCAAAAGGCCCTTTGAATAAGAGCGTATTTTTATTGGTTCTCCTATAGACCTTGCTCTCGCTGCCCTACACCTGTGTACTAATGTCACCTGCCATAATTACTATTCCCTAACCTACGCACCAGACATCCCAAAACATCAAACATGACTCCTACACTAGATCCTCATGCCCCAAACGCCAACTCACACCTACACACACATGCACAACACCCCAGGCCACCACACACACACGCGCGCGCGCGCGCATAACACGTCAGTGCCCCACACCACTCGGCCACACGCTCCTCATGATACACACCACACCACTTGGCCACACACACCTGCACACACGCCTTGCCTCCTCTCTCTTCCTCTCCCGCAATTCAATTGTCGCCACATCTTTGGGGGACTGCTCGGGTGCGCCACTGCCCTCCGGCTTGCCTTCGGTGGCTCCCCCTTGTCAGATCTACTATGCTCCTCCCCTTGAGCCTCTCTCTAGCTCCTGAATTTGCCCCCTTTTCTGATCTGCCGCCGCCGCCTCCATGGGGAACAGCTCGGGCGCACCGCTGTCCTCTGGATTGCCCCTAGTGGCTCCCCCTTGCCGGATCTACTCACACTATTTCCCCCCTCTTTGAGGCCCTGTCCGCCCCTTCTGCTCCTCTCCAATCTGATGCCGCCAGCCTCACTTGGGGGGGGGCTCAGGTGCATCACCGCCCTTTAGTGGCTCTCCCTTGCTGGATCTCTGTGCGCCTGTCCTCTGCTCTACCTAATCGCCTCCATTGGGGGGGTACTAGGGGGTTTGGTTTGGAGGCTTCGCATGGCGAGCACGTGAGCCTCGTTTTGACTCTGGTGAGTCCCCGTGGTGCTTCCTTGGCGTCTATGGCTTCCTCGGCTCCTACAGCCTCCTACCCCGTTGCCGTCGACTTGGGTACTTGGCGGTCTGGCTTGGTCATGGCCAAGCACTTTGACTCCAATCCCCCACGACTTATTATGGTTTCGCTGGTTCACCGCTCCTTTTTCTTTCTACCCGAGATGGTCTACTCTTTCTCCCCTTTACTACAGGCATTTTAATTTAGTTTCTATTTTCGTCTTGCTTTACTTCCTAATTACATACAAGGTTGTCAGAATCTCAATTCTGTCATACGATCCTAAAATTTTACGATCTAAATTGACTAAACCGATCCGATTCTATGGTAAAATCTTAATATGGTAGAATCTTAATGTTCTTACGGTTCTACCCAAACTTTTGTAGGATCATGATCAAAATTTTCATATGATCCTATTCGGTTTTGTTGATTCTATTATTTTATTATAAATAATTACTTGTATACTTCCTTTTAATTGAAAATTATAACTTTTATCTCTTTATCTTCACTATAACTATCATAAAATAACATATGATCTTACATTTACTCTACAATTTGTAAAGCAAAGTTCAAAAGACATAATTTTAATTGATAATTGACTATGTGGCACTATAATCGTCTCAATTCTAAAAAATGCCATTACAATCCTGGTCCTTTGAAAAATGCCACTCCAATCGTGAAATACTCCTATAAATGCCATTATGCTCATACTAGCCGATTTTCAATAAATACACCTTCCATATTTCAATTATTTTTGTACAGATGAAATACATATCGATATAAGAGAGGTGTATTTATATAAAATGGGCTTTTATTGATACCATTATGATCAATACAAGCCGATTTTACATTGATACACCTTCTATATTCCGATTTGATTTTTTATGTAGATAAATACCACTCCAATTATCTCATACTCATATAAATACCATTATAATCAATAAAACCATTTTATATCAATATAAAATCAGCTAGTATTGAGCATAATGGCATTTATAGGAGTATTTCATGATTGAAGTGTCATTTTTCAAAGGACCAATATTGCAGTGGCATTTTTCAGAACTGCAACGATTGTAGTGGCATATAGTCAATTATACCTAATTTTAAAAATGCGGTTGTGTTATAATACACTATAGATTTTTTAAAATATTTTTTTGGTAGAATCAGGAAAGATCTTGGATTCTACATCAATCCTACAATTTGTGATCCTACCAAAGAACCTACGTTCTGATTCAGGATCATGATTCTGACAACCTTGATTACGCAAGGTCTCACAAACACCTACAGTTGCCATCGTGACGGGACTTGCTAGAGAGGGCGTACGCCGGAGAGCATGGTCTTCCTTCCAAGGTTGTGTGGCGACTTCTACGGGCTCACTGCCAGTACGTTGCGGCCATGTTGGCTGAGGTAGGGTGGTCCCTTCTTCTGGGCCACACTTTGCTTGGCCAGTTGTGCTTGCGGGGTGTGGTGAGGTGTTTGTGTGTGTCGTGCTGTTGTGATGGACGGGGAAAAAGAAAGGGTTAGGAAATGGGGGCTTACTTATTGTCGGGCTGAAAATGGTAAGGATGCGGACGACACTCGTGGTGGCCATGTTGTGGTTCTCACGTGCGTAGTGATGTGGATATCCTCCTCTTGTCGTTGCCGATGGTGTCATCTTGCTATCCTCTTGTTGTCGTGGTCAGCCCAAGTTGGTCATCCGTGCTTTTCACTCCTTTCCTTAATCTTCCTCTACTTTCTTAGCTCCTCTCCTCCATTTCTCTCTTCCTCACTTCCTCTTGGTGGCTGGCTTTGTGGGTGTAGTGCTCGGCTTGCTCTGTGGATGGCTAAGCAATGCAATGGAGTGGGCTGTCTCCTTGGTTTGGCTTTGGAAGTGCACTTGGCGGAGAAGTGAAATGGGAGTGAGTTGTGTGTGGATGTTGGTGTTTGCTTATGAGGGAGAAGGCGTTTAGCTGGCTTCTCTCTCTTGGCTTGTGCAAAGTCTTGGCTGCCCCTCCCTTATCCCATTGGTTCTCTTGGCCGACTGTATGCTTGGGTAAAACCTTGGGACATTTGTCCATAGGGTGAACTTGGCACTATTCTTTGGTTTTTCTACTGCGGAAGGTAAGTCAGTAAAAGAAAAGTATGTGTTGGGCTTAGTCATCTACCGAATGATAAGACCTACTTAAGTGAGATGTGCTGGTCGGCCCCAGACGGTCCAGGTATCTCGATGAGCACTAATTGATTCAACATTCTATAGCCAAACGAGTTCTAACGGTAAAACCTTTTATTTCTTTTATTCTTACTTGAATTGTTTTTTTATTCTTCGCTTTTTGATCTCAAAAGACAAGATTGGTTTTAGTTGATCTTCGGAGGGCTACTAATTCGTTAAGCAATGCCAGAAAGATGCCATACCAAGAAAGATGCAAATGTAATTTAATTGCCTTCCATTTTAATGCAATACTTATGATACAGCTTATTTATTTCTTGAGGTAAAATATTTTTTTTTTGTAATTACTCAACTGTTGTAATAATTTTAGTTTGCTTTGCAAAGGCCAAACTTGAAATTTTTGTAATTCCCTGTGTTACAATTACTTAATTACCTTTCTATTATTGTTAATTAAATTTAATTATAATATTAGAGTTAATTAAGATTTAAGTTTCTTTCAACTGGTCGGCGGTCTCGCCGAGGGAGCGTGTCGGGGTGCATGGAATGCGACTGGCCGCTTTGTACAAGGTAACAAGTTTGTCTTTTATAAGGGGATCGTTTTAAGCAAACGATCATTGATGATCTATGCATATGTCTGCATATAAGATATGGTTAATGGGGCTTTCATGAGATCATCGATGATCTATGCATGCGTCTGCATATAAGATATGGTTAATGGGGTGCTTTCATTCAGTGTACGGCGTCTAGTTTATAGTTGTAGTCACTTTCGAAAATATTATTTTATTTTGAGGGTGGCCACAATTCCATACCCACGTGTCTAATTTATAGTTGTAGTCACTTTCGAAAATATTATTTTATTTTGAGGGTTTTGTGTAATTCCTAAGTACAAAAGATCTTTTTGCAAAAAAAAGCTGTGGGGTGTACAAATATAAACCCCACGGCTCGCAATGTGGAGATTTTTTTAAATAATTATTTTTTATTCAGAATTACAAAAATATACCCGTGATTTATTTTTTTTTACACTTTTGACCTTATGTCGTCTAACCGTTAAGTGATTTCGACTAGTCGCTCAACCGTTAGGTGACATGTGGCTAAGTCACCCAACGGTTGGGCAACTAGTTCATGTCTCCCAACGGTTGGGCGACCAGTCCAGGTGTTACCTAACTGTTAGGCGACTTTGCCCCTAGTCGTCCAATGGTTGAGCGATTTTAAATAATCATGTAATTATTGTATTAATCCTGTTGAAATAATTGCGAGGGAGTAAATGAAAATTTTTGTAGATAATACATTTAAGAAATATTGTTTGTAGTTTTTTAAATAAAAAGATAGACAATGTCATTTGAAGCATTTGTAATTTTCGTATATTGTGAATGGTTTGAAACATGTTTGAGTCGCAATAACGTTTTTCGATCGTTGTACGTTATTATAGTACTAGAGTGACGTCCTCGTCGGTGGCCTTCACCATCCGCACGAGAGGTAGAAGGCCAGCATCACTCAACCTGCAAAGCACGCAGAAGTTAGTACATAGCGCAAATACCATTGAAAGACGTGCCATAGTTTGTATACAAACCAGTCTCTTTAGCGTAGGTCTAGTATCCAAGCTCGTCAGGGTGTCCGCGTACGGACCACCACTAACTCGGTCTCCCCACCCCCACCCTCGGGATGGGTGACACAATGTCTCGCGCAGTGCTTCGCGTCGGTGTGCTGGTCCAACAAGCCGAAAGACCAGTCCAAACCACCAACGTCGCGAGCCATATCTACAAATAATTAAATCAATTATAGTAAATTTTATTTTAGTTATTTCTAAATTTTGCAACTCAAATGCTATTTAAATCATTGCGTGAAGTTTTAATCACTACGTGTAATATTAAATCATCGTGTACTATTTTAAATCGACACGTCCTATTTTATTCATCACGAACAGTTTTAACTCTATCAATTCCTATTAAGAATACTAATTACGGGGTTTGTAAAATTTATAAGCGACTGATAAAATTTTATTTTAGTCCTTTGTGAATTTTTACAACTTAAATGCTATTTAAATCCTTGTGTACTATTTTAAATCGGCATGTCCTATTCTAATTGTCACGAACAGTTATAAATCTTTTGATGCCTATTAAGAATACTAATTACGGGGCTGTTAGAGCAACTCCAGCAGTAGCCCTCAAAACAGGGCCCCTACTTTTTATTTGAGGGCTCTCCCTACTTTTGAGGGCTCTGTTTTTTTGGGCTACACTCCAGCAGGAGCCCTCAAAACAGGACCATCAAATTCATTCTTAGAGGGGATGACACATAGAACCCACCCTCATCCCCATCCTACTTTTGAGGGCCGAGGGGCAAAAAACTCACTCTAGCAGGGCCCCTACTTGAGCCCTCAAAAGTAGGGGCTCCCTCCAGACCCCCCAGGAATGAGGGCTCGAGGGGGGAGATTTGAGGGCCCCTACTTTTGAGGGCTCAAGTAGGGGCCCTGCTGGAGTGAGTTTTTTGCCCCTCGGCCCTCAAAAATAGGATGAGGGCTCAAGTAGGGGCCCTGCTGGAGTTGCTCTTACAATTTATAAAATTTTATTTTAGTCATTTTTTAATTTTAACAACTCAAATGCTATTTAAATCATCGTGTGCAGTTGTATACAAGATAAAGTATGTAGATTGAGTTATTATTTGCTTAGACGCTGAAGTTGCTGGTTGCGAATTTGACTTTCAAGATCTTGCTACGTCTAGTCCAAAATAGATGTCACCAACTATAACATAGCAAGTTGATTTTGGTTTGCAAATATTTGTCTTAATAGTTTCTTTAGCAACATTTTGTAGCACTAAAGATATAGGAGTACCTAGGGAATGCCATACTATCAGAGAGCTCCTGGCGGTATAGCCTCCACTCCCCTCCTCGCCAGCCACCGCTCTGCCTCCCCTCCCCCGTCATTCTCCCTCCCCTCACCTCCCTCTCTTTCTTCTCCGATGCTGCAGTAGCTTCGCACCCCTTCTCTGCCTCCCCTACCCACTCTTCCATCACCGGTAGCCAGTAGGGACCTCACCGCTTCACCACGCGGCCATCTTGCCCTCCCCTACCCAACCTAATATTTAGTGAGCAGCGCCTCATTGTGTCTCCCTCCACCACTGTCCAACGCAAGACCACCACCTCCTTGACCTCCCTCTACATTCGGGGGATGTGGTGAACCCGACGGCAACGGCTGATGCGGAGTAGCCAAGCATTGGTGCTACAGTAAAAGAAAGTGATGCAACACCTGACTCAAAGATGGACCCACTCAACCTACCAAGTGGGTCCATAACAAAGTTTCATACAAACAAGTTCAAGGAAGCCCTCATGAAGATGACATGGAAAATAATTGCTGAGGCAAGAGAAGAGGTGATACCCACTCATAGTAAGTCAACTTGTTAATCTGTTTGTCAACTTTCAAGCCAAGTCTATATTAATCTGGACGTCTCCATCACATCTATGGTACATCATTGGAAATATTATCAAGTCTAGTTTTACACGTTTCAAATGGTGCATCATTTAGAGGTGTGTCAAAAGTTCTGACTATTTTGGTGGAAACTGTACAAGCATCAAGGAGCTACGTGAGTTTTAACGGGTTTTTTTTCTGTGGTGACCTTTTAGCTACTTGATGACCTTTCAGCTAGTCACAAGTGTTCACACCTTTCTAGGAGGGATGTTCCTAGTCTATAAATACCATCTATGATAGTCTAAAACTTTTTAGCTTGCATATTATCAAACAAATTTGTGTTGTTATCATTGGGGCATTGGGACCTTGGTGTGGCGTCCTTTTTCTTCCCAACATCTAACTTGTTAACCGTGTGGTCCTTGGGGTTGTGCACCATTTTTTGTTGCTGGGTTACACATACTTTTATTGTTGTAGTGTTCATATTAGTTGGTATCAGAGCAATTGTGAAGCAAAGAAAGTAAAACTACCTGCACATACATTTACAGTTTATGATCTTGTTTGGTGGGATCAACTAGTAGCAGAAAGAAGAAAGTACCAAGAGTGTCCTGTGGAGACTTGGGATGTTATGAAGGTGATCATGAGCAGACAATATATTCCAAACCATTACCATCGTCGGTTGCATAGCAAGCTACAACGCCTAGTGCAAGGTTCCAAGAGTGTTGATGAGTACTAAAAAGAGATAGAAGTTGTCGTGATCAGGGCTAACGTGCAAGAAGATCGAGAGGCTACTATGACTAGATTCTTGAATGGGCTGAATCAAATGTCCAAGATATGGTAGAGATGGAAGATTATGTTGAGCTAATCGACGTGGTGCATAAAGCTATCAAGGTGGAAAAATAGTTGAAGTGCAAAGGTTTAGCAAGAAAGGCAGCAAACACATCACCTCCAAGTTCATGGAAAATGTTATATAAAAAGAAATTTTCAGTTGTAAAAAATTCAAGAATGAACCACGAAAGGAAGCTAAGCAATCAATAGTCCAGCAACAAGGAAAATAAGAATCTAGCATTAAGAGTCAAGAGATCAAGTGCTTCAAAAGTCTTGGTGCTGGCCACAAGTTATTTGAGTGCCCAAATAAGAAGGTTATGGTGATCAATGCTTCCGGTGAGTTGAATCTGAAGAAGAACTAGCAAATGATGAAATACCAGCCCTAGAAGGAGATGATGGGGAGGTAGCTGCTGAAGGAGAATGCTTATTGGTACGACGTGTTCTTAGCACACAGCTACAAGGCATAGAGGAAAATGCAAAGGAACATCATATCCTCATCACACAACTGAAGGAGGTGGAGGAAAATTAGAGGAACAATTTGTTCCATACTCATTGTTTTGTCAAAGTGAAGGTATGAATGTTATAATTGATAATAGCAGCTTCACTAATGTTGCTAGTTCAGAGATTGTGTAGAAATTAGCCTTGAAAATAGAGAAGCATCCAATACCATATCAGCTACAATGGCTAGATGATGTTGAGGACAAGAAGGTGAAGAGGAGAGTGCTCATCACATTCACAATTGGCAAACATATTGGTCAAGTTTTGTGTGATGTTATCTTTATGCAAGGATGCCATATTTTGCTGGGAAGACCATGGCAATATGATAGAAATGTTACACATGATGGTCACTCAAATCGGTACTCTTTTACTTTTAAGGAGCAACTTATCACTTTAATTCCTTTAACATCAAAAAAAGTGCTTAAAGATCAATAAAAAAGTTGAGAGAGGCTGAGAGGAGAGCAATTGAAGTAGCAAGTTCCACAAAAAAAAACAAGGGGAAAGGAAGCTAGAGTGCCACTCAAAAAGCCAAGAGTGATGTTAGTTTGAGTGCCACAAAGAAAGTTGAGAGAAAATACAATTTCATTGCCACAAAAGCTGAGATTAATAGAGCTTTATCCCATCAGCAATCTTATTGCTACTTGTTTACAAGGATCATAACTTGAGCACTAAAACATATAACAACTTCTCTTCCTAGCAAAGTTCAATATGTTTTGCAGGAATTTGATGATGTTTTTCCTGAAGACGTACTACCAGAATTACCTCTAACTCAAGGAATTGAGTATCAAATTAACTTCATTTTGGAAGCTACCATTCCAAACCGACTGGTATATAGATGCAATCCTGAGGAAACAAAAGATATCCAAAAACAAGTGATGGACTTGATGGACAAGGGCTACGTGAGGGAAAGCATGAGCCCATGTGTTGTACCAATGCTACTTATGCCAAAGAAAGATGAAACTTTCAGAATGTGTATTGATTGTAGAGCCATCAACAATATCACAGTAAAGCACTGACATCCCATCCTATGACTTGATGATATGCTACATGAATTACATGGTTCTTGTGTGTTTTCAAAGATTTATCTTAAAAGAAAATATCATCAAATTAGAATGAAAGAAGGAGATGAATAAAAAATTGCTTTCAAAACAAAACAAGGCTTATATGAATGATTAGTCACGCCATTTGGGTTAACCAATGCACCAAGTACTTTCATGAAACTTATGAACAATGGCTTGTGAGATTTCATTGGAAAATTTGTTGTTGTCTATTTTGATGCCATTCTTATTTACAGCAAAACACTGGAAGAACATGCTCAACACTTGAAACTTGTTTTTAGAAACGTTGAGATGAGAAAAGTTATTTGCTAACCTTAAGAAATGCACATTTTGCATAGATAAGGTCATGTTTCTTGGTTTTCTTATGAGTTACGCAGGGATCTCCATGGATGAAGAAAAGATCAAGGCAATTCAAGAATGGCCTACACCCACTTTGGTGACTCAAGTAAGAAGCTTCCATGGCTCAGTGCATTTCTATCGTGCTTGTTTATAATTTCAACAACATTGTAGTAACTTTGACGAATGTGATCAAGAAGAATGTACCATTCACATGAGGAGAAGAATAGGAGCAAGCATTCAAGATACTTAAGGAGAAACTCACTAGTGCACCTTTGCTCACATTGCCTAACTTCACAAAAAATTTTGAAATAGAATATGATGCTTTAGGTATAGGTATTGGAGGAGTCTTGATGCAGGAAGGAAAACCAATTGCATATTTCAGTGAGAAATTAAGTGGAGCAACACTCAACTACTCCACTTATGACAAGGAGTTCTATGCATTGTACCGGACACTTCAAACATGGTAGCACTACTTATTGCCAAAGGAGTTCATCATCTACACTGATCATCAATCCTTGAAGCATTTGAAGGGTCAAGACAAGCTGAACAGGAGGCATGTGAGATGGGTAGAATTCATTGAGACTTTCCCTACTTGATCAAGTACAAGAAAGAACAATCATGTAGGTATGTGTAAATATCCACCTTGGATTCAAAACTTTTTGGATTTGATTACATAAAGAATTTGCATTTTGGAGATCATGACTTTCATGAAATATCTCAAAATTGTGGAAAATGGAACTTTGAAAAGTTATATTTTCATGTGGATATCTTCTTAAAGGAAACAAACTTTGTGTTCCACAATCATCTTTGCGAGAATTGCTTATTAGAAAAGCACATAGTGGAGACTTAACGAGTCAATTTGGAGTTGTAAAAACTTTGCAAGTGTTGAAAGAACATTTTTGCTGGCCTCATATGAAACATGATGTGCAAAAGCTTTGTGGAAAATGCATTACTTGTAGGCAAGCTAAGTCTAAGGTTCAACCTCATGGTTTGTATACTCCTCCTATTCCCGATGCAACTTGGGTTGACATTTTTATGGACTTTATTTTGGGTTTGCCAAGAACTAAGAGGGGAAGTGATTCAATCTTTGTTGTTGTTGATCGATTTTCTAAAATGGCACATTTCATTACTTGTCACAAATCCGATGATGCTTCCCCTATTGCTGATTTGTTTTTCAAAAAGGTTCATTTGCATGGAGTGCCTAAAACTATTGTTTCTTATCATGATTCAAAATTCTTGAGCTATTTCTGGAAAACTTTGTGGGGGGAAATATGGGAACCAAGTTGTTATTTTCTACCACTTGCCATCCTCAAACTAGTTGGCAAACTAAAGTTGTGAATTGAACATTGTCTACTTTGCTACGCGCTGTAATTAAAAGTGAAAGCTTGGGAAGAATGTTTGCCACGTATTGAATTTGCTTACGATAGGACGGTTCATAGGACAACTCAATTATCTCCATTTAAAATTGTATATATGTTTAATCCTTTAACTGCATTGGATATGATTGCTTTGCCTTTAAATGAGTGTGAATTTAGATGGCAAGAAGAGAGCTGAATTCATCAAGAAGATTCATGAGCAAGTCCGAGAGAATATTGATTGGCAAGATGAACGATATGCAAAGCATGCAAACAAGAGGCGCAAGAAGGTTGTCTTTGAACCAGAAGATTGGGTATGGCTGCATTTGAGAAAAGAATATTTTCCCAGAACAACGAAGCTCAAAGCTGAATGCAAGAGGAGATGGTCCATTTCGCGTGTTGCAACGCATCAATGACAATACCTACAAACCTGAACTTCCTAATGAGTATGGAGTTAGTGATTCCTGCAATGTCTGACTTATCCTTGTAAACTATAGATGATGAAGTGATTGAAGATTTGAGGACAAATCCTTCTCAAGAGGTGGAGAATGATGCGGAGTAGCCAAGCATTGGTGCTACACCAAAGGAAAGTGATGCTCAACCTGCCAAGTGAGCCCATAACAAGATCTAGTATAAACAAGTTCAAGGAATCCCTCATGAAGATGACATGGAAAATAATTGATGAGGCAAGAGAGGAGGTGGCACCCCTCTCACATCACATCTATGGTAAATCATTTAAAATATTATCATGTCTAGTTTCACATGTTTCAAATTGTGCATCAATTGGAGGTGTCTGCCAAAAGTTGTGATTGTTTTGGTGAAAGTTGTATAGGCATCAAGGAACGGTATACCGTTTCCTAGTTTTTCTCCATAGATATATGGCATAAAATTAAAAGGAATAAACTATATCGATATTCTACCTTGGACAATATATGGATATATGGTATCTCGTTATGATTAATTTCTGTTTTTCAATTTTGTCCAATCCCTCCAAACCCCACCCATGCCACCACCACCAATTTTTACCATAATATTCACTACATTGATGATTGTGATATGCCCTGCGGTTTCTAATTATTTTAACTAACAAATTATGATTAGATATAATTAATTAATCAACTAATTAAATCAATTATGTGATAATCATTTCATTTAAATCCATAATAGACAAAATTGAAATACTAAGAATGTTGAATTAATGTATTACATTCAAAAGAACAAGTCTGTTTAACAATGCAATGACCCAAACCATCTCACACAACACAAATTTTATGATAGTGTAAGCAACTTGTACATCCATGTCCATACATACAAAGGAACAAGTCTATTTAATAATACAAATTATCTCATGGATTTCACATTTATGACAACCCAAATGTAAATAACTAATTACACACCAGTGTCATACATAAACGAATGAATACAACTAGATGTAATTACAAATGATGAGATTCTTCGAGGGCGTTAGCACCGGCATGGAATCAAGTATTTGCAGGAGGACATGATCACCGAAAACAAAGAAGAGCAAAATAGAGAAATAAGGTAAAACAGATATTGCCGTAAGAACCTGTTAGTCCATATCATTCCATACAGTTCACACATCAAGATATCAGACCGTCCGGGGCCGGTCGACATTTCTCACTAGTCGGTTATCATCATTCAGCATAAAATCAAACCTGAATTAGTTCTAAACACATTTTCACCGCCAGCCAATCCCAGTAAAAAATAGTTTACCAGAGTACATATCAATCCACTGACAACTGTGAGTTTCACGGTCCATCTCATACGGCGCATAAGTAGTCCACAACCAACACAAAGAGGAGACTAAGCAAGCCGCCTCCATCTCCATCCCCATCCCCACTTCATTGCCACAAAATCAACACCACTAAAGCTGAGGACCAAAAGGATGGACCACTGAACCTCATCGTGGCTAGATCAGGGAAGGAGGAGAAGGGACCGAGCCAGGGCCAGAGAGAACCGAGGAGGAGGAGGCAAGACAAAATCAGAGGAGCACGTGGGGGAAATCACCATCATTGAAGACCCAAACCCCGACTAGATCGAGCAAGGTGCCCTCACATGCATACCATTTCCATCACTACCATCGCAATCCACAACTCCAAACTAGGACCACAAGTAGGCATCCATGGACTAGAACTGAGTCTAAGGGAGGGAGTAGAAGCATACTAAAGCCGGCTAGAGCTACAACACACACGAGCTGCAGTGTAGCTGGCTTACAGCAAAGGGAACCATACCCATGGCTGGCTGACCATGCACACCTGGTAGCACTCCACTATGCTCCCTAACACACGAGGAGGCACCGAGCCCTGTCATGGTGCACTAAGGCCGGAGCAACACCACCTCACCATCATCATCATTGAACCACTAACACAAGCCACAAATAAAAATCAAAAAATTAGACAAGCTTCTCGATGGCTGCGTGCGCCGAGAACTCAATGATGGACTTGGTGACGTCGTGGTCATCTAGCACCACGACCTTGCATTGGATCTGCATGCCGCTGCCGCCATAAGAACACACAGAGAGCATTAGACATGACCATTGCATGTTTGCACGTACATTTCCGGTATGCACATGCACGTACATCTTTGCAAGTGCAGAAGCAGCGGAATGGGCAGAAGAGGTCCCTCATGTGCAGTTCCATTAGCTGCTTGAACCCGGCCGCATCCTCCACTCCACCTGATTGATGTGTTTAGGTGGTTTAGGACTTTATCAGTGTCTAATTTGGCCAAACAGAGTTTGAAATGGGCTTCGTGGGGTCAAAACAGTCAAAACGGATATAAATATACCTATTGGGTTTCTGATAAACAGTATTGGGTTGCAATGTTCATTTCGGATTGGTTGCAACAATATTTGAGTTCAGATCGGTATGCATAGTGATGGGTCTTTACTATTTAATATGGGTTGGGTTGTGTAACATCCCATTTTCAAAACTTGGTGTTAATGCAAATTTCAAGCTTATGTCAATATCCAAAAGACTTTATTATCAGTTGGCTATTCCTTTTTGCTTTCCAAAGAGAAAATTTATAAAGTGTAAAAATGTTCTAAAATGAAAACTTTGCTTCATCTCCAATGAGGCAAATCAAAATAACCTTTTAAGACCTAGGATCTGAAATTATCTTCAAAAATTTAGAAGATTTTCAGAGGAGGAAAAATTTGTGTTTAATCTTTTAAAAGAAAAACAAAATACTAATAAAAGGAAAAAAAATCCTCCCGAGCCAATCCTGGCCGCCCATCCTCTTCTCTGTCCCATCCCAGCCGTCCCTTTCTTTCCTTCTCCCTGGCGGCAGAGCCCCTCTCTTCTTCCTCGTTCACACTGCAGCGCCTCCTCCTCTCTCTGCTTTTGTCGCCGCCCGTCACTTTTCTCACCCACCATGTCGGCGAGTAATGGCGGCAGCAGACCTCACCTTCAGCGCCCGGCTCCGGTCACCTCCCGCGCGGCCCCAGCCAGCGCTGACCTCGCCCCGCCGTGCACGCCACATCGCCGGTCCCCAACCGTGCGCTGCGCCGCCGTGGTACGCCCCGGGTCACGCCCGTCGTGTCGTCCTCGCCCAGCTGCCTTACGCCACGCCTTCTCCCCTGCGACTGTCGGACAAAGCGGCATCCTTCGCATTCAATTTGCGCCCAACAACCCTCCGGTGGCCGCGCCTGCACTATAGCCGCACGGCGATGACGCCCCGCACGCTCGGCGCCATGCCGCTCTGCCCCCGGCTCCACACCTCTCTTCCCCGGCTCTATAAATGGGCGTCGGAGCTCCATTTCACCGCCCTACCGAAGCGCAATTAAGCTCTTCACATGCCTCCTCCTCTGCCGTGGGTGCTTCCCCGGTGAAACTCCGCCGCCAAGAGCCGCCGGTGGACTTCGGGACCCCTCCAACCCACCGTCGCACTCCCCTTTCTTCCCTCTTTCCCCTCCCCTGTCTAATTGCCTCCTCTTCTCCTACAGGCCGCCGACGCAACTCACCTTCCCCAACTCCGGCGACTGCTCCCGTCGGCAAGCCGCCGCATCTCAGGACGATTCCCCGCGCTGGGAGCTTCGCTTGGACCCCGGGAGCACCGTCACCACAGCGCCGGACCCCGCCTTCCTCCCCAGCAAGCCAGCACCATCGTCCTCCTCACCGCCGAGGCCTCTCCCGCCGCCAGCCCTCCCAGCTTCGGTTCGGCGACCGCTCGGACCCCAGGTGCGCTCAGGACCCCCAGAGGATGCTCCCATGCCGAGGAATCGAACTCCCACTGCTCGAATCACCGGTGCCCTTCTCCCCTGTCTCCGCCGCTGTCGTACCCGCCGTCGCCCTCCGCCCGGCCAAATCCGGCCGTCTCCGGCCGATTGGCTCCTCCCCGAGGTGCGCGCCTGGGTGTGCAGCCCGTTTTGGCCGGCGCCGCCTCCCCTCCGTGCCCCCTCCGCCACCGGCGAGCTCCGCCCTCCTCACGGCCGGACAAACAGAGAAGGCAGCAGCCGGCTTAATGCCCCCACCGCATAAATACCCCCTAATCAATCATTTAATCACTGCCCTAACCGGTTATTTATGCTGTCCTAAGCCGGCAATCAAAGAGAGCATTAATGCTACTAATTAAGGCCCACTTGTCAGATTTTCTGGAACCTCAGGACTTTAAAAACTTTGAAATGCTATATATAACTTTTTAACCATAACTGATCCGAATTCGACGAAACCAACTTCTAAATTTTTCTAAAATCAAGACCTGTCTAATGGTTCTGATTTAGTTCAATTCCGAGTTCATTTGAGTTGTTTTATTGTTTTGTTTGGTTCTTATTGGGCGCTCTGCATTTTATGTGGTTTTTCCGGTACTCCCGTCCGAGTAGAGTTCGAAGACGCGAACGAGCCCTCGCCTGAAGCAGCACAAGACCCCCAAGCTTTCGATCCAGGCGAGTCAATACGTTGATCATTTTGCGCCTATATTTTATGTGAAACTATGTTCATTTAAATTATGAAAACATGCATGCTTTACTTTATACACAAGTGTATGTCACTCTTAAGGTAGCTAACAACCATATGTCTACCCAAGATTAAAATACCCCACCAGTAATATTTGAACTCACATGATCCTTGTCGCCCTAGAGATAAAATATAACTAAGGTAGTTATAAGTCATAATACTGCCATGCTGGTCATGTCAAGTCCAGGGCACTAGTGGCCCTGATAATCATTCTTTACTCATGGAAAACTAGTTTTGAGACAGTCATGGGATGTACGTGGCTGAGTATTTATGTTAAATTGTGTTATGCTTCTCAAAACCCTAAAAATTTGCTAAACTTGTCTGGGCGGGTGGTAAGTGGTTGGTGCGGAAGTAGCACGAGAACCCGTGGTTTGTGGTAAGAACCGCCTGGACAGATTAAGGACTGAATCTTGTGATGACCTCCCGGTGTAAAATAGTACAACCACAAGTCTATAATGAGTACGACCTAGCTGATTAACTTGCAAGGGTTTAGTTCGGATACCACCAGTGGTAAGTGGGTGCCAGGGTGTACTGGTTACTCACAGTGAGGCACAGGGATTTACTGTACTCGCACGGCGCAAGAGGGGGCTTCTGACTGTGGTGGATGTAACCCTTCAGCGGTGAAATCTCAGCGGGTAATGTCTGGCTAGATCGGAGTAAGGTAAAGGCTTTGTGATAAATTATCTGGGTCTCATGCCTAAGGGAGTATGTCGACTATTAAGATAATTCATCTCTTGTGGTGAAAGTGTACAACCTCTGCAGAGTGTAAAACTATTCGAATAGCCGTGCCCACGGTCAAGAGCGAACATGGGAACTCACTCGAGTTAATTCTATTTCAAAAACTTTTGAGGTTGGGAATAAGAAAACTGTCAGGTGGATGTAACCTGAGTTTGGTAATTTTTCCTGGAGGGATGTACTCCAGTGTTGGTAATAAGGTGGAAGTAACCTGCTACTCAAAATTTAGCATTGGTGGATGGAACCATGAAATTGGTGGATGGAACCTACCCCGCTATAATTACTGCACAATTTCAAGCTCCTTAAAGCACGTTTTGTAAAATGCTAAGTCATAGGAATTTTAAATATGATTATTCCAAAAGCCGCTTTAAGCAAATAAAAGAACCCGAGCCATCCTTGTTTAGCCTTGCATCTACAATTATATGCATTCTGTGTGTTGGCTCGCGGAGCACGGTTGTTTGTGCTCATTCTCGCTCTTAACCCCCCTTTCAGAAGCTGTGAATCAAGAGCACTATGTCTACCACGAGGATCAGGACGCTGAAGGCAATGAAGATGGTGAATATTAGAATAGGCTTCGGTAGTCTTGCCTCTCGTCTCAGTCCAGTTGACCAGGCTAGTTTTGGTGAGTGCTTCCGTTATTAGTCAGGTCCCTGATTAATAGCGGTAGTACTCAGGTTGACCCAGTCGCTTGCCTGTGGT
Source organism: Dendrocalamus latiflorus (assembly GCA_017311315.1). Taxonomy (NCBI): domain Eukaryota; kingdom Viridiplantae; phylum Streptophyta; class Magnoliopsida; order Poales; family Poaceae; genus Dendrocalamus; species Dendrocalamus latiflorus. The sequence goes on from CM029659.1 coordinate 4,635,492, forward strand.
GAGTTGTGCCCCTACGCTTATGTACACTTCCGCTTCCGCTCTTTATGTATTGTAAGACATTTGGCCTGACGGCCCTGTTGTAACCTCGACCCGATGCGGTCTATTTGAACTCTGGTATTGTAATGTATGGTTTTGTCGTGTATGAAATGATGCAACGTTGTATCTGTGAGCATTATCTACTGATCCAGGGAATAATGCAGTGTTATCACAGAGGATTCTAGGTAGTAAACTTGGGGTCCGACAGGTTGAAGCAGTAACGGTTTGTACTGTTTAAAGTGGATCGAGTTGGGACATTAAAGGGATGGGTCATGTGAACAATAGTCAATAGTATTAGGCTTGGCCTGAAGTAATTTTGGTTGTATTAGGTTGGTACTATGTGGCCTAGGCCTGCTCGGCACAGTGACGTCCTCAAGCTCGATCGGTGCTACAGTGCCATCGAACAAGGAAATGGCAGTGGCAGCAAATACGACGGCTGTGGTGGTCTCCAAGGGAAGCGAAGGGCATGGGCGGGTTCCTCGAGGGAAGGGGAATCCATTTTAGGGCTCGACATGGTCCGGGGATAACTATGGATGGTCAACAGTGGGATAAACTTCGCGATGGTCGACCATGGCACCAGAGCAATCTAAGGACTAATTGGCAAAGGCATGAGTGGTTTGAGCATCATCAGGGCTAGGGGAAGGCCATGGTGGCGTTGGCTTGGGCTCTAGGGCGTCATGGTGAGTTGCCCAGAGAGAGGGTGTTTGGCCGAGTGGCGGAAATTGTCATTGGCAAACCAAGGGTAAAGAGAGGCTAAAGCAAGGCTACGACCGGGTTCAACTTGGCTTACCGGAGTTCTTGCAACGGCATCGGTGTTTCACTGGCCGGAGGGGGAAGAAAGGAGTTGAGAGGGTGAAGTTGGATGCCAAGGCAATCGAATAGGGTACCTGCAGCTTTTATAGCCGAGGCGACTGGGAGCAGTAGGAGGGAGGCTCGAGTGGTGGCGCGTGGCCAGGGTGGAAAATGGCACTAGAGGCCTCGAGGCAGTTCGGCAGCTGCGGTGGCAAGTTTGGCAGTGACATGGCGCATTGGCAGTGACATGGCGCATCAGCCTCAATGCTTCATAGATTGGCGAAAGGCGACGGGTGCAGCACGACGACGATGAGATAGGCAAGAAGGCGGCAGGTGCGGCACAGCGACTGTGAGAAAGCGGCTGCTGGAAGCTCCGATTTGGCTTGTCCAGCGGCAATCAGGGGCATTCAAGGGTGGTGTCAAGACATGTCAAAGGACTCGGCATACGAGCGTACAGAGGTTAAAAAACTCGATGGGAGTTTTTTGCTATTATGGTACCCTCTAAGTTGGGCTTCGCTGAAACGGTACTTATACCGTGGGCTTCTCCTAAATAATACCCTTGTTGTTAACACCTCTCCAAAATAGTATTCTCAGGGATTTGAACTAATTTTCATTTGATTTTTGAATTTTAACTCCTTCATATGACACCTGCCGCGTACGTGGTCCGATCACACCTGCCGCGTATGTGGTCCGGTTGCCCCTGCCGACATGCGACTGTCCCTGGCTGGCGTGCGATCGTCCGTGGCCTACGGTGCGCGCACTCCCGTGCGATCCTTGCCGCGCTCTCGCCTGGCGTTGACGGCGCCACGCCGAGTATTCCGATCGGCCAGTCGGCGTGCCGCCGTCGCCAATGAAACCCAAACGATGTGAAAAGAAGAAAATAAAAGTGATTAGGGTTAAACAAAATGAGCAGGGGCAGTTCAGTCAATTGGGGGAGTACAAATTCGAAAATCAAATTATTTGAGTTAAAATCCCTGAGAATACTATTTGAGAGAAGTCTTAAGTACAAGAGTACTATTTTAGAGAAGCCCACGACGTAGATACCGTTTCGTCGAAGCCCAACTTAGAGGGTACCATAATAGCAAAAAACTCGATGGCGAAGCGTGAATGACGGTGTTACTATTCATATTTCAAAACCAAAAAGGGTATATGAACTGACCCTCAATATCGCAAAACGTACGCCAGGAAAGGCGTTAAACCAGGCCTAAAACTCGAAACAGAGCAGCGCTTCACCAGTGGAGAGTATCGGAGCAAGAGTCTTATGATATTCAGCCAAACAAACTCCGGTAACCGTGAACCAGCAACACAGATGCCTTGATTACTCGATGTGCTGACTATCGGCATCGCAGCAAACGAAACACATCGTCCCATCAGCTTTTGGAAACATCAAACAGCATAACTATGACGCTATTTATACGAATTTTTTGTTCGAATAATCCATTTTTTATTCGAAATTATAGAAATATACCCGTGGGAAAATTTTTTACAAAAATAGGCTCCGGTCGCCCAACTATTGGGCGACTGGAGCCTTTCGCCCAACCCAGCAGCGAAAACTAGAAAATCTCCCAACCGTTGGGCGATTAATTGCAGTCGCCCCACCGTTGGGCGACTTTCATCCAGTCGCCCTCCCATTGGGCGACTGCATGAAAGTCGCCCAATGGTTGGGCGACTGCACTCAGGTCCCCGAGAGAAAAAAGAGAGGAAAGAGTCTATTTTGCCGAAATTTGGAAAGTGCATCAAACATTCGCCGAAAATAGTGAAAATTGGTGGAGCTGTTCTTCAAACATCCAAAAGCCTCCAGGAAAAAATTTGAGCAATTTCGGCCATAGGATCAAAAGTTATAGCAGTTTCAATTGAGACCGAAACGAATTCGAGTCCGTTTCCGACACACCTTTAGTAAAACGGGCATAACTTTTGCATACGGTATCCATTTTCGACGTTCTTGTACTCGTTGGAAAGCTAACGATGAGCCCGATCCAAAAATAACGACCAGCTTGCGCCAGTCGCCCTCCAAGACCCCGAAAATCGGCTATCTTTGGACCTAAACCTGCGTCGTATTTTTTCTTTCTGTTTTTGGCCTTTTTCTTGTTCTTCCCTTTGGAATTTGGATTTTTCTTCAACTGAAAAGTTGTAGATCTCGTCGAAACCTTTCAAATGAGTATATATAAGCCATATAGAACTTTACCATTTTATCTTTTCAGACTAGTTGTTTATATTGCATCGGTATATAAAACGATCGGTACATACGGTTTTGTCGGCCCCTGAGTGTAGTCGCCCAACCATTGGGCGACTGCATGAAAGTCGCCCAATGGGAGGGCGACTAGATGCAGTCGCCCAATGGTTGGGCAACAGCTATTGTGTCATCCGCTGGTTGGGCGAAAGGCTCCAGTCGCTCAACCATTGGGCGACTGGAGCCTATTTTTGTAAAAAAATTTCTCGCGGGTATATTTCTGTAATTTCGAATAAAAAATGGATTATTTGTACCAAAAATTCCTATTTATACCAACTTGATGAGCATAGAGAATGGCGCCAATGCAGGTAAAACAAACAAACATGGCAAATCATGCTTTTAGCTGATGGGGAAATTACGCTTTTGCGATGATGATATAACAATACTAAAATGGTCCACACATTTGACGACAAATGTAGGCAAAACTTCCACAGGTTCTCAATACATGAACAGTCCAAGTTGCCAACATAGCATAGATTCACTATAAAATGACACTTTCAGCTCATGAGAATCGCAAGAGATAACCACGACCGTCCCTACTTCAACAAAACCTGCACTGCACGAAACAAAAATGACAAGCAATAAGTATAGCATAGCAACCCAGGGTTTCTGAATGATAACTAGAAGGGTAAAATGATGGTGCAGGCTGCAGGCTATGTTCGGACCAAGATCTATAAAATGGAGAATGCTGAGAATAACTTAGAGCAACCCAGGACATATTTCTCAGTTTTGAAAATAAAATTAGATATGACGATGCCCTACAGCAATTAATTCCCGCTGCATGCCGCTAACATTAAGAGAATGAATTTTAATATATAAAATGTACCAAGTAACTGTGTCCTAGGACTGCTCATGTTACAGAACACAATAACAGTGTAACTTGGGATCAGCTAAAATCATACCTTATATCTTTTCATTTCTAATGGTTCTATCAGAACATGTTGATTAATATTTTAGTTTTCTACTAATAAATTGTAATATCCTTAAGCATTACAAGTTTCTGACTGGTATAAGAGAACTAAACATCTTAGCATACTAACATTAGCAGTTCTCAACTTTTCTGGGAAGAAAAGGTACATGGCTTATACGAGGATAAAACAATCCATCATGTTTTTAAGGAGTCACAAAGAAACACCATGATATCCCATAAGCACAACACCAAAAATAGTGACCTCTAAAGTAAACAAGTCCATTGATCAAATGACAATAGAAATACCATATAAAATCATATAATATCGCATTATGCCAATCTAAACATCCATGCACCAAATCCTATCACACATTCGACCTAATCAATATAAAGGCCTAGCACAAAATGGTAAATACAAAGTTCAAAGCTAGAACCAAATCACAAATATCGTCGCATCATGGCATCACAGACATCAAACCATCCATTGAGCAACTAACGAAACAGAAGCCTTTGGGTGGATGCTATGCTAACCTTAGATGCTGCTCGGGTACATGAACACCCTGACCTTGCGCCCCTGCACCCAACACAATAAACAGAATCGGCACAAAACATCAACAAGCAGCACATTACACTTGACGATGAGGAGGAAGGGTGGGTCACTCACCATGGAGGCCGGCGGGAGGTTGGACTTGAACTTGGCGCGGACGACGCCGGAGTTGCCGTGCGGGCGGGTGACCTTGCCCCAGATGCAACGGTAGTGGGTGCCGCTGCTCTTGGTCTTGGCCTTGTAGACGTACGCCATGCGCTTCCCGCAGTACCACGCCACCTCCTCCTTGGTGTTCACCCCCTCGATCTGCACCAGCGACGTGTTCTCGTACTGGTTCGACTTGGACCTGCAAGCACCCCAAGGTCCCCCACCACCATTAGCTCACCACCAGATCGCACCAAGAAATGACCAGATCCAGCAGGTAAAGGCTAACGAAGAGCTCACCTCTTGTATCCGAGGATGGTGCCCCGGACATAGAGCCTGACGCGCTGCCCTGTGCGTCCCTTCACCATGGCCGCCGCCTCGCCGCTTGCTTCTTTCCTTCCTTCCGCCGCCGGAGACGAGGGCTCGGAGGCTGTGGGAGAACGACAGGACGGCGGACGATGGAGTAGGCTTATATGTAGCAGACGGGGGATAGGCGAACGGCTGAGATTGGCTAGTGGTGCTGGATAGACGGCTACGGTGTCGCAGGGCAAGGCTAGGGTTTAAGGTCAGACGAGTATAAATGGGCCGGTTCAGTTAATGGGCTTTATTTTTATCGACTGCCTACGTGGCCATAACTAGGCCGGTTTGGCCATCTAACTTGCATGTAATGCATCTCTGCACCAAGATCACCTGTTGTTTTGGTCTTCTACCTTCAACCTTTTGGTTTCTCTATAAATTAAAATAAATATTATAATTTTTTAAATAGCTTCTCAAGTCTAAAATTCGCATGTATTATTCATGTTATCATCTTCATCGTCTGCCATTATCTCGAAAAATATAGATAAAAACTATCAACCATAACTAAAGTCATCAGTCACAGCCTGAAAGAACAGAGCGATATCTTGCTGTTATGTGGGCCTCTCCTCGACAGGTAGTTACATGTCTAGTTGCGCACGAAATTGCGTTACTAGTAAAAGGTTTTGTTTGGCATTGCATTAGCTTTTTAAAAGCACTTTTTCACCTATTTTAGATATAACAATTAGTTGAGAGCTCCTTTTCGGAGCCATAGCATCAAAATCTATCAAAGCTGGTAAATATTTCCAACTAGATTCCACAACTTAGCACAGCAACCGCAAACTAATCCAAAGCCTATGTATGTATAAAAGGAGATTGATGTGTAGTATTTGAATAAATAAAAAATAGTATTCGATTATATTTTTGTATAGCATGCTTAAGAGCTCACAAAGAGCACATAGACCGTTTGTATATTTTTTCCTTATTAGGACCTAGTTTGAACGCTGTAATTTTGAAAGAGTTTAATTTGTCCGAGATGATCTCTCAGGTGTTCTCAGGACTTGTATTTATATTCAGAGGTTACACACATAACAAATAACAGAGGAGGACTTACAACACACGGCAATAACCGCCTGGACTAGATATGCTACAGTATCTGAATTAAATACGGTATAGTATCTGACCTGACAAAAGAAACAGATTCAGATAAGGAGGCAGAGGACAAATTGCTCTGTTTAACAAATTTTACATGAATTTTGCAAGAAACCATTCAATTCCCATGAAAATTTGAAAAAAGAAGTTATTCCAAACGGGCCTTATTGCTGTAGCCTAAATGATGTTTCTTACAGTGATAGAATCGTTCTCATTGTAATTTTCTTCTTCTCCGACTAACGCGGTGACTTCAATATCACCTCTTACTTTTACATGGTAAGATTCAGGCTGATTTTGGGTATACTTTTTGAGCACAAGTTCGGTACATTGGGTTGCTCTCAGCCGTTAAATGTTGCCTATCCAACGGTTGTCGTGGCCTTGGCACCTCCGGTGCCACGGAGCGGTGTGAAGAGGTGGTGCTAGCGAAGTAGGCAAAAAAGTAATTTCGCCGAAGAACTCGCATGTAACATCCCAAAAAGGAAACTATTGTAATTGTGAAAATTATAAAATCTTTTAATCGTTTTTCTAGTGCATCTCAAAAATTTTGGCGCTATTCAAATTTCTTAAGTTGGTTTCTTGCCAAAAGCTCGATTAATAAAAATCCAAACCTTGAAATCAAGAACCAAAATTGAAAATTTTAAAATTAAGAAAATCCAAATTCCCTTGGAAGTCTTAAATTCAGATTTAAAAATAAAAATTGGGATCCTGATATTCAAAACCAAGAATTGAAACTGAAACAATATAAAATCGTCTCCATCCAATTTGCATGTCTAAAAATTCAAATTCTGAAATTAAAGAATTATTTCTCAAAACTCGTCTCCATCCAAGATTTCTGCTGCCGTTGTCTCCCAGACGTGACGGCCGATAATGATGAGTTCGATTGATCGGGTTTTTTTTTTGCTGCAACCACTGTGGACGGTGTGGAGTCGTGCACCTCACGGTTGACTTAGTCCCTACATCAGAGAAGAAGTTAAATGATGATAGTGCCCCTAATTGATGGATGGTTAGATTTGTTGGAGGTGTTAGCACCTCCCACACCTCTACATAGACCGAACCAAAACTCATACTTTTTGCAACCATCAACAACATCAAATTAATGTTGGCTTATGCTTGACAGTAGTGACAAATAAGCCCAAAAACCAAAAACATCAGGCTGATTCATGCTGATGTCAACACGTTATTTTCTTCACTTATTTGTTGCCGTAACAACTAACAAGTCCGGTTAATATGGTGCAAGACACAAAATCAAACTGCAAATTAATGTAAAAGAGATTGATGGTGTATTACGAAGACTTCACAATGAAGCTTAGTTGTAAGCATGCCGGAATGATACCTCAACTAACATCTGTCATCTAATTGTTTTTTATTTCAGTTTTACATATTACGTACATGGCCTACCTTTTGAAGCATGCATGGGGATTTTATTTGTACTAATTTTACTCCTTTGGCACTGTATAGGATGACATACTATGTCAAACAAAGAAATATGCATCACAAAAATGCCATTGCGGTGCTTGCACAAAATGTCATCAAAATATTGATCACGGAACTGTTTGGAAACGACTGAGTAAGAGACTGTAATAATCTCTCCGAGACTGTAATAATCTCCCAACAATCTTGATTCAATTGACAGTTCCATTATTTTTCTTTGTATCACACTGCCATTACCAAACGACATTGTTAATGAGAATCTCTAACTTGGGGTTGAAGCCAACGATTTGCTTCCAAGCAACATATGAACAATCATCAAGTTCTATCCAAACCATAAACAATTCTCTTTCTTAAATTCAAACAACACATCAACAAATCCTGCAAATTTACAAATCCTTCACAAATTAAAGAATCTAAAATCTCCCCAGCTCCTTAGAAGGCTAGAGGTTGCTGTTGAGCTTGCTGGAGGGCTCCAACCGGGTTGCATTGAAGTGCTCCAATGTGTGTGCCCACCTCAGGTCCTGCTTCAACTGGTGCACACCAATGGTGTCCTTCAAGAAATCCTCAGCTTGGGCGCCCTTGTAGTCATACATCCTGGGGTAGATGTTCACCCTGTTCTTGGCCTTGTTGCCCATGTTTAGCCATTTCCCTGTGGTCACATCTTCTGCACCTGATGTAATTAAACAAAACAAAACAAAATAAAATCTCCATTATTTTCTACTAGCAAAAAAATCAGCTAGGTCCATTATTTATGTGTATGAAACATGCCCTTGATTTAATCTTCATGAGTAATGTTTCAAGAAGGCTACTGATCAAGATGCAAGTTAGGCGCTAATGCATGTATACCTATAGCTTCTCTTTTCACCATGTCGGAGCTGGAGATCCACTCGACGAGGTCCCAGGACAGCACGTAGCCCATGCCAAGCATGAACGGCGGCGACGCCCGGTCGTGGAATGGCAGGCCCACGCCGTAGTACATGTCCTCGCGCGGCGCGCGGTGCAGCGTCTCCACCAGCGCGTCCAGCCTGAGGTACGTGTCGTCGTCGACCTTCATCACGTAGTCGTACGGGCGCCCGCCGCCGTCGCTGCTGCCGAGCATTGCAGGCAGGCCGGCGAAGTAGTCGTACGTCTTGCCCCGGTCGGCGCTTTCGGCGCAGTCGAACAGCAGCACGTCGCCGTGGGCGCGGGCCTCGAGCGCCACGAACGCGCGGTGCTCCGGCGGCATCGGCCGCGCGCAGAGAACGAACCGGACGTCCACGCGCGCGGCGCGGCGGAGCGCGGGCGTCTGCTGCAGCGCGTACGCCATGCGGATGAGGTGCCGCCGGGCGTGCTTCTTGGCCATGGTGTGCACGCCTACGAGGACGCTGAGCTCCGGCCGCTGGCCACCCCCGTCGTCCGCCGCCGCAGCCGGCGGTGCAGCACGGTCGACGTTGGCTGCGCCAAGACAGCCCACCGGGCTGCGGAGGTAGGCGGGGAAGGGGACGAGGAATGTGAGGCAGATGAGAGTGAGGAGGAAGAGGACGATGACGGACACGGTGTAGTAGGACGGCTTCCGGATGAACGACATTGTTGCGCGCGCTCTCGTCGTCGTCGTCGGCAATGAATCCTCTTCTTGATTTGTTTGGTCTTCTTCTTCCTTGTGCGCGCGCATGTGTTGGTGACTTGGTGTGTGTTTATATATCGGAAGTATTAGTTTGGTTAGGAGTTAACTACGAGTCTAGGACAAGGTGGCAGTGGTGCAGTTTCGTGATTTGTCACTGAGGAATGTTCTTTGTCAAGGAATATTGGCAATGGCAATACCAAATTACCAATCTACGATCATGCATGCGTGTACTACGGTAGGTGGAAGAAGTGAATTCTTGTGGGTCAGCATTTTTGGATTGGTCCATGTTACTGCATACATAGTATACGTATACTCCGCTTGCTGTCTGATTAGTGTAACAGATTCTCAAGAACAAGTTCTTTAATCAATGTGTAATATACAGTGTATGACATTCAGTTTCTCAAAAAAGATACGAAAAGATGAGAAGGGGTTAATTATCAGCTTCACAGTACAGAGCTTTAGACAGTGCCCTCTACAGTTTAACATCAACATCGTCCTATTTGGAAGAGCTTAAGCCCTCCTCGGTTGGCCTAAAAAGTTGTGGCTTATAGCTGAAATTACACTGTAGCGGTTGAAATTTTATTTTAGTTGAAGATGGTTTATTTGGTGTAATTAAATCTAAAAAAATTAAAAATAGAAAAATATGCTAGCTTAACACGGACAACGCAAACGAATACGGGAAAAAAAGAACCGGCAAAAAGCTAAAAAAAACCAAAAGTTCAGGAAAAGACGAAATTTATGAATAGTAAAAAATAAACTAGAAGTCAGAAGCTGAAACTGAAATGAGCGAGAACCTTTCCATTAATACGGACCGGAGCTCATCAGCCAGCCGATGGATATTCCATCCGTCTACTCGGAACAACATGTCGCTGTTGTTAACAAATGAAAGTCGCCTAGCGCTCGATGCAATTGGCCTAAAACAGATCATTTCCCAGTTCTTTTTTATCACCTTGATTGAACAGTGATTATACTTGATTAAAACCAGAAGAAGTATGGATATGCTGCCACATGGTTCCTTCTTCTGATTATGCAGCTCGTGGACGTTAACAGCTCTACCGGTGAGCGAGTCTCAGCCCTCGGAGGCCTTTGACCTCTAAGGAAATGCACACACATGGGATAAAACAATGGGCCATTGCATCTTTGCAAGTACTTAAATCTATCTAGGGCTTAAACAAAACAGAGAACACAAGTAGTACACGCTTAAGCCAATCGTTCGATCTATGGTTTAATTGGTCCTCAACTTGATCAGGTAGTTGGGACATCACCCATGATCAGGTAGGTGGGAGTGGGACATCACTCATGGTTTGTGAGTGAACTCATAAATAAATTTGCCTAACTTGAGATCATTCCATAGCAAGGTCAAATATTCTAGGCCGATAAGATAGTAAATTCAGATAATTTCTTTCTTTTTTAAGAAGTTGGAATGACAAGAATCATCATCCTGATACATGATGCATGAATACGAAATCAATCCTAGCCCATGCTTAGGCCCAGCTCAATTTGGTCTTTTCTGATAGCTTTTAGTTTTTTTAACTAAAATAACACTGTAGTGACTGTTAGTTTTTTTCTAAGACATTCAATTAAAAAAACACCATTATATATTTCGATTCTTATGAAATGTTACATGTTATTTGATTCTTATGAAATTTCTGTAGAACTTTACTATAATTAAAGGACAAAGATATGCTCTAAGCCTAGGATGTAGCATGTTTCAGTCCCACAATATTCAAGACTTTGTTTGGAATGCCCGAAAACCTCAAATTTCGATATGAATAAAATTGTTTTACCTTTTAAATTCTATTTTTTTAGAGAGAGGGCTTGCAAATTCTGAAAGGCCGAAACCCGCAAGACCAAAAACTCTCTACCTCCACTGTCAAGTCCCAAACCCTTTTCCCCTCCCGTAGTTGGCGCACAAACTCCGGCGAACTCTCACTTCCAGATCGCCGTGGTGAGCTTTAGGCGGCGCTCCATCCGGCTTCAAGCTTGGGCTACGTGTTTCGGTTGGTTTCCGATTGAAATTGTATTGTAGCAACAGATAATTTTTCTAAAAATAAATAAAAAAATAAAAATCGTTATATCATCATAGATAATAAAAAATAAGAAAAAAAAGACTAAAAGGTTAAAATTATATATCGATATGTCTAAACAAACTGAAAGCTAAAAAAATGCAAAAGGTGAAACTTTTGTAGGGGGGCGTTGAGAGTCCGCGGCGGCATCCGAGATGCCGTCCTTCTCTTCTGCCGCTTCTCCGCAGAAGCAGCAGCACAACGCGCGGTGCCAACCCTTTCCACCTCGCTGCGATTTTTTGTCTCGTTTGTTTGGTTTATTCGCCTAGCCTGGGGATTGAGCCTGTTTTGGCTGGTTCGAGCAGGAGGAGGCAGCTGATTCGGCAGCAGATGAAGTCGCTTCCCATCGCGTCAGGTTCGCCTGCCCCGCGTTAGTGCCATTATTCTCTGATTTGTGGGTTAAACTGGGGTGGGGGCAAATTTTTTGTTGTTGTTGGTGGTGGTGGTGATTTGTGGGTGCAGCGGAGGAGAGGCTTGTTGCGGAGATGAGCAAAGACGACACGCTGATTGTCGTCGGCGAGACCGGGAGTGGCAAAATGACTCGTGTGTGTTGCTCTGAGCCCCCCCCCCCCCCCCCCCCCCCCCCCCCCCCGCCGGCGACTGCACATTGTTGTTTGGGGACAAGTAATCGTTGGAAGCTTGTAGCTTTGCGATGCTTGTGATTATTAGTTTGAATAGGTTGGCAATTCCGATGTTAGTATATTAGGAATCGGGAGTTTGATTAGGAGTCGGTTTTTTGTTCACGAGCAGGGCTCGGTTTTGTTCACGAGCAGGACTCAGTTTCAGAGTTTGTTTAGGAGTTTTGCTTGCCCAGTTTAGATCCTTGTTTTGCTATAAATAAAGAGCTGAAAGGTGTGGCAATCAGGCAACACAAAAACATTGTGTCTTCATCTGTTCTTGCCTCAACATTGTGAGTTCATGTGAGCGATCGTGATCTCTTTGCCAACATTTGGTATCAGAGCAAGGCTACTCGATCCATGCGCAATGTCGGCTCCAGTAAGCGATGGTGACTGGAGTCTGTCGCCGCGCAGTGGAGGCCGAGGGTGGCGTTTGGCCTCGCCGATCGTCCCTTGTCGTGGTCGCACTCGTGGCCGTGACATGGTGATCCAGAAGACAGTGCGGGAGGTTGGAGGCGCGTCCTATCCGATGCTCACGCGCGACAACTACACGGATTGGTCGCTCGTAATGAAGGTGATGCTCCAAGCGAGGGGCTTGTGGGACGCCGTTGAGTATGACGACGCCGATCTATAGGAGGATCGTGCGGCGCTCGAGGCGCTCCTCAATGCGATCCCACAGGAGATGATTCGCGTGCTCGCCATCAAGCGATCGGCCAAGGAAGCATGGGACTACGTCAAGTCCATGCGAATTGGCTCCGATCACGTCCGCACGTCGAAGCTCCAGGAGCTGCGCACCGAGTTCGAGATGCTCGCGTTCAAAGAAGGCGAAGATCCTGAGGATTTCGCACTTCGGTTGAGCTGCCTGGTCGGCCAGCTTGCAGAGTACGGCGAACCCGATGACGAGCAGAAGGTCGTTGAAAAATACCTTCGCGTCGTCCCGCCCCGGTTTGGTCATGTCGTCTACACCATGGAAACCATGCTCGATCTCTCCAAGCTGTCCATTGAGGTCACCGGGCATCTGAAAGGCGCCGATGATTGTTGCATCCTGCAACTGGTGCTACCGACTACTACCTCGGAAGCTAAACTCTTGCTGACCGAGGAGGAATGGATGGCTCGCCTCAAGGAGAAGGAGAGCAGCGAGAGATCGTCGAGCAGACCTGGTGGTAGCGGCCATCGCTGCGGCAAGGGTAACCGGCGCCGCGACGCCGGACGTGACGGACGCGAACCAGGGCACAAGCGCAACGTCAGTCGTGACAAGTGTCGTAACTGGCAAGATTGGCCACTGGGCCAAGGATTGCCGCTGGCAGCCACAGTGCGAGCAGGTCCATCTCACCCAGGAGGATGATGAGGATCATATGCTACTCATGGCGCAGGTGTGCGCCCTCACTGACGACGTCAAGCAGATGCCGCTAAACTTCGTCAAGCTTGACGAAACGCATGCCCAGGTGAATTTGGGGTGCGATGGAGAACAGCGGAGCGACGTGTAGTACCTGGACACTGGGGCCAATAACCACATGACCGGTGACGACAACCTCTTCACGGAATTGGACACGGGCATCATCGGATCGGTGAACTTCGGCGACGGCTCTGTGGTCGACATCCGCGGGCGCGGCACGATGCTGTTCACCTGCCCAAACGATGAACACCGGGCGATTAGCAACGTCTACTACATTTCTAGGCTCAAGAGCAACATCATCAGCATCGGCCAGCTCGATGAGCGTGGCTGCCAGGTACTGATCGATGGGGGAGTGCTGCGGATTTGCGATTGGCAACGTCAACTGCTTGCCAAGGTGAAGCGCGCCAAAAATCGCCTGTACATGCTCAATTTGAACATTGCAAGGCTGGTGTGCTTAATGGCACGGCAAGATGATGAGGCTTGGCTGTGGCATGCACACTACGACCACCTCAACTTTGATGCCCTAAAGAGGCTGGCTCAAGACGAGATGGTGCACGGACTCCCGGTGATCAGTCGTCCTGGTGAGGTCTGCGACAGCTGCCTCATTGGCAAGCAAAGGTGTGCTTCGTTTCCAATGGTGGCCCACTTCCGTGCCGAGGGACTGCTCGACCTCGTGCACGGCGACCTGTGTGGGCTCATATCACCGGCGACTCATGGTGGCCGACGCTACTTTCTCCTTCTTGTCGATGATTACAGCCGTTACATGTGGCTTCGCCTCCTGACGAGCAAGGATCAGGCGCCTACCGTCATCAAGCAGTTCAAGGCCAGTGTCGAGGTCGAGACCAGGCGACGTCTGCGCATTCTGCAAACTGATCGAGGGGGGTGTTCACCCCAGTCGAGTTCGGGCAGTATTGCGCGGACCAGGGAGTTGCACGGCAGCTCACGACACCATACTCGCTGCAACAGAACAGAGTCGTCGAGCGGCGCAACCAGACAATCGTCGGCATAGCGCGCTGCTTGCTCAAGGCGAAGGGGATGCCATCTGAGTTTTGGGGGGAGGCGGTGACCACCACCGTCTTTCTCTTAAACCGTGCGCCCACCAAGAGCTTGGACGGCATGACGCCGTTTGAGGCCTGGCACGGGAGGAAACCCGACGTCCCCTTCCTGCGCACGTTCGGATGCATCACTCACGCCAAGGTAACTCACCCAAATTTGAAGAAGCTCGATGATTGCAGCGTGAAGATGGTGTTCCTCGGGTTCGAGCCGGGATCAAAAGAGTATCGGTTGTTCGACCCGGTTGCACGCCTTGTCCACATCTCCCGTGACGTGGTGTTCGACGAGAAGGCCAGCTGGGATTGGGCGAATCCCGACGAGCTAGAGAAGACGACCAGCGCTGGCACGTTCGTCGTCGAGCACGAGATCATCGCTGGTCCAATGGAAGTCCCTGCCCCAGGGGAGCAGCTGCACACGCCATCACCTCACCAGGACTCGCCACCACCGGGCGCTCCGGGTCACGCACCTGGTGTGCGGTTCGTATCACCCACGGTCAAGGCTCTCGCCGAGCTCGATCACGACGACGACAACGGTGCTCAACACCGGTTCAGGATGTTACGAGACATCCTTGGTCCCTGCTGGCGCCTCGACACGGTTCTTGGAGCCAGAACCAGTCGCCCCTGCCGAGTTGCACATGGTGAGTGCAGAAGAGCCGGCCACGTTTGGCGCGGCGGAACGCGACCCGTCTTGGCGTTTGGCGATGATGGAGGAGATGAAAACTATCGAGGAGAACAACACTTGGGACCTCGTTGAGCTTCCTGCCGGGCATCGCGCGATCGGGCTTAAATGGGTCTTCAAGGTGAAATGAGACGAGCATGGCGCCATCACCAGACACAAGGTGCATCTCGTGGCGAAAGGGTATACGCAGCGCAAAGGGATTGATTTTGAGGAGGTCTTTGCCCCTATCGCGCGAATAGAGTCGGTGCGGCTACTACTGGCTCTGGCGGCGCAACAAGGATGGTCCGTGCACCACATGGACGTGAAGTCCACGTTCCTGAACGGGGACCTTGCTGAGGAGGTCTACTTTGAACAGCCGCCGAGTTTCGTCGTTGACAAGCAGGAGCATAAGGTGCTCAAGTTGCGCAAGGCGTTGTATGGGTTGCGTCAAGCACCGCGTGCTTGGAACGCCAAGCTGGACGCCAGCCTCCAGGAGCTGGGTTTCAGTAGGTGCATGGATGAGCACGTGTTGTACACGCGGCGAGCGCCCGGAGGAACATTGATCATCGGCGTCTACGTCGATGACTTGATCATCACCGGGACAACTCAAGCAGGCATCGACAAATTCAAGCGCGAGATGATGTCCATGTTTCGCATGAGCGATTTAGGATAGCTCGCCTACTACCTCGGCATTGAGGTAAACCAAAGCGTCAGCGGAATCACGCTCTGTCAGAGCGCCTATGCCGGGAAGCTCCTTGAGCAGAATGGCATGGCAGATTGCAATCCTTGTCACACGCCGATGGAAGAGAGACTTAAGCTATCCAAGGCATCAACAGCACCGCCTGTGGACGCAACCCGTTACCGTAGCATTGCAGGGAGCCTGCACTATCTGACTCATACCCGACCGGACATCACGTTCGCCGTAGGGTACGTGAGTCGGTTCATGGAGGATCCGCGGGAAGATCACCCCGCCGCGGTGAAGCACATCCTCCGATACATCGCTGGGACACGGGGGTTCGGCGTCACCTACCCAAGAGAAGGAGACAAGCTGGCCTTGTTGGGTTATAGTAATAGCGACATGGCCGGCGACCTTGATGGGCGAAAGAGCACCACTGGCATCCTCTTCTTCCTCAGCACAAGCCTAGTCTCCTGGCAGTCGCAAAAACAGCGGGTTGTGGCTCTCTCCTCGTGCGAAGCAGAGTACATCGCCGCTGCGATGGCAGCATGTCAGGGCGTTTGGCTTCACCTGCTGTTGCAGGAGCTCTTGGAACAGAAGCTTTTGGCGTCGGAACTCAGGGTGGACAACAAGTCTGCCATCGCTTTTAGCAAGAATCCAGTACTCCATGCCAGACGTAAATACATCGATACTCGATTTCACTTCATCCATGAGGCGGTCGATGGAGGAAAAATTGTTCTCGAGTTCACTGAAACCGGACGGCAGCTCGCGGACATCCTGACGAAGCCACTCGGCCGTGTTCGGTTCCTGGAGCTCCGCGATAGTATTGGTGTAATCGGGATCAAGTGAAGACAACAGGATTAGGGGGAGTTTGTTAGTATAATCCGTTGTCCGGATGGAGTTTGATTAGGAGTCGGGAGTTTGATTAGGAGTCGGTTTTTTGTTCACGAGCAGGACTCAGTTTCAGAGTTTGTTTAAGATTTTTGCTTGCCCAATTTAGATCCTTGTTTTGCTATAAATAAAGAGCCGAAATGTGTGGCAATCAGGCAACACAAAAACATTGTGTCTTCATCTGTTCTTGCCTCAACATTGTGAGTTCGTGTGAGCGATCGTGATCTCTTTGCCAACATCCGATGCCATTGTTGTGGTTATAAATTTGTGGGAGTGATGTTGGTGGCTTGTGCATTTGGGAACATTTGGATTTAATTAGGCGACGGTTTATGATAAGAATAAGGGCGAGAAGTTCCTGTAGAGCTAACCAAAGTAACATTTAAGAAAGATGAAATGGGGTCCTATTGTACCAATCCTCATTGGATCGTTGTGCCCTAGAGGGTTTTGGTCCTTAGAAAATCGTTCTTATGGATTGTTTGACCCGTACATATGACCTTTGATTTACTTTGTATCTTTTAAAGAGCATATCTTAATCAGTTATTGAATAAACACATAGCACTATACATTAATTTGTTACAAATATTATTATGCTCTTTTATTTCATTTTGATTGTTTGAGGAAACATATATCTTCGTGCATTTTCTTATGCAGAGTTGCCATAATTTTCGTATGATTCTCGGTTTTGTCAGGATGGAAAAGTCATGGCATCACTCAGCCTCGAAGAGTTGCAGCTGTGACAGTAGCAATGCGTGTTGCTAAGGAATGCAATGATCAATTGGGCAAAAAGGTTGGATACTCTATTTGGTTTGACAATTCCATATCTAATGCAACAAGGATTAACTACATGACTGATGGTTTGCTTCTAAGGTAATGTTGTATATACTGAACTGAATTAATGATTGTTTGATTATTGTGTTGTATGTAGCTCTTGTCTGTTATTTGCAATCTGTGAATAGAAAGTTTCATTTTGTTATCTGTCTTTGGCTTAAATGTTGATATGATGTTATCTAGATTCCCATAGATAAATGGTTTCATCTTTTTCCCCCTGAGGGATCATTGAAGTTCTTTTTCCAGCATGATGATTATTTTTTTGGAGGCTGTTCAAGTGATGTGAGTAATTCATT
The DNA here is from genome assembly GCA_017311315.1 of Dendrocalamus latiflorus. NCBI lineage: Eukaryota > Viridiplantae > Streptophyta > Magnoliopsida > Poales > Poaceae > Dendrocalamus > Dendrocalamus latiflorus. The sequence continues at coordinate 4,653,111 of CM029659.1, forward strand.
CATGAGTTAGAATCAGATGAAGTGAAGAATAAAAGGCATAGACTGAGTGCTTCCATTTTATCTTTCTCATAGCTGGGTGGTACTACAGATCTCATTTTATTATGTATTCAATTTGCTCTTCCATTTTAATAGTTTGACAGTGGTTGTCCCTTCATCTGCATGGACCTGAGCTTGAGAATAAAGTTCATCTATCATTTAGTTATTTGCTTCACATTTGTATATTGCATTTTTTATTTTGAATCTTTTTTTGGGGCTTGCACCTTGTAACTTTTTATTAATGTGTTCTTTTCTTGTTTTTTAGATCTTTTTTCGTTTCGAATCTCTGAAGTAAAATTTCAGTTCCAATTATATCTTATCAAATTATAGATGGCTAAATATTCTATTTATGTGTGGTAATAATCTGATGTGTGGTAATAATCTGACATGCATTAATCTATATTTAACTCCTTTTTGTTCTGATGTGTGGATTTTTCTTAGAAGCATTGCTTTGGATTTTCAGGGAAGCACTTCTGGATCCACTCTTGTCTAAATATAGTGTTATAGTTGTTGATGAGGCTCATGAAAAAATTGTCCATACTGATGTCTTGCTGAGCTTGCTTAAAAAAGTGCAGCATTCCTGATCTATTTATTCCAATAAGAATGAAAAGACTTTGCCTGACAGACAAGATCACTCTCAAAATTTTACTCTGAAGGCATGCCAGGGAATAAATTATGCACCTCTAAAGCTGATAATTATGTCTGCTAGTCTGGACGCCAAGTGTTTTTCAGATTATTTTGGTGGCGCTAAAGTTGTACATGTTCAAGTGTGGCAATACCCCATCGACATAATACATACTTATCAGCCTGAGTCAGATTATCTGGATGCTAGACTTGTTAGTTGTTACTATCTTTCAGGTGAGCATCACCCCCATTTGCATGCAAGATGTGGATGAATGAGGGAGGAGGAAAGGAAATTGAAATCCAATTAAAATATGATTTCGGAAAGAAAATTTTGCTTCAGAAACCACGATAAGTGAATATGCAATCTTGTTTGGGACTAATTTTCATATTCCCGAATCACCAGAACCTATTGTTTCAACTGTGAACTAATGTAGCGGGCCCGTTGTGTATAAACTTCATGTTTAGATGTTTGCTTTGTTAGATCCATTTGGAGGAAGGACCTGGAGACATTCTTGCATTTCTAACTTGCCAAGAGGAGATCAAATCACTAGAGGGACTTATTCAGGAGCATGTTCGTCAACTTCCACCACAGAGCAGTAAGATATGGACTACGCCTGTCTACTCATCTCTTTCATCAGAGCAGCAAATGAATGCTTTTAAGCCAGCAGCAGCTGGAACCTGAAAGGTAAACTTAATATATTGCGTTCTTTAGATGATTGCAATTCCATTGTTCCAACCTACCTGTTAATGTATGTATGCTTCACTTAACTAATTGATGAGTGTTTGCTGCTCTTTATGTCTGATGTAATGATGTTCTGCTACTTATGTCTGGTTGGTCGATAGCAATTCCTTTGTTCCAACCTACCTGTTAATGTATGTATGCTTCTGTTATGTGCTGTTTTCAGGTGTGGTTTTCAGTGGACAGAGAGGGGCAGAAGGAGCTGGGCTTGCAAACTGGGAAGCGAATGGAGGAGATAACATGGAGGCGCAAACTTGCCCTCGTGCTCCTGCCCGGGATTTCCACCGGCCAGGGCGCAAGGCTTTGAGGACACAAGGAACTGGTAATTATAATTACCTTTCAGATTACAGCCTATGCCCTTATATATCGGGCTGTTGCAAGCCGACTACAACTCTAATACACGAATCCGACTCACATATCCTAGATAACCTGTCTGGTTAAGCCAATCCAGACTCTTTCCTAATACCAATCTCTTTCCTAATACTAGCAATCCTTCCGAAACCCAAAACCCTTTTCCTCCTGAAGCATATCATGTTTTGTCGACCGGAGCAACTGCCAAAACAACACTTGAATCCAGAACTTGCCGAGATCTTCTTGTATAGCTCTTGCCCCAATAAGAGTCTATAACATTTCCCCCCGTCTGCCGAAACAGCTTGTCCTCAAGCTGAAAATCCGGATATTGGCTTGAAAATCCTAAAGACGAACCCAAGAAGCTTTGGAAGATGAGCAATCTTGCCATTGAACTAAGACCTCCCACTGATCACGAAACAAACGAGCTTTGACCACTGCTGCAGGCTTGGGAAGAGCCCGGCCATGTAGCAAATCTGGTAAAGAAGGAATTTTAGCCGGTTGGTTACCATGAAAAGCCAGCAATCCAACATGGAATACATCATGAATTTTCACATGCGGCAGCAGCTTAAGGCGATATGCCATAGAACTAATTGCCGAGTAATCTCAAAAGGCTCATAATACTTAGGTCACCATGTTTTTTTGGCTGAAATGACAATACAACAGTTGTTAGTTTTTTGATATATTCAATTAAAGAAAATAAAGAAAAGAAAAATAGCGTGTTATACTCATAGATAATGCAAAGAAAAATAAGAGGAAAAACATATTAAAAAGCCAATGTGTTTTAAAGACTTCTGAATTTCGAAATCAAAACCTATTTGAAATGAGAATAGAGGACTTTTGGCTTTTGAAGTCAGAATCTATTTGGAACGGTGAGACAGAGAAGAGGGTAGCGCCTGAGCTTACTGGTATCCCTAATTATTATATCCACAACTTCGTTGATGAAGTGTACTAACTATCATGATTAGTCTATATAAAGATCTCTTTTCCATGGGAAAAAAAGAGTAGCACGAACACAATTCGGGCGTCTCAGCTCTCGAAACCCAAACCGTATGACCATTCGAAGTTTCGATCACAACCATCGGATCAACATCAGACGGCAAAGAAGCATCGCTTGACGAGGAGGAAAAGGAGAAGTGTACCGATAAATAACGCACCTGAGCAAGGGAGCAGGCGAACTGCGAACCAAACGAACCCAAGAGAGCACGCGACATCTCTCTCGCCGCCGCCGCCGCTCGCCGTAGCCGGAGAAGGGACAGCAGCGAAGGTATGGCGCCGGAGCCCGAAGACGACATCATGAACGAGAAAAACCCTCGGCCGCTCGACGAGGACGACATCGCCCTCCTCAAGACCTACGTGAGTATCCACAGATCGGATTGGCCTCTCTCCTATCTCTAGTCTAGCGTTCGTTCTTGGCGATCTCACCTGATTCAGGGTTAGGGTTTTGGTTTTGTAGGAATGATTCGTGCTCGAGGTAGATCTAGGGTTTCAATTTCTTGTGTCTTTGGGGAGAAATTATTGGCCATTTGTGCGTATAGTTCGCGTTGTTCCGATTTCGTCCGGCGAATCCGGGTTTTCGATTCCAGAGATGGGTTTTTTTAGTTCTCGTGCTTCGCTTATTTATGCAGTGAAAAGTTTGTTTGTTTTTTCATCTGAGATGTATACCGTTTGTTGAATTCCGGCGCGTCGATTTGGCTGAGATTTGCTCAAATTGGATGGCTTGTTCTTTAATAGGGGCTCGGGCCTTACTCGACCAGCATAAAGAAGGTCGAGAAGGAGATTAAGGATATGGCGAAGAAGATTAATGATCTTTGTGGTACGTGCACATTGAAATATTTTGGTTATAAATTTAGGGACAGGTGTGCTATTTGTATCTCATTTCATGCCCAAAACATGCAAATCAATTGTCCAAGTTCTGATTTCTGAGCAATTTTTATCAATTTACAATTCTAGCTTTGATGTGCTAGTACAATTCCACTTTGTTGCATCAAGTTTATCTGAACTAATAAGTTTTGCTGAATCCCAGGCATCAAGGAGTCTGATACTGGATTGGCTGCACCAAGCCAGTGGGATCTTGTATCAGATAAACAGATGATGCAAGAGGAGCAACCATTGCAGGTAAACTAGCATGATGCTCACCTATCCTTTTTATTTTCAGGCACTGGAATGCATACGAATAGTAGTTATATTGTGCTCTTACGCTCTCAGTGCTTTTTCTAATAATAAGTTTCTTTCTGTTATGAAGGTTGCTAGATGCACGAAGATCATCAGTCCTAATACTGATGACGCCAAGTATGTTATAAATGTAAAACAAATCGCAAAGGTGTGTCATGCTTATATTGTATCAGTACAATCATATCTCCTGGAGGTTCGATACTGATGATCTGTTTCTACTTTTTTTTATACTGCAGTTTGTGGTTGGATTAGGGGACAAGGTTTCCCCCACTGATATTGAGGAAGGGATGCGTGTTGGGTAAGTTTGTTGTTCGCTCTATCGTATATTCTAGCATCTTTCCTTTGGCTGTTTTCCAAAAGCTTACTGTATCTTATTGTGCTTTCTGTTGACGCTTTCAGTCGATGCATAGTTCTAAGAGCAAACTGGTTTTAAACATAGCATATTAACTTGATAACGATACTAGTTTTAAGGGTAAAACTGCAGCACTGATATCTAGCAAATGAGATGGTACTATTTGCTAAGAAGCATTTTAAGATAATATATTTTAAAATGAAGTTATTAGTATGATTCAGCACAAGGATTTGACACAAGGTAAATATTATAGTTATGCTTGCAGCAAGGGGCCACAGTATGTTTTATGTTTTACAGATTGAGAAATGAGAACATGTGTTGTTGTGTCTAATATGTTTATGGCAGTATTCCATAAGTCCACTAGAGTTCGTGGGATTTTGTGGTCTGACAAGGGAGTAGTTTTTAGGACATATCAGATGTCAAGGGAGTTATGTTCAAGCATCAGGTCAGCTGTACAACTTATCCAAACATTCTTCTATGTCATATAGAAAGATGAAACTTTACTGGTACTTTTGGATCTGGCAAAGTTGATAGGAGACTTAAAATATGTTTATATACACAGGATCTCAGTATTTGGTTGTGTAAAACATCTTATTGTGCTTTACATATTATGTGTTTGCTGTAGTATAATGTTGTTCTTGAATCAATCGAGTATTATACGATCAATTGAGTTGTGTTGATTCTCATCCTGTGTGTTACGCAGAGTTGATCGAAACAAGTACCAGATTCAAATTCCTTTGCCACCCAAAATTGATCCAAGTGTTACGATGATGACTGTTGAAGAAAAGCCTGATGTGACATATAATGATGTTGGTGGATGCAAGGAGCAGATCGAGAAGATGCGTGAGGTTGTTGAGCTTCCTATGCTTCACCCAGAAAAGTTTGTCAAGCTCGGTATTGATCCTCCTAAGGGAGTCCTTTGCTATGGCCCTCCTGGAACTGGAAAAACACTTCTTGCTAGAGCAGTAGCCAATCGCACAGACGCTTGTTTTATCCGTGTGATAGGAAGTGAGCTAGTTCAGAAATATGTTGGTGAAGGGGCCCGGATGGTTAGGGAGCTCTTCCAGATGGCCCGGTCAAAGAAAGCTTGCATTGTCTTCTTTGATGAAGTCGATGCCATCGGTGGTGCTCGCTTTGACGATGGTGTTGGGGGTGACAATGAGGTCCAGCGCACTATGCTCGAGATTGTCAATCAGCTTGATGGGTTTGATGCCAGAGGAAACATCAAAGTCCTCATGGCCACCAACAGGCCTGATACATTGGACCCTGCACTGCTGCGTCCGGGGCGGCTGGATAGGAAAGTTGAGTTTGGCTTGCCAGATCTCGAGGGCCGCACCCAGATCTTCAAGATCCACACCCGCACCATGAATTGCGAGCGGGACATCCGGTTTGAGCTGCTGGCTCGCCTCTGCCCCAACTCCACTGGTAAATGCTTGATTCCTGCTTTATGCATCATGCCGTTTATCATGAACATCTGGGTTTTGCTTATGTGTGCCTATCTATGTGCATTGCAACAGGTGCCGATATAAGGAGCGTCTGCACAGAGGCGGGCATGTATGCCATCCGCGCGCGCAGGAAAACCGTCACGGAGAAGGATTTCCTGGATGCGGTGAACAAGGTCATCAAGGGCTACCAGAAGTTCAGCGCGACGCCGAAATACATGGTGTACAACTAGGCAGTCTGGCCTTCCGTTCCCGTCTCTTTGCCTCCTGTGGCCTTCTACGAGATTGTTGTTTGTTACTCTCACGTTTTTCTTCTCAAAGAAACTCTGCATTGTATCTTTCAGAATATTGAAATGTGAAACTATGCCCTTCCCTGCTTCACGCTTGCGTTACATATATAGCGCAGCGGCCGGTGTGCAGCGTTGCTGGTGTCTACTTCACGGCGATGCCGCCATGCCGGCACAGCGTACAGGGCACCTTGCGCTCGGTCTTGGCCTCTCGGGGCCGTACCGCGTTTGTCAACTCGGGTCTTTGTATTGGGTTACGCTTGTTTCGAATTTTTGGCATGTGGTCCATATTGAGTGAGTTGTGTACACCAGTCACTTCACTTAAAAACCTAAGCTGATGAATGAAGAGGTGTAGGACCGAAATGGCAACAGAGGGGGGGGTGAATGGTGCCTTCAAAAAACTTCCCCAAGTACTCACACGACAAATCGGGCGAAAGAACTAGCTTCTTCGATCGAACACACGTGGTCGTAAGCCAACTGATGGTCGAACACCACGTGGTCAAACACTTGCCTGAGCCGACAAAAGAAATCAAATAGTGATAACTGAGAAGAGGAACCAAGAACAGAAGAAGGACTCGAGGCGCACAATCATTTGACAAAGAGAACTTCTCTGATTCAACTCTTGCTCTCGAGAATGATCCGGCCAAGTGGCCTTGAGACAGATTCTCAGTTCTGAGCAACAAGAAGCACACCAAAGCAAATGCGGACTTACACAGAAGAGAAGAGAGAAAAATATAACATGAAAAACAAGCTCTCAAAACAGATCGCAAACAAGACAATCAAGAACATCTCAAGACGACAGAAAACAAATAGAGGAAGAGAGATGACACGATTGATCATGGAGGTTTCTACAGCCACTCCATCGGAGGTACAAGAGCAACCGTGCTCTACCCAGAGACAACTCACACAAAATAGAAACGAAAATACTCAGAGTGACTCAGGAACAACCTCACCGATCACCCGAGCTCTATCTCTCTATTTATAGCCTCAAGCTACCAGGGGAGCACCCGTTAACCCCAACTAACACCGGGTTTTACCACTCTCTTTACCCAACAGCGACAACGAGCTCCAGTGCTTTACCCGTTACTCCCAACGGCTCCACTGCTTTGCCCGTTAGCGCCAACAACTCCAGTGCTTTCGCAGAGACACAGTTTCCCTTTGCAGCTTTCCGCATTTCTCCAAAATGTCACTTCGCTGCCTTCCCGGAAGCTTCCTCCTGCCTTGCCGATCACGCTTGCAACCACCTCACAGACTTCGTCGTCTTTGGCATCTCCCAGCCGATCACGACCTCAGCACCCCCGTGCCTAGTCTCGACCACCATGCCTCACCACGACTAGTCTCAAGGTCCTGCAAACCATCACAGACAAGCAAGCCATTACATAGCACCGCTCACAATAGTATCCAACCACTTGAGCCAGAAAACAGAGCTCAAAACATACTCTTACCAAGTCGTATACCACCTACGACCAGACGAAAATAGAGAACAATGAATGCACATGACATACGACCACAGAATCAAGCCATGCGACCAGATACAAAGAGTCTACGATCATCGCTAACTTGCTACGACTACCCACAACTCGCTACGGCTTTAACGCTCAAAGTCTACGACTTCAACCCAAGTCGTTACGACCGATCGAAAAGATAAACCAACAAATGCACAAGGTCCCTGACTTCATCACAAAGCCCTACGACCAAATTCCAGCTCAAATGGTCAAGTCTGCAGGTCATACGACCGATTCCAACTGCGTGCGAGCACGTCCGACCACGCCAGACTGCTGTACGACCAAATCCGACCGGTACCGACTACAAACGACCGGCTACGACCACAACCGGCTGAGTCTGACCCCGACCCGACCTCATTCGATCGCTTCACAACATGGTCGAAGTCCACCGACTTCCCACGTGGTCGCAAGCTCGAGTGACGGCCCCCGACCACAGTGGTCGAAGCATCGACTTCCGACCGCAGCTCTCAATAACGTAGTCGTAGAGTGCATTTCGAGCATGACCAAGATACGACTAGGGCAGAAACAGTCTTAAACTTCCCTGGAGACCTACGAGTACGGCCAAACGTGGTCGTAACCTATTTCGACCACGACCAACGTGGTCGTGCTGGCCTTCGACCACGGCCAACGTGGTCGTGCTGGCCTTTGACCACGGCCCACGTGATCGTAACCTGCTTCGACCACGACCAATGTGGTCGTACTGGCCCTCGACCACGGCCAAACGTGGTCGTACTGCCTTCTGGTGCCCTTCGACCATGGCCAAAGTGGACGAAGACCCCTCGGGTGACCTTCGACCACGCCCACAGTGGTCGTAACCAGTGCGCATGACTTTCGACCACGACCAATGTGGTCGTGTTAGCTGCAGAACACTTCGCCAGGGCTACGACAATGCAGAACTTAGCACAAACCTCAAAAACTAAACTCAATCTTCCTAGAACAAGAGTCAATTACTCATCACAACCATGGAGTGCCCTTCACATGGTCTCTCAATCTCCCCCTTGATGAGTATATTGACAAACCCAGAAAAAGCAAGAAGTTGAGTTAGTTTTGGAAAGTCCAACATGGTCCAAAGAAGAGAATGAAACAAATGACCATGTCGACAGAAAGATCACTAGAGCAAGAAGAGAATGAAACAAATGACCATGTCGACAGAAAGATCACTAGAGCAACAATTGAAAGAGCAAATTGTTCTCCAAAGCTCTAAAAAGATCCCAAACTAGCTTTTTCTTCTCTATTCTCCCCCTTTTGGCAATAAACGCATCAAGAATGCACACGAGAGAATAAGATCACAAACATGGAAGAAATGGCTGAAGATAGATTATTTCTAAGCATTTTGAGCCATGAGAATTATCCATAATGACCATAATGGGATACACCAAGCCATAACTCAATAAAAGGCTACTAGATCATGACAAGATATGTATAACCTAGCTAGAACACATGGATGACAATCTGAAATATAGTGTATTTTGTGAGCAAGTCAAGTCATCAGTGAGTAAAGTCTTGCTAGAGATATCCAAGGATGATGCAGGCCATGTCAATAAGCTAAGCGGAACAAGGAAGCTAATATTGAGTCCAAATAGAGTGCTATAAGCTCAAGATTGAAACATTGGTTAAGTACATGGTTCTTTTTGTAGCTTAAGCAAATTGAACACATAAAACATTGTCTTTTAAAAGCTTATGGTCGTTTTCAACCCAATTTTTTTATGTGCTAGATCTCAAGCCTTATGCGACTACTCCAAGCGAGAAGCTTAAGAAGATAGTCTAGGTCATCCAAAACTCCCCCTGAGTTCATGCCTAGTGCAATGGCAAGCCGTCTCATGAGAAAGAATTGGTGAAATCAGTTTTTTCGCACAAAAGAGATCTTTTTTGTTTTGCTTTGTAAATATGTTGTACTACCTTATGCTACATCAAGAGATTAAAATAGCTCAATCTAAGGCTCAACAAAGATTCAATGCTCAGCTAAGCTTATTTGACATGGCATGAATCATAAAGGGATAGCTCCAGAAAGACTAAACTCAAATACTAGCATGACAAGTTTTACTTCAAGTTAGGCAATTTTAATTGACTTATCATGGTAAAAGCTAGTCTACACATATGAAGTCATGATCAATCTAGCATATAAAGTACAAATCATGGCAAGGTGCACAGCATTGTAAACATGTCATAACAGGATAATAATCAAGGCTCAAAGCAGTTACATTACAATGCTAAATGCTAAAATGCAGGAAAATCCAGCTCCCCCTCAACATGAGATGCAACTTTTAGTTCAAGTTGAGTTAAGTCGAAATTAAGCTCCAGAAACTCCCAAAAGAACTCCCCCTGAACCAAAGCATTAAATTCGAGAAGCTGGCAAAGAAAATCCAAACGGGTAGTCCTTAAAGCATAGATAAGATATAGAAGATACTATGGCTCAGACTGACTCTCATCTACCCCATGAGACTCCAGGACTATCAGCTGACCGGAACAGCACACACTAGAGAGCAAACACGTACCCTGTCTACCCGAGGGTGGCCCAACCCTCGCTAGAACCTACAAGAAGTGAGTGAGCTCGACCTAGTGAGATAAGAAGCAGCTAATCCTGGAAGCACAAGATAAAAGTTAGAAGTCTAAGCATCTCGGCAAGAGAAGCACTCTAACCTATGCTGGAAGGACTAAACCCAAATGCACCCCGAGTGCAATGCAACAGAAATGAGACAGAAGCATAATCAATATAGTAAAGCAGTAAAGCCCAAAGCTCCCCCTCACTACAATCCGTAAGGACACACCACCCCAAGCTCTCCCCGCAGAGCTGAAAACCTCGAACTATCCAAAGGCTTGGTGAAGATGTCAGCCAACTGGTGGTCACTCTCCACAAACTGGAGCACTATATCGCCCTTCTCTACATGGTCTCTAAGGAAGTGATAACGGATATCAATGTGCTTGGTCCGGGAGTGCTGCACTGGGTTCTTAGCAATGTTAATCGCCGAAGTGTTATCACAAAAGAGTGGAACACTGTCGATAGCTAACCCAAAGTCCCGCAGGGTCGAAACCATCCAAAGTACCTGACTGCAGCAGCTGGCTGCAGCCACGTACTCGGCCTCTGCGGTGGACTGTGCAACACCGGACTGCTTCCTCGAAGACCAAGAGACGAGAGAAGTGCCGATGAATTGGCAGGCGCCAGAAGTGCTCTTCCTATCTATCCTACAGCCGGCAAAGTCTGCATCCGAGAAGGCTCTCAAGGAAAGACAGGATGAGGAAGAGTACCAGATACCATAGTCAATGGTAGCTGGAAGGTACCGAAAGATGCGCTTCACCGCCTGGCGGTGAGAAACGCGAGGAGAAGCCTGAAACCGAGCACACAGACACACGGAGAAGTGTATGTCTGGTCTCGAGGCAGTGAGGTAAAGAAGGGAGCCGATCATACTTCTGTATTCTTTCTGATCAACTGGCTCGCCATCCTCATCTGGGTCAAGATAGGCTGTAGAAGCCATCGGAGTCGACACCGGCTTACCATCACTCATGTCGAAGCGTCTCAGGAGGTCACGAGTGTACTTTTCCTGATGAAGAAATGTACCCTCCCGAGTCTGCTTGATTTGGAAGCCAAGAAAGAAGGTCAACTCGCCCATCATACTCATCTCAAACTCGGTGCTCATGACATCCGAGAACTGTGAGACCAGAGTATGGGAAGAGCCGCCAAAGATGATGTCATCGACATAGATCTGGACGAGCAGAAGGTCAGTGCCATGACGGCGGATGAACAAGGTATTGTCAACTTTACCCATTTCAAACCCATAACTCAACAAGTAGGACTTAAGCCTCTCATACCAAGCTCTGGGGGCCTGCTTAAGTCCATACAACGCTTTGGAAAGCTTGAAGACATGGTGTGGGTATTTGGGGTTCTCGAAACCTGGAGGCTGTTTGACGTAAACTTCTTCCTCAATGACTCCATTAAGGAAGGCACTCTTGACGTCCATCTGGTAGAGCTTGAAACCCTTAGAAGCTGCAAAGGCAAGCAGGATTCTAATGGCCTCAAGTCGAGCTACAGGGGCAAAGGTCTCCTCGAAATCTAGACCCTCAACCTGGGAGAACCCCTGAGCTACCAGTCTAGCCTTGTTCGGAATAACCACTCCATCCTCGCTCTGCTTGTTCTTGAACACCCACTTAGTCCCAATAATATTGTGACCTCGCGGGGGCTCGACAAGCGACCAGACCTTGTTCCTCTCGAAATTTTCTAGCTCCTCATGCATGGCATTGACCCAAGACTCGTCGGAAAGAGCATGAGAAACATCCTTGGGCTCAAAGGAGGCAATGAAAGCAGAATGGAGACAAAATTGAGATAAGCCAGATTTTGAGCGGGTAACACGCTCGAACAGGTCTCCAATCATCTGCTCAGAAGGATGCCTTTTCTGGATATGTCTGGGAGGTCCTGGATGAGATGAAGAAGTGGCCTCTACCTCATAAGCTGACGAGGTAGGAACAGAGCCACTAGCTCCGGAGGAAGCAGAAGGCATGGGCTGATCGCCTCGAGGTGCGGTGGAAGACGGCACCTCAAGGGGTGGATGAGGGACAGGATCAGGTAGACAGCCGTCGTCTCCATCATCCTCATCATCCACAAAGATGGTCTCGGACTGCTCTAAAGAACCTGAGATATCGGGCCTAGTCCCCGGACTGGCCTCGTCAAAGGTCACCTCACAGGTCTCTACCAATTTGCTAGACTCGCAGTTCCAGACCCTATAAGCCCGCGAAGAAGGCGAGTAACCTAGAAAGATCCCATCACAAGAACGTGACTCGAACTTATCTAGGTTCCCGGACTTCAGAATAAAGCACTTGCAACCAAACACACGAAAATGGGAGACGCTGGGCTTTCGCCCGTATCTCAACTCATAAGAAGTGCGGTGCAAGTGTGCTCGAAGAAAAACTCGATTTGAGACATGGCACGCGGTGGCTATAGCCTCAGCCCAAAACTTCCGCGGTGTAGAGTACTCATCAAGCATCATCCTGGCCATCTCGACCAAGGTACGGTTCTTCCTCTCCACAACGCCATTCTGCTGAGGGACGTATGAAGAAGAGAACTGGTGCTCTACACCTGTCTCACCACAGAAACTCTCAAAGTAGGAATTCTTGAACTCCGTGCCATTGTCACTGCGGATCGCTCGTAAGGCACCCGGGAGCTCAATAGAAAGCCTACCGAAAAGACCTCGGAAATGTGAAAATGTCTCACCCTTCGAGGCTAAGAAAAATACCCAAGAATACCTCGAGAAGTCATCGACCACGACAAGAACATACCACTTCCCTCCTGCTGACTGCACTCGAGCTGGTCCCACTGTATCCATGTGGAGCAGCTGTCCCGGTGCATCGGTCATAGTAACTGTGACCGGAGGGTGAGAAGCGGCAACCATCTTGCCGTGCCGGCATGGAGCACAAACTAGATCTTTGACCATCTTGAGTTTCGGCAAACCACGAATGAGATCGTGACCGCTAACTCGAGTCAAATGGTCAAACCCAATATGACCAAGTCTCCTATGCCAGAAAGAAAGATCGCGGGACTCAGAAGCAACTAAACACCTGAGAGGATCACCAGAAGACTCAGAGAAATCAGCACTAAAGATCCTCCCATAACGAGAAATCCCGCAAACCAGACTACCCGAAGAATCAAGAATTTTACAAGCATTTTTCTTGAAGCTCACCTCGAAACCGTCATCGGTAAGCTGAGAAACGGAAAGCAAATTGTACTGCAGCTTACTAACCAAGGCTACATCTTTCAAAATGAAAGAATCATTAATACGCACAGTACCTTTGGCGATGACGCGCCCAGATGAAGCATCTCCGAAGGTGATTGACTCATCACCTGAAGCACGAGCAAGGGAAGAAAACCAACGGGAATCTCCGGTCATGTGTCGTGAACACCCGGAGTCGACGAGCCAAACCTTTCCCTTCCCTGCCCGGCGAACCTGAGTCAACGAGAGAGTAAAGTCTCAGTACTGGGATAAATCAAAAGTGATTTTGGCACCCAATACTGAGTAACACGTGGAGCAGATGAAGTAGTCAAACACGACTGACCTCTATCTACCCTACGCTCTCCGTGACTCAAAGAAGCAGAAGGTCTGTGAGCAGACCTGAAGCTGTTGCGGTGTCCAACTGCTACGGGAGAGCGAGTCGGAACACCGGCAACATGCTGATCACGCCGCGGATAGCTATCTCGACGGGGAAACCGAGATCTACCCTCAGGACGGCGGAAGACACGACCAGAGGCAGTATGAGGACGGAAAACAGAGAACTCAGAAAAACCAAGTCCTCGATGCTGCCCAAACCCATCAACAGCAGTAACCCTAGACCTCGTGCTGGTCCTAGGTGCACTCAGGATCTGGGGCTGACCCTGAATATGCCTAAGAGACTCAACACGGTCTCTACGCGCGATTTTGGCGCGCCTGAAGCATCTCTCGATCGAGTGCCCATCCTTCTGACAGAAGGTGCAGTGGTACTTCACCTTCTGAGAGGTGGAAGTAGCATGAAGAGGCTTCGCCTTCTGAGAGGCCGAAGCAACAGGTGGAATCACCTTACTGTCAGAGATCCCTTGGACAAAGCCCGCTGACTTGAATTTCACCTCGTCAGACCTGGGCTCAACCTCGATCACACCTCCTAAGATAGGTCGAAGAATAGCAGGAGGATGTTTCCTCATATCCTCATAGAAATCATATCCTAGACCTTGATTGAACTTGCAAATCTTGGATTGGTCTAGAATAAGATTGAGCTTCTTCTTGCCACCTACAAACCTCTCGAGAGTGTTCATAAGATACTGACACTCCCGAAAGAGAGAGATGCAAGAAGTGCAGGGAGAAGAAGAGATAGCAGAAGGTAAGGGAGCAGAAGAAGAACCAACAACAGAGGGAAGAATGGCTTGTGCATGCACAGCCGACTCTGAATGGGCAGTCCTACTGCTAACCAGTTGGTTCACGTTCCTAGGCGTCTCCACCTTACCCTGGGGCTTCTCCCCCTCCTCAGCAATCACATCACAAGAAGTTGATGACTTCTCTAATAAGTCCTTAGTTAGCTTCACACATTTATCATTCAAAGCAACGAGTTCAAGTTTTAGTTTGTCACAACTAATGCATGGTGAGCTAACAGGATCCTTAGTCGCAAACTGAGCCAATTTGTTGTTTTGATCAATCATCTCTTGGAATTGCTTAGAAACAGATTCAAGTTCAAGGGTTAATTTTGGACAATTGGTGCAAGAAACAACAGGCTCAAGTAAAGAAGCATGCAACTCAGCAATCTTGTGATCTGCCCGTTTTAGGTTCGACTTCAGCTTATTGCAATTTTCACATGACTCGGGCAGATCAAGCAACATGGTATAAAGACCTCTAAAAGCATTGTCCTTATCCTCACATGAGGTGCAAGTACTAGTCTCAACAGGAGCAGATGAAATAGAAGCAATCCTACTCATCTCTAGTTCAGCCAACAGACTAATGTTCTCCACCTTAACAGTATCAAGCTCGAAGGACAAACTATCATGCGAGATCCTTAGTTTCTCCATGTCACCCAGCAAAGCAGAGCATGTATCACAGTCGTCACTAGAGGGACCAGATGTAAGAGCAATAATCTCTAGTGACAACCTGTCTACTTCCTTCTCTAACCCAGTACACCTAGCCCTAGCTCTAGCATGGAAACCACCTAGCTTAAGAAAAGCTTCATTAAGTTGGTCATAGGAGGGACATACCTCGTCCGAGTCGGAGTACAGCTCGCTGTCGCTGAGTTCGCCCTCGAGGGCCATGAAGCACATGCCGGAGGAGTCGTTGCCGCCATTCTTGGGCTCTTGGTCACCCGTCCCGTCGTCGTCGCTCCATCCCTCCACCTCGCTGAGGTCGAGGTCGTCGAAGGCGGTGAGGACGCGGTGGAAGAGCTTCTTGGCCTTCCCGAAGTTGCGGAACTTCTTCTTTCCCGGAGCAGGTGCTGAAGGCTTCGTGTTACGGTTCTTGTCGGTGTAGTCGTTCTTGCCCGAACCGCCGTAGTCACCTTTACCCTTCCCAAGCTTGGGGCAATTTGTTCGGATGTGGTTGGGGCCACCACACTCGAAGCAGATGACTGGTCCTCCTCTCTTTCTGTCTCTACTACCCTTATAGGCATGGGAAAACCTTCGGGCTAGGAGGGCCAGCTGATCATCCGCAAGCTGCTCTAACTGATCATCAGTTATGTCACAGAGAACAGCAAGGGAGAAACCGCAAGAAGACTCAGAAGAGAGACCAGAAGCTGAACTGGGATCGGTGACCAAAGCCATCGACTGTGACTTCGACCTACGAGAGACAACGTCAATCTCGTGAGTCTTGAGGCGCGAATACAGCGCGTCAAGAGTCAAGGTAGAGAGGTCTGTCGTGTCTTTGATGGTGGTCACTTTCATCTCCCACACTCGCAGATCGAGTGCTGCAAGTATCTGACGAGCGTTGTCCGAGTCGGGGTATGTGAGACCGACCGCTCGGAGGTTACTCAAGATCTTGTGAAAACGTGCGAAGCACTCATCTAGGGACTCACCAGCAAGCATCTCGAATTTGTTGTATTCGCGCTTGAACTGATCCTGTCGAACCGTCTTGATCTGGGTGGTGCCCTCATGGTATGCGTCGAGGGTCACCCAGATATCGTAGGCGGACGACAGGTGGGAGATGCGATCGAACTCGCTACGACTCAGCCCTTGGATGATGATGTTCCTTGCCTTAGCGTTTGCCTCAACATCATGCATATTCCCAGCATTGATGTTCTCATCGGCAGGAACAACAAACCGGACCTTGACCTTGCGCCAGATAGCGTACCCCTGAGCCTGGATGTATGTCTCCATTCGGCTCTTCCAGAAGGGGTAATCGATGCCATCGAAAACGGACGGCTTGGTCGAGTACTTGTCCGTCGCCATGGCTCTTGAGACCGGTTAAGATCTATTGAAAAGAGCTAACCGGCTCTGATACCAATTGTAGGACCGAAATGGCAACAGAGGGGGGGTGAATGGTGCCTTCAAAAAACTCCCCCAAGTACTCACACGACAAATCGGGCGAAAGAACTAGCTTCTTCGATCGAACACACGTGGTCGTAAGCCAACTGATGGTCGAACACCACGTGGTCGAACACTTGCCTGAGCCGACAAAAGAAATCAAATAGTGATAACTGAGAAGAGGAACCAAGAACAGAAGAAGGACTCGAGGCGCACAATCATTTGACAAAGAGAACTTCTCTGATTCAACTCTTGCTCTCGAGAATGATCCGGCCAAGTGGCCTTGAGACAGATTCTCAGTTCTGAGCAACAAGAAGCACACCAAAGCAAATGCGGACTTACACAGAAGAGAAGAGAGAAAAATATAACATGAAAAACAAGCTCTCAAAACAGATCGCAAACAAGACAATCAAGAACATCTCAAGACGGCAGAAAACAAATAGAGGAAGAGAGATGACACGATTGATCATGGAGGTTTCTACAGCCACTCCATCAGGAACAACCTCACCGATCACCCGAGCTCTATCTCTCTATTTATAGCCTCAAGCTACCAGGGGAGCACCCGTTAACCCCAACTAACACCGGGTTTTACCACTCTCTTTACCCAACAGCGACAACGAGCTCCAGTGCTTTACCCGTTACTCCCAACGGCTCCACTGCTTTGCCCGTTAGCGCCAACAACTCCAGTGCTTTCGCAGAGACACAGCTTCCCTTTGCAGCTTTCCGCATTTCTCCAAAATGCCACTTCGCTGCCTTCCCGGAAGCTTCCTCCTGCCTTGCCGATCACGCTTGCAACCACCTCACAGACTTCGTCGTCTTTGGCATCTCCCAGCCGATCACGACCTCAGCACCCCCGTGCCTAGTCTCGACCACCATGCCTCACCACGACTAGTCTCAAGGTCCTGCAAACCATCACAGACAAGCAAGCCATTACATAGCACCGCTCACAATAGTATCCAACCACTTGAGCCAGAAAACAGAGCTCAAAACATACTCTTACCAAGTCGTATACCACCTACGACCAGACGAAAATAGAGAACAATGAATGCACATGACATACGACCACAGAATCAAGCCATGCGACCAGATACAAAGAGTCTACGATCATCGCTAACTTGCTACGACTACCCACAACTCGCTACGGCTTTAACGCTCAAAGTCTACGACTTCAACCCAAGTCGTTACGACCGATCGAAAAGATAAACCAACAAATGCACAAGGTCCCTGACTTCATCACAAAGCCCTACGACCAAATTCCAGCTCAAATGGTCAAGTCTGCAGGTCATACGACCGATTCCAACTGCGTGCGAGCACGTCCGACCACGCCAGACTGCTGTACGACCAAATCCGACCGGTACCGACTACAAACGACCGGCTACGACCACAACCGACTGAGTCTGACCCCGACCCGACCTCATTCGATCGCTTCACAACATGGTCGAAGTCCACCGACTTCCCACGTGGTCGCAAGCTCGAGTGCCGGCCCCCGACCACAGTGGTCGAAGCATCGACTTCCGACCGCAGCTCTCAATAACGTAGTCGTAGAGTGCATTTCGAGCATGACCAAGATACGACTAGGGCAGAAACAGTCTTAAACTTCCCTGGAGACCTACGAGTACGGCCAAACGTGGTCGTAACCTATTTCGACCACGACCAACGTGGTCGTGCTGGCCTTCGACCACGGCCAACGTGGTCGTGCTGGCCTTTGACCACGGCCCACGTGATCGTAACCTACTTCGACCACGACCAATGTGGTCGTACTGGCCCTCGACCACGGCCAAACGTGGTCGTACTGCCTTCTGGTGCCCTTCGACCATGGCCAAAGTGGACGAAGACCCCTCGGGTGACCTTCGACCACGCCCACAGTGGTCGTAACCAGTGCGCATGACTTTCGACCACGACCAATGTGGTCGTGTTAGCTGCAGAACACTTCGCCAGGGCTACGACAATGCAGAACTTAGCACAAACCTCAAAAACTAAACTCAATCTTTCTAGAACAAGAGTCAATTACTCATCACAACCATGGAGTGCCCTTCACATGGTCTCTCAAGAGGGTAATTCACTTATACTTCAATAATCTTCCTTATGTATAGGCTCACTTAGACATAATACGTGGAATATAAGCACATTGCAATTATTTTCTTAATTGCGCCAACTGGATCTTAACTCAAAAACTTTGGCTCTGATACCATATTGAGTTGTATGTATCAATCAGTTCACTCAAAAGTTTAAACTGATAGGAATTTCAACAGTCCAATACAACATCCTAATTCCAAATCTAGCCCTCTGAGCCCCGTAACACCCAATTTGACCCCTCTTCGAGCTCGAGAGCACAGGAGGCCGGCGTGTTGCACCTTCCACATTTGGGGAGCGCATGAGGTAAGTGCTACGCCTGGGCCCGTATGAGGGGCCTGTTGCGCCCGGGCAGCGCATGACCAGGTCGCGGGGCCGCACGGGTACCAGTAACTTCTTCTTTGACAGGCTGCTTGTGATGAGCTTAGAGCTACTTGAAGCTGTTTTGAAGACGGACAACAGGATGAATGTTGGCACAAACCGTGGCGATGCGCATGCATTCAAGCTTGATACTCTACTCAAATTGGTTGATGTCAAAGGCACTACTCAAATTGGTTGATGTCAAAGGCACTGATGGCAGGACAACCCTTCTGCACTTTGTCGTGCAGGAGATCATCCGATCAGAGGGTTCCCGCCTCTCTGCCATCAACCAATCAACTCCAAGAACTCAAGCAAATCCTCTACGAGACGAGCTTGAGAGCAAAAGGCTTGGCCTCCAGGTAGTGGCTGGCCTCGGGAACGATCTCAGCTGTGTCAAAAAGGCAGCGGCCATGGATTCTGACTTGCTAAGCAGCTATGTTGTGAAACTTGCTGGAGGAATAGAAAAGATCACCGAGGTATAGTATTGCGGTTGAACGAAGAGTTGGAAGTCAAGGCCTCGCATGGAGGTTACATGACACAATGCAGAAGTTCTTGAAGAAGGCCGATGACGATATCATCAGAGTTCAAACTCTGAAGAGTGTTGCACTGTCGCTTGCGAAGGAAATCACATAATACTTCCATGGTGACTCTGCAAAAGAGGAGGCTCATCCTTTCAGAATCTTCATGGTCGTCAGGGATTTCCTCTCCGTTCTTGATCAGGTCTACAAGGAGGTCGGTAGGATCAATGACCGCACGATTGCCATCTCCGTGCGCCATTTCCCGGTGCCTGTCAACCCAATGATGCCTCGGTTGTTTCCGAGGATTCATGCATTGAGAGCTGGATTCTCCGATGACGAGAGTTCAGCCACTTCAGCGTCATCGCCATGATCACCGATAGTCTGCCAATAGAATTTTTACCGGACAATCAGTGGAAAACTGCCATGGGCAGAGGGATATCGATGGTGGTGTGCTGTTCTTTTTTTTTTTTTGACCTTTTGTACCTGTAGATTATAGAATGTACAAGATTTTTGCAAATATTTAATTATTTATATATATCGATGGTGCGCGGCTGGCTCTTTCCATCGCCTTTTTTTGCGCGAGTTGAGCCACATCACCACCAATGGCGTAAAATCAGTCCGACCAGCGATCGGATGATCATGTTATCCATGGGCACGGCGACCTTCTACAATGAAATGGATTTTGGATACGGCATGTCATGCCACGAAAAGAATGCTTGTACGTTTCAGAAGAGCAATGCAACTAGAAAATAAACATGTGCACTTTGTTATTCAATTCGAAATTTAAATAAAGGTCAAAGTACCCGGTCCGATCGAACATCAGCGCTTGAGTTTTTTTTTTTTTTGAGGCAAAGATACCTTAATTTGTCGTCGAAGAAGTGACTCAACGATGTCACCATTGTTAGTCCCCTTCGTTTGTGACCGTGCCCTACCCTACCAACCAGGGTATAGGTAACGGGTGCTCCGAGGGCTAAGATACCATGGTGTTTATTTTAGTTTATGACATAATATTTATTATAGTAGTTAAAAATATACTGTAACTAATAGTAGTTTTAATGTAATTAAATTTAAAAAGTAATGAAAAATATATCATTATAGGTAATACAAAAGAATAAAAGATAAAAAAAATAAAAAATCTAAAAAACCAAAATACAAAAAATGGACAAAATTAAAAAAAGCTAGAAATAGCGGCACTGCTGAGCAGGCCACTTCACAAGCTCCGAGCAGTCATCCTGAGCGCCATTCTTCAAGAAAAGAAGCATCATATAAGAATACATGTCTCTTTTTCTCGAAAAATCCTTACCAAGGCTCCACGTTTCAAAATTGACGGAAAGGTCGCGGCATCTGTAGCCTAGCCTCTGACTTGTCTTCCGCTGGGCATACATACCATACGATCGGAATTCCCGTTCGAGTTCCACTAGCAACGCCCGATGCGAGCAATCTTGGCCCAACGTATGCAACTACAGCGCTGGATTCTTTTTGTTTGTTGTTTATGATTTTTGGCTAAGTTTTTTATTTATAGTTTATATTATAGTAACTAGCTTTTAAATACTGTATTTTTTAAAACAAGATCAATAAAAAGATTATAGTAAAAAGTGTATTGAATTCAACTGTACTGACTATAATCATATGCGATTATTTTTCTTTGAGTACTGTCTCTCGCGAAGAGTCATAATTCAAAAATGGTGTGTCTTTGAACAGTCAGAATTCAAAAATTCAAGCTATAAGTCATAAATCACAGCCTAAAAGAGTTCTCCCTTTGACTTATGCTACACTAACTTATAAATGGTGTGTCTTTTTAAAGTGGAGTTTACAAGTTAATTGCAGTAAGTATTATACCGACTTCATCTATATCGATTAAAATCGTATGTAAGTGTATCTCTTTTTATATTTTTTTCTCTTACAAACAGTTAAGAATTTAAAATTTCTAACTAAACATATACTTAACAGCCAAAAGAACCACTAAACCCATCATCGCCTGGACAAACTGCCGCGTCCTCCTCCGACCGAAACGGCAGGGAACGTTGACTGACCCGGACCGGCTTGTCGCCACTGCATCGTCGTTTCCACCACCTCCCAGCTTCCACACGCCTTTCCTTCCCGTCGGCCCCGGCCTCCCGCGGACGTGGAGTTCTGCTATCGCGCAGCCCGGCCGAGATGCCGCGCAAAAGCGCCGGCACTTCGCAGTGGCTGCTCCCGCGCCTCCTGCGTGTCTCGGTGCTTTCCCTGCCCTTTACGTCCGTCCGTCCGTCACTCTCCCTGCAGATCTCGATCCGAAGAACCTGACCCGTCCACCTCCGTTTCTTTACTCTCGCAAGTTGCACCGGCGTGGGGAACGAGCCTCTTCTCGCCGCACGATGGGATGGATACCGGCAGACCGACGTCGTCAGGGCTTTGCAACAGTTGGAGCTCTCTGCGTGCCAGCTCTGCTTGGCCTCTCGTGAGTTCGCCTTGTAGCTGTTGCATGCGACGATGTACGTAGCTCTCTGCAACTTCCAGGCTCGCGGCAAATGTCCCCGCCTGTGACGGACCCCGTGGCTTTCTGCGACTTCATGTCTGTCTGTTCGTTGCGGCCGACAGTGTAGCGCGTAGATTTGCCAGCGCCATGCGTGAGCGTGCGTGCACTTCTGACTTCTAGGGTTCTCGTGTGACATCTCTGTTTTGGCCTTCACTATTCCAGACCGAAATGCCATGGAGAAGCTCCAGAGTAACGGGGATCAAAACCCAATAACTTACGCGCAATGCTCCGCAAAAAAATGGGTGTCAAAACATTGCTAACGTACTCCTAGTCCAACATTTTTTTTTACCTGATTTGCCGTGCGATTGACCCATAGTCGTCGACTCGTTGTATGTTGAGTGCCACAGTGGACGTAACTGTGGTTGTTCCCCGCACGAACTACTCATGATCGACAGCGAGCGAATCGCTCGCGCCGTAGGCAGAATTTGTCGGCACGACGTACGAGTCCCACTACTCCTACCACCACCACAACGCGCGGGGAGAGAGGGCCGGGGCGTGGAGCCATCGGTGGTACGCGCCGTGGCCCGTGGGTCGTACGAGCGGGACTAAGTAAGTAAAGTTATAAATCAACCGACCTCAAATGAGTTTGATCTTTCAAACTTAAATTTAATGGAAACTTGAGTCGAGATTGAGTTAAGATCCAAGTCTGAATTTTCAACAATAAGAAAAACTCAAACTCGAGTTTAGTTCGAGTAAGCTCGGTGAGAGTTAATATGTATCACTATTTAAGCTTGAATCGAAACTCGCGAACTATTTGAGCTCGGCTCGGTGAAACTCGCGAGCTTGAGATCAAACTTGAGTTCAGCTCATTTAAACCTTGAGCCGAGCTCAAATCAAACTTAGAATAAATCGAACTTAATAGCTCACAAGTTTTTTTTTCCGGCCTTTAGGAAGTGAAGAGACGACCTGCTCGGCGGCTTGCCCCTCCCGTGCCGATGACTTTCCTGCGCGCCCCCCGTTCCGTCCTTAACTTTTCAATGGTTTCGGCACGGCACGCGTTTCCTTCCATTCGTCACGGTTAAACAGCGCTGTCACGGTGAAGAAGCCAGCGACTATAGTAACTCCGTATACAAGAGGGAACCTAATCCCAAGCAAGTCGTAGTACATATCTTACATGACACTAGATAGCTAGATGGTGTATGCTGATGTAAAGTTGCAAACTACTAAACAAAGACTACCGTGTAAAGTACTAACTCACTGCCTCGTGTAGTTTTGTTGTAGAGAAAATTGTATGGTAGCCCCTAAACGTTTAAGGTTGTACAACTTTACGTCTCTAACCCCTTGAATTTGTATGTGTTTGTACCACAGCCCCATTTGGTCGTTTGCTAACGGTAGTTGCTGCGGTGGCACCCTAGGGTGTTGATGCCGTACGGTTAGGCTCGACTGTGTAGGCATAATGTCAAGTTGGCACAGTGTCCTCTTCTTCCTTATAGCGCAACAGAGCAGAGGAGGAGGGCGTGGGGCTCTGACGAGACCGTGCATGTGGCATGTTCCCGAGGCTTGCGAACCCATGCATGGAAAGAGGAGTGGCTCGAGGAGGCTCCATGGGGACGACGAGGACGGCATCGATGAAGTCGATGGTGACGAGAAAGATGATAAATTGACATTCAAGCATGCTATCCTAACATGATTGCCACTCCTTCCACCTCTTCCATCCAACCACAACACCGTTGTACACCCTTCCTCCTCCCCAATCTGACGAACCGCCGCTACCACTCCAAACCACCACAGTAAACTTCCTAAATTTGCCGTTAATTTAGTTCCTCTCTCAAAATTGACCATGCCACTACTTTCCTAACTTCCTTGTAGTCCTATTAGTGCCACTCCCACCACCAAAGCTTGCCAGATGGACCATCGGAGTTGAGCCATGCCACCTCTCGCCTCTCGGGAAACCCCATCCCTGCCATCCTCTCGCCAGGCCGTCTACGCCACGAGGTGCACCTCATCACACCGAAGCTGAAACTCATCTCCTTCAGTCGCCCTTCTTGCCGTAGAGTGCCACCGCCGTTGAAGCATCTAGGCCTCTAATTTAATGTTCTGGTAATTAATAATAATCGTGCTTAAGGGACTAACATGATTTTTAAGATGATGAGAAAAGGTTTAGTCCCGGTCGTGAAAAAGAGAACATGAAAGCTACCAAAGAGGTATATGGATGGCTCTAGCTCAAGGCAAAGGTAAACTAGTTAAGGAAATTTTAATAGCTTTTCTGATCTTAGTGTTAGGCGATTTTAGAACGGATTGCTATAATAGGCGATGTACTATTAAGAAAAGTATTTGGCTAGTAGCTTGACAGTTTTGGTGTCACACGGCTCAATCTTTGTACATGCTAGCATTTGGTTTTGCATTTTCTGTCCTTGGAATCTGGATAGCTCCAAAACCGGTGCTACCACCATTAAAATTCCCAGTGCTACCGCTTTGTGGTTGCTGGTAGCTTTCTAACAGAACACATGTTGTTGGGCTTGTTCTATCTCCTTGCTGGCCGGTGCTACCGTAGTTCAATTCCTAGTGCTACCATATATTCTCGATGCTACTGCTTTGTGGGTGCTGGTAGCTTTCACATGGAGAGCTAGTCTTGTCGGTTTTATGTATTTTTTTGAAGACCGGTACTACTGTCATGTGCTCTTGTGCTACCATACTTTTGTTGGTGATAGAATAAATGTTTTCTAGGCTCTTGATCTTCGCTAAATTAGTGTAACTAGAGTGTGTGAGGTGGTGTTACCTCACTCAAATGTAATGACTAGTTAAGGTGTATTACATGCACGATAACTATCTATTACAATGAGGTCTGGTCCTACTAGGCTTTGCATGTTGGTAGCACCGATCTCAACTGAAAGAGTTAGTAATTTTGGCCCTAATAGCTCTTTTGGTGGTTGGGATGCCATAAATACTCCCCTTTCTTGTAGTAAAGGTACTCTCTTGAACCCCTATTGAATACACTTAAGTCATTGCCTTCTTCTCTTCAACTCTAGAGCATTTAGTTCATCATTTGAGGTGTTGAGAGCATTCAAGTGCATTACATCCATTACTTGAGCTTCATGGCACTTTAGGACCTTTAAGCAAGCGTCGTCGACTTGTTACTCTTGGAGGTTACCACCTCCTAAACAATTTGAAGGTGTGAGAATCAATGATCTCTTCAAGAAGATTGTGAAGAGACCTGGTTTGGTGTTAAAGTTAGAGCTTACTTACCCAGAGCAGGAAAGTGCTATCTCTAGTGGATTGAGGAAGGCTCACTTGCGCATAGAGCCAGTTTAATTCATTCAAGCTATCTTAATGTGGATTAAGAGAGATCGACAAAGTCTATGAAACTACAGAAAAAATTCTCTTGTGTCCATCTTATGAATTACATTCTTGCTCTTTACTTTATGCATTTACGTTTCCAGTGATTATATTGATTACTTGTCATTTTAGGTTTGTAAGACTTGATTAGACTTAGATTGTTGGTGTACTTAGTGTGACTTAGCATATTTATGCCTTAATTGCATATTTATGCCTTAATTTACAAAAAAGGAATGTTATTTTATGCTTGCTCAAAAAGTTTCTTTACCTCGTATTCAACCCCCTTTAATCGTTTATTCTTGATCCTATAGTCGTGCTCCTCCCTACTGTCATGGCCGCTACCTTCACTTGCTCTTCCCCGCCATCCTTGTCGCCAACAGCCGAAACCCCTAGCATATCCATGGCGAAGTGGTGCTTGGGTGGCTTTGGTTTATGAATAGAGCTGGCTCTCGGTTGGAAGGAAATAGGAGTGAGATGAGGCCTCCCAGACTAACCTGCATATGCATCGAGGCATGGTCTTATGACTCTCTCTCTCTTGGCTTGTGAAATGACTGGAGTGTTCTCACCTTACCTCCACTCTTCTTTCGTGTGGCAGATGTCTAAAGGACATTTTGGTCCAAAGGGGTTTGCACTATTTATTGGCTTTTCTACTGCAACAGGCAAATAAGAATTTTCCCGCCGGATGATGAAAAGCCAAACTGTGAGATGGTGCCGATTGGCCAGGGATGGTCTAGGAACCTCAATGAGCGCTTACTTTTATTCGGCATTCTAAAGCCGATGGGTCTGACGGCAAAATTTTTCTTTATTTCTTTTATTCTCCCTTAGATTGTTCCATTTCTAGCTTTTCTTTGCTACTGGTATTACAGCAAAATTGTGGCATTTGACCACAATATCAAGTAAGCCAGATGTATTTTCCTATTATATTGTTTTTGAACTGTTGAACATACAAATATCTAATTGATTTTTTCAATTAAATGATGGTAATTTCATGAATGATGTGCTAATAAAAATTGATGAAAATTAACAATGATGTTGTGTTTCTTCGCTTTATGAACTTGAAGAGAACATAAATACTAAAAGGTAATTCATTAACTTAAATTTAATCATTATACTATTTTTTGCTTGAAAATTTTAAGTAATTTTGTTCTCTTTTAACATGCCATTGAGGTCAGTAATGTATTTTACCATTGCCGACAAATATTATTATCGGGCGTCTTTATTTTGGTAAGCATTTTGATCACTACTTCTTTATCATCATACGCTGCCATCGGTTATGTTAAAATATTGATACTACAAATTGACGGACATGGTACTATTTAGTATAATATTATTTAAAAAGTATATATGTTATTATATATATAGTAAAATAGTGAACCCAATTATTTTTGTCCTAATGTACCTAATGGAGCACACGAGCCGTTCGCCAGAAGTTTTAACAATTGCGAGTAAAAGAGAAGTTCTTACCATCCAACGAGGGATTCCAAACACCACTGCGGGAAACACCGATCGCTCGTTTCAACCATAGGCGGTTGCTGTGAATAAGGCTTCCCTGTTCCCTTGTGCATGTTCCTGTCTGTGTCTCTTGACACATGGTGTCACCATCCTCTTTTTGTGAATCCTCCTGCGATGGCCAATACAAACCGATATAATTCACATGTATGAAAATAGAAATAGGAACACACAACAGAACCAGTGAAGCCATTTTCGGTTGATGTCACACCGATCGCTCGTTTCAACCACGGGCGGTTGATCTGACATCAAAGGACAGCAGGTGATCCGGACGCACGGTCCAAATGTTGTCCTGGTGCCTTTAAAGTCCATCCGGGCATGGCGTTGCACGGACGACCCGACCTGTATCACAAACAACTGTGCCGTATTTACATGGGCTGCACTGGTGCAGCGCAACGGGCAGACCGGTCAGCACGCTGCCTGCCTGCTCGCCGCCTCTTGTTCCGCCCCAAGATTCAATCGAACCAACCGCCGGTACAACGCGCAATGAATCACCGTGCCGTTGATCGTTGCAAAGCGAGGACCCATGCATCCCTAGCTCGCATACATTTTGGCTATTATAAGGGGGTGCATGCCGTCGTTTACCACGAACACATATCCAGAAAAAAGCTAACGAAACGCTGTTTGATAGAGGGTCCATGCAGCATGCTACTAAAAACCTGTGACTGTGAGAGCTTGTAAATGGAGAGGAAGGTGATGGATGACCAGTTGACCGGTGAGGTCAGTCACCCTGGCGGCGGCGAATTCCGTTTTCCGCAGGCTGCACGCTTGCCGCGGGGACCGCCCGCCAATTGGATGCTTCTCGGAGGCCGCCGTAGCAGAGCACGTAGCCGAGAGGAAGAACCCCCGGCGGTGGAGTCAAAAGGCGGCGACCCAAACCTTTGACCGGATTCTTTTAGACTTAATGTTTGTATTATTTACGGTAACTAGTTTTTAAATGACATATTTTTTAAATAATGCTAATAAAAAAATTATACTAAAAAATATAATGAGTTCAGCTATACCGACTAAAATCATATATAACTATTTCTCTCTACGTACTGTCTCGCTAATAGCTAAAATACAAATATTTAAAGGAATGTCTATACAACATTCGACTGTTTTTTAGGGCAAAAACAGTCAGATTGATCTGGGGCGTTAGATCTCCATCCAACGGATCCACCCATACAAGCCCCCCTCCAAATAAAATGATCTAGAGACTTAGATCTCCATCTAACGACTCAAAATCTGACTATTTTTATTCTAAAAAATAGTCAAATATTGTATAGACACTCCTAATATTTAAACCATAAATCAGCAAAAAAAACCCAACCTTTGTTTCCTTCCGCTGAACCCAACCACTGCATCTCCTCAACGCCATCCCTTGACCAGAGAGATGCGTGACCTGCCGCAGAAGATCTCACTACCGTCATCCCGTAGCCCCCTCGCCTCACTGCTCCCCCCTTCAAATACCACCCCTTCGCAGGCGCTCCCCTCCTACCACTCCTCTCCAGTCTCCAGCTCTCCTCTGTGTCTCGCCTTTCTCCCTCTCGCCGCCGCAAGATTCAAGAAGCGCGCAAGCCGCAAGAAGCAAGCCGCGCGCCATGTATTCGTCGGGGCCGACTAGCTCGCTCCCCAGAGCGGGCGCCGCGTCGCAGCTGGGCATCAGCAACGGCGTCATGCTCGCCGCCGTCATCTTCCTCTTCATTGTCGTCGTCTTCGTCTTCCTCCTCTACCTCTACGCCAAGCGCTACCTCGGCGCCAACCCGCTCCTGGCGCCGTCCACGCCCTCCTCGCGGTTCCTCTTCGTCGCCGCCTCCCCGTTCCCGCGCCGCGGGCTCCCGGCCTCCGTTCTTCAGTCTCTTCCTGTCACAGTCTACGGCGGCGGTGGCTCTCCCGACGCCAAGGGCGAGGCGCTCGAGTGCGCGGTGTGCCTCTCGGAGGTGGCCGACGGCGAGAAGGTGCGGATGCTGCCCAACTGCGGCCACGGGTTCCACGTGGAGTGCATCGACATGTGGTTCCACTCGCACGACACCTGCCCGCTCTGTCGCGCGCCCGTCGGCGCCGACGCCAGCGAACTCACCGCGGAGAGGCTGCCGCGCGTGCCGCGCGAGGAGCCCGCCATGGAGTTCCCCATGTTCCCGACCAACGTCCTCTTCTGTGGCACCCACGACGACGTCGCCAACACCGGCCTCGCGATGCCTCTGCCGCCGGCACCTCACATGGCTGCCGCCGCCTCGACGAGCTCCTCGGGCTCCGGGCGCAGGAAGGAGAATCTGGTGATCGACATCCCGATGCGGCCAGTGGCGGTAGACGCGGTGGTGACGTCGTCGTCTCCGGCGACGCCGCTGCCGGGAGGTGCCAACGACATGAGGTCGCCTGTGTCTGCCCGGCTGCGGTCGCTGCGGCGACTTCTGAGCAGGGGCAAGCAGGCCATCGTGGGGACATCATTCAGCCCGCGTGGCAGCGACATCGAGCAGGGGTTCGCCGGAGCTGATCCTGCACGGCCGCCGAGGACACCAAAGACGCCTCCGGCGGCGAACTGATTCAGCTTCCAGAGCTCCGAGATGCATTGGCACGCCTCGCCGATCACCGGAGCGTATACATGTGTTCATTCTCTTTCCTTTTTCTTTTCTGCTCCTTCGGAAAAGAATTTTGGCAAAAAAAAAATTCTGATGTAAACAAAAGAAGAGGACATTGGTGTTCATTGGTTCTTGGTGTTGGGGGATAAATGATGACTTTGTTCATGAGATTGTTCTTGGCTTATTTTTTTCCCCTTAATGGTATATGTGTTTCAGTTAAACTCTGTTTCTTCACCACATTGTCTTTGAAATCTACAAATAAAAGTCACTGCTATCACTGACTCACTGTCCTCAGGATTATGAAATTAGAAATGAATTTGTTTAGCAGCTGGAACCCAAAAAAGTGATTCTTGAACACATCAGCAAGAGAGAGGAGCAAGAAGCGCCAAATGCATTTGTGCCTAACAAAGGCCTGATCTCAGGGGCGGACCCCATTGAGTCCATGGATTTTCAGTTAAACACATAAATTTTTTAATCAAAAATATATTATATATTAGGTATATTACAAATGTATACCATATATGCTTTTGTATTCTCATTCTTATACTGCGGTGTACAGATCAAATTCCCAAGCGGACGAGCCTCCCGTGTCCCGAGAGGCCGTGACCCGCATTCCCTCTTGGGCCTGGCCTGTGCTCATAGCCCACAGTCACTGCATCACACGCCAACGGTCTAGTCCACTAGTCTAGTAGATGTTCACCAGGAGTCCAGAACACTAGCTGCACCACAGCACCAGACGACACACCCCACTAGCCACTGAGCCCACCCTATCGAGCGGTGGCTAGGGTTGAGGGCTTCAGGCGCCCGTCGAGCAAGCGGCAGGCTTCACGCGGCAGTCGTGGCTTCACAACTCCGATGGCCAGGCTGGCAGGTGGCAGCTTGGCCAGGCCCAGGCGTAGCACGGAGTCGGAGCAGTGGCCAGCGATAGCGGCAGCGCAGCAAGCCAACGAAAGGCGAGGTTGGGCCGGCGGCGCCGCGGGCCACAGGGGTGCATGGGCCAGCTGGCCAGAGGCCAGGCCGGCGGCCAATAAGGGCAAGGTAGCCTGCAGTCTTCAGGTTGGTAATTTCATATTTCAGTCTTCAGATTTGCTTTCAAAGAGTTCAGGTTGGTGACTTGGTTTGCTTGATTCATTAATTGCTTCATTGTTTGCATATGCCATATAGTTCTTTTCTCAATTACTTGTCAAATTTATCTCACATATAGTCATATTCGGTTCACCAAGAATTGAGGAATTTAGGAATATATTTCTTTATACTTTGATTCTTCCCCCAAATATGTACGTGGGGGCTAGGGAGAGGAGGTGCATTCAACTAATAGAAATCTTAATGTGCCTAGGCTAGGGGCCAAACCAGGGGAACAGAAAGTTGTTAATGAATCTAAATTTATTCAGTTGTAAAGATTATAGAGAATGTGCATAAACTTATGAATCACACAATATACTAAGTTTAATTGAGTCGTAGACACCTTGTCCAACCGCCTTGTTGTCGTAGATGCTTTTTCTGGCCACCTCATGATCATAGACCCTTGCATGTGCAAGTCTGCAGCTCGCTGCCAACTTCGTCGACGCCAAGTCCGAAGGGTAGGGATGGACCGCGCACACACGAGTCATTATCCCGTCGCCGACTTCGTTGACTCCAAGTTCGAAGGGTATGCAGGAAGGAGCGCGTCTTTGCTGCCAACTTCGAGACTTCGTCCAACTACCTTGTAGTCATAGACGCTTCGTTCGACCACCTCACGGTCGTAGATGCTTGTGCGCAAGTCTTCGGTTCGTCGCCAACTTCGTCGACGCCATGTCCGAAGGCTGGGGGACGGGCTGCGTGCATCAGCTTCATCTCGCCGCCGACTTCGTCAGCCTCGAGTCTGAAAGGTGCGGGACGGAACACGCACGTCAACTTCATATCGCTACCGCCTTCATTGACTCTAAGTCCGAAGGGTGGGGGACGGACCATGCGTGCCAGAGATTCGGCTGGTGGGTGTCGACGCAGCTGGTGGTGGGGCGAAGGCTTTGGAGCGTGTGCTCCTGCAGAATCCCCGCTAGAGAGGCTTGACATTCGGCGGTGTTGTTCGGAGGCCGACTCCCTGGTGTCGAGAGGACGGCGCGAACGTCGCTGTTGATGGTCGTACCGGCACGAGCATCGCGGTTGATGGTCGTATTGGCGCGGGCGTTGTGGTCGTTGCCATGGGGTACCATCGGCCACAACGTGCTAGACTCGATGGTCGCTGCCACCACACATCTCTTTCGCTTGGTTGTCGCTGCTTTCTAGCACCTTCTCTCGCGCAGCTTCTTGCGCGTCCCAACGAACGACGTCAACTATTGTGGCTATTGATCAAATAGCATATGAGGAGACTAGCTAAAGAGAGCCAACGACAGGAGAGAGTACTCGGTATTTATATACATGAATAGGGTAAGATGGGGATTGATAATATAAAAGATGATGGTATATCGGTACTGTCGTAGGGGTGGCCCCCACCTAAACCCAGCAGGCCTAGTAGGAGATTATAAGGCCCAGAATAGGCCATATGTAATGACATAACTGCCCCCAGAGGGGATAACTAGATGTAAGGGTATGACTGTAAAAGCACTCCTCATGTGTATATATGTATATGAATACAGGCCATGGGGAGGAGGCAGAACACTCCCACCTCTTCACTACCATCTCTCTCCCTGTTTGGTCTGTAACCACAACAGTTGGCGCCGTCCGTGGGGAGGACAAGGACAAGCCCGAAGACCGAAGAAGAAGGATGGCACCGAAAAAAGCTTCATCAGCGGCGGCGAAGGGAAAGAAGACGGCTGGGTCGGAGCGGCGCATGAATACCAGGGCTTCGGCATCGGCCGCCGAAGGAGCTGGCGGCGGCGCAGGCGCAGTGATCGCGGAAGTCGACGCTCGCGCTACAGCGACCGACCCCGCCAGCGCCGCTACAACGACACCCAACCCCGTCGCCGGCACTACAGCGACCGACCCCGCCAGCGCAGCTACAACGACACCCAACCCCGTCGCTGGCACTGCAACGACCGCCACCCTCGCCGGCAGCGCGGATCAGGCGGCCGGGGGTAGCCGCAATGAAGCATCCGGCAGATCTGGAGATCGTGAAGCGATGGTTCCTGCACCGACCCGTCCGCTGGGTGTTCCGGCGGCCCCAACAGCGCCTGCGGTGGAAAGCGCCATACTAGCAACCCTCAACGCGTTCCAGCGGGAGCTAGGGGACCTTCGCGGAGCCGTCCGCGATATGCAAGAGGCTCGGAGCCAGCAGGCCGTGCCAGTAATCGCGCCCGAGCCCACGCCGGAGAGGGCGGACAGTCGCGAAGCCCCCACGTCTAGCCGTGTGCCGCTGCGGCGCGTAGATCCGAAGTCCCCGTTTTCGGTGGGGCTGCAGCAGGCGGCATGGCCCGAAGGCTTCAAGTTTCCTAGCGTCATCGATCCGTACAAAGGCGACACGGACCCCCGCGAGTTCGTGCGTGTGTACGAAACCGCGATCGAGGCCGCGGGCGGAGACGACACCACGAAGGCGAAAGGACTCCCCCTCGCGCTGCAAGGAGTGGCGCTCTCTTGGTTCTTTACCATAGAGCCGGGCTCCATCTACGCGTGGGAGCAGCTCTGCGACCGCCTTCACAACAACTTCCAAGGAAACTATGTCGAGCGAGTCGACGCGGACCGACTCTTCGCTGTGAAGCAAAGACCCTCGGAGAAGCTCCGGGACTACTTCAAGCGCTTCGCCAAGATTCGATGCCAAGTAAAAGACGTTAATGAAACCACCGTCGTTAATGCAGCCGTACAGGGCCTTCGTCCAGGCCCGATGGCCGAGTACAACGCGCGGAGGCCAATCAAGACAGTCGCCAAGCTCTTCGACAAAATGGACGAGTATGCGCGGGCGGAGGAGGATGCGCGAAGACGCAGCATTACCGCCCTCGACCTCGCCCATGGGGAGCGCCCCCCGCGTGAAGTGGGGGCGGGTGGTCCCTCCTCGAAGCAGGGCCGCGGTCGAGAGCCTCGGGGAGGCCCTCCCCGAGGCAGCGACACTGGGGTACAGGAAGGCTCTTCAAGGAGCAGGCATAAACCTCGGCGCCGCCAGCGCAGGTCACAGGCGGCCCATCATGTCCTCGACACCGAGAGCGCCCGCCAAGGACCCGACCTCGCTTCATGGAGGGGGGACCGGGGATCGGAAGGCGGACTCGATTGCGGCGGCCAACCCCACGCAGAACAAGAGCTCCTACACTATGGCAAGTGGTGCGAGGTACACGGCTACGGTGATCATTACACAAGGGCATGCACCGCAGTTATGGAGCTGCGGAGGGTGACGGCCGGGTCTCGAGCTCTGCCTCCTCGGCCCCCCGCCGGAGCCCACGTGGAGCACCCAAGGGGTAGCCCCATACGAGCCGCCGCAACATAGGGCGCACAACATCGCACCGTTAGCGTCATCACCGGAGGCTCCTCCTCAAGGACCCCCGGGGAGCAGCCGCAATTGTGGATGCCGCCCCGCAACATCACCTTCGACGTGAACGACGCCAGGGGTGTGGAGTACCCTCACCAAGACCCTCTAGTCATCCAGGCCCACATAGCACGCTGTGACGTCAGGCGCGTCCTTGTCGACGGGGGAAGCTCCGCGAATATCTTATTCGCCGAAGCCCTCGATCATATGGGGATCCCCCGAAGCCGGCTAGAGCAGCCAGGAGCTCCACTTCAAGGCCTCGGGGGTCAACCGCTGCAGGCCTTGGGGCACGTGTCCCTTCCGGTCACGTTCCGTCAGGAGGGCAACAAGGGTAACATCCGGACCGAGCATGTCATCTTCGACGTCGCAGATATCCCACATCCCTACAACGCCATACTAGGTCGACCAGCTATCAACTCTTTCGAGGCGATCCCACACTATGCGTTTTTGTGTGTGAAGCTCCCGGGCCCAGAGGGTGTTATCACCGTCTTCGGCGATCAGGACCTGGCCAGACGTGCCGAGGTCGGCAGCCGCGTCCCGCATCGCCCGGTGCACGCCCTCTCCGGCACGCTCGGCGATGGGCCCTCCGCCCCTGGGTGGACGCCCAAGCCTCGGCTCGAGGGCGGAGTTAAGAAGGTGCCGCTCCAGGCGGAGGGGCAGTTTGTGTCCATCGGCGAGGGGCTCCCACCGGGGGTCGAACGGGATCTGCTCTGAGTGCTTCAGAACAACGTGGACATTTTCGCATGGTCCCCGGAGGACATCAAGGGCGTAGACCGAGCAGTAATCGAGCATCGCTTGGCGGTCCGCCCCGACGCCAAGCCGGTCAAGCAAAGGCTTCGGCGTATGTCGATGGATCGGCAGCAGGCGGCCAAGACAGAGGTGGCGAAGCTTCTTCGCGCCGGGGTCATCCGCGAGGTCCACCATCCAGAGTGGCTCGCTAACCCGGTACTAGTCAAAAAGGCCAGCGGGGCCTGGCGTATGTGCATTGACTTCACGGCACTCAACAAGGCGTGCCCAAAGGAAAATTACCCCTTGCCGCGCATCGATCAGCTGGTCGACGCCACCGCGGGGTGCGAACTCATGAGTTTCCTGGACGCCTATTCCGGCTACCACCAGGTGTACATGGCCGAAGACGACGAGGAGAAGACCAGTTTCATCACACCGATTGGGACGTTCTGCTTCGTCAGAATGCCCTTTGGCTTGAAGAATGCAGGCGCTACCTTTACCCGTCTCGTTGCTATTGCCCTGGCCGCCCAGCTCGGGAGGAACGTCGAAGCTTACGTCGATGACGTGGTGGTCAAAACCCGGCAGCTTGCTCTGCATGGCCGGGACCTTGTAGGATCAAGGATACCGACTAGAGGGGGGGTGAATAGGAGGTTTTTAAACTTTTCTTGATCACTTGAGTAATTCTTCACAATTTGATTGACAATGATGTAAAGCAAATAATCCTATGCAATTCTAGATAATAATTTTCCCAACTTAGCTCTAAACAATTAAATGATCACAAAGAAGCAAATAAACAAGAGCTAAAGCGACAAGAGACACAACCGATATTTTACCGTGGTGATCGGAAACTTGCCGGTTTCCCCTAGTCCACGTTGAGGTAAGCCCGGACGAATCGGACCGGCTCCCCAAGTTGAGCCAAGCACCTCGATCACTAATGTAGCTCTTCCCCGCTCCGGGTAGGCGAGCTCCAACCTTCACAATTTTCGGGTCTCCTCACAATCTTCTTGAGAAGATCACCGAATCAACCTCCACCGGATCGTCCAAGTGCCGGCAAGCACTAAGAGTAATAGATCCCGGTGTTCGCTTGAAAGCAAACCTAGTGCCAAAAGAGTTTGCAATTGAAATCTAGCACTAAATGCTCAACCACCTCACTTTGATGTGCAAAGGAAGAATTGAGGTGAAATGAATGCTCTAGGGCTTAAGAATTGTGCAATAAGTCTCTTCTAAATGCCCTGGTGCAGTGGTGGGGGTATTTATAGCCTCCACCAACCAAACTAGCCGTTTGGCACAATTTTCCGCAAAAATCAGCATGAGCGGTACTACCGCCCTTCTTGGGGCCGGTACTACCGCTCCCAAATCTTGCGTCAGAACGGCTCTGTCAGACGTGAGCAGTGACCGTTGGATTTGGCGGCGCGGTACTACCGCCGTTGAAATTTGCGGTACTACCGCTCTCCGGTAGTTCCGCACAGTCGGCGCGGTACTACCGCTCTGGCCAAAATCCGAAAGGTCCTCCGAAAGTCGCTCTCTGGAAATTACATACCGCTCTGGCTCCGGATCTACCGGACTCCGGAAGTACCGCTCTGGGTGCGGTACTACCGCTCCATGCGGTAGTACCGGCGTTGAAAAACCCGGTACTTCCGGTCTGGTTAAAAATCCGAAGTCGCTCGGGAATGCTTTCTGGAAAAAGCGTACCGCTCGAACTTCCGGTTCTTCCGGGATCCGGAAGTACCGCCTGAGATGCGGTACTACCGCTTGCAGCGGTAGTACCGACGTTGAAACGACCGGTACTTCCGTTCCACAGAGATCCGACCGAGTTCGAGGGGTGCTCTCTGGAAAAAGCGTTCCGCTCCAAAAACGGAGCTACCGCTCTGCGGTACTACCGCATTTGAGCACGGTACTACCGCTTTCCGGTAGTACCGACGTTGAAATACGCGGTACTACCGCTCTTCCAGTCAGAGCACAAACTCAGTTTCTAAATTGATTTTTCATGAATGCAAGATTCAAAAGATCATCCAAATGGCACTAGATTTATGCTCTCAAGATATTAGCCAAAATCCCTCTTGATGGTACGATCATCTAACCTATAATCCGGTCTTCCACCATTCACCTAAGACCGGTAAAATTCAAAAGGGGTCCTACTCTAAGTATACCTTTGTCTTGAGCCAATTTAATCTTCACACGCATCCTTGGGCTTGCATCTTGTCACTCATGTATGGACTAACCCTTCACATACTTCATAAAACACGTTAGTCCCATGTTCGCATAATGTCATTAATTACCAAAATCATTTTTAGGGGCCTAGATGCTTTCAATCTCCCCCTTTTTGGTAATTGATGACAACCCGAAATTTGAAAGATGAAAGATTGAATATATCAATTTGTTTGACAACAAATTGTATATTCTATGTGGACTTTAAATGAATTAATAGTTCTCATGCAATAAGATTTGCTTAGATAAAATGAACTATTTTCATTTTAGAGTCCAAGAAGGAATGTGACTCCCCCTAAACATGTGCATGGATAAAGATTACAACAATTCATACAGACGCACAAGACAAAGTTATGATATCAAATGAGAGTAGATAGACAACTCAGCAATGAAAAACAACATATACAAATAACAACAGAGGCACTCATGATCATAAAGATTCATTTGCATTTAGGAATTAAAAAGATCAGTCAATACATCCAAACATAGCATAAGTTCATTATTACATTAAAGACAATCCAACTGTCTCCAAGAGACCAAAAGTAAGTCTAGCCCCCAATCCTATCCCTTTCTCCCCCTTTGGCATCAAGTACCAAAAAGAGATCAACCCTGAGAAGGCGAAGGAGGATTATTGAGAGCAGTACGACGGCGGCGAGCATAGCGACGAGGAGATGGAGGATGCTCGAGATCTGCAACTCGGTCGTCTAACGAGGTCAACCTGCTGTCAATGGAGTCTAGACGCTCATCCATCCTATCCATCCTAGAGTTGATAGAAGAGAAACCCTCAAGCATAGAGGAGTAGATCTGCTGGAGAGTGGGCTGGCCAGGCTCCTGTGACTGAGCAGCTGCTCCTGCTCCTCCTCCTGCTGCTGCTGAGGATGAACCTGCTCCTGCTGCGGGATCCGCAGAGCGACGGCCACGAAGACCAGTGGGAATAGGAGGCTCTGGTCGTGGCTTGTATCGCTTATGCACTCCACCTCGTCCTCCACGAAAGTGAAACTTGGTTTCGATTAGAGCCATGATGTAGGGCGCATAGTAAATGCGTTTGTGCCGATCGTTCTTGGAGGCCACTATCTCCCTCATGATCACATCCACAACATCAAACTTTTCCCCTTTCATAATGGAGTCTATGATGTTCCAAACAGGACCTCTGATGGCATCATAATTACCACTCTTTGGAAGTATAGTGTGGTTGATGATGCGATTGACGAGAGCAGGAATTGGATGGAGGCCAGTGGTTTTACCAAGTACAAACTGCTCAGCCGGGTTGTAGAAAGGATACATGGCATGGATGTCAAAAGCAGGCTTGTTATGGATCTTCTCATAAGCACTCAGCTCTGCTCTTATGGCCAATTCAAATTCGTGCTTGGTGGCATCCAATCTTGTGCATACTGTCATCCATCTCATGTGCTGAAGATCAGGAGAAACATGCACTGTGGCGTAGAACTGACGAATCATCTCCTCATTATAATCTCGTTTCAAAGCCACAACGACATGAAGTCCTGCCTCCCGGAAGAGTCTGTATGTCCCATCATACTTGTCAATGCCGTCGATGTGATCCCAGTCAACATATTTGTGAACTGCAAACTGGCGATCAGGACCATACATCTCATCAAACACCTTCTCCTGAAACTTGGTGTGAAATTTTGGATTGATGGAGTTGGAGGGCAGCAAGTACTGGTTGGTGTGTCGAAGGCGAGCGTACTCATCGGGCGAGATTTTCTTGAGATCAATCTCAAGATCTTCTCTGTCGGCAAGATCCTCCTCAGAAGGTTCCATGGGGGAACTCTCGCGCAAGGACTGTTCAGACTCGGTCTCAGACTCTGACTCGGACTCTGGACGAGGAGCTTTGCCCTTGTCTTGGGCAGCCTTCTGCACGGTCTCAGATGAAGGAAGAGCGGGAGTTTCAGAAGAATCCCCTAAACGATAGGACTTCTTGCTTGCGGCTCTTGTTCTAGGCATCTAGAAACAAGGAGAATAGATTATGAGATTGGAGGAAATATAGCCAAGTTAGATTGAAAAGAAATGAATTTGATTTGCTAAACTGTCAGGCAGAAACGGTAGTACCGCCATTCTGGGCCGGTAGTACCGCTCAGCGGTAGTACCGCTTCAGTCGGGCGGTAGTTCCGCTTTCTGCCAGATTCTAGGGTTTTGGAAATGTGATTGGATCTTTGGTGTTTTCTTGGATTGAATCCATGGAATAGGCTTGTATAAACCCTTAAACACCAAATGTACTCTATTTCCCTAGAAATAATTAGCAAAACCAATTTGCATTTCAATTTAACCTAAAGAAAAACCTAGGTTTCAAAAATGAAGATCAAAAAGAGGCTTTGATCCGAAGTACCTTGAGGATCGAAGGAGTTGAATTCTTTGGAGTTGATTTGATGCAAAGAAACGAGGAAAATGCCGCTAGATTTGTGGATCTAGAGGCGGTTTTTGGAGAGTTTTTGTGGGAGAGGGAGAGAGAGGTGTACGGGTTTGAGCGGAAGAGGAGAGGAAGTACCGGAGATAGGAAAAGGAGTGGGGCCAACAGAGGAAAAACCTCGGGTTTGGGCGGTTGCTCCCCCTTAACTGCAGGTCCGGTAGTACCGCAGATACGGCCGGTAGTACCGCTAAACGGTAGTACCGCTTCCTCGGCCGGAAGTACCGCTTACCGGAAGTACCGCAGGAGATAACGGTAGTTCCGCAGATTCTGGGACTTCACAGAATTTGAACTTTTAGACTTTAGATGCAAATGATCCCTAGTTTTTGCAACCACCTAAAGTCAATAAGGATCATTATGCATTAATTAGAGCAAAGTATTATATTTTAAATAATTTTACTTCTCTCTAAAAAAAAATCAAATCCCTTTTTACAATAGTACAAGTATAAACAACTTTTCATGCTTCCTCAAATGAGCATGCATTTAAATTTACCATACATTTATGCAACATTTGAGTAATCCAAGACATTTAACTCACTCCTAAGCTTACAAAAACGGTTTTCATCCAATGGTTTGGTGAAGATATCCGCTAATTGGTCTTCGGTCCAGATGTGGCTAATGCAAATATCTCCCTTACTAACATGGTCCCTCAAGAAATGGTGGCGTATATCTATATGCTTGGTTCTTGAATGTTGGACCGGGTTGTTGGATATTTTCACGGCACTTTCATTGTCACACAATAGAGGCACTTTATCAAAGTTTATTCCATAATCCAATAATGTTTGCCTCATCCACAATAATTGAGCACAACAACTCCCAGCGGAAATATATTCGGCTTCGGCGGTGGAGAGTGCTATGGAGTTTTGTTTCTTTGAGGACCAAGATACTAGAGATCTACCTAGAAATTGACAATTTCCCGAAGTGCTTTTTCTATCCACTTTGCAACCCGCATAATCGGAATCTGAATATCCAATTAAATCGAATTTAGCACCTTTGGGATACCAAAGCCCTATACTTTGGGAGTGTTTCAAATATCTCAAGATTCTCTTTACGGCTTTTAAATGACACTCTTTTGGTGAAGCTTGAAAACGAGCACACATGCATACACTAAACATGATATCGGGCCTAGATGCGGTAAGATAAAGCAAGCTACCAATCATGGATCTATAAAGCTTTAAATCTACCGACTTACCTTCTTCGTCGAGGTCTAGATGCCCGTTGGTTGCCATTGGTGTCTTGATGGGTTTTGCATCTTCCATGCCAAACTTCTTGAAAAGATCTTTAGTATACTTTGTTTGGCTTACAAATGTCCCATCTTTGTGTTGTTTAATTTGGAGTCCAAGAAAATAGCTTAATTCTCCTATCATGGACATCTCAAACTCCCTAGACATCATAT
Source organism: Dendrocalamus latiflorus (assembly GCA_017311315.1). NCBI lineage: Eukaryota > Viridiplantae > Streptophyta > Magnoliopsida > Poales > Poaceae > Dendrocalamus > Dendrocalamus latiflorus. The sequence continues at coordinate 4,693,571 of CM029659.1, forward strand.
CACCAAATTCTTTGCAAAAATCTTGGTTAGTAGACCCAAATATAATGTCATCAACATAAATTTGACACACAAAGAAATCATCACCAATGATTTTTGTGAATAAAGTTGTATCTACTTTACCAATTTTAAAACCCTTCGAAACAAGAAAATTTCTAAGACGTTCATACCAAGCTCTAGGAGCTTGTTTTAAACCATACAATGCCTTTGAAAGTTTATAAACATGATTTGGGTATTTAGAATCTTCGAACCCCGGAGGTTGTTCAACAAATACAAGTTCGGAGATTGTTCCATTTAAGAAGGCACTTTTAACATCCATTTGAAATAATTTAATATCAAAGCTAGATGCAAAAGCAAGCAAGATTCTAATTGACTCAAGTCTAGCAACGGGTGCAAATGTCTCATCATAATCTAACCCTTCGACTTGAGTATAGCCTTGAGCTACTAACCTTGCTTTGTTTCTTACCACAATCCCGTTTTCATCTTGTTTGTTCCGGAAGACCCATTTGGTGCCAATCACATTATGTTCTTCGGGTCTTTCCACCAAGGTCCATACTTCATTTTGCGCAAAGTTATTCAATTCTTCGTGCATGGCATTTACCCAATCCGGATCATCTAGAGCTTCATCTACAAGCTTAGGCTCAAGAGAAGAAACAAAAGAGTAATGTTCACAAAATGAAGCTACTCTAGAGCGAGTTTGAACACCCTTACTCACGTCACCCAATATTTGATCTATTGGATGATCCTTGGCTATTGCATTGTGAATCTTGATGTTATTTTGTTGTTGATCCTTTTGTTCATCTTCAACAACTTGAATATCACTTGAAGTAGATGATGTGGGTGGCACTACTTGTCTTGATGAGCTTGGAGAAGATGGATCTTCTTTTGGCTTGATGTCTCCAATTTGCATATTTTCCATAGCTTTGCGCAAGCCTTCATCACCTACATCATCCAAGTTTTCTTGCTCTTCTTGAGAGCCGTTAGTTTCATCAAATTGTACATCACATGATTCTACAACTAATCCCAAATTTTTGTTATAAACTCTATACGCTTTGCTATTTGAAGAATAACCTAATAGGAAACCTTCATCACAACGACTTTGAAATTTAGAGAGCCGAACACCTTTTCTTAGAATATAGCATTTGCAACCAAATACTCTAAAGTAAGAGATGTTCGGTTTTCTTCCAACAAAAAGCTCATAGGAGGTCTTTTTCAAGAGTCGATGTAGATAAAGGCGATTTATGGCATGACAAGCTGTGTTAATAGCTTCCGCCCAAAACTTGTCGGAAGTATTATATTCATCAAGCATTGTTCTAGCCATTTCAATTAATGTGCGATTTTTCCTTTCTACTACTCCATTTTGCTCCGGAGTGTAGGTTGTGGAAAGCTCATGCTTTATTCCAAGTTCATCACAAAAGTCTTCAATTTTTGTATTTTTGAACTCGGAACCATTGTCACTCCTAATTTTCTTTATTTTGAAATCAAATTCATTTTGGGCCCTTTTTGAAAAACTTTTAAAAATCCCGGAGGTTTCGCTTTTGTCATTTAGGAAGAAGACCCATGTATATCTAGAATAATCATCCACAATGACTAAACAATAGCTATTTCCCCCGATGCTCTTATAGGTAGTTGGCCCAAACAAATCCATATGTAAGAGCTCCAATGGCCTAGAGGTTGACATGATACTTTTGGAAGGATGAGAACTAGCGACTTGCTTTCCGGCTTGACAAGCACTACAAAGTCGATTTTTCTCAAACTTCACATCTTTCAAGCCAACAACTAAGTCATGTTTGAAAAGCTTTTTAAGTTGTACCATACCCACATGACCTAACCTTCTATGCCATAACCAACCCAAACAAGTTTTTGCAATTAAACATGTTTTCAAGCATGCATCATTTGAGGTAAAATCTACTAAATAAAGATTTCCAAAACGAAAACCTTTGAAAACAAGTTCATTATTATTTTCTTTTGAGATGATCACATTTTCTTTAGAGAATGAGCAAGTTAACCCTAAATCACAAAGTTGAGCAACGGATAGCAAGTTAAAATTTAATGTCTCAACTAAGGATACATTAGAAATGGAAAGATCATTGGATATAGCAATTTTACCCAAACCAAGTACCTTACCTTTGCTATTGTCTCCAAAGGTGATCCTTTCATTGCTTCCGCTCTCAAAGTTTGTGAACATTTTCCGGTCTCCGGTCATGTGTTGAGTACATCCACTATCCAACACCCAATGCTTTCCACCGGTTTTGTAATTTACCTACAAAAGAAAATCAAGCCTTTTTAGGTACCCAAATTTGTTTGGGTCCTTGGAGGTTAGTAACCAAGGTTTTGGGCACCCAAATGGATTTCTTCTTAGCACCCAAAATCGAGGTGCCAATAAAATGAGCAATTACATTTCCATTCTTAGATCTTTTAAGCATATAGCACGAATCATATAAGCCAATGGAATGCATATTATTTTTAGAACAATCATTTGCTACATGTCCTATATTCCGGCATTTAGTACAATACTTACCATTCTCATTTACAAACCTTGGAGGTTTGTATGCCGACTTCTTACCTTTCTTGGGAATGTACCCAAGTCCTTCCTTGTTAAAAGAACATCTTTGTCCGCTTAGCAATTTATCAAGGGTATCTTTTCCCTTGTAAGCTCTCTCTAAGCTTTTGTTCAATTTTAGAACTTGTTCTTTTAAATTCTTGTTTTCACTTACTAGTATATCATCATGGACATGAGATAAAGTATTATATGAATCAACATTGGATGAGCATGGCATGGAAAGTAAATCATCACAAGAGGTTGACATGCTAGATGTTACTTTTTCTACACTAGGCATCTCATTCAAAATATTGCAAGATGTACCAATACTAGTACTTGATTTTTCTTGATTTCCTTGGAGAAGCAAGTCATGAGCTTCCGTTAGCTCCTCATAGGATTTTTGAAGGGATATGTGTTCCCTCTTCAAAACCTTGAATTTTGACTTTTCTTTTCCAAGAAATTCATTTAGTTCAACTAACATGTCCATCAAATCATCATATGAGGGCTCATCGTCATCTAGAGTTTTTACCTTCTCCCCTTTTGCCATAAGGCATGTGGGAGTGGAGAATAGCGATGGAGCTTCCTTGATAGCGATGCCGACAAGTCCTTTCATCTTGGGAGACTCATCTTCGCTTGAGTCGGAGTCCGAATACTCCGCATCGGAATCCCACTCACCAATGTGGGCTTCGTTTTTGCCGTCCTTGTGAAGCTTCTTGAAAAGCTTCTTCTTGCCTTGATAGCCTTTCTTCTTGGATGACTTCTCCTTGTCATCCTTCTTTGTGGGACATTGAGAGGCAATATGCCCCTTCTCGTCACACTCATAGCAACGGATGTTGCTATACTTCTTATTGGAGGAGAATTGCCACTTCTTGCCTTTGTCATAGCTTCCTCCTCGATTTGAGCGTCTTCTCATGAACTTGTTCATCCTTCTCACAAGAAGGGCAAGTTCTTCTTCGGAGTCTTCTTCTTCATCTTCGGACTCATCACTTGCCACCGCCTTTGCCTTGAAGGCGGTGATCTTCTTTCCTTTGGAGGTGGATTGCTCCAAAAGTTCTTCCTTGTCCTTCTTATACAACTCATTGGTAATTAAATTACCCAATAGTTGTGTTGGCGTCATCCTTGCCAACTCCGGTGAGTTGAGGAAGAGTGTCACCAACATCTCGTACTTCTCCGGTAGAGCCCTAAGCATCTTTCTCACAATATCAAGATCCGAGAGGTTAGTTCCAAGGCCTTTGAGCTCATTCACAATGTTGTTGAGCCGTGTGTACATCTCGTTGATGTCCTCATGGGGCAACATTATGAATGTCTCATATTTAATCCTAAGCCGATGTAATTTTGCCTCCTTAACCGTGGATGTCCCTTCGTGTATTTCCGAAAGGGTATTCCAAATAGCGTGAGCCGTCTCAAGATTGCTCACCCTATTGAATTCATCCGCGTTTAAGGCTCCAAAAAGAGCATTCATGGCTTGGGCATCTAAATGAGTGTTACGCCCATCTTGCTCCGTTGGGTTATTTGGATCAAGAGGCATGACGTAACCATCATTTACAATTTTCCAAATGTTAGGACTCATGGCCTTTAAATAAATTGACATTCCAATTTTCCAATAAGCATAATTTGTGCCATCAAATAGAGGTGCCTTTCCTACCGCAATCCCCTCACTAGCCATCCTTTTCTCTCTAGACAGTTAAGTCTATAAATGAGAGACCAAGCTCTGATACCACTTGTAGGATCAAGGATACCGACTAGAGGGGGGGTGAATAGGAGGTTTTTAAACTTTTCTTGATCACTTGAGTAATTCTTCACAATTTGATTGACAATGATGTAAAGCAAATAATCCTATGCAATTCTAGATAATAATTTTCCCAACTTAGCTCTAAACAATTAAATGATCACAAAGAAGCAAATAAACAAGAGCTAAAGCGACAAGAGACACAACCGATATTTTACCGTGGTGATCGGAAACTTGCCGGTTTCCCCTAGTCCACGTTGAGGTAAGCCCGGACGAATCGGACCGGCTCCCCAAGTTGAGCCAAGCACCTCGATCACTAATGTAGCTCTTCCCCGCTCCGGGTAGGCGAGCTCCAACCTTCACAATTTTCGGGTCTCCTCACAATCTTCTTGAGAAGATCACCGAATCAACCTCCACCGGATCGTCCAAGTGCCGGCAAGCACTAAGAGTAATAGATCCCGGTGTTCGCTTGAAAGCAAACCTAGTGCCAAAAGAGTTTGCAATTGAAATCTAGCACTAAATGCTCAACCACCTCACTTTGATGTGCAAAGGAAGAATTGAGGTGAAATGAATGCTCTAGGGCTTAAGAATTGTGCAATAAGTCTCTTCTAAATGCCCTGGTGCAGTGGTGGGGGTATTTATAGCCTCCACCAACCAAACTAGCCGTTTGGCACAATTTTCCGCAAAAATCAGCATGAGCGGTACTACCGCCCTTCTTGGGGCCGGTACTACCGCTCCCAAATCTTGCGTCAGAACGGCTCTGTCAGACGTGAGCAGTGACCGTTGGATTTGGCGGCGCGGTACTACCGCCGTTGAAATTTGCGGTACTACCGCTCTCCGGTAGTTCCGCACAGTCGGCGCGGTACTACCGCTCTGGCCAAAATCCGAAAGGTCCTCCGAAAGTCGCTCTCTGGAAATTACATACCGCTCTGGCTCCGGATCTACCGGACTCCGGAAGTACCGCTCTGGGTGCGGTACTACCGCTCCATGCGGTAGTACCGGCGTTGAAAAACCCGGTACTTCCGGTCTGGTTAAAAATCCGAAGTCGCTCGGGAATGCTTTCTGGAAAAAGCGTACCGCTCGAACTTCCGGTTCTTCCGGGATCCGGAAGTACCGCCTGAGATGCGGTACTACCGCTTGCAGCGGTAGTACCGACGTTGAAACGACCGGTACTTCCGTTCCACAGAGATCCGACCGAGTTCGAGGGGTGCTCTCTGGAAAAAGCGTTCCGCTCCAAAAACGGAGCTACCGCTCTGCGGTACTACCGCATTTGAGCACGGTACTACCGCTTTCCGGTAGTACCGACGTTGAAATACGCGGTACTACCGCTCTTCCAGTCAGAGCACAAACTCAGTTTCTAAATTGATTTTTCATGAATGCAAGATTCAAAAGATCATCCAAATGGCACTAGATTTATGCTCTCAAGATATTAGCCAAAATCCCTCTTGATGGTACGATCATCTAACCTATAATCCGGTCTTCCACCATTCACCTAAGACCGGTAAAATTCAAAAGGGGTCCTACTCTAAGTATACCTTTGTCTTGAGCCAATTTAATCTTCACACGCATCCTTGGGCTTGCATCTTGTCACTCATGTATGGACTAACCCTTCACATACTTCATAAAACACGTTAGTCCCATGTTCGCATAATGTCATTAATTACCAAAATCATTTTTAGGGGCCTAGATGCTTTCAGACCTCCAGGAGACCTTCGACAACCTCTGGAAGGCGGGCATCAAGCTCAACCCCGACAAATGTGTCTTCGGGGTGCAGGCGGGCAAACTCCTAGGTTTCCTCGTGTCCGGACGGGGCATCCAGGCGAACCCCGACAAAGTAGACGCCATCTTGGGTATGGAGCCGCCCAAGACGACGCGGGAGGTCCAGAGGCTGGCGGGCCGCATGGCAGCACTAAGCCGCTTCTTATTCAGGGCGGCGGAGCGAGGCCTGCCATTTTTCAAGACACTCCGTGGGTGCGATGGATTCCGTTGGGACGGAGATTGCGCGAAGGCCTTCAACGAGCTCAAGGAGCACCTGGCAAGCCTCCCCACTCTGGTCGCCCCAGCACCAGAGGCTCCCCTCCTGATCTATTTGGCCGCGTCAGCCACCGCGGTCAGCGCCGTCCTCGTCTTAGAGGAAGGCGCCATGCAGCGGCCCGTATACTTTGTCTCTGAAGCCCTCCAAGGCACCAAGACAAGATACACGGAGCTTGAGAAGCTCGCCTACGCGCTGGTCATGGCCTCCAGGAAACTTCGGTATTACTTTCTGGCCCACCCGATCACAGTGCCTTCCTCATTCCCCCTAGCAGAGATGTTACACAACAAGGAGTCCACAGGGCGCATCGGCAAATGGGCTGCCGAGCTCGCCCCCTTCTCCTTGACGTATGCTTCACGAACGGCAATCAAATCCCAAGTCCTGGCGGATTTTCTCGCCGAATGGACCCCGCCGACCCAACCAGTCCAGACGCACGACGACCCCGTCTGGACGCTTACCATTGACGGAGCGTACGGCGTCGCGGGCGCGGGCGTAGGTGCGGTGATCGTCACGCCCGAAGGACAGCGTTTGCTATACTCGGCGCGCCTTGCCTTCCCCGCTACCAACAACACGGCTGAATACGAGGCGCTGCTCTTTGGCCTGGCGAAGCTCAAGGCAGTCGGTGCGAGACGGGTGCTAGTCCGCACCGACTCGCGCTTGGTAGCTGGTCATGTGGACAAGTCATATCAAGCCAAGGACCCTGAGTTGGCCAAGTACCTCGCGGCTGTGAGGGCGAGGGAAAGGCACTTTTTGGGCGTCATCATCAAGGCCATCCCCCCGCGCGGAGAACGAGCAGGCCGACGCCCTCGCTAAGGCGGCCAGCCAGCAACTGCCCCCCTGATGGGGCGTTTTACGAGATATTAGTGCAGGCGGCCATCGCGCAGGACAACCGGGACGCGGCACTCGTCCACCACATTGACCGGCCAGGTCATTGGCGAGAGCCCATCTTCAATTTCTTGCAAGGCATCGCCGAGCCGGAGGACTCCGCCGAGCTTCGGCGCTTGCAGCACCGCGCAAGGTCCTTCCAGGTGTTCGAAGGGATACTCTACAAGAGAGGGGTTTGCGCACCGTTCCTGCGCTGCCTCTCGACTGAGGGTGGAAAGGAGCTCCTTGCGGAGATCCACGCGGGCGCGTGTGGATCCCACCTGGCACCGAGGTCATTAGTCGGCAAGGCGTTCAGGCAAGGCTTCTACTGGCCAACGGCCATCACCGACGCCCAGGACCTTGTCCGTCGGTGCCAAGGGTGCCAGTGGATGGCGCGCATCATCCGCAGGCCCCCGACGAGCCTCAACCCTATTCCACCGGTGTGGCCACTGGCACGCTGGGGCGTCGACATAGTAGGACCACTTGCCCGAGCTCCAGGGGACCTCCGGTTCGTGGTGGTCGCGCTGGAGTATTTCTCCAGATGGCCGGAAGCGGTCGCCCTTGCTAAAGTAACTTCTGCGGCCATACAACGCTTCATATGGCAAAACATCATATGTCGCTCCGGCTGCCCCGGGAGCTCACGGTTGACAATGGCCTGCAGTTCGACGCCACCCTATTCAAAGACTATTGTGACAGCATGGGCATCACCCTCCGATTCGCCTCGGTAGGGCACCCTCAGTCCAACGGGGCGGTCGAACGGGCGAATGGCGCCATCTCCGCTGCCATCAAAAAGCGCCTGGTCGGGTTGCCGAAGGGCAAGTGGCCAAGCGAGCTTCACAGCGTTCTTTGGTCGCTTCGCACAACGATAACGCGCCCGACAGGATTCACGCCGTTCAAGCTCCTTTTCGGCGACGAAGCAGTGACGCCAGAGGAAATCAAGGCCGGCTCGCGGAGGGTCCTCGTCCAAGCACCCGAAGAGGAGCGCCGTGTGTCCTTGGACGTCCTCGACGGGCTACGGGCAGATGCAGCCCACCATGTCGAGAAGTATGCGCGGCAGACAATGCGTACTCGGGACCGCTCTATATGCCCGCGGGGATTCAAGCCTGGGGATCTCGTTCTCAGAGTGGCGCTTCAGGCGGAGACCGCTGGCAAGCTGGAGTCCAAGTAGAGATGGCAATGGGTACCCGATACCCGAATACCCGACGGGTTTTACCCGATAAAGAGACGGGTATGGAAAATTTTATGTACCCATGGGTACATTATTGGGCGAAATCCTCTACCCGCCGGGTAGGCGGGTGCGGGTGTGGGTATATACTACCCATACCCGCCTACCCGCGGGTAATGAATACCCGCATTAGACAACTAGACATCCCACTTAAATGTTAATTTTATTATCTACTTGTTGTTGATTGTTTATTTGTTTGTCATATGTTGATATGGTCATGTCAAGTATGTTTATGTGATGTACTAATTTTGATCATTAGACGCTTTTGTGCTTGGCATGTATGATTAATGAATGTCTAAATTGATGATATTCTTATGTGTTGAACCGGGTATGCTTGCGGGTACGGGTTACCCGTCGGGTAGTAATACCCGCGCGGGTACGGGTATGGGTAAATTTTCCTACCCGCGTGCGGATACGGGTAACCCGACGGGTAAATTTACACCTAACGGGTACGGGTATGGAATGACAATACCCGATGGGTATTTACCCGTTGCCATCTCTAAGTCCAAGTGGGAAGGCCCGTACATTGTGATGGAGGCATTGCCGAAGGGGGCGTACCGCCTCGCCACGCTCGAAGGACAAACTCTCCGGCACACATGGAATGCGAACAGGTTGCGGCGATACTACGCCTAGAAGTAGGACAACAAGCGTAGAGCCACCAGCCCTTTGTTATGCGATGCTCGCCCGCGCTAACAGGAACTCAATAAAGATTGTTGTTCCCAGAGCATTCTCTGTCCGCACTGAGCAGAACAAAGTCCACAGACTTTAAATAAGACGTAGCGTCGAGGTCTGCCTCCGCACGCGTGAGTCTCCGGACTATAAAGGAAGTCGTAGCGTCGAGGTCCGCCTCCGCACGCACTAGTCCACGGACTCTAAATAAGACGTAGCGTCGAGGTCTGCCTCCGCACGCACGAGTCTCCGGACTATAAAGGAAGTCGTAGCGTCGAGGTCCGCCTCCGCACGCACTAGTCCACGGACTCTAAATAAGACGTAGCGTCGAGGTCTGCCTCCGCACGCGCGAGTCTCCGGACTATAAAGGAAGTCGTAGCGTCGAGGTCCGCCTCCGCACGCACTAGTCCACGGACTCTAAATAAGACGTAGCGTCGAGGTCTGCCTCCGCACGCGCGAGTCTCCGGACTATAAAGGAAGTCGTAGCGTCGAGGTCCGCCTCCGCACGCACCAGTCTACGGACTCTAAATAAGACGTAGCGTCGAGGTCCGCCTCCGCACACGCCAGTCTACGGACTCTAAATAAGACGTAGCGTCGAGGTCCGCCTCCGCACGCACCAGTCTACGGACTTTAAATAAGACGCAACGGGGGGACGCCCTCGCGCGCACCAGTCTACGGACTCTAAATAAGACGTAGCGTCGAGGTCCGCCTCCACACGCACCAGTCTACGGACTCTAAATAAGACGTAGCGTCGAGGTCCGCCTCCGCACGCGCGAGTCTCCGGACTATAAAATAAGACGTAGCGTCGAGGTCCGCCTTCGCACGCACCAGTCTACGGACTCTAAATAAGACGTAGCGTCGAGGTCCGCCTCCGCACGCGCGAGTCTCTGGACTATAAAATAAGACGTAGCGTCGAGGTGCGCCTCCGCACGCACAAGTCTACGGACTCTAAATAAGACGTAGCATCGAGGTCCGCCTCCGCACGCGCGAGTCTCCGGACTATAAAGCAAGTCGTAGTGTCGAGGTTCGCCTCGGCGCGCGCCAGTCCACGGACCCTGAATAAGACGCGGACGTTCTCCCTGTGCACTCTACGGAGTCTAAACAAGACGCGAACTCCGCGCATGCCAGGGACCTCGTCCCTGTGCATACTCTACGGAATATAAACAAGATGTGGAGGTCTTCCCTTCGCGTTCGGCGGCAGGTAACACCAAGAAAGGTACTACTTGGTTTCATTATAAAAGCAAAGGGGTTACATGGTTACAAGCATACGAACCAGTACATCATCCCCCCGCCCTACCCGACCAACCGCTCAGCCTTGGCGCGGTGCAGACGAACCCGTGCCGTCGTCGCCGTGACGCTGAAGGACTCCTTCGAGCCAGTGGAGGAGGTCCCCCTCCCCATGCAGCGTCTGCTACACAGCGACCCTCGCTGCATCTTCCCCGAAGCGGCCCCAGATCCATTGATGGAAGTTCTCCAAGCTAGGCCCGATGGAGCGAATGGCGTCTGACATAACCTCGGGTCGGCCGGGAGGATCTAGTTGAGGATTCGCCAGCTCATGGGTATGTCTGCACCCACGAGTGTGAAGCAGGGCGAGGGCGAAGCACGCACCAAGATAGCCGCAGTGCTCGCCAAACGTTCTGGCGCCACGAAGAGCAACCCCTGCCCCCTCCTCGATCAACCCGAGCGTCTCCGACAGGGCCTCCGGCCCGTGCGTAGTGTCCGGCACTCTGACGCACAGATCTCGGAGGGCCTGGTTCAGAGACTCCATGGCCCGCCACGTAGACGTGGACGCATTTTCCAAGACGAGACTATTCCCTGCAGCAGACTCCGCTAGCTGGGCGTTCTCCCCTTCTAGGACGGCGATCTGCTGTAGGAAGGCGGTGCGCTCCTCAGCCGCGGCACACTTGGCTTCCGTGGCCTCGAGTTGTGCGGCCGCCATGGCGCCCTCCAGCGCGCGAAGTTCTTCATCTTTCGCTGCGAGAGCATTGTTTGCTTCACGAAGGCTGGCTTCCAGAGCCCTCCGCTCCCGAACACGGGCCTCGTCAAAGGACCGACTAAGGGCAAGCGTCTGGCAAAAACAACAAGTCAGCAGGCGCCCAGCAGTACCTTGCAAGCTGAAGCGCACATAGTTACCCTCATCTCGGAGGCCTGCAGCGCGAGCGCTAGGAGATCCCCCTCGCATGACGACAACATCTCTCGGTCAAGGCCATTGTCGGCACGCTCTGCGGCTGCGGTGAGCACGCGAAGTATCTCCAGGCGAGGGAGGAAGTCCGAGCGAGCGAGCCCTGGCCCCAACGCGCCAGGATTTACCGAGGCCGCGGCCACGTCAACAGCAACGGACACCTGCGGGGCACCCTGCACAAGGCTTTGGACTTCGCGCATACCTCCGTTGCTCGATCCTTCGCCATGTCTGGGAGACCTCGTCTCGCCTGATGTTGGCAGAATGAGCGAGCAGATCGGAGAGAGTCTCGTGAAGTCACGAGAAGAAAGGGACTCACGCCTACCTCCTGCGCCTCTCGCCGCGGTAGGAAGTGGCGCCGTTTCGACGGCCACGTGGGAGGCGGGCGCCTCGGTGGTCGGCGAGGAGGTCTTCTCGGCCGCGCCAGACGCCGCAATCCCGCGACAAGGCCCCGCAACGGCGTATCGACCCCTCGCTGGCGGTGGGGACTGCGTCCGAGGGCGTTTCGCCGGCGGTGGCACAAGCGATTCTTCTGGGGCAACACCAGCTACGGTTCCCGTCGCTCCCACGGTTTCCTCTGTAGGGGGCGCGCCCTCGCCGGCCGCTGCGGTTGATAGCGCACCATCAACCGTGGTTTTCTCGCCGGGAACGGTGCTCCCCCCGGGTTGGCGAGTTCCAGCTCAACGATGGCCGTGAGCATGGGCTCGTTGGCGTCGGCAGAAGGTGCCGGGGGATCCGAGGCGGCGCACTCCTCCGAAGCAGTGTGGCCGGGCCCACCGCCGGTTGCACGCCCCATCTCAGCTGTGATAGTCGCCGAGGGGCCTGCGGGGTCGCATACGGCAGACGGGGAACGAGCCCGGCGTCGCGAGGATAACACCCCCGCCGAGCTATCACCGTCCTGAGTGCCCGGAGTCCCGGCGGGAAGCTCCCCCGGCACCGAACGCTCGGGCACAGTAATGCCCAGAGCCTCGCAGGTGCGGTTTACCCGCCCTTGCTTAGCCGCCCTGACTGCGGCCTCGCGAGCCTGGTGTTCCTTAAGCGTGTACGGGCCGAGGAGCGCCGCAACTGCGCTCCGCATCTTCTAGCCGAGCCACTGCGCAGGAGATCACGTCAGTCAGGCGGAGACCAAACAGATACAATGGCACACGTAAAACGTGCTGGGCGACTTACAAGGAGCGGAGGGCGGAAGCAGGCGAGATACGGATGGGCTGAACCCGTCCTCGCGGGGGCCGTTCTGTCCAACATACTTTCTCCGGGAGGAGAGTGGCGCCGCCCCATACATTGTGAACTCCTTGGCTAGGTCGCGCAGGCTCATTCGACGAGCGACACCGACAAGACTCTGTAGCTTTCGCGTGTCGTCGGTCTCCGCCTTCAGACTCGGCGTACTGTTAAACGAGATCGGCCCACCTCGGCATTGCATTCCGCTCTTGTCGGTCACGGTGTAGTAGAACCACTGCCGAGTCCAGCCGGACTCCCATTGCCTCGGCGAGGTTGGTGCGGGGAACAACGTCGCGCACGACGCCCGGAGCACGAAGTCCACACCGCCGAAGTTGGACACCGCCCCGTCAACTTTTCGGGGTCGACAGCTTGCGTCGTGCAATGTGGCGAATAAGCTCGCGTTGGGACGCCCCCCTCTGTCCGCATCGCCCATATGAAGACAGCTAGGCGGAGTATTGCGTGGGGCGTCAGTTGGGCTAGCTCCAACTTGTAGGCCCGCAGGACTTCGCCCACGAACAACGTGGAGGGCATTCGAGGGTCGGCGTCGAAGAACGCGACAAAAACAATCGCCTCCATGGCCCGGGGCTTCGGCTCCGTCTCGTCCCGACGGGGTAGGCGAGCCCCATCGCGATCCACGATCTTCCTCTCATCCACGAGTCGCTGCAGCGTCCCTTCGGTCACACGGCTCTTCCCCAACACACGGGAACAGCAGCCTCCCGAGTGCTCCATGGCGTCCCACCACTTGTTGGCGCGCGAGCTCCCCCGTGGCACCAGCTCGTACTCCCTGGAAGGATGGGACACCTCGCCCTGGCTAGGCAAGGAACCGCTGCGGGGATGGTAGGTGGCGTCGTCAGGGCTAGCCATCACTCTTCGCGACCAGGGAGGAAGAAGCCGGGAAAGGAGCAACTGGCGTTACAATTAGCACAGGCGGAAGCAAGGCGGCAGATAAAAAACAAACAGAAAGCAAGCAAGGGTGCCTCCACCTCAACACTGGCACCTTATAAAGGCCGCTCGCCTCTCATGTGGTTCGAAGAGCAGACAGATCAAACTCGCAGCGATTCGGCTGCCCACGATTTGGAAAGAAGAACCGCCGGGGCTTAGAGGGCCGTGCCCGGTAGGTGACCAAGCAGCGCACAACGCCCCCACGCCTTCAACACGCGTCCAACTTCCCTGGGGAAGAGGCGAACGACCGCGGTCACGCAACCGCTCACATCCCACGACGCACCAGTCGTGAGTCGCCGCGTGTCCCACCCGCAGAATGGCAGACGGCACGACGTGACAGCCTGACTTCTGCCAGGCCAGGCGTCGGCGTGATTCCAGCCGCCATTAAAAGCGCACTACCAGACTGCAAGGTCACAACAGCTCCAAAGCGCAACAATATCGGCGCCAAGCTCCAATTTTAGCGCGGGGACGGAGCGCGCGCGCGTCTACTTCGACTAGGCGCCAGCCTCCGTGCGAAGTGTAGGGGACGAAGCGCGCGCGTGTCTGCTTCAACAAGGCACCTTCCATCCCAGACCTCGGGCTCCCCAACCACAAGCTTGGAGAAATTCACAGGCCGCAGGGGACGGAGGGGGCCAAAGGACTCGGCGACATGGCTTCGGCCCTGTGAAGCCCTTCACCATGAGAGGCTCCTGTCGTAGGGGTGGCCCCCACCTAAACCCAGCAGGCCTAGTAGGAGATTATAAGGCCCAGAATAGGCCATGTGTAATGACATAACTGTCCCCAGAGGGGATAACTAGATGTAAGGGTATGACTGTAAAAGCACTCCTCATGTGTATATATATATATGAATATATGCCATGGGGAGGAGGCAGAACACTCCCACCTCTTCACTACCATCTCTCTCTCTGTTTGGTCTGTAACCACAACAGGTACATTTCTCTATACCTTTATGTCTATTTCTATTACATATTATGCCAGTTACAAGACCCGGTCATGAGGGGTTGGGCCACCTCTATAAAAATTTTCTACTTTGCATTGCAGAAAAGAAATAATGCTTTGTTTCCTGAATGAATTCATTATACGGTGGAAATTGGCATTTTTGGTCAACAGAAATTTTAGTATCAAATGTTTAACTTTGACCATTTCATTTACTATGGACTTTTATATTTTTCTATTGGACAATATTTTTATAACTTTGAGCTTTCGTACTAAATTTCCTAGATCCGTCAGTACATGGCATACGTTGATTGTGTTGGAGGAGAATCAGCTGATACGTCCGACGCTGAGACTGCTCAGCTACCGAGCGTGCTCGTGTGTACGGCAGCGCCAAACGAATCCCCCATCTTTGCACGGCGAAAACGCATGGAGCCTAGCTAGCTAGACAAGAGCCTCGTGAACGGAAGGTGACATGTCGTGCTTGCTCTCCATGGACAACGACGCTTGTCCGCCTGCTTGCCGGTCTTCACCTTGACCAATCGTCGTAACCCAATCAAACCGGTTGGGCTCGGCTTATGGGTCAGGGTTGTCGTAGCAGCTTTTGGGCTGGGCTCATCTGGTCAGGCTGGCATGGGAAACGATCTCGGGTCTCTGAACAAAAGAAGTCAATACTCGCATCTCCGATGCCCAGCCATCAGCGGTCATCATAGACAACAGATGTCAAGTCAGAGAGACGGTTGGCTCTAAGAGGGCTATGGCTACTTCAACTAATTTGTGTGGTGCTGGGAGCGTCCGTATTAATTTTTGTTGATAGTTTTCTATTATGACCTATGGTTTTAATTAAAAATAAATAGCAATGATTGAAAAAAGTGACTTTAAGAATAATGGTGTAACGGTGACAAAAGTGTGTGAGAGAGAGTGCGTGCGTGTGATACGGTGAGAGAAGTGAGGTGTATGATACATCTATGACCCTTGCTTTATCTCCAAGACGAGACAGTAACGAAAGACGTGAAGAAGCCATTTCTAGAAATCGGATATTCGTATTGCCTTTTGTCTTTTTTAAATAGAAGTAAGAGAGAATCCAATATAAAAAGGGCCTTAGTCTTATAGCTATTTTCTTTTGGAGCGCATCAGAGAGCGAACCTACCTATAAAAAATAAAAGATTTTGTCACCCATCCTAAACGTACTGGAAGTAGGACATAACTCAACAGAAACAAAAAAGATGGGAAAAATAATGAAAACTTGACTCTACATCAATTCAAGCTACTGTGCATTAAAGTAGGTCGTATTCTGGAGCTAGTATACGTTGGAGTGGTCTACATCCATCGGACACGACTATATACACTCTAAACTAAGGGTCTATTCACATTGATTTTTGCTGATAACTTTTAATTATGACTGATAAATAATAGTACCTAATAGAAGTAACTGATGAATAAAAATACATTATGTAAGAAAGACGATACAACGAAAGTCATTACAACATTTGGACCACCATACAACTTACGTAATTATAATATAATAAAATATAAAGTATGTTACAATATATGAAAGTGAAAAATACTAGCTGATAAAAATGGTTTATAAAAACTGGTGCATTTGTATGAATTTATATTTCTAAAAGCAGAAGTCAGAAACAGAAACTAATATAAACAGTTTCTTGATCTGATTTGATCATTGTGGTAGAGACCAAGGACTTCACAGTAGTAGAGATCGGTTACTAAACAAGTTGCCACGTCACGAGTTGGTCATTTTTTTTACCAGCGATTTTTACATTTTCTTAGCAATTTATATCTCTAAAAGCAGAAGTCAAAAACAGAAACTAATATAAGCAGTTTCTTGATCTGATTTGAACATTGTGGTAGAGACCAAGGACTTCACAGTAGTAGAGATCGGTTACTAAAGTTGTCACGTCACCAGTTGGTCATTTTTTTACCAGCGATTTTTACATTTTCTTAGTGATCATTATTTATTAGATTATTAAGCTGAAAAAAAACTAAGAAAAAGGGAACTGAAAAGAACGACAGAAAACGCGTGCGCGCCAACGTCCCGCCCGACCTGATCGGACACGGCGCGCCCGCACGAATCTCAGAGCAAATCAGGCGCCGTCCATGCTCCCCTCGCCCTCATTTCTCCCCTCGCACCAGGGAAGGCGGCCGCCGATCCCCACCTCCCTCCCCGCCCCGCCGCCCGACCCAACCCAACCCCGCCCAAATCCCCCGCGGCCGATCGAGTTGGATTCCCGCACCGGATCGGATCCCCAGCAGAGCGGCGCGTTCGGGGATTTGAGAGCTAGGGTTCGGCGGCTTCGCTTCCCCCTCCTCCACCCGTGGCCGCCTAGGGTTTTTGCCATGGCCGACAAGGGCTGCTTGAAGCGCCTCCAGAAGGAGTACCGCGCGCTCTGCAAGGTGAGCCCCGGTGCGATTCGATTGGGCTTGTACTGATTGATGCGGTTGCCGTTGGATCGGTTTGGGTTCTGATGTTTTGTTTTTGGTTGGGTTGCAGGAGCCCCCGCCGCAGATCGTGGCCCGCCCGCTGCCCAACGATATACTGGAGTGGCGTAAGTAGCCTCCGCTGACCTCACCAGTAGATTTACCATCTCTTAAGCAATTACAGTTCATGTTTGGAGTGAATTAGTGATTGCGCTTGTTGGTGTGTGAATCGTTGATGTATGTTATGTGATACGCATGTGGTTGCGCTGCATAAGCTATGAAGTTTTGAGCACTGTGGGTGTGCTTGATTTAGTTATTCCCGTGCTTATGTTTGCTCTGTGTAGCATATAAATATAAGGTTTAAACTGTGCGACTTAATCTGTGTAATGTGTTGGGTATGACCATCTATTGTTTTTGTCGAGGTTATCAATCGCCCTGCTGATTTTTGTTTCGAAACTGTGTTCGAGCTTTGGCTTCTTTGTTGGATAGGCTCAACCTTTTTGTTTAGCTCATGGAAGGAAAGCTCAGGCACAGTTCGTAGAGATACTTAGCCTCCTGTTTGCTGCCTTGTTATAAAAGCTCTAGAACTTTTGAAGATTACAAATTCCTCATGACTCCTGTTCTTTGTTATGAACTAGCCCCAGATAGCACTCACACTAGCTAGAGTAGAGTCAGATGTTCTTGTGGTTGGGAGGGTCGATAATTACCATATAGAATGTTCATTCGTAGAAGTCTACAAATAGAAAGTCATGTATGCTCATGCAGGAACATTTGGTGCGACTGACTGGTTGCTTTTGTGGTGAAGCCATGAAGAGCATGGGCGTGGTTATGGGAAATTGTGACACTTGTGGTCCAAGATATATTTGATGCATTTGTTGGATATTTATTCAACAATCATTGCAGTAACTCATGCAGTTGTGCCACTGTCTCGCATCATCATATCAGACATTACTTTATGGCCTGTTCTGGTCATGGAATAGGCTCAATGACCTCCCATTTGTTTATGCTCTTAATTTTATGTGTTTTGGTCACCAACATGGTTTGCATTGGTCTATAATGGTTTGTACTTCAAGTGCAATGATAATAGCCAGTTCCATACATGTTGATATTGCAAACATAGTTTTATGGTTTCATAGTAATAGTTCCTGCTAATTGTTGTGTCAACCAGTGCTAGTACAGTTTTTGGTGGATTGCACTTATGGTAAATATAGATATAAGGTTTTGTACATACTGAGGCCGCCTTCTAATTCCATGGATCAACCTGCCTAATAGGCTAATACATATTGCACGTTCTTGGTAAGTTTTATTGAAATGGAACTTTTTTTTTTGGTACAGCACGATTGATTAATTCTCCAAAACAGCAACTTGCTCCATGCCACAACTGATGTCGAACTGTAGTTTTTAATTAGAAATTTAGACCTATGCATTAGCTAAACTTGTGCAAAGTATGTTAGATTCTTTCAATATCTTTTCATGGAAAGTTTTAATCTTCTATATAGACTTATCAAATTCTGTTATTTTAATAAGTGAAGCACTTATTACTGGCAATAAAATACCCCTGGTTTTGTATTGTGGCCACATGAATGCCATGATGCCAAAGTACATGTACATTTTTTACTTTCAAGATTTTCTGGAAGTTTAATCCTTGTTGATCTTCGGATTGTATGTTCTATGCATCATTGACATGCTTATTTTAATGCTATGCACCTATGCCTATCTTTTCACTTTCTTTCAAGCTTGTACCAGGTACGTATTTATGTGTATTTTTTCTCTTGTCTGCCAGATTTTGTACTTGAAGGAAGTGCAGGCACACCCTTTGAAGGTAAAGATGATACAGATTCTAAACCATTATCTTTTACATTCTATTCTAGTTCAGTCAGTATTTTACTCCATTACTTAAACTTTAATTAACAATATTTTGACATTTGATTTTTTCCCCTGAAGGTGGATATTACTATGGGAAACTCAAATTTCCACCAGATTATCCTTTTAAACCTCCAAGTATCAGGTAATGAAACATTCCTTGTCAGTAATATTAACATTTAAGCAATGGTTGCGTTTTGATGATATGCTGTTTCTTATGGGTTTCTACTTCTAACTTGTTTTATTGTTTCAGCATGACAACCCCCAGTGGCAGGTTTGCCCCTCACAAAAGAATATGCCTATCAATGAGTGATTGTAAGTTTCATACCGTAATCAGATCTTTGTATTCGATTAGGTTTGAAATAATTCTCATCATTACTATGTTTTGCAGTTCATCCAGAATCTTGGAATCCAATGTGGTCTGTAGCAAGGTATGCGCACATTGATAACTAGCTCAATATACGAGTGTAATATGCTCTCTCTCATTTATCTCCCTTGGATTTTTTCGCTGAGTGTTCTTTCAATCTTCTGGGGGCATCTAAACTGATCCACGTCTTTTCAGCTCTTAAGTCCGAATATGGACTTTTACGCATAAGATGTTTTAATTTTCATTTTCAGCTACTTTACAGTTTAGAGTGTAAGTTACGGGTATTCAAATCAATGTCCCGCTGCAAATATTATTATTCTAATTTCTATACGAGCATTCATGAATCATGCTTTTGTGGTTCCTTGGAAGACAACAGAGCTGTTTACTTAACAATGAGATGGAGGGACTTGCAACAACATCTAAGTGTAGTTTCACTGTTCCAGTGATACAAGTTGTCTTCATTGTCAAGTTGTGACTGTATTTTGCCATATGAAGCTTTTGGGCCTTTCCTTCACTGGTCTGACATGTGTCTTTATGCTGCAGTATTCTCACAGGCCTCCTATCATTTATGGTGAGTTGTTACTTTTGCATCAGCTATGAGTTAGGGAAAAGAATGTTTGGTTCCAGTCTTAATTTCTGACCGACATATGATTAGTTGATGAACTTAATTCAAGCCTAAATTTGTATTCTCCATACTTACCAAGTACTTTTTTTACACTACTACAGCAAGCAATACTTTTGAGTGTTTAGATAACCAATTTTTTGGTATTTCACTTGCAAGAGTGCAGTTCTGTGATTCAACTTACCTCCTCAATTTTGCAGTTCTACTGATAATCTCATTTATTTTCATGTCAATCACCTAAATCTAGTGCTTAAATGACAAAAGAGCTTTGCTTGTTATAGCTTACTGCTATGACCCCTTACGATTATCCAGTTGTCTCAACCTGTAATATAATTATTTCCAACTCCCTGCCTTCTGAAGTATAAATTGTAAACAAAACACAAATCCACTATTTCTTGTTATTCTCATGGTTCCGGTGTGAACAATTCTTGTACTTGCAGATGGATGATGCTCTGACAACTGGAAGCATCAGGAGTACAGATGGAGAAAAGAAGCGTTTAGCAAAGGCTTCCCTTGCCTACAATTGTGAGAGGTAAATGCATTTATCTACAAGATAATTTTAATCTGACCGTACTGTTTAATTTTAATCTGACCATGCTGTTTACGTAGGACTGAGAATGAGCAGAAGCTTTTGCATACATTGTTCAATAAATATTCTTACATAAAGGAACAAAAATTAGCTTCAGTCAGCATGCTCTTCTTCCCATGTGCGATGAACTCATGGCAACTGTGTTAAATCACTACATAGTATCGTTAAACCATGACTGCATTTATTTAATTCACTGTTAGATGGGTGGCATTCATTTCCTTGTGCTGATATGGTATTTATACCCGTGTCATGTTCCATGCGATCCTTATAAACATCATTCTTGTTCCACAGCAAAAATTGCCCGCACTTTAGGAAACTGTTTCCAGAGTATGTTGAGAAGTACAACCAACAGCAACAAATGGAGCAAACTGTCGCAGAACCAGAGCCCCAGGAAAACCCTGCCCCAATTCCATCTCCTGCAGTCCAACAAGCTGCAGTTGTGCCCAACAACAGAGAAAAACCAGTGGTGGAGGCCCACGGTGAAAAGAAGCAGCACAAGCGAGTGCCCTTCTGGTTGATGCTAGTTATATTTTCTGTTTTTGGTGTAGTGATGGCCTTGCCCCTAATGCAACTTTGACAATAAAAAGACTATGAAAGTGATACCGAGGCCTTAATTTTGTATAGTTTTCCAATGGTTTGTGTGACTCATTCGTGTCTGGAATGCCACCTTGGAGACATGGTCATCAACTTGTGACGGTAAATCCGTATCCCTCACTACTTGACGACTAACTTTACAAACTGCTTTATTTGAGCTGTAGATTTTCTAAACCATACATTTTTAACCCCTTTCCTCGCCACTAATTCGAGCCGCCCCCACACCCGCGCCTCATGTTTGGCACACAGATGCTCTTGCGTTTTTGTGTGGTAAAAATGTTAGCTTGAGTTTTGTTGCTTTAGGACACCAATCCTAATACATTCTAATTCCAGACTTGAGTGCTGTGCATGTGAGTTATGACATGAGATTCTTTCAAGATGTTACCTCGGCTGGGTAATATGTGTTCTCCGAGTGATTGGGTGGGTTTTTTCTTCTGCGCCTTATCATTTTTGGTCCTAATGTAAACGTTTATATAAACGAACCAAATGCTAATAAGTCACTTAAAAAGTTGTTCCGATAAGCATTTGGAAATAGCGGCGAATAAACACTCTCATTTGTTTATTTGAGAGAAGTTATAAGTCAAAAGAACTCAGCCACCCTATTCTTTTTGACTTTTTGTGACTTTTGGCTTTGGATTCTCCAAAAGCTGAAACAAACAGTGTGGCTTCTCTAAATGGTTTCTCGAAACTGCTTCTCCAAACGGATTCCCGAGTCTAAAGCTGTATACGTTATCTACGTCGATATTCCATCGTTCATTGTTGTCTCGAAAATCGCAGACAAAGGGTGGGTTCTTTTTGGCTTAAAGCCAACTTACGCTCATATTGTCTACAATAACTAGTTTTTAAACGATGCTTTTCTTAAGACGGGTCAATAGGAAGATTGTAGTAAAAAGTATACTGAGTTCAGCTGTACCGGCTAAAATGGCATGCGATTATTTTTCTATACGTTCTACCTCTCGCGAACAGCTAGAATTTAAATCTTTAAACCATAAACCATCAGCCTAAAAGAACACATCCAAAAACCATTTGCCGTTGTTAAAAAGAACATAACCGTTTTTTTGATGGTGTGTAGACTTGGACAGAGTCCTTCCTAGCGTCCAGCCCTGGTCGCGGTTAAGTTTAGCTCTTCCTAACCACATGCTTAGGCTTTCCTACCTGTGTAATTCCGGAATTATTAAATACTGTCAATAAAAATTCGGGACCAAATACCCTTCCCTTCCCCTGTTCAGAATTCAACCGGATGTGACTTGTTCCGGCCGATGATGACTTGCGTCCCAGAAATTTCCCATTAACACTTGCGCGACACTGGTAACAACATCCTAATCGTGCAAGCGATTGGAGAGAAGTAACGCATGCATCAATGCATGGGGTCACAGCTACGCACGTATCTCGGTGGACATTGGACGGTGGATGGCGGGGGTAGCATATGCTATGGGTAGGCGAGCTGTGTTTTCCATGGAGTCATAGTCAAGTGCAACTAGAGATGGCAACGGGCACAAATTCGCTGGGTTTTGCTATCCCAAACCCGTGCCCATGAAAGTTGGACGTGCCCGCTAAAAAACCCATATCCGTGACGGGTCCAATTTTTTGCCCAAACCCATGCCCACTTGGGTAACGGGTACCCACGGGTCGCCCGTGGGTACCAAAAACTGTGCAGATTGTAGACAGTGCAGTGCTTAACAACTAGTATATGTATATGTTGTTGTGCATAGCAAGTCAACAATAAGTTCAATTTATATGCTACTATGCATGAAACAAGCAACAACAAATCCACAATGCACAGTGGAGTGGGTGAGGGTCTGAGAGCTAGGCAGGGGCGGACCCACAGGGTATGCCGGGTGGGCCACGGCATACCCTGGGGCCCAGCCGGGTGGGGAGGTTCTTGCTGAGCAATGCCGAGATTTTTTATCTTGATTTTGGCAATGTGGTGGTGACAGAATCGATCATCATGGCGGCACCCGCATGGGAGCGGCGGTTGGACAGCGTCGCTGCGACGACAGGCTTGTCCGCCACGCCATGGCTGCATTGGCAGAGCGGGCGGGCAAGGCCAGACACAGGGAGTGCGACGGCGGTGGCAAAGATGGCGAACTCGAGGAGCAAGGTTGTCACATCTTGAAATTTGTAAATTTGAAGATATGAAGCTTTGAGTTGTTTTTGTTAATTATTATAGTTGAGTTTGGAGTTTCATGGTGTTTTTAAATTTTTATTGAGCTTCCAAAAGTTAAAGAAGAAATAAACATGTTTAAATAGTACAAAGTTAAAATCTAAATTAAGAATCTGAAAAGATGATCCAGAAAAGGAAGGGAAGAGAAATGGGCCTAAAATATAAAAAAACCCTAATTCTGAAAGTAATGATAACAAGGAAGTAAATTCATTAAGAAAGTCAACAAATATGGGTATATACATAAATAAATAAGTATATGTGTACTTAGTAAAATATGACATCTATAAAAAGTTATGTTAAATAAAAAGTACAGAAATTTAGTGGAGTAAGAAGGAGAGCAAATAAATTGGAATTAAAAACATGTGTATATAAATTCAAAAGCTTAAAAAAAATAACACAGCCGGGCCGACCATCACCCCGGCCCAGCCGTTCACTCCACGCGCAACCAGCGCGCACGCGCGACCCAACGCCTGCGCAGTGGCCCCGCCTCCACCCGCGCCTCTCCCTCTGCGAGCGGGCCCGAACACCGCCCGCTCCTTCTTCTCCACGCGCACGCGTCGCAGCTCCCCCTCGCGCTTGCTCCCTCTCGCGCTCGCCGCAGTAAATCTCTCTCTCTCTCCCACCTCAAGGGCAAGTTCAGAGAACCGGTTACAGGAAGGGGACGCACCCTCTCCCGCCACCTCCCTCCTACGCAATCCCGGAAAAGATTTCATCCATCCCCCTGCCAGCGCGAACAGGGCGGAGGCAGATGCTGCCTCGCCACGCGCCTCTCTCCCGGCTATAAAAACCCCGCTCGGGAGTCCCAACCGCGCCGCAATACTCCCTCCTCCCCTCCCCTGCAAGCAATTGAACCGAGAGCCCCTAAATCGCCGGCGAGCCTACTTCCTTCCCCAACTCCGGCGATCACCGATCCGCCAAACCGAGCCACCAGAGCCCGATTCCCCGCTCTTGAACCATCTTCGGAGCGTCGTGAAGCTATCCCCAGTCTCACCCGCACCCCCCGAAGCCCGTACCTCGCCGTCATCGGAGCTCCCGCCCGAACTGCCGCCACCGCACGGCGCCGGCCGCCACCGCGCCCCCTCGGCCCCCGCCGACCCCCGCATCCGGCTCCCCAGAACTCGGGCAACACATTTCTGCGTTCACCCGAGCCTCTACGACAGCCACTCGCCGCCGGCACCGCGACCTCACCACCGCCCTCGACTTCCTCTGCCCGGCCCCTCCGCGAGCTAGCTCAAAGGGATAACTTATCCATATAGGGTAGGCAACGCCTCCCCGCTCACTTGGTTACCTCCGCTCGTTCTTCTCTCCCCAACTCCCCGGTCGCGCGTTCGAGCCTCCGGCTCCGCAGGCCCGGTTGAGTTTTTTTATTTTCTCTCGGACTGACAGGTGGGCCCCACTTGTCGGCCGCTGTAGCCGGAGCAGCCCACTGACCCCTGGGCTCCACTGGTCAGTGGGACATGTACATAGAACATGTACTGACATGTGGACCCCACTGAACAGTAAGTTGGACCCACATGTCAGCGGCACAGCAAGTAAGAAATTAAAATAAAAAAATGAATTAAAAACTCCAGTGGACCCACTGTCAGAAATTTATTAATTTTGGGATTTAACTGAACTGAAATATTCAAATAGGCATAACTTATTCATTTTAATTCCAAATTGAGTGAGACAAATTTCTAAATTCCTCTAAAATCAAGATCTGTCCAATGGAACTGAAATCATAATTTTTGAAGTTCATTTGGATTTCTGGTGTTATTTGTTTGATTTGTTGATTTTTTGTTTTATCCGAATTTTCGCGCACGTTAAAATAGCGTACGAGGCTCAGGAGGAAGACACAGAAGCTGCAGCCCTAGAAGCTCCAGATAATCAAGCACCAGACCACTGTGACCAAGGCGAGTCAATACTTTGATCATGTTGAACCTACATTTTCTGCAAATTACTTTGTTTTAAATTATCAAATTGCATGCTGTTATGTTATATGCAAATACATGTTTAATTTAATATTCTAGTTATATGCCCATTGTTTACTTTGAATAATATTACCCCTCCTTTGAAATATTTGAATGTGTGAACCTTGTCACCCTAGCAAAATTATAATAGTAACATTTCAAAAATAAGTCCCTAATTATATGCTATGCTTAGTTCTGCATAGATACTCACGGGGCGTTGAAGTGTCCCAAATATCATTGTCATTTTTAATCATGAGAAACTGGTTTGGGCAGTCATGGTGGGAATGACTGGTATATATTTAGACAAGATTATTTTATACTTTCAAAATCCCCAACTTGCTTAAATATCTGGGCTGATTGGTTTGATGGTGTGAGTGTGGTACAGTGGATGCATAAAGTGGGTTAGCGGTAGACCGCCCAGATACCACTAAGGATCGAATCTTGTCATGACCTCCTGTGTAAAACAGTACAACCACAAGTCTGTAAAATATAACTTGGCTAAGTAAATTTATCGAAACTCCGGACTCATCTCACTGGTAGGGGAGTGAAGGGGCTACACTATGGCAAGGGGGCCTGAAGGGACACCAGTGGGGGGTGAAGTTTCCCAGCTGTCCTACGTTGCGGGAAGAGAGAAGCCCGAGCTGCGTAGTGGCTGGGGGAAACATCCCGCGCAGAGATGGGACCCACCGCAAGTGGGCAGTTTCTCATAAGGTGAGATGACAAAATGGTCTAGATACTTTGAAAAGTCATTGTGATGGTCTGCTCGACCACATGTCTAAGGTATCATGTGGGGCAATGAGTTGATTATCTCTTGTGGTGAAAGTGTACAAACTCTGCAGAGTCTAAACTATTCGAATAGCCGTGCCTACGGTCAAGGGCAGACATGGGAACTTAACCGGATATAGTTTTATTTCAAAATGCTTTATGAATGGGAATAGAAAAGCGGAAGGGCAGTAGAAAGCCCTGATTTGAATTGTCCTGGGTGTCGTCCCAGTGGTAAGTTAAGCGGCTATAACGCTGAAAGATGCTATATGATGCGGATACCATGTAACGGTGGATGGAATCTGGATCGCTATTATTATTGCATACTCTTGAGCATTATGCTTTTGTTCAAAACTGCTAGGTCTCAGGAAATTTCTATGTATTATATTTTTAAATAATGGTAACATTTCTCACAAATAAAATGTCAGGAAGAACAAATAGAGTCGTAAGAAAAGAAGATGGCTCTTTATGGCAATCACATAAAGGAGTTGGTGGATTCATGATTGATCATATGAGGGATAATGATAGCGTGGAGTCTAGGAGAAATAAATGGATGGAGCCCAAATGGATTTATAGACTAGATAGATGAATTATATGATTCTTGGAGTATTAGGAAATGCGAAGGTAAATCGTTTGATTTCAACACTGATATTGGATATAAATTCTTGGAGGATGTTGACAATATTGGGATTAATATGATTTGAACGATTTCTAGATGGATGGATTGATTGATCTCGGAAATTTGGAGGTATGAAAATAACTATAGGAGATTAGACTTGATCAATGATATTCTTGGTGGAGGTACAATAGTGAAGTAGTTAAAGATGGATAATAGATAATAATGTTGATAATTGGAAGAGCAAATTATGGTTGTGGATCAATAACACAAAGGATTGGATTGTTAGGGATTAGAATACAAACGATATTGGTGGATTAATTAAGTGATATTAGATAAAGGATGACACTACATGTTTAGAGTTTTAGACAGCAAACCATATAGAGATTGTATGATCAGAGGATTAATGAAATGATGTCGCTCACTGTATCGAGGGGTAGTTAGAAATCAATATAGAAAGAAAGAGATCGGTGGATTAGTTAAATGATGTTACTCGCTGTTTGGAGTCTTAGACAGCAGTCAATAATTAAAGTGTATTTTGGTGGATTAAGTCAATTATGGCAATTGTTGTGTGGAGTTCAGGTAGCAACAATAATACTAAAATTAAATCATGATAATGCTACCAAAAGCGATTTTTGGCAAATAAAATAACCCGAGCCTCTCCTTTGTTAAGCCATGCATACTATTTATTTGCATTCTGTGTATTGGCTCGCGGAGCACAGGGTCGGAGTGCTCACGCTCGCTTTTGCGACAAATTCAGAAGCAGGAATCAGATTACTGCGCTTCAACAATATTTTTGGATCACGATGGCGAAGAAGATGAAGATGTCAAGACTAGGTCGCGAACCTCCAGTTGGCTGCCTGTGGGCATGTCCTGAAGGTCCCATCTGTGTGCTTCGTTCTTCCGCTGCTGCAACTTTTGGACTTCGGCCTAATCGGCCCATGAGTAAGATTATTATTTTAATTATGCTTCCGCATGATATGTAATTTGATGTCTATTACTGTAACTGTGTGCACTATCTACTGATCCAGGGAATAGCGCAACTAAACACAGTAGATTCCGGATTATAAAATCTGGGTTGACAAAGGTAACCTCAAATAGATACCTTGCTGCTTCTGTCTCGGTCAATACAAATGCTGTAATCTCAGATGTTTATTTGCCTCTGCGCTTTAATGTTGTGAGAATTAGCTCGTGTGCTTACGATGGCATACCATTGCGTGCATGCCAGTTGTTCGATGAAATGTCTAGGAGAGAAAGTGAGACCGTAATGCAAGGTCGTTGTGGCCAATGGCTGAGGAACCATGTATTCACCGATAGTAATTATTAAGAGAAAAACTATCGTTTCGTCCGACATTCTACACCTCACCTTTGATCCATCCGGAAACCAGAATGGCTCTTATGCATTCGTGAATGGCATTGAGATTGTGCCAACACCAGACAAGTTCGCAGCAGAGATGCCAACCTTTATCTCTGAAAAAGTTCGAGAGAGCATTCTTGGATGGGATGGTTAAGGTGAAGGCTGACAAGAAAGTGCAGCATGTGGACTGCAAATTGGAGTTCTTGAAGAGCATTGGGTATGGTGAAAACGAGATAGCCACACGGGTACTCACTGTTCAGCACAGCAATCGGGATATGCTGCAGGAGCGATTTGACTTCCTCCTGAAAAGAGGGGTGGTGTACAAGATGCTATGTCGGATCGTGAGCGTGTTCCCAAAGGTGCTGAACCAGGGCAAGGAGATGCTCAGTGAGAAGTTGAACTACATGATTGAGGAGCTCGGCTACTCCTTGGAGTACCTTGATTGCTTTGCAGCATTCCTGTGCTTTGATTTGGAGAACCGGGTCAAACCTAGCTATACAATGCTTTGGTGGCTCCAAGAGCATGGTCTGCTCAAAAGAACATTAGCCCCCGCAACAGTGCTTGCTAACTCAGAGAAGAGGTTTATTTCCAACAAGTAGTATTGTAAGTCTCTTTTATATTGGGACTATTAGTATGGTGTTTAAACTATTTATATTGTAGTTTGTGCAAGTTTCCAATTTAATCCTTGAATTTAAGATTTATCATATTATTTAGTGCCTGTATACCGAATTACGGTGCAAATTTTACAATTATTTACCGAATTGGCAAATGGTTTTACCGAAATGCATATGAAAATTTTGGTGCGGCATACCCTTTGGTAAAATCCTGGGTCCGCCACTGGAGCTAGGGTTACTGCGTATGCGGCGTGGAGGGCTCCTACGGCCTGCCTGGGAGGCTAATGGGCTAAATGGCTAATAGGCTAAATGGCTAATGGGCTGGACTGGTTTGCCTGGGAGGCTGGAAGCTTGAGTTTATAACTCCTATGGATCGGGTTTATATTACCCATGGGTTTACGGGTTTGGGTACTATAGGAACGTACTCGAACCTGGCAGACCCGATGGGTTGGACTTTTTGCCCATTAAGAGACCCATGGGTTAGGAAACTGGCTCAGACCCATGCCCTAATAGAGTAAAAACCCACCGGGTTTCGGGTACCCATTGCCATCTCTAAGTGCAACTCCTGTCAACACACGGTGACTGACCATGTCGTGTTTGATCAGCAAAGCCATCGTTCGCAGCAATGCTGAAACGAGTACAGGAATTGCTTTACGGGGAGAAACTTCAAATCTCGTAGGGTTGGGATCTTTGCAAACCAACATCTGCATACTCTATGGTGGTAACTACTAAATGGTTAACAAGTGCTGACAGGGTGATACTTAAAGCAACTGAATATCTGAAACTGCGATGAGATGAGGTGATACTCTGCTTGAAGCTACTGAAAGTCTGAAACTGGTGATGAGCTACAGTGCCAATTCCTTTATTTTTTTTCAGACAGCTAGGTGGGCCTACAGAAAGAAGTTTTCATCTGCACAAACCAACTCTTTGCCTAAAAAGCGTAGAGATTGTCCCTTACATTCATATTCTGGTCAATCCACAGTCGAAGAACTTAAAGATCAGGCAGTGGTGGACCTAGGAATTTCAAAATAGATATTCAAAGTTATAAAAATATTATTCAGTAGAAAAACATAAAGGTTCACAATCAATGGAATGATCAAAGTTAAACATTTGGTGCTAAAATTTCTGTTGACCAGAAATGCCAATTATCCATCGTATAATGAATTCATTCAGGAAACAAAGCATCTTCTTTTCTGCAATGCAAAGTAGAAAACCATCCCCCCCCCCCCCCCCCCCCCCCCCCCACAATCAATGGTAGTAGAACAGCATTGCAAGAGTAAACCCAAACATGTAGAAAGTAGAAACTCATGTTACTCACTTACTCTGATCTAATGATATAGCTGGATTTGTATTTTGTAACTAGTAAAGCAATATGCATTTCTTCCGAGATCAACATGCCAACAAATAAGTTTGCACACAATTGCATAGCATAATGGGCAACTTCAGAATTTGAAATTAAACTATGTAAATGACATGCACACAAATTCCCCCAAGAAACTGATGAATATGATCGTAGCTAATGGTTCGCAAGAGCTTAAAAGATATATTTCCTAGTGTCCAGTTCTCTGGTCTCTTTAGATGCTCGAATTTGTAGCTGTTTGCTGCAGATAAGTTTGCAACCAGTGACCTGATTACAGACAGACACTTATTCCTCAAAAGTTATGTCAAGAGTGTCATGGCATTTTTTGTTCAAATAACAAGTGTCATGCCATCCTCCCAATCGGCGGTGAGAGAAAGGCCAATTTAAACAACTCAATTAAATTTAGCATACTGTGTGATTCAAAACTTTATGCACATTCTCTATAATCTTTACAATTGAATAAATTCAGTTTCATTAACGACTTTCTGTTTCCCTGGTCTGGCCCCTAGCCCAGGCACATTAGGATTTCTATTAGCTAGATTGCACCTCCTCTCCCTAGCCCCCAGGTACATATTTGGGGGAAGAATCAAAGTATAAAGAAATATATTCTTGAATTCCTCAATCCTTAGTGAATCGAATATGGCTATATGTGAGATAAATTTGATAAGAAATTGAGAAAAACTATATGGCATATGCAAACATTAAAGCAATCAATGAATCAAGCAAACCAAGTCACCAACCTGAACTCTCTGAAGGCAAATCTGAAGACTGAAATCTAAAATCACCAACCTAAAGGCTGCAGGCTGCCTTGCCCATGCTGGCCGTCGCCCTAGCCCCTGGCCAGCTGGCCCCAGGCACCCCATGGCCCACAGCGCTACTAGCCCGACCCCGCCTTTTGCTGGCTTGCTACGCTACCACTGCCGCCTGCCGCTGGTAGCTGTCGCCTGGTGCCTACGGGCTGCCGCTGGCCGCTGCTTTGACTCTATGCTACGCCTGAGCCTGGCCGAGCTACTGCCTGCAAGCTTGGCCGTCGGAGCTATGAAGCCGCAACTGCCATGTGAAGCCCACCACGGCGCCGCCTGCCCACCGGGCGCCTGAAGCCCTCAACCCTAGCCGCCGCTCGGTGGGGTGGGCTTAGTGATCACTGGGGTGTGCCGTTTGATGCTGTGGTGCAACTGGTGTTCTGGACTCCTGGTGAACATCTACTGGACTAGCGGACTAGACTCTGGGCGTGTGACGCAGTGACCGTGGGCTATGAGTGCAGGTCAGGCCCAAGAGGGAATGCGCGTCACGGTCTTGTAGGACGCGGGAGGCTCGTCCGCTCGGGAATTTAGCATTTATGATATACACTAGCATCATAGGCGCGGCGACACGCCGCGCCAGCAAACGTGTGTACCGAAATAAAAGAGTCGATGATCCGCGAGGAGTTTTTTTTGGAAAAACCGAGGGTATATGCGTATTTTCGAAAAAGCTAAAGGGCTTTTTCGTAACAAATCGAGGACCCGTATGTAACGAAACGAGGACCCGTACACAATTTAGAAAAATGCGGGGCGCAATCCTGTAAATTGGAAAGGTGTTTTCAGAAAAAAACCGTAAAAAACCGCCAGGGACCTTTTCGCGAGGAAAAAGGACCTCTTTGCGAGGAAAAAGGACATCTTTGCGAGGAAAAAGGACATCTACGTAATTTCCGGAAAACACGAGGAAAACACCTCCCCCGGCCGTACCAAAATTCCCGCGCCACGCGCCGGCCGGGGCGCGGGCGACGTGGCGGGGGCGTCTGCCCGGGAATCCCCCTGGTATAAGAAGGGGATTATTTGTAATATACTTAATATATAATAGATTTTTTGTCCAAAAATTTAGGTGTTCAGCTGAACACCCATGAACCCAATGGGGTCCGCCCCTGATTGCAAATTTGCAGAACAGGGCGTGCACGTTCTGTCTTACATATCGAGCAGGACACATTGATCGCCACATCGTTCAATTGTCTCCGAAGGCTGAAGAAGATATCTTTTGGTTAAAATAGGATAGTAGCTATGAGTAGAAGTAGCTTTTGGATCGAAAAATAGCTTTTAGAATAAAATTAAAAAAACAATTTTAAAATATCATGGACGTGAAGGAGACAACGAGACTGGCTGATGACTTTTAGAAACTGACTTAGAAAAATTGTTTTTAGAAGTGGCTTAAAGAAAACATCTAAAAAATCAAACTATTTAAATCAACATCCAGCTTCTCGAACTAAGAGCACAACAATCCTTAACCGTACACACCGACACATCGCTGTGGAAACGAGACTAATCTATTTTATCCGATATTCATATCCGAGAAAACACGAATATGGTAAGTAAAATCCGTATTCAAAAAAGTTTGTATTTGTATTCGAAAATATTCTTATCCGTATTTGAGAATATTCGTATTCGAGAATATTTGTATCCATATTCGTATTCGAGACGATTCAATTCGTATTCGATCTGTTTCCAGAACCCGAGAAAAACCCGGACAAATTTTGTGATTCAAAATTTGAATTTAGGCGGTTTAAAACAGGTAACAGGTCAAAACCGGTGAAAAATCGGTAAAACCGCTAGGATTTCGTTTTATGCGATATTCATATCCGAGAAAACGTGAATATGACAATTAAAATCGGTATTTGAAAATATTCATATTCGTAATTGAGAATATTTGTATTTGTATTTAAAAATATTCAAATTTATATTTATATTTATTTTAAAAATATAAATTCACATTCGTATTTGAGACTATTTGATGGTATTTGATTCGTTTCCGTCCCTAGCTCGACTTGATTCTCACGCTTTCGCTATCTTACCTGCACGTGATGCATGCAGCAAACTGAACCGTTTCAATCCGAATTAAGCTAGCATTTATCAAGGTCTATTGGATTCGCCCGCAGTGAAAGCTCGGGCACTTGCATCCATGTTAATCGATGATCTCACCTTGATTTACATGCATGTAGCTAGGACTGTGCATTCGGTTAGTTCGGTAAAATCGGTTTGGTATATACGGTATATATGGTAAATACGGTATTGTTAGTTCGGTAGTGTACGGTATTTTTGAAAATACAGTTCGGTATCGGTAAATCCCAATTTATTTCGGTACGGTATCAGTAAATACCATATTTACCAAAGTTAACGTAAATTGCAAACGATATAGTGACTAGCGAGACAAATAGACTTACTAGGATGCACCTTAGCCTTTTACAGACAAGTACTTACTCACTGTACTAACAGTCTCCATCAAAACACTCAGATTCTTTAACAGTGCAGTGACCAAATAGTAATACTAGTACAAAAGTATAAAGCTCATTCCTAGGGACTGGAGTTGATGAATTACTACACAGGTAACTCACAACATTACAGCTAACATACTAGACTCAGTGGTAGCCTGTTAGGTAGTATATATTCATCAAATAAGAGCAATGATGAAACAAAGTTAAATAGGCATGAACTTTGCATAGTAGATTAAACAGAAGAAGCTGGTATGGAAAGAACCTGGCCGAAGAATCTTAATCCTTTGCTGTCCCATAGACCACCAACTCAAGAAGTCGAGACAAATGCATATCCTTTTGTTGGCCTGAGTTGTGAATTCCTTTGATCAATTTAATATGTATATCTTAATACAGAAAGAAGATTATGCCCTAACTGCCTTCTTATGGACTTTGATGCCATTTGTGAGGGATTATTTAAGGTATGCCATGTCAGATTATAAGACAAGTCAAGATGCCTGGTTGAAAGCAAACCAAACGAAAAGCCAAGAATACACTCCTAGTATGATGAAAATTTTAACCAATCTTGAGACAGTAATAATGCCCGAGCCATCTAGGGTGTTTACCGATAATTTTATATATATATATGTATGTGGTGCTTTGTAACGCCCCCGTTTCCAGAGGCGCGTACGGACACGGCATTCCGCAACTATTCACGCATGAACAGTTATGGAGTGTCACGCAAGAGTATACCATTGCATGCTTACAACAAAAGTCCAGCATATATTTTACATATGGAATAACATCCAGTTTTGACAGCGAGGCGTGCAAGCCCAAAGTATAATTACATTACAAAAACTCCAAGACCCGCTTCGAGCGCGGCGAAGACCTAAAGCCATGGTTCCTTGTCGAAGAAGAAATCCTTCGGGATATCCTCGACGGGGAAACCTTCCTAACACGAAATCTTGAATTGCCTTCTTTTCTTTTGGTATCTGTGGAATTTTGCAAGCCTGAGTACTCCGACCCCGTACTCAGCAAATCACAAGGGAAACCCTACCTTACTATATGCACGGATTAGCAAAGGAAAGGAGTATCCTTGGTTTATTAATTTTGAGTGGATGCGGTTTTATCTGCAAACATTTTATAAAACGGACCCAAAACTACTCCTTAAGATCTCAGGGGTTTTTCAATCAAGAGTTAATTAACCAGCTAAACAAGTTAAAACATGTACAAAACTACTTAAGCTTCGCTGCTGGAATCACCCAAGTGACACAGCTCCAATAACCGGGAGCACGACGTATTCGAATACCATTTATTTGACTCTGCAGAGTTTGTTCAGCTTTACCCACACGATCTCTTAACTCCAGCGATAGAGTTAAGAAAGCCAGGTCGTTTCACTACTCAATTCTTTATATAGGCTCTACCCGGTAGAATTCCACTCGGGTCTGGCTCACACACTCACACCCACACACACGCACACAAACGTCCGCTTCGAGTGAATTCTACCGTTGTTAGGCACCCGCAGCACGGCCTGCCTAACCACGTTACTCAAACACCTACTTCTCACCACATGTAGAGTTTCAATCGAGTTGAGCAGCTACTAAACCAGTGTTGACAAGTCAACTCCTGTGGTTGAGCGGTTACCATGTCATTTGCTCAGCGTAAGGGTCTGGTCCTTATATTTTTCCCCCAGAGTCCGCAACCCTGGTCAGGTCCGCGACCTTACAACCTAGGGTAAGAAACCTTACCCTATTCTGCACGTCGACATACTCCGCCCTAGGGCACGGCATCCCATACTGCCCTGCCCTAGAGTCGGGTTTTCCAAAGTCTATTGGCCCGCAGCCTCAACCTTATTAGTGTAAGGACTTACATGATAATAATAACTTACAGTTATCTAGATTACCAAGTAATTATTTCTAGGGTTAACAAAGGCATGGCTACAAAATTTAACATGGCATTTGTCGGTGGTAGGTTAACTACATAACATGTCATTCTAAACGTTTTATTTTTACTTTGAATTATCATTTTAGAATTAGCTCAATGCAAATAGCATAATAACATGATTTAAATAGGATTTCAACATGGTCAAGGACTTGTGACTTGCCGTGAATCTGGAGGATCTTGGCGATCTCGAACGTAGAAGCTTCTGGATCCTGGGACTGCTCTTGAATCTCCGGGATTTTCGAAACTAGCGCAAACACATAAAATAAATAAGTCCAGCTTGAGACTAATCAAGCGAGGAAAAATAATCTATTTAAAAAGGAGTAAAATGCATAAATTCGCAAATAGGGAAATTTAGGAATTTATTTGGGATGAATTTGTGGAAGTGGAGGCCAAAATGGGTCCAGGATAATATTTGGAGCAAAGTGGTGAAATTTGGGAATTTTTGGGATTTTCTGTGATTTTCTAGGATTTATTTGGATTTTCTGGGATTTTAGAAATTGGAAATTCACTGGAAAATCGGGATGAACAGTAACGGACCGGCCCGGTGCAACAGTGCAGCCCGGCCGGAAATTCAGCCCGCGTGGCCGACGGCCAGCGCAGCCCACAGGCGCGCGCGCGCGAACGGGGCGGGCCGGGAGGCCGCGGCCCAGTTACGCAGCGTCCGCAGGGGCGGATGGGCGACGCGCGTCCCAGTGGTGCGGCCCAGATGCGGGCGGGGCGAGCGGACGAGATGCGGAGCGGAAGGATCGGACGGCGGAGGAAAGGGAATGGCGGGCGAAGCGGTACGAAGTGATCCGACGGCTGTGGTTAGAAGGCGAGGGAATGATCCGACGGCGGAGGAAAGGCCACGCCTTCGTCTTCCTCCTCCAGCCGCTACAGTGCTCCTGGAGCGGGGGTCGCGGTGGCGACGGCGGCCTGGGCGCCTGGGGGCTTGCCGGTGGCCACTGAGGGCACCAGCGGGTGGAGTGGCATACGGGGAACTTGTTTTGGGTGGTTGGGAGGCGATGGAATCAGCGGGGATGGCAGGAGGGAGAAGGGGTGGCTCGGCCATTTGGTGGCGGAGGGGGGGGGTCACCGGCGGCGAGGTAGCTCAACCGGCTGCGGTTACACGAACAGGGGGCCAAGAGGTTTACATGGGCAGCGAAGTTGGGAGTCGGGGTGTTGTGGGGTGGCCTGGCCACGGTGGGGTGGTTTTGCCGGCGGCTAGCTTCGATGCGGGAGCTCCTCGGTGAACTTCCCAGTCAAACAAGCTTGTCACCGGCTTTAGGAGGTAGCAAGGGTGCTCCGAGCGAAGGGAATTGGAAAATGCGGGGCCAGGGAAGAAGATCCACTCACGGTGGTCGCCGGCACAGGGGAGAGCGGCGACGACGACTGGGGCGAGGAAGCTTCAATGGGATGCTCGGGGAGGAGCTTGGGGGCGGTGGGAAGCGAGGGAGGGCGCTGGAGGAGCTCGGGGAGCAGCGAGGGAGTGAGGAGGCTGGGGAGGGGTTTTATACCCGGGCGGAGGGGAGGGGCTTTCGTGGGGGAGGAGGCACGGGCGGTCAAGGGGGAAGAACCGGGCGGCGAGGGAAGAGGGAAGGGAGGGGCTGGCTGGTGGGACTGAGCGGGGGGCAGCGACGCGCGGCGGCGCTGGCGTCAGGCGGGCGGCGTCAGCAGGGGAGGGGGGAACGAACCCACTGTCGCGAAACCGGGGGCGCGACTCGGTCGCAGGCGCGGTCTCCACATGCGGCGCGTGCACGCGGAGGAAGACGGGGAAAGGGCGAGGCGCGAGCGCGAGAGGGAGCGAGGCAGCGCCAGGGGAGGAAGGAAACGGAGAGGGGAGCGGCGCCAACGGAGCGAGGAAGGAGAAGGGCGCCGGGAGAAGGGGAAAGCGGGAAATGGCGGGGCGCCAAAGGAAGAGGGAAGCGCCAGGCCGAAAAGGGAAAGCGGAAAAACGGAAGACTTTCCAAAAAGGGAAAGTTTCCAAACTTCCCTAAAAAATCAGCGAAAATTCACAAAAATTTTTGGTTTGAAATTTTTAGGGCTTTTCATGCTTGCGGTTGCGGTCCCATGTAATCATGATGTGATGTACCTTTGAGGCTTTGAGAGCAGAGACCGGAAGCTAGTGTCTGGCGCATGCCCCTCGTACATTCCGCGCGCATTCAGTTTTTCGGTTTCTTCGGTTTTTTTCGGTTTTCCCCGAAAAAACCGAACACAATAAAACCTAAAATATAAAAACTGAACCGAATACCGAAACCCGGTCAAACCGAGTTGACCGGTTCGGTTCGATTTTTTCGGTCCGGTTGAGATGTGCACAGCCCTACATGTAGCACAGTTAAGGGGGCCTCTATTCTGTGCACACACGCTAGTAAGCGTTCGAGCGCATGGTGGGCCCCACACGGTACTCACGTGCCAAGAAAAAGGGATTGCACGGATCCAGACCGGCATCGGCTTCCTTCTGGCCTTCTTCCTCTTTTCTTCACGGCCGCCAACGCCGCCATTGTTGCTTGGTCCTCCTCTTCCGCGAGCTGGATTCATCCGTCTTCTTTCCCCCCACACACGTCGTCTCCTTTTTTTCTCCACGAGCTCAGCTGTAAGGTTGAGAAGGACGACTAGAGATAAACAAACACTTTTAAAATAGGAGGATGACTAGAGAGGGTGAATAAACGTTTTTTCGGCTAAAACTGAGTTTATATGTGGGAACATAAATCAAATTAGTTTTACAGAATTAAGGCCTAAATCATCTAATTTCATCTAAGTGTACTAAAACTCTAAGTCTATGTCAAGATTTGTAATCCCAGAGTACAAAAATCAATACAATTATACGAATTTAAATTGCAACAATGTAAATAAGTACCCTGGTCCACCTAACTATCAACATATAGTATCCTTTTCATGACTTGATAATGATTAACACATGAAATCCAAAGTCTCCCTCATTATGGGGCATAACATGTTCATCTAATTCATGAAAAATATTAGTATCATAAACAGTTACCATCAATTGCAAAAACTCACCGTTAACACATAATGACATGGCTAGATTCTTCATCTGTGCACCTTTGCCCCTTCTTTGCCCCTGCTTCCACGACTGCCAACTGGTGGTGCCCTCGCCACCACCTCAACCCTGCCTGCCCAACCTAATATTTACTCGCTCCCCATGTTGTGCCGCCCCCCGCCGCCGCACACCGCCCTCCTTCGGTCCCGTAGCTGGCGACGCCATTGCCTCCATCGTTTTGTCGCCTCCTCCCCTCCTACAACTAGGGTCGTAGTGAATCCCCACCCTAACCCTTACCTCGGTCGCCGATCGAGCGCAGGTGAGCCCTCTCGATAGAATTTTTTTGAATAATCAATTTTTAATTCTAAATGATAGTATTATAACCATATTTTATTATTTTACTGAAATGGCCATCTGTCACCTCACGGTTGGGCGACTTGGGCAAGTCACCCAACCGTTAGGCGACATGGATAAGTCGTCCAACCGTTGTGCAACTACTTGCTTCCTTTTCTCTTTGACCTAATCCCCTCACGGGCACTCTCATCTTTTCTCTCACAAGAAAATGAGAGGAGCTCGAGAGAGGAGAAAAAAAAGGAGAGAAGAAGAGGGGAAGTGAAGAGAAGAAGAAGGTCGCAAAGAAGCTGAAGAAAGGAAAAGAAGGAGAGAGAAGTAGAGGATCTCGGAAGAGGGAGTGAAGGAGAGGAGAGGAGCTTGGGAGAGGGGTGAAGGAGAGGAGAGCAGCTTGGTAGAAGAAGAGAAGAAGAGGAGAGGAGCTCGTGAAGTTAGAGAGGAAGACAAAGAAAACTCGTTGATAAGAAGAATAGCCTCATCTATTCTTGTTCTTATCTGAATGTAGGTAACGTGTAGCTACATATCTGTTTAGCATATATTTAGTGAATGCATGTTGAATTCGAGCAGTTCCCATAGCAACTGTTGTGAAGCTGTTCAAAAGGCTGGTTATGTAGAACTAGCAGTGTAAATTCGATGCGCTGTGGGAGATGTTGGAGGCACACTAGGGAGCACATTGTCGAGAGGAACAAGCGGCCGGCCATTCCTGGGCAGCACAACCGAAACGTCTTGCACCATTGCTGAAGCTTGAGCCTCCCAGTGTGACGTGGAGGACTTCAAGGAATATCAAGTGCTTCTCTCGGTAGAAGGTGTCATGTACTGCCCACATGGAGTATTGCAGAGGGAGGCGCCTCGAACGTGGCTGACCGTCATTGTAATGGCACGCACATATGCAGTTAGGGTTTGCGTAGCAGCATATAGGACCATACGAATTTCCTATGCGGATGTCTTCATTCTCCTCATTGAGATTGTCAATCCGTGTCTCCAACGTGATGGTCCGGCGTGTCGCTCCTCATTGACGGTGAGGACTACAATGACGAGCTGGTCCGCAATAGCAAATGGCCACATTCCACACAGTAGTTCGATGCTCTTCGTCTATATGTCCTATGTATTTATAATTCATTAAAGACATACATGTACCATTCTTACTTCGTTAGCCTATGTGCTATGTAACTCTCTTATCGGATGAACAGTTGTATTGTTTTCATTACATCATTATCTGAAGTTCTCCTTCGTGTATGAATTTCTTGTTGTATCGCAATATCACTTACTTTCCTACTTACGAATCATTGCTATCTCAATCGTGCTCACAAAATTTTTCAAAAAATTTATCACACTACAATAACATATGATAAATGCAAAATGTTATTGTGAGTCTAACAGATTTTGTACCATTCATAATCTATGAAAATCACAAACAGATCAACCGATATTATTTGCCCTTTTATAAAAAATAACTTACAAACAAGATTTCCTAAATATTACCTATCTACAGTTATTGCCATTTACCCCCTTACACACAATTATTTCCATCAAATTAATAAAATAATTATATATATTTAAAAAATCACCCAATCGTTCGGCGACTATAGAATTATCGCTCAATCGTTGGGCGACTTGGGGTCTTGTCACTCTACGGTTGGGCGACATGTTCTAGTCGCTCAACTGTTAGACGACTTGGCCATGTGTCTCCTAACGGTTAGGCAACTAGTCTAAATTGCCCAACTGTGGAGCGGCATAGGGTCGAAACTGCCAAAAAAAAATAATACTGCCATATCAAATTAAAAATTGATTATTTTTAAAAAATTCCCTCCCGATGGTTGTGCGCGTGCGCGTGCGTTGCAACGTGTACGTGTAGATTAGCGTTTTCGCACGGTTAATGTGGGATGCATGCATGTAGTGGTTTGTCCCCAAGATTGTTTCTTAAATCTCTTGGTGGTTTCGGCCTTCCTCGCGTCCCCTCCAAACTCGTTTCACATAGCTATCCACATGCCTGCATATCCGTATCATGTATATGTAGTAATCATGGTGTGACTAAGTCAAACAATGCATCATATATACGACAAAGACCCATGCGCCTTAGATCATCAACCTCTTGTTATTGTAGTAGTAACCTTGATCAGTACGTGTATTCAACGAAACTCACTAACTGAACGAGTACTGTGTTAGATCAAGCTTTTAGCAGCAGTTAAATTCTAGTTTCTGACATATAAACAGGCAACTCTGAATAGTCTCGATTCCGAGCTAGTACTAAAAATCAACAAGTGTGGAATGGAACCTGTATATATTCGACGAGCAAGTACCTACAAACCGACACCTCTAAATATCCACGGTACTTAATTATGCTACGCATTCTTAATTAGCAGCTCAAACATACAGGCGATGTGTGTCTATGCATCATGCGACCAATTTGGGGATAAAAAAGCAAGCGAATTTTTGGCCGTCGGATTCCCATCCAACGATTGAGCAACTCCCCCCGATCCCTTAAGAAGAGATGCAACCTTAGCCGCTGCTCCCACCTTCCACCGCCTCATCTCTAGCCACAACTGCTTCCACCCGACGAGCTGCCACCCCGCAATTGTTGCCCCCATGCCAGCAATGCCCGCCCCATGACCTCTTCCCATGTCACTGCCGCCTCCCGATGTAGCTACCAGCGCCGAGGTGGCACCGGTGCCATACGTCGTCTCCTCCCCGTTCCGATCTCCACCTTCCCTAGGCCCCTTCTTCTCCACCGGTGCCATACGTCGTCTCCTCCCCGTTCCGATCTCCACCTTCCCTAGGCCCCTTCTTCTCCATCTCTAGCGGTTCACCGCCACCGAATCCACCGCTCTGACCCATCTCCCACCGCCACACACTCGTCGCCCTGCTTGCCGACCCTGCCCACCTTCGGCCATTAAGCCCGTGACCAGCGGTACCCTTACTGCCCTGCCGTCACCACCACCCACCGCCTTCCGCCTGGTAAACCCCAGAACTTAACACAGTGAACCAGAGCCCTAAGAGTATCTTTAGTGTATTGAACCGATACCGATTCAAAGTCATACTATGGAAGCATTCTAGTAACTAAGCTTATTTTTCTCTAATGTATTGAACCGATTCCTACTAATAATAACTGAGACCCACGTTACATTGAAAAACCACAAAATAATAATATCATCTCTTAACCGCACTCTCTTTTATGTAGTTGTTTAAGAGCATCTCCAAAAGTTTGCTAAATAAACTCCCAATCTTAATTTTTGGGAAGCAAATGAAAAAACCCTCTCCAACAACTCCTAATCCTAACTCCCAAAAAATCCGGACATGGGAAAATCGGTCCTGCGGCGCGTAAAAATCCGCACGACCCTGCGACTTGGAATCCTAGTACGCGCGTTTTTTCCCGGGCCGTCTTCCTTCTCGCGCCAAAGAAATGAAGTTGCCGCCGCCCCTTCTATGCCCTAGGGGTTTGCAGCCATTGGAAGGCGATCTCTGCCTCCAGCACCATAGCAAAGAGGTAAAATCGATCCCTGCCCCCTCATCTATGCCCTAGCTTCTTCCTGGTATGATCTAGCCGCACCTGGAGGGCTGTGGCCGCCCCCCAACCATGACTGCCCGAAGTAGCAGACATAGATGGATTCGAGGGCCTTCTTTGTCTGCGTATCTGTGGAGCCGGAGCCTTCAGCTTCGCCCTTTTCTGCATCGGCATCACACACAGTTCATCTCGTCTGATGTTCTCTGTGATTGATTCTAGCATATGGTTTTGCAATGCAGATAGTTCGAATAATGTTATGGTCAAGTTCAAAGTTTGGAGCCTAGTTTAAATAGATTTCATCTGCAAACATATATGCAACCTTGCTGTAGTTCAAAAGTACCAAGTTTGAACTTTAGATAAACACATTTGTTGCTGACAATAGAAAAGAAATTAATCACTAATCACTTAGTTAAAATAGTCATAAGCCGCTGCTGTTGGAATTTGAAACTGAATGTCTGAAGGGCAGCGTTTTTGTCAAACTTTGAAGCTCAATTAAAATGGATTTCACCTATAAGCCATTACACAAATTTGGTGATGTTCGCAAGTGTAGTGTATGGGCTGACGAAAAACATGATTATTTGTAGCAATGGTACAGTAATTGGACACTAAATACTTTATCAAAGTAGCTCTGTCAGTAGCTCTAAAACTGAACTCGAGTTTCAGTTAAACTGACTGAACTGAAACTGAACTACAGCATTTAAAAAATTAAACCAAAGCATTTAAAACTTTATATACGTACAATCAACCATTCACATCTGCATTAGAGACGAACCTTCGACGGAATAAAGTTGGGCCGTACGTCGGATTATCCGCCAAATAATCCTGATACATTCTTTGGTGACCGCCTTCTCTGTCTCGATACCTAAATATATGTCCTGGAATAGAGCCACCATGTCTTCTTGAACGATTCGTATACGAATGCACAATTCTAGCTGCTGGAAAGATGAAATAGTCGTCATCATCCAACGACGAATCTTCCAATTCTCTTTGGAGAAATGATTTGTGAGCACTCATATCTATCAATTAAGTATGGCCAAGGATTTAAATAACTTGATCTAGCCACCTACAGCCTGCCTGAGGGCAGCTACGGCTGGCTGGGAGGTGGCCGTGGCCGGCTGGAGGGATGCAGGGCCTCCTGGACGGAATAAAGGCCGATGGAGGCTGGGGGCTGTAGCGGCTTGGGTACGGTGCCTGCCGGCCGCGTGTAGCCCAATGGTGGGTGGGGGCGGCAAATCACGTAAGCAACTGCCGGCCGGGTGTGGCCCGATGGTGGCTGGGGGTGGCAAAGTGCGTGCGTAGCTGCCGGCCGGGTGTGGCCTGACGGGGCACGGCGGCGGCGTTTCACGATGCTAGATCGATTAACGCGCGAAGGAGATGAAGTGCGGTCGAGAAATCTTGGTGTGGGCCGAGTTTTTGATTTTTTGGGAGCAAAATATTGCAAATGGTTGGAGAAAGCCAACAATTCTGCTCCCTATTTTTTTGGCGACTTGGAAAACTCATTGATTTACCAAATGATTTTTTGGGAACTATTGGAGATGCTCTAATGCTTATATGAATTGTTTAATATTTTAAATCTATCCTAAGTAGAGTACGGTTCCATATTTTTTTTATTGAAATTAATCCCTCTAATGTATTAAATTGATTCAATATCTTCTCTCTCCTCATTTGAACCGGCTAAAATACAACATTTGAGATGGTCTAATCCCGCG
Organism: Dendrocalamus latiflorus; assembly: GCA_017311315.1. Lineage (NCBI taxonomy): Eukaryota > Viridiplantae > Streptophyta > Magnoliopsida > Poales > Poaceae > Dendrocalamus > Dendrocalamus latiflorus. The sequence goes on from CM029659.1 coordinate 4,736,894, forward strand.
AGCCGCACTCTAACTCACCGCCACCGTTGTCGGAAAAGACGACGTCGCCGGCCAGAGTATGAAACTTTAAGCAAATTATAAGATCAGAAATTCGAATGATATGTACAAAAAGTATCATTGGCGTGATGTGGAGCAATTCCGAACAAACAAACATGTATGTGCGCAACAGGCACTAGTGCACAACGCATCACAATTCAATTCACAACCTTATATTCTTCCATATCTGAGTATATCCCTAACTATATCCTTCTCTCACTCACACTCCCTCCGCCCGCGCGCCATGGCGGCGGCTCTCTCGCCACCACTCCTCCTCGCCGTCCTCCTCCTCCTCACCACTGCCACCACAACCCAATGCCACCGCCACAAGCACCACCGCGACGCCCCCAAGGCCGTTGCCGCGCCTCCGGTGGCCACCGTCCACGCCGTCTGCCACACGACCCCCTTCCCGGCCGCCTGCCTCGTTTCGGCCGCCGAGCACCTCGACGCCACCGCGGCCCAGCTCGCCGCGTCGTCCATCTCCGCCCCCCTCCTCCCGCTGAACATCATCTCCGTCGCGCTCGCATCCCTCCGGGGCGCGCTCTCCGCGACCTCGTCCCTCTCCCCCGTGCTCTCCTCTACGCTCTCGGCCCCGTCGGGCGCGTCGCCGCTCCGCCGCGGCGCCGCGCAGGATTGCCTCGAGCTCCACGCCGCGACGCTGGACTCCCTCTCGCGCTCCGCCTCGCTCCTCGCGTCGCCCGGCGAGGGCCTCCCCGCTGTGCGAGCCCACCTCGCGGCCGCGCTCACCAACAAGGCCACCTGCCTCGACGGCCTCGCCGGAGCGTCCGGCCCGCGGATGGACGGCCTCCTCGCTTCCCTCGACGACGCCTACGAGCACGTCTCCAACTCGCTCTCTCTCGTCGCCCGCCGCGGCGGCGGCGGGTCTGCGGCTAGCTTCTCAGCCGCCATGGCCAAGATTATCCACCACAACAGGCGGCTGCTCCAGGACGACGATAGCGACAACGGCGGTGATGGCGACGACGACGGCGACGGGGATGACAGCGGCGATGGCGATGATCAACAGCAGGTGATAACAGTGGCGAAAGACGGGACGGGGGACTTCCTGACGGTGGGGGAGGCGGTGGCGGCGGCGCCGAACAACAGCGAGACGAGGACGGTGATCCGGGTGAAGGCCGGGACGTACGAGGAGAACGTCGAGGTGCCGCCGTACAAGACGAACATCGCGCTGGTCGGCGAGGGCCGCGACGCGACGGTCATCACCGGCAGCCGCAGCGCCGCGGACGGCTGGACCACCTTCCGCACGGCCACCGTCGGTAATCAGTTAACTAACATCTCGCTTACCCGATACTGCGTGCATGCGCTCACCTGTCAGTCACCTCGCGAAGCATGAAGCATCTCTTGCTGCTTACCATACATAGTACATTATTGTACGTGTGGGAGCCATGGCTGCATGCATGCAGGCGAGAGAGGTGGGAGTGTGAGTGAGATGTTTCGCCTACAGAACGATCACGTGCATGTGACCTAGCTCGGAAATGATAATCTCCTTCGTCGGTTGGCGCTAGGATCTGAAACATCTCCATGGACCTGCACAGCTTTTAGCCTGGACATGGCTGTCAACAGCCAGAATGTTTGGCTGGTCTTGACCGACAAAAAAAAACACCTTTTCTTGTCGATCCTGTCGTCTATACCGGATAACGGCCTGTGTGTTTTTGGTTTTTTATGTCGGTTTTTAACTTGGATTTCTTTCGCCCATCACTATTTATTAAACTAAGGGAGTGACTATTATATAAACAGCTATATTTTTCTCTTCATCTCCCGTTACTTTTTTATATTGCAATTTTATATGACTGAGAGCGCAACTTCGGGTGGGAGAAATTAGTACACTGTACTTTTAGGTGACTGAGAGTGCAACTTCGGGTGATTGATAGATAAAAAATTTCAGTCAACTGTGCAATAGCAAAGCCGTTAAACTAATAAAACATAGTTAAGCAGTTCAAAAGAATACTCTTAACAAGTTACAACTAATAATCATTGTGAAATTAATTAACGGCTAAGGTTGATTGATCAGACATGCATGCATGCATGCAGGCGTGGCCGGCGAGGGGTTCCTGGCGCGGGACATCACGTTCCGCAACACGGCGGGCGGGGCCAAGGGGCAGGCGGTGGCGCTGCGAGTCAACGCGGACATGGCGGCCGCGTACCGCTGCGGCGTCGACGGCCACCAGGACGCGCTCTACGCGCACTCCTTCCGCCAGTTCTACCGTGAGTGCGCCCTCTCCGGCACCGTGGACCTCGTCTTCGGCAACGCCGCCGCCGTGCTCCAGGCCTGCGCCCTCGTCGCCAGGGACCCGATCCCGGGCCAGTCCAACGTGCTCACGGCGCAAGCCCGCGACGACCCCAACGAGGACACGGGCTTCTCCGTCCACAACTGCACCGTCGCCGCCTCGCCGGAGCTGCTCGCCAGCAACGTCAGCACGCGCACCTTCCTCGGCCGCCCCTGGCGCGCCTACGCGCGAGCCGTCGTCATAGGCTCCTACCTGGGCCCGCTCGTCGACCAGGCTGGCTGGGTCGAGTGGCCCGGCGCGGAGGCCGGCCGCAGCGACACGGTTTACTTCGGCGAGTACGGGAATAGCGGGCCGGGCGCCGGCACGGATGGCCGCGTGGGCTGGGCCGGTGTCCACGAGATGGGCTACGACGACGCGGCCCAGTTCTCCGTGGACAACTTCATCGCCGGCGACGAGTGGCTCGGCGCCACCACCTTCCCCTACGACGACGACATCTGATCTCTCATCTGATTTGATCTCAGTGTGCCAGTGTTGATGTGTGGTATTACTACGTGCAAATCTCATCAATGCAGCGGGTAACTACGAGCTATTGCATTTCACAGGGCGGATCCAAGCCTATAATAGCCTAAGTTCTAGCTCGGGTATGAGATTTTTACCGGTACAAAACCTACGAAATCCTGAAACACCGGTGGGCATGATGAAATCCTGAATCCGCCACTGACAACGTTTCAGGAAGTTGTTCGATTACGTGCACAGTTGCGTCGATGTTGCACTAGCGTGTAGCTATGTATGCTCAGTGTCAGTACAGTTTCGTTTGTGCCGGGATCTAATGGAATCAGAATAACCCATGGAAATGTATATCATCGGTCAGTTTTATTTGGAGTGCAAGATTCTCACCTGAACTAGCTGAATTTCCCGCACAACTACATAATCCCAACGTCCCAAACAGTTATATAATAACTATATATATAAAGCTCAATAAAGTTTGTTCATGATGCTGATAATTGATGATGACATGGTATGAAAAGGAGGATAAGAAGATACTCTCTGAATGTCTCCAATGATGCCGACATACACAGAACCTCCAGCTTCACACCCATATGGACACATGAGAGTGTTCCATTAATTAATTAACAAAGGGCGCCAACCTGTTGATCGTAAGTCAGAATTGAAGATATCTCAACTAATTTGCTGTGCATTTCCATGAGCGACGTCATCGCCAACTGAAATGCTCTGGTAAAAGATTTGTTATTCCCGGTCCAATGAGAAACAGATGATGAGAGCTTAGAGGTCACATATTGCAATGGATTGCGATGAAATCAGATATTCAGATCTCTTCTGCTCTTTTTCAGCGACAACAAAGCAGTATAAACAATTTCACCCTCTCAGAAGTACTAATGAACGCACCAATCTTACAAAGTGCTTCTATGCTACAACGAAAACGAAATTAATTTGGGATGAAACACAGTGCTACTGCTGAACTGATAAATTAACCAAACTATGCACAGAGTACAGTACTACTACTGTACATCCTCTTCAATATACGGCCTCAATCCCCCAGCTCCATCCTCCTATGCTATGTAGCACGGACACACCTCAAAAACGTCGTATCTATGTCCAACATCGTGTCGGACACGGATACGACACAGACACGTCTTGGACACGTGTCGGCGACGTATCGGGCAATTTCAGGATTAATTTTAATTATTAAAATTCTCGACACGTGTCGGACACACTAAATATACGAGTCGGACACGACCTGGACATAGCCGGCCCAGGCCGGCCCATAATGCACGCACGGGCGTTGCCCTAACCCTAACCTCCCGCCCCGGATACCGAGCGTCTCATTCCCATGCGCTCGCACGCTCGTGCTTCTCCGCATCGGCCGCTCGCGCCGCCGCCCGCTCCCGTTGGCTCCCGCATCTTGCCACCGCCCGCTCCCGCACCTCGCCGCCGCCTACTCCCACTGGCTCCCGTAACTCGCCACCACCCACCGGCTCCTGCGCCTCGCCGCCGCTCGTCGGCTTTCTCCCATGCACCACCGCCCGTCGGCTTTCTCCCGCGTGCTGCCGACTTTCTCTCGCGCGCCGCCGGCATCCTCCCCGTGCGCCGCCGGCGTCCTCGCGCCACCGAGGTATCATCTCTCCGCTTCTCTGTTTTAGCATTTATGGTTGAGATGCAGACTGTAGTAAGCTAGCAATATATATTTAGGCATTTAGCAAACTTGTGCTTGATTGTTTGTTTCGTCATTTTAGAAAAATGGAAGCCACTAATTCTAGTGTTAGAGAGGAAATTACACTTTACAAATTACAAGTTTACAATTGATATTATTTCAGTTTAATAAGCATGTGGAAACATAGAAAATAATACATATATATAATTTATTTATTATTTAAATATATATAGCCGTGTCGCCGTATCGGTATTTTTGGGAAAACGGCGAATTCCCGTATCGGTGTCGTGTCGTGTCGACGTATCCGTGTCCGTGCATCATAGCTCCTATGAAGTTTGAAGTAGACCAAAATTCTTAGACAAAACAGGAGGAACTAAACTATACGGGTAGTTAAATCGCAGGACTTCACATACATGCATGCTGTGCTTGCAATTGTTCTTACGCAATAGCAGCCTAGACAACTATCCTTACTTGATCAATTCCTTGTTCAGAGCTGCCTACTCTGATCATTCTTGAACTGGAGAACATCTGCATCTTCGAAAACCCGTAGAGTCGCCAGCTGGATGAAATCGGTGACCTGAACTCCCACAAGCCTATTTCACAACACGAAGGGGGTTTGATCAGACAATAGAATTTTCATCAGGCAACATCTTTTTCTTTTCTCCTGCAACAACCTACAAAGGGAATATTACGATGATTCTTCTTACCACGGAAAGCAGGCCTTCTCCGGCAACCGCATTCCGAGCCTCGGGCCTTCGTCGTACCCTTCGCAGACCAACTCTCCATTCTCATCTCTGTAGCACACGATCCCTCTCAGTTGATCTTCGAACACCTACCAATTAGAACAAGAGAGAGTCCGTCCAGACACCTTCTTGGATCATGCACACATGCAGGTGTATATCAGTATATGTACGTACCTTCTTGTTAGCTGTTGCAGCAAGGGAAAGGTGTGATGAATTGCAGCCATGAGCAGAAGTGCTGAACCTTAAGGTTGCTTTCCTTGTGCTTTCCTTGAGCAGAAAGGTGTGATGAATTGGCCAAGCGGGGCCATACCGGCGGGCACCGATCATGGATGGGAGGTGGCGACGATGGTGGAGGTGCTGCGGGTGGTGTGGCAGGCAGCGCGTAGGGGCCTTTCTGTACTTGCATTTGTTATGCACATATTTTACTTCATACATATTATGGTATGATTGTGTATGAATTCCCTTGTGCATCGCAATATCACTTACTTTTGTACTTACGAATCATTGTGACCTCAATCATCCTCACAAAATTCTTTAGAAATTTATCGCACTACAACAACATACGACGATCACAAAATGTTATTACGAGTCTTTATATTCCATACCCTTAAGAATCTAGAAAAATCACGAACGGACTAACTGACATTGTTGGCCCTTCTTTCTTTAAAAAATAATAACCTACAAATAAGATTTGCTAAATTTAGTATCTACAAGAATTGTCATTTACTCCCCCCCCCCCCACAATTACTTTCATCAAATTAATAAAATAATAGTATTATTATTTTAAATCACCCAACCGTTGGACGACTTGGGCTAGTCGCCCAACTAGTCGCTCCACGGTTGGACGACTTGTGCTTGTCGTGCAATCATTGGGTGACTTGGTCGCGTGTTGCCCAACGGTTGGACGACTAGGCCAAGTCGTCCAATCATGGAGCGACAGATGATTATTATTGCAAAAATAAAATAAAATACAGGTATATTACTATAATTCAGAATAAAATAGATTATTTAAAAACTTCAGCATCAGTAGAAGTACAAAGATCAATTAACTAAGCTTGGGAATCACCTATTCGTAGGGTGGTGGAGTTGTGAGTGTATGACTCTACCCACACACGAGAGCGTCTCAATATGAACTTTATGAAGTCATGGATTTATCCCCAACCTTTGTATTTCTAGTCATGTACTTAGGGTACGTATTCAAGCGTAGGGGTGAAAATGAATCGGATAGTGCTCAAACCATATTCGCATCCATATTTTTTTTCTCTGATTCGAATACAAATCGAACAAACATCGGATATGAATATGGACCGAACAAATGCCGGATACGAATTTGAATCGAATATCTACTCAATTCAGTCGGATCCAGATATCCTCATAACTTATGTAGTATGAAGACATTAATGATATTTTATCCTCGTACAATCACGCTTAATCATTCTAATTCATTTACTTCACCTAAAGAAACATGAATACACGTTCAATTAAAAAACTTGTCCGACTAATTAGTCGTATTATAACAAAATATGCATATTGCTTCGTCGAATACAGATATGGATAGTTCAGATAAAATAACATTTCGGATGGTAAAAGCTTATACCATATATCTATATTTTTATGCAAATTCGAATACAAATATGATAAAAAATATTAATTAAATAGAAAAATTTATACTATATTCACATCTTATCGAATATAATAACTAGGTAGTAGAATAATTCGTATTCACGTTTCACCCGATTCAAGCGTGTTTGGCGCGATTGCTGCGGGTCTAATTGAAAAAAAATAACTAAGCTTGATGTGGCTTGGGATTAGCTCGGACGACGACCGCTGCCGCTAACCACTTGGTTTAACTGAGGTCCTGTTTTGAGCTACTGATAGATTTTGTTAATATTTTTTAAGATAACGATAAATGATAGAGACGTTAATATAAATAGCACATATAATTTCAATTAAAGAAACCATCTCACTTATTTTAGTTTCTACGAAAGTCAAAGTAAAAAAATTAAAACAGGGCGCGCGCGTCTGATTAAGGAAGATATTCGTTCCGCTCCACCGGCGGTTTGTGAGGGAAGTGGCGGCTTGGACTTTGGAGACTTCCGCTCTGGATTAGGTGTTATGTGGTGTCGCGTTTCATGGCAAAAACCAAAGTGAAGCCATCGATCTGGGCACCAATCTCGACGCGGATCCGTCGTTGCATAATCTCATTCTGTGGTTTAGTTCATCAACAACACACGCGGATCCTGAGTAAGTTCTATGATAGCCTCTCTACCCTCTGCCGCGGTAAACCTGCAATGTCAGCTCACTTTCTGCCTTCAGATTCACGTCACTTGCGTTACTTTGTATGGACATACATAAAGTTAGCCCTAGAACAGTTTGCACTTGTCCTACAGTGCTCAGCCGATGCTGTTGCAGAGATTTCAGCAAAATCATACCCGTAGATTCAAAAGACACGTTTGAAACAATCCGAATTTTGAAAACAATTTGAATTTCATTGAATCTTGTTTTCGTTTGATTCTTGGCTCTATCCAGCACCTTCCTCACTCGTTCGCGCCACCTTTTCCCCGCCACTTCGTATCCTTCGTCCATTTGTGCGCAGCCTCGATCGTAGTCACTGTTCACCATCCGAAAATACCGCCACCGCAAAAATCTCAGTCAGCCACCGCCTTCTTGATTCAAAGGCCGTACCTCCTCGATGGTAGCATCTCTGACACCCCATTAGTGTCTAGCGCCTCTGACACCCCATTAGTGTCCCCTACCAGCCGTCGAGCCTGCCAAAGCCGGGAAAGCCACCGTCGTCGGTTTTCCCCGCTGCCACGCCTTTGCCACTCACCCTCGGTTGTACGCCTCGCCAGCCCCGTCCCTGACACCCCTTAATTATCCCTTGATTAACGGCGAAGCTCCCGGGCCAAACTTGGCCGCCGCCTCCCTTGCCCTGCCTCACAACCGACCTAACACATCCCCTGTCTTTTGACCACTGCCTTGCATCGCCCGAGGAGCACTCTGCATGAGGTGCCACTCATTGTGCCGACCTCACTCACACCACTTCTGAGCCATGCCGAGTTCTCCCGCCAGGACACGCGCCATAACCCAGATGGAGTCCTTTCTAGTGCCAAATCTCCTTAGAGCCCTATTTAAACCCCTGAACCCCTCCATTCAAAAGCACCAGTACCGAGGTGAGCCACCCACCCTCAACTGCTCCGACGACTAAAGCTCCGTCGGCGATCATCGAAAAACCCGAAGTAAGCTCAAATTTCCATTCCTTCTATTCAGTCTATCCTTTTTCAACCGCTTTGGTCTGCAGCTTTCTCATGCCCGTAGAAACCTTGCCGAAGCTTTACCCTAACCTCCCAAGCCCCTGCTATGCTGGCACCTTTGTCCGCCACTCGGCCAAAGGAGGTCACCGTGGACAGCTCAGCTCAGCTATCCTTGACCCAAATCACCACACCCCTAAGCTCCCTCTACTCCTAGAGATGCTCAATTGCAAATGCTATTATCCTTTTAACCCACCATTAACCCCTGTGCCATTCAAAAGTTTCGAGAAGAGAAGACCTCACCTCTGATGCTCGCCTGACTTCCAGCCACTCCCGAGCCCAAAAAATGGAATCCTCATGACCCCAAAAACCCACCCATAGTCGTTAATTGTTGTTTCGACCACCAAATCTCCGATAGCTCCACCACTTGAATTCTCCGACCGCTCCACCGCTTGAAATCTCCGACCACCTTGTAATCGAGAGAAACTTCGGCCGCACCGCTTCGAGTCCTGAGCAACACCACTCAGATGCCGTCTGATGCTCTTGAGCCACTCGCACGCTGTCTGATGATCTCTTGAGCTACTTGCATGCCATACGATACTCTTAAGCCACCTAGACACAATTCAATCTCCGCAACTACTCGGACGTAGTCCCATCTCACATGCACTATCGAGTTACAAGGTTGATCTATTTGGAACACACTATTGAGTCTGCTTTTTTAAGTACAAGGAAGGATGCACCCGCCCTCACATGCACATCTACACACACACAGGGATGTATCCCTAAACCGTCTAAACTAGAGCGAAAGCCAGAATCTTACAGAGCACGGGCAAATGCTTTAACCATTAAATGCACTCACGTGTGCATGTACAATTTCTGCCTAGGACTTCAGCTCAAGGAAAAGGTGAGCAGCGGCATCTAGCACAACGGAAGCACTTGCCAAGCGAGCATACTGTGGTTGAGTTTTTTTGGACTTGCTGCTTACGATTTTTGCTATAATAACTAGTTTTCAAACAGTGCATCTTTTTAGGTGATGTTAAATTGATTGTAGTAAACACTGTACCGATTTCAGCTATACTGGCCAAAATCGTATGCAACCGTCTCTCTTTTCGTATTCTCTCGTGAATAGCTAGAGTTCAAAAGGCATAAACCACAGACTAAAAAGAACGTCTGTTTTGTGTGTGATTTGGAGTTTGGACTAAGAACGTCTGTTTTGTGTGTGATTTGGAGTTTGGACTATCTTCCAGGACTCTTGGGCTCTTTCATTGCCGTTAACGGGCTTGTGATATCTGATGACCAATTGAAGGCCATATTCCTACTGCTCTTTCAATGGGCCATTCTCACCTTTCTATCAGGTGTGCCTCGGAAGATGCCATGGCCACGAGAAATTTGCTACAGTACAGTATGTATATGTCGCATGTCAGTCTCTAGTTATACCGTTATATAAATCCATCTATGCTACCGTTACACAATAAAATTTCTTATGGCCACTGGTGAGCACGTTTAGCCGACTTTTGATAGGTATGTACGTACCATCAGATCTACGTCGAACGGGCCAGATTGGGCTTCTCAAGCCAGGATTGTTGGGCTGCCAGGCCCAGCCCGTGAAGATTATTCAAGTGGCCCGGCCCATTAATGGTGCTGGATGCTTCCATTTTTTTTTCGCGGGGTGACGAAATCGTCAAGAAGTGTTAGCTTGTACTCCTACAAATTTATGCAAGAGAGACAATCACAAAACAAAACAAAAAATGTTTAGGAGAGAGAAAGACCAATCAAGTGAGTTACGTAATCGGTGTCCCGTTTGATAACCTACAACTGCCTATAGTCGTTAATCGACAATCTAACATTATGTTGTTCTGCACGGAATGGTAGGTTCAGAGTGGAGTACCAGCAAGAGCATACTCAAATGCAAGCAGGTGCAGCCAGTGGCGGACCCAGAATTAAAATTTAGGAGGGGCTAATAGGACTTGTTCATAGGTTTGCTAAATGCTAAGTTGTCGATCTACGATAGCCTGTCGTATTGCCGGTAAGAGATAGAAACACTATTATTGCTATAGATGGCTATCTTGAAACTTCTATGAGACCATATCAAAATCTAAAATGATAAGTAGAAAAGAATGAATGTAGTATTTTGATTAGGTCCAAAACACACTCTTTTATTGTCAGAGGATTAATAAATTGAGTTTTCAAGAATGGACAGCAATGCACTACCAAGGAGAACCCACCTTAATTGAATAAGGAAAAATATTCTTCTCAACTTTGTAAGAGAAAAGGCGTAAGAAAGATCCTGATGGCTATCCTCTTGGTTCCCTTCACAAGGTCAGCATCCCACATACAAGTCCACCAGTGATGCTACAACCCATACCACACTGTACCCTTCGTATATACCCAGATTCCTCTCCTTCCCTTTCCCCCATTCCATCCATCCAACCTACTACTACACCTCAAGCAATGGAAACAACAACACATCAACAAGAGACAGAGAGATCCCTTCATCTCCATGGCCGACGAGTGGTGGAGTGTTTCTCAGAGGAGCCACAGCACGTCGGCGTGCTCGGCCCCGCCGCTCACGGACTGAGCCACCTGCGGCTGGACGGCCCCCGCGGTCGCAAAATCGACGAGCTAACCTTCCAAGACCCTCACAGGAGCAATACCACTCATCAGCAGCCTCATATCTGATGTCGCTTCTTCACTTGCCGATCCACACATGGACTGGACGCATGCCTTCTTGTAAGTTACCTTCTATCTTCCAACATCCATATCCTTGTATGGTTGTATGTGTTTGAGCTGCCTGAACAGCTATCACATCTATCTTGCGTGAGTTTTAGGGATGGGAGAAGTGATGCCAGCTTCTAAGCTATGCTCCAAGACGACTTGGCCTGAGGGACGGCCGGCGTGTAGGGGGGGCGCCAGCCCCACCTGACCCCCTGGTGGGTCCGCCCCTGGGTGCAGCTAGTTTATGACGATGAAATCCTAGAAGAAAAGAGGAGTGTCACGATCCTAGAACAGTAACGTGGATCGGCCGGTGTGGATCATCCATCGATCCTGCAGTTCTCAGTATCTTTGGTAGTTGGGTGAGTGTCCTCGATCACTAAATTGCAAGCTGAAACACGCAGATTCACGCGATGCGCCGACTGCCCGCTAAAGCCACCTCCCTTGCCGAGCTAATCTTGCAGCGTCCTGCCCTAATTCATCGGAGAACAACGACCTGTCCAGCTACCTGGTACTCCACCGTCGAACAAGACAGCGTTTCCCGTCCTGGGACGTCGACATGTGTGGCCGTCAGCCCATCACCGTGGCAGTTAGTCTGAGATGCTTTCGGCAAGAACCGTATCATTTGCGCCATTTTCGTAGGACGGCCGGACGGGTGATCCACCATGCACGGGATAAGCTAACGATAGCTCGGTGCGCCTGTCAGACGGATGCACATCAGGACACACTGTTCCTAGTAAAAAGAGATACAGTACAGGACCAATCACCGTCGGTCCGTCGCCATCGACGAAAGCCGGCGAGAACGATCTGGACGTCGCTACAGACGGCAGCAAAGAGCACAGGGCTCCGCGTCCGCGGCCAAACCGACGAGCCGACAGGTGGCTCGGCGATCGCGCGCGGCGGCCCGTGATGTCGGCAGGGTCGCGACGTGGCCGTCGGCTCCGTGCGACGCGCGGCCGCGGCTGATGCCCCGGTCCGGCAGCCCGTCCGAACTGACGTGCCCGCGCCACCTGCCTTGGCACGGGGCCGGTTGCTTTGTGCTAACGTACCACTCGAGCAGTTCGAGCTGGTAGGGGATTCTAGATCGTGCTGCCCTGTCACCTGTACTCGCTGCTGTGTTTGGGATTGGGCAGGTTCACGGTTTAACATTTTGCTTTCTCTACCGACTTTTCGGGCTGTTCATTCTTGCTACGATTTATGATTTCTTCTAAAATTTTTAAATTTTAACTGTTTGCGACAAAAATTACAGAGAAATATATTCACTTGCAATTTTGGTTTATGCAGATGTTGGCTTTTAACGTGTGCTACAATTAACTTGTAGATCTAGTGTTGAGAAAATAATCTGTTTAAAAGTTAGGTACTGTAGCAAAAATCAAAATCTGCTTTTAGAAGCCGTAAAGAACAAGGCCTTTTATCGAAATAGCAAATTTTAAAAAGCGTAACTTTTTTTTAAAAAAGTTATGTAGCTGAGAGCGTTATTTTCATAATTACGGCTGCTGATGTTATTTTTACTAATCATGCTTTGAAATTTACCATTTCAACTAAAAAAAAGGTTTCTTTACCGGGTGTGTATGTGCTATGTCCCGGCACGCACGGTACAAAGACGAGGCGGGACGTGGTGACCACGCGATGCGTCGCCGCGCCGGCTTCGTCGCACCCGTGAGCGTGCGGCTTTCCTCCTGCCGCCTTGGCCTGTCCCCTCGCCGGCGGTGCATGCACCTGCCTTGGAATCCCTTCTCGCCGGCTGGCTCTTTCTTTAATCTTTCTGGTATCTTCTAGTCTTAAGTGCATTTTGTCCTCTTCAGAGCTGAGAGTTTCAGATCCAGGTCAATTTCAGATCCAAGTCACCCCTACGAAAAAGGAGAAGAACCTAGCGAGAGGTGGATGCCGATCCATCATGGAGTTGTTATCAGTTTGTCCCCTTGAAAGTTCAGAAAGGCAGCCATGTGGAGGCGTGCCCCGTTGTCTAATTAAGTGTTTTGTCTCTGCTTCGACCGGGGGCATCCAGATTCATCGTGCGTTAGTCACATCCTGACACAAAAAAATGGGGCTCATTCAGACATTGGATCGCGAGTTGCCGTCTGTTCCACAATTCGAATCTGCAAGCAATCTTCACGGGAGAGGGCCCCGCTACAAACCGGCTCGGCTCGGCTCCGCTCCGAACGAGCTCTGCTTTTAACTTCTGAAATACATCGATTTTTTAAATTTTTATCTTTTAGCATTTTTAGATTTTTCTCTTATTTTTTTGTATTATTTATGATGATATAGCCTTTTATTTTTTAAAATTTAATTATCAGAAAAAGCTAACAGTTGCTACAGTATATTTCAGCCGCTACAGTGTTTTTTTAGCCAAAAATTACTTTGAGCACTACCTTAAAGTCCTAGCTTCTAGTTTCTAGAAGGCAGAAGCTACTTGTAACGCATCAGTTTCTTAATTTTGGTTTTTGGTTTTTATTTTTTCCTTTTAATCCTTTGCATTGGCCATAACGATATAATGATTTTTTATTTTTTCTTATTTTTTGACTTTAAAAAAGCTAACAACCGCTATAATATATTTGCAGCCAATAGTCGAAACCAGAAGCTGAGGCTTAAAAGCCATTTGGAGTAGCCCCAAAGAAGCCTCAATTTACTGTATGTTATGCGTTTGTGCTGTCATCTTCATGAATTTTACATCTGGCAAACGAACTGCCGTTAGATGCTGGGCTTGATCTTTTTTGCTTTGGTTTTTGGTTTTTGGCTATGGCTTATGACGTTTGACTATTTGTGAAAAAGAGTACAGAGAGCGAGAGACTCGTGTGCAATTTTGGCCAATATAAATAAAGTTATTGTAGTATCTACTTATTTGTAAAATTTATCTTAAAATAATAGCTAGTTACTATAAAAAATAGTTACTGTGAAAACAACAGCTTTTAAAACTGAAAAGGAGGGCCGCTATCAGGACCTAGAAATATCTTGCTGAGACAGCTCAAGATCAACTTTGGGCACGAATAATTATTGCGAGATTATCTGCATACCGCATACGGACATAGAACAGAGCTATTACAAGATTACCTATCTTATTGCTGAATGTTGATCAATAAGTACTTGTTGCATCAAGTGCATTGGTCTCTGTACGAATTATTTCTTGGCCGGAATGTCACGTCCAAAGGGCTACAACTTGAGAAGTTCATGGCACGGCAGCCATTTCTTCACTTTTTGGTGAGCAAAAATTCACCAAGGAAAAAAAAACTCAAAGTTGATTGCCCTCTGCAAATCAACCCAGCTGTTACAACAAGCACATTGCTAAACTCCATATTGTATTTGCTTTTGGCTATTGTGCAAGTCCATGCCTTACAGAAATCATGCATATGAACCAAGCTTTTTTTATTTGGGCTCGTCTTGGGATTTCAAACGTTTCAAGTCCTATTTAAAATGCAGGAATTGAAAAACACAGAACTCGAAAAACCGTAGGAATTGGAATGACATACAGGCATGTCTAGTGAAATCTCACACAGAAAAGCAAACACAAGAATCAAATTGACACATTCATCTACTTATGTTTAGGCCTCGCCTTAAACAGTTTCAGCTTCTGAATTTTTCTGGCTTTTTTTAGTCAAAAGCCACTTAGAACGCGCCGCCTTTTAATTTTGCCTTTTTCTTTCTTTTTTTGGCCTTTTTGTTTTTTCTTTTTCCTTTACATTGTCCGTAGAGATATGACGGTGTTTTCTTTTTTTCCTTGTTTTTCTTCATTTTTTAATTAAATGATTCAGAAAAAGTTAACAGCTACTACAGTGCAATTTCAGTCAACAGTTAGAAGCCGCAACTAAAAGCCAGTTGAAGCGGCACCTTACATGCTCAGGTAATTTTTGGAGGCACTAAGCAATTCTTGATTGACCAGTCAAAACTCAAACAATGTTCATGTTTAGGCCCGTTTCTATATATCTTCTTTTCAGTTTATGGCTTATGCCTTTTTCCAAATAAACAAACATGACGACTTTTTCATCGTCTTTTTGAAGTGGTTTATTGAGACAACCTTTTTAAACTGGCTTATTGGATTATTAGCATTTATTTCATTCTCACAAACGTGCTAGAGCTAAAATTCATCGGCTATAGCCATAAGTCATTAGCTGTAGCTGAAAAGAAGAGCTGAGACATAGTTGAGAAAATTTTGGTGTTGCTACAGCTAATTGTTGGTTCCCATGGCCTAGAAGTAAACCATATATAGTTCCAAGGATGACACTTTTGGTACTCACCTAATGCAGAGAATATGTAGACATTAGTTTGCTGCTACAGTATGATGTTTGGCAATTGGCATACAATTTGACATCTTGTGGAAAGTGCGGACTTTGTAAAGAAGCATGGTTGATTGGAAGAGAAGAATTTGGAAGCCTAATGATCAAGGGCCTGTGAAAGTTTGTACCTTTACATGCCAACATCGAGGGGAGAAGGTCTTCGCGAACATGGTCTAGTGGTTGACTCACACGGAAAACACGTGGGAGAAGTGGAGATATAGAATTTCCTAATAATTTCTTTTTGTCAAGCATATAATCTAAAATCTAAATGTTCATAGATGAGTTATTTGGTAAAAAAACCACTTCATGTTTTGTCAAATTCAACTTTTCTTAACAAGTCTTATTTACAAATCAAAAGGACATAATTTCGAAGTAATTAACTGAACTTGTTTTAAACCAAAAGCCACTTGGGATGCGTTGGTTTCTAATTTTGGTTTTTTTTTTTGCTTTTTTGATCTTTTTTGTTTTCCCCCTATTTCCCTTGCATTGTTCGTGGAGATATAATTGTTTTTTCTTTAACAGCTGCTATAGTGCAATTTCAGCCAACAGCCAGGCGTCGTAGCTAAAAGCCGGTTGGAGCGGCCCCTTACATGCTCAGGTAACTTTTGGAGGAACTAAGCAATTCTTGATTGACCAGTCAAAACTCAAACAATGTCCAGCTCTAGGCCTGTTTCTAGACTCTTTTTTCTTTATTTTTCTTTAATTGAATGACTCAGAAAAATCTAACAGCTGCTATAGTGCAATTTCAGCCAACAGCTAGACACCATAGCCGAAAGCCAGTTGAAGTGGCCCCTTACATACCCAGGTAGCTTTTGGAGGCACTAAGCAATTCTTGATTGACCAGTCAAAACTCAAACAGTGTTCAGGTCTAGGCCTATTTCTAGGCTTCTTCTTTTTAGTTTATGACTTCTTTCGAACAAACAAATATGACGTTTTTCATCGTCTTTTTGAAGCAGCTTATCGGGACAACCTTTTGAAAGTGGATTATTGGTTTATTGATATTTGGTTCATTCACACACGCACTTGCGCTAGGGCCAAATGTCATCGGTCATAGCCATAAGTCATTAGCTGTAGCTGGAAAGAAGAGCTGAGATATAGTTGAGAAAATTTTGGTGTTACCACAGCTAATTGTTGGTGCCTATGGCGGTATGGCCTAAAAGTAAACCATATATAGGCCCCGTTTGGCACAGCTCTAGCTCCGAGATCTATGCTAGATCTGTAGTTTGTTGATTAAATTAAAGTGATTTAAATATTTTTATTTAATATATAATATAAATAAAATGAGTCATGTAAATGCACTTAACATGCCTGCAACTCTAGATCCAGGATTTCCTAGAGCTACAGATGACCAGCTCTATTTCCTAGAGTTAGAGCTCTGCCAAACGGGGCCATAGTTCCAAGGATGACACTTTTGGTACTCACCTTGACTCACCTAATGCAGAGAATATGTAGACATTGGTTTGCCGCTAAAGTTTGATGTTTGGCAATTGGCATACACTCTGCCCATTTGACATCTTGTGGAAAGTGCCGACTTTTTTTTTGTAAAAGAAGCATGGTTGATTGGAAGAGAAGAATTTGGAAGACTAATGATCAAGGGCCTGTGGAAATTCGTACCTTTACACGCTGACGGGAGAAGGTATTTGTGATTATGAGTGGATTCTTTTAGACTATGATTTATGACTTTTTATTTTAAAATTTTGAATTCTAACTGTTCACTGTTGAAGTACAAGTTGGTGCATGAAACTCAATATGATATCAGAGCCAAGAGGTCTCAAGTTCAAGACCTGGCCGACGCAATTAAAACAAATTAATTGCAGTCCACTTCTATTCCACGTATTAGGCCTAAGGGAGCCTACACGTGAGGGGAGTGTTGAAGTATAAGTGAATTGCCCATCTTTCCTCATCAGCTTAAGCTTTTGGGTGAACTGGTTGGTGCATGAAACTTATACTTCAACACTCCCCCTCACGTGTAGGCTCTCTTAGGCCTAATACGTGGAATAGAAGTGGACTGCAATTAATTTTTTTTTAATTGCGTCAGCCAGGACTTGAACTCGAGACCTCTTGGCTCTGATACCATATTAAGGTTCATGCACCAACCAGTTCACCCAAAAGCTTAAGCTGATGAGGAAAGATGGACAATTCACTTATACTTCAGCATTCACAAAAGAGAGTATATAAAGAGAGAGACATTCGCGTGTGATTTTGGTCGATATAGATGAATTCGGTATAGTGTCTACTACAATCAACGTGTAGACCCCACTTTAAAAAGACATATCATTTAAAAGCTAATTACTGTAGCATAAACTAAAAAAAACATAAGGTATAAGCCCAAAAGAATCTAGTCTAGTGGTAGACTCACAAGGAAAACACGAGAGAGAAGTGGAGATATATATAGAATTCGCTAATAAAATTGATTTTTTGGTCAAGCATATAATCTAAAATCGAAATGTTCAAAGATGAGTTATTGGGTAAAAAAACCACTTCATGTTTTGTCAAATTTAACCTTTCTTAACAAGTCTGATTTGCAAACCAAAAGGACAAAATTTCGAAGTAATTGACTGAAGTTTTGTCTTGGCTTAACCATATCTAACTAGAACCTAAAGCGAGGTCAAGCATCTCTACTCTGTTACATGACTAAAACCTAATGACTATTGCAATTACAATCTTTTTTGGACGGTGTAAAATTACAAAGATTTCCTAAAAAGCAAGACCTTTTAGACATCTCTCTTGAAGGTGATTGTTGCAGTGACATCCTTGCAAAAGTTTTGGTACTTGAGTTGTACTGCAAATACCATTGCATGTGTTGAACACATGACCGTAATAAGCTAGAGTTGCCGCCTTTCTCCATGGTCGTCAAAGGCTTTTCGAAGCTGAAGAAAAATGTGTTATCTCAGCTTTGACTAGTCTTTTCTAAGAAAGAATCTATTACTACTAATCATGATTATCTTCATTAGCAGTACAGAACTTGAATGAAGTTTGAGGCATTGGGCCCACAAGTCAACGGCCGATCTAAGCCAAGATCACGATACTTATCCACAATGTTTAAGCTTAATCTTCTTGCTTGTCCCTTGCAGCTTCCTCCCATTAATGGCAGCCATGTTCCTTCCCATTAATAATAGCAGTATTTTTTTTAGTTTTTATAGACTAGAAATGGACGAGGCATATGCTTGCTGCATCAAGGAGAAAACGGGGCTGCAATATACAGTCAAACAAAAGGCAACTTGTGCTTGAACTCTTATCTTAGTTTGCAAGAGTTTTAAAAACCACACCCTCTTCTTATTTTCCAATTGTTTTTCAGTAACGCATAGGAACTTATACATCATATTCTATAGTAATGGTTTTTTTTACAGTAACTAGCTTTTAAACGGAGTGTCTTTATAAGACCGATCTACTAGTCGATTATAGTATACACTACAATGACTTCATTTATATCGGCCAAAATCGTACATGAGTGTCTCTATGTACAAGCTGTTACTATTTATAAACTAAAGTTAAAAGTCAAAGCAAAAAACCTATGTGAATGGACCCTCATTAAGGTTGAAAAGAGAGCAATACAAGCCCAACGGGGCATAAAAACGACAAAAAACACTTACGCGATTGTCTAAACTATACATTTTTTTAAGAGAGTACAAGGCAGACACGTGTACATATTTTATACACATGTTAGAAATTTATCAGAGTCATTAAAGGTATACATGTGTACTCATAAAATCAGTGAACATTAGCACTAAGTCTAGAACTAGAACCCTGGTGAGTTAGATGTGCACCTACACGCCTAGCCATTTGGTCATAAGCTAGCTTTTGCCTAAGGATTTATTTGGTTTGAAGCCCAACTTGCCACACCTAACCTTAGGCATGCTACATTTTCTTAGGTTGTTATTTGATTTATAACTACAACTGTGGCTTGCCACATTTTCTTAACCTTATAACCAACACATCATGGACTCAATTTGTAGCCAAACTTTACCACACTTACGGCGCTGATTTTTGTCGTCACAAAATGTGTGGCTCGCCATACTTGTCTAAAACTAGCTATGGCAGAGTTAGCTTCAAACCAAACATGCCCTTAGAGCATGTCCAATGCAGACGCTTAGAGAGATGCTTAGTAATAAAAAACTGATTTTTCTTGCCACATAGGATAGATAAGGTGCTTATTTTGAAGAATGGATGCTTAAATAAGCACCGGTGCTTAGTAGGTGCTTATGTGTATAACTATATCTATTAATAGATAATATAGCATCTAAGCACCTATGGAAGAGATGCTTGCATTGGAGGAAATAACTTTTGCATGGATACTTGATGATGTGGTTATATTCTCTTTTAAGCACTCATATATAAGCATCTTGCATTGTACATGCTCTTAGACAGACAGAACCGTTTCAAGATCACTCGATCCGAACCGTTAATCTTACATCAAACGGTCTTCACTGTGCTCCGTCACTTGACCAATCAACTAAAGCACACTTGTCACCACACCTATAAATAAGCCCCAGCCGAATCATTTCTCACTCACTCTGTAACAAGCGAACAGCACATCGCACACGGCACCCCGAGCCGCCTCGTCTCGTTCGTTCGCGCAGCGTTTGCTTCGCTCTAAGCCGTGGTCCCGCAGGTCAGCCGCGAGCCATGTGCGGCGGCGCCATCCTCTCCGACTTCATCCCGCCGCCGCGGCGGGCCACCGCCGGCCACCTCTGGCCGGAGAAGAAGAAGAGGCCGAAGGGGGCTGGCGCGGGAAGGGGGCGTAGGCTCCGGCGCGGACCGCCCGAGCGGGAGGAGTTCGAGGAGGGGGAGGAGGACTTCGAGGCCGACTTCGAGGAGTTCGAGGAGGAGTCCGGGGAGTCGGAGGCGGAGTTGTCCGACGACGAGGTCAAGCCCTTCCCCGCCCTCAGGAGCGGCTTCGCCACAGGTAAAGGATTTGGGGTGCTTCGGTTGGTTTCTTAGGGCGAAAGATAGGAGATTCCTTGGGTCCGTCCTTACAAAGATCGGATTTTTGGGCCACTGGTTTGGGGATTCGTAGAATTGTTTGGTTTATTTGGGATTTGGGAGGTAGATTGGGTTCTTAGGTGGGTTGGTCGTCGGATTTGGGGAGAAAAGCGATGTATTTTTTGGGCTTGGTTGGCCCAAAATTTTCTTTTGCTCTTGTAGCAGTTCTTTTCTGTTCAATAGATGGATTGGGAGAAGAAAAATTCTTTTTCATTATTCTTACGCTTTGGGTTTGGTTTGGGGAGGGACTAATGTTATGGCCTATGGGGGCACAAATGGTACTTGGAAGTTTAGAGGTGAAAGTTTCATCCGATTGGCTTGGAAATGTTCTAGTTGTATATTAATTTCCTCGGTAGGAAGTTTACTTTGGGCAAATGTTTCGCCCAATTCTTGTTTAATGCAGTGAGTCCTTGTTGTCGTGAAAGATTGGTGCTGTGTCCACTGTTCACCCTTAGAGCAAGTACAATAATGGTCTTATAGCCAAGCTAGTCAGCATTTTTGCTGATGTGGAGGAGAGAAGAGAGGAGAGAGATGAGAGCTTGGCTCTCATGCAAGCAACAAGCTGGGTACGGGAGCATATGCAGTGGTAGGCCAAGATAATAAATGTATGTGAGGAGGAATAGGAAAGAGAATGTGAGACATGGTACCACATAATAATAAAAAACCTTTTGTAGACAAATAGAAGACAAATTATTGTATAACTTGGCTCTTATAACTTGACTTATAGCCAAGCACTTGGCTCTATTATTGGACTTGCTCTTAGCGTAACTTTCCTAATTATTGTCCCGGATTTAGCAATGATGTCTATATTATGATGTCGTGTAAGTACTCATTATGATTCATAGATGGAGCATTCATACAGCACGGTTTGGAGTTGGGCTGAATTTGCGTAGATTGCATTAGATCTAGGTTCTTTTACGTTAAAATTGAAGATTAAAATTCATTGCGAGTATCATCTAGGTCACAAAACTTTCAAAATGCATATCTAGGTCACTCATATGATATAAGTGGGTCATTAGTCCATCCTAGCTGTCCACGCTCGCGAAGTTTGTACATGTGGCATGACATGTATGATTCAAAGCAGTTGGTGGTACATTTGCAGAAAAGGCTTGTGCAATTTTAGCCCTACTCATGTACCCTTATCCAAACCAGACTGTATTCTATACCTTCTTGTTACTTTTTCTTTTGACTCCCAGGCGACCTTTACGAGGAGATCATTGTTCATGCATCGTAACATAGCTAGAGCGTGATGAGTACCGTGAGGATGAAGCCATACTTCGCCTCCAGTGCCACACCGCCACCGCCACCGCCGCCTCAAGGGTTTCGCCGCAAGAGGATGTAGATGGAAGTATAAGATAAGGTCTGAGTAGGGGTGGCAATTTCCCCGTGGGGAATTTCCCCATCAGGGGTAGGGTAGTTGGGTGGGGACGGGGTTGTCCTCCCCCCGCAGGGCCCCACAGGGCCGGTAAAAATTAAAAAATATTTTAAATAATATATTATAGTTTTTAATATGAGAGATTGTATTATTTTCTTGTATATTTGACCAAAATTTGAATTTATATGTTAGAATATATATGTTGAAGCTTTATTTGAAAAAGTACACTTAAATAATTATAAATTAATAAATAAAGTCACATTATTATTTTTATAATTAATTTACCTTATTTTTTAATCCTTAGCGGGGATCCCCGGGGGGCTGGGTCCTCGCGGGGAATGGAATAGGCTCCCCCGGACCCCTCCGGCCCTATTGCAACCCTTAGCCTCGAGTGATTGGTGCGAACAGATTCGGTCTAGTTTGGCCAGATTAGGATAAGGGCAAAGGGATAGGGTTAAAAGAAAAATGTAATATTAGGGAGTTTGTGTAAATTTCAAAACATTGAATCTTACGTCATGCCACGCGTATGAAATATTCTAACGTGGGTAGCTTGGATGGACTAATGGCGCACTTACATCACATCAGTGAACTAGATTTGCATTTTTAAAGTATAATGACCTGGATGATATGCCCGAACAAGTTTAGTGACCCTCCATGCATTTTACACAAAATTTAATTAGCTTGATTTCATATCTAAACTTAGTCCTGTGAGAAAAAACCTTGGATGCTACACTGGGTGTAGAGTAGGTTGATATTTCTGGAAGATACAGTGCTATAGCAGTGATTTGTCCTGAAGAATTTATCTTTTCCTATACCTTGTGATTGGACTGTACATTTGTTTTCTGCAAATTTTGAAGGGTTTATCTTCTCTTCTGAATGTTCATTTGGCAGACAGTTCTTGCACTAAATTATTTTACACTATAATGTATAATTAATGTTTAAATTCGAAGTCCATGCTAATGGTTCAAAGCAAGACTACATATAGCATACTTCTATGGAGTGGTGGATGCCTTACATTGTTTTTACTCCTTGCTTCAGATGGACTAAATGCAACTGCTGCTGGTGTTGATGGCCCTGCAGCACGGTCGGCTAAAAGGAAGAGAAAGAACCAATTCAGGGGCATCCGTCAGCGCCCTTGGGGTAAATGGGCTGCTGAAATCAGAGATCCTCGTAAGGGTGTCCGCGTCTGGCTTGGCACTTACAACTCTGCTGAGGAAGCTGCCAGAGCTTATGATGCTGAAGCACGTAGGATTCGTGGCAAGAAGGCCAAGGTCAATTTCCCAGATGAGACTCCAGTGGCTTCTCAGAGGCGCCATGCTGATCCAACCTCTCTGAAAGTGCCCAAGTTCGACACTGAAGAGAAGCCAACCATCAAGCCGGCTGTCAACAGCATGGACAACACAAATGCGTATTCCTACCCTGTTGTTGACTACACCTTACATGAGCCATTTGTGCAGCCTCAGAACATGTCATTTGTTCCTGCAATGAATGCAATTGAGGATCCTTTCATGAATCTGTCCTCTGATCAAGGGAGCAACTCCTTCAGTTGCTCGGACTTTATCCGGGAGAATGAAACCAAGACCCCTGACATAACATCTGTGCTTGCACCCATTCCCTCCTTGGCAGAGGTTGATGAGTCTGCATTCGTCCAGAACAATGCCAGTAATGCAGTGGTACCTTCTGTGATGGGCAATGCTAGTGTTGATCTCACCGACTTGGAACCATACATGAAGTTCCTGATGGATGGTCGTTCGGATGAGTCAATTGACACCCTTCTGAACTGTGATGGATCTCAGGATGTGGTCAGCAACATGGACCTTTGGAGCTTCGATGACATGCCCATGTCTGCTGGTTTCTACTGAAGGATTTGTGGTGTAGCAATTGGTGCCTGTACATAGGGACAAAGGGTAAGCATCTGCAGTTGTAGACGTGCTCTGTGACAATTCAATTTCCATTTCTCTAATTCTCTTTTCACCTTGTTTCAGGAATAAATATTCTGGATATCAAGAAGCGCATGTGTCAGGCGCCTTTAGTTGCGTGGTAGCTATGTTAGTATATGCTTATGTCTAGCTTAGATGCTGAGGTTGCTCTCTGAAGTACTCCTTGGCAATGGACATGTACCTTATTTGACTATCTATGACAGCTGTTATGAGTCTGGTACAAGTTGTTTTGCTTCTATCTTTCTGTTAGCTATAAATCGCTGTGAACATTGTGAATTTGTAGCCAATGTTTGTTATGTTGTGTTTGGTTTGTTATTACTCTAGTTCACCCTTCGCTGCAATGCTGAAAGTCTACTGGAGTACTATTTTGCTATGGTGGTTGGGGATAAGCACCATCAATAATGACATGATATCGTGTGGACCAGCATGCCTATTCCAAAATATCTCAAGGTAAAAGCTGTACTTGTCATGATGTTATAGCACAAGTTGCAAAGATTAGCACAGGAAAAAGTAAAAACAGCTTCTGGTGGTATTGGACTAATTTGCTGTTGTATGCAAAGACAACTTGTGTTCAAGAGGAAAATGGGGAAAGGCAAATAATCCTTCAGCTGCACCAAACTCTTGACATTATTCTGAACTCGTACCTTCTGATCCATTGTCAGGGCATGCTCCGGTGGTTTCTCAATTACTTTGTGCTGGTTTGTGGTAGGTGAAATTTTCTTCACACTTGGATTTACAGACTCCTGCTTGTGCTTCTGACTTGTATATAAAAAAATGCCTTGAAATATTTGATGTTATTTTCCATTCAGTGTGGTGAAATGTTAAGTTCCTTTTAATACTAGAAAAGTAAATGTACTCTTAAAAAGATGCAGCACTCAGAATTATCATCCAAACAAAAATAATCTTCTATATACAAACCATATCTGCATGCTTCCTTAGCTAAGTACACCAATAATCTTCTATATGCAAACCATATCTGCATGCTTACTTAGCTAAGTACACCAACTTATTTAGCTCCTCTCTGTGCCATTTGGTTTAGCTGCAAGCATGAACAAAATAGCCAATTTGGTTACCAAAGGGGCTGCTGGTGGCCTGGTACAATTGTGTACACCTCATAATGGCAACACCTCTTGAAGCTTTGTTCTTCTCGAGTCGCCCTAGGGTTGTTCGATGCTATGTGATGTGGCTGTCTTATCAATCAGCAATACATAACGCCGGGGAAACATGCAGCATTCAAGTTAACACATCAGAGTTTTGTTTTCACTAAAACTATGTATAACATAGGAAAAAGTAAGGAATGCAAATATGAGATAGCAGGTTTACTGGCTGGCGTGAGAGATGTCGGCTGCTTCGACGTGGATTCCCTCCAGCCGAATGGCACGTTTCAGAAGTGTGACATCTGAACTTGGCACTGCTGCATTCTCCGGTGCCTCCCAGTCCTAGTCGTCCTACTACACGCACTAGAATAATAATGGTCGCAACATTTTGGTGGCATTACAAACGAAACCTCAAATCAACTCGCATGAATGGTTGGATGCCATGGCGTATCATCAAGTATCACCTCTCGTTTCTCCCCTCCTCAAAGTTGGTAGGCTTTCTCAAAGGGTATCTCATACCTAATTGCCCCGCCACAGGTCTTGGTTTAGATCCCCTCTGGTCGAGGTCAGGCTAGTTTTCTAAAGCAGTTGTGGTGTGTGTTTTTGGGTGCGTTTTTTTGGGTCTGTAAGGTTTCTGTCTGTTTTTTCCCCTTCTTAATATAAAGATACGCAGCTCTCTTGCATGTTCGAGAAAAAAAAACCTCTCGTTTCTTCCTTCCTCAAAGTTGGTAGGCTTCCTCTGAAATGTAGAGGCAGACAATAAGGCATGAAGCATCCCTTCTCCCCATTTATAAGAAGAGATGGAAATGCTCTTAGATTTGGTGTTATAACTTGCAGTACTGTCGATATGGGGATTGGGGGACATGGTCATTGACTCACAGTTGTTCTGAAGTGTACAACGTTTTCTGAATTTGTGGCAGAGTTGCTGAAGAGGTTCCTTCAGGTTGCAATTAATCTGTGATGTGTGCAGCTTGCTACATCATCTTGAAACTCATGGTGAGCATATCTAGCCTAACATGGAACTGCGAAACTGCGTTATCAAATTGTCTCATGTGAAGACTTGTCTTCATGTCGAATTACTCTTAACCACAACTATTTGCCGGTACATGATTTGACAACTGCATGCGTTGAACGCGGTCGTATAAATTCTCAAACAGGTAAGAAGACTTATTTTGGACTAGGTTGCTGTTGTATGCAAAGACAACTTGTGTTCAACAGGAAAATTTTGGTTACTATTGGAATCTGCTATATATTAAAAGTCGATGACAGAGGTTTTCCGCTGCTAACAAAAAACGAAATATGATAAAAATTCTCACAAAAAGAAAAACAACCGGCCCTCGATTAGACAGGACCTAATTAAAACTGAGATATATTGGCTATTGGATGTTATTAAAAAAGAGATATGTGCTAGAAATTATCATAAAAAAACAAAACATTTGACCTTTAACACGATGGATCCTAGTTAAAGATGAATTATAACATGCGTTGGATGTCTGTGTTAGCACTTAGAGATATATGTTACTTTGTAATCTAAAAACTAAAAAAAGATAATCCTTGCTCAAAGAAAAATCTATAAAAAAGAACTTACGTGCCATGCCTCCATCTGTCTCACGCAGAGAGAGAGAGAGAGAGAGAGAGAGAGAGAGAGGACCGATTAGAGATGGCAACGGGTAAATACCCGTCGGGTATAGCCAAACCATACCCGTACCCGATACCCGCACCCGCACCCGCTACAATACCCGTACCCGCACACGGGTATAGAAACTTACCCATACCCGCACCCGCGCGGGTATTTATACCCGACGGGTAACCCATACCCGAATTGATAAGGGTATATACGGGGCACAAGTATATACGAGTGCGGGTATTTCCATCGGCTTCGTTTCGAATATATATATACGGGCCACAGGTATATGTACCTGTTGCTATATCTAATATACACCCGACCGGGTATATTTTACCCGCGGGTATGCGGGTACGGGTAGTATACACCCGCACCCGCACCCGCATACCCGATGGGTAGAGATTTTTGCCCATTAGCATACCCGCGGGTGAAGATATCTTTCCATACCCGCCTCTTTATCGGGTAAAACCCATCGGGTACTCGGGTTTCGGGTACCCGTTGCCATCTCTAGGACCGATTGAGCCGTTCTCTATCTATTTCACTCCAGAAAACAAAGTTGATTGCTTGGACCATGAAGCCCAATGTCAGAAATAGGGGTATGTAAGTAAGAATTATTTTCTATAATTTTAAAGTATGTATGATTTAGTACTATATTATTAAGGTAAAATAGATGGAGCCAACTTATAAGATGATATTTTCGCTATACCCTGAAAGTTTGAGACACATAGCATGCGAGGGTTTTGGCTAAACACGCGCTAGTATTCACGTATTTTCACATAGAAAATTGCCTGACTTGTGACACACCACTTGGCAGACCAAGCCCATATTATTTTTGCTGAACCGTGCATCTCTCTATTTGAATGCGAATTCAAACATCTGAATTAATTCGATTAATAATGTCATGATCTAGAGCCTTAGTGCATAGTGTATCTCTAGCACCAGGTTTCGCAAAAGTGAATGTGGACGGTGTTCATACCAATTTCGAGATCGTCCCGCTGCAGATGCCCCCAATGATGAGGTCATAACTCTAGGGCAAGCCATTAGAACATTCATCCAGTAGCCCAAGAGGGACATCTGCCTGGAGGCTCCTGCACTGGTGCTAAGTCCACGAGAGTCATCTGCACTGGTGCCAAGTTCACTCAAGCTATCTGCACCAGTGCCAAGTCCACAAGAGTCATCTGCACCGGTGCCAAGTCCACTCGAGCTATCTGCACCGGCGCTAAATCCACAAGAGTTATCTGCACCAATGCCAAGTTTATGGAGGCTATCCGGATTGGAGCTACCTGCACAGACATAACAAAGTCATGGTACATCTATATCTCATGCCTAGTTGACTACCATAAAGTTGATCTACAGCCGAGGCGGCAAGGGCAAACTGAAAACCGATGATGAGATCTCCTACTTACCGTTGGCTCGAAAATTCATGCTAGGCGAGCCATTGGTCGTCTTGAAAGAGCGCCTCCTAACCCTAGTACTGGCTTGCCAGAGATTGCATACATATTACATGGAATATGCCAATAAGCTAGAGAAACAACGGCGCGTCAAGTTTAAGCTGCATCATCTGCAGCATGATATTCTCTGTGTGTTCAACGTGGCCCTCAAGGACTTATTCTTTCTCTTTACACTCAACGCTCTTGACGCCTTCCTCATTCGATGCTGGACACTATAAACGTATACAATGATGGTCTATGTTTATATAATACTGATAAATGTCATATATAACTCATTGATGTTGTGTGTGTATATATATACACATGGTGACTGAAGCCATATTAAAGAAATCACTTGTTGGTTTCTTCGACCCACGCTTGGTCTCCATGGATACCATTAAGGAGGATGCATCCTTTGTCCATAATTATATGACGATAACATTGGTGGCTCACCGCAATAAGGAATTCATACTTATGCTTTACAACTAGGAGTAAGTGATGCACTAGTGACTATATTTGTTGATTTATACTTTATAAATAACACGAACTTAGGTTTAATGATTGTGATGACACACCTGTGTAGGTTCCATTGGATTCTAATTGTAATTATATAAAAATAGAATAATGTAATATACCTTGATCCCCTAAGAAGGAATAGAACCGACTACACAGTTGTCTAATGGTTAATCAACACGTAAACATATTTCCTCTATAGATAACTCCATTGTATTCTTTCCCCTTCCTTTCCAATGACTAAGCCTAACTTTTTGGAATCATGTAGGCCATTCGCCACGTACATTGCTGAGGTATAGAAATCTAAGGAAGGGATCGACGTCTTGCGATATGATCTAGATTTCCTGGTATTTGCTAGTATACATTAATCCTATATAACACTTCGTAGTAATGCTTCTTGAACTAACAAATTCTATTTTTGCAGTGCCACCAGCAGCCGCCGGGCAACACCTGTGGATTCTATGTTTGCCACAACATGCAACTACTCATCAATTCCTGGAAGAACTATGATACTCAGGTTTGTCAATCTTACGATAATTATTTTATTCTTATTAATTATATATGTATATATGTATGCACGACATTGATCTTCCTACTGACAGGTTGCGTCCATCCCTACAACTCCGTTAAAAAAGACTGACCTCAAACATATTCGAGGATAGTGTGCGTACTTCTTAGTGTCTAGATTCATAAAAGAAGATGGAAAGTTCTACAATGTAGAATGAATTTCACTGGGATAAGATTAAGTTTAATTATTCATGTATGTATTTGTTCAAAGCTGGATAATTCATTTTAGTTAATTGATTTGTGAAATGGATGTTCTTGTTTCTAGAATGAATGAATGTAAATTGGATGTATATATACTGCGTTGATCTGCTTGTTTTAGAGGGCCTAGCTAGTATTTCCTAAGGCTAGCCAACAAACAGAAATAGGTTTAGCAGTAGAAAGGAATATCACAGATGGTTATTAACTTATAACTGTCTATGATAATTGACAATCATAGACGGTTTTTAGTACAAACCGTTTGTGATATATGATATATCACAGACGATTTCAACTACAAATCGTCTGTAATATTAAATTATTATAGACGATTTGTACTGAAAACCGTCTGTGATTATCAACTATCACAGACAGTTTTTAATAGAAACCGTCTATGATAGTCTGCGCCACAGACGGTTCGAAAGCAGTCTGCGCCACAGACGGTCCGAAAGCCGTCTGTGATGACCTCATGTTATTACTGACCTATAAATTTAGATAGTTCATGAAACCATCTGTGATGATATTTTTGAATCGTCTGTGATGCTTTTTTCTGCTATAGTGAATGGCATAGAAAAGAAAGAAAGGAGGCAATATAGCATGTTTACCTAGTGCATGAAGATTGTCAGCTGCTGCAAAATCCGTTGCTGTTTAAAGTTAAAGCCGGACACGATCGTGTCAACCTCCTTCCGCCTTATTCTCCAATGCCTCCCAGTCCTACTCCTAGCTAGTCCTACTACGTCCGGTAGAAGATAATGATTCAAATATTTCAATGGCATTAGAAAAGAAGCCTCAAATCAACTCGCATGCATGTTGGATGGTTTGGCATATCATCAGGAAGTATATATCACCTATCCTTGCTCCCCTCACAAGTCGGTTAGCTTTCTCTGAAATATAGAGGCGGGCATGGAGCGTCCCTTCTCCCCATTTATAAAGAGAGCAATGGTAGTGTGCTTGGCTTGATGTGTTTCAACCACCATGGCGATATAAAGGATCACACGGTCATTGACTCACAGTTGTACCTGTGTACTGCGTTGTCAGATTAATTATCTGATGTGAAGGCTTCTCATGTAGAATTACTTCAGCAACAACTGTTTGCAGGCACAATCAAGTGCCTGCACTGATTGTATAAATTCTCAAAGAAGTAAGAAGACTTTTTATCAGTAAAGCACACCCTCCTCATTGCTCGTTTTTTTTTCTTTACTAGCTGAATGCCCGTGCGTTGCAACGGATTTTAAAAAAACTCACGGGTGGTAAAAATATTTAGAATATACATACAAACATATTCTAAAAGTTTTTAAATCCATAATAACACACGGGCATTCAGCTAGTGCAGGTCAATTATCAAAAGGCAAGAGGAATCAGGTGGGAGATGGTAACTGTTGGTGGAAGTGGAGAGGAGGGGTAGTTAGATATGAGAGAGAGGGAGAGGGATGTTAGATAGATGGTCAAGATTTTAGTATTCAGATCGGACGGTTGAGAAGGGAGGAAAGAGAATGCACCAACCACCAACTTAAACTTATTAAATAGTAAAGAAAATAGTAAAGATAAAGATAAAGGTCAGTATTTCGATGCCTCATGTTAGATGCTTGAAGGCAAATTTTAAGGTGACAGCAAAAGCTAAAGACACCACACAAACAGCACCTGCACCACACAAACAGCACCTGTGCTTTCAACATAAACCTAAAAAGGGACATGACTTTTGCGCACAATGGGCAATGAACCAAACAACCCAAAAGCCATGCAGATCTAACATAATTGTTATGACTAAAAACAAAACAAGGGACATATTGCTATAGAAAGAAACAGACATCGGACAAATGATAAATTCCATTGGAAATCCTATGATCAATTAGGCACTGTGTTACACACAATACAGGACCGAAACTTTCTGAACATATGTACAGGCACCTGCCAAGGGATGCCAAATCATAACTACGCAATATGCTCAACAATAAAGGATGCAGATGCAGGTACAATCGTTATTTGCTAACACAAAAATGTTGCATGTAGTCTGAACAAATAGCAAAGACCTGAACATTCGATCTTAGCACAATTCACCCTTTACATTCTAGCCAAATTAATCATAACCATATGTGGTGTACGGGCGGTCGGGCACCCGACAATTCAATGCAAACCATTAACTTCGGAGATCTTGCATACCCTATTTGAAGAACTAACTGCCTATCCTACCATGCAAATATCGCATCCTTTGAATTGGTTACCTGTTATACTCATCCTAAAAGGTTTGGATGCAATTAAAACATAATCGTAACATTTAAAAAGTCTAATTGCAAAATGATAGGGAGCAAAGGAAATACTCTAAAATTAGTCTATCAAACAAGAACACTATAGATCAGTGGCGAAGCTAGAAATAAAATTGAGGCTAGGCTGAATTTTTTGTCGGACTAAACTAAATTGACATAAATATAGTGTTTTACTTTTTTTATAGAATTTCAAATTCATATAGAAACACACAATTAGAGACAAATAATGCAAAATAAAGAAATATAAAGTAGGTACCTCGAAAGTCGATAATACGAAACACATACTCAAGAATATATAATTATTCTACCATAAGTGCAGATTAGCGATAAGTCACTGACATGCGTCATATTTACATATATTTACTTGTTATTTTACCCCATTATTCTTCACATTTTGGAACCATTTATCATCATTTACACGCTTTTATATAATTAATCGCTCAATTTGGATCATTTTACATTTTTTGTGCTTTTCCACAGGCCGGCGCGATTAAGGCGCATAAAACGACAAATCTGGACTTTCGGGACTGCTCCGTACAGTTGTACGCGTCGTCATAGATGCGTGGGATCAATTCGCGAAGAAATCAGAGTTCTAGAGGGCCAGAACTGAAGAAAGGAAATGGGAGAAGGACCTCCTTGTAAACCCTAGCTTCTTGGAGGACTAATCTGCAAAGTGCTAAAAATCCCCCAAACCCTTAAGCCCTCGCCGCCGCCTGGGGGAAGCTTTTGAGCCCGGTTCTTCTTCTACCTCTGCCCCCTGTTTGCTTCCTCCCCCTATTCTCCTCCTCCAAATCCGGCCGCCGGCGAGTGCCGGGCCGCAGCTCACCGGTGCGCCACCGTCTCTCCGCCGCAGCTTCTCATAGCTCCTCCTCCACCCGTGCGCGGCCAAACCACACCGCCGCCCCTTCCGCGCTGGCCACCGACGAGCCGCATCATCCCGTGTGCCGCCGCCTTCACCTCTCCGCCACCATCACCTCCACTCCCGAGCGCCCCCGCCACTTCTCCATTGCACCGTAGAGCGCCGCCGTCCTCATCTGCTCACTCCACCAAGCGCACCACCGCGCCACCGTCTCTCTGCCGCCTCTCTTCTCCATCTGCGCCCCCGCACCTCCACCAAGCGCCGCCATCCGTCTCCTCCTCTCTCGGCCGACCTTTTCCTTGCGCCGCCTCTCCTCTTCTCCGGCCACCGCGCCATCGCATCCACCGCCGCCTTTCTTCCTTAGCCCCCTCCTGCTTCTCTTCTCCTCCTCCCTACTCACCTCCCTTCACCGGCCACATCACCGCCGCCTCTCCTCTTCTCCGGTCGCAGTTTGGGATGGGGGGAGGGGAGAGTGGCGGCGTGGAGAACCCGGGGGGGGGGGGAGGGTTCGGTGGGGAGGAGAATCCGTGCTGCCACCGTCGGTGAGGAGAGATGGGCGCGGATCGGGACGGTGGGAGGGGGAGAGATGAGGGGAGGGGAGAGTGGCGGCGCGGAGAACGGGGGGAGAGGACTCGGCAGCGGCGCGGAGGAGCGGGGGAGGAGGCGGCGGAGCGGAGGAGTGGGGGGAGGAGGAGGCGGCAGCGGTGGCGCGGTGTGGGGAGGAGGAAGAGGAGGCAGCGGCGGCGCGGAGTGGGGAGTAGGAGGCGAAGGCGGAGCGGAGGAGCCGGGGAGGAGGCGGCGACGGCGGCGCGGGGTGGGGAGGAGGAGGCGAGGGCGCGCGGCGGAGGAGGGAGGGGAGGAGGCGAGGGCGGCGCGGCGGCGGAGGAGAGAAGGGAGAGCGGAAGAAATGAGGTGGGGGGAGGCAGCCGCACGGGACTCGACGGGGGAGGCAGCGCTGCCAGCGCACGGGTTTCGGGGTGGGGCCACATGTCAGTCAGTATATTTTTAAAAAAGGAAGTGTAGGATGCACCATCACCTTGAATTCCTCCTTTTAAGGAGTAGAGATGTATCGGAGGCGTTACTTTTTTGTAACATGGCTCCAAAGTTTGTGGTGGTCAATCCACTGGTTCTCATCACTTTGTACTGGTTTTTGATAGGTTGTTCGGTCACTCCTAAATTTTGATATTGAGACACTATTACAGAAAATCGTATTACAGACGGTTCAGAAATGTCATCATAGATGGTTTTGTGAGCTGTCCGAATTTATGAGTCAGTAATGATACGAGGTCATCACAGACGGTTTTCGAACCGTTTGTGGTGTAAATATCACAGACGGTTCTTAACTAAAAACCGTCTGTGATAGTTATAATCACAGACAGTTTTTAGTTAAAAGCCGTCTGTGATTTATAAATATCACAGACGATTTTAGTTAAAAACCGTTTGTGATATCACAAATTTGGCCTCCCACATGACGGGAACTGATCATGTATGGTCAAGTAGATGCAAACCATCTTCAATAACACTCACCAAAACTTACATCTAAATTGTAATGTAAAGAAAAATTAATTTCATTACTAAATATATCTAGAGCAACCAGGAATGTATGAATCTTCAAAGCTCAATCTCTGCCTCCTCCCACCAAATGAATTGGCCTGAAATCACCTAGCTTGCCTCCTGAGCGAAAGAGTGTAGTACCGGCTAGATCTGGATCGAAATGAAGACAGATGCGATTCTGAGCGGCGCAATAAATATGTAGCAGGATTATCACAGACGGTTTTAATTTAAAATTATCTGTGATACTGGAATATCACAGACGGTTCATCGGTAAGAACCGTCTGTGATACTCCTTTTCTCCGACGCCACCAACACAGACGATGTCCAAATTAAAACCGTCTGTGTTAGTGTCGGTCACAGACGGTTTTGTCAAACCGTCTATGATTTGGCGTCTAGTATTAGGCTTCCTGTAGTAGTGAGACTCATTCCTGCGTTTTTTATTTGTATAAAAATTGTGCGCTTGATTGAGCTCGGAATATTTCCATTGTTCTTTTCTATTTTCATTTTGTTTAAGTGTTCGATTCCTTTCATATTAAAAAAGTCAATCTACCTCGAATATATGCAACAATGAGAATCACCATCCACACATCACGATATGCTATATACGAAGTTACAAACCATATATTAGGTTTCTTTAGCTGAGTCCACCACCTTACTTAGTGTTAGACCATATGGATTGTCGTGAGTTTAGTGATAATGAATAATTGATATTTGGTTTACTTTGAAATTTGCGTTTGTGAAAATTTTGGTTGATTGCAGTTGAAGGTTTCGAGTCTGAGTGGTTTTAGTCTGCTTCGAGTAGTTTCGAACCAGTCCGATCAGATCCGAGTGGCATTGGACGGCTGTCGAGTAGCAATGGAGTATCAGATGATGCTCGAGTGGAATTAGAGTATCGGACGGTGTCCGAGTAGCATCGGAGGATCAAACGGCTTTGTGCTGGGTAGTCCGAACAGCTTTGTTCGATCAGCAGACTTCGACCACGTCCAACTTCGACCACGTTGACTTCAACCATGACTTCGACCATTTTCGACTACAATCATGTCCGGCTTCGACTACGAACTTTTCAACCACGCCAGGTAATTGGTAAGCTTCAATCTCGACCAGCGAAATGGTCGTAGCTACATTACTTTTTTACGGTCGTAGCTACAGTTCCTTATCTATGGTCGTAGCTATAGTTCCTTATCTATGGTTGTAGCTATAGTTTCTTGTCTATAGTCGTAGCTACAGTTTCTTGTCTATGGTCGTAGCTATAGTAACCGGTCAATAGTCATTAGCTTTATTGATTGTACTCGATTGTCGTAGATTTTACTGGTCGGTAGTTATTGACTTTCCTGGTTAGTGGTCTTAGACTTTGTGATTGGTAGTCATAGACTTTGCGGTCGAAAGTCAAAGACTTTGTGCTTGATTGTCGTAGGCTTTATGGTCTGTACTCGTGGACTTCATGGTCGGTACAAGTGTTTTAATTCTTGCTATCTTTGAGTACCTTGAGTACCCGTGTTTAGTCAGTGGTATGACTGTCTGGGGCAGTTGGTCGTAGTACTTGGTAGTCGGAAGGACTCGCTACTTGATAGATGTGGTTTTCGCGATCATGGTCAGCGATCGAGTGTCAGAGATTTGTGGTTGGTGTATTGGTACTGTAGTATATGCGGTACTCGGTGATCGATGGTGTGGTGAATGGTTGGAGATTGGTGGTAGTGGACTTAGCGATCTGGTGCTTTAGCGATAGCGATTGGTACTCGATAGTCGGTACTCTGTGGCTCTGTGGTCATTAGCGATGTAGATGTTTTTTCGAGTGCTTTGAGTGGAGCGATGGTAATTCCAAAGTACTTGTTGTTTTTTGAGTACTCGTTAAGCTAGCGGTTGAATGTGTGGTCTAAGGTTGATTACTGGGTAGCAATAGGATGTATGATCATGGATGACTTGGTTGATGGTCATAGAAGGTTTGGTTCTTGTCTATGAATAGATAAGGGTGTGCTTCAAGTGTGTGTTGATATCGGTCAAGTTGTCTAGAACTTATGCTGGAAAAATGTTCTTTGGTCTATGTGTAGGTGGACGTGGAGACGATCATGGTCGGCGATAACGATCCATAATATTTGACTCGCTTGGCTTCCTAGTTTACGTGGTAGAAATTTTAATTTACGCTAGTATAGTCTACCCTGTATCCCAACATCCCATTTAATATACTGGTAGGTCTATTCTTCTTCTCAAGTCAGCTGGTTTATGTGGTATCCTGAAGAATCTCTTCTCTCACACTTTTCAGAGCACCCGGCGTTCACCAAGTCTACATCATCTTGCAAAATTGCTAAGAAGATTGAACTAGCATCTGGAGCCACTGACAAGTGGGGCCAAAATCTACAGCTAAAATCAGGCTAGAAATAAGGACATGTGCGAGCACTATCAATATCATCACCTATTGCTATTTAAGCATCAAAAGGAACGATGTTACTACTATAGTCAACAAACAACAAAGTGTCGTCCACCAATACTCAGGGGAAAGTGGTCTACTGGATAATAGTTCATCAAGGTTCTATCTATTGGACAGTAGTTCATCAAGGTTCTATAATACAGCTATTGCTTTATTTTATCAAAATTTCATTAGTCTTCTGAATTTTAAGCATGGAAGGACTCTTATTACATAAGAATTATAGACTCCTAGGAAAGGAAGAAAAGCTACCTCCAGCGTCGAGTCGAGGAGGCGGCACACGCAGCGACCGGTGGCTCTCGAGCGTCGAGTTGAGAAACGCAATGGCCCTCGATTTCCGTCGCGCGGCGGAGCAAGCCGTGCCCTAAACGGGAGGCGAGGAGGCGGCGGTGGGAGGGGGAACGCGGCCTAGCGGTGGAGGCGGCGATAGGAGGACGACGAGGGAGATGATCGTCGAATCGCGGGGAACGTCGAGTTATACGGGTCTCGACATGGGCTTTCCGTCCACGCAGCCCTTTGTCGCCATCTTTGCCCTTCGGAGTAACCAACGTTGCATGCTTCGGGATTCGTGCAGATTTTTAAGTGGGTGAGCAACTGAGCATCAAAGCAAAATTTTAGAGAAGATGAGTTTGAGCATGAACATGGAATTAGATCAGAATTCGTCATGGGAAGAGGAAGGCGTCTTCCGCTAGAAATCTGTGACAGTTTTGGTATTGCTGTTGTTGTTGGATTTGTGTAAATTTTAAGTGAGAGAGCAGCAAAGCAAATGTCTAAGAGAGGAGTGCGAGCATGAAAATGCAGACATATGAATTCCTCATGGGAAGAGAGAGACATCTCCAACTAGAAATCTGATAGACTCAGCTTTGGTATTGCTGCATTTCCCAACTCCTAGTCCTACTCTAGCATTGTGCACTGCATCGATGCTACATTTCGCTTCCATGACCAATGAACTTCATATCAACTTATGTGGTGTGGACCGTGTGGTATTTAGTAATACTGGTTATGTATCAATCTCTCTTCACCTCTTTCTTCTCTCTAGCTAGCTGGTTTATGCCCCACTCTAAAAGGCTTCAGTTTATGCCTTTTTTTCGGCTTTTAGCTTATTTAAGCCAGAAGCCATTTGAAACGCGTTGGCTTCTAATTTTGACTTATTTTAGCTTTTTTATCTTTTATTTTTGCACATATTCCTTTATATTGTCCATGACGATATAAAGTTTTTTTTTCCAAATTTTTCTCAATTTTTTCTTAGAAAAAACTAATAACCGCTACAGTGCAATTTCAGCCAACAGCTAAAAGCTGAGGGCCTGTTCTTTTTGGCTGCGGCTTTTGGCTGCGGCTTATGGTTTTTGGGGCTATTTGTACGAGATATTATAGAGTAACAAAAACTCATATGCGATTTTTGCCAATATAAATGAAGTCAGTAAAGTATGTACTACAATTAACTAGTAGACCCTATCTTGAAAAAAAATACTCCGTTTAAAAGCTAGTTACTGTAGAAAAGCCGAAAAGCAGCTTTTAGAAGCTGAAAAGAACAGGGCCTGAAGCCTTTTGGCTTTCGGCTTTTAATTCAGTATTTCTTTATTTCGTCTTTTTCTGACTTTTTAGCTTGTTTTTAGGCTTTTTGCCTTTTCTTTTTTCCTGTATTCCTTCACATTGTCTGTGATAGGCTAATCTATTTTTTTTAAAAAATAATTTTTTTACATCTAACTATGCCAAATAAACCATCATTAAATATAGTAAAAAATAAACTAGCTACATAAAAATCATAAATCATCGTCAAATTAAGCACCTTAAACCGCTTTGATCTCTCCTCTTCCACTTTTATGGGGGAACCTAGCATTCACCTACTCTACATCATTCTGAAAAATTTCTAAGAAGACTGCACTAGCATTTGAAGCCACCGACAGGTGGGGCCAAAGTTTACAGGTAAAATAAGGCCAGGAACATGGTCAATGCTGACATGTTGTACTTGGCATGCAGCTTTTCTTGGGCTTTTTGGGGATGAATTGCTAGAAGTTTCACTTTTGCATAATTTATTCACTTTTGTTTTTTTGGGCTGCACCAATTCAAATTCATGATTTAGTTCTTTTCTCCCATTAATTTTATTAGATTATAACTTTTTGAGTAGAGCTAGTTAACATATAGGTTGCTGTCATTTGCATATATGGTGTGGAATACTGATATGTATATCTGTGCTATCTACTTGCTACACTCATGTTGGTGGCTTTCTTTGAAATTCTGTAGCTTGTCACCTCTCACTCTTAAATAGGAGTAATGTGTTTGACCCAATCTGGTGTTCAACAACCATGTAAAGATGCAACCACAAGGATCACATGGGCATTATTGATTTTGTTGTACTAGGGTGAGCAGTTCTGCTGAACTAATATCTGAGGTGTTCTGAATTTGATGAAAAAAAGACTTAATGCAAAATTTACCCAGTTTTATCTGTATAAATAAAAATAATCGGTGAGATTTAACTCAAGGCATCTCCTTCATTTTGAAACCAAAAGGATCCTACGATAATCTAAAAAAGAAAATCTCTAGAAAATTCTGTCATTAATCGATAGAAAAAGAGATGGATCTACACCTCTTATTTTGGTAGGCCAGACAGATTAATCATAGATAGATATTAGAGTTGTATAATAAATACAATCATATTTTCAATCATAAATATTAGAATTATATAAGGAAGATAATTGTATCATAACATCTAGCGGTGCAATTGCACAGCTAATTCCACTAGTTACTTTAATGTTGAGCTATTCATCAAGTAACTGCAATTATCACAGTCCGCAGCTACATATATTGTCAAACATTTAAGCACATATCAGCAATAAATCACTTATTTCACTGCCCTTTTCTTAATCTCCGGGGCTACTTCTTGACTTCTTGTTGTTGCCACAAGCTCAGACAACTAATTTTTGTGAGGTCTGGCAGATTTCTTGCTAAAAATCATGGTCTTGCCATCAGCATTCCAAGAAATATCCAACTGGAAACATCTGGTAGAACAGTTGGAGTCTGCAGATAGAGTTCCCTCAATCATGATCCTCTCCTTTTCATGTGATTCTTCTTGAAGTGGTATTTTTTTTCGACAACACGTAAAAAAATTGCGTGTCTTTTCATTAAGAAGAAAGCAATAGTTGAGAAGTACAATTAGACGACCCATACAAGTGACCAAATGGAGCAACCAAATGATTGACCATACTTAAACATGACTCCAAATTTAGTAGTGCCGCAAGAAGAGAAAACACTTCCGGAACCAGACTTTGATTCTGAATTGAACGTCCAACCGAATTCTTGATTCGAACTGTCCTAAATGGATGTGTGTGCTCATCCGTATTTTCAAGTTCATATGTAGAGATCAAGGTATGGCTAACTGAACAATTTGGGACTCCAGTGAAGTTGTAAAGAAATGTGTTTCCTATCAAGCTCCAACCCTCCAAGCTGCGATATAAGCAACCAATAAGCATGATTTTGGAACAAATTATAGCATTTTTTCTAAGACAAGCTCGAATATCTACCTAGGCCCAAGTGTGTGCTCGCAGACACCTCTGACCTTCCTACCAACATCAGACGGGAAAATAATGGGATAGGAGGATGAAAATGAAATTACATCATTTTCTCGGTCAAGGACGAATGCGTTCTCAGATGTGCACCAACCAATGTCAGATGCAACCCTGTATCGTTGCAAGCATTCCCTAGTGCCTCCTAGTCCTACTCCAGCAACGTGTGCTACCATATTGTGGCTGCCAGATTTCGCTTGCATTAGCAAAGCAACTAAACTAAATTGGCACAAATGGTAACATACGCTGATAGGTATCTCTATCTACCTACCTTCACTTCCTCCCCCAAGCGAGATGGATTTTTGAAGAAACACTCCTCTCTCTCCTCCCACTTATAAGAGGCGTACCCATGACTTGCACTGAGCATCCACCTACTAACTTTGCCCCGACGTCAATGCTGCCAAATTGCTAAGCAGCCTTAGCCAGTATCCTGAGCCACTGACATGTGGGTCCAAAAATCGACGACTATCATCAGAACAAGAACATGATTGACGTTGACATGGTTACTTATTCTACGTTTCATGGACTTTTTGAGTGAGTCCATGGAGGTGCCAATTTTGCAAAGCTCATTCAGTTTTATATTGGACTTCTTTCAACCGAACATCCAGATAAAATCGTAACAAACATGTTTGCAGACAGATCATAGTCCCCTTGAGCTTTGGTTCTGCAATGTGATTCATGAACAGAACAAAAGTTTATGTCCTCTTTGCTAGGTTCATGCAGTTAAGTAGCCTGGCATTGCACCATTTCGAGCACATAAGAGACAACTTCGAAGGTTGATAGTGTTATTCGGTCACACTATTACGGAAATGGTCATTACAGACGATTCAAAACTGTCATCATTGACGATTCTTTGAACCATCTAACTTCGTAGGTTAGTGATAATATGGGTTATTCATAAAAACCGTATCACAGACGGTTTGAAACTAGAATCGTCGATCATAGTCTGTTATCACAGACGGTTCTTGGTAAAAAACCATATGTCATGTGTAAGTATCACAGACAGTTGGTATATACAACCGTCTGTGATACTTTCCTATTATAAATGGTTCGTAGATAGAACCGTCTGTGATATATGAGTATCACAGACGGTTTTTGGTTTAAGCCGTCTGTGATAGTCCTTTATAGACGGTTCATACCGCAAAACCGTATGTGATAGTTTATTCTATACCTAAATTTTTTTTTCTGTTTTTCAGCTAGCCTCAAGAAATGCTAGTTGTACTTTTTGAAAACAAGCAAATACAGCAACACATTCTTTTTTCATTAAGATTAGAATCACTAT
Source organism: Dendrocalamus latiflorus (assembly GCA_017311315.1). Lineage (NCBI taxonomy): Eukaryota > Viridiplantae > Streptophyta > Magnoliopsida > Poales > Poaceae > Dendrocalamus > Dendrocalamus latiflorus. The sequence goes on from CM029659.1 coordinate 4,777,994, forward strand.
TACAGCATCACAAGATAACAAGCAGGTTACCCATCTAACACAGCAAGAATATATCTTCTAATCCTATAAATCCAACTCTTAAATATGGCAAGAATATAGAAGAAGCAGAGATCCTAGTAGACAGTAAAAGCTCAACCACATCAACGAGGCCTCTATGCTGCTTCTGTGGCGCCTTGCCGCCCGTAGACTTGTGTGTCGTCTACTTCGTAAGGACCATTGGGGTCGAGGAGGACGACGGTGAGGAGGCTGAAGAGATATTGAGCGACGGTAGGTAGGGGATGGGTTTGGGTGGGTATTTATAGAGAAGGGAGAGGCGGGAGTGGGAAAAGTTTTGGTGGAATAGGCGCGAGGATGGAGAGGTGGAGTTACGATCAGTGGGGTGGGGGTTGGTGGGTTTCTATTGGCTGGGATTGGGTTGGGGAGGATTGACGGGCCTAGCGGTCAGATACATAATTATTACAGACAGTTCTATATACCTGTTTGACGCGAGAAATCGCTCGCGGATTTCTGGTCTCGGGGTTATAAGATCGGCGTGCTAGTGTACTAAAGTACACAAAAATAAATAAACACAACAAAAGATAGAAATAACATGTATTTTATTTATTCATTTGAGAAGAACAAAATTACATATCCCTTTATATATATATATATATATATATATATATATATATATATATATATATATATATATATATATATATATATATATATATATATATATATATATGCGCTTCGTAGCCTGCCTTGCATAGCAGATCCGACATAAACGATGTGATGTCCTGGTTCTCGGGGTCTCAGAAGGCCTCCCGGTTAATTATATCCACAGGGTAACCCACGGAAAATCTCCAATTAAGCTGCACATTGGTCATCGTCTTTAGTTTTTGCTTTATGTTCCTCATGCAATGGATGAATGATTGATGAAGGTATGGGTGTTGGTATTATCCATAGCCTCGTCGGTCTTTGGGGCCGTTCACAGTGTGGTCATCACACTTGACCACGCCTGCCCGTGCCATTCGACCTCATCAGTACAGAACAGACACAACAGAAGTGATTTGAAGTATGCATAATTAACATCTAGCATGACCAATCTGACAACAATGGCGGCTAGAACTTGTGTTTTAGGTATAGCCTGAGCGGAAGAATTAGTAGAGCAGGCCACGGAGTTCAAGTATCAATGTGATCGACAACCATAGGAAACCATCCATGGTCGAGATTCAACAGTCAAAACCCGCCAAGAAACGTCTATGATCGACATCCACCATGGTCGAAATCCATCAGAAGATGCTCATGATCAAAATCCATGGTGGTCGAAACCCATCAAAAGTGCTTAGTGGTCGAGCATCACTATGGTTGAATTCGTCAGGAAATCTCCGTGGTCGAAAATCACATAGTTGAAACACATCGGGAAACATCCGTGTTCGGCAACACAGCATGGTCGAACGCATCGAAAAATGTCCGTGGTCGAAACCCATCAGAAGACAGCTGTGGTCGATAGTCACAGTAGTCGAAACCCACTAGTAGTCAGCCGTGGTCGAAAATCACCATTGGTCGAAGCCCATCGGAACACAGCCATGGTCGAAACCCATCGGAAAATGTCTGTGGTCAAACAGTCACAGTAGTCGAAGCCATTGGGAAACATCCGGGGTTGGCAGTCACCGTGGTCGCAGGTCACCATAGTTGACACCACCTGGAAATATTCGTGGTTGAAAGTCACATGGTTGACACCATCGGGAAACATCCGGGGTCGGTAGTCACCGTAGTTGACACCACTGGGAAACATCTGTGGTCAAAAGTCACATGGTCGACACCATCGGGCAATCTTCGCGGACAAAATTCACCGTAGTCGAAAGTCACCGTGGTCAAACTCATCGTGGTTGAACACATCGGGAAACATCTGAGGACAAAATCCATCATGGTCGAAACCCATTGGAATATGCCCGTGGTTGACAATCACAGTAGTTGAAACCCATCAGTAGATGGTCGGGGTCGGAAGTCACTGTGGTCAAAGCCCATCGGAAGACGTCCGTGGTCGAAACCCACTGTGGTCGAAACCCATCAGAAGAACGTCCGTGGTCGAAACCCACTGTGGTTTAAACCCATCAGAAGAATGTCCATGGTCAAAACTCACTGTGGTCAAAGTCAAAGTCGTAGCAACACTGTAGCACCCCGGCTGAAGAGAGTTAGTAGCACCATGCTTGTAGTCATACTCGAAGGAGTATTGTACCACACGAGCATAATCACCGCAGCACCCGTGTTTGAAGTCGTGCTCGTAAAGTATGGTAGCTCACTGGCCAAAGATTGTATCTAGGGAGTACAAGAGCATACCTGGTCGAGCATGTACTGTAGCACACCGGTCGAAGACTGTTATAGCACTGCGGTTGACAAGGTACTTGTTGGAGTATTGGAACTATCGACCACCGATCATGGTCATAAGGAGTACTCATAAAAGTATGATAGCACACTGGTTGAGGAGAGTACTCATTGGAGTACTGGAGCTATCAACCATCAATCGTAGTCGTAAGACAAGTCAACCATCACTGTGTCACCGTGGTCGTAACAATACTCGTAGCATCACGTCACCATGATTGTAGGGCGTGCTCATAGAAGTATTGTAGCCTTGTGGTCGAAAGGGGTACTCGTAAAATTACTGTAGCTATCGACCATTGCTCATGGTCGTAGGTCGGGAGCTATCGACCATCGCCCGTAGCCAACAATCGGAAGCTGTCAATCATTAGTCATAATAGTGTTTAGAGGAATTCGTCGACCTTTCTTGTAGCCAGTAGCCAGAGTACCAAATGCCAAGGACGGTTGATGACGCTCAAGTGTGATGAGCAGTCGAGAACATCTGAGTGCCAAATGCAGTCGACGAGGCCCAAGTACAACGAGCGATCAGAGGCGTAGGAGTGCCAAAGATGGTCATGCATGTCCGAGTATGAAGGATGCTTGACGGCACCTGAACACGACGCGCTGTTGTAGGCGGCCGAGTATGGAAGGCGGACGAAAGCGTCCATGTCTAACAAGCTGGCGGAGGCGCTCGCGTGTAGTATGCAGTCGAAGGCACTTGAGTTTGAGAATCCGTCGGAGACATCTGAGTGTCCAAGGTGGTCCGAGATGCTCGAGCACGATGCACGGTCGTGGATGCCCAAGTATCGAAGCTATTCGGGGAAGTCTGATTACAACAAACAGTCAAAGGTGTAAGAGTGCCAAAGGCTCCTGCGCACATCTCAGTATGAAAGAACGTCAACAACGCTCGAGTACGACGAGTGGTCATAAGCAACCGAGTGCTAAAGGCGACCAGAGGCACCTGTCTTTGACAAGCGATCGAAGGCGCTAGTGTATGACAAGAAATTGGAGGCGTCCGAGTTCAAGAAGTTGTCAAAGGTGCTCAACCTCATCGAGCGGTCGTAGGCATTTGTTTCTAGGAGGTGCTCAGAAGCGTTCGACTCTAGCAAGCAGTTGCAGGCGTCCGTCTTTGGAGGTGGTCAGCGGTGCTCGACTTTGACCAGCGATCGGAACGTTTGCCTTCAAAAACAATCAGAGACCTCAACTTTGTGAAGCAATCGGTGGCTTGACTTCGGCCAGTAAAAGCGATCAGAGACTTGACTTCAGAAGCAACCGGAGACCTTGGCTTTGGAAAGCGATCGGAGGTGCCTAACTTCCACCAGTGATCGAAGGCGTCATTCTTCCAGAAGTGATCGCAGACATGCACGACTTTGAAAGCGATCGAAGACCTCGACTTTGCGAAGTGATCTAAAGCACCTAACTTTGGTAGTGATCGGAGGTGCACGACATTGACCAGCGATCGAAACATTTGCCTCTAGAAAGCGATCGAAGGCTCTTAGCTTTGCGAAGTAGCCGGAAAGTGATTGGAGCCGCCTGAACTCGGCCAGCGATCAGAGGCATCATTCTTTCGGAAGCGATCAAAAACATCCTCAGGAACCATGAGCTGCATCTCGGTGAGCCCTAGAGCAGCCGTAGTCACTTGGCGACATTGCCGTCGTGGCCACCATTCATCATAAGCAGATTAAGATGCAGACGAAAGAGCGGAGAGAATATCTTTACCATTCTGAACATGGGATGCCATGGCTTGGCTTCTATAGATCATTGCCTTGGGTTTCTCTGACTTCTCCTTCTTCTTTCCCTCCTTTGTTTCTCTAAGGTGCGCTTGCATCTTCTTCGTCGTCTATCTTCTCTCGTGGGTGCCAAGGGGTCTCTCCATTCTAGGCCGTCTTCCCTTGTGCGCATGGGATATGTCCCCCCTCCTGTTCCTGGTGAGCGGATGTGCTCCCCCTTTTATAGGCATGGGCAAGGGCCGTAGGCCTCGTACGCGGCTCCCACGTGGTGCCGAACATGCTGTTTAACTTGAGATAAGTGTCCTAATTGACTAAAGATAACTTACCTTCCTGGGCTCTGCTTTCATATCAGAGATTTGCTAAGCGTTATCTCCAACCGGATGAGGATACGGTGCGACCATGCCTTGTTGTTGCTGATCTGCAACTATGATCGAACTGCACAATGTGGTCGAAGACTGATCAACGCAACGTGGTCGACACACGTGATCGCAAGCACAGCTCGGTGCCCCTAAGTGTCACGTGGTTGTATGAGGCGTGGCGCCACGATACTTGTGAGCTTATAGCACCGTGATCAAAAGACCGAGAGGGAGGTGCTGTGGTCAAAGCAATGGTTGACACAACGTGGTCATAATAACTGGTCGACACGACGTAGTCAATACACGTGGTTGTAACAGCTGGTCGACACAGTGTAGTCGATACGACGTGGTCGTATTGGCCTGATTGACACAACATAGTCATAACCGAAGAACGTGCTCGACACCTAGGTGGTCAAAGACGTGGCCGCAAGAACGTGGTCGTAGCAGGTGCTCGTCTCAGCGTGGTCGTAGTAGGTGCTGGTCTCAACGTGGTCGTAGCAAGTGCTCGAGCAGTTATGGTCGTAGTATGTACCTGTAAAAGCACTAGGGCGCTGCGGTCGGTGGTCGATACAACACGGTCGAAATGGTCATGGTCAAGTGGCCCTGATGTAAGGCATGACACTTGTTTCTTATGTCGTTTCATGGTTCGATTATGCCAAAGTTCCTTACCTAGCATATATCTCCTTATTTGCCCTAATTTGCACAAAATCTCATCAAACAATACCAACTGTCTATGATACTCGCCCATCACAGACGGTTAGTATTAGAGCTATCTGTGATGTGCGAGTATCACAGACAGTTCTATATACCAGCTGTCTATTAATTATGATATAGAGCACAAAGACAATATATATATCGATGCAATGTAAATAACTATTTTCAAAAGATAAAATAGCAAAGTTTTATATGGCTTATATATGCTCATTTGAAAGGTTTTGACGAGATCTACAACTTTGCAGTTGAGGCAAACCCAAAATTCCGAAGGGAAGATCGCAAATTTTGGCAAAAACAGAAACTGAAAACTTGCAACACAAATTCGGGGCTAAAGATGGCCGATGTTGGGGTCTTAGAGGGTGACTAGTGCAAGCGGGTCATTTGTTTTTTATCGAATTCGTCATTAGCTTTTTAACGAGTACAAGAACGTCGAAAATGGATACCGTATGCAAAAGTTATGTCCGTTTTATTAAAGGTGTCTCAGAACGGAATCCTACTCGGACATGAATTCGTATCGAGTTCAAATTTAAACTGTTATATTTTTCAATCCCATAGGTCAATATTGCTGAATTTTTTGTGAAAATTTATAGCTATATGTAGAAGGACTCCACCAATTTTCACTAGATTTGGAATAAATTTGGCACACTTTTCAATTTTTGGGAAGATAGATACTTTTTGGGAAGTTCTACATGGCACAGATGGTTTTTAATTCGAACCATTTGTGATAATTTTAGACATCTAAGATAGTTGTTATTAAGAACCGTTTATGAATTATCACAGACGGTTCTTGTTAAGAACCGTCTATGATAATTGTAGACATCATAGATGGTTTTTAATCTGAATTGTTTGTGATAATTACTACATAGACGGTTTTAGACAACCGTTTGTGTTGAGACGTCTAGTATATTGTTTTTTTTGTAGTAGTCAGGTGAAATGATAGAACAGACCATCAGGCAGGTAGCTACAAAATCCTACATTGTAATAGCATTCTAGATATTTCACTATCCTGCACCGATTCATGTACTCATGCATGTCTCAAACTTTGTTGTTGGAGCTGTTCCCTGAAACTATGAAGCATTGTGCTCTTTAGAGAACGCTCGTTGGGCCTCTGCAATACATACACCATCTGAGCTAAGTTCTTGAGCTTTCTAAACAACATATTGGTATTTGTACCGATGTCAAATGTGTTGAAAATATAAGCACATGTAGGTTCAATTTATTCCATAAATAAATCATGACATCATGCACGCAAAATAACAGAACCATCACAGGCATAAAAGATCTAGACATGTAAACCAGGAAACTGTACATGAACAGATCTAATACGGAGAACATGACTGTTACGTACCGATGGTTCTGTTCTGATCGGTTTGCCGATGTAGACGCCGCAGGCACGGTGAGGATGACATGAAGTCGATGACGATTCGCCGAAGCCGAACGACGAGGAAGACGAGCCAGAGCTACAGCGAGCAGTCGCGCAGAGCGCTTCCCAAAAACCTTATTCGCCCTCTCCCGGTGCAGGACTTCGAAGGCGACGGTTCCGGAGACCTGCTCTCCCGAACGACAGTGCACGCCGGCGGACGGGACGGAGTAGGCTACGTGGGACGGCGCAGCACAATGGATGGAGGAGGCAAAACCCTAGATTGATTTTCGCATATGCTGTATGGAGGCGGCGACTCCGTATTTATAGAAAACCAGGACGCGTGATCAAGACGCCTGCACGTTCTCCATATCTCGTAACCGAACCGGATTAGTCACGCGTAACCGATCCGGATTCACCGCCACTCAAAACAGCAAAATAAAACTGCAAAAGGAAGCCGCGTCTGCGCAAGCACCTGGAGCCAATTTTGGCGGACCATTCACGCAGGTGCCGTGCGCCCGCGCCCCCCCGCCCCGCCCGGCCCGGCAAGGCGAGGCGAGCGAGCGCACGCGTGTCATCCTCTAGTTCTCTCCCACACATGCCTCAAATGGCTAGGAGTGCACCATCCCTTTTAAGGTGGTCTTCCTCTCCTAGAACTAGCAATATGGTACTAAAGGTCACATGCATGCCTTCTTTGCATGAGTGAGCCTTTGAGATTTAATAGGAATTATTCTTATTATATGGGCTTGGCCCACATAATCCAACAATCCCCCACCAGATCTCAAAGTCCCACAGAGATTTGCCTGAATTCCAATGTACTGTTTATATATCAGTATTTCGATGGAGACCGATTAAGGTTGAACATCCACCTAGAACTCCAAGCTACACTTACTCACAACTTGAACAATGGACTATGCCTTGAATTGCAAGTTTGGTGCAAGCAAGCTTCACTTAAAGACTTAACTGATACTAGGCCGCCAGTAGGCTACCCCTCGGTTGGAGCGTATAAGTCATACTCCTTGGTCTCTTCATGAGCTTAGTAGGAGATTACCCAAGATCTCCATAGACTGCAACTAACAGTCGGGCTCATATAGGTGTGTTCTTTCAAGAACGCTCTGCAGGATAGCGTCTTCGCTTCTAAAAGCCAATGGAACACATTAAGACCTTAGTCAACCTGCCTTGCAGTTTCTGAGAGTATTGCATCTTCACATAGAGAGGGTTGAAATTACTCTCCTCCAGTTAACTAATGGCTTGTTTTTCCCAGATCCTAATTCACGGGATCTCCGATCACATAGGTTGGGTTACTACCATAGATAACTCACATGGGTCTCATACCCATCTCCTTCGATGCACTATCTATCACATTCCGTGATAATCCCTTTGTAAAGGGATCTGCCAGGTTCTTATCTGTTTGGATGTAATCCAAGGTTATAACTCCGGAGTTTCTCAATTTCCTGACAGACTTCAATCGTCTCTTGACATGCCTAGACGATTTCATATTATCCTTAGAACTGTTCACTTTAGCGATAACGGTTTGATTATCACAGTTCATAAGGATAGCTGGCACTGGCTTTTCCACTGTAGGTAGATCCATCAATAGATCCCGTAGCCACTCTGCTTCAACAGTAGCAGTGTCTAGTGCCGCAAGCTCTACTTCCATGGTTGACCTCGTCAAAATGGTCTATTTGCAAGACCTCCATGAAACAGCACCACCACCAATAGTGAAAACATATCCACTAGTGGCTTTGATCTCATCAGCATCAGAGATCCAATTTGAATCACTATAACCCTCCAGCACCGACGGGTACCCAGTATAGTGAAGTCCAAAGTTCGAGGTACCTTTCAGATAGCGCAACACTCGCTCAAGTGCCTTCAAGTGATCATCTCCTGGGTTAGATGTAAACCGGCTCAACTTGCTCACAGCAAATGAGATGTCTGGCCTTGTTGCACTAGCTAGGTACATAAGTGATCCAATTATCTGGGAGTATTCCAGTTGATTCCTAGCAATTTTCTTATTCTTACGAAGTAACACGCTAGGATCATAAGGTGTTGGAGAAGGCTTGCTGTCAGAAAAACCAAAACGGCTCAAGACCTTTTCCACATAATGAGATTGCAAAAGTGTAATCCCATCCTCACCTCTAATCAATTTAATGTTTAGAATAACATCAGCCACGCCCAGATCTTTTATATCAAAGTTTTGAGACAAGAATGATTTGACCTCATTAATCACATTGATGTTTGTCCCAAAAATCAAGATGTCATCCACATACAAACATAGAATAACTCCCTCACCCCCACCATAGCGATAGTATACACATTTATCTGCCTCATTGACAGCAAAGCCTGCAGATGTCAGTGTTCTATCGAACTTCTCATGCCACTGCTTAGGGGCTTGTTTCAGACCATACAAAGATTTCAACAGTTTTAACACCTTGCCTTTTTGACCTTCTACTACAAATCCATCAGGCTGTTCCATGTAAATTTCCTCATCCAGCTCTCCGTTAAGAAAAACTGTCTTAACGTCCATTTGATGAACGAGAAGACCATGTGAGGCAGCCAAAGCATGTAGTACTCGAATTGTGGTCAGTTTAGCAACAGGTGAGTAAGTGTCAAAGAAATCTTCGCCTTCTTTCTGAGTATAGCCCTTGGCAACAAGCCGAGCCTTATATTTTTCAATAGTACCATCAGGCCTAAGCTTCTTTTTGAACACCCACTTGCACCCTACAGGTTTGCACCCATAAGGTCTATCTGTCAGCTCCCAGGTTCCATTAGCGATAATGGAATCCATTTCACTACGGACAGGCTCCTTCCAGTAGTCTGCATCAGGGGATGCATACGCTTCTGAAATAGACTTGGGAGTGTCGTCCACAAGGTACACAGTGAAATCATCACCAAAGGATTTGGATATCCTTTGTCTCTTGCTCCTTCTAGAAGCTCCACTGTCATCCTCCTCATTGACAAGTTCAGGTATATGTTCAAAAGGTTCAGGTGGTGTGATTGAACTGGGAATTATTTCAGAAGGTTGACTAGTAGTGTTACGTATATCCTTCATTGGAAAAATATTCTCAAAGAATGTTGCATCTCGAGACTCCATAATTGTACCAACATGCATGTCAGGTACCTCAGTTTTAACTATCAAAAATCTATAGGCAATGCTATGATTAGCATATCCCAGAAAGACACAGTCCACAGTTTTAGGTCCAAGCTTGCGTTTCTTAGTTATTGGCACATTGACTTTCGCCAAGCACCCCCATGTACGCAAGTAAGAAAGTGATGGTTTTCTTCCAATCCATATCTCGTATGGTGTTTTGTCCTTATTTCTGTTAGGAACTCTATTTAATACATGATTAGAGGTTAGCAAAGCCTCCCCCCACCATGCCTTAGGTAATCCCGCAGTGTCTAACATGGCATTCACCAAGTTAGTCAACGTGCGGTTTTTCCTTTCGGCAATCTCATTTGACTCGGGAGAATAAGGAGGCGTCCTCTCATGTATAATGCCATGTTCCTCACAAAATAAGTCAAATTCATTTGAGAAATACACTCCACCACGATCTGACCTAAGTCTTTTTATCTTTCTGTTTAATTGGTTTTCAACTTCTGCCTTATAGATTTTAAAATAGTCTAAAGCCTCATCTTTCGTTTTCAATAAATACACATAACAGAACCTAGTTGCATCATCAATCAATGTCATGAAATATCGTTTTCCACCCTTCGTCAACACGCCATTCATCTCAGAAAGATCTGAATGCAGGAGTTCTAGTGGTGCCAAGTTTCTCTCCTCGGCAGCCTTGTGAGGCTTACGAGGTTGCTTTGATTGCACACAGCTATGGCATTTAGAACCTTTGGTGATGGAAACATTTGGAATTAAATTCATACTGGAAAGCCGAGACATCAAACCAAAATTAATATGACATAGACGTGAGTGCCAAACGTTAGCCTCATCATCCACACTGCCACAAATATGGTTCACAGTCTTATTGCAGAAATCTGAAAGGGAAAAGCGGAACAAGCCTCCGCACTCATAGCCTTTACCAATAAAATATCCATGTTTAGACACGACTACTTTATTAGACTCAAATACCAACTTAAGCCCATCTCTACATAAACGGGAGCCACTAACGAGATTCTTGTCTATAGAAGGGACATGCTGCACATTCTTCAGCTGCACGATCTTTCCCGAAGTAAACTTCAGATCTACCGTGCCAACACCATGAACAGTAGCATGTGACCCATTCCCCATTAGGACGGAGGAATCTCGGGCGACCTGATAAGAAGAAAACAACGAAATATCAGCACACACATGTACATTAGCTCCTGTATCAATCCACCAATTGGTAGATTGACTAACTGAAAGAATAGTAGGTAAATTACCATACCCAGTCCCATCTCCAGTCTTGCCAATGGTCACGTTGACAGACTTAGAAGTCTGTCCTACAGGTGCCTTCTTTCCTTTGCGTTGTGGGCATTTCTTGGCCATGTGACCAGGCTCACCGCACACAAAGTAAGTTCTATCATCCTGATTGTTGTTGTTGTTCTTCTTCTTCTTGAAGTTGGTTGTCTGTTGGGCTTTGACAAATTTCCCTTTGTTCTTGCTTGAGGGTTTCTGTACCACATTGGCACTAGACTGCCCTCCATCACCCTTAGACACAGTGTCCTTTTCCTGAGCTTTCTCCTCAATTTCAAGAGACCCAATCAGATTCTCAACAGAGTACTCTTGTCTCTTGTGTTTGAGTGCTGTTCCGAAATTCCTCCATGAAGAAGGTAATTTCGCAATAATACATCCAGCCACAAACTTGTCGGGTAAGGCGCACTTCAGGAGTTTGAGTTCCTTGGCAATGGCCTGTATCTCATGAGCCTGATCTACTACAGAACGGTTATCAACCATCTTGTAGTCATGAAATTGCTCCATGACATACATGTCATTGCTGGCATCAGTAGCACCGTATTTGGAATTCAGTGCATCCCACAACTCCTTCGCGTCTGTCATGTGCATATATACCTCGCACAGACGATCAGCAAGAACACTAAGAATGCATCCAACAAAGAGAGTAGTGGCAGTCTCGTATTCTTTCTGCTTTTCAGCATCAAGAACACCTTTAGGCTTGCCATTACTAACCCAGAATACATTCATAGCAGTAAGCCACAGAGTGACCTTGATCTGCCATCTCTTAAAGTGCACACCGGAGAATTTATCCGGCCTCAGTGCATCGGCAAATCTAGCCATGGTAAAACCACAGTGCCTACAATAAGGTTTTTGGATTGTTGAAAATATAAGCACATGTAGGTTCAATTTATTCCATAAATAAATCATGACATCATGCACGCAGAATAACAGAACCATCACAGGGATAAAAGATCTAGACATGTAAACCAGGAAACTGTACATGAACAGATCTAATACGGAGAATATGACTGTTACGTACCGATGGTTCTGTTCTGATCGGTTTGCCGATGTAGACGCCGCAGGCACGGTGAGGATGACACGAAGTCGATGACGATTCGCCGAAGCCGAACGACGAGGAAGACGAGCCAGAGCTACAGCGAGCAGTCGCGCAGAGCGCTTCCCAAAAACCTTATTCGCCCTCTCCCGGTGCAGGACTTCGAAGGCGACAGTTCCGGAGACCTGCTCTCCCGAACGACAGTGCACGCCGGCGGACGGGACGGAGTAGGCTACGTGGGACGGCGCAGCACAATGGATGGAGGAGGCAAAACCCTAGATTGATTTTCGCATATGCTGTATGGAGGCAGCGACTCCGTATTTATAGAAAACCAAGACGCGTGATCAAGACGCCTGCACGTTCTCCATATCTCGTAACCGAACCGGATTAGTTACGCGTAACCGATCCGGATTCACCGCCACTCAAAACAGCAAAATAAAACTGCAAAAGGAAGCCGCGTCTGCGCAAGCACCTGGAGCCAATTTTGGCGGACCATTCCTTAGAACTGTTCACTTTGTTGTTGGAGCTGTTCCCTGAAACTATGAAGCATTGTGCTCTTTAGAGAACGCTCGTTGGGCCTCTGCAATACATACACCATCTGAGCTAAGTTCTTGAGCTTTCTAAACAACATATTGGTATTTGTACCGATGTCAAATGTTGTAGCTACAGGTCTGCACAGCGCTGCTAGCCATCTGTGACAAAAAAAGATGCGAGTTAATCAGCTACTTACGAAGATCATAAGATACAAGAATGGAATGGAAGCAGGTTGCAAAGGAAAAAAAAAACGGAAGAATGAAATTACTGGATGGTGGCTTGGAGGAAGAAAGAGAACCAATGGCATGGTTACATTCTCGATAACTCCTAATCACTTGTCCTGCAATGTGCAGTGTTGGCACAGATTGGGTATTCACCCACGTGAACCCGGGGACACAACTCACACGGCCACCTGAATACATACATACCAATTCACATTGGAATAGAGCAAGAACTAGCGTACAAGAATTTTGGTACTCGCCTGCAGCTTGTCTAACCTGAGCTTTTCAATTTTCTTTGTTCTCTCATCAAATACATTTGATTACACGACTTTTTAAGGACTACCTAATTAACTTGCTAACCAAGCCAACAACTAAACATAAAAGGCCTAATAAAGAAAACAAACTAACCAATTTGATCCAATGCCGATTGCATCAGGATCCTAACGCCCTATTTGATAGCGGAAAAATCACGCGTAAGTATTATATTTCTGGGAGATAACACAGATTACATATATAGGCAACCAACCGAATCAATCTATCTCAGGATTTATAGAAACAGAATCAAGAGGGAGATACGATGGTTGGCCCTGGCGTGATTAGCGCATGTACAAGCAGGGATCGTGCTAACACCCCCCATAGTCTAAGCGTCGGTAGAACAGACATTTAGACTAGACCGAAACTCCTGAAACACCGAGGTAGGCAAACCCTTGGTGAAGATGTCAGCAAACTGAGAAGTTGTCGGTACGTGGAGGACCTAGATGGCGCCAACTGCAACACGCTCACGTACGAAGTGGAGATCAATCTCAACATGCTTCGTTTGTTGATGCTGTACGGGGTTCGTAGATAGGTAGACAGCACTAACGTTGTCGCAATAGACAAGGGTACTCTTCGGAAGTGGACTGTGAAGCTCCTATAAAAGCTGACGGATCCAGGAAGCCTCGGCAACTCCATTAGCAATAGCCCTGTACTCAGCCTCAGCGCTGGAACGAGAGACTGTGTTCTGCCGCTTCGACGACCAGGAGACCAGATTGGCACCGAGGAACACGGCATAGCCTGTGGTGGACTTGCGTGTATCGGGACAGCCAGCCCAGTTGGCATCGGTATAGACCACAAGTTCGGATGGCGCAGACCGTCGAAGGAGCAGACCATAATCAAGAGTGCCATGGAGATAGCGCAGGATGCGCTTGACGGCAGACAAGTGAGGCTCACGGGGATCATGCATGCATGTGGAGACACACCTGCTGAACGGCGTAGGAGATGTCCGGTCGAGTGAAGGTCAGATACTGCATAGCACCAACAAGACTGCGATACTGAGTAGGATCACGGACTGGAACACCGGCCGTCGCTGAAAGCTTAGCATGAGTATCGACTGGAGTACTGCACGGCTTGCAACCAGCCAGACCTGCCCGCTCAAGAACATCGAGTGTGTACTGGCGTTGCGACAGGAACAAACCACTAGAACACCGCTGCACAGAAACACCCAGAAAATAATGAAGGGCACCTAGGTCTTTCATGGAGAACTCTCGCTGCAAGGCAGAGATGGTCTGGTCAAGAAGGGCAGCACTGGATGCCGTGAGCACAATATCATCCACGTACAGCAGTAGGTAAACTGTCTCATGTCCCCGGCGATAGATAAAAAGTGAAGTATCAGACTTGGCCTCGACAAATCCAAGAGTGAGCAAGTAGGAGGCAAAGCGAGTGTACCAAGCGCGGGGAGCCTGTTTCAGTCCGTAGAGAGACTTGTTGAGGCGGCAGACATGATCCGGACGAGCGGTGTCGACAAAACCAGTAGGCTGGCTGCAGTAGACTGTCTCTGACAACGTACCATGGAGGAAGGCGTTTTTCACATCAAGCTGATGTATAGGCCAGTCTTGAGAGAGGGCCAAAGACAGAACCGTACGAACCGTAGCGGGCTTGACGACGGGACTGAAAGTCTCATCATAGTCAACGCCAGGTCGCTGTGTAAATCCGCGAAGGACCCAGCGAGCCTTGTACCGATCCAAAGAACAGTCGGCGTGGAACTTGTGACGAAAGATCCACTTCCCAGTAACCACGTTCGCACCAGGCGAGCGCGGAACAAGGTCCCATGTGTTGTTGGAGAGCAATGCAGCATACTCTTCCTCCATGGCAGCACGCCAGGAGGGGTTCGCGAGGGCGGCGCGGTACGTCGTCGGAATGGGAGACAGCGACGAAACCTGGAGAACCACGGGCTGGCGAAAACCGTGCTTTCCACGAGTGGCCATCGGATGCTGATTCACCACGGGGGAATAGGTACAGCCTGTGATGGAAGACGCGCAGGGCCAGCCGTTGGAGGCGCAGGGATGCGCGGGCGACGAGTGTAGACCCGGCTGAACTCGCGGACGGGCGGCATATGCGAGGCCGCGGCCGAGCCGGGTGCAGCAGGGGACGCGGCCGAGGCCGAACATGGCTCGGGCGATGGGGCCGCGCGTGGCGTGGGCGACGGGTAGGCCGGAGACGAGGCCGCGCGTGGCGCAGGCGCGGGCGACGAGCGGGGGCCAGGCGTGTCGCCCGCGGCCGCTCGTGGCGCAGGTGAAGTCATCGAGGCCGCGCGTGGCGCTGGCGTAGTAGACGTCGTGGTCGTGCGCGACACGCGAAGCGGCGGGGGCGTAGAGGCAGTTGCTGGACTCCCGGCCGACAAGGGTGCGAGGGTCACCGTGCGTTGGGGAGGAGCCGCCGTGGCACGGGAGAAACCTGCAGGGAGAGAGCGGTGTCCAACGGGGAGGACCTGCAGCTCAAGCTCAGTCAAAAAATCAAGGTCAGTAGGGGATGGTGACGCCATTGTGGAAAAGGGGAACGCCGTTTCATCAAATGTGACGTGGCGAGAGATGAGCACGCGATTTGATGAAAGATCGAGACACCGATAACCTTTGTGAGTCAAGGAGTAGCCAAGGAAGACACAAAGGGTAGAGAGGGGGGAAAGCTTGTGAGGAGCTGTTGCCGACAGGTTCGGATAGCAAGCGCATCCAAAGACACGGAGGTGGGCATAGGAGGGGTGAGTGCCGAAGAGAGCAAAATGAGGGGTGGCGAAGGCCAGAGTTTTAGTGGGAAGACGATTGAGCAAGTACGTGGCAGTGTGAAGACCCTTGACCCAATAGGAGGCAGGAAGGGAGGCCTGGAAAAGCTGGAGCGCACAACATTGTTAATGGAACGTATGATGCGCTCGGCCTTACCATTCTGCGGGGACGTATAAGGACAGGACATCCGCAGTTGAACGCCATGGGTGAGGAAGGACCGGGAGGATGAGTTGTCAAACTCGCGGCCGTTGTCACACTGAACGCTCTTGATGGTGCAGCCGAACTGGGTCGTCACATAAGTGAAAAAATTTGCCAAGGTTGAAAAAGTATCGGATTTAAGACGCAATGGAAACGTCCAAAGGAAATGAGAGCAATCGTCAAGAACGACTAGATAATACTTATAGCCGGACACACTCGCAACGGGAGAGGTCCACAGATCGCAGTGAATCAAGTCAAAATTCTTGAGAGCTCGAGACGAAGAATTATCAAAGGGCAAACGAATGTGACGTCCAAGTTGACAAGCATGGCATATAGAGTCACTAGTGATTTTATTACAAGAAATAACTGAGGAACTAATGAGTTTGGAAAGGGCCTCGTGCCCGGGATGGCCAAGACGACGATGCCAAATGGCGGTGGGTGCGACAGTGGTGAGGGCACACGACACAGAGGAAGCCGCTGGCAACTGCAGGAAGTATAGTGGCCCGGAGCTATTGCACCTGACGATCACGTTCCTGGAACGAAGATCCTTCACAGAGAGGCCAAGAGGGTCAAATTCGACAGAACAGTTATTATCAACGGTGAACTGACGCACAGATATAAGATTCTTAATAATGTCAGGGGCAACAAGAACATTATTAAGATAGAAAGGGCCAGGTAAAATTGTGTTACCAGAAGATGTGACAGGTAAGGTAGACCCATTGCCAACAATGATAGAGGAAGGATAGGAGGAACGAGGTGGACGGAACAAGGAGATGTTACCGGTGTCAGGTGTCATGTGGTTGGAGGCTCCGGAATCCATGACCCAGTCGGTGACAGCAGGGGGATTAAGGGTCGTCGTGCTAAAGGAATTAGCCAACGACTGTTGATCCCAAGAGCCAGACCATGGGCTCCAAGACGGCAACGGGGCCTGAACGGGCTGCTGCAAGAGTGGACTGGGGTGCTGCACATCCAATGGCTCAGGGAGTAGCATGGGCTGCGGTAATGGCACGGGTAGCCTGTACGGGGCCGGGGTGACCAGGCCGTACGGCGCGGAGGCGGCCAGCATGGCCTGCTGCTGGGGAGCCGACCTAGACCGCGAAGGCGAGGGCGGCTGAGGGGAGTCGCGCTGCTGCTGGTGTTGCGCGCCGGGGGTCGGACCAGGCCACATGGTGATTTTGCCCGTCCACGGGTTGTAGAAGGACGGCCAAGGGGCGCCGCCGCCCTTGCCACCGTTGTTGCGGCGACGACGCCGGCCGGACCCGGAGCCACCAGAACCACCGCCATTGGAGGTCCCGGTGGGACGGGTGAACCTGCCGCCCGAGGGAGTCGGCGAGGAGGTGTCCGATGGCGGGGCGCCAGGCCCTTTGGGCGCAGAAGCGACGAACGCGGTGGAGGTCGCCGTGGAGGGCCGGCCCATGGAGAGTTCCTCGAGGAGGAGATCGTTGCGGACCTCGCTGAAGGTGGGGAACGGGCAGGAGCGCTTGAGGAGGGCCTTCATGTGGTCGTACTTCTCATTCAAGCCCCGGAGGACATTGAGGACGAGGGTACGGTCGTGGACAACCTCACCAAGGTCGCCGAGGGCATCGGCCATGCCCTTCATCTTGCGGCAGTAATCGCTGACGGAGAGCTCGCCTTGGACGAAGGCGCAGAACTCGACGTCAAGATGGAGCGCGCGGGTCTCGCGGTTCCCAAGGAACTGCGCCTCGATGCCAAGCCACGCATCGCGCGCGGTGCCGCCCTTGACACGCACAGTCTCCATGAGGTCAGAGGTGACTGTGCCGAAGATCCAGGAGAGGACGACGGCATCCATGCGCCGCCAGGGCGGAGCGTCCGGATGAGAGGCGTCGGAGAGGACATGGTCGACGAGGGCGTAGCGTTCGAGGGTGAGGAAGACAAGATCGCGCCAGCGATTGTAGTGGGAGGAGAGGGGGTCCAGAAGTACAGGCACGAGGGCCTTGATGTTCTGGACGCCCACCGCCTGGGCGTGGAGGTTGGCTATGGCGGCGGCTTCGTAGAGGTCGGGGCCATCGCCGGCGCCGTCGGCGTCCTGGGGAGGCGGCTTGATGAGGTCGCGGGCAGCAGCGGCCTGGCGCGCGAGTTCAGCAGCGGCCGCACGCTCCTGCTCCAGAGTGGCGAGGGCGGCACGCACGTGATTCTGCGCGTCGGCGGTGGCCTGGGCAGCGGCCTCCGCCGCGGCGACGAGCTCCGCACGAGTTTCGGCGGCCTCCGCGTGAGCAGAGGCGTCCCCGAGCATCTTGGCGGCTGCGTCGGCAGCGCTGGGCGAGAGGGTGGGCGCCATGCGAAGGGCGGTAGCCGGCGGCGGTGAGATGAGCGGAAGCGGAGGTCACGGGACGTGATGGTCTCCTGATACCATGATAGCGGAAAAATCACGCGTAAGTATTATATTTCTGGGAGATAACACAGATTACATATATAGGCAACCAACCGAATCAATCTACCTCAGGATTTATAGAAACAGAATCAAGAGGGAGATACGGTGGTTGGCCCTGGCGTGATTAGCGCATGTACAAGCAGGGACCGTGCTAACACTATTACTTGACAAGTCTAAATTACTTTTCAACAAACATCCTCCTAATCCAGACTGTCTTCTCCTAGTTGATGACTTCAGACTAAACACATGATCCGAACTACCAACTAGTCTCTAAGTGGTCTACATGCAAACTAAACACATAGATGTATGAAGGAACTTAACTCAACTGGTACACACCCATCTACATGCGGGGACTCTAACTCGACTAACATGCAAAACACTAAGACGACACCCCCTTAATATTTTTTTTATTGTTACTTCAGCATCAGAGCAGCGCCGGTTCGCCTTCGGCACCTGCCTCAATTAAATGCATCTTCGCTTGCTCCTTCCTCGGTTTATAGCATTTAGAAGCAGTGCCCGTAGTCCTGACAATTATAGTAGTGAACCTCTGTCTTGTCGAATTTACGATTCTACTTGCTAGAGTTGTTGGCGCCCTCTTTCTTCTTGGCATTGGACTCCCACTTGGCACCGGTGAGCAGTAGGTGCTCACCTTCCACGTCGCGCTGCCATCCCTTCGTGTGTTCCTCATACGCCCAACCACTTCCACAACTGTCACGTCCTGGCATCACCAAATTACTTAATGGTGGAGACGATCGACAGGAGTGTCGAGAATGGTACAAAGAAATTTCTTCATGATGGTGCACTCCTCCATCTTGTCTTCGAGGACACGAATCTCATTGACAATGACGGTCAACTTCATGGTAAAGTTGTTATGGACTTCGTCTCTTTCATATACATCACCTTGAACTCACTCATGAGAGTCTATATTCGTGCCTTCTTGACGTGATCATCAATGACGTGCATCTCCTCCAGCATGTCGTAGGCCTCTTTGGCCTCGACCAAGACCATAATCATGGCTTGGAATTTAGTGGCGAGAGCCATGTGGTCCTTGTGCTCGTCCACCAGCTCATTAGCCTCCACCATTGCCCATATCCCTTGTGCACACATGAACACCTTCATTTTTACCACCCCAAACCCATAGTTTCTCTCAGTGAGCATTAGGTATTGGAGGGACACCAATGCCTTGGATGCCGCCGTGTCCGAGGTGTCGCCACTGCCCACGGACTTTACTGGGGACAATATCTACTTCGGCATGATGCTCTAAATCTCGCGCTCGGATACCAAATGTTGGCACAGATCAGGTATTCACGCACGCGAACAGAGGGACACAACTCACACAGGCACCTGGATATACACACATATGAATTCATAGTGGAAGAGAATAAGAACGTGCATACAAGAACTTTGGTGCTCAGCTGCAACCTGCCTAGCCTAAGCTTTTGTATTTTCTCCATTCTCTCATCAAATGTATCTGATTACATGTCCTTTTAAGGACTACCTAATCAACTTACTAACCAAGCTAACAACTAAATATGAAAAGCCTAATAAAGGAAATAAACTAACTAATTTGATCTGATACTGATTGCATCAGGATCGTAACACCCTGTTACTTGACAAGTCTATATTACTTTCCAACATGCAGTTCAGATTGACTCCCAGTCTCGCTAATGGTATAATATGGTACCGATATAAGAGTAAGTTGGTTTGTCTGAGATCTTAGAAGCAAGCGTTTGCGTATTTTGCTACTTTTATAGAAGAGCAACATCTTTTACTTGATCAGGCGCAAATATGCAACAACCATGCAAATAGTCCTAAAAAAACCTATGCAAAGGCTGCAGCCACGTAGTTGAGTTGGCCATTCATGAGGTGCACTGCCATTAAGCCTTATGACCAACTCTATTATGAAATCTGAAATAGTCATTCAGATTTCTATACCAATGCATCCATTTAAACTGAGGCATCCAAAAGACAACATGGTTGACAAAATATAAATTTCGACGGTCAATAAGATAGCATTGTCAATCTGTGCTCTACTGCTGTGCTCTGCACCAACACACTGCAATCTGACCAACGGAAAACCCAAATGAATCCATCGGCTAGTTATCAATGTCTTGTGACACAGAGAAAAAAAATGAGGAACTTACGCACGAAAATTACATATTTTACTGAGTGGCAGGAGAGAAATCTGTCACCAAGTGACTGGCGCGACCAGGTTTTCCAGTTACATGATGAATACCGGAACAAGAAATGATCTTCGGCTGACCGCCACCGTGATGTTACCCAGCTATGATGGAAGGTTTTGCACTATAAAGGTTCCTGATGCTTCCTAGTCCTACCATGGCTATCTGGTTTTCAGCGGCATCAAGAAAACAATTCCAACTTAGTGTAAAACTTGTATACATGGCGTGGTATATGCTGATATGTACCTCTGACCTCTTCTCCTTGCTCCCCTCGGGTAGGCTAGCTTCTTTGTGAATTGTGATCCTGCTCGATCTCTCCTCTCACTCTTAAATAGGAAGAGTAATATGTTTAGTGATGTGGTGTAACAACCAGGCAGGGCTGCAATCATGCGGTTTAATGCTTTCTTGAGGAGAACATGGGAATTATTGTACTTGAGTGAGCACTGATAATTAAACTCTCTCTAAGAGGGAGGGAAGAGAGGCTGCAAAATTTATTTGGTTCTGTGTCTCCGTCGCATCAATTGAAGTTCATGGTTTAGGTTTTTCTTTTTATGTGACTGAATTTTTAGCAGAGCTAGGCTAAAAGGAAACGTCTCATCAAATTAACTAGCATGAAGACTTGTTTTGATCTAGCATTAGTTTAACCATGAGCACTTCGTCAGGTACCTACAATGACCACAATTATATGAATACTCAAACAATTAATCACTCCCTCTTCCCTCATTTTTTTATTGGAGGGGATACTGCTTCTTGGTGTCACAAGTTCAGACCAACTTACTTTTGTGTAGTTATGAATAATTCCATGCATCTAGATGACATGTTTCCATGTCGGTCAAATATTTTGCTACAAATTATAGCTTTGCTAATCCATGTATTAACACTTGAATTTGTCATTGTCAATCCAAGAAATATACACCAGTACCATGGGGTAGAATGTACAATAGTTGGTTTGATCAACATCTTGAAACGTATGCCTGGATGGCAACCAAAACAATGTTGCTACACAATGCCTGTACTGATTTAATTCTGGTTCCAACACCAGGCCGCATGCAACAACCAAATGAGTCCATCAGCTTCTTTCTAATATCACACGACACTGAAGAAAACAATGGAACAGGATGAAATTACATCTCGTCCATACAGAATTGCACAGTAGGAGTGTTTCACGGATCTTGTATTTCTGCATTTCCCAATGCCTCCCTAGTCATAATACTCTTGCAATGTGCACGCATATGATGGCTACCAGATGTCTCTGGCATTACCCATACGGACTTCAAATTGACTTTCATAGATATCTGCCTTTCTTCACCTTCTTCCTCCCGTGATCAAGTTGGTTTGTTTGACATTTTGAAACATCTCTCTTCTCTACTCCCTCCTCCAGCTTTTAAAGAAGAGTTAAGTACCGTCTTTAAGTTGATCGGGTGCATTCAATAACAGTCCAAAGGCTGCAGCCATGAGGTTACTTTCCATTGCATTGATCGAGTGACGGTTGAGTAGCAATAAGCCTTCACCATCCACCAAAGTCCATTCAGAAATCGTCCTGCCAGATTGTGCGTGAGACAACATAAATTTCCATTACCTTAGCAAACTAGCTAGTGAACTTCTGACCTGTTTAGCTTCAGCTTATTTGGCTCTACATTATTGCATGTAGGTAGAAGTATGATGAGTATAAATGGTACTACTATTAGTGTTTGGTTAATGTTGGACCGAAATGGCGACAGAGGGGGGTGAATGTCGATTAAATAAAATTTTGTTCCCCACAAGTATCCACGAGAAACTCGGTTCTCCGATAGCTATAGTAAGCTATGAAGACCAAGAGAAACCAAGAGAGATTTTGAACAGAGAATTTCTAACAACAGAGAGCCAAATCCAAAGATAGAACTAGAAAGGAACTAGCCGAAACAACCACTGAATAAACCAGACAAACACAGGAAATAAAAGAGATGAAACCAAATCTTGCTGCCAAAAGGAAGCGGTCGGACTGTCAACACGAAAGCATGAAAGCGAAACTGACTAGCAGAAGCACTTTTAGGACAACTAGAAGCACCCGAACAGCAAGCAGATAAAGCTGCTACTCCACCAAAAACTGAAGATTTAACTTCAAACTGAGAAACAAGATAATATTGCCGAAAAGGAGAATCGAGAACTTAAATGCCAGTACACCCGAAACACAGTGAGCTACAAATGCTTGGCCGACAAGATGATTTGGATAAGAAAAATCATAAGCTCCACCTACCAATATTAGAAGAAGAAAGAAGCATGCAGTAGGTGGCAAAAAGTAACGTGTAGAGGTTTGATTCACCCAAGTAAAAAGAGTACAAAGGCAAAGGCAAGAGAATCAAAGCATGCAGCCAAGCCAATCCGAAAGTCATTGCAGCCCAAAAAAAATTGATTACCATGGAGATACTTGACTGCTGCCCTTCTCAACTCAAGAGAGATCAATGGAGTTCGGCCAAAGAAAATCAACAAAAAGAAATATTAATGCTATTGGCACAGGACTACCAACCAGATGAACAAGAAGTCAGAGAAAACAGAGCACAATCTGGGAATTAAACTTCAACCTTTCATTCCAAATCAAAAGAGGAGTCACGATACCCCGATTACATATAGAGGGATGATTACAAAACTCTCAATCCATCCTCTCCCTCTCAATCCTCAAGAACACCAAGAGCTACACATGCTTCTTGGGAGGGACACACATACACACATGGAGAGACCCAAATGGAACCCTAACTTTTATACCCACTCTCTCAAATTTCAGCACACGATCTCCCTCTCTATTTATACCCTCCACTAATGGGTTCACCAAGTGCTTTACCCATTTAGCTTGTGCGCTTTACCCACAATCCACTTCCTTTAGTGCAGCTTTGCGTTTTTACCGAAACGCCCCTCGCGCACCTTCCAGGAAGCTTCCTCATTCCTTGCCCTGCAAGCTACGCAGTTTCGCCGTCTTCGGCACACCTCGACCGTTCTGACCTCAGCGCCACCTGCGCCTAGTCCGGTCCACCGTGCCTCGCCACGACTCCACCTCGAGTCCACGTCGTCTTCGACACATCCCGACCGTTCTGACCTCAACGCCACCTGCGCCTAGTCCGGTCCTCCGTGTCTCACCACGACTCCGTCTCGATGTCCTGCAGCCAACACAGACAAGAAGCACATCGCATAGCACGGTACAAAATATGTAAACATGGTTAGCACCTACAAATCCTACTCAAGCGATAAATGACCCACGTGGCCAACCAGGACGACGCCCACGCGTCAAATTTGTCTAGTCACGACCCGACCAAATGCCAAAAAGGCACGAATCACTCAAACTAAACTCACTCTAACCAAACCACGAGTCAATTACTCATCACCAACACAGGATTTAGACCACATGGTCTCTCAATCTCCCCCTTGATGAGTATATTGACAAACTCAGAAAAAGCACGAAGTTGAGTTTGAGTTTGAAGAATCCAACATGGTCCAAAGAAGAGAATGAAGCTTATGACCATGTCGACAGAAGGAACCACTAGAGCAACAACTGAAAGAGCAAATTGATCTCCAAAACTCTAAAAGGATCCCAACAGACTTTTTCTTCTCTATTCTCCCCCTTTTGGCAATAAACACATCAAGATGCAATAGAGAGAATATGACATGTCAATGGATGAATATGGCTGAAGTTTGTTTATTTAAGCATTTAGAGCCATGAGAATTATCCATAATGACCATAATGTAATACACCAAGCCATAACTCAATAAAACGCTATCTAGATCATGACAACATATATATAGGCCAGCTAGAGCACATAGATGACAATCTGAAATGTAATGCATGTTGTGAGCAAGTCACGTCATCAATGAGTAAAGTCTAGCTAGAGACATCCAAGGATGATGCAGGCCATGTCAATAAGCTAAGCGGAACAAAAAAGCTAACATTGAGTCCAAATAGAGTGCTATAAGCTCAAGATTGAAACATTGGTTAAAGTACTTGGTTCTGATTGTAGATTAAGCAAATTGAGCACATTAAACATTGTCTTTTGAAAGCATATGGTTGTTTTCAACCCAATTTTTGTTTATGTGCTAGATCTCAAGCCTTATGCGACTACTCCAAGCAATAAGCTTAAAAAGATAGTCTAGGTCATCCAAAACTCCCCCTAAGTTCATGCCAAGTGCAATGGCAAGCCGTCTCATAGGAAAGAATTGGTGAGATCAGTTTTTTTCGCACAAAAGAGATCTTTTTGCTTTTTAACACATTGTACTAACTCATGTATCATCAGGAGACTAAAACAGCTCAAACTAAGGCTCAATATAGATTCAACGCTCTACTCAGCCTATTTGACATGGCATGAATCATACATGGATAGCTAAAGATAGACTAAACTCAAATGTAAGCATGACAAGTTTTAATTTAAGTTGAGCAATTTTAATTAACTTATCATGGCAGAAAGCTAGTCTACACATATGAAGTCATGATAAATCTAGCAAGCTAAGCACAAGTCATGGCAAGGTGTAAAGCATTGTAAACATGTCATAGCAGGATAATAATCAAGGCTCAATGTAGTTATATATTACAATGCTAAATGCAGAAAAATCCAGCTCCCCCTCAACATGACATGCAACTTTTAGTTCAAGTTGAGTTAAGTCACAATTAAGCTCCAGAAGCTCCCAAAAGAACTCTCCCTGAACCAAAGCAATAAATCGAGAAGCCGGCAAATAAAACCAAAACAGGCAGTCCTTAAAGCATAGATAAGATATAGAGACAACTATGGCTCAGACTGACTCTCATCTACCCCATATGACTCCAGGACAATCAGCTGACAGTAAATCACACACTAGAGAGCAAACACGTACCCTGTCTACCCGAGGGTGGCCCAACCCTCGCTAGAACCTACAAGAAGTGAGTGAGCTCGACCTAGTGAGATAAGAAATAGCTAATAAGAAGCATCCTGAAAGCACAAGATAAGAGTAAGAAGTCTAAGCAACTAGACAAGAGAAGCACTCTAACCTATACTGGAAGGACTAAGCCCGATGCACCCCGAGTGCAAAGCAACAGAAATGAGACAGAAGCATAATCAATATAGTAAAGCAGTAAAGCCCAAAGCTCCCCCTCACTACAGTCCATAAGGACAAACCACCCCAAGCTCTCCCCGCAGAGCTGAAAACCTCGAACTATCCAATGGCTTGGTGAAGATGTCAGCCAACTGGTGGTCACTCTCCACAAACTGGAGCACTATATCGCCCTTCTCTACATGGTCTCTAAGGAAGTGATAACGGATATCAATGTGCTTGGTCCGAGAGTGTTGCACTGGGTTCTTGGCAATGTTAATCGCAGAAGTGTTATCACAAAAGAGTGGAACACTGTCTATCGCTAACCCAAAGTCCCGCAGGGTCGAGACCATCCAAAGCACTTGGCTGCAGCAACTGGCAGCAGCAACGTACTCGGCCTCTGCAGTGGACTGTGCAACACCGGACTGCTTCCTCGAAGACCAAGAAACGAGAGAAGTGCCAATGAATTGGCAAGTGCCAGAAGTGCTCTTCCTATCTATCCTACAGCCGGCAAAGTCTGCATCCGAGAAGGCTCTCAAGGAAAGACAGGATGAGGAAGAGTACCAGATGCCATAGTCAATGGTAGCTCGAAGGTACCGAAATATGCGCTTCACCGCCTGGCGGTGAGATACGCGAGGAGAGGCCTGAAAACGAGCACACAGACACACAGAGAAGTGTATGTCTGGTCTCGAGGCAGTGAGGTAAAGAAGGGAGCCGATCATACTTCTGAACTCTTTCTGATCAACTGGCTCGCCGTCCTCATCTGGGTCAAGATAGGCTGTAGAAGCCATGGGAGTCGACACAGGCTTACCATCACTCATGTCGAAGCGTCTCAGGAGGTCACGAGTGTACTTTCCCTGATGAAGAAATGTACCCTCCCGAGTCTGCTTGATTTGGAAGCCAAGGAAGAAGGTCAACTCACCCATCATACTCATCTCAAACTCGGTGCTCATGACATCCGAGAACTGTGAAACCAGAGTATGGGAAGAGCCGCCAAAGATGATGTCATCGACATAGATCTGGACGAGCAGAAGGTCATTGCCATGACGGCGGATGAACAAGGTCTTGTCAACTTTACCCATTTCAAACCCATGACTCAACAAGTAGGACTTAAGCCTCTCATACCAAGCTCTGGGGGCCTGCTTAAGTCCATACAACGCTTTGGAAAGCTTGAAGACATGGTGTGGGTATTTGGAGTTCTCGAAACCTGGAGGCTGTCTGACGTAAACTTCTTCCTCAATAACGCCATTAAGGAAGGCACTCTTGACGTCCATCTGGTAGAGCTTGAAACCCTTAGAAGCTGCAAAGGCAAGCAGGATTCTAATGGCCTCAAGTCGAGCTACAGGGGCAAAGGTCTCCTCAAAGTCTAGACCCTCAACCTGGGAAAACCCCTGAGCTACCAGTCTAGCCTTGTTTCGAATAACCACTCCATCCTCGCTCTGCTTGTTCTTGAACACCCACTTAGTCCCAATAATATTGTGACCTCGCGGGGGCTCGACAAGCGACCAGACCTTGTTTCTCTCGAAATTTTCTAGCTCCTCATGCATGGCATTGACCCAAGACTCGTCAGAAAGAGCATGAGAAACATCCTTGGGCTCAAAGGAGGCAATGAAAGCAGAATGGAGACAGAATTGAGATAAGCCAGATTTTGAGCGGGTAACACGCTCGAACAGGTCTCCAATCATCTGCTCAGAAGGATGTCTTTTCTGGATATGTCGGGGAGGTCCAGGATGAGATGAAGAAGTGGCCTCTACCTCGTGAGCTGACGAGATAGGAACAGAGCCACTAGCTCCAGAGGAAGCAGAAGGCATGGGCTGATCACCTGGAGGTGCGGTGGAAGAAGGCATCTCAAGGGGAGGATGAGGAGCTGGATCAGGTAAACAACCATCGTCTCCATCGTCCTCATCATCCACAAAGATGGTCTCGGACTGCTCTAAAGAACCTGAGATATCAGGCCTAGTCCCCGGACTGGCCTCGTCAAAGGTCACCTCACAGGTCTCTACCATTTTGCTAGACTCGCAGTTCCAGACCCTATAAGCCCGCGAAGAAGGCGAGTAACCTAGAAAGATCCCATCACAAGAACGTGACTCGAACTTATCTAGGTTCCCGGACTTCAGAATAAAGCACTTGCAACCAAACACACGAAAATGAGAGACGCTGGGCTTTCGCCCGTATCTCAACTCATAAGAAGTGCGGTGCAAGTGTGCCCGAAGAAAAACTCGATTCGAAACATGGCACGCGGTTGCAATAGCCTCAGCCCAGAACTTCCTAGGTGTAGAGTACTCATCGAGCATCGTCCTGGCCATCTCGACCAAGGTACGGTTCTTCCTCTCCACGACGCCATTCTGCTGTGGGACGTGCGGAGAAGAAAACTGGTGCTCTACACCTGTCTCACCACAGAAACTTTCGAAGTAGGAATTCTTGAACTCCGTGCCATTGTCACTGCGGATCGCTCGTAAGGCACCCGGGAGCTCAACAGAAAGCCTACCGAAAAGACCTCGGAAATGTGAAAATGTCTCATCCTTCGAGGCTAAGAAAAACACCCAAGAATACCTCGAGAAGTCATCGACCACGACAAGAACATACCACTTCCCTCCTGCTGACTGCACTCGAGCTGGTCCAACAGTGTCCATATGGAGCAGCTGTCCCGGCGCATCGGTCATAGTAACTGTGACTGGAGGCTGAGAAGCGGCAACCATCTTGCCGTGCTGGCATGGAGCACAGACTAGATCTTTGACCATCTTGAGTTTCGGTAAACCACGAATGAGATCGTGGCCGCTAACTCGAGTCAAATGGTCAAACCCAATGTGACCAAGTCTCCTATGCCAGAAAGAAAGATCGCGGGACTCAGAAGCAACTAAACACCTGAGAGGATCACCAGAAGACTCAGAAAAATCAGCACGAAAGATCCTCCCATAACGAGAAATCCCGCAAACCAGACTACCCGAAGAATCAAGAATTTTGCAATTGTTTTTCTTAAAGCTCACCTCGAAACCGTCATCGGTAAGCTGAGAAACTGAAAGCAAATTGTACTGCAACTTACTAACCAAGGCAACATCTTTCAAAATGAAGGAATCATTCACGCGCACAGTACCTTTGGCGATGACGCGCCCAGATGAAGCATCTCCGAAGGTGATCGTCTCATCACCTGGAGCGCGGGCTAGGGAGGAGAACCAACGGGAGTCTCCGGTCATATGTCGAGAACAACCGGAGTCTACAAGCCAAACCTTCTCCTTCCCTACCCGGCGAACCTGAGTCAAACAGAGAGTAAAGTCTCAGTACTGGGATAAATCAATACAGATTTTGGCACCCAATACCGAGTAACACGTGGAGCAGATGAAGTAGTCAAACACGACTGACCTCTATCTACCCTACACTCTCCGTGACTCAAAGAAGCAGAAGGTCTATGAGCAGACCTGAGGCTGTTGCGGGGTCCGACTGCTATGGGAGAGCGAGTCGGAACACCGGCAACACGCTGAACACGCCGCGGGTAACTGTCTCGACGGGGGAAACGAGATGTACCCTCAGGACGGCGGAAGTCATGACCAGGAACAGCATGAGGACGAAAAACAGAAGACTCAGAAAAACCAAGTCCTCGATGCTGCCCAAACCCATCAACAGCAGTAAACCTAGACCTCGTGCTGGTCCTAGGTGCACTCAGGATCTGGGGCTGACCCTGAATACGCCTAGGAGACTCAACACGGTCTCTACGCGCGATCTTGGCGCGCCTGAAGCATCGATCAACCGTGTGTCCATCCTTCTGACAGAAGGTGCAGTGATACTTCATCCTCTGAGAGGTAGAAGTAGCACGGTCAGGCTTCGCCTTCTGAGAGGCCGAAGCAGCAGGTGCAATCACCTTGCTGTCAGAAATCCCCTGGACATAGCCCGCTGACTTAAATTGGACTTTCTCGGTCCTAGGCTCGGTCTCGATCACACCTGGTGCTATGGGTCTGAGCACAGCAGGTGGATGCTTCCTCATATCCTCATAATAGTCATATCCTAGACCCTGATTAAATCTGCAAATCTTGGACTGGTCTAGAATAAGATTAAGCTTCTTCTTGCCGCCTACAAATCTCTCGAGAGTGTTCATAAGGTACTGACACTCCCGAAAGAGAGAGGTGCAAGAAGAGCAGGGAGAAGAGGGAACAGCAGGAGGTAAGGGAGCAGAAGAAGAACCAACAGTAGAGGAAAGAATGGCTTGTGCACGCACAGCCGACTCTGAGGGGACAGTCCTACTACTAGCAGGTTGGTTCGCGTCTCTAGGCGTCTCACCCTTACCCTGGGGCTTCTCCCCCACACCATCAATCACATCACAACCAGATTGTGTCTTCTCTAGTAAGTCCTTAGTTAGCTTCACACATTTGTCATTCAAAGCAACGAGTTCAAGTTTTAGTTTATCACAACTAATGCATGGTGAGCTAACAGGATCCTTAGTCGCATACTGAGCCATTTTCTTGTTGTTGTCAATCAGTTCTTGAAACTGTTTTGAGACAGCTTCAAGTTCAGCAGTTAACTTGGGACAGTTCAAACATGACTCAATAGGCTCAAGTAAAGAAGCATGCAACTCAGCAATTTTGTGATCTGCCCATTTTAGGTTCATCTTTAAATTATTGCAATTTTCACAAGAATCAGGCAGATCAAGGAGCATGGCATAAGGTCCTCTAGCAGCAATGTCCTTAACCTCACATGAGGTGGGAGAAGTAGTCTCATCAGTAGTAAGTAGGGTAACAGCCATCCTACTCAACTCTAACTCAGCAAGCAGACTAACATTCTCCACCTTAAGTACATCAAGCTCAGAAGACAAACTATCATGAGAGGTCCTTAGTTTCTCCATGTCTCCAAGCAAAGCAGGGCATGTATCACAATCGTCACGGGAGGGAGCAGATCTAAGTGAAGTAATCTCCCGTGATAGTCTATCTACTTCCTTCTCTAACTCAGTACACCTAGACCTAGCTCTAGCATGAAATCCACCTAGCTTAAGAAAAGCATCATTTAGCTGGTCATAAGAAGGGAGTACCTCATCCGAGTCGGAGTACAGCTCGCTGTCGCTGACCTCGCCCTCAAGGGCCATGAAGCACATGCCGGAGAAGTCGTCGCCGCTCTTGGGGTCCTGGTTACCCGTCCCGTCGTCGTCGCTCCATCCCTCCACCTCGCTGAGGTCGAGGTCGTCGAACGCGGTGAGGACGCGGTGAAACAGCTTCTTGGCCTTCCCGAAGTCGCGGAACTTCTTCTTGCCTTGGGCAGGGACTGGAGGCTTCTTGTTGCGGTTCTTGTCGGTGTAGTCGTTCTTGCCCGAACCGCCGTAGTCAGTTTTGCCCTTCTCCAGTTTGGGGCAGTTTGCCCGAATGTGGTTGGGGCCACCACACTCGAAGCAAATGACTGGACCGCCTCTCTTTCTGTCCCTCCTCCTCTTGTAAGCATGGGAGAACTTCCGAGCTAGGAGGGCCAGCTGTTCATCCTCTAGCTGCTCTAACTGATCATCAGTTACGTCACAGAGAGCAGCTAGGGAGAACCCACAAAGCAAATCGGCGGAAAAAACCAGAAGCCGAACTGGGATCGGTGACCAAAGCCATCGACTGTGACTTCGACCGACGAGAGACAACGTCAATCTCGTGAGTCTTGAGGCGCGAGTACAGCGCGTCAAGAGTCAGGGTCGAGAGGTCTGTCGTGTCTTTGATGGTGGTCACCTTCATCTCCCACACGCGCAGATCGAGTGCCGCGAGCATCTGACGAGCGTTGTCCGAGTCGGGGTATGTGAGACCGACCGCTCGGAGGTTGCTCAAGATTTTGTGAAATCGCGAAAAACACTCGTCCAGGGACTCACCAGCAAGCATCTCGAATTTGTTGTATTCGCGCTTGAACTGGTCCTGTCTCACCGTCTTAATCTAGGTGGTGCCCTCATGGTATGCATCGAGGGTCTCCCAGATGTCATAGGCGGACGACAGGTGAGATATACGGTCAAACTCGCTACGACTCAACCCCTGGATGATGATGTTCCTTGCCTTTGCATTCGCCTCAACATCAGCCATATTCCCGGCATTGATGTTCTCATCGGCAGGAACAACGAATCGTACCTTGACCTTCCGCCAGATGGCATACCCCTGGGCCTGGATGTATGTCTCCATTCGGCTCTTCCAGAAGGGGTAATCGATGCCATCGAACACGGGCGGCTTGGTCGAGTACTTGTCCGTCGCCATGGCTCTTGAGACCGGTTAAGATCTATGAATTAGAGCTAACCGGCTCTGATACCAATTGTTGGACCGAAATGGCGACAGAGGGGGGGTGAATGTCGATTAAATAAAATTTTGTTCCCCACAAGTATCCACGAGAAACTCGGTTCTCCGATAGCTATAGTAAGCTATGAAGACCAAGAGAAACCAAGAGAGATTTTGACAGAGAATTTCTAACAACAGAGAGCCAAATCCAAAGATAGAACTAGAAAGGAACTAGCCGAAACAACCACTGAATAAACCAGACAAACACAGGAAATAAAAGAGATGAAACCAAATCTTGCTGCCAAAAGGAAGCGGTCGGACTGTCAACACGAAAGCATGAAAGCGAAACTGACTAGCAGAAGCACTTTTAGGACAACTAGAAGCACCCGAACAGCAAGCAGATAAAGCTGCTACTCCACCAAAAACTGAAGATTTAACTTCAAACTGAGAGACAAGATAATATTGCCGAAAAGGAGAATCGAGAACTTAAATGCCAGTACACCCGAAACACAGTGAGCTACAAATGCTTGGCCGACAAGATGATTTGGATTAGAAAAATCATAAGCTCCACCTACCAATATTAGAAGAAGAAAGAAGCATGCAGTAGGTGGCAAAAAGTAACGTGTAGAGGTTTGATTCACCCAAGTAAAAAGAGTACAAAGGCAAAGGCAAGAGAATCAAAGCATGCAGCCAAGCCAATCCGAAAGTCATTGCAGCCCAAAAAAAATTGATTACCATGGAGATACTTGACTGCTGCCCTTCTCAACTCAAGAGAGACCAATGGAGTTCGGCCAAAGAAAATCAACAAAAAGAAATATTAATGCTATTGGCACAGGACTACCAACCAGATGAACAAGAAGTCAGAGAAAACAGAGCACAATCTGGGAATTAAACTTCAACCTTTCATTCCAAATCAAAAGAGGAGTCACGATACCCCGATTACATATAGAGGGATGATTACAAAACTCTCAATCCATCCTCTCCCTCTCAATCCTCAAGAACACCAAGAGCTACACATGCTTCTTGGGAGGGACACACATACACACATGGAGAGACCTAAATGGAACCCTAACTTTTATACCCACTCTCTCAAATTTCAGCACACGATCTCCCTCTCTATTTATACCCTCCACTAATGGGTTCACCAAGTGCTTTACCCATTTAGCTTGTGCGCTTTACCCACAATCCACTTCCTTTAGTGCAGCTTTGCGTTTTTACCGAAACGCCCCTCGCGCACCTTCCAGGAAGTTTCCTCATTCCTTGCCCTGCAAGCTACGCAGTTTCGCCGTCTTCGGCACACCTCGACCGTTCTGACCTCAGCGCCACCTGCGCCTAGTCCGGTCCACCGTGCCTCGCCACGACTCCACCTCGAGTCCACGTCGTCTTCGACACATCCCGACCGTTCTGACCTCAACGCCACCTGCGCCTAGTCCGGTCCTCCGTGTCTCACCACGACTCCGTCTCGATGTCCTGCAGCCAACACAGACAAGAAGCACATCGCATAGCACGGTACAAAATATGTAAACATGGTTAGCACCTACAAATCCTACTCAAGCGAGAAATGACCCACGTGGCCAACCAGGACGACGCCCACGCGTCAAATTTGTCTAGTCACGACCCGACCTCGCCAAATGCCAAAAAGGCACGAATCACTCAAACTAAACTCACTCTAACCAAACCACGAGTCAATTACTCATCACCAACACGGGATTTAGACCACATGGTCTCTCAGTTAACTTGTCAGGTGGATGCATGAACGGAACCATGCAGATGATGCAAGTCTTTATTACTATGGAATCATTGTATAATAAAATTACGGAACTCTCACTATCCTAAGCGAATTTATGTACTGATACATATTTCAGATTTTGATGCCGGAGTTTGTGAGTCTCCGAGGCTCCTGGTTCCTTAGAAATGCCTGTTGGTCCCATCAAGATCTAACCTGTGCCACCATTCGGAGGTCGGCCAAACAGAACCCATTGTTAAGGGTAGCAGATTGTACACTGAAACAAGCATTCAAATACAATCTTATGGCAAGTTCAAATCCGTCAATAAAATCAATGAAATCTGAAATTATGAAAAAAAATTCTTTGTACCCACTTGTCCGAATAAAGGTTCATGTACATGTATTATTATAATTGACAATTGATGATCATGACCGCCTACCAGTTGATAAACTCATACAAGTCGGTGATCTGAGACAAAAAAAAAAACAGCCAAAACTGGATTATTCAAAACAATTCATCAAGTACTTTGTCATAAAATATTGAAACACATAAAAGAGAAGTATGGAACGGAGGCATGAGCTTTCAGCATCTGCTGGAAGCCTGGCAGGAAGAGAAAGCCTTCTTGCCGAGGAACATTGACAGAGAAGGACATGACTGACATTCCGGTATTGCTGCATTTCTTGATACCTCCCAGTCCTACTACTGCGATGTGCATATAACACACTGGTCAGCAGAATTCGTTGGCATTATTGAGGGTACTTTAGATAAGCAAGTACAATATGGTGTACTAATACGAAACTATCTCAATCTCCTTCCTATCGTTAAGTACTTAAGTGAGTTGGTCTCTTTCAATCTTGTAGGTCCTCTCCTTTTACTTTTAAAGAAGAGAAAGTGGCGTCTTAAATTTGGTCTGGTGCTGCAACCGTAGAAAAAGTGCACATGGTTGTCACTTGGTGGTGTTCTGAACCAAGAAAATTTCAGAACAATTTTAGTCTGAAGATGTCCTGCCAAATTGCTAAGCTTGTGTCAGCACTATCGAGGAAATTTCTGATAAACTTACACAACTGCATTGAAATCTAATCTCCTTACTCCCCTCTTGTGAGTTGATTTCTTTGAAATTCATCCTTAAAGCTTGACAACTGCAAGTCACGGGTTCAAATCCTGAAATATCCTCAAATAAACCCACTTAACAAGTAGTTTGTAGGAGGTAGTTTAAAACAAGCATGAAAACATTCTATTGAACAAATTCTAATTGTTAATTTGCCACCAGAAATGCCATATCATCCAAGAAATTCTCTTACAGAAATTCCCTTACACACCAAACTCTCCATGTTCCTCTTGCGTTACCAAGGAAACTACAGCTAAACTTTTGAACATATGGTACGCCGTGATCATCGAGTTCCAAGAGCAGAGATCCTGTCGCTGACCCATCCCCTCGAATACCCACCAAGCTTGCCCGAATGCTTCTACACTTGGCATACATCTCCACCAATGCATTCGCCAAGTACACATTCTGCAATTTTACCGCCTCTGCAATCTGCCTTGCCTCACACGGCGGCGGCGACAGAACCTCCACTGGCCCGCGCTCCTCCACCGCCACCGGCATGGCCTCGCCGCCGCAAACCCATTCGTATTCTCCTGAGACGACCTCGGCGACCTTCACGCTGATCCACATCACTTGAGTCACATCCTCACTCGACGCTGCCTTTTTGAGTTCTTGGATTGGAAATGGGATCAGAAGCAGCATCGTCTATATATGGTCCTGGTTCGACTGGTTTCCTCGGAATTTGTTGATGTGAGCTCAAAAAGGTTACAGCTTCGTGGTTGGAGAAGTTTCTTGATGGATCCCTTTACTTATGGCAGCCGGCAGACAGTGTAGGAGCATGTCACCCACATCAACTCTGATGTCCCATGTTGTGAGTGTGGTGTTTTTTAGATAAAAGATATAAAATCCGGTCTCTATATCCACGAAGGATACATATAGTCAAAAGTTACACAAGCTCTTAGGCTCAAATCCTCAAAAACTGCGGAGCACAAACAACAAGACAAAAGCTTAAGGACTATGAAAAAACCTAGAAAGACTAAGCTTCAGAACTTCTTCACTGTCCTTGCTTTCAACCAATTCCCTATCCTCATCCGACCGTGCCATCCAACCTTCAGTCTACTTTGTATGAAGAAGGATCTCCGAGGCGACGCCTCCAAGGAAGCGACGAGAGTCGCCGACGCCGCCCGCCTCACCGAGGCAAGGTTTTCACCTGGAGATCAGTAATCATGAGGGCTATGGAGCACCATGACAACACCTCCAGGAAGGAAAATAACGCCCGAAGGCGTCATTGTTGTCGAGACCGGTAAAATCACCGGTATGGCTTTCACCAGCACCTCCATAGTCCCCATGCACTACCCACTCACAGAATAGACCGCCACCAACACACCGGGGATCTGCACGCCTCAAGGTCATGGCATAACCACCCTTGAACTCCACAATGAGAACGCCACGGAGTTAGCCCCCATGTGATCAGCCGCCCCTTTCATTGTCGCTAGCCAAAACTGACGGCCAGCACCACGACCACCATCAGCCCCCGCAGAACCACGACCTCCAGCAGCACCCACAGGACCACGGCCACCGCCCGAAGGAATGGAGCCCGAAAATCCTTCTGTGCTGCATCCCCCACGGTCCTCAGATACCGGGCGACACAAAACGTCGAGCACAAACCGTGCACCTCACCAGCAAGACCTCTCCTCTACCCCCGACGAGCTGAAGCCCGGCCACCAAACTCCCGCCGCCTCGCCACGCCAAAAGCCGACCCGCGCCTGCCCGCGGAAGTCGCACTAGCGCGACGGCGACCCCGCCTCACGCAACCAGACGTGATCTGGGAGGCACGCCCGACGAGGAAGCCACCGCAGGACCAGGTCGAGGGACCGCCGCCGCGCAGCCTCCGCCTCGCTGCTGCCGACGCGACGAAGGGCACCACCACCACACCTCACGGAGCCAAAACCGCAGCACGGACGCCCATCAGGGCGCCAACGACCTGGCCCCGGCCGCCGCTCACGCCTCGCTGCCTCCGACGGTGACCTCCACAGGGGGGAGTCGACGCTGGAGTGCTAGGGAGAGGAAGGGTCGCCCGCTCGCCTCCGGCCCCGGCCGCCACTCACGCCTCGAAGCCTTCGCCGGCGACCTCCTCAGGAACCCGGCCGCCTCAACCCCGTCGCCCAGATCCAGAAGCCACCGCCCAGATTCAGGCGAGAGAGCCCTGCCGCCGTCTTCCTAGCACCCGCACCCGGCGGCACGCTCCAGCGGCGGCAAGGCGAAGGGGGGAGGTAAGGGAGGGGAGTCGGCGCTTTCGAAGCGCGGAGCGGAGAAGGCGAAAGCGCGTCGATGCGACCCCGCCTCACGCAACCAGACGCGATCTGGGATGTTGCATGCGTACTCCATGAAAGCAGAGAGAGGCCGCCACTGAACTTGTATAACATCTCAAATTTTAGTTTTCTTTAAACTTTTATTTTCAAAATTAATTATTTCAGAGATTTAAATTTTATTTAGTTTTTCAGTTGATCCTTAATATCAAAATCAAATTTCCATCTAATATCTCCAATTCCAAATTCAAATCCAAAATTCCAATCCAATTCTAAATCCAAAATCCAAACTGCCAAATTCAAAATCCGAGTGCAAAATATGAAAGCAATTTCTTCCTCTAAGCCAAGCCCATTTCCTTTTTCCTTGGCTATAAGGCCTATTTTCTTTCTTTCTCTCTTCTTCCTTTTCTTTCTTTCTTCTTCCTTCCAACCGACTGCTCTGTTGCTGGTCTGTATCGACTGAGGACAGAGCTGTTGAGAAACCATCGCTGGCGACCAGTCCGAGCGATTCCTCTGTATAGAACAAGAACGAATCAATCACAGAATCACAGAAAATAGATTGAACACACAGAGAGATAGAGAGAACTCCTGGTCTTTCTTTATTGCTTTCATTCATGTGTACATAATGAGGGGGTCTAGGTCCCTATTTATAGTCTACGGTGGGGTGCCCAAATATGTCAGGACTCTGGCTGTGGGCCTAGTTTTCTAACACTCCCCCTTGGGCACTCACCCAACATGCTCATGCCTCGTCAAAACTCCATAAAAACCCAGTGGGAAAAATTTGGAGAAAGAGTACATGATACATGTGATGTTACGATGCACGAATTGCCTCATTAAAAACCTTGGTCGAGAAACTTCATGGAAAACTCGTCAAGGGAAAAAGAGTATAATTCACCCAATTTCATTTGGTCTTCAGGACTTTATTCCTTTGGGTACTTAATCTTCATGATCAAGATTTAATAGCAGGCTTGAGAGAATTCTCCCCCTGAATTCTGCACTTCTCTAAATCTCATCATTCAAATCACTCACACGCACCTTTCAAAGCTAGATGCGCGGAGTGACTTAGTGAACAAGTCTACATGACTTAGTGTGCAGTACTTTAATCTTGTCCATCTTTGCAATTCATGAGCATAGAGGAACTTGGGGTTGATATGCTTACACAGCCCGTCTGCACTAGTGCAACGCAAGCTGCATTATCTTCATGGATAATTGTGGGGGTTTGCACAATGTTCATTCCACATGACTGCTGGATGTGGTGATCCGTTCAGCGGAACCAAGCGCACTCTCGTGCGGCTTCATATAGTGTTATAATTTCTGAGTGGTTCGTCGAAGTAGCTACCAGACTTTGCTTAGATGATTTCCATGAAATTGCAGTTCCACCACACAGAAATACATAGCCTGTTTGTGACTTAGCGGTATGCGGGTCTGACAGGTACCCAGCATCTGCATGGCCAATCAAGTTCAAATCTTGATTCTTTCTGTAAAACAATCTAAGGTCCTTGCTTCCTTGCAAGTATCGGAATATGTCCTTTATGCCCTGCCAATGCCTTTTGGTGGGCTCTGCACTATACCTTGCTAACAGGTTTACGGCAAATGCAATATCCGGTCTAGTGCAGTTTGCTAAGTACATGAGCACTCCCACTGCACTCAAGCATGGGAATTCCGGTCCCAGGACTTCCTCCCCCTCTTCCCTAGGTCGGAAAGAATCTTTTTCTTGCTGTAAAGACCTACCGATCATCGGTACTTTCGAGGGAAATGCCTTCTCGAAGCCAAACCTTTCAAACACCTTCTGGGTGTAGGTCGACTGATGTACCAAGACTCCTTCAAGGACATGCTCAAGCTGCAGGCCTAAGCAAAACTTGGTTTTGCCCAAATCTTTCATTTCAAATTCTGACTCCAAGTAGGAGCATGCTTCTTTTATGTCTTCAGCTGTCCCGATGATATTCAGATCATCTACATACACAGAGATTATACAGAATCCATTCTGGGATTATCGTATAAATACACAAGGACAGTCTTCATTGCTCGTGTAGCCTTTCTTGCAGAGAAAGTCGCTTAAGCGATTATACCACATTCTTCCAGATTGTTTCAGTCCATACAGTGACTTTCTGAGTTTCACACTGTACAGATTTCTATTTGCTCTGTCTTGGTTCGGGAGAGATATTCCTTCAGGGACTTTTATATAAATCTCCGAATCCAAGTTACCGTAGAGGTATGCAATCACAACATCCATCAATTTCATTTCTAAGTTCAAGTTCACTGCCATTGAGATCAAGTATCTAAAGGTAATTCCACTCATGACCGGGGAGTAGGTTTCTTCATAATCAACTCCAGGATGTTGAGTGAAACCTTGGGCTACCAACCTTGTTTTGTATCTCACTACTTCATTTCTTTCATTTCTCTTTCGAACAAATACCCACTTGTGCCCAACGGGGTGTATGTGGGGAGGTGTGCGGCATACGGGCCCAAACACCTCTCTTTTATTCAGAGATAGCAATTCAGTTGCTATTGCCTTCTTCCAATCTTCCCAATCTAATCTTTTCTTACATTCAGCGAGCGATGCAGGCTCGGGATCAAGATCGATGATGGTGGCAATTTTCTTTGCGAAGTAGATATCGATATTAGCTGTTGTCCTATTCAGGGACTCTCCCGTGTGCACATAATTTATAGCTATTTCTTCATGAGTTGCTTCTTCTGAAGCTTCACCTTGCGCATCGCTTCTTTCAATTGCGGTGGCAAGTCCCTTTAGTTTTTCGGCTCCGATGTGTGCGCACACATCCATGCCGATGGGGATATTCAGATCCGGTATGCCCTTTTCGGAAGGTGTCATACTCGTGCCAGGTCTCAACTGGCTCCCCTCTCATTCTGGGGGACTTCAATGATCGGCTGTGATAAATCCCTCTTATCCTTTTTCACCAGGCGTCCCCGGTTACTAAGGATTCGAGGAACCGGAGTTCTTGTCCTTTTTTTATTTTTCTGAGGCCTCTGGACGAGATTAGGGATACCTTTTGCTTTCTTTGGTATTTCAACCCTCTCCGGTGCAGTGCGTGCAGGCACATGCGACTTAGTCACGCTCTTCAAATCACTAAAGTGATCAGGCAGTTGATTTGCTAATGCTTGCAAATCTATTGTCTTCTAGACTTCTCTTGTCTTCTGGACTTCTATTGTCTTTTGGACGTCTCTATTTGCTTCACTAATGCGCGGGTCATCTGCACGAATTCCCGTGGCTTGCCATGTAATGTCTTCTGGACTTCTCTAGTGCGTAGGTCATCTACATGGATTCCCCAGGATTGCCACATAATTTCCCGACATTCTTCATCAAGGGGTTGATTTCCTCCCCCTAATGTTGGGAAATCTTCGGTGCTGACCATTGCGCTAGTTGCCTAGGTGAATGGATGTTGTAGGCCGAAGGTCTAAGGTTGATGAGATTCGCTGCATGCAGGACTGCGTGTCCCCAACATGTAGCTGCTAGATTTCAATTATACAAGAGGGGTCGGGCAATAAATTTAATTCTTTTAATTAAAGTCTTCCAGACCATTCTGGGTATGGACATGCGGTACCGAATGCTCAACTGCAATTCCCATTGCCATGCAATGATCATCAAATGCCTTTGAAGTAAATTCTCCGGCGTTGTCCATTCTGATGGACTTGATGTGATAATCAGGGGACACATTTCTGATGCGAATGATCTGCGAGATCAATTTGTGCAAAGACGTGGTTTCTTGTGGACAACAAACTCACATACGACTACTTCGAAGAAGCGTCAATGAGCACCATGAAATACTTAAATGACCCTAAGATGGGCTGAATGGGACCACAAATGTCTCCCTGGATGCGTTCTAGGAATGCAGGGACTTCATCCTTCACTTTCAGAGTGGAGGGTCTAGTTATTAGTTTCCCGGTGGCACATGCAGGACACACAAAATCTTCATGATTCGGGAAATTCTCCACATTAATATTATGCTCATGCGAGTTATTTATTATGTTTCTCATCATCCTAAGACCTGGGTGGCCTAATCTGTCATGCCAGAGACAGAAGAGTTAAGAGCTTCTAAACACTGTTTTCAGAACAGTGTACGCTGCAGGCGCTTTAATGTTGGTATAATATAGCCCAGTGAAGGAAGTTTTTCTAATATTCTATTGCCATTCTCTTCGTGCTTCATAATGAGCAGGTATTTCTTACTGTACTCTTCTTCAGTCTCAACGTGGAAACCATTTGCGCGGATATTTTTAAAACTTAGGAGAGTTCTAGTCGATTCTGGGTACAATAAGGCTTCTTCAATAACCAAAGTTGTGCCCATTATGGCTCTTCCTGAACCAATTATACATCCATCGCTTCTGGCGATTGTCGTAAGGCTGCCAGTGCTCTTACAAATCGACTGAAAATACATAATCTCTCTTAAGATGGTATGCGTTGTGCCGCTGCTAGCTAAGCACACTTCCTTCATAGGGCGCTACACGCGTTCTAATATATGGTATTTTATTAATATGCATGAGAAGGCAATCAACACATAGATAAAATACACCAATATCAGAACATACCATGCCATCATAAACTGAATAAATGAATGAATTCATCAAATATCATCCAACCATCACGAGAAAAAAACAATTCTTAAGTACCATCCATGCAAATTCTAACATATTCTTCCACACAAAATAAATGACAATTAAAGTCGAAATGCATTCAGTGCACTAGACTTCTTCTGCTATTTTCTCGGGTTTGACATTCTCTTCAAGAGAAATCATGGCGTTAACTACTTCTAGGTCGAGAGGGATTACTGTTGTTGTGATGGTTTCAACTTCCATCGGTGCAGGCAGCTACTCAGAATTCTCCCCCTCAGCCGATGCAGAGTGGGCTTCATACTGCCCTTGACCATCCCGCTTTGGCTTGCTGGCCTTATTCTCTCGTGGAGCATCTGATTCGCCTTTCTGGGCTGCGGCCTTACCCTTCCTTCCCCTTCTCTCATTAAGAGCTTTTCGCACCTTGTAGCTCCCGGCGTTGGCTTCACGGCCAGCGGAGCTCCCAGGTGGCTGAGTGACGTAGTTCTTACGGAGAACTTTGTCCTGAGCCTCCGCAACTTGCATCATATCAGTCAATTCGGCGTATTCCTCGTAGCCATCTTGATGATAGTTGCGTGCGGATTGTGCTATATTGGAGTGAAAGGATTTTCTCAATTTTCTGTTTTGGGTACAAATCCTGTGTAAGGCAGAATTGTTTTCCCTGACCGTCTTAAAGTCGACAAACCTCAGTCTGATCCACTCCTACTCTGCTTGAGGAAGAATGGTGTACTTTAGCCTCTTAAACCGCTTCTGGAGTGCGGTCCAGAGTGCTAGCGCGCTCTTCTCCGTCATATACTCATTCTTGAGAGTAAGACAGAGGTGGTGCCTGAGAAAATGAAATGCCTGATCATTCTCCTCATGTTTGGGTTGGGCGTCATTCAGTCCGCCAATCCCAATAGCTGCGCGGAGCTTCCTGGCTCCAAGCACAATCTCGACATCGGATGCCTATGTCAGATAATTTTGGCCATGCTGGGCCAGCTCCTCGAACTTCCAGTTCGTGATGCTAGTCATCTAAATGTGTATAAGTCTACTGCTGGTAGACATGCACGGAATAATTCACTGCGGGTAAATAAATGGTACAAAAGGTTCTCGCAATGTTCCAGAATTTTCTATGCATTTTCTATAAATTTTACTGCTAATTTCAGTGATTAAAAGCAATTTAAACAATTACAATTAATCAAAACAATAAATAAATATAGAAAATACAGAGAATAATAATGGCATAAATAAATAAGCTTCAAATACTAAAAATAATTCAAAATTCGGATTCCCGAGGCCCTTTTATGCTAGAATATGAAATTTCAGCAAATTCTGCAATTTCTGGGGGTTTCTACGCAAATTTCCAGTTCAGAGGAAAATTCGTGCAATTTTCTGATTTACCGAGGGGTTTTCTGCAAAATTCTGGACCCACTCGTAAATTCGAGGGCTTATACGTAATTTTCGGAACTACGAAGCCTTTTATGCAAAATTCGGGACTAAAATTAAATAATTAAGGGCCAATCGGTAATTTTCAGGACTTCGGGTCCTTTTTTGCAAAATCCAGCGCCCCCCACCGGCCTGGCCTTTTTTTCACATTTGGCCCACCACGTCCGGCCCACCATCGGCCTGCTTCGGCCGGTTTTAACAGGGCAGGGGTAGGGTTTCCCCTACCCCTGTTCACACGGGGTGGCGGCGCAACATGCCCGAGCGGCTCGGGTGGTGGCCGGCGGGGCTAGCGCGACAGGGGCCGGCTCGGCGGGCGGCGCGAGCGGCGACCATGTGGACGGAGGCGGCCGGATACAAGCGGCGGTGGCCGGAGGGCACGGCTTCAAGAGGCGTGCGGGAGGCGGCGGCTACCGGCCGCATACGGGAGTAGGCGGCCCGTGCGAGGGCGAACGCCGACGCGGAGTCCCGAGCGGGCACCGGCGGTGGTGGGGAACCGGGCCGGCGGCGCGCGGGCGCATGCAGGCGCCGGCGGGGCCGCAGCCGGGGGCGGCGCGTTCGGGCGCCGATGCGGAAGACGAGGCGACGGCGGTCGGCGCACTGGGCGCGTGCGTGCTGCAGGCGACGCACGGGGAAGAGACGGGCTCGGCCGGTGTGGCGGCGCTGGCGCATGCGGGCGCGGTCCAGTTCAAGAGGCTGCGGGGAGGGCCGGCTACGGCGGCGCCATTCGGGGCGACCACCCGTGCGAGACGGCGGCCGGTGCATCGGGCGGCCGTGCGTGGGAGGCGAGGTGGCTCCGTTCGGCAGCGCGTGCGGGCGCGGGAGCCGGAGCATCGGCCGGCGGCGCGTGCGGGCGCGGGAACCAGTGTGTCGGCCAGCGGGACCGACTGCTGGCTAGCCGGCGGTGCCTCTTGCTCCACGGTTGGCTTCTGGCCGGCGACCGTATGCAAAAGTGTATTATTTTTTCTTCTTTTGAGATGCCATGCATGAACTAGACAGGAAGAACAGATGCTAGTTTCTTTTCTCGTTAGTGATCATGCAGAATCAAACAAATACATACAGAAATTTTTCGTTTC
Organism: Dendrocalamus latiflorus; assembly: GCA_017311315.1. NCBI lineage: Eukaryota > Viridiplantae > Streptophyta > Magnoliopsida > Poales > Poaceae > Dendrocalamus > Dendrocalamus latiflorus. The sequence continues at coordinate 4,821,880 of CM029659.1, forward strand.
CAATCTACGATGCAATCGACATCTACCCTGTTTCGCAATCTACCGATCGACATTGTGCCGGCGATTTCAGATCTGCTCGCGGTAGATTTAGGGCGGATTTGCATCGTTCTACAGTGCAATCAACATCTACCCCGTTTCACAATCTACCGATCGGCATTGTGCCGGTGACTTCAAGTCTGCTCGCGGTAGATTAGGGCGGATTTGCACCGTAGAATTTCAATCTAGAACGCGAAAAAAATACAGATTCAAAAAGCGATCTAGAAAATTCAATCTGTGCTTCGATGATTACCTCGTTCACCAGAGCGAAGTCGTGCTGATAACGTGTTGAGAAATCGTCGCTGGCGACCAGTCCGAGCGATTCCTCTGCATAGAACAAGAACGAATCAATCACAAAATCACAGAAAATAGATTGAACACACAGAGAGATAGAGAGAACTCCTGGTCTTTCTTTATTGCTTTCATTCATGTGTACATAATGAGGGGGTCTAGGTCCCTATTTATAGTCTACGGTGGGGTGCCCAAATATGTCAGGACTCTGGCTGTGGGCCCAGTTTCCTAACAAGAGCCACCCATGGTTGTGCCTTTTCAAAGCATGCTCGAACCAAAAGAAAATGCATGCATGGAGAACGTCTGCAATCACTACCAAAATCAACTCCCTTGTTTAGTTTCCTAACAATTACACCATCTGTTCTTCAGTTTCCAAAGACTTAAAAAAGGCATAGCCTAGCCTGTGCTCACGCTAATTCATTGATAGCATGGCTGTAGCATCGTCGCCATCACGCCATGTCGCCGGTCAGGCGCCCTTCGCTATGGCTGTGCCGCCACATTGCTTTTTCACCCGCGACACCACCTCCCATCCCTTCCCCAAGTACCTTGCAAACTGTTTTGGCCACCTCCTGCATTCCCCGTACAACTCCTCGCCTGCGTCGACGCCGTCCAGAGCCTCCTCCTCCCATGCTCTCTACTCTGTTCCCTCTCTATCCTTCTCTCTATCTCACTGACAGGGCGGCCCACTATCAAGATTTTCTTTATTTTTATTTCCTATTGAACTGCCCATACTCTGCTTCTAGCCAAGCACCTGTTCAGCTTGCCGTTTGATCGAGCCATCGACAGAGCTCGCACCGCCTGCGCCCGACATCAGCCCCGAGCTCGCGCCGCCTGCGCCCAACATCAGCCCCGCCTCCGGTTCCTTTGTAAACCACCGCATTCAGGCCTCCATCTCAGTGCTATCAACACCTGCAATCAATTCAGACCGTTCCCATCTTCTTCAGTGCGCAATGAAGCCAACCGAAACCGTCATCTTCAATCCTGTCATGGCCGTACTCTCTCCTTCACCTCTCCGGCTCTATAAAGTGTGAGAATCAGAGGGCGGAAGCTAGATTGAAACGCCTTGCGGTGAGGCGGCTTCGTGTTGCTTATCAGGCTAATGCCGGCAATGTTACAGGAAGAAATAAATAGATAGAGATTGCATGGCCGGTTACCCTAACATACAAGGAAACAGACTCAAAACCTTCTATCTATAACCGGCTATGTTTATCTTTAACTATGTTTGTTACACGGATACAACTATATCTCTAACACTCCCCCTCAATCTGATCTTACAAGATTTAGATTGTTTTTAAACATCTCAAAGGGTCTTACAGCGAGAGCTTTGGTGAAACCATCAGCAACTTGATCCTTGGTAGAAATATATTCAATCTCAAGAAACTTTCTGGCTACCCTTTCTCTCACAAAGTGATAATCAACTTCTATGTGTTTGGTACGAGCATGAAACACTAGATTGACTGACATATACTTAACTCCAATATTGTCACACCAGATTTTTGCAGCTTGAGGAGCTTGAATTCCAAGCTCTTATAGCAATGTCTGTATCCACATAATCTCTGCTGTTGCATTTGCTAGAGCTTTATACTCAGCCTCTGTACTTGAGCGTGACACAATTGCTTACTTCTTTGCACTCCATGATATAAGGTTGGGACCTAGAAACACAACATATCCTCCTATGGACCGTCGATCATCAAGATTACTTGCCCAATCTGCATTTGAAAAACCACTCACAAGCAAGGATGAGGACTTACAAATTTGAAGTCCTAGCTTAACAGTGTGCTTGAGATATCTTAAAATTCTCTTAACCGCTACCAAGTGTACAGTAGTTGGAGCATGTAAAAACTGGCACACCTTATTTACTGGAAAAAATATCTGGTCTTGTCAAGGTTAAGTATTGCAATGCTCCAACAACACTTCTATACTGTGTAGCATCACTTGGTCCAAGCAAATCACCCTCATTAACAGATAATTTTTCAGATGTAGATAAAGGGGTAGTAACTGGTTTGCAATCACTCATTCCTATTCTCTTCAATACATCAGAAGTATATTTTTCTTGACTTAACAATATTCCATTGGGTATTTTGCTTACCTCGATGCCAAGGAAGTAGTGTAGGTCACCAAGGTCCTTTAGAGCAAACTCTTTTCCAAGATCCTGTAGTAAAGCTGAGGTTGCACTAGGCACAGAACTAGCTACAATGATATCATCAACATAAATTAGCACAAAGATAGTAACACCTCATTTACTGTAGAAAAATAGAGATGTATCTGCCTTTGAAGCCTTAAAGCCCAGCTCTTGTAGCTTAATGCTCAGTCTCGAGTACCATGCTCTAGGGGCCTGTTTTAACCCGTATAAAGCCTTATCTAGCTTACAAACATAGTTAGGTAAAGAAGATTTCTCATACCCTGGAGGTTGCCTCATGTATACCTCTTCTTCCAATACTCCATGAAGAAATGCGTTTTGCACGTCCAGCTGTCGCAAGGTCCATCCTCTAGACACAGCAATAGACAAAACCATTCTGATAGTAACAGCTTTAACAACAGGACTAAAAGTGTCCTCATAATCTATACCATACCTTTGCTTAAATCCTTTTGCCACAAGTCGTGCCTTGTACCTGTCTAGAGTTCCGTCTGCCTTTCTTTTGATCTTATAAACCCATTTACAGTCAACAACATTTCTCCCTTGTTGAGGTGGAACCAAATGCCAGGTTTTATTTTTCATCAAGGCCATATACTCTGCATCCATTGCTTCTTTCCAATGTTTATCACTTAATGCTTCATCTACACTTTGAGGTTCACCAGATGATGTAAAATAAGTATATCTAACTGTACCATCAGTATATACCTTTTCTTTGCATATTCCACTTCGCAGACGAGTATGAGGTCTGGTTGGCACAGAAGATCCTGAAGAGTCCACGTCCAGGGTGTATGTGTCTCCCCCTGGTTCATTACAGAGTGAGACTGCACCGGCGCCATTATGACCTGCAATGCCAGCGCCTGCTGTTTCCACTGCTGGCGGTGGGAACTGTCTCATGACTTCAGCCGTGGATGACAAGTGACCGGGCGCAGATGACAAACGACCGGGCTCAGACGACAAGCGACAGCCCGCAGCGCCTGCCTGTCCGTCCTCTGGAGCAATCTCTCCCGCCAGGACCAGCGTGTCATCGCCTGGTTGCACAGACGCATGACTTTGAGCGGGATCCGTACGGATTGGCGCATGCATGTCACACGAGAGCTGGTTCGGCGCTGCATTTTCGTCAATCCAATGCACAGGTTCCAGAGAGGATGACATAGCAGTGCAATGCCGATCCCGAGACTGGTTGTTGAATTCTTCTGCCGAATTTCCTACTGCATTTTCTTGAGTACCTGTATGGTTATCATCTGCATTTTCTTCATGAGAATGATTAGCAGCATTAGAAGAATTAAACATATGATCATTCTGATATTCTCCCCCTTGATCATAGCTAGGAGGAATAAGAGCAGATGGAAGAAGCAGGATTTCAGATCGCAAACGAGGACTGGAATTGGAATGCATGTGAGCAAAGGGAAAGACATTTTCATCAAATGTAACATCCCTAGAAATATACACTCGACCTGAGGAAGGATCAAGACATTTGAAACCTTTATGAATTGTACTGTAACCTAGGAAAACACATTGCTTTGACCGGAACTGAAGTTTATGAGTATTATAGGGACGAAGATTCGGCCAACATGCACATCCAAACACACAAAGAGAAGTGTAGTCCGGTTTTTGTTTAAACAAACGATCTAATGGAGTTTGAAAGCTGATAACTTTACTGGGGATGCGATTGATAATACATGTGGCAGCAAGAAAAGCCTCATCCCAAAATTTGAGAGGCATAGAAGCATGCGCAAGTAGGGCTAGACCTACTTCCACTATGTGGCGATGTTTTCTCTCAGCTGACCCATTCTGTTGATGAGCATAGGGACAAGAAACATGGTGGGAGATGCCAATTTTATTAAAGAAAGAATTGAGTTTTTGATACTCTCCTCCCCAGTCAGTTTGGACAGTTATAATTTTGCGATCAAAAAGTCTCTCTACCATCTTTTGGAATTCATGGAACTTGTCAAACACTTCAGATTTATTTTTAAGAAGATAAATCCAAGTGAATTTACTGCAATCATCAATGAAGCTAACATAATATTTTTTTCCACTAATAGACGAAGGGGCAGCACCCCAAACATCAGAAAAAATAAGATCCAAAGGATGATGAGATACACTTGAGGATCTAGAATAAGGCAGCTGATGGCTTTTAGCCTTTTGACATGCATCACAAATTGACTCTTTATTGGACTCTGGAAGACATGGTAAATTATTTGTGCTAAGGATTCTTGTAACAACTGGAGTAGATGGATGACCCAAGCGGCTATGCCACTTCGAGAAGGATGGCTTGACCAAAAAAACTTGCTTTGCTGGTGAAGATGGAAGGAAATAAAGACCTCGTCGGCATCTTCCCTTAAGAATCGTATTCCTCGTGGCTTGATCCTTAATCAAGAAATATTCAGGGTAAACTTCAAGAAAAGCAGAATTATCCATGGCAAGACGACGAGCAGAAATAAGATTTTTCTTAACTTTAGGCACATGAAGTATATTCTTTAGATGCAAACTACGACTAGGGGTAGAAATAACAGAATGACCAATGTGTTTAATCTCTATACCTTGGCCGTTTGCCGCATGAATTTGATCTTTTCCTTTGTATTTTTCTCGGACGGAGAGCTTGTCCAGTTCACCTGTTAGATGGTCACTGGCACCTGTATCTAGATACCAATTGGTATCTACTTCGTACATTCGAGTAGCCGCAGCAACATGTCTCTCGTCGAGGACATGATCCTGATCAAACCTGTGCCAGCAATCAGAAGCCGCGTGTCCCTTCTTGTAACAAACTTGACATACTGGTCGGTTGTCCGTTCGCTGCTAATTACTGCTACCTCTATCGCGCCCATCACGACCGCGGCCTCGAGTTGTGCTGCGTCCGCGCCCAGCACCACTGCCGCGACTGAACGATCCTCCGCGCCCGCGAGTTACAGCATGCACTGAGGAGCTGTTGCCGCGAAGAGCCTGCCTATTCTCAAAACTTAACAGCTGAGCATATAGTTCTGCTAGAGTAATAGGTTCCACTCTTGCTACTAGCTCGGAAACAACAGAATCAAAGTCATCATCCAATCTGTTAAGTATATAAGCCACCATCTCTTCTTCGTCTAGCTGCTTGCCGGATGCTGCAATCTCGTCGCCGAAGGACTTCATCTTGCCAAAGTATTCGGAGACAGTCATATTTCCTTTGCGCGTTGTTGTTAGCGAGAGTCGGATGTTGAGAGATCTCGTCCTTGTCTGAGACGTGAAGATCCCTTCTATTGCTCGCCAAGCTTCAGTCGCCGTTTTTGATGCTGCAACCTGGGTGAGGACTTCTCGCGATAATGAAGAAAAAAGAAAGCCAAGAACCTGTTGATCCGTGGCAAACCACTCCTGGTATGTCGGATTTGGAATCTTTGTCACTTTTCCGTCTTCCTTCCGTTCAATCTCCACCGGCGGAACCTCAGCCGTGCCATTGATATGGCCATCGAGTCTTGCGCCGCGTATAGCAGCAAGGACCTGCGCACTCCATAGCACATGGTTTTGTTTTCCCAGCTTCTCTGAGATCTGGAAGCCGAGTAGAGGGTTGGAGAAGACGGTGGCGGAAGAACCAGCCATGTCGACGATGAAGCTTGATCTTCAGCGAAGCTCTGATACCATGTGAGAATCAGAGGGCGGAAGCTAGATTGAAACGCCTTGCGGTGAGGCGGCTTCGTGTTGCTTATCAGGCTAATGCTGGCAATGTTACAGGAAGGAATAAATAGATAGAGATTGCATGGCCGGTTACCCTAACATACAAGGAAACGGACTCAAAACCTTCTATCTATAACCGGCTATGTTTATCTCTAACTATGTTTGTTACACGGATACAACTATATCTCTAACATAAAGTAGAGCATCCTGACCGCCTCATCCCTTTTTTTGCCTTGCCCAAGCACCACAACCTCATGTGCATTGTTGTGACTACGAACATTGTCTTCCCGAGCACTAGCCACCACCCCCGCAGTCACCATCTTTCTTTCTGGTGAGATTTATCAAGTTTTATTCATGTTAATTTGATTTTCGTCCAGTGAATTGCCAGGAATCTAGTTTTCCCAAAACCGGCCTAAATTGCCTCTTGCCATCGATTCAATCGCCTCCGATGAGCCAAATTTCAATTCCTTGCTCCTACATTATCTCCACCACCTCCCCTACTTGTGCCATGCCTCAATTCATCCAATGCATTGCCGATGAGAGCCACCACTAGAGTCACCTCCTTTCCACAGCTGACCAAAGCCGCCCTACCTCTTCAGCCATTCTCTGGCCAAGAAGACCACATGGGAGCGCTCCATGTGACCAAACCGTGCTCGTGTTTGTTACAACTTTTGGACCCTAGCCGCATGCCTAGGTCCAACCAGGTGCCACAGGTCTAAATGGGCTGAACACAACTAAGCCCACGGAGCAACGGAGCAACAACCTTATAAGTGGTATTAGGCCTTCTCCCCCCAAAAGACTAGTCCAATGGGTGGGTCTCCCTCACACTTATAAGTTGTGCTTGCTCCTCTCCCACAATCCATGTGGGACTATTCCTAACAATCTCCCCCTCACACATGGATTGGACACTTCTGTTATTCTGTCTGTCATCTTATCACAAGCTGAAGCCCCTGTTAAATACATGACTCAATGTAAGTCTAGAAACCAACCTAAATACTCGGTCCACTACTCACGCCACTATCCTTCAGAAGCGCTCAACTAGTTATGCATGCATGCAACCTAATGACTTAATCAACTAATGTTACATGCCACGTAAACAGTGACATATACACATGCAAGACTGGTTGCTTAGCGCATGCAACACCTCTACTACACCTAGCACACATGCAACAACTAACTGATCCACTTATTTTGCTACATGCAACTAACTCAAATGAACTAAGCCAAGATTAATTCCCAACAATCTCCCCCCTAATCTTGACTTGCTAAACTTCACAAGACGAAGTCTGATCTCCTGACGCATCTCTAAGGAGTTTTTCCTTCTTCTTGTTGACCATGCCACCAGTGACACAGCTTGCCGGCGTCTTTCACTTCTTCACCGTCAGTAACACACCTTACCGACGACTTTGACGCCTTCCTCAGCTCCAATTGTCTTTCACCGATGACACAACTTGACGGCGACGGAGACTCAGACCGAAGCTTACACACTCCTGATTACTCGCATTTCTCATGGACACAACTAACACAAGAACACATGCGAGCACTTGACACATGTTTACAAAAACTCAAGAGAAAAACTCACGTACACACCTTGACTCAACATGCACTACTGTGTATTCCACATGAACACATGCATGCCAATAACTAGCTCAACCTGTTAGCATGCACGCACGCATGACTTGAAACAACGGAGCCAATTGTGTTGTGACGTCGTCGTTAGCTCCGTTGTTCTCACCGTTGAACATGATATGCGTGACGCCTTGCGCCGAGACGCCTCGCTGCGCTGGGGACAATCGTCGTTGCGTCGACGACCCCGCCGCTGGAACGGCTTCACAACCTCCATGCCGCCTGCACGTTGCAGGCCGCCACCTCACCGTGTGCGCCCAAGGCGTAATACCACAACTGCCAAGAGCCGTCGTTGCTTGACCGAGCCACGCGCTACCCGGCCACACCGCACAGCTTCTCCACGCACCTTGGCTCTGATACCAATTGTTACAACTTTTGGACCCTAGCCGCATGCCTAGGTCCAACCGGGTGCCACAGGTCTAAATGGGCTGAACACAACTAAGCCCATGGAACAACGGAGCAACAACCTTATAAGTGGTATTGGGCCTTCTCCTCCCAAAGGACTAGTCCAATGGGTGGGGACTCCCTCACACTTATAAGTTGTGCTTGCTCCTCTCCCACAATCCATGTGGAACTATTCCTAACAGTGTTCACGCTTTTCTGCATGGCCATCGCCGGAGCGCCACCGTCATCGACCGCCCATGCTGAGCCACCGCCCTACACGCCGGTAGCGCCACCATCATGTGATATTGCCAAAGCTATCACCTCCCCGTGGCTTCCTCAGGACCCTATTGACCCATTTTGCTGGTTGCCTCCACCTCCCAACCCTTCCCTCGCTAGTGCCGCAGCTTGCCCCTTGCGCCATAGCCCTCCTTTGCTTCTCCTTTGTATTTCTCTCTGAGCTCTGCTCTATTCCTCTGTGAAGTCGATGACAATGGTGGCTCAGCTATCAGAATCCTTTGTATTTTTTCCAACCGAAGGAATATTGCCTTCTTTCTCAATTTCAGTATTTTCTCCTCCGACAAATCTTCTGATGGCCCATTCTCCGTTGTCCGAACTCCGAATCGAATGATGCAAATTCATAATATGTCTCATATTACCTATTTGATATTTTTCTAATTTTATTTAAATTCATTCGTTTATTTGTTATGTTCTCGTTTTGCGCGTAGGGTCTAACGCTGTCGAAGAGTACCCGACCAGCAGGAAGAAGTTCTTTGTTGATTATGTTGTACCCATGTTTATAAAATTTATTTTCCTATTTTAAATTTATAATTCGTCGCTATTTCACATAAAATAATAGCTTCAGTTTTAAGGTTAATAGTTAACTCAGTATTGATTATACCTTCTTTTGATATTGATATCCATGTATCATTGTTACCTTAGGTTATCCTTGTCTTAGTATTGAGATTATATTTCTGTTTGCTAAATTTTAGAATGGTAGCATTGCTTAGATAAGCCAGTCAGTCATTATAACTCTAGAGGTGAAAAATAATATTATATCACTTAAATTTTTTTTATTTTGAGAACTTAGTGGTAATAGGTGTTACCAATGGTTTATAAAATAAAATAAAATAATAAAAAATATTTTAGATTTGGATGGATGGTAAGATTGGATTGGTGTAAATAGAGTAAGAACTTTTATTGTGAAAGTACCACACTAATCAATTAAGGACCAATGCTTGAGACTGTCCAAACTGAGCACTACCGTATAACCACAATTCTGATATAAAACAAACCTAGCTAATTAATTTGCAATGACCTACCTTAGATTCTATCAGATGGCTGAATGTGGATGTCAGATAGCAACATTACCACACGGCGTAAGAGATGGGTTTTGACTGGACAGATGAAACCCTTCAGTAATGAAACTTTAGCGAGCAGAGTTAGGTCGTGTTGGCGCATTATAAAGGCCTTATCATGATCTCTCTGCCGAGCACATATAAGGAAGTGTATTAATCGCGTGACAATATGAGATGGTTATGTCTTGTGGATAAAATTGTACAATCTCTGTAAAGTATAAAGCTATTCGAATAATCGTACCCATGGTCAAGGGTGGGCAAGGTGCGCTTTCACATAGAAGATTTTTTTTGTTTTATTTTTAAATGAGTTTTTGAGAATCTGAGAGTGGTTAGAGCTCTCAAGTGTTCACTCTGCCAGATAGAGCTAATCATGTAGATAGAATCTAATTAATTGAAATTTGGCGGATAGAACCTTAATACTAGTGTGGATGGCTAGAACCTTTAGTAGAAATTATCTAGTTTCAGTTATTACCATTACTTTGTTAAATTGATGCTTTGAAAAATCTATAATTGCATTTTGGCGGATAAAATGTTGTTTTTGTACAAAAGAAGCATATTTTCCTTCTTTCTTAAGCCTTGCATATAATTGCATTTTCTCAGGAGTTTGTGGAGTACTCTATGTATTCACATGTTACACTCAAACAAATTTCAAAAAATTATAAAGCAAAAGAAGACAACTACTACTTCACACATGGTTTCGATGAATGATGTCCGAAGTATTAAGGCCCCGTTTGGCACAGCTCTAGCTCCGAGATCTATGATGGATCTGTAGTTTGTTGACTAAATTAAAGTGATTTAAATATTTTTATTTAATATATAATATAAATGAAATGAGTCATGTAAATGCACTTAACATGCATGCAACTCTAGATCCAGGATTTCCTAGAGCTACAGATGACCAGCTCTAGGAAATCTACAGATTTCCTAGAGCTAGAGCTCTGCCAAACGGGGCCTAAGTTGTGTTTTCTTAGTCAATTACCTAAGGTGTATTGATGGGTCATCTTCAGGGTTTTATTTTACTTTTGTCACATTTTATAAGTTTGAGAGGTCTTATAACCTCAGTTATAATAAGTGGCTATAAGACATGTACTTTTATTATTGTAATAAAGCTTTAATTGGCTATATATTTATTACTGTTCAACTACGTGCACTAGCTTTATTTTAGGACTAGTGCAGTAATATACAGAGGTTTCAGATTCAGTAATCCGATCTTGACAACTTGACACCTGTTTAGCTGTGTGCATCAGTTCATATGTTTAGGGAGTATGATGGTAGTGGTAGTACTATTAACTCGTCTGGTGGAAATGATGCATGAACAAAACCATCGAGGTGATGCAAGATTTAGTATGAAATCATAGCGTATAACTGAAGTTTGTTATGGATTTCTTATTGCTCTAAATTGATTTATGTGCTCAACTGCTCATCCATATTCAGATTTTGTTGCTGGAGTTTCAGAGGGTTCAAGGATCCGGTGTTCTTAGAAGCTGCCGCTTGCTGGAGCTGTACACCCTGCCATGAAATTTTGTTCCTCGCCAATTCTTAGCAGCAGCGCGCCTTGCTGGACCACCTGATCCAATCACACGGAAAGAGTTGCCATATTCTACACATTGAAACAGGTGGCAAAAACTCTGTGTTCTCTAATGCTTTAGCTCAGGCAATGGAATATGAAACCAGAATTTTCACTTGTATTCACCTGCTTGCTGCTTGAAATCTGAATGAAGCGTCTGTACTGGTGTCTTATCAGGTCATCACATAAGAGTAACAGAGGCGTAACAAAAGGTTACATTGAGAAAGGCAGCACTACAAACTGGCGTCTATACTAGGCCATGAAGCAGCGTTTGAATCTAGTAGGAACTAGCAAGCACTTGACAATTTTTCAGAACACAGAGAAACTAGAATACAAAACATCCCAAACATCTGCAGACAACTGTTGCATGCTTGAATCTAGTAGGTTACACTTTGTCTTTATCACTGTTCACATTTATCTCAGTACTATTAGGCCTGTTTCAAATACTGTAGTGAACGTTAGGCATGTTCAGCTGCCTGCATCTGCTTAGCTCTAAACTATGCCAAACAGGTGGAAAGGACTATAGTACTATTAGTATTTGGATATTTTATCAAGTTGATTCATGACCGGAGCCAAGTGATGCAACAGAGGCTTATATACGGAATTGTAGCAACATGTAACCAAATTATGGTGGAATTTTTACATGGATTTTTTTCTAAAATACTGATCGGTGGATTATTGTCGCTATTGTTTTTAAAGTACTGATGGGCTTTTTCAGGTGAAATGCATGTTTCAAATCTTGTTACGGGAGTTGACCAGTCCTGGATTGCAGCAGAAGCTACATGAGCACTGATTGCAGCATTGTAGACTGTGGGAGATTGCTGGTCATAGGCTGTGAAAACAAGCAACCAAAAAGTATTTCTAATGTCATCAAAATATTTCCTAAACAGAGCACAAAATTTCCCCTTCTACTACTGACTTACAGCTAAAGAATATCCTCTTATATATCTACTTATTTAGAGTGAAGATGAGCGTACCTGTGCTTCAGCGGGCGCTGGTAGCGACAGAGTTGATCATATCAGACAGTGATCTGCTACTCAAAACAAAAACAAACCATTCAGATGAGTCCATCATCTAGACTCCTACATCACATCACATGTAGAAGAAAAGCATGGAATAAAACCGTTCAATTACGCGTCAATTGGTCTGAGGAAGAGGAGGCAGCCCCATCAAGAAATATGAATGCATGTGCGCATGATTTCCAAAATTTCTGCATTTCCTAATGCATCCCAGTCCTAGTTCTTTGATGTGTGTAGCTACACAGTGGTCATCGGGTTTCACTTGCATGACCAAAGGAGCTTCAGGTTGAGTTGTGCACTAATATGTTGATATGTCTATCCTCTCTTCACCTCCTTCCTCCCCTCAAGCTGGATTCTTTGACATCTTGAAGTTTCTCTTCTCTCTTCTCCCACTTATAAAGAACATTGAGTTGCATCGTGCTGCAGCCACATGGTTTACAATTGGTGTACTGAGCCAAAAGCTGCACTAAGCTTCAGATCAACTGTATCCTGAACCTAGCATCTTGTCAAATAGCTAAGCAAGTAGCATCCTGACTGCCTGACATATGGGACCTGAGCACATGGCTGCCATAAGCCCATCATAACCTTGACCACATGATCTACTTACTTCTAGGCAGTGCAAGTTTGTGCAACTTTTTTTTATCAAATTGATGAAAGTTTCACTTCTATTAATAGTGACCAATTCAGTGCATGGTGCTAAAATGACAATAAGCATAACACAGCTTCCTAGCACAGAATTTTGAAGAGAACAGTAAAAAAACCATAGATTTGTAAGTTTGGCACAAAACTTAATTGGTAAAGACAAAAGGGCGATCTGTGATTTCGATGACAATCGAGTGAATCGACAATTCCTCATTTTAAGAGAAGTAAAAGAAAATCAACAAGCATTTCGATCTTGGTACAGGGACAAGTGTCATCTTTTGTTTAATGAATTTTCTCATTCTTCTAGTAAAACCGTCCACTGATTGACAAAATATATTCCAGCTGAAAGTACTAATAACTAAAATTTTCTTTCATAAGAAATGTATAAGGGCAGTGCTACTGAGTGCTGACATTGTTCAAGAATTCAGACGTATAAACAGAATGACTCCTCAGGAGCAGTGATTTGCTACCAGCACCGGATCGCAGGTAACATTCAACTGATTGATAGTTCGAAGTTCATTTGTTCAACTGATTGAAAAAACAAACGATCGCACGGTAGTTCTACTCGAACGGTAGTTCAGGTCTGAGTAGTGGAATGTTTTTTTAGAGAGATCTAATTGGGATCGCAAGATGCAGAAGTACCGTTTTGGGGAGAGGTAGTACGGCAGTGCGGTAGTACTGGTATTGTAAGTATGGTACTACCGATCTTCCTAGAAAAATAAGATTTTGGGATTTAAGTTATGAATTAAGTTAGGTTGACCTGGGTCATTGGATTAAAGTTGCATGATGCATATCTTGACTAATATAGGTTAAGTTATAAAGAACTTGTGCTTGGAAATGATTTCTTTGTCTTTGGATGTGCAGTGTTGTTTCGAGTTAACTATGGTGAACGACAATGACCGGTGCTAGGCTCAGGGAGGAGTTGAGATCTAGAATGATTGAGAATGCTGGGTGAGACAGTGAGCTCAAGTGTGGCACAAGAAAGACAGGAAATGTTAAAGGCGAGTTTGAACGGCGGGATGGTGCCATTGTTAGATCGAGGAAGCTGACTAGATGATGGAGCCTATTACTTCTTGTGCCAACTGGCCTAAACTAACTGCTGAACTTGAATCTGTCTCTAAATAATTTTAGGACATGTGTGATCACAATAAGAAAATGGCTCGATATGCTTGTAAGGCACCTGTTAGCTCACCATACAATAATTATGAAAAACTAAATCTAAATTCATTATACTGGATGAAAAATATGTGAAGCTAACTAAGGATCTACTAGATAAGTCAAAATCTGATTGCTTGTTCTGTGCTGAAGTAGAGGAGAAAATGGAGGGAATGTAGAAGACCTTTAGGGAGAGTTACGAGGCCCAAGTGACTAGGATTAGGTCTACCCCTTATGTGTTTTACGAAACCCTTAAGGTTGAGACGGTCGTGCATAAGGAGAGATATGCACGTGCTATTCAATCTTCTACTTCTGGTTCTTCTTTCTCTCCTTCTGGTTCCTCATCCTCTCCTTCTTATTGTTCTTCTTGTGTTTCTCTTTTTCGGGAGTGTGAGTATCTCATGAACACTCTCGAAAAATTTGCTGGAGGCAAGAAAAGGCTCAATCTTATCCTAGATAAATCTAAGATTTGCAAGTTTAATCAAGGTTTACGATATGACTTTTTAGAGAATGTGAGAAAACATCCACCTGCTGTTGTTAGAGCTGTAGCAGCAGGCGTGATCAAGGTTGAGCCTGAGTCTAAGAAAAATAGTGTTTAAGTCTGCAGGCTTTGTCCAAGGGATTTTTGATAGTAAGGTTGTGGCACCTACTACTTTGACCCCTCAAAAGGTGAATTATCATTGCACCTTCTGTCAGAAGGATGGGCATGCGATTGAGTTTTGCTTCAGATGTGCCAAGATCACGTGTAGAGATCGTATTCACGGTCTTAGGGGTATTCAAGGTCAGTCCCAGACTTGGAGTGCTCCTAAGACCAACACGAGGTCTAGAGTCGTATGCAATTCTCCTGATTTGTCTGGTTTTAGGCAGCATCAAGGACTTGGTTTTCAAGCTTCTTTTGGTTTTAGTCCTCGAGTTGCTTTTGGTCAGGGTTTCCACCGTCCTGAGGATAGACCTCGTTTTCCTCATCGATGTGGCTACCCGCGGCGTGATCAACATAGTCCTGTTGATCATACCCACTAATCTATAGTGGTTGGATCTAGCAAAGGCTTGAGGTCTACTTCTGGACCATCTGATTCTGTGAGAGGAAGAGTGCATAGAGTAGCTAGAGGTCAATCTTCTATTTCTGTGACTAGATTTTTTGCTCGTCATGTGACTAGGTACTGGGTTCCTAGATATGCTCTTATTTACCCCCAGTACTAAGCCACCGATGTTGTCTTCTCACTGACTCAGGTTTGTGGGCTGGAAAGTGAGAGGTTTGGCTTATCGACTTCGTCTATTCTCATCACATGACCAGAGACTCCTGTTGATCCTCTTCCCTAGTCCAAGCTTCAGGTAATGAGACAATCACCTTTGGAGACGCTTCATCAGGTTGAGTCATCGCTAAAGGTGTTGTGCGATTAATGATTCTTTCATTCTTAAGAATGTTGCCTTAGTAAGTAAGCTAAGTTATAATTTACTATTTGTTTCTTAACTTACTGATGACGATTTTGAGGTAAGCTTTAAGAAAAAGGCTTGTAAAATCCTCGATTCTTTGGCAGGTTTGGTTTGCGGGATTTCTAGGTTTGGGACAATCTTTCGTGCTGATTTTATTGAGTCTTCTAGTGATTCTCTCCAATGCTTAATTGCTTCTGAGTCTCATGATCTCTCCTTCTGGTATAAGAGACTTGGTCACATTGGCTTTGATCATTTGACTCAATGTAAGATCGAGGAGGCTGACTAGAGGGGGTGATAGGCGGTCTAAAAAATCTCTTCTAATTATTGTTAACAATTCAAGATATTTTCTATTTGTATAAACTAAGTAAACAATGTGGAAGTTTAAATCTATTTGGTTTAGCACAAACAACGCCTATATCAATTAAGTTCACCTAAGTGCACCAATAATTTTAGGCTATGTCAAGGTGTACAATTTTAGATAACAAAGAAATTTAATTCTATGAAAATAAATTGCTTGAAAGTAAATTGAGCACAAGAAAATAAACCACAAAGACAAGATATCTTTCAACCGTGGTGATCAGAGACTTGCCGGTCTTCCCTAGTCCATGTTGAGGTAAAACCAAACTAATTGGATCGGCTACACGAAAGTCAAGCCCCTAGCTTAACTCTCACCACGTGCAACGAATGCATAAGCTCAAGTGAATACACAATCTACCTCCAAATATAACACATGCAATATAGACCCTTCTCCTTGCTCACAAGGTGCAACACATGTATAATTAAGTGAAAAGCCTCACACTAGCTCAAGGAATAGAAATGGTCTAGCAACACATTCTTCAACAGGCCACAAGGGGGTATTTATACCCCCACACAAGAAAACGAGCCGTTGGAGCCAAACTCCTGAAAATATAGGATTATCAGAAGTACCGTAGGCATACGGCTGGTACTTCTGCTCTCCTCAGCAATGGTCAGAAAACTAGCTGTTGCAGTCAGAATCGGAAGTTCTACCGTTCATTTTCTGGTACTTTTGATCATCGGAAGTACCGTGCCACACACGCGGAACTACCGATCACACAGATCTCTGACCACCCCGTCGATCTTCGACTATGTTGTTTTAATCACGTTGATTCGACCTTGTTGATTTCGACTACTGGTTTATGACCACGAAGGTCTACGATCACATCGATTCCAACCATACTGATTTACGACCACGAAGGCCTACGACCATGTCCATTCTGACCACGCTAGTTTACAACCACGAAGGCCTACAACCACGTCGGTTCCGACCATGCTAGTTTATGACCATGTTGATTCCAACCACGCTAGTTTCGATCACATAGATTTCGACCACGCTGGTTTTGATCACACTGGTTCGACCATACTGGTTTACGACCACAAAGGTTTCGATCACACAGATCTCGACCATGACGATTCTGACCATGTTGATTTGACCAAGTCGGTTCAACCACTCTGGTCTTTGACCACTTGGGCTCGACCGCTCTGGTCTTCGACCACACAGCTCTTTGACACCTTACTTCGACCACTTTGGTTCTTGACCACTTGATCTTTGACCACACAGGTCTTCAACCACATCGGTTTCGACCACGCAGGTTTCAACCACCAACGCACGCGGTAGTTCTGATTGTCATTTGGAATGCAGATACTTCACTAGATTTTGCAAAACACATTTGCAAACTTTAGCATCATGCATACAAGTACCAAACATGATTCCCAATAAATTACAAAATACATTTGCACACTTTTAGAATCATGACACAAGAATTAAATATGAGCTTCAACCATTTGCAAAACATATTTGCAAATATAAGCCTCATATCACAAAGAATGGAAATATGGATTTCAAGCACTTGCAAAACACATTTGCAATGCATAGTCCCATGTTACAAGGATCTAATACATGAGCTTCAACTATTTGTAAAACAGATTCGCAAATACAAGTCTCATACCAATATGAACTATAAGTGGTGAGGTTGAGCTATCAACATATGATGAGACTCAAACTATTAGACATGACCCCTCTTAATAGTACGGTAACATATACTAGAAATCTGGTCTTCCAACTAAACACCAAGACCGGTAAAAGGCTAGGAACACATTCTTAGCCCTAACTAGTCATACATTTGCATTATATTATTGTCTTGATATGCATCAACTCATGATGCATCCATTTCTTTAACTCCATCAACACATGATGATATTCACTTGACTTGATGATCAACACATGATTATCTCCTCTTGGACATGCATCAACTCATTATACATCTTCTTCTTAATAGCCTTCAACATATGAAGCCATTTTCCATCTAGACTTGATGATCTTTAACACATGAAGTTATCCCAAGTCATCCTCATTTGTGGAACCTAACATATTCATCCAACTCATGAAAAATGTTAATCCATAAAACAATTGTCATCAATTACCAAACTTCACCATTAACACATTATGGAGAGACTAGATTCTACAATCTTCCCTAACATATTCATCCAACTCATGGAAAATGTTAATCCATAAAATAATTGTCATCAATTACCAAACTTCACCATTAACACATTACCAAAGCTTACTTATCTGGTTGTCATTAATCATCTAACCATTAACACATAATAGAGAAGTTAGATGACAAACCGATTGCAAATGAATATATATAAACTACACTAGCTATATATACTCTATATACTCAAAGGATGTATTTCAAAGTAAAAATCCTAAAGAGTAAAGTCCATTACCGGTCCTTAAACTTTTTATGCTGTGTCATCTCGGTCCATAAACTTTTAAAGTATGTCAACCCGGTCCTTAAACTTTCAAAGTGTGGCAATTTCTTTTGAAAGTCTATGGACCGGGATGACACAGCATAAAAAGTTCACTGCTACAACTACATAGGATATTGCCACACTTTGAAAGTTTAAGGACCGGGATGACATACTTTAAAAGTTTATGGACCGGGATGACACAGCATAAAAAGTTTAAGGACCGGTAATGGACTTTACTCAATCCTAAATATACATATTAAAGGAAACCTAGATCAATACTTATGAAACCTTAAAATATAGAGTGAACTCCCCTTAAATGTGTGTATACAAGTATGTATAATAAAGACATGCACATATTCATTTTGGACTGTTCGTTGAGTTCAATCTATATTTTGAATCTACGGAATGTACTAATATATGATAATATGATTTCGAATGCATACCTCTATGATTTCACCTTTTCATCCATGTGAAACTAAGTAATATTATAATCAATAAATAAGGTCAGTCTCACAAATTCATTTGTCATTATCACCAAAATCTCATAATAGTATTTGTCATTATCACCAAAACTAATTTAAATAGAGTTTGATCTTTCACCCGAGTGAGCAGCCACATCTCGTTTGTGGTCTGTCTAAGCTTAAGATGCCCAAAGATTTAATTTGTGCTCCTTGCTGGCATGGCAAGATGGATGCTGCTTCTCATCTCCTAGTCACTGTGACTATGACTGATGCACCATGATAGCTTCTTGATATGGACACTGTTGATCCAGCTAGAGTGCAGTCACCGGGTGAGAAATGGTACGTTCTTATTGTGGTTGATGGCTTCTCGATGTTCTCTTGGGTGTTTTTCTTAGCCTCGAAGGATGAGAGCTTCAGCCATTTCTGTGGTTTGTTTAGTAGGCTGCCTGTTAAGCTCCCTGGTGCCTTACGAGCAATTCACAGTGACAATATCATGGAGTTCAAGAACACCTACTTTGAGAGTTTATGTGATGAAACAGGTGTAGAGCATCAGTTCTTGTCTCCACACATCCCTCAGCAAAATGATATTGTGGAGAGGAAGAGTCGTACCTTAGTCGAGATCGCCAGGACGATGCTCGATGAGTAGCCATCGCACGCTATGTTTCAAACAGAGTCTTTCTAAAGGCACACTTGCATCGTACTTCTTATGAGTTGAGTTATGGACAAATGCCCAATATCTCACATTTTCATGTTTTCGGTTGCAAGTATTTCGGTTGCATGTCACGTGCTCAAAGTATGACTTACCTCTCTTCTGTCTACATTCTACCTTTGTCACCTCTTTCGAGCCCAAGGATATCTATCATGCACTTTCTGATAGTCTTGGGTCAATGCCATGTATGAGAAATTAGAAAATTTTGAGAGAAATAAGGTCTGGTCACTTGTTGAGCCCCCTAGTGGTCATAACATCATAGGATCCAAATGGGTCTTCAAGAACAAGTAGAGTGAGTATGGGGTAGTCATTTGACACAAGCCTAGATTGGTAGCTTAGGGTTTCTCTCAAGTTGAGGGTATAGATTTTGAGGAGGTCTTTGCCCCTGTAGCTAGACTAAAGGCCATCAGGATTATGCTTGCATTCGCAGCGCCTAAGGGCTTCAAGCTGTACCAGATAGATGTCAAGAGTGCATTCCTTAATGGGTATATTGAGGAAGATGTCATGTTATATAGCCTCCAGATTTCGAGAACCCCAAATATCCAACCATGTTTTTAAGCTTTTCAAAACCTTGTATGGACTTAAGCAAGCCCCTAGAGTTTGGTATAAGTGGCTTAAGTCATATCTGTTGAGTTATAGGTTTGCGATAGGTAAGGTAGATAAGATCTTGTTCATTTACAGGCATGGCAATGATCTTCTACTCATCTAGATTTATGTGGATGATATTTTCTTTAGTGGCTCTTCTCATGATCTTATTTCCCAGTTTTCTAATGTCATGAGCACATAGTTTGAGATGAGCATGATAGGCGAGTTGAGCTTCTTCTTCGGCTTCCAGATTAAGCAAACTCAGGAGGGTACCTTCTTGCATCAAGACAAGTACCCTCGAGACCACTTGAGATGCTTCGACATGAGTGATGGCAAGCTGGTGTCAACTCCGATGGTGACCTCATCTACACTTGATCCTGATAAAGATGGTGAGCTAGTAGATTAGAAGGAATACCGCAGCATGATTGGCTCCCCTGTACCTTACTGCTTCGAGGCCGGACATACATTTCACTGTATGTCTATGTGCTCAATTTTAGGTCTCTCCTCACGCTTTTCACAGTTCATTTGAGATTTTCTTGAGCTTAACGCGGACATAACTCAACTTGAACTGACTCACTTGCTAAGTCATCATATTTAAATTCAACAATATGCATTGTAATATACATGGAGCCCTGATTATTATCCTTGTGTGACATGATAAACCTGCATTACATCTTCCTATGGCTTGTACTAGATTGTTATATTTATCATGACCTTCTATGTGTAGCTTAACTATTGCCATGCTAACTTTTTTAAATGTTAAAAACTTGAATTAAATAATGTTTTGCTCTATTAAATCCTCTTATAATTCATGTTATGTCAAATAAGCTAAGTTGAGTCTTGAATCTGTATTGAGTTTTAGATTGAGCTATGCTAGTTCATTAGTGAAGCATGAGTTAGTATTAACTCTTTGTTCTTGAACTAAGTCAAAAAAATGTAAAATGAACTCTTTTGTGTGAAAAAACTGATCTCACCAATGCTTTCTCATAAGATGGCTTGTCATTGCACTAGACATGAACTCAGGGGGAGTTTTGGATGACAGATATCACTTCTTTAAGCTTCTGACTTGGAATGGTCACATAAGGCTTGAGATCTAGCACACTGCTTAAAAAACTAAATTTTGTGAAAAAAAATGGTTGAACTCAGCTAAAACCAAAAATGAATTCAAAATTTGGCAAATATGCTAAATTTGCTCAACTACAAGTAATATCAAGTGCTTGAACAAAATATTTCATTTTTAAACTTGTAGCACTCTAAATTGACTCATTGATAGCTTTGTGGTTCCATTTAGCATATTGGCATAGCCTGGCTCATTTTTGGGTACTATTGGCTAAATTATGAACATGAGCACCTAGATATGTTAAGAATCCATTTAATTTTGGATCATTACTTATGTGGCTTTAGATAGGTTATACATATTTTGCCATCATCCTCTAATATTAACATCCAACCATAAGCATCGCCCATCATGGTATAATCAACATGTAATCAGGGATATCATCTCATAAAACATTGTAAAGTTATGGTGTGAAAGAACAAGTATCAAACCTCTATCATAATCCACTATCATATCATGCGATTGCCTGTTTAACCCCGAGGATGATGTGTACGTGACACCAACCCTGAATCTCCACCTGAACAATCATTACCAACCTAAATAACACCACAACAATACATACACAAAAGAAATGACATCACTCCTAAGCACAAAACCTGACATAGTGAACTCTTCTCCCTACATCAGACAATTGTCCTGCTATCCCGGTGATCAAATGACTACCACTCCTAAATCCAGAACCCAAACACTACAATCTATAAATGTTATATGATGTACACAAACTTTTCAATATACTTCTAGTTATCGTAATTTTAAGATAAAGTCATCTAAACCCCCATTTTTCAGCCTGAAGGAACCTAACCTTTATCTGGACAGCAGCTTCAAAATTCTATAACTATTGTTCTACAACTCCAACCATAGCAAAAGAAAAACATTTCTAGATACTAGAAGAATTAATCTAACTTTCTCTAGTTATTAACATAATTTAATTTAGCCGTCTACTAGGCCCGAATAATAGATTACCACGACTGCATCGAGCAGCGTCCAAATCCTAGACAGCAACCTTCCTGAAACTATAACTTCTAAACCGCTCAACCAAATCCCATGTTCTTACACTCTATAGGAAGATTAGACCAAGCTTTACAACTTTTATAAGAACCCAAAACCCTAATTCGGACATTTATTAACTTTAACCTGTAAATTACCGCGACACTATCCAATTACGACGATTCACTAGACAACGATATTACAAATATCATAACTTTCACTCCTTGCATCGCTGCATTTCCTAATACCTCCCAATCCTAGTCTTGCAATTTGCACCAGTACCATGCAGTCGCCAACAGGTTTCACTTGCACTAACAAAGAAATTTTACTTGTGCACTGCTATTCTGCTGTATGTTGATATGTATCTTTGCTTTCTATCTTCTCCTCCCTCCTCCCTTCAAGTGAGTTTGTTCCTTTGAAATCTTGTAGTATCTCTCTTCTCTTCTCCGGGGTTCAACCTCGTTTAACAATTAACAGGAGTGGTCATTCAGCGTTACAGAACGAGGCAGCAGAACCATTTCATCGAAAATGTGATATCTGAAAGAAAAACACCAACCAGCATTTATTTGAGGCTACATATGCAGCTAGTAGCTAGCAACTAGCAAACACTGCCCAAAATCTCGCAGCAATATGAAGTGATGAGACATCAAGTAGAGATCCATACGATTGACATGACCGAGTAATGTAAAGGGACAGAGTAAGGATGAATTAGACTGCAGCAGCTACTATACTTCTCCCATTGCCAATGCTTCTTTTCCGGAACTACTTGGCTGCACTATCGTTATAGACAGTCAACGGAACGGTTCAGTGCTGGGCACTTAAGAAAAAGCAACGAAATTAATTTCCCGTCAGGAGGCTATTAGATAACTTTATCTTGCTGCTGCTTATTAGCGCATGTCCTGAAATCAAGGACTGTACAATGTAGATGCTCGGGATCCAAATGTCTCCTTGCGTGGGATCAAGCTTGCCTCTCGAGGGCTGAAGGGGGACTAGGCATCAAAAGCCTGGAGTTGCAGAACCGATGCCTCATGAAACTTGTCCATAGTGTGCTGCAACCGGATTCGGCTCCCTGGAAGGACTGGTTCTTGCAAACCTCCGGCGGTGGTGCGGGTGGGTTTGGCCGCATCCATTCCCGTCTCGGACGTATTCTCAGCGATGAACTCCCTACGTATAGTGCGTTGGCCACAGTAACTCTCGGTGATGGGCGACTCACCTCCTTTTGGTTTGACAACTGGCTACCCCAGGACTAGGGATGAAAACGGAACGGAAATATCCCGTACCGAACCGCATCGTTTTCTACATTTGACCCGATCGAATTCGTATTTTCGGACAAATTCGAATTCGGTTCGAAATACGGAATACCAAATTCGAAAACGGAGTGGAAACAGTTTAGGTGTTTTCCGACCGTTTTCTACTTTTCTACATTTTATTCGGAATATACCGTATTGTAAATACGGTTTAAACCTAATTTGGCCCACTTACAGCCCAACGCCCCAGCCGGATCACACAGGACACAGCCCACTAGCCCAGCGCCCCAGCCCTAACCTCTGCTCTGGCCGTCTCCTCCCCTTCCCTTCCTATCGCCACGGCGCCGCACCCCGCACCCGCAGTCTCCCGCCCCGAACTCGAGTGGCCGTCTCCAGGCTCCAGCAGCGCCGCCGCCCCACCGGCCGTCCGCGTGCCATCCCGGCGGCCGCTCGCGTCCCACCCCGGCAGCTCCGCCGCCCCGCCAGCGCTGCCAACCAGGCAGCTAGGGCCTAGGGCGCGGCCGCCCCACCCGCGTCGGACCTCCGCGCCGCGCTTCAGCCGCCAGCCCGGCGCGCCCGTGCAGCCGCTGAAGCCGCCAACGCCCATCGATGGCGCCCCCCACTGGAGAAGGTGGATCTGGTCCTGCAGCAATGAGGAAGGGCAGCAAGACCAAGACTAAATCCGTGCGCCACCTTCTAGCGCTGCCGGCAGCATCGGCAGCGGCAGCAACGGCTTCTCCAGCAGCAGGTACTCCGAATAAGCAGCCCCCCTTTTTTTGTATTGGAGGTGTTGTTGATCGATTAGATTAGCCGATTAGCTAGGCGATTAGGTTAGATGTCAGTTGGGCTGCTCCTCCCATGGCTGCTCCTCTTGCCGATTAGCTAGGCGATTAGGGCCTCTTAGCGCTGTAGGTTGGATGGATGCCCGGTGGAGGCACCCCCACTGACCACTACATTGTCCAGATCGAGCAGCGGAGCCGACGCCACCGGTCGCCGCCGGCCATGATCCATCCTCTGCTCCGCCTTCTTCACCCTAGAGCAAAGCGCCGCCGTCCAAATCGAGGTCACATTCGAGTCGCTGTTACCTGTTGCGCACCACCTGTTTGTTTGAATGCCCTGCCCTTGATCAACTCAAGGATAATAGAAGAACAACAAAAAGGCTAGTAGTTTTCGTTAACACGAGCTACTGCTCAGATCATGACAAGCATTTCATTTCATTTCATGTTTGGCGCATATCTGCTCTAATTTCACAAAAACCCACGATTGCCCTTGTGTCTCTGGCGCTTGTTCCTGCTTTCCCCTTTGGCACGGCTTAGGGCCATGAGGCTTAATTATCAGCTAAAAAACAAAGGTCAATAAATCATCTTTTTATTGTTTCCTTCAGCCAAAAAAACCATCCTTTTATTGTTAAACTACTAACTCATAAGTTTATGATGTGCTCCTTTACTTTGCAAAGTTAAAGCTAACGGTGGGGGCCTTATGAAAGGAAAACTCCTTCCCCTAAACGGTTTCTATGGACCTGGCACTAACAATCAGATAACGTTACTAAATTTCCTGGACATACATGTTTCCGATTGCTTGTTTATTGATTTTGGCAGTGATGAAGCTTGGCTATTTGGGACCTTTTGCTTGATTATTTGGGACCGGCATGCACTGATTTAGCAATGTTTCACTTGGCTCTTGGCAGGATCAAGGAGTAAAAGGCCTTCATCTCAAAGTGTTAGCTCTAGTGCAACTTGTGAAAGTCCAGCTACAGCAGCATCAGTGATGGCTTCTTCTGTTGCAAGTCAAGCTCCAAATGTTGACACCAGTGGCAGTGGAGATGGCGCACCAGCAATAACCACAGCATCAGCCCCGCAGATTAATATCGAAGATGATGACCAAGAGGATGACGAGGATGAAGAGCAGGCTCACCTTTCTGGCAAGAGGTTTAAGAAATGCACATCGATTGTCTGGAATTATTTCACCAAGAAATTGGAGATTTTAGAGGTGGATGGAAAGCAGTTTGAGCAGCTGTGGGGATACTGCAATTTCCCCAATTGCAAGCAGAGATACAGAGCTGAGGGCGCTTGTGGGACAACTGCATTCAAGAACCATTTGAAGTCAAAGCACAGTATTGTGGAGGGACAACAACAGCTTAAAGTTGGTAAGAACCCTGGTACTGAAATTGCTCATGTTCAGCCTTACAAATATGACCAAGAAGCTAGCTTGAAGAAATTGAATTTGGCAATAACCATGCATGAATATCCTTTCAATATAGTTGAGCATGAGTATCTTGTTGATTTCATAAAATCTCTCCGTCCTAGCTTTCCGATAAAGTCCCGTGTCACTGTTAGGAAAGAAATAATGGACAAATATCTTGAAGAAAAGGAAACTTTGTATGCACACTTGAAAACTTTCCAGTGCCGCTTTAGTGCAACAATGGATATGTGGACCTCATGCCAAAATAAAGGATACATGTGTGTTACTATTCATTGGATAGATGATAATTGGCATATGCAAAAGAGAATTATTGGTTTTTTCAATGTAAAAGGAAGGCATATTGGTGCAAAGTTGTCTGAGACATTCACTGAAGTTATGGTTAAATGGTACATTGAAAATAGACTGTTTGCTTTGACTTTGGATAATGCTAGTTCAAATGAAGTGGCTGTCAATGATATAATTTCAGATCTAAAATAGAATGGTAACGGTTCCCTAGTTTGTGATGGGATGTTTTTTCATGTTAGATGTGCCTGCCATATTCTCAATTTGGTTGCTAGAGATGGGTTGAAAGTCATTTCAGGAACAATCAGTAAGGTCAAATCACTTGTACTAGCTGTGAAAGGGTCTCCATTGCAGTGGGAAGAGCTTATGAAGTGTGCCACTGAAGCTGGGTTGGATACAAAGAGGGGTATCTCGATGGATGTTTCAACCAGGTGGAATTCTACCTACTTAATGCTGAGAGATGTCTTGTACTACAAGGATGCATTTATTAGGCTGAAGTCTTCAAATCGTAAAAGGTATGCCAAGATTTCTCCATCTTCTGCTGAATGGGACAATGCATTGACAA
Organism: Dendrocalamus latiflorus; assembly: GCA_017311315.1. Classification (NCBI taxonomy): domain Eukaryota; kingdom Viridiplantae; phylum Streptophyta; class Magnoliopsida; order Poales; family Poaceae; genus Dendrocalamus; species Dendrocalamus latiflorus. Next base: position 4,848,098 of record CM029659.1, read on the forward strand.
TTTATGGCTGCTTGAAGAAATTTTATGATCTCACTGAAATTCTCTCTGGCACTTCATATCCTACTGCAAACTTATTTTATAGAGGTTTCTGTGATATAAAGCTCTTGCTTGATGATTGGTGCTTTAGTGGAGATGGTACAATTAGAGATATGGCAATTGCTATGAATGAGAAATTTGAGAAACATTGGCAGCATTCCAACATTGCTCTAGCTGTAGCCTGTTTTCTTGATCCTAGGTATAAGAAAAGGCCGCTAGAGTACTATATGAAGAAGTTCTATGGTGATCATTATCAATTTGAACTTGATGAGTTTGTTAGTGTGGTAAAGAAACTGTACAACTTTTATGTTAGTTCTGCTCCTGCATCATCAAAGAAAAATAGTAAAGGGGCTGCACCTGGACCTAGTAACACAGCTGATATATTAATGGGAAATGTAGACCATGACCTAGAAGAATTCTTATATGATGCAAGTGAACTTGCTATGGTTGAGTCAAATGAGTTGGAGAGGTATATTGCAGAACCACTTCTAAAAATTGTTGGTGCGTTTGATATCTTAGCATGGTGGAAAAACAAGAGAGAAGACTATCCTATCCTTTCGCAAATTGTTCGGGATGTAATGGCCATACAGGTATCAACAATAGCATCCGAGTCTGCTTTTAGTGCTGCTGGTCGTGTTGTTGATCCCTATCGTAGTCGTCTTGATCCCGAGATGGTACATGCATTAATTTTCACAAAGGATTGGGTTGCTGCAGCAAGAAAAGGTGCTCATTTTATCTTTTTTTTCAGTTAGACACTTATAATTGCAGCAGAATAATGCATTGATTATTTTCCTTTCTTTCTCATTTTTTGTTCAGATTCTAAAATGGTTGGATCAATTGTGAGTGATCTTGAGGTTGAGGCTTTGGCTAATGTTGTGGCTAAACTGAAAATTGAAGTATGTGTATGTTTATTGACTGCTTGCTCTGAAATATACTATTGCTACATCTAATTTTAATTCACTTTGCAAACTTGTAGGAAAAGGACAAGGAGGGGGATGAGGACTCTGAGGAGGACAATGAGGAAGCAAAAGATATGGAAAGCGATCCTGACCTCATGGATGATGCTGATGAACTGTAGATGTTCTGCTAGCTGTTAATTGCTTGTTTTAGACCTGTATTGTATTTGTGTCGGCTATTGTGTTAATACTTAAGACCAAGGGTCATGCACTTGTTAATTATTATATGCACTTGAACTTGATCATGCACTTGGTAATTGTTATGTACTTGGCCACTTGTTAATTGTTATGCACTTAGTCCTACAGGTCGGTATTCCGTATTGAATTTTCGTATACCGACCGTGTTCGACATAATTCCGCTCGAATTGGTTCGTTTTCGAAATTCTTGATATTCCGTAAGTTCGCGTTCGTTTTCGTGTCCGGCTTTACCGCTTTCGCTTTCGTTTTCGTATTCAAATGTAGAAGTAGAAAACGGTTGAGGAGTTTTCCGACCGTTTCCGACCCTACCCAGGACCTCTCGCCGACGCGCTTCCTGCCCTCTTCACTCATGTCCTCGACCCCCCCCCCCCATGCCCCGGCTCACGCAGGCGGTGTTGGAAAGTAATATTTACTTGATTGATTTATGATTATATGGCATATATAACACTATTTATTTTGATAGTAAATATCAAATTTTAGTAGTAGGTGATAAGTTTCTTAGTTTAGTTGATGTGTTAAAGTGTCTAACTCAAAGTCCAAATACGTATGTTAGTCAGAAAGTATTAGCGTATATAATCAGGAATCTTATAACATGTTTTAAACAATAAAATAAGATAACAGAGAAAAAACTTTGGCTAGGCAGTTTTAGCTGAACACTAAAGTCTTTGTTTATACGTTCTTATTCTTTTCCGCTGTGAATTCATATGTGTGAGTTTTCTCCTAGAGTTATACCAACAATTGGTATCAGAGACCGAGTTCTTTATTCATGTATGTCCAAGATCATACTGCGCTCTCCAGAAAGTGGTGTCACCGGTAATGAGGCAACATTAAGTGTAATGGTGAAAGAAAGTTCCACCGTCTCGCTGCATTTGATGCTCACAATGAGCAATTATGCAGTCTAGGCAATCAATATGAAGGTGTGCATCTATTAGGGCATTCCCAGATGAGACGCTATTCCTACTAGCCAAAAAGGAGACAACCAAAGATGTGTGGAAGGCATTGAAGACGATGCATTTGTTGGAATTAATACGGGCTAGGCCCACTTTTAATTCTAATTAATTCCTAGAAATCCCAAAGGCTCATGTGCATGTGCTAAAACTGTTTAATCCCATATGGAGAGTTGAATGGAAGTTACACCACTTTAAAAGGTGGAACATGGTAACCCCCTTGTGGAATTGGAGAAAGCCAATACACACGCGCTCGCTCGCTTGCCTCGCCACGCCGAGTCGAGCCGAGCGGTCCTGTGCGGTGCGTGCGCGCAGGCGTGTCGGGTGCGGGCGCGTTTTTCTTTATCTATTCGAAAATCGAAACGCACTGACTCGCAGTAAATAATATTAACGAATGGCTGGCAGTAACGGTACAGTTACTAGTGAATTATGGCTGCAGTTACTCTGGCCTCTTCGTTTTTGCTGTTACAAAAGAATAGAGCACAAATGTGGCTCTCCTCTCCATACGAAAAGAAGACAAGACAGTATTCTGGTTCTGGTTTTGTGGTTGTCTCTGGCAATCCCCATCCTGGTGAGGCGCGTGTACGATCACACCAGGACAGTAGGCCTCTGGAACCTCGTCCTCGAAGGCTTGCACGAGCGAGGACGAATAAGGTTTTTGGGGAGCGTTCGCGCGACTGCTGGCTGCTTCCCTGTCATTCGATTCTCTGCTACGTCTACATCAATTGCACGACTACTACCACAACGCCATGACGAACAACGATCTAGCCAACTCCCCCGCTGCTGCTGCTACTCCTTCCACTGTATCTGGGTATGTCTATTCTGCACTTATATGTTGGTTAGTATTATTATCTGTTATTAACTTCAACACTGAGATAGGTATACTAGTGTGTGTCCTTCTGGATCTTAGTATGTCTATAGTGTTCTTGTTTACTTACTATGGGAATATGATTAGAGTAATTTTCATGATTTATTTATCAAATTTCTGGATTAAAGTATGTCGAAAAATGCTCATATACTCAACAGCATTTTGGCGCCGATCATATGAAGGAAGCAAAGGTGCAAACCCTCAAGACCAAGTTCAAGGTACTGCATATGAAGAAGACGGAGTCGAACAACAATTTCGCCACCCGGTTGACAACTATTGTCAACAAGATTCAGGCCATTGGCAAAAAGGTGGAGAAGTTGTACACGGCAAAGAAGGAGGAGAAAGCGTTTTTAAATAAAGCTCTTAATTGTGATGAACCACCCCAGCTATGATGATGAGTCTAGTATGTTGAGAAGATATGTTCGCCGTTCTGAGTCAAGTCCGTGGAGATGAGTCTGGCATTGAGGAGAAGTATTCGTCATTCTAAATCGAGTCTGTGGAGTTGAGTTTGGAATATTGAAGAAATGTGTTTGCCAACCTGTGTTGAGTATGAATTAGGCAAGTCATAGTTGGATCGACTGCCTCAATAAGTTCGAGATGTGTTAAGATTAAAAAGAGATTGTTGGAAAGTAATCTTGACTAATGATTTAGGATTGCATGACATGTATGGCACTATCTATTTTGGTAGTAAATACATATTATAATAGTAGATGATAATTTTTTTTAGTTTAGTTGATATGTTAGAGTCTAACTCATAGTCCGAGTAAGTATATTAGCCGAAGGGTATTAACCTTTATAATCAGTAGGCTTGTAACCTATTCTAAACAAGATAAAAGAAAACAAAGGAAAAAAACTCTGGCCAAACAGTTGTAGCAGAGCACCAAAGTTTATGTGTGCATGTTCTTATCCTCTTCTACCGTGAATTTGTATATGTGAGTTTTCTCTTACGGCTGTGCCAACAGTTGGCAACTAACGAGCTGCGTTTGCTTAGGGAATGGTTAGGATCTGTGCAGCTTGCAGGCGTACAGGACAAGCGACTCATGATCGGCGGCGATGGCGAGTTTGCAACTTGAGAAGTCCACCGCTTGCTTTCCCACAACGTCTTGTTCAGTGAGGACGCAACAGTCATCTGGACCTCGCGCCTCCCGCTCAAGCTGAGAGCTTTTGCGCGTCTTCTCTGCTCCAACCGACTGCGCACAGCGGCCAACCTCTAGAAGAACATGCTAAACTCACCACTCTGCAGGCGATGCCGGCTGACGGATGAGACAACCAAAGACCTTTTCTTTGCCTGCCAACGCTCGCGGGAACTCCTGCAAATGATCGGCGTCGACTTCACCGCCAGGCCCCCTCCGCGTTCCGTGTGCCCGGCGGGAGATGCCGTCTGGGCGGACGTCTTCATTTCACTCCTCTGTCACATTTGGAAAAGCCTGAACTGGCTGGTCTGTGAAAACGTAGCCAAAGATGCGCGGTTAGTTCTCAGGGCGGCGATACAAGACTGGGAACTATGGCACCACCGCCTTCGCTTCGAGAGCGACCGTGCCGCTCTTGCTGCGTGGAGAGCTGCGCTGGCCATACCCGTCATCCGCCTTGCCAGTTAAACATATGGAAATGTTTACATCTTTACTCGCACCTCTTTGCTTCAACCTTATCTATAAACATAACTATTTTTATTTCGTTCAAGCGTTATCTAAGGGCAAATTTGTAATTCTTTAGCACGAATTACAAATATGAACCCAAAAACAATATTTCCCGATGCTTCACAATCCTACACCTTCAATGTGCACTAATATAGTGGCCTTCGATCATGTTTCACTTGCATTATCTAGTAAGATTCAGGATAACCAATGCACTGATGATATGGTATACTGGTGTGCATATATCAATCTATCTACCCTTCACCTCCTTCCACCCCTCCGGTGAGTTGATTTCCCTGAAATTTTGAGGCATCTCTATCCTGTCCTCTGGCTTTTAAAGAAGAGTGAAGAGTTGTGCCCTTCATTCATTCTGGTCCAACAACCATGGCTGCAACCAAATGGTTGGCAATTCAACTAAACCAGCTGCTGCACCAACTCCGGGCCTCTTCTTTTTCAGCTTTTGGTCTTAACTTTTGGCTTTTCTACAGTAATTAGCTCTTTAAATGAAGTATCTTTTCAAGATAGGGTCTACTAATTAATTATAGTACATACTATATTGACTTTATTTATATCGGCAAAAACCGCACGTAAGTTTCAGTTACTCTGTAATCTCTCGTACGAACAGTCCAAAAGTCACAAGTCGTAGCTAAAAGCCAAAAGCCTTAGTAAAAAGAGACCGGAGTCTGAAGCTTTCGTGGCAAATTGCAACTTTGTCCTTAGTGCCTGACAAATGGGCCGGGCTTCTAGAGCTGTCATAACGCCAAGCACATGGTCATTTTTCTACTGGAGGTCTGGAGCGTGCAATTTGCAATCTTGGTTGAACTCTTGATCAAGTTGACCAAAATTAGCGGATCAATGGCACTAAGGCATAAGGACAAAGGTTCACACAGGTTTCAGGTTCATGGATTTGGGCCAACCTCCCTTAGTGAGTGATCATTTAGATTAACAGATTGTATTGTACAATTAAGGGCCTGTTTAGATGGATTAGGACTAGTTGTTAGCTAGGACTAGTTGTTAGCTGACTAGTAGTTAGCTGGCTAAAGATTAACCCAGTCCTGTTTGGATCCAAGGACTAATAAGTACTATTATCTCAGTACAAAGTCTGTTATACCCATGAGCCTCTAGCGTATGCACATTTTCCCTGGCGTGGGTATCGGCGTCTTTTTTCCATCCGGCTGGTCCTTTAGCTCTCATTAGCTGGGTTTGGCCAACTAATTGGCTAACAACTAGTTGGGGCTTTGATTAAACTTTAGCCCACTCATTAGCCCTCCTGTCTGGATCCACAAGGACTAAAAATTAGCAACTAGTTGTTAGCTCATGGGATCCAAACAGGCCCTAAATCTTTTATTGGAGGCAGCATAAGTAGATACTACATAGTACACACCTTTCATAAACAGCTGCCTCTACAAATATCAGACATCATGTCACGAGTGGGAAGGGTGACAACTTTATGGTTATTTTGTTAAGTGAACGCAAGAAAAGAACAAGACAGTCCAGAAAAAGGGGATTGAGATCCTAAACTAGACCATGTGATCAAATTATTGATTTCTCACCGTCCAACATAACATGCGCTCAGAGCTCAGACGTATTAAATTTAGCTCACTGCTCCCATTCACCAAATCGTTGGATCCAAATTTGGGATTTCTGCAAAGATGAGCGACTTTCCAGACCCAACATCTTCACCAGCACCGGGTGCCACATCGAATACTACCAACGGAACATTTGCAATGTTCAAACGAGTTCATCGTCTGCTTTCCGACATCAAACGACACAAGGGAGAAAAAATGGAGTTGGAGCAGCACAAACTTACATCAGAACTACTCGGCAAGCCATCTCCGGCGAAGGAGCTCTACGTGTACCCTCCAATTTTCACCCCGGCGTTGCTGCATTTCCCAGCGTCTTCCATCCCAAGTCTTGCAATGCTTGGAGCTGGAGGAGTACAAACTTAAATCAGAACTACTCGGCAGAAGAGGAAGCCATCTCCGGCGAAGGAGCTTTATGTGTACCCTCCAATTTTCATCCTGGCGTTGCTGCATTTCCCAGCGTCTTCCATCCCAAGTCTTGCAATGCTCACCAAGACACTACTGTATATTGGTTGCCATGTTTCGGCTGGCACTGCCAAAGAAGCTACTGAATGACCTGCCCAGATGCTATGGCACTACTGATATGTATCTACCTCCCCTTCACCTCCTTTCTACCCTGAAGTGAGTTAATTTCTTTGAGATCTTGAAGAATACGAATCCACTCCTCCCGTATTTAAGGAGATTAATGTCTTTGATTTGATCAGTTTCTCCAACCGTACTAAGGCTGCAACAATGTCGTTGGCAATGTACTGAGTTACTGACTACAGAGCCAGAGTAAGTAGGCCTTGCCAAATTGCTATTTACTTGGGTCAGGCAACCTTTGCTGAACATTTTGGACGAATTGGCAAGATTTTCACCCTTGCAGAGCTTACTCAGTCTAAATACATCTCAGCCTCACTGCATCAACTAAGTCCATAGTTTAACCTTTTCATTCTAAAGACAACAATCTAGCTTATGACAAAACGTTATACCAAATTGATCCAACAGTGTTTCGACCAACATCATATTAACCAGGATGAACATAACCAGGCATAAGATGCAAAAGAGGCTTCAATATGGAGTAATAAGGTACAACCAAATGTTGGATCTCTTACTATCCTACATGTCCACATTAAATTTCCGTAAGCACTTGCATGTTCTGAATTCGTGGGCAGGACCAGTCTTAGTTAGCAGAGCATCTTGCAGCATGTCAAGCTATCACCGCCGATCCAAGTTTGAATGCTGTGAGCAAGCACTGAAAAATATGAAATATTATCTCAAAATATTACCCTTTACATGCACAAATCCAAATGAAGAATTGCATACATGTACTCAAACAGGCAACTATGTTAACCAAGTAGCTCTACTATCTATCAGACCGATCTCTGCTACCAAAAACCAAATGCACCAAGATGAGCCCATTAACAATCTCCCAACAAAGCATATCACTCATAAGAAGGCATGAAAAGGAAGCCACCCTAGCCTATTGCCACGGTGTAGCATGCTCCATTTCCTAATACCTCCCAATCTAATATCTCCCCATCCTAGTTCGCCAATGTGCACCACTATACAGTGTGCAGTGGCCATCAGGTTTCACTTGCATTGCCAAAGAAACTTCATGTTGATTTGTGCACTAGCACTACTAATCTACTATGCTGATATTTATCCCTCTGTCCACTCTTCACCTCCTTCCTCCCCTCGAGTAAGCTGATTTCTTTGAAATCCTGAAGCATCTCCTTTCTTCCCTCACTCTTATAAAGAAGTGTGGCGTCTTCAATTCCATTCACTACAACAACGCAAAGGCTGCAGCCACATAGTTGGCACTTGGTTGTGTACTGAGCCAAGAGCTGCTGCACTAAACTTCAGACCAACTCCATACTACTTTGTACTATCTGTAGTAATCGTCAACTGGTTTGGTGCTCATTTAGGCTTTTTTTGTGGTTTATGGCTGAAAAACACTGTAATTGACATAGGCTTATTTAGCATAATTAAATTTAAAAAATTAAAGAATATAAAAAATATGTTAGCCCATTACATATAATACAAACAAATACGGGAAAAAAGAACCGATAAAAAAGCTCAATAAAAAACCAAAAGTTCAGAAAAAGACGAAATTTATAAATAATGAAAAATAAACCGGAAGCTAAAAACTGAAGCCAAAACGATCACAGCCTAGCATCAGTCTATCAGACAAGCTAGAGTTAGTGCCACTCTTTTTTTTTTGAAACGAAGAGTTAGTGGCATCTTGAACTAAAAAGAACAATGCTGTATATTATTGCTACGTGGACAAGTCGGCAAGGAAAGCAAATTGCAGCATAAAGCACAGCTGAAGAAATCTACGGACGAATTTTGCATATAACAACCGAATGGAAGTGATGACGCCTTCGATGACTACGGAATAGACAGGAATACATAAGAGCTGGAAGGTGCAGAAGCCCATGTTGCCTCATGGCCATTGGCCATAGCTGAATTAAAAGCATGTTATGAACATTTTCTCTGAAAATTTCACATCTCCTTCTACCGATTTTATTTGAGTTTAAGACTATGTAGGGTTTCGATTCCCTGCCTCTGTGAAATTATTGGGATTTTCCGGTGGCGATTTGATTTGTAGAGAAGTGACGCACCGTGGTCGGGGAAGGAAACACCGACCCTCGCGTTGGCAAGCCAGGGCCCGGCGCCTGCCACAAGGCAAAGCGAACCACGCACCTCCTCCGCCGCCGATGGGCTGTGTCGCCTCGATTCTCTTCGGTCGAGGAACCATACAACGAGGGGCACGACGCGGCGGGAGACCGCGGCGTGGACGCGCGCCGCCGCGCGCGGAGCCCGGCCAGCGAGGCGCGGCAGCGGCCACGGTTGACGTCCGGCACGTACTCGCGAGTGGGCTTTAGGGGTTCTGATGGGCCTCAAATGGGCTTTCCTGTGGGCCTTTTAGTCGTAATAAGAAAGCCCTGATTGGGAGTCGGGACGCCACCACGGTTGACGTTCGCGGTGTCCCCATGAATATTTTGGGCGGCGCCGGCGGCGACCTGGACGACGACACCGGCCTGGTCGAAGAAGAGCAGGGCGAGTCGCTCGCCGTCGACGCCGTATCGTACGGCAGCTTCCCGGTGTGTGCCTTGGGCTCCTTGGGGAACCGCCGCGTACTCCTCCTAGGCAAACACCTACCGCTCCTCGTCCCCAGAGGCTCGTCGGCTTCAGACTCGGTCCAGTCGATGCCTGCCTCAGCGGCGGCGGAGGCCATGGCAGATTGCCACCCTGAACGCAGGTGCTGAGCCCCTGGTTGACGCTGCCCTTCTTACACTCAGAATCCTTCCTCCGCTGACGTCCTACCAAACACAAGCTCATCAATCAGCTGTTACGCACAACATGCAACTAATGCATCTCTCCTGGCAAATTGCTATCAAGAAGTGCAACGCCTGTGCAACCTTTTGCTCGATCGCATTGGCCAAAGCTTCACTCCTGTTGATGGGCATGACAGAGGCAGCAGACTGCAACACTAACAAGGAAGGCACACAAGCATCAGGTCCATTCATGGCTTCGGGCCAGCCTTCTTCCACAGTAGAGCAAGTGATCATCCAATCTAGCTCGAGAGACTGATCAACTGAGGCAACAGAACATTGCGTTGAACTCTGAAAGACGGGGATACTTCCCCATGAAAGATAAAAACACCCCCAACAGCGGGACAGGCGTTTATTTGGGGCAACATGTGCGGCCGACCAGCAAGAACGGCCCAACATCTCGCAAGAAGTATCAAGTGCCGAGGCACCGAGCTACGCGTCCATGACAGACATGACTGACAAAATGCAAACTACGGTAGACAAATCATAATGCGGCCGACGCTTCTCCCGCTGAAGGCGCCTCTTTCCCCCGCCGCACTACTTGGCTACGTTGTCGCCGTCGACGGCCAATGGGACGGCGCTTGCCTGGATGTAACAGAGAAAACGTATACATCATGTGATGCGCTAATCTGTATAGTGTGTCGCTGAAATGAGATGAGCATTGATGTACGTGTGCTCTCCAACAGTCAAATGACTCACCAGGCTGCGGTATTTCAAAGCGTAGAACATCTCGAGGTAGCGGCGAGTCTCGCGCCTCTCTAGGTTGCTCACGTACTTCCAGAATCCGTACACACCAGTCAGGGTCATCAGCCTCTCGGAGTACAGCTTCCAGGTGTACCTGGGCAGTTCAATTTTACACGATCATGATTTGCTCACGGAAACACGCACATATCCTTCTTAATCTTGTGCATACGGGCACTAGAAACTCAAATAATCTTGCCAACTTATGCATATGATGCAGTCAAGACGATAATTTCTTCAGTATATTTCCATTATAAATATATACTAGATTGGAGGACATAGGATACGTACTTCTCATAAATTCTCTTCAGGCCTCCCTGTGAAATCTTGTCCCAGTAGGTTGGATCCTCCTTGCACTTCTCAAAGAAGTTGACCAAGATATCTGCGGCCTTGTCACTGTGGTAAGGATCAATGTGCAAACCAGACACCCCATCAACAATTATTTCGGCAGGGCCACCATGGCATGTTGCGATTGTTGGCAAACCGCATGTCATGGACTCAATGACAGTCAGGCCAAACGCTTCATAGAATGCAGGCTAAAAACCAATAGAAACAAGAGTTTAGTCCTTTACAAGCTCAAGGCTGTTCTTTTTCAAAATGTAGATTGCATTGCTGTTGGAAGTCACTCAGATTAGATACGTAATAACAGAATATGGTATAATGATACGAAATGTATATACCTGCACAAATACTCCCCTGGTGTCACAAATGTAGCGGTACAGCTCCCCATTGCGAACACGGTTCATCTGAGCGGAGATCCACCGGATATGGCCCTTCAACTTGTACTCCTCAATTAGACTGTACATCCTCTTGAACTCAGCCTGCTCCTCCCTGTCCTTGGACTCCTTGCCATGGTCACCAGCAACAACCACAAGGTTTGCCAAATCCCTCAGATGTGCATTCTTGCCATACATCTCAACCAAACCGGTCATGTTCTTCACACGGTCAAGACGAGCCATTGAGAAGATGATCGGCTTGTTCTTGTCCTTCAGTACAAACCTGTAGGGCACTTAAACACATTTAATGCTCGAAGGAAGAGCGTGTACAGCAATCTAGATGTCCATACACAAGAGTAAGCAATTGTTCAGATAAACATTTAAGCCACTATTGTAAACCAGGAGAAACGCACTAATTATCGTCGCATTATAGTAAGGATTGTAATTTTAAATCAACAAAGTTTTGTTATTTCCAGTTTGCCACTAAGAAAACACATCCATGTGTCTTGGTAGTTGGTAGACTGAAAGACCTGGACAGCTAGACCAAACAGGAGGATTAGAGTTGAATTCTTTTGGAATTGGTTGGCAAATACAGGGCTGTAATCAGCAGTTCAGTACTCACTTGTGTTCAGAGTTCTCGACATCACTGTAAATGAGCTCTTCAATTTCAGGGTGGAAGGCAGTGAGCCTCTTGTCAGTCTCGGTGTATGGGAAGTAGACACTCATGTCTGCTCCAGGAGAGACAATGTTGAACTTAGGATCAAACACATCAATGCCATGGACAACCCGGTAGAGCCCAGGAAGAGTGAACGCAATGTGGGACTCATATTGGCCCACGGTGTCCTTGCTGCAGAAACAAAGGAAGCAAGCATCAGGTACTTGTTTAGTTACAGACAGTCTGCCACAACACAGTGATGTTATACAAAAGTTACCTTCCAGCGATTTCTTGGAATGTACTGGTGATGATGAAATCAGTGTGATTCATGGCAATAAGGTCTGCTGTGAACTGGCATGAGAAGTGGTACTGACTGTCAAATTTGTCCAAGTATATGTCCGAGTTGGGGTATTTTGTTTTCTCCAAGGCGTGGGCAATGGTACACTGCATTCATATAGAATAGAAATCATATGCAATTGGCTAATTGAAAGGAATTTAAGAGGCCCATGTACAACCAAACAGACCTGAGTAACTCCCAGTTTGTGCGCAAGCAGAGTGGCAACAAGGTTACCGTCACTGTAGTTACCAATGATGAGATCAGGCTTGGCCTGCATTTCTCGCATGATTTCGTTCGCAACATCCTGTAGCAAAGCATGCATGAATCATGATGTCAATATTCATGTACAATTTTTAGCTCTGTGGGATGTACAATCGGACAATCCATTTACCTCAGTGTATGTCTCCAGGAATGGCCAGACATCAAAACGAGAGATCCACTTACGGAGGATCCCATTCTCAGTTCTGAATGGAACACGGAGAATGTCTGTGTGCTCAGTTCCAATAACCTTCTCCAGGCGCTGGCCGCATGTAGTCCCAACAGCATCAGGCAACAGCCTGGTTACCTGCGTAAGATTCAACCATGTGGGCACATTTACTCAGTCATTCACAACACACTGAAAAGGAATTGAAACTTGGAACGTCCAAAATTGTCATCACAAACATACAATCAGGATCTTAGGGGTGATGTCAAGGCCTTGCTGCTTGATCCTCAGAAGCATCTCATTCTCCAAAGCGCGTACTTGATCCAAAATGTACACAACCTGCAAGACAATAGCGTGGCAAATCAAAACTAGAGAGCTTGAAAGTACTAGTTAAAAGGAAAATAATTGTTAAGCACCCCTACCTGACCACCGGTGTCAGGATATCCCAACACATTGGATTGGGCAAAGTAGCCATGTGGAGACAGGATAACAACATTGAACGTCATCGGTATAGTTCCAAGGAACTTCTCCAAGTTGGCCGGATCGGGGGCCTCAAGAAGATCGAGAAGCAAGTGGATGGTGTCAAGTACACGCTTTGCAGTGTCACCCCAACCCTTCTCCAAGCCGAGCTCTTGGAACCTACATGCAGATCATGAAGCACATTATGAGCAGTTATTCCATTTGCAGCAACTTTAACTGACCTAAATGGTAGGGCTAGTTAAAAAGCAATCACCTGTGGTTGAACTCTGAGCAGGGGGTGTCCTGAGGAATGCTTATGAGATACTCTTCAGCCTTTCTAAGGGCTGATTGGAGCCCACGAAGGCTCTGAATTCTGTCGTTCAGCATCATTGTCTGCAATAGAAAATGACAATATGATAGGGAACTTGGATCACATCATTAGGTGGCACTTTGCAGAATGACAGGTTTCTAGTGGATTAAGATTTAAGGCAATTTGCACAAGAAAAGTTCTGTAGTGTATAAGCACTTGGCAGGTACTGCATATTGGAAGCTTACTTTGCCCTTGTGGTTATGGGCTTTCAGGAAGTTCAGCAGGGGGTAGAGGCTCTCCTTGTCCTGGAACAACTTGGAAGACAGGTGACGATTAAGGAACTGCACCCCATTTCCAATGGACTTGGACATGGAAGGACGCGGGAAGGAGGCATTGAAGGGCTCAAAATCAAGCTCAAGCACAAAGTTGCTGTTGGTGCTGGTGTAAAAAACAAATTCAAATATGGTTATTTAACCACAACAAGAATGTACACATTTTGTCTAGAACTTCTAAGATTTCATCCAGGAACTTACTGTCCATCAACAAGCTGTTCCTTGAATGCCAAGTACTCAGAAACACTCAGCTCCTCCACAGCCAACTCACTAACATTCACCCGTATGTAGTCCCAGACACCAGGCCTCGGCCTGATGGCAAGTGCAACCCAGGGGGGCAGCACAATTGCTTCCTACACGCAGTCAAGGAAGGAAATTAGAATGCCTAGTTGATGCACGTTAATTGAAAAGCGCTTGACTGCTTGAGTAGGCACATTGACAATGCTACCTGAGCAGCACGGAGAATGTCTTCAAAGGGTGCATACTTCTCCTTGTCAGCATCCATAAGGGCATCAAACTCAGCAAGCAGCTGGTGACGCTGAAGCATTCCTTTGCCCTGGTTAACATACCTGTAAAGAGTGGTATTTGAGAAATAGAACCAATGTTGTATCCAGGGGTGGAGCCCAGTTCCCCCACCCAGTATCGCAGAAGCTAGGAGACACGTGCAGCACCCTATGGCTGCACCCAGCCACACAGCAACTGATTGTCAGAGAACAGGAGAAATCGGTAGCTACTGGCCGCCCTTACTTGCTATCTCGCCGCAGCGTCTCCTGGCCTCGGTTCCCGTTGCCTCATGCCCTCGCCGGCCAAAGGAGGCTTAGACCCACCCGATTTGTGTGTATTTTGCTCGAAATTTCTCTCAATTCTTCCGATTTGTTTCAAGAACATAGATTAAATTTCTGAGTTAGGGTTTCGATGTGATGATTTTTGGTTTATTTTTATCGAATTATAGGGTTAAGACTTGAGGTTTCAATTTGGGATTTGGGAATACTAGCCTTGTTCATTGCAAATCGGAGGCAAAATTGTAGTGAATGTGATTGTGATCCATGTGCTCATATTAGACCAAGCTTTGGATTTGACTTAGAGCATCATCTGGCGCCTTCCTTTTTAGAAACCATTCTTGAACTGTTGAACATAGCACTATCTAATTGAGTTTTTAATTAAACGGCAGAAAAAATTTATAGAACGGTTTCTAAAAAGGAAGGCACTAGATAATGCTACTAATGTTGGTAAGCATTTTGATTAGGGCTGTAAAAAAAGCTCGAGGCTCGCGAGCTGCTCGAGCTTGGCTCGCTCTAAACTCGATTCGAGCTTGGCTCAAGCTCCAAACGAGCCGAATTCGAGCTTCATCCTAAGCTCACGAGCTTTAACGAACCGAGCTCGAATAGCTCGCAAGCTTAGAATTTTTTACCCCCCTCCCCAATTCCCCCCGCCCCCACCCCTCCCCAATTATTGATGCTAAAATTGCCTAACACATTACTATTTAGTACAATATTGCTTAGAACTTATATAAGTTGTTATATGTATGGTGAAGTAGTTAACTCGGGTCATTTTTGTTCTAGTTCTAGTTCCACCCCTGATTGTATCTCATATCCTTCCTATAGCTGAACTATGTAAATGGCACTATCTTATCTACCAGATTTATTTGATTCTAGGTAAGCACAAACAATATGTTAGCATGATCTGCGATTCATGATGTGTGATCATAGGGCGGAGCTCATGAAAAATTATTACATGCCAGTATGCCATCGTATAAACTCTGGAAGAAAATCTATGTAACATCCAGGGTATGCTTTACATTGTCAAGTGTCAACTAAGTAACCTAAGTAAGAATGTGTAACATGTTCTCGTATTCACATCTGGATTGACTAGGAACTATCAAAGACATGGATGAAGTTTATACCAAGTTAACAAGTTACACTAGCTGCATAGCAAATATAAAGCCATAAAGGTGATACAAGTAAGCATATTTTTAGATCTTCACCTGGAAAATAGTGCAATCAGCTCATTAGGATGAGAGGAGAAGGTGGCACCGAGGCGCTCACGGAGACTGTGGAGGCGAGTCAGCTTGGCAGCCATGGCTCACAACTTCGGGACTCAGAACTGCAAAGCACGGTTCATGATTAACACAAAGCAACACAGATTGAAACCATTTACTTGCACAAGAAAAACAAGTCAATAGCAACCACTAAGCATTGCAAGGCTGTATCTGAACAGGTATATCATGCAAAAGCAACATTAATCGCACCGCAACAGCCTTGGATTTCATAAGTAGAAACTAACTATGCTTTATGATATATTCAAGTGAAACATTTAACAAGATCAAAAATCTTACAGATCAAAGACAGCAAAATAAAGGCATGATAAAGCAAGCACTAATCCTGGACAAAAAAAAAAGTTATGATTCTGCACCAAACTAGTCGCTCTTTGATAATATTTCGAAAGGGAACAGCCACTCGATCGAATGGATTTGCTGCTTCTAGAGTAACGATGCTATTAGATCCTTAACACACAAAGAGGCAGCCAAAAATCCATGGAGAAGAGGATTTGGCTACACAATAAGCACAGACATTCGCAAGCTCCCAATATCAAGATCCCTCAAGTGGAAGATCAAAGAGAAGAATTTGGTAAGATCGTGACTCCATGGAAGAATCCAACAAAACCCAAGGACTTTTCTCAGTAAAGACCTAAACAAAGTTTTTTCTCTCTCTCGTCATCCACCGGAAGGCACCAAGACATTCCTCTGGCAGCAAAAGAGTAAGCAGCAGAAGTGATCAAAGCATGATCTCAAGCAAGCTACGGAGCCATGAACTTTTATTTGACGAACTGATTCCGACTACCTCAAGTAAAAAAAATTCGGGGCAAAAAAGATTCCGCTCATAAACCCAGAAGAGGACATCAGAAATCTCTCCAAACAATCCAGGAATGATTTAGATCAGAGAAAGCCATAAATCCAAGAACATGTCATCAAAACCCTGGAAAGATTCAGCTGATGACCCACCAAAAGTATCACAAGACAGGCAGGAAAACCCAAGAAATGGTGGAGCCAGACGGCGATCAAGGTGACTTCTTGAAGCCGCAAAGTCAAGATTTGTTCTAGTGCGGCCAGATTAGCTCAAAATGCAAGCAAAATCACACCCAAGATCAGCACATGGACATAAAGAACCGGTTGGCATCAGAAGCACAGACATACCCAATGGTCAAGGAGAGCAGCCAGATGGAGGGTTTCTCCAAGATCTGGAGGGACCAATAAATAGGCAGGTGCAAAACCCCAGGGCTGTGAGAGGTGGTGATAGCTAGACTGCTAGTGGTAGGGCCTTAGCTAACGTAACAATGGAATAGCAATGGATAACACCAAATTATTGCGCCAAGAAAAATTTTTTATCTGATGGTGTCACTAGTCATGTTATGGTGTGGGCAAGAATCCAATTAGCATATGCTGCTGGCCTATCCAATGGCTGTCTGGAAAAGTTGCAAACTTTTTTCTCAGAACAGATTG
Organism: Dendrocalamus latiflorus; assembly: GCA_017311315.1. Classification (NCBI taxonomy): domain Eukaryota; kingdom Viridiplantae; phylum Streptophyta; class Magnoliopsida; order Poales; family Poaceae; genus Dendrocalamus; species Dendrocalamus latiflorus. The sequence goes on from CM029659.1 coordinate 4,865,110, forward strand.
CAGTACAGTGAATTGAAGGACTGGCTGGGGGGAGAGGAGGAGAAGAAAGCAAGCAATTGCTTTCCTTTTTTTCCCTTTTTTACCTCTGCAAATCACAAAATTGATTTGGTGGGGAACCGAAAGTGGTGGTTTGACAACCAGATCGGCTTACATAGCGATCATCAACAGATGCAATGAGATTGTCCAGATGAAAAGCAAGAAAATTTTCCCCTAGTATGGACAAGTGGGGCACCACAGACAAGAAGAAAAAGATCACTGTGCATGACCAATTGCCACTTCGCCACCAGCCTCTCCTTCTAGTTCTAGAAGCTTGACCTCTAAACCCTGGGTCTTTCAGAAAGCAGAAAGTTCATGGGCAGAAACAATGGGAACACCAAGAAGATGATACTAACATCTGCCATCCAGGTGGCGATTCTTTTATGCTCTTAAACACAATGATCTCTAATATAATCTTGCAGGGCCAGGATTGGCATCCAGTCATCATCTGAAAGGACAAGCACAAACAAGAAGTCGCACAAGTATGCTTTCAAGAAAAGAAAGCATAGCATTGCTTCTTGCAAATGTACCAAAATGCTGCCTAATTAACCGTCCGGACAGTGCGTTCTTAACGGCTTTTACATCGAGGATGTCGTGAGGCAACATTCCAAACAAGAACGGACCGGCCTAAGAGGCTAAGAATTGCTGAGTGCTGACACTGAAAAACCATGGAAGACAGTGCCAAAATTGCAAGAAAGGAAACATTCGTACCACACAAGAATGAAATGCTTTTGCTCAAACTTAAGCAATGCGTTGTGTTGTAAGATCTATCCAAGCAAGTAATGCCACATCGTACCAACAATATGCCTACTCCCTCACAAAACCACGCTCTAAAATTCTTGCTCACAGTTTTGAATAATTAAGGCCCTGTTTGGAATGCGGGAATTTTTCCCGATTCCTGCGGGAATTGAACTGTTTCCTGCAAAATTCCTGCAAAATTCCTGTGAAATTCCTCTGTTCCAAACAGGCCCTAACTGTTTTTCAGAAGAGCGTTTTAGCCCTCCGTTGTGTCCTACAAAGATAGGGAACAACAGTGCCTCGTTACCCACAGTTTAATTTGGTGGTACTAGGGAACAAGTGCCTCGTTTTCCACCTATTTTTAATTGGCGCATACTAAAATTACCGCTCCAAGAATCCAATACCATAGTGCTCATTCGGGCTTTTTTTGTGGCTTATGGCTGAAAAGTACTGTAGCTGGTTGAAAAAACACTGTAACTGACAAAGACTTATTTAACATAATTAAATTTAAAAAATATGTTAGCCCATTACATATAATACAAACAAATACGGGAAAAAAAGAACCGGCAAAAAAGCTTAACAAAAAACAAAAAGTTCAGAAAAAGACGAAATTTATGAATAGTGAAAAATAAACCGGAAGCTAAAAGCTGAAGCCAAAACGATCACAGCTCTTGTCCGATCTAGTTTTATTATGGATCAGCTAAGCAGTTGGACCGAATAAAAAACGGTTAGACCGACGATTTATCAAGGGAACGCCTCAAAACCAAGCCAGTTCAACCGATTTGCTGAGGTGGAGAGAATAAATACTAGCTTATAAAATAAAAGATGGGGAGGATGGGGTTCGAACCCAGGACCTAAGGTATGGGTTGGTGTGTCTAATATAGAAATTATATAGTTCAAATATTATATTTGAACTAACGATTTACCAGTTGAACCAGCGGTTGGACCAGGATGCGTCTCCACGTATTCGAGGGAATAAATGAAAAATGACGGTGTTTATTTCGGGTAGGTATAATTGTTGTCACACCAACATCACATACGTGGGACCGTCACTTCTACTAACCCATCAATTAAACAGCTTTTCCACTTATACTAGTTACATGTTCGTGCATTACAACGAAATTTATTGTATATATAGAAAATCATGCTATGGAAGGGGTTGTTATGATCGGTTGAAAAGTGAAGAATAATAAGGAGTTGAAGAAATAGAGTGATTGGAGGAGAACGGACGTACGACCACCAACTTGTTCTTTTATAATAGTAATGATGATAGTGTCATTCCCATACCTCGAACCAAATAGCGAACAGTAAAAACATCATATAGATAAAATAACTATTATTTCACGAAGCAGAATTTTGGGGTATCAAGATTCAGGCAACACACAAACATCCAAAGCAACCAAACAGAGCCTACAAACTCTAACCGGCATTGCATTGAACAGACTGAACAATTAACCAAGACATTATACCTTGCAAGGACTCAAAAGGGCAGGGCCAACAACACCTCGAGAAAACAAGACGACGACTCGAAAGGTAGAAAAGAAATACAGGGAATGAACAGGTGTGGCTGAAGGACGGGAGCGTTTTATAGGGGCACGAAATCTTCCTTTTGCCTGCGAAACAAGCCACGGTTTTTGGATTTGAGCAAATTTCGACGGGCGCTTACCCACAGCAAGAAAGGAAAGGAGCAAAAACACCCGGTAGCATGAGGTGGCATCTCGGCATCTTCTTCTTTTGCCGCGCCGGTCCGTTCCAAATCCGGTTCTCAAATCAGGAAGATGGCTTCCGGTTTTTGCATGGATGATCACGTTTCGATTACTTCCTTTAATTGTCTTGTTATTATCTTACGATGAGCCTAAGGGAAATCCATTATTTGCCACGCTAAAGGTTTTCCTTCATAATTTACCACGCTATTCATCGAAATAGTTAGCTTTTGTAACAAAATTAGTATTCTGCATTGAAACGTCCTAAAATTCAAAAAATTTGAACCTTTTTGGAGTTGTTTGAATTCTCGATATCTTCTCAATTTGGTAACCCAGTTCAATCCCGTTTTCCTCTTTTGGCCACTCCGTCTTCTTTCTCGGCCGGTGCCCTCCTCTTCCTCCTTGCCTCTCCCCTGTGCCGCCCGGCCACCTGGCCTCCCCACGCTACCTTTCCCTAGCTTAGCCTCTCGGCGTTCACACCAAAGGCTTTGGCACCGCTAGCTCATCATTGCACGTCATCACTCAGCCATCCCTCACGTCCTTCTCGCCTCATCTTGCGCGCCATGCGGACTCGATCACTGCTGCACCCCTCGCCCAACACACACCCCTCACCGTACTCGCCACCGTCACCCTTCGCAAACCCATTAGAAGCAGTGGTCCTTTCTCGCAACCTCGCTTACCGCCCTGCCTCGCCGATCGTGCCCTTGTCACCTCTCTCCTCCAGCACCAGTGCCACCCAACCCGAGTTCCTACTCCCACCACCATAGCAGCTTTAAGAGCCCGATTAGCCAGTCGTAGCACCTCACGCGAACCTTAAGCGTCCAACCGAGTCACTCAATCGACCCCTTCTACCCCTCGTCGCTGCCAACCACTTCACCCGTGCCAGTGAGACCTCTCGACCAATCTCATGCCTCGGTCCATAGAATGTCAATTCCTTTAAGGCAGAGCATCCTTGAACTATCTCATTTACGCAGCCATGCCCATTTCCTAAACCCAACCACACTGGCACCATGAGCCACCAATAGTCATGACCCCCTCTCTGTGGACAACCCAAGTGAGATCGCTAGAGCCTAATCCATCGCCACCATAGCGATTCCCTTGTGCCGTAGATGGTGAAAGTGACCATGCCCTCGGCGGAAGACCGCCAGAATGGCCCTACACCATGGTAGAGCTCGTAGAGCTTTCCCTCATTGTTGGAGAGCACCACCCTTTCCCGAGCCCTCTAAGTCGTAAAATAGAACCACTGTAGTTGGTGGAACCCTTCCATACTGTTTACTATCGCCGGCGAGCTTCGCCAGTACCTTTTGGTGAAGGGCGGCACATGCCTTGTTTCCATGCTAGGGGCCATCCAGAGGTTGAAGAAGGAGGGAAAGGTGTTGGGCCGCTTGGGCTGTAGGTGTGCGCACACAGTTGCAATCGGGCCGAGTGGCGCGCGCAGCTGGGCCAAAAATGACTGGCCCAAGAGGCCTTTTCTTTAAACTGAGTCGGGCCAAGAAAACACTATTCATTCTAGGCTGGCGTGTCACTGTTCACAGATGTAGCTGTTCACCAGAAAAAACCTATGAGCAAAAATATACCCCCTTTTGATTGTCTCGAGCCCGTTTAAACCATTCTGACCTCCATTCCACCAACCCTGATCTTGATAAAATCCAAACCCTCACTTTTCCAAAACCAATCCATTGTGTATTAGCTATTACTATTCATTTCAAAATTCAACCAACATATTTATAGCCATTTCGACCGTCTTAAACCTATCTAGCCTAATTCCAACCCTATTCAGCCAATCCAACACCGCTTAAACTCCAATCACCCAAACCCATTTCCTTTTATGTCTTTTCTCATTATTTTATTGCTTTTGTTCTCAGCTTGTATTTTGCAAAGTAAGAACTTATTTGAATTCATTTTGTGTGCTAGCATCCAAATTCGGCTAACTGATCAACGAAAGAGCTACAGGAGCCATCAAGCTGTTGGCATAAGTCTGGAGACTACAGTAAAATAATCAGACTATAGATAAAGAGGAAAGTCACATGTTTTTTATCATGTTGAAGCTGCATCCTTTAAATTATTTAATTATCAATACTTTCATTATTCTTTATTTATGCAGTGCTATTTATTTAAAAATAATTGACTAGCATGATATGATAGCTAGCTATGTCCTAACACTGGAAAAGCCATATTTTACTTAATGACCTTATTCACCTTGATAAGCTTTAGTAATAGTAATTATTATAAAACTCACCATGGTAGATTAGGAACTCAAATGCTTTACACTACTAAGTATTTCGACATTTTGTCGGAAGATTTATAAAATTATACTAAGGTTAAGGATAAATCGTGGAAAGCCACTAGGTGGTTGTAATCCACGACCTTACCCTAGGAAGGAAACTTGGGATGGATTGGTGGCAGTGTCGTAGAGCACTGGGGATCTAGTTGTGGATGGCTACCTCATGGTGAAAAGTAAGGGCTACAACCTTATGCTGGGTAAAGGATACAGAAATTGCTCAACTACAAGTGTTGACTTGTCAAAACTGATTGAGTAGCTATTCAAATCAATTGAATATCTACAAAAAAAATGGCGGGGTTCCCGATGCGGGAACGGCCCACGGAAAAGGGGAGTGGTATGGAAACGGTAAAATCATACCTAAGAACGGTAAGTCCACTCAGAATTAGGCGGAAGCATTCCGCATTGACTAATGGATACCCAATAATATGTGGTCTATAACTTACTAGGTAGAGACTAGAAAGAGGAGAATAGTGAAAGCCCTTGTTTTTTCAACTCAGTCGTATGTTACCTATTACATGTCTGGACATTGAGAATTTGAGAAATCTTGTGGGTGAAGCTGTGTAACTCTGCAGAGTATAATAAATGGTATTCGAATACGATGTACTCCTGGTTAATGGAGCTATATTTCATGGATGATTTCAATAACAAGACATAAGTAAATTTTAAGAATTTGGTAATAGAAAGTATGGTTAACAAATCCCTTTTTTGTTAATTAAATATTGTTATACTGTTTTGAAAAATATAAAGTCCTTTACCAACAAACTTGCATCCACAAAAAAAATAATAATGAACCCAACACATTTCATCTCTTGAAATATTGTCAATTAATTAAATAGTATTTTACCATGTGGCTTGCTGAGTACCTAGTGTACTTAATCTTACTTAATTCCATCAAAACAGATACTGGAAGAGGAAATGATACTTCAAGTTTTCGTGTTAGAGTCACGACCGTACTCAAGTGTTCCTGTAGAAATTTCTTTGGTTTTTTTTAATGTAAGTTAAGTTTTGGACTCAGATACCCATATTGTCACTAAACTTGACCATTAGGTCTTATTTTTAATCAAGTTAATCACTTTTAAATGTTCGTAAGCAAGTATGATACTTTTTCTATCTGCAACAGAACTTTTAGGCTGTTGCGGGACGTATGACAGCCCTGTTCCCAAAAATTAAAGTTGTTGCATGCGTTATTTATTTATTCTTAAAACACCTAATGTGAAATGGCAAAAGTGTCCCTTACCCAAACCCGACTTGAATGGCAAAAGTCCGACTCGACTCTACGATAACTTGGTCAGACCCGATCAGCGCGGCTATAATACCTTGCAAATTAATACCTTACACGCATCAACAAACTCGATCTCAACCATCACCTAATTACCCAAACCTTAATAGTAAGTTCATAAATCAACTAATTAAACAGTACCAGCAGCAACAACCAAACCAACAATAAACGCGATCTCAACCATCACCTAATTACCCAAACCTTAATAGTAAGTTAATAAATCAACTAATTAAACAGTACCAGCAGCAACAACCAAACCAACAATCTATAGCTCCGTTCCAAGCAGTAATAACTTCTGTCTTTCAGAAATCAAAGGATGAGTTCTTTTTAGCCGTGCCTGATGGCTTGTGGGTATAACTAATAGCTTTTGATTTTAGCGTAAACGCTTGTGCGCATGAACCGAATGCTAATAAGCCGCTTCAAAAGCTGTCCCGATAAGCCGCTTTGAAAAGACAGTAGGGAAGTGTTTGCTTGTTTGAGAGAAGTCATAAGCTAAAAAGAACTGAGCCAAAAGCTGTTTAGAACATATTAATTTCTTAATGTGGCTTTTTTCTTTATTTTTTTAATTTTTCGTTGTTTCAATGTTTTCTTTGCATTTTCTTTGGAGATATAATAGTGTTTTTTTTATTTTTTTAATTAAACATCTCAGAAAAAGCTAATATTTACTTCGGTATTATTTTAGTTAAAAGATAAAAGCCATAGCACACGGAGCCTATAGCTAACAGCAAAGCTAAAATGGATGAATTCATCGGAGCTTCCGAGTGTTGGAGTAGTCTGTGAGGGGTAGTTTGGGCACAGGTCGTATAGCTCCAGGTACTGCTTCGGTGACGACATCAGACATCACCGACGAGATGTCCACGCCGACGAGCCCCGTCTCGCCGCCGTGCGATGTGCTTAGCAGCACTGATACCTCCGTCTTGTAGTACCTCCGAATCGCGGCCTGGTCCCCCATGGTCGGGTGCAAGTACTCGATGCCGGAGTTGCTGTGGGAGTAGTAGTAAGGGCCCTGCTGCTGTTGCACCGGCGCAGGCTGCTCCATCTTGACGGCGCGGTGGACGCGGCGCCGAAGGTGGAAGCGCCGTTGAAGTCGATGACCTCGTCAACGTCGGCAAACGGCGGGTCCATGAGCGAGCAGAGCAAGAGAAAGGGGCGCAAGGAAGACGATGGGCTCGGTGGTTGGGTCCAACTCCGGCCGAGGGAGCCGGAGTCGGCGTTAGATCCAGGGGCAATTTGGACATTTCTTTTTGGGATTTTCGGTTTAAAAAATGAATAATGCCATAACACAGCTTATGTGACACAAGCCGACTACTTCAGTAAATAACGCGGTAAATCTTGAAGGGTAATTTTTGGCGTGGCGTTTTATATAACCGATGGTTAGTTCTTTAGATAAAAGAAAGAAAAGTCACTTTTGTAGTTATTGGTGAAAGTCACTTTTGTAGTTATTGGTGTGTTCCTTTCGACTACGGCCTATGGATGTGTCTAACGGTTTTTGGATTTAGCATGAGCACTTTTGTGGACAAATCGAATATCGATAAGTCGTTTTAAAAAGATAACAGAGAAATCATCTCGTTTGTTTGTTTGAAAGAATATATAAATTGTAAACCATAAGCTACACGTACAAAGTTTGTTTGTATGATTTGCGTACAAGAATGGAACTAGGGTTCAAGATGGTCAGGCGCTTGGACCCAATCCTTTAGTTTAATTTTCCGTTCATTCGAAGGGAGTGAGTCTAATCTGTGTATCCAAACAAGCCTTTAAGTGGGCATGCACACGAGTGATTGTCCTTTGGTTATGATATACACCATGGTTTTGTGTACGCGAATGTAAGCTTGGTTTATGTTGGTGAAAGATAGGAGTTTCCCCAGAGAAATTCCTTGGATTATAAATCCAAGGTCAATGAGATGATGTAGACATACGCAGATGTTTATGCAAAAAATAATAATAATAATGAAGCATGAGTTCTTGTATCAGCATATGTCATCTTAAAGCTTTTTTAAAAATAAAATAGAAGACTTAATAGAGAGATGAAATAAAACTTTTCAAACGGCATTGACGTAAGTAGATGCAAATTTTCTTTTATAAAAAAAATATATAGAAGGCCGAATTTTTCAAGGTGGTATGGCAAATCAACAAACTGAAATCTAAATCAACACCAAAAGATTTCTTTTTATTTCAAATCAACTCTAAAAACCCAATTAAATATAGAAGCTTGTGGTTTTTAGGCTGTTCGTGCGAAAGATTACAGAGTAACAGAAACGCACATACGATTTTTCTCGATATAAATAAAGTTGATATAGTATGTACTACAATTAACTAGTAAACTCTATCTTTAAAAAATACGTCGTTTAAAAGTTAGTTACTATAAAAATAACAAAAAACAACTTTTAAAAGCTGAAAAAGAACAGCCGCTGTATATGTCAAGGCGGCATCGTTAATGGCAGCATAAAGACTATGATATAGTTTTTATTTTATGTCTAGTCCGACATTCTGAGATCCAGGGACTGTCCTTAATTTGTTATCCTCTCGGGGTCTCTTCTGTAACTCTTTCGGTGGTTCAATTCAAAAAAAAAAACTCTTTCGGTGGTTGTACTACATCAATGACATCATCCAGAGTTAATGGCCCTTTGGGCCATGTTTGTCAATAACATTATTTGAGCCCTATTTTTCAATGTTGGCAATTGCTATAGGCCTATTTTTTTTATATTTTTTGGCTTTTGATTTTTTCGTAAGTTAAAACAATCAGGACAGCTTCGTGAAGTGGATTCTTTAAACAGTTTTCTGAATCTAAAATCATATGCGCAGTTCGTGTCGACATCTTCGCTGTTTACAAACATCTCAAAAGGCACAGTAAAAATATCAGCTACAATCAAAAGCCATCAGCGGTAGTCCAAAACCAAAAAAAAACGGGGGGATTTGCTTATGTGCCCCAAAGTTTAATGGCGTTTGCTCATTTACTCTATGATGTCTCACTGACATGTGGGCTCTGAACCCGCATGTCAGTGAGATATTATGGGGCAAATGAGCAAACGTCATTAAACTTTAGGGCAGGGGAGCAATTTTTCTAAAAGAAAATAGTGCCTACGTATGCTGGAGTTTGAGACTGAAGCGACCACGAATTCAGCACAACGGCGTCTAGATGCCGTGTACTTGGGCAGGGACTTCGCTCGCTCGCTCGCTCGGAATACGTGGCAATGAATTCGTGGCTGTTTCCGTCTTTGCATCTCTTGAAATTCGTTTCACGACCAGCAGTTGACGTCCCACTTGTTCCCCTGCCCCAGAACCCGTTCAGAATTCTCCTATGTATAGGTCATCAAAGTTGCAAGTTCAGACGTCAAAATCTGGCTTATAAAAGAAGAGTGAAAATTAAAAAAAAAATTGCAGGTTGATTTACAATTACCAATGTGTTGCACATATTTTCTATCTAGTCTTGTTTACAGACAACTTATAATAAACCGGTATTATCCGTTCTATTGGTAGTCTGTGGCACATAACCCTAACACACGCTGACACACCCACCTAAAGTTGCAAATAGAGTGAACAATTTTATCCGATTAATTGATCAAAGGCTTTCAGAGTAAATATAGAAGGAAGAAATAGATGTACAGCTTTATCCATGATACTGTTCACTAATTCTTATCCTTTTAGCAAAAGTACAGAGTAAGACTTTAGATAAGCTATATCCATCCATGTTCTCTCCGTTGTGCCCCTGCAACCCAACACTAACACAAGCAAACACATCCGTTACCAAGAGTGCATTTCCTGTTTGATCTCTAGCAGCAGAAATGGCCTAAGTGCTGACTTAGCTACTCCATTAACAAACTAACCAATACCTAACCTTCCACATCACGTGCCACGTCGGATGCGCAAGCTTCACCCTGTTCACTAATCCTTATCCTTTCGGAGTCGTTCGTCCCATCACTAATAAATTTTGGGTTGGTGTAACATCGCCAATTATAGGAGACCCACCCATTATACTATTGTCCGGATTTTTTTTCTTTGACATCACACTAGTTGTGGTGCTTTAAGTGGCTTAGGCTCTGTTCTTTTCAGCTTTTAAAAACTGATTTTCGGTTTTTTTATAGTAACTAGCTTTTAAACGGAGTATCTTTTTAAGATAGGATCTACTAGTTAATTGTAGTACATATTGTACCGACTTCATTTATATCGGTAAAAACGACACGTGAGTTTCTGTTATTCTGTAATCTCTCGCACGAACAGCCCAAAAGCCACAACCGCAGCCAAAAAGAACAGGTCCTTAACTGTAACTTCTGAGTATGATTACCGTTGTATCATCACAGACAATGTAAAGGAATAACAAGAAAAAAAACAAAAAGAAAAAACTAAAATAAGCTAAAATTAGAAATCAACACGTTTCAAATGATTTCTAACTTAAATAAGCCGAAAGCTAAAATAAATCAGAAACTAAAGCTGTTTAGAGACGGTCTAGCACTATCCATAGACTGATAGCCTGACAGTAACAAACTAACAATATCTTCCTTTGCTCCATTTTGTAAACCGACAATCAAACCTGTCGCCATTGCTCTGCTTCACTCATACCATGGTTTCTTTCTTTGGTGAATCGTTAACTCATCATATCATTTGTACGGGGGTACAAATTTGAAGCTTCAAGAAAACACCACCATGTTTCTTAAAGAAAAAGGAACATATGAGAAAAGAAAGCATCACCATCCTAACGGATTCTGCATCTCTGCAGCATGAGCAAAAGCTGCAAAGGCGGCTTGGTTTCAGCGAAGGCAACGATGGTCTCATCCCATGGCTGTATTTCAGAAACAATGGAAAAGTTAGGCGTAGGCAGAAACGGGTGGTCTAAACCGGTTTGATTTGGGCGTCGCCTGGCCGTCGTCGTCTTGCTCACGCTGCTATCGATCACATGGCTAGCTAGGTCTGGAAAAGCCATGGCTGTCGTGACTCGTGAAACATGTGAGAGACATAGTCATACTGGCCCTACAATTAGGCGATGAGCTGATGAGCCAACGTCTGTGATCGGCTCGTGCCTTTGATCTTTCGAGTACCGTGTCTGGGTTGCTCACCTGGTGAGTGGTGACCAATGTATAGACGTCTCCAGTTAGTGGCCAGGTGAAGCTTCGGAGGACTTGCTCCAATTAGTGGTCTGAAGCCTTTAACGCTATGGGCAGTGTTGCTTTTTGAGATGTTGATGACTTGATTCTAACACCAACCACTAAGTAGAGACATGCAAGTGTAATCAAAACCAGTGCAGAGCTGACATGAGACACGAAGCCAACAGTTGCAAGATAAGTCTGAAACACAGGCATTTGACAGGCATAACAATCTGCAATGTTCATAATATGTTCCAAACATATATGTAAGAGGTCTTATAGGCAAAAGGGTTGGTTATCAGAAGACTTAAAAATACACAATAGTATCTCCTGTTGCAGTGAAAAAATACATGTACATAATGCTTCAAAAGAACCAAAAAAATACGTCGAGGGAAAATGGTGCTTGCAAGTCCACCTCAGCCGAGAGAAAAAAGTAAACACTTCGGACATATATATTTACACAATGGAAATGCCTGAACATTGGTACAACTTCAAAAGAATAATATACTACCTACCTTCATTCCTTTCCTTTAAGTAAATAAGAACAATGCCTATCTACTCGCCCCTAGAAGAAATAACTGGTGAGCAAGCTTAACAAATGAACATAATAGTACACATCCCTAGAGGACTCCCGGGATGGCCGTGTGGCCCGTGAGTTCATGTATCAAAGGAGAACACTAATGGCAATGTCTCATCTTATGCCTCCTTGCAATAGTCTCAGAGAGAGTAGGTGATGCCATCCTGTAGCTTGGATATAGGTGATAAATCATCTAGCAATATCAGTACCAAAAAGCCTCTCCCTGATTAACCCACTGCACAAAGTGCTCAGATAACCCCTGAGCCTCAGTCTCTGCAGCGTGATCTTCCTGAAAGTTTCAAATGAAATGACTGGTCTAAATTGTTGGATGAATCATATCTCCACGTGTATATTTCCATCCCAAATGATCAAAAAATTATATTCTGCCAATGTAATAATGGTATTCTCTGAAGCAAAACTTTATTCATTTGAAATGAATTACATCCAGGGTTCACAATTCCACAGAAGGAAGCCGCTTTTATGGTTTTACCCCAGTGAAAGGGAAGTGCATTAGTTAACACAGAAGGAGGTGGCCATGTTCTCTTTTTAGTGGAATGTTAATACTAATGGTTATACATGATGAAGGGGGCAAGAACTTCAGAATAAATATATATATATATATATATATATATATATATATATATATATATATATATATATATATATATATATATATATATATATGAAAAATATCTTTTACTCCCGGGTGTAATTACACCCACCTCTAATATACCACCTAAACAAACTTGAAATACTCCTTTATCACTTTAGGTACACTCATATATATATATATATATATATATATATATATATAGGACGCTGAAATGGGGCACCTAGGTGCCCAGACACCTAGGCTCCCTATCGTTGGATTGCTTTTAGATACGTGCTAGTGCAATGGTATGTAATATATTAGGCATGCTAAATCAATCATGGAAGGAAAGTCTTAATCATGGATGGAAAGTCTCAATCACACTAGCACACATCTAAAAGCAATCCAAAGGTAGGGAGACTTGGTGTCCAAACACCTAGGTGCCCCTGTTATTTATACTATATATATATATATATATATATATATATATATATATATATATATATATATATATATATATATATATATATATATATAAAAGAACAACCTGGCTGGATGTTCTTGCTTCTCAGCTTGGGTCCGGGAAATTAGGCATAAAAAAAGGATTTGTGATCCATGATTGCAATGCATAAAAATGGGCAAGAAGTTGGTAATGAATAGTTAGATCAATGAATTCACTAACCGTTATCCCAGATGTTATACCACTGGCAACATTATCAGTTGAAATATTCACATCAGGAGTACTTACGGCTGTTGACCTGCCCAAGCATAATGTACAGCACAAATATAATGAGAAAGGACAGAAACATTTATCTAGATATTAATTCTGAATGTGCAGTATCAGTGAGCACTGCAATGGACACATCACTATATTTAGGGATTTTAGAATAGAATACATGGGCAAATATAGTAACAAAGGGTAAAATTATCCATCTAGATCTCAATTCTGAATATGCAGTACCTGAGAAATGCCATGGACACATCACTAGATTGAGGGATTGGAGAATACATGGCAACAATTACAATTTTTTTTCAGGTTTTCTATGAACATAGATAATCCTATATAGGTCTGGTACAAAATGATAAACTAATGATTCCTTGTTGCCAATTTTGTGTGTATGTGTTCACATGCAACGAAGGAAAGTCTTGATATATTGAAAAGAGACAAAGATATGATAAAAAAGGGAAAGCACAGCAGTGTGAACAACCTTTCATTGTCTGAAGCCGAAAGCCAGTCAAGATCCAGGAAATTTGAATCCCCAGAACCATTGCAATAGTGAAGCTCGCAGCTGACATGCTTAATATGAGACACCGTGGGAGTATACCTGCCGTATTTTTCAAGAGAAAAGGAAGAAACAATACGGCCCACATCCATATACCTTAGCATGCATCGCTCTGCTATTAACAGAATACGAAAAGGTAGTTTCAGAATCAGAACATAAACCAACCTTAATTTCGATACCATATTATCAGAGGTTGACGACATTTTGTGCACTGAATCAGAACTCCAGTTTGGAGATTGAAGCTCATTTTTGAAACCAGTAAATGCTGAGTTTAACATTCCATTTCGACCATTGCTGGACATGGATGTGTTGCTTTTACGAAGAATGCTGCCATCTGATCTTGCCCTTTTCATCAATTTACTGTGACAAATAAGCATCTCAGATAATTGGTAAGATGGATTTTGTAGATATGTGAAATGCTTGAGCGAATAAAATTTGGATAGTTCTTTAAATAAGGTGATCCTTGGTGAGTCAGGAAACACTATGCAAAGGTATTTGGTACTCGCTCTGTTTCACAACATAGAACAAGGAGAACTAATACACAATAATTAAAGAGGTGTAAAATTAAGCAAAAAGAAACAAGATTGGGCCATGCTACCCCTATGAAAAAAGTATAAGAGATTAATAAACACTAGTATTTCTCTGTCCTAACTTTAAAAAGCACAGGTAAAACAAGAAAATATGCATTGGATACAGTTTTTGTTTTCCCCTTGGCCCTTAACTGTGGAATCACACAAGACAATTTCCCTACATTGTAACAAAATTGGAGTACCACACACATTACAAATTTAAACACATTAGTTAGAAGCATTTGATGTTTATTTGAGAATTGAGAAAAAGTAAACATTAAACTCTGCTGGTCAGATACTTGTGAGTGGCAAAATGCATAGAATTTCTTTGTGATCTCATGCAAACGCTACTGGCCAGTTCCTGTTTCCCAGCATCAATAGCATTGTACTAGTTATGATGTTATCAGTAGGTAAGCCAACAAATATATGTACTTCATGTGTCAGGCCAACACCCACATCACAAGAGAGAGAGAAAATGGTACATCGCTCTTGTAGTTTAACCAAAAGGAAATGCTTGATGTCATGCGGTCTTACTTAATCACATACTTTCAAGAATAACCATGTAAGTTTACCTTGCATTCTCATCAAGGACATGCTCCCCAGCAACAGATTCTGGCTCCCATAGTGCAGGCTTGCCCTGCTGCGGTTGGAAGTATCCCAAAAATCTAAAATTTTAAGGAGGCAAAAACAGCAAGTGATAGCAAACTCAGTACATATTATTTCCTTTCAAAAGGTATAAAGGTGTCTTTAGTGAACAATGAGCTTGATCAAACATACAAGTTTATTGCTGCCTGTTTGTAAGCATCCATATAGGCGTTACTGTAATATCGTTGTAGTGTCCTGAAGAACTCTTGAGACTGAATAGCAAACTTCAAGTGCCCTCTCTTCGCAGAGAATATCTATAAATAAAACCACATAGTTCATCAGAAAAGTGCTCAATGAACAACTTACATGAAAAAACATGTCATACAAAAAATGATGAAATGCTCTGTACCAGCTACTTATAGACAGTGGTCAAATTCTTAAGACATAGCATTATAATCCTGCTCCAGCTATACTATGGGGGTGATCAACATGGCTTATGCTACAGTGCTCATGGCTTATTTGTCACTATTCATAAGTTTCGTCTTTTTCTGAATTTTTGGCTTTTTGTTGAGCTTTTTTGCCGGTTCTTTTTTTTTCCGTATTTGTTTGTATTATACGTAATGGGCTAACAAATTTTTTATTTTTAAATTTTTTTAAATTTAATTATGCGAAATAAGCCTCTGTCAGCTACAGTGCTTTTTTCAGCCAGCTACAGTGTTTTCAGCCATAAGCCGTGAGCTTTTAAGCCGAGTTGATCACCCCCATAGTTTGCGCATAAAAGTTTTTAATCTTACAGAAATTCCTAAAGGCTCTTCTAAAATCCATATTGGACCTTTCCAGACTCATCAATCAGCATAACTTGATTGATGATCACCTTTTCTTCAGTCCTTGAACTATCAGTCATGCCCAATTTAAGCAACAAATTTTCATATACCGATTACTCCTCAAAGCTACAATTTTTAACTCCGGCTAGCTGATATAACTGGTTCTGATTGAAAACTCAAAATAGACCAGATACAATGGCCTGTTCTTTTCCTCCGAAGCTGGCGGCTTTTGGCTTTTGCTACAGTACCTAACTTTCAAACGGAGTATTTTCTCAAGACGAGGTTTACAAGTTAAACGATCTACACGTTAAAAGCCCAACATCTGTATCAGCCAAAATTGCAAGTGAGTATCTGTCTCTCCGTAAACAGCCAAAATTCAAAAATTTCAGCCAAAAGTCATAAGCCGCAGCCGTTGCCAAACAGGACCAAAGCCCAAGGAGCAAAAATTTGACTAATCCTAAAGTAAGTAGTGCAGTACAATCACTCCTAGTTCAATCCAGAATCTTCCTATGGAAGGAGTGAACTACAGCTTATCACACACATTGAAGCAAGAAGGCACTTGAAAATTTGTTGGAATGGCAAGATTGCACTTAAGTACCTTGTTATGAGCGGCTGAACCACCATACTGTACAGCAAGTGTGTCACCCATTCGCTCATAAAAATGCATCAAATGGCGAGCCAAGGGGGTGTCTAAATCAAGTTCTGGGGATTCTACAGAACCAAGCGCGCGCAACTGGTGTCCAAGAGCAGCTAAACCGTAGGCATACTGAGCAACATTTGTGCGGTCCAAACAATCTATACAGTTTGTACGTAAGACACCCTTTTGAAATTTTGGAGGCTTTACTGGGGTAGATCCATTGACTGCACCTATATCTTCTGCAATTCCATTACCAGAGGTATCAGAACTGCCACAGGTATCTTCTTGGGAGATGTCATCAATATTATCGATACAGTCTGTGTTGTCACCACTGTTGTTGTCATCACATTCGTGAGGACCAAAACCATTCTTCCTATAAAGCATGAAATGAAAAATAAGAAGAAAAAAAACACAAAGGAAAATATTTGCCTTTGTACTAAGAGCCATAACCTATTCATGAGGTAAAATACGACAGGAATTCAAATTAAATAACAAATAAACCAGTATAAAAACAACAAAAACTTACAATGGAGCATGCAAATTAAGGGAACTCTCGGCTGTTTGAGCTGGGGAAACTTGACAATAAAAGAATTCTGTCAAGTTCAGAGCTTCAAATGCCACTTTCAAAAGCACTTGGAGGGCATTTGTACTTTTGCTGAAATACAACTTGCTTCAGTAATGCACATCAAAAGCATATAATAAACCATAGAGTGAAAGGTTTACGACACAAAGAATCAATACCTTCGAGAGTTCTTATGAAGATCCCAATGTAAAAACCTCAAATGATTTTCCCCTGGTAGACCATTGTTTATAATCTTTATTGCTCTATCAAATTCTCGACGAAGTATAGATTCGCGTGGTCGCCTCTCACGTGTCTTCCAATAAGAACAAAAATAAATGTAAAAGCATGAGCTATTAAAGTACTACCTCCAATCGCAAAACTCAACTTTGGCCATCAATTTCTATTGTAATACATTTGTAAAACCTAACAAATTTATAACATTACGAGGGTTTTTTTAAGCCAAATCTAATCGTATCATTGCATATGACAAGTCTAAATATTCATAAAGATGTTGTTAGTCAAAATTAAAATAGTTTAGCTACTTGTAATCTTGGACTAGGGCATCACTTTTTTGGGAAAATTTTGTTGGTGCCACTAAAAAGTGTGCAATTTTGGTTATGCCATTGCAAATCATGTTATTTCGTTTTTGCCACCCAAATTTTTGTGTCCATTTTGTTTTCGCCACAACCGTCAGCATCTGTTAGTTTTGACCAATTGCTTGGTTGACCGCCATTTCCTTGTCAAGTTTTTCCAAAAAGACATCCAATACCCGTCTGCTTGTGGGCCATGTTCTTCCCAATGTCCATGCCTTTGGATCACAAGATCTCAATGGGCTCCTCTGTGGAGGGTGGAGGGAGTCGCTCAGGCTCCTCTATGGTAGTCGCTGGCAGCAAGCCGTGGCCATCGAGGCAGCAACGATCGGAGAAATGGAATGACTGGATGGAGTGGGAGCTACAGGAGGTGGCGGTGTGGACAAGGATGCTCGGTGGCATGCTCGCGACAACACGCAGCGACCAATGCTGGGGAGGGGGGGGGGGCGGCAAAATTTCAATGTGCATGAGCATCAAAGGGAATAAAGGGTTCTTAAGGAGGTGGCGGTGTAATCGGAGCAGCTTTACAGTGTGCCGGCGATGGGCGCCCTCGGCGGCACAGGCGGATGCATGCGGCGACACCTGAGGAGGAAGGGATAGATGAGGAGGGTGTGGGGAAAGCTAGAGGATGGTGAGGTGATGCTATGGGTGCAAGTAATTGGAGGGAGGCTTACCGTGAAAGGAATGGCGTCGGTGGCGGTGCGTCTCGGCCAGAGACAAGGGAGAAGGTGACAAGTGGCCTCCTGTGAACAGATGGTGAAATTGACTTAGGGGAAAAGGTTAGGGCTGGAACATGATATGACACGAGAGGTTTAAGGAGTGTCACCAATTTGACAGAGGAAGAGCGAGAGCTACAAGGAGTAAAGGCGGGGCTTCTTCCCGTCGACGACCCGCGCTTGGGGGTAGAGAGGTAGAGGAAGTCGCGCTCGACGTAGAGCTTGAGTCGTCGGAAGGGGGTGTGCGCTTGGGCGTAGAGAGGTGAGGGGGCCCAGCTTGTCGCAGAGGTAGCTGCTGAGGGTGAGCTCGTAGTTGGGGAAGGACGGGTTGGGGTTGGAGGCGAGCGCCGCGAGGTTGAGGTCTTTGATCCGTTGGAGTCATCGAACATGGCTGCGGAATTTGGGGTGGGATCGGCCAGATTTGCGGCGACTTTGGTCGATTTTTGGCCTGCTGGCTGGGCGGGGGAGGGGAGGTGGGAGCGGCGGGCGGGTGGGCGAGCACTTGGTTTGGTTGACTTTCGCACGCTGCATGTGGAAATGGGGGCAGAGGTAGGGAGGAAATGCCGAAATGAGGTGTGAATTTCCTTTGATCTGGGCTCTGGCGGCGCGGTGGGAGCAGAGGTACGCATGGCGTTGCTCAGTTCAGTGGGAGAGGGGAACGAGAGATGAAGGTGAGCAACTAGTGACAATATGGTCTTTTGCCCTGTCTGTTATTTTGATTGTTGACTTGACTAACGAAAGTGGCAAAAATGAAATGGAGGCAAAAATTTTATGGCACAAATGAATTACACGATTTGCGATGGCATAACCAAAATTGCATACTTTTTCAATGGCACCAACAAAATTTTCCCCACTTTTTTTATTGGAGGAAGTACAACTTATACACGAACCATCCATTAAAAGTGGCAACCGCATAATAACAGTGTGTAACTTACCTTAATCAAGTTTAAGATGATGATAGGATTTCCATATCGCCTCCTAAGATTTTCAAAATGAAGTCTGGTAGCTTCATAATTCTTGTCCTTCTCATGCACTGAAAGAACGAACAAATTAAATTAATTGAGTAATAATGCATGCATCAAAGAAGGATTTCAATGCTTACATATGATATCAGGCTTAAGAATAAGCTTTGATGTCTCCTGGGACCAGAATAGTGGAATTGAACCCCTGTTTTGCACAACAGAGCTTATTTGCCTAGGTCCAAGCATGTCTTCAAAAACAATTTGCTCAGTCTCAACATCATTTGCTACTCTGCCCACCTCATTCACACCTCTTTTTAAATACCTGTTCAATCAAAATGACAGGACCAGCAAGCAAAGATACAATGATCCATATGCCTTTTGAATTACATCAATCCAAATCAGGCAAAAAAAACTAACAGGGAAAATTATATATTTACTAAAAGTTTGACAAGTGTGAACCTGGTTCCAGCATAATGCCTTGAGCGTCTAGCAATGAGCGTCAACATAATGTCCTTCCCGGATATTGAAAGCTTATCCTTGAAATTAAATGAAATCAAGTAAATGTACTATTATAATATGATGTGACTAAACAGAAGTAGTTATACCCGAGAACAGAGAACTTGGACAAAAAGGAAGATCAAAACTTGTCTACTGAATCCTACAGCAAAGGATATTCTTCTAGATCCTCTTTAGAGAAGATACTCTTTAGATTAAGGTATTTTCCCATAGGAAGAAATAGCTCAACAGTACAAAATAAACCAACCAATGTATTTATTTGTCTACCAATAGTCTCTCCTCTTACAATTTTTAAATAAGTATAGCATGATTTTGCGATTTTTAAACAGTGTAGAAAGCAAGGTTGAAGAACCTACTACTATCACCTCTCCAGCACAAGAAAATAAAATTTATGACTGTTATTCACTAAAGAGTAAAACAAATGAAGAAAATAAACAGGGAGAATAATTTATGGCCCAACATCCATAAGACCATGCTGACAGGACGTGTCCATCTTTAGAGCTGTTATTTCTCAAATGAAGAAAGAAGGATCCATTTTATGGTTGCAATCTACCATATTCACATATTTTCGTTGGGAATATAACAGCACCACAAGAGATCGATTTCATACGAATATATATACCTGTTTAAAAAAACCATAGACTAATGCAACAGTCCAGAGGGTACTTTTTAGAATGTTACGAATCCCTCGTGTTAGGAATTCATTCCATACAAACATTGTGTCATATAGGTCCCATCCCTCCTGTGGATCATTGAAATTCTTCTGGAGACTTCTCATGATATGGTATGAGTGGCTAAAAAAGAAGTCCTTTCTAAGATCTATTGTCTGCAAGAGCTTCTTGTACCTACACGATTAGTAAAGGTCGGCTTATCAAGAACATACAGTAAGCATAGAACTAAATATGTAGCTTCGTTTAAATGTGTTTTAGAAAAAAGAACATAATGCTCCACAGTTAGAATCCAGTAATCCCATCATTGTAAGGTAATGTGGAGTCTAGGGAATCAATGATATATTGGATGCAACATACCTGTTCTCATCCTTCGAATTAAGAAATGTTGGCCTCATCTTGGAATTTGATAATTCAATCATTGCAGTCCTAGTAACTTGGTAAACTGGATGGCCACAAACAGTCCCAATTTTTCTCTGCTCGGTGATAATTAACATGTAATAAGGCCCAAGGAACTTAATGAAACCTGTACGGAAAATTTATCATTGATGTGTAGATACAAAAAAAAATTGTCATCAATTTTGCATGAAATTATTGTCATAGAAAGATGGGATGATTTACCGATGATTCCATAACAATTTGTAACAAATTTTACTCCACCAGTTGACCTATGGTCTTCATCTAGAACTTTTAGCAGATCAAGAGATTCACTCTGTGAGTACACAGTCGAACCCTCATCTATGTTGAGCTCTGATGGCTCCATTCTATCAATCTTGAGTAATCTCCAAAATGTTTTGTGAGTGTTAGTTCCGAGAATATAAAATTTCTGCAAAATAGAATTCGTAATTTAAGTGTGATGAAAAATATTGAACCACAATATTCAATAATAAATAATGCTTTCAGTAAATTGTTAAGCATCCGAAGACCAAAAATGCAGGTAGAGCAATAGAGAAAGTCAACCTGAAGCTGCAAATACTTCTATGTAATTTGTTTTGCCAGAATCACAACTAGAACATAAATTACATGATTGATAAAACAAGCACGTGTACAAGACCCTAGGAAGCACAAATCATCGCCAAATAGGCCAACATTCAAATTACATGAACATGATGTAACCCCAGACACAAACTGGGGAAAATCGTCCCCCCAATAATTCAGCTCAGACAGGAGAACAATGCTACAGTATCATTTCTAAACAGAAAGGAACACCAAGTAAAATAAAAGGCATTCAAATCAATTAGATAGACCAAGAAGAAGAGGAATATAGAAAATGGGTACACTTTCACTAGGACATGAGAAATTCTTGAGCAACAAACTAACTAGAGGTAAGGTACTGATTCAACGGCTCTGACAATCCTAGCAACTAATTTGCACATCAAAATGCCAGTAACAAGCATATATGGAGTTGCTAGGCGATGTCAGCGCAGATTGCTAATTCATCATTATATCAGCAGGAGGGAAAGAAACATGAAATACAATTGATGCAGTCTTGCATAGCAAAGAAAATAACAGAGTTAAGGAACATTAAACAGTCTGAAAATCATTTGGAAGGCTTGAGATTTGTGCTCCATAGGATTTGGTGCCATCGAGTCACAGGTTACCGTTGCTGCTACATATGGATATAGTTTCTTTTGTTACTGCTGTAATCAACTCTAGGTTACATAAGCTCCACTACTTGATACCTACCTTACAGAAGAATACAAACTGAAATCAATTCCCCTAATGTCCTCCGTTCTCCATTTCTCTCCCATCCTCCTCAAACCTTAATCTCACCAGTAAGCCTGCTCTAATCTTCTCAAGTAGTCCTTTTCCTAATTGAAATCTCCTCTCAGATCATATTGGATCGTGGCAAAAATGCTCACCAACTTAGCCACCCAGGCCACATTAACTCCACGCTACCACATTCCGCACAATGAAAACGAGCCAAAGAAACAAAGAATTGCAGGCACCAACAATTCTTGAATCGTCAGTTACAACATGGAACAATTATGCAAACAAGTACCCAGAATTCTCATTTAAAACCTTACAAAATCGTCA
Organism: Dendrocalamus latiflorus; assembly: GCA_017311315.1. Taxonomy (NCBI): domain Eukaryota; kingdom Viridiplantae; phylum Streptophyta; class Magnoliopsida; order Poales; family Poaceae; genus Dendrocalamus; species Dendrocalamus latiflorus. The sequence goes on from CM029659.1 coordinate 4,887,343, forward strand.
CACCCCACCCCCCAAAAAAACAAATTCCAATCTACAAACACTAGGAAAGCCATGGAAAGACAGCAAGGTTACACACACATATACAAGCACAATAATTCCCACAAACCCGGCATAACACCACATATCCAGATTGTGAACTCTGTAAATTCGCCTTGGGAAACCAGCAAGTATCCCGCGAAAAAAGAACTAGTAATCACACAATAGCAGCAGTAACCAAAGATTGGGAATTGGATTAAGGAAAACAAAACATGAAGCTACAGGTTAACTATAACACAGAACTGCAAGAAAACACATAAAGCTCCCTCCTTTTTAGAACCAAAGCTCCTACAAATTAACCTCCAAAAACACTTGGAAAAAAAGAAAGCTCGCTTCTTTTCCTAACCAAAGATCATTCAAACTAATAAGAGAAGAAACAATTCCCAAATCTACCGCATAGAATGGAACAACAAAAACAGCTAAAAACTCCCTAAAAATCACCTCCCACCCAAGCACAGCCAAATCCCACCCAAGCGCCGTGACTGAACAAAAGGGATCATAATAAGTCCTAATCTCCGGTGTTGCATGGCATGATACAATCAGCTACAACTCGTGCCCCGCACCTTCCAAGCCACGCACAGCGCCCATCTCTTCCCGAACTAGACGACCCAAAAACTCGACAATTTCTGGAGCCAAACGCCCACCGAAAACTCGCGCCTTCGCCGAATCAAGCAGAAGCAGCAGCACGAACAACAAGAAGAGAGTACCACACAACAAAGCCAGCACGAAGCAGCGGCGCATTGTGATTCGGATGCGAGGAGCTCACCGACTCGGCCTCGTAGAGCTCGAAGCTCTGGAGGCAGCTCTCCGCCTCCGCCGCCGCCATGGCCAGCCGAATCCCCGGCGAAGGCCGGCTCAATCTCGCATCCGCCGCCGCCGGCAGATCACAGCCCCGCCGCCGCCCGCCGGAACCCTAAATCTGCGCCCGGCTGCTTGAGGTAGAGCATTCCCCCGGAACCCCGCACGAATCACAGCGGCGCCCGCAAATCCGAATCCAACAAAGCCTAGGCTTCCGGCTGCGAATGGTCGCGTCTTGGAATTGGGATTCGGGGAGCTCGCGAGCGATTGCCAATGGTCGGCGAGGTCGAGGAATTGGGGAAATTTCTTCGGGGGGAAGGAGGCGAGGCCGTGAAGAGGAGATTATTTTCGCCTTTTTTTTTTTGGTGTGTGAAATCCGTGAGGCGAGGAGGAGCCGAGGAGGGCGAGGCGAGCTGGCCTATGAGAGAAGAAATATATTGGGATCAGTTTGTTCCCATTTTTATTATTTTTCTACTTAATAATTTGCTTATAGTTGTACTTGTAAGAAGAATTTATGTGCCTGTATACTAGGTACTTTCTTTGTGGCAGAGTATAATGTGGGGTCCATATGGGCCATGTCTAGCGGGCCAGTCCACATCCTATTACTGTAGTCACGACACAAGGCGAGTCGGATCGAGCTGGCACGACACGAGGAGGCGGGTTATGCCTAGGCCGCCACCTCGACCAAGCATGCCGGCATGGCACAACACACAGTGTCAAGCCGAGCACGGCACACATGACCTATGTGGTATGGCAGCCTATTCGGCACGCTTCGTCCATAGGCACGCGTAGTTCGGGGGGCATAGCCCCTTTGGCACGAAAATATGACCGTTAGACATGTTTGGTATGGGCACAGCATGGTGGGCACGGCTCGTTTAACATAAGTAACGACTGATCTTTTAAAATTTATAGCCATTTTATTGTTGTTTGTGAGTTTAAAAATATGAAAAATTCAAAAAAATCTCAAAATTTTCTATAAATAGGCAGCATATCCCTCTCATTCAGCCACACTCTCACCAATAATCTCTTCTCTGAATTCTCTTATGAAAATTTCAAAACACTCTGTGATAATTTGGCAAAATTCAAAACAATTTTTGCCAAAAATCCGAAAATTCGAAATTCGACCTACAGTCAAGAAACGAGGAAACAATACTAATTTTCATATACTTATATCATTCTTATTTTTCTTTATTCTGATATAAAATAGGTAATACTGTAATTTTTAATTTGCATTTTGCAGTTTTTCATATTTCTCTATGGAAAACTTTGACAAATTTTGTATGAGTGAATACAGAATTGATCTGGAAGAATTTTTCATCATTTGAGAATGAAACGTCTCTACCTCCGCCTCCACCTCAAATGGCAGAGCAGACCCTGGTTGTACTATTGTCAGGCTCTACCAGTGCCTCGACGTCAGCAAGCACGGGAGCAAAGAGATTCAGACAAAGCATGTTGGACATGTGGGCAGATTTTCGACAAGGTAATGAAGCGAGACGCGTCCGGAGATCAAGTAAGAGTTGCTATTTGCAAAATATATCATAAATTTTCTGTAAAGTCTTCAGATGGAACCGAGCACTTGCACAGACAAACCAAAAGATGTAAAGAAAAACAAGGCATAGCTATAAGGCAAACGCAGCTACTATACAACCCCAAGGTTACGGTACGTAACTGAGATTATAATCCTGAGGTAGCTCAAGAATCTTTATCACGCTTAATTGCCTAACAAGATGTTCCTTTAAATTTTGGTGCATCAGATGTGTTTGAAAAGTACATTAGAACTGCTCATAATCATATATTTACTCATGTTTCTAGACAGACAACTACTAGAGATTTATTTAAATACTACAATAATGGTCATGATCAATTAACGAACTCTTTTGGACCTATACATTTTCGGTGGCCTTGACCTCAGACATATGGAGTGATCGGTCTAGAGAGGATTATCTTAGTATAGTCACTCATTATATAAATGATGACTGGGTATTAAAAAAATCATATGTTTCAAACTAATTAACGTAGCACATACGGGTGAGAATATAGCAGAATGTATTATCAAAGTCGTGAAAGATTTTGGTCTTACAAATAATTTTTTGTAATTACCACGGACAATTTTGCAGCAAACTCTAGAGCAATGAATATGCTCACTCTCTTATTTAGTATATACGTTGAATCCTTCTTGCTACATCAGCGATGCGCCTACCATGTTATTATTTTTATAGTTAAATGTGGTTTGAAGATGTTGGATCCATATCTTTAAGCTTTTCGTGATACAATTTTTTGTAAATAATTGTAACCAATGAATTGCAGCATATAAGATCTACTGCATTGTAATGGGTGTACGTCCAAAAAAGTTCACTATGGATATGCCAGTAAGATGGAGCTCAACTTATTTCATGCTACAAATTTTTTACCCTATAAGCTCATATTTTTTGTTTTTATCCACGCACACTATTATAGTTATACCGGCAATACACTGCTGACTGAGCAACACTGGTATGTTGCTAAAAAGTTACTAGCATTTTTGGAATTCTTATATGAATCCACTGTTGTTTGATCTGGAGTGTAGTATCCAACATTTTATGTAATTGTGCATCAAATTCTTGCGATTGTCATTCACTTGAAAGCTAATGAAAAAACCCAGTGTTACGAGAGGTTGTGTGCTATTAAAACTAAATATTTAAAATATAGGAGTGAGATTCTGTACTTATACGCATTAACATTTATTCTAGATTCAAGAGCTAAAATTACAAGATTTACTAATGTTCTTTCAATTATAGGTGAGGCTATAGGAATAGTTTGTTCTAACTATTTTACATGTGTTCGTTTCCAATTATCTGAAGTTTATCAGAAATACGAGCATAAGTTTTAGATAGTTCGCTTGTAAGTTGTAACAATCTCCACCAGCACCCACCATAGGTAAGAAGACACATATGTGAGGCAAAATCTTTGGTGTTCCAAGATCCTCCGGAAGATCAAGTTCTACATCATCAAGTGCTGTAGCAATCCATACCAAGACCTGCGGAGAACAATCATTCTTTCTAGATAGCGATCCTGTGCTTCACCATATAAAGAACTTCAACATTTTGGACTGGTGGTGCGAGCACAAGCTAACATATCCAATACTATCTATATTAGCACGGGATATGTTAACCATTTCTGTTGACGATTTTTTCTGAGTCTGCTTTTAGTCTTTCTGAAAGAATATTGGATGAGAGAATAACAAGACTCTCGAGTGAGATGGTGAAAATACTTTTCACAGTGAAAGACTGCAACAAATAAATGCACGAGCTCAACACTACATGGTGGATATGGAGTTGGAACGCGCGTTCAATAATCTCTACCTAGATGGCGGCGAAGACAATCAAGACGCTATGTAATGCTAAGCTACACGCTGTACTCTTTTTTTCTTGCCAAGGTTTTCTCAAGTTGAGTTTTTTACTTGACAAAGTTTCTAACGAGACAACTATTTTAGCATTAATAAACCTCATATTACATTTCTATGATTTATTGTGCCTTTTTCTATAATTTATTATGTTTTTCTACAATTGCTATAATTCATTGTGTCTTTTTTGAAGTTTATACATGTTTTTACTATAATGTTTTTGTGAAATTTTTTGAGCCAAACGAGTCGAATGGGCTAGCCGTGAATGCTGGCCCATTAGGCAAAATGGGCGCATGCCAGCCCGGCACGATACGAACCCCCTCTAGGCCATGCTTGGGCTACCACATCAACCTATGGGTTGGCACGACATGACCTATTTAGGCTAACGGGCTAAATGGGCCATGCCTAACGAGCCCGAGCCAAATTAGGCTCATGTTGGGCTGTGTCATGCCGCCCATTTGGGCAGGACTGGGAGTATTGTGTTGTCTGTAGCTATTTATTTCCTTTTTGTTATTAGTGTGTTTTATTCATTTGTGTTTAATTCCTAGAAGGTTGGGAAGGCCGTTTCATCTATTATACATTACTAGTTATCTGCCTATGCGTTGCAATGAAAACACCAACTTTACCGAGATACAATCAAGCATTTTTGTGGCTACTTCTCATCATTGACGGATATAGGAGAGATTTCTCTAACTTGGTCAGATGTGCATGCGCAGCTTCACAAAATTTTATAAGCTCATATAGAATCACAGAAGTTGTGAGTTCGTACTAAATCACAAGAAGGCACTTGATCCATTCACAACGATATCAAAGCATGTGTAAAGTCTTGCTATTTTATCAAAAAATTAATAAAGAGGTAAAAGCATGGGTAAAAAAAGATTTATCAATAGATACCATCCAGCCTACAACCAAGGAGCAGATCAAAACCCCCCAAAGAAAAAAGGTGTATCCTCCAACTAGATTGCCTCTACATTTCTCTCCAACATGCTACAATAGATCCACATGTGAACACACTGCATGCACATACACGAGGCAAATACTAAGTGCCCTACATTAATGCACTACATAACAAGTCCTTCATCACGTAAAGTGAAATTTACACACATGTGAAAAGGAGTAGTTGATCACTGACGTGAAAGCAAATCCATGCCCAATCACAGAGGACTGATCCTATCACCAACTACAAAGTTGTGGATGATTGCTCTTAAAAAAGTGTGTGCCATTATCTGCAAAAAGCTAAATCGACATTGTATGGGTGCTACGTGTGATCCAATTACTAATTTTGCATATGATTCTATAAGAAATTCAGAATGGTTACATGGCCGCAAAACAAAATGAAGGTCAGCACCCTAAGGACTCACCTAACTATAGTTGAACATGTGCTCATGGTAGAGCCCATTCCTTCACAAATAGTTTACTCACTATGTAGACAGACTTGTAATCATATGAACCATCAAAGGACTCACATCAGAGTAACACAAATCCAAGAAATGCAGACACAATAACCCATCAGAAACCCACCAAAATTTTCATGCAGAACACAACACGGTAACTCATCGGATAACAATCTAGCCGGCGCAATTCCAATCCTTGGTTATGTCATAGTCTCACACACCGGTCAATTTGCAAATTGATTAAGAAATAGGAGAAGGTCAGTACTACAGTTACATATAGTGTTGCATAGAAGGAGGAGATGGGAGGCGAAGAAGAACAAAAGAAATAGAAGAACAAAAACCATACGGATAGCACATCTCTAACCATGAAGTTAAAGTCCAGCGTATTAGCTACACTCAATACTCAAGAGTTAGCACTCTAATCCCAACACCAAAAAAAAACACAATGCACACAAACATATTAACAAATAACTTATAGTACAATGGTATGAATCCTTTTCTTTTTCTTTTTGATATTTAGGTATATCTGAGATCAAGAATGAAATGACCATAAAGGAAGTTAGCTAGCAGTAAATGTTTATCAGTTGTTCATGATAGTTTGAGAGAATAGGCAATTGATGTTTCAGATTTAGGGGGTGTTTGGGACTGCTCCACAAACTCCACCGTGGAGCAGCTCCACAAAAAACTGGAGTTTGTGAAGTACCTCTTTAGGTGCTCTCACAACTCCACCTTTTTTCCTCGAACAGGGTGCATGGAGCTGAAACCGTTTGGCTAAAAAACGTGGAGCGGAGCTAAAAAATGTGGAGCGGAGCAGTCCCAAACACCCCCTTAAAAGAAAAGGCAAAAAGAATCTCAATACTTATCACGTAGTTTTAGAACCAAGTGCATGACAAAGAGAGTTCCAATGAATCAAGTGAATAGATCAACGCCATCAGTTTCAACTTCAAAGCGGCATCTCACAAGTAGACTATAATTATTCTAGATGCTCACAATCTCTGGAAATCCTTGAAGCTTTGCAGTTGTACAAACTCCATTACTCCATATGAGGTTTTGTTGGAGGCATCGATATAGGGCATACCTAAAACAGAGATCAAGAGTGAAATGGTTAACAACCTGGCATTCTTGATCATATTTTAAATTTACCGTGAGTTAACTACTCAAATGTGCCTCTACGAACACAACAATCACATGCTCATAAGTTATCATGTGCTCTAGAATAATTATGTGGATGTTGTCGCAAGAATAATACATATCATTTAACAAAATGTGCAAAATATAAGCACCACATTGAAAACTGAAACCGAAGAATAAGAAAATCAGTACTTCCCTTCCATCCAGACCCTTCATGGTTTGAAGACAATCAATATCAAATATGTAGTTGTTCTGCAGCAAACCACCCACTTCTTCAGTTCTCCTCAAAACACGAGTATACTCACGGATGGAGGCCTTAGGGAGGATAGTGTCCCAAGTCCTGACACCCCAACCTTATGAAGATGTCTTAAATACTTGGATACGTATTTAGCTTGTTAAGCAACATACAACAAGATAAGAAATGATAACAAAAGAACACACTCCCTTCTAATCTTTAGCTAAATACTCATAGACATCTCAATTGCCCCATGTCCTCAAACAAATTAACAGATGCATCATGGCAACAATACTAAATCAAGTTGGGGAAAAGGAAAAAAAGGAAATCTATGAAAAGCTAGATAAAAAATGGTATTAAAATCAAAGATGAGTTCCGACGGGTGACAAAACAAGTTGAATAATAATTTTGCACCATTTGGTTCTACTTATATATTAACCATGTAGATACCAAATTACTATGCCAATAATACTCAAGACCATGGTAGTGCAGCAATCATTTTTCCCTTTTTATTCTAAGTCATCGAGTAGGAAATACTCCTAGAATGAACTATCAATAACATGAGTAACAACTAAAAAAGCAGTTATATTATATCATCCGAAGACCAGGCCAAGTGTAAGCTCCATTGTCCTATAATCAATCTAACACAAAAGAACATGGTCTATAACAACAACATTCATTTGTTGGTGGTACACCATTTCCTCCTACATCGCCTCAATTTCTTGATCTTCATCAAGCTTACCTTTCAATAGGCCTCGTGCACCATGGCTACATAGAGCCAAACGCAGATGGGTGAAACATTTAAGAAGTCTTAATAAAGTAGGAAGATGGGATGCCAGGGGAAATCACATGGCAATTTTCAACATTCAAATAAGCATAGTGATAGTGCCACTCTTTACGATGGTGAGTTAGGGAGCTGTCTCCAAACCCAATGTGCATAAAAGGATAATAAAGGAGGGTTCATCGATACTAGAAGATGGCAATGTTTAGTCACAATTCTTGGTGAAATAACTATTCATATCTTTACCATGGTTCTTAAGGCCCTGAAAACAAGATAATGACTATTAATGCAATCCATTTGCTAGTCACAAGACTAAGTTTGCTAATGCTAATTTAAAGAACAGTAGAAATGCCTAAAAATATATCATTGACCGGCAAAGTATTACATCTTCTACTCAGGTTCCATGTGTTCCTAGACCAAACATCACATTCCAAGGATATTTTTCTGTTTATGTGGAAAAGACTACAATTTTTCCAAAGAACCAACAAATGTCCATGGTGGCGAAGTTCCAATCTTGTAGTAAAGTTATGTTCCCACTTCCATCAACCTTGTTATCCTATCCAAATGACTGTTTGGATTTATGTACGAATTCTAAACTATACCTGAAAAAGAAAGTCTATAAGAAGTACAATCCAGATATATGTAAATTCATAATACAAATCAAAGGAAATTAGCCATTATTTTTTAATTTCATACTAAAGGTAAAGATAAAAATTTTGTTTTATTTAGAATTAAAAATCCATAAATATGCTAATTTGAGAAAAAAATAAGGTAAGAAATTTGATATATATATATATTATGTAATAAAAGTCTATGACATGTGGTTTATAGTCGCTAAGAAAAAAGTGAATATGCTAAAAATTCTCACAAAAAGAAAGCATCATGATCCTTTATTTGGTGGACATCCACGAGATGGAGGGATTGAGAAAGGGTGATACATTGATGTGTGTTCACTTGGCTTTATACGTATAAGCTATGTGATGTGTATATAAGCATATAGTATAGATAAGCATTGCAATAGGGAAATAAAAGAGATGATGCTGATATAAATAGGAAATGTTATGTTATGGTTACTATTTGAGATAATAGATTTTATGCCACTGGGAGTGGTCAATTTGACAAACTACCATCGACAAAGGGCCTAACTACTGTATGCCACTCAATTCAACTAAAATTCTATTATATGCCATTGCCATCAGTTAGGATACGTTTGCCCTGGAAAATAATGATTTGCCCTTAGTTCAAATCTATCCCTATGATAAAAATTAAATATAGAGCAAATTGGATTAGGCAAAAATACTAAAGTTTTTTTGTGGATCATTGGGGTAGTGTATAACTCAAATACAAAATTTCGTAAACTGAATCTACCATTTGTTCCACTTTTGAAATTCAAATGCAAAATCAGCCTATTTAAACTATTTTTTAAATGAGGACAAATTCACTGTACAAAAATAGAAAAATCATATTTTTCAGGACCTATGTGACATCGTAGGAGCATGTGGAATTTTTTTAGAAGTTTTAGACCTCATTTAGTCTCTGTTTGTAAATAGTAGTCTTTATTAGCATTTAAATTAAAAATCTAAAAAGTTTCTTTGAACAGTGCCTTAAAATATTTTTCCTAGCTCACTAACATGTTGTACAACACCCCTGCGGATTTTCATAATTTTTGGAGGTTGTTTGCTATTTTAAATAAATTGGGTCTTCGGTCTTTTGTATGAGTATTTTGGTCTTTTTTCAAAAGATAACGATCACCCCTAATGATCAATTAACGGCAATGACATGTAGTGGAATTAATCTCAAGGTCAATAGCATATAGTAGTTAGGCCCATCGCCGATGCCAGTTTGTCGAATTGACCACTCCCTAGTGGCATAGAATCTATTCTCTCTTACTATTTTGCTTTGCAAGTATTTGGGGAAGGAAAGTTTTGGTCACAGGTGATAAGTATTGGGAAACAGATTGAGTATTTTCTCTCTTATAATATATAATATTAAAATATTACAAATAGAATTCTGCAACGATATACTTTTTTAAAAGATAAAATCACATATGTATTGCCAAGTCATTAAACATACTTTAAAGATGATGCCCGCACACTTGTGCGGGCTACTTTGCTAGTTTGCTTTTTAAAAAAAGATGATGCTCCGGTGCAACTCTTATTTTCTTCAAAAGAAGTTTGTATCCTTGGTGGAACAAACATTTCTTCTAACAAAATTTTTACATAAAATTAATCGCAACTAGATTGCTTGTTGTGGGTTCAAGTTTCTCCTATAGAAAAATGCTAGTGTGCGCAGTATTAGCCATTGGAGCAGGGTATATTCTAGAGATCATGACAAGGTGGCGAGTGATGCCAGAAAACCTGGCTTTTAAAGACATGTACAGCAGTACAGATAACTATTGTCTATATTACTCTTCCATGTCATCTGTAGACAATACTAAATACACTTTCTATAACATGTTGTCTATAATGGATTGTCTGTAAAATATAGATAACATTGATACAATAACATGAAAATTGTCTACAACATGCTATTTTCTCTCGTTTTGACCGTCTATAGAATTACAGTCTACCTCCTTCTCTCTTTTTTTCTTTTTCATCCACCTTAGCAAAAATTCTATGTGATACCTCTTATAGACAGCTTATGTTACTCTATTGTACATGGCCTAATGCTGTAGCTGCCGAGAATCGAGGGTAGTTTAGTTGGCTCTAGCACGTGGTCGCTCCGAGTTTGTCTACGTTCGAGTTTCACTCAACGCGTATGCTCACCTGAATAAAAATGGGTACACATGAATGCGTGTTAAGGCCAGTCTCAGTGGAGGTTTCATGTCCCAGTTTCCAACACACCCATATTTTGGAAACAGTGCAGAAGAGTTTCATCCTCATGAAACTCTCTCTACTCCCATGAAACTTTTATCATCTCTCTCTTCATCAATACAGTGTCATGCCAGCGTATTTAATGCCCATGAAACTCCATGAAACCCCCACTGAGACTGGCCTAAGAGCAAATCCAATAATAGAGCCAAGTGCTTGGCTATAAGTCAAGTTATAAGAGTCAAGTTATACAATAATTTGTCTCCTATTTGTCTACAAAAGTTTTTTTATTATTATATGGTATCATGTCTCACATTCTCTTTCCTACTCCTCCTCACATACATTTATTATCTGGACCCACCACTGCATAGGCTCCCGTGTGCAACTTGTTGCTTGCATGAGAGCCAAGCTCTCCTCTCTCTCCTCTCTTCTCTCCTCCACATCAGCAAAAATGCTGACTAGCTTGACTATAAGACCCTTATTGTACTTGCTCTAAGTAGAATAGTATGTTCCCATGCTTCGAAGGCCGTATAAGCCATCGATTATTTTTCTAGTGTACATAGAGGATGCATATTTATGCGTGTATGTGGTGTGTGTGAATTATATACGCGTCTATCTTGTACCTAAAAAATTCCTGCAACTGCCTGCCATGCGTGACAGCGTGGGCGAATGGTGGAAACCGGCCCCCAACTCAGACAAGCAGCCGTCGCTGATCCCAACACCGGCACGCCAAACTCCAAATTAAACACGGGAGACGGAACATACGGGCCACAATCTATAGACCTTGTTCTTTTCAGCTTCTAAAAGCTGTATTTGGGTTTTTCTATAGTAATTAGTTTTTAATGGAGTATTTTTTTCAATATAGAGTCTACTAGTTAATGTAGTATATATTTTACCGACTTCATTTATATCAGTAAAAATGTACGTGAGTTTTTGTTACTCTGTAATCTCTTGTACAAATAGCCCAAAAGCCACAAGCCGCAGCCAAAAAGACAGGCCTATAGCCCAGGTGAGCAATGCTAGTAGCCGTAGCGTTTATTCGTACGGCACGATCCTTGTAGCACTTGGCAATACGAAGAGTCCGTTTTGGTTGTGCTGATGTTTTTAAGCTGTAGCAGATACGTGGTAATACCATCTCATAAAAATTAAAGCTAAAAATTAACTGAAAAAATAAAAAGATCAGGACAAAGAAGACTTCGAATGTACTTTAAGGCTATATTATTAACGCAATCAACACGTACACAGACCACGGCTTATTACACGGCTGCACCAACGCTCCACACACACAGGTTCCAAGCTTAGAACACACGCATGCATGCACTAGTGATTATACAGTAAAGTACACGAGTTTAACGCTGAATGATATGTTCGGAAATATGGGTTGTATTTTAATTTTTGATTTTATTAGAAAGCAAATATTATAAATAATTAGTGATGTATAGCTTATGACTAACAGTAACATATAAATTGTATTGTACTTCAAATACACGCAAGAACGAAATATATTAGAGTCAATCGGTTACACGAACGACTTACGGTATAGTCTGATATAGAATAGGAAGCAGCGTAGGCTCAATGCAGTGTAGAATGTAGATGAAGCAGCTAAACGAGTGGTCGCGCATATATGTGCTACCTATAAACCTTATTGTCGCTTCGTGCAGATCTTCACGGTAGCAATAGTTCAAAGATACCACTATCCTACTTCACGGTGCATGTCGGGAAGAAGAGTCAGTGAGATTCAGGCAGCACAATACAAATAGCACAGGTTTGCAGAAGGAACGAAATAATAGAGGGGCGGTGATTTTGGATACCTCTATTCTGGACATCTCTAGATATATAGATACAGACTATGAACTAATATGATTAAATTATATATCTTTAAAATTATAGGAAATAGATCTCACACGCGTAATCACCTAATTTCTAACATAATACTTGTTTGTTCTCGTCGGCACGCGTGCATGCACACACGACGCGAGCGGAGCTCGCTGAGACGTTCACGCCAAAAGCTAAACTAAACCCGCCCTCGCAAGCCACGACTGCTGCTACTACGTTAATTTAGTGAAATCGATCAAAGAAGCACTCGCCAACCTCCGTTTGCTAGTGCAAGTCGAAATGTCTTGAATTTAAGCGTCGTTTCACACGCAAGGCTATCAACAATGTAGTTATTTCCGCTATATCACTGATTTACTACTTTTCTTCGTCTCATAATATAAGTTGTGGTATATCAATAAATATGGATATATATAGTCCAATGACATTAATTTTGTTTAAAACAACTAATACCTTATTGGTCTATGTGTATGTTAAGGTTTAGACTAATATTGCAGGACGGATGAAGTAAAACATAAAGAAAAGTTTAGGCTACATGGCCCAATATAATTTTTTAAAAAAGATTTTTATACTATTGGGACGAAAAAAAGCAAGCCACAACTGCCTTTGCGAGATGATCCTCCCAGTAATTTGACGATGAAGGTAAACTAGCTTTGAACCGTGCTTTCCTCCGGAAATCAAATGTGACGAATTTTGTTAGCACCGACAAGTTGTTCCCACTGTTAGGTTTAGGTCTTTAGGATCTCCTAGGTTAGATCTAGCGGGGTTCTTTTAGGGTACGTGTTCTTGAGGTAAAACCGAGAGGGAGAGAGGGGTACCGACCTTCGGATGTAGAGGAGGAGGAGTTGGTCATCGCGGGTTCGCTCGGTGGAGTCTGCGCACGGGCAGCGACGGTCGGGGAAGAGGTGCGGGGCTCCTCTGAGGCGTGTCCCGGGCGGCGGCGTCTCCCTGGCGGCGGTGAACGGCGGTGGTGCTTCCCGTCGCTTGAGCGCCCCCTCTTAGATCGGGTCTAGGGTTTGTCGGTGGGGTGACGGCGGCACGGTCAACCTCGTGATGCGAGCCGCCCGGCCCCCACCTCTGTTTATATGGCGCTGGCAACAGGGGCCCACCAGCCTATTGGGCTGGGCGCCCCCGATCAGGGCGCGGTCAAGGGGTTGGCATTTGGCCGTTGGGCCAAATGCCTGAGATCATCCTAACATTCTCCCCCTTGATCTCAAACTATACTTTATCTTTAATTACTTTTGACTTTACACATTCCATCACAGATTAGTGCATAGAACATGTCTCATCGTCACGGTCAATCGCCGATAGATTCAACAGCTACAATACACCTCTCTGTTCTGAAATAGTTACTTTAATCTTTTGGGCCATCTTTTAGTCCAGGAATCATAGGCTTTCCCTTAAACCCATGCCGGCTACATGTTCTCTGAACACGTTGGGTGGTAAGCCTTTAGTAAGCGGATCCGCTAGCATCTTTGCGGTACTTATATGCTCAAGACTTATAATTTGATCCCGAACTTTATCTTTCACAACATACTACTTTATGTCAATGTGTTTGGCAGCACCACTTGACTTATTGTTGTGGGCATACGTTACTGCGGGTTCATTATCGTAGTATAACTTAAGTGGTCTATTGATGTCGTCAACCACTTTTAAACCGGGTATGAACTTCTTTAGCCAGTTCACCTGCCCCGTAGCCTCATAACATGCTACAAACTCGGCATACATTGTGGACGATGTAGTGACGGTTTGCTTTGAGCTTTTCCACGATATAGCTCCTCCTGCGAGAGTGAATACATATCCGGATGTAGACTTTCTATCATCTCCCGCAAAATCAGAATCTGTATACCCCACTATATGGAGTAAATCTGATTTTCTGTATGTCATCATGAGGCCTTTTGTTCCTTGCAAATAACGCAAGACTTTCTTTATCAATTTCCAATGTTCACTTCCAGGATTGCTCTGGAATCTGCCAAGTAACCCGATAACAAATGCTAAGTCAGGGCGTGTGCATACTTGAGCATACTGTAAGCTTCCGACAGCTGAAGCATATGGAACCGCTTTCATTTGATCGATCTCATACTGGTTCCTGGGGCATTGAAAATCCCCATATCTGTCGCCCTTGACTATAGGTGCAGGTGAAGGACTACTTTTATGCATACCAAATTTCTTTAAGACTTTCTCTATGTATGTCTTTTGTGACAGTCCCAATATCCCCTTGTTTCTATCCCGGTGAATTTCGATCCCTAGAACGAACGAAGCTTCACCAAGATCTTTCATATCAAAGTTTGAGGACAAAAACTTCTTTGTCTCCAGTAGCAGACTGACATCACTACTAGCCAGTAGGATATCATCCACATACAGGATTAGGAAGATAAACTTCCCATCTTTAAACTTTGCATAAACACAGTTGTCCTCTACATTCTCTTTAAACCCAGATTTTCTTATTGTACTGTCAAACTTCAAGTACCACTGTCTTGAAGCTTGCTTTAACCCATAAATCGATTTCTTTAGGCGGCATCCCATTCTTTCATTTCCTTCCATGACAAAACCTTTCGGTTGTGCCATGTAAACATTTTCCTCCAAATCCCCATTAAGAAATGCTGTCTTTACATCCATTTGATATAACTCTAAATCATAATGTGCTACTAATGCCATTATGATTCTGAAGGAATCTTTACATGAGACTGGAGAAAAGGTCTCATTGTAATCAATCCCTTCTCTTTGCGTAAAGCCTTTTGCCACAAGTCGCGCTTTGTATCTTTCTACATTCCCTTGGGAGTCATGCTTTGTCTTGTAGACCCATTTACAGCCTACTGTTTTGGCTCCTTTAGGAATAATTTCCAAGTCCCAGACTTTATTAGTCTTCATGGACCTCATTTCCTCTTCCATGGCCTCAAGCCATTTTGAGGAATTTTCGCTTCTTATGGCTTCTTCAAATGAGGTGGGATCATCCTCCATTTGAAATTCCTCTGTATGATAAATCTGATAATCATCAGAAATAGCTGATCTTCTTACTCTTTGAGGCCTCCTCGGGGCCTCCTCATTTGGTACATCTACTGTTTGAGGCTGCTGTTGCTCCCCCTCATCTGTGGCAATAGGTTCTATAGGATCCTGAAGAACAGGTTCCTCATTATCATTCATTGTTGCCACACGAGGAACAATAACAGGTGCTGGCACCACAGTGTCTTGCACCGTCGGTGTAGCGACAGCAAGTAGTGTGAAGAATGGCTCTTGAATCATCGGAGTGGGCGCATACACCCGCTTCTCTTCAAGATCAATCTCACGAGCTACCATATTTCCTCTCATCATTTCATCCTCTAAGAAGACAGCGTGTCTCGTTTCTACAAACTTTGTATATCTATCTGGACAGTAGAAACGAAAACCTTTTGACTTTTCAGGGTAGCCAATGAAATGGCAACTCACTGTTTTGGGATCAAGTTTCCCAAGGTTTGGGTTAAATACTTTAGCCTCAGCAGGACTCCCCCACACACGTAAGTGGTTTAGTGAGGGAACTCTTTCTGTCCACAACTCGTACGGTGTTTTGGGCACCGACTTACTAGGAACTTTGTTGAGAATATGAATGGCGGTTTTCAACGCCTCCATCCATAAACTCAATGGCAGTGTGGAATAGCTCATCATGCTTCACACCATATCCATCAGGGTACGGTTGCGTCTTTCAGCTACGCCATTTTGCTGAGGTTCGCCCGGTGTAGAATACTGGGCCACTATGCCATTTTCCTGTAAAAACCTTGCAAAAGGTCCAGGAACTTGTCCATATGGGGTATGTCGACCGTAGTACTCCCCCCCACGATCAGATCGGACTATCTTAATCTTTAAATCGTGTTGGTTTTCAACTTCAGCCTTAAATATCTTGAATTTATCCAAGGCTTCATTTCTTTCTTTGATTGGATAAATATATCCATAACGGGAGTAATCATCCGTGAATGTTATGAACGAGTCATATCCATCCACACTTTTCACAGGAAAAGGACCACAAATATCTGTGTGAATAATTTGTAGAACTCCTGTGCTTCTTTTAGCGTATTTTTTAATTTTCTTTACATATTTTCCTTTAATGCATTCTCTGCATTGTTCTAAGTCTGAGAACTCTAATGGAGGAAGAATATCATTCTTAACTAGTCTTTCTATTCTCCCGCACGCCAGCGACGACGACGGCGGCCCCGGCGACGACGGCCAGGTGAGTTCTTTTCTTTCAGATCTAGGGTTTCCCCTTCTCTGTTCTTGTTCTTTTCTCTAGGGTTAGGGGTCCACTGTTCTTTCTTTCCTTTTCCCTCGTCTAGATCTAAACCTAGGTGCTCTGATACCATTGTTAGGTTTAGGTCTTTAGGATCTCCTAGGTTAGATCTAGCGGGGTTCTTTTAGGGTACGTGTTCTTGAGGTAAGACCGAGAGGGAGAGAGGGGTACCGACCTTCGGATGTAGAGGAGGAGGAGTTGGCCATCGCGGGTTCGCTCGGTGGAGTCTGCGCACGGGCAGCGACGGTCGGGGAAGAGGTGCGGGGCTCCTCTGCGGCGTGTCCCGGGCGGCGGCGGCTCCCTGGCGGCGGTGAACGGCGGTGGTGCTTCCCGTCGCTTGAGCGCCCCCTCTTAGATCGGGTCTAGGGTTTGTCGGTGGGGTGACGGCGGCACGGTCAACCTCGTGATGCGAGCCGCCCGGCCCCCACCTCTGTTTATATGGCGCTGGCGACAGGGGCCCACCAGCCTATTGGGCTGGGCGCCCCCGATCAGGGCGCGGTCAAGGGATCATCCTAACACCCACTTCAGCAACACTTGCATTAGGAGGGCAACTGAAGTTCCCAGTTCATGTATCCAGCAGACCAACAGTCCAACACACGGTTAAAAACAAAAAAAAACTAAGCTAGCATGAACATTACCATCGCAGAGAACGACCTGATCGATCCTTAGCTACTACCTCTACCTTTATTTTCGCAACAAGCTGAAGATCACAAAGGGACAGACCTGTGATGTTGAGGCAGTAGGGGATGCTTCAAAGGAAGTAATACTGTGATAGCATCTAGGATACATGCCTTTCTGATTCACATGATGCAGGGGGCATTGCAGGAAGGCGGCAGGAACAAGTCTTTTACCTTTTTCGAAAGTCAAAATAAATTAAATATTTTTTAAAACGCTCTAAACAGCTTTTTAATCTAAAATTGTATGCGCCGTCCGTGTTGACATCTCCACCATCGAAAAATATAAACAAAAACTATCAACCGTAGGAAAAAAAACCTAAAGCTTACGCAGACGATTCAGAGTTGATCCTTTCCTGCCAATCTTCAGAAAAATCTAATTCAGCACCAGCAACTTAATTAACCCCCCTACGATGGATGATTCTGCAGTGTTATGACTTTATCTACTTGCTAAGAAATCCGTGGACTAATTCAACCAGATAATCTGAAGAGATCTGCGTTCCAGAGCCTGAACATTTCTAAGATCTTTTCGATTTTCCTTTCCTTTTATTTTCTTTTTGTAAATCAACTAAAACAAAGTCAAAACTTCAGCATGGGGATGTCGATGGCATTGGCATGTGCATTGATACGGCGGCAGACGTTCATATGCATCCGGGAGTTGCCTACTAAACATCCCAACAGCTGTGCCGGTAGGACTCTGCACGTACTATCAACAATGACATAACTAATCCACATTCCTAGCTTCTCTCAGAAAGAACAAGCCTCAGGGTTTCCGCTTCTAACTTCTGCTTTGAAAAACTAAAAGCTAATACAAATATTCAACTTTCAAAAATGGCTTTCCAACTCCTCTCGCTCGGAGATAATGCAAGGGACCACGAACGTATCACGCACCCACTCCTCTTATTTCCATCTCACATATGTATCTCTGCATCACTTTCTCCACTGTTCGTGTCTTCCTTCTAAAATCACTTCTTTCAGCTACTACTATTTATTTTCAGTTAAAAGATATCAGCTGCAATCAATATAAGCATGCCCATATCACGATAAGTTTTCGAGAAATCTACAAGGACGGTCTGTATAATCGTAAAACTCAGTGATGGACGCGATAATCACTGGAACATCCACCGGGACGGCCATGGAAAATAACGCTTTCCCGCCCGATCGATCACATTCTCAAAACAAGGACCCGTTCATCTGCAACAACTTGCCAAGAAGGCATTGGACGAAGATCGTTAGCACAATCAGCAGACGGCACGCGCCAGCCGAATCCAATCCCCCAGACGTGACACCATGGCTCGATCAAGCAATGCCCACAGGACATGGGTGCCATGCCGACCGCCGGATCGTCGCCGGTCGCCGAGGGAGACCGTGCGAATCCACAGCTGATAGGCTCGCGCGCGGCCGGAGTGTCCGTCGCGGGAGGGCACGGCTGAGCGTCTCGGCCGAGCGCCGGCGACCTGGGGCAGAGGCAACCGAGACGCGTGCGTGCAATGGATGCGATCGACGCACGCGCATGCACATCGTGATAAATGGGAGGCTCAATTATTCATGTGAGTTTCTTCTGACCTGTGGAATCCAGCTGCGCTATCGATGATTAATATGCGATGGTTGCGTGTTCTACGTCGGACTGTTCAGACGTGGATGCGTAATCTTAGATACAGTGGCATGCGAATGCGGCTTCCCTGTTTTCATCTCCGTGTTTCCCTCGTATTTTCGTCAGCATGGCAAACATCCAGACTCCAGAGCACCTTCACCAGAGGAACATGAGGGGATAGGAAAGGTGCTCTGGATGTTTGCCACGTCGACAAGAACACGAGGAGAACATGGAGAAGAAAACAGAGAAGCCATTTTCGTGGTATGCGTCATGCATGCTAGCTACTAAGTTCTTCGCGGCTATCGTGTAAACATAGAAATCAGAGTATTTTTGTCAAGTTTCTTGTAAAATTCGTGTCAGATAAGTTCTTGTGCTGAAAAGGAAAATAGGTTGATTTGCAGTTCAAGACTAGTTTCATGAAGAGCACGTAAGTACAGTAGAGGATTACACTGGCTTGTTTGTGCGTGTTGCCATACTTGCATGCTCATTCCCATGAGGAGAAAAAAAGGATGGATATCGAGAGAGGCGTGCAACTAAGTAAAGCAGGCAATGGAATGGATTCCTCAGACTCCGAGTTGTTGTAGGGACAGGCCAACCGATCTCCACACAGCACACTAGCACAGCATCATCAACTCGATCCCTCGTGCGTCCAACGAACAACTTTTGCCATTAAACTAAGGCTCGCAACTCCCAATAACTTTGCTCAATCCCATCGAATTCGATCACATTTAGCAAAAGCAAAACCTCTAGTCTACTCTTCCAGGAAAGAGATGAGATCGTGAGGATAGTGCTAGTACTACTGGTAGAGTTAGCTATGGATCATCCTGGCATGCATGATGAGCGTCGCTGCATGAGGGACTATGTGAGAATGTTTAAAAAAAGTTTGTGATAAATTATTGTCAGTGTGTATTGTGTCGAAATTAAAATTTGCAAACGATTTGGATTTTTAGTATGGTGGTTTCAGCCTCAGACAATCAGATCGGCCCTACTGAGCGGTCTGATCGGTCAATAGGTGGCGTTAAGACCGGTATCTCGGGTTTTTTTGGTATAGAGCGGTCAAACCGACCGCATATGGCAGTCAAACCGGCTAAGGTCCGAATTTTGGCTGGTAGTTTTGAATTTTTAGAATTTGATCATGGATCGTGTCAATTTGTTTTAAATTAGTGCATTCATATTGCATGAAGCATGTTTAAGCTAACGCAGGTCAAGTTATGAAAAACATATGTATGAAAACGGTTTCTTGGTTTTTAGATGTGTAGAAAAACTTAGAGTCAACTATAGTAAACGATGAGGACTGGGGCTACACTCATAGAGGAACTGAGATTTAGAACGGTTAAGAATGTTGGGTGAAATGATTAACCTCAAGTGTGGCACAAGAAAGACAACTAATGTTCAAGAGAAAGTTCGAACGATAGGTTGCACCAAGTGGCTTGGTCGGTCCAATTGAGATGTGGTTTGATGGGAACTAGAGCAGGAGAGACTTACCGATGCATGACAAGCCATTAGTTCACCTACACGTGGCAAGCACGGTGATTGCTTGCAAGGGAAAGAGAAGACTGAGTCAAAGCAGGGGTATTTTAATAGTTGACGAAATACCGAAAACTTCATTGGATCAAAATTGTAGTGCTTAGGAAACTGGTTTAGGTCAAGGAGATACTAAGAAGATCAAGTGGATTAAAGGTTGAGTTAAGTGAGTGTAAAACCCGTGTTATATGGAGTTAACGGATTTTTTCCAATTGTACTAATGGATAGTATCTATTACAGTAAATGTGGGTAGGTTACCCTATTTATTTAATGGGTAGAGGATGGAAACTTGCAAGCCAATCATCTGAACCATTTCAATATTGAGTTCTAGGGTTAAGGTTTGAGAGAGAAGAGTGTTGTTGTTTGCTCTTTTGTCCTCCTTATAGGGTGGGGTGTGAAATTTTCATCTTTAAATAGCAATAGATTAACTTTGTTCATCTCTTATAGAGTGTTCTTATCTTGGTTGATTTGCACTTATTTTTATTGGTTCTTTGTCTCTTCTCTCCCTTCTTGATTTTACTGTGTATCAAGAACGTGTAAGTGATGAAGATATCTCATATAGATTATATCCCATATGTCTAAGCATTGTTGTTTGGAAGATTTTGATGTTGCCCGGTTTTTGTTTGGTTTGGAGCTTTTTCTAAGTTTTTAAGATTTACCGAGTTCTAAGGCAAGTTTATATGTTTTGAGAAAAATATTGGAACTTTAGCAATAATTTATACGATCTTTCGTTGGGATAGATTTCTGAGACTCTCGACGATGTACGTGCAAAATTTCAAATCACGTAGATATGAATCTTAAAATTTTTACCAAATTTAATTGTGACTTGAACTGATTTTCTCTTCAAAGACAAAGTAGCGATCAAATTGCCCCCAGACCTGATCACAGCGCCGGCTGTGGCGTGTAACCGGCCTGCGCTGTCGTCGCCGGTGCTTAGCCCGCCTGCCACGCCCGCCGGCATGCAGCGTGAGCGGGCCCGACACCTGACGCTGACGTCTCAAGTACCACCACCCGTCACCTGTGGGCAGTGGCACCGGCGCAGCGCCGCCCGGTGGCCCCCGCTGTCCCTGCGTGAAGGCTCCAGAGGCGGGCAGCATCATCGCTGGATATATCTCGATCGGCAATAATTCATCAGCCATCGATTGATCGATCGATCGAAGGGAGGTGCAGTACTCGTCGGTTAACTGTAGCTGAGATTTAGCTAGGTGCCTCCATTATTGCACTGAAGCTGTGAAGAAGCAGCAGCAGCAGTGACGTTGATAATAGATGCGTTTAGATCGGAGCCTAACGCGTAATCACTCGATTAGTAGCGACGCGACGTACGTAATGACGCTGGCTTGTTGGTGGTGGTGTGAAGGCGATCCATGTGCGCGGTTCATTGGAGCCGCGCGTGGTGTCGTGGTGTGGCATCTTCTGATGGGACTCGGCGGCCGGATGCCGCGCGGCGGTAAAGCCGGTAAGCGTTGTGTGGTTGGCACTGGCTGGCGGGGGAATCGAAAGGAGCGCCCGCTGGCCGAGCGCACCGGGACGGCGCCCCGGCGGCAACAACCGCGCACCGGCTCTTGAAGCTGTTTGGAGCCGTTTTGTGCCAAACGGGGTACAACAAAATAGCTCCACCCAAGGAGTCCCTTAAAACCTGCTGAGACAAAAGTAGCTCCTTGGGTGGAGCTGAAAAAAGTAGCTTCACCCAGCTCCACTTGTGAAGTCAAAAAAAACAGCTCCACTTGTGAAGTGGAGTCGTGCCAAACGGGGCCTTAATGTAACTGCCCCATTTTCAGGACGACACCGTCGTATCTTTCGCGATGGCAGTTTCGGAATTTTGGTCTGAAATAGCCCATGTAGAACGGCAATACCAAATATGGCCGCGGGAGCACTGTTATTCCATTAGTAGCCTCCTCCTGACCGCACATTTATTTTTACGCTGGCACGTGTTAGTCATGCGGTCGGCGACTGCACGGATTCACCATTTACTGTTCACACCGAGTGGTGCGGTCGACGACCGTATAACTGGCCGAATGGTGCGGTCAGCGACCGCACCACTCAAGCAAAGTTTTTGCTGAGGCTGCCAAAGTCTTAGATTATTAGATTATTTAAGAAAGTTGATACCCAGCTGCTGATTCGAGAAATGACGTTAATCATGTGCGAAATTTTTTACTATCTCTTTGCCTCGTATTAGTTCTGGTGTACAAGCATGTAAATCACACGTAAAGCGGAAACAAGTTGTTTCAGACCGATGTTTCATTCGGAAAAAGAAGTGTTAATAAGGAAGCGGAAACAAGTTGATTGTTTTAGATGCCCCCCCCCCCCCCCCCCCCCCCGGAACCATGCCACGCATTTCTTGAAAGAACCATCGACAGAGCATGCATGCTTTTGGAGTTTTGGTGACAGAGCTTGAGTGGTGTGGTCGCGGACCGCACCATTCGGCCACCGACCGCATTTGTGCAGTCGCCGACTGCACGACTAACACATGTTAGCATAAAAATAAACATGCGGTCAGGAGGAGACTACTAATGGAATAACAGTGCTCCCAGGGCCATATTTGGTATTACCGTTCTACAGGTGCTATTTCTGACCAAAAGTCGCAGTTTCGTTACACATAAAAATAGTATCATATCTATTTATGTACATTTAAAAATAATTAATTTGACTAAAACATGATTTAGAGGTCAACTTTATTAACTTTATGGGTGTCCAAACACAAAAATTATCTTACATTTAAAAGAACCGAATAAATCCCCACAGTAACGCTTGAGTGCGATTGTAACTCTAACACGAAATCTTGAAGTATTATTTCCTCTTCCAGTATTTGTTCTGATGGAATTAAGCAAGATTGAGTACAGCAGGTACTTAACAAGTCACATAAGAAGGTTGTATAACTATTATGCAAGGAGTCCAAAAGAATAGTTGCATGTTATCATACAATATTTATAGATGCAAGTTTATGGTAAAGAACTTTATATATTTAAAACAATAAAACAATATTTTATTAACAAAGAGCGGGTTTGTTAATCATACTTTCTATTTCCAAATCCTCAAATTCTTCTTATAATTTGTTATTGGAATCGCCCATAAAACACAACTCTATTAATCGGGAGCACGGTGTATTCAAATACCATTTGTTATACTCTGCAGAGTTGACCAGCTTTACCAATGTCATACAATAGACACGCTTCAGCTAGCATGCGACTGAGTTGAGAAAACAAGGTTTTTCACTACTCATCTCTTTATATAGCCTCTACTTAGTAGATTATGCACCACTCAAATTTGGGTATCCACTAGCCAATTCGGAACGCTTTCGCCTGATTCTGAATGGACCTACCATTGGTAAGTATGATTTTACCATTCCTCTACCACGCCTCTTCACTCCTACTTCTTGTAGATATTCAATTGAGTTGAGCAGCTATCAGACCAGGTTTGACAAGTCAACACTTATGATTGAGCAATTTCTATGTCTTGTACTCGGCATGAGGTTCTAGTGGAGCCATTACGCAAGCTAAAGAACCTAGATCGCATCAAAAGTCCAAGCACATACTTGGCATTTTCACCTCATTCACAATATTGTTGATAGATGTGATGTAAAGATATGCGAAATGCACACATATTAAATATTGTTGATATGTTGACCAAGCTTCTCCCACAGCTAAAGCGTGAGATGCACATAAAAGGCATAGGTATTAGATAATTGCATGATTAACTTTAATGATATGCTCTAGAGGCAATTATGGAGATAATTATATCATTTCTATATTTATTTGCATTTGAATAGTATGCTATTATGTTTCTTGAATAAATTTTCATCTATAAAGGTTAGCAAGTATGTGACTTATTGATGAAGCTCTTTATTTATTTTGTGATACATTCTAAAATATCTCTAATTGGATATCACTAGTCGGGATACTAGTGACTTATAGACTAGTATATGTATTGACTGATGATCACGTTTCACTGATCATAGATATGGGGATATCAAATCAATAATGTGCATATATGTTAGAGAATATGGTGTTGGTTGGATTGATGCACTTTGAGAAACTATTGAGATTGTTATATTTTTATGTGTCATCAGTTAGTCACAAGTAATGATGAAGTATAATACTTGTGCATGAGATCAGCATAGTTTTCTACATATGTAATAATATATTTAGAGGTTGCCAAACTGTACTTTGTAACTGGGTAGTTATAAAGCTAGCTTTTCGGCTATGCAATGAAAGCGAAGAAATATGATTGGTCAGATATAGGATTTGCCCATCCTACATAATAGGAGATATATCTTTGGCCCCCTCGATGTGGTCGGATAAAGAAAGTACAGGACCATGCCACAAGTGGTCGAAGAGTCAACCACATGAAGTTATCCATCACTAGATCGGGAAAAGATTTAACAATCTATGGATGACACATCTCTCACCTGGAGTTTGATCAAGCATCATGTCGGACCCTGGAGCAACAACTCTGGAACCCTCTATGTAAATCGCACTAATCCAGGCTCAGGTAGTGCACGCAGTGGGCAACAAAGATAAATATCAACCATAATAACATTTATTGATTAACTAAATATGGGCCTGATGG
The DNA here is from genome assembly GCA_017311315.1 of Dendrocalamus latiflorus. Lineage (NCBI taxonomy): Eukaryota > Viridiplantae > Streptophyta > Magnoliopsida > Poales > Poaceae > Dendrocalamus > Dendrocalamus latiflorus. The sequence continues at coordinate 4,912,359 of CM029659.1, forward strand.
CCAAAGTTTACATCCACGACTCATAGGCCAAATTGAAATATAAGCAGCGGAAAATAAAACCGAAGCGGAAGAAACCTAACAAGCCTGCGCATAGGCAAACAACAGTAAGATGCGACCTACTCGTCCTGGTTCTCACTGAAATCGAAGTAGTCCTCCTTTGAGTAGAGATAGCAATGGTGAGTACAAAGTTGTACTCCACAAGTTACACGGAAAAAGTGTAAGGCTATCAAGTGAAGGCATATAGGGCTAATTGAGCATAAAACAACATTTAAAGAAATACAATAAATATATAGAATTTTAGTGGGCCACGCCTCCGCTAAGGTTTCACCCCAATAAGAAATTCACCATATCGGGGCCCCCTTTTGTGTCGTGTGAGACTTCTCATGGTCTACGTCACACTCACATTTAACCTGTAGCAAGACTCAGATTGGACAAGCAAATTAGTCAACCAGAACTATTCCATACCAATCTTATAGTAGTACAATAGGGCCTTGTACCAGTAGCTCACATACCGGTCCTTAATTGACTTAGTCACTTTCCACATAGCCCTTATGCCAAGCATCAACATTATGTCATCGAATAACAACATGTGCTAGCAAGCACCCACAACCTAACCATTTTCCTAAATCTAAACCAAGTTTTATTGTTTATTTTGAAACATTTCATATACTTTCTTGACTCACCGAAGTCAAGAATACATTTTAAAAGCTTGTTATTTTATGTGAAAAAGGTGTCTCAAGCCTAGAGTTATATATATGCATGTCTAAACATTTGATATAAAATTCTCTACTTCATACTAGTATACTAATCAGAGTTTTATTCTTGGGTGACAAGGTATCTTGGAATCAATATCAATAGAGGTATTAACAGGTACACAATAACTAAGTTTAAAATTGAATTGAAATACGTTGAATAAAAATATGCATATAGAATAATTTAAAATAATATAATTTTATTTTGCAACCTGGGATCAACATGGTCAATGTGTGTAACTTTCCTTGCTTCGCGGAATTGTGGTGAGATTCGTCGGTGAAGTCGTACTCTTCGGAGAAGTCGTAGTCTACACGCGAAAAGCCAGAACAAACTAAATTCAAATAAAATCTAAAAATTATAAAATATAGACTGGGAGATAGACTATGAATTTATACGAATTTAGGAATTTGAATCATTTGATTCGGAGTTTAGACGGAGGAGAACGAGCGCTTGGAAGATCGGTTGGAAGAAAAATTCTAGAAAATTCTCAAACAAGAGAATATTCCCTGGCATCTTTTTGAGCTGATTTTTGGTTTATTTGTGTGTATCATGCATGGAACTCACATGTAAGTGGTACAACACAATGAAAGAATAAGCTACGAAGAGCACCCATGGTTATAGAGCATGGTTTGGCATGGTTTATGCACACGAGGGAGAGCCAAGGGAGGCTGGCCAAAGGGCAAAACAGAGCCCCCGGTCCCGCAAAAGAGATGGCGCCGGTCAGTGGGACCCACAGAGACGGCGATGGCAGCAACGACCTGGGTAGGAGAGAGAAATAATATCCGTGTGTGGAATGTGGAGAAGTAGGGTGAGCACGAACTAGAACATGGCATGGTGAAACTAAAAAAATTATTGGCTAAGCCAAAAAAACTCACTAGAGGCGACATAATCAACGATTGAAAGACGGCGGTAGGGAAAAAGAAAAAACTTAATATCTCAGTGCTCGTTGAACGAAAACCAAATCCATTTGGAAGATAGCTACCTAGGATGGTTTGACATATTTTGACGTGAAAGGATTGGGGAAAACATCGCAAAATATATGGGAATGTGAAGTTCCCTAGGCGGCCATGGCTAGGTGTTGAGGTGAAAATTTTTGGAGAAAAGGAGGGAAGCACGGTGTAAAACATGACAAGACAAATCTTACAAAGGTGATGATATAGGCTAAAACTCACCAGAGGCAATGAATCGACTTCGAAAAGCAATTTTGGTCTAGATTGGAGAAAACTGAATGATCGAACCTATCCTTATTTTACATTGCGATGGTTGGCTGTTCATGGACTGGTTGTACCTACTTCGGTAGAGGTTCTACTGTGACTGCGGCACTGATCGGGATAATCTGAAGAGAAGACAATCGGCTTGTGGAGATCGACTATCGCCAAAGGATGACTGGCTTTCGAAGATCGCTTTCCAAAGACGTTGGACGGTGGATTAATTCCACTACACCAACACATGCTACAATGAATGGGGCTGCTTCAACTCTTATTTCACTGTGCTATGCATCTAGTGGTAACGATTTACAATCTCTTATTCGTTGCGTTTCTTGATTTACGTAGTAGAAATTTTAATTTATGCTAGTATAGTCTACCCATATTCCACATCCACGATGTCCACAAGGGTGTCGCCACCACCACCACAGTGGGTGTGCACGTGGGAGTAGGAGTGGACATGGAGTGCGCGTTGTGGCCGGCGGCGAGGCGGTCTAGGACCTCCGTGGACTTGGCCTTCCTCTCTGGTGGGGGCCGCTTCTTGACGATGATAGTGAGCACGCCGTTCTCGCAGAGCGTGGTGAGGGCTCCAGCGTCTGCGTCCTCGGGTAGGCTAAACCTGCAAGTGAACCTCTGTGGTGCCGCCGATAGCCGCTACAGCTGGATGCACCTGCATTCCCCCTCCTCCCACTTCCGCTTCTCGCTATTCACGCTGCTCTTCACTACCAACCCCCGTCCCTCCTCCTAAAGGGTCACCTGGACATCGACTTGGAGAGGTCTGGGATGCCGAGCATGGGAGCATGAGCGTAAGCGAGTGTGGGAATGTGCACCATGTCCGACGTCGATACGATCGAGGACATCCAGAAGGTGGAGGAGGCTTGTCACCGCCGTGTCGAACAGCTCCGTAATAGCTAGCGCGCGTGATTCTCGTGAGGAATATCGGCCTTTTTCTTTTTTGCTTCGGCTTATGGGATTTAGCTACGGCCTATAGTTTTTAGGCTATTCGTGTGGAGAGTACAGAGTAACAGAAACTCACGTGCTGTTTTTGGCTGATATAAATAAAATCACTATAGTGTATACTACAATTAACTTATACATTCTGTCAAAAAAACATTTCGTGGTTACTATAAAAAAAAAGCTAACAAGTTTTTTTTTAAGAAACCGAAAAGACGAGACATGTTTCGCCGCTTGCGATTGTCTGGTTTGAGTTTTTTTTTCACGTGATTCTGCGCGAGCGAGGCAGACGAGGTGGCAGCGTATAAACAGAGGGAAAGCGCACGTTCGACGGTTCGAGAGCGTGGGCGTGTTGTCACGTCCGGAAACGTGCAACTGGACAAACTGTTCAAGGCTTTACGAAAGCTCTGTTTGGATATGGTAACTGACTCGCAAATAACTGGTTTCCCGTGTACCTAGATTTTTCGCGTTTTCACAAAAACGACTGGTTTTTCACAAAACGAGTTCCTGCTATCCCCATATCTACCGGCCAACCGATCGCTCTTGCTCGCGCGTGCGCTTCTCTTTTTAGGCAGCCAAATGATAGGATCAAGATGCAATTCGACGTCGCCACTTGATCAATATGCGATAGGATCATTTCTTGTGAATCAAATTCAATGCATTTTACGATAGCTAATTGGCATGGTCAGGTATCACATCACATTGCACTTGGAGAGGGCAAGCCCAGCCCAGCTTACTGTCTCCGAGCCCGGACGTCCAAGGCCGTCGCCGAGCGCACAACAGGGTCGACGCCGGTGAGGTCAAGGCCACCCACGGTTAATACCGCCGTCAACCAAGCAGAGGGAGGCGGGGATCGACAAGGGTGGAGAACCCTGCGGCGCGATCTGCGATGGGCCACGGCGAAACGACTAGCAGCGCCGTCGACGTCCAAAGAGAGGGAGGAGGGTATCAGTGATATGTGTTAGGGACAATCATAAAGAGATACAATTATATTTATAATCTTTTAAATAATATTTTATTTTATCCTTTAAATAAAAGTTTTTCATATTGATCAACAAGTATATGACTTATTTATGAAATTCTTTATTCATGTTTTGATGTTATTCTTATGGGACAATTATAATTTACAGATCAGCACATGTATTGATTGATGATCATGTTTCACGGATCATAAATATGAGATGTCAAATTAATAATGTGGATACATGTTAGAGAACATGATATTAGATTGATCCACCATGAAACACTGCGGAAATTGTTATATTCTTAAGTGTCATTAGTTGATCTCAAACATAATGTAAGTAAGATCCTTAAACATGAGATCAACATTGTTTTCTATATGTGTAATAGTTTACTTAGCAGTTACCAAACACTACTCTGTGACTGGGTGGTCATAAAGGTAGTTTTCAAGTTTACTATGAAACATACGGTGGAATATAAACAATCAAGACAAAATTTGCCCTTCCTATATAACATGAGAGATATCTCTGGGCCCATTGATGTGGTTAGATTAAAGAAGTGTCATACCTAATGTGGTTGAGGAGTCAATTACAACTAAGTAATCCACTACAGGTTCGAGTGAAAGATCGAGCTATCATAAGATGGCACGCTTCTCGTCTTAAATTCGATCCGGTATCATGAGGCAAAGGGGTCGGTACATAAGCACTATATAGATTCGATCGATATGATTTTTATGTATGTTTGGGGGTTATTATATTCTGCTAGGGACCGCTACCGATTTATGGACTAAAAATGAGTTTTCGGCTCATAACCAAATATACATGAACCTACATGGTCACACATTTAATGGGCTAGAATGATAAGGACCCGGATGATAGTTTTCGAGTGGGATTCGATCTTTGCTCATATCGGATAAGGATTCGATTGGAGGCTATATAAATAAAAGGTGCGGGGCTGAGAGAGGCATCCCGAAACACATATATCGAAACCTTAGCTGCCGTCTCTCATAACCTCTATCGTGTGCACTAGTGCTAGCACACCAACGCACGATGTTCCATTCCTGGACGTGTGAACTTCAGTAGAGACGCTGCTACAACTGCAGTGCTGATCAGGACGATCGTGAGAAGGAGACGGTTGGCGACACTGATACGATTTTCATTGAATCGGCTGCTTCAATTCTAGTTCGGTTGCACTATGCGTCTAATGGTAACTATTCATGACTCTTACTCACATCGCTTTGATTTATATGGTAGAAATTTTATTCTGTGTATAGCCTACTCGTATCCTTACGGAGGGAACAGGAGGGAACAGAGGAGAAGAGGAGCTCGGCAGTGACGTATTGACGTGCTCTGAACGGAGGGGGAGAGGAGCATGGAGTGCGGAGTAAGAGAGGATGGAGTATAGAGCGTTGTGCGGGCTGGTAATTGTATTTAGCCAAGCAAAGTGCTAGCAGAACTGGTTTTTTTAGATTGTGTCATACAAACAAAGTATTATAAAAAAAAACCCATGCTAACATCGCAACAGCTCAAAACTGGTTTTCCTGAAATCCTCAGGAAAAACATGTTTCTGGAAGAAAAAAAACTGATTTATGTTCCTGAGATCCAAACAGCCACTTACGTGTGTCCAGCGTCCACGGTCCACCAGCCTCTCAAAACACACCAGTTATTAGATCGTAAGCCTCATGACGATGCGTCATTACGTGCAAATAGTACAAACACACTCCCATTTCCTGTGGGGGCTCTCCGGATGCATCAGCAAGCGTCACGATTCCACGATCGAACAGGAACAAAATCCCGAGAAATTACGAAAGGGAAAGATCTCTTCCAAAAAAAATTGAGAAAACGATATTACAATCACCATCAGCGTTGCAGTAATATATACGTAGGGAGAGAATAATATGCTTTAATATACACGCTGTTGCTCCGGTCACGTCCTGTCGGAACTCTCTTGATTCTCCGATGATTCATTCACCTGCCTCCGTGGGGTTCCCCTCTGCAAAAACGGAAGCGAAACAGAGAATCGGATGCATGGGCTTGAAGTTGGGCTCAAATGGACTGTGGGCTAGGCCTCACGTCACACCGGCTGGCTGCGTGCACGGCACAGGCGCACATCGCATTCTCGGCCCAATCGCGTGTGGTGCAAGGCAATTATGCGGCGTTAGGTGCGTGCAGCGTGCGCACCGTCCTCCCACCCCGGATCCGTTCTTCGTCCGGCTGGCTGTCGTCCTTGCTATCTGAACCAGGATTTAATTACGTGCTAAGTTCAGTGATAAAATAATCTAGATTATCTAAATTAAACTATGGAAATTTTTACCTAGGTTGAACTGAATTTACCTAGGCTACCAAGCTATACGCTAAATGTTTTTCCACACCTCAGGCTCAAACCTACCCTGCCCAGTGTGTAGCACCGCCCATGCTTGTTGCGGGCCTGCGGCTGCTCCCGCCCCACTCCTCCACCACCACAGCTCACAACAGCCTGTCCACACACTCCGCCATCGTCGGCAGCAGCGGCGGCTTCTTGTCATCGTCATTGGTGGCGGCGACAGTTGATAGAGTTAATCTAGTTTTCTTTAGGTCTAGTCATATCTACGACCATGGCAGTCTACGACTACGTTCTATGACCATAGTAGTCTTGATCACGTTCGAGTACTGTAGTGGTCGTAAGTCGTAAGTCATGAAGGTACTATAGCGGTCGTAAGTCATAAGCCGTAAATGTACTGTAGCAGTCATAATCGTAAGGGGTCAGAAGTCAGAGTCTGTTTGAGATTCAGAGTGGTCGTAAAAGAAAAGTCGGGAAATTTCTGTGTCTGATTCTTAGTGTGGTATGCCACGTTGATTTCAAAGTCTTGTATGTTGCTTCTCTGTATAAGAAAAAAAAGAAAAAGACGTAGATGCATCATACTGAGTTTACTCGTAAGTATAGCGGTCGTAAGTATAGTAATTGTAAGTCATAAGTCATGAAGGTACTATAGCGGTCGTAAGTCATAAAGGTACTGCGGCAGTCATAGTCGTAAGGGTCAGGAGTCAGATTCTGTTTATGATTCAAAGTGGTCGTAAACAGAAAATCGGGATATTTCTATGTTAGATTCTCAGTGTGGTATACCGTATTGGTTTCAAAGTCTTAAATGTTATTTCTCTTAAAGAAGAAAAGGATGTAGACGCATCGCACTGAGTTTACTCGTGTTCATGTGTATGATCTCGAAGGTTATCGTTCATCGCTCGTCTATGTCCTAGACGATTTCCCCAACAGCACTAGCGGTGTAATCGTTCTGTCGATAATCGGCCGAGGCGTCGGGGTCGCCGTTGGCGCTGGCGTTAGATCTTCTTGCGGTGGCGGCAGGAGCATCTGCCGGTGCCACACGATCCGCGCAGCCGTGTCGTGAGCACTACTCCCCGTCTGCCATCGATCGGCGGCTAGACGGCTCGCGTGGTCGCCACGGTCACGGTAGCCGCCGCGGCGTACACGATCGCGATCGAGCTAATTGGGGTTCGTTGGATTTGTTTGTTTAGAATTGACACGCTTTTCAATAGGACCCCCAAGGTTCCCCTTGCTCTAGAGAAGAGGCAAACTTTTAGATCTTGCGAGCTTCAGAGAGGCGCGAAAGGTCATCGTCTTGAGAGCCATTTTTGTTAACTCTTAAGCTAAGCTAGGTTGGAACAGTTTTGATCCACTTGGCGACCTCAGGTGAGGGACGGCCGTGTTTGGAGGTTGTTTTGCCCGTGTTGGAAGGAGGCGCCAACCACGTACGATGCACTCATTTTATGGGCCAAACCCACGAAGAGTTGAACACCGGTCGTGGTGTGGGTTTGGGCCGTGATTTTTCTTCACTTTCGTGTCCTTGTTTGAACGCGGGTTGTATTTCGCTGTGTGCTGTCTAGTTACTTTTACCGGCCGGGCACGTGCAGGTTCCCTTGTGTTTACAAATACCATTACCGCTAATCCTAAGCTTTTTTACTACCATCTACCCTACTCTAAAATACACCAAAATTTTCTTTACTAAATCCACCCCCTCAACCACCCTCACAGTCATATCTAATCTAAGTCCACCCAGATTTTTGTACCAAAGTAATCCAACTTCATACAAATGAATACCCTGGATCTCTCCTCAAGCCTTTTTCTCTTACTCATTGAAGATCCTAAGGTCAAAATCATCTGGATCATGCACATCATTGAACCTCTCCTCTCTCTGATATCCCCCCACCTCGCGAAATTTCCGAGACGCTGCTTCCCCCCCGGCGCCGCGTCCCATCTCCCACTCCTCCCGCTCCGCCCTCGCTCCTCCTCCACCGCCGCCTCCCCCGCTCGCCGCCTCCTCCCCCCACACCCTGCACCACCGCCTCCTCCTCCTCCCCACCCCACCCCGCGCCGCCGTCTTCTCCTCCCCACACCACCCCGCGCCGCCGCCTCCTCCTCCCCCCACCCCACCGCTCCGCCGCCGCCTCCTCCTCCCCCCACCCCGCGCCGCCGCCTCCTCTTCCTCCTCCCCACCCCACCCCACGCCACCGCCTCCTCCCCTCCCCCCCCCCGCGCTCCCATCGCCTCCTCCTCCCCCCACTCCGCCTCCTCCTTCCCCCACTCCTCTGCTCCGCCGCCTCATCTCCCGCTCCTCCGCTCCGCCGCCTCCTCCCCCGCTCCTCCACTCCGCCGCCGCCTCCTCCTCCTCCCCACCCCGCGCCGCCGCCGCCTCGCCCAGATCCGCCGTCGCACCCGCCGCCGGCCGCCTCCTCCACCCCTACCCGACCACCGGCCGCCTCCTCCGCCTCGTCGGAACCCTAGAGCCTAGAGCTCCCAGTATACCGCCTCCACCTCCGCCTCCCTCCTCCGGCCAGGCTCCTCCGCCGCCTCCCGGTCCCTCCCCCTCGGCCCCCACGTCCCGCCGCTCCCGCGGCCGCATCTCCCGGGCGCCGCCGCCGGGTTCCGGTCGACGGCGGCGGTGGCTGCGCGGGGACTACGGGGGTGGAGTGGACGACGGCAAGATCTCCCCTAAGGCCCTGACGAGATCCTCTTCGAGGGATGCGACTACAACCACTGGCTCATCACCATGGAGTTCCCCGACCCCAAGCCCTCCCGCGAGGATATGATCGAGACCTACCTACAGACCCTCGCCAAGGTCGTCGGAAGGTATAATCGAATCTCTCAAATTTCGTTTCGCATCGGAAATGTGTGGATTTGTTAGGAATTGGGCTCTGTGTCGTGTGGAATTGGTTTCCGGAGGGTGACATGTGATGTGATCGGGCATGAATCGGGTTTTCGGTGTGAGTTTGTTGTATGCGTGGCACCAGAATTGTTGCAGTTCTGATATGATGCAACTGCCTGGAGTGACTGTGGAGCCTGGATGCGTTTTCGTGTGACAGCTTTGATGGTGAGGGTCATGCATATTTGGTGGCTCTGGATGTAAATTATGTCATCAGTGTTTGATTTATGTGATAAAGTTAGGAACTGCTTCTACTTCTGTTGTCAGATGATGGCTGGTTGAAAATTCTGTTGTGCTTGAGCTCCGTGATATAGTTGTGAATGATGTCAAAATGTGTCTTTTTTGGTTATGAATTTCCTGAACTTAATTTACTAAAGAAAGGTACTGATATATTACAATTCTGTCATTTACTTCTGATGTGATTGTGACATGGAGTTTGCTCTTGCATTTAGCAGTGGGTGATTTTGAGGGAGGGTATGTAAGTTTTTGCTGTTATTGTAGTGGAAAATTGGACTAGCATAAATCTTTCCAATTGAATCATCCTGCCTTTTTAGTCAGGGCCCTCCAAACATAAACTAGACATGGTCCACCTAAGAAAAAAATCTTGGAAGTAACACCTCAAAATCCATCTTAAACTATGATGTGTGTGCTCAGAGTTGTTAGCATCGCTCCCATTTTGTTGTTTTCTGTGTTAAATTAGGATAGTTATAGAATGGGAAGAAAGGAGTTTTCTTTGGAGGACAGGTAATTATATAATGTTTTTTAAGTAATATTAAACTTCAGTTATTAGGAGACATACAATCAGTTGTTGTTTAATCAAGTTTCCAGTTCAATGACCGCATCATCCCTTACGGTTTATACAGTATTGTGCTGTTAATAACATACAATCAGTTGTTGCTTAATCAAGTTTCCAGTTCAATGACCGCATCATCTCTTATGGTTTATACAGTAATTGTGCTGTTAATAAAGCTTTTGTTCTGAACATTTGAAGTATTCAGAAAGAGTTTGTGTTCTAGCTCGAATGATTACACCAATGATTTCTGTTTGGCGAATGGTGCCCCGGGCCATTAATGTATATATTTGCACCGGGATGATGAATTTTTGCCCACGCCTACAATGACAGCTTTGATTATTTTTAGGAAATAATAAAAAGGTTGTAAACAATTTTGCATTGGAAACCCTAAACTATTTTTCAAAAATACATTCATGCCTTCACACTTCTTATCATTTTTCAGTTCGAGACTGCCTGTCTGGAGTGCGACAATTTGGGAGCTACTTATCTCTCAACCAATCTGGTTTTTCACGCTAGAACAAAGCATATTGAGGTCGATTATCATTTTGTTCATGAAAGAGTAGCTCGGAAAGTTCTTGACATCCGATTTATCTCTTCACATGATCAGTTGGCAGATGGATTTACTAAATCACAGCCGACTGCATTGCTTGAGAGGTTCAAGGCCAATCTCAACCTTGGCAGGTTGTGATTGAGGAGGCATGTTAAATATAGAATGTTAAGACTGATTGGTATATGTATAGCAAGCCAATTGCTTGTCTGATCTTGCAAGATCCTTTCCATTCTGTAGCTAATTCTGTTAAATATAGAATGTTAAGACTGATTGGTATATGTATTAGCTTAATGTTTATGCTTTCTGTAAAAGGGAAGCATGCCACTATATACAGGAGAAATCGATGCATTCTGCAGGCACACATGTTCCTTTTCAATCCATGGAAATAATCCCCTCTTTTTTATATTACATTAATATATATACAGTAGGATACTCTCCTACTGTTTTTCTTCAAAATAATACAACTTATGCGGTAAAATGATATTCTGCAGATCTCGAGATCTATCGGAGATGTATATCTTAAAACACCAGAGTATAACAGAGAACCTCTTCATAGCAAGTTTCGGCTTCGGGAAACCTTGAAGAAGCCTACTCTTAGTTCTGAACCTGCAATTGCTGTACACCAAATACAACCAAATGATCAGTTTGTTATATTTGCTTCTGATGGGTTATGGGAGCACCTCGGCAATCAGGAAGCAGTTGACCTTGTCCGAAGTAATCCTCGAAATGTATGTGTTCTTCTCCTACACTCCAATTTCCATGAATTGAAATCCTTATTTCTTTCAAGGCTAAATACTCATCCATTTCATTGATATATGATCGACGTGTAGGAGGTACATGCATATCTAATGTTGAATTACGTTAGGCCTTCGTTTGTTTGCACGGGAGTGAATGGATGTGCATTTTTCACTTAAGAGGATAAAAAAGGGTAATATCACTTTGATCATCTTTGAAACTTAAAGTTCCAGAGCTATTCCCAATGTTTTTGGTGTGTATCCCGCTGTCTTGCAGCTCCAGTGTCATCTTAATGAATATTTGGTTATTGCTTGATGATGATGATTCTGCTTATTTAACTTGCAGTATACTAGAACTTGTTGATGCAGCTGTGGATCCATCACTTCTAGAACCAATCAAGGAAACAATTTTGAAGGTTGATGGTGTAAAGGTAGAATATTGGCTACTCCCCGAAGTTTAATTTCTTCTGCATTAGTATGCATTTGTATATTTTAAATCCTTAAGTCCATAACAATTGAAGTTCTTGACATAATGCTAGGGATGCCATCGGTTGAGGGGAAGGAAAGCTGGGACATCCTTATATCTTGATGTGCATATTGAGGTATACAGCAATGTGGTTTATTTTGTTGCTGTGAGATTTTTGGTGTCAAATTAGAACCATGATGATTTTGCAAGGCACTTAGGTGCACACTACCAGAAGCAGATATATTTTGGTAGCCTTCTTTAAGCTGATCATGGCATTTATCGTATTATAGGTATATCCCTTCTTGAGTGTCAGTGCAGCACATGATATCGGGGAAACTGTCCGCCATCATATACAAAAGACGCATAATCAAGTTGCCGAGGTTTTCATACACATAGGTAGTCTGCAACCATTAAAACTGAACGCTCTCTATACTGCGCCTGCCATGTGGAACTGACCAATCACATAACTACTGTACTTAATCATGTTTTTTTTGCATGCATCATAGTTGGCATTGTCATACCTTTTTTAAATTCTCTCAAAACTTATGATATTCAACTATTATGTAGTTGTGGTAATCAGCTATGATTTATGCATTGTCTGTATTTCCATCCAATCTATAGATTACTAGGCCTACTATTTTCAAATTTGTTACACTGTAGGGTTTAATGTTGCAAGCCTGCAATTCTATACCTTGTGGTTAATTATACAACTGTACGAAACTGCAACTGGAAAATTTCTGAAGTACACAAATTGCAGATCCATCATATTCAGTGGGCTCCAACATGGATCAAAAAAGGATTTTGGAGAACTCAGAGAGAAGAAATTCAGATGTTATCCCACGACAACACAGTGCAGAAGCCATTGTGTCTGACATAATTTCCTCTCATTTTTCAAAGGTAAATCATTTTCATCTTCATGATCTTGACAGTTATTAGCTCCAATATGAAGGTTAATAGGAATGTAGAAGCTGGAAAAAAAATTAGTGAAATAATGAGGAGTGTAGAACTATATACTGCTGTGACTTGAATGAGTTTTTGACAACAGATTTGGTTGATACAATCTAGCTACAAGATATGAAAATATGTAAATGCTTCTGTTCAAAAAAAATGTAAATGCTCTGAAGTGTTATTTCACTGATTACAGTTCACTGGAACTGCTAATTTATTAACAACAGGAACATCATGCCTGCTTAGGAAAGTTTTCTTTTTTCAAAATGAGAATCATATGTATGACTCATACCATGATTTGATCCAGAAAATGTCCCTTGAACACCTAATGCTGCATTACTTGCAAGGTCGAGTGTTGCTTCTGGTCCATGTTTCAATGTCTCCAAAAATTTTGATTCGGTAATTAACCCTTCCCCTCCAACCCAAAGCTGCGCTTATATGCTTCTAACCCTGTGTCGATCTCCAATTACTAAACTTGGAAGGGATGCAATGGACATTGCAAAGCAAGTTGAAGAGGAGATACTGAAGGCTGATGCCAGCATAAGCCAAGTCAACGTACAGCTAAGATTGGGCCAACAAATTCAGCAACTTCAGCTGGCAGCAAGCAAAAGCGGAGCGAACGATCTACAGGCAGAAACACAGTAGTATCAGGGGCGCATGTCCTGTGCTGGTTCCGTCAGCTAGGATGGTCTTTTTGCTAATTTTTCTGACATACACAACTGCATTTTGCTGCTGAGGCAGTAGGCTAGCGCCGCCTGTGCACATTGTAATCATATTCTGTTCAGAGGTTTCCAGATTCCAGAATTTTTTTTTGAATAATGTAGAGAGCAACCTTGCTTAGACCGGTGTCAATGCTTAGGGGGGAGGGGATGTTTTACTGCTTAGGTTAGTGTTAGACTATCATTACTTGGCTTTTCAATGCCTTTTTTTTATAACCGGCTTTTAAGGGTTTTAGCCCGACAATATAAACTCTAAAAAAAATTATAAGCGGAAGAATGTTTTACTGCTTAGGTTAGTGTTAGACTATCATTACTTGGCTTTTCAATGCCTTTTTTTATAACCGGCTTTTAAGGGTTTTAGCCCGACAATATAAACTCTAAAAAAATTATAAGCGGAAACATGCATTATACTACGCAGGATCCTCCCCGAGAAGAAGTCCACAAAGCAATTGAAGATTGCAGAGCTGCTAGAATACGTGTTATGGTGATCACATGCGGTAACAAAGAAACAGCAGAGGCAATATGCCATGAGATTGGGGTTTTTGGTCCCAATGAAGATATTAGTTCGAAGAGCTTCACAGACAAAAAATTTTGGTTATACAATATATGAGACGTAAATCTTAATGAATCTGATTGTTCGTTTTATTTTTTACAAATTTTATCTTGTTTTGTATTTTACCGTAGCGTTAGCACAGACACACTACTAGTTATCACTAAATGGCTGTCGGCAACGTGGACATGCTTTTTTTGGTACTTACGGAGTACACGGGACGTTTACAAATACAGGCGATTTTTTTTTCAAATGGAGCTGCAACAACAGGATATATTGTTGGAAACATTTCCAATGGTATAGAGTTTCGCTAAGTTTTATCCGGTTTTCCCCCTCTCTACTCCTCAACCCCCCCGCCTTCTTCCCCAGTGCCGACTGCAAGTCCGCACCCCTCCTTTGCCTTCCCCTGCTCTCTCCTCCCCCACCGATGGCCGACGGTGACCTCGCTGCCTCGCCATGCTATCGTTTTTCCCTCCTTCATCATCATTGTTTGGTCCATCCTAATATTTAGTGAGCTATCATCTCGTCATGTTTCCCTCCGCCATCGCCCACCGCCTCCCCGGCCTCCCTCTACATCAGGGGGACGATGAACTCATCGGTGCCCGCGGTGCCATCGCTTCTCTTGCTGGAGCTTGAGAAGATAAAGGAGAAAGAGCTAGAATGCTGGACCAAGGGGTGTACCATCGTGGGGTTGGAGCTCAGGTAGCCGATCAACTTCGTCTTATCAGGGACGATTGGATCTGGTAGCGTCACAGTCGGGGATGGGGACACATGGCGACATTGTGGCTGGAGATGGCGAATCCTACGGTGGTGGCCTTGACAATGGTCGTGTTAGAGTTTGTAATCTTGTTTTCAATTTAGAAGTCATGGTCGTAACAGAGTCAAAAGTCGAAGTCATCGTGGTCGTGTACGAGTCGGTAGTCGTGATCGTGTATGAGTTCGAGTCAGATTATTGAGTCTGTGGTGGAGTTGTAGTAGTCGTAGTCGAACCCGAGTAGAAGTTGTAGAGCTGGGTATAAAGGGCAGAGCAATGTAGTCGAGAGGATGTAACGAGTTGAAGAGATGTAGTCGAGAGCTAAGAACGAGAAACAAGAGAGGCGATCGGAGTGATCGCAGGGGAGGCAATCGGTGTGATCGCAGAGCAGAGAGCGATCGGTGTGATCACAGAGCAGAGGACGATCGATGTGATCATAGGCAATTGGTGTAATTGCAGAAGAATCATAGCGATCGGTGTGATTGAGAGAGTAAGAGATAAAAAAAGAGAACAACAGTTTGGCTCTAGGAAGTCTATTGAGTTCAGTGTGTTCATAGACGTGGTCGTAACTAGAGTTACGACCACGGCAACGAGCGAAGGTGTCTACAGGTGCAGAAGACGTTGTCGTAAAGGATTTACAACCATGGTCACAGAGCAGAAGACGTGGTCGTAAGTGTTATGACCACAGCGAGAAGGCATGGTTGTAAGCGATCCCAGCAGGGAGACATAGTCGTAAAGCGTTACGACTACAGCAGTCGATAGAGCCTACGACTATAGCAGTCGACAGAGCCTTCGACGTGGTCAACAGTATCACAGTGTGGTCGTAATCAGGTTATGACTACGGTAATCGACCGTGGTCGAAGGAAGTGCAGCGCAGAGGTGGTAAACGTGGTCGTAACTAATGCTGAAGTTACGACTACATGATTGGAGCAACGAGGCCTGATCGGAGTGGTCACAATGTGGTTGTACAACTGTCAGCATGGTCGGAGAACTAGCAGAGCGGTCGTAACGTCTCAGGAGGTGGTCGTAGCCTCTTTAACGTGGTTGTAGTGACTACAAGTTGGTCGTACAGTTCCTGGGAGTGGTCGTAAGACTGCAATAAGTCGGGGGTTAAAGCTCATGCAATTGACAGACCTTGCCCCCACTGGGGGACTATTGTATTTGGCAGTGCCACGATCGAAGATGTCGATACACGACGGCGCCGTGGTCAGAGACGACAAATCTAATGGCAGAAACCCCTATCGGTTTGAGAGAGAGAGAGAGAGAGAGCAAGAGTGACAGAGATCGAACGACAGATAGCTCTATCATTTATTTTTGAGTGAAACAGTATATAATTCTTTAGTTTTCTCAATTCAAACGCGAGGCGATAAGCTAAAATACCACTCGTCGCTTGCTATCCCAGTTTCTAGATGCTTCCCAAATGTATGTTAGTCTCAGCGTTCCCCTTCTAATTTCTGAGCAAGGTGCTTCTAATCCCCTTCTAGTTTCTAGGTGCTTCTAATTTTTGGCAGTTTTTATAAATAGGCAGCAGAATGTTCTAGATCACTTGAATAAAGAAAATCCTATTTGGCTGCTCCACGTCGTCTGTCAAAGCACCCACCTGCAATTGATTGGTCCGCTCTAAACGATTTCAATTTCTATTTTTTACTTTTGATTTATTTAAATTAGAAATAATTTAAAGCATATCAGTTTTTAATTTTGGCTTATTTTTTCTTTTTCTTTACTCTTTTGCCTTATCTTTTATATTGTCTATGATGATATAATGGTTTTTTCTTTTTTCTCAATTGTTTTTCTTATTTTTCTTAGAAAAAATCAACAGCTACTACAGTACAATCCAGTCCAAAACCACAGCCTAAGTTTAAGCCATAGGTGCTATATCTTTTGGCTTTTAAATTTTAGCTGTTCGTTAGAGATTACAAAGAAAGAAACAATCACATACGATTTCGACCGACATATCTGAAGTCGATATAATATATACTATAATCGACTTATAGATCCATTTTATAAAATACACAGTTTAAAAAAACAAGAACTGTAGCGTGATACATTAACCAAAAAGCCAAAGCCCTCTCGAAGCATCCACAGGGTTTGTTCTTTTGTGGCTGCGGCTTATGATTGTGGTTTATAACTTTTGGCTGTCACTTATAGCTTTAGTCTATTTATATGAGAGATTACAAAGTAAATGAAATTCACATGTGGCTTTTGTCGATATAAATGAAATTGATACAGTATATACTACAAGTAACTAATAGATCTCATATTAAAAAAGTATTTTGTTTAAAAGCTAATAATTGTAAAAAAGTCAAAAGCTAAAACTAAAAACCACAAAAAAAAAAGACCTATAAGGTAGCTGGAGTCAATCACATGATACCGCCAAATGGAGCAGTGCTATACCAAAAAATCGTAATGGAGTAGAACAAGAAGTGCAGCGGTTCTGGATGCGTCGATGCTTGTGCCGTCAGTTGCCTTCCTAGTCATCGCCTACGCTTTTGCCCGACAAGGAAAGCTTTTCCAACTGGCCATGTACGGCACCAGCTCCCCTGCACCCGTTCTACATGAGCCATTCACCAGCGCATGGTATACTCGTAGTATACTACTTGTCAGGAAATTACTTCGTAACATAGTACCAGTGGTTTTCCGGGGAGATCTAGATCCCAGAGATTGTGAAGAAAAGAGAGAGCATCAAGAATTTGGTCGTGTTCTTTTTAGCTACGGTTGATAGCTTTTGATTACTACTGATATTTTTTATCTATGTTTTTCAAGATAATAATGCACGACAAGATGCTAATATAGACAACACATAAGATTTTAGGCTCAAGAAATTGTTTAAAGAATTACTTTAAAAATCGTCTAATTTATTTTAGATTTTTTTAAAAAGTTAAAACCAAAATAAAAAAAAAGAGCCCACAGACTTGGTGATTGGGCTGTGATTTGTGAAACGGGAAAATGAACTTACGGTCGCTAGAAGCCGGCAGGCAGTGGAGAAATCAGTGCGGCGGTGCTTGCTTAGGAAAGCATCCAACCACGAGTGCAGCAGCAGCAGATGCTTCGACAGGCTGGCCACGTGGACCAGGCGTACGGCTGCGCTTTCCCTCAGTACGGCCAGTGGGCCCGCCCGGCCACGTAGATGTTTTCGCCCCGGAACTTTCCAGAGGCGGGCCGCGAAAATATCTTCTCCGGCGTCGGCGCATCCCCGCCGCCCGTTCCGCGTCATCAGCAGGCGAAGGGCCCCGATCACGAGGCCTTGTGGAGAACGCCAAATCCGGCTCATGAACTGTTAACATGGCCCACTTATTTCGGTTTGTATTTCTATTCTTAGTTTATTTTTTACTATTTTTAAATTTTATCTTTTCTAGCTTTTAGCCTTTTTAGCTTTTTTTTTACCTTTTTTCGTATTCGTTTTGTATATCTGTGATTGGCTAATATTTTTATTTTTTTTAAAATTTAATTACATAAAATAAGTCATCATCAGGTATAATATAATTTTAGTTAACTATAGTATAAATTTAGTTATAAACCACTTTTTTTTCAACAAAAATGAACGGATGTAAGTCCGTCCGTCCGAAAATTCAATTCTTTTCGTCAAAACTGCACTCGGAGTCTCGCACATGGATGCTTAGTTGGGCTGAAAAGCGGTGGCTTATAGCTAAAATTGCACTGTAGCGGCTGAAATTTTATTGTAGCTGAAGGTGACTTATTTGGCGTAATTAAATTTAAGAAAATTTAAAAATAGAAAAAACATGCTAGCTCATCACGGACAACGTAAACGAATACGGAAAAATAACAGGCAAAAAGCTCAAAAAACCAAAAGTTCGTAAAAAGATGAAATTTATGAATAATAAAAAATAAGTCAGAAGTTAAAAGATGAAGTCAAAAATAAACGGGTCTTAGTTAGCCTTCTCTTTGTGTGTTCCACGGCAATGATGCGCACGTTGTTTTCACAATCTTTCGTTCCAGGGTAATAATGTTTCTTGTACTGCTGCTCTGAGGCGGAGACGTGCAGATTCTGGCGACAGGGCCCAACGGACGGCCGGACAAATTCCGAGGATGAGGTCGTGCTGCAGGTATTCGATCGGGTCGTGTCCGGTTCCGATTAATCCACCAATAATAGCCGGTCTTAAGAACGATCCTTCCAGAAAAGTGTACGTCTGCGTCTGTCCCTACAAGTTCAATGTATCTTGAATTAACACAAACTAGCCTCATAGACGCGGCGCCACGCCGCTCCAGCCACCGTATGCACCGAAGTAAAAAAGGCGATAATTTGTGAGGAGTTTTCTAAAAAAAAATCGAGGGCATATGCGTATTTTCAAAGAACTCAAAGGGTTTTTTCGTAAAAAATCAAGGATCTATACGTAAACAAATGAGGACCCGTGTGTAATTTAGAAAACCGCGGGGGGCTATCCTGCAAAGTGGAGGGGCTAAAAAAAACAGGTAGGGACCTTTTCGCGAGAACCGGGGACCTTTACGTAATTTCCGGAAAGCTCAGGGACTTTTTTGCAAAAAAACTCACCAGGCCGTACCGAAATTGCTTTGCCACGCGCCGGCCGGAGCGCTCCAACGGGCGACGTGGCCCCTCTCGCCGCGCAGGAACCCCCCGGGGTTTGTTTAGGGTATTATTAGTTTATTTGACGCTTCCCGTTTTTGCTTAGCTAGGGCGTAGTACGTGGTAGATGTACGGTGTGTTTAAATCGGCTGGAACGGATGAGTTTTTTACCTGTAGTTTTTTATTTTTGACTGAAATAAAACAGTAATAAATATAAGAAATAACTTTTATAACAAAATTTAGAAAACAGTTTTTTTAAAAATGTAGACAAGAAAGGTAACAGAGGCCAGCCGATGACTTCTAAAAACAATCTAAAGAAAATCGTTTTTAAAAACAGTTGAAAAAAAACCGTCTTGAAAGATAAAATGTCTTGATATTATTTGGATGTTTTTTCTTAACTATCATCTAAATATGTGACCCTTAAATTAGATATCAAGAGGCCTCTTGTTTTTAACGGGAGTTTTTTTTAAGGAGGAGAGGTAGATTTCAAAGAGAGGGAGAGAATTCATAGCCATTGGATTTTTAATCTAACAGTTTTAAATTTAGATGATAATTAAAAAAATTTAGATAATGTATAACAAAACTCTATTTAAAATAGCTTGTAGCTTCTCTAAGTAAAAACTATATGTAGAATATTTGAACGTCCCTAGGTTCATCCCACACGTTTTCCGTGTTCAAGAAACTGTCCACTTTTTTACGTAGCAAAAACGCGAGCTAGCGGCCGTCGGTCTCACGCTCCGCTTCTGGAGCCTTCCCGCTGCTTGCAACTTGCCGGCAAGGCACCCTGCTCCGCCCACACCCCCACGCATCCTCCCTCTCCCTCTCCCTCTCCCTCTCTCTCATCCCAAACAGAGCAGCGTCGCCCCCGACGTCGTGGCCGCGCCCTCGATCGCGGCTGTCCACGCGCGCGCGCAGGAGCTAGCTAGCGCGGCGCGCGGATCAACAGCAGCAAGCAACGTACGTTCCCGCGTGCGTACGTACGTGAAGGCGCGTGGTTCAAGTGCGTGGTCTGGCCCGTACCGACGGTATGGCCGCCGGTGGAGACAGCCGCCGCGAGGACGACGCTCCAGGCGCCGACGTCGACCTCTACGCCGTCCTCGGGCTCAAGAAGGAGTGCACCGACGCCGAGCTCAGGCTCGCCTACCGGAGGCTCGCCATGGTGAGTACGCCGTCGATCGATGATTCGCATGCATCATCTGGGCTTCTTGCAGAGCTGATATAGTGCCTCTAATCATGCGTGGTGCACGCTCGTCTTAATAACTCTTTTCTTTGCAGATATGGCACCCGGACAGGTGCTCGGCGTCCGGCAGATCGACGTGCGTGGAGGAGGCCAAGGAACGCTTCCAGGAGATCCAGGGCGCCTACTCCGGTCACCTCCCATCCCTCAACTCTCGTTCACTCACAAATCTGTCCCATCAATCCACGCACGTTAATTAGTGATTTCTTACAAGCTTAATCAAGCAGCCATCGGCTCCGCTCGATCGGCCTAGCTAGCCAGTACTCCATCCCATCCGGGTAAACTCATACTGTGCATGCATGGAGCCTCGCGCTCCCATGCGCCGCCGTTGCTCTTGTGCGTGCAGTGCTCTCCGACTCCAACAAGCGGTTCCTCTACGACGTCGGCGTCTACGACAGCGACGAGGAGGTAATCATCGTGTGCTTAATGCGCGGGAAATTCGGTAGCTTACGGGGTGCTTTTTGTGATTTGCCGCAGTTGTCGGGGATGGGCGATTTCCTCGGGGAGATTGCCCAGATGATGGACCAGGCCACGCCAGCGGTAAGCATCCTCGGCACCAGTGCTCAAATCACGACCGTGCATTGCGCCTCGGGATCCGTGGTTTGTCTAAACAGCTCGGTCTGCGGATGCAGGAGAGCTTCGAGGAGCTGCAGCAGCTGTTCGTGGACATGTTCCAGGCTGACCTTGACGCCGGGCTCTGCAGCGGGCCTGCTACGGGCCACCGGGCCCAGGTCCAAATCCCAGCTGGCACCTCGCCGTCACCGTCGCGGTCGTCGACGCCGCCGTGCCCACCTCCTCCGGGAAGAACCAATGCACAAGCACCGCCGTCATGTAAAGGCGTTAACAAGCGGCGTTCGTCGGCGATGGGATCCGGGAAGCCGCCCAAGCCGGGTCGTCCGGGTTTGGGCCTAGGGCCGGGCGTGTCCGGGTTCTGTTTCAAGGTAAGCGCTTTACTTCAGATGACATATGGAACAAACTGTCATTGCTGGCTACACGTATTCATACAAGGTCCACTAGTAGTTGTAGAGCACATGCATGTTGCATCTTGGCAAATTCCAGCTTGGAAGCAAAGAGAAACTTTTCAATTTTAAGAAAACTCTATACTAGCTTAGGAGCTTATTACATAATTACATTAGTTCTTGTGGACATGCTTTACTGAGCTGCAGGGTATAGATAAGGCCCCATTACCTACGAGCATCTGCAACCTGTGCAACTGTGCTGATGCTTGTGGCTGGCTGTGGTCCATAATTGCGTAAAGCAACGTCAGAGTGCAGTTGCCAAATCTGAACCGTCCGATGAGAAATGAACGGCTCAGATCTGGTTTGCTTAATTTTTACTGTAGCAGAATCAGATCTGATCCGTCCATTTCTCATCGGGCGGTTCAGATGCAACTGCATTACGCAACGTCAGAGGATTCGGTTCCACCGTGCCTGCGTGTGTGTAGAACAACTAGCTCAATTTGTCCATCTAAAATTGATTCTCCCAACTTTTTGGGCGTAGAATTGGCCGGAAAAAAATAGATTGCCTTAATCCGAATGCTGTCTCCTGTTCGGGTGTATGCCATCTATGGAGGTCGCGAGTATTCGAAGAGAAGCATATATCGACATTTCGTTTTCGGGTTCAGATTGTTCTGCCCTCCATTGGGAGCTACTGCAATTTGGTTTGTTGCGCATTGGTTGTAGCTGTTGCTGTCGCTGCCATGTCGGCGAAAGCGCATTATCGGCTTCCTTCAGGCTTCCAACCAATCTGGGTCTTTCAGGATAAGGCAGCATCTCTCCCCCTCCCTCAGAGATTTTGTTGTCCTTGAGGATCCTGCAGATCTTGGTGCCGGTTGCTGTAGTGACACTTGAAAGTTGCGTAGTTCAGATCTTACTGGGCAGTGATATTCAGAGCTCTTATGACTGTAGCTGAATTACCAAAAGTCACGAAACTCCTACAAATGATCGATTTCCACGAACTGGATTGTTGTCACTTGGATTGGATGTATTTCTTTTTTCCCCGCCCGCGGCTGACCGTTTAATTTGCACTGTGCTGTGATGCCTGCAGGGAAGCGAGTGGAGGCAAAGGGAGGCGCCATGGACGCAGGACGGGAGCGTCAGCGGCAGCAGGAGAAGCGGCAGGAAGCAGAAGCTTTCGACGAGCCACGACGTGTCGACGGACGACGACAGCATACAACGTAGAGCATGTGACCACGAGTGACCATCTCTGTCCATGGTAATTCTGACACTGGTGCCCTAATCCAGTGTCGATCCATGCCATGCACGGAGGCCCAAGGCTTCAGGCGCTCTGCGTCTCTGTGTGGACGGGCAGCCGGTTTTGGAGGACTCGTGCATGTTGCCTGCGTGCACAACAAATTCTTGATTTCTTGGCTCCTTCGTGTTAGTTTGTGCTGTACTAAAAACACACTTCGAAAGGAAAATTAGTTAAGACGTTCTAATTTGTCCAAGTCAGCCAGTTTTCCTAATTCTATTTTTCTCAAAAGCTATCAGGTGCTAAGGCTTGTAGCCGCGTGTTCTTGCTTCAGAAGCATAGATATTAGACAGGAAATAACATAATATAGCTACTTCAGAAGTAGTCAAGGGAACAGAAACACAAGGGATGAAAAATTGAAGCATCGAGGTAACCTGACACGAACAGCAAACAACAGTGGTTGTATGACAAGTTGTTCAGTAATCAGTAACAGAAGTGTATCATGGTTCAGCAATCGCTGACAGCAGTTCTGACACTGTTGCCTGGCGATGCGCAAGCTATTTCACACAATTACACAAATTGGATGCAGTCGTAAGTTATACCATTGCATTTCAAGATACCTAGGATTAGAAACAGGATCGGAATATCGCAGCTGCCATATCAAAGAAGGGGGCACAAGAAGTCGGTCTGAATACCTTAGCATTAAACAAAACTAACTCCACTCTGTACTAATGCAAACTAAACCACAGAATAAGTTCAGTAATAATATAAGCTAACAATTATAAGTCTCAAAAGAGGATGAGAGGTGAGAAACAGCAAGCCAGACTTCCAACATCTAGAGCAATAGTATATCAGCGTAGAACATGTCCGTCCGATTGGACGTCGAAGCCTTCCTATACCAAAATTGCAATGATTCTGGCCTTCCTGCAGAATAGAAAAAATTCAATTTCAACCCACAATAATAATGACATATAAAAATAACTGCATTACGTGGGACGAATTCTGTGCACGTAAATAGCGTTGAAGCACAATGCCCCACCTGATCCAGATATGCCAAGCAGCAGCCTGTCTTATCGCCGGCTTGTCTTCCCAATACATGTTTTCCAGAGAACAGATGCTTTTGGCTTGGGCCAAATTTGAAATATGCCACTCACAAAGTTGCAACTTTGAGATATACTACTCAGTTCCTGAAATTCGAAATTACTACTCTAGTTTCTTCCTCTTTAACATATGTCATTATCACTCATTTTCTCCCATTTTCTTTTCTATTATATGATTTTTCATGTATTCCAAACATGAACTGCCAGTTTTACCATTTATCTATTCCTCTCAGCCCTTCATTCTCCCCACCGGAGCTCCTCCCTCTTCCCTGACACCGCCTCCTTGAGCTCCTCCCTCTTCCTCGGCCCCCTCGAGTTAGATCCGATCTCCTTGCCGCCTCGAGCTCCGCCCTCCTCTCACCGATTCGATCACGGTCGTTCACGACAACGCCGCACACGACCACAGTCGTGTATGACCACGATTGCCATGACCACACCACGGTCGTCTTTGACCACGACCATAGTGAGGAGGGGAGCGGTGCAGAGGGGGCGGTGAGGAGGGGAGCGGCGCGGAGGAGGCGGTGAGGAGGGGGACAGCGAGAAGGGGAGCGACGAGGTTAGGGAGGGCAGCGCCGGGGGAAGCCGGGAAGAGAGCCGTGGGGCGGCGCCGAGGAGGAGGGAGGAGCTCCGACGGGAAGAACGAAGGGATGAGAGAAGACCGGATCAGTGACGATCACGGGCGGAGCTATGTGGTTGGGCCCGATGTCACAGGACACCGGGTCCAAATTTTTTTCTACAGGTATTAATATCTCTATTCCATACGTGAACCCCCTAATCTAAACTTAGTGCACCCGGTATTTTTTTGAAGCCAAACAAAAGGAATACTAGCAACCTAAATTTTTAGTAGCTAACAGTAGTCCATGAGGAGTCTTCACTGTCCCGCAACACACGAGGTCACTGCAACACCCAGCCCAAGAGAGAGGATCGCAATAGGTCATGGTGTCTATTTGATCAATCCTAAAGCATGCCACTTCGCACAACCCTCTACACCTGTTCATCTCATAAAGTCATGCAGAAGATGTGCATCACGCCCGCTACAGCCACACCCAATCAGGCAGCAAATATTCACAAGAAAACGTGAGAAATCGATGCCACCGGTGGCCCTCGTTTGCCATCTGGCTACAGTGCCGCTTGGCCCTTGCTGCCATCTTGAATTGTTGAACATACAAATATCTAATTGACCTTTTCAATTATTTGATGATTATTCCATAAATGATAGACTTATTTGTTATGTGGAAAAAATAAGAATTATAGAAAATTACCAATGATATTGTGGTTCATCGCTTTATGAATTTGAAAGAACACAAATACTAAAAAGTAATGTTTTTACTTATATTTGATCATTCTTTTTTTTTACTTAAAAACTTTTTCTTTTTTATAGGCCAATAAGATCGGATGATTTATTTTACTAATGCTGAACAACTTTTTGTATGTGATTTCGTACTTAGTTAATTCAGTTTGCTGCAACTAACCAATATTATTATCAGGTTTATTTATTTTGGTAAGTATTTCGATCGTTACTTCTTTATTATCATATACTGCTATCGATCATATTGAAGTATTGATGCTAAAAATTATCGGACATATTACTATTAGGCATAATATTGATTGAAAATTATATATATTGTTATATATATATATGATGAAGTGGTGAACCCCGGTTATTTTTGTTCTAGTTCCGCCCCTGGTGACGATGGGGCAACTGGGCCACGCACACGGACGCGCGGTTGATTTGGAATCCGAGAGCCGCCAGTTGTGTAGTCAAAGCCTCGGTGTTTTTCATCGAGAGATGAGGAATTCAGGATTAGGACCAGAGCGGCGCAGTCGCGTATATTCCCAGATAAGGTGCACGTTGGCGAACTGAACAATTTACCCACGTTTTTACCTACTATGAAACAGCTTATCATATCCTACATATACAGGGACACACTTGATATTTCATATTTGATTCACTGGTCTACACATCTGAGACTAAAGCACCAAGAAAACGAAAGCGGATCAAGACTAAGACGTCAAGCAAACTCCTCACATATATCTTCAGTACGATTACAAGGACTGAGAGGGAGGGAAAAGAACTGGGCCGCTCGCTGCAGTTGCATCTTTCATATGCTCTGCAGGATCTTGAGCGTCTCGCCGATGTGCTTCTCGGGCTGGAACTGGTTGTTGTAGATGTACTGGACCACGCCCTTCTTGTCCAGCACGTACGTCTGCCGCCCCGGCAGCGTCCCGAACAGGTCCGACGGCACGCCCCACTCCTTGCGCACCCTGTTCCCCTCGTCGCTCAGCAGCGTGAACGGCAGCCTGTACTTCTTCGCGAACGCCTGCAGCCGCATCGCATCAACAGGAGCATGCAGCAGTTCGATCATTCACGCACGGCTGGTTTTTTTGGTTCAGCTGATCGGAACCAGATCACTAGTAAGTACAGTACCTTGTGGGAGGCGTCGTCGTCGCCACTGATGCCGATCACCTCGGCTCCCGCCTTCTTGAACTTCTCGTAGGAATCCCTGAATGCACACGCCTGCATGCACAACCACAACCCCGATTGGAGTTTGGAGCAATCACACAATGCCCATACAGTCCATACTGCTGATGGACGAGTCGTCACAAGCGGGATTTTTTTACCGGTTTTTATTTTTAACCGGAGGGGCCGGTAAGTCCAGTTTAACCAGTTTTTCGGAGAAATTTGGTATGTGAAATTTAAACGAAATTAGAAATTTAAATTCATACGGGCCGATAACCGGCTGAAAATCAGTTGAAAATATCGATTAAAAATTTTTTAAACAAAGTTGGTAAAAATTCCTTCTAAATTTGATAAAATTTATGGAAAATGAATTTTTCAAAACCGGTTTGGATTTCTACCGGGGTTTGGCAAAAAAACAAAAACAAAAGCATGGTCACAAGTCCTCCTACTTAGAGCAACTCCAGCAGTAGCCCTCAAAATAGAGCTCTTACTTTTTATTTTGAGCGCTCTCCCTACTTTTGAGGGCTCTGTTTTTTTGGGTTAGAGCATCTCCAACAATCCCCCTAAAAACCCACCCCAAAAGACACCTTTTAGGGGCAGCCCAAAAAATTTGTTAACCTATTTTAGTCCCCTCCTCCAACAGCTCCCCTAAATATATCCTAATAGTATTTTGAATCTGGCCCAACATTAACAACCGGCCCATTTACTTTGCTCGATACCTATTTTTATTAGTGATCAAGTCGGTCCATCCAACCGAATAGAATAGGGAGATTGAACCAATTCCGTGCGTGTGCGTACGTAGACGACGGCCGCCGTATAAATATCAAACGGTGATTAGCCGCAATCAGTAATTGAGATGGTGCATGTACGTGACGCGGCGCAGGAATACTCGGTGTCGCGGGAAAGGAAAAATGTGGCGCGAACTTTTTTTCCCAGCGCGCGTTACGGCGGGAGCGAGAATAGGGGACCCCTGAAAGTTCCCGGCTTCTACCTGGGTTCTGGGAGAGTTTTGGGGGGAATAGAAATAGGGGGGTGTTTAGGGGAGTTGTTGGAGAAGACTTTTTACATAATTTCCCAATAATTTGATTTAGGGGGAGATTTAGGGGGATTGTTGGAGATGCTCTTACACTCCAGCAGGAGCCCTCAAAACAGGACCCTCAAATTTATTCTTAGAGGGGATGACACATAGGACCCACCCACATCCTCATCCTACTTTTAAGGGCCGAGGGGCAAAAAACTCACTTCAGCAGGGTCCCTACTTGAGCCCTCAAAAGTAGGGGCTCCCTCCAGACCCCAGGAATGAGGGCTCGAGGGGGAGATTTGGGGCCCCTTACTTTTGAGGGCTCAAGTAGGGGCCCTGCTGGAGTGAGTTTTTTGCCCCTCAACTCTCAAAAGTAGGATGAGAGCTCAAGTAAGGGCGCTTGGAGTTGCTCTTAGACAACTCTACCCAGGAGTAGGTAACATTGACACTTTTGCAGGATGCAGCGAAGAAACTCCCATAACAATGGCTCAACGTGAATCTCTTGACATTTCAGTTGGGCTACTAACTGCTACGAATCAAACTAATCATGGTGCGCAAAACTCAACAAACAAAAGTTTGACCTGCTTGGTGCAGCCGGGCGTCTCGTCTGCTGGGTAGAAGTAGACGACGACCGGCTTGCCCTTGAACTTGGAGAGCGATACGGCCTTGCCGTCCTGGTCTTTCAGAGTGAAGCTGGGCGGCACGCTGCCCTTGGTCACCTGCAAGCGGCCGGGAACCCAATCCATCACCACGAATTTGCGAGCCGCTAGCACGTCGTACGAACATTAGGTACCTTCAAGGCCGGCCCTGAGGGGGGGCGAGCGGGGCGGCCGCACCGGGCCCCCAAAATTCAGAGGCCCCCACCCATATACATAATACATAGTATATATACTAGTATACTGTATACTATTCGTATAGGAAGTGTTTGGTACAAATAATCAAAGAGGCGTACAGAAGGCAACTAACAGGATTACATGCATCATGCATGCTAGAGATAGAGTCCAAGTTAGTTGCCGTATGGCCCATATCTAACCGAAACCGTATCTGGAGTGGAATCAATCTGATGAAATGGTGTAGCGCGTCCGGTGCGGGAGACCAAGGCTGTATCCAATCCGTCTAACACTCGTCTTCTGATTCTTCTCGTCTTCGGTCTTCTGCACAGATCTGAGATCTCGTCTACGTCTTCGGTCTTCTCGTCTGACGCGACGACTCCTGCACGCGCGCGCGCGCCTCATCTCTGATCTCTCCGTGGGCCAGCGGCGCGCGGCTTCGTCATCCATCGTCGCGCGTTGCTCCTCCCGAGCCTCCCAAACTCGCCGATCTCTCCGATCTGTTTTGTTTTCTACGGTGAGCCGCCGCCCTCCTAAGGCCTTGCCGCCTTGCATGCAGAGATGTTTGCATATTAGGAATTTTTTAATCAATAATTAGTACTTTGTAGTTACTAATTATACTATTGTTCTTTAAATTTTCAGTACCATGTCATCTAGAAAATATGCATCCGGCAGTGAAAAAAGAAAAAAGAGAAAACGAATAGATGAGTTGATAGAATCACAGAGAGGATCCATTGACAAAATTTTTAAAAGTAATACGAGCAGTTCAAGAAATCCTGATGAATTGGCGATAGCTGCTGTGGAGGAAGATGCTAATGTGAATCTAGAAGATGAGGGCCCTACGGAAGACCATGTCAACATCAATGACTTCGCATCTAGAAATGTTAGAAGAAAATTTTAAGGTAATATCTATAAACTCTTTGATATGAATTTTTCTTTAATACAGAATGTATTTTAAGTGTTTGTTGGTAAAATTAGATATATATATATATATATATATATATATATATATATATATATATATATATATATGTGTGTGTGTGTGTGTGTGTGTGTGTGTGTGTGTATGTATGTAGATTTATATTTAGATATTTATACTAGGGCCCCTATTTCTAGTTTCGCCCCGGGCCCCTAAAATCCCAGGACCGGCCCTGGGTACCTTCCCGCAGACGATGCCCGTGGACGAGGCGCGGCGGCGCGGCGCCGGCGCGGCGAATGCCGGCGCCCCGAGGCCGTGGGACGCCGGCCTCGTCGAGGTGGAGGGCCTGCAGAGGAGCGCCTGCGCGCGAGGAGACGAAATGCGCGACGACGCCCGAGGAGTCAGCAGTAGAGAAGGCTTGCAAGCCGTGGAGGCTGCTGCGAACGCCATCGGCCGCGGATAGAGAGCTTCGGGGGAGTCCTTAGCTGCTGCTGCCGCCGCCGCCGCCTGTGGAGTTCCCTTCTCCTCCGTCTCCCTCTCTGGAGAAACCTCCTCTGATGGTTGGTTGGTAGCTAGGGGATATCAGGATGAGATGCGAGGGTGTTTTTTGTGCCGACGTGGCACAACTTTTTTTTTTTGATATGCGACGTGGCACAACTTGCTGCCCTTTGCTGCTGATAGTGAACTCTTGGGTCTTTTCCACCCATTTAGCGAAAAAGTCTATTGTATACGAGTTACACAATCTAATTTGTGTAACAAGTAAATAAGATGATGACATGCGGCAAATTACTGTAGCAGCTATTTAAAAAATATTTTTCCATACGATTTAGTACTGTAGCAAAATTAGAAATATTATTTTCGTACGGGCTACAGTTCTACTTACAGTGCATTGTCACACGTCATCATCTCATTTACTCGTTACACAAACTGGATTGTGTAACCGGTACACAATAGAATTTTTCCGATTTAGCTAGCCATTGTACGACTGTACGCGAGCCTAGCTAGCCCGCGGAAAACTATACGACGAACTTTGCAAATATTACCAAATATCTGCTCACCGATTTCATCATTATTTTTTAGGCTGTAGGCCAAATTCCGACAACCACGGTATCCACTAGCCATCGCTACACAAGACTAACCTGCAGGAAAAGATAACCTCCAGGACGTCAACACACCAGCATGTCAACCTATAGGCCAACCTTTTTTTTCAACTGTAAACACTGCAAAAGAAATTTATCAACTGTTTTCTCTCACTTTTTTTTTTCCAAATCACTTTTAGGATTAGTAATGTAAGGTTGAAAAAGTCTATATGCAAGTGAATAAAACACAAATACGTGTAGCAGTCACTCCCGGGGGTGGTTGTTGGTATAGACAACTTTAGCAAAAAATTTTTTTGCCAACATTCTTTTTCTCTTGACGCATTATTTTCACTTCCCTCACTTCCATTCTAGGATTACTGACGTATGGTATAAATTAAAGTATACGTCAAGTCAAGTGCATAAAACACAAATGCATAACTGTATAGTTACTATGAGCAGGATAATTGTGAGCAGCACTTTAAGCAAATTAAAAATAGAAATACGAAGGCTAAGTACATGCAAATGAAGGTTGATGATAATTTCATGACCTCATTATGTTTCTACCGAGGCACACTCGCGTGCGTACAAAGGTAGACACCATGATTTTGAGCCCTGGTGGTAGAGTTGTACACCCACAGCAACCATATATACCAAGTGGTTCCCATGTACAATCATGTTGATACCAACAAAAAAGCACCTCTGAGAAAATATGTCATGTTTAGTTTCCATATATGGAATTTCCTTATTCCAAATCCTTGTTTCCTTTGATATTAAAAGTTGATTGAATTCGTTTTAGCAGAACCTCTCGGTGATTTTGCAGGAGACGATGGCACGAAGCTTTGAAAGGACCGAACTGCACTCAGCATAGACATGTTGATAGTCAGGAAAGTGGGAACTAAGTTACTGAACACATGGGAGCATAATAATCCCCATTCCCCTAATCTCCTAACTTCTTATTACAAAAGATAGTAAAAAGTGGTAATAATTATCGGCAGCCTGGTGCTATGTGCAGTTGTGATAAAAATGTTTATTGACATACTGAATCTGTCTTTTTTGTTCTGAAAGTCAATGTAGCACTTTGTTGTTCTGATTTGATGGAGTCAAATTATTCAGTCATTGTGTAAAGATGTTCACGCAAACAGCATCTGACAATCTGACATGCACAATGGATTCTCAAAAAGAAAAGAACTGACATGCACAATTTATGTGACTACAAAAAAGGCCAGAGGAATTACCATGTGGAGAAATGACATAACTGATGTCGAGATCATCTGAAGCAGCAATGGAGGAGCACATTCCGAGCTTGATGGAATCACCCGAGAGCCATCCTAACAGAGGTGACAACGGAAGGCGGCCTCGACGACGACGCCAGCCTCACCGCCCTTGCTGTTCTTCTTGCCAAAGGTCAGGAACACTTGCCACTACATACATCGGTGACTGCACAGAGACAGAAACACTGCTCCTCGGGGTGCTCGGCGTCCGCGTCCTCCTCCCGTTTCTTCCTCAGCCTTGCGGCGTCGGCTTCCAGCAATTGCTCGGTGGATAGAGCGCCGCTCGAAGGTGGGCTATGGAGCGGAGAATCGGTGGCCGAAGCATCAAGCTCTGATCTGTGGGAGAAAGAGGACCGCACGTTTGAGTATAGCGTTCAGAGCTCTCCCGGGACCACCCCTTCTGCATCAATAGCCGGGCTTTCTTGACGATCGTGTCAGATGAAGCTACTGGCTCCTCGAAAATTTCAGTTTCCTTCTCGTCTTCAGGCTTTGGTTCAGCATCTGAACCAGAACCAACTAATGCTTGATGAGACTTCACGGCCACCTCTTCGTTCAGTTCGTTGTCATTCTCGATGTAGCGAGGGACTACGTTAGAAGTCTATGATGATTGATGAACCATTATCAATATACATTGAGATAAAATTTAAGTTTAGAAAAGATATAGATTTTTAATTTGATGGTTTCTTCCTAGTGGTTAGACCGGTCCTATATAGCGGTTAGACCGACCGCGCGTGGCGGTCAAACTGACTAGTCTGAATTTCAGGTGAGAGCTCTAAATTTTGGAAATTTGATTGTGAATTGAGTCAAATTGCTCTAGATTAGTGCTTTCATATTGCACGAATCATGTTTAAGCTAATATGAGTCAAATTATAAAAAACTTGTACCTAAAAATAATTTTTTGGTATTTAGATGTGCAAGGAAGCATAGAGTCAACTATGATCAACGGCGAGAATCAGAACTACGCTCTGGAGGAATCGAGATCTAGAACGATCAAATATGCTGGGTGAGATGGTTGAGCTCAATCATGACACAAGAAAGGCAAAGAATGTTAAAAGAAAGATTCAAGCGATAGATGGTACCAAGTGGCTTAGTCGGTCCAAGTAAGGTATGGTCCGGTGGGAACCGGAGTGGGAGAGACTTGGTGATGCATGGTAAACTATTGGTGCACCTACACGACAAATACGATAATTGCTTGCAAGGGAAAGAGAAGATCGAGCCAAGGCGAGAGTATTTTGGTAGTTGGCGCAATGCCAAAAACTTCGTTAGATCAAAACCGCGACCCTTAAGCGATGCTTGGAAAAGTGATTTAGGTCAAGAAGATATTGAAAAGATCAAGTGGATCAAAAGCTAAAAACTTAGTGGGTTTGGGCTCATGTGCTTTAAAAAGCGTGCATGAGTTTAGTGTGAGTGTAAAACCATGTTGTGTGGAGTTAACTGGTTTTTTTTCTAATTATGCTAGTAGACAATATCCATTAGGATTAGATGTGAACTGATTTCTCTATCTACTTAATGGGTTGGGGATATAAGCTTGCAAGCTAACTATCCCAACTATTTCATTCTTGAGTTATAGGGTTATGATTTGAGAGAGAAAAGTGGGTGATATGGTATGCTCTCTTATTCTCCTTATGAAGTAGCTGTGAAACCTATATCTTCAAGTAGAAATAGATCAACTTTATTCATCTCTCATGAAGTGATCTGTCTTGATCGATTTGCTCTTGCTCTTGGTGGTTGTTTGCCTCTTTTCTCCCCTTTTTGATCTTGCTGTGTGCCAAAAAATGTAAGTGATAGAGATGACTCATGTAGATCAAATCCTATCTATCTAGACACTGTGATTTGCAATATTTCAAAGTTGCTCGGTCCTTGCTAGATTTGAAGCCCTTCTTGAGGAATCTTGATCTGAGGGTTTTGGGTTCGATTCTTTGGGTGATCTTGCTTGCTATGACATGTTGGAACTCATCTAGAGCTATATTGGTTGTTTTTAACCCACGAGCAAGTTGGTCTTAAGTTGTTGAGATTTGCCCAATTTTAGTGCAATCTTACATGACTTGATAAAATGTTGGAACATTGGCAAAGATCCGTGCGATCCTTGGATGGAATAATTTCCTGAGACCCTTAGTAAGGTTTATGCAAAGTTTTACATATTTTAACATGGATTTTGAAGTTTGCACCTAATTTGGTTTTGGCTTAAGCTGATTTTCTATTATAGGAATAGGGGAGCAGTCAAACCACTCCTAGACCCGGTCAGATTGGTGGTTCGACTGGTAAGACCACCCACCAGTCAGTCCACACCTTAGTGGTGGTCAGATCGGTTAGGTGCTAAAATTGTAAGTCCTCGCTGTTTTGGGTTGTTGTTTAGTTTTAGGTTGTCAAATCTAATCTTCGTGGCTCTTTAGCTATAGGAGTAAAAGATTTTTGCATATTTGGGGGAAGATTTTGAGAAGGCATTATTCATCCCCTTTTGTTGCCATTCCCAGTCGTACAAGTGGTATCAGAGTTTGGTTAACTCTTCTTGATAGATCTTAACCGATCTTAGAGCCATAACTTCAGACAAGTATTCCACTAAGCCATCGGTCTTCGATGGGATTGACTATTCCTATTGGAAGGCTTGGATGGTAGCTTACATCCAAGGCTAAGAGCAACCAATTTAGGAGAAAGTAAAGAGAGCTTATGTTGTGCCTGCCGATGGCCAGATCACTCCGATAAATATGTGGAGGCAAACAACAAGACACATAACTATTTGATTTAGGGGCATGGTAGATCTGAGTTTGATTGAGTATGTCATTTGGTATCTACTCACAAGATCTGGAAGATCCTCACTTGCTACCATAAGGGCTCTTTGGTGATCAAGGAAGTAAGACAAAATCAATTCAAGAAAGAGTACTCCAAGTTTGAATAAAAGCCTGGTGAATCCTTGGATGAGTTGTTTTTTAGGTTCACCAAGATTCTCAGCAACTTGTGTGCAGTTGGCTTGACTTACTCTAAATATGAGAATGTATGCCAAGTACTAGGTACCCTAGATGTGAAAGTTTGGAGAATGAAGATTACTTTCATTAATAACAACACTGTCATGGGTGAGTGTTGACACACTTTTCCACATCCTTTTACCTTTCTTTTACCCAAATAAATCATAAAAAGAGGCATTAAATTAGGACCTAACCCAGATAAATGCAGTTTTTAGTCAATATTTTCATGTACAATGCACTCTTGGCAATTTTGCAGGAAATACACTAAAAGGGCAGAAAAATGGAGAAAAGATGATGGAAAGTTGCTTGGTTGGTCGGCCAACCCTCCCTCACCGGCCAGCCAACCTTCTTCCACTGGCCAGCCTGGCCCCAACTCCTAGACTGGCCAGCCTACAGCCCGAGGCCCACTGCACATGAGCCGACTTCTCCACTACCATAAGACTTGGTCGCCCAGCCAACCCAGTCACACCAGCTGGCCCCACCGATGCATGGTGCAAGGAGCTCGGTCTTTACACGAAAGACGATACATATCCACCCTCCATCTGGTCGGCCATCCATCCAACACTCCTCAACTAGCCAAGCAATGTAACCACCAAATTGCCTCGCGCATGGCAGATACCTGGTCGGCCGACCAAGGCTATTTAAGGAGAAGCAGCCCCTTGAAGAAAAAGGCCTAGGAGAGAAGATAGATACATTGGGGTATGATGATGTTACCAGTAGGATCCAAAATCTCCCCACTCTATAAATATTTAGATAGGAGGAAGTGTTAGCATGGAGACTGGAATACTGGTCTCCAAGAGCTGCTACTTTTCTTCTTCGATATAGAGTAAGCTCTGACTTCTTCTAGTTCGATAACTCAATGTGACTCTACTCCTTTTATTTGGCAATTAATATCAGTGTCTTCACTCAATTTCTCATCTTGCTTTTCACTTGTGTTGCTCTCCCAACTAGTTGATGATCATGGGCTAGGGTAGAGATAGTCTAAGTTAGACATGGTGCCTAGTTTAGCTATCACCTTGGAATTCTAGTTAGGACTAGCATTTTGTGCCGGGGGATGGATGGTGACAACATGAAAGTCATGACGTGCAAGGTCCCAGTAGGGTTTTACCCCAAGGTTGGGTGTACCTCATGTTTAGATTATTCAATGTTGGCAACACATCATAAAAGGAGTAGACGATCATCCGACGAGCTGTGACTAGAAGAGCTTTTATCCATTCTTCTCCCTTAATTTCTAATTGATCTCTTTGGGCTGCAAGCATAGTAGCTAAAATCCCTTGTTGTGAAGCTCTTCGCATTCCCTATGGATACAATAACCTAGAATATTCTCGATGAAAGTTACAGTGGTCTTCGTGCACTTGCGGAGTGTAAGGCATTAAGACTCGCCAACAATGAGCTTACTATGGATAAGCTCGACTTGAGGTTGAAGACGTATGAGATTGAATTCATCTCTCGTCTCTCTAAGATAGAGTTGACGGTACTTATAGTCGACCCCACTCAGCAGTTCTTCTAGTCCTTCAGACTTTGGTTCTTCTAGGCTTTCCTTGTCCGCCTTGCATGCCCTGAGTGATGAACTAAGGAGGATTGAATAAATCCTTAATTATGGCTTTAATTAAGGCCAAGGGGCCCCATGGTTGTAAACTTCTTCCCGAGGTTGCTCCCTGAGTACACTAATCAGAGAAACATTGTGTGTGTAGCCCGACCAGATGACCACTTGGAGATTCTGTGAACTGGTGCCTAGACCCGATTCTAGGATATTCCTTCTATACGATGGATAAAACACATGCCTTATCCACTCCAAACAACATGATGATTTGGCCCTAAGTCTCTGACAAACAACTACCATTCGCTCAAAAATTTTGTGAACTAGTACCTAGACCCAATTCTAGGATATTCCTTGCATGAAATGGGTAAAACACATACCTCGTCCACTTCAAACAACATGATGATTTGGCCGACAAACAACTACCATGCAATTGTTTCCCACGATCGTCTCTCACTAACAACAATCGATGATCAGGCGTCCTCTCTTTGACAACAACTGTCTCCCCGACCGGACGTGTTGATTCTATAAGGCGTCTTCCCTGACAGATAATTGGTGCCTCTTAATTGGTATTTAAGACTAGATGAGAGAAGATAGAAAGGAATTGAACACAATTCGAATGAAGCAATTAGATAATACAATTGATATTCTCATTTAGTATAATTAGGGCTAGTCTCATGCCTTGTTAACATCGCCCTGTAACCAATTCATAGCAATAAAGAGCATTCATGTTTCTCTCCCAAGGATTTTAGCTATCTTTCTCATATTATTTTGTAAAATCGGTGACTCGATCATTGATAGCTGGTGTCGTCCATGGGGAAGAAGGCTTTGAATCCTTGAAGATGTTCTTCATTCAAAAATTCTCATCCTTCCCTATTCCCTATTGTCATCGCTCATGCGATCATGGTAAGAACTTGGGACGAGGAGAAGTGGTTCGACTTGGTAGACTATGTCGACCTCAACATGGACGTTTGTATCCGCGCCATGGAACATGATGCCTTGTCATTATCCTCTTCCAATCCAAGCTCACTACTTGCTGAGATCGGTGAGATCGATTAGATGGAAGAAGATTTATCGCCCCATCAACAACACTCCTAAAGCAATCGGTTGTTCTAACCAGGTCAAAATACCTGAGTACCTCTACAAACTCGATGCTTCTGACAAGTAAACCCGGTGACAAAAGTGTAATGCCACACTTTGAGAGTCTGAGTTCCCTCGATACAGTCATGGGCGACCACTTTTCATCGATGGCTCCTATGTATTCTGGTAGCTAACTAACACCTGGTCACAGTGTTAATGAAATTACCCCCGACAGAAAGCCGAGTGAAGATGATAATGCTCAGCCATTGTGGAGGCTTGTTGCCGAAGCGGTGGAGGGCTCTCCCTTTGTTTTGATGGGAACTCATTAGGTGATTCATGCTAGAGGTATGAAGTTAACATAACCGGTGATGCTGATCCAGATGTTGTGCACGATTCTTCTCGACAGGACCCACCAAGACCCATTGGTCGCAATGGTGCAAACTGTAGAGACCCGAATATACAAATCCGGACACTTTGTGTATTCTGCACTAGTTTGGAACCACGCTAGTTTACACAATGAAAATATGGATGGAATATCAATCATATTCATCATTAACTAAGAAAGACTCAAATATTATTACTTATGAGAGTAGCGACCTTATGGCCAAGCTTACAAAAAATAGCCTAAAGGGCTTTAATAGAAACTAGCCGCAGAAAATAATGATAAACATAGTGGCCATTCAATATGCCCACAAGTAATCGACTGAAGAGCGAAGTTCTAATTCACGAAGTCATCGAATAATCCTTCCTATGATACCTCTGACTGATATGGCTCTTCTTCAACAACTGAGTAAATATAGATATAGCCATGAGTATATAGAGTAATCAACAAGTCATTTGTAACAAGATGCAATATAATTATGCAAAGCTTACCAAATGATGGTTGGGTGGTTATTTTCTAGAAAGCAACAATGTAGAGTAAATACAATAATAAATTGAAAGCCAACTTTGAAAATGATTAATAAGTAAATAAGTTAAAGGAATTAACTAAACCACAAGTGAACTGACCATTCACCCAATAAACCACTCGTGAACTAACCATTTATGTAATGAACCACCAGTAAATTAACCATTCATTTCCCAAACTTAACCTCAACCAAGTTTTTATGAAAACTCTACCCCTCATGTGAAATCACTGAGTATTGTCCATAACCGGGGATACGGCTATTCAAATAGTTTATACCCTGCAGAGGTTGTATAATTTTATCTATATGATATGACTATCTTCTGGTGTCACTGATATAACACGCTTCCATAGGCATGCCATCCAAGAATATCACAACTGATCTTGCCCACTAAGTTTTCACTACCAAGTAGGCTAATCACCATTGTGGTGTTCCAACCACCCCATCCAAAGACCACCTCTAGCATCGCATAAAGGCTTCTAACTAACTCTCAACTCGTGTTCAACCGGATGGCGCAACACACGCTAAGTCGATGCAAATTAATTAGCTAAGTTGTACCCATTATAGACTTGTGATTTCATTATTTTACATTAGGAGGCCGTTACAAGATTCAGTTCTTAGGGTTATCTAGGAGGTTCTATCACAAACCACACTTTTGTGCTCCTACGCACCTGCCCCTCTTACCCTTGTCCCAGATATTTAAGAAAGTTTAGAGTTTTGGAATTCCGAAATATCCTTTCTAGTATAAATATCAGCAACTTCCCTTCAATGACTGCTCAAACCAAGTTTCCATGTTTGAAATAATGCCAGTGCAAATTAATGCCCCGAGTATTTAAGCAAAGCGCTTAGAAACGGGCTTATATCTAGTAACATTTATCATTAATTCTAAAGCGACAAAGGTATATGTCCAAAGTTAAGGAATAGAATTTAATAGTACAAGTAGCATTAAGGAATTAACTACAATCTAATGATAATATAGTTTTAATCAAAGTATGACATGCAATTTAATAACTTTAAATAAAATAATTTGCTTTCAAAAGGTAGGTGCAATATGATCAAAGTGATGACTTGCCTCGCTCAATTTACTGTAGCATTGATTTTGCTCAAATCCTTCTCATTCAATGGTCTTAAAACTCTTGGTTTTCATTGTTATCTGGATCTTAATCCTACTCGAATGGTTGATTCTTCGAGGCTCCAAATTATAGTTACGCAATAAACAATCGAATCCAAATAACTCAAAAGTCCAAATAAATCTGAATGAACTCAATTAAGTTTTATTATGATTACGTTGATATCATGAGATACGGTTTGGTGGGTGCACGAAGTAGATGGGGACAAATGAAGTTTGAGTGAAGGGGAAAACATCAGAAAGAAAATCTACCGAGAAGGATATCAAAGAAGGTTCAGTAAGGATGAAAGAATATTCTTGGGAATATTCCATGTCAGATTCGAAGATGGTTAGGCATAGCTGACCGGAGAATACCATCGCTTGATCCTAACTTAATACTTTCTTTTATTATTTTATATTTATTAAGGAAGTTATATGAGTTAGGTTGGACCTACGGATAGATATGAGGGCCTTCACATAATAGATATAATTTTAGTTAACCATATTAATCTTATATCTCACATTGCTATTATGCATATAATTTATTAGATTGCCACTTAGCAAAATTGTTACTAATGACCAATAGTCCTTGTGTTTTTGGGACAATGAGTTATATTTTAATAGGGTTCTATTGAAATTGTGCTTCGAATTAAATACTATTGGTACACTGATTATCTTCAATTATTATTTGATATAATTGACTTTGATTTATACTCTAATTATATGGACTAGCTATGATAACTATTTTACCATATGGCCATCAGACTATTTATGGCCTAGGGCTCATTTATATTTAACATCATTTTTAATTAAATTTGTATATTAAATTTAGGGACAATGACATGATAATTGTCATTTATACAAGATTATATTTTAATATGGTCTTCCATTGATATTTGAGTTTATAAAATAAATTTTGATGGCTTCATAATTAACCTCTATTTCTATCTAGCTATTTTCCAGGAAAACCTTTAATTATAGTGGATATTTTAAATTAGATTTTAGTAGCATATTTATTAATTTATTCGCCTTAATTAGTCATTACTTACCTTATTTAACTTAGTTAGAGTTTATTTGAGTGGGGCCTAACTACCATACTATATATAGTTGTTTATATTTTAGCATAAAAATGAAATTTACATTTTGAAATCAAGTGCTTAAAGATGTATTAATTATTTATCTTACTTTGCCAATAAATAAGGACCCAATTGGTCATTTGACATTTGCAATAAGATTTATGGTGACATGGCACCTATTTGAAGTTTACACTTCAAGTCAAATATTAATTATTTTTGAATATCTTCTAATTATATTAAAGGTAATCTTTAATTAAATCCTTCTATTTCTAGCTAACAATTAGTGACATACCATTCAAAATAATTGCCTTAATTTTAACTCAATTGTCATTTAAAAAAAAGCTCCTATGACATTTGGACATTTACCCAAAGTTATATGTCAATAATGTCTTTTATTAGTATTTGAATTTTGAAAGAAAATTTAATGGTGCACTAATTATTTTTAATCATTTTTCTAAGGCCTTATTGATATGCAACTAATCAAGATTAAACTTTCAACTATATTTAATTTACATAAACCTTATTCTAATTTCCATAATTTAATTTTATCCTTATTTTTATTTATAACTAAATTATTTTTCATTATATTTTTAATTGAATTTCTTATTTATTTTGATTTTCTTGATTTTTTTCAAATTGGAACGGAATTAGGCATTGACATGTGGGCCATAAATAGTGTTGGGCCCACTATCATACACACACATAGAGAGACAAAGGGAAACAGAGATAGGGGAGGGAGTCGAGCAAGAGAAAGTAGGGGAGGTGGCGACGTATGGCTCTAGTGAGCTTGTCAGCGTGGAGGTGGCCACAACAGGGCGGCAGTGACGTAAAAATGGAATGTCAGGGAAAGGAAGAAGCTTGGGAGGTGGCTTGGAGCGGAGCAAAGGCAGGTGACGATGACGCATGGTGGCTGGGTGTAGGGAGGAAGTAGGACGATGGCGTCAAAGAGGAAGAGAGGCAAGGGGAGCGTGCACAGCCAAGAGGATGGTCAGGGGAGCTTATCGGTGTGGTTGGTGGTGCGGGGAGGAGCCGTGTAGGGCTGGCAGCGTGAGCCTGGGGCGGCACGGAGGAGGTCACCAGTCATGGCTCATTTGAGAAGAGAAGGGGAGGAATTGGTGCTCGAGTTAGCTCGAGCGAGTCGCCGGGGTGCCTCAGGAGCGAGCAATCCCATCGGAGCTTGATGGGGGAAATGATGGCGTCGATGGCGGCAATTTCGATTAAAGTGAGGAAAGACGATGGAGCCAGCGGGTTCCTATGGGGGATTCGAGAAAGTGAGTAAGGGGAAATGAATGTTGTGGTTGGGAACATGTTTGACGCGAGGAGTGGAGAGAGAGAATCACTGAGTTGGCTGAAACGGCAAAGTGAAGGCGGCGGCCAACGCTGAAGAAGTTGCGAACTCGGCTAGAAAGGAGGAAGATGAGCTAAGGGGGAGGAATGCAGTCACGGGGGAATTGGAGCGGTGTCCGACAGCTTAAATAGCCAAGGGGGAGTGGGATGGGTGACACAGGCGTGCTTCATGGCGAGGACACGGTGGCGTTATGGTGGCGTGGCGCTAGCACGGGCATTGACACGGCTCAGTCGCGGCGCTGGCATGGGCATTGATGCGGTTCAATCGCGGCGTGAGCGATGAGGCAGACCGGGATAAGCCTAGTGAGGTGTTGGGAGCGGTTGGCCACAGTGGTGTGACATGGGCACGACGTGGCAATGTGGGGCAACATGCGCGTAGAGTAGCGTGACACGAGTGGCGCGGGCACACAGTGTGGCATGGGTGTTTGCATGGTGAGGTGATGGCGACTTGACGGGAGCAGGTGCTAGCGCACATGGATGCACGTGGCATGATGTGGGCACGGCGACGACGGCTGTCAACAAATGTGGTGCACGTGGGTGCTGTCGGGGTGTGAGCTGCGGATACGGGCACAGCGTATGGGACAGGTTGGCATGGCTCGGGTGATGCACCAGGGCTGGGTTAGGAGCGAGGCAAGACGACGCGGCAAGGATCGCTCAATGCAACACAGGCATGTTGGGGTTGATCGGGCATGGCTCGGCCAGAAGCAGAGGGAGTAGAGAGAAAGAAGGGATGTGAAGGAATGGGTCAACGGGGTGGGTCAAACCAGAAAGAAAGGGATGAGGGAAGAAAAGAAATGGGCCAAGCTCAAATTAGAAATTTTGATTTTTAATTTTGATTTGAGTTCAATCTAAATATCATTCTTCTAGTGGCTTTCAATTTCTCAGGGAATTTACCCTAGATTTAAATTTGGCTATTCTTTTATTTATCTTTCCTTATTATTATTATTATTATTATTATTATTATTATTATTATTATTATTATTATTAATTTCTATTGTATCCCTTTCCTTGTATTATGAAAAGCCAAAGGAAAAAACTAGAAAAATTCTAGTAACATCAAAACGTATTAAATTTTTTTTAATTTTTTCATATTTTCAAACATTCCAAACTTTGGGATGTTACATGAATTTAAGGTGATAAAAAAATTATAAGAATACAGGCGCAATAGCATACTGAAAACAACAAAAAAAAATTGAGATAGTATAGATTTTCCCAGATCAGGTAGTACAGACTACAAACATGCAATTCCTTGGCCTCCAGTGCATTTTCTCTGGGATATACGATCTAAATGTGCTTCTACAGGATAATTCTAGAAATTCCCGCCTTTTCCACTACACAAAAACAGGTAGTATCAATTGTAAATGATGCAAAACATCGTTATACAGCGCTCTCTCAATCTAATTGAAGATGAAGCAAAACAACGTTATACAGCGCTCTCTCAATCTAATTGAAGATGGATGTATGTAAAATACAATGAGTCTCAGATTCAGTTTTGTAACGTTGTTGCCCTTCGAATCAGCAGTTGCTTCCCCCAAAGAAAACACATGCAAAATAACACAGAACTTCCTGAAAAGACATTCACTATTCTGGCCAAGATTTGTGGAGCAAGCAATACATTAAGGCTTGAATGGTGCAAATACTACCACTGAATTATGTCCTCCAAATCCAAAGGAATTCGAGATACCTGTATAGCAATAGCAAACAAATATGAGGGGGAGAGGAAGGAGGAAGATGGGGAAGTAATACTATAAAGCATAGACATTGCTACTCACCAACATTCACTTCATGTTGCTTTTTTACGTTAGGTACTGTGTCAAATTCAACCGCTGGCTCTGGGTTCTGCAATTATCAGAGTGTAGCTCTTAGTTATATAGCCACAATGTGCCTCTCAGGTTTCTACTGTCTTGCTAGATATATTAGCTGTAACAATGTAAACCAATACTTACAAACTGGTTTATGCTTGGATGCACCCATCCAGTGGTTATAGCTTTAACAGTAGCAATGGCTTCCAAACCACCTGCTGCACCAAGGCAATGTCCTATCATGGACTGCAAATGGAAGATCGCATTAGGAAGGGAAAATGAATCAATTTCCTCCAAGTAACAAAGGCCATTGAAGCACCTTCGTTGCATTTATTTTTATCCCGGATGTGTCCTTAAATACTTGCTTGATGGCATTCACCTCTGCCAGATCACCAGCAAGAGTGGATGTTGCATGAGCATTTATGTAGTTGACCTGCAAATAGTCGTTTGTGATTTTTCCAGTCATTTGAAACTTCTTCAAAGCATTTCCCAATCAAAACCAGAAATTTATAACAAAGTGCCAGAATCATTAAACATCAAAGGGAGAAGACCAATCAGAGCTCATTGTGAAAACATTAATTCTAGAACATCAAAAGAGATCCTTTTCATGTAAAAGGTAAACTGTGGAAAGATGGCAGGAATTGACGTTAACTTACAATTATGTGCCAACCCAGTCATGATGACTTAAATTGTCATTGAAAAAAAAGGTAGCAATCCTTACACAAAAATAACCAAACCAAACGACTATGAATCATAATTTAAGGATCACACATAACTGCCATATTACAAAGACAGAAAAAACTTAAAGGATAACAGAACGAATACTAACAAGTGTGTTTTTAAGGGTGAAATATTCGGGTTACCTCCTCTGGTGCCACACCAGCATCTTCAAGACTTTGCTTAATGCATGATGAAACACCAAGACCATCGGATCTTGGGTCAGTCATATGGTAAGCATCACAGTTCACAGCACCTCCTAAATACTCCGCAATTATTGGTGCATCACGTTTCATTGCATGTTCTAGGCTCTCCATGACCTTTTTCAATTTGACCAGAATTAAGGGATTAGAATAGCAGTGAATCGTAATTCCACAATAAAATGTAGAGCAAACAAAAATTTTATTATCATCATGTTCAATGATAGGAGCATGATACACGATGTCTGACAAAATTAAAATGTGAAAACTTGAATATGTTTGGAAACAATTACTCTATTGTAGTTAGAGACCGATTGTGAGCCTACTGAAATTCACTGAAAGT
The DNA here is from genome assembly GCA_017311315.1 of Dendrocalamus latiflorus. Taxonomy (NCBI): domain Eukaryota; kingdom Viridiplantae; phylum Streptophyta; class Magnoliopsida; order Poales; family Poaceae; genus Dendrocalamus; species Dendrocalamus latiflorus. Next base: position 4,956,671 of record CM029659.1, read on the forward strand.
TATTGAACAGATTGTTGAAAACAAACAAATTAGTGTCACTTTACAGGCTGCAGGATACAATCGGTATAGAAAAATTTTCAGTAGAGTGATGATATCAGCTTAAGTCCAATTTCACAATCTGGAAAAGAATATTGTTCATAGAGCATACCAGTACTCCAGCTCCTTCACCCATGACAAAACCATCACGGTCTTGGTCCCAAGGCCTCGATGCTGTTTTAGGGTCATCATTCCTCTGTGACAGTGCTCTGCATGCAACAAACCCACCAACACCAATTGGAATAATTGCAGCTTCAGTGCCACCAGCAATCATCACATCAGCTTCGCCTCTGCGAATATGGTTTGCCGCAGCGTAGAAACAGTAGTTTGAGGTAGCACAGGCAGTTGAGATAGAGTAGTTTGGACCCATGAAACCAATGTCCATTGCAAGCAGGGCAGATCCCATGTTTGTTATGGCATACGGGATGAAGAAAGGAGTTATCTTTCTGTACCCCTTCTCAATAAGATTCTGAACACCATCAGAAAACACCGTGAGGCCACCCATTCCAGTGCCCACAAGAACACCAGCCCGAGCCTTGTCAATCTGCCAGAGAGAACATTTACTAATTAGCACCAAATATCCTTTTTCTCCAAGGATAGCAGAGCAGACAAATATTAGATAAGCTAATGAAGCTACTATCAACCCTAAGCAAACCAAAGAAGATTGGTGTGCTAAAAGAGAATGTGACTTAGTCCAAAAATGCTTCTTTGCTATAAAATGGTAATAATGTAAGGGATTCATCAAATGCAAAAAAAAAAAAAAGTTTTTTGGAAAGCTCATGCTTTACTCTAGAATAAATCTATAGTGGCCAACCAATCTTTTCGAGATTAAAAGGAAAAGGAATCCCTCGACATTGTGTTGATACTTGATAGCAATTTAAAATAGACACGCCCTATATCATTAGAGCCCAACTGAACTACACGTATCTAGAACATTTGGGCTGTAGTAGACCATGATTCATAAGTCACATGATCTGACACTTCCAAAACCTTAAAGCCAACCCCATCGCAGGTTCCTATCACAAGCCTATCCTTCAGCTCATGACAACTCTTCTACTCAAATCAAAGCAGCATCTTCATTATCTATGTGTTGGAACCTACGATCTCCTAGCAGCCTTTACGACCACTGTGCAGTCGTTACGACCACGTTCTGAATTGTTACAACCACTCTAAGTCTGACTACGACCACGTTGTGACCGCTCCGATCACGCCTCCCAACTCTGATGCATACTTGTAACTTCAGCTGAGAAAGTTACGACCACGTCTTCCGCCGCTGCGCTGCGCTTCCTTCAACCACATAGTAGACTCGATCACCGTAGTCGTAACTCAATTACGACCACGCTGTGACTTACGACCACATTGAAGGCTCTATCGAATGTCGTGGTTGTAACCCTTACGACCACGTTTTCTGCTCCGCGACCGTGGTCGTAGCTTGTTTACGACCACGTCTTCAGCTCTGCGACCATGGTCATAACTCACTTACGACCACGTCTTCTGCTCCTGCGGACACCTCTGCTCGATCACCATGGTCGTAACTTTGTTTACGACTACGTCTGCAAACACATAGAACTCGATACTTGATAGATTTCCTGGAGCCAAAACCGTTCCTACTTCTCTTCTCTATTTCTCTCTGTTCGATCACACCGATCGCTTTCTCTCTTGCTTGCTCTCTCTCGCTACATTGCTCTGCCCTTTTATACCTAGCTCTACGACTACATCTCAGATACTTGCTACGACTCTGAGACGGACTCGACTTCGACTACGACTTCTACGACTCCGACACAAATTCAATGAAATGACTCGTACACAAACTCGAACATGACTACTAGCATACTCGTACACAACCAATACTCGACTACGACTACCAACTCTGAAAACAAGATTACCAACTCTAACACTATGCCATTGCCCACTTAGTTTCCAATTAGATACAAACCAAGAGATGCACTAAGGAGAAGAGAAAAGCAGAGGAAGTGCCATTCTTACTACAGACCAAATTGGCCCCAAATCAACGACATTGCTACCAACACAGATCAATGCATTGCTTTAGCCAGTCCAAATGGAGCTGTACCACTACACCTGCCTACCACAGGCACAAATCTAAAGACAACTTACCAACTGTGCCGTTGCTCAAATCCTGGCACATGTAATTCACTGCTGAGATTAGATGACAGCTTCATCACAACTTCTAGATTAGATGACATTCCCAACAACCTTCTTTAAGAGAGTACCCATATTGATTGCAAGATTGAATTCAACTACCATTTTATAACAAAAACAAAGCTATTGCCGTTCACTCCCTGCAATCCCAATTAGATGCACTAAAACTACATAAATTCACAAACTAATACTATCATTTACCAGCTTCCTTCCAAAAGTAAAAATCGCTTCATCTTCTGTTTTGCATTGAAGAACAGAACTAAAAGAATAGCACCCCCTTCCAGCTACAATCCACGGTGCCATGTTGTACGTTCTTACTGCCTGGGGTCTACCTGCAAGATCATTACTCGCAAGACCACCCCCAACTGTTCCTGTTCTGCCAAGATCAGATTGCACATCACCATCACTATTCAACGTATTCATCTCACAATCAACCCATTCTTCTTGGCGCCATCACTGTCCTCAGAGATCACATCTCCAACCAACAGAAAGGGAAAAGGGGTGTCACATAATCAGTCAGCCCCTGTGACCTGATCTATCAGAAGTGTTAAACCCCAAGACACTTTCTAGGACCGAAAGACCCCAACTTTACTGGCTAATAAAAGTTTTTATAAAAACAGCACTACATTAATATCAGTGAGCGCCTGATCGAGCAAAGGCGCGGCATTTGAATCCGAGCTGCGTTAGTGTTACCTTGTCCATGGCCTTGGAGCTGTGGGCGAGGTCCGCGGATTCGAGCGCCTTCTTGCCGCTGACGATGCAGTAGCGGAGGCAGTCGTCGAGGCGGCGGTCGTTCTTGCCGTCGATGTATCCCTCGGAGGAGAAGCCCCGGATCTGCCCGGCGAAGCGGGTGGGGAAATTGGAGGCGTCGAAGCGGTCGATGAGCCCGATGCCGCTCTCCCCGGCGAGCAGCCGGTCGTAGTAGGCGTCCACGTCGTTCCCGAACACCGACACCAGCCCCAACCCCGTGATCACCACCCGCTTCTTCGGATCCGTCTCCCGCCGGGGCGGCTCCGCCGCCGCGGCGGAGGCGCGGACGGAGATGCGCCCGGGACGCCTACGCGGCGCCGCCGGAGCCACGGCCGCGGCCGCGGTGGGGAGGAGGAGGCTCTGCATCGCTGCGGCGGCGGGAGGAGAGGGTGGCGGTGGAAACGAGGCAGGGGTGGCTCTCTGCTGTGGTGTGGCTGCGGAGCGCAACGGAGGCGAGGGTGCGTTGGCTATGTATGGAGGGTGGGGGCAGTGGGGCCCACAGGGGGTTTGGATTTATGGGCTTTGGAGGCGACGGGCGGCGCGGTGGGTTTCTACGGACCTGGGCGGACTTTGCGATGCCGTTCTTGTTTGTGATGGCTGTTGAGGAACAGTTCCCAAGGATCAGTCCGATCAATTGCTCTACTTTATAAAAATAGATTAATTATAAAAGATACAAATAGTAGATTAAAACGTAAAGATAGAGAGAACTTCTGATTTTTCTTTATTGCTTTCTTTTCTCATATGTATATAAAATAGCTAATGAAGCTCCCTATTTATAGCATAGTGGTGAGGTGTCCACCATGGGCTAAGACTTAAGTCTAGACCTAGGTTTCCTAACACTCCCTTTTGGACACTCATTTGACACGTTCATACCTCATCAAAACTTCATAAAACCTAATGGGAAAAATTTGGACAAATAGTACATGATACATGTTATGCTGCGTTGCACGAATTGCCTCATTAAAAACATTGGCCGAGAAACTTCAGGAAAACTCGTCAAGGGAAAAGAGCATAATTCAATCAATTCATTTAATCTTTAGGATTTATTCTTTGGGTACTCGATCTTCATGATCAAGTTTTAATAACGAGCTTGAGAAAAATCTCCCCTCGAATTCTGCACTTCTTTAAGTCTCATCATTCAAATTCCTCGTACACATCTTTCAAAACTAAATGCTGAGAGTGACTTAGTGAATAAATCTGCAAGATTTTCACATGACTTAATATGCAGTACTTTAATTTCGTCCATCTTTTGCAATTCATAAGTATAAAAGAATTTGGGTTGATATGCTTTGTGAGATGATTCTTCACATAGCTCATCTGAACTTGTGCAACACAAGCTGTATTATCTTCATAGATAATTGTGGGAACTTGCATGATATTCATTCCACATGACTACTGGATGTAGTGAATCATTCGTCAGAGCCAAACACATTCTCAAGCAGCTTTATACAGTGTTATGATTTCTGAGTGGTTCATCGAAGTCATTACAAGACTTTGCTTAAACAATTTCTAAGAGACTGCAGTTCCACCACACAAGAATACATAGCCTGTTTGTGACCTTGCAGTATACAGGTCTGACAGGTATCCAGCATCTACATGGCTAGTCATATTCAAATATTGATTCTTTCTGTAGAATAACCCAAGGTCTTTACTTCCTTGGAGGTATCGGAAGATATCCTTTATTCCTCATTAATGTCTTTTGGTAATTTATGCACTATGCCTTGCTAATAGGTTTATGGCAAATGTAATGTCCGGTCTAGTGCAGTTCGCTAAATACATAAGTGCTCCTACTGCACTTAAGTATGGGAATTCCGGACCCAGGACTTCCCCCCTCTTCTTTAGGCCGGTATGGATCTTTTTCTTGCTATAAAGATCTCCCGATCATCGGTACTTTCGATGGGTATGTCTTCTTAAGACCGAACCTTTCTAACACCTTCTGAGCGTAGGCTGACTGATGTACTAATATTCCTTAAGGGACATGCTCGAGCTGTAGACCTAAGTAATATTTGATTTTACCCAAATCTTTTATTTCAAATTCTAACTTCAGATAAGAACTTGTTTCTTTTATGTCTTCCATGGTTCCGATGATATTTAGATCATCTACATATACTGAGATTATACAAAATACATTCTGAGATCGTCGTATAAATACAGAGGGACAATCTTCATTGTTCGTGTAGCCTTTCTTTCATAGAAAGTCACTTAAGCGATTATACCACATCCTGTCTCATTGCTTGAGTCCGTACAACGATTTCCTAAGTTTCATACTGTACATATTTCTATTTGCGCTGTCTTGGTTCAGGGCTGGGATACCTTCAGGTACCTTCTTATAAATTTCTGAATCCAAGTTTCCATAAAGGTATGCAGTTACCACATCCATCAATTTCATTTCTAAGTTTAGGTTTACTACCTTCGAGATTAAGTATCTAAAGGTGATTCCACTCATGACTGGGCAGTAGGTTTCTTCATAATCGACTCATGGACGTTGAGTGAAACCTTGTGCAAACATCTCTCTTTTGTTCGGAGATAATAATTCTATTGCCTCCTTCCAATCTTCCTAATCTAATATTTTCTTACATTTAGCGAGCGATGCAGGCTCTAGATCAAGATCGATGATTGTAGCAACTTTCTTTGCAAAGCAGATATCAACATTGGATGTTGTCCTATTCATGGACTCTCCCGTGTGCACATAGTTTACAGTTATTTCGTCATGAACTGCTTCTTCTCGTGCTTCTACTTGCTCATCGCTTCTTCCAGTTGCGGTGGCAAGTCCCTTTAGTTTTTTCAGCTCTGATGTGTGTGCACACATCCATGTCGATTTCTCCCTCCATGTGAATGTTCAGATCCGATATGCCCTTTTCTAAAGGTGTCATACTGGTGCCAGATCTCAACTGACTCCCCTTCTGGTTCTAGGGAACTTCAGTAATTGACTGTGTTAAGTCCTTCTCATCCTTGTTGACCAGGTGTCCTTGATTACTTAGGATTCAAGGGGCCAGAATTCTCGTCCTTTTATTCTAAGGCCTCTGGACGGTCTTAGGGATATCTTCAACTTTCTTTGGTATTTCAACCTCTCTGGTGCATTGTGTGCAGGCACATGCGACTTGGTCACGCTCTTCAAATCACTAAAGTGGCCAGGCAGTTGATTTGCTAATGCTTGCAAATCAATGATCTTCTGGACTTCTCTATTTGTTTCACTAGTGTGCGGGTCATGTGCATGGATTCCCGTGGCTTGCCATGTAATTTTTCGACATTTTTCATCAAGGAGTTGATTTCCTTCCCCTAATGTTGGGAAATTATCCTCATCAAATTGCAATCAGCGAAGCGGGTAGTATGCAAATCTCCTATCTTGGGTTCTAAATACATGATTATGGATGTTGTCTCATAACCAACGTATATCCCAGTCTTTCAGAGAGAGCCCATTGCAGTACACTGTGGAGGGGGTATAGGTACATAAACCTTGCATCCAAACCTCCGGAGATGAGAAATTTTTGATACTAACCCTTGCGCTAGTTGTATAGATGAGTGGATGTTGTAGGCTGATGGTATAAAGTTGATGAGAGTTGCTGCATGCAGGACTACGTGTCCCCAACATATACTGGTAAATTACAATTATTCAAATGTGGTTGGACAATAAATTTAATTCTTTTGATTAATGCCTCTACTAGTCCATTCTTAGTGTGGACATGCGGTACAGAACACTCAACTATAATTTCCATTGGCATGCAATAATCATCTAATGTCTTTGAAGTAAATTCTCCAGCGTTGTCCATTCTGATAGACTTTATGTGATGATTAGGGAAAATATTTCTAATGCGAATTATCTACGAGATCAGCTTTGCAAAAGCATGATTTCTCGTAGACAATAAACATATGTGCGACCATTTTGAGGAAGCATCGATGAGCACCATTAAATATTTAAATGGTCCTGATAGTGACTGTATGGGATCGCAAATGTCTCATTGGATGCGTTCCAGGAATACAGGGACTTCATCCTACACTTTCAGAGTAGAATGTTTAGTAATTAATTTTTCGGTGGCACATACAGGGCACACAAAATCTTCATGATTCGGGAAATTCTTAACATTAATATTATGTTCCTGTGAATTGTTAATTATATTTTTCATCATCATAAGATCTAGGTGGCCTAATCTTTCATGCTAGAGACAGAAAAGTTTAGAACTTCTAAATACTGTTTCCAAGGCAGTATAGGCTGCAGGTGCCTTGATGTTGGTGTAGTATAGCCCAATTTTTAATGAAGGAAGTTTTTCTAATACCCTTTTTTCATTTTCTTCATGCTTCGTAGTGAGTAGGTATTCCTTACCATACTCTTTTTTAGTCTCAACATGGAAACCCTTGGCGCGAATATCCTTGAAATTTAGGAGAGTTCTAGTTAATTCTAAGTACAATAAGGCTTCTTGAATGACCAAAGTTGTACCCATTGGGAGTATAATTGTGACTCTTCCTAAACCTATTGTATAGCCATCGCTACCAGTGATTGTTGTAATACTACCAGCATTCTTACTAATCGACTAAAAGCATATTGTCTCTCTTAAGATGGTATTTGTTGTGCAGCTATCGGCTAAGCACACTTCCTCCACAGGGCGCCACACGTGTTCTAATATAAAGTATTTTATTAATATGCATTAGAAAGCAATCAACACATAAATACTTCAATATCAGAACATATCATGCCATTATAATCTGAATAAATGAATAAATTATTTAATATCATCCAACCGTCACGAGAAAATAAAACTGTCTGAGTACCATCCATACAAATTCTAACTTATTCTTCCACACAAAATAAATGACAATTAAAGTCTAAATGTATTATGTGCATTAGACTGAATCTGCTAAGAAGCAGAGACTTTGGCTGCTATTTTCTCGGGGGTGATATGCTCTTCCAGAGAAATCATGGCGGTGGCAGCTACAATGTCAAAAGATGGTGCTGCTGCCGGAATGGTTTCAACCTCCATCAGCGCAGGTAGCTACTCAGAACTCTCCCCCTCAACAGATGCAAAGTGGGTTTCATGCTGCCTTTTGCCATCCTTCTTTTGAGCTTGGAAGACATCGACGACATGCTGTGGCTCTTTACATATCCGTGACCAGTGCCCCCACTTGCCACACTTGTAGCAAGATTGGTCTTGTTGACCATAGGACTTGCCGTCCTGCTTTGATTTGTTTGTCTTATTCTCACGTGGAACATTTGACTTGCCTTTCTGAGCTACGACCTTACCCTTCTTTCCCTTTTTCTTCATCATGGAATTTCGCACCTTGTAGCTCCCGGCGTTGGCTTCACAGCCAGCGGAGCTCCCAGGTGGCTGTGTGACGTAGTGGGAATATTTACCCTCTCAAGTGAGGGGATTCCATGTGCCCATAAAATCCCCCCTAGGGATTTGTTTCCCTAGTTATTTTTCTCTAGCTTCCAAACAAGTCCCAAGAGGGGACGTGGTAACAAATAAGTACACTATTTGACAAGTAATCATAACCAATAATAATATGATGATTAAAGTAGAAAAATATATACTCGTTACAAAGTGTAAATAAAAATACAATACCATCAAATAGTGCTTAGATCAAAGGTCTGTGAGAGGGTATATGAGTGGGATGTTGTCATGGTGGTTGCAGCTACCAACGTCGTCCACATCCATGGAGGCATCGGGGAGAGAGAGGCACTCCACGTTGTCCATGTCCATGGTGGCCTCTGCAACCGCACAGTGTCAACAATGGTGCAGCAGAGGAGATGGCCGACGTCAAGGAGGAGATGATCAGCCCGACCAACAATGGAGGCCCACCGTCGCTGTTCTTTGCCGCACTAGGCACGGACACACTCCTTGACAAGCTCTGGTTCCAAAACCAGCTCGCGTTCCTCAACGACGGCGGCATGAGCAGAGGGCACCAGCTGCTCCCTATTCGACAGTGGTGAGTGCCGAAGCCCAGGTGCTGCCGATGGTAGGTTTTTTCTGTATGGCCTCGAGTAGGCTAACGGTGGCCCCGGGAATCGCTGGAGCACGTCGGTGAGCGAGCTCTGCCTCGGTGGGGCTGACAGCCTTGGTTGGAAGCAGTGCCTATATTACGCACACAGGTACTGCAAGAACATTAGTGCTTGCCGGTTCGTGCAAGCGGGTAGTACAAGTACAGAATGGAGAGTGAGGGGGCTAGTTGTGGGCCTGAACTTTTAGGTGGGGAAGGTGGCAATAGGGCCATTTCGTTAAAAAACTATGGGTTCAAATCCCTAACAGCGACAGACATTAATGAATCTGACAGAAGTGGCATAAAGAGAACCAAGCAAGAAATTTAGTGGTACCTAGAGGATCCAACTTTTTTTAGCGGCATATAAAGGATCGGGATAACTATAACGCCCCTGTTTCCAGGGGCGCTTGCAGACACGGCATTCCGCAACTATTCACACGTGAACAGTTATGGAACGTCGCGCAAGAGTGTACCATCACATGCTTACAACAAAAGACCAGCATATATTTCACATAAGGTTTAACAACCTAGTTTTCTGCAGCGGGGCGTGCAAGCCCAAAGTATAATTACATCACAAAAGCTCCAAGAAAGCTTGAGCGCGGCGGAGACCTAGAACCAAGAGTCCTCATCGAAGAAAGCCTCCTTAGGGGCTTCCTCAATAGGGAGACCTTCACCAGCATCTTGATCCTCTGAAGGGATTTAGCAAGCCGTGAGCTAACCAGCTCAGCAAGTCACAAAGAAAACCCTATCTTAACTACTTGCACGGATCACCAAAGGAAGGGAGTATACTTGGTTTATTAACTTTGAGTGGGTGCAGTTTTTCTTGCAAACGTTTTCAAAAACTTAAAAGAGTTTCAACTACTCCTTTAAGATTAAAGGGGGGTTTATAAAAAGATAATTAACCAACTAATCCAGTTAAACACTTGTGAAAACTACTTAAGCTTCGCAGCTGGTATCAACTAAGTGACACAGCTCCATTAACCGGGAGCACGGCATATTCAAATACCATTTGTTTGACTCTGCAGAGTTACCCAACTTTACCCACATGCACCCTTAACGCTCATGACTGAGTTAAGGAACCGGGTCTTTTCGCTGCTCAACTCTTGATTTACACTCCACTCGATAGGTGCAGAATCCGCACAACCTCAGGTATCAGTTGGCCACCACGGAACGCCGGGCCCGAGTTGTGGGAACCTATCGTTGTCTTAGTCCGAATTCGCAATCCGCACCGACTCCCAAAGCAGGGCTTCACTTAAGTTGAGCAGGTACTAAACCAGGGTTGACAAGTCAACACCTGTGGTTGAGCAGTTACTATGTCAATTGCTTGGCGTAAGGGTCTAGTCCTTACATTTTCACGAGGTTCGTAACCTCTACCCTAGGGTAAAGCGGTGGGCGAAGACCGTCTCGCGGTTCCCCACAACACTCTTACCCTAAACTTGTGCATGACCGCACTCCACCCTAGGGTACGGTGTCCCATACCACCTTACCCTAACTCGAGTTTTCCAAATCTACCAACCCACGGCCACAACCTTAGTTGTGTAAAGACTTTGCATGTGATATAGATAGCCTACATGTGATCATGCTACTCTTAAGATAATTTCTAGGGTTACAAGATCGGGGCTACAAGTTTAACATGGCATTTATCGGTGGCAGGGTTTATCTACATTAGCATGTCATTCTAAACATTTTATTTTACTCAAACTAGCATTTCACAACTAGCAATAATGCAAATAGCGTATTAACATAAACCACATGGGATACAACATGATCAAGGTTTTGCGACTTGACGTGAATCTGGACGATCTCGGCGATCTCGAACGTAGAAGCTCCTGGATCCTGGGTCTGCACTAAAACCTCCGGAATCTCCGACACTAACGTAAACACATAAAATAACATAAGTCCGGCTTGAGCCTAATCAAGCGAGGAAAAATAATTTATGAAAAAGGAGTAAATTGCAAAAATTCTCAAATTGAAATTGTTAGAATTTTTCTGGAATGAATTTGGGAAAATGGAGGTCAAAAATGGGTTCAGGGCATTAAATGGAGCAAGGCGGTGAAATTTAGGAATTTTTGGGATTTTTTTTATTTTCTAGGATTTATTTGGATTTTCTGGGGTTTTGGAAATTATTAAATCCCTGGAAAACCGGTGAACAGTGTCGGGCCGGCCCAAAGCCACGGTGCGGCCCGGCACTGTGCAGCCCGCGCGGCCAAACGGCCAGCGCGGCCCACGGCGACGCTCCCCGCGCGGCCCGCACGCGCGCGCACATGCTCGGCGGCGAAGCAAGCCGGGGCTCGGCCCACTCTCGCGCGCGCTCATGTGGTCCGGATGAACGACGCGCAGCCCAGGTGGACGGCTGAGATGAAGTGGGAGCGGACGGACTGGATCAAAGTGGGGGTGGAGATCGGACAGCAGCGACGCAGGGAGGCGGGTGGAGCGGAGTGACTGGATCGGACGGATACAGAGGGGTGTGTTTATGAAGATCGGATAGCAGAGGAGACGTGCCATCCGACAGTTGAGGTTAAATGGCAACGGAGGAGCGGATGGAGGAGATGGAGCCACGTCCTTCGTCTTCTACCTCTCACCGGGCGTGCGCAGCAGAGAGGCAGAGACACGGGCCTCTGCTCTCCGGCGACGGCGAGTGGTTGCCGGCGGCAAAGAAGGGTACCGACGGGTAGAGCTCGACACGGGGAACCCATTTTGGGGCTTTGGAAGGTGAGGGGACCAGCGGAGAAGGCAAGAGGCAAAAAGGGGAAGTTCGGCTTCCCGGCGGTGAAGGGGGTCTCCGGAGCCGAATGGGCTAAATCGGGGGTAGTTGCACGGTCAGGGGAGTCTGGGGCTCACATTGGTGGAGTTGGTCTTGGCGGGGAAGCTCTCTGGAAGGCTGGCCACAGAGAGGGTGCTTCGGCCGGCGGCGAGCAACGGCGCTGGAGCTCCTTGGTGTTTCTCCTGGCCAGACAAGTATACCACGGTGATCAGGGAGTAGCAGAGAAGCTCTGGGCGAAAGGAACCGAGAAATGGAGGAAAGGGGAAGAAAAGAGGCTCACGGAGGTCACCAGCGCAGGGAAGGGTTGCGACGGCGCTCGGAGCAAAGGAGCTGCAATCGGCTGCTCGAGGAGGTAGCTGGGAGGGGCAGGAAGCGATCTAGAGCGGTGGGGAGGCTTGGGGCGCACGGAAGAGCAGGGGGGCTTTTAAGCCTCGGCGGAGGGGAGGGGATCTGAGGGAGAGGGGGATGGGCATGGCGACGGGAGTCAACAGGGAGGACGGGGAGCTGGTGGAGCGTCGACTCGGAGTGAAGAAGCGGCGTCCGGCCCTGAGCGCGCGAGTAAAGACGGGATGGGGAGCGGGAGCAGGTGAACGGCGGGCATGGGCGACGGCGCGGCAAGCGGGGGAAGGGAGAAGAGAGGGGCTGGCAGGTGGGGACCAAGGGAAGGAGGCGACGACGTGTGGCGCGGGAGACGCTGTCGGCTTCGAACCGGTCGACGTCGGGGTGACGTAAGCGGCGCAAAACCAGGGGCGCGGGCGCCGCCGCAGCGCGTGCGCGAGGGAGAAGGCGGGGAGGGAGGGGGCACCAGCTGGGAAAAGGAGGGAGGCGCCGGGGAAAGAAGGAAAGCGGAAAAGGAGAGGGCGTCAGCGAGAAGAGGGAGGCGCACGGCCAAAAAAGGAAAGCGGTTCCAGGGAGACTTTCCAAAAAGGGAAAGTTTCCGAAAAAACACTCAAAAATCCAGCAAAAATCAAAGAAAAACTTGGTTTGAAATTTTAGGGCTCTTTCAATAACTCTCAGTTGTTTGTGAGAAAATTTCTCCTTTTCTACCTGAAAACTCATAGGAACACACGAGAATAGAATTTCTTTGCGGTCATCTTTAGAGAAAAAAGAATTCTTTGTACTCATCAGTTTTGACAATAACTGAGGCCATTGGGTATATGTGAGCTGACCTTGTTTTCCCTGTGAATGGAAACTTTGAACTCGTATTGGTCCTATTCTTTTTGGTTTTTGGCTTCGGTTTCTTTAGAAGCCAAAACAAATGGAGCATCTTCTCGAAGCCGCTTCTTCATATGGCTTCCTGAGCCTAAAATCATGTACAATATCCTTGTCGACGTCTCCACCGTTTACCACCATATTAAAAAAAACATAGCTAAAGGCCACGCTCAACTAAGCTATGAGCTTCGGCACTGTAGTGCGATTATTTTGGCACTGTAGCTGCTGTGAGCTTTTTGTGTAATTAAATTTTAAAATATCAAGAAAAAGAAAAAGTTACGCCATCATAGACAATATAAAGAATAAAAGGAGAAAAATGTAAAAAAAACAAAAAAAAAATTAAATTAAGAAGCTAGAATGTGAAAGCTTGAGCTCAATGGAGCGGGAGTCAATGGGCGCCAAAAGTCAATCCGCTGCATCCCAAAGAAACAAGCCAACCATAAATCTCTATACGCGCGAGGAGTATGGGTGCAGCGTAGGTGGGTTGTAGGTGAGCCGGCGAGCTGCCTCATCGATGCCTTGCATCCATTTTGACGTGCCCCGAGGTTTTCGATGGCTGGGCGTAGGGGTGGACATTTGGCTTGAGGCTTGCGAGCCGGTTCAGCTCGTAACGAGCTTGAGTCGGCTCGGCTCGGGCTCGTAATTGATTCAAGGCAAGCCGAGCCTAGCGTTCAGCTCGTGAGCAAAACGAGCTGAGCTCGAGCCGCTCGTTGGTTCGTGCGAGCTCGGTCGGGTCCCAGTCAGCCCAGTGATACCGCAGTCGAGTCGGCCCAGCCCAGTCCGATCGATGTGGTCGACCGTCGATAGACGATGCGATGCGCCGATCGGCCGAAGCGATGCGAGTCGGCATGCGCTAACCCTAACCCTTCCCGATCGGCGATCGCCGCCACGCCATGCGCTCGGCCGCCTTGTTCCCCTTGTCGCGCGGGTGGTCGATCGTCGTCGACGCTCGCAACGCGTCCTGCCACTTCGCACTGGCCATGGGCACCGCGGCTGGCCTGCCCAGGTTCAACGTTGTCCGTGCCAGCGCCATGTCTAGCATTGTACATCTCGGTTACGAGCACTCCATTAACGATCAAGAAGTGCCTGCTCCCAAGACTACTGGTGCGTGCGGACATAATCACCGCATTTCCCGGGTGAGCACATATTCCGCTCGGTGGCCGGCGGCAATCGACACCGCGACAGGTCATGCTGGCAAGTACGCATGAAACCCACATGGGAGAAGAGTCTCCCATATACTCCGAAGCATCAGGATGAGCACTGGCGGAGCTACAGGATGGTCCCTGTGGGCCGCAGACCACCTTGCGCTCGGATAATGAGGCCTTCATGTATTTGATCATAATGCAAAAACTTGTTGAATCACAGCTACATTTTACCTCCCGCTAAATCATTTAATTTGCTCTATATGTGTCATGCTAATGACACACAACTTGGGAATCTAGATGTACAGTAAAATCATTGGCTAGCTTGGCATCTAGATGTACAATAAAATCGATGACTAGCTTGGCATGTTCATATTGAACGACAGTTGATGGTTTTTAGCTAAAATAAATAGTAATGACTAAAAAAGCTTAGTGGGAGGATACGAGTGGTGGGGAAAATAAAAAAGAGATGCGTGTGCGAGACAGGAGCGAGAAGAGTGAGGTAGTGATATGTCTGTGTCCCATAACTTAATTTCAGGATGAGAGAAATAGAGAAATTATTTTAGAAAGTTAAATATTTATATTATCTTCTTTCTTCTGTGAACAGAAGTCGGTGTAAACGGTCTCATAAATTTGCCGAGGTAGGTATTTGTTGCCTTAGCTTGCGTTTGCTCCAAATGCGGCTTTCAGGAAGTTACCCATGCAAGCAAACTCTTCTGATCTACTCCTTTATAAAATGTATTTTTTAAATAGCTTTGTCCATAAATATAGAATGTATTTAATGTTCTAATATAAAATTAATGTGATGTTCTCTTTATATCCTGACAAGAAGAAGTAGTGACGTACTGTTCTTCAACTACTATGGGTATGTAATATTTCAATTCTATGTTAAGAAAGCTATATTCGTCTATTTTATGAAGTTCGTATGTCCTTTTCCCTTAATTGCATTTCGTAATTCATATACTTGTGTACCGACATGTTAAATTTATAGCGGTTAAATAAATTTTAGACAATGGATCACCATAGCTACAAATCCTGGCTACGCCACTGAGGATGAGCACAAGATCGACATCAAATTCCTCTGCTATTTCGTTTCCTTCGACACCTACCTTGGATTCTCAGATACCTTCCGCTTCACCGTCCATGTTCTGCCCAGAACTCCGATTGGAAGCAAGGACGGCATGCTGATCTCTATTATGTGTTTTGGCTCGTTCGAGCCGTTTTGGCT
This sequence comes from Dendrocalamus latiflorus, assembly GCA_017311315.1. Taxonomy (NCBI): domain Eukaryota; kingdom Viridiplantae; phylum Streptophyta; class Magnoliopsida; order Poales; family Poaceae; genus Dendrocalamus; species Dendrocalamus latiflorus. Next base: position 4,971,936 of record CM029659.1, read on the forward strand.
CGGTAGCATCTGCGAGCCGTTTTGGCTCGGTCCGGCAGCGGCGAGCCATTTTGGCTCGTTCGGGCTCGCGAGCCGGCTCAAGCCGCCAGTCGAGCCGAGTCGAGCCTCTCGCGTAGCTCGTTTCCGAAACGAGTCGAGCCGCAGCTTTGAGCGAGCTCGGCCGAGCCTGGCTCGAGCCGGCTCGGCTTGTTTCCAGCCCTAGCTGGGCGAGCAGGAAATGTTCGGAGCATTTGGCCATCTGGCAGGTGTTTGTCAGACAACGACTCCCACAGTACACGTTTCACTGTCATAGGATTTACTCGGAGGTGGCGGTGGTTGTTTAGGTTTAAAAGTTCTAGTTTATAGCTTATTTTATATTATAGTGATCTAAAATATACTATAAATATTAGTATCTTTCTCAGTATAATTAAATTTGAAAATAAAAAGTTATATTATCTAAAAATGAAAAGGATTAAAGAAAAAATAGATAAAAAAGCTTTAAAAACTATATCGCTAGAAAAAGACAATACCAAAAAAAAATTAAAAGTTAAAAACAGAAGCTCCAATCAGCAGAACCGTACTACAAAGGTTTCTTTCCGCTAAAAGTTCACACATTTCTTTTCAGAAAGGTTTTCCGGCCACTAGCTACACTGAAGTTTGCACTTCAGGCTGTGAAGTGTCAAAGCACCCATCAACACTACTCACGTCGTTTCGGTTAACTGTTAACAGTATCTTCGGTGGCGTTCGGTTCACCGAATCGGTGCGTACGTGAACGGAACGGTACTGCGAACGCTGCTATCCCCGCGTTTGGTTCTGGGAACCGAACGAACTCGTCCCGGACCTGCTCGGATATTCTCCAGATGTTGTATCGCGTGGTGCGATCGAATCGTGGGAACCACACGGTTTCAGACGGTCTCGTCCAGTTGTGTGGCGCTCAAAACACCGCTCGTTCCCCATTGGCTCCAACGTTGTGACCTGTGAGATCAAGCAATCCTATATGTTTTCGCAAATTAAACTAAATATTATTGATATTTATAGTAAATTATATAAAACTTTAAATATTTTGAAAGAGTTAACCCTACAAAATATGAATTCTACCTCCGTCACCGCTGCCGCCACGGCGTCACCTCCATTCTCGCCACTGCTGCTTGCCTCCTCGATGGCTCCCATCCCCCACCCCGAGCAGTAGATGACACCTCCCAGGCGCCGCCGTACCGTCGTCTCCTCGTCGAAGAGCTCCTCGCCACTTTCTCCGCCACCGGTACCTTGCTGCGCCGAACCTTTCCTTTTTTTCGTTAGGGAGTACCTGGTTTGGTCCGACGAATGTGAATGCTAGGTTTTGAGTGCTTTCCTGAAGTGTGTATTTGGTCTCAGATCCTTTGTTTACTTTGTTGGTTAGGATTTTTGTTTGGATAATGGTGGACTGTCTCTCCTACATTAGCTGTGAATTGTTTCCAATTGTAGCTTCTGATTGGTCCACGGCGAGTGTGACACTACCGTTTTCCCTTTGTGCATATGTAGGCAGTGTGCAGATGATTGATGAGTATGCAACAAAGGATGCCATCGTCAGGAAAACTTATTTGGTCTTTTGCTTTGCTCAATTGCTAAGTCCTGCAATGGATCAAGTTGTTTTGCTTTTACTAGAAATAACCATCGCAGACTCCCAGTGATAACCACACCGCGGGTTATTCCATTCACTCTCATCCATCTTTGTCTCTTGAACTCATCCCAGCCACCCTCATCCCATCAACCAAACAACACCCTATACTATTCCATCCTACCAAATCCTAGATCATCCTATTCCATCCCATCCACCGTCATCCACTCAACCAATCACACTTAGTAGCAGACATAAACAAAAAAACAGGCAGCATGTTCTGCTGTTTATTCAGAACGGTGAAGCTCTGCAAAAACAAGGTGTAAGCGTGCCAACGACCAGGGCCTGTTCTTTACCTCACAAGCTGGCGGCTTTTGGCTTTTGCTACAGTACATAACTTTCAAACGGAGTATTTTCTCAAGGCGGCGTCTACAAGTTAAACGATCTACACATTAAAAGCCTAACATTTGTACCAGCCAAAATTACAAATGAATATCTGTCTCTCCGTAATCTATACCGTAAACAGCTAAAATTCAAAAATTTCAGCTAAAAACCATAAGCCGCAGCTGAAAAGAACAGGTCCTATATCCATAAGATTCTTTGTCTACTGTGCGTCAGCTGGAAGTGGTCCACAAAACCACCAAGATTTTGCGCCTTTTGAATGATGCTATGGACCAGTGGTGGATCCAACAAGTAGCAACTAAAAAAATAGATCAGCAGGGAGCAGAGGTTATTCGGATCTCCAACACGTGATGGCCAGGCAATCCGTATCAGGTCGGTGGGAGAGATGCATCGCTGTTCACCTCGCCTGGCTGCAGGGCTGTCCACTGCTCCGCTCTTCCTATCAAAGACACAGGGACTTTGGATTTTCATGTGCTCCTGCCGAAATTGGATTGGTTTCCTTCTACGATATTCTTGCAACCTATAAGTGTCCCCACATATACATCACAATGCTAATATTGTAGTACTTTGTTGAGATTTGAGAAGCAATTCTGATATTGGGTTGCACAGTTCTCTTATTGAAAGGATGCATTTGATTACGCATGGTCCCAAAAGATATAATGGGCTAGGCTTGTCAAAATTGAGTAGGCTATTTGGAGAGCTTTCAAACCGTTGGGCTTGCCCTGTGGATGAGCATCCAAAAGTCTAGTCCATGTTCCAACACGTTGGAGTTTCTATCTAACTGTTTAATTTTGGTAGGAATCGGGAAAAAAAATCTAATGTTTCAAATAGGGCTCAACAATTCTACCACTGCGAGAGTTATTTTTCCTATCATTGCGGTTTCAACTTTGAGATGCTACGCGTATTTAAATTACTTACAGCGGAATTTCTATAAAATTCATGTAAAATTCCTACCTTCCGGTTGGGCCTAATTGACATAAAAAAATAAGATTAGTTACATACCCAAACAACTACTGCACGACAGAATCGGTTCATCTCCGTGATTAAGCTAGTAGTACTAGTTTGTTCGATGAAAGGACAGCCACTCATTCGGGGAAGATCACGATCCATACACACGCATCCTGCAACATGGCCCTTTTGTTCCTCTCGTCGTGCTTGTTTTCAATTATAGTTTGTGCTTCAGTAGATAGCTTTTAATAGTGTGTTTTTAAGATAAGACTAACAGAAATATTATAGTAAAAATATACTGAATTTATTTATATCATTAATATCACAGATGACTATTTTCTTTAAGTATTATCTGTAACGCCCCCGTTGCTGGGAGGAACAGGAGCGTCACTAATCCGCAACCACCCAGGAGTTTGGTTACGGACCGAACCAATATCATACCTGCTTACGAACATTTAAAAAGAGTTAGCTTAATTGAAATAAGACCTAACGGTCAATTTTTACAATAAAACAGGCGAGCAAGCCCAACAGTACTTACATTGCAGAAGAATCGCCAAAAGCACCACATGAAAGCCTGAGTGCGGTCGCAACCCTAACACGAAATCTTGAATTGCCTTCTTTTCTTCTGGTATCTGTGCAATTTTGCAAGTCTGAGTACTCCAACCCCGTACTCAGCAAATCACAAGGGAAACCCTAACTTACTACTTGCACGGATCAACAAAGAAAGGTAGTATACTTGGTTTATTAACTTGAGTGGATGCAGTTTTATTTGTAAACATTTTGATAAAACGGACCCAAAACTACTCCTCAAGATCTCAGGGGTTTTCATGAAAGGTCACTTAACCAACTGCACAAGTTAAAGTAGGCATGGGCGTTCGGGTTACCCGAATTTTTCGGGTCGGGTAGTTCGGGTAATTCGAAATTCGGGTAATGAAAACTGCTACCCGATATTAGCCCCAAAAAAACACTACCCGCAATTTCGGGTACCCGATAATTCGGGTTCGGGTATACCCGATATACCCGAATTTACAGAAAACCAGCTAATTTCCCGACAATTCGGGTAATTTACAGACAATTTCCCGACAATTCGGGTAATTTACAGACAATTCGGGTAGTTCGGGTACCGGGGGATATTACCCGAACTACCCAAACTAATTTCGGGTAATCAGAATCGCTATCCGAATTTGGGATCGGGTACCTCGGGTTCGGGTATTTCGGGTTCGGTTCCGGGTAATTCGGGTACGGGTAACGGGTAGCGGGTATTTTGCCCAGGCCTAAGTTAAAGCATGTACAAATCTACTTAAGCTTCGCTGCTAGAATCACCCAAGTGACACAGCTCCATTAACCGGGAGCACGGCGTATTCGAATACCATTCATTTGACTCTGCAGAGTTTGCTCAGCTTTACCCACACGATCCCTTAACTCCTGCGACAGAGTTAAGGAAACCAGGTCGTTTCACTGCTCAACTCTTTATATAGGCTCTACCCGGTAGAATCCACTCGGGTCTGGCACATATAAATAATAATAATAATAATAATAAACAAACGTCCGCTTCGAGTGAACTCTACCGTTGTTAGGCACCCGCAGCACGGCCTGCCTAACCTTGTTACCCAAACTCCTGCTTCACAACACCTGTAGAGTTTCAATCAAGTTGAGCAGCTACTAAACCAGTGTTGACAAGTCAACTCCTGTGGTTGAGCGATTACTATGTCATTGGCTCGGCATAAGGGATCCGGTCCTTATATTTCCCCCCCGGAGTCAGCAACCCCGGCCAGGTCCGCGACCTTACAACCTAGGGTAAGAATCCTTACCCTATTCTGCACGCCGACATACTCCGCCCTAGGGCACGGTGTCCCATACCACCCTGCCCTAGAGTCGGGTTTTCCAAATTCTATTGGCCCGCAGCCACAACCTTATTAGTGTAAAGACTTTGCATGATAATAATAACCTACGGTTATCTAGAATAGCAGATAATTATTTCTAGGGTTACAAAGGCATAGCTACAAGTTTTAACGTGGCATTTGTCGGTGGTAGGTTTAACTACATAGCATGTCATTCTAAACATTTTATTTTACTTTTTGAACTAACATTTCACAACTAGCTTAATGCAAATAGCATAATAACATAATTAAATGGCATGGGATTTCAACATGATCAAGGACTTGTGACTTGCCGTTAATCTGGACGATCTCGGCGAGCTCGAACGTAGAAGCTCCTGGATCCTGGGACTGCACCTGAACTTCCGGGATCTCCAAAACTAGCGCAAACACATAAAATAAAATAAGTCCGGCTTGAGCCTAATCAAGCGAGGAAAAAATAATCTATTAAAAAGGAGTAAAATGCATAAATCCTCAAATTGGAATTTTAGGAATTTATCTGGGATGCATTTGGGAAAAGGAGGTCAAAAATGGGTCCATGATATTAAATGAAGCAAAGTGGTGAAATTTGGGAATTTTTGGGATTTTCTGTGATTTTCTAGGATTCATTTGGATTTTCTGGGATTTTGGAAAAGATTAAATCATCTGAAAAATTGTTTGAACAGTAACGGGCCGCCCCGAGCTACAGTGCAGCCCTGCCGGGAAACGGCCCGCGCGGCCGAAGGCCAGCGCGGCCCAAGCGGTCCACGCGCGCGCGCGCGGAGAGGCGAGGCAGGCCGAAGCTTCGGCCCACGCTCGCGCGCGCCCACTTCGCTCGGATGGCCGACGCGTTGCGCTGGCGGACGGTGGAGATGGCGAGGGAGGGAGCGGAGGGATGGGGCGCGGGGTGAAGATCGGACGGCAGGGAAATGAGGAGAGCGGGCGAAACGGTATGGGAGGGATTGGACGGCTGAGGTTATATGGCACAGATGAGATGGACGGCGAAGAGGGGGCCACGTCGCGGGGGAGGAGTCGTCTTCCTCCTCCAGCCGCTACAGTGCACCCGGGGCAGAGGTACGGCGGCGACGGCGGTCCGGGCGCGGGAATGGACGTCGCCGATGGTCAAGGGCACCAGGGTGAAGAGGGGAGAGCGGGGAATCCATTTTGGGGCTTTGGAAGGTGAGGGGATCAAAGGAGAGAGCGGGAGGGAGATGGGAGTGTCTCAGCTATTTGGTGGCGGAGGGAGTCACTGGCGGCGGGAGGGTCCAAACGGTGGCGATTACACGGGCAGGGGGTCAAGGCGCTCACATTGGTGGCGGTGGTCGAAGCTCGGAGTCCCGGGAGTGAGCTGGCCACGGGGAGGGTGCGACGGCCGGAGGGGGAGCTTCGGTGCGGGGACTCCTCGAGCAATCTCCTGTCCAGAGGCAAGCATCAACGTGATCAGTGATTAGTGGGGGTGCTCTGGACGAAAACAATCGGGAAATGGGGGCGGAGAGGAGGAGATCCGCTTTACGGGGTCGCCGGCGCAAGGGAAGACCACGGCGGAGCTACGGGTGGTGGGACTCCAATCGGCTGCACGAGGACGATCCTCGGTGTGGTGGGAAGTGAATGGAGGTAGCGGGAGCACTTGGAGAGCAAAGGAGGAGGAAGGAGCCGTGGGGCGGTTTTTTTATACCCGGGCAGGGGGAGAGGAGCCTTAGGGGAGAAGGCAACGGGCGCACGCCGGGGTCAACAGGGGCAGGCGGGGTGTCGCCTCGGAGTGGAGGGGGCGGTGACGGGGCGCTGCAGGGGTGTAATGGTGAGGCGACGGGAGAGGGGAGCAGGTGAGCGGCAGCAGGGCGGGGGCGCGTCCGCGCGCGGAGGAAGGAGGAGGCGGGGACTGCCAGGTGGGGTCGGGGCAGAAGGGTGGCGACGCGTGGCGCGGAGGTGCTGCCAGCTTCGGACCGGGGCGTCGGGGTGACGCGAGCGCGGGGCGAAACCGCGGGCGCGGAGGGAGTGCAGAGGCGGTGCGGGAGCGGCGCGGGCGAGCAGCGCGAGCGCGGGGTGAAGGCGGGGAGGGAGCGAGGCGCCAGCGGAGAGGAGGAGCAGAGGGGCGCCGAGGAAAGGAGAAGACGGAAAAGGGGAGGGCGCCAGCGGCAGACGGCTGCGCCCAGAAAGGAAAGCGGGATCCGGGGCGACTTTCCAAAAAGGGAAAGTGGCCAAAATTCACTCAAAAATTCCAGGAAAAAGCTTAAATTTTTTGAAACTTTTAGGGGCGTTTCATTATCTATCATAAATAATTAGAATTTAAAACTTTAAATCATAAATCACAGAACCAAACAATCCATCTATGCCACCTCCGGCAGGCCATATTCACGTACTGTACGATGGAACGCTCTAAATATTATCGTGGTGTGATGATTACGACTTGTTTAATTGGCCCAACTGATCAGTTGCTCGATCGGGAGGAGACAGCGTCTACCCCACGCAGGAATTTAAGAGCTCGCAGCCCACACGCCACAGTACGTACATATGATAAACTGAATCCCTTCCTATCCAGTAGCATTTAGATGGAGAACCTGATTGATGTTCTTCCACTAAAAAATTATTTGGTGTTGATTTGGACAAGACGTGAGATCTCAGGACTAGCTCGAGGTAGCCAGCGGTGTAAGGGCATCCCTGATATTAATATCACGCCAGCAAGCTATTATGCCAGCAAAGTTCTAGATGGAGAGAGAAAAGAGGCCGTTGTTTCTTGATGCGACCAGCGCTTTGCGCGAATCAAGACCGAAGCGATGAGCCGATGACACATTTTGTTATTGAAGTGGGGTCATCGTTTTTCGCATGTATTTGGTGGAGCACGCATCGTCGCGCCAAGAGAAAGTCCTCTACCCCGACGCGGCCAGATGTAGAGATGTATAGTTTGAGGTGGTGATCGGTTCGGCTGAAAAGCTCGTGGTTTATAGCTAAAAATACTGTAGCTGGCTGAAAAAAGCACGGTAGCTGACAGAGGCTTATTTAGCATAATTAAATTTAAAAAAAAATTAAAAATAAAAAATATGTTAGCCCATTACGTATAATACAAACAAATACGGGAAAAAAAGAACCGGCAAAAAAGCTCAACAAAAAGCCAAAAGTTCAGAAAAAGACGAAACTTATGAATAGTGAAAAATAAGCCAGAAGTCAGAAGCCGAAGCCGAGTTGATCAGGGCCTGAATCTAGCCGTGGCCGTGAGGGACAGGTATGTTGAGAAAGAGGCACATGGTGGAGATACAGCGGAGACGATGAATTATACCCATATTATATGATGGTGAGGTCGTTCCGATTAGATCGTATTGAATTTGGACTCCGATGTGGTGGATTCAGCCAAGTTTGATCGAATCTGCAGATAGCGATGGCGAGCTTCGTGGGTGAGGAGTGGATGGGGAGGAGTCGATGGCGAAGGAGGTGGAGGAATGGAGGTGAGGGATAGGGAGAACGGCAAGCTTGTTGAGAAGAGGCAAGGGAGGTAGAGGGGGCGGCGATCCCCGCTGGTGACGGAGAGAGGTGGAGGGGTGGCCAGTGAGCTCGTTGAGGAGAGGCAGGAGAGGTGGAGGATTGGCACCAAGCTCCATGGGCAAGGAGTGAGAAAATGGAGAGGTGGGGCCGGCCAGCGATGAGATATGGGGCGGATGGCAACTCGGTGGGTGGAGGTGGATTGAGGAGAGGGAGTTTAATATAGCATTGAGTTGCGGACGTGTTGGGGACCCTACCGCAGCCGAGCCTTGGTGACGCGACAGGTGACACAGATCGTTTGTCGCGTTTACCGAGCTTAGGAACAGGACTATTTTGCAAAAAAGGAGGTTTCAGACCAAATTTTAAAAAATTACACTACAACGCTATATGTATAAACAACTCGATCACTACCTCTTCTGCACCACATCTTTTCAAGCAAAGCAGGTTGATCCGGGCAGCAACTGTGTGGTGGGTTGTGTTGATGTGTTCCGTCTTGGAGTTAAATCCACTGCCCTGGTAGGTCATGGTACGTACCTCTATTAACATGACACCATTGGGTGTTCAATGAGGGTTATCCGAGGCACGAGCGCACGTTCAGTCCCTAGCTTATGGCTTATGGATTCCCACGAACAAATAAACATGGCGTTTTGAAACGATTTATTATGATAACTTTTTGAAGCAGTTTATTGGTTTATTGTCATTCAGTTTGTTCACAAAGCGCTTACGTCAAAATTAAAAATTATTAGCTACAATTATAAATCATCAGCTACAACTGAAAAGAGGCCACCCACATTCTCGTTGTTACGCATGTTGTCACGTATAACCTCCTCCAAAAACTTCGAGACCAACCCTCGTCAACATTCAACAAGTACGTGAAGGAAAAGGGCACGCATATAAAGTGTACATTAGCACATGGCTGCGCGTACAATGGTACTGTTCTAAAGTGCCGAAGTTTTAGCAGTAGTTTTTAGTTGAAATAGTATCATAGCAGTTATTATCTTTATAAAATATTTAATTAAAAAATAGAAAAAATATTGTTACACTTTTACGGATAATAAAATGAACAAAAATCTACATTAAGAAGATATCGTATTTGAAATGGCTAAGAGCCTAAGAGTCAGAAGGCATGGCTAGGGAGTAGGGCTGTAAAAAAAAGCTCGAAACTCGTGAGCTACTCGAGTTCGGTTCGCTCTAGGCTCGATTCGAGCTCGGTTCGAGCTTTAAACGAGCCGAACTGGAGCTTGATCTCGAGCTCGCGAGCTTCACCGAGCCGAACTCGAATAGTTCGCGAGCCCCGATTCGAGCTTAAATAGTAATACATATTAGTTCTTACCGAGCTTACTCGAGCTTGTCTTATTATTGAAAATTAGTGTGTATTAGAGCTGAGCTTGAACTTAAATTTTTCTTATTATTGAAAAATAGTGCATAATAAATCATTTTAATTGTTATCGAGCTTCAACGAGCCGAGCTCGAGCCTACTCGAGCTTAGGCCGAGCCGAGCTCGAGCCCAGTTCCAAGCTCGGACCCCAACTCGAGCTCGGCTCAAGCTTCTACTGAGCTCGAGCTTGGAAGGCCAAGCTCGCTCGAGCTCGGCTCATTTACAGCCCTACTAGGGAGCGAGCCCGTCAACGGAGATGGGAACGGATCCGGATGCGCGCGAGAGCTTTTGCAGCACCGGCGCCAGTACAGTGGTGGATGTATGTAGCAGCTGATCACTCGATTCCGGACAAATCAAACATGCATACAAGCAGCACGCACAGTGCTGAGGTCTGTTCTTTGCGGCTTCTAAAAGTGATTTTTAGTTTTTGCTAGAGTACCTAACTTTTAAACGGACTATTTTCTTAAGATGGGTTTATAAGTTAATTGTAGTACACGTTAAAAGTCTAATATCTGCAACTGCCAAAATCACAAGTGGGTATCTCTTTCCGTAGTATCTATCATGAACAGATAAAATTTAAAAATTTCAGCGAAAATCCATAAACCACAGCTATAAAAAAAATTGACCATAAATTCCACGGACTCCGTTTATACGGTAGGTCAAAGCAACATTTCTTAAGCTAACCGCTGCTTAGGCCGTGGCCCAAACGCATATGCGTGCATGCACCGCACATGGCGTTATTGGCGAGCAGGGGAGCCTTCTGACTCCTGCACATGCCGTGCCGGGTCCTTGCTCTACTGCTACTAGACCGTCCTCCTCCAGTCCTCCTCTACGTGTACACTTTACCTTACACCAGCTTGCATGCATGCATGATGTCTAATCAAGTTGACGAGATGCACGCATACTCCATGCTTCGCCATGATACTCCCTACAATCAAGCAATGATTTGTGCCGTTATGGAACATGATCCTACAGTGCTTCAGCGACTGCGGGCAAGGTGGACGCATGTAAAAGTATATGCAATCCGGTACTTCGTCGATGATAGTAACTGAAAACAAAATGAGAGCGTCTAGATATCATCCAGATGTTTTTTTCCTAACTATCATCTAAATTTGTGACCCTTATTAGAGATCAAGTGGCTTCTTGTTTTTGAATGGATGAGATTTTTTTTTCAAGAAAGAGGGGGTAAAATTCAAGAGGGAGGGTGGAGAATTTATGGTCATTATATCTCTAATCTAACAACTCTAAATCTGAATAATAGTTAGAAAAAAAACATCTAAATGATGTTCAACAAAACCCAAACAAAATCCTCGGACGTGCGCAGTGACAACAAGCGCTGGAATGCAGAGTCATTTTGTGTCGTGGCTGAAGGGTCAAGCTTTGGACAAAGGCTTGTTGGTGGTTGTTCACTTGTATGTAGATTCCACTACAGGTTTAGTTGTGTATGTAGTTATAAATTTGATCGTTTGTCGGGGCGAATTCCTTGAACAACGATAAATTAAACGGGGAAGTAGTATAGTACCGCTGCTAGGTGAGCAGCATATTCATTATTAACATCACGTAACGTACGCACGCACGCACGGTTTGCCGGCCCCAAGAGCCGGGGTTAGGAGGCAGCGAAGTCCCCGGAACTGGTCTTCCATTAGTTGATGATTTGCTGGAGTAGGATGTGTTTTCCAGCTGGGCTACCTTGAGTTGGACATGTGAGGAGAAACTCCCAGGAAGGAGCTCTTTGAACTTTTGATTAAACTAGTGTATGTGTACGGTAAATTCATGGGGTCAATGGTTTACTATACGAGAAAAATACTCTCGCTCGCCACCTGTCTTCGAGGAGCAACAAGCATCAAGTCAAGGTTAAAAAAAAACGTCAAGTCGGCGAGTACCATGACTTCAGTTAAGAACAAAGGCTAGTCGGCAAACACCAATAGATATCAGGTCCTAATCGAGGATGAGCGACAGCGCTAGAACTGTTGGCAAGTTGGCAACATGTGTTGCAACAGTTGCAATGCACCGTCCGAACTTTGCGTCCTTAACTCTGAAAAATAGTCACTAGCCAAGAAGCAACATCAATACCAAACTGTAGTAATGGGAGTACTAGTACCAGCGAAAACTTAAAAAAAAAAAAAGCCAGCACACGTGCAAGGCTTACGAGTAACAAGAAGCATCGGTACTTGGCACAAGCAAGGTTTGGGGTTTGCACGCGTCCCCGCGCCGCGCGTGCACGGCGGTATGGTCGAGGCGCACCGGAGCCGATGCCACGAACGCAGCTTCAAACACGCTCGAGACACCTGTTCGATCTATAACAACCCCTGTCTCGTGTACCACCACTAAGAACATATAAAACAGGGTGATATAAATTATCTATAAAAAACATCATATAAAAATTTTACTGATATCGACTGTAATTCTATAGATGATTGAAACGCGAGAAATAGCCTGCTATAGACAACTTTCGTGCCATTGTATCAATGTTATCTATAAATAACCTGCTATAGAAGGCTTTTATATCATTGTATTAATGCTGTCTATATTTTACGGACAACCTATTATAGACAATTTACAGATAACCTATTATAGAATGTGTCTTTAGTAATGTCTATAGATAACATGGAAGACTACTATAGACAGTAAATGTCTATATCACTATACATACTCTAAGCACACTTTTCCCTTTACACTTTCGTCGAGCAAGTGTGTGTGACTTGTCGCACACATGGCACATCCATCCGATTCTGCCATCAGTCACCACGTCACATGGCACCCACCCTGATTTACACACCAGCACGGTGTACATCGCTCTTGCACCAGCGCTAGCCACAACAGCCAAACGAACACCACGCGCTGACCTGAGTTGTCGTTGCCTCCGTAGCCGCTAGTAAGCCTCCGCATCGCCGAGCGGAACCCACAAGCGACATGGCCGTTTTTTAAGAACTATTAACCAACGTTCACTCCTGATAAAACATCTCGCCCCTCCTATCCTTGCCGCTCACCTCTCCCTACCTCCGCCCTCCTCCCTCTCTCCTCTCTCTCTCTTCCTCGGTGTTTCCTTTACCGTCCTTGTCTCTCCTCCCCTGAGTTGGCGGTGAGCTTACTGCCTCGCTGTGCCGCCAGCTCCCCCTTCTTCGCTGGCCATCCCGTCCAATCTAACATTTTGTTAGCCATCGTTTTGCCGTCCCGTCCTCCTTCGCCGGTAGACCACTACCTTTTCAACCTCCCTCTTATATTCAGTGGCACAGTGAATCCATCGGTGGCGATGATGTCTTCCTACCAGCCGTCACACGGGAGAGAAGGTGTGCAAGAGAGAGAGAGAGAGAACGACGGACGGGAGCGAGAGGGAGTGTGGTCGATAGAGAGTGAGCGGCGGACAGAGTGAGGAGTGAGAGAGAGAATGGGAGACCAGCAGGAGGATGAATACAATACCATGACTGTTAAATGTTTGGATTAGTTGGTTTAGAGCTATGCCGCATCGAAGATGAAAAATGGTAAACCGTTATTTTAGTTTTTCTCTTTTTTTTTTAACCCCGCAACTGCCGCTGCCGTTACCGCACGGCGTCCGTGCCTCCCGCATTTTTTAAACCCCCACTGTCTCCCAGTCCCTCCTCTTCCCCCGACCCTCCCCTCCACTTGCTTCCTCCCCAACTGTGCCAATCCATCCCAGGCGCCCGCGCTCCCACCTCCGCGCTTTTGCCGGTGCCCGCAGTGCGCCGCCGCCTCGCCGCGACGACGAGCCCTTGCTCCCACGGTCGTCGATGCTCGGGGGAGGCGGAAGCGTCCGGGGGCGCGTGTGATGAGAGGAGGCGCTGCGAATGAGCAGTCGCGTCGGCACGGCCACGGCGCGGTGGGCAGCGAGGTTTTATCCGGATTTGCTACGCCTCGCTCGCTTTACGGGGGCGCTCGCGTCGCCTCGCTCCTTCGCTGATCCCGAATTTTATACCCGCCGCCGCCTCGCGCCGCTTACTTTAGTCGGAAAGGGGAGCGCTTTCCTAGTTAGCTAGTTGATAAAAGGTGGAGGAGGGAGAAGTGCGGGTGGGATATTCGCGTATCCGGAGGCGAGATTTGGATCGGATCTCGCCGGCGGGATGAAGGACCAGGGATCGGGCGGCGTCTCGCCCGGCCTGGCGGAATGTGAGAATCTTCTTGCCCATGCTTGCTTACTCATAGTATGACTGCTCATGGATTCAGTTACCACAGCGTCTTGAGAAAAAGATTCATGGCCATCTCCATTGCTGTAACTTTCATTCGGAGTTAGTTCTAGCGTTTGATTGCAGCTAATTGCAGTGAAATCTTGTCCATGGCTTACCTATGAATCTTTACAACATAAGTGTACTGTGTAGTGTGTGATGGATGCACTGTAATAACTGGGCGTGTGTTTGCAAAACAGGGGAAAAGAAAGCCATCAACTCGGAGCTATGGCACGCTTGTGCCGGGCCTCTGGTATCGCTGCCGCCGGTGGGCAGCCTTGTTGTGTACTTCCCACAGGGCCATAGCGAACAGGTGCAGGATTTATCAATTTAATGTAGGAAATGTGCCAGATCATGAATAATTTCTTAGAAAAAAAATCTTTTTGTGGTACTTCTCTGGCAGGTTGCCGCTTCGATGCACAAGGAGCTGGACAGCATCCCTAGTTACCCATCTCTTCCTTCTAAGCTGATTTGCAAGCTTCTGAGTCTCACCTTACATGTATGTGGATTTTAGTTTCCCCCTTTCTATACTGTGGTTGTATCCATTTTCTTTTTCCCGTTTTACTAATCGAGCACACACAATATTTTTTTTTGTGCAGGCAGATTCTGAAACTGATGAAGCTTATGCTCAGATGACGCTTCAACCTGTTAACAAAGTATGCAAGCGGATTTCTTGATTCTGGTGCTATTTTTCTTCTTTGAAAATGAAATATCTTTTCTTGATGCACGCAGTATGATCGAGACGCTATGCTGGCATCTGAACTGGGTCTGAAGCAAAACAAGCAACCCGCGGAATTCTTTTGCAAGACGCTGACAGCGAGCGACACAAGTACCCATGGTGGATTCTCAGTGCCACGTCGTGCGGCGGAAAAGATATTTCCACCACTAGTATGCAGAGTTTCTTCATAACCTAAGAATAATTTAGATGGAACTATGAATTTATCGGATTCAATAAAACACCTGCCTTACCAGGGTGACATGTTCGATAGGACTTTACGATGCAACCACCAGCCCAAGAGCTCATTGCCAAGGATCTTCATGACATTTCCTGGAAATTTCGACACGTTTATCGAGGTATGCCAAATTGCCAACCACTCAGACGATATCTGTACATGCACTTGGTGTTGTATAAGTTGATATGCAGGCGTGCTTCTCTGCCATAATGTTTTTATGGATCCATTATTTATGTTTAGACATGGTGGCTGATCAATCAACAGCATTGTGTACTTATCTCTACTGCACATGCACATGCACATGCAGGTCAACCGAAGAGGCACCTTTTGACAACTGGTTGGAGTGTCTTTGTCAGTACAAAAAGGCTGTCAGCTGGTGATTCAGTTCTCTTTATAAGGTAGCATCATCAAATTCAAAAATTAAAGGGCATGGATTTATCTAAATAATTACAAGAAACATGGATCCTGTACTTTTTGTTTACAGGGATGAGAAATCTCAGCTTCTCTTAGGCATACGGCATGCTACCAGACCCCAACCAGCTCTATCTTCATCAGTTTTATCAAGTGACAGCATGCACATTGGGATTCTAGCTGCAGCAGCCCACGCCGCTGCAAACAGTAGCCCGTTTACTATTTTCTACAATCCAAGGTATTGTAGTTGTTACATGATATCCCATATGCACTCTCTGCCGCCATTCAGGACAATGAATTCATGCTGTTCTTTGGATAGGGCAAGCCCATCAGAATTTGTCATTCCTTTAGCAAAATATAACAAGGCTCTGTATACACAAGTGTCTCTTGGAATGCGGTTCAGAATGCTGTTTGAGACAGAGGATTCAGGAGTCCGAAGATATATGGGCACGATCACAGGTATTGGTGACTTGGATCCAGTGCGCTGGAAGAATTCTCATTGGCGAAACCTTCAGGTGTGCCTCTCGTCTTGTTTTTTTTTTTTAAAAAATCTGCAGTGTTGTCATATCCATACAACTGCTGTGTGCCTGTGTTTGGTAAGAAACTATCTGCATCAATTACTGCTGCGTGCCTGTGTTTGGTAAGAAACAATCTGCATCAATTAGTTAACTTGCATTTATACAGGTCGACCCTGATACTGAACAAAATTTATAGATAAGATCGGTCTAACACCAAATGGAAATGATATTTGTAAGATTGTATAACACATTAGACAGCAATTTCTCCTGACTTCATCTCCTTTTTCCATGTTAGGTTGGCTGGGATGAATCAACTGCGTCTGAGAGGCGCACTCGTGTTTCGATATGGGAGATTGAACCAGTTGTCACCCCATTTTATATTTGTCCACCACCATTTTTCAGGCCAGAACTTCCTAAGCAGCCAGGAATGCCAGGTACAGATACATCTGTTTATTTAATGGGGTTGTGTGTGTGTGTGTTGTGTGTTGTGTGTGTGTGTATATATATATTTATTATGTCTGTGTATGGTAGTATTGTTTAGGAGATAATGCAATATGCAGGTAGTCTCAACCTTTGGGCATTTAGGCCTTTAATGCTATTGTCATTCTCTTATTCTTGCATTTGGGCATTTAGCTGGTTGACTGTCTACGCATCTTTTTAGCGGCAAGTTTTAATTTAAGAGCTCTTTTACGGTACCTTAAATGAATATAAGCCATCCATTCTTTTTGATCCAATTAATCAAATTAGTTAGAATTTAGTTCTACTACCACTATCATAACTTGTAGTAGAATCTAAAAAGAATAAAATTGTAAGCGGTCGTGGAGAGAGGTAGCCGCCTCTCAAGTTGAGCGGCATGCTGGACGAGTACGGTGCGAGCAAGAAGGCCAGCCCGCCCCCGGTGTTGCCGCCATTCATGACGAAGGAGAAGGTGGTGGAGAAGCTCATCGCCTTGCCAGTGGTGGCGTTGCTCCAGAGAAGCACCGGGTGGTTGTACGACACCCGGCCGCCCTTTGAATTGACGTCTCTAGTGACCTTATTCTTGGCCAAAATGACTGAGCCATCTCCGGCGTATGCATCCCCTTCAAAATGGAGGTCGCCCTGGCTGATGCTCGTGGGATCAGAGAAATTGTAGAAGAAGGAGAGCGAGGTGGCATTACCAATTTGTGTGGACAGCAGCAACAGGCAAAGCGATAGCATGAGCAATGCAGCTTGAATTTTACTCGAAACCATATTCGGATATTCCAACGATGCACTGTCCACAAGGCCTTGTAATTATTCTCCTCAGAGGAGATGGTGTTGAGGTCCACGCTTATGTGTGGAGACATGGTCGAGTCCTAACCAAGATCCCCATGGGTGTCCAACTCCATGGTGATGACCCGCTCATGCTGGCTGCGGTTGTGGAGTTGAAGAGCCCAAGCCAGTAGACCAAATGCATAGGGTATTATGCCCTCACGGAAAAAATATAGGATCTACAAAGAAAGTCTATTATATCCTCATAAATCAACGGTTATATTTAATTTCCACTACAAGTAGAATGTCCTATAAAAATGGTCTAATTTAAAAGGCAAGGCTTCATTGCAATTGTAAGTTTCATAAACATGCAGTGGTATTGTCCTAAATATAGCTACTTCTTGCTTGTGTATAAACTTGACATATTAATGATCAGCAAGAAGTGTGGAGTACTTGTTTGGTATCCATTAATCCATGTCTAGAAGTTCTGGAAGTTAAATCTTAATCAAGTTTCGAGCATCTTTTATTTGCATGTTTCTGAAGATTTGTTTACTCCTTGTATGACTTAATAAAACTTGCAGGTGATGAAAACGAGGTTGAGAGTGCTTTCAAAAGAGCCATGCCATGGCTTGCTGACGACTTTGCCCTAAAAGATGTCCAAAGTACATTATTTCCAGGCCTGAGCCTAGTCCAGTGGATGGCTATGCAGCAGAATCCTCAAATGCTAGTAACTGCTGCCCCAGCTGTGCAGACGCCGTACTTGACCTCCAATGCATTGGCTATGCAGGATGGGATGGGCAGTAGAAATGAAGATCCAACAAAAAGATTGAATATACAGGCCCAAAATATTAGTTTATCTAACATACAGGTTGGTTCAAAAGTGGATCACCCTGTCATGGCTCAACATCAACAGCAGCCTCACCAACTATCACAACAGCAGCATCTCCAGCCATTGCAGCAAAGTTCTGTGGTTCTACAGCAACAGCAAGCCCATTTGCTTCAGCAGAATACCATTCACTTGCAGCAGCAGCAGCAGCAAGAACTTCTCCAAGGACAGCAATCACAGCCACAACAGCAGATGAAGGCTGCTGCAAGTCTGCAGTCAATGGAGCAGCACAAGCTAAAAGAACAACAACCTTCAGGTGGACAGGTTGTCTCGCAAGCACAACTGTTAAACCAGATTTTCCAACCATCTTCATCTCAGCTACAACAGTTGGGTTTACCCAGGTCAGCTACCCAGCGCCCAGGGTTGCCAGGATTACCAACTGCGGGCTCTTTGCAGCAGCCAGCACTAACTCAGACTCCACCGGTCCAGCAAGCAGCAGAATATCAGCATGCCCTCCTGCAGAATCAGCAACAACAAATATCACAACCAGAATTGCAGCTGCAGCTGCTTCAAAAGATTCAACAACAAAATATGATATCTCAGCTGAACCCACAACATCAGTCCCAGTTAATTCAACAATTATCTCATAAAAGCCAGGAAATTCTCCAGCAACAAATTTTGCAACATCAGTTGAGCGGTGCTGATGCTATAGGTCAGCTCAAGCAATCACCTTTTAACCACATCACAGGATCTCTAACGCCCCAGCAACTTGTAAGGTCTCACTCAGCACTTGCCGAGAGTGAGGATCCATCCAGCTCAACTGCTCCATCTGCCAACCGTGTTTCTCCAATAAATTCATTGAGTAGAACACACCAAGGGAGCAGAAATTTAACTGACATGACATCAACACCACATATTGACAACTTACTTCAGGAAATTCAAAGCAAGTCATATAACCGAATCAAGAATGATATGCAGGGTAGCAAAGAAACAGTCCCTGTACCCAATCGTCATCCAGTTTCAGACCAACTTGATGCATCATCTGCTACCTCCTTTTGTTTAGATGAGAGCCCACGAGAAGGCTTTTCCTTCCCTCCAGTTTGTTTGGATAGCAATGTTCAAGTTGATCCAAGAGATAACTTTCTTAGTGCCGAAAATGTGGATGCATTGATGCCGGATGCCCTATTGTCAAGAGGGATGGCTTCAGGAAAGGGTATTTGCAATCTGCCTTCTGGACAAAGGGATCACAGGGAAGTCGAGAATGAGCTATCCTCTGCTGCATTCAGCTCCCAGTCATTTGGTGTGCCTGACATGTCTTTCAAGCCTGGATGTTCTAGTGACGTTGCTGTTACTGATGGTGGAATGCCAAGCCAAGGTTTGTGGAACAATCAAACACAGCGGATGAGAACTTTCACTAAGGTTTGTATCATTTACTTTAATAATGTCTGTATTACGGATACCTACATGTGCACACTATTAAAATTGAGAAGCGCTCGCTTTTGAGAAGTATATTTGGTGCACACATAAAAACTGATCTTATTTGATGCATACATGTCTATAACAGTCTAACTTGAGGAAGTTTTACTTGATTTGAGATCAGAGGACTATGGCTAGAAATACTTGAGGGTTTCGTTGTTAATAATAATTAATTTGGATATCACCCTGCAAATTTTTGTATTAATTTTTGTTGTGTGTCAAACCATCTTGATTTGAAGGTTCAAAAGCGTGGATCTGTGGGGAGATCAATCGATATCACACGATATCGAAATTACGATGAACTTCGGCATGATCTTGCATGCATGTTTGGTGTTCAAGGGAAGCCTGAAGATCCCTATAGAATGGATTGGAAGCTAGTCTATGTTGATCATGAGAATGACATCCTCCTTGTTGGGGATGACCCCTGGGAGTAAGTTCTTCCCTTCCCTTACCAGTTACCATGGATCCAGTAATCGTTGCAACTCTTTCTCAACCTGGCCCCCCTGATGATTTCGGAAACTTTATCTGTAGGGAGTTTGTGAGCTGTGTGAAGAGCATCAAAATATTATCAGCTGCTGAAGTACAACAAATGAGTTTGGATGGTGACCTTGGTGGCATCCCTTCGCAAACACAAGCCTGTAGTGCTTCTGATGATGCAAATGCATGGAGAGGTTCCTGACGTAAATACTTAATCAAAGTGCTTCTTACCGTTGTTTGATACTGAGAGATTTAAGGATCCAATACACACCTAGTGTTATTTTGAGGTTAGACCTAGAACCAATTCACTGACAAAATTGATCAAAAGCTTCTGGCGGAAGATGTTCAGCGAACCGCCTCATTGGGAGCTCTTGACGTTTTGTTCCCACTAAAATCGGGTGACTTATCGACATTGATTAATTTTTTTGGCATACAAAACTGTTTTGAATTTCATAAGGTCCCTGTGTTTATCTGTGACATTCATTGTAATCTTACAATTTGTTAACTATCAGACTGTATATACGTGCTGTTTCTGTATCTCCCAATGTAAACAGTTCACTGGGGTTTCCACTACTGAAGTAAAAAACTTGTGTTGGCAACAGAAAACTCTTTTCAATGTCTGAATAAATAGTACACTTGTGTTTTGTTCTTCCCAGCAGGGAAAACATTTTTTCTCGGCCCACTCCAAAAGAAGCCCACTTCGGCTCATTTCGAAATTTTTCGGCCCATCACCATCAATTGGAGGCCAACTCATCCCACTTTCCTACCCCATTCCACAGACATCTCTCTCCCTGTCCCCCTCCCACATCCATCTCTCTCTCTCTTTCAAAGCCGATCGAGAGGGACAGGCGGCGCCAACTGCGGATAGGGGTGATAATTTCCCCCGTGGGGCCAAGGCCCTGCGGGGAATTTCCTTATCAGGGGTGGGGGTAGGAGGCGCTCCCCCCATGGGGAACGGGGGCAGGGCCCCGCTAGGCTAGCGGGGCGGGGCACGGGGTATGATCACGCAGAGAGGAGATACGAGGATGTTTATACATGTTCGGGCTTTTGCTGTGAGAATAACAACCGTACTTTCTGTATGAATATTGCTCATGAAATGATTACAATGGAGAAAATAATACGAAAATGTCCTGCTCTACTGCTACTCTCTTTTGGGTATGTCTCGGATCCTCCCTTTCTTTCCCCTGATGTCCACCATTGTATAGCTTGTGTGGCGGAGGTGATTTCTCCTCATCAAGAGACGTCTTAATGTTGCGAATAATAACCGTCCGACGGGAGCTATTACAGACGTGATAACTCACTCATCGTGCAGTGGTTTTTGCCAAGGTGAAGTTATGTACACTTATTTTACATAATAAATACTTATGCTAACTGCCCTGTCAAACAGGCTCACGATGCAATGGGTTGTCGTAGATAGGTCAGTCGGAGTTTAGTCTAGTTGTAAGAGAACTTACGACTATGAGATGGTCATATAAAAGGCTTACGACCAAGGAGTGGTTGTCGTAGAATGACTTACGACTAAGGAGTTATTGTATAAGAATTTACGACTAAGGGGTTATCATAAAAGAGCTCATGACTAAGGATCGGTCGTAGAAGAGCTGTCGACTACCCTGTGAGATCTCTTCCTTATAGATAAAGGATATACCCAAGGAGTATAATGACGTAGGAATATCATTTACAAACAAATAATAATTTGAGAATTGGTTATGTCATCGTCATAAATGAAGTCGCTACAGCGTGTACTACAATGAACTTGGTTCCATTCGTTTCAGCTTCAGCTTCAGACTTTTAGTTCACTATTCCTTAATTTCGTATTTTTCTGCCTTTTTGGCTTTTTTTTTGTTTTTAGCATTTTCTTTATTTCCGTATTCATTTGCATTGCCTGTGATAGGCTAGTCTGTTTTTTCTATTTTTAAATTATTTTAAATTTAATTATGTCAAAAAGCTATTATAACTATAGTGCAAAATAAACCAATTACAATACAGAATAAGTTATAAGAGCACGTCCAATGCAAACGCTTAGAGAGATGCTTAGTAATAAAAAACTGATTTTTCTTGCCACATAGGATAAATAAGGTGCTTATTTTGAAGCATAGATGCTTAAATAAGCACCGGTGCTTATGTGTATAATTATATCTATTAATAGATAATATAGCATCTAAGCACCTATGGAAGAGATGTTTGTATTGGAGGAAATAACTTTTGCATGGATGCTTCATGATGTAGCTATATTCTCTCTCTTTAAGCACTCATATATAAGCATCTTGCATTGTACATGCTCTAACACAGCTTATTTCAGCCAAACTAAGCGCCCTCGATCTCACCTTTAACTCAGACCGGATAACGTACTCCTCGGGAACACCATACCCA
Organism: Dendrocalamus latiflorus; assembly: GCA_017311315.1. Taxonomy (NCBI): domain Eukaryota; kingdom Viridiplantae; phylum Streptophyta; class Magnoliopsida; order Poales; family Poaceae; genus Dendrocalamus; species Dendrocalamus latiflorus. Next base: position 4,994,012 of record CM029659.1, read on the forward strand.
ACCAAACCCACCCGAATTCCACCCAAAATCCCAGCGCCGGGGCCCAAATCCGGTGGACGTCTCCTCAAATCGGAGCAGGATAAACCCGCGGCCGCGGGGCAGCGGAAGCGCGGCGTTTGGGGATAAAGTGGTGGCGCTCTGCTTTAGCACTTTAGCCGCTGCTCTTCTCCTGCTCTCTTCTCGCGTACGGCAGTTGGATTCCGAAGCGGAGGCGGTCGAACCACTTCGAAGGTAGCCACTCGTAACTGCTGGTCGATTCCCGCCTGCTGGGTGTTGGTTTTGGTGGATTCATCGAGTGATTTTGGGGTTAGTTTGGTAGCCGCAATCTGGTTGGTTGTTTCTCCTATTTGGTTTCTTTTTTTTTTTTGGCTTGTTTTGTGGCGTGGTGTGTAGATTTGGGTGGGATTTGGTACTCTTGCAGGGCTTAATTTGACCGGGATTGCATATTTGCGCGAATCGAGTGGAGCTGAGGCTTGCCCTACCCATGGTTGGAGAGTGGTTGACTGTGCATTCTTTTTGCCCCTGCGCCCAATCTGGACAAATTTGCCACCTCTTTGTTTCGAAATTTCTGCGATTTCCTGTCTTTCTGTTCAGATTGGGGCAGGGCTATGGATTCCGATCGATTATTCAGTTGTTTTTTTGCCCAATTTTGAGCAAGTTGTTGCTTTGCCTGTATCAATTCGCAGATACTCGTTCAGCGAGCAATCGAGAATGTCGTCGGCACAGCTCTCTGGTGCCGGAGTAGCCGCGGTGGCCTTCACCAAGAAAGGCTTGGCGTCTTTCCACGGGCTCCGCGTCTCGCCGCCGCCAGCCGTCGGAGTCTGCTCGTCCAGGCGCTCGTTCCGTAGCCTCGTCGTCAAGGCTGCCACTGTCGTCACCCCAAAGGTATACAACCATGCCAATACAATGCATTATGCACCCAATTTTCGGTAGATTAGGACGTGCTTGTTGGCGCTTTACAGTAATGAGTCACAATTTGCTGTCAAAACTGCAGTATACCTCACTCAAGCCTCTGGGAGACAGAGTGCTTGTGAAGCTTGGTGCTGCCGAGGAGAAGACGGTTGGTGGTATTTTGCTTCCATCGACTGCGCAGTCTAAACCTCAGGGAGGCGAGGTTGTTGCTGTTGGAGAGGGAAGAACCATTGGGGATAAGAAGGTGGAGGTCAGCATACAGGTAAATTCTTCTTGCGGTCGGGGTGCAAATATTTGTATGTCTAATACATTTTTTACTCTGTTGTGAGTTGCTAGTAGAAGTGGATCTGATGGGATAGGGGCCATATGCTTGTAGCCAACTACATGTAGAAGCAAGATCTGATCCTCCGGACTACATGCTAGGGGTGTATGGCTTGATCAAGCAGGCGATTTTATGGTGTACTGTGGTCTGTGGAGGGGATTATTTTCCATTGGCAAATGTGGAGGTCGAAGTTTGTACTGTTATGCCACACAACTCATGTGGAACACATAGAGACCCCACGTTTGTTTTATGACTAGGTCTTCCACAGAGAACCAAATTTGGTATATTCGGGCTGTTGCATGTTGGTTTCTGCTTGAAGGAGGATATAGTCACACTAGTTATACTGAAAGATAAAATATAAATGATACTTCTATGGTTCTTTGATTTTGAAGCGTATTTATTCGTTTCGTTCTACATATGGCATTGCCCAATATGTGCTACTGTTTGCTTGATTATACATTTGTTATCATTAATATAAAATAAGATGCAATTCCTTCCTGGTGCTAGGCAAAGAAATGTGTGAATTCTGGGTATAGGTACAATTGGGGTTCAAGAAACCGGTAAAAACCAGGGAAAAATGCCAGATCTATTTTTTTAATCATAACCTCCATAGAAGCATGCATATTAGAGCCTAATTCTCAACTTTCATTCATTATATTTTGAAAATTTCTAAATTCAATTCGAAGGTGAAAACCGAAACCAGCCTGGTTCTGGTTTTATGGCTGGCTCCGGTTTTCAAAACTGTCGGTACAGCATCCAGAATTTAACTTCTGTATTTTGGCTGGTAATTTGTTTGTTTGATGACGATGTGTGGAACCCTGCTGCATGTCTGCTTAATGCTCGTAGTTCTCATTTAGAGAAAAGGTTGAAATGTGCAAAGCACCACTATTTGTTTTGATTGATGGGCAATTTTTTTTCTCCCATCACACAAGTATTCTCAGATGCACCTTGCAAGTTTATCCTGGTTCCCAAATAACAACGTTTGTTTGGGCCTCATCATCTAATCTATTGTAAATGTCTGTAACATAAGGTTATATTGGTGATAACCTATGGTGATACTTGTTATGGGGCCATGGTTATTTTCATTAGTTGTACACTGGTTTTTCACGTAAGTTGAATTTCTGCAAAAAGACAGTATTTGGTTGCTCGCAGATTGATTTTCCAGTCTTACGAATATGGCTGCTCAACCGTTCATCTTCCTGTTTGTGTTTCAATATTGTTGGAACCTAACTGAGGTTGGGATGACCTCAATCTAACTGAAGAAAATCAGCATGCGACCAGGAGAGTCAAGCTGTAGGGCTTGAGTGTAGCAAGTATAGCTTGATGTATTACCTGTCATCTGAAAAGTTGGATGCAATAAACCTGTTAATGTACTTGTTTTTATGCATTCTGTTGCTTATTATTTGGGTCTTTATGCATTGTAGTGACAGTATGGATGATCGTGTCAATGCAAGAATGCTGTTTACTGTGGTTGCCTAGGAAATAATATATAGTTGCCTAGGAAATAATATATACTATGCACTAATATTATATTTGTCATGTAGACCGGAGCTCAAGTTGTATATTCAAAGTACGCTGGGACTGAGGTTGAATTCAATGACTCCAAACATCTTATTCTAAAAGAGGATGATATCATAGGTATTCTTGAGACCGATGATGTCAAAGACATGAAGCCTCTCAACGATCGGGTTCTCATCAAGGTATTTTTATATTATAATTATTTGCTATTGATTCAGTTTTCGTCTTGGATGCTATAATTTATAAGTAGTGGATTCGGGGAATTTTGAGTTGACCTTATGTCTTGCCCTTATGCTACCCGGATAGCCTGGGGGTAACAATGCTTTCCTGGCCTGCATTTTTGACAGGTTGCTGAGGCTGAAGATAAAACTGCTGGCGGCCTTATTCTCACCGAAACAACTAAGGAGAAGCCATCCATCGGAACAGTCAGTTCTTAGCATTAGTCCACTTATCAATTATATTGTTGTCCTTGTTCTATAGCTGTGAACCTAAATTGTTAGGGACACTCCCACGCAAGAATTATATTTGTGTTGCTAGTGCAAATTGAACTTGCAGGAGTTTACTTTGTTTTCCATCTGAATGCAGGTTGTAGCCGTTGGCCCAGGCCTTCTAGATGAGGAAGGCAAGAGGCAGCCATTGTCAGTGTCAGCGGGCAGCACTGTGCTGTACTCCAAGTATGCAGGCAGTGAGTTCAAGGGTGCTGATGGCACGAATTACATTGTGTTGAAAGTATCGGACGTGATGGCTGTCCTCTCTTAAGATGGTTTATTTCAATTTTGAGAAGTTCACAAAGACACTAGCAAGTGGCAAGATTGCTTGTGGTGATCGTCGCTTTGCCTGAGATGTGTTGTCCCCGATAATCATAGAACCATATGGTCACAATTTACAAACCACTTTTTCTGGGCTATAAACGTTGTAAGGTGATACTGAATTTGTTTACGAAGGACGTTTTGGGGCCAAACACGCTCACTTTTTCTTTGCCGCATTGTGTAATGTTCTGGAGTGCTCGTACTCTCGTGTTTGCGTTCTAGCGTTTGATCTGGTGATCGTGCAAAAATAGCACATCTGCAAGTGCACGGGCTGCCACTGAAATAGCGGCGAGTGTTGTGTTCTCCACAGGGACTAGACTGAGGCTACCGGTGTTCAGCTAAAGCTAGGTCAATCAAAACGGGGAGAACTAAACCTAAAACGTCTACCAAATCAGCCGAACGAGCGAACTACAGAACGAAATCTAACTCGCATGGACAAAACGACGAACGACTAAACAAACGAACGAACTAAACAACGACGTGACGAACGACCGTATGAATGGACGTCGTACGACCGAACGAACGACACGACGACTTAACGAACGAACACGACTACTGATCGTCAATCTAACTATCAACCGACCGCAAGACTGAAAGAGAGAGTCGAGAAGCACCGAGGGAGTCTAGAGAGAACCAGGGAGAAAATGGTCGACGGCTAACTAGACGACGACGGCAGGACAACACAACAAACTACAACTACGAACGCACGACCTAACTATCGACCGACCGCGGAAAGAAGAGAAGGGGGAGTCGAGAAGCACTAGGTGGGTCGAGACAGCAAGGGGAAAGGAAACAGTCGCCGGTTCGCTAATCCGCGCAACTCAAACAACACTACGTCACAAAACAAATTACTTTAACACGAACAACTAACAGAGGGATACTAACAGCTAACACAACTAACACAACCAAAATCACAGAAACTAGCCATACTCACTGAATAACATAGACCACACACCTCTAAAGATCACAAATAAATTCTAGAAATTAAACTACTGACAATATGAACATTGAGCAAATCTGAACCAAATCTGACAGAGCTTAATCACAAATTCACTGAACTAGTGCATACATCACAGATAACATTTCACAGTGAGCACAAGCATCCATTCACAGTGCATAATTCCCATCACACATATCACAGATCACAAATTAACATTGACAGTGCAATAGAAATTAACAGTCACAAGTAGTACTTTAGTAGAACATTAATTGAAAACAGAAAGCAGAGAAGGGAAAAAGGATTGGAGCATAAACCAAGGGGAGGTGAAGAAGAATCACGGGTAGCCGGCCCTGTGAAGATGCTGATGAGGCTCGCTGGCGTCGGTGGCGATGGAGAGTGGCGATGAGGTGGATGCAGGGGTTGATGCCGTCGGTGTTGGCGCGGTGGAGATGATGCTGTGGACAACGGTGATGGCGTAGGGGCGTAGGCGACGAAGAGCGGCGGGGACGATGTGGGGTACCGACCAGAGTAATGGGAGGAGAAGTAAGAGGACGCAAGGGAAAGAAGCAGAAGAGAGAGAGCAGGGAGATGGCTGCCGAGAGAGTTGATGCGGAGGAAGAGTAGAAGAGGAGAAGTGGAGGCGGCAAGTGAAAAGAAGGGAGATCCAGGCGGCGGCGGATGCGGAGATGGGGGAACGGGAGGCGCACCAGAGAAGCAGTGGGGAGGAGGAAGGACGGTGATGTATTTGAGAGGAGACGGAATAGAGGGGGCGGTGAGGAGCGGTGGTTGGCCGGTGAGGTGTGCGGTGGATGCAGCCGGATGTGGAGAAGGAGGAGAGGTGGCGGGGTAGAGAAGGTGGCGCGAGAGGAGAAGCGTCGGGTGGAGAAGTGCACAGTGTTGGCCGCCGGCGAGATGGCCGACCCTCGCCGGCGCCGGATAAGAGGGAGGGGGGAGAGCAAAAGGGGGCGATGGGAGAAGCAATGGCCGGCTCAGGCGTTTCAATGGCGGCGGCTGGGGTTATGCGGCCGAATGGGGGGGGGGGGGGGTTTGCCATTTTCTGGTTTAGTCCTCCCAGTTTCTCGGGTTTGCAACTAAGTCCTTCCCCCAATTTCATTTCTTCCGATTTAGTCCTCCAGAGCTCCGATTTCTTCGCGGATAGATCCTACGCATCCGTGACGACATGTACAACTGTACGGAGCAGCCCCAAAGCGCCAAATTTGTCGTTTATGCGCCTCGATCGCGCCGGCCTGCAGAAAAAATATATAAAAATGTAAAATGGTCCATTTGGAGCAATTAAATATGAAAAAATGTGTAAATGATGATAAATGGTCCCAAAATGCGAAGAACATGAGGGTAAAATGACGGGTAAATATATATAAAAATGACGCATGTCATCTGGTCCTCCCTTTTCCGAATCGGACGGCTGATTTTGTCTCAAGGCAACGCATTTTGGTCCTGCTTCCGTGTTTTTGCACCCACCTAAATAGATCACTCAGGCGGCCAGCCCCGGGCAGTGGAGAGGCCACATCTTGAGATTCAAAGGAAACGCGTATATGATATACGAGGAGGGAGCTTCGAAGGAAACAAAAAGATTGGAAAGCATGCATTTTATTAATTCATTAGAGAAAGCGAAATTACAGTTCCCTTTGATTGGATACATTTCATAGGTGATGTGATCTTTTGGTTTCCGGGGACTCGAAAGGTTCCCAGTTAATTACTCCCGTGGGTTGGATTTGTGGAACACCTCCGATTAAACCACGCATTAGTCATCGTCTTTAGGTCTTGTCTTCTCCATGTGCTTGGCGTAGATGCATGGTGATGGCGAGTAGAGTCCATAGCCTCATCAGCAACGGCGGAGTGATAATGGAGTGGTACGTCCTCGCTCCGGTGATGCTTAGCCATAAGCTCCTCCGACTTGTCGATCTCTAATGATGAGGGTGACTAGCCTTGTCAGCTTAGATAGGTTGATCGGGTAGCTATATGACCCTTTAATCCACATTTGTTGCATACAGTTTCCCTTAGTTTATTATCTTTCTTAAGAGGTTTTATATGTCATTTTATCTTAATATAATATGCCTCTTTCTTGTTGTTAAAATGATTTTTTTCTAAATCATTTAACATACTTTCCTTTATTCCTACTTTCATGTGGATCTCAAAATCCAAATTGATAGCAAATGTCTCCCATTTCTTTTTCCCAATGACCTTTTGTTTTTTTAAGTTGATCCTTAATTTTATAGTCATTACACAGTTCAGCACCTACTAACTCTATTTTTTTGGGTGATTTTGTGTATATCTAGATATTGATAATTTATACTACCTTCTCCTTCTTTTCTTAAAGACTTTCTAACCTTTTCAACAAATAAAGGTGGTAGTCCAGAAATATATTTTCTTTCCAAAAGTCTTAATTAGGATCAGGTAGAGTATATAATTTTGATAAGAATATATCTTTATACTACCTAAAATCTAACATAGTCTTGCATCTTAGGTTTATTAATTGTTCTCTATTTTTTTTCATAAATATCTTGATAATTTCCAACAAAATGATAGACTATATTGTAGACTAAAGTAGTCAGGGTATCAAAAATGTTATTAATAGGATTTTCATGCACATCTACCGGGACTATAGGGCTTCCATTTTCGTCTACCTTGACTGCATCAATAATTTCTTGCTTCTGATCAGTATCCAAGTAGTGATGCCACCAGCCTCTCAATTGACCAGAGAATCTAACAACAATCATTGAGGCTGCTTTTCTTTCTAGGTTACCACTAGCTATGCAAGCATTAGCATACATGATCATTTGATGGTGAAGGGTAAATATTTGATATTCTGTGTATCCATCTATATTCCATTCTACAATTTTTTTCCATTAAAATATGTCATATTACTAATTTGAGGCCTTTCTTCAAATTGTAGATTAGCATAAGTTGGTCTAAGATAGTAATTCCTTGTCCTAGCAGTATAAGTAGCAGGTTTAAAAATCTGATTGATCATGTCATTATTTTCTCCATTAGAGATTTGATTGATATTTTTTGTTTACCTTTAAGTTATTTAATTTATTGGCTAACTCAATAACCAATTCTTTAGATATAGATGATCCTATTGCCTTTTGTTTCCCAAGTTTTATATTAGGACTTATTATTTGTGGGGTAAATAAAGGAGTAACAGACTGAGCACTAGATGATTCAAATTGAAAGCTAGATGAATAGTTTACCTTGACCTCAGTCTTGCTTGACTTGGAGCCTTCCAAAAGGATATTCTTGATACGATCCGATTGCTGTCCAAGAGCATGTAAAAATATGTTTGCAAAGTTTTGTTGTTTCACTTGGTGACCTACGTGTTCCACTTTTACAGGATCATTATAAGAGCTTCTAGAATATTTTTTAATGGGGATGGTTTGGAGCTTTCTCCTTGGGCATTATTTGGCAGTTGGATAGATTCAAAGGGAGGATGGACATATTCTTCAATCTTTCCACCAAAGGTCTTCCATTGTTTTGAGACTTGTTTTATGACACTTAAGTCATCAGACTTTAGATTATTTCGATCAGATTTTAGATTATCTATTTTAGACCTTAGTTTATCCAGTTCAGAGTTTAACTCATCTAGATCTGACTTTGGTTTAGTTTTGGTTTTCAATTTACTCTTTTGTTTGAAGAATTCTTCAATGTGTATGATCTGACTATTTTCATACCAATCAAAGAAGTAAATATGTCTTTTTTTCTTTTATTTTTTGTACCGAACTTCTCTTATTCTTTTAATATAACGATTGTGTACATTTTTGTAATATCTTTCAAGTTTAATCTTGGTTTTAGGAAGATCAAGATTTCTTCTAAGAAGATCCTTATCAATTTCAAACTCATGATGTTCTTCTTCCTCCTCTATAACATTGATCTCAAAAATATGATATTGATGGCCCATACTGATTATCCTCATAAGTTGCACATACTATATTATTTGGCTTTAACTGTGGTCTATTGTCGAGGGTAATAGAGGGTCTTGATTAAAGGAAGACTATTCTTTTTGAGGAGAATGTTATCTCAACATGTCTATCTGGTGTCATAGTTTGTTGAGTGACTTTTGGTTCTACTGCTTGGAGGAGAGTCCACTTATCAGGAAGTGTTATCTCATCCTACTTCAAGGTTTTGGAAGTGATAATGTGATTTCTAGGATTGGCTTGGAGGAGAGTGGTTAGACCATTTGGTGTATTCTATTTTGCGCATGGAGCTAATGTAGTCATGGCTTTGTAATAAATTCTATATTTTACTAAAATGTTTTCACTTCCAGGTTCAAGATCAAAGCTAGATGTTTGTAAGCTTAAGGTCAAGACCTTATGGATATTTAAATCTAAAAGAGATACAGAAAAATATAGGAAAGTGTTAAAGAATACTGGACCATTACTAAGACTAGCTTCAACCATTCCTAATAAAGAGTCCTTAAATCTTTTATTTCTGTAATCTCTCAAATAGGCCAACACAAAAATATTTAAACCTTTTTGAGTTAAAGATCGGATAGCAACTTGAACCAAACCAAAATGTAAATAATGATATTGAGCCTTTGCTTTTATACGATTGATTTCTTTTTCAAGGAGAAGATGCAATGTTTCATGCAAAAAAACTAATAGGAAGAGTTTTTTTTCTATAGTTTTAATATAATAATCAGAACATAGAGAAAATGTTCCTGTATGATATATATCCTTAATATTTACCTTAGGTACTTTTCAGTTTGCAATACTTTTCTCTATATCCTCAAAGCAGACAGACAAAACATTCTTAACCGACATCGTTTCGATAGACCTATCGTTACTGCAAGAGGCTTCTAGACAGTAAGTTACACCAAGAGACCTGGCTAATCAAGACATCTTATACAAGGATAAAGAAGGTTGGATAGGTAGTTTTCCTATCAATGGCAGGGAAAATCCAACTAAAAAGATCAACCTTTTGGATAAGTAGTTTTCAGATAACGGTAGGGTGAACCCTGGATTACAATCAACCTATACCCCTAACAAGCTTACCCAGTCAATGATTTACACCATTTACTGCACTCTGTTGATGACTTACAAGGCAACATGACTTTAGTCTTACCTGCTAGAGGCTTCGGGATCTACGCGTCTCGGATTACTGCCACACCTTGGGGATCTCCGCAACTACGGCCTACTACCATACCCCTGTTCCCCTTTCAGAGAAGATGGCTTGGGGAGCTCAAGCACTAAGATGGCTCTGATACCAAATGGGGACCCACAAAGATGTTTCTCTATAGAGTATAATAGATCGGGTTCTAGTCCATGTCATATATATATGTATATATGCTATACACTCAAGCTTATTGTGAAATCATAATGCACTCCAACTAAAAGGAGTTTTTTAAAATTCTGAAATTTTTTTTACGTGTACCTCATGGTTTACTCCTCATATGTATAAAATTTTAAGTTCAAATTCGTTATATGTTAAGAGTAATGAAAAAGAGAAAAATTCGACAAATTTGAACTCTAAACATTTGTCAGATTTTCTATTTTTTACTACTTTTAACATATAATGAATTTGAACTTAAAATTTTATACATAGGTAGAGCAAGTTTAGAAGTACATGTAGAATTTTTTTGAGAATTTTTTGCTACTTTTTTAGTTGGAATGTAGCATGATTGCATCGTAAGCATGAGTGCACAGCATATGTTCCCTACACACACACACACACACACACACACAACTACATACATATATATAGATACATATATATAACCCTAGGGATGTTCGATCTGGCGCGTGTGTCTGTGATTCAAGAGGGTGAAACACCCCAATCCACTTATGTGTTTTTTTTAAAAAACCCCGCGTGTGGCTGGTTCCTTTCTCTATTGCACTCACCTACCTAAATCTGCCTCTCAAACTTGCCATGCCCTTCCCGATCGAAATCTAGGTTAGGCGCACCTAGCTGCCCGCCTGGATCCCCAGCCTCTGCCGTTGCCTCCTTCCCCATCTGTAGGGGCCCCCTTCTCGCGCCGCCCTCCGAGATGCATTCCTCCCAAGCCTCACCATTGGCCTCCGCCGCCACCTCCCTCCAACCTCAGTGCTGACACTTCCCTTCTCCTTTCCCCAACACCGACCCCCTTCTTCCTGGCCGGTGATGCCCCCTCCTTGGATAGAGTTAGATTTGGCCGCCTCCCTCCTCTCCAACCTCGCCCCCTACCCTTTGCACCCCGCTCCCATACACAGTGCCGCCTCTGTCCACCTGAGTCCCCGACGTTGTCGCCTATTCTATCGCCTAACCGCACTATCATCGGCCCGTGGCTCTGTCGCCCCTCTCGTTGCCAAGCCAATTGGCGCCACCATGTCTTTGCCTCCCCAAGGCCATTGCCTCTCCCCTTCCTAGCCTCAAATTTGGTAATGTAGCATTTGAGGAATTATGAGGTTGATTTCTGGTCGAATTGGAAAATTTGAAGATTTTTCCATGCCTGATTTGGTCCAAGATTATTCAAGTTGCAGATTTGCATGCAACGTAGAAGATGGTCACAGATTGGAAGGAAGCACACAAAATTTTCATTATCAAGCTGTCGTGAAGTAACTGAGAATCATATGTAATTGAGAATGAATGGATGTATGTAACTTAGTATGGATGCCTCAATCCATTTTTCCCTTTTTTTGTTTTCCAGTGGATGTAAGTGATAATGGCAATGATATTTATTAGTTTGGCAGTGTCATGTAAAATTTGATACACTTATGCTATACTCCCATGCAAGAATGTGTGGAATGAATTTGGAAATGAATGTGTTGAATGAATTAGTGATTGTCAAAGTTTGAAATCATGCTGATTATCCAAGCTTGATCGGTGATTTGTGTGTGTGAGCTTGAAAATTTTCAATGTCGAAGCTTGAGGATTTGTGTGTTACTTCATTTAAAATTGTTCATTGTATTACTCAGAATTACTCATTTGAACTGTTCATTGTATTGCAACCTGATACTATTCATCATATTGCAAGTAGCAATGATATTTTCAGACTGATGTTACTGAATGATTTGAAAAGGAAGGCAATATGTCATGGGAGTTAAAACTAACATGGATACATTATAAATCTAGTTGTTCTTGGAGCTGCCTTTGCCCTTGAATCTATGACCCTGACCATGCCTGTCTTTAGGCATAGCCATTTTCTGGAGCAGCTTCTGTGCAGCAGCTTGGTTTTGAATGGGAATAGCTTCGTTGACTACACGATGCAAATGCAGAAGTTTCTAAGTTCCAATTGTGCTCAAAAAATTATGTCTAGTAAATTTAGATTAAAGGAAGGTTTTGGATACCAACCTTCTATTGGTCTGCTATATGAACTAGTCTGTTTGGATTCAACCTTGCTTGCTGCAATGTGACTTTTCAGATTGTGTATTACTGATTGAAATTGGATGAGTTTTCCCAAAAATTGGTAGTACCAACCATGCTTTTGGAAGGGCTTTGAACTGATTGAAATTGTATCATGTTGCAACATGAGTTTGTACATTATCAGAAGCAATAGCAAATACTAATTTTCATGCTCACACAATCAACAATAGCAAACAACAATTTTCAGAAGCAACTTCACATTCACACATTCACACAATCAGCAGCAAACAACAATTTTCAGAACAAAAAATAATTCATAGCAATTTCCATTCATTCACACAAGCATCATGGTAAAATGTGATCAATTTTCATAAGCAATTTTCGACAACAAACTGTGAGCTGAATATGAAAGCATATATCATATTCTTGAATATGAATGCATATAACATAAGTCATATAATTTTTTTAGATAGGCATGGCATCAAATAATTCCCAAGTTTCAACTTTCTTGAATATGAAAGCATATATCAGATTCTACCTCATTACAGGCTTCCAAATAAAGAACATCACAAAACATAGAAATTCAAAAGGTTCTACACTGAACATAGACATTCATAAGGCTCTTGAGCATAGTTTCTTGAAATTCCTAGCTTAATACCCTCCTCGTTGCTACGCTTCCTGACATTAAAACAATCAAGAGAGTTAGTAAAAAAATAAATTAGAAAATATTTGAGAACAAATATTGTTATCATTACCTTGGTCAATGTGTTGTCCTCCTCAAAAGGCAAGTGCGGCTGTCATGGTACATGATCTGCTTGTATAACCTATACATCCGTGCCACCCTTGTTTTGTTCTCCATATTCTCTTCTTTGTTTACATCTTTCTTTACCTTCTATCCTAGCTTTATTGTTTTGCACTTACCCTTGGAGTTAACATCATTTGGTGGCTTTATGTTGACTTACTTAGGGATGGGACAACTTCTGAATGCTTCAATCTCTTCAGCTCTACTTACCGCATTCTCATGGATCAATGGAGTCACTTTGTCCCCAAATGTGAAAAACCGATCCAAAAGAAATTTCAATTCTTCATCTGTTCCTCCAGCATGGTGAACTAATCCTTCCATCTTGCTGAGTATTTCATACGCCAACTTTTCTTTAGCTATTTCTATTGCACTCCTAAGTTTTTCTTGAAACAAATTGCCCTCTCCATCGAAGACATCATCCTTAGTTACCATTTTGGTCCACCTCTTTAACACAAATGGACTTTGCAACAAGTGGACGATATGGTGGCAAGGAATTCCAAATGACTCAAAGAACATGCATGAGCAATTGACATCTTTTGTTGTAAAGTTGCAGTGTACCTCTCTTATCTTGTTTGAGTCATCACTAAATATTGAGATTTTGTACTCTCTTATAGTTTCCATATTATCCACATTGCAATGTTCCAAACTAGCAAACATTTCTTTCTGAAAATCAGCAAATGTGAAGACCTCACTTCCATGCTTCTCTATTGCTCAAGTAGTCTGTAGCACATACATTGTGTGTAAAGTGGCATTGTCAGCTTCCAACCCATTCTGACATTGTTCATCCATTGCATTAACAAATCTGATCTAAAACTCTACTAAAGAATTTTTGAATCCAATAAACCGATTGAAGAAAAGAGTTTGAACTCTCTAACCTTGAAGTGATTCTAAGAATTCCCGCCAAGAATACAGAGATATCTATATGCCCCATTTGTGTCAATGCTTGCTTTATGACATGTGATTAATGCACACTTGGTCTTCTCATTTACTTTCCTATTAGACCTTATAAATTGTTGTTTGCTAGGTGATACCAATTGATGTGTATATGATTCAACAAATGTCTCCACACTAAACTTATTGTTGCTAGTGTGTTTTACTACTATAATTGCCTTGTAGCTACACCTAGTTAACTTTCTGGCATATTTTCTTTTCTTTGACTCCACGTTGTCTTAACCTTTCCCAGACCGGAAGCCTTCTCTTGAGCACATCCATCGCTTCCATATCATAACACCATTGACAACCGTATGTGGGCCAACACAGATTCCAAATCTGGCTGAATGTGCATATGTCTTGTAGAATTCCTCTATAACATCCAAGTCATCAAAAATCATTCCTTCAAATGTCTTGATAATTGGGTCAACACAAGGTGTATAAGAAGAACTCTATAATGGAAATGATTACGTGTCAAGCATGATGCATTGATAGATAGAAAAAAAACACATGCAGAAAACACGACACTTACTATGAATGGGGTGCTTCCGCTCTTTTCTAGGTTACCAAAATAGATTAATTGGTGGGGAGGTGAACTAATTTCAGCGATAGAGTGCGCATCAAGGCTTTCTTGTCTTGGCAATGCCAATGCCACGCTCTTATTGGCCACCGATTCCATGCCTACATTGTGTGTGTATGTATGTATGTATGTATGTATGTATGTATGTATGTATGTATGTATGTATGTATGTATGTATGTAGGTATGTATGTATGTGCGTACGTACGTACGTATGTATATGTATGCATTTTGAAAAAATACTAGAGGTGGCTGATAAGGCCAGTCCAGTTATCACATGAAATTATGTGAAATTTAAATTTGTTGGATTTTTCAAATTTTTGTGAAAAAGTTGTGGAAATGTCACATAGGAACTAGATATTAAAATATTAATGGAACTAGCTTCTTAGATAAACTATTTAGTTTCTGTATCAATAGATAAAATAATTAAATAATAATTAGATCATGAAAAACACTTCATATAAAATTTATTGAGAGTAGACTAAAGTATAATCTAAATGAAAACTCTAATCACCTTTAATTTTTATTTCAAACTTGCATATTTTTGGATCGTAGTAGTCGTGGATTTCTTTTTAGTTTTAGGCTAGAATTCTATAAAAATCCCATTTCTATTTTCTTTTATTTATTATTTTAAATTTTAGTTTTTTAGGATTGACTTTGGAATTTGTATAGAAATCAAATTAGTAATATTTTATTTTAGTTAATTTGGATTATACTTGATGTGAACTCTTTCTTTTATTTTTCTAATTTTTATTTAATTATTTTGAATTTTAGTTATATATGGATGTTACTTTGGAAGTTGTATGAAAATTAAATCACTAATTTTTCTTTCTTTTAATTCAAAATACTGTTAAGTTGGATTGTAGTTGGCGTTAACTCTTTTTTTAATCTAAGCTGTTATAACTCGCGTCCACCAAATATATAGATGGTAAGATCTTTCTCCAAGTATATATATTCTTATACCTCTAAGTCAACTATCAAATCTAACCCTTTAAAATTAGGAAGAAGTCCACTTTTGGTCCATCAACTTATGAAGCAAGTCCGATTTACACCCTCAACTACAATACCATTTGCTTCTCTCCCTTCAACAAGCAAAACTAGGTCAGTTAATCCCCTGAGCCCAATACCGCCTAGTTTTAGGCCTACATGGCACAGATGTCACAATGAGGTGGGAGCCGTGGCATATATTTGCCACATCAAAGGCAGGAGTTTGACGTGAGCCACTGGGATGGTGGGAAGGAAAATTTCCCTCCCTCCAAAAATCCCTACTCACCATAAATCTTTGACCTGTTTCCTCCTCGAGTTGAGTAGGCGAGGATGGCGAGCTCCAGGAGTTCACATGGATTAATTTCTTCCGCCATTCGTTCCATCTCTTCCTCAAAGTCATTGATGTTCTCATCCTTCTCATCCTCTTTGTCTGACTCCTTACCACCTGACTGCACATAAATGTCCACAACTCCACCTTTAGTGATACAGTTTGTTATTAGCGTGCATGACTTGTCATCTATCAAAACACTAATGCCATTGCTCAACTCTTACCAGGAAACAACCAATGCAGCAAAACCCCATCCACTTCATCGCAGTGGTCTTTAAGGTGTCCAATGGTCTTAGGTAGTGAAATCTTGTCATGTTCTATGTAGGACATCCCCTACATTGAACCACAGTAATGGATTTTCTTGCCATCGTTAAAAAACTTCCCATTGATGTGAAACCTAACTCCAAGCATGTCCATCATAACCATCCCTATAGGACGACTCTGTCCTACATGCAAGTGGGTAACAAAAATTTAGAAAATCATACTAGAAAGGGCCACGATGTGCTATGAAAAACCCAACATGCCACTGTGTGAAATGAAATCAAGAGATCTGTCTCTTAGAGCGCTTACTACACACAATATGAAATCTAACAACTAGCCTTAAAAAATTGAGACTTCACCTAACCTCGGCCTTAAAATACCGTTCATCACCACCAGATCTGACAACTAAGACATATTCTGAATGCCCTAATCCCAAATCAAAATCCCACATCGAGTGTGTCTGGTACTAACCTTGCTCAATCCAGCTACAGGTAGGCACCACTCCAGACTGAATCTTCAACAACACATGCCTTTGACATATGGAATTGTCACTGACGGCCTCCAATTTGGGAGGGTAATGGAGTCATGGGCTAGGGTTTTCTAAGAGAGATGTGTGATTTGGGGGAAGAATTGGCAAGCGAGAGAGTGAGAGATGCAGTAGGGGGTGAAGGCCGATTTTAATCCGTTGCTAATGAGGCGGTCAATGCCAACAAGGACTGACACATGTGCCACATGGGCCTAAAACCAGGCGGTATTGGGCTTAGGGGATTAAGTAACTTTGTTTTGCTAGTTGAGTGGGCCAAAACGAACGGTTTCGTAGTTGAGGGTGTAAATTAAACTCAGGGCATAAGTTGAGAGACCCACCAACTTAAAGGTTAAATATTTTGCTTTTTTGTGAGAATTTTTAACATATTTCTCTTTTCTTTATTAGCAACTCTAAAATATCTATCATCGATTTTAGTATATAATATATAGAGTCATGTCTTAGAGCCTCTGCAAATTCCTAACTACGTGCACACATGTGTATACGTGTGTGGCATGAGTGAGGTGTGAGTGTGGTGTAAGTCCCTCCATGTACTCTCTCAAGAAATGTAGTTGCTCCAAAATTCAAACTTGAACTCAACTGAAATTTTTTGGTCTGTTTAATTTGAACGACACGATGCTGGTGGATTGAGATGTTGAGACCCACCGGTCGGCCTCACCCGACACGCTTGAAAGGACACACTTCAAGCGCGAAACCACGCCCCCACATCGGACCTGAGGATTTCAACGCCACATACAGGAACGCCGGTCGGGGCGCGTGAGCGCTCGTACACGCCGCCGTCGGCAGCACAGGCCGCTGATCGCTACGCGTCTCGCCACGCCGTTTTAATACCGGCGAGCTCGCCTTACGTATTTACCCTAATATTTCTTGCGCAGAGAAGCTAAAAATTAGTCTACTAGCTAGTAGCATGTCGTCTTCGCCGCCGGGGGCAGCAAGCGAGGCGTCGGAGAGGAAGTACAGGGGGGTGCGGCTGCGCAAGTGGGGCAAGTGGGTGTCGGAGATCCGGCTGCCCAACAGCCGCGAGCGGATATGGCTCGGCTCCTACGATACCTCCGAGAAGGCCGCGCGCGCGTTCGACGCGGCCTCCGTCTGCCTCCGCGGCCCCGGCGCCGAGGCCAGCCTCAATTTCCCGGGCTCGCCGCCCAGCGTCCACACCCGTAGCAGCGACCCGCAGGTAGTGCATGCGGCCGCGCGGTCACACGCGTACCGGGCCCCTGTCACGTCACGGGAGGTGGCCGAAGCCACCGCGCTGATGGACGTCGAGAACTCGAGCATGAACACCGCGTCGTCCTCTGTCGCGCAGTCGGCTCAGGAGCTCGTGTTGCATGAATCGGACGTGGGGAACGCGGTGGTGGCGCCGGTGCGGGAGGACGGAAGCATCGACTGGCCGCACATGATGGCTGACCCTCCGCCGCTGTTCTCGCCGTCGCCGACCGGGTTTGGGAGCAACGCGTACGAGTTCTTACAGATAACGCCGACGGCAGCGACAGCCACTGCTGCGGAGGACGACACGGAGGAGAACAACTATGGTGGAGGTGCATGTCTTTGGAGTTTTGATTCTGGGGACTCATAATCCCGAGTCCCGACATTAATACATCGAGGTTAGCATTCAGAAGGGTGTGGATTAGTGCTGTACGTACCAGGATACATGATAGTAGAACACTGGATGTACTTCTTTCAAAGCTTCAAAAATCCACTGAAAAATGCTTAGCCGCTTTCAACCACATTTTGCAGAAATATTGTGATTAAGCTTTCTTTTGTTACTGTAGATCCTTTAGGCCAGGCAAGCATGCATGTATAGTGTAATTAATTACACTAGTCATCAACCATGCGCCTGCACGCACTAGTTATTTTACAAAAAAATGTACTATTTTTATGTAAATCTAATAGATATCTTGCTTTACATTAAATTTAATTCCAAATAACGGTTCCAAATATGAAATTATATAACAGCGAATTATAATTTTATTCTGAATCTATGTTTACTAAAAGTAATTTCGCATTTTTTTAGAGTAAACAGCAGGAAAACCTCCTATTGTGATAATATAATGATTATAATATGTACAAATGTTACAAATGATCTAAAAGGTCAACACAAGATCAAAAAGAATCTAGCCAGTTTAGATTACAAGTTTCATATCAACTTATACTCTATGCATATGAAGAGTAACATCTGCAACAAAGGATCTTTCCCAAGCTGAGATTTGTGGCTGTTGATTCTAAAAAATTCTTCCATTGCACTGCTTCCATATGTTCCATGAAGAAAGGCCCATTAAATAAATGTTTGGCATGCATAATCATATCCAGAAAAAGTTTTGTACTAATTTCGCATTTGACTTAACTTTATTTCAAAATATAGTTTAATATAAAAATTGCATTTAGTTCGAAATTTATCTTTAACACGACGATCCTGCTCCAACGAGCTTCTACTTCTCGCTTCTTAATTTTGCCTTTTTTTGGTATTTTGATTTTTTTGCGTTTTTTTGTCTTTTCTTGTTTTCCTTATTCCTTTGCATTATCTGCGATGATATAAAATTTTATTTTTTAAAAATTTAATTACGTACAAAAGCTAACCGTGGTTATAATATATTTTAACCACTATAGTGCAAAAAACTAGATGTCTGAGCTTATAAGCACTTTGAAGCACTACCACGTGTGGCCTTGTATCTGAACTATCTCGTATTCTTGTGCGAAGACTGGAAAAATGTGGGTGTGACCACAGAGACGGCCTACTTGCTACGTGCTAAGTAGTTTCTACACGCATGCTGGCACTTGATGCTGATTTCAGCATGCTGATTTCAGCCTATCTTGTTATTGACGGATGATCCTAGCTATTTTTCCTCTTGAGTATAATATGGGAATTTCTAACTTAATATGTGAGGAATCGACCCCCCTTAGTACAAACGTCATGCCATACATACATGCAAGTTACATAAAGTGCGAAATCCAACTCCATCAAGAATTGCGCAACCTATCAATCTCACAAACTGTGGAGACCATGTCTGCCAATATTTTTTCCTCAGTTCCGTACGTGCATATTATGTTCTTGGTAATCAAGGTTAATTTTATTCGGCCTAGTTTGTCTTCTTTCCGAGTAATGATTTGGTTGTGTCGCATCATTTTTTCATATCTGACTGGCTATGTCTCTCAAAATTCAATGCAAACCCTTCTACATAAGGACGTTAAGAGACGTGTCATGTTTGTATCTGTAGTACCGAAAACGATTACACTATCAAACATCTTTTAAAAATCTTTTTCTAAAGTGAAATCAAAGCTCTTCACTCTAATAGCAATATGAAACTATAGAGATCATAGACTAAGCACCCACAAGAAAAGCTCTAAGAAAAACCGAGCCAAATGAGCCTTTTCATCCACGAGCAGTCAGACCTTCAACTCAGACTAGTCTGACCTCGTGACCGATCTGACCACTCCCACAAGCGCAGTCTGACCTCTCTCTCAGGCTAGAGATAAAAATTTACATAATTTTAAATCCAAGAATTGGTAAGTGTTTTGATCTGCAACTCCAAATGACCAGAAATTTTGCACACACCTTCCCTAGGATGATAGAAACTTATTCCAATCAAGAAGATTATTATCAAAGTTTCAACATTTATCTAAAATAAGGAAAATTGCACCAAAACCGCTCTCACAAGGAAGGTTACACCGAAACCGGGCATAACTCAAGAACTTGAATCAAGACTTGTTCGTAGGTAAAGGATGGTCAAAATGAATTTAGATCTACTCCCACGTATCCTAGCAAGTCTAATCACAGCAAGAATCCAAGTTAAAAGCCATCAAGATCAAAACCCACCAAAATCACCCTTTCTTGAATCGAAACCAGGCAATCACATGAACATGCTATGGAAGGTGCCTAGATGGATGGGATATGGTCTCCAAAAGATATCTCCATCACTTACATGCCATTGTCACCAACCAAGATCAAGAGGAGATAAGGAAACACCAAAACCAAGCCAAATCAAGATTTAAACACTTGAATAAAGAGGAGAAATAGTTGGATGAATTTTGTTATCTATTGACACTTAGAGATGAATATTTATGACCACTGCCTAGCCAACAACAAGGACTAAGGATGAGAAAAAGCTCAAGACAAAGCCACAACGCATCTCTCAAAGGTCCTCTCCAAGAACCCTAATCTCCTCAAGTTGGCTAGGCACAACCCTCTCTCCCCCAGGTATTTCTCCTTGCCATAACTTATTCTCTTTCCATCTATTCTTCATCTCTTCCAGCCGACTCCTTCTCTCTCTCTCTATCTATCCCGTGTGGCTCTCTCTCTGTTTCAATCTCATGTCTCTCTCTCGCATGGTTTTGCATGGGGGTTGCATGGGCGCCGGTGGAGGAGGCTATGGTGGCGACGGCGGCACGCCGGCACGGCCTCGCGTGTGCGCTCCCGACTGTGTGCGAGGTTCCACCATGGCAGCCACGGCTCGTGCAGCGCACACGCACGCCGAGCGCGCACGCACACATCTCGGCGCAGGCGGCGGCATGGCTCGGTGAGGGCGGTGGTTCGGCTTGGCGTGAGCGGCGGCGCTGCTCGGCATGAGTTGCGGCGCGAATCGAAGTGACGCCAGGCGGCCATAGAGGCGACGGCGCGTGATGGCGCAGTGGCGTGCGTATGCATCGAGGCGCGGGCTGCGGTGGCCGACGGCTTGGCGGCAGCCGGCAGGGGGCCAAGCACGGCAGAGCGCGCGGACAGCTGAGCGGCGCAAGTCCAGGCGGCGCGGCACGGCTGGTTGGTGGTGGCTGAGGCGACGCGAGGGCGGTGGCGGCGCAGGCTGGGTCGGCGGTGGTGCAAGCCAGGCCGGTAGCACGCACAGCGGCGCTCGCTCGCACACTCGCGCTCGCATGCATGCATGGTCGCATGGCGCGGTGGCTTTGGCATGGCAGAGACAGCGGTGGCGTTGGCGGCGGCCGCGTCGGCTTGTGCGGCAGCGCTGCATGCTCATGCGCACGCACATGCGGCTGTGCGCAAGCGGCTGGGCAGCCAGCGGCGGCGGCGGCGCGGTCGAGCGGCTGTTCGCGCGGCCAAACGCGTGTTCGCACAGCTGAACTGCTGTTTTTCCTTCCAGTTGATTATTCCTTGTCGTTCCTTTATGAATTTATCATATCTGATCGGCGGTTGTCTCCAAATCACTCTGTAGGTTCTCACGCAGCTGTTGAGGGAGCAACTGGGCTGTTGCGTTTTTCGGATGCATCGTGCAGCATGACCGTCGAGTGTGCTCAAGGCAAGTACCTCGCGGCCGTAATCTTTCCGTTTCATATATCACCTGTCCTGGATTGGCTATTGTCATTGTCCTAGACCATAATTATTACATTGCGAAGATTGCCTGATCGCATGTTATTAGATATTTCCATATTGCAATGCTTGATGTTAACTAATGCCTTAGACTCTTAGATGTATTAGAATGCTAGGGTTAATATCTAAATTGCAAGCTCTAATTAGTAATTATAATTGATGTTAAATTGTGGTTGGGGTAGTATAGGAGTGACTTTAACATAAGGTTAACCAATAGTAATCTTTAGCTTCGGAATGATATATTTAATTACCGGTTCCCTGATTCATTACTTGTATGTTATTGCTTGATTGTTTCCGATGGAATTATGTATGATAATGTTAACCTGACTAATAACAACTCATCACGTAATAAAATCTAGTTGTTTGACAACCCCTTGGTGTGAGTTAAGTTGTAATGCTGGGTGAGAATCATTCACGGATCCCTACCACTGTCATATTATCCTTCTTCATCTCCCATCTGATTTTATCTTCTATCCTCAACCTCAGCAATCCTTTTTACTCCTTGTAATCGTGCATGAACTTATCTCCAATTATTTTAATTTCACATTTCACATCTTTCATGATTACTCATTAACATTATCATTGAGTACAATTATCATATCAATGAATTACCTGGTTATGATCATATCTCTGAAATTACCTGGCTAATATCCTGTCACCAAAGTTACCCGATTATTATCATCTCTCTAGTACTTGCCTGGTTGTTATAATAGTATTCCTGCTTGCCTGGTTATTATCATGTTTGCCTTGTTATGATCATATTGTTAATGCTTGTCTAGTTTTTATCATATTGTTAATGCTTGCCTGGTTATTGTTAATGCTTGCTGGTTATATACCCTTAATATTGTATTCCTGCCATGATGTTCTAGATTATCTTATTTCACATGCCTTTAGGTTTATTGTAATACTCTGTTAATAATGTTATAAGATTCATGCTTTTATGTAATGTTTAGAGTTCATGCTTAAATCGTTAATGGGGGTAGCGGGTGATCATGTTGTAGACTTAGGTTAAAATCACTAGCAGTCCTTTAAGTATCACGCTTCTGTGTTAATCCTCTCGATATCATGATGTATTGCCGGTACAGTTCCTTATGTGAGTCATGATCGTTATACCTTAATAAATGTTAATTTGACTAATAATCACTTATCACATAATAAAACTTGATTGGTTGATAAACTTGTGTGAAATACATGATAATACATCTTAAGGTTGATTACTATAACACTATCATCTTATCATTATTCCACATCGCCCTCTTATCAGAAACTGTGTCTTCCATTTTCCACCCTAGCACATCTTTTAACTTCTCATAGCTTTATTATAGCCTTATCCTCGCCATCTCTTAGTTACCATAATTTTGTTCTATATAATATGTCCACGATGTATCAATTACTTTATCACCTAGTTTCACCAATCCTGTCTCTGGCCACATCGTATCAAACCTTTACTCTCATAACTTTACCTAAACTCAATTACAACTCTCTAATTATATCATGGATAATTCGCTAAATAACGTACTAAGGGTTATCACGCCGGGGCTACCCACATATAGGGGTCATTTCCACCCAACCTGGTAACGTATGGGGGGTCGTACATTCTCGTTACACAGGATATTACACCCCGTCTGCGGTTATACAGTCGAGGACAAGGTTGTGCCTGGCTATTCTCGTATAACCGGGTATGTGGGATGAGGTCGCCGGCACCCTTGCTATAAATTGCTATAACTTGCCATAACTTGCTATAACTTGTCACATAACAAATATCTTTAATACACAGTTCTCATAATATCCGTCTTCCATTCATGACAGTATTTCTGATATCAGTTGTTTGTTGGTTGCCTTATGTCCATTGCTTACTTGTCATACTTGTCCTTTATTTCTTGTGGTTGCATTACTTGTCTTTACTCTTGTGTTGCGACCGTTGTTGGGTACTTGCTGAGATTTTCAAATCTCACGCTTGCTCTTTTCAGTCTCAGGTAAAAAGCCAGGGGAGTGATAGCATCATGCATGGGTAGGAGCACTCGAGTTTTCAGCACCGTGGTTTGCCACTATGGTTGTTTTACTTGTTCCTTATTTGGGTAGAAGTTGACCGGTCCCATATTTCAAATAGTTATTTCAGCTTCTGTTGGTTCTCTATTAAAGTACTTTTAAAGTTTTAATTTTCTTGTGATTTTCATTATTACTTTTATTATGATTCTTTACTTTGGCGATGACGTTCCATAGTAGTATCTCACATTGATATGTGGGGTGTTACACTTCCCTCAAAACTTTGCCCTAAGCCAACACCTCTCATTCCTTATATATAAAGAGTCACAAAAAATCCTAACCAGCCCTTTAGTTGGGTTTCATTCACTTACATGGACTAATCCATTAACCTAACAACATACTATATTTTACATTCACACATGCATACTTCTCAAAGTGTACACAACCATTAACCTATTAGTGAATCAACACTTGATCCACACAATATTTTCAGCACATTCTTGACCTAAAACACCTCTCTTACACCTCATGCCGTGGTTTGATCAGTTTGGGACAAAAAAGACTATTTTTCTCTCAACAAACCTTCCATGAAGCTTCACGCTTCCTTTGCCTTAAAGTAGCCCTATGCTTCATCTTCAACTCAATGTGGCCTCAATGACTTGCCGCCAGGTCTCTCACGCATCTGGATCCTACCGATCCATCCTCACCTGCAAATGGCTTGAAGTCATGATATGCACACGCCTCAACTTAAGATGTGTGCATGCAAGTTGGCCTCGATTTTTTGTTGTAGGAGAAATCCTCAATACGTCGAGTCGTGACTTTGACAAAGGGGAGGCCAACCACAATTTAGGAACACGACCAGCAACCTCACAATCACTAATCCACTCATCAATTGGTTATCAACCATGTCAAAACACGACTGACTTGTTCATAAAGAATGACCTGAACAATTCAACGAGAATTGAAAGAGCAACAGCAGAAGTAATCACTCAACTATGAATGATTCAATTGGGACTTCAAGTTTGAGGCAAAAAATGCCTTTACAATAGCAATAGCTAAATCCAAAATCAAATTATGACATTTCTAAGGCAACAATTCTATATATATCGAGTACATGTTGCAGCATTCATAGATTTCCTTTGATTGTTGGCACAAAAATAGGAAAGATAATGTGCGGTAACATAATAGATAGATTTTCTTTTAATTTCTTGATTTGGTGACAACAAATCCCCATGCATCCTAAACTCTCCATGGAAGCAACAAATTATTTCCTTTTAATCTTCTTCTTTCTCTTCCTGGTTGTATGCATGAGCTCATTATGTTAACTCTCGAGCGTCTGACCACCCTATCCGAGTACTGATCACTTGTTCATCTTAGCAGCTACTGTTCATTGATCAGTTACTATTCATCAAGCACTTACTGTTCATCTGACCAGTATCATAGTTCATTCTGACCACACTATGTATCCCGACAAGTGCACTATTCATTCTGATCAGTTTGTTGTTCGTTTGACCACTTGGCTCCTTGTCCTCGCAAGCACTGTTTACATGAATAGCTACTCCTTTAGGAAGTCCCTTGCAAACAGTCACAAGCAAATCGCAATCATTAGGCAATATCATTTGTTCTATAATTAAATAATTAGTCTACCTAAGAATTGAATTCACATGTTGTCTAAGGCGACATGCACAGGCTCATGTCATTGGACCTTGCACACTAGGTGAATCTTGCAGGTGTGCGCTAGTGATGTCCTTATCATACTCGCCTTCTTACGGAGGAGTCTACATCGACTCTGGCTCATCTTCGTTACCCAAGTATGAAGATAATATCATGTTGGTGTAGTATGAAGGACGATTGGGCAAAGAGGCCCCTGGAATCAAGTCAATTTGGTGCTCTATCCCTCGCAGTAGTGGTAGCCCCACCGGTATGTCATTTGGAAACACATCCACAAACTCCTACATCAAATAAACAACCAAAACAGACAATGTAGAGGGTAAAGCATCAATAGAAAAGAGAGCATCTTTGTACTCAAGTGCAAAGCACTCCTGGGGATGGGTTTCTAACTCTCGCATGTCACTCCTTGTGGCTAATAGAACCTATCCCTTAAGTTCAATCTCTCTTTCCTTTTCACTCTTTTCTTTCTTTTCTCTCGATTTGGGCTGGTGGCTCTCGCTCCTTGTGTTGTGGTTGTCGCTCATTGTTCTTTCTTTTTCTCATGCTCAGCCCTATCAAAATCATCTTTGAGAATGTCTTCTAGTGACATCAAGACTAGCAAGACCTTCTTATCTTTATGCATAAAAAGTACATGTTGGAGTACCCATAATGTTTAGTATATTTACCATAATGCCATAGTCTTCCAAGTAGTAATGCAACAGCTTACATTGGAATCACATCACAGTCCACAAAGTCAAAATTGGTACCAACTAAAAAATGCACACATACCATCAATGTTACCTTCAAATTTCCATGAGAATTGAACCATTGAATGTAGTACAGTTGCGGGTGTGATCGTGTAGTCAAGCCAAGCTTCTCAACCATTTCTGAACTTGGAATGTTGTTGCAACTACCACTATCAATTATGACCTTGCACGAGTGCTATTTGATCACAAACTTAGACTGAAATAGATTAAGGCGTTGTCCTCTCTCTGCCTTTTCCATCTGAGAGATAAGAACGTGGAAAATGATGAGGCTTGCATGACTTGTATCAAAGGTGATCTTCTCTAAATCAGACCCTCAAAGTGTACTGCTGCTCCTCACGGCCAGATTCTTCTTCCTCCATGTCACTTGCTGATGTATACTTATCGTCTTCCCGAATAATGTGGGCTCACTGATTTGGGCAGCCACGCATGTAGTTGGCCTTCCTCTTGCATTTGAAGCTCTCTATCTCCCTTATTCGGCCCGTGGATGCAACAGATGATAAACTTTCTATAGGGGTAGCAACTATCTTCTTAGAGTCAGCATGTTTCATGGGTGGGGCAACGGGTTGGCTTGTTGTTTGCTCACGAGCAAAGGAACCTGAATCATAAAGTTGAAAGGACCAAATACCATCAGAGACACTTCCTTGACTAATAGGGTAAATCAAGTTTGGCTAGCACCAAAGTTGCTCTTCTTTTGCTGCGAGGGAGATGCATGCCATGACATAGAGGTGATGGAAAACCCATGGTTGGTTTTGGTGTTGCATCCGCCCACTTGAACCTGTTGTTCGGCCTTGCAAGCAAAGTGGAAAAGTTCATCCAAAGTATCATAGTGGTGAAAATCAAGTATGTTTTGGATATCCTTATTTACGCCTTCCAAAAATCATGCCATCTTAGCATTATCTCCCTCATTCACATTACAACGGATCGTATCGATCTATAGTTCTTGATAGTACTCCTCCATGAACTTATTACATGCCTCGGCCGCTGCATCTTGTTAAGCAACTCATGCTCAAAATAGGTTGGTACAAATCTGGAACACATTACCGCTTTCAATTCCTTCCAAGTACGGGGTGCATCTTGTCGCCGCTTGACCAAACTCCACCAAATAGAAGCATAGTTAGTGAACTCACTTGTAGTAGCCCCTACTCAGTGATTTTATGGATACTCGTGGCAACAGAACCTTTACTCCACAAGTGGCCTCCTATGCCGCAGCAATTGAAAACCAATCACTCCTATAGTCATGCTTCTCTCGTGTTGTGGTTCAGCGTAAAGTCATCGACTTCATCATTAGCAAACTCATCCTCCTGGATGGTGACATTTAGAGGTGGCTACTGTCAGGTGGTATAGTAGCACCTCCATGTGCCCCTCCTCGTACCAACTGTCGTCTTGGCATGAGGGGAGCAGTGGCAGTGGTAGTAGCTGCAGCGATGGATGGTGAGGTAGTGGTGTAGCCGAGTCAATTTGCGCAAGTTGCTCAGCGAAGTGACCCAAACCTTGCTCCACATTCACCAAGCATGAAATGACTTGTTCCTGCATTAAGCACTTGAAGTCGCGATGAAAGATGCTCACTGATTGGCAATAATGCAGTCCTATGTATATCGAGTACATGTTGCAACATGCATAGCTTTCCTTTGGTTGTTGGCACAAAAATAGAAAAGATAATGTGCGGAAACAGAATAGATAAATTTCCCTTTAATTTACTAATTCGGTGACAACAAATCCCCATGCATCCTGGACTCTCCATGGCAGCAAAAATTTCTTTTCTTTTAAACTTGTTTCTCTACCTGGCTCCATGCATGAACTCATTACGTTAACTCCCAAGTGCCCGACCACCCCATTCGAGTACTAGTCACTTGTCCATCCGAGCAGGTATTGTTCATCAATCAATACTATTCATTGACTAGTTACTGTTCATTGAGCAGTTACTGTTCATCTAGCCAGTATTGCAGTTCATTCCGACCACAATGTGCATCTCAACTAGTGCATTGTTCAATCTGATTTGTGCATTGTTTGTCCAACCACTTGGCTCCTTGTCCTTGCAAGCATTTTTTACATGAATAGTTAGTCCTCTAGGAAGTCCCTTGCAAATAGTCACAAGCAAATAGCAATCATTAGGCAATATCATTTGTTCTATAATGAAATAATTGCTCTACCCAAGAAACGAATTCACCTATTATCTAAGGCAACGTGCACGGGCTCGTGTAATTGGACCATGTACACTAGGTGAATCTTGCAGTTTTCTAAAGTATAATCCAAATGAAAACTCTAATCATCCTTTAATTTTTATTTCGAATTTACATATTTTTGGATCGTAATTCTTGTGGATTTCTTTTTAGTTTTAGCTGGAATTCCATAAAAATCTCATTTCTAATTTATTTTATTTATTATTCCAAGTTTTAGTTTTTTAGGATTGACTTTGGAATTCGTATAGAAATCAAATTAGTAATTTTTTCATTTTAGTTAATCTGGATTGTACTTAATGTGAAGTCTTTCTTTTAATTTTCTAATTTTTATTTAATTATTATTCTAAATTTTAGTTATATATGGATGTTACTTTGGAAGTAGTATGGAAGTTTAAATCACTAATTTTTCTTTATTTTAGTTTGATTTTCTATTAATTTGGATTGTAGTTGGCGTTAACTCTTTCTTTTAATCTGAGCTGTTATAACCCACGTCCACCAAATATATAGATGGCTAGATCTTTCTCCAAGTAATATATATATATTCTTATATCTCTTAGTCAACTATCAAATCTAACCCTTTAAAATTAGGAAGAAGTCCACTTTTGGTCTCTCAACTGGCAAAACCAGGTTACTTAATCCCCTGAGCCCAATACCGCCTAGTTTTAGGCCTACGTGACACATAAGTCACATGAGGTGGGAGATGTGGCATATATTTGCCACATCAGCGGCAGGAAGTTTGACGCGAGCTACTAGGATGTTGGGAAGGGAAATTTTCGTCCCTCCAAAAATCCCTACCCACCATAAATCTTGACCCTTTTCCTCCTCGAGTAGAGTGAGGATGGCGAGCTCCGGGAGTTCACATGGATTAATTTCTTCCACCATTTGTTCCATCTCTTCCTCAAAGTCATTGACGTCCTCATCCTTCTCACCCTCTCTGTCTGACTCCTCACCACCTAACTCCACATAAATGTCCACAACTCCACATCCAATGATACAATTTGCTATCAGCGTGCATGACTTGTCATCTATCAAAACCCTAAGACCATTGCTCAACTCTTTACCAGGAAACAACTAATGCAACAAAATCCCATCCACTTCATCGTAGTGGTGTTTAAGGTGCACAATGATCTTAGGTAGTGAAATCTTATTATGTTCTATGTAAGACATCCCCTCCATTCAACCACACTAATGGATTTTCTTCCCATCGTTAAAAAACTCCCTATTGAAGTAAAACCTAACACCAAGCATGTCCATCTTATCCATCCCTATAGGACAACTCTATCCTCCATGCAAGTGGGTAGCAAAAATTTAGAAAATCATACTAAAAAAATTTAGGATGCGCTATAAAAAAACTCAACATGCCACCATGTGAAATGAAATCGAGAGATTTGTCTCCTAGAGTGCTTACTACACACAATATGAAATCCAACAACTAGCCTTAAAAAATTGAGACTTCACATGACCTAAGCCTTAAAATACTGTCCATCGCTACTAGATCTGACACATAAGACACATGCCGAAAGCCCTAATCCCAAATCAAAATCCTGCATCGAGTGTGTCTGGTACTAACCTTGCTCAATCCAGCTCTAGGTGGGCACCACTCTAGACTGAATCTTCAACAGTGCATGCCTTTGATGTATGTAATCATCACCGACAGCCTTCGGTTTGAGAGGGTAATGGGGTCACGGGCTAGGGTTTGCTGAGAGAGATGTACGATTTGGGGGAAGAACCAGCAAGCAAGAGAGTGAGAGATGTTGTTGGGGGTGAAGTCCTATTTTAATCTGTTGCTAACAAGGTGGTCAATGCCAACAAGGACTAACATCTGTGCCACATGGGCCTAAAACCAAGAGGTATTGGGCTTAGGGGATTAAGTGACCTGGTTTTGCTAGATGTAAATTGAACTCAGGGCATAAGTTGAGATACCAAATGTGGATTTCTTCCTTAAAATGAGGAGCCACCAACTTAAAGGTTAAATGTTTTGCTTTTTGTGAGAATTGGTTAAATTAGGACCCACCAACATGGACTAGTGAAAACTGGCAAGTCTTCGATACCACGTCGAAACATCGTGTGTCACCATATTGGTTATCTCTTTGTCTTGACTCTTCCGTATTTATATTTCTAGCTATTGAATTTGCTCTATCTTCTTGAGCTAGAAACATATTTTTAGAGGCTTTGCTTATGGTTGCTTAGTGTTACTAGAATTGTGTAGGTGTTAATTTGTGATAGAAATCTTGCTTAGTTGTTAAATTATAGAAATTAGCTTTTAGAAAAAGAAGAATTTATAGAACCACCTATTCACCCCCTCTAGTCGCATATCCTTGATCCTACAAGTGGTATCGAAGGTTGGTCTCTCATTGATTTAGACTTAACTGTCTAAGAGAGAAAAGGATGGCTAGTAAGAATATTGCTATAGGAAAGACACCTCTATTTGATGGCTCTAATAATTAATATTAGAAAATTAGAATGTCTATTTATTTAATGGCCATAAGTCCGAGTATATGGAAAATCATAAATGTGGGTTGCGTTATGCCTCTTGATCCCCACACACCTTGGAAGTTGAGGAGTGCAATGCTCATTTAGATGCTCAGGCGATGAATGTTCTTTTTAGAGCTTTGAACATGGATGAGTTCAATCGAGTAAGCAATTTGGAAACTGCTCATGAGATATGGACCACCCTCTTGGAAATCTATGATGGAACATCCACGATCAAAGAGCCCGAATTGCATAGACTCCAAATCAAACATGAGATATTTATAATGTTGCCACATAAGGACATTAATGAAATGTATTCTCACCTCAACAATATTGTAAACGAGCTCAAAGGCCTAGGCACGTCACTAACCAATATTGATATTGTGAGAAAATACTTAGGGCCTTACCAAAGAAATATGAGACTTTGGTGACACTGTTTTTCAACTCTCCTGAGTTCACAAAGAAGACAGTGATACAACTTAGGCAACATCATAACCAATGAGTTGTACAAGAAGAACAAGGAGGAGATTTTAGAGCAATCCTCCTCCAAGAGCAAGAAGGTCACCGCTTTCAAAGCCAAAGTGGTGTCTAGCAATGAGTCTGAAGATGATGAGGATAATTACAAGGAGGAATTGGCTCTCTTTGTGAGAATAATGAAGAGGTTTATGAAAAAGCACTCAAATCGAAGCGCTAGTCATGAAAAAAACAAGAAGGGGCGTTCCTACAATGACAACAAGCACTATAGCAACATTCGTTGCTATGAGTGCAATGAGAAGGGGCACATTGCCTCTCATTGCCCCTAAGAAGAAGGATGACAAGTGCAAGTCATCCAAGAAGAAGGACTTCAACGTCAAGAAGAAACTTTTCAAGAAGCTTCAAAAAGATGGTAAGAACGAAACTCACATTGGAGAGTGACCTCTGATGAGGATGAGTCCCCCAAGAAGAAGGGACTTGTTGGCATCGCCATCAAGGAGGCTCCATCGCTTTTATCACCTTCTACATGCCTAATCGCAAAAGAAGATAAGGTAAAATCTCTTAATGACGATGAACCTCATATGATGAGCTTATGGACATGTTGGAAAACTTGAATGAATATTTTGGAAAAGAAAAGTCAAAATTTAAGGTCTTGAAGAGATAATATTAATATCTCTCTCTTAAAGATTCTTGTGAGGAGCTAAGGAAGCTCATGACTTACTTATCTAATAAAATTCAAGCAAGTTTCACACTAGCATTGGTATTACTCGTGATATTATGGATGAAATGCATGGTATGCAAATTACTAAAACTAACTTATCCACTTTATATGATGATTTACTTGCTATGACATATTGTTCTAAAGAATGTTATAATCATGCTAATGCTAAGTCTTGTGATGCAAAGCTTGTTAAAAACAATGAGATAAAGGAGCAAGTAACCAAGCTAAGCAATAGCTTAGAATGGTGCTTCAAAGGAAAACCACCCTTGACAAGCTTTTGAGTGAGCAAAGATACTCATTCAACAAAGAAAGACTTGGATATGTACCTAAGAAAGGTAAGAAATTGGTTTACAAGCCCGTAAGGATTGTAAAATAAAACGGCAAATATTGGGCTTATTTGGTTCGACTGCAGCTTATGGCTTTTGGCTGAAATTTTTGAATTTTAGCTGTTTACGACAGAGATTATGGAGAGATAGATACTTGCTTGCGATTTTGGTTAATACAAATGTTAGGCTTTTAACGTGTACTACAATTAACTTGTAAACCCCGTCTTGAAAAAGTACCCCGTTTGAAAGTTAGGTACTGTAGCAAAAGCCAAAAGCCGCTAGCTTCGGTCAAAAAGAACATGCCCATTGTCATAATGCTGGGAAGTAGGACATTTGCAACAAACTTATCCTATTGGTAAGAATCTATCCGTAGGATTACATGATTCATGTTATATGCTTAAGAAAACTAAATATGGCAATGTTATTATAAGATTTATTGGCAGTTCAATTTTAGGCGCTAAAAAGAATACTATTTGGGTGTCTAAAGCTTGGTCACTAACCTCCAAGGTCCCAAACAAATTTTGGTACCTAAAAGAATTTGATTTTCTTTAGTAGGTGAACTACAAGACTAGTGGAAGGCATTGGGTGCTTGATAATGGTTGCACTCAACACATGACTGGAGACCGGAAGATGTTCACTCCTTTGAAAATGGTAGCAACGAGAATATCACATTTGGAGACAATAGTAAAGGAAAGGTTCTCGGTTTGAGTAGAATCGCTATCTGAAATGACCTTTTAATTTCAAATGTATCTCTAGTAGAAATATTAAATTTCAATTTGCTATCCGTTGCTCAATTATATGATCTTGGATTAATTTGCTCATTCTCTAAAAATGGAGTTACCATTTCAATGGAAAAAAGAAAATGAATTAGTCTTCAAAGTTTTTAGATTTGGAAATTTTTATTTGGTTGATTTCTCTTCCAGTGATTTATGTTTAAAAACTTGTTTAATTGCCAAAACCTCTTTGGGTTGGTTCTGGCATAGAAGGCTAGGTCATGTGGGTATGATTCAATTAAAAAAGCTTTTCAAACATGACTTAGTGGTTGGCTTGAAGGATGTGAAGTTTGAGAAAAATAAATTATATAGTGCTTGTCAAGTTGCGAAACAAGTTACAAATTCTTATGCTTCCAAAAGTATCATATCAACCTCTAGGTCATTGGAACTCTTATATATAGATTTGTTTGGGCCAACAACATATAAGCACATCGAGGGTAATAGCTATTGTTTAGTCATTGTAGATGATTATTCTAGATATACATGGGTATTCTTCTCATATGACAAGGCCGAAGCCTCCACCATTTTTAAAATATTTCCAAAAAGAACCCAAAATGAATTTCATTTCAAAATAAAGAAAATCCATAGTGACAATGGTTCCGCATTCAAGAACACCGAAATTGAATATTTTTGTGATGAATTTAGAATAAAGTATAAACTTTTCACCACATACACTCCGAAACAAAATGGAGTTGTATAGAAAAAATCGAACATTAATTAAGATAGCTAAGACAATGCTTGATGAATATAATACTTCCAATCATTTTTTGGTGGAACCAATCAACACCGCTTTTCATACCATAAATCATCTTTATTTGCATCACCTTTTGGAAAAGACTTCCTATGAGCTTCTCGTTGGAAGAAAACCGAACATATCTTGTTTTCGTGTTTTTTTGTTGCAAATGTTACATTTTAAGAAAAGGTGTCTAGCTCTCAAATTTTCAAAGTCATTGTGATGTTGGTTTCTTGCTTAGCTACTCATCTAATAGTAAAGCATATTATGTCTTTAACAAAAACTCCGGTTTAGTTGAAGAATCTTATGATGTTCAATTTGACGAGACTAATGGCTCTCAAGAAGAGCATGAGAATATGAATGATGTAGGTGATGAAGGATTGAGGCAAGTAATGAAGAATATTCAAATCGGCGATATCAAGCCGAAGAAAGACACAAGTGAATCACCTTCATCAAAAGAAATTGAACCTCCTACCTCTTCTACAATAAGCAAAACTCAATCAATAGACATAGAAGAAAAAGAAGAACAACAACAACAACCATCAACTCTACCTCCGAAGATTCACAATGCAATTGCAAAGAATCATCCAGTATATCAAATATTGGGTGACGTAAGTAAGGGTGTTCAAACTCAATCTCATGTAGCTTTGTGAACATTACTTTTTTATCTCTTCTTTGAACCAAAATATATAGATGATGCTCTAAATGATCCGGATTTGGTGAATACAATGCATGAAGAGTTAAACAACTTCATCCGAAATGATGTTTCAACATTAGTGGAATGACCTAAGGAGCACAATGTAATTAGCACAAAACGGGTCTTTTGCAACAAACAAGATGAAAATAGAGTTGTGATAAGAAACAAGGCAGAGCTAGTTGCTGAAGGTTATACTCAAGTTGAGGGTTTGGATTATGATGAAACATTTACTCTGTAGCTATACTTGAGTCCATTTGCATACTACTTGCCTTTGCATAATGCTTTGATATCAAATTATTTCAAATAGATGTTAAAAGTGTATTCTTGAATAAAAAATAACTGAGCTTGTATATGTTGAACAACCTCCCAGTTTTGAAGATCCTAAAAAACCAAATCATGTGTATAAACTCTCCAAGACACTGTATGCTTAAAACAAGCTCTTACAACTTGGTATGAGTGCCTTCAAAATTTTCTACTCTCTAAAGGATTCAAAATTGAGAATGTTGACACAACATTGTTAATAAAAATTATTGATGATGATTTCATTGTATGCAAAATTTGTGTTGATAATATCATTTTTGGATCTACTGACCAAAACTTTTGCAAAGAGTTTGGTGATATAATGTCTAGGGAATTTGAGATATCCATGATTGGAGAACTTAGCTATTTTTTTGGACTCTAAATCAAGAAACTCAAGAATGAGACGTTTGTGAACCAAACGAAGTACGTGAATGACTTATTCAAGAAGTTTGGCATGGAGGATGCCAAGCCTGTCCAGACTCCCATGGCGACAAATGGTCATCTTGACCTCAATGAGAGAGGTAAACCGGTAGATTTAAAATTTTATATATCTATGATTGACAGTTTGATTTATCTTACCGCATCTAGATCTGATATCATATTTAGTTTTAGCATGTGTGCACAATTTCAAGCAACACCAAAAGAGTGTCATTTGGTGGCCGTAAAAAGAATTCAATAATATTTAAAGCATTCCTCTAGTATTGGCTTATGGTATCCCAAATATGCTAAATTTGATTTAATTAAATATTCAAATTCCAATTATATGTGTTTCAAAATGGATAAAAAAACACCTCAGGTAGTTGTCAATTATTAGGAAGATCATTAGTTTCATGGTCATCCAAGAAACAAAATTCCGTAGCCTTTTCCACCACTGAAGCCGAATATGTTTCAGCGAGTAGTTGTTGTGCTCAATTGCTATGGATGAGGCAAACTTTGATAGATTATGGAATCAAATTTGATAAAATGCCTCTTTTGTGTGATAATGATAGTTCCATAAAAATAGCCAACAACCCAGTCCAATACTCAAGAACCAAGCATATAGATATTTGCCACCACTTTTTAAGAGACCATGGGAGCAAAGTCGACATAGTCATTAACCACATTCCGACTGAAGACCAACTAGCAGATATTTTCACGAAATTTTTAGATGGAAAGCCACTTTTGCAAGTTGAGAAATGAGTTAAATGTCATAGACTATTCAAATATTGCTTGAACTCATGCCTCATATGATTCACGTGCATTTGGTGTTATTAGAGATTTTGAGAAAAGTATTTTCAAAATATTTCCCAAAAATTTCTATGTTCATGAAAACTATGTTATTGGGTGTTATTTGGCTTGCTTGATGCATAATGATCCTAAAAGAAATTTATTTGAGTGCAAAACTAAAGATCATCTGCATATTTCCCAAATCCCTGATTCTATCTTTGTAGATTCAGGAATATCGGAACTACATCTCTTTCTTCAGCGGTACCACTGTTGTGCGGTACTACCAGCATTGAACTCACAGCACTACTGCAATACAATAATACCAAAATTGATATTGCGGTACTACCACTTTTAGTTGGTGGTTCCAACAATGGCACAACTACTCCTTATCCTCTTTATCTCTCTCCCCGAGTGGTTATACCGCATTCTCCAAGCCACAGTTCTCTCTCGCGCACGAAACCACAAAAGTTCCCCCTATGAGAATCCAATCGATATTCAACCTTCCTTTGAAGATTTGTGGATCTATCCTCACCTAGGGGTTTAACTCCTTCAAAACAAGCTAAGAATCATCTCTTTAATCCATGCATTACCTTGTTCTAAACCCCAAGGTTCCCAAAGTAGGTTTTGGCAAATGTGGATGAAATAATGCACTATTCTTGGGAAAAATGGTCTAAACTAGTGTTTGATAATATTGCATATCTGTACCATGGATTAAATCCATGAAAAACACCAGTTAAATCAAATGTTAACTTGCCCTAGAATTGGTTCAGCAAAAGTGGTACTACCGCTCAACATGCGGGGTACTACCGCAAAGTGGTCATACCGGCTAATTCATGGTTGTACTATCGCTACATGGTCATACTGTAGGTACTTGGCGGTACTACTACACCCCGGTACTATCACCCTTTACACTGTGGTACAATCGATTTTGATGAAAATCCAACTACTTCATCCCATTTAACTCAAAACCAATTCCCTTTTCATATAATTGTTCTTTCACCCCTAATTGAAGATGCCTCAGATAAAGAATGCTATAAGCAAGAGCTATGGGTCCCCGACATCCCGAGCGAGTCCTTCAACCCGGATAGCCGCTTCCCCTCGGCTGCCAACCATCCAAGCTCCTGCCCAATGCTCTGCAAATGATCCAGAGATAGCAACAACTCTGAGGGCCAAGGAAACAAGAGACAAAGGCAAGTCTGCAGCCCAAGAAGCTGAGTCTGAGGAAAGCATTGAAAGTGAGAACGATGAGAGTTCCTCACATGAAGTGAGGAATCTGATGAGAATATGGGTGAGCTAGAGGAGCAGTAGATAAACTTGAGATCTATCACCAGTGATGATTATGCAATTCTTCACCAACCAAATCAGTTTCTATAGCCTAGGACATTTGTTGATCCCATATTCCACACTAGGTTTCAGCATGACGTTTAATTTCATATGTATGGCCACCACCGACAGTTCACTAATCATGTGGACTGGGTGCAACTAGAGTACCTGGATAGATACTCAGGGGCATTCAGCTTTTTTATTCCTCTGGTATTCATGACTTACTCTCACTCAAGTGTGACTACAATGAGGATGTCATCCAACAGTTTTATGCAACAGTGTATATCTCTCCAGACTTCACATATATGACTTGGATAACAGGATAGGAGAGGCTGGAGTCAAACAAGAGGGAGTTTGAGCTAGCACTAAGGACTAAGGCCGGAAGGTATGAGAAGATTCATGATAGGCCTACACTCAGGATGCAAGCATGGACGCAGTATTATGATACTAATGTGAGGTATATGCCAAGGAAGCTTGCAGGATTACTTCCTCTTCCCAGCCTCACTAACAGGATCATCAACCACACCTTTGTTTTCCCAAAATTGGAAATTTTGATGCTATCAAAGAGTATGCTTGGAACATCATAGATAGCATCATGCATGGAAGGACATTTGATGTAGTTGACTTAATCATTACAGAGATAGACGCCTCCAAGAATGACAGGGTCAAGAGGATCTACTTCGCACCATACATCATGACCTTGATCATTAGAAAGACTAGCTATAGTGGGGGTAGGGGAGCCACCCATAAGACCTACAAGCCTTAAGAGGGTCCTCCTATCCCCTCGGCAGCCCCTTCTCATGCTCAATAAGAAGAAAAAGAGGCACAAGCTCTAGTTAAGGATACAGTCTTCCTTTCATAGATCTACTCTACTATCCTCAAGCTTAATGAAAATTAGTCAAAGGCAAATGCGGCACTTGCTTCTCTCTCGACCAGAGTGACCTATGTTGATGAGAGATTCACCTCCATTGAGCACATCCTGGAAACACCTCCTTCTCCCATCTGCTATGGTCGTCGTCGCCATTGGACTTGTGTTCTATTTAGACTTATTGATGAATCTATGTGTGATGAACTTGTAATCTCTATAGTTAAGTTGGTTATGTTGATACTGTTTGCATGAATTTATAATTGCCACAATTGTCTATTATCATAGTTTTATATTCATGCTCTTTATTTTTGTTTATTATGTTTCCTCAAGTTCATCAAATAGAAGAAACTTTGCCAAAATTTTCTAAAATCCATATATCTGCTTACAAATCACCTCCTAAATCCACATGCACATGTTTAGGGGAAGTTTTCATTAATTGACTTTGAAGCAATTAATTTTAAAAATCCTTTAAGATTATTTCAAGAATTACTTGTTTTTCAAAGTCACAACAATAATGTACGACTCATTTTCAACAAGTGGTATATTCAAACTGTTTCAAATCACTTGTATCATTTGGGTCATCATCA
Source organism: Dendrocalamus latiflorus (assembly GCA_017311315.1). Classification (NCBI taxonomy): domain Eukaryota; kingdom Viridiplantae; phylum Streptophyta; class Magnoliopsida; order Poales; family Poaceae; genus Dendrocalamus; species Dendrocalamus latiflorus. The sequence goes on from CM029659.1 coordinate 5,032,616, forward strand.
ATTACCAAAAAGGGGGAGATTAAAAGCATCTAGGCTCCTAAAAATATTTTGGTAATTAATGACAACATGTGCATATGAAACTAACATGTTTATCAAGTGTTTGTAAAGTTTAGTCCCGAAATTTGCTTTATGACTTGGAGAAGCATGAAAAGGATTGACAAGAAGATCACAATGGCATGAAACAAAGGTATAAGTAGCTTAGGATCTCTTTTAATTTTATCGGTCTTTGGAGATTGGGTGGAAGACCAAATTTTAGGCTAGATGCCATACTACTAAGAGGGATCATGAGTAGTAGCTTAAAGGCAATTTCCTGTGCCATTTGGATCAACTAAGGATCATGCATGTATTTGAATTGAAACTCCAAAGCCAACTATGCATTCACAGAAAATCGGTAGTATCGGAGTTTACTTGGTGAAACTACCACACTGCAGTATGATCGGGAGGAAGTGTGGTACTACCGCACCCTGGTATGACCAAAAAATAGTTGATAGTACGTAATTTCCAGAAAGGTGCATTTTGGAGCACTTTTGCTCCCTGAAAAATCGGTAATACTGGAGTGCAATTGGCGGTACTACCGCAAAATGGTATGACCGCAAATAATGAGTGGAACTACCGCATACCATGGACAAAAAATAGATGGCGGTACATTATTTCCAAAGAGACACCTTTGAAGCATTTTCTTGCTCTCGGAAAAATGTAGTACCGCTCCCTAAAAATGGTACAATCGCAATGCGGTAGTACCGGACCTGTGAGAGCGGTAGTACCACACTGCACAGTAACGACTAGTTCAGAAGCATTTATTATGCACTATTTATCCATTGGATCTCAGGTGTGGTAGTACCGGCCAGTACATGGCGGTATTACCATATGTGCTGATTTTTTATGAGTTTGTCCTCAAACGGTCAAATTGGAGGGTAAGATGCATAAATGCCACCCCACCAGCTCTATGATAACAGAAAAACACTTCATTAAATACCTTTGAGCTTGGAGCACCCTCTCCACACCTCATATACATCAATTGCATTTATTTGTGGTAGTTGAACCCAATTCAAGTGCATTCATTCTATTAGTTGATCCTTGGCACTTGGATTCTTTCAAGCGATTATCATGGTCGATTATTCTTGGTGTTTGCCAGCACCTGGACAGCTTGGCCAAGATTCACGAGATGATCTTTTTAAGAAGATTGTGAAGAGGCGCGGCGCCAATTGTGAGTGGCCATCTCCAGAGTGGAGAAAGAACAACCACTAATAAATTTGAGGAGTAAGGCTTAACTCATGGAACTGGTCCAAATTTGTTTGAGCTTTCCTTAATGTAGACTAGTGAAGACCGGAAAATCTTTAATACCACGTCAAAACATCGTGTGTCTCCATATTAGTTATCTCTTTGTCTCTACTATTTCACATTTATATTTCTAACTATTGAATTTACTATATCTTGTTGAGCTAGAAACATATTTGTAGATACTTTGCTTGTGGTGCCTTAGTATTACTAGAATTATGTAGGTCTTGATTTGTGATAGAAATCTTGCTTAGTTTTTAAATTAGCTTTTAAAAAGTAAGAACTTTTAGAACCTCCTATTCACTCTCCCCCTAGTCGGTTATCTTTGATCCTACATTATGGAACCATGATCGCTCTGGACCTCAGCTCCCCCAACTTAGTCCCGATCTCTTCCGTCTCACTATGACCTAGCTCCATCATCCTACAACCAACAACAATAAGCAAATCGTCACATAGCACCGCACAACATAAAATCATCAATTGACATAATTGATGAGCTAAGAATCCTTACCTTCCATCAAAGTGTATCCGCAAGTTTTGACACGTAGCCCATAGTGCCCAATGACTAGCTGTTACATCTTCACGCATTTAGACTCCTCTGAATCGTCTCTACGTGAATCTGCCTCGTCATTCAGCGCACTACATGCATTGAATCGCCTCTTCATGATCCTTGTCATCTCTATGCTTTCTGCTTGAGCCTCATAGCCTCACCCGACTTACACGACTACTCAGACCTTAGCACCCCAACCTAGTCTTGGTCTATTGCAGTTGATTGCTACGTCTTCCAAGCCACATGCACATCTAAAGACCAAGCAACTATACCAAGCACAAGTTCCATGTGCTTGACTCACATCAGTTAAAGCAATGCATCATGCAACACACTACACAAAACACCATCACATATGCCATGTACACACTCAATCATGCTCATATATTGATCCTAACCCTAGAACCAACCCCCAAAACAAAATGCATAATTTCAACGCCAATTCACCAAAGGCTGGTATGATTGCCATTGCCTGGCCGGTCAGACTGCAGGCGGCGGTCTGACCGTTGGCACCATGCCAGTCAGACTGTAAGTGTTTAGTCGATCTGACCTCTTAAGGGCACCAAAAAAACATTCTCTTTGAAACTTTAGTTAAACTCTATCTAATTTCAGCTCAAAACTTCAAATTAAGTGTCACCTTATGCAAAGATATCCTCAAACGCACATACATAAGTGTTTGGTGTTAATTTCTAAAAGACATATGGCTAGACTGACTGCTCTATAGTCGCCAGTCAAACCATCGTTGCCAGGCTGGTCAGACTAGTTAAATCCTGACAGTAACTCTGAAAATTACAAACACCTAAAATCAAACTCAAACTTCGACAACCTTTGTATAACAAGGTCAAATATTTATCATACATCAAGGGGTGACCTCCACATGGTCTCACAGTATCTAAGGTTTACATTACACCTGTAAAAAATAGATGGGCAAACATTTTCATTTTACTGATTACTATGAAAATTTCTAACTTTTTTATTTGATTAATGTTGTCTAGCTTTTTTCCTCTAGACAAACGTGGGAGACATTGATTAATTTGAGTCTACGATGGCACGGGGAGATCAATATGCTCCTGTGAGCTATTAGAAATTTAGGACATTTTATACTTCCGTTGAATTTCGAAATTAAAGAGCATTAATTGGAATGAAGGATGCTGCCGCAGCCAACGAGGCGATGTTGGCAGTTTATTCATATGCATGCACTCGTACCACTTATTCTTCAACGACAGCCATGCATCAATATCTGTTCATGAGAAATTGCAAAGAAATTTGCAGATTGTGGTACGTTATATCTGTTCATGAGAAATTGCGAAGAAATTTGCAGATTGTGGTACGTTTGACGTCTTGGATCCTACCAAACGAATTACATCACATTAAGAACTATGAAATTAAGAAAACCACACAAGATGCAAGCCAGGGTATAGTACAACGTGACACAGCTTTCATGACGAAGTGCATGCATTGCTTATTAGCACCTGATAGATCTCTCCCAAATATTAATGCATTCCATGTATCTATGTTGTATCATGGGCTAGCTTCTGTACAGCTTCCTCACTAGGTTGCTATCTCCATTGTATGCATGCATTTAATTGAGCTATTTTCATGCTATATTTTGCACCTATTGATATCAAGCATGTGTTACACATTACCAAAGGCAGAGCTCGGGGCAATGGCCCAAGTCCCAACTAAGAAATTCTTTAGCATTTTAACTATAGCTAGAATAGTATAGACTTGCCATCTTCATTTTCAATTGGTTGGGCCCGAGGTTCAGCCTCACACTGGCAACACCCTTGTGCACTACAACAAAATAGTCTCATAGAGACGTTTTTCTTTAGACGCTTTTTTGAGTGTCTATACGTTAAGAATCATGTAGTATGTAAAGATGTTTCTTGAGATGTTTTTTCTAGCGTTTTGAGTGTCTTGTCAAAGACCATAGAGACGTGTTGGTCTAATATTAGGCTGTGATCATTTGGGTTTCAGCTTCTGGCTTCTAGCTTATTTTTCACTATTCATAAATTTCGTCTTTTTTTGAACTTTTGACTTTTTGTTGAGCTTTTTTGCCGGTTCATTTTTTTTCCCGTATGTGTTTGTATTATACGTAATGGCTAACATATATTTTTTATTTTTTTTAAATTTAATTATGCTAAATAAACCTCTATTAACTACAATGTTTTTTCAGCCAGGTACAGTGCTTTTCAGCCATAAGCCAAAAAAAAACCCAAATAATCACCACCATAAACAACATTCGGAAAGAAGTCTTAAAAAAACGTTTTTATATGCTATATAAAGACAGTCAAGAAAAAAGTCTAAATAAAAAACGTCTCTACGAGACTATTTTATTACAGTGACGACTTTATCTGATACGTACGTACTTCATTTAGGCACGCATGCCTCTATTCTAGGCAGGATTGCTTTCGCAGTTAGTAAAAGTACGAACAACAACGCTTACCCTGTTTAACACAGTTTTTTGTTAGTGCTCACGTCACATCACAAAGGAAGTCAAAAAAAAACCTCAGCCCTTTAATGTTACGATGGTTTTGGTTTCAGCTTTTAGCTTTCGATTTATTTTTCACTATTTATAAATTTCATCTTTTTTTGAAATTTTAACTTTTTGTTGAACTTTTTTACCGGTTCCTTTTTTCACGTATTTGTTTGTATTATATGTAATGGGCTAACATATTTTTTATATTTTTAAAATTTTAAATTCAATTATGCTAAATAAGCATTTGTCAGCTACAGTATTTTTTAGCCAGCTATAGTACTTTTCAACTATAAACAAAAAAACTTAAATGAGCATCACTTAATCAGACAGGTAAGCGGAAAGCGGAAGGCATACATAAATTGCACGAGTTTGTAGTGCTTCTGTAGAGAATCTGCCGACCATATACGTGCATGCATGGAACCTTCGGCGGCCTTCTTTAATTTCTAATGGCAAGACAAATTTCCAATCGGAGAACAACCTCAAAAGTTGCTTCTGTTAAATGAATCCATCTTTCTTTCTCTTTCATCTTTCGTTTTTTCGCTGCCACGCAAATGTACGACCACCACATGAAAAAAATGTCATTTTCAGATAAGACAGATAGCCATTTTTCCCCTATCCGCGTGAGTGATTTTTCGAGCTTACGATTCCATGAAAAGGCTTCACATATATACTAACAAAACATACCGATCGAACTGTACACACAGTTGGAGTTGATTCACTCAACTTCTATTTCACTACACAACTTTCCAAGATTGAGAAAACTCACACATGGTTATCACGAGGAAGAATATTCTCACTTGGTGGTGCTGCCACCATCGTTCTCTATCTTGTTATTTCGTTTCCTCCAGAAGGTCTCTAATACATAGACTTTTTTAATAACAACAGAAGGGAGGCCCCTACAACACGCGCACGCCTCTCTCTCTCTCTCTCTCTCTCTCTCTCTCTCTATATATATATATATATATATATATATATATATATATATATATATATATATATATATATATATATATATATATATATATATATATATATATATATTGTTGTGGCTACAGACCAAACAGAGAAAGAGGGGATTGGTAGAAGAGGAAGAGAGAGCCAGATCTGTGGGAGTGTTGGTGAGAATGAGAGGATCCCCTCCCCTTTGCCCCTCCTGGGGTTTATATATAGGAGTGGGGTAGAATGGGAAATCCCCATTCTACCCCTTAGTGCTTACAAGGGATGAGGGTACATTGGTATATTTACACTGTTATAATCTTCTACACTATTGGGCCTATTACATGTTGGATTAGTTGCACGGCCCAGTCACGCGGGGTTGGGCCACCCCTACAACAGTACTCCCTCGACAGCAAGCGCTGAGGTCCCGATGGGCGAGCTGACGTGATCAACCACCCCAGCCCCCCGTTCCCTGACAGCAAGCGCGAGGGTGCCGATGCAACTGGTAGCTCGCAGACCCTTGAGGCAATGCCTGTGAAGAAATTCGTGAAGCGCCGAAGGCGTCGTCGAGCGCCGAAGCCGTGCCGTCCTCCCGAGGCGACGCCTACGAGGCGACGGCGGAGTCGAGCGCCGAAGACACGCCGTCTCGCCGAGGCGATGCCTACGAGGCGGACGGCGGAGTCGAGCACCGAAGAAGTGCCGTCCCGCCGAGGTGCTGCCTACGAGGCGGACGGCGGAGTCGAGCGCCGAAGACGTGTCGTCGAGCGCCGAAGGCGTGCCGTCTCGCCGAGGCGATGCCTACGAGGCGGACGGCGGAGTCGAGCGCGGAAGACGTGCCATCCCGCCGAGGCGATGCCTACGAGGCGGACGGCGGAGTCGAGCGCCTGAAGACGTGTCGTCGAGCGCCGAAGACGTGCCGTCTCGCCGAGGCGATGCCTACGAGGCGGACGGCGGAGTCGAGCGCCGAAGACGTGTCGTCGAGCGCCGAAGGCGTGCCTACGGGGCGGACGGCTGAGTCGAGTGCCGAAGACGTGCCGCCCCGCCGAGGTGATGCCTACGAGGCGGACGGCGGAGTCGAGCGCCTGAAGACGTGTCGTCGAGCGCCGAAGGCGTGCTGTCTCGCCGAGGCGATGCCTACGAGGCGGACGGCGGAGTCGAGCGCCGAAGACGTGCCGTCCCACCGAGGCGATGCCTACGAGGCGGACGGCGGAGTCGAGCGCCTGAAGACGTGTCGTCGAGGGCCGAAGACGTGCCGTCTCGCCGAGGCGATGCCTACGAGGCGGACGGCGGAGTCGAGCGCCGAAGGCGTGCCTACGGGGCGGACGGCGGAGTCGAGCGCCGAAGACGTGCCGCCCCGCCGAGGTGATGCCTACGAGGCGGACGGCGGAGTCGAGCGCCGAAGGCGTGCTGTCTCGCCGAGGCGATGCCTACGAGGCGGACGGCGGAGTCGAGCGCCGAAGACGTGCCGTCCCGCCGAGGCGATGCCTACGAGGCGGACGGCGGAGTCGAGCGCCTGAAGACGTGTCGTCAAGCGCCGAAGACGTGCCGTCTCGCCGAGGCGATGCCTACGAGGCGGACGGCGGAGTCGAGCGCCGAAGACGTGTCGTCGAGCGCCGAAGGCGTGCCTACGGGGCGGACGGCGGAGTCGAGCGCCTGAAGACGTGTCGTCGAGCGCCGAAGACGTGCCGACACTGCCGTTCCCCCACCTTCAAAAAGAGTGCTCGCGAAGAGCGGGCGCCTGCGGCGTAGGCTGAGGGCACTACGCACGCCGAGGTAGGGAGGCGAAGCCGCCGTTCCCCTACCTTCGAAAAGAGTGCCCGCGAAGAGCGGGCGCTTGCGGCGTAGGCCGAGGGCACTACGCACGCCGAGGAAGGAAGGCGAAACCGCCGTTCCCCTACCTTCGAAAAGAGTGCCCGCGAAGAGCGGGCGCTTGCGGCGTAGGCCGAGGGCACTACGCACGCCGAGGTAGGGAGGCGAAGCCGCCGTTCCCCTACCTTCGAAAAGAGTGCCCGCGAAGAGCGGGCGCTTGCGGCGTAGGCCGAGGGCACTACGCACGCCGAGGTAGGGAGGCGAAGCCGCCGTTCCCCTACCTTTGAAGAGAGTGCCCGCGAAGAGCCGGGGCTTGCGGCGTAGGCCGAGGGCACTACGCACGCCGAGATAGGGAGGCGAAGCCACCGTTCCCCTACCTTCGAAGAGAGTGCCCGCGAAGAGCGGGCGCTTGCGGCGTAGGCCAAGGGCACTACGCACGCCGAGGTAGGGAGGGGAAGCCGCCGTTCCCCTACCTTCGAAGAGAGTGCCCGCGAAGAGCGGGCGCTTGCGGCGTAGGCCGAGGGCACTACGCACGCCGAAGTAGGGAGGCGAAGCCGCCGTTCCCCTACCTTCGAAGAGAGTGCCCGCGAAGAGCGGGGGCTTGCGGCGTAGGCCGAGGGCACTACGCACGCCGAGGTAGGGAGGTGAAGCCGCCGTTCCCCTATCTTCGAAGAGAGTGCCCGCGAAGAGCGGGCGCTTGCAGCGTAGGCCGAGGGCACTACGCACGCCGAGGTAGGGAGGCGAAGCCGCCGTTCCCCTACCTTTGAAAAGTCACGGTGCACTCTCTGGTGCAACGCGCGCAAGGGCGCGATATCCAAGTGGTGCGCCGCCTAAAGCGAGGCACTCCCTAGTGTCTCGGCCGTGTCGCAATTTACGACTTAATTTATAGTCTGTAGAGTGCGCGCGGAGGCGTCCCCCCGTTGCGTCTTATTTAAAGTCCGTAGACTGGTGCGTTCGGAAGCTGAGCTCTACGCTACGTCTTATTTATAGTCCGCGGACTCTCGCGTGCGGAGCTACGCTCAACGCTACGTCTTATTTAAAGTCCGTAGACTGGTGCGTGCGGAGCTAGGCTCAACGCTACGTCTTATTTATAGTCCGCAGACTCTCGCGTGCGGAGCTACGCTCAACGCTACGTCTTATTTAAAGTCCGTAGACTGGTGCGTGCGGAGCTACGCTCAACGCTACGTCTTATTTAAAGTCCGTAGACTGGTGCGTGCGGAGCTAGGCTCAACGCTAGGTCTTATTTATAGTCCGCGGACTCTCGCGTGCGGAGCTACGCTCAACGCTACGTCTTATTTAAAGTCCGTAGACTGGTGCGTGCGGAGCTAGGCTCAACGCTACGTCTTATTTATAGTCCGCGGACTCTCGCGTGCGGAGCTACGCTCAACGCTACGTCTTATTTAAAGTCTGTAGACTGGTGCGTGCGGAGCTAGGCTCAACGCTACGTCTTATTTATAGTCCGTGGACTCTCGCGTGCGGAGCTACGCTCAACGCTACGTCTTATTTAAAGTCCGTAGACTGGTGCGTGCGGAGCTAGGCTCAACGCTACGTCTTATTTATAGTCCGCGGACTCTCGCGTGCGGAGCTACGCTCAACACTACGTCTTATTTAAAGTCCGTAGACTGGTGCGTGCGGAAGCTGAGCTCAACGCTACGTGTTATTTATAGTCCGTAGACTGGTGCGTGCGGAAGCTGAGCTCAACGCTACGTCTTATTTATAGTCCGTAGACTGGTGCGTGCGGAGCTAGGCTCAACGCTACGTCTTATTTATAGTCCGCGGACTCTCGCGTGCGGAGGTACGCTCAACGCTACGTCTTATTTAAAGTCCGTAGACTACGCCGAGGCGCCAGGCCGTCGTGCGATTTAAAAAACGAGGACCAACACAGAGGCATCAAAGAAATGGTCGAAGACTTGCGACAACAAATCGCTCCAGAATGCAGTACTGGAAAAGGCCACGGCAGCCCAAAACAGGCCAGAACCGAAGAAGCAAATACGGCCAAATCAAATGCTCTCAGAATGGAACTGCAGCCTCAATAAATAATATGATGAACAACTGTTTCTTTACTGCCATGCATGCAAGAAAACAGTGGTGTTTATTAGAGCCGTGCACGTACTCACATGCGGTGCGTGCCGGGCGGGGCAGTGGCGACATGAAGTAGACTCAGCTGGTGCGGAGTCCCTGACTGCGCAGAGCATGCGGAGCGTGGCGCGGAGATGTGGACTGCGTGGGGTAGACTTCGCCGCGTGGTTCGCCGAAGCGCAGGCCGACGCGGGGCGTCGAGGAGCAGCAAGGCGCCCAGCGCTTGGGGAGTTGACACCCAACGCGAAGGCATGGAGGCTTACGCAGGGGCCATACGGAGCGCGCATGCGAAGCTAACCAGCGCTTGCAGCACTCAAGCAGAGTGAACTGACTCCCTGCATACATCCATCCACGTCGAGCTCGGGCCGGAGACTTCGGGCTGGGGCTTCGTGCACGCGTGGAGTCGCGGGAGGCTTCGCGAATGCCCTCGAGTCGGAGACTTCGGGTTGGGTCGCACAAGCTCTTCCGCGTCGGCCTCTGTCGCCCTCGCCGACTCCGCGTGCGCGTCACTCTCCATGCTGGCATGGGGCCTCCGCTTCCGCTAGCGCTGCCCTTCTCCCGAGCCCACGTCTCGATGCCTCGATCTTCGCCGGCCTTCGTTCGCCCTCGCAGGCTCCGCGATGCTCGGCCCTTCGCACGGCTTCAGTAGACCTCGCACGACGGTGGACTCCGCAAGGCCTCGTCCCCGGCCGCGGCATCCGTGCCACCCATGCATGCACGGAGGTCCCGGCCTTCACGACGGACACCTTAGCCTCGCGAAGCCTCTGCACCCGTCCGCATCGGCCTCCACCGGCGCGGAGACGTGGCCCGCTTCGGAGAGGAATCGCCTGTTCACGCCGCGCGCCTGCAGGCGGAGATGAGACGTAGCGTGAACCAGCTCCGCTTTGTCGCTAAGGCGGGGACGCCGACTTCGCCAGCGCGGAACATGGCGCGGAGACGTAGCCTGCTTCGGAGAAGAATCGCCAGCTCACGCTGCGCGCCTGGACGGGGGTGTGGGCGAGCTTGCTGCCATGCATGACGCATGCCTGCCGTACGAAGGCCATGCATGCAGCGTAGCTTTCGCACGAGGCTCCGGAGATGCTGGCGGGGCTTCGAGGAACTTGGCGAAGACTTTGGAGAGGTCGGCGAAGACTCCGGGGAGCTCGTCGAAGACTCCAGACGGTTCGACGAAGACTGTTCTCCGACCTCGGGGTTTGAATGTGGCCATCGCAGGTGCGGAGCCGTGGCGAGGTCGACGTAGCGATGCGCCTAGTCGGAGACTTCGGCCGCGAGGCTCGATGTCGGAGACTCACATAGCCTGTGAAGCGGAGACTCAACACTGGCTCAGCGCGGAGACAGCGGAGCGGAGGCTTGGCAGAGGTGTGGACTGCGGAGCGGGTGCCCCACGCCCGGAGGTGATAGGTAGTAGCGCCGGTTCCTCGATCTCCGACGCCGGCGACACCCTCGCCCTCCCGGCCTCCTGAACCGCGGTCGTTCCCGCCGGCAATGACCGGTCGCGCTTTTGCCATGCCAGATCCGACTCCAGGTCACTCACTTCGCAGAGCAGACGGCTCGACGACATCGTCTCTCCTCTCGCGGTCACGGCCGCTCTGGCGGAGGCCAACGCCAATCTTCGCTGGTAACACCCAAGTGCACTACATGGATGGATATGCACGCATGCAAGAACAGATACTTGGATGATGCTTTATATACATGTCTTGCTGCGGGCGCATGCGTGAATGGATGGATGGATTTTTGCATGCATGGATAGCTACGCTGGGTGATGCATGCGTGAATACATGTGGTACGTATGCATGACTAGACATTTCATGGCTGCACAGATGGATACTAGGATGCACGGACTTCACTGGTTGCCTGCCTGGACTCGGGCGGACCAAAGCGCACGCACAGCCAGATGCGTGAAACCCTCGACGGCATGCGAAACCCGCTTCTGGTGCAGAGGGTGGCACGGAGGCGAAGGCGTGGAGTCGCACGCACAGATGTGAGCATACCACCGAGTCATCCCAGGAGTCGTTTTCCTGCACGAATGCCTCCACGCGCGGAGATGACAGCAGCATAGAAATAAGCGATTCAATTAGATCTACTTGATCCATCATCTGAGTGATTCGACTAGATCTCAGATCTATTCAATGCATGCTTCGACTAGATCTCAGATCTATTCAATATAGCATGTAGAGCGAAGTACTTATCTGTCGATGATGGTGCTCCCAAGAACAGCCTCCAGCTCCTTAAGCGACTTTTCATCCAGTCCCCACGGACGGCACCATCTGTTGTGGCTACAGACCAAACAGAGAAAGAGGGGATTGGTAGAAGAGGAAGAGAGAGCCAGATCTGTGGGAGTGTTGGTGAGAATGAGAGGATCCCCTCCCCTTTGCCCCTCCTGGGGGTTTATATATAGGAGTGGGGTAGAATGGGAAATCCCCATTCTACCCCTTAGTGCTTACAAGGGATGAGGGTACATTGGTATATTTACACTGTTATAATCTTCTACACTATTGGGCCTATTACATGTTGGATTAGTTGCACGACCCAGTCACGGGGGGTTGGGCCACCCCTACAACATATATATATATATATATATATATATATATATATATATATATATATATATATATATATATATATATATATATATATATATATATATATATATTAAGCCTCTTTTCTACTCCCGGGTGTAATTACACCCTATGTCATATCTCGCAACGTAGGGAGTATATCGCGTAACGGAGGGTATGTATATGTAGTATACGAGTATTTAAGACCATATAGGTGGTATGAACAATTTTTCAAAGGTGGTATGCACATTTTTTTGACATACTCCTTTTTATGTGCGTATATGAAGGTATTTATAAAATACGCTAAAAACTATAGACTCCCTTGCAATTTTTTCGTATGGTTTACATTAGAGTATCTTATAATTAGTATATGACAAGCGCACCATGAAAAGCAATGGCTTCCCTGGTATTGCTCATCTCTTGGCACATTTGGAAGAAACGGAATGCCAAGATGTTTTGGGTGACGGAGATTGCCTTGTTACTCTTGGTAGCAGCAATAAAGGAGGTGGTTGCTGCCTGGGTTTTAGTGGGCACAAACAAACTTGAGGGCCTCTTAACCACCCTTTAACAATCTAATTTTTTCCTCTCCGGGCCTATCCTCTCCTTCCCCCCACCTGTTCTTCTATAGTTTAACTCTTCCTGTGAATTAATAGATGACAAGCCTCTTGCCCACCTGTTCAAAAAAAATATCGTGTCTAGCCAGTCAAATAAATTTTGTCTATGTTGCTCTTTCACTCGATGCACATGCAGAGCAAGGTCATTCTTAAATAATCTTTTCCAGTTTGATACAACTAGAGAAACTTATGAAATATCCCACCATTTCTTTGTTTCCAGGTTCCCCAAGCTGCAATAATAAAAAAAATTCGTGTAGAAGACAGAGTCAAAGTTGGCCTTGGAATGCTCTACCTTAAAAAAATGTCTTGTGCATTATCCCAAAGCAGGCCAATAATATTCCAGCAGGTAACACTGAAGGAGCAATTAAAAAAACAGATGATTTACTGTCTCCACCTGTTGATCTTGGCACAGAACACAGTATTGATCGTCCTCCATATTAAAATGTCTTCTATTTAACATATCTTTAATGTTTAGTCTATTCATAAGAGCAAGTTTAATAGTACAGATAGCTGCTACCTCCAATACATTTCCATGTCATCAAAAGATAATGACACTACTACAGAAAGCCTAATACTAGACGGCCAATCACAGACGGTTTTGTCAAACCGTCTGTGATTGACACTAACACAGACGGTTTTAATTTGGACACCGTCTGTGTTAGTGGCGTCGGATAAAACGAGTATCACAGACGGTTCTTACCGATGAACCGTCTGTGATACTAAAGTATCACAGACGGTTATTGTTAAGAACCGTCTGTTAATGTTCACAGACGGTTTTTAACAAGAACCGTCTGTGATGTCCCTTTTTCTGTCATATTCTGTTCATGAGCAGAGGTTAATATATAAGTACACATTGCTTCTAATAACTTAACTACAGAACTACTGAGACAAGAGATCACAAATTAAAGGCAAATTTATTAGTTTCAATTAGAGGCAAATTTACTACAAAAGTCGCACAGGTAAAGAGTTTCCCAGATTGTAATCTTTTGGGCTTCGTACGCTTCTTCTTCGACTTTGGGATTTGGAGGATCAGCCACTGACTTCTCGAACGCCGTTAAGATTGTCCTTGTCCTCAGCACTTCCTCCTCCAGCCTGGGCAAATAATTAGTAGCATAGCCCATAATGTCGTAGAGGTATGCATGGGCAGATTCCTCAGAATCTGCCGTTTTTGCTTGATCGGCAAGGCTATCCATCAGTCTCTCCAATGCGTGTAGAGCTTCTTCCGCTTTGCGCACATTGTGGAGAAGAACCAGGGTAAGGGCTGTTTCCCTTTCTTGAGCGGCAGCGAGACGCCTCCGTCGACGGCAGATGATCAGGTCGAGCTGATGGATGCAAGAAAGTCGGGGAAGGAGAGCAGGGCGTGTGCGGAGAAGCTGCTCCAGATGCAAATTGCTGGCCGCCCGTGTAAGGTTCCGGCCGAACAATTCTTGATGAACAGATGAGAGGAAGGAGATGATCACAAGAATAGTAGAAGCCATATTGTACGTACGTAGAAGAGACCTGGATTAGGCGCGCATATTTAACCTTTAGCACAGACGGTTCGTATACCCAAACATTAATGATATAGACGCTTCATATTACGATCGAGAGACGTTAATTAGACGATCGAAACACGAAGCGTTCTGGCAATCGAAACACGCGCAAAGCGTTCTGGCAATGGAAACACGCGCGAAGCGTTCTGGCATGAAGCTTATGACAGACAGTTTTTTTTATAAAAAATCATCTGTGATAATGACTAAGGCATTTATTGCGCTGCTCAGACCGCATCTGTCTTCATTTCGATCTAGATCTAGCCACTGCTGCGCACTTTTTCACTCGGGAGGAAGTTAGGCGATTTCAGGCCAGTTAATTTGGTGGGAAGAGGCAGAGATTGAGCTTTGAATTAAGATTCAGACTTTCTTGGTTGCTGTAGATATGGTTAGTAATGAAATTTATTTTTTCTTTAATTGCATTACAATTTAGGTCTAAGTAATCCATGAGTGGTTATTGAGATGGTTAATTTGCAAAATTGTTGGTTATATAATAGCTGTTGTGTTTGTAATATGAATTGAGCTAGCAAATTAAGTCTCAATATAATAAATGTGGCCGGTATATATGTAGTTATAATTAGTTAATCTAGATTTTAATACTAAGCTGTTATATATGTACGTAACGTAGGACCGAAGCTGGATGTATGCCGCGAGCCGTGTGAGTGAAGAGTACATTAATGTCGTTTCTGCTTTTATAAGAGCCGCCGAGGAGGATATGTTGAATAAGGGGGGTGGAATATATGTGCTGCCCATGCACTGACTGCGAGAATTTGAAGATGTTTAAGAACCGAGGGCAAATTGAAGCGCACTTGATTCGGAGGGGTTTCAAAAAGGATTATACGTGTTGGACCAGTCATGGCGAAGTGAATGATCATATGCCGCCGGATGACATCGCCGATGAAGTTAATGATATGCCCCCGGATGACATCGCTGGTGAAGTGAATGACATGCCGCCGGCTGATGTAGATTGTGGCTCGGATTCGGATAGGTTGCACGATGATAATCTGGATCAGATGCTTCGCGATGTAGAAGAGAACTATGATGAGAGAGAGTATGTTAAATTCCGTGGCTTGATGGAGGACTCAGAGAAACCTTTGTACACGGGCTGCAAGTACACGAGGTTGTCGGCCGTGCTTGAACTGTTGAAATTGAAGGCAAGCAACGGTTGGTCCGACAAGAGTTTCACGGCGCTGCTAGGTCTTTTAGCGGACATGCTTCCGGAGGGAAATGAGTTGCCTAAAACCACGTATAAAACCAAGAAGGTTCTTTGTCCGTTGGGAATGGAAGTAGAAAGAATACATGCATGCCCGCACGACTGTATCCTCTACCGTAAAGAGTATGCAAACATGCATGTATGTCCGGTGTGCAACGCATCCCGATACAAACGTAACAATCAATCAGATGATGGCGAGGGAACAGAGGCGAAGAAAGGACCTCCTGCTAAGGTGGCATGGCATTTTCCTATAATTCCCCGTTTGAATAGGTTTTTTGCAAATCCAAGGTGGCAAAACTGCTGCGTTGGCACTCGGAGGAGCGCAAGAAGGATGGAATGATAAGACACCTTGCTGATTCCGCGCAGTGGAGAAACATCGATAGGAGTTTTGCAGAGTTCGGTGCAGAACCAAGGAATATAAGGTTTGGACTGAGTACAGATGGAATGAATACTTTCAGTAGCATGAGCATCCGACATAGCACATGGCCCGTGACTCTCTGCATCTATAACCTTCCTCCTTGGTTGTGTATGAAGCGAAAGTACATTTTGCTATCGATACTTATCCAAGGGAAAATGTGTGACAAAATGTATATGTGTATTGGCATTTATGTATATGTGATGTATATGTGTGATGTACATGTGATGGTTGATATGAATGCAGCTGGTTGGTGTTGTATATGAATGCAGCTATTTGGTGGTGGATAAGAATGCAGCTGTGGTTATTGGTGTTGTCTTAATAACTACAGTCGCAAAGGCTTATCACAGACGGTTCTGAACTTAGAACCGTCTGTGATATCAATATCACAGACGGTTCTAAGTTTAAAACCGTCTGTGATAGTATAACTATCACAGACGGTTATAAACTTAGAATCGTCTGTGATATTTATCACAGACGGTTCTAAGTTTAGAACCGTCTGTGATAACCTCCCTATATATACCCTCTGGCTAGGGTTTTCCCTGTGCGCTGCGCAGTTATTTGATCTAGATCTAATTAAATCCCGAGCCCGTCGTCGCCTCCGCCTCCCCGAACCCTCGTCGGCCGCCTCCCCGAGCCCCTCGCCGGCCGCCTCCGTCGAGCCCGTCGCCGGCCGCCTCCCCCGAGCCCGTCGCCGGCCGCCTCCCCTGAGCCCCTCGTCGAGCCCGTCGCCAGCCGCCTCCCCCGAGCCTAGGACTGTTCGTTCGGTTTTTTCGGTTTATACGGTTCGGTAAATACGGTTTTAGTATTTCGGGAAATACGGTATTTTTTAGAATACGGTGTGGTATCGGTAAATACCATCTTATTTCAGTTCGGTATCGGTTAATACCAATTTTACCAAAGTTTACGCGAATTGCTAAACTCCGATTCTCCATTCTAGAATCAGAAATTCAGAATAGCAAACTAGCAGTAGCAGTTGAACAGCAATAGCAATATAGCATCACAGATTTACAGGCTCACAGCATGACAGCAGACAGCAATACAGCATGACAGCAACTCAGCAGCAACAACAATACTGCAATACTAATACAGCATCAGACCATCAGTACATGACACATCACAGATTCACAGAAGTCACAGCACAGGCGTCCGGGGTGCGGCGTGCGGGCCTGGGAGGCTAGGTGATGGTCTCGGTCTCGCCGTCTCGGACTGGAGTGGAGTCGGGGAGAGCACCGGCGGAGGCGGAGCACCGGAGCCCGAGCGGGGAGCGGCCGCCGGCCGAGCCTGGGAGTGGGGGAGCCCGGAGGAGGTCGGATACTCAGATTAATCTAGTGAATGGAGAGGAGAGAAGACCTGGTGGCGGAGGCGCGGAGGGAGCACCGGAGGTGGCGGAGGCGCGAAGCACCGAAGGAGGGGGAGGCGTAGGCTGGGGAGGAACACCGGCAGCGCCGTAGGCCCGCAGCGGATCTGGCGAACCGAGCGGTGAGGCGGTGACGGCGAGCGCTAGGGCGAGTGGATCTGGCGAGGCGGCGACGGCGAGCGCTAGGGCAAGCGGATCTGGCGAGGCGGCGACGGCGAGCGCTAGGGCGAGCAGATGTGGCGAGGCGAGGGGTGTCGGTCTGCGGCTCTGCGGCAGTGCGGCTAGGGTAGCCGGTAGACGTCTGCCGCGTGCGTGGGCCGTCGGTGCGCGAACGTGACTGCTGGAGTGCTCGTGGGCCGAGCGCCCGACGGCCCGAGACCGGTAGACCGCAGAGGCGCAGACGTGTGAGACGGGCTGTTCGGTTTTCTCGGTTTTTTCGGTTTTCCCTCGGTTTATACCGAAAAAACCGAATCAGTGAAATGCTGATTTTCTAGATACCGAACCGAATACCGAAAACCGGTCAAACCGAGTTGATTGGTTCGGTTCGGTTTTTTTGGTACGGTTTTTTCGGTTCGGTTTAAAACTGCACAGCCCTACCCGAGCCCCTCGTCGAGCCCATCGCTGGCCGCCTCCCCCAAGCCCCTCGTCGAGCTTGTCGCCGGCCGCCTCCCCCAAGCCCCTCGTCGAGCCCGTCGCCGGCCGCCTCCCCTGAGCCCCTCGTCGAGCCCGTCGCCGGCCGTCGATTACCATCTGCATTGTGAGCACTTTCTGTGATGGACTAGGGTTTTGAGTATTGTGAGCAGTTTCTGTGATGGACTATGGTTTTGAGCATTGTGAGCATTGTTTACTGCAGTAGCTTAATTAGTTTGCTATTTGGTATATATTACATTGGTACATTGTTTACTGCAGTAGCTTAATTAGTTTGCTATTTGGTACATTGTTTACTGCAGTAGCTTAATTAGTTTGCTATTTGGTACATACTACATTGGTATATTGTTTACTGCAGTAGCTTAATTAGTTTGCTATTTGGTATATTGTTTACTGGCGTACGTGATCCAGAGACCAGAGATGAAGAAAAGAAGTGGGAAGAAGCAGATGGATAGTCGCTTATCGAAGAAGTCGGCTATGTCGGCTGCTCACCGAATAATCTAGGAATGTCTTTTTTTGCACTTTTGTAATAAAATTGCCTTGAATTTTGCGGGAAAAAGAAGGATTGTCGGAGTGGAGAATGTTGTGGATGAGGTTCCCAGATAAAGAAATCTTGCGATTGTTGCAAAAGATACATTGACCATTTGGGTGGAAAGATGAACTGTTTCGTCAGGCGCATGACTGCCAATTCGATGCATAGCATAGCATCCGAGGCACATCCGAGGTCTACTGCTGTGTCTTGAGGAATGCTAAGAGCTGGTCTTCAGATGGAGCATAGCATCCGAGGCACATCCGAGGCCTGCTGCTGTGTCTTGAGGAATGCCACATCTGAAGACCAGCTCTTGGCATTCCTCAAGACACAGCAGCAGACCTCGGATGTGCCTCGAATGCTATGCTATGCTTCGAATTGGCAGTCATGCGCCTGACGAAACAGTCCATCTTTCCACCCAAATGCTCCATGTATCTAGCCAAAAAAACAGCAAATGAAGCAAGTGACATACTCTAGTATTCCCGTTCAATGAACCGGATACACTAGTTTAGGGACTTTGCTATTTGATTTATAGTATTAGCAACTAAAGTAGGTGCTAAGATAGGCACATCACCCCCTCTCTATGTCCATATCACCCCCTCCCTTCTCCCCCTCCCCTCTACTCCTCTCCTCTCTTCCAATTCAATATGATCACTTTCTCATCTTATCTTAATAGACCCACAAAATGAGCAACATGTCACCCGCGCATTCTTCAACATCATCGCCGGAGGCGTCTGCTCCAACATCAAGATGCCAAGGAAGAGGGCTATCGAAGAAGCCTGAGGGCCGACAGACTTTCACAGCGGTAAACGCATCTGGGGACCCTATCCTTCCTCAAAAAGCGGTAAACACATTCCGAAGCCTGGTCGGAATAGTTGCACGAGAACACATTGAGATCATATACAATTCGTGGAAGAACGTGCCTGACACTCGGAAACGTGAGCTGTGGACCGAAATTTTGGCATCGTTCGAGTTCCCAGAAGAACACCTATACGCTGTGCAACGACAAACCTACCAAGCGGCGTGCAAAGCATGGAAGAACTTCAAGAGCACGCTTGTCAGGAAATACGTGGAGACGGACGAAACGCCTTTTCATAAATACCCATTCCTGGAACCACAATGGGAAGAGTTCAAGGCGATGAAGACATCCGAAGGTTTCAAAAGTACAAGTACGGCGCACAAGGCCATCCAGGCAAAAAACACACACCCCCACAGACTTGGCACAGCTGGGTATGCGGGTAAAATCCCGCAGTGGAGGAAGGAGGATGACCTAGCAGCTGCACAGGACATCGCCCCGCCGTTTTCCAATATCCCGGATGACCGCGCTCGAAATTGGATTAGAGCAAGGTCATCTACAACGACATCGGGGGACGTCTCCTTTCGAAACCCTGCAGACCAGCAAGTGTCCCAGCGCCTGGTAAGATATCGATAGAACTACGTAGCTTGTAATTACTCCACAACTTCGTACGAATTGAAATGACATTTTGTGCTCTTGCAGGAAGAGCTGAGTTTTGAATCTACCCTGGGATCATTCCAGGGAACAAGGGAGAATGATATGCTCTCCGTGGCCCTGGGAAACAAGGAGCACCCGGGTCGTACGAGAGGCCTTGGGCTTTACGTTCCTTGGAAACATGGTTTCCAAGATAACTCCGGAATGTATCGGCGTAGGAAGAGAAACAAAGCCGAGCGTGACGCACAGCTACGAGAAGAGATCAAGGAATCTCTTAGAGAGGAGCTATTAGCTCAGATGGCTGATGTAATCAGAGATGAGGTGCGGAAACAGACAGAAAGTCAGCAGGCCGCTACTGCCGCTCCTGTGCTAGCTAGCCCGCACAACCATCCGAGTAGCTGCGCGTCCAATCCGACGCAAACCCAGGCCATATTTCCTGTGGACGACATCCTGGTAATAATTATTATCTCTCGAATACTTGCTCCATTGATAGGCCTATTCGAGTAGCTAATTTTGTATCGTTATGTAGGAGCCTACGAAGTGCAGGCTCCAAGTGAGATATGGCTTCATTCCCTTGTACACTGCTTGGGGCCAGGCATATTCGTCTGGTACCGGGGCCATGATGCACGGTCAAGCTTTAGCGCCAGGCTTCACAAAAGTTAATGTGGATGGTGTGTATGTAAATTTTGAGGTGGTCCCACTACCGAAGCCCCCAATGACGAGATCATGACTCTAGGACAGGCCATTGGAATATTCATCCAGTGGTCCAAAAGCGACATCTCCCTGGAGGCTTCTTCACCGGTGGCAGGACCAGAAGTGCAGTGTGAACCACAACAACATGCACTGGTGCCATCTCCACACGGGCAGTGCGAAGCAGAACTACCTACACCGGTGCTATCTCCACGGGTGCTATTCTCGCCAAAGCAACTTGCATCGTCTGTACCATTACAGTCGACTACCATGAAGTCGACCTGCAGTCGAGGCAGTGGCCATGGCAAATCAAAGACGAAGGATGATGACGATATCTCGTACATGCCATTGGCCCGCAAATTCGTGCTAGGCGAGCCGATGATATTCCCGCAAGAGCACCTCACAAAGCTAGGACTTAGTTGCCAAAGATTCCACACTTGGTATATGAAACAGTCCAATAGACCAGAGGCAGAACGGCGCTCAGGTATCATTGTCAAATTCAAGCCGGAACATTCCTTGCACGAAGTTCAGGAATGTGTCTTCCCGGTGACCTTTGACGATATATTTGGTCTTTTCACGCTCAACGCTCTCGACGCCTCACTCGTTCGATGTTGGACGCTGTAAGTCTGTACAATCACAGTATCTGTTCACGTAATACCGATATATGTCACAATTTGTTGCTTTTCTGTGTGTATATATATATTCATGCTGACCGAAGCTAGATCATCGAAATCACCAATTGGTTTCCTGGACCCACGCTTGGTCGCCATTGATACCATCAACAAGGATGCATCCTTCGTCGAGGACTATATTACAAAAGCACTGCTGGCTCACCGCGATAAGGAATTTGTTCTTATGCCATACAATGAGAACTTCCATTGGATTTTAATTATAATTATACCAAAATGGAACAAGGCTATATACCTTGATTCTCTAAGTAAGAACAAATCCAAGTACACAGCTATCGCCGAAATACTCGATAGGTAAGTACATTGTACATTGTATTCTTTCTTTCCTTCCGAATGACTAATCTAACTTTTTCGAATAACGAAGGTCGTTCGTCACATACGTTCAACAAACAAGTGGCTCGACGACAGCTGCCAAGCCCTTCAAACATGATCGCAATTTTCGGGTATTGGCTAGCTACACATTAATTAATCATATACAACACTTAGTAGTAATGCCACTTGATTTAACACATTCTATTTTTTGCAGTGCCACCAGCAGCAGCTGGGCAACACGTGTGGATACTACGTGTGCCACCATATGAGACTACTCCTCGATTCCAGCAAGATCACCACTCCTAAGGTTTGTCAATCTTTCCACATTTATTTCATACATGTCAAGTTTTATATGTGCGCGCGTTGATATTCCTATCGACAGGCTGCGCCCATCTCTACATCTGCATTGACACAGCCGGATTTAGCAAAAATTCGAGGAGAGTTTATTTGGTTTTTGTGGACTAAAGTCGTAAGATCAGATGGAGAGTTCCACTGCCCAGAATAATTTTTTTATTGTAATTCTAAGTGCAAATGCAGTGTAGATCTTTTACAATTGTGTATTTGTTAATGGATATTTTATTTCAATGAATTGATTTGCGAAATGGATGCTTTATGTTTGTGAAATGAAGCGCGTTGTCAATTGGATGTTTTATGTCTGTGAAATGAATTGAGATGTGAAATGTATCTGAAATAAAATGAGATGTGTGAATTGTATATGTTTTATGTCTGTGATTATCTGCTTGTTTCAGAGGGCATGGCTAGCATTTCCTGAGGCTAGCCAATAAACAGAAATATATTTAGGGGTTGAAGGGAATATCACAGACGGTTTTTGAGTAAAAACCGTCTGTGATAGCTGATAATCACAGACGGTTTTTACTTAAAAACTGTCTGTGATACTTATTATCACAGACGGTTTTTAACTAAAAACCGTCTGTGATGATCAGCTATCACAGACGATTTTTACTCTGAGTAAAAACCGTCTGTGATAATAAGTATCACAGACGGTTTTTAACTCAAAACCGTCTGTGATTATCAGCTATCACAGATGGGTTTTACTCAAAAACCGTCTGTGATAGCTGATAATCACAGACGGTCCGAAAACCGTCTGTGATGACCTTCGATTATCACTTACCCATAAATACAGACGGTTCACAAAACCGTCTGTGATGACGTTTTCGAACCGTCTGTGATGACCTTTTCTGTAGTAGTGTGATGCAGTCAACTCATACAATAAGCTGGCTATAAGTTGTCTCCACAAGAGCTCTCAATCATTTAATACATACATGTGTATTGATAATTTAATACATGCATGGGTATAGCAATTAGTTCTATGGGTACATGCATGGATAATGCATCTTTTCCTGTGCTATAGCCTGACTCTTGCATGGGAGTCGGCTTGGCTCTCTCTCTCTCTCCTTTTCTCTCCCCTCCACATAAGACTATGCTGACATGGATTCCCTTGTAGCTAGCACAGTCAGCCTTATTAAACTTGCTCTAAGCAATAACCATGTGAACACTTTGAGCTTCATCACACATTTACTTTGCCAAATCTACTTGAGAGGTTTTGGTGTGACAATTGCATTAAAGGATTATTTATAGAATTTTTGTGATGTATATATGCTTGTATTCCAAATGTAAGTTCAAGCATATGAGCGATTGTTCATGGGCAAGAATCTTTGGATGTCATCAATTAACAAATTATACTCTTGAAAGGCATCATTAGAGAGCGGCAAATTGAAGTTGTCATATACTTAGTTTATGTAAGAGCAACTCCAAGAGATGGGCTAAAATATCCCCTAAAACAAATTTTGGTGATTAGTGAAAAAAAAACCCCTCCAAAAGATTCCCAAAACCACCACTAAAAATTTTAACACCCCCAATATCTCACCCCACCAGAGCCAAATTTGGCCTCACCCCACGTGTCCCCAATCACCGTTGCCGCACGCGAGTAGGCGATTCCGCACCCAATTTTTTTCCCTTCGCGTTGCGTGAGACCTACCTGAGAATGAGATTGTAGCTCGGCATTCCTCTAAGTCGGGTTAAATTTCAGAACTATGTTGTATGGTTTTCATTTGTTTTCATATCAGAACAATAGTGTTTTAATTTAATTTCAGAACTATGTTATGGTGTCTTTATTTCAGATCAGAACAATAGTCTTTTAATTTAATTTCAGATCAGAACAATGGTGTCTCCATGGCGCTGCCACAGATGCTCCACTAGGTCTTATTGAAGCTGGGAGTGGATTTCCTTGTCTCTAATTTTCATGTGGGCTTGAATAAACTCATGAATATCAGCACTATGCTCATGTGAAACTGCAACGGGTTCACCCGTCCAATCAAAGTTCAAATCATTTTGTTCATCTCGCTCGTCTTCTACTATCATATTATGCATGATGACACAAGCATTCATGATATCATTGAGCGTGTCTTCATCCCAAAATCTAGCTGGGCCATGTACAATCGCAAAACGAGCTTGTAAAACTCCAAATGCTCTTTCCACGTCCTTTCTGACCGCTTTTTGTGCTTTTGCAAAGTATTTTTTCTTATTACCTTGTGGCATCTGTAGGGTCTTCACAAATGTTGCTCAAGAAGGATATATGCCATCTACAAGGTAATATCCCATTGTATATAACTAATATGGCCCATAAGCCCATGTAGCAGATTTAAAATATTTAGGGGACCAATTTTGGGGATGACTGTTGGAGCAAAGGAGTTATATTGATTCCCAAATTTTTTGGCATGTCCCCTAAAATGAGATTATAGGGGATCAAATTTAGCCCATCTTTTGGAGCTGCTCTAAATACTGCGAGACCGAACACTCCTTATTTTTGGCAAATACATATAAGGCTGGAAATCTGAGGTAATGAATATTATAGTTCCAAATATCTATCCAAAATAATGCTGATGTCCCTGTTCCCACAGTCACCATAGCAATGCCTCTGTAAGTAGTGATATACTTCATAAAATCTCTCCACCAGAATGATCCTTGAATTATCGAGCAATGAGGGATTTTATCTATATAGTAGGTTAACTAGATCAAATTTACCCATGGTAAGTCGTGCCTGTTGTAGAATTTGTGAAGGTTTTTCAGTAGAAGTGCCTCAATCTGGGTTTGTAGGTTTACAACACCAAGATCCCCTTTGTTCTTTGGCCGATATACAAGGTCCCATGCTGCTAGCCCCCCCCCCCCCCCCCCTGTGGAGGTCGGGGCCACGCTATAGATAGTATTTTCTTTTCTTGCTCTATCAATATTGTTGATCACTGTTATTGGAATTCTCAAAAAGGAGCACATATAAAAGATTGTAGGGCTGACAAAACCAAATTAATCATTTGTAAGCAACCACCATAAGATAAATAAGCAGCACAACCTAATAATCTTCGCTCCATTCTGTCGATTAATGGTGAGAAATCACGAACTCCATTTAGCAAGGCTGAAGATGTGCCTGAGTTAAGTAAAGCCTTTGTCCAATTGATCCATCTTTCAGAGAAACCCATTCTTTGCATTACTTCAATAATGACACATTGTTCTGCTAAGTACATTCACCAATGGATCGTCTTGTCGAACTTCTCTTCATTGAAATTACTTCCCTAGAACTCCATTTAGGAAGGCTCAAGATGTGCCTGAGTTAAGTAAAACCTTTGTCCAATTGATCCCTCTTTCAGAGAAACCCATTCTTTGCATTACATCAATAATGACACACTATTCTGCTAAGTACATTCACCAATGCCAGCAGTCTAATACGTAGAATAAGTACACGAGTTAAATACTCACGGAACACACTGGGTCAAGCAACTAATTTGACCTCTACCTACCCCACTAACTGCACAACGTGCACACATATGCACCAACTCCTGACAAAAAGCTTTTTCTATCTCTTATGGAGACATCCACCTATCTCATCTATATTCGCACCATTTTTGTAACACGTCGGTCCAGCTTCTGAGCCCAAAATGTTATCGCTACTCACTAACTCTGTATACACGCTGCCATCTTTACAAAAATTTCGATAGCATCTCCTCTAGTTATAACTCAACAACATGGTAAATAACATACATTAATCAAAAAGTATTAAAACAACTATGTTATAAACAAGAGTGAACACATCATAATTAAAAACTTATGCCACTTTCTCCTAAGAACGCTCAAGACCACGTACTCGAGAATATACTATAATAAAATGATGAACAACACAAAGCATGCATATAGAAATAACACTGACAGAAGAAGCTCATTCTCTGACCACGTCCAAAGCATACCTTTAACATTTTTAAAGCAAACTCTAACCAAGGTTTAACTTAAGCAACCTAAATTATCAAGAACTTAAACACAAGTACTAAGGGATAGCTAAGTTGTTGTATAATAAGTGCCGTGCAAAAGTTCTACTCCCATTCCATGCATGCCATTAATCAAGGTCACATAAAAAAAGACAATAAAGCAAGCATGAGTCCAAAACTTAGTAAGCATATAATAGAACGATAAACACCACCATAAGCATAAGCATTATCCTAGCCATGTCATTTCCCACATGTTTTAACATAAACATAACTATATCATTCTCCACATGTCCCAACATTATCATATCATCATGCTTTTGTCTCATCATCTCTTTCTATTAGTACAATGCAAAATTACTCTATATGCTTATTTGCTCATTATATTGCATATACCGGTATAGCCGAGTGAACACCCATTAATGTTCATCCATCAAAAGCTCGTCCTCATCAGCACGAGGGTTCCTCCAATCCTGCAGAGGCCTACTAAAGTAGGTCTTACTTATCCACCCACGGTGGATATCTTTCCCATTATATGAGAGTGCACATGATGCAAATGCACATATCCATTATCATAAACATATTCCATCATTATCATCATTAGCAGGTAATTATTATTATTTACCATGTTCCATCATTATTATCATCATCACATAAGCAATATCATATAGTGTACGCATCTCATATTCTATAATACCTATCATCTACCATTCTACCATGCACTTGCCTTTTAACCAAATGGAGAGAAGCAACGTGTGGACGACACCAAACCAGAACCTTTACCAACCAGACTCAATATACTATAGCAATACAAGCACAAATATGAAAGGCATTGTTCCTACGCGTAAATCTGGCACATACAACACTCTTGAACCAAACACCTTCCCTCTATCCCAGTGCTTAAAAGACCAAACTTTCAATCCCGAAACCTAACATAGCAAGCAATACAATTTCTAGAATCTGCGCAAACTTATTCGCGTAATCATAGTTTTCACAATTTAAAGACTACGTCATCTAAAACCCCATTTCAACCCCAACGGCTATGCTATCCCATACCGGGTAGTAGCCATCTCGGAAGCATAACTTCCAAAACATTCCACCAAATTCGACGTTCTAGCATTCTATAAAAAGCTAATAACATTAGCTACAAGTTTCTTGTATATCATATTATCATATTATCCCCTTAACATGCCCAAAACCTCTGTAGAGGGCATAGCACATGGAATCCACCTAATAGCCATGTTCTAACCATTCCATATGCATCAATTCTTACTAATACCCACATTTACCTCTACACAATTGATAAACAAGCAGCAAAAAGGATTCGAAGTGTTACCCTAGTCATAACTAGCTAGATCAGGGCACCTTCTTCCTCCCTTTGGCCGAAACTGGCAGATTAGGCACTGGTTCAACCTTCCCTCTTCTTCTTTCTCCTATTTTCTTCTCTTCTTCTTTTCTTCCTTTTCACCATCTCTTCTCTTCTTTCAGTCAATTCCTCTTCTTCCTTCTCTTAGCTGATCGGCTCCTCTCCCTCTCACAACTGACTCCACTCTCTCCTCCCTCCTCCTTCCTTTGCAGCGCCTGTTGGTGGTGGCCCATTGAGGGGTAATGGTGGGAGCAAGATGTGGCTGTGGCGTCAACAGCAATGACATACTAACAGCGATGTCAACGTAGAGGGGTGACGGTAGCCTAATATGCAGTGCATAGAGCAGTGGCATCAATGCCCAGTGGCGACACATGAGGAGGGGCAGAGGCAACGTCATCGATAGCAGGGGGAAGTGGAACAGCGGTAGTGGCCTAAGAAGGTGCATGGTTGGCACGGTAGTGCGCCACATGGAGGGTAAGGGCAACTAGCCTGTGGCTGGGGGTGACAGCAATGGGGGCCACAGGGAGACACGCACGGAGGGAGGTGTGGCAGTGGCTATTGAAGGGGGATGGAGGGTTAGCGGTGTAGGCAACAACAAGGGAGGAGGAGCACGGGGGCGTCAGCAGCTGGGGAGGATAAGGCTGCTACCTCCCTTGGCTTACCCTTAAGAGGGAGTTGGCATGGGCTAGGCTGGCTTGGCTTTGGGCTGGCCTAGCCGCCCTAACTCTCTCTCTCTCCTATTTTTTCCCGTATTACATTCTACCCCTCTTAATAAAATTTGACCCCGAATTCTAACCCTCAATAATCTACACTGAAAACAAAATGAAATGAATTGAACAAAAGACAATTTCTTCTCATACCCATAGAGAACAACTTCAAGTATTTCTCACACATCTGGGACTCCAATTGCCAAGTCGCTTATCGCTCGAACTAATGCGACCAATGCACTTTAACATACTTTAACGTTTGTGCCTCAACACTCTCTTTGATTTCTTCAGAATCCACACCAGATGAAACTCGAATGTGAGATCTTACTTAATGGTCAATGGTTCTAGCGCAATCTCATGCTCCGCGTCCCTTAGTTACTTTCTCAACATAGAAATGTGGAATACATTGTGCACTCCGTGCATGTACTTAGGAAGTTCCAACAAGGTTATTAAGGCGGTAAGGTGAGGCGAGACAACCCGCCCCTCTCACACCTTTTAAGCTGTAAGGCATGATGCGAGATGAGACCTTACACATCCTAAGGCACTAAGGGGCAGCAAATAAAATGAGCATTTTAGCAGTACATATGTACCTTGTTGTTGTCAATTCTTGAGCCCATGTAGCACCCATCCCCCCATTCCAATTGCTCTTCTCTCATGTAGCATCCATCCCCTTGGCCCCTTGTAAGTTTCAACATATAGATTATTAATTTGTTATAAATGTAATAGATACAAATTGTATTTCAATTAATTGAGTAAATACAGATTAAGTGACATAGCTTGTTAACAATCTCTCCTCTCTTCTCTTCTCCCGAGTAACAAGCCACATGAATGCTCTTGCTTCTGCCACCTCTCTCAACATATGAATCAACCTTTCAATCCCTCCCCATTACTCTCACGGTATCACCTACCCAACTCACTTCCTCTCGATCCTCCCCTCTGCAACTTCTACCATCTCTCTTCCTCTCAGTTCCTCCGCCCCGCAACTCCTAACTTCTGCAACTCTAGTTGCTCCTGTCAATGCCCGATGGTGCCGCCCCTCCACAACTCACTTCCTCTTAGCTCCTCCCCTCCACAAATCCTGACTTCTGCCGCATTGCCCTCTGCAACTCACTTCCTCTCAGTCCCCCCCAGCAACTCACTTCCTCTCAGTTCCTCCCCTCCACAACTCCTAACTTCTACTGCGTCGCCCCGGTTCATTATAGAGCACAGAGCAGAAACAGAGCAGAGAGGAGGGAGAGGAGGGGGAGGAGGGTGGGTACCTTGCTAACGCTACTGCTGGGCGACGGGGCTGGATCCAAAGGGCGACATGGCACCGAGAGCTTGCTGCCTGCTGGGCGATGGGGATGGGCTAGAGGCACCGCCAAGACTGGATCTATGAGATGGAGGTGTTGCCAAGAGACTGAAGCGGTGAGATGGAGGCGTCATCGGCCACTGCCTAGGGTTCCAGGTGCTTTGCCCTTCTCTCTCCAGTTCTCATTTCTTGGTTCCCCTCCTCAGGTCGTTAGCGCTCAGGTCACTCAATTTTAGTCGCGGCCGTCATCTCCTCCGATGCCTAAGGTGTCGCCTGGAGGCTTGCCGACACCATATGCTGCCTTACGTACACCTTAGCGGTGCCCCATCACTAAGGCAGACACCTTAGGAATCAACGACAAGGTAGGGTGACGCCTTGCCTCCTGCCAGCGCCTTACCGCTTAGGCGATAGGCGATGCTTAAGCATCGCCTAAGCGATGCCTTGATAAGCTTGAGGACCAACAATATGCCAACTTTCTAATTTGCGCCAAAATCAGAAATGGCCCAATGTACCTCGGGCTAAGCTTCCTTTTGGTATCAAATAACATGATGCCTTTAGTAGGAGACACTCTTAGGAGCACTTGATCACCAACTTCAAATTCAAATTATTGCCTCTTAACATCCACATAGCTTTTTCTACCTACTCTAGGTGACTAGGAAATTCTGTCTAATCTCTGCCACTTGCTCTATTGTTTGTTGGACCCAATACGGCTTTCTTGCCAATGGCATCCCAAAAATATGGTGATATACACCATGACATGAATGGATTTCGAAGGAGCTTTCCAAGGTGGTTGGGATGGCGGGGTGGATATGGTGGTCGGCGCTGGCACGGGGCAGCTTGCATTGGGGAGAAGGGGAGGAAGAAACGAGGTAATGGGGGTGCGAAGGAGAGCCTTATGGATATTTATAGCAGCGGGAAGGTGCACTTGGGATGGTGCTTCTCCATAGAGGTGGCATGGTCTATGCGTGTGCAATGCGGTCTACACGCATGTCATGTGGTGGTGCACGTGTCATGGGTGGGAGATGCGTGGGAGGCGCGGCGCATGGGGCAGTGTGGCGGGCACACGGGCAAGGTAGAGCGCATGACACGGGCGGAGCACATGGCGCAGTTGGAATAGGCACAGCACGCATGTGTGCGACGTGTGTGTTGTGGCTGTGTTGGGCGCCAAAAAGTGGAGAGGGGAAGCAAGAGAAAGGAAAAAAGAAGGTGGGGTCTAGTGGTAGTGAGAAGAAAAGAGAGAAGGAAAAGAAGAGGGAAAAGAGAAATGCTAGCAAATTTTGGAATTAAATTTCTACTTTGAATTTTCAATTTTCACTTCTGAGTTTTGAATGATATTTGAATTCAAAAGTTTGAAGTCTAAATTAAATTATTTTAGAGGTGAATTTTAATATTCCTTTACATTTGCTTTTCATTTATTTTGATTTTGGATTTCAATTTTTTATTTGAATTTTAGATTCAAAATTTTGTTTGATTTGATTTCTAATCGCTATGGTTCTTGATTGATTTTTATTTTTACTTTTTACTTTTTGAATTTTTTTGGAAAAATCCAAACCAAGAATCTCAAGTAACAGCTGAAATTTTGAAATATGCTGAAAAGTAATAGAAATTTTATAATTTTCAAATTTTTGACAATTCCCAAATTTGGGATGTTACAGTATCTTCAGGTACCTCCGGTCTACCCTTGAGTTCAGGCTTTGGTATTCTTCTTCTTCTTGCGCCTCTCTTTGAGCTTTCTCATATGCTGATTTTGGAGATTGTAGGATAGATAGGAAGAGTGTCTCTGTGACTTGTTACTTCCCAATCACTTCTCTCATCTCTTAGTCTTTTGTTGCACAGTCCACTACTGAGGCTGAGTATGTAGATGTTGCATGTAGTTGCTCTCAGATTATTTGGATCTCATCTACCCTCAAGATCTTTGGGTTAGAGCTAAATAGTCTTCCACTTTTCTATGATAATACTAGTGCAAGCAATATAGCCAAGAACCCAATACAGTTTTCTATGACCAAATACACAAACATCATGTATCACTTTCTTAGAGACAATGTGGAGAAGGGAGATGTAGTCCTTCACTTTGTTGAGTTTGAGCTCCAGGTTGCTAGTATTTTCACTAAACCTTTGGATTATTCTAGTTTTTTTGTTCTTGCGGGGAGAGTTAGGGGTTATTTATCTATGGGACTGGTTTGAGGGGGAGTTTGGCTCTGTTGCATTTATATGTAATATAATGTATGTTTACCATCTGTCATGCATTGTAATATAGTCTAGAGCTTTATCCATTATCCTAGTTCATGATTATATCCAGTCATACTTTCTTTACTAAGCCTTCTCTATCATATGTATACATGTGTAGCTTAGCTTGTGCCATGACTAGCTTTTAAATTGGTCAACTTGAATTGAAATTGTTAAGGCTGAATCATTTGACTAATTTAACTCTAGTGATCATTTTTTATTCCTAACATATCAAACTGCCTAGTGGAGTTTTGAATCTGAGTCAAGCCTGGTTAGAGGTGTTTTAGTTTCAACCATGAATCACTGGTCAGATCATGCTTCAGAAAACATTGCTTTAAAATCTCAATTGTACTCATAATTGCATTTCGGTAATTCTTTCTCATGAGACAACTTGCCATTGCACTTGGCATGAACTTAGGGAGAGTTTTGTATAACCAAGACCACTCTTTTAAGTGTAACGCTTGAGATTGATGATAATGGCTTGAGATGTTGTAACTTGACAAAACGAACAAGCTTACATTGTAGAAGGCCACTGAGACAAACCATATATTTGTAAACTAAAACTAGGCTGAAACTTATAGGGTAGTAGTGATGGCTCCTAGTTTAGGACTTACTCTACTAAGATAGGCCATAAATCTCTATTTGTAAAATGCAATGTTCAAATATGTGTTGTGCTTAAGTGATTCAGTTTGGAGCTTTTAGCATTTTCCATGCTTAATTTAACTTCTAGGCTCCACTGTCATTTTAATCAAGCATGACTTAGCTTATGATACCTCTAGCTTTTCTAGTGATTTTTAGACAGCCTGACATAATTTAAATCAATGTAATCACTATTGGATAGTTTTTGGCTTGCTTTACTATATATGTGTTTATGTGATCTTGCAAGCTTCATTCATAGCATAGCTTGGTGAAATACCTTGTTAATTGATCTGCATAATTTTCAAAGCTCCTAGTGTCACTAAAACACATCAAATTATCCATGTTTGTATTTCTCTTCTTTAACCTCTTTTAGTTTCTTCCTCACATATCTTAATGAATTCATTGTCAAATGGGGAGAAATTTGGACAAAACTGCTTGCATAGGCTAAGGGGAAATTATTGTCAAAAGAGGGAGAAATTTGACTTTTTGAGTTTTTGAAGTTTGCAATGAGTTCCTCTTAAGAGTGTACATCCATTTGCAAATCTTCATCTCCTTTGTGCCTTCTCATTATGATCAAGGTCATACAGAATAATTGTTCTTTCTTTTAGACCTAGAGTGATAATTTCCCAAAAATTTTGTTTTTATTTGATTTTAGTGGTTTTGATGAAAAATTGCTTTTTATTTTTCCCTTAATCCATTTCTATGCTCTCTATGTCATCTTCGTGCTTTGAGCTTAATTCTAGACCAAGGAGAGCATATCTTTGCAAAACCTCCTTTTCATTTCTAAAAATCAACTCATTTGTATTTTTGAGCTTGTTGCCAATGTGTTCATCAAGGAAGAGATTGAGAGACCATACGGGTAAGTCTAAGTCAATTTGTCATGAACAATTGGCAGTTGGGTTGAGTTGAATCTCAAGTTTTGCAAAGGGTTTGTAATTCCCTGTTAATTTAGGTTGCTGTCAGGTTTCAGGCAGTAGTACCGGCCTAGCATCAACGGTACTACCAGAGGTGAGCAGTGATACTATCGCAAATATGGTATGACCGGTCACTAGATGGCGGTAGCTATTTTTCAAAGGGGGTTGCTTCTGTGGGTTTTTGGCTGTGGCCAGGTCTGGTAGTACTAGTGTAAAACTGTAGTACTACTGGAGCATGGTATGACTGGGCCTTGTATGGAAGTACTACCGAGGCGGTAGTACCGGCCTTTGGCAAATGGTCATACCAATAAAAAATTGCTTTTTATTTTGCCCTTAATCCATTTCTATGCTTTCTATGTCATCTTCATGCTTTGAGCTTAATTCTAGACCAAGGAGAGTGTGTTTTTTTAAAAACCTCCTTTTCATTTCTAAAAATCAACTCATTTGTATTTTTGAGCTTGTTGCCAATGTGTTCATCAAGGAAGAGATTGAGAAACCATACGGGTAAGTCTAGGTCAATTTGTCATGAACAATTGGCAGTTGGGTTGAGTTGAATCTTAGGTTTTGCAAAGGGTTTGCAATTCCCTATTAATTTAGGTTGCTGTCAGGTTTCATGCAGTAGTATCGGCCTAGCATCAACGGTACTACCAGAGCTGAGCAGTGGTACTACTGCAAAGATGGTATGACCGGTCACTAGATGGCGGTAGCTATTTTCTAGAGAGGGTTGCTTCTTTGGGTTTTTGGATGTGACCAGGTCTAGTAGTACTAGTGTAAATCTATAGTGCTACTGGAGAATGGTATGACTGGGCCTTGTATGGTAGTACAATCGAGGCGGTAGTACCGACCTTGGGAAAATGGTCATACCAATCCCCTGTTACCAGGACAAGGTTAAGAGCTGATCGGACCAACCAGTGATTGACAGTATGATCGCTATTGGGAGTGCGGTAAGACTGGCTTAGGCAACTTGATTTGATCAAGGGATGATCTTGGAACTCCAGTCATGGTTGCATTGTGTTGCATGCTACATGTTTATGCTAATGTATGTCATGTTGTAAATAATTTATGCTCAGAAAATGATTTGTTGGTCTTTAGATGTGCCAGAAAGCTTAGAGACAACTATGGTTGACAACGGGTGACTAGGACTTGGTTGGGGTGGACATGGTCTGGAGGGGTCAAGGAGGTCGTGTGATGATTCAACTCAAGCACATGGTAAAATCAATGAATGCCTTCAAGGAAAGGTTAATGCATTAGGTTGGATCAAGTGTCTATTCAGTCCAAGTGAGGCATAGTCCAGTGGGAGCTAAAAACGGGATTGACTTGCCGATAGGAGAGAAGCCATTGATCAACCTACACGTTGCATGCATGATGGCTTACATGACAAATAGAAGACAAAGTCAAGGGAAGGTACCTAGAAGTTTCATCGGGTGTATTTTTGGAAATGCCCAAAATCAAACTTAAGACCTACACCGAAACCGCAGCGCAGGGAGACTCAAGAGAAGTGGTTTAGGGTTAGGCTAGGGTCATGTGTGTGGAGTAAATCAAACACTTGGGTGTGAGTGAGTTGATCCTTATAAGTGCTTTGAAAAGTGTGTGTGTGTGTGTGTGTGTGAAAAACCCGGTATTGTAGGACTAACAGGTGTCGCCAAAATCCTTAGCAGTTTTAGACCCACTAAAGGGGGCTATTTTTGCTATATGAAGAAGGGGGAGGAGAGCTAGGGTTTGCAAGGAAATAGAAAAGAAGTTTAGGCTTAGTTTGGTTCCTCCTCTCCTTCATGCTGTGAGTAAGAGTGGGACTTGTGGAGGGTTCTTTATAATCAGCAAGTTGTATGAAATCATTCCTCTTCATGAAATAGATCAAGTTCTTGCAATCCTTATGCTCTTGTCTTTATTTGCATATGTTCTTGATCTTGCTTATGGTGATTTGGTTCTTTTCATGCTTCTATTGATCTTACTATGATTCATAATGTGTAAGAGTCACTAGTAGATTCTTGAGATCAATCTTTGCCCATCTAGATCACTCCTATAGCGAGAATCAAGATCATGCCCGGTTCTTAACTTTCTTGACTAAGATTTGTGTTTATGTGATCGTGGCCTTTCTAGGCCAAACCTGTGCTTAGATTGCCTTGCTAGCACAGCACTAGGCCTTCGTGGCGAAGACTAGCCACTGGGCCTTCATGGACCAGCGGCACGGCACCGCCGCATGAGCCGCGCGAGCGGCTCGAAGTTTGGCTCGTTTTTCTTACGAGCTAGATACCAAGCTCAGCGTGGCTCGAAATGTCACGAGCTCGTTACAAGTCGAGCTGGCTCGCAAGCCTCGAGCTACTTTTCCATCCTTAGGTGGTAGCGGTGGTGGCGCACGGAGCTAGCTCGGGAAGAAGAAGAAGGCGGGGAGGAGGAGGAAGGCAATGGCGACGGTCAAGAATAGTTAGACCTAGCAAGCAGAAATTGAATGCTTGGGATTGCATGCATGGAACAAATGAATTTACTCTCTAGTAACCTGTTAATATGTTTTGTTACCTAGCATCTGAACTTACGAAGTTTAATTTTCTGTTTGCCAATGACGGCAGACGACGGAGATTGTATGGTTGCGCACGGTGCCTCCATAATCTAAAACAATGGAATAATAAATGATTTTTTACAGTGATTTCTTCACTATTTTTGGTCTGACCGAAGCAAGCTCGTTCGGAAGGTACGGCTATGGGCTACTACATTCCACATATATATGCCTGGAGAAATCAACGGCGGCACTGTACATACACAGGTTTCAGTTCGTTGTCGGGGGGTGTAAGTCCTTTTATTTCTGTTCCTGGGGAGACGAGCCATTGTATCAAAACAGCAACCGCACACCATAGTAGGCCATGTCGCCGTCAGCTTTGTCGCCGCAGATACAAGTAAGCTCAAGGCGGCCAAGGAGGTTCCTGCGCCCGTTTCCGCGAACACGCCGGAGGAAGAAAAGTAGAAAACAAGTGTTGACTCCTCTTGTTCAGACAGTCAACTTGTACTAGTGTAACTGTGAGACACACTACTTTTGAGAATGGGGCTTCCCTGTCCCCTTTATGGTGTCCCCCTTCCTATTCCCTTCACATGGCATGCTTCAATTGGCTCTCCAGTAAATTAGTGATGTAATTAATTAATGTAGATGATTAATTAGGCTGATAATTAATTAGTATAAAATATTAGTGTGAATAATTAGTATAGATCAATTGGAATAAATAGTAAGTATATATTAATTAAATATTGAATTAATCTATACTTACTATTTATTCCAATTGATCTATAGTAATTATTCACACTAATATTTTATACTAATTAATTACCAGCCTAATTAATCACCTACATTAATTACATCACTAATTTATTGGAGAGCCAATTGAAGCATGCCATGTGGAGGAAATAGGGAGGGGGACACCACAAAGGGGACAGGGAAGCCCGTCTTAGGTTGAGACTAAAGGTGGGACACATCTAGGCCGTTCATTTGGAACTTCTGATTTCTGACTTATTTTGTAGTATTTCTAAATTTCGCCTTTTTTTGGTTTTTTTGAGCTTTTTTGCCGGTTCTTTTTTCTCATATTCGTTTACATTGTTCATGATAGGTTAATATGTTTTTCTATTTTTATTTTTTTTAAATTTAGTTATGTCAAATAAACCACTATCAGTTACAATGTAGTTTTAGCTATAAGCCAGCTTATTTCAGCTCAACTAAACGGCACTAGATGGGTTGGGTTTTAATTCGAATTGGCTTTAAATGGGTGGGAACGGGCTAAGGTAGCTAACGGGCAGGGTTGGTTGGATTTACAGTAAAAACGGATTAGGTTGGTTTGGTGTGAGTTGAAAAATTCTGGATTCGAAAGGGTTCAACCCATTGGTTCCCGGCGAACTTGGCCTTCTTGGCCGTTGGGCACGCACTGAGCGTGAGCAAGCTCCCTCAGTTCTGGCCCTGCGCCCGGAAGTAGTTGTTGGGCTGGGTTCACTGGATGCCGGCGGGGATCTCCTTGAGCTTGTCCGCAGCGGAGGCCGAAGACGCTGGCCTCTGCACCGGCGCCGGCGGCTTCTCCGCCGCCGCCGAAGATATAGCCCAGCGAGCTCTGCCCTCCCCCGTAGCTCATGCCAGCCACGGCCCATCCTTAGTTCCTTACTCTGCGCCCTGCAAAAGCCAGCGAGAAAGTCAGAACCAGGACAGCGATCACTTCGTTTCAAGTCATCCCACAGAGCTCAAGAAGCTCTAAGAGACATTTATAAACTCCTAAGAGCAAAATCAATGAACTCATAAACCCATATCAAATTCCGAACAAATCCTTTTTAATCTACAGAACTTCGCATCAGATTGTTTCTGATTCGGCAAGAAAGGCAATAGCAGAAATGCAGAAGCCATAATCTAGGAAAAAGAACACCAGAAACAGATAGTGTACTACTTGTCAAATGCAGTAGTGCTGTATGGAGAGCCTCCTTGCCATTACAAGTTCTTTGATGCACACTAAAATTTCTTCAGAGGAAAGAAGTGAACAGGGTACATAAGACAGTGAAGCCGGAATACAAACAAAATATGGAGCTATTGATTCCCTATATTAATGACTAATGAGATGTTACATGAATCAGGTTGGTCAAACAACAATTATAAAAACTAGATAATCAAATTCAGATAACCGTGAAACAACATATTGAAATGTTCCAGCACTTGATAAGCAAGCATAGCCTGTGTCATTACAGTTACCGTGCAAATCTTACAAGAAGAGGCCATACGATATGTACCTTGTTCTTGAAGTCGGCTGTCTTCGCCGCGGAGCCGTACACGCCACCCACAGCTTCCACGAACTCCGGCGAGTGCCTCGCCTATGCGTCGGCCCAGACGCCGCCGGCGAACGCTGGACGCGGGCCTCCGGATGTCGACCGGTCCTTGAGCACGCGCGACGCCGCGTCGGCCACGGCGCCCCGGCCGCCGCCGCCGCAGCCCAGCGCCTGGAGCATCTGCCTCCACGTGGCGCCACGGGCGCCGGAGGCCGCGACGGCAAGAGCGGAGTGGACTGCGGCGGGAGACAAGGCCGCGTTGCCGGTGCCTGCGAAGGCGAGGACGCGGCCAGCGAGGGCGGGAAAAATCATTCAGTTTGCAAAAAAATTCGGAGGCCATCGAAAGCGATAAAATACCAACATTTCGTCCATTTCGACTAAACATTCGGACAAAATATTCAAACATGACTTAAATTTAGACAAAATTTAACTAAAATTTAGACAAATTTTAAATGAGGATAAATTCAGCCAAAATTTGGCCGAATGCTTTTTCTTTGAACACCTGCCGAAGCGAATGAATTTACCGAAATTTTGCTAAAATTTCGCTGAAATGTTTAACCCTAGGCAGAATGCGCTTACGCGCGCTGTGCGGCGTCAAGGGCTATGCTGGGTTGAAATGGGTTGGAAATTTGGATTGAACCCATAAAAGGAAGATGGGTTGGATTGGGTTGGGTGGAAATAGTCTGCGGGTTGGGTTTTATTGGTTTTCAAGAGAATGTTTAGTGGGCTGAGTTAGTTAGAAATGTTAGATTTCTTTGTTGAGGAACCGACGCTGGAGACCAGTCCGAGCGATTCCTCTGCTTAGAACAAGAACGAATCAATCACAGAATCACAGAATAATAGATTGAACACACAGAGAGATAGAGAGAACTCCTGGTCTTTCTTTATTGCTTTCATTCATGTGTACATAATGTGGAGGTATGGTTCTCTATTTATAGACTACAATGAGGTGCCCACCATGGGCCCTGGGCTGCCGGCCCAGGCCCAGGTTTCCTAACACTCCCCCTTGGGCACTCATCCGACACGTTCATGCCTCACTAAAACTCCATAAAAACCCAGTGGGAAAAATTTGGAGAAAGAGCACATGATACATGTGATGCTGCGATGCACGAATTGCCTCATTAAAAACCTTGGTCGAGAAACTTCATGGAAAACTCGTCAAGGGAAAAAGAGTATAATTCACCCAATTTCATTTGGTCTTCAGGACTTTATTCTTTGGGTACTTGATCTTCATGATCAAGGTTTATTAGCGGGTTTGAGAGAATTCTCCCCCTGAATTCTGCACTTCTCTAAGTCTCATCATTCCAATCCCTCATACGCACTTTTCAAAGTAAGATGCGAGGAGTGACTTAGTGAACAAGTCTACATGACTTAGTGTGCAGTACTTTAATCTTGTTCATCTTTGCAATTCATGAGCATAGAGGAACTTGGGGTTGATATGCTTACATAGCCGTCTGCACTTGTGTAACGCAAGCTGCATTATCTTCATGGATAATTATGGGGATTTGCACAATGTTCATTCCACATGACTGCTGGATGTGGTGAACCGTTCAGCGGAACCAAGTGCACTCTCGTGCGGCTTCATACAGTGCTATAATTTCTGAGTGGTTCGTCGAAATAGCTACAAGGCTTTGCTTAGACGATTTCTAGGAAATTGCAGTTCCACCACATGGAAATACATAGCCTGTTTGCGACTTAGCGGTATGCGGGTCAGACAGGTACCCAGCATCTGCATAGTCAATCAAGTTCAAGCCTTGATTCTTTCTGTAAGACAATCCAATGTCTTTGCTTCCTTTGAGGTATCAGAAGGTGTCCTTTATGCCCTGCCAATGCCTGTTGGTGGGCTCTGCACTGTACCTTGCCAACAGGTACACGGCAAATGCAATGTCCGATCTAGCGCAGTTTGCTAAGTACATGAATGCTACCACTGCACTCAAGTATGGGGATTCCGGTCCCAGGACTTCCTCCCCCTCTTCCCTAGGTCGGAAAGTACCTTTTTCTTGCTGTAAAGACCTCCCGATCATCGGTACTTTCGATTGGTATGCCTTCTCGAAGTCAAGCCTTTCTAGCACCTTCTGGGTGTAGGCCGACTGATGTACCAAGACTCCTTCAGGGACATGCTCAAGCTGCAGGCCTAAGCAAAACTTGGTTTTGCCCAAAACTTTCATTTCAAATTCTGACTCCAATAGGAGCTTACTTCTTTTATGTCTTCGGCTGTCCCGATGATATTCAGATCATCTACATACACAGAGATTATACAGAATCCATTCTGGGATCGCCGTATAAATACACAAGGATAGTCTCCATTGTTCGTGTAGACTTTCTTGCAGAGAAAGTCACATAAGCGATTATACCACATTCTTCCAGATTGTTTCAGTCCATACAGTGACTTTATGAGTTTCACACTATACAGATTTCTATTTGCTCTGTCTTGGTTCGGGAGAGATATTCCTTCAGGGAGTTTCATATAAATCTCCGAATCCAAGTTACCGTAAAGGTATGCAGTCACAACATCCATCAATTTCATTTCTAAGTTCAAGTTCACTGCCATTGAGATCAAGTATCTAAAGGTAATTCCACTCATGACCGGGGAGTAGGTTTCTTCATAATCAACTCCAGGACGTTGAGTGAAACCTTGGACTACCAGCCTTGCTTTGTATCTCACTACTTCATTTCTTTCATTTCTCTTTCGAACAAATACCCACTTGTGCCCAACGGGGTGTATGTGGGGAGGTGTGCTGCATACGGGCCCAAACACCTCTCTTTTATTCAGAGATAGCAATTCAGTTGTTATTGCCTTCTTCCAATCTTCCCAATCTGATCTTTTCTTACATTCAGCGAGCGATGCAGACTCGGGATCAAAATCGATAATGGTGGCAATTTTCTTTGCGAAGTAGATATCGATATTAGCTGTTGTCCTATTCAGGGACTCTCCCGTGTGCACATAATTTATAGCTATTTCTTCATGAGTTGCTTCTTCTGGAGCGATTGCTTCTGCTAGAGCTTTACCTTGCACATCGCTTCTTTCAATTGCGGTGGCAAGTCCCTTTAGTTTTTTCGGCTCCGATGTGTGCGCACATATCCATGCCGATGGGGATATTCAGATCCGGTATGCCCTTTTCTGAAGGT
Organism: Dendrocalamus latiflorus; assembly: GCA_017311315.1. Classification (NCBI taxonomy): domain Eukaryota; kingdom Viridiplantae; phylum Streptophyta; class Magnoliopsida; order Poales; family Poaceae; genus Dendrocalamus; species Dendrocalamus latiflorus. Next base: position 5,073,079 of record CM029659.1, read on the forward strand.
GTCATACTTGTGCCAGGTCTCAACTGGCTCCCCTTCTCATTCTGGGGGACTTCAATGATCGGCTGTGATAAATCCCTCTTATCCTTTTTCACCAGGCGTCCCCGGTTACTAAGGATTCGAGGAACCGGAGTTCTCGTCCTCTTTTTTATTTTTCTGAGGCCTCTGGACGAGATTAGGGATACCTTCTGCTTTCTTTGGTATTTCAACCCTCTCCGGTGCAGTGCGTGCAGGCACATGCGACTTAGTCACGCTCTTCAAATCACTAAAGTGATCAGTCAGTTGATTTGCTAATGCTTGCAAATCTATTTTGTCTTCTGGACTTTTCTTGTCTTCTGGACTGCTCTAGTGCGCGGGTCATCTACATGGATTCCCCAGGCTTGCCACGTAATTTCCCGACATTCTTCATCAAGGGGTTGATTTCCTCCCCCTAATGTTGGGAAATATTCGGTGGTGACACTTGCGCTAGTTGCATAGGTGAATAGATGTTGTAGGCCGAAAGTCTAAGGTTGATGAGATTTGCTGCATGAAGGACTGCGTGTCCCCAATATGTAGCTGCTAGATTTCAATTATGCAAGAGGGGTCGGGCAATAAATTTAATTCTCTTAATTAAAGCCTCTGCCAAACCATTCTGGGTATGGACATGCGGTACCGAATAATCAACTGCAATTCCCATCGCCATGCAATAATCATCAAATGCCTTCGAAGTAAATTCTCCGGCGTTGTCCATTCTGATGGACTTGATATGATGATCTGGAAACACATTTCTGATGCGAATGATCTGCGAGATCAATTTTGCAAAGCGCGTGGTTTCTTATAGACAGCAAACCCACATAGGACCACTTCAATGAAGCGTCAATGAGCACCATAAAATACTTAAACGGCCCTGAGACGGGCTGAATGAGACCGCAAATGTCTCCCTGGATGCGTTCCAGGAATGCAGGGACTTCATCCTTCACTTTCAGAGTGGAGGGTCTAGTAATTAGTTTCCCGATGGCACATGCAGGGCACACAAAATCTTCATGATTCGGGAAATTCTTCACATTAATATTATGCCCATGCGAGTTATTTATTATGTTTCTCATCATCCTAAGACCTGGGTGGCCTAATCTGTCATGCCAGAGACAGAAGAGTTAAGAGCTTCTAAACACTGTTTTCAGAACAGTGTACGCTGCAGGCGCTTTAATGTTGGTATAATATAGCCCAGTGAAGGAAGTTTTTCTAATATTCTTTTGCCATTCTCTTCGCGCTTCATAATGAGCAGGTATTTCTTACCGTACTCTTCTTCAGTCTCAACGTGGAAACCATTTGCGCGGATATTCTTAAAACTTAGGAGAGTTCTAGTCGATTCTGGGTACAATAAGGCTTCTTCAATAACCAAAGTTTTGCCCATTATGGCTCTTCCTGAACCAATTATACATCCATTGCTTCTGGCGATTGTCGTAAGGCTGCCAGTGCTCTTACAAATCGACTGAAAATACATAATCTCTCTTAAGATGGTATGCGTTGTGCCGCTGCTAGCTAAGTACACTTCCTTCATAGGGCGCTACAAGCGTTCTAATATATGGTATTTTATTAATATGCATGAGAAGGCAATCAACACATAAATAAGATACACCAATATCAGAACTTATCATGCCATCATAAACTGAATAAATGAATGAATTCATCAAATATCATCCAACCATCACGAGAAAATAACAATTCTTAAGTACCATCCATGCAAATTCTAACATATTCTTCCACACAAAATAAATGACAATTAAAGTCGAAATGCATTCAGTGCACTAGACTTCTTCTGCTATTTTCTCGGGGTTAACATTCTCTTCAAGAGAAATCATGGCGTTAACTACTTCTAGGTCGAGAGGGATTACTGCTGTCGTAATGGTCTCAAACACCATCAACGCAGGCAGCTGTTCAGAATGCTCCCCCTCAACCGATGCAGAGTGGGCTTCATGTGCCCTTTGCCATCCTGTTTTGGCTTGTTAGCCTTATTCTCTCATGGAGCATCTGATTCGCCTTTCTGGGCTGCGGTCTTACCCTTCCTGCCTCTTTTCTCTATCAAGGGCTTTCGCACCTTGTTGCTCCCAACGTTGGCTTCACGGCCAGTGGAGCTCCCAGATGGCTGAGTGACTTAGTTCTTGCGGAGAACTTCGTCCTGAGCCTCCGCAACCTGCATCATATCTATCAATTCGGCATATTCCTCATAGCCGTCTTAACGATAATTGCGTGCGGATTGTACTTCATTTGGGTGGAAGGTTTTTCTCAATTTTCTGTATTGGGATACAAATCCTGTGCAAGGCAGAATTGTATTCCCCGACCGTCTTAAAGTCGGCAAAACCTCAGTCTGATCCACTCTCGCTCTGTTTGAGGAAGAATGGTGTACTTTAGCCTCTCAAACCGCTTCTGGAGTGCGGTCCAGAGTGCCAGCGCGCTCTTCTCCGTCATATACTCATTCTTGAGAGTGAGGCAGAGGTGGTGCCTGAGAAAATGAAGTGCCTGATCGTTCTCCTCAGGTTTGGGTGAGCGTCATTTAGTCCGCCAATCCCAATAGCGGCACGGAGCTTCCTGGCTCCAAGCACAATCTCGACATCAGATGCCTACGTCAGATAGTTTTGGCCATGCTGGGCCAGCTCCTCGAACTTCCAGTTCGTTATGCTAGTCATCTAAATGTGTATAAGTCTACTGCTGGTAGACATGCACGGAATAATTCACTGCATGTAAATAAATAGTACAAAAGGTTCTCGCAATGTTTCATAATTTTCTGTGCATTTTCTATAATTTTACTGCTAATTTCAGTGATTAAAAGCAATTTAAACAATTACAATTAACCAAAAACAGTAAATAAATACAGAAAATACATAAAACAGTAATGGCAGAAATAAATATGCTTCAAATGCTAAAAATAATACAAAATTTGGATTCCCGAGGCCCTTTTATGCTAAAATATGAAATTTTAGCAAATTCTGCACTTTCTGGGGGTTTATGCGCAAAATTTCAGTTCAGAGAAAAATTCGCGCAATTTTCTGATTTACCGAGGGGTTTTCTGCAAAATTCTGGACCCGCTCGTAAATTTGAGGGCTTATTCGCAATTTTCGGAACTACGAGGCCTTTCATGCAAAATTCGGGACTTATATTAAAAGTTTAAGGACCAATCGGTAAATTCCATGATTTCCAGGGTCTTTTCGCAAAAATGGCCAGCGCCCCCTACCAGCTGGGCCCTTTTTCTCCTTTTTTTTCATTCGGCCCATGCAGGTCCGGCCCACCCTTCGGTCCATTTCGGCCGGCCTTTCAAGGGGCAGGGGTAGGGTTTCCCCTACCCCTGTTCACACGGGTGGCGGCGGCTCATCTCGCCCGAGCGGCCGCGAGTTCGAGATGGCGCGGGCGGCAGCCGGTCGGCGGCGAGGCAGCGTGCGGGAGCGACGCCATGTGGGGCGCTGCGGAGGGGGGCCAGGACCGGCTGCGGGGCGCGACGAGGAAGACGGGGCCGGCAGCCCCGGATGGCGGTGCGGAGAAGGCCGGCGAGCGGTGGTCAAAGCCGAGGCCGATGCGGCGGCGTCGGAGGCCCATGCGGGGGCGGCGGCCTACGCGTGCGGGCGGCCGGCGGCGGACCGGGAGGCGCGTGCGGGCGGCCGAGGCCGGCGGCGGGCGATGCCGTGCGGGGCAAGCGACCGGCGGCGGGGGACGCACGTGCAGGCGCGTCGGCGCGGGGCGCGCATGGCGGGCGACGACCGGAGCGAAAGCCGGAGCGGCTTCAAGGAGATGCGACCCGGTCTGCAGGCCGGCGCTTTGTGCGGGGAGTCCGAGGTGGCCGGAGGTGGCTGCGGGCTGGTTCGTGGCGGCGGCCAACAGCGGGGAAGGCCAAGCGCCGGCCGGCGCGTGAAGACTTTGGCATGCGGGCCAGGTCGGGGCACGGTCGTCGGCGAGGGCGGCGGCTTGCAGGCCAGAGGAAGCGCCGTTGGGGGCGAGCGACCAGGTGGCGGCGACGGCCGGCGGCCCGCACGGTCGGGCGAGCGGCGCTACTTCAGGTAGCGGCGGCCGGGAACCGATGCGGGGTTGGGAGGCGCGTTCGGGCGCGGGACCTGGGCCGGCGGCGGCACCAAGTGTATGCTGGCACGGGTGCGGCACGGGGAAGCCGGCGGCGGCGCCTAGGCCGAGGCAAGCGCACGGCTGCGGGCCGGCGGCCACATGCGGATGGCGTTGAGGAGGAGCCAGGCGGCGCGCTGAGACCCCAAGCGGCGGCGGCCATACGGGGTGCGCGTGCAACGAGGAGCCGGCCAGGTCCATGGCCGGCAGCCAGCGCATGCAGGCGCAACAGCGGATTTTTTTTTTGTGATGCCATGGTCATGCTAGACCAACAGAAAAAGGATGCAATTTTTCACTTCCCCTTTCACGCAATGTCTGTGCAGGAAATAAACAGTAACATAATGCATAATTTTCATACAGTGATCATGCAGGATCAAATCATGCAAAATTAAACAGAATTCATGCAGGAATTTTTCGTTTTCCAATCTAGATGCAATCAACATCTACCCCGTTTTCGTAATCCACCGATCGACATTGTGCCGGCGATTTCAGATCTGCTCGCGGTAGATTTAGGGCGGATTTGCATCGTTCTACAGCGCAATCAACATCTACCCTATTTCACAATCTACCGATCGGCATTGTGCCGGCGACTTCAAGTCTGCTCGCGGTAGATTAGGGCGGATTTGCACCGTAGAATTTCAATCTAGAACGCGAAAAGAAAATACAGATTCAAAAGCGATCTAGAAAATTCAATCTGTGCTTCGATGATTACCTCGTTCACCGGAGCGAAGTCGTGCTGATAACGTGTTGAGGAACCGACGCTGGAGACCAGTCCGAGCGATTCCTCTGCTTAGAACAAGAACGAATCAATCACAGAATCACAGAAGAATAGATTGAACACACAGAGAGATAGAGAGAACTCCTGGTCTTTCTTTATTGCTTTCATTCATGTGTACATAATGTGGAGGTATGGCTCTCTATTTATAGACTACAATGAGGTGCCCACCATGGGCCCTGGGCTGCCGGCCCAGGTCCAGGTTTCCTAACATTCTTTACATGGGTTTGGGTTGGACTTAGGTTAAATTTTAACATTAGAAAAGATATGGTCTGGGTGTACGGACAGCCGCCTACCTTTTCTTACAGCAACAAACTAGAATTACGCTTACAGTTCAAGGAAGTCTGAGTTGTTTTTCAGGGTGTAAGGTTTTGGGGTGGTCCAAGCGATTTGGGCCGCCGTGATCGAACGGCGTGTGGATAGGAAGCGGAATCGAGCATGTCGTCCAAAAACATGAGCGACTTGGTTCGAGCACTTCGGGTGGATTGCTACAATGCCCCGATTATTTCTGCTTCAGCTTCTGGCTTATTTTTTACTATTCCTAAATTTCGTCTTTTCTGATTTTTTTGGATTTTTTGAGTTTTTTTACCGGTTCTTTTTTCCTGTATTCGTTTGCATTACACGTGATAGGCTAACCTATTTTTTCTATTTTTAAAATTTTTTAAATTTAATTATACCAAATAAGCCACCTTCAGCTACAGTGTAATTTCAGTCAGCTACAGTGAAATAAGCCATAAGCCACAGCCCAACCGATCACCACCCTAGGTTCTCTTTAAAGTGTTGTGTTTTTTATTTTGATTGATTATGAGAGTGATTTAAGGAGTAAAGTATATTTATGTCGAAAAGTCATTTTAAACAAAATGACTTCTATAGTAACTTCTATAAATAACTTATAAAAACCATATTAAAAATTACTGTATTCAAAAATTAATTTCTAAAAGTTAAAACTAGAAACTATTTAGACTAGGCCCGGTTTCCTGCAGGCTACCTAGCACGGCCTAAGGCGATGGACGACGTACGTTGGGAAAGAATTACTTCGATGCATGCGTACTAGCAAAGTCAGACTTGCATATATTATCGTCAAGACAAGCATGTGGTTCAATTCCACAGCTGCGATTCAACCTTACGATGTTCGGTGAAAACCAGCACTTCAATGAAAATGATGCAAATTAATTCCACTAAAAATGCACCTAAAAGTTTTCAAAAAGTCTAAAAAAAGATATATGTAAGATAAATGTGTGGCCTATTTTCATGCAAAATCTATATAAGTAAAAATAACAGGTGATATTCTAGGCATCTCCTTCATTTTGAGAGAATTAAAATCACACAATATTCCTAAAAAATTCAAAAAATTCTCATATTAATCGAAAGAAAAAGAGTAGGGTCTCCACCACTTATTTTGCTAGGACAAAATTATAACGGTACAAATTAATCATGTATAGATATTAGAGTTATATGACTAATACAGATGTATTTCAATTATAGAAAATAGAGTTATATATTGTAACATCCTGAAATCCTAAAGAATATAAAAATGAGGGTAACTTTAAAAAAAATTTATGCATTTGTTCTCCCTTGGCTTTTATTGCAGTTTCTTTGAAAAGAGTATTTTCAAAAATCAAAAGTGCATAAAATATAAATCAAATGTTATAAAAGATAGTTAAAAGTGACATGAGAGAAAGTATGATGAAAACCATCCTAAAAACTCATGAGTATAACCTTGGAACTAAAAATAAATATTAAAGTAAGATCTAAAATTATTTAAATCAAATAAGTGTATTTAAATTCAAACAAAAGCACTCTCAGATTTTTTAGAAAACTCAAGAAATATAAAACACTGAAAATTTTACAAAATCATTCACACTATGTCAAGAGCCTCCACAAAAATGTTATAATTTTTGGAGCAAGTTTCCTAGGTCTAAAATTTACCCAACCCTCTCAGCTATCTCTCTCTCTCTCTCTCTCTCTCTCTCTCTCTCGCTGCCATGTGGAGCCCAATCGTAGAGATCCTCTTCCACCTCTGCCGCCCACGCCAACTCCACTATGGTAGTGCTACCCCGGTTTCTAATGACTGCACCCACAGTTCCTCTCTATTGCTGCCAACCCCCCGCTTACCCGTCGCCTCAATGCAACGCATCTCTTCCTCTTGTCTTCTTCCGCACCTCACATTCCACGGCGATAATTTAAGCACGCCGTTCGGTCACACTTAGGAGAACTTGCGCTCTACCTCAGCCGTCCGTACCTACAAAGCCCCCGACCGCGCCTTTCCTCTTCAGCTCACCCCCTCGGTCTCTTGCAGGTGTTTTTTGAGCACCTTGTCCACTGGAACACCGAGAAACTAAAGTCGTTCGTGATGCCGGCAAGCACGCCACCGTCTTCTAGCATCTCTGGTAAGCTTCTCTCCTCAACTCCATCCCAATGCGCCTTACCTCTCCCTTACGCACCCTACTCATTTGATTGACCTTCCGTGCAGTGAACCACTCGAGCTAGGCTTTCTTCTTCCTCTCCGACCAGGACACCACCGTACACCTTCCTCTCTCTGGTGAGCTGGACCTCAATTCCATTCATCCATACCTCTGTATGCATGCAAGCAAGCTTATGTGCACCCCGTTTTTGTAGCTTCTCTTTTGTCAGATTTCGCTGTCGCTGAGAACCTCCTCTTCGCCGCCGGCAGAGTCTCTAATGCCAGCCTCCTCCACTCCTCCTCAAGCGTCGCCCTCACCTCCCGTGAGAGCATCCCCCCTTGTAGAGCATGTCAAGTCAAAAAGAAAACTAAAGTAGTCAAAGTCGAAAAAAAGAACTAAACTAGTCGAAGTCAAAAAGAGAACTAAAGTAGTCGAGCTCGAAAAGAAAATTGTAGTAGTCGAAGTCGAGAAGAAAACCATAGAAGTTGAAGTCGAAATCTAGCAGCGGTATCAAAATCTTCAACCACTGTCGGTGTCAAAATCTTCAACCGTTGCCAGTGTTGAAATCTTCAACCACAACCAGTGTCAAAATCTTTGATCGTTGCTGGTGTCAAAACCTTCAACCACAGTCGGTATCGAAATCTTCGACCACTACCGGTGTTGAAATATTTGACCACAGCCGCTGGAGTCAAAATCTTCGACCGCTGCCGTTGCTAAAATGTTCGACTACTGTCAGTGTCAAGACCTTCGACCGCTGTCGGTGTCGAGACCTTCAACTGCGGTAGTCGTGATCTTTGACTACAGTAGTCGTAATCTTCAACTACTAACCATAGTCGTAACTTTCGACTACTAACAATGGTCATAATCTCCGACTATTACAGTTGTCATATTCCATGAGTGCTACGGTACTTGTAATTCACGAATGCTACTCAGCGAACAGTAATGACAACACAAAAGCAACCCAAGAGTATTAGAAGTCGTAAAATGCACTGTAGCAACCGAAGAGTATTAGAAGTCGTAAAATACACTATAGCAACTAAAAAGTGTTAGAAGACATAAAAAGAGTATTGTACCAATCGAGAAGAGATAGTTCAAACCGAAATGAAACTTAAATGCTTATAACTTTTGCATGCGAACTCCAAATTTAGTGATCTTTATTTCTAAATTTTTCTAAAATCATGATCTTTCTGAATATACAAAAATATTTAAATTTTATTTCTATTTAAATTTATTTATCTCTTATTTTCATTTATTTGGATTATATCGATTAGACAACATCGTGCCCGACAACTTCGAGAACGCACCTGAAACATTCTCTGAATAGAAAGAGCAAGGCAAGCACCCCTTTGACCACATTGATCCCAGTATTTTAATTATTATATATTGTTTACAAAATCTATTATACATGCGTGTATGATTCATTAAAATTGCTATACTTTGAGTAATAATAGTTACAACCACTCGTATGCATTGAACCTCCCTTCCAGATTTGATATCCTCACATGTTGCAACCCTTAGGACATGGTTAGACATAGCTAATATCAAGATTTGGGTATATTACATTGAGTACATGTTCTAGATGCTTAGCCACGCACTAGTTTATGCTAAATTTGAACTTTCGAACAAATTTTCACATGAACTTGGAGGTTTCAAAATGTTACACCAGAGGAGAAACCTCTGTTAGTTTAGTATAAAACAAAATAAAAAAACCTAGTTTTAGACACGGTCGAGTTATATGATAAACTGTTAAATGTGATGAGGAAACTCACATGTAAGGGGAGATTCTCACCCGGGTAAATTAATGACTGAACGTTGTTGCCGCACATCTAAGTCACACCGTACAACGATATATGCTATATAGGCTCAGGCAACTATGCAACTATGCGATCGTATTGACTTTTGTTGATGACTTTTGACTGTGGTTTATAGTTTTTGACTGAAAATAAATAGTAATGGTTGAAAAAGTGGCTTTTAGAAAGAGGGGACGTGCAGTGGAAAAAATGAAGAAGAGATGTGTTCATGTGACAGGAGCGAGAGGGGTAGGGTGTGTGATGCACTTATAACCCTTGCTTTATTACTGGAACGAGATGGTAGCGAGAAAAGTGGAGAAACTATTTTGAAAAGTCAGGTGTTCGTATTGGTTTTCGGCTTTTCTAAACAAAAACCAATACAAACAAGACCTATGGATCGGAATTACCACTGAATTGATGAATCGGCATTGGCTTGCATCAATACTTCGTTGGTTCTGGTATTCTTTTCGATAGCAAGAAGGCCATCTATTTGAAGCTTCAACGTGTATTTTCATAGGTGAATAGGTGTGGCATGAAAGCTTTTGGCATAGAAATTGCTTGAAGACATGAAGTTCGATCGCCGCCGGCCGACATCATCCAATCTGTTTTTGCAAACATCAGAAGGAAGCACATTACAGTCAACAATGCCCTGGTGAACACAAGAGCTCGGTTAAGAGACAATGGTCCTATGTTGGACAAGGACCCTTTTGGGAATTTGTTGAACTGCACCATGCATAATCTCAGCTGCGAAGTTTTTTCATCCCGGCACAAGCGTCACTCTTTTGTTGTCATCCTTTCCCAGTTCACGATGGATGCATACTTGGATGCAGCCACAATAGGTATAGTTTTCATTTTCAAAACTGATTCACTGAACAAGTTGGGCCTGTTCTTTTTTGGTGCGGCTTTTGGCTGCGGATTGTGGCTTTTGGACTATTTGTACGAGAGATTATAAAGTAACAGAAACTCACATGCGGTTTTTGCCGATATAAATGAATTCAGTAAAATATGTACTACAATTAACTAGTAGACCCTATCTTGAAAAAAATACTCCGTTTAAAAGCTAGTTACTGTAGAAAAGCCGAAAAACAGCTTTTAGAAGTTGAAAAGAACAGGGCCCACATCTTCCGTGTACCATATCCATAGGTGGGAAATGTACGATGTTCACAGCCGAGAAAGGTCGCGAATGGATTTGATCTACTGTTATGGAAATTATACAAATGTTATATTTCATTATATGTCAAATGCTCTTTACAATTCCGTTTGCAAATTATTACTTATTGATATTGCAAATGAAATTTACATTATGCTAAAAAATAACTTAGTTTAGAGCCTCATCCTTTGACAGCCTTGCATATATGTACAATTTTGCGATACACTATAAGTCTTACTGAGTACACAGTGTATTCAACCTTTTTTAAATTATTGTTGATCAGATAATGAAGAAGGTTACACACCCGACGATGCGTATTTTGCTCCCGGCACCGAGAAATTCAACGATAGGTCTTTCTAGGACCTAACTCCAGTCACATTAATGCACAAAATTTGGGTGTTGTAGTTTTTCTCAACAAATTTTAACCGATAGAATATGAAGCCACCAAGGGTAGAAATTACAATGTTAACTGAAGAAAAAAGAAAAAGATCTACACCATCCGTATTGGTGAGTCTAAATTATAATAGTAGATTTAACTATTATAGGTAGATTCTATGAGTCGTAGAACTAAAACAAATATGCACTCTAAATATAAAGATCTCGATATTTTACAAAATCAAATTCGAACCTCCGTTAAAAATTCAAGACCGGATTTGATATCCGTGCTCCCCACTCGTCAAGTCGTGCAGTATAAATACAACCAGGAACATCCCCCACGTAGTGCAACGAGCTCACTATACCATAGACTAACTCTAGGCCTCGAGCTAGCTGCTGCTTGCTCGCGTGCACGCAGCCTTACTTACTTGCCCTAATACCTACTGTGCAAGGAAGCTAGCTAGCTACTATGTTGTTGTTAGACTTAAGTCCATTACTGTAACATCCCATTTTTAAGCCTTGAAGCTAATGTAAAGTTCAAACCTATGTTAATGAAATTAAAAGCATTTATTCTCAGTTGGTTATTCTTTTTTTTGGTTTTCAAAAGAAAATTCAAGTTGTGCTTAAATAATTTAAATTGAAAACCTTGTTTTTATCTCCAAGGAAGTAAACCAATTTTAATCTTTTAAAAATGTAGAGTTTGTAATGTGCTTCAAGAATTAAAAGAGTCAGGAGATTAAGATTTGTGTTCACTATTTTAGAAGAGGAAGTATACATTTATGTATATGCTAATAAAAGGAAATTTTCTCCAAACCTTTCCTAGCCATTCATCCTCTCCTCCATGCCATCCCAGCCGCCCATTCTTTTCTTCTTCCTGGTGGCAGTGCTTCTCCCTCCTCCTTCCTGGCCGCAGCGCCCCTCCTCCTCAACCACCCGCGCCGGCGATTGAATGCGGTGTCAGCCCTCGCCTTCAGCGCCCGGCCGCGACGTCACCTCCCGCGCGTCCCCGATTGCTTCGGCTTGCGCCCGGCCGTGTGCCATTTCCCCACTCCAAGAGCTGCCGTAGTACCCCTCTGCCACCGGTCACCCTCGCGCGCACTGTGGTCGCACGGCGCTGACGCCGCCCGCGCGCACGGCGCCATGCCGCCTTGCCCCCGATGAACCCGTCCTCGGCCTCTATAAAGAGCGCCGAAGCCTCACCGCGCTGCCCACCAAGCACATCAGCCGCCCCCTCTGCCGCGGGCGCTCCACCGGCGTTTCTCACCGCCAGCGCAACTCGGTGGAAATTGGGACCCTCTTAACCCGCTGTCGAACTTGCCTTTACTTCCTTTCCCTCCTGGCCGAACTAATTGTTCCCCTTTTCCCCGTAGGTCGCCGGCGACACATTTCTTCGCCAACGCCGACGTTCGGGGCCTCTCGGTGAACCACCACGCCACTCGTCGATTAAGTGCACCCGGAGCACCACCGAAGCAACCCGAGCACGACCCCCACCTCGCCGGACCCCGCCGCCCTCCTCAGCGAGCCGCCACCGTCTTCATCCTCGCCGCCAAGCCCCTTCTTGCCGCCGGCCTGCCCTGCTCCGTCTCGGCCTCGGCTGAAGCCCCAGGTAAGCTCAGAGGTGCCCGTAGATACTCCACCCCCGAGGAATTGAACCCCCATGGCCTGGATCACCGGCGCCCATGCTCCCCTGTCCCGGCCGCCGCCCTACCCGCCACCGCCCGCCGCTGGGCCAAATCCGGCCGACTCCGGCCGATTCCCTCCTCCCCGAGGTGCGGGCCGGGTCGAGCGACCCGTTTTGGCCGCCGCTACCACGCCTCCGCGCCCCCTCTGCCGCCGGCCGGCTCCGCCTCCCTTGCGGTCGGGATGAGCCCGAGCAGAGAGCGCTTAGCGCATTAATACCCCAGCTAACTGCTGTCCTAATCCGACCGGTTAACCGAGGCATTAGTGCTGCTATTAAGTGCGGGCCCGCCTGTTAGTTGCGAGGCAGCAGTTGAACCCGGGCGCATTTACCTCCCCCTTAGGCCCCACATGTCAACGGCACAGCCCTCTCTCTCCCTTTTTAATTTCTGGATTTTCTAGGAAATGAAACTTTGAAAAGCCATAACTTTATAACCATACCTCCAATTTAGTGAAACCAATTTCTAAATTTTCTAAAATTGAGATCTATCTGATGGTTCTATTTTGGTTCAGTTTTGAGTTAATTTGAGGTTGGTTTTATTTTAGTTGGTATTTATTTGCTTTCGCTCTTTTGTGTTGCCTTTCTGGTTCCTTCATCCGAGTAGAGTTCGAAGACGCGAACGAGCCCCCGCTTGAAGCAGCACAAGACCCCCAAGCTTTCGATCCAGGTGAGTCAATACTTTGATCATTTCGCGCCTATATTTCATGTGAAACTATGTTCATTTAAATTATGAAAATCTGCATGCTTTACTTTATATGCAAATGTATGTCACCCTTAAGGTAACTAATAACCATGTATCTACCTCATAATAACATACCCCACCAGTAACATTTGAACTCACATGATCATTGTCGCCCTAGATGTAAACTATAACTAAGGTAGTTATAAGTCACATTACTGCCATGCTAGTCTTGTAAAGTCCAAGGCCTCAGTCACCCTGATAATCATTCTTTAATCATGGAAACTAGTTTTGGGACAGTCATGGGATGTACGTGGCTGAATAATTACGTTAATTTGTGTTATGCTTCTCAAAACCCTAAAAAATCTGCTAAACCTGGTCTGGGCGGGTGATAAGAGTGGTGGGTGTGGATGTAACACAGGGGATGTGGAATGAACCGCCCAGACAAATTAAGGACTTAATCCTGTGTGGACCCTCCGTGTATAACAGTACAACCACAAGCTGGCATATTGTAGGCTTGGCTAAATAATTTACTGAACTCTATAATCATTTCACGGAGAACGTGTGTAGGTGGGTAATGAAAGCCCCACTTGGAACGGGACACCGGATGTAGGTGACGTTGCCTAGGATAGCGTATGTGGAGAGTGGAGTCCGACTGCGCTAACATATGGTAGACATCCCGCACAACCTATGGATGTAACGCCATAGGAGTGATATGCTAGAGTGCGAGGTATTGTAAAGGCCTCGTGATATCCTCTCGATCTGCATATCTAAGGAATCATGTAGAACCATCGGGATGATTATCTCTTGTGGGTAAAGATGTACAGTCTCTGCAGAGAGTATACAAACTATTCGAATAGCCGTGCCCACGGTCAAGGGTAGACATGGAAATCTTTCTCGAGTTAGTTCTATTTCCAAAATTTTGAGGTTGGGAATAAGGGTTTGTTAGGTGGATGTAATCTAACTTTGGTAATTTATTTCTGGAAGGATGTATTCCAGTGTTGGTAATAAGGTGGATGTAACCTATTGATCAAAATTTAGTAATGGTAGAGGGAACCATAAAATCGGTGGATGGAACCTACCCTGTCATAAATTATTGCTCACATTCAAAATTATCTAAACTGGAGTTCTTTTTTCTGAAAATGCTAGGTCATAGGGACTTTTATATTATGATTATTTCAAAAGTCGCTTTAAGCAAATAAAAGAACCCGAGCCTCCCTTGTTCAGCCTTGCATCTATAATTATTTGTATTCTGTGTGTTGGCTCGCGGAGCACGGTTGTTTGTGCTCACCTCGCTCTTAACCCCCATTCAGAAACTGGGATTCAAGCGCATTACGCCTACCATGAGGAGCAGGATACCGAAGGAAATGAAGACGGTGGTTATTAGATTAGGCCTCGGTAGTCTTGCCTCTCGCCTCAGTCCGGTTGATCAGGCTAGTTTTGGTGGGTGCCTTCGTTATTAGCCGGGTTCCTTGGTTAATAGCGATGGTACTCAGGTTGACCCAGTCGCTTGCCTGTGGTGAGTTGTGCCCCTACGCTATGTACGCTTCCGCTTTCGTTCTTTATGTATTGTAAGACATTTGGCCCGACGGCCCTATTGTAACCTCGACCTGACGCGGTCTATTTGAACTCTGGTATTGTAATGTATGGTATTGTCGTGTATGAAATGATGCAGCATTGTATCTGTGAGCATTATCTACTGATCCAGGGAATAATGTAGTGTTATCACAGAGGATTCCAGGTTAGTAAACTTGGGGTCCGACAATTACATTATTTATATTTTACTCTGTCAAAACTAGTGGTATGAGATGTACTCATATTCACATCGTGACCGTGATTCTCATTTAGTCTGTTAGTTAGTTGAGTTGTGTTTTCGCTGGACGTAGGTTGGCACGGCCAAAGCAAATCATGGCGTATGAATAGGGAATAAGTTTAGCCTTTGATTTGTATTCAGATCCTATAAATAAAAGAAGAAAGCTAAGAAAAACTGTAGAAGTTGAGCAGGATAAATCCTTGCCGTTCTCTAAGTGTTGTATCCGAATACGACTTCATTGTCATATTCGAGTATGAATTTGAAGTCTTCGTGGTCGTAGGTTGTAACCGACTATCGAATTGCTGCAGCTTCAAGTGGTCATAAATGACTATGTGATCGTAAGCAACTTCAAGTGGTCGTAAATGATTTCGTGGTCGTAAGCACCTTCGAGTGGTCATAAACGACTTCATGATCATAAGCGGTTTCGAGTGGTCATAACGAGTACCAGGTGCTCTTGGTTGTGTGACTGCGTGCGTGTTTGCTCCGACAAGTGGTATCAAAGTGGTGTAGAAATCATGGAGATGATATCATGCCATGGATCTGAATCTCCTTCGAGGTCCCTCACTCCACTAAGGATCGCGAGCGCAGTAGGACGAGGGTGCGCGACCGCGAGGTGGTGGTGCAGCAGGTGATAAGGGAGAGCGGGAGGACGGTGGTCTACCCCATGCTTACATGCACGAACTACTCTGACTAGGCTCTCATCATGAGAGTCAACTTGCATGCGCAGGGACTTTGGCAAGCAATTGAGCCAGATGATGTCGACTTCCACGCCGATAGGATGGTGCTGTCCGCGATCTTCCACGGGGTGCTGCTAGACATACTATCAACACTCGTTGTGAAGGACACAGCAAAGCAAGCATGGGACACCGTGAAAGTGCAGCAGATGGGCGTCGACCGCGTGCGTGAGGTGAATGCACAAAAGCTCTGCAAGGAGTTTGAGGACATCGTGTTTAAGGATGGCGAGACTGTCAATGAGTTTTCGATGCGGATCACCGGCCTTGTCAACAACCTTCACATCCTCAGCTATGCGATTGAGGAATCCAAGGTTATGAAGAAGTGTCTGCGTGTCATATCACCACGGTACGCGCAGGTGGCCATCTCTATTGAGGCACTCCTCGACCTGAGCACACTCTCGATCGACGAGCTCACCGGGCGGCTTCGCACTGTGGAGGAACGATATGGTCTCGACGACAAAGGTGGCTCTAGAGGGCGTCTGCTCCTCACTGAGGAGGAGTGGCTCACACATGCCAAGAAACAAGAGCAGGGTGACAGCTCCCCAAAGGTGGAGACTGAAGAAGCGGCAGCAACAGCGATAATCGCCGCTAAGGTAGCAAGGCCATGGACGCAACAAAGATAGGCACGACGCCTGGGGCGGTGGCTCATCCAATGTGCACCGTGACATGTCACAAGTCAAGTGCTACAAATGTGACCAGATGGGGCACTTCTCCAGGAACTGCCACAAGCCCCACCGTGAGCGTAAGGAGGAGGAGCACCTGACACATGTGCAAGATGAACAATCCGCGTTGCTCATAGTTGAGCATTGCGAGCTGTCACAAGTTGACAGCAGGTCCAGCAGCAGACGGTACTCCTTAATAAGGAGAAGGTGATCCCAACGGATGCAGGTGATGGCGTCTGGTACCTCGACATGGGAGCAAGCAGTGACATGATCAGGTATAGAGTGATGTTCAGATCACTTGATAAATCAGTGAAAGGAATGGTTAAATTTGGTGATGGCTCGCTCATGGACATCTACAGCAAGGGAACCGTCATGTTCCAATGCTAGAATAGGATCATCGGCTCCTCACCGAGGTATACTTCATCCCGGATCTCCATAGAAACATCATTTTTGTAAGGCAATTGGACAAGAACAGCTGCAAAGTGGTGATCGAGAATGGAGAGCTACTCATGTTCGACCGCAACGCAAGTTGTTGGTGCGAGTGAGGCAAACCAGGAATCGGCTTTACACGCTAAAGCTGAACCTTGGTGGTCCTGTGTGCCTACTCACGTGCATGGATGACGAAGCTTGGTTGTGGCGCGAACACTATGACCACCTTAACTTTCGAGCACTGTGGAACCTGGCGCTGAATGGAATGGTGGCTGGGGTTCCACTATTCGATCACGTCAAGTAGTTCTGTGATGGGTGCACCCTCGATAAGTAGCACCAAGCCACATTCCTGCAGGTCACAGATTACTGCGTCAAGTGCCCACTAGAGTTGGTCCATAGCGGCTTGTGTGGACCAATCGCACTAGCGATGGTAGAGGTAATAAGTTTATCCTGTTGATTGTAGATGACCACAGTAGATACATGTGGCTTGAGGTGTTCAAGTCCAAAGATGAGGTGTTCAAATTCTTCAAGAATATCAAGGTGCTAGCGAAAACCGAGCACGGTGGCAAACTCATGGTGTTTCGCTCAGACCGTGGTGGTGAGTTCAACTCCGCCGAGTTCCATGAGTACTGCGATGAGCTTGGCATCATGCACTGCACCACTGCGCCATATTCACCACAGCAGAATGGAGTTGTCGAACGCCAAAATCAAACAGTGGTAGAGATGGCATGCTATTTGCTGAAGACCATGGGTGTGCCGACGACATTCTAGGGTGAGGTAGTGGAAATTGCAGTCTACATCCTCAATAAGGCACCGACACGGAGTCTCAACTGCAAAACACTGTACGAGGTGTGGCACAAGTGGAAGCCAAAGGTGCACCATTTTCGAGTCTTTAGGTGCATCGCGCACGTCAAAAACGTTGGGCCGAGCGTGAACAAGCTGGCGGATCACTCAACACCGATGGTGTTCATCGGCTATGAGGAAGGAGCGAAGGCGTATAGGGTGTACGATCCGACGGTGAAGAAGATTCATGTCGTTCGAGGAACAAAAGCGATGGGACTAGGAGTCAGGTGAATACAGCCCTGCTGCCACATTCACTATGACATATACCACGAAGCAAAGCGTGGCGAACGTTGACACTGGAGAGGCAACGACATCGACACCCGGAGCAGATCTTGAGGCACCGCAGGCGGCGGAACCACGAACACCTTCACCAGCATCTATGAGCGTCGAGTGGGCGACTCCACCAACTCATGACGATGCACTTGGCACCGACACTGGGCCGCATCGCTACCAGGAGTTGTCGAACATCTACAACACTACAAAGGAAGTCGATGTCGAGCAGAGCGGGGTTTGTCTTCTTGCTGCTGAAGAACCAGCCAATGTTAACCAAGCGCTCGAAGAAGCATGCTGGAAGTAGGTGATGGAAGAGGAGCTGGCTTCCATTCGCAACAGCAGTACGTGAGAGCTCATTGCAAGTCCCTTCCCCTTGCTGAGGCGATGAGAGGTGCCCGCGGCATTGGAAGGTCCTGCCCATAGTGAGCCCCGTGGGCTACCGTGCCCATGGACCTGGGAATCGGAGGCGGGTCCTCCAAGACCACCTGAGGGTGCTTCACCCCCATCTTCCCACACTCACCTAGACCCATTTTCCTCATCAAAGGGTGGGTGAGTGGGCATAGGTACACCAAGCATCTCGCACATGTGGTTGCGGTGAGCCCCCACGATCAAGTCCTCAGCGATGCTGCGCTCCACCCTCATCTCACGCCCGATTATGTTCACCGCTACCCTCTCTGCCTATTAGAGTGTCAAGCCTGCCTGTACCAATATGAGTTAGAAGAGGGACAAGGGACAAGTGAGCATAGCATTATGGAGAGTGTGAAAACTTACACTATGACTTAGCAAAGCCTCGGAAGGCTCGGATGCTCCCCGGCACCTCACCCTCTGCAAAGGTCAAGTTCTAGCCCTTGCTGAGAGGAGCAATCCTCAGCATGCAGTACTCCTAGACAAGGTCACGCATGATAAACTTCATAGTAAGACCTTGAGAAGGTGCCAGTGGGCCTTGTCTGTCATGCCTAGAGAAGGCGAGAAGTGCAGCGAGTGGTCCACTAGTGGCTTCCTCCCTGTGCTGGTGAGGCTGGACCCCTAGGCGGGGTAGTAGAACCATTGATCCCTCCATGATTCCCACTTAACCTTGTGGGCCTTGGAGGAGAACTTGAACTTCTACCGACTACCTCAAAGTTGGAAGGCGATCACCTCGCCTGAGGAGCACACATTCTTGAAAGTGTACACCGTCATGAGCGTGGTGTAGTGAAGGAAGTAGAAGAGCTCGAATGAGGGGTGCTTTACCCTCAAGCTCCACATCGCCCACTTGTACACCGCGAGATAGGCAAAGGATCCTGAGTTGAGACGGGAGACCTCGAGGTTGAGCATGTTGAACATGTCCTTGAGTAACTCAATGGGAGGGATTCAAAGCCCAACCTCGAATTAGGTGGCAAAGACGATGGGCATACCTGGCCCTGGGTTGGGGCAAACTTCATCATGCTTGGGCAAGACGGCCAAGTTCGCACTCTTTGTCTTCCTTTGCCAAGTGCTCGAGGAGGCCCTTCTTCATGTTGGAAAGGTCATGGCACTAGGAGTCAGTTCGGGTGAGCAAGATCCAAAGCTGAGCCAATTGGTAGTAAGGTCCTAGAGCAGAGCTTAGCGGCCCAAGGCATGCGGTGACCCAAAGCGAGGGACCCCAGGGGAAAGATCCCACGGCTAAGGACTCCCAAGGAGCGGAGTCACACAGTGGTAGACCCCTAGGAAGAGGGCAAATATCCATGGCCAAGGACCCCCAGGGGCAGAGTCACAACGGTAGACCCTTGGGAGGGGCAGAGCTAGAGCAGCGGTCTTTGCTTTGCTCCAATCAGTGCCTTCAATCGTGGTCAACAAGGCAAGCTCCTCGGGAGGCTTTAGGTGGTGCTGAGTAAATCGCCCCGAGAAATCCCAGGTGGAGGTGAGGTGAGCCTCATGTTGCAACTCTGGACAACATCGGGTCAGAACCTCGGGAGAGCCCGAGCGGCGAGGGGACCCTAGGGTGGAGAACGGCGATGCCCCCAAGAAGCCCAGGGCCAAGAGGAGCAGGACCCTAGGGCAGTGAGGGGCACGGGACCCAGGGCAACCCAGGGCTAAGAGGGGCAGGACCACGGGCAACAAGGAATGCAAGACCTCGGACGATTTGGGACCCTAGGGCGACAAGGACCGCATGTAACATCCCAAATTTTTGCTAAAATAAATAAATAATAAATAAATAATAAAAATGGAATAAAATAAAATTAAAATTAAAATAAGTATTTTTGTGCCTAAGTTTAAATTTGGATTTGCCCTGAATTTCTGTTTTTGAAAAAGCTGGATTTGAAAAGCATTTTCAGAAAAACCTAGAAATAGTATTAAATAAAATAATATTTTGAATTTCTATAAAAATTCTATGTCAAATTAATTATTTGGAGTTATTTGGCTTTTATTTGGTTTCCTGGATTTTCTGGAGTTTAAAAATGTATTTTTGAAAATAAAAAGTATTTTAAAGTATGAAAATTAAATACCAACAGTAGTTGGAAATATTTTTATTAAGTCCAAGATGTGTCCAGGAGATTCTATGAATTGTTCTGGAAATTTTGGAGTTTATCTCATATTTTTCTGAGGCTTAATGGAATTTCTAGGCTTTTCTGAAAATCCAAATCAATTTCCAAAAATTAATTCCCTCTCCCCCTCCCTCTGGCCGCCACGTGGACGGCCAGATCCTCTCCACGCCGCCCCATCCCGCCTACCCCTCTCGGATGCTCGCCACGTCGCCCCTCACTCCGATCCACCGTCCGCCCCCGTGCCTTCCTCGGCCGCCCGATCGCCATCCGGCCGCCCGCGCCATCTCTCCCCCTCTCTCTCTGCCGTTGGGCCCCGCTTGTCGGGCCTTTCTCCCCCGTCCCCTTCCTCCTCCCGGTCTTCTTCCCCGCCCGAGCGCCGTCTCCCTCTCTCTCCGGCGCAACCGCCGCCCGCGTGACCCGGTCGCCACCCCCGCCATCTCCTCGGCCACGCCGCCCACCTACGTGCGCCGCACGCCCCGCGCCCTACCTCCCCGCCTCTCTCGCGCCCGTCGCCACCCCACGCGCCCACCTTCTCCCCCCGTAACCGCCGCCGCCGACTCCTCCACTCCGGCGAGCGATTCTCGCGCCGCTCCTCCCCTCCGGCCCCTATAAAGAGGCCCCCGAGCAGCCCCGTCCTTCACACCACCTCCCACCACCCTCCATTCCTTCCCTCTGCCACCTGAGCTCGCCCGCGCCGTGCTCACCCACCTCCGCCACCGCCGCCAACCCCGGTGAGGAATCGCCGCCTCCTCCGCCCTCCCTGAGCTTATCCGACGGCAGCCCGAGCTCCACCGCGGTCCTCCCCATCCCCTCCGCCCCTCGGCCGCGACCCAAACCCACCGGAGCGTCGTCGCCGCCGAAGCCAGTGCGCCGCCGCCGCTCTTTCCTCGCCGCCGATTGTCGCCGGACCCCGCGCCAGGTAGTGCCGAGTCGCCGCGCTCCCCTCTCCCTTCCTCGCCCCTCGCCAGCCGCCGCCGAGCCGCCGTACACCGGCGAGCCCCCGGTGCCCGAGCTCCCCCGGCCACCCTGTCCACGTCAGCCGCCCGCGTGGGAGATGCGTGGCAGCCACGTCGGCGCCACCTCCGCGCTAGCAGCCCCGTCAGCGCCACGTGCGCGCCCGACCTCTCCCGTGCCACCTCAGCCGCCCTCCACTTCCGTGGACTTGGTCCATAGACCAGGGCCCACTTGTCAGCCCCTCCCCTCATTTCCTGTACAAAAATAATTCGGCCCAAAAAAAGAAAATCCCGAGCTGACGCGAGGCTGACGTCATAAATTTCTTTTTCAGTAGAAAAATAAATCCGAAAATCAGTCTTTTTCCTTTTCTCTCTTTTTAATCTTCCCGGAGCCCGTTCTCCTTCGTCTTAACTCCGATTTGGCCCATTCAAATTTCTAAATTCATCAAAAATTCCCCTCTATCCATTTCTAGCCTTAATTAAAATATTTGAGTTCAATTTGAATTTAATTTGAGTTTGTTTGAATTTGGTGGGTTATTTTCACGTGTAGACTTTGACGATTCGGGAAAATTCGACGACGAAGGTTTGAACCAAGTTGAAGAGCAAGGCAAGTCACCCTCCTTGATCATGTTGATCCCAGAATTGCAAATAAAATTATATTGATTTAAATTATATTGCATGCATATTTTTATTCAACGTATTTCAATTCAGTTTT
Organism: Dendrocalamus latiflorus; assembly: GCA_017311315.1. Taxonomy (NCBI): domain Eukaryota; kingdom Viridiplantae; phylum Streptophyta; class Magnoliopsida; order Poales; family Poaceae; genus Dendrocalamus; species Dendrocalamus latiflorus. The sequence continues at coordinate 5,094,940 of CM029659.1, forward strand.
AAATTTAGTTATTGCCTACTTGTTAATCCCTCTATTGAATTTGAATTCCTCAATACCTTGTCACCCTAGAATCAAACTCTGGTTAATACAATAGTGTTGGCTAGAGAGTTTAATCAAATGCTTAGCCCTGCGAAGTTATATTATTTTGTTTTGGGATATCTTTCGCATAAAATGATGACCCTTTTTACATAAAATGATATGTACTCTTGACTTTGGTGAGTCAAGAAGGTTTATGAAATATTTTGAAAACAAATATAAATCTGGTTTAGACTTGGGCATTTGGTTAGAGTGGTGGGTGCAGGCATGCCATGTTGGTTAGAGCCGCAGTGGTTGATTGTCGTGCACGGGGGTATGTGGTTGGGCCTGAGTCAATTAAGAACCGGTCTGTGAGCTACTGTTGCAAAGCCCTAATCGTACTACCACATGGCTGGTATGGGACAGCCCTGGCTGAATAATTTGCGAAGTCCCAATCTGAGTCGAGTTGTAGGTTGAACGTGAGCGTGGTTGGTGCCATGTGAAGTCTCACTTGGGCGAGCGTGGTTAAGCCATGAGAAGTCTCGTCTAGGCTCAAGAGGGGGTCCCGGTCTGGTGGATTCCTTACTGGGGTGAAACCTTAGAGTTGGCTCGACCAGGTTGAAGGCTTTGCATTGTAAAGGCCTTGTCACGACTCCCCACCGCACACCTAAGGAAGTGTGTAATCTAGTGGTACAACGGGATGATCGTGTCTTGTGGGTAAAGCTGTACAACCTCTGCAGAGTGTATAATCTATCCTGGATAGCCGTGCCCACGGTCATGGGCATGCTGAGTAAAAGTTTTTCATGGATTAGACTTTGCTTTTCAAAAATGTTTTCGAAAACCTTGTGGATGGATGGAATCCACGAGAGATGAAAACCTTGCGGATGGATGGAATCCGTGAGAGATAGAAATCTGGTGAATGGATGGAATTCATCAGAGTTGCGCAGTGAAAGCGTGTGGATGGATGGAATCCATACGTGAGTTTTTGGAAAAGACGGTCCGGGTGGGATGCCCGTGGATAGGTTGGTGTTTGGTCGGAGCCGGCACTGACGGTATTATTTTCTAATACAAGTACTATTTTTACTTATAGTATTAAATTCAGCAATTTCAATTTACTTATTGTATTTCTTAAATGATGTTTTATGCAAACTAACCCTATAAGCCTTCCATTGAAGCCTTTATCATTATGTTGCATTTTCCCGAGTGATTTGCGGAGTACAAGTTGTACTCACCTTGCTTTTTCCACACAGAGAAGGATGAAGTCGACTACGGTGAAGATCTGGACGAGTAGGCCGCGTCTTACTATCGTTTGCCTGTGGGCAGGCTTGGGCTTCGCTTTTATCAGTTTGCTTCCGCAGTTATTTCCTTTATTTATCTTTGCCAATGGGCGTTGATGTAAGATTTGGCCATAAGGCCGTACCCTTTTATTTAATATAATCAGTCATTTGTGCTTGGTATTTATCTTTGTTGTACTGTGTGCACTAGCTGATCCTGGACTAATGCGATTTACACAAAGGATCCTGGAGTTGTTGCTCCGGGTTCCGACACCGCAGGACCTTGAGCAGTCTGGGACCCCGAGGCAGCAAGGAGCATAGGACCTTGGGCAGCTTGGGACATCAAGGAGCACGGGACTCAGGGTGGCCCAGGGCTAAGAGGGCCAGGACACCAGGGTGACGAGGAGTGCAGGACCCTAGGTGGTCCGGGACCCCTGGGTGGTCCGGGGTGGTTGGGCAGCGAAGTGTGAGACCAATGAATAATAATCGGGGCAAATCTTGAGTGGTGGTGCTCCTTAGAATGCATGTCTTCGGGAGGGAAATGAATCCATTAGGACACCCAACAATGGTGGGTCTAGGTTCACCACCGATGATTGACAGGTGGGGAACTACCACCTCAAGCCTACTCCGACGTTAAGGTAATTGGATGTTCTGTCAACTCTCTTTAGGTCATCAGAGGGATCGTTGGCCCGAGGCTGCACGTTGACCCCTTTTATAGGTTAGTGCACTGGCCCAGGTAAGCAAATGTTGATCACCTAGATTAGTGAGGTGCTACTATTAGGGGAGGGTCCCCATACTACCCAGGCCCATAATTATGTAGGAGTGAAGGCACCCGTTGGAAGGCTTACCCTAGGTGAGTCACACAAGACTGGCCCTAGAGGGGTCTAGGGCCAACCCTGAACGGAGTATGCAAGACCGAACCCAGAGGAGTTCGACGCCAACCCCGAGCGAGGAACACAAGACCGACCCTGAAGGGATCTAGGGCCAACCCCGGGTGGAGTAGCAAGACCAGACCCAGAGGAGTCTGGGGCCAACCCCAGGCGAGGTACACAAGACCAACCCTAGAGGGATCAGGGGCCAACCCTGGGTGGAGTACGCAAGACCAGCCCCAAAGGTGTCCAAGGCCAACCTCGAGTGAGGTACACAAGACTGACCCCAGAGGAGTCCGGGGCCAACCCAGACAAGGTACACGAGGTTGACCCCAAGGGGGTCCAGGGCCAACCCCGACCGACCCTGAGGTCCGAGGCGCGGTGGGACCTACGCAAGGCAAATGATGTAGATACCCCTAGGAGTACACTAGTCTACAAGGGCAAACTTGTAACTTCATCGGTCTCCCTCTCCGCATACCTCAGCATATTTTCTACATATGCAAGGCATATATGGGGATACTGGTGAACTTGGAGTTCTTCAAATACTACTATAGGATGACCAGAAGAGCTAGAAAGGCGATGGTGTCACCCGGGAACTTCTCTTTGTGGCTTCACGATGGAAAGGCAAGGGAGTACATCTCAATGTTCTCCAAATCTTTATGGTTGTCATGGAAAAAGCTTTGGTTTTACATGATAGTTGGAAAAGAAGATAGCCTATCCTTTGTGGGACAAATAGCAGTGGGAAACCCGAGATGGAGGTCTTCTTTAAAGAAGAAAGAAGAATACAATGATGGGTTGATGCCATCGTGTATCTTAAGGACAAGTGATTGACTTTGTGGCATGTGATGAGGGACTTCTCCATGTGCCGAATTAGTTCCTTAAAATCACATGACCATATCATGCTATGGTATAGAGGTGCAAAAGATTCAACCAGGGACTCCTTGAAAGGTAAGCATCGAGAAATCTAATCGGTTGCATCATCTTTTATTTTGTATACCTTTTTTGACTTAAAGCTCCTCCTTCTGTTTTGATTATGTAGCCTTATCCCCTTTTGAGGTGAGAGAGAGAGAGGGTAAACGCAATCTTTGAGGGGCAACCCAAGTAGAAGGAAGGAGTTCCTCTAATCCTAGTAGTTACCTCTCTAGAGGATAGGAACAAAAGACTTAAGGTATTAGAAGTTTCTTTTTACCCAAAGTTTGTTTTTTCAATCGATATATCGTGACATTCTTGGTACATACAGATGGTCAGGACTGATCACTCTAAGCCGATGGAGAGTTTAGAGGAAGCCGCTTTGAGCCCCAAGAGACGACGAATTGTTAAGAAGTCGTATGAGGCATCGGGATCATCTTATGCTCCTCCGACCACCCAAGTTCCTGAGAGTTTTTTACTATGACCTTGAGAGTTTTTCTTACAAACCTACTCACACTCTTGTACGAAGAATGGATAAATTGCACTGACGGGAATGTATTTCTTGGATGAAGGGATTCGCCACCGAACTCATCTCTATTGATGATACGGTGGGAGCAAACGAGGGGCCACTGATTGGTGGGACCACAACCATGGAACCTACAGTGGAAACTAGTCCACTGGTTGTAAGCACTGAGGCAATAATGGCTGAGAAGGTTCAGGACCTAGTGGTCGCCCTCAAGAATTCCATGATAGCAACAGAGGCAAGTGCTCTAGTGGTCGAGAAACTTGACCCTCTGAGGAGGTGTAGGGGTTGGAGAAGCAATCTCTGATTTTCCCTAGGAGGAGCCAACTAAGGATGTTAGTCCTAGTGAGAATATTAGTCAAAAAGTGTCAAGGGTCTAACCAGCCCCACCAGTTTCTAACTGGTGAAATCGGTCAAGTAGAATAAGAGGAAAGGTGAGTGCTTTGGATTATACTCCAGGGCATTTTAACTTCAAGACAAAGAAAAACCATATATTTGCTAATTGTAGGAGATTTCAAGCAGTCTTATCTTTTTTTATTTCTTTATGCCTTGAAGTTCTTACTTTTCCCTTTTTCCTATTTTACCAGTTTTGTAGTGCATCTACCACTCTAGTTGAATTTCTCTCGAGTGCTTCAAAAGAGGAAGTGGTCATAGCGACTCCTCAGTCAGTGGTGATACCGACTAGAGGAACAGAGACCATTTCAACCAAAGACCCTACAATAGCTACGACACCTTTGAAGGATGTGGAGGTAAAGATGAAGTCAGTAGACTCCTACCCCTATTGGCAAAGCGGTGGTGGAAGAAGAGGAAGTAGAAATACTTCCTCCCATCTTTGGAGGACTAGCTATTAAGAGCTTGTCAATGATAAGGAAGTCTCCTCATCCGAGGGACATTTCTGATCGGGGCCATATCTTCAATAATCGAAGACTAGAGGATATTTGGTGGAGAAAGGTGTTGGACCTTGAGCTGAAAATCAACCTTGGGGAGCTTTATTTTGCTTTTGCCAGTAAAGTAGTCTCAGTAAGTTCTTGAGACTACTTCTATTGTCCTTTGGATCTTATCAAAACTTCTCTGGGTTTCTTTCTCTCTCTTTTTTTAGCACATGGTGGAGGGAATTGCTCTGGTCGAGGAAGTGACCAGTCATTCATTAGCCCTCAAGAAAGAGAGGACTGCCTACGTTGACAAGCTGATGACTATTAATGAGTTTTCTTTTCTTATTATTTTCTAGTCGTGAAGTATTTTTCCTCCCATAACCCCCCAAACATTTTTACAGGTCAGGAAGCACTGTGAAGGTGCTTCTGGATACCCTCAAGAGGGAGAGGGAACTGTTCGGGTCAACCTTGGTTGAGAATGAACAACTTCTCAAGACCCTCAAGGAGAAGAGTCTCCAATTAAGAAATAACTCACTTCTTGATTTTTTTTCCTTTATTACTTCTAAGTCCTCACTTTATTCTTACTTCTTTCCTTGTCGTGGTCGACAAAATTGGAAGATTTGTCTTAAGTAACGTTAGGTTACTTGTACAAAGCAAGCTTTAAATGTTCAAAAACTCTAAAAGGCTCTTGGTACCAAGGAGAAAAGGAAGGACATTCAAGATAATCTTCAAGATAAGATACTTCTTTTCAATGGTATGCTCACCGAGACGGGTGCGGAAGCAGTTTCCTCCTCCTTGGAGGAACCAATTGAAAAGATAAATTATCTTGGTCAACCACTTGAAACCCTTCAAGACCTGCTGGCTACTTTAAGGAGCAACCACGAGCAAACCATGAGGAATGCCAACACGGATGCAATCAGTTACGTCTTAGCAAAGCTTAAGGCCTCTGAATCTTCTCTCAATCTTCAAGCACTCAAAGCAGAGTTCAACTGCTCAAAAGAAGAAGCAGCAAAGTTCTTTGAAGAGATAAAACCCTTCAGGAAAAGGATTGCCAAAGAGATAAAGGTCGGGTCTCCATCAAACAATGGCTAGTCAGGAGGATCCAATGAGTAGTTAGTTACCATGTAACGTATATGCATTTTGTTTTATATGTAAAAACTTACCTATGGTAGTAATAAATTTTATGCTATTTCTTCTAATTTGAAGAGTGGTCGTATCTCTCCTAGCCCCGACTGCTTTCTTAGTAGTAGATGTACTAAGCAGTAGAGAAGAAAGATGTATTGTAGGTCCCTCTAATCAGTAGACTTGGTATATCAATGCATTTTATTATGAGTTTGAAAAGATTGAGTAGCACTAGGAAATTCTCATGTTGAACAAAGCAGTGAGAGATTTTGACTAGTCTTAGATCACTTTGCCATAACCGTGATATAACATAGTCGCAAGGTGACCAAACACGCACTATGACATAGATTTGTTCATTTTATGTATAATAAGAACTTATGCAAGACCACATGGTAAGAAGACATGTGTTTTTATTTATAAGATTATCCAACCTGGTCATAAGATAGTCGAGGATGAAAGGCATAAATAAAACTTCTCTAAACATATTCAATCTTGAGTTTCGACTAGTAGCAAACATTGTAGGAGAAAGGTCGTCACTAGGAAACTTCTTCAGTGGGTGTGACCATACGCAGAGAGGAGAGATTTTGACTAGGAGGTTTTCCCTATCCTGACCAGAGTCAACAAGAGAAGAATAGAATGAAGAAGTAAGAAATGAAGCCTTTGGGCCCTTGAGTTGTAAAAGACTATTTCAGTTGTCTATGTTATGTTTTTTACTTGCTTCCCTCTGAGGAAAGAATGCAGATTATTAGAAGAACCTTGGCTGTCAAGATTTCTATAAGAATCCGCATGGTGTTCAACAAAAATGTCAAAGCTAATAAAGTAAAAATATCCCTAAGAAAGGAGTTCAAGAGAAATAGGGATATTTCTCCAAGGAGTTAGACAATAGTGATAGTTTGCGACTAGGATTCTGATAAGGAAGTACAATAAAAATACTCATAGAAAAAAATGACAAAATAAAGAAGAATATTATTAAAATATAGAAATAAAGAAATACATTATACATAAAATTCACGTAACTTACCAATGTTCCAAGAATTTGGAAGAATACGCCCATCCGATATGGCTAATCTTACTGAGCTAGTCTAGTAACTTTGACCATAGTGTAAGGAACTTCTCATTTAGGAGAAAGTTTATTATGATTTGCCCGACTCTAATTTTTTTAGAGCCCGATCTCCCACTACTAGGCTGTGAGGTTGTACTTTACGACCATGGTACCTTTGCAAGGCTTGTTGGTAAACCGTCAATCAGATTAGAGTTACATTTCTTCACTCTTCAAGGAAATTATTGTCATTGACCCGATGATCTAACGATTCATTCGAGTAGAGCCAATTTTTAATTCTAGAAGAAGCATGGCTTCTGCTCCATAAACTAAAAACAAGGGTCTAAATAACCTATAACATAGAGGGAAATTCTTTTACCCAAGTTTCTAATCATTGTATTAACTGGCCAAATACTTGGCATTTAATCCCTTGTATTAATATATCATTCGCTCTTTCTACTACCCTATTACTCCGTGGATGAGCTACTGAGGCGTAGCATATCTTCATACCTAGGTTTTCACAAAATTCCTAAAAATTTCCGCTCAAAAACTGTGTATCATTATCTGTGATTATACAACTAGGAACATTAAATCATGTAACCACATTTTTAGTTATGAATTTCTTGATTGCTTATGTTGTTATTTTAACAACTGGCTTAGCTTTGATCCATTTTATGAATGTATCAATCATTACAAAAAAATAATACAAAGCCCATGGGTGCCTTTGGGAAAAGTCCTAGAATATCTAAGCCCCAGGTTACAAACGGCTAAGAAAGTGGTATAGTTTGAAGAGCTTGTGCAGGTTGATGCATTTGTCGGCTATGACACTAACATTGTATGCATTTTGATACAAGTTATTTTGAATCATAAAGGACAGTTGGCCAATAGTACCCTTTGTCGAAAAGCTTTACCAACTAGTGTTCTATGAGAATGATTTGCTCCACAGACTCCTCCATGTATTTCGAATAGTAAATGCAAACCATCTTTTGAGATATACATTTCATCAACATTCTGTGAGTTCCTCATTTGTAGAGGATACATTCAATCAGAGTGTATGATTTGGCCTTTCAAGCTATACGATTGGCAACTATGTCATCTTTAGGAACTATGTCATGCAAAAGATATTCACATATTGATATTATCCAATCATTATTAGGGTTGATTTGAATGACCTCCATTAGAGCGTCTTTGGAATGGTTGACTACCGAGGGTTTGTCAAGTTGCTTGAGAAATACACCAAACAGGACGGGTGATCTTGAGGAAGCCATATATGCAAACTGATCTACCAAAACAATTTCCTTTCTAGGAATATGTTGGACTTCAAAACCAAAGAAATGTCTCTCTAATTTCCGCACTTTCCAAAGATAAGATGACATCATAGTACTTGAGTATTGATACTCTTTCCCTACTTGATTCGCTATTAATTGAGAATTACTTTTGCTAATAGTCTGTGAATCCCGAGTGCCTTTGCTGCTCAGAGCCTTGTCAGTAAATCTTCGTACTCCACCATATTATTTGTAGCTGGGAAATTTAACTAAACGATGTGTTTTATACTTTCTCCAATAAGAGAGATCAGGACTACCCCTAGCCCCCGAGCCTTTTGTCGTCAAGGATCTGTCAAATTACATGGTCCATTATTTGTAGATTTCATATTCAGGTCCTTGGATATATTCAAGATTTGTCCACTCAGTGATGAATTCTGGTAAAGCCTAAGACTTAATAGCTATTCATGAAATAAAATGGAGATCAAAATCCCCAAGTTTGATCCCTCTTTTGCTATACGTCTTGATGATTCCCTGTTTTAGAGAATTTGACCTAGAGAGTATCTGGTCGACACCACAATTTTATGGGCCTAGAAGTAATGCCTTAGCTTCCATAAAGTCATAAGGAGGGCATATAACAATTTTTGTATTTTTGGATATCTCTCTTTTGGTCCATGTAAGACTTCACTTACGTAATATACTGGTCATTGGATATTGTTACGTTCAATGACTAGTATTGCACTGACTTCTTGTGGTGTAGCAGCCAAGTATAAGAATAAAGATTCTCCAGGCTTTGCAAAGACTAAGATTGTGGCACTTGACAAGTATTTCTTGACTTCCTCAAAGGCATCGTTGGTTTTTTTTAGTCCATTCGAAACTTTTATGTTTCCAAAGTAGCTTTAAAAAGGTAATCCTATTTCTCCTAACCATGCTATGAAATGACTTAACGCTGCCATACAACCGATTAGTTTTTGTACTTCTTTCTTTGTGGTCGGAGGACATATCTGCTTGATGACAGCTATCTTTTTTGGATTAACTTCAATCCCTCTAGCTGAAACTAGAAAACCAAGAAGCTTTCCAAAAAAAACTCCGAACACACATTTCTCCATATTTAACTTATGGTTATGTTTTCTTAAGTTAGCAACAGTTTCATACAAGTCGGAGATATGCTCTCCAATACTGACACTATTTACTACCAAGTCATTAACATGGGCTTCCATGTTTCGACCAATCTGTGGACTAAAGGCTTTTTGCATTAACCTTTAAAAAGTGGCACCAGCATTTTTAGTCCAAACAATATTTTCACATAGCAAAAAGTTCTGTATGGTATGATGAAGGAAGTTTTCTCTCCATCTTCTTTACTCATACTAATATGATGGTACCCAGAATATACTTATAAGAAGCTTAATAATTCACTCTCGGAGGTAGAGTCAACAAGCTGATCGATGTGTAGAAAGGGAAATCATCCTTTGGATAAGCCTTATTACTATCTATGAAGTATACACACATTTGTCATTTCCCATTATTATTCCTAGCCATTATAGGATTGGTGAGTCACTCAGGGTGGTTGACTTCACAGATGAACCCAGCCTTGAGAAGCTTGTCGATCTCCGATTGGATTGCCTCCTTTCGATCAGGTGCAAAATGCCACAGCCTTTGCTTGACCGGTTTTTTGTCAAGCTGGAGTGCTAGCCTATGCTCGACACCTCTCTAAGGGAAACCAAGAATGTTATATGCTTGCCACATTGTAAGATCAAGGATAACCGACTAGAGAGGGGTGAATAGGAGGTTTTAAAAATTATCTTGCTTTCTAAATGATTACTACAATTTTAGTATAGCAGGATTTTAAAGCAATTTAAATCTACACAATTCTAGTATATCTAATGCACCAATAGCATAAGACTTTACAAGAATAGCTCTAGCAAAAATAAATATGACAAACACAATGTAGTGAAATACAAGAGCTGAAAAATAGACAAAAAGATACCCAATGTACACACAATGTTTTTATCGTGGTGATCGAAAATTTGCCAGTTCCCACTAGTCCACGTTGAGAAAAACCCAAGCGAATTAAACCTCAACTCCTCAATTCACTAATAGTTGTCCTTCCTTTACTCCGAAGATAGTGGACACTAAACCACTCACAAATTGGTGCTGGGCTTCTTCACAACCTTCTTGAAGAAGTCATAGCCCAAACTTCTGCCAAGTCGTCCAGGTGCCAGCAAGAACCAAGAGTAAAAGATCACAGCTTCGCTTGATGACAATCAAGTATCAAATGATCAATCTAAAGATGAAATGCACTTATTTTGGCTCAACCACCACAAATGAATCCACAATGAGAAAATGAGGTGTGTTGTGAATACTTAATGCTCAAGGATATTCAATAGAGTCTATTCTTCCTATCCTTGGGCAGGTGGAGGAGTATTTATACCCTTACCAACCAAAACTAGTCGTTACAAGACATTCCCTGAAAAATTCAGGGCGAGCGGAAGTACCGCTGTGCAATGGCCGATACTTCCGCACTTGCTCTGACACGATAGTAACGGCTATTTCAGAGCTTCTGAACTAGCCATTGGAAGTTGGCGTGGAACTACCACCATTGAAATCCCAGTAGTTCTGATATTCAGAAGTTCCAAAAATTTGGTGCGGTACTTCCGTTTGTTTTGAGACCAAGAGTTGGCGCTCTTTGGAAAAAAATGTTACGTCCGAACTTTTCGGAGCTTCCATGCTCCGGAAGTACCGATTAAGGCTGCAGTACTACCGCTCTACAGTAGTTTCACCGTTGAAACTCTGGTACTTCTGTTTCCCATAGAGAAAAAGTGGTTTCGAGGGTGCTCTCTGAAATAAAGGTTCCGCTCGATTTTGACGGGGCTTCCGTGCTTCGAAAGTACCGTTTATGGCTACTGTACTACCTCTCTATGGTAGTTCCGCCATTGAAACTCCGATACATCCATTTGCCATAGAGGCAAAGTCACTCCGAGAGTGCTCTCTAGAAAAAACGTTCCGCTCAATCTAGTCGGAGCTTCCGGCAAGCGGAAGTATGTTTGCATGCCGGTACTTCCGGGTGTACAGACATAGCACAAATTAAATCCAATTTTAGTTTCAAATGAATGCATGATCCTAAATTGATCCAAATGGCACAGGATATGCTATCAAGTTACTAACCAAGATCCATCTTAATGGTACGACATTTATCCTATAATCTGGTATTCCATCTTTTCTCCTAAGACCAGTAAAAATGAAAAAGGATCCTAATCTACATATACCTTTGTCATGAGCCACTTTGATCTTCATGTTAACCCTTAGCATGCGTCTCATCATCATTCTAGGGACTAAACCTTTTAAATACTCAATAAACATGTCGGTCATATATTCACATAAATTCATTAATTACCAAACCATTTTTAGGGGCCTAGATGCTTTCACACATGCATACATCCGAGTTTGCTCGAAGCAAGGAGACCAGCGACTCTTGCTATTTAAGATTGAGTCATGTCCTGACTTTGACAGTTTCCACGAGCCTATCCTTGTTGAGAGGTACCTCCTTGACTTGGTCGAAGGGTTTTGCAGCCAACTTTGGCCTTGAATGCTTTACCTGCATGGAAGGTGATTTAGCATTCCTGGTCAGTAATTCATCGACCAATTCAAGAGACTTATGATCAAAGGCATAAGCTAGTTTTATGTCCCGTCGAACTGGTATGACCCTTTTTGGCCCCGGCATTTTGAGACTTTGGTGATCGTAATGCATGGCTACCAAAAACTTGACTAAAGCCAATTGGCCAAGTATCCCATTATATGTAGTTTTGAAATCTACTATATCAAATGAGATCATTTATGTTCGAAAGTTATCAAGGCTTCTGAATGTAATCGATAGGGACACTTGTCAGATCAATTTGGCCAAAGATCCCAGAACTATGCCATGAAAGGCATAATTCACGGGTTTTATTTTTGACTTAGGAACTTGCATTTCTTCAATAGCTCCCGTAAATAAAATGCTAAGAAAACTACCTCTATCAACTAAAACTCAATTAACTTTACAGTTATTTATAGTAGGTTCTACAATGATAGGAAACCTACTTGGTCGAGTTGAAAGGAAAGGGCAGTCTTCTCTACCGAAGGTGATGGCTGTTTTTGGCCATTTAGATGGCGTGACGGTGATTGGTGCATCAGTGAGGTTTACCTCATGTTCTATGGTCTTCAGTTGTCATCTAGACTCATAGGTGGATGATCCGCCAAAGATTACAACACCGTGCTCTGGTTTCTGGTACTCCATTTCTTCATCCCTATCCATGTCCTTTTTGATGCTTGGTTCTTTGGCCTCCTATGTAGAAGGGAGAGGACCCTTACTCGACTAGTAATCCTCAAGCTTCTTTTGCTAGGCATAGTAGTTGCAGAGATCATGCCCTACCATTTGGTGGAGTCAACACCATCTTTTACTTTTCTTGGATTCTTCAGTCGCTTTTCCTTTGTTCCGACCAGAATAATCCTTTTTATTTTTGGAATATTTCTGCAGAATTGTAAGGACTTCTTTGGCATTGAGCTTGCGATTCTTCTTGCCCTTTAGTAATTTGTTGACCTTCTTTTCCTTCTTCTTTAGGTCTGGTTGAGAAATCTTCTCTATTCGATCGATGGCATTATTCCACTCAACCACTTCGCTAGTGGCAGCGCATTTATCGACCATATCAAACATCTCGACGATTGTCCATGGAGGATTCATTGTGATGTCCTCTGTAAATCACTATTCTTTTTCCCAGTTTTGAACGCTTGGGTAATAAAAGAATCTGCCACCACTTGAATAGTGTTTTAAGCCTGACTGAACCTTTTAATGTATTGCCACAAGGTTTCATTGGGCTCTTTTCGGATCTGATGAAGGCCATCTTCCTTTCTGGGGCAAACGTATGTCCTCTGGAAGTTGCCGATCACCAGATCGTAGAGTTGTACCCAAGTGTTGATTGATCCTGTCAGTTGGTTGAGTAACCACGACCGAGCAAAACCCTCAAGAACTGTTGGCAAATAATTAACCATCACCTTCCGTAGTCCTGATTGCAGTTATGTAAATCTGTAGAAATTCCAATGAATTTTGTTTTCCATCGAATTTCTCAAGATTGCATGAGTAAATTTTATATACCACCAAGATTTCGGGTAAGGGTAATGCAAAACGGTAGGCTTTATAATTTTTTTCCAAGAAATCACATGTTTGTGGGCACAACATAAGGTTTCAAAAAAATATCAAATCTACACTATCTGTTTCATTCAACCGAATATGATAGGTGGGACCCACCAATCAGTTGGACTAATAAGTAGGGCTTACCTATTAGAGTTACAAGTAGGACTCAGCTATCAGCCCTTACCCACCTTTTCGGGCTTGCCTCCGTCGTTGATGGTTGCTGCCGTCTCGCGCGCTGAACCAATTATTATTTGTGGGAGGGGGATTGGATGGAGAGTAAAGAAGAGAGGAGGAGGGGCTAACAAGTGGGCCTTGTTAGTCTGACTGATAAGTGGGTCCCATCTATCCTATCACGTTGGATGGAATAGGATAGTGCAAACCTGGTTTTTTTTTAACCTTTTGCCTAAGAACATATGGTTCTTGAAAAATTGTAAAACTTGAGGTTTTGCATTACTATTACCCAAAACAGAGGTTTTATAAAATTTACTCAAAAAACAATTCTAATCAAATCCTACTAATTCCAGCTGATTTATCGTGAGCATGATAGCCCACTTGTTCCAGTCAACTCATCAAGGGCATTTGTGCTAAATTTATGATATTGCGTAGATACAAAGAATCGTAAAAGAGAACAGCACTGGTGTAGTCCAAAGATACCATGCAAAATTTTCTTATGAAACTCTCAAATAAGAAGCAAGTAACTTGATTTCTACTCGTACTGAGTAATTGAAAATTGCAAAAGTAGAAAAAAAAAAAGGATAGCTCAAATCGATCGTTAAAAGTGCCCATGCTACAGCACAAAATAGTGTCAGAGCGTTCGTATTAGATTTTGTTAGTTGCTTTAGTAATAACTGAAAGAATTAGTTTTTAGAAGGAGGTGGCTGGTGGAAAAAGAGAGGAAGATAAGCGTGTACGTGATGAGAGTGAGATAAGTAGGATGGGTGATGCACTCGTGATCCCTGTTTTATCCCTAGAGCGAAACAGTATCGAGAAAAGTGGAGAAATCACTTGGAAAAATCGGGTGTTTGTATTGGTTTTTAGCTTTTCTAAACAGAAGCCAATACGAATAGGTCTATAGTAATTGACACAGTATATGGATAGATCTCACATGTCCGTAATTGATCCAACGGCTCGGATTGGCAAAGGCACTGTGCCTTTAGACCTTAAAGGTAGAGGGTCTGTATCTGCATAGGACATGAGGCCGCATGCTGTTGTGTATTCTCATCGTTTCTTTCTTTTAATATTCTTTATTATCTCTAATTTAAATAGATTTTTAATAACATCCCACGGTCTAATACATAAACCGACGATGTGATACCATGTGTGTTTAGCGGTGAAAAGTGTATGTCTACGCTTTGTGATGTCGTAGATTTATCACATGACTTCAAAGTTCTAGGCATATGATAGTGACACTCCCGTATGTGTGCATTCATGTGTGGTGGTGTGGTTGCGTCTAGCTTGTAATCTAAAAAATGGTATTATTTGATTCATTAGAAAGTATATTTTTGTAACATTTTTATTGTAAAAATGTAGAAGTGATTACTTTCCCTTCTAAAGAGGATTAATTAATTATATGCTATTGAATATTTGCAAAATCTCTTGTTATATTGTCTTACTGACAAGGTGAGCCGGTTCAATAACTTGCAAACATTCCAAAATCCATCATTTAACAGGAGGCAGCTGTAATTTTCACTGCACTAGAATTCCACAACTCAAATAAGTTGCATCTTGGCTGGGTGCGACAGGAAACATCATAACGGCACTTTTCAGGGTCCGCGAGAGATCATTACTACATGCAACTTGCCAAGCACATGCATCAATAGCCATCCTCTTAAGAAGCTTCACCATCTTACTTTTCTGCAGAGTGCTGCTGTTATCATGTCCTCAAAAAAAATGTTAACCATTACAACAAATAACAATTTGTCTGTTCTTTGATAAGATTGGCTACATCGTTCAAACCACAACCAAAATTTGGTATCTGTTAGAGCATCCGGGGAGAGTAGAATTAAGATAGTTCGTTGTCTTCTGCTTCCCTTCTTTGATTCATATCTTCTGCTTCCCTTCTTTGATTCATCCTTATCTTGCCAAATCAGGGAAAGAAGGTTTAACACATGCAGTAGCTTGAGCTTCTCTTGTAGCTGACAATTGAGCAATTGGTATAAAGATGAAAAGAAAGATCCATGTATGTTCTATAGCTGCCATCCTTCATTTGATATCCTGTCGACATACGGCCACCACGTTTCAGTTTACAGTTAGAGCATCACACTGAACAAAAACTTAAGCACAGATAACCAATGGATAATTTTGTTCAGATGAAATGAAAGCTGCCAACCAGAACTCAGTACAGCAAAATCTGGCACATATGATGGCTAGAGCTGATCAAACAATGGTCTTTCATCCACCACCTGCCCGGCATCTTTTAAGTCAATTATGTAGCAAACATACAATACTCAGGCTTTAGGACTAGTGCGAGCATAACAGCAACATCAACTTCCATACTAAGCTGGTTTTGCAAGTCATAAACGGATTTCAGACAATACAGTGATTTTCAGTAGCTAGTTGATAGTACATGATGCTCATTACGAAGAACAAGCTACTTGCAGTGGCACGGCAGTCTAAGAAGGTACAAGGTAATTGATGAAAGCTTCAGCCTTAGGAGCCAATGCTTTCATGTTGTCGCGTGTTGCCAGTTCATTGTCCTCAAATTGGAATGCCGGAGCACAGGTTACACCAACAAATGAATAGTGCACGTCAGGGTCTCTTCCAGGTGTCTTGAGAAAAACACTTCCATCTTCAGTAAAGGACTCGATATCACAGGTCAAGAAGGCACCAAACCACACATTTGGAGGGACCGTATACTGTGGTCTCTGGCCATGCCGTAGATCAGGACCAACAACTGTCATCTTGACTTGTCCATCATCATGCACCTCAAATACCTGAAACGAATGGGTTAGCTGTGCAGTATGCTTAGAGAATTGAGCAGAGAGGTTTAATTTTCTGATAAGCGTGCAGACCGTTAGAGGTTCTCCCATGTAATAGTGCCAGGTCTCAGCACATGGGATGCGGTGCAACCGAGCAATCTCCCCAGCAGGCAGCAGGAAATAGATGGCACTGCTCACAGCACGGTCCACCTTATCTGCAAGGAACAAAACACAAAAGTAAGAAATTAAGGAAACTACTGTTGCTTAATCCCAGCTATTCAGCAGAAGCCTCAGCACAGCCAAGTGACCGATACATGATTTTCTTCATTACAAACTTCTAGTAAATATCAGAAATGAGTATATACATTACGCAATATTCCAAAGTCATGAGCAGACTACTCTTATATTGGTCAATTATGGAGGTTTACAGTGTATGGTACCTGACAATGTATTGACGGATACGCACTAAGATATGGTACACTATCTTGGGTATGAGGGTGTCAGGCTGTCAGCTATTCAGCCTCTTTGATAATTTGTGTTGTAATATCTGAAAGTTAAGGTTATCACGGTTCATGTGGGCTAATTCACAGTGCTTCATGGCACTGAAAGGGGTGTTTATAGGTACAAGGGTGTCCAATCCTTTGAATGCTGATGTGTGTCATACCCAAAACTTATAAGTTACAGAAGAACTATAGCCTAATATTGGCTAAACAGAGCTAGTAAGACTTGCATATAACAATGTAGGGCCAACCAATAACAATTTAATCTAGCTAGGCTGATGCTGCCAAGTCACAAAATTTATCATATGTGTTGGCAATAAGCAACATTTCGGCTTGTTAACAATAGGTATCATTTACTTGACGGGGAAAAAAGGCAGCGGGACAAAAGCTAGAGATGTAACCTCTCATCACAAGTTTGTTGATTAATGTTTAGTAGAGATGCAGTGTAGGCATGGTTCAGAAATCAACAGTATCAGGCTGCAAGATTCCGAAAACTACCGCAACTGATGGATTACCAATAGCTACTGGAATTCTAGATAAGTTTTTTCAATAATCCAGTTTAGAGGCTAGGAAATCTGATAAGTTAGTGCCTTTAGGCAAAAACTGCGTGGATGATATATGCCAAATTTGGGGACATGTTGGTGTTATTTTTACAATTATTATTTTAAAACATGGAGTGAGCCACTAATTACAAATAGCCGAACCTGCCTCTGCCTGAATTATGCTCTAACAAGAAGGCAGGGTTTAGTGATACCCTGCCTGGCTCGCTGAGTGTAGGACACTGACAGCCTGAGCTTCTAGCATTTGAGAATTAGCAGCAATTTCATAACCAAGAAAACGCTCACTCTGTTGTCTTCGGAGGATTATACAAGTACATCCCAAGGAGGATCTCCATGTGCTAGCAATAGTTCATGAGCACCCCCTAAATCATGCATTCATGCATCACTCGAAGACATTAACGCTGTTTCCTGATATAAATCAAAGAAACACTGAAGCATGGAGCCAATTACCATAACTAAATTGGAACCCCAATTCACAAGACGGATCACAACTACTTACAGAGATCACTTCAACTAGTGCCTATATGTTGGTGAAGCTCTAACTGGAGAGGTCTAATCAAAGAAAATGCAAGTCCAATGCGAGATCAAGAAACGACCTGCACAAATACTTCAAGCTCTAAAGTGCAGTGGACGATCCGAGCTTACAGCGGGGTGGGAGGGCGGACATGGGGAGGGCGATGGAGGGGTCGCGGAAGGTCTCGAGGTAGAAACCCCCGTCGGGGTGGCGCTGCAGATCCAGCAGGGAGACGATCTCCGCCGCCGTCTTCTTCGCCGTGCTCGAGAGCGCCATGGATACGCTTTTGCTTTGCCTTCTGTGGTCGGTGTCTTGCCTTCCTTCCTGCTGCTTCTGGCTTCTGATCCAGGTGTTACATTCTCAGTCCAATTGATCTCGACCATTTATCTGCTACGGAGCTCCACCAACCAACGGTCCGGATTGCTCCACGCCAGGCAGAAGGGACCTGGCTCGGTCGGGGTCTGGAGCCCCACACACGCACACAAGCGCAACGGCACAGGAGCGGCGCCCAACCGGACCGATCCACCACCACGCAGACGGACAGGTTCCCCCCTCGCGGCCGCGCCGTCTCGCTCGCCTCGCCACCGGCGACCATGTCCCTGGCGGCTATCTTCGTCTTCCTCCTCGTCTCCGCGCTGCAGATGCTCGACCGCGTCCTCGATCTCGCCAGAAAGGTCAGCGCCAAGAAACTTCTTTTCTTTTTTATATTTTTTATTACTCCGACGAACCTGCCACCAATTTTTTGGGAAGAAAAGATTTGATCTTTGGGTAGGCTGCGGAGTTTGAAATTTTTCTGTGATACAACGATGCCGTTTACGTAATTAGTGGATCTGCCACATGCTGCCATTTCGATTGTTTTCTGCTAGCTCTGTGCGAGTAATATTGTCCTGACCGGTTTATGTTCCAGGGGGGATCATACACCGATGAGCAGCTCAAACTACGGCTGGAAATCACGCAAATCCTCAAGGAGGCTAGTGCACTGTCGACGTAGGCAATTTGTTTACTCCCCTCTCTCCCTTTTGATTTGGTAATTTTGAGATAGTTGTTCTGTAAACCATTTTTTGTTCTCCCCTGTCTCTGATTCTTTCCCTGTTTGTGCTGCAGGCCCTCAACGTTTGCGCAAGCCGCAAAACTCAAGCGGCTGGCTGCTGCTAAAGAGAAGGAACTGGCAAAACGTAAGAGTTGAATTCTTGGTGCCTTTGTGTCGGTTCGCCTTGCTGTAGGCTGTAGCATCATGCAATGTGATCTTTCCTCCCATATTACCTGAATCCCTAAGCCCTTAACGATGTTTTTTTATTCAGACAAAAACCCTTAGGGATGTTGGTATCAAAGCAAAACTCATTGATTGGTAGACAAAAGTAATCCATGCAACGGTGCAATTACAATCTGCAAGTATCAAATGTTCTTTCTTCTTTCCATTTTACAGTACAAGAGCTGGACATTAAAGGAAAGCAGTCTTTATATGACCAATATGGAAGAGTTCTCATGATCACCAAGGTGCTTTGTGATTCACAAAAGTAATATTTGACATGTATATAGTTTCAGGAGTGTCTCATCAAAATCATCTGGTGCTAGGTTTTAATATATGGTGTGCTCATTCTGTGGTTTTGGAGCACTCCTGTAACTACCGTTCCCCAGCATCTTTTACAGCCCTTCGGTATGTTAATGCCACTTATCAGCTTGTTTCAAAGCCTTATAAGCATCCTAATGTTTACACGTCGTGCTATATTAGTTTGTTACACTTCATTACCATTTATCTATTAGGGAAGATGCGGCCTTTACTTTGTAATGATGATATTTGCTGAATAAGTTTTTTTCTATCTAAAAATAAATAAATAGACCTTCAGAGGAAGAAGGATCTGTTTAGAGAAAAACTCCATTCCCCTTCCGCGCATTCGCGCAACATATTGCATGCATCTAGATCTAATGGGTACTGTTATGCTTGGATTCGTGATAAAATGAGCTATTTAATTTCATTAGTAATCAATAATCACTAACCATATAATAAGCGTTTGACAAAAAAACAGAGGCTCTCTTTTCACTGAAATGATTAGACAAAGTGCCATAATGTGTCATATATATTATTATAATTTTGTTTAGGCTATTCTAGTTTCATTTATGCTTTGGTATACTTGACTTCTAGATTGTTGAGTCTTGACATCCTTTCAACTTGGATGGTTGTTCTTGCTTTACCTTCTGGGAACAATTTTTAGTACTTTTGTTCCTTTTTGTTTCGCTGGCTTGTTTGCCTAACGGTGTACATCAACAGTCTTCTTTTTTTTTTAGATGTGATGGAATAAAACTTATTCCTCTCACATCTTAAATTTAAGATAGAAGTGAGACTCGAACTTGGGTGGGTGGATTGATTTGCAACCTTGTGTGTCCACCATTGCACCTCAAGAGAGTTCTCACATCAACAGTCATGAAGAAGTTATGATTTTAAATGATTCACAGGAAGGATGTTTTCCTGGAGAGGTGTAGATGCTGCTACAGGCCGTGTTGTGGTAAGTGTCATCAAACTTTTAACCTAAGGCCCTCCTTTGAATAGGATAGGTTTGGCTTAATCTCCTTGCTAAATATATTTCCCATGAGCTAGAATGCAAATTCTCTCTTGGGGCTATCCCCTGTCTGGAGATAAACTAACAGGATTAGCAAAATAAGGCATGGGGATATCTTATTTTAAACCCTCATTAATTAGTTGTGCCCGAAATATCCTAGTAAGTTGTGGAAAGCTATGTTTCCAGAGAAATGAAAGTTACAGAATTATCTGATCCCTCGTGCTGCTGGTGCAGGTTGGAATTTTCCCATGGCTATTTTTGACCTCTCGTGTGAGCAAGTTATTATGTCAAAAACTTGCCCCCATATTTCTGCATCCATAGCTCCTTTCGATGGGTTAGATACTTTGATGTGCTTCCTACTTTGATGTGCTTCCTAAGCGCCCCACCCCCCCTCCTGTTCTCGCAGTTTTATTGTGTAACCATTCTACCTGGGTGTACTTACTGCAGCACCATTGCTTCCTGTGCTGTCAATTGTAATTTTTTGTTGTGCTTATCTGCCCAACTGATAACTATCGAGGTGTTCGATGTATCTGTGTTCTGTGGTGCAAAAAGGTCTCTTTTTTTAACTTAGATTCACTCCAAGAATTAACAGGCAGGGACATCTATATACAGCCTAGTAGACCGTTTTTAGAACACTGATGGAATGAGAATCTAATTAGGAAAAATGAGCCAGGAACAAAGATGGTACTTATGTTTGATTTGGGCATGATCAGTAGGTCCAGATTTTGATTAGAAGTAGCAAGATCACCGCGCAGATTTGCATTGTTATTACTACCTTGGCACAAATTGCGCTTCATCAGTAAGCCCAAGCGGCCAAGTCCCAAGGTCCACAGCATAGTGTAGTAGAGTTATAAGCCAACAATGTTTACTGCCAACCAACCACGCCGCTAATGTCAATCACAGCAGACCATTTGAGATTTGACAACTAACAAGATGCAGCGATGTTGATTTCAAATAACACAATAAAATTGTTAGTGCTTAATAGTTAGCACTAAGAATGGTTATACAAGACTACAAAGCCTAGGGGATTTGTTTTCTTTTCTTTTCTAACAAGGTCCAAGTGAAGAGTCTTAGGCAGACCACTTGGAGCAGATTTTGTAACACCCCGCCTACCCTCTGAACCTAGAGTGCTACCATCATCTTTAGTTCTTTACTATTATAAAAATATAAGTTGGTGGTCGTCGATCCATTCTCCCTCCTCTCTTTTCAACAATCCGATCAAAGATCAGCCGTCCAGATCCGTATGTAGGTAGTTCTTCCGCTCGTAGAAAAGGTCGGGCCGACGCGATGGCGGCGGTGGCTTCCTCTTACTACGCCCGCTCACATGGCTCTCCCCCCGCCGCCATCGCCCAGCAGTCGTTCGCCTGGTGAGCCTTTCTACCTCCTCCTGCTCTTTGCTTAAAGCCTGTCGAGCTATCTGGCGATTTTGGTCTCCCAAGTTGGTCGTTGAAGTCGGTGCCGTGGTCGAATGGGGCCGTGATCAAGGGGCCATGGTCGAAGTCGAGGGGTCATGGTCGAAGTCAAAGCCGTGGTTGAAAGGAGTTGTGGCCGAAGTTAAAGATTCGTTGTCGAAGTTGAAGCCGTGATCGAAGTCGAAGGGCCGTGGTCGAATGGGACAGTGGTCGAAGGGGGCAGTGGTCATGGTCGAAGGGCCATGGACGAAGTCAATCCGTGGTCAAAGTCGAAGGGATGTGGTCGAATTCGAAGGGTCGTGGTCGAATTCCAAGCCGTGGTTGAAGCGGACAGTGGTCGAAGTCAAAGGACCGTGGACGAAGTCGGTCTACGGTCGAAGTCGACGGGTCGTGTGAAAGCATCTAGGCCCCTAAAAATATTAGTTTTGGTAATTAATGAATTTATGTGAATATGGGACTAATGTGTGCATTAAGTGTTTGAAAGGATAAGTTCAAATGGCAAAGAAAGAGGCTCACAAAATTTTCCATGAAGATTCAAGATCTCTAGGGCGACAAGGTAAATAGTTTAGGTATCTATTTTATTTTACCGGTCTTGGAGTTTGGTTGGAAGACCGGATTATAGGATAGACGCCGTACTATTAAGAGGGATCATGGTGATTGCTTGATCATGTTCAAATGTGCCTTTTGGATCAATTTAGGATCATGCATGCACTTAGAAATTAAAATTAAATCAAATTTGTGCATTGTCAGAAAATCCGGTAGTTCCGGTGTGTATTGGGCGGAACTACCGCAGGTCCGGTAGTACCGGGCGCCCGGGCGGAACGTTTTTTCCAGAGAGCGCCCGGGCTCAGACTTAGCCTCTCGGAAAACGGAAGTACCGCGGGTTAACCTGCGGAACTACCGGATGGCCGGTAGTACCGGGCACCCGAGCGGAACTTTATTTCCAGAGAGCGCCCGGAGTTTAACTTAGCCTCTCGGAAAACGGAAGTACCGCGGTTTTACCTGCGGAACTACCGCATGTGCGGAAGTTCCGGATACCCATGCGGAACGTTATTTCCAGAGAGCGCCGAGAATAAGACTTAGACTCGTTGAGATCGGAAGTACCGGGTCTTGGAGCAGAACTTCCGGACGTCCGGAAGTACCGCGATTTCAACGGCGGTAGTACCGCACTCATTGACCAACGGTTACTTCTGACTCTCTGACATAGCCGTTCTGACCGGTCAGCGAGGGTCCGGAAGTACCGCGGTTTTGCCTGCGGTAGTTCCGGATTTCCTGAATTTTCAGGATTGTTTATTGTAACGGCTATTTGAGGTTGGTGAGGGTATAAATACACCCCCACCAGAACTTGTACATGTTGTTGAACATCCATTGAATACATTTGAGCCTAGTGCAACCTCTCACACCTCATTCACTCACTTGTGCATTCATTTGAGGTAGTTGACCCAAAATTCAAGTGCATTGCATTCTAGTTGATCCATTGAGCACTCGAGTGAGATCAAGTCGCAGTGGTCTATTCTCTTGGTGCTTGCCGGCACCTAGACGGCTTGGCGGAGTTTCGGTGATCTTCTCAAGAAGATTGTGAGAAGGCCCGGAAGATTGTGAAGGCTTGGAGCTCGCCTACCCGGAGAGGGAAAGGGCATCCAATAGTGATCGAGGTGCTTAGGCTCATTCGTGGAGCCGGTTCGATTCGTTCGGGCTTACCTCAACGTGGACTAGGGGAGACCGGCAAGTCTCCGATCACCACGGTAAAAAGTAATCGTGTCAATTGTGGTTTGCTCTCTTGTGATCATTTTCATTCAAGCAACGCTCTTCATTCACATTACTTGATTGCTTGCTTAGTTAGAGTAGCAATTGTTGTTCTCTACCATTCGTTATTGCTCTTAGTCGACTACTTGTGCTAGTGTTAGTGTTATCTTGCTCTATCAATCCATCAAGTTTAAAATTGTTAATTAGAATTAGACGAAAATTTTAAAACCTCCTATTCACCCCCCCTCTAGTCGGCCTCCTCGATCTTACAAGTGGTATCAGAGCTTGGTCTCTCAAATTTAGACTTAACCGTCTAGAGAGAAAATGATGGCTAGTGAGGGTATAGCAATAGGAAAGGCACCTCTATTTGATGGCTCAAATTATGCTTATTGGAAAATTAGAATGTCTATTTATTTAAAGGCCATGAGTCCTCAAATTTGGAAAGTCGTAAATGAGGGTTACGTTATGGCTCTTGATCCGGATCACCCAACGGATCAAGACGGGCGTAATGCTCATTTAGACGCCCAAGCTATGAATGCTCTATTTGGAGCCTTGAACGCGGATGAGTTCAATAGGGTGAGCAATCTTGAGACGGCTCATGCTATTTGAACTACCCTTTCGGAAATACACGAAGGGACATCCACGGTCAAGGAGGCCAAATTGCATCGGCTTAGGATCAAATATGAGACATTCACAATGTTGCCCCATGAAGACATCAATGAGATGTACTCAAGGCTCAACAACATTGTGAATGAGCTTAAGGGCCTCGGAACTAACCTTTCCGATCTTGATATTGTTCGAAAGATGCTTAGGGCCTTGCCGGAGAAATATGAAGTGTTGGTGACTCTCTTCCTCAACTCACCGGAGTTGGCAAGAATGACACCAACGCAATTGTTGGGCAACCTCATCACCAACGAGCTCTACAAGAAAGACAAGGAAGAGCTCTTGGAGCAATCTTCTTCCAAGAATAAGAAGATCACCGCTTTCAAGGCTAAAGCGGTAATGAGTGAAGAATCCGAAGAAGATGATGAGGAGGACTCCGAAGAAGAATTTGCGCTTCTAGTAAGAAGAATGAAGAAGTTCATGAGAAGACGCCCATTTCGGAGTACAAGCCATGAGAAGACCAAGAAATGGCATTCTTCCTCCAACAAGAAGTTTAGCAACATTCGTTGCTATGAATGTGATGAGAAGGGGCACATTGCCTCTCAATGTCCAACAAAGAAGGATGACAAGGAGAAGTCATCAAAGAAGAAGAACTACAACGGCAAGAAGAAGCTTTTCAAGAAGCTTCACAAGGATGGCAAGAATGAAGCCCATATTGGTGAGTGGAACTCCGAAGAGGAGTATTCGGACTCCGACTCAAGCGAGGACGAATCTCCCAAGAAGAAAGGGCTTGTGGGCATTGCAATCAAGGAGGCTCCATCACTATTCTCCACTCCTACATGCCTTATGGCTAAAGGAGAAAAGGTAAACTTGCTTGATGATGATGAGCCTTCATATGATGACTTGATGAATATGCTAGTTGAATTGAATGAATTTCTTGGAAAAGAAAAATCAAAGTTTAAGGTCTTAAAGAGAGAACACACCTCTCTCAAAGACTCTTATGAGGAGCTAAAGGAAGCTCATGATTTGCTTCTCCAAGAAAATCACAAATCTAGTACTAGCATTGGAGTTACTTGCAATATCTTGAATGAAATGTCTAGTATAGAAATTTCAAAGTCTAACATATCTACTTGTTGTGACGATTTACTTGCCATACCTTGTTCATCAAGTGTAGATTCTAGAAATGCTTTAAATCTTGTTCATGATGATATCATTGCTAATGAAAACAAAAATTTAAAAGAACAAGTGCTAAAATTAAACAAAAGTTTAGAGAGGGCTTACAAGGGAAAGGAAACCCTTGATAAGTTACTAAGCGATCAAAGATGCTCTTTTAACAAAGAGTGACTTGGATATGTCCCCCAAAAGGGTAAGAAGCCTGTATACAAGCCTCCAAGGTTTGTAAAGGAAAATGGTAAGTATTGCACAAAATGCCGGTGTATTGGACATATGCAAAATGATTGTTCTAAGAATAACATGCATTCCATTGGTTTATATGATTCTTGTTATATGCTTAGAAAATCCACAAATGGAAATGTTATTGCTCATTTCATTGGCACCTCAATTTTGGGTGCTAAAAAGAAATCCATTTGGGTACCCAAGACCTTGGTCACTAACCTCCAAGGACCCAAACAAATTTGGGTACCTAAAAGAACTTGATCTTCTTTTGTAGGTGAACTACAAAACCGGTGGAAGGCATTGGGTGTTGGATAGCGGTTGCACCCAACATATGACCGGAGACCGGAAGATGTTCACCACATTTGAGAATGGAAGCAATGACAAAATCACATTTGGAGATAATAGCAAAGGAAAGGTATTAGGATTGGGTAAAATCGCTATCTCAAACGACCTTTCAATTTCTAATGTATCTTTAGTTGAATCATTAAATTTCAACTTGCTATCCGTTGCTCAAATATGTGATCTAGGCTTAACATGCTCATTCTCAAAAGAAAATGTTGTAATCTCAAAAGATAATAATAACGAACTAGTCTTCAAAGGCTTTAGATTTGGGAATCTCTATTTGGTAGATTTTTCTTCAAATGAGTCTTGTTTGAAAACTTGTTTAATTGCAAAAACTTCTTTGGGTTGGTTGTGGCATAGAAGGCTAGGTCATGTGGGAATGATTCAACTTAAAAAGCTTTTTAAGCATGACTTAGTGGTTGACTTGAAGGATGTAAAGTTTGAGAAAAATCGACTTTGTAGTGCTTGTCAAGCCGGAAAACAAGTTGCTAATTCTCATCCTTCCAAAAGTATCATGTCAACCTCTAGGCCATTAGCGCTCTTACATATGGATTTGTTCGGGCCAACAACCTATAAGAGCATTGGAGGTAATAGCTATTGTTTAGTCATTGTGGATGATTACTCTAGATATACATGGGTCTTCTTCCTAAATGACAAAAGTGAAACCTCCGGGATTTTCAAAAGTTTTTCAAAAAGGGCTCAAAATGAATTTGATTTTAAAATAAAGAAAATTAGGAGTGACAATGGTTCCGAGTTCAAAAATACAAAAGTTGAAGACTCTCTGACATAGCCGTTCTGACCGGTCAGCGAGGGTCCGGAAGTACCGCGGTTTTGCCTGCGGTAGTTCCGGATTTCCTGAATTTTCAGGATTGTTTATTGTAACGGCTATTTGAGGTTGGTGAGGGTATAAATACACCCCCACCAGAACTTGTACATGTTGTTGAACATCCATTGAATACATTTGAGCCTAGTGCAACCTCTCACACCTCATTCACTCACTTGTGCATTCATTTGAGGTAGTTGACCCAAAATTCAAGTGCATTGCATTCTAGTTGATCCATTGAGCACTCGAGTGAGATCAAGTCGCAGTGGTCTATTCTCTTGGTGCTTGCCGGCACCTAGACGGCTTGGCGGAGTTTCGGTGATCTTCTCAAGAAGATTGTGAGAAGGCCCGGAAGATTGTGAAGGCTTGGAGCTCGCCTACCCGGAGAGGGAAAGGGCATCCAATAGTGATCGAGGTGCTTAGGCTCATTCGTGGAGCCGGTTCGATTCGTTCGGGCTTACCTCAACGTGGACTAGGGGAGACCGGCAAGTCTCCGATCACCACGGTAAAAAGTAATCGTGTCAATTGTGGTTTGCTCTCTTGTGATCATTTTCATTCAAGCAACGCTCTTCATTCACATTACTTGATTGCTTGCTTAGTTAGAGTAGCAATTGTTGTTCTCTACCATTCGTTATTGCTCTTAGTCGACTACTTGTGCTAGTGTTAGTGTTATCTTGCTCTATCAATCCATCAAGTTTAAAATTGCTAATTAGAATTAGACGAAAATTTTAAAACCTCCTATTCACCCCCCTCTAGTCGGCCTCCTCGATCTTACATCGTGGTCAAAGTCGAAGGGTCATGGTCGAAATTCAAGCCGTGGTCGAAGGGGAAAGTGGTCAAAGGGGCGGTGGTCGAAGTTGAAGAGCTGTGGACGAAGTCGGTCGGCGGTCAAAGTTGAAGGGCCGTGGTCGACGTCGGGGATATGGTTGAAGGGGGCCGTGGTTGAGGGGCCATGGCTGAAGTCGAAGATCCGTGATCGAAGTCGATACCGTGATCGAAGGGGGCGATGGTCAAAGGGGGGAAGTGGTCGATGTCAAAGGGTCATGGTCATCGAAGGGGATAATGGTCGAAGTCGAAGTCGTGGTCGACGTCGAAGGGTCGTGGTCGAAGGGGATAGTGGTCGACGTCGAAGGGCCGTGGTCAATGGGAACAGTGGTCGAAAGGGACGGTGGTCAAAGGGGAAAGTGGTCGACTCCGAAGGGCCGTGGTCGAAGGGGACAGTGGTCGAAAGGAGAAGTGGTCGATGTCGAAGGGCCATGGTCGAAGGGGATAGTGGTCGAAGTCAAAGATCCGTGATCATCATCGAAGCCGTGGTCGAAGAGAGAAGTGGTCGACGTTGAAGGGCTGTGGTCAAAGGGGACAGTGGTTGAAGGGGCAATGGTCGAAGTCGAAGGGGGCAGTGCACGAAGTCTAAGGGGGCAGTGCTTGAAGTCACGGTCATGGTCATAGTCGTAGCTCCTGTGGATGTGGTCATAGCAGTCATGGTCGTAGTCATAGCGCCAACCCAGAGGGCACCTGCTGGTTCGTCCACAACCTCCACCGCTACAAGTTCCCCCTCCAGTTGGATATCACGTCGCCTACTCCCAGGTCACCCACGAGATCAAGCTCCCCACCCTCGACGGCAAGACCCACAAAGTCTCGTACTCTTCATGGATTATAACATGCTTTTGACCACGAGGTGTGATCGACGACTTCCGATTTACGATCACGAGTACCGGTCGATGTGTTCCGACTTACGACCACGAGGTGTGGTCGATGTCTTCCGACTTACAGCCACGAGCGTTGGTCAAAGTCGAAGATTTGTGGTCGAAGTTGAAGCCATGGTCCAAAGGGGCCGTGGTCGAAGGGGGAAGTGGTCGACGTCGAAGGGCTGTGGTCAAAGAGGACACTGGTTGAAGGGGGCAGTGGTCGAAGTCGAAGGAGGCTGTGGTCGAAGTCAGGGTTGTGGTCGAAGTCGAGGCCATGGTCAAAGTCGAGGCCGTGGTCGAAGGGGGCTGTGGTCGACGTCAAAGGGCCGTGGTCAAAGTCGGAGTCGAACAGACTAGCACCGACAGTCAGGCGATATGGCACAAGCGCACTGGAGGCCTGCCAACGTACGACCACCAGTGATGGTCGACCGCTCCCGACCTATGATCACGCGCGATGGTCGACGGCTTCTAACTTACGACCACGAGGTGTGATCGATGGCTTCTAATTTACGACCATGAGCACTAGTCATTGTGTTTCGACTTACAACCATTAGGTGTGGTCAATGTTTTCTGACTTACGACCGCGAGCACTGGTTGATGTATTCCAACTTACAACCACGAAGTATCCTCGATGACTTCCAACTTACGATCACGAACGATAGTCGTGGCTTCCGATGTATAACTATGAGCCATTGTCCAAGGCTCTCGATTTAGGACCACGATCAATTGTCGACCGCTCCCGACCTCCGATCACGCACGACGGTTGACGGCTTCCGACTTACGACGACGAGGTGTGCTTAAGGGCTCCCAACCTATGACCACGAGGTGTGGTCAATGTCTTCCGACTTATGACCACGAGGTGTGATCGACGGGTTCTGACTAATTTAATGGATTTAACAAATTTTAGAACATGTTTGTATGCATATTCTAAAAATTTTTACCACCCATGAGTTTTAAAACATGTAGTATGATAAATTTTAAAAATCCGTAGCAACGCACGGGCATTCATCTAGTTGTATAATAATACCATTTTCGAACAACTGCTAATTATTTTAAGTAAAACTCTACTTCATTCATAAAGCAGTGACCACTTATACCATACCATTTTTAAGCAACTATTCTAGCATATTAGTGGAGTTAAATATACTAACAAAAGCTGATATGTGAAGTGCTGCAAGTACGTGAAGTTATTCATGTGCTACTCTCGTCCGTGCATGACGTCCTCAACGTTCACTAAAAAAACAAATGAAGCAAGAGTGAGTCCGAAGACTCAGCAAGTACATAATAGAACGATAAACATTACCAAAACATATAAGCAATTTAATCAGCCATAACATTCTCCACCATACATTATCCTGTTCATATTTTCATTTCATGCCATCAATACGATGCAGTACTACTCTATATGCTCATTTGCTCATCTCATTGCATATACCGGTATCTTATGCCCATCCTGATCGGCACGGGGGTCTCTTCACTCCCGTGGAGGCCTACCGAAGTAGGTCTTACTTAAGAGCATTCTGGATTAGTCAACTAGCTGTACTCGTAGTTAGAGACTTTCTCACCACCCTCACTCTTGAGTGCATATAATGCAAATGCAAATGTCCATTGTCATTATCATTGTTATGTTCATCAATAATACTATTGCTAGGGAGGCATCGCTGCTCACCCCGCTCTATTACCATTGTCATCACCAATACATCATCATTTCAGGTAAATATTGAAATTCCATATAAGCATCATAATATCATGAAAACATCACATATTTCATAAACTCTACGGTCTACCGCTCTACCATGCACTTGCCTGTTAATCAAGCGGAGTGGAGCGACATGCAGACGGTGTTGATCCCAGACCTCCACCTGAACAGGTAGTTAATCCCAACTCAGAATAGAATTTTGGTACAAGCGCTTGAATGAACAGCATCGATTCTACACGTAAGACCCGACGCTGGCATAAAAATGCCCAGGGTTAAGGGCTCGACACGCAGGTACCAAACCCTTCTTCCCTTCTTTTCTCCTCTTTTCTTTTCTCTCTTTATTTCTTCCTTTTTTTCTCCCTCTTTCTCTCTCTCTTTTCTTTCCCCCACTTGAGCTCTCTCTTTTCTCTCTCTCCTTCATTCTTTAGGCGATGCGCAGCCGCCTTGCAGCCGCCCAGGGCACGCCAGCCACCGATTGTCACCTGCCTCCTTCGCCGCCCATCCGTCGCCCCCTCCTTCCCCTCATTCTTCCCTTCTCACCTCCTCTCGTTTACCCCCAGATCCAGCCGACCATGGCCAGATCCAGTGCCATCCTGCCGCCAGCCACCACCCTCTTGGTCTTCTGTCAACTCGGCCCTTCCGCGCCACCGTGGCCGGCCCCCAGGCTCCAACCTCCCGACGCCGCTCCCCCGGTCATGGCGCCCCCCTCTGGCCGTCCTCAACGCCGTTGGCTCCCCTAGCTAACGCCCGGCTTTGGTCGTGGTTGTGCCGCCGGATGGTCACCAGGTGTTTTCCCCCAACTCACCGACCACAGCTTGCAACTGGCTGGTCCTCCTACTACCAGGATAGTGCACTCTCTTCCCCTCATTACTACTTTGCCTAGTCTTGTTCTTCTGCCATGCATGGTTTGGGAAGGCCTGGGATTGCCGTCGCGATAGAACTTGCTAAGAAGGCGTACGCTGGGGAGTACGTCTTCCCTTTCAAGGGCACACGACAGTGGTTACGGGCTCACCGCCATTGGCATGCCAAACCGGCTGTAGTTCTCATGGCTGTGCTATGAGGTTGCATTAGAAGTAAGGTGAAGAGAATGGCCTACTAGAATGTTGGGTTGAGGAAGACAACGTTCGTGGGCGACGACGAGGACGACAGCGTTGCGGTTTGGCTGGGCCTCCTCTCGTGCCATCGTGGTCGGCTTGGCATGGATTTGGTGGCCGTCGACATCCCTTGTTGCCGTCGGCGCCGTCCTCACGCCCCGGCCTTCTGAGCTCCTTAGGGCCTCCTCTCCTTCTTGCTCCCTCTTCTTCTCTTCCTCTCGGCTGACTTGCTCTCGGTTGAGGGAGGAAAAGTGAAATGGTGTGTGTGGCTCTATTGCTTTGCTTTTGCCTTGGCTACGAGAGAAGGCAATGAGGGAACAAATGAGGAAATGTGGGCTTGTTGGCTTGCTTAGGGGGGCATGGCCGTGAGACTCTCTCTTGGCTTCGTGCAAAGACCAGGCTAGCCCTCCCTTGTCCCTAACTCCTCAGTTCTCTGTGGGCTTTATGGACTTTTGATCCAACAAGTGGGTTTTGCTCTGTTTGATGACTTTTCTACTGCAAGAGGTAAGTCAGTAAAATTGTGGGCGTTGGATTTCTCTGCTGAATGAGGAAAATCCAAAACGCGAGACGGTGTCGACCATCCCTGGACGGTCTAGGAACCTTAGTAAGCGCTGTTTTTATTCGGTATTCTAAAAGCCGATGGGTCTGACGGCAAAACTCTACTTTATTTTTTTATTCTCCCTTGAATTGTTTCATTTCTCACTTTTCTTCTCTTTGCATTTTAGTGGTATTACAGATTCATAAACGTCTAATGTCCTTATTTGACCTGGTCAAATCCCGGCCTCACGCGCGCACGCGCCTTCCCGCCATCCTCGGCTGCCTATTCCGGGAAGGAAAGCCCACCTGCCGCTCCCTCCCCGGCGAAAAAACAGAGCCCCAAGAAACCAAAACCACCCCCGCAACCATCCTTGCCAGCCTTAGGCACGCGCGTCCCACACGCCGGCATCCCCGTCCCGGGCACCCTCACGCCACCATGCCCCCCTCTCCCCACCGCCTACTCACCATCCTCATCGTCGCAGCCGCCGCCACCATCGCGGCCGTCTTCCCGGCAGCCGCCGCCCAGAACATGACCGATGCCGAGGCGCTCATGCAGCTGAAGAAGTCCTTCGCCAACTCCTCGTCCCTCTCGTCGTGGCTCATCACCGACTCGGACGGCAACAAGTCCCCGTGCGCGCCCGGCTCGCACGAGTGGCATGGCGTGGTGTGCACCCGCGGCATGGTCACGGGCCTCCGCCTCAACGGCCTCCAGCTCGGCGGTACCATCGACGCCGGCGCGCTCGCTGGCTTCCCCCGCCTCAGGTCCGTCTCCTTCGCCAGCAACAACTTCACCGGCCCGCTCCCCGCCTTCGACCAGCTTACCGCGCTCAAGTCCATGTACCTCTCCGACAACCAATTCTCCGGCAGCCTCCCGGAGGACTTCTTCGCCAAGCTCAGCCACCTCAAGAAGCTCTGGCTCGACGGCAACGAGCTCTCCGGCTCCGTCCCGGCGTCCATCGCCCAGGCCACGTCCCTCCTCGAGCTCCACCTCGAGCGCAACGCCTTCTCGGGGGAGCTCCCTGCCCTGCCGCCCCCAATGCTCAAGTCGTTCAACATCTCGGAGAACGATCTCGACGGCGTCGTCCCGGAGGCGTTCCGGAAGTTTGACGCCAGCAGGTTCGGCAGCAACGAGTACCTCTGCTACGTGCCGACCCCTGACAGGCCGTGCAAGCACGCGCAGATCGCGCCCAGCTCGTCCAAGCGGGTCGTGATGGTGTTCGCCACGCTGTTCGTCTCGGCCGTCGTGATGGCCATCGCCCTGCGTGCGTGCAGCAACCAGCCGAGCCGCGTCCGCAACTTCGACTCCATCCACGGCTGCGACAGGGTCGACATGGAGGGCCTCGACGAGAAGCCGCCGGTGTACATGGTCAAGCAGGCGTCCACCACGCAGAAGCGGAGCAGCTCGTGGCTCGAGAGGAGGACGGGGTCGCCGCTCGGGCACCGGCGGGCGGCGTCGGCGGCGAAGGTGGACGAGCTGAGCAGCGCAGGGGCCGGTGATCTCGTCATCGTGAACGACTGCAAGGGCGTGTTCGGGCTGACCGACCTGATGAAGGCGGCGGCCGAGGTGATCGGGAGCGGCGGGCTCGGGTCGGCGTACAAGGCGGTGATGACCAACGGCGTGGCCGTCGTGGTGAAGCGCGCGCGCGACATGAACCGGGCGACCAAGGACGCGTTCGAGGCCGAGATGAAGCGGCTCGGCGCGATGCGCCACACCAACCTGCTGCCGCCGCTGGCCTACCACTACCGAAAGGACGAGAAGCTCCTCGTCTACGAGTACATTCCCAAGGGAAGCCTGCTCTACGTCCTTCACGGCGACCGCGGCATGGACTACGCGGCGCTGGACTGGCCAATGCGGCTCAAGGTGGCCGTTGGCATCGCGCGCGGCACGGCGTTCCTCCACACAGAGCTCGCCGGCCACGATGTGCCCCACGGCAACCTCAAGTCGGCCAACGTCCTTCTCGCCCCTAACTTCGAGCCGCTCCTCGTCGACTTCGGCTTCTCCGGCCTCATCAACCGCATGCAGTCCCCGCACTCCATGTTCGCGTACCGCGCCCCCGAGTGCGTCGCCGGCCGCCCGGTGTGCGCCAAGGCCGACGTCTACTGCCTCGGCATCGTCCTCCTCGAGCTCCTCACCGGCAAGTTCCCTTCGCAGTACCTCCACAACGCTAAGGGCGGCACGGACCTCGTCATGTGGGCCACGTCGGCGATGGCCGACGGCTTCGAGCGGGACCTGTTCGACCCGGCCATCGTGACGGCGTGGAAGTTCGCCCTGCCGGACATGACGCGGCTCATGCAGGTCGCGGTGGAGTTCGTCGAGATGGATCTGGAGAAGCGGCCAGACATGAAGGAGGCCGCGGCGAGGGTGGAGGAGGTGGTGGCCGCGGCGCTAGCTACGGTGAGGGAAAGGCAGGAGGCGGACGAAGGGAGCGCGCGGCCGGGAGACGCGGCCACCAGAAGCTCGCACGCCGCGTACGTACGAGACGGGTCCATTCAGCGGATCACGAGTGTCGGCGAGAGATCGTCGCGGCGAGGTAGCAATGACTACTCGTACGGCATCTCGTGAGACGGCGGCAGGGCAGCGAGCTGGCCGGAATCAAGTTTTGTAAGTCATTGGTCCTTTTTTTCCTCATCCTTTTTATTTGCCTGTTTTACTAGTTATGTCGTGTATATGTGAATGTAGCTCCAAAAATGTACAATCAAAATATAGAAGTGAATATTGCACAAATGCACTTCATTTTTTTTCAGTTAGTCGATCAATTCGTATTTTTGTAGTCTAGGTTGTTTTTTTTCTCTTAAGGCCCCGTTTGGAAAGCGTGAATTTTGTTGGAATTCCCAGGGGAATTGAGACAAAAAAAAAATCCTACGTTCCAAACAGAGCCTAAAGTTCGAATACATTTACTAAATCCTCACAAAAAAGGATACATTCACTAATATATACAGCTTTTTATCAAAACATCTGTAGTACATTGTTAACTCAAAATGTATCTTGCTAAATTTGGCCTTCTCTAACATTGCACGCCTTCTCATTGTCGTGTAGGCTGCGGAGACTAGAGGTGGTTCAGCAGCAAAAATAGAACACGCAAATATATCAATCAATACGCAAAGCAGAAGGGAAGGTGGGAGAAAAAAATACTTTGTGCATAAGCAGGAGAAATAGGGGGCATTCCTGACACCGAGGGAAGAATCAGTAGGATCAACCAGTTTTAATTGTTCATCTGATCTTAATTTCGTCACATCATAGGGGCGTTTCATCACCTGCATGTATGTATGGATGGGCATGGTTGTAATCTAACTCCATGTGTAGGATCGGTTGCATGTAAGCTTCTTGATTTGTTTACTCAATGTTGTTTGATCATGACTGATACCATTTTCATGATGAGTTTGCCCTTGCATACTGTAAGAAGGGAAATTTTTCGTCAAAAAAATGAGAAGGGAATAGCGTTGTTACCTTGACAATTGTAGCTCTTGTCGCTCCATATACAGGGAATGCATATGCCCTTAAATTTACAAATTTATAAGCTCAATCCCACGATCCCTGATGCTAGCTTTGGGTGCATTCAGCAAGTGCATGGAGTTCATTGTCCACTCTGTATCCACGCCTTAATTTCTCACTAAATTGTCTTTCAAGAAACCACACCAGAAAAACATGGAGTGTTCAATTTGCTCCTGAAACTGGGAACCAGCTGCGAGCGGAACCCTTCGTGACAACGCTGCCGTCAAGCCTCACTCTCAACATCTCCTTTTCACGCCATTGACATTGTTCAGCATACATGTTCGACAGCAAAACATAAGACTCGTACTTGCATGGCTCCAGTTCCATGACCTTACATGCTGATCTCGTCCCCATCTCGACTTCTCCATGTAAACCGCAAGCACTGAGAAGAGACTCCCATGCAAATGAATCCAGTTCCAACCCCAGCTTCCTAATCAATGTTTCTGCTTCTTTTAGTCTCCCTGCATGTCCTAGCAGACCAACCAAGCATGCAGAATGCTCCCTCTGTGGCTTAACATCATGATCCTCAACCATGGAGCGGAAAATCGCCAGCCCTTCATCCACAAGACCTCCTTGGCTACAGGCAGAAAGGGCCGCAAGAAATGCGATGCTGTCCGGCCTACACCCTCCTCGAATCATTGCTCTAAAGCACTCGACAGCCTTCATGGCCTTGCCGTGTCTCCCGTACCCGACCATCATAGCTGTCCACGACACCACATCGTACAACCGCATCGTGTCAAACACATCCTGAGCATCCGTTGAGCTGCCACACTTGAAGTACATGTCGAGGAGGGCGTTCCCGACAATCGTATCCAAGCAAAAACCCGACTTCATGACCCGGCAATGCACCATCTTCCCATGCTCCAGACTTGCAAGAAAACCAAATGCGGAGAGCACACTAGTGAAGCAGTAGTCGTTCTCCCTTTCCCCGGCACTCACCATTCCTTTGTAGAAGCTCGCTGCTTCCGCAGCAAGGCCACTCTGCACCAACCCGGCAATCATGGCTGTCCAAGTGATTATGTTCGGTTCTGAGGTCCTGTCGAAGACTTCGACAGCTGAACTCATCCCTCCACCACATTTCAGGTACATGGTGATAAGAGCATTGCAGGTTGCCGTCTCTGAGTCAAAGCCAATCTTGCACGCACACGCGTGGAGCTGCATGCCGAGGCCCAGATCCTCCTCACGCGAGCAAGCCTTCAAGATGCTCGCCAGCGTGAAGCCATCGGGGACGCCTCCAGCACTGCGCATTCTCGACAGCATCTCCACAGCACGCCGCGGGCTCCCACGCCGCGTGCACGCGTCGATCATGGCGTTCCAGCACACGACGTCCGGCTCGGCGATCTCCTCAAACACGCCAACAATGGCGCTCGCGTCCCCGCACCGCTCGTACGCGCGCACCAGAGCGCTCCCCACGAACGCGTGCGAGCAGAGCCCGAGCCGCACCGCATGGGAGTGCACCTGCCGGACGAACCCACGACCCGCCGCCGCGTCGCCGAGCGGCGGCGCGAGGAGGGCCGAGAGGGTGGTCCCGCTGGGCCTGGCGCCGCCGCCCTCGCGGAGCATCCGCGAGTACGCGCGCGCGCGCTCGGCGGCCGAGCGGGAGAGGCACGCGATGAGGGTGTTGTATGAGACGGCGTCCCGCTCGGGCATTGCGTCGAACAGCCTGCGGGCGAGGTGGGGCGGGCCGCGGCGGGAGTAGAGGCCGAGCAGCTTGTTCCATAGGTAAGTGGCGGGCGAGGAGGAGGCCTCGAGCCTTAGGACGCGAGCCGCCGCGGCGGAGAGGGGGTGTTCGCGGGCGTCGGGGGAGGCGCGCGGCGGCGGGTGGATTCCGATTCTGGAGAGCGCGCCTCTCGCCTGCGTTTGGCCTCCCATGCACAGCACAGGTTAGCGGCCGTGCAAGCGGA
This sequence comes from Dendrocalamus latiflorus, assembly GCA_017311315.1. Taxonomy (NCBI): domain Eukaryota; kingdom Viridiplantae; phylum Streptophyta; class Magnoliopsida; order Poales; family Poaceae; genus Dendrocalamus; species Dendrocalamus latiflorus. The sequence continues at coordinate 5,131,778 of CM029659.1, forward strand.
CACTAGATTTTTCTTTCCTTTCCTGCAGTTTGCATCGCCGGTTGGGTCTGCCACTGCCAGTCTATTATCGCAGTCAATTATCGATATTTGATTCGTTTATATAAATGCTTATACTATACATGCTATAATTAAAAGCATCAGCCTCAACCGAAAATAACACTCTTAACCGACTTGTTGCTGTATCTTCTGGAAGTGACTAAATGATGGAGATGAGATACCTAGAAGAAACGACTGCGGATCAACATCTTGGAACTTTCGAACAATGGAATCCCAGAAGTCAGCACGAGTGAAACAGAAACACAACCATAGCATTGGTGAAGGTAGCTGGATGAAGCCTGAGAACTTGTAGCTATAGATCGAGTCTGTAAGTTAGCTCAACATTTGTCACTTAGATCAAAGCTGCTCCAGTCTGCAATGCTGCAGTGTTCCACCTTCCATGTCCCTAGGAAGTTCTTCTGCACGAGGCCAAAGGATTGCAGCACTGCAAGTGACCCACATGTAAAAAAGAGAAAAATATTTATCCATCAGAGGCTCCACCAACCTTTGGCACTGGAAACACTAACATACGGAAGGAGAGAACAGGCTATGCAAGTCAACAGCAACACTACTTCTCACTGCTAAATTCACCTGAACAAATGTACGATAGAACTGTTGAATAATTCTTGTGCTTTACTTAGTTGTTCGTTTGCTGAATTCTCGGTTGGGTAGTTAGGTCTATGGCTGTTTGCTTTGGTTGTTTTTTTCTGAGCGAGTCATTCGCCTGGAGTTCAGGATGGCACTGGTGGCGTGCATATCGGGGATCATGGCCCCAGTCCAGTTGTAATCTTTTCCATATAAGCAAATAGAGTCATGAGAAAATGCTGCTTGTTCTTCGCAGCACAAAACTGAATCTAGTCTCTGTGTTCTTCTGTTTTGTCGCTTGAGTTTGAGTGAGTGCAGATTCCCAGTTCACCGGCGACGCCAGGAAGACGTCGTTCCTCCGGTAACCTCTGACAAGAACTACATACAACTGGAACAGAAAGTACTGTTCTACTTTATGATTCGACTGCAGGTTCTACTTTATGATTCAACTGCTGATAGAGCATTCTTACCTGAGATAAGCACCTGGGGTCGTAACTCGTAAGGCATGTTTCCCTCCGAGTCAGCTTCTTTGCTTGGACAAACTTCGCGATGTGGATATCTTCAGGTTGGACATGAAAACGTTAGTCAGAAGCCCTTCTAAAGATTCATCTGATCATCTCCAGTCCTACAGATCAACTTCAGGTTAATTGATATAGCTATCTAGTCCTCCACATTGGGTTGCATCTACTACCTATGTCTGTCACTATAAAGTACTCCCTCCGTCCATAAATATATGGTGTTTTAGAAAACGTGCAGCTAAACTTCTTTAACTTTGACTACTAATGTATAAAAAAACTATTTAGATTGGTCATGTAAAAATAGTGTCACTAGATTGGTTATGTAAAAATAGTATCATTAGATTAGTCATGAAAAATATTTTCATAATATAATTATTTTATAGTTTTTGAGATAAAAAGTAGTGGTCGAAGTTACATATTGGAAACCGTATTGATATTCAGAACGTCATACATTTACAGACGGATGGAGTAATGATTAATGAAATCACCAGAGTTGATGATATCAACTTACCAAGTAACTATATTTTGCAGAAATTGCTACAAAAAAAGAACCAAATTTCTAATATCAAAATAACCAAGCAAAAGCAAGGTCTGAAACCAACTGCAACCCTATAAAGATCTCAAAAGGAAGCCCCACCTGAGAATTGGCTTTCTGCTTGTTCATGTAAATATGACCATGTATCTCATGTTCCTGACTCCTGAGGAGATTAGTGCAAGTGTGCAACACATAAGAAAGTGTAATAAAATTGCAAACTGCAAGGGGTTTATCCAAAAAGCTGGTGTTAGCATTCATCACTCACCTATACCAGAACATTGTGTTACCAGTTTACCACACTATCAAATGAAGCATCTATGTTGTTGTTTAAAAAAAACATCTGTTAGACAAATACAAAGCAGCCTTTTTCTACCAGTTTGGATCGATGCATCAAATACAATTCAATATTCCAAATTAATGTAACTACATTTACCGGCTGAAAGAGCTTACTTAAAATCCCATGTGAATAAGGCATTTTTTCACATCATGATGTTATGATGATGTCATGCTGAGCGAAATATGTTATCTCCAGTTCTCCGCCATTTGTTCATCTCTGCAAAGAAATTGTAGAATACAAAAGGTATTATATAAAGTCACAAAGATGTAGGTTAGAAATTGCAGAAGAGGAGATGATAGAGCAATCATTTTACCGGTATGAGCTGGCTACTCAACTGTGACCAATAAACCTTGAAGAAAATGCATCCCATCTTCTGTTCAATCACACTACCTACCGTGACCGATGAACAATACAATAATGTCATCATTCCTTTTAATTTTCTCCCCGTTAAGAAATATTCATGTAAATGCCACAACGCCGCTTAAAGAAATGTGTGATGAAGTAAAACAAATACTACTTCAAAACCGCTTGCATGCTTTGTTCTCTAAAAAATTTTGCTCTCCGCGGTCCTTTTTTAGATCTTCTTGCTATGTCAAGAACCTGCTTTTTCATTTTCTCCAGTTTTTCCTTCCTTCCTTGTATATCAGCTTTAATAACTTCATCCCTGCTTTCTTCTGACAACAGAGCTAATCTGGAAAACTTCTTTGGCCATACTTCCCCAAGTCGCTCATGTATTTCTTTAAATGCAGATACAAGACCAGCTCTCATGAAATATCCTTCGGTGAGCTTCATTGAGTTCATTTTAGGAAGAGCTGGTGAGTCTTTCAACTCAAGGTCCATGCAGAAAGGAGAATCTTTCAGCCACATCTTAAGAGAGTAAGCCTTCACCACAAAGCGACCTGAACGAGTTTTACATGGCAAGAAAGGGGAGCCCATTTCCATAAGGAAAGCTCTGATGGTTTTACGTAAGGATACCATGTTATATTCCCCCTCCCCTGTGACCAGTACGACAGATTTGGGGGATTCTGGTGAACCCTGCAGTGAAGCATCCTGCATTACAAACGGAGTAGATCAGCTGACATGTTAATAGAAAAATGGAAGAGTTAAGCAATCAACAAAAACTTAACTCATTCAATCAAAAGATTAGCTATATTAGGAGTCTAGGGCTAAGGCAAACTGGATAAAGGAAGTTTTTCAGGGGAATATTCTGAGTTGTTATCAATTGATGGCTTGCCTTCAATTAAATTTGTGCCTTAAAAATAGCCCAAAGCTGTCATAGAGGTGGACCCAAGGCCTAGTCGGTATTATTAGGAATTAGAGATCGGTTTCTATTTAAGTTAGAGATTAGTTTCCCTTGTTAGAGATATAATTAGAGATATGAGTTTCCATATTATTAGAGATATGATTGGAATTAGATTTGATCTGTTAGGGGGAGCCCATCTATATAAGAGGGCTACCGTATGCTATTGAGATTAAGCAGAGCAACGTTTTGGTTGCCGGCTTCCCTACGGAGTCCCCTGTTCTACTCCGCCGTTTGTCCTAGCCATAACAATTTGGTATCAGAGCCGTCGATCCCTTCCCACGACTTCTGCTACCATGGTTTCTGCGATTCCTCCTATTGCCGAGTCATTGGCCATAATGAAAGCGAGCGCTGGGAAGATGGCCAGCGGCAACCTCAGCAAAGGGTTGGGGGAAGCCTTCCTTAACTTGCATGTCGTCTTAGAGAAGATCTTGAAGGAGCGGGAAGAGGCGAAACAAGAGGCTGCTCGCAGAGCAGAGGAGGAAGAAGCTGCTCGCAGAGCAGAGGAGGACAAGGCTGTCCTCGCCCCCATCGACAAGCTCACCGGTCACGGCGACGGCGCGTCCAACCGAAGAGCCGTGCTGAAGAACGGGGGAGAAGATGATGACACAGCGGCGGGTACCCGCACAGGTGTGGCCGTCCATCCATCAGCAGCCGTCGGCTCTCGGCATCGCCTCGCTCTCGACATGGGCCGCCGCCGCCGAGTCGCCGTGATCCGCCGGCCTTCTTCCGCTTGGGGTCGCGGGATCTGTCGGCATCACCGTTGGGCCGGGGTCATCTCATCCGCCGTTGCTCGGCGTAGGCCACCGCTGCCCGGAGGTCGTCTGTCGGGCCAAGCTGAGATCATGCTGAAGAACGGCAGACGGAGAAAGAAGAGGAAGTTTGCGCCGGTGAAGACATGGCGATCGGATCGAAGAAGACACGGCGGTCAGACCGGCAAGCTAGGGCTTGCAGCGGTCGGACCGGGAGGGAGGCAGCGGTCGTACCGGCCGCCTCCGCCGCACTTGACCGCACCGCCGTCGCCGAGATCTCTTCGGCCGCTACCACCGGCGAAGCTCCTGCTTCAGTTCCCGACGGCCGCCTCCATCTGCAGCCTCCGCCCGAGCCGCCGCCGCAACTGCTCCTCCGGTCGGCCGCTCCGCAGGCCGCCCGCTCCGCCGGTTGTCGGTTCCGTGCTCGGAGACGGCCGACCGCCGCCGGCCAGATCCCGCCTCCGCCGCGTCGCCGCCTTTCCTCCGGCCGCCCGCTCCGCGTTGGCCGCCGAGCCGCAGACGACGTTTGGCCTCGATGCGTTTGAGGGTCGCGGTCGGTTTCTAAACCGACCGATCACTTAAGACCAGCACAAAAAAAATCAAAAAAAAACACAATAAAAAAATCAAAATTCAAAGAAAAAAATATATATTTTGCAGGCATCATTTAGCCTTGTCCGCTTGGATCTGGCCGGCCGTCTCCATCCGCTGCAGAACCTCGCCACTGTTCGTCTTCTACATCGGCGTCGAAGGTCTTCCAATGGCACCATGACCGCCACCTAGCAGCTCGAGGACGAGCTGCATGTCCAGGAGGGGTGTAATGTCATAGAGGTGGGCCCAAGGCCTAGTCGGTATTATTAGGAATTAGAGATCGGTTTCTATTTAAGTTAGAGATTAGTTTCCCTTGTTAGAGATATAATTAGAGATATGAGTTTCCATATTATTAGAGATATGATTGGAATTAGATTTGATCTGTTAGGGGGAGCCCATCTATATAAGAGGGCTACCGTATGCTATTGAGATTAAGCAGAGCAACGTTTTGGTTGCCGGCTTCCCTACGGAGTCCCCTGTTCTACTCCGCCGTTTGTCCTAGCCATAACAAAAGCTGCTAGGCTAGAACAAACAAAGGAAAAAAGGTTCATCATGTTACTGTTATAAAACCTGAAAAAAATTGTATAAAACATCAAATGAAGTTAGAAATGGAAATCACCAGTGCTAGTGGTTAATGCAATAGGCACTAAGAAGTGAGCTAAATAACCTGCATTCAACTACATCTTTTGCTCAATTGTGTTCATTTCATTATTGTTGAATTATAGTTCATATGACCACCACTAAAGGGAATATATAAAACCCCTCCATTAGGGCATAAAATAGACACATGCAAATGCAGTGAATCTGTCAAAACTAGTGGGCTTCTCAGTGCGTCCAATTGCCTTACTGTCCATAGTCATGATAATGGCAACACAACAATACATTAGAACATAAGCTGATGAACAAAATTTTAATATTGTCCAATAGATACGCAAACACGTTTTTGAACATTGGTGCCTTTTCTATTTATAAAATTAATGCGAAATCAAACTGAAAGAATATTATTTTGAGCACCTACTTGCATGTGATCAAGCCACAAGGTTAGAGCGATAAGTGCAGCCCCAGCAGACAACTTCCGGAAGTCAGCTGCCCAGTCTTTTTCTACCACTCTGGGCCATTCACCAAGAAAAAATAATAATTGATACAGAATGAACAATGTTAATATTATCACTTTGGAATTTTCCCATATTTGTGACCATAAAGCAATTAGATCCAGTCATCCAGAAGTACATAAGTAATTTCAACCCATAAACAGAACATATGGAAAAATGAGAAAATCTCCACAAGATGAGACCTAGTGTCATAAACAACTTCAGAGACAGATAAAACAAAAACAAAAATAATATCAAACCTTATTATTCAATCGTATAAACTGCCATAGCATCGAACATTCTAATGTAGGATCTATTAGAAGACTGACTCTTTGAGATAAAGCCTAGTGTCATATTGCTAGCATGTCTGGGGACAGCTGAGGTGTGTAAAACCAGAATGTGTTTATGACAACTTAACTGTTTGTTCCTGATATTTTAAACCAACCCTTAAATGTTCAGATGAAAGTTTAAAAACTTTACTAGACTGGCATGTACTTTTGTTGCAACAGTTTTTGTAATGCTGTCTACGGAGTTGCTAACTGTAATTATATATCTTTCTCTTTAGTAGAATGGCTTGTTACTTTTCTTGCAAGAATTTTTGTGATGCTGTCTATGGAGTCGCTTACTGTAATTATATATCTTCTCTTTCTTCTTTTTGTGTGTGTGTATGAACCAAAACTATTAGCGTGTAAGTGTAATACACCTATTCTGGTCAAAAAGAAAAATAGTAAATGCACATCAAATGCAGATTTTGACACATAAAATTGAGGACAGCTTCAAGTGAAAATCGTCAGATTTAGAGATTGCTGTAAATACCGAAAGACATTATGACGGTATATGCCTCTGTTTACTGCCAATTGGAAAATCCATGAAGCAGTTGCTCGACGTTCAAATGCCCACAACAGGTCTTCTAGTGCATTTACAAAGTTCAAAGCAGCAGAATCTTCTAGTGCCCCAAGTTCTTCTAGAAAATTGTCAACCTCAGTTAACAGAGATGAAGTCCTCTCAGTTAGGAGCCTGCAAAACATGTAAGAAACTTACAACCAAAGATCTAAACATAGACAGAAATATATATATATATATATATATATATATATATATATATATATATATATATATATATATATATATATATATATATATATATATATATATATATATATATATATGTATGTATGTATGAAGTATGTTCCATATTTTTTAACATTGTCAAGTACGGTAATCAACCTAATGGGAAGGTCAAATCCACAATCCTGTAAAGAGTTTAGAAGAAGAATGGCATCATCAGTTTGCTCACACAAACTAGCAGCCCTAATGAAACATGTCCAAACTTGATGATCTGCTTTTACACCATCTCTTTTCATTTCCAACAGCTTTGTGATTCCAAGTTTGTAGTCACCATTTTTCAAGTAAGCGTCAAAAACTGTACTGTATGGTAAAGTGCTGACTTCCAAACTGGACGATTTCAAGCTGTTCAGAACTTTCTCTGCTTCGTCTGGGTGCCCAGCAGTCCCATAAGAAGTCATGAGGATATGCATAGTGGCAATTGTTGGTTCGATGCCATCCTCTTTCATTGCTGCTAGTAAGTGCTCGGCTTTGGAATGGTTGCAAGCATTCCTGTATATTTTCATCATCATGTGATAGATAGATCTATTTAATCGATATCCCTTTGATCTCATTTCTTCAAAAAGTTGGTCAGCTTGCTCCCAGAGTTTCGCTTTTCCAGATGCAGCAAGCAAGCTTTTGTAGGATTCTAACTTGGGTGTCAAACCTCGTTTGCCCATTTCATTCAAGAGAGTAAAACCTTCTTCAGGCCTCAAGCTTCTACTGTACATGACTATCAGTGTATTATATGTATCCTCATCAGGCTCTAAGCCAGCTTCCAGAATACTATGATATACTTCTACTGTCCTGTCAAAGTTTCCAGTCCCAGTATACATCACAAGGAGGGCATTAAGTATGACAAGATCTGGCTTGAATCCTGCTCCCTCCATCTCCGCAACCATCAATTCAACATCCCTGAATCGTTTATTACGGCAGAGCAAGGAAATCATACTTCTGTAGAGGTGCATATTTGGCAAGTATCCTGCTGCCTTCATTCCATTATATATTTTCATTACCTCGAATACATCCCCAGCTTTTGCAAAAGCTTCAAGCATAAGGAGTACTGTACTTTTGCTGATCTTGAAATCCATATCTTGAAGCTCCTGAACAATCACATACAACTCATCCAACCTGCCATCGACAACCAATGCTCTCATCATTCCATTAACTGAATCAACAGTTGGCAGAGGACCCTTTTTAATCATAATGTCAAAGACTGCCCTTGCATGCTCGTAAAGGCCACTCTCAGCATACGCATGTATCAAAGCATTCCAAATCCTTCTATCAACACCTGACTCTTGCTTCAGTCCTTTCACGAAATTTTCTGCCTGCTGCCAGAGTTTAATCTTCCCATATGCTTCGATTATAGTTACTCTATATGAAAGAATGTTCAGCGAAATACCGGATTGTACAGCATCATCCATCAACCGATGAGCTGTTTCTGGGAAGCCCAATTTACAGTATGTGGAAATCATTCTCTCATATATCTTTTGGGAAGGCTCTATGCCAATAAACTGCATATCGCAGAACACTTGACAAGCTTCAGGAAAGAACTCAGCCTCCTCAAGGCATGTAATCAAGTACTCATACAAGTTACAGTCTCGGCCAAAAGATCCGCATTTTAACATCTGCATTCTGCTGTACTCTTGAATGGCAGCAACAATCTTCTGGTTTTTGCACAGAAGCATGATGGAACATTCAGATATCAAGTCATGGGAGCTGGGGACATGCTCCCGGATGCATTCAAGCAAAGAGAGGCCTTCTTCATGCTTTCCCATTGTTTCGTATGCATCCAAAAGGGACAGTAAACTCTTACCATCAGGCTCGTATCCTTGTAGGCATGCCTTCTTTAACAGCTTAGCACCCTGAGAAATGCACTCCGCCTTGATAAGTATACTAGATATTAGTCGTGGATTCATTTGACAAACCACCTCCATGTCTTGGATAACTCCTTCAATATCCTCATATTCATTTCCTTTTGCAAGTGCAGCAAGCAAGACCTGATACAAGCCATCATCTGGCCTATAACCATCCTTCATCATTGTCCGATACAGAACCATAAGCTTTCTCATCTCACCAGACCTTGCGAAAATGTCCAGCATAACCAAATAGGCTAAACGATCAGGTTTGACACCTGATGCAACCATACGATCAAATGTCTGCTCTGCCTCTGCCCGCATCCCACCTCTGGCGTATGTACATATCAAAGCACTAAAAGTTACCAAAGTAGGCTTTAATCCTGCATCTGCCATCTCCTCCAGCACATTCCCTGCCTCAGCAATCCTATCCATCTTCCCCAAAGAATCAATCAAGACAGTATAGGTCACAGCATCTGGAGTGCAGCCTATAGCCCTCATCTCATCATACAGACCAAGCGCTAAGTCAAGCCTGCCCATCTTTCCATACATATGAATAATGGTATTGTAAGTTATTCCATCCTTCTTGAAGCCAGCCATAATCAATTCCTCACACACACGCTCTACCTTCTCAACATCCCCTTCCTTTGCAAAGGCATAAAGGAGAGAATTATAAGTGACTGCATCCGGCTCAAAACCCTTCTCTACAAGCTCCCTAAACATCCGCTCAGCCTCCTGTGCCTTCCCACACCGGCCATGCACCGAAACCATGGCATTGTACGTCCACAAATCTGGCCGACACTCTGAAGCTATCATCTGCTCAAACACCGCCACTGCATCGTCCAAATTAGAACCTTGAGAGCAAGCACTGATGAGGGTGTTGTAAGTGATAACGTCCGGTCTCAGCCCAGCTTGCCGGACTTCGAGTAGGAGATCAAGGGCAATGCCAGCGGGCAACGACCCAGACTTGGCCCTGGCATTGATGAGAGTGTTAAAGCTGACAAGGTCAGGCTCGATGCCCTGGTCGCGCATTGCATCAAGCAGCTGACGTACGTCGTCGAAACGGCCGGAACGGGCGTAAACACCCATCATGGCGTTGAACACTTGCACAGTTGCACCATCGCCGGCGAAGCGGACAAAGACCTCCTCCGCAAGCGTGTCCTGGCGGGCGCGGCCGAGGACGCCAAGGACGACGGCGACGACGCGGGGGCCCGGTGCGCGTGTGCTGCCTGCCACGAGCCACTCGAAGGCGTCGAGCGCGCGCCGCCAGGAGGCCGCGCCAACGGCGCGCACGACGAAGGCCAGCTCGTCAGGCGCGACCTGCGCGTCGTCCAGCACGTCGGCGACAGGCGCGCCGGGGGGCAGCGCCAGGACGCGGTCGGCGAGGCCTGCGACGCGCGCGCGCCAGTCCTGCGCCCGCCGCAGCGCGAGCTTGCTCAGCTTCTTCACCCTTCCGCGGTGGGCCCGCGCGTCCAGCGGCTCGACGGCGACGGGCGCGGAAGAGGAGGGCTCGGATGGATCCTTCTCTCCCGAGGGCCTGACGGGGGCCGGAGGCGCGCCGGCGGTGGTGGTGGGGAAGCGGGGCGCGGGGAGGTGCGGGAAGCGGAGGTGGGGCCAGCGGATGGAGGGGTCGGCGAGGGGGTAGTCGAAATCGTCGGGGACAGAGGACGCTGAGGCGGTGGGGGTGGCTCGGCGGCGATGGCGTGTGGAGGAAGAGGGGGAGGGGAAGGAGAAGGGTGGGGACGCGACGGCCATGAGAGGCATTGAGTTTGGGAAGGGGATCAGGCGCGCATGGAGGTGGAGGTGGAGCGCTCCACTGGACGCGATAACGTTGGCACAGTTTGAGCGGGTAACGAGCAAGATATTTCCGCCTGAGCTCCGCCTCCCTGCTCTCGGAAAACCTGTTTGAAAATTCTGTAATCTCAGGTGCGATGAACGGCACACCTGACATCATTTCGATATATTTTCCATTTGAGCAATTTGTGCAATTCCAATCATCTTCGCATCCCATCTCATGAATTCAATCAAACTGGAACTTGGAACCATGGGCGGACCCAGGGCCCGGCGACCCTGGGCCCCTGCCCGGGCTCATCTCCTATAGACCACTCGGCAGTGTGGGCGGCGTCCTCCACTGGCCGTCCGGAATCGAGATGAAGGTCGAGGGCGCCGTTGGCCGAGCGACGCCGCAGATGACCGTGGGCCCCGGCCAGCTTGACGGCGCCTTTGCCTGGGGCTTCTAGGTGCATGCATCCACGGGGCCATAAAGTATACCCTTTGGATTGTGTGCCTAATTAAGTCTCCTAGTTGATTAATTAGTTCTCGATATGCATTTGTTCGACTAGGTTAACGTAGTAGCAGTATCCTCGTAATTTCGGTTATGTTCTGATGTCGTGTTGCTGCATTAGTAGGATATGACTGATCCATAGGTATGTCGCGTTGTTTGTCTGTTATGGATTAGATGTGTAACCGGTCTAAATTAATGGTAGTGTTGTACCTCTTGAAGCCTTTAATGCCAGTCTCAGTGGGGGTTTCATGGAGTTTTATGGGCATTAAATACGCTGACATGACACTGTATTGATGAAGAGAGAGATGATAAAAGTTTCATGGGAGTAAAGAGAGTTTCATGGGGATGAAACTCTTCTGCACTATTTCCAAAATATGGGTGTGTTGGAAACTGGGACATGAAACCTCCACTGAGACTGACCTAAGGCCCACTACAACTCCCAAGCTGTTGCCCTGAATTACAGGGGCACGAGAACATAGCGCAGTAGTGCTAGTAAATGCATGACGACGGAAGCGAGACGTCGCTCGGTGGCGGCGGCGGCGTCGCTCCCAATCCCCAGACTCTGTTTTTTGCCCAGGCTCGTTAAATTCTTTGGGTCCGCCACTGCTTGGAACGCACGCACGAATTTGAAAAAAACAAGATTACTACAGCTCAATAGGGGATTGGATCATATACCCTCCCCTTAGTTGGGAAATTCAGGATTTACCCTCCCAACTCAATGACATGTGGGGTCATCATAAGTCACTGACACGTGGGCCAGAAGGGTAAATACTAAATTTCCATCTAAGGGGAGGGTATATGATCAATAAAACCCAGCTCAATTCCAGTTAAACAGAACCTTGTCTGCAGCTGAGTAGCAGAACAAGCCATCAAAAAACGTCCAGCATCAAGCACATAACAATATCACAGATGGGAAAGAAAGTAGTCGCATAGCGTATGCATCAGCATCGCAGATTCACAATCTACCTCGCATGTACCTCGAGAAAACGTCGTGAACTGGCTAGACATAAGGGAAATGGAATGTGAATTGAATGAAGCTATGTGTAATTTTACACTGTATTCTGTTGTCAGGCTATTCTCCTGCTGCCTCTTTTAACATACAACTACAAGAAACCAAGAAACTACAGTGCTCCAACAGCGGCTATTTTTTTTCTTACATCATCTCTTTCTCCTTTTTTTTTTTTGGATGGTCATCTTCTCCGCGGTACTTAGTTTAAGAGATGTTAGTACACCACAACACGGAGCAGACCCGGTTGAGGCTGCGTGTAGTGGAGGCCTTCGTCCAGAAGGAACTGCTCGACGGCGATTGGCAACCTTGCGGTGCGAGAACCCTTGGTGTGGTGACCTGTTCCGACACATATCATGACTTGCAGCCTCTCGCCTGCAGCTCTCGCCGTGCCCCTCAGCGTACCAAGCTCAACCTTGAGAATGTGTATTGCCTCGCTCACATGGAGACCATGTAAATCGATCAGCCGGTCACTCCCCCCTCGCGAGGAAACAGGGTTCCTGAACAACGAGAGAGAAAAAAAAACTCAGGATAAAACAAATGTGCTTGTAATATGTTGGAAACAAGTACGCACAGCAGCTAATCAAGTAGATAAACATAAGGTAAACTGGACAAGAAACGGATTTCATTTCTTTTCAATGCAGAAAGGGGGCAAGGGAGCAATTAGGTAACCTCTGTCGATAAATGGCTTGTCTAGCTTTCTCGTGAGCTGCTTTCATCTGCGTGTTGTACGCCTGTCCCTTCGTGCTCAGTTCCTTGGCCAGAGCTTTGTTGCCAACCAGGTAAGCCTGCCTAGCCTGTCAAGCGTATCTTTCTGTGAATACTTCAACAAAAAATATCCCAGGCTAATAGGTCTACTTACACACGATCAAAAAAATGTAGCAACTGATGACATGCAGAATTAAATGTTGACAATGCAATACTACCTATGCTGGAGAAATATGAATGGTTGCTATGGTCCTCAAGACATTTTGCTTGCAATATACACAAGGCTACTAGCACAAGTAAAAGAACATGCAGATGTAAACTTGCAACAGGTTATACTTGTATGCACATGCATATATACACAGGTACATACATATACAACCATACATGTGAGGCCACAATTAGGAATGATTACCTGCTCAAAACATGCATTGCGGATGCGAGCAAAATCACGAGCTTCTCCCCTTGATTCTGAGTACATATTTGCTGGCGGGTCGCACACAAAGATATATTGATCAGTCTTGGAACACAGTCTAGGAAAAAGGAACATGGAGTTGCAATATATCCATCTCCTTTTTTTGTAATTCCGGGTAACACTTAACCCCCCCCCCCCCCCCGGGCGGGGGGAGGCTGTACACACGAAGTTTCCACATAATTGTGGTTCTAGTTAAAATGCATACTTTGGCGAGTAAAAGATACTAATATTAACTTGCCTAATTCTATAAGATAATAATTTGCAAAACCTTACAGGAAACCTTAAAATATTCAGATAAATATTACCCACTGCATCACCAGTCTCAAGCCATGGAGCTGCCCTTGCACTGCTAACACTTTGAAACTTGTTCCCCAAAGATGGTTTAGTGCTAGAACTGTACTGTTTCGGTACAGAAACTGTTGAAACACCATTACCATATTCGGGACCTTTCTTAAACTTCCAATGGCCAGAATTTTGCGATGCAAGTTTCCGTACAGCTGAAACAAAATCACCAGTACCACTAGATATAGTAGATGACTTGCGTCCATTGAAGATACCAAGGATATCCACATTGCCCTTGGAGAAACCATTTTGATCTTCAGCTGTTGGCAGCGCAGGGAAGTCTCCTGTGCTAAAGTTTGGTGCACTGGGGGTCAAATTCAGAGCCGGATTGGAGGTAGCATCCACTTGCATCTAAAAAATCAGGGAAAAATCACTTAAGATGCCACTGAAATATTTTGAATGTAACACAAACTGTTTGGAATCACTTGCAAGGAAAGAGGATAGGGGTTTCAATATTATCTTTTTAGGGGGACATATATAATATAAGTACCATTAACCGGAAAGGGAATTCATCGTAACAGTTTCAGGTATAGATGCAAATAAGAGAAGTTCTACAATTTGGAGAAATCATGCAGCAAGTTGGAGGAAATAGGACAGTAGCGTCGGGGAAGTGGCATGAAAATGATCAAAAAGATCAGATATAGAGTAGACTCTACTTAGCCATGGGTAGGTGTCAAGGCTCATGCACAGAACAGATCAAACAATGTTGCAGCCAATGGAGAAGCTATAAAACATGCCAGCGTTACCAGCGTACATACAAGATATCGACATCAGACTGAGAATATAACAAATGTTATTATCCAACCAGTAATTGCTGCCTTTTAATGGAATGAGAATGTAACAAATGTTATTATCCAACCAGTAATTGCTGCCTTTTAATGGTGGACAGCCAATGGAAAAGCTACAAAAAAAGAAAGTCAGTGTCCAGACAAGATCAAGAAGGTCAGCATTCAGCAACGGTGTTGCCCAACGGCCCCAACCAGTCATTGCTGCATATCTAATTGGCTCCCACAAAAAATTACAATGTAACTAGCTATTTTAAGAAATGTTCTGAGTGGATGTCCAGAAGAGTTAATTTTATGTGCTAGTCTTACATACAGAAAGACATTACCTCTAGCTGCGTGAGGATTTCAATAGTATGATTGAAGTCGCAACCATTTGCATAGTACAGCTCTGCAAGGCTCTCTGCTGAAAATCCAGGGAACTGAGATGCTAAATACTCTAAGGGGTCAACAACGCCATTTGATGCAACAGCATACTCACTAGCAAAACTGTCAGAAAAGCCAGCGGTACTTTCAGAATCATAATGAAGGTCCTGATTTCCATCAGTAAAATGGAGATCACCCACATAATTTTGCTCCCAGTTGCTTGAACCCACAGTTGAAAAGGCTGTCTGTGAATTATCTTTGTATAGTAAATTTGTAAGCCCCAGTTCCAGGCTCTTGCTAGCTGGAGATAACTCGTGCTGTTCTCTTGACAAGCAGCTGGCTGTTGTTCCATAGAAAGGGGGTGCATTCAAGGACAATCCAGCAAGGGACAGCTCTTCAGGTTCTTGTTCAATTTTTTCGAAAGAAGTAAAGTCTGGAATAATGTCATCAGGTAGCTGCTTACGCCAAAACTGGTGCGCCTCATCATCCGAGTTATTAGACTTTGATGACTCGGACCTATCTAGGATTGTTTTTCCAGAAGACCCCCTGAAGTCTGGCTTGCCTACATCTGAAACTGTGCTACTTCCAAAAGATGGTCTAACACATAAAGGTACAAATTCTGCTGCATTGGGATTTAATGCAGTGACTTTATTTGGTAACATTGACCTTGCATCTCCATTATTTGAAACAATTTTATTCAGTGAACTCATCTTTTAATAGAAAGTACATGTGATGTTACATGTACAAAAGAAATTATTCCAATAAAGATTTACCCAAGCCCTGCAATGACAATCAACAATGAAATCTATTTAGTAGAAGCATGGTTGCTGCCGATTCAAGACATTTATTGAAAGTTTTTTAGGAACAATTGATGTAATTTAAACAGAAAAGTTATCACTGCCATAATCATAAGAAGTTACATGCTAATACACAAAACTATTTTACCACATCCAACTTCAGTGAGGCTGAATGCAGCTAATAAATTTATGCATGATTATCAAAAATTGATATCGGGTTTTAGAAAATTCCATTCATGCTTATCATAAAAATGGCAAAAACATGATTATCATAAAAATGGCAAAAACGAATAAAGCATAGAGCGGAAGAAGGCTTCAAGCACTTTACTGCATTGGGTTACATTAATCAAAATTTATTGATGCTTTATCCTATTCTCATTAGTTAGCAACATTAAAGAGGGAAAGAAAATGAAGGGGTGCTTATCAGGCATGGGAATAGATACCAAAGTAACAACATTACCCTCTAGTCATTATTGGGGTATTACTTAAAGCAAACCAATTGAATTCTCTCAAACTAGATTCAACATTTACATGATATTGGACAAATGGGCAAGGATTCAGTTAGACAAGTTCTTAAAGGGCAAAACTACAAGTTGTTCTTTTTTACCATATTGTTAGGCTTCAAAAGTTCTTTCTTTCTATTGCTGTCAGGCAGAGATGCCACCACCAATATCATTATCACCAATACTTGTAATAGAAATTTCCACACTTACAGAAGACCCAAAACCGATAGCTCAATTTCCCAAAACAAAGTAGTTAGCTCCCAGCCTCAGGAAAAGATGGCATGCCCTTTCTTAGTTACTCCTATAACTGCCTACAAGTTTCCACATCACAAAAGAAGCATCTTTCCAGGCAGCTAATCAGTTTGCCCTCCCTAAATTAATTGGTTGAGAGATTCAATATCTCCTACTTCATTCTTACGCACTGGCACATTGTTTCCTTTCCACCAAAATTTACCCACGGCATTATATTTACATGAGCAGCGAAGGTAGCAGTCAACAGAAAGACAAAACAAAAGGAGAAGCTTAGGACGAAGCTGCTCCTGTAGCCGTTTTCGAAGCACCACCCTAATCCCCTGCAGCAAAGTTTACCCAGCCCCAGCTCTAACATAAACTTGGGGGGAATCACACGCGCGAACAAGGCAAAACAGCAACAAAAAGATGAGCAGACAGTACACCTGCTTCGCTCTCCGGTCAAGAACACGCTACCACATCCAACCCCGCCGCTAACAAAGAGACAAAGGAGGGGGCTTTTTTATTATCACCGCACGGGCGCAATCGGAAACGAAGAAGAAAACCGACTAAACCAAACCGGATTTCACACGAGATCCAGACCAGAGCAGGCCAGATCTACCCGGGACCGGAGACGAACCCACACCAGATCTGGAGAGTTTCCGGCGACAAAAACCGATACCTTTCCGCCGGTCGATGAGCTGATAGTGGTATATAGCTGGCGACCGGCCCATGGGGCGCGAGGGCACCCGCCGACCGAAAAAGCCCCGGCCCTCTCGCCGCAGGGCCTTCGGGTTACCGCCCAAACAACGGAGTCGGTGCGGCGGACTGGAACGGGTTCGGACGGGCACAGCGGAGGAAGCAGAGGCCGGGGCGGAGAGGTGGAGACGGAGAGGCGTCTCGGCCGTAGAAGGGAGAGGCGAGGAGGGAGGGGAGAGGAGGGTTGGTGTCGCTGGCTGGATGGGGGCGGGGGATACTGGATAGGGACGCAGATCCTCCGACGTAGACGAGGCATGTCACGAGTGCAGTTACACCCTGTAATCCACCCATCCTCGCCGTCCGGCGTCTACTCTACAAGTTTTTTTTTCTGTATTCATTTACATTATTATTAATAGGTTAATATATTTTTTTATTTTTAAATTTTTTAAATTTAATTACGTCAAATAACTCACTGTCAGCTATAGTAATTTTAATCAACTAAAGTAAAATTTTAGTCATAAATCACTTTTTTAGCCCAAATGAGTTAATGGTGAGGCGGACGGCATGTCTTCTTCGCGTGAGGAAGACAATAGGATTATAGGAATATGTCAGGAAAGGGGAAAGAGAAGTTGGGTAGTGGGGCCACCAAACAAGGTCCGTTGGATGATGATGGACGCTGGATCAGAGAGGTACTGCACACCGTGACTTGATTCCACTGGAGGTTTTCGCTTTTGATTGAGCAATTGGGATTATACTGGTGGAAGACGTTGAGCTTGTTGAAGACCATGGCACGGATGGTATAAAAGATGCACAGACAAGGTCGACGAGGATGCTGCGGTGGGTGGAGAGTGTGAGGAGGCGAACGGAGACACATGCGAGCGTCTAGTTGGTGAGGGCACCAGCGGCGTGTGACACTCGATGGGGAGGAAGAGGATGCCCGGGCCGTGATGGGGGCGGAACTCATGCGGCACCATCTGCCGGATCTAGCGTGGAGGTCAGTAAATCTAATGTAGGAGACCGACGCAGAGGAGAACGATGAAGGAGGAGGACAAGGACTTATAGGCTGTGGCAGGGGCAGAGCTCTTGACGGTGCCATGGGGCTGCAGCGGAAGCTTGATCTAGCCAGAGCCACTTTCAAAGTTGTTTTATTCGGTTTCCAATTCCTGAAAGCCCCGAAGCTGTTTCAAACGCCGGTGGATTGGTGAGGGATGGTGGGGTTTGACCGTCGTGGGCTCGTGGCGGCGGGGGTGGGGCCGCGTGGCCAACAGTGTGCGGTGGCGCGGAGAAGGGCGAGGTAGTGGTGGGCATGGCGTCGCCTTGGGATCCGAGATTTGTTGTGGCTGCGGCACTGCGGCAGCCAGCGCGGTGCGATGCGAATATGCGACTGGATGATTCGGCTGGCTCCAGCCAGGAAATCTCGAAGAAATTTTGGGGTGGTGATTCCGTGCTCCGGTTTTGCTTCTTTCTGGTGCTCACCCCCTTCAGCGCCGGCGGCTGGCCAAACCAGACCAGATTCACGAATGTGGAAGAGGCGTATGCATGGACGCCTAGAGTTGTAGTCTTTGTTGTTTTAAAAGGTTTTCTGATTCGACGACTTCTTCATTCTGGGTAAAAAAGAAAGATGTAGAAAAGAACAAACAAGAAATTATGTGTGTAGAAAACGGGCCTAATTCAGTAATTCCTGCGTTCTTGTGAAATGTAGGAATCATCTCATAGCAAAAAGAAAATATACAATAATATGCAAATGCTACATAATACATGGATTTAGATTAAAAATATACTACTTTACATAGCATTCCATCTAAAGCTTACAAGGAAACCATAGCTCTAATGGAATGTTCCGTACAAGGTGGCTACAATATCTAGCTGAAGCCTGAACTAATGGAACAGTACTCCAACGCTATTAATTGGATGGATGTACTACTAGTGCATAATAATAACTTCATGCTCGATCACACGGAGCTTATTCCTCTCTCGAGCAATCATAAATTACAACTCAAATCATTATTCTTCAGGAAGCCAACCTGCACCTACACAAATGTCCCCAAAGTTTATTCTCGTTCTTGTATTTAATTTAATTCGCCATTAGCTCCATACCCCAACCATTAGTACCCTGTACCCAGCAGAAGCCTTCTAGAACGTTCGCCGCCGGGCCGGGCAAATCAAGCATCCTCTCCGTCCGTGCACCCGGGTCCCGCGGCCACCTGCCGCCCCTGCGGCGCGGCCGGCGACGCCGGCGGCGAGTCGAGGCAGCGGCGCAGCAGGCGCGCGACGGCGGCCACGAGGTCGTCCTCGGCCGCCCTCCCCGGCGCCCGCGGCGCCGCGCGAGCGAACGCGACGTGCCGGTCGAGCGCCTCAGCCGTGGTGATCTCCCCGGCGCCCGCGCGGCGGATCTCGTCGCCGACGGCCTCCGCGCAGAGCCCGCAGATCCACCGGCCCAGGTACTCCGCCCTCACCGCCGCGATGTACTGCGGCGTGCACTCCTCCGTGAAGCCGCAGCACTCGCACTTGGCGGCCTCCACCTCCATGGCCTAGCGCTTGCCCGCTAGCCTCCTACCGCTCCTTCTCCCAGACGGCGTAGGACGACGGGACGGACGGCGAAGCCGCCGCGCAGTGGCTCCTCTGCTCGCTCGGGCTGCCTGCGACGATGACGGTGTCGGCGACGGATGCGGCCGGTGTCATCGCAGGCGACGTCTCGCTCGCGCTTCCTCTCCTCCTCCGCCGCCTCAGCTCGCCGGTCGCAGCACCGCTCGCTCTCCCCCTCTGTGCTGTCTCCACCGAAACATGTGAGGTGGTATTTATCCGCAAACGGCGTGGAGCAAGCGGGCTCCGCGCGAAAACGGACGTATTCGATGTCCTTCTCAATGACGCGTGGGGCCGATCTCTCCTGGCCCCACATGTCAGAGGTACTTTGGAGGGTGCAGCAGGGTGGGGCCGTGAAAGGGATCCACGTCAGGGCGCTGAGCTGGATGGGTGACCGACCTTTTCAATGTGTGGACCGTGACAGCTGGTGGGTGGGCCCAGGGGAGAGGGAGAGCAGCCCCACTCGACTCGCAGTGGATTTGGGTTGAGCTGAAAAAATAGTTTAGGACTGAAATTATATGGTATTTGATGATGATTTATTTGATCTAATTAAATTTAAAAAATAAAAATTAAAAAATAGATTAACCCATCACAGATAATGCAAAAAAAATAACAAAAAAAGCTCAAGAAAAAACAGAATTTATAAATAGTAAAAAAATAATTCCGATGCTAGAAACTCAAGCTAAGCAGGACCTTCGTATGCGGGGTTCACCCAGGGCGTCACCGTCGCTGGGCCCGCTTGTCATTTTCATGTGTCCTATCCATCGCTTTTGTGGCTTTAAATCCACGAAAATGCTTTTGTCGCCACTGCTTCTTTTGTCTTGGGTAGGTGCCTCCAATCACAAGGTTCGTTTACTTTTCTTCTTCTTTTTCCAATAATAATAGCATCATAATAGGACTCATCTGGTTTCTTAAAAAAAAAACGGGACTCATTTGTACAGAGGCAGAAAAGAGAACATCTGGTCACACCGAAAATGAACCATGGATGAGTTTAGCAATGATAATCTCCGGTACCAACCGGTACCAAAAACCGAACTGGCTCCTGCATCTTGCATTTTTGCTCTACAAAGACAAATCTGCTTTGTTTTCGTAATTTTTTAAGGCACTTTATCTTCGTAATTGAGAACCTCAACATCCCATGGACAAAACAAATTCACCATAAAAAAAACCCATGGCGGACGCCCTGCCTGCTTAATCTTAGCCGCAAGATCAATTACGGAAAGATGCTTGGATCATGTGCTGCACAGCGTTCATCATGGTACAAAACTTGTGAGCAATGCACGTAAAAGAATGATTTTCGAAAAAAAAACAGAGAGAGTACTTCATGATTGGTTGATGCTATATTTTACCACACTTAGACCCCGTTTGGCACAGCTCAGCTTCACTAGTGAAGCTATTTTTTTTTTGTTTCAACTTCATGAGCAGCTTCACCGGTGAAGCTAAAACTGTTTGGCAAAACAGCTTCAACAACAGCTTCATGCATGGCTGAAAGAGGGCAATTGTCCAAGATGCCTCTATCTACCTGACTTGTTCTAATATTTGGAGTTGTATGTTTGTATATGGTCATATGAATTAAAAAATAATATATTTGAATGAGTATGAATTAAAAAAATTAAAATAAAAAAAAATTAAAATCATTAGAGAAGTGCGAACAGGAGGAGAGGAAACAGGCGTGGAGACCCAGTGGCAAAGTGCTATAATTTCTGTCAACTACAAGGGCAGTGGGTTCCTAGAACTGCGAGCCTGAGAGAGGGAGCTGTGAAAAGCTACTATTTTCAGCTTCACCCCACCTCATTCCCTTGTGAGAGCATGATTTAAGGAGTTTCATCCATGAAGCTATTTGCAAAAAGGGTGTTTGGCAAAAAACAGCTCATAACAGCTCATGAATCTGTTGATGAAGCTGTGCCAAACAGGACCTTAAGCACATTTGGCTTTCTCTTGTAGCTATTTGGTTCGCCGCCACAATTTCCTAGCATCCTAGCCAGCTTGTCGTAGACATGTTGATTTGCCAAAAT
Organism: Dendrocalamus latiflorus; assembly: GCA_017311315.1. Taxonomy (NCBI): domain Eukaryota; kingdom Viridiplantae; phylum Streptophyta; class Magnoliopsida; order Poales; family Poaceae; genus Dendrocalamus; species Dendrocalamus latiflorus. Next base: position 5,153,265 of record CM029659.1, read on the forward strand.
TTGGCTAGCTTGTGACCACCAAACTGAAAGCCACAACAATGTGGGGCTTGCCACACCCTGCCTGCTTAATCAAACTTAGCCACTGGATCAGTTCATGGAAAGATGCTCGTACCATGTGACACAGATACGATCGTTCATCATGGGCCTGATGGCACGTAACATGTGAGCAGCGTACGTAAAATATGTTTCTGCCAGAAAGAAAACGTACGTGAAATACGATTCCGGTGAACCCATCCACGATCACCATAAATGTGTCATGGTCAGGTTCAGGTGAGACTGCAGATCTTTTGCGTCCAAATTCTTGCACTCGGCCATCCGTCCGATCAAGCGGCCGCAGGGAGCAGTGAGCGTTGCTGTGCGTTTGGAAGCCGCCGCAGCAAGAGGACAAGGGGGATTCACATGAGCGGATCTCCTCAGCGATCGATTGATTGATGGCTGATGCGTTGTCTTAATAGGCGAAAGTGATCTGCACCTGTCCAGGATCGCTGCCAAGAAACATTGGCATCGGGCTTCATTGCCTAGCTAGCATGTGTATTGGTCGATGGGCGTGACTGTGCCGTGGAAGAATGTACTGTTTCGCCATGATAGCACCGTGCGTACCGCTATGTTACTTGAACTACAAATATGTTTCCGTGTCTAGGAAAATATCTATAGCTTATCGTGCTGCCAAAGTGATTGGGAAGAAATGCACCCATACTTCCTGTGTCGGAGACGGAAAAGCAATTTTACCCCTATGGGCACATGCACCCGCCATATCCACCCTTCACCATGTTTTGAGATTTGTGCACACCCATACACCCTATGTATTTATTTTCATGTATTCTCCCCTTTTCTAAAGTCTCATCTCCATCCTCTTTCTATGCTATTTCTCACGGCACCGAGAGGTGGTGACCCAGGATCCAGCGATATTTCTTGAGGTTTCTCGAGGTTTTCCAGCAGCGGGTGGGGGCTTTTGCGATGATGAGTGTGGTTTCTGGTGGCGAGTGGGGTTTTCAGTAGCAATTTGTGGGGTTTCTGGCGATGGTGATCGAGGTTTCCAATGGCACGGGTCGTCGAACTTGGGAGAGAATGGAGGGAGAAGGGAGAGAGAGTGAGCCATATTTTATACCGTATTTTGCAAGTATTGCATCATGCCCCTAAAAAATACATGTGCGCATCTCGATGCAAAAGCAACAATGGATGGTATGGGTGCATATGCCCCCAGAGGCAAAAAAAATCTGTTTACATGTTAGATTATATAGCTTGTTCTTTTAGCCTATGGATAATGCCTTTTAGCTGCGGTTGATAGCTTTTGTTTACGTTTATTGAGACAGCAGTGGACGACGAATACATCGACGTTGACAGCATACATGGTTTTGAGTCAGGAAAACCGTTTGGAGAATCTGTTTTAAAAAACTGTCCCGCTTATTTTGACTTTCTAAGAAGCCAAAAGTCCAAAAGAATAGGGTTATAATGTGGTCGCACACTTGGCGCTTGTATGCTATTGTTTGTACTGCTCACAAGCACCTCTGGAACGCATCATTTTGTGAATTTCTATGTCCGCCACTGGACGGTACCACAGCTTGCGCCTTCCCTTCTCGGTGGTAGTGATGGAGTTGAGGAAGACAATACACATTTCCCCCCAAGCGAGCCTCACTGAAAAACTAAAACAAAGCGACGTAAACCCACAAAACAGGGGTGAAGTTGTCTGATTAGAGCTGACCCATATGGTCGTATCGACCGCTTACGAAAACAAAACAAGTTGTTCACACATGACACGTAGATGCAGGTCCAACACACATCACCATTCACTAGCAACGTCATTCCGAACATCTTGTTGCTCCAGAACATCCAAAATCACATAATAGATTGTCTATAGTAGGGGTGGAGCCAACCCTCTGGGCAGGGTGGGCACCTGCTTGGGTTTCGATTCAACGAGCCCTTAGAGCCCCAGGGAGTCCGACAGAAGGAATGGATTCCCTATGGATGGTCTACATGGTAGTTGGGCCGTGTGCGAGTTTTTGGGCCAAAACCGTGAAACGCCAAGGCAGCAAGGCCCACTTAGGCACGACTATTTACAATCCCTGGTTTGGGCCTAATCGGTCAGCATTCAATTGTAAGTTCAAACTCCATTAAATTGGTTTTGGTGATAATAACATATTTAATTATGAGACTAACTTGTTTATTGATTATAATATTACCTAGTCTCATTTAGATGAAAAAGGTGAAAATCATAAGAGGTGTGTATTCGATATCACATTCTTATTTTTTATTGCATTCATTTGATCTAAAATATAGATTGAACTTCAACAAATAGTCAAACATGAATATGTGCATATGTCTCTATTACACATTCTTGTATGCACACGTTTAGGGAGAGTTCACTCTATGTTTTGTGTTTTTATTAGTATTGATCCATGTTCATATTTCCACATATTAAAGATCTTTACCTTGAAAATATATCTCTTGAGTATATATAGCTTGTGTAGTTTATATATACTTATAATTTGGTTGTCGTCTAGTTCCTCTATTATGTGTTAATGGTTGAATGATAAATGATAACTCGATAAGTAAGTTTTGCTTAAAAAGCTTATCGTAGTGTATACAATTGTTGTGTACATGCTGTATACTAAAAAAATCTTTTATCTCATTATTTGTTGAGATTATCATTAATTATCAAAAAGGGAAAGATTGTGGAATCTAGTCCCCTTATTATGAGTAAATGGTGAAATTTTGGTAATTGATGACAATAGATTTCTGGACTAACATTTTTCATGAGTTGGATGAATAGGTTAGATTCCGCAAAAGAGAATGATTTGGAATGGTTTCATGTGTTGAAGATCATCAAATCAAGTAAAGTTTGTATCATGAGTTTATGCATGTCTAAGAAGAGATGATCGTGTGTTAATCATCAAGTCAAGTGAAGACCCATCATGTGTTGATGGAGTTCAAGTGACAAGGACCCGGACTTGAAGTGAAGGTGTGTGTCATCATGCTTCAAGAAGATTCTAAGACAAAACTATAACAAGTTAGGATTAAGGATGTGTTCCTAATCTTTTACCGATATTAGAGTTTAGTTGAAAAACCAGATTGCTAGTATATGTTACCGTACTATTAAGAGGTGTTTTGTCTAGTAGCTTGAGTCTTATCATGTGTTGATAGCTCAACCTCTCTTACTTTACCTCTCTTTGGCATGAGGCTTGTATTTGCGAATGTGTTTTATAATAGTTAAAACTCATGTGTTGAATCCTTGTAACATGTGACTATATATTGCGAATTGTTTGGTAAGTGTTTGAAATCTATGTTTTATTCTTTGTAGTATGAGGCTTATATTTGCAAATAGTTGAAGCTCATATATAATCCTTGTGTCATGATTATAAAAATGTGCAAATGTGTTATGCAACTTTGTTGGAAATTATGTTTGATCCTTGTGTGTAAGATATTGTTGTTTGCAAATGTGTTTTGCAGAATCTGTTAAAGTATTTACACTTCTCAGGAATATTGGAACTACCGTAGTGTAGTATGTGGTACTACCACTGACCGGAACTACCGACGTTGTAATCATAGAACTACTGTGTGCGTTGGTGGTCGAGAACCGACTTGGTTGAACCAATGTGGTCGAAGATTTGTGTGGTTGAAGATCTGTGTGATCGAAACCAGTGTGGTCGAATTCAACGTGATCGAGATCTGTGTGATCAAAACTAGCGTGGTCGAAATCGACGTGGTTGAAAATTTGTGTGATCGAAACCAACATGGTCGAACCAACGTGGTTAAAGATCTGTGTGATCGAAACCAACGTGGTCGAACCGATGTGGTTGAGATCTATGTGATCAAAACCAACGTGATCGAACTGATGTGATGAAAACCAACGTGGTCAAACCGACGTGGTTGAAGATATGTGTGATCGAAACCAACATGGCCGAATTGACGTGGTTGAGATCTGTGTGATCGAAACCAACGTGGTCGAACTGATGTGGTTGAGACCTGTGTGGTCGAAACCAACATGATTGAACTGACATGATTAATACAACGTTGTCAAAGATTGACAAAGTAGTAAGAGATCTATGTGATTGAAGACTGACATGGTCGAAAATCGACATAGTCAATATGGTCGAGACAATGTAGTTGGAAACCTATGTGGTTGATCCGGACAGCGTGGTCGGAGACCAACGTGGTTGGAGATCAGCGTAGTCGGAGACCTGTATGATTGAACTGGACAACGTGGTCGGAGATTTGAGTGGTCGAACCATCTAACGTGGTCAAGGGCCAGTGTAGTTGATGATCGGTACTTTCGACCAGCACTGTATGAGCAGTCTGATTGGTTCTGTGTGAGCAATCTGATCAGCGAGCGGTATTACCAGCTTTGTGTGAGCGGTACTTTCGATTTGCGGAACATCCAACTTATGTAGTAGTATATTTTTTTAGAGAGGCACTTATGTGGTGGTCTTCTCCTCCCCGTGAGAGCGGTAGTTCTGCATGTAGGAGCGGTACTTCCTATGATCGAAACTACCGAAAAATGTACAGCGGAACTACCGGATTTGACTGGTCCTTTGCTTCTAACGGCTAGTTTTTTTACCGTTACGAGGGGAGCAAGAGTACCGCAGTTTCACCGTCGGTACTTCCGATAATCCTAATGTTTCTTGTCCTTTTCTTTCAACAGCTAGTCTTCGTGATGTGGGTATATATACCCCCTTGTGGCCGGTTGAAGAAGGAATTGTTGCACTCTATTTCACTCTCTTGAGCTAGTGTGAGGTTCTCCTCTCAATTGTGCACATGTTGCATCTTGTGAGTAAGGAGGAAGCCTCTAGATTGCATGTGTTGAATCTAGAGGTGGATTGAGTATCCACTCAAGTTTGTGCATTCGTTGCACATGGTGAGAGTCAAGCGAGGGGCTTGGCTTATTACTCTTGGAGTTTACCGACTCCTAGACGCCGTTAGAGGCATTGTGCGCGGTGATCTTCTAAAGAAGTTTGTGAGAAGACCCGACAAAGTGTGAAGGTTGGAGCTCACCTACCTGGTATAGGAAAGAGCTGCCACTAGTGGATTGAGGTGTTTCGGCTTAGTTCGTAGAGTCGGTCCAATTTATTTGGGCTAACCTCAACGTGGACTAGAGTAAACCGGCAAGTCTCAGAATACCATGGTAAAAAAAAGATCATGTCAATTATGGTTTGTTTTCTTATACTCAATTTATATTCATAGAGTTAATTTGATTGCTTGTCATCTTAGGATTGCAAATCTTGACATAGCTCTAGGGTGTTTGTGCACTTAGGTAAACATAAGTGAATTAGGCTTCATTTGTGCTAAACTAATTTGATTTAAGCTTACGTATTGTACACTTAGTTTAGATAAAATGAAAAGGTCTTGAATTAATAATAATTGGAAGAGAATGTTTAGACCGCTTATTCACCCCCCTCTAATCGGTCTCCTCAATATTACAAGTGGTATCAGAGCTTGGCCTCTCATTTATTAGGCTTCACCGCCTAGAGAGTTTAAAGGATAGCAACTAGTGGGATAGTGCACCTAGATGACACACCTCTATTTAATGGCACAAATTGTGACAATTGGAGAATCCGCATGATTTGATATTTTAAGGTCACGAGTCTGAAAATATGGTGGATTGTAGATGTGAACTTTTCTCCTCCTAAAGATCCTCTTGCTCCAATATTTGAGGAAGAAAAATGATTACATCTCGACGCTCAAGCGACTAACACTCCATTTAGTGTTTTGAGTGTAGAGGTGTTCAACACTATATGCAATCTTGAGAGTGCTCATGATATGTGGATGAAATTCAAGACAAAAATGAAATATCCACATCAATCGATGAGAAATGCATACAAGAGTGGATGTTGGGAGAAGATGTTTAACCTCTAGCTCCGACGATGAAGAATCCACCACTCCCTCCACATCAACTCAATGCTTCGTGGCAAAAGATAATAAAAATGTAATAATGATAATAATAATGATGAACCTTCTTATGATGAGTTGATGGATATGCTAGAAGAGTTTAATGAATTCCTTAGGAAGAAAAAGAATAAGTATAAGATTTTGAAGAATGATCATGTCTCGCTTCAAAATGATTATAACAAGATAAAAAAGAACATGGAATTCTTCTTTTCAAGAAATAGTCTAAATCTAAGGTAGATATAGGCATTACATATGATTTATTAGATGATATACCATGTGTAGCTCCTATATCTTGCATTTCATCTAAAATTAATGTATCCACGTCATGTGAGGATTTAATTGATATACCTTGTTACTCAAAAATAGATGCTTCTATTTCCTCTATGCATTGCAATACTAACCTTTTAGAGGAAAATAAAGAGCTCAAAGACCAAGTCACAAGATTGAACCATGACTTGGAGAAAAGTTACAAAGGGAAAGTCTCTCTTGATATAATATTACGAAGTCAAAGAAAATCAAATGATAAGAAAGGTATCAGTTTCACCTCCAAGAAAAAGGGGAAGAGTATCCCAAAGCAATTTGAAAAACAAGTCAACAATGTAAAATGCTTTGGATGCAACAAAAATAGTCACTTCGCCTCTAAGTGCCTCAACAAGGTGAAAAATAAGAAAAATCTATCAATGAAGAAACAAACCGGTAATAAGCAAGACAAAAATGAGTAATAATTACCTAACTTGCTACAATTGCCGGAAAATGCGGCAATGCCCAATTCCCCCCTCTCTCCCCGTCCCTGGCTCCCCCAATGCGGCAATGCCCAAAACCAAATGGACAAATCTCAATTTTAATTTTGTTACTTTTGTTTAGACGTTTAGCAATTAGCATAGATAGAGATTTGACCATTAGCCTATTTTGGTAATTGGTATTGAATTGAATTGCACAACAAGGTTTTCGATGGATGGTTGAATGACTTAATGGTGTGCTACACCAAACGGGAGATATTTAAAACAATTGATGATAACATGATTGTCTGACGGTTTCGAGGCTTCAAATATTAGAGAATGAATAGTCATAAATTACCATCTTAGCAATATGTTTTTATTCTTTTTAATGTCATTTTTTTGTACGTCATATGATTTTTACACCAATCAACATATGTTTTTTTTATTTTACATAGTGTCACTTAAGTGTGGATTGTACTTTTGTCATTGCAAAATGTCTACATAAACTCCGGTAGAGAGGTATCACTGTAGATTTATACATTTAGGTTTCATTTATGTACAATCATGTGTTTATTGGACTTTACGATCACTTTTAGTTTTAAAACTAGTGTGATTGTTAATTTGTGTGTGTGTGTATTGACTTATCTATGACATATACTCCCCCTATTATGAGCGGGGGAATGCCCGCGCGGAGGAGGCGGCCACGTCGCCCGCGCGCGCTCCGCCCGGCGCGTGGCGGCCGAATCTTCGTACGGTCGGGTGCCCTTTTTTGCGAAAAAGTCCCTGCGTTTTCCCGAAATTACGTAAAGATCCTTGATCCTCGCGAAAAGGTCCCTGCCAGTTTTTTAAAACACTTTTTTTGAAAACACCCCTCCACTTCACCGAAATTTTGTATACTTTGCAGGATAGCGCCCCGCGGTTTTCTAAATTACGTACGGGTCCTCGTTTAGTTACGTACAGGTCCTCGTTTAGTTACGTACAGGTCCTCAATTTTTTACGAAAAATACCTTTGACTTTTTTGAAAATACGCATGTGCCCTCGATTTTTTTTTAAAAAAAACTCCTCACGAATTATCGCCTCTTTTACTTCGGTACACACGGTAGCTGGCGCGGCGTGGCGCTGCGCCTATGAGGCTAGTTAGCCATAGGCTAGAAATTTTCCCTTGGCTCCTGGCTCCGCCCCTTGTCTACAGGGTATTAACTTGTCTATGACATATTAGCCATAAGCTAGAATTTTCCCTTGGATCCTTTCTCCGCCCCTTGTCTACAGGGTATTGAGAACCAAGAACGACGTGACGCAAAGACTATTATTAAACTTTTAAGATGGTCATCTTCCAGTCGGCCCACTGTGGATACAGTAATCAATGTGGTCCATCGTGACAGGCCCCTGCAATGATCAGATCACAAGCAAGTTGCTTTATGTACCGCTGAGTACGCTACACTGCGAATCTGCGTCGGTTGTTGTCGACTTCGATACAGACTCCGCCTGGCTCCGGTTTTATCTGTTTCATCATTCATTGCTGATGCCTACATGATGGTGCAACATAGCGATCACATGAAGGACAGCGTGCAGTGGATGAGCGAACCATCGAGCGTCCTGAATCCATCCAACAGACGTTCATTGTCGGCTGTCGAGTGTGATCGGACTCAGCTGAAGCACATCTGAACCTGTAGGATAAGGCTTTTTTAGAGGGATTCTATCTGGATAAGTGGATGCATACTTTGTCTGCTGTACTAGCTGCCAGCCACTCGATAAAATGGTGCTAGGAGATCTGCTTAGATAGCTCGAGCTTTGGACTGTTTAATGCCAAATTATTTTTTTTCGAAGTTTAAACTTCACACTATTTCGGATTTCACAATCCAAGTCGCTCTTGAATTCCCATAAAAAAAGTTGCATTTGAATTCTAGGTCATAATTTTGGGGACGTCTAATGCATGGTATACCATTTTTTTTAAAATGAATGTGCGGTATACCGTTAGAAATATTTCTAATGGTATAGTCAAGTTTCGCTGGGTTTCATTTAAGTTTTATGAGTTGCACAAGGTTTTAGAGAGTTTCGAATGTACTTCATGAAACTTAGACAACTTAGACATAAAATTTCCTGAAACTTTATGAAATCTCATAAAACACTATGAAACTTAGACATAAATTTTTTTAAAACTTAGTCAACTTAGATATGAAATCTTTTGAAAATACCGTAAAACCTAGTAATGAAACATCATAAAACTTAGGAAACCTATTGAAATTTTATAAAACCTTACGAAACTTAGAGTTCAACTTTATGAATCAACAACGTATCCCTAGTTATTGTACTCCACTGACTTGCCGCCGTTGCCGGCACCGGCTGCCTTCTCGCCCTTGCTCTACCCATTGGCCTCGCCCCTCTGCGTCGACCTTGACTTCCACGCAGGAGCCTTGTGGAGAACGTCTACACCAAGAACGATGGCTACCGGCCAAACTGGCCCAGCCGGATGCTCTCCTGGTGCGGCTGCTGCCTTCGCCGCTAGCTATGAGACCACGACGCATGCTACCCTCGTGGCTGGCATGGAACGCGATAAGGCTTGTCGTCCGCTGCAGCTTTCACACCACGATCATCCTCTTCCCCTGCAACCTGCACCAGTGCCTCCAAGGGCTCCTCACGCTGTTGTGCATGGCGCGGGCGCTGCTCCAGCCCTTGGGCGAGCTCGCGTGGCCCTCTCCTCGATGCGTGCAACGACCTCTGCGAGATCTTAGCCTCGGGAGTCCTGTTCGGTGTGGGCTCCACCTGGGCTCTACTGGTCGACCTAGTGGAGATGCTTTGGGCGCCTTTCGACCTTGTCTTCGACTACTTCGTTGACACGGTGGGACCCCTGTGCTCGTTGCTCCTTCTGGTGCGTTGCGCCATGGCGATGGAGTGGAATAGTGGATAGAGATTGAAGAAAGAGAAAGTGAGTGGAATGGGGAAAGTTTGGGTTGCGTGGTAACTGGTGATGGTATTTTCTAGATAAGGATAGGACGGTGATCGGATGACCTGCACAAAGTCAATTTGACGATAGGTGTCTATCCCATTAATTGGTGATAGAAATGTATACTGTTGTATAATTTTTCTCATAATTTTTAGTTGTGGTTGGAGAGCTCGTATTATATCTTTATCAAGTTATCTTTAATGAAATAGAACACATGTGTAGTGCAATAAATCAAGTCATTTTCGCTGCGTTAGATGGAAGAATGGTGATATGACGCTTTCTTTTTGTTATTCACAATTTCAACAAGAGTTGTACATTCTAATCAACCATATTAATTAGTTTGAGGCAACGAAAGTGCCACGTAGTGCGCTTTTGCCATCTTAAAGACGAAAAGGGGGGGATTTGTAGATTTGCCCCACTTAAAAATGTGCACTTTGTAGATTTGCCCCAGTTGTCTCGATGACATGTGGGTCCTGGACCCACATGTCATTGAGACATCAGTGGGGCAAATCTACAAAGTCACTCAACTGTGGGGCAAATCTACAATTTTTCCGACCTCAAGGTGCTCTCAAGAGTTTAATTGCAGCACTACCTCGTGGCCATTCAAAAAGTACAGACAAAACAGTTAACTGTATGTAGTGTATATCAGTATGTGCATGAGTTGGTTTGGCTTATTCTTTGTCATGTACTCTTGCAGTCGACGTTTATTTTTGCTACATGCTTATTGTGCATTTTTTTCCTTTTCTTATGAATAAAGACTATTCTCTTTGATTTTTTATTCCCAGTATATGCATTTCTAATGTACTAAAATGGGCATAATTATCCAAACGAGCCAATGCTCAACACTCTTGGTCTTCGCCATCTTGATGTAGCATTTTTTTTTTTTGCCTTTTCTTATGAATAAAATAGGCAGTCTTGGGGGATAAAACTGAAGTGTCCCTGTTAGTAGCGAGGTGGAGATGATGACTGAACTGAATTGCCACCCCCACAGTGTTTGTTGCCATCCCCTACCCAATGCTTATCTGCACCTGGAATTATCTTTTTGCCTAGTCACCGGTTCTGCATCGTCTGGGCTTGCTCGTTCCATGTCATTCTCGCATTGTTCCTAAAATTGCAAATGTTACTTTCTACCTACTTGAAGTGATCCATACATCTGTCATCACTGAGCATGAAAACACTAGATGGAATTACGGAAACACAGGATGCACGCAAGCCGTCGTGTCTAGCTTCGAAGTTGTGTATGCCAAGCATGAACTTACAGCATTGCGTCTTATGAGAAAAGATATTACTAACATGCTCCTAGGATCAGAACTGATTCAACGATATTAAATCAAGGGCAACCTCCTGTATATGAGATAACGGCAAAGAGCAAATAGCTACAAAATAGTTTGGAAGTGCCGCAGCGACAGGAGCACGGCTATGGCACCAGTACGAAGCATTTTACGTGGTCAGCAGATTCAGCAACTCAGCATGTTTGGCCAAACAGTCACTCCGATGTATACATGCTGCATAAACACCACAGATGACAGAAAAACTTGCTACATGTTGATGTCACTGCATGAGTTCATCGCAATAAAATTCAATACTACAAGGTGAGTAGATTCATCGTCATTTATGTGCTGGAACAACAGCCTTCCCCAATCTCCATTCCGACCAAATCACACATACACTGATCCTATGCTTGTTGATACAAAAAAACACCGATTAACATCTAATGCTCTTTACTTCTCGTTACATCCAGATGTGGACTGCAGAGGAAACTAAGTTTTATGGTTAACACTTGACAGGTTGATCACCACATCAGCTAGATGGGAGGTTACTGCTGACAGGAATCATGAGTGACGTGCATGTATCAAGTGGTTGTGTCTTGCATGCAAGCCTCACGGTAGTATAGATCACTGAAGGTTCAGCCATTGCACCATTCCCATAATCCCCACAAGCCAACCTTTTGGTAATGGGAGGGATCAAAAATATGCCCAGTTGGTTGATTGTCTCCAGATGACGCTCAGTGAACGGGTTGTTCCACATGAAGGTGTTCATGGCTGGGGCAACAAAGAGTGGTTTACTATAGTCCCATGCTCTCACTATGCATGTCAAGAGGTTGTCACATAACCCACCAGCAATCTGAAAAATTAATGTAATGTCATTTTCTGTAGGCAATGAAACCAGCTTTCTGTTCTCTAACGGATTCAGCAAATTCAACATCAAACTTAATGGTTCACACCAAAGAAAAAACATACCTTAGCCAGGGTATTTGCTGATAGTGGAGCAATAACCATGATATCTGCCCATTTTCGCAGTTCAATGTGTAAAACCTCATCTCCTATCTTCTTCCAGGTAGACCATTCATCATCATCAGTGTAAAGAATAACATCATTAGGCAGAGATGATCTATCAACGAAGTGCAACGATGACTTCGTGGCCACAGCTCGGACTTCTGCCCACTCAGAGAAGCTACGACAAAGGCTCTCAAATTTTATAGCAGCTACACTTCCTGAAGCAGCAAGAAGGACGCGAGGCTTACTAGGTTGTGGGAAGTCCAGCATCAAACTTTCTTGTACTGGTTCTGATGTAGCCATCAGCTCTGCTTGGACTGCTCCGCTACATTAGAATTACAAGAATTCAGAGGATTTATGCTGGTACATGGAAACATGATCCACAATGCATACACAGGAATGACATGAAAGAGCAACAGGAGAAAATATCATTTCAAAGAAACACATAATGACATAAATATTTTATTTTGTCCAAAACTCCATGTGGGCATGAAGTTTGGCTTGCATCACTTGGGGAATGATACGTTTGCATTAGGAACTCTGTTAATATTGCCATAGAAATCCAATGTTCAGTTTGATTGATGTGCACTTTGGTTGTGTCGCATAAGGCAACACATTTCACAACCTTAAAAACACCCAAAACTAATGCCTCCAATTTTATTATTTACATCCTTCAGATAGCCACAAATTTACAGTTTGACAGAAGTAGACAATGGCATGGTAATGCCAGATGAGTTAGCCAAACTAGTAACAATCTGACACCTGCTGCATACTGCAACTATAGCACACAAACTGTCTCAGGTACCCAAGCGTTTCATGTTCAAATAAGAAAACACAAACACAAAAAGTAAATCCGGTTAGCTTCTATTCCTAAATTGTCAAATCGAGTATGATCTAACCAAACTTCAGCTAGGAGATGGAACTATCCAAGAGTTTGACGATAGCATAACACGATTGTAATATATTCATTTCCGCGTTTATTGTGGTCTCTAGAAACAACTTATTGCAATTGCAACGAGCTACTATGAAATGACCGTATTAACAAAAGACTGCAGTAATAACTAATGAGCTCCATAACCGCAAGAAAGGGCCGATTTGTGCAGCAAAAGAACAAATGTTTACAATTAAACAGGTCTTTTGCAAGGCTCTTCCGAATCCCTCACAAAATCCGCACCAACCAGTAGTCTACAGCAACTTCTTTTGGTCGCTACGAGGGAAATAAGAGGAGGTGTTTGCAGCGCAGGTACGGAAACAAGGAACAGATCGAACGGGGGCATCCTAGAGAAAGAGAAGGGGAGAGGGAGGGGACGAACCAGGCGAGACGGAGAGCAGGAGAACCAGCTCGTCGCCGGCGGAGGGGTGGTGCAAGACGGCAAGTAGCTGGAGCGGAGCGGAGAGGAGCAAGTGGCCGATCTACGGGAAGGACGGGGAGGAGAAGAGGACTCTTCGTTGGTTTGCTGGTTGCTATTAGGAGAGAGATTGTAATGTGCTCTGGTGGCGAGCCCAAGCTGGGCCTGCTAATGGGCCGATCACTCAGGACTTAAAGGGCCGGGCTCTTCGATGGGCTGGCATCAGGCCATTATTATGAAATGGGTCGCGCTTAAAAAGGTACGGTCGGGCTGGGTTTGGCTGTGAATGGGTTGGAACGGATTCAGGTCGATGTAATGAGTCTAGACCGCAAATCTGCAATAGCATGGAGGGGCTCACCGAAGGGCGTCGTTGATGCGGACGGCGACGAGGTTGATAGTTCCTATCAGAGTCGACGAAGCAATATTGCGGTGGCGACGACTTGAACATCGTCGACGAGACGGAGGCCCGATGGTGTTGGCGTCGAATGGCATCTGGGGACCAAAACGGAAGCAACGACGATGAGAACCAATCACTAGGGAGTAGGGAGAAAGGCGACTGAGGCTCCACCTTAGACAAATTACATAACAGCAGCTACGGTTGAGTTCGTCGAGGCAAAGGAACCCTTCTTGTATCGTCGCCCTCGAAGGCTCGAACATGAATAAGCCATTCTATTGGGCCGAGGTGGGGGTAAAGTTGCTATATAATCTAGTGGATTTGGATCGAGTTGGGCCATGTCCTGAAATATTCGGTATAAGGTAGGGTAAGAATAGGCCTCGACCTATTACCAGGCCTACCCAAAACCCACTAGGCCGGGCCATGAAGCTTTTGCTTTCCAGCGCATCTCTTGTGTCAGCAACTCTGCATTGCTATTGAGAATGTAACCGCATGGGATTTTAGCTAATTCAAAAGAGAAAAACTAACCCTATACCGTTGCTAGCAAAACTAACGAGATAGCTGCTGGTCGTCCGATTCAACCCCCCATAACAATCCTATCCATCCAATCCATATGTGGTCCTTATCCATCCAAACAATGTGTGTGCCTTATCCATCCAACCCAAGCATTGATGTGCATCTCTCTCTCTTGTATCCTTTCCATGGGAGGCATTAGTATAGGTAGCAAGTGAGTTGGGAGCTGAAGTTGTGGAGGAACTCATGCGGCGGGGTGGTCATGAGCTTGCCCGACTACATTGGGTCCCACCACCTCTTCATTCAACTCCGGCGAGAGCAGCGCGGTGGAGTAGCCATGGACTCACGCAGCGGGGCGGCCATAGGTTCACGCGAGCACGGCAGGCCCCTCCACCGCCTCCTTCGACTTTGGTGCCACCCTCTCTCCCTCTCCCTTCACATTCGGCTCTAGAACTGGTATAGGCGATGATGCAGTGCTTCACATCTAGCTCTAGATTTGGTGATGGCGTGGCTCAGGACATATAAATCCGGTGATAGCGTAGCGTGGAGCTCAAGCCAGAGCTGGTGAAGAGAGAGAGAGATAGAGGCTCAATGCAAAGCTCAAGCACATATTTGGTAGCTGATATGATGACAAAACAAGTTCCTACTGCTAAGTTTGAGTTCTACTCATATTTGATCATTATTACTCATTGTCCTTTTGGACGTTTGGTGCACAAGAAGTAAATCTGGTCAGGTTCGATTACTGTTGGTCTTTTCGATCGCTTGAAGAGTTCAATCAGGAAACAATGCAAATTGATCGGAGGTTATGTTTAGGATCATCTTCGAGTCCGTAGTGGACTCTGCACCAACCTGCATTAGACATGGTGCTCTAAGGTAGTGTATCGACTGAAGTTAGACTTCGTTTCACAAGTCTTTAGACGATTAGTCAGAAGAAAATTATCCACTTCTTTTGCACCCCTATACATGACATTGGACAGTAAAGTGCAATAAAAGCAAATACAAAGAAATTAATCATCAAGATATCGAAATAAGAACACTTAATATCTCCATCAGTTTACTTGTGATAATCCACCTATCTATTATCTTGTTTCTAAGTGAAGTAACAATGGACTTTCTCGTATTACTTGATATATAAACAGATATCACTCATCTCATATCCTATTTCATATAGGGCCTGTTTGGCAGAGCTTCACCACTGAAAAATGAATCTGGAGCAGCAGATCCACCAAAAACAGCTCCACCGTGAATCTGGGATCCCACCATGGAGCTAGACAAAACTGTTTGGCTTGCACAACAGCTCCAGATCCACGAAACTGAGTTTTTGATGGGAATGGCCTGTTTTGCCCATGGGTTTTATGGTGGTATGGGATGGGGTGTGTAACCAGTGGTAAAAGGTGGGTAATTACCACCCAACTCCACGAGTAGGTACGAAAC
Source organism: Dendrocalamus latiflorus (assembly GCA_017311315.1). NCBI lineage: Eukaryota > Viridiplantae > Streptophyta > Magnoliopsida > Poales > Poaceae > Dendrocalamus > Dendrocalamus latiflorus. The sequence continues at coordinate 5,168,777 of CM029659.1, forward strand.
AATGTTTCGTGGAGTGGATGGAGCACCCATTGAGGTGCTCCATGGATTTCATGAATCTGGAGCTAGATTCAGTATTTTGGTGGATCCAGATTTCGTGGAGCTAGAGCGTTTGGGTAAAAATTCGTGGAGTGGAGCTATTTTTGGTGGATCTGGAGTTGGTGGAGCTCTGCCAAACAGGCCCATACTCTTCTTAGAACCAGAGTCGAACACATGCAGTAATAGATATCTATTTTATCACTCCGTGAGAGCAACTCCATCCCATTAGTCATTTCTCCCTCTCTATTTCCTAGGATGAAGAGGCTAACTATTATTTTCAGCTCTCTATTTGAGTTAGCATTCCAATGGCCTAGCTATTTGAGAAACGAGTGAGGAGGCGCTCGTCAAATCTAGCTAGCGGCCGGGAGAAAATAGCGACTCGATAAAAATGAAGAGGAGGATAAAAAACCGGTTGGAGTCTATTTCTTGAGTCATATTAGGTAAATATACAATGAAGAGCAGGATAAAGAACCGATTGGAGATGGCATGAGTCTTTGGTTCTTTGGTTGGTCGAACCGAAACTATCCGCTCCCCCAACCCAACAGCACCAGCCGTTCCACTTCGCCTCACGCGGTCACGCCCCTCCTCCTCCACCGCAAGATCGCCGGCGACGGGGATGGCTCCGGTCGTGGCAGCGTCGGCGGCCGTGAGCCAGGCCCTGAGGGACCGGGAGATCCTCGATGCCGTGGGCACGGCCGCCGCGGCGCTATCGCTCGCGGGCTCCTCCTTCATCGTGCTCTGCTACCTCCTCTTCCGCGAGCTCCGAAAGTTCTCCTTCAAGCTCGTCTACTTCCTAGCCGTCTCGGTGAACTTCTCGGATCTGAGCACTTTGGTTTTGAGGTTTGGGTTTGGGGTGCTAGTTGCGTGATCCGCCGTGGGTGCGGTTTGGAATTAAGGGGCTCGTCGGGAGATCTGAGAGCGGTGTTTTGTTAATTTGGCCTCTAATTGTGCAGTTTTGGCGGTTTATGTCGTTGGTTTAGCTTATGAATCCTTTAATTTTATGCGTACGAGCTGAATTAGTACTCGAAAATTTGGCGTTGGTTCTTCAGAAATGTGCGTGCATTTTTCACCCGTGATGGTTACTTCTGGAAGCTGGTGCTATTAGCTTACTCTTTTTTTTTGCAATAGTTTTGTTGCAGCAGTAAGGCAGTAACTGTGGCACAGTGTGTTTTGCACTTTGATGTGGTTTGAAATATTACTCAGGTGAACGCTTATTTTCATATGATAATTGAGATCATATCACCTGTTGCAATGGCACATGGGCTGCAGGGCCGGTCCTGGGATTTTAGGGGCCCGGGGCGAAACTAGAAATAGGGAGCCTAGTATAAATATCTAAATATAAGTCTACATACACACATATATATGTATCTAATTTACCAACAAACACTTAAAATGCGTTATGTATTAAAGAAAAATAGATATAAAAGAGTTCATATAGGAAGTTCATATAAATGTGTTATGTATTAAAGAAAACACTGCCGGATGCATATTTTCTAGATGACATGGTACTGAAAATTTAAAGAACAATAGTATAATTAGTAACTACAAAGCACTAATTATTGATTAAAAATTTCTAATATGCAAACATCTCTGCATGCAAGGCCTTAAATCGGAAATAAAGTACCTGTACTCAGGACACCGGTTTCCAAATCTTTTGCAACTTCTAACGTGGAATGCGATAGCGATGATTCCAACATTTCCTACTGCAAGGCCAGTAATAGATAGCACAAAACCATGACTTCGACAAAATATATCCGCAGCACGCAATACCAATGGACCTGGAAGCTCCAAGCGCGCTACAGCAGACATAAAAATTGTTGAGAATAGCTATCATGGTACGTACACATTTAAGTAATTTTCATCTGCAAATCGAAATGGATTCATTTGAGAGCAGAGAAAAGCCCTTAGGAGGGCGGCGGCTCACCGAGTCACCGTAGGGAGCCCGGAGCCCCGACTCACCGACTGTCTTCGCGAGTCGCGACTTCGCCCTGGAGAGTGGAGAGCCTCACGCACGCGGTCGCGGTCACGCCCTCACCCACCGGAGCCGAGAGACGAGATCATGAATTCACGAGATGACGAGAAGACCGAATCACCGAAGACGAGATCTGTGCGGCTGTGCCGATTGCCGAAGACCGAAGACGTCGAGAATACGAGAAGTCGGCCGATCGGAAGACGGAGTATATATACTATGTATTGTGTAGGTGGGGGCCCCTGAATTTTGGGGGCCCAGTGCGGCCGCCCCGCTCGCCCCCCCTCAGGGCCGGGCCTGATGGGCTGCTCCAATTCAATAAAGCTAAGTGAGAGGATGTTTTTCACATAGACACTTACTTGAATGTGGAGTAAACTGTCTCCTTACCTTGTTCATTTGCAAGGAGATCACATTCCCCCTACTGTTTGTTGAACATTGTAACCGATGGGCATGATGAGCATCTACCTATTGAGCCGATTTCGTCAATTTTTATTTCTTCAAGGCAATGAAAAATTTGCTTTCGTAGAAAAATGTTATTACATGGCCAGTCCAGGTGTTTAGCTAGTTAGCCGATACTAGTGAAAAGCATTAGCTCAAGTAAGGTTTGTTCATTTTTGTGATTGCTTTACCTACTGTATGTTTTTCTGACAACTTTCATCTGAATCACAGGATATGTTTTGCAGCTTATTCACTATAATGGGGTATGTTGCTGTTGCTGTCTCTACTATTTAAATTACACTTTCTGCTGCATATAGTTACTTCCTGACTTTCCAAGTATGAACTTATCTTTGCTACTCGCACTCTGACAATAAAGAATATCTACAGATTTACTAATTAAAATTAGAAATGTGAGGAATGTAAGCAGAAAGTATAGACTGCTCTTTCATTTCTTTTGCATTTTAGATGTGTTAATTTGCCAATTGCCATGCACACTGACAGCTGAATTTCTGTTATGTCTTCCCATAAAACATTCTAGTAACCATGTTGGTTTTTGATATTGCAGGGGGCCATCAAATGCATTTTACTGCTTTGCGCATGACTACAGTGCACACTTCTTTTGTGTGGCCTCTTTTCTTTGGACAACCACTATAGCGTTCACTCTTCATCGCACGGTTGTCAAGCACAAAACTGATGTTGAGGACTTTGGATCCATTTTCCACTTGTATGTGTGGGGTATGCAAATTTTTAACCACTTCGTGGCCTTTCTTGGAGTTTATGTGTTACAAATTACTTGGAGCAACTTGTTCAACCTGTTAGAAGGACTTATTTTTGGGTAGAATACATTTAAAAAAATATTGCTGATTTTATAGCTGTATCACATACGTTTTTGTGCTTGACTAACAAAGTTGAAAATATTCAGACTATATAGCCATGTTTGATGCATTGTGCTGTGTCTGTCTGCTAACATTTAGATTGCTCATGTATTAACAACATTATTTAGACACGATTTGTGTGCCTTTTGTTGTCAGTTTTTTTTCTATTGCTAATTTCAGCCTTCTCCTGTCTTGTTGCAAGAGGTCAAGTATACAAGTTCCAATTTCATTTGCTTGTCCATTTATGTGCGCTCATGTCTTTAGTGTATGGTAGGTAAGTAAGATTCATTGCATTTGTTGACTTTGATGTAATAGTAATTTGTAGGTATGTTTTGTAACTCATGCTACTGATCATGGTTTTCCATTTTAGTTTAGCATCCCTGGGTATTTCATTGCAGATGACTGTACTCAAGCCATCCTTTTTTTTCAATTATATTTTTGTCTTTAGCTGCATATTTTATGAATATGATTTTTTTAAGTAGAGCATTACTCCACCATTTTTTTACTTAACGTCCTAGAATTCGTGTCATCAAACTTTCTAAACTCTGACCATCTATAGACTTAAAACTATCTTTATTGGCTATATAAAAATTATATCATTAGATTTGTCATTAAAAATGCTCTCATAATATTATAATTTTATTAGTATATCTTACTGTAAAGTTATAAAAAGTAACAGTCAAAGTCGTATCTCGGAGACCGTGAAAAGTAAAAAACGTTAAGTAAATAATAACGGAGGGAGTACTATAATTCCACATATCCAATTTTAAATTAGATCACTGTTATAATGATTTAACACAGGACTTTTGTGAGATTCCTAGTTCAGTTGGCAAGGCTTTTTAAGTCTATATCTTGTTTTTTTTCCTCAGGAACTTCACTAGCTACCACTGTATTACGTTCAATAGGAAGTGATTATGGAAGGCCAGGTACCTGGTGTTGGATCCAACAGGGAAGCATGGCAAAGGCATGTGATCTTTTGCTCTTTGTTCTGAGTTTGTAATTTGTTTCTAAGCATTACTGTTGCCTAAACTCAGCTACATTTGAATCCATTATAGCTATACATGATACTTTTTTTTCTCGAACAACGCAGGAGAGCTGCGTGTCATTTCATTAAGGTAGGAAAAAAACACAAGTACAAAGAGTTAGGCAAAAAGCCGAACCCGAACACAAACGCACACCCACAACTAACCAACCCCCAGAGGAAAAAAGACTCGCCACACAAAAAAAAGAAAAGGCCTGACCAAGGACTACCCAGAAAAAGGGGAGCTAAGAAGCTGGTGACCCAGAGAGGAGGGTCTCGAGCTTGGAAGCACCTGCCCAGCACCACATGGTGCTCTCAACAGCCACTGTTTGCAGGAGAGCCTGAAGGTTTGGCTGCAATCCTTCAAACACACATGAGTTTCGATGCTTCCAAATCTCCCAAGCCACAAGAATGATAAGGGAGTTTAGCCCTTTCCGTGTCTCCTTCGGCACCCCTCTGATCACGCCCCTCCACCAGCTAGAGAAACTTGCTGTCCCTAACACAGGTGCTACAGCAGCCAGATTTAGCCGATGTAAACAGAAAAACCAAACCTGCCGAGAGAAAACACATGAGACTAGCAAATGCTGGATTGTTTCCTCAGCTTGGTCACAGAACGGGCAGGCAGTCGGATGAGGCAATCCCCGCTTGGCTAGCCGGTCCGCAGTCCAACATCTGTTGTTGAAAGCCAACCACAAGAAGAATTTGCAGCGCAAAGGGGCCCAACTCTTCCAGATCCTCCTCCAAGGGATGAACTTGAAGGTTCCAACGAAGAAAGCAGCGTAAGCTGATTTGCTGCTGTAGACCCCGGATTGGGTTAGCTTCCAACGGTGCTGATCAGGGACCCCTGGTTGTAGAATTAGGCCATCCACCAAGTCCCAAACCAGCAGGTACTCCACCAATACCTGAACTGTTAGGGCCCCTATGATATCACGCACCCAATTCCTATTTTGGAGTGCCTGAGCAACAGTTCGGGCTTTGACTGCCCTTCTTGGGATTACCTTAAATAAATTGGGAGCTAATTCCGCAATGGTCCTGCCATTCAACCACCGATCCGACCAAAAAAGAATGGATTCACCATTTCCCACAATTGTTTCCGTGGCCATATTAAAAAGTGCTCGGGCATTCTTTGGCACTTGGATTGGGAAACCAGCCCATGGCCTAGCAGGGTCAGTTTTTTCAGCCCAAAGCCAACGGATGCGCAAAGCCCAACCAAGGATTTCCAGGTTATGAATGCCTAAGCCACCATACTCTAAAGGCTGCTGAACTCTTGCCCAGGACACCAGACAGTTACCTCCATTTGCCTGTTCTTGACCTTTCCACAGGAAGCTGTCACAGCCCTTGGATCTCAGCGCGTAGCCGTGACGAGCTGGTGGAGCTCCTGGGCCTTGGCGGCGACCAGGATTTCCCAGCTTTGCTCGCCGCCGACTGGAATCCAGAAACAGAGGAAGGTAACCCTAATATTAAACTGCTTTATTTCTTCTTCCTGGTCCAACTAGGGATACCAAGCTATATATACTGCTGATTACAAGTACTAATCCGAACTGGACTTGCTAATCTGACTCCAACTCTGAAACGGAAAGGAATCCCTAATGGATTCGGTTTACTGAAATAGAATCCTTAAGGGATTTAGCTAAAATCTAATTGGTAAGGCCACGCCGCGATCTGCGGCTGTAGACTATAACATCTCTCCCCTCCTCGCGAAGCAGCTCGTCCTCGAGCTGAAATGTTGGATAAGTCTCTCGGAAAAGAGCTAATGGAACCCAAGAAGCATCTGCCACTGTAGTGCCTGTCCATTGGATGAGTATTTGTAGCTGACCGAGGCGGCGTTCGGTCTTCAATGCGCGCAACGGGGAAGGAAGTACCCGACCATGTTGGAGAAGAGGCAGTGGTGGTAGTGTAGGCGGAGGAACCCCCTGGTATTTCTTCAAGAGGCCCACATGGAAGACATTGTGCAGCTTGGCAGATGGTGGTAATTCCAGCTTGTATGCAACTGAGCCTATGCACTCCAGGATCTTATAGGGGCCAAAATATTTAGGTCCCAGTTTGGAACCAACGGAAAAACCAAGAGAGGCGGCTGGACGGTGAAGAAGGCGTAGCCAAACAAAATCACCGACGGCAAAAGTGATGTCGCGATGCTTTTGATCATAATACTTTTTGGCATACGCTTGAGCCTGAAGAAGACGGTCGCGAATATCGTGAAGAAATTGATCACGTACAAGCAAGGAAGCTTCCACAGATTGTACTGCAGCTGTGCCTTTGTCATAAGAAAGCAATGTTGGCGGATCTCGTCCGTAGACAACTTTGAAAGGAGTCTCACGTAAAGCGGAATGAAAAGAGGTGTTATAACAATATTCCGCCCAAGGTAACCATTCCAACCACTGACGAGGCCGATCCCCTGTCAAACAGCGCAAATACATGGAGATGACTTTGTTGACGGCTTCAGTCTGACCATCCGACTGAGGGTGATATGCTGAGCTCAGGTGAAGGTGAACGCCTGCCAGGCGAAACAAATCTTGCCAAAAATTGCTAGTAAAAACTGGGTCGCGGTCACTAACAATTGAGGATGGGATCCCATGCAATCGCACAATCTCATCGAAGAAAACCCTAGCCACCGTTGTAGCGGAATATGGGTGAGCCAATGGAAGGAAGTGTGCATACTTGGAGAAACGATCGATGACTGAAAGGATGACCGTTTTGCCATGAACGCGTGGGAGTCCCTCAATAAAATCCATTGCAATATCGGACCACGGCTGCGTTGGGACTTCCAAAGGTTGAAGGAGACCAGCTGGATGGAGATGTTCAATTTTGTTACGTTGGCACACAAGACAAGTGCGCACAAACTCCTGAACAAGCTTTTTAGCTCCTGGAATGTGAAAGTCCTTGCGCAATCGGCAAAGCGTCTTCTGAATGCCCTCATGAGCCGCATGGGCTGAAGCAAGGATGGACTGTAATGAGGGCGACGAGGCTGGCACATAAACATGTTTGGAATGCAGGATGAGGCCATCTTTTATAGACCATGGACTGCCCAGTATGCCGGTCTCTATGTCAGATCGTAGCTGCTGCAACTCTGGTGTGGACAATATCTCATTGCGTAATTCGGGAAAAATAGCAAGAGTCGGTGTAGAGATGGCCAGCAGACTTGTTGGAGGACAGTCCCGCCGAGATAATGCATCGGCTACTATATTAAGGCGGCCTGGCCGGAATTCTACCTTGAAATCAAATCCAAACAGCTTACTCACCCAGTGGTGTTGTGGAACGGTGGAAAGGCGTTGATCCAACAAGAACTTCAAACTGTAATGGTCGGTGCGAATAAGAAAAGGGCGGCCCCAAAGATATGGTCTCCAATGACGAACTGCCTGTACGAGACCAATTAGTTCCCGCTCGTAAGCTGGGAGCTTGGCATGGCGAGGCACCACCGGTCGACTGAAGAAAGCTAGTGGTCCCGCGCCTTGATGAAGCACCGCCCCAATCCCTGTGCCGGAAGCATCGCATTCCACAATGAATTGTTGCTGGAAGTCGGGCATGTGTAACACTGGCGCAGCTGTCAATGCGCTCTTCAGAGCTTCTAGGGCTTGCTGTGCTGCAGGAGACCATCCAAAGGCGTCTTTCTTAAGTAGATTGGTGAGGGGTGCTGCTATCTTCCCAAAATCGCGAATAAATTTGCGATAATAGCCAGCGAGGCCGAGAAATCCGCGCAATGCTTTGATTGTCTTAGGCTGTGGCCACTCCGCAATTGCCTGGACTTTGGATGGATCCATGGCTACTCCGCCTTCTGAAATTACATGGCCCAGGTAGGAGACCGAAGAGAGCCCAAAGGAACACTTTGATTGTTTGAGGTATAGTTGATTTTGCCGAAGGAGAAGAAGGACCTGGCGGATGTGTTGCAAGTGTTCTGCCCAAGAAGCACTGTAGATTAAGATATCATCGAAAAAAACCAAAACGAAGTGTCGCAAGAAGGGCCGGAGGACAGCCTGCATCAAAGCCTGGAATGTAGCTGGAGCGTTAGTCAATCCAAAAGGCATGACCAAGAATTCGAAAAGACCCTCGTGAGTGCGGAATGCCGTTTTAAAGATATCAGCCGGGTGCATGCGGACTTGGTGATACCCTGACCGAAGGTCGAGCTTTGTGAAGAACCGAGCGCCCCGAAGCTCATCCAACAGCTCATCGACCACTGGGATTGGAAACTTGTCTTTGATGGTCAACTCATTGAGTGCCCGATAATCGACACAGAAACGCCAAGTGTTATCATGTTTTTTGACCAATAAAACCGGAGAGGAAAAACAAGAGTGGCTCCGCTGAATGATGCCGCGTTTGAGCATGTCGGCGCACTGCCGTTCCAATTCATCCTTCTGATGGTGTGGGTATCGGTATGGCCGGACCGATACTGGTGTCGCCCCTGGCTTGAGCTGGATACGGTGGTCAAGTGACCGAATTGGAGGAAGTCCAGATGGTTCAGCAAAAAGGTCATGAAATGTCTTCAGGAGTGGCTGTAGCGCGTCTTGACTGGTCTGGACGAGAGTATGCAAGTTTGGAGCAGTTGTTAACCCCTGCCATTGCACGCGGCGACCTGCTAGCCAGAACATCATTGTGAGATCATCAAAATCCCAAAGAATTGGCCCCAGTGTCTTTAACCATTGGACCCCCAGGACGATGTCAAAGCCATTTAAGGGTATGCCATAAGCTTGAATGCTAAATGGGGTATTGTTCACCAAGATCTGAAGATTGCTGCAAAATCCCGTGCAGGCTAGCTTGTCGCCGTTTGCTATTTGGACATTGAGGTTCTGACGGGGACGTAGTTGCAGTGCGGCCAATTGGACAGCCCGGGCGCTCAGAAAGTTGTGAGTAGAGCCCGAGTCGACGAGGGCGATGAAAGACTGAGCACCAAGTGTTACTGTCAGCTGCATAGTGCCCCCGTTGGATGCTCCTGTGACTGCATGGAGAGATATCTCCGGGGGTGGTTCTTCGGCCTCAATAGCATGCAGTCCCTGCTGGTCCATGCCTGTGTCGTTGTCTTCATTCATATCAATGTAAGCCAGAAAGGGTTGTTTGCAACGGTGCCCCGGGAGGAATTTGTCGTCGCAGTTGTAACATAGTCCTTTGGCGCGGCGATCGGTTAATTCTGTTGGTGTGAGGCGGCGAAAGGGTTTTGTCGGACGACCGCCTACTGCTGCCCCCAGTGGTAGTGGTTCATGCTGTTGTCCTGGAACCGGCGCTGGTGAAGAGGAAAAGCGCTGCTGTGGGCGCCATGGCCGTGGTGTTGATGAAGTGTTTGGCGTGCTGGTCGCTCGGCGCTCGTAGGCACGGGCGAGACTCATTGCCACCTGAAGATTGGCTGGTTGTTGTAGCTCCACGTCAGTGCGAATAGGCTCCACAAGACCCGCGGTGAAGATCTGCACCTGCTGCAGAGGAAGGAGCCGATCTGCTCGGCAAATTAAAGCCAGAAAGTTGGTCTGGTACTCGCTAACTGAGCCAGTCTGACGCAGACGAATTAACTCTCCCAAGGGGTTGCTTCGAGTTGGCGGCCCAAACCTCATATGGCATAGCTCGGTGAATTGTCTCCATGGTGGCTGTCCCTCGTCACGTTCTAACTGAAAATACCATTGTTGAGCTATCCCCGTGAGGTGGTAGGCAGCAAGCCATACCTTATCGCCCTCCTCGGTGCGCTGGCCGCGAAAAAATTGTTCACAGCGGTTAAGCCAGGACAGAGGGTCGTCTGTGCCATCGTACGTGGGGAATTCCAGTCGATGGTATCTTGGAGCATTGGAATATGGATTTGATGTCAATTGTTGGCGCGAACCCATGGAGGCGAGTGGTGGTGCAGGCGGTTGCTGAAAGAATTGTGATGCCGGGGGTTGCTGGAAGAATTGGGGTATGGGCGGCGGAAGGCGGAACATGGCGTCGCCTGGAACAGCCAGGTAGCCCTGCGAGGATGTTGCTGGTGGTGCGGGAAACATGGATTGGTCGGTGGAGATGGATGGCAGGGAGGCGGCGGCGGAAGGATTTGCGGCGGCGGCGGGCGGGTTTGGGAAAGCTGCGGTCGACAGGAAGGGGGAACCCTTCTCCGCTTCGAGGGCGACCAACTTGGAGGAGGTGGCGGCGCTCTGGCGTGTCAGATCGGAGAGTTTGTCCTGCATCTCCGCCATCTGCGCCTGCAGTGCTTTGAACATGGCGGTCACGGAGGAAGCATCGTCCCCAGAATCCGAGTTGGGCATTGCTGATACCAAGTTGTCACAGCCCTTGGATCTCAGCGCGTAGCCGTGACGAGCTGGTGGAGCTCCTGGGCCTTGGCGGCGACCAGGATTTCCCAGCTTTGCTCGCCGCCGACTGGAATCCAGAAACAGAGGAAGGTAACCCTAATATTAAACTGCTTTATTTCTTCTTCCTGGTCCAACTAGGGATACCAAGCTATATATACTGCTGATTACAAGTACTAATCCGAACTGGACTTGCTAATCTGACTCCAACTCTGAAACGGAAAGGAATCCCTAATGGATTCGGTTTACTGAAATAGAATCCTTAAGGGATTTAGCTAAAATCTAATTGGTAAGGCCACGCCGCGATCTGCGGCTGTAGACTATAACAGAAGCCTCTACGTTTTTTGTCAATGGCCTTGATTGCCCACTTTGGAAGATCCAAAACAATCATATGATAAATGGGAGAAGCTGTCAACACTGCTCTAACCAGAACCAGACGCCCAGCTCTATTCATCAGGGAGGCTTTCCAACCTGGGAGGTAATCTGCAATCCTATCAATCAGAGGCAAAAACACATCCTTGGTTGGCCTGCGGATAGTGAGGGGAAGGCCAAGGTAGATGCAGGGAAAATCCCTATACATGATACTTAGATCGCCCAAATAGAGATAATGATCTATGTATATGTATAGCTACACACTAATGTTTTCATTTAGCATTCAAACATTTTCAATACCTGTCATCAAAAGATTCGAATTGATCTGCACCTAAGGGAATAAGACCATTTATACCAAATTCCTAATATATCTTACTTGGGCTACTTTCAGATTTTTCTGAGACATTATGATATCTTGAGTTGTTGACAATCCATGTGTATATTCTAGACCTGTTCATGGGCAGCCTGGCCCAGTGGCCCGGCCCGATTTTTCCAACCCGAGTCGGGCCAGGCTTGCTTCTCGGGCCTCATTTTCCAGCCCGAAGTAAATTTTGGGCTGGGCTTTGCTTTGAACAGCTCGAGAAGCTTGGCTCGGCCCGACACATTCATGTATGGTGGTGTTATTCCTTCTCAAGGCCCAAGAACTATGCAGCCCACTAACCAGCCGCAATATATATACGAAGATTTGGATGTAGAGGCCACCAGATACCCAATACTTTGCAACCCTAGCCTCCTGATTTCGTCGCCACCACATGTGCTCGTCCGCACTTGTGTGTTGCCTCCTCCCTTCCAGTCCTCCTTGCGTTCTCCCCACACTCTCCTCTGCATCCCTTCTGGTCTTGTGCCTTTGGCACCTAGAGCAATTCCCGACACAGAGAGGCAGCGCCCGATTGATTTGATGGCAATCGACAAACTCGCCCTGGTATTCTTCCAAGGTGGTGGTCCATCTTTTTTTCTTGTTCGTATGAATCCCTATCAGTGCGTGGCTGTGGGAACCTGGTTGGAGTCTATTCTTCCTTTGTGTTCGTGCCTTCATGGTGAACCTATGGCCTGTTAGGTTTTTTTGGCCCTATTCTAAACAGTGATGGTTTTTGACTTTCAGAAGCCAAAAGCTGTTTGGAACATGTTGGCTTCTTAACGTAGTTTTTTTCCTCTTTTTTTCTTCTTTTTTCTTTGCATTATCCGTGGAGACATAATGATACTTTTTCCCTATTTTTTTATTTTCCTTTACTTGAATACTTTAGAAAAAAACTAACAGCCACAATAGTTTCATTTCAACCAAAAGCCATAGCACTTTAGAACATGGCCAGCCTGTTGGGTTGTTGGCAAAAGAGGAATCAACAAGTATATGCTTGGATGGATCTCTATTCCTTTTCAGACGTGAATGAATCTGTATTCTTTTGTTTTTTTAACGTGAATGGCTCTTTATTCTGCAGTGTTTCAAGTTTCTCTCAGTTTCTATTCTCCTTCAAGTCTACAAACTGTATTTCTTGGGCTTTGGGCCTTGTTTTCCTGACCGGGCTGGTCCTTGGGCCTAGAGAATGCACACTTGCTGGGCTTCGGGCTGGGATTGGGCTTGGCTTTTTTTAGGTTGGCCCTTTTCAGGCCTGGCCTGGAACCCGGCCTGGCCCGAGGTTTGAACAGGTCTAGTATACTAGTCTGTGAGCCCTTCTGGTGTTGGCTCCTTCTCTTTCCTTTTTTTACTACATTTTATGCCTTCCTTTTCGTTAATGTATCCTCTTAATCCTCATCTAGACTATTTATTTAAAATAGGAATGTTGCCACTTTTATCAGTATCCTAGCAATTTGTTCATAGAATTCTTTTTATTTTCAGATCTTACACTTGATAACCTTTTATCTTCCACTTTGGGGTGCCATTCTCTACAATGGGTTTACATACTATCAAGTAAACCGCATGCTGAACAATGCAACACGGGTAAGCACACAGCACACATTCTGTCAACAGTTTTCTCTTGTGTATTGAGGGTGACCAAGGCTTCTATTTTAACTCCTGGTAGATTCTGCTCTTTTCGCCTGTATGTTCTGGATTTTGATAAGCTCATGGATTAATTTATAGATGGCTGTTGGCATAAGTGATCGATCCATTCAATCTGATATGAGGGCGGACAAGAAGGTACAACATTATCTATAAACCTTTTGTCATTGTTTCTGCTCTGTTGCTTCTGCTGAAGCATTTTTTTCTTTCTAATTTGCTGTTCTATTGTCCCTGATGTTATTGGTTAGAAAATTGTCCATTTGCTCTTATTATTATTTTTACTTCTTGGCTTGGAGATAAACTGAGGAAACATTATAACGGTTGTTATTCTTAGGAAAATGTTGTTATGTGAATTTCACTTATATTACCATGTTTCCTGGATCAGCTCTGTACCATTGTTCCCTGCCTGGTGGCAGAGGGGGAAAAAGTTTGAGCAGATGCAACTTATTGACTTTCTTTCTTTTTGCAGGCATTTAATCGGTGGGGTTATTACCCTCTGATTTTAATAGGTTCATGGGCTTTTGCAACAATCAATCGTCTGTATGACTTTGCTAATCCAGGCCACAAGATATTTTGGCTCTCCATTCTTGATGTTGGGTTTGCTGGACTTATGGTGAGTCTTTTGATGCTATTCTATTTCATCCTAGATTTTACTGAAGTCCTGTGTTGCAAATTTGGGGTAAATTGTACTAGAGAAACTAAACCCACTTGGATATTATGGGCCAAACCAATCCTAAGGGGCTAGAATAAGAGGATTCCACATGTCTTCTTTTTTCTCTCTCTCAATCCCATTGTTAATTAGCTCCAAATGAGTTCCAGCACTCTTTCTTGAAACAATCCCATGCAATTGATTTATAATTGCTAGCCTTCATTATCCAATGGAATTAGTGCAGTTGATTTGGATCAAATCCACTGTCGAAAAGGCCCTATTTAGTGCATGTATGACTCATGGAGTCTGCTTGAAGTTGTATTTGCCGGAATGGTACTGTTCTTTCGTTTCCCTATGAGGTTATATACAGAAGTGTTTTTTTACTTACCTTACAAACTCTCCTATGTTTCATGTAACTTCCCATTTTTCATGGATTCTGATGTTTGATTGTATTTTTAGGGGCTTTTTAATTCCATTGCTTATGGGCTGAACTCTTCAGTGCGTAGAGCAATTGCAGAAAGAATTGACATGTGAGTTATTTTCTGCACACTGAAGTTTCACAACCATATGTACCTCCAGTCCTGCACTTTTTATATTTACCATGCACCATTCCTGTTATGGTTGGTAGCCATTATTAATTCTTTTTCATAAATTTTCCAGGTTTCTACCCGAGAGACTAAAAAGGAGCCTTCCTACTTTGTCAAGATTGAAAAGTCAACAAGAAAATGAACTGACCTCTCTTATCGTTGAGAGTAACAGATACGATAATGCAACTAATACATAGGAGTTTTTCTAGCAAAGTTTGTTCATATCTTTTGGGTTCTTCATTTGGGAAAGGGTGTGTTACATCACTGTAGGAGCAGATGTTTAGCATTGACCATTTGGTGTGTATCTTGCGGTCCATTGTTGATTGCCTTGAGCAGCACGAGCATTGTCTTGAATTTCCCTTGTCTAAAAGTACATAAGAGCTTAGGAGGTAGCCATGCTTTGGTAGATACTCTGATGTGCATCTGTAGGGTGTAGGTAAGTTTGTCAGATTGTCGTTCTTTTAAATCCACGCGCTGTGTTTCTTGATTTTTTGGTCTCAGTTTTGCACTGTGCCCACGTGCTTTACAACCTATGCTCCTGTAAACTCTAGCGTTGTTCCATTACTGGTTTTTCCCTCAAAACTATTTCTTCATTTCTTTGGCAATGTCAGCTTAGTAAATTATGAATTCCAGTGTATTTTCAGATGAAGGAAGAAATATAGAAGCCAACAGTTGGTGCTAAGCAGTTGCAGCACCACCGTGTGTGTCATCCTCTCCTTGTATACGTGTGTATCAGAGAAGCAGAAAACGCAGAAAGGTGTAGAGTGTTTAGTACCAAGAAATTAAGTTGTCTCTGTGTTTGTTTCTTCCTCAGTTGTATCCATCAGTGCTCGCGTGCGTTGTGTATCCCAGTGAATCGTGTTCTTCCGTATTGTTTTTGCTTGTTCATTTTTCTGGGCTAACATTAACTGCGTGCTCGACCCGGGCCTCGTCTACGATGCCGGCACCGACGACTACGTCGGCTACCTCTGCTCCCGCAGCAACACTTCCCTTCAGATCGCTTTGTTCATGAGGGGACGACACATACACCGACTGCTCCAAGTACTGCCGCAACTCCAGCTACCTCCACTACCCATCGTTCTCGGTCACCTTCACCTACTTCTGCAAGGTGTTCACGCACCGCCGCGTGGTGCGCCACGTCGGTAGCAGCACCGACGTAGTGTACGAGGTGACGGTGTCCAGCTCGGCCGGCGTGGACGCCAAGGTGAGCCCGACCAAGCTCGTGTTCGACGCCGAGCACCAGAGCCAGTCCTACGAGGTCGCCTTGGACCAGAACGACAAGGCCGTGATGTCCAACACGGAGTACGCATACGGGTCGATCGTGTGGAGCGACGGCGAGCACCGGGTGAACGAGCCCAGTGGTCGCGACCTTCAGCGACTTCATGGTCGTCGTCCGTCTAAGCTAATGCCAGGCCGGGTGCCATTCCAGCGTGTGCTCCGGACGAAAAGTGAGGTGTTTTCTGGTTTTTGTGTGCTTGAATAAGGCCCTGTTTGTTTCCATTTAAGATTATTATAATCTAGCTTGGTGGGGATTATATAAGCTAGTTTATAATAAGCTGGTAGGAAATAAGCTGTCAGGTGCTGCCACCTGGATTATCAGAGTTATGGATTGTTGTATTCGAATGTTTAAAGACTACAATGCCCTCGGAGAGAGAGACACGGGATTTGGGGGTTGGATGAATGACAAAGGTGGGTAATATTCCTAAAGTTTTACGGTCATTAAGATAAAAGGTGGGAAATAAGCTGAAATAAGCTCCTTTGTTGAGCTTATTAGATTACAATAATCTGGGCTATTAGATCATAATAAGTTACCTTATAATCTGGGATGTTTGTTTCCACTTATGATTTATAAGCTAGATTATAATAATCTTAAGTGGAAACAAACAGGGCCTAAGTGGACGATGTTCTATAGTTGGTTGATCGGCTCAAGTACCACTCATGTGCATCTATTTAGATGTAAAACGTTTCTACAATAAAAAGGACCCTCTATTCTATTGGCCCGCCTATTGCACGGAGGACTGAAAAAACCTCGAATTTCACAGCTCTTAGAACCTCATCCTGTGCCCTCTGTCTGTATCAGTTTTTTTGTTTTTGTTTCTGTCGAATTCCACAGGCCAACCTTTCCTGGACGCTTAATGGGTCCACAGATCTCAAATCATGACCCGTTAACAGTCTGCTCCATCACGGGCCGGCCTGTTTAGACTGACTTTTGAGTCTAAGACGTTCAAACTAATAGAAAGCCCAATACTTTCATCCAGAAACAATACAAACCAAAAGTTTTTTTTGATGAATATGGAGCCCATATTTTGTCAGCCCGATAAAAAAACCCAAATCACGTCACCTTACCCAAAACTAAAGAAAAGAAGAACATGGAGGGGAGAACCGGAGAAAAAACACGCCAGAAAGAAAAGAAGAGAAAAAAAAGAAGAGAAAGAAGGGAAGATTAAAGAATTAGAACCATAAACATGTGAGTGGATCTCAGAAACATGAACTAGAAGCCCCAGGTGAGTTTTCTACTGTTGAATTCGTACTTTGAAATCCATAGGTTCCTTTGCTTCTTCTCCACCAATTCGATGAAGTAGATTTTATCCAATATTCTTTTGCTTCTTCTCGACCAATGCAATCCAGTAAATGGCACCTAGCATCCCTTTGGTTCTTCTCCATGAATTAGAACAAAACTAAGAAAAACATTGCCCAAAGTTACATGTTTGTTTTAGATCAGATCATCAGTTCACATAAAGAAATCTTAACACACATGGATGCTATCTCTGGGCCGTGACATGTTTGAACTTATTCCGAATAACATGACATCGTATTAGAACTTCAGTACCCTACTATGTAACAGTATCATAAACTAAAGAAAAAAAATATTCTACCAAGGGTACAATGGTCCAGACGCAGGTGAACCTTAACATAAAACAAAATAAACAACTGAAGAAACAGAAACGGTTCTACCAAAGATGGAAAGGTCACCTAGGTGAACCCTAACATAAAACAGGAAACCTGAAAAAACATAATTTACTATAAAAATGAGAGAAAGGTCTCGAAATTGCACTGACAAGAACTAACATTGCATATTACATGGCACTGCAATTTTAGTTAAAATAGTACACATCTTTTAATCTGGTATATGTTGTTCATAGTTTAACTATATATCATTGTTCATATGTTAATTCTATAGTAAACTGACAAGTGATAAATGACCATGTGAACCAAAATAGAAGGAAGTAAATTAACGACCTAGGAGATGCACACGTAGAAAAATAAAATTAACACAATGACACTAAATCAATAAAGTCATATATGCTTCCATAAATGGATAGCACTTGTGACTACACTAGAAATAGCATAATAAAAAGTGTAGAAAGATAATCATGCAGATGATAGACTAAAATTGCACATTACGTTACACTATAATTTTAATTCAAATGTTATGCAAGTTATAAACTAACATGTTTTACAAGAAAGTTAACTACAAGTAGTTGTTAGAATGTCATATCTAAGGCCAACTTACAACAAGCATTGATTGCTTGCACAATCTTCTTCACCATAATCAATATGCATGAAGTCTAATACATCAAAAATCTTCTTCAGGGTTCTAATCATCACCACCTCTGTAATACATATTCATTAGAAACACATGAATCATAGAGCATAGCACCTGGAGCAGCTCAAGAGCAGCACGTCAAAAACACAAAAAATTGAGACAGTAACAAGGACAATGGCTCAATCAACCCAACATCACCACAACTCGATAAAACACAAATCAATGAATCCCATATTGCACCCCCCCTAAAAAGCACTCATAGCTACAAATAACATCAAATTGACTGATGCTACCTCACATGTAACTCGGATTTGATCGTATAACCAAAATCCAACTTCAGTCATGCAAATGCGCATAAATAAATCAACCCCCGATCTATATTTTTGGGGCCAAAACATAGAATGTTCAATCTCCCCCTCCCCGCTTTGAATCAACAAATTAGCACCACAAAGAATCTACAAACTAGTACTACAAATCAGTGGAGAGCAAAAATCAACACAAAATAGAAGCCATTGTCCATGCTGAAGGAGGAATAAGAAGATGAGAAAAATGCAAATTAGAAAAGTAAAAATAAAAGGAAAATATATGCAGGATTAGAGCAAGCAAATAAGAGTTATTAGCATAATAATTAAAAACAAATTGCACACATGCAAATCATAAATTACACATGAACTGACACCTGCAATATATACTAAACTGTGCTGTAAGATTTCAAGTGCAGGAGTTGATAGCGACTACACCACCAAGGGAAGCACATAAAGTTGGAATAGAACACGAAGACATGAATATGGGTAACATTTGAGTTATGTATGCACAAATTGAACTCCATGCAAATAAATAAAATCACTCTACATTATGCACCTCAATAGATTTAGATTAGTATTGTTGGTGTAGAAACCAAACGCAAGTGAGGGGCGAACATCAATCATGCTATGGGTTGGCGTCCACAGGAGTGAAAGTAACACGGGGTTGATATAGGTTCAGAGGTACGAGAGGACCACCCTACTCCTATTGGTGGCCTACGAGGGGTTCCTTACGTGAGGGGTCCTCCCGGAGGCACATCAGTTGAGATATTTTTTGTATTCCTTTTGAGCTCAAGTTATAAATGATGGATACATGGGGTATTCATAGGCTATTGGGTATATATAAATGACTAGAATACCTCTCAATGAGATAGCTACTCTATAAGTACAAGTGAGGGGTATTACAATCCTTTTTAAGCATAATTGTAATCCTTTGATCTGTATGTAGGTGTTTTCTGTAGAGCGGGCCTCATTGGTGAAGGAATAAATTATTCCTCCAACACCAGCCCCCTGCTCCTTGGTGCTAGAGGAGCACCCAAATGGGTAGCCTTGGATTGTCCTGCTTGTCGTGCTAAGGTTGATATTTAGTCAAGACTTGGTGGATCCAAACTGTTGTTGTATCCAAAATTAGGTCCTGAAATCGTGGTGAATACTTAGGCTTAACCAATATTTTTTAGACTCCCAAAATATGGCAGGATTTCTAACTTGTCCAGTATTTTAGCATCCGAGCCATGGCGACATCTGAGAGTGTTAACCAGGGCAAGTGTACCTAGGTTATACCAAAAATTTATTCAGGCTTCTCAAGCCACTATACTGGGCATTGGGTTGCATGACCTGTTTGTGTGGCAGTATTGGACCCGATTGCCAGAACCAACCCATTCGAGTTAATACCCCTGTGGGCCAACCGGCCTATTTTCATGTGAAAGGGAAAAGGGGTGGGGAGCCCTAGCTACTCCCCTACTCCTTGCGGCCGTCGGCCCCAAGTTAGAGGGCAACACACCAAGCGCAGGACAAGGAAAAGGGAAGGAGGAGGCATGGGCCAGGGATCCCCCACAGCGAGCTGGAACTTAGTCTTTAAGGGCATTAAGCTCAGGTGAGTGGAGCCCCCTTAGCACCGCGGGCGCCGTTTAGCCATTGCTGGCATCTAGGGTGACGAGGGCAGGGGCTACGTTGCCATGGAAGATGGCCAAAGCGGGCAGGTGGAGCTAGGGACTGAGCCCACGTGGCTCAAATAGAGAGATGTATGAGGGCTATTTAAGCCCCCAACGCAAGCTATTATAGCGGGTTTTGGTGGCAATTCCGGGCAAGGCGAGCCTCCGATTCCTTTGGCCATATTCTTGATCTCTCACCTCCCCTATTTTTGCTTTGCGATTCACATTATGTGTGTCTGTGCTGGATGTGGCATGTGTGATGCTTTGCGAGCTGAGTGCGGGTCCAGAAAGGTGCGGGATGCATGTGCGGTCATCAGGGTGCAAGGCTTGGGTGCTCACGTAGTGCGCTCAGGGCATTGGAGCCGAGCGCTTGTCTAGCAGGGCGTGGGTGCTATGACGCGCACACGGGGCACTAAGTTGGGGTGCACACGCTGGGCGCTGAGCTGAGGAGTGGGTGCAGAGCATTGAGCAGGGGCGCAGAGCATTGCATTTGGATTTTGTTGGATCTTTCCTGGTTTTTGATTGAGGTTCCAAATAAATAAAACTCATGACAATAAACTTGGGAAGAAAAGATGCCCATAATGAAAATTTAATTTAAATTGTAATATGAATATGAAAAGATGATCTAGCAATTAGGGTAAGAGAATTTGCAGAAGAAATCCTGTTAAAACAAAGCTAGTTGAAAAAGGCTGAAAATTAAAATGCAAGCAATAGTAAACCAAAAATAGATAGTGAGCTCAAATTCCAAAATAAAGTATGAGGTTAAATATCCTATAAATAAAGAGAGGGAAGGTTATAGTTGAAAATTCAATAAATCTAAAATTGGGACTATTTACAAATATTGGTTAAACAAAAAATTAGAATGAAAGCTCAAATCAAAATTTGTAACTCCAAAAAGGAATTGCCATTTAAGAACTCTAATGAGTATTTTAGAAAAGGCCATGAATTAGGATAAGGCAAATTCATGTATGAATTTAACCCTAAGATAATTTGACCCTTGCTTGAACTGAATGTTTGAGTGAAAATTTAAATCAATAATTCATGAAAAATAAAAAAATAGGAAAACTATTTGGGCTTTGTCCAAATTGGACCGTGTGCCCATTGGTATTTATCTAAATTTTTGTGCAATCATTTAACAACATACAAAGCCCAAGAAGAAGTAGAAGCCGAAGCAAGTCAGGACCTGCAAGATCAGACAACTTATGAGCAAGGCTAATCATTACTTTGATCATGTTAAATCTACCTTTTATGCAAATTATTTTTGTTAAATTATCAAATTGCAAGCTGTTAATTAATATGCAAATTATGTTCATCTTAAAATTTTAGTTACATGCCTACTGTTGATATGTTATTATTATGACACTCCTATCCTTGAAATAGTTTCACTCTTATTCATTGTCACCCTAGAAAATTATAGATAAAACATATTAGTTATACACTATATCTAAACACCATGCTTAGACATGTTTAGATACTCGGGGGCATTAAATTGTCTTGACATCAATTCAAAAATATGAAATTGGTATTGGTTAGCCATTGGAGGGAAATGGTTGGTATGTTAAGATAAGTTAATTTATGTTTCCTCAAAATCTTAAAACATGCTTTACATATCTGGGCGGATGGTAAGAGTGGTTGGTGCAGATAGAGCACAAGTATGGTTGGTTTGTGGTAGAATTGCCCAGATAGCTCTAAGTACTGAATCTTGTGATGACCTCTTAATATAAAACAGTGCAACTATAAGTCTATAATTGATACGACATAGCCAAATAACTTGCTTCGCTAGTGATGAAACCACCATTGGTGTGAACCATGAGTCATGTCACTGGATTTAAGCCATCATGGACACAGATCGTGTCGTTGGATAGAAACCACCATGTGGCGTAAGAGGGGGTCTTGGTGAGGGTGAATGGAACTCCACTAAGAAAAAACCTCAGTGGGTGTAACCTTCACTGGATGCATTGTAAAGGCCTTATGGCAACCTTCTTGATCTGCATGTCAAGGGAAATATGTGGAATATAACGAGTTGGCTGTCTCTTGTGGGTAAAATGTACGACCTCTGTAGAGTGAAAACTGTTTGAACAGTCATGCCTACGGTTATAGGCGGAAATGGAGACTTACTAGATATAGTTTTATTTCTTAAACATTGTGGGTGGGAATAAAAACTTATCAGGTGGATGGGACCCTAGATTTGAATTACCCGAGGTGGATGGAACCCAATGATTATATAAGGGTGGATAGAACCCTGTAGACAAAAACTAGCATTGGTGGTTGGAACCATGTAACAGGTGATTGGATCCTACATGGTTAATATTATTGCACATTATGACAAATGTTTAATAACATGATTTGGTTAAAATTGCTAAGCTATAGGGCTTTGTACTTATGGCAGTTTTAAACTGGGATCTTAGCAAATAAAACAACCTGAGCCGTTCTTTGATAAGCTATGCATCTAAATAATTACATTCTACGTATTGGCTCATGGAGCACAGTGGCTTATGCTCACACTCACTCACTCAATAAACTTAGAAATAGGAAAGCAAGATCATTGTGATTACAATGACACACCTGGTCCTGATGGAGGAGAAGATGAAGGGAATTAGGACGGATTTAAGAAATTCTAAATCTCAGCTAAGCAGACTTTGTTAGAGATTGTGTGCATATATATTGTCCTAACTGGGATAATATCTATAGTTCACCCTTTTACCCCTAGTCACTTGCCTGTGGATTCTTAGGGTCCTACTTTTTCGATTACTACTTCCGATTCCACTTTTGTATTATAAGTAATTGGCCTAATTAGCTCTTATGTAAATAGTCACCAGTCATGGTGTATTTAAACTCTGATGTATAATATTAATTTATGGTATGATTCATACGATGTATGAAATGATTCATCAATGTATATATGAGCACTATCTACTGATATATGGAATAGTACGGTGGATTCATAGAGAATTCTAGATTGCAAAAATCTGGGTCCGATAGAGGTTGGCCTCAGGCTTCCAATAAATCCGTTCATTCGAACCCTCATGAGGCATTACCAGGTGGAGCTATCTCACTTCTTGCACAACCTCTTTGCCAGGGTGAGAGTGTTCCTGTGGCTATGCAAGACGATGATTGATGGTAAGTGCATAAAGCCTACCATCATAACCTTCGACCACTTCTTCCATCTTCAACAGTCGAATGGAAAGTTTAGACCTCTGGGCTCATTGACTTCAACTGTTCAGAACCAAGGCGAGTATCCTATTCATGCCAATAAGTACAATTGGAGTCAACCTAGGAAAAAGTGGTTTTACTTGAAGGTGGAGGGCTTTTCATTCATCGGTGGCCAGCCCAAGGTTACGCAAGGTGTCTGTCATGAGATTTCTCATCTCTTAGATGCTGATTGGGAGTTTGTTTATGCCATGTTTGAGGTTTGTAAGTGGAGTGGTGTTTGGGATTTGTTGGAGGAAATGACTTTTTTGGATGCTAGGCCCTAGTTGACAAGAAGCGTGACTATAGGAGTGTCCCTAAAGATAAAGGTGAGCATGGCTTGGTTAGCTTTCTTCTTTACTTATAAATGCCCTTCATTTATGTGTTTAATGTCCCCTTCTAATTTTGTGCAATGTGCTCCCTGTAGAAGGTAGTTGAGGAGGCTGATTGGATTCTTGGGGAGATGACTGTCACTGAACATGAGGCACTTGAGGAAGCTGGCAATTTGATGGTCGAGGGTGCAATAGTACTACCAATAGTTTGAAGCTGAAGATGCCCCCTCGAGGCAAACTTGTTCCTGATCCATCGAAGAGGAAGAAGACCAAGGTTTTGGCCTCAGAGGGCACAACATGAGGCCCTCCCCTAAAGAGTCAGCCAAAGATGAAACCCTCTATTGCAAGAGAGAGACCTCCTATCGTGGGAGTGAGGCCACCCCTCACGAGTGGTTTCTGACCCCACACCCCTAGTGCTACACAGCCTCTCATGAGGCATCCTCCACATCTGGCTGCCCTCAGCCATGCTTTGAGCAAGAGGAGGCTTCAAGACCCCAAGGCATTTTAGAGGTCACCCCTATAGAAGAGGAAGATGCAGCCCCCTGCTAGTGATCCGCCTCATGTTCCCATTGCCGGGCCTGGAAGTGAGGTTGACAAGGAGTCTTCTCAAAGCTGTAGGACTTCTCAGGCCACACTGCCCTCCTTGAGTTCCAGCTCATTGCTCCCCAAAGGCTCCAGCTTTGTCAGGTCTTTTGTGTGTGCAGTGGAAGAACGACTGAAGAAGGGAGAGTTGGGCTCAACTCCCCACGATTGTTTAGGGTAGGATAGAGTCAGTTGTGTGGAGTGGATCAAACACTAGCGTGTTAGTGGATGAGTCAGTTGTGTAGACTAGATCAAACACTAATGTGCTAATGGATTGATCCTTGTAAGTGCTTTAAAAGTGTGCATGAGTATGTAAAATCTGTGTTAGTTGGGTTGACGGGTTTCTCTGGTAAGCTTAATGGGTTGAACCAATTAAGAGGTATTGCTGGTTATTTAGAGGGAGGAGAGGAGGTGGAGAGGGTCAAGGATTCTAGAGTTAGTTTTTGTTTACTATCTTGTCTCCTTCCATGGTTGTGAGTGAGAGATCTTGAGAGAGGAAAGTGTGGTGTTTTGGCTGCACCTTGTAAACATCTATGAGCATGTAAACCTCACCCTCTATTGAAATAGATTAAAGCTTTGTGTCAATCATGTTCTTGCTTAGCTTCTCTTGTTCTTAAGCTAAATTTATGATTTTGGGTTTGTAAGAGTTCTAACCCAATCTTTTGCTTGGATTATCTTGCTATGATATATGAAAATAGATCTAGAAGACCTCATGTCTTAGATTCTCATGAGCAAGAAGTAATTTGAGAATTAGGATTTTGATGTTCTTGTAAGCTAAATTCAATTCTCCTCAATTTGTAACTTGGGTCTAAAGACCTTATGATTCTTAATTGGTTTAGGTTCTTATTATCTTGAACAAGTCTCATACAAAACTTTGAAAGTGTTTGAATGAAATTTGAATGAGTTCTTGATATTTGAGCTTTTGTCCCAAGAGATTTTAGGTCTAGGATCAAGGGATCGGTTAGACCAACCCTAGACTTATGATTAGACTAGCCAGTGGTCAGACTGGGCCGT
The DNA here is from genome assembly GCA_017311315.1 of Dendrocalamus latiflorus. Classification (NCBI taxonomy): domain Eukaryota; kingdom Viridiplantae; phylum Streptophyta; class Magnoliopsida; order Poales; family Poaceae; genus Dendrocalamus; species Dendrocalamus latiflorus. The sequence goes on from CM029659.1 coordinate 5,193,592, forward strand.
CAACGACAATTTGACCAGCTGTGTGAAGAAGATGTTGTTTTGTTGGCTTGTGTTCCTAGTTGTGCTTTGATTAGCCGTGGTGGTGAGATTTGAATATGGTGACTATCATAAGGGAGTGAAAATTTTGAATACCTTAGAGGAAAATTTTTTAGAATCATTCGCCCCTTTCTTTGATTGTCAGTATTGGTCCTACATGAAACGATGGTGTTAATTTAATGGCTCTATTCTTTTAGGCTACGAGTGATGGCTTTTAGCTATGGTTGATAGCTTTGGTTTGTGATTATCAAGATGGCAGTGGACAACGCGTACGGTTTTAGGCTCGGGAAGTCGTTTGGAGAATCTGCTTCAAAAAGCCATTCTATTTGTTTTGACTTTCAGACAAGTCAAAGCTTAAAAGAACAGGACCAATATATGCAATGCCCTCCCCTAGATCCAATTACCGTCATGCAACCAGGGATTACATTTTTATTTTAGAAAAAATATCAGACCCCTATGAGAAATCCAAAATTCGAAAATTTCGGATATTTTTTGAAAGATTTTGGTTGAAATTTTCAAACATACCATTTGAATTCAAGAAATTTTCAAACATACCATTTGAATTCGGTTGGTGGGTTGTGGAGTTCTCCTCCCACCGCTCGCGCCACATGCAGATGCCCGCCACCCCCGCCGCTCGCCTCCCACGTCGCCTCCCGCTCCCGCCACCTGCACAGCCTCCCCCTCTCGTCGCCCACAACGCTCATAGCCACCTCGACCTGATGGTAGATGAAGGCTTATGAGAGCTGCTGGAGAGGTAGGCTATAGGTCGAAAATTTTAAACTAGGCCGATTTTTGGGCCAGAATGGGCTTCTTTTGGAGTAGGCTGAGAAAACCAAAAATTGATGAATTTCAAACAAATCGGTCCAAAAATGTAATCCCTGCTTACAACAGTGCCGGCTGGGACTAAGGGGCTGTTTGGTTGCCAGCCATAATTTACCACGCCTAAGGTTAGGCAAGTTTGACCAACTTTGGGAGCTGTTTGGTTGCAGCCAC